>JARGCU010000016.1:6092500-11092500 GCA_029227775.1 Morpho helenor | reverse complement strand
CGCTAATAATAAGCCATCGCGCGTGAATATTGAATCATGCTATAAGGATTATCACTGCATATATCCCTATGTTTGCTTAAATCTTTAAAACTACGCAACAGATTTTGATGCGGTTTTTTTAATAGATAGAGTGTAAATATATAGGGAAAAATGTAAAATGTAAATATGTAGTATATGAATTTAGATATTAGATATAGCAGGAAATCTTCTTGGTATAGGGAGAGGGGAAATGTTTTTCTTCAAATTTAACGCGTGCGGGCCACGGGCACTAATGAATTCCCAAAATTAAACTACTGGATCGATTTTAATAATTTTTTTCACTGAGTGACATAGGCTATATATTTTATACCCGTGCGAAGCAGGGTAGGCCGCTATTTCACCATATAAGTATATATTCACCAGTTGTCTGTCACCCATAACACAAGTATTAAGTTACTTACTTTGGGAACGGACGACCATGTGTGTAAGTGTCCCATATATTTATTTATTTATTTTAAAAGCTACAAATATAAATTGTGAAATTATTTTAAGCTAAGTGCTATATTAATTATAGATGGCAACGGCGTGCGCAATTTGACATCAAATTTTTTGCCATTTCTTATAAATACGCATTTGCTTTATGTATGATAAAGAATACAATGAAGAAATCTATAATCTACTTAAACGAAAAGATAAAAATAAAATAAGATCAGTGGAAGGAATTAGGCTGGCGTTTTATAAATTTTAAGGCGGCTTTTTTATAATCTGCAGCTGTACTTAAAAATTAGTCCAAGTCACCATAACTGCAGTCATGGGTTCTTATGAATCTATTCATTGGCGAATTGTACCCCAGATTCTTTTTCGATTTTTTAATAATCATGACATAACCATATAATGAAATTAGGGTTCTTTCTATGATCTTTTATGTAATCATCATCGGCCTGCCCTTATCCCACTCTATGAGAGGATGGTACAACATGTTATAAACGTGTAGCAACATGATTTGGTTACGTATTTTACGACCGGTCGTCTGGCTGACGTCAATTTACCTTAGTCTTCTTTTACGAGACCTTGGTAAGAAAGAAGGTGGTTTAATCTACTTAACGGAATACCACACGGTGGTTCAACTTACCTTAGTCGCCTTTTACGATACATCGGTAAGAAACGAGGTTGGTCTATTCTACTCAAACGGCGGCGGTCCACATGGCGGACATATTTTATGTAAGTCACTTAATTTTCGACATCAGGGTTACATCTTTTTTTAGTAAATTGTATAATTTAAATGCTAGATAGGTAAATAATTTTAAATTAATTCACGATTCTTTGAGGTTTATATATATATTATTGCAAACTAATTTTTATGGCCTGTTTTATGTATCCAATAAGATACTTTTTCTCTCTTTCAACAATTCAATAAACCACTTTAATTTTTATTTTAATGGATCTTGATAAATATACTCGTACATACGAATGTTAATAAAAATGTAGATTAAATATTTTGTTCATATAAATAATAACCTATTTTATGTAAATTTAAATTTGAATTCTTAAATGTCGATTTAAATGTGAACTTAATGTCAAAGAGAACCTGTGAATAAGTGTATTCAAAATGTTGACGGAATTGCTTCGCCGTTCGCTATGCAAATATGTCGTGCGAACAAATTGCCAGCAGCTCCTGGGTCACCGAATGAATCAACAAACTTCTTTGAGAGTACTTTTATAATTTTAATAATAGCACCACGACGCCCTCGGGAATAAATATGTATCATAGAGGTCTCAATTTTTATATGTATATAACACAAGTAGGTATCTGTTAGTAGCTATTCATGAAAAAATGAAATAACCAACCCTCGAAATCAATTTTACTTTATTCATAACTGTTAAATAAATAAAACAAAATACTGGCCTATCATTCCACTGAAAAAAAAACTTGAAACTTCTCGTTGGAGGAATGAATTGGAGATTAGAGCTAACCTTGCTCCAATGTAGATTGACAAGTAAACGCATAAAGCGTAGATATAATTATACAATAATTAAGAACATTTTATGGAAAACTCGCGGTTTAATGTCCTGACTTTCAACTCGTGAACACTTACTAAGGATTATGGGGATTTTTTCCTATTATTGATTTTCTGTTATTATATACTTATCTCAAGAAAGAGAAGTAAGTAATTAAAGATTTCAAAAATGGAATGGTAAATTATTGTTATTTTTTATCCGCGACTTCATTTGCGTCAACATAAATTTTAAAATAAATGATACACCAATGGCAAATTTGGAGGTTTTTTTATCTATGGTAAAACACTATATTAAATTTAATCGTACGATATGTTATCATTATTGTCCTTGCAAATTAGCCGTGAAAACGATACAGGCAAACGCACCGACAGACTTTCATAGTTTTTGTAAACTATTTTGATTTACTTTAAACTATTATTATTATTAAAAAGCGACCCTCATATCGTACCGAGATGTCTTAAAAGGCGACTAATATCTTAACGAGATGTCTTAAAACGTGACTAAGATAAGATAACCAGCTGTTTGGTATCCGGCTGAGTAGAAAAGACCAACTTCATTTATTACCGAGGTGTCGTAAAAGGCGACTAAGGTGAGTTGACCCAACGTGTCGTATCCTGCTGAGCAGAAGAGACCACCCTCTTTCTTACCGAGGTGTCGCAAAGCCGACTAAAGTAAGATAACGTAAGACAGGCGGTCGATCATAAAATACCTACCCAAATCATGTGACGCCATGTTTTTTGTTTTTTTTTGTTTTATATTTAAATAAATAACGAATATATAAATCTCACTAAATGTTTAAATAAATAAATAAATATATGGGACACTTACACACACGGTCGTCCATCCCCAAAGTAAGTAACTAAATACTTGTGTTATGGGTGACAGACAACTGGTGAATATATACTTATATAATTTTAAATACATACTTAAATACAAATATACACCCAGGCTCAAAGACCAACAAATTCATTTATAGAAAATGTTGGCCCTCGGCGGGAATCGAACCCACGACCCGCGGAGCTGAAGGCAGAGTCACTACCCACTGCTCCAACGGGTCAGTCAAATAACATGTTGTGCCGACCCCTCCTTACAGTGGGATAATGAGAATGATGACGATGATGATATTATTATTATTAAAAATAAATAAATTAAATTAGTCATCAGAAAAAGCCTTACTCAAAAAATACATTTTAAATTTGTTTCTTCAATTTGTAATTCGTACTGAAACTATGGTTCGTATACAGAAAATTGTACAGAAATATACTTTTACGTATAACTAACTTAGAACTTTTCGTAGTTCAAACGTAATTAGTGGATTGAATGTCCATTTGTTAGATTACATCGCAGAAATGCTTTTAGGTAATTGTTTACTGTATGTTACTATTAATGAAGTTATTAGTTTTATTTAGGTGTGTCGTTGAGTGCGTCACCTTTAACACACGATTGCGGCTTGATTATATATATCAAGATGCTGTAAGTTCAATGTAGCAATCTGAAGTATTGCTATTTAACTTTTTTTTAGTATTTTTAGTACCTGGGTGACCGAGTTTGCTCGGTAATTTTTTAAAAGATATAAAAATAACAAAGAAAAAAGTGACGGCGACATGTGGGATTCCATCCCGGATTTTGAACTTTTTTGCTCCGCCCTTTAGCCGTTAGGCTATCACAGCATTACGTTTATATGTTATATATACACAGCATTATAATTACTTTCCATATTTTTTTCTCCCCCAAAACCCCCTACATGTTGAATTTCATGAAAATCGTGATTGATGAAGATGATTTTAAATACGGATTTTTCAAATAAATCTATACAAATTTGTTTATACGACATAAGCTTGCGGCTCCTGCTTAGCGCCTTGCAAAATTACGTAAGTTATTTGTGGGTTTATATAATATGTTATAAGATTCTATAATAACATTCCGCAATCAATTTTAGCTTTGTCATTACAGCAGTTTAAAAATACTATTAAAAAAAGGGTAATACTGAAAGCCAGTACTATTGAGGATTACTAAGATGATAAGAAGGCGTGGATATAGCTACACCCTCACACACCATACACCCATAGACCCTCTACAAGACAGTAACGACTAGTTACATTTAACTAGTTACAAGAATTATATCTTTAAAAGAGCAACCGCCAAATTCTTGCTGACTCTTCTCGGTAGGAACAGCTTTCCGAACCAGCAGTAGAGTTGACGATTCAAAAGCACTTGTTTACTAGTTTACTTGATTAAAGAATATTTTGAATTAGAATTTATTTGCTAGTTTCTTGATTAGTTACAATGATGTAAGTGTGGATGATAATAAAACATTATGCGCTATAAATTTTTATCTTTCTTTAAACCTTTAAGCGGTCAAAATTAATGCAAGCACACGTTTCGTGAGGATTCGAACCATTAGTTCAGAATGAAATGAACGTATTTTAGTCTCGTACTAAAATCTTATCTGTCACATTTACATTTTTAAAATCCCAATAATAATTGTTACATATAACGTGGAACTTTGATAAATGCTCGCGTGCTTAAACTTAAAGAAATAACGTTTTTTTTATTGTGGTAGGACTGTTGATTATAGGTTTTAATTGATTTCTACACTAAATACTATTATGTATCCGTTATCTCTGAATTTATGTTAAATATTTGTTAATACAGTAGATAATCTAACACTGTTTTATTTTACGTTAAAATTGGAATGTTAAGGAAAGATAAAAATGTCGGCCGTAGAGTTATGAGCTAATATTAATATTTTTGCATTGTGTAAACATGTTGTCGTATGTCAACTTATGCCTGATGTCAACTTACCTTAGTTGTATTTACGACAGCTCGGCAAGAAACAGGGTGGTCTATTCTACTCAACCGGATACCCCACGGCGGGTACAACTTACCTTAGTCGCGTTATACGACACCTCGATAAGAAAGTTAAGAAAAAAAGAAAAAAAGGGTAGTCTATTCTACTCGGTTACTATTCTACTATTTATAACTTGAGTTCCCGCCGCGATAACGTCGTGTAAAGAGCTCATGAATAAGAACCCCGGTTGGGTTCGAAACTAGTCGGGCTAACCCGATAAAATAAGACGTGAGTATAGCCGGTTCTATACATTAACTATTTATAACTTGTTACTATTCTAGTCTATTCTATATCACTCGGTATGAAGCTTGTTATGTTTATATCGAAACAATTTTTGGCACCTTTTTGAAGATATATTGGAAAGTCTTGTAATACTAAAGGATTTAAATGATTTCGTAAACTGATCATAATTTTTGTTGTATTTTTGGGTTTATGTTTAATAATATAATATGTACATACGTGTGGTATCCGGCTGAGTAGAATAGACCAACCTCATTTCTTACCGAGGTGCCGTAAAAGGCGGCTAAGGTAAGTTGACTCACCGTGTGGTATCCGGCTTAGTAGAATAGACCACCCTCTTTCTTACCAAGGAGTCGTAAAATACGACTAAGGTAAGTTGACGTCAGGCAGGCGGCCGGTCGTAAAAACGCAGCCAAATCATGTGACAGCATGTTTATAACATGTTGTGCCGACCCCACTTAGAGTGGGATAAGGGCAGGATGATGACGATGATGATGTTTAATAGTATAATATGTGCATAGTTTTCACTTCACATATGTTATTTAAAATGGAGAATTAACATGAATTAATATCCAACACCAGGTCTTTAGACAACGAATATGTATATCAGTTATTATAATAACAAGACGTTCGCATTAAATCTTCTAGCGGTTACCCAATTATTTCGCGCTTCCACTCCACATACAAATTCAAATTGTTTTATTCAAAAAGGTCTCAAGTTCTTCAATATTATAATTAAGATTAAACAGAACTTTAATAAAAGGAATTAATTAATTTTAAGGAAATACAAACTGTATACAAAGTCGTGGGCACAAGGTAACAAGTTAAATCGTTTGATGGAATGAAAACAAGTATAAAAAATAATTGTTGCTATATATCATATGCTATATATCAAAACGGTTTTTTCCATGTATAAAAATAGCTCCTTTGTTTGTAAAGTTGAAAGTTTCCTATTATTTTTAATGGGACATCCACGATAGAATCTGATAGTCATCGGTTAAAGCATTCCAATATTATAGTATTGACAGACATTAGTAAAGGTATGACAGCTTGGTTTTGATTGCTTTTAGTTTTAACAACCATACCTACTAATAATATATCATTAAATCCCATTTTTTATCATAGAAGATCATTTCAACCTGTTTTATCATTGACAATTCAAAATTGCTTTTAACGATGTAAGGGTCTACTTGAATAATATGATTTGGTTTGGAGTCTACATCAAAACATTAATTAACTAATATAATTTACGGTATTCTTCTTAAACTAAAAAAAGAGCGGATAGATATACTGCCTCTGCCCATCGTCATTCTCCTGCCCTTATTCCACTCTAAGTGAGGTTGGAACAACATGTTATAAACATGTCACATGATTTGGCTACGTATTTCACAGCCGCCTGCCCGGCGTCAACTTACCTTAGTTGTATTTTACGATATCTCGGTAGGAAAGAGGGTGGTCTATTCTAAACAACCGGATATCACACGGTGCGTCAACTTATCTTAGTCGCCTTTATATATCTAGATAGATAGATAGATAGAAGAAAGAGGGTGGTCTATTCTACGTTATGGTACGGTGAGGTTATTCTACGTTACGTAGGTAAGTTTACCATCCATTGAGTATCAAACTGGATAACACAAGGGTCAACTTACCTTAGTCGCCTTTTACGACACTTCGGTAAGAAATAAGGATAACTTTAAAAATCTATTTACGAGTTTTATATCAATTATTTATTGTTATAGCTCAATTAACAGTGCCAAACATGGAAAATAAATAAATTGCATTCTTGACATTTAGCATTTTTAAGCGGACACTTAATTACTATGAAGCTTCTGTGTAGGTACTTCGCTTTAAACTGTTTCCTTGGCAAGATTAATTGCCTCCGGTATGTGAAGCGTGCACATTGCAGGTAAAGACAATTTGCATATTAAGTATCCTTACTCGATTCACGGAGCGTTGCGTCATTGTTGCTTATGACCGCGTTAACTATTTACGTTACATATCCCATTTATTTTACGCCGTGTGGTATCCGGCTGAATAGAATAGTACCACACTCATTTCTTACCGAGGTGTCGTAAAAGGCGACTAAGGTAAGTCGACCCGCCGTGTGGTATCCGGCTGAGTAGAATAGACCAACCTCATTTCATACCGAGGTGTCGTAAAAGGCGGCTAAGGTAAGTTGACTCACCGTGTGGTATCCGGCTTAGTAGAATAGACCACCCTCTTTCTTACCGAGGTGTCGTAAAATACGTCTGAGGTGAGTTGACGTCAGGCAGGCGGCCAGTCGTAAAAACGCAGCCAAATCTTGTGACAGCATGTTTATAACATGTTGTGCCGACCCCACTTAGAGTGGGATAATGACAGGAGGATGATGATCCCATTTATTTTATACCGTGATAACTTCGAATATGTTAATTAATTGTAAATGACCCTTTTGTTTTTATAGGAATAATACATGTAAAGATTAAACTACGTCCCTTAAACTTAAGGGGAAAATTTATAAAACGGTCATTAGACCTGTCGTTATGTATAGATCAGAATTTTGGTCAATAAAAGGAAAGGATGAAAGAAATGTGCATGCGAATGAGATGAGAATGTGAAGGCGAATGCGTGGTATGACAAAACTTGATAGAATACGCAATGTGTATATTAGGGGAAGTCTGAAAGTTGCGCCCATTACAGAAGAGAAGTGCGAGACTAAGTTGGTCATGTAAAGGAGTGAAAATCATGTGTCCAAAAGTGTTTTTAATATGAATATGGATGGATGTATGACTAGGGGGAGGCCGAAAAAAAGATGGATGGATTGTGTGAAAAATTGATATGGAAGTGGAAGAAAAGACATATTATGCCGATCCACTTAGAGTGGACAACGGATCTCAAAGTGTGGTTCGAAGTTCTGTCCGAAGCAATTTCATGGCCGATCAAATTATCGCAGGTCAAATCGGTAAATAGGCAGTCGGTATCCTAACGGTCGATGCGCCTGATGCTCTACGAAGCAAGACAAGATACATATAAATTCCTTATTCTTGACAATGAATAAATAAATTCTAATATAGATATAATTTATTATAGATTTAATGTACCTTTTTACCATTTATTCTTACGTTCTTATGGTTCGAACTTTTTTTATCTAACTTTATAGACCACGCAGGATATGATGTTCGAAGTTTACGACATTGAAGAGTAACTTTATAATTTAAAATTGAGTTTTAAATTGTGTTATTTGAATAAAATAAGAATCGAACGGTGCACGGGGCTAATTAAAGAACTGAAGCGTTACCATATAATATGTTATCTACGTTTGTTTTTCCATCAGTAGCTCGATCCACCAAAAGTATAGGGGTCCAAAAAGTGTCTTCTATGGCCCTGACGATATACCTACATATTTTACATACACAGCAAGATGAGGTCCATATTTTTTGTCCATGTGTTTCGGTCGTACCTTCTCGCCTAACGCTCAACGGTGACAGTCGTAGCATCTGCCCTCATATTCAAATCACCTTAAGCGTTGTCCAGCCTCACAGGCGACACCCTTAGTAGAAAGTTACCCGATAGTAGAGCTTCTATGTTCCACTCTCCACATTTGACGTTGCTTTTACACCCGTCCTTTAAGACTGACAGCGTATAGTCAGTTTCAAAAAAGTGAACGACATTAAATAGTCCAAATACCCTAGTTAATTACAGCGAACAAAAACAATAATTATAAAGCAGTAGGATGATTTATGCAAAATATCGTAAGAACATTAAAGGCATTCAAAAATTTGTAACAGGTATTTATGAAGTGCCGAACCGGGGCAAACATGAGCGCATCGCAGCATCCGGCCGCATAGTTCGAATGACGCCTCCGGAGGAATGCGAGGGGGCCACCTTTTCGATTCCCCACCTTTACAAACACTCAAGTTTTAGCTTTGTGTGTTGTAATACACCCAATTTCGAATTTTCGAAAATAATACAAATTCACATTTACGCCGTGTGGTATCCGGCTGAATAAAATAGTACCACCCTCATTTCTTACTGAGGTGTCGTAAAAGGCGACTAAGGTAAGTTGACCCGCCGTGTGGTATCCGGTTAAGTAGAATAGACCACCCTCTTTCTTACCGAGGTGTCGTAAAATACGACTAAGGCAAGTTGATGTCAGGCAGGCGGCCGGTCGTAAAATACGTAGCCAAATCATGTGACAGCATGTTTATAACATGATGTGCCGCACTTAGAGTGGGATAGGGGCAGGATGATAATGAATACAAATTCACATTTATAAATTATTTTATTAAACATTTTTTTTTCTGTAAAATAGATTAATTAAAACCGACATTTACAACAAACAACTATAAAATTCTTTGTTTCTTTGTTTCTAAGACTAAGTATAGTAAATAGGTCCTGCTTCAATTGGAACAGTATCAATATAGGCTGAAGTAGCAGTGTCAGTTCACAATGCGAGAAACCTTCGGATTAAGATAACTCTTGAACACGCAGCTTAACGTATCACTAGAAGACGGGAGGGGACACATATAGCGTTAACACTAAAATACATACAATTAGTTAATACATAATATATTCTATTTATTCAGTTTGAAGTTCCTTGTCTATATTGTAGATATTTTTAACACAGTCAAACATCTGACCTTTGGAATGTATATGTGATAATTTATAGAATTAGGCGTTACTTTGCGGAGGTCCATAATACAAAAGTAATAATAAAATTATTTTGCGAAGAATTATTTTCTTTTTTTTTTTGGTCGTGGAGTCTATCTCCTGATGATGCTTCGGTTGCGGGGCGAAACGATTGTTGGTTTGTGATAGTGAACGTAATAGTGCTTGTGTATTGTGGTGGCGGTGGTGGAGGTTTGTGCATGTGTTTTTACGAATCCTGCATGTATCAGGTATGATAACCGATTGTCCACTCCACATTTAGCATTATATATATTTTCTATATTGTACTTCTTCGCGGATTATAGCAAAATTATTTTATTATTACTTTTGTATGTATATGTGAGTTTTTAAATACTCTATGGATAATATAATGAGTAGGTTTTCTCAGATTGGCTGCTAATCTTATATATAAATGAATTTACGTCCTTTATAGACTCCGAAACGGTTGATTTTAATGCAATTGTCAGACAATCTTTAGAATGTCCTAGTGGGTGGCCCTAGTTTGGCGGCGATCGAAGCAGTTTTTTAAACTTTTGAGTTCCGTTTTGAAGGGAATTCGAAACCAGACTGAACCAAAGCAACAAGTGGATGGACAGGTAGTATTTAATAACCGTAGAGCAAAAAACTGTAGAGCTCCGTTGGGATATTAGCTGCACGAATTATAGACTTTTTGCTCCTCCATGTGGATGTGACTTTTAATAATTATGGCCTCATTATAAACTGTATCAAAATGCTTAATAACATAGTTTTACAGCCAGTTTATACCGTTACCACGGGCGAAATCTTTTGAACATCCATGAAAATTGAAAAGAATTTATTATTTTATTTCATTTTATCAATAATTGCACCCTGTTACCTCTGGCCTGTCGTAAAAGTCGACTAAAAATTATACTTACAAAATCAATATTTGCATCATCAATTTCAATCTGTTTGTAATGAAAATGTGCTTATATTACGAAAGCCTTCGCTAAAAATGGATTTAATAATGATTTTTGGCCTGTGGGTATTTGGACTCAGTTTTCCTTCTTCCTAGGCCTTGATTGTCTTAAATTACGATTACATGATTCAAAGCCAAAACGGGTTATATACAAATCGTTGTCAGCCACTTAACTCACTACCAACCAATATCTACGCTATAATTTTGTTGTTCTACAACATAGACACAGTAAAGATACACGAAACGACATAGCTTTAAACATCAAACATTTAATTCGTATAGCACATCAATTTTGATTTTTCTACAGACAGTGTATATTAGACGGATGAAATTTCTCTAAGGTCATCAAACAAACATACGAGTTTATCCAGCGATCGAAAGTACCCTAGCCAAGAAAAATTAACAAAACTTTTTAAAGAATTATCAAAAACTATGACTTTTTATAATGTATAGTCGTATATCGCTAACAGGCGGCAATAGTGCCACAACTTAAAAAATCATGTTTTAAAATAAATAGGTGTAAAGTTTTCATTTCCAAGGGAAATGCAAAAGAAAATGTTTAGTTAGCTTTAACGGTTTAATATTAAATTATGAGTCCTACCGATATTGCTGCTGAAAAAATATGTATTCCCTATACACCTATTCCTCCAATTATCCTATTAGACCAAAACACGTGTTTTTTGAGTTGTGCCACTATTGCATGAGCGATATCAACATATTAATCAAATAGAAAATTTGTATATTAAGTAGAATATAAACGTCAATAAATCTGTTCAAACCCTTTAAAAATATGAATAGAGCACAAAATTTTTTGGTTAGGAGTACTTTCGTTCAGTATATTTTATATTATACGCTACATTTGAACCTATCTAAACAGAAAATTAAAACATCAATAAGAATGATTAAAATACAACTTTTTTTAGTTTTACAGTTTTACTAGTTAACCATTTTAAGAATCGCTTATAGTTCTTATATTACGGGGCCTTGTTATATATATTCTTAAAGCGTACAATACACATTTATATAACTTATACAACTCTGTTTTAAGACGATAATTAATTCGTTAATATATATTCTTATTATTTTAATTAGTTTTCAATTACGAAAATACGCATACATACACCAAACAATCAATATATAATTGGTTGTATCATATGTTTAAATAGGAAATTTTTTACAAAATTGAATTGACAGGATATGATTTTTTAATGACCTTTTATATTATTTGTAATATGCTTTTTACTTTGCTTAACATTGCCAAATTATAATTATTTTCTACTTTTAGAATATAATTTCTTTATATTTTTAGAATATAAATTTTATAAGTTATTTTTGTCTATGATCCATAGGAATATGTAATAAAGGAAAATCAATTAACAAATTAGAAATAGAAAATCGTGTTATAAGTCTTTGTGTAAATATTTAAATGGATATAAAACGGAATTGGCAATTAAAATAACTTTCATTGTCGTTTCTCTATTTTATTTCCATTTCAGAATAAGAGTTATTTGCCAGTTCAAAATAATACAATATTAATTGTCTTATAAATTTAATTGTTTAAACGTTTTTATCTTTAAAAATACTATGAACTGTACAAAAAAGTTTTAAAAATAATCAATTACAAATGTTTGGTATTTCGTATCCCTGATTTAGTTATTAAATCTTTTAAAACTAAATATTCTGAATTATTCGTATTTAAACGCGTTAAGAAAAAATAAAAAGAAGTGGTTTATGTAATTTTTTTATTTAAAATTGTGTATTTTTATTATTATAAATCACGTTCCCTATTAATCCCATGACTTCATTTATGTTAAAGTGTAAAGAAACTTACTGAAATTCCTATTATTCAGTCGCACATATAATATTTTATTCAACCGCGATGCATTCAAGTAGGTCGTGTTATACGACAATGTTATTCAAGTATGACTACATTGATTTTGCTCTTTACATTAACAAGAATAGGTATTCAATTGTCATCGTTCTGCTACAATACTCATAGTTACTACAATAACTACAATACAAAAGCTCTTATTCTTATCAGATAAAAGCACAGGTTAGAAGCTCATTGACTAGACTTGACAGACTTAAACGTCAAAGCTTTTACTGTTTCACGTACATCACTACATATTATAAAACAAAGTCCATATTTCCGTATGTACGCATAAAACTTTAAAACTACGCAACCGATTTTGATGCGGTTTTTTTTAATAGATAGAGTGATTCAAAAGGAAGGTTTGTACGTATAATAACATTCAATACGGAGTAGAGAAATACTGTAATTTTTGAGGTTTCTGTAAATAATTACATTTTTGTCCGCTTACATTGCAAACGCAGGCTAAACCCTACGAGATTTATCAAAATGATGTACTAAGTATTTGTACGCCTTGAAAAGGTCTACAGAAAAGTCCGCGATGGTATATGTCTATCTCTTATGGATAACCCACAATAGCAGTTTCTTTCATTTACTTTTTACGAAAAATAATGCCTTATGTTCAAAGCAATTTTTATACAATACAACATTAATCCTTATGCAATTAAGTACCTTAAATAAATTGTTGATTTAATATTGGTCAATATGGCCGTTTACAGTATGTAATTTAAGTGAACATTTTCCGAGATATTACAGATTTAAAATGCCGTGAGGACGCCGCGCTTCACCCTACTATACCACTTCGAATCTTTTAAGAGTTTGTTTAAAGACATTCTGTAATTAATTGTAAAAATAAAATACATAGGTAAAATGTAAAAGTAAATAAGTAAAAATGTACTATATGAGTTTAGATATTCCAAAGATAGCAGGAAATCGTCTTGGTATAGGGTAAGGAAATTGTTTTTCTCCAAATTTAACGCTTGCGGGCCACGGGCAGTAATGAATAAATCAAAACTACTGGATCGATTTTAATCATTTTTTTACACTGAGTGACATGGGATATATATTTTATACCCGTGCGAAGCATGGGCAGGCCGCTAGTAATTTATATATTTTTATTTGCTTTCAGTACATAATAATAATGTTCGTTACAGATCTACTTCAGGTTGATAAATTGGGCTATGAAAAGATATGATGTCTATTTTATGTAATATTACGTGAATATTTACTTAGCATTGCGTGTAAATTGTACCCGTATGTTTTAATCATAAAATCTCGGCTTCATTTTTTTTTTAAATCAAATTAAAAATAAAAAATGATAAAAGGCACTCAATAAGAATGAGATAACAAATTGAAAATAATTTCATTTTAAGGCTAACAATCTAAGTTTTTGCTAAATTTTGACACTCTATTTGTTTCGGCATATTCTTATGTCGTAGTATCTATTCATATATTGATGGTAATATTATTATATATTACTACGAAGTTAATATTTTAACTTCGTAGTTTTGATACTAACAGGACAAACACTACTGGATTTATTTGAATAATTTATAGATTTAGGCGTTACTTTGCGAAGATCCATAATATAAAAGTAATAATAAAAATTTTGCGGATTATAGCAAAATAATTTTTATTATTACTCTTGGATTTATTTGGTTAAAGTTGAAAGCGATTTATGTGCTTAATTCTTATGTGATCATAAATTATTTCTAAGATACTTGAACATAAATTTGTATAAGCTATCATTGATTATGATATGCAACTGTAGAAATTAGAATAAAATAAATTAAATATTTAATAATGAATGTTATTCGCACCAAAAATTGTAATAAGGTAAAATAAATGATTTTAATTATCTTGACCTAGTTTTTATAATCAAGAATATGCCAGAGTTATACATAAACTTTCATTCCCTATTTCACACTCTTGGGAACTAATTTTTAAATTCCTCAGAAATGCCTAAACATATAGATTTTAGTAGTCATAAATTAAATAAACTTTACATTATATGAGGTTTAAAATAAAGCAGTATTTCGATATTTGTATATTATACATACAATATAATAAAGAAAGAATTCAAATTAATTTAACTTTGTAACAATTAGTTAGAGCATTCTCACCTAACATATAATTTGTAATAACTGTTTACGTTTTGGTATTTCACCGGGTTACGTTTTATTATATTAATTAAATTTGGCCCAGATGTGAGTAAAGTTATAGTTATAACATAGATCTAAATCATTTGGTATTGTTGTAGTTCTATAGTGTGTGGGTGTAGGGGACAACAGGTGTGTTGTGGGTGTTGCAACAAAAATGTATGTATATACTCGTCAACAATAAATAACAACAATAAATAAGCATATAAAGTAAGGGCACTAGCAATAGACCATGTACTAGTAGTTGACAGTTTTGTATGAAACTTTATTTTATAAGCGTTTTATTTGTTGTAGGTAATAAAAAATAAATGACTTATTACCTGTTGCCATCAATTAAAAACTGTCCAACTTTAATATTTGAAATTTAATATTATTAATTAATATTTTTAATTAGCTACAACAAACAAAACGCTTATTATTTACAATTTCATAGACAACGGTCAACTACTGGTAGGTACATGGCCAATTACTAGTGCTCTTACCTTATAGAATATCTTTAATATCATTGTATATAATTACGAAGAAAACATCTCATTCAAATAATTCCCATGTATATCAACTTTTTTAACAAACTCGTGATAACTTTCGGAAGAAATCCTTCAAAATTTCAAAAAAAAAAATCCTTCAAAATTCAATTACAAATGTGAACAAAAATCATGTTTTTCTTACATATTTTTCGTATACTTTAGCTTATTTAAACCATTAGTACGCATTACAAATGGACATTTTTGTATATGTATTTAGTTATACAATATTATTGTACATTCACAAAGCGTGTGCTATTAACTTGAATTGATTGAAATGATATATTATACACATAATTCTATACTTCTTATACATTTACTTTTTATCAACATATAATATATGGATATGAATTGACAAGTAAACATAAATTTATTTAAAATTGACTAGTTCATACTCATAGCTATTAAAATAGGTAGTTGATCCCGTTAGTTAGTATATTTATTAACAAGAGGAGAAACTGACAGGAAACTTTATCATCTAAATTTATTCCAAATAAATTTACTAAAACTATTTAAATCGTTATTAACAAATTGCTTTTACAATGTAAATAAATACTTACTCGGTCAGTTTATAACATGAACATTTATGAAAAAAAAAATTCTTGACATACTTTATGATAAATGATATAATAATTATATAATAAAATAACTCTTAATTTTACTTTGTTAAAATATGTGCATGTCAAACTTGACTAAACATGTTCTAAAATTAATTATAAACATCTACTTGTAACCCAAGTTTAAGCAAATAAATGATTTTCGATTTTTTGACTTTATTACGATATATTTTATATTGCGATATAATTTTATGGTGCTTTATTTTTAAATTTAATTATCAATCAAATTAAAAGATAAAATAGCAATGTCTAGTTCACAAATCAGCAAAAGGGATTGCAAAAATTAAACAAAATTTCTCAAAAGAAAGAATTGCCTAATGTATTACAGTAAAAAACAAAAAGTATATTAACATAATATAGTAAAAATAATTTCATCTATTTGTTTTATATTTAATCAGAGAATGTTGGGATTGAGTACATAAACCGGCGATTAGGTTTAAGAAAGATGTTTTACCTAAAGCTGATATTTTGTCATTTTTATCCTAATATTCCAACGTCAAAAAGAATATACCTATCGGCAAAGTTGTCCTTATTAACAAATTTTTGCTGACAATCTAAAAATGTTACGACTCCATAAATGTATATACACCTGTAGAGAAGACAATCTACTATATTACATTACTAAAATCATATTAGTGATATGCTCTAGTGTAAATGAATCTTAGGTTACCAAAGTTTCCTGTCGATATCTTCATTTAGTAACACGTGCTTAAATTAACTATAGTTCTTTGCAGGAAAATAGTGCAAGTAATAGTTACATTGTTTATTAACGCATACACAGTTAAGCAAAAATTCTAACATTATTTTCGTGTTGACCTTTCATGAAGTAAAAGGTAATTTATACATTACAATTATACCACATACTATTACAATATCTATCTTAATGTAACCATCGAAACTGTTTATATAATCTCGATATATATGTACTATAACAATTAACATTTCATATTTATCATTCACGATTTCAAAATTTCTAGCAGCACTTTTTAACCACTCATGGAATTTTATAGTTTGTGCGTTATCTGCTCTTTATTATCGATATAACCCAGGAAACATTTTGCGAACTTGGGCGTATTAACGCGCAAGTTCGTGTGGGTTAAACTAAAATTATTAGGGACTCGCTGGGGACTAGACAAACGTGTGTTTGGCGAGTTGTTCTATATAATGCGAATTCCACTTTGATGTCAAATCACGCGACATCCGCTCGGGGTTCGTCAGCCACCGCTTGTACGCTGTCCGAGTGGTCCGTAGTGAGCACATCTTGCTGGTCTGGACTGACTGGAATGTCCACACTAGAGGGTAGTTCAGGTGGCTCGGGGGGAGCAGCGGCGGGCCGGACGTTGTCGAGTCGCGGGCGCGGCGAATAGCGCGGGGTCAGCGCAATCCCCCCGACGACTGGGTGCGATTGGCGATTCCCGCCTGAAGTACGTCGTGCATCAGCCGCTCGTTCTCTTGCCGTACTGCACAGAAATAAACAGCTTAAACTGTATATTTATTATTTAGGACCTGTTTCACAAGTTACTGATAAAGTGTCGGATAGTTAGCCGACAAATAAACTAAGTAGCAGATAAATATTTCTAAAAAGAGACTCTAAAAAGTAATGTTATAATAATGTAATAGAGTTTCTTCCCTGTTCCTAAAGAAAACACGAGGATTTTTATCCTATTTGTTATAAAAGCTTCAATTGTAACAAACTTCATCCAGTATATTAACCGTGAAAGCATTAGAAAAGGAAAACAGACCGAAACGAGAACGCGAACGATAGATTTGAAAGAGTTTCAAATGAAGTGCAGTTAGTAAAACTACAGGGATTTCCAAATCAAATCAAAACAACAATTGAGATTGTTGACTTTAGCTTCAATTTAATATAAAAATTATACTATTCTATAAAATACGTTACCATTATTTAGATTTTCGCTTATTCATATAAAAATTTATATAAAATTACCGTCCTATTTTAAAATAGGTATTTGCTATCCAGCAGATAAACAAAATAGCAACATGATCTACCTGTTAACTTATTAGGAACTTTAAGTGCTGAATAAGTTAATCAGAAACCTGAGAAACGCAAAATTCCGAGATATGTTTCGAATAGGCTAACTGACAGTTTATTGGTAACTTGTGAAACAGGCCCTTATGGTACAAATATTTTAATAGAAAGTTGAGAAAACATATATACAGTGTGAAAGAGTCTTAATTTATTTCTGATTTCGCACTTCAGCGATTACAAACGGTTATTATTCAGTGAGTATAGAATACGTAATTGTTAATAAGCGCATTAAAGTTAGTGTTTTTAATTTTTTGGTACGTAATCTGTTAGTCATAGACATGCAGAAAATGTTGGACTATTCCAGACATACAGTTATTATAAAAACGGGAGCCATCTTAAAATGTGTTCTTCGACAGTAAGAAAGCAAACGAGACTAATTATCCGTCTCTATTTTTTATGTGTGATTAAGCAAATATAAACGCCGTGTGGTATCCAGCTGAATAGAATAGTACCACCCTCATTTCTTACCGAGATGTCTTAAAAGGCGACTAAGGTAAGTCGAACCGCCGTGTGGTATCCGGCTGAGTAGAATAGACCAACCTCATTTCTTACCGAGGTGTCGTAAAAGGCGACTAAGGTAAGTCGACCCGCCGTGTGGCATCCGGTTTAGTAGAATAGACCAACCTCTTTCTTACCTAGGTGTCGTAAAATATGACAGAGGTAAGTTGACGTCAGGCAGGCCGTCGTTCGTAAAAACGCAGCCAAAGCCATGTGACAGCATGTTTATAGCATGTTGTGCCGACCCCACTTAGAGTGGGATAAGGGCAGGAAAATGATGATATGTTACATCTATTTACCATTTCTTTGTCACTCTTAACCTAATTATTAAGTAATTTACAAGTATTAGGCGGGTGGAGTAATAGTCATATATTAAAAAAAGTGTTCTTATGAAATTTTTATTTATTAATTTAAGACATAATTTAGTAACGAGACTAAAATCAAAAAGCTTAGCTTAGTAATTTAATAACTACCGCCGGGCGAAATTATTTTCTTACATCGGAGAAAAAAATATAATTTACATCAACCGCATTACTTCGCTCCGGACGAGAAAGTTCTATGTAATTCAAAACATTTTCCACATATTTCTAAGCAAAGGCTCTTTTTCCGAGATACGCCACTGCAATGCTGGTTGAGTGGTTATTTTTAACTTGCAGTCCAGCCACGTGTTGCTGTAGTTCAGTGTGATTTCTATTTACCCTCGAAACAAAAGTTTCATTGACAGTTAAAAACAATACCCCGACCACCAGCAAACTTTACTGGATTATCCGCTGGGTCAATCTAAAGATTTTTTGAGAAGAGAAAGTTTGTCTATTTCATTAAAATCGATCCAGCCGTTTTGGAGTTTCTAAGGAACATACATAAATAATGTCGTGTGGTATCCGACTGAGTAGACTATACCACCCTCATTTCTTATCAAGGTGTCGTAAAAGGCGACTAAGGCAAGTCGACTCGCTGTGTGCTATCCGGCTGAGTAGAATAGACCACCCTCTTTCTTACCGAGGTGTTGTAAAAGGCGACTAAAGCAAGTTGACGTTAGGCAGGCGGCCGGTCCTAAAAAATGGATGATAAAACTCATACACTTATGTTTGTCTAATCACACATCAAAATAGAAAGACAGCTAACCTTAATTATTATGAACGTAAAAATCATTCATCATAGAACGTAGAAATCATTGTAGCATTACCTGTTAGATTAAAAAAAACCTGTCGTATATCTATATTAATCTATACTAATATAAAGAATGAAAGTCTATCTGTCTGTGAAGATTTCACGCGTAATTTGCTGGAGAAATATTGACGATATTAGGTACAATTAAAGCTGATACCAAACTAATACATAGAATAAAGAAAACCTTTTATTTCACTTCGAAGAGGAAAAAAAACACTTTATTAAGCAATAAATATGACGCCCACGTAGTATCGGTTACAGTATTTATTAATATTAGCAATCGCCAGCGGCTCCGCCCGCGTGGAAAAATTAAAACCGTAATTTAGTATTTTGATAACCATAAAAATGGTTAAAGTGGGTTAACCTTAAAAGCTAGACATATGCTGTCGCGGACTTTTATTTAGAACTTTTAGATGGGAACAATTTTGTTTTATGAATGCTTTATGAATAGCTTTCACCGTTTAGCGCATGCAAGGAAAGCTTTAAATTTTGCCGTTTTCGTAACATTTTTTATTGCTGCTCCTCTCCTATTCATCTCAGCTTAAGGTTATATATATGTTATGAGTGTTATATGTAATGCGTGAGATTATATATATATGTTATGTGTTATGAGGTTATATAAGTCCTATGGCCTTCCTCGATAAATGAACTATCTAACACTCAAATAATTTTTCAAATCGGTTCAATAGTCCCTGAGATTAGTGCGTTTAAACAAACAAACTCTTCAGCTTTATATATCAGTATAGATGAATCTTCACATTTATATGAACATTGGAAGTAATTTTTAAGTACGAACAATAATGGAAGTATTGTGCAAACATAATAAAGGCGACCATAGATCCTAATAAAGCGTTTCCAATCCTTTTCAATTATGCCTTATTTACCTAGTTGTGCAATGATAGGCTTGGGAAAAAGTATTTCGTATAGCTTATTTTCCTAAACTATAAAGAAAAGCAAAAGAACTTTTACTATGTGTAAATAATGAATAGATACGAAACATGTGTGGTATATTGACTGTCTATAAAAGACAAAGGTAATAACACACATGCATAAACCTCCTCAATACACAAGCACTACACACGTTCACTATCACAAACTCAACAATCGTTTCGCCCCGCAACCGAAGCATCATCAGGAGATAGATTTCACGACAAAATCGCAAAGCTTTGCTTTGCAAATGGCTTTCAATTTTGTCGTGAAGTCGTGAAGTAGCGTGGTAAGTCAAGCCAACCTTTCGCTTATAAAAAGGAGAGAGGAGACTTACCAATATACACTGGAATAGTAACAAGCCGTTACTTTCCGTTACTTTTATTATCATATTATAATACTGCTTTCAAAATTTAAATTGCTTTTAAATTCAAATTACTTTTAATAAAAAGCATCAATAATATGTCCTATGCTATTAAAGGAAGTTTAATGGGAACATTATAACAAAAAATCTCTTCGATATGAAATAGCCTCTTTGTATCAAGCCTACCCACGTTCCAATCTATTTCAATTACGCTGTGTTTATCCCTTAGTGTAATAATGGATTTACAGATTTCTTTATTAAATGAATTATTTTGTACTAAGCCTTCCAGTTTACCAGTATTTGTAGTTACAATTACAGACCTCTTCATTTGTCTAAATTTAAAAGTTTTGATTATATGATGGTTGGTGGACTGCAAAGACCATCTTAACATACTCATTTTTGTGACGTCATTTTATTTTGTCTTCCTGATTCTGTTTAGCGAGGTCAGCATTCCAAACCTTATGCTTTACTGCTGTTTGTAGTCTTTACTTGCACTAATGTTGGCTAAAATGCTTACTGATATATGTGAAATATGTTTGGTACTGTTTCACAACTGTATTACCGCAATTGAAAGAATTTGTTGAAAGTTTGAACTCTCGACAAAAAATGAATGTGTGAACATATTTATTTTACCAATTAAAAAAGTTTAGTAGAGTTAGTAATATTTCCTTATTAACCATTTTCTTTTGCGTATAATGCTGCAATAATTGGCCGTGACATATGACGTATCGAAAATATCACGAAGAATGGTATTAATAAATCATAGCCATTTAGACTGTAGATCATATTCCCCATCACGGAAGATTAGTTCCAATCACAACCACTAATGGCCGTTGAGAAATTATCGAGAAATCGATTAAGATATAGATGAGGTAGAGTTTTCATATTACTTTAAACTATTCAAATTAATACATTAAACCCTAAAAGCTTGGTTTTGTTGAAGAGACTACTGAAGGATTCAGCCGACCCAAAGCATTTAATGAATTGTCCTAATCAAACAAGATTAAGTAAAAGGTGCGACATTTTGATGTAGCGGGACAATTAGCAGGAAGATTCTGTTGTAGCTTTGTTAAATTAGTGTGAGATAACTTTGTTAGATGTACCGGGAAACTGAGAAAATGCTTGGATTTACTGACTCTTTGTTCATGCTTTGTTGGAATAAAATATAATTGAAATACCTTATCTCCAATTTACAAATATCTTATTACATTGAATGAAAGCAAAAACTAAAAGCTAAACAGATTCAACATTAGTAATTTCTCTAGTATTACTTCTTAATGTTCGGATGGAGGTAATAATGGCTTAAATCAAATATATCCTCCTGCCCTTATCCTACTCTAAGTGGGGTCGGCACATGTTATAACATGTTGTAACATGATTTGGCTGCGTTTTTACGACCGGCCGCCTGCCTGTCAACTTACCTTAGTCGTATTTTACGACACCTCGGTGAAAAGGAGGGTGGTCTATTCTACTAAACCGGATACCATACGGTGGGTCAACGTACCTTAGTCGCCTTTTACCACACCTCGGTAAGAAATGAGGGTGGTCTATTCTACTCAGTCGGATACCACACGACGGGTCGACTTACCTTAGTCGCCTTTTACGACACATCGGTAAGCAATGAGGGTTGTACTATTCTACTTAGCCGGATTCCACACGGCTAATAATGGCTTTAATCATAATTTATAAATTTTGATAAAAAAAATAGTCAATAAAAATAACTTAATGGAGAAAAATAAATAAATGAAGATTTTTAATGTTTATACATAATAGTAATAATATTTTTTTATAATGCGCGATAAAGTTTTCTATTAAATTCAATCAAATTTATTTATTATATTTTTTTTAAATGGTATTATATAGTAAATAATAGTAAAATAATATTGTTATTTGTTGCATTCCTACTAATACACTACCTCGTGTTCATGTGTTAAGTTGTAAACCTATTAAACAGTCAAGCAAGTGACACTGTTTCATTTTTCCAAAATTCGCAGAAACGCAAATAATCTTAATACACGTATTACTTTTGTATTATAAATCTCCGCATACTGACTAATTCTATAAATTATACGTAATAATATACGACTGCTGACGGATGAAATGATATTACAAAGCAAGAAACTTATAATGTAGACGTACAGTTCACGCAAAGATTCCAAAGTAGCAGCATTCATTTAACTCGATAAAACTTTGTTATGCGCGCACTGAGAAAATGGTTGAAATATTTCAAATTCTTTGCGTCTTCCAAGTTCTTGAGTGAATTATTGACGCGCTGTTGAGTTAACCCCGGATTTCACATCTGTCTTAGCTAACAAATGGCGACCAATAATGACGAGCTTGGGAAATAACATGAGCTATATAACACGTAATTTATTGAAGTCGGTTAAGTAATAAATTTTAAGCATTCATCGTGTTATTCAGACCTGATTCTATTGTACGAGTATATGCAATACTTTTGCAAAACTTTAAATGTGTGTAGAATAAAGAATAAAAATAAAAGTAAAATAAAATAGAAAAAAGGTGTAAAATAAGCTGTGATGGCCTAGCGGTGCGACCGTGTGAATCTCTAGAGACGATCATGGGTTCAAACCCGGGCAGGCACCAATGAGTTTTTCTATTAAAACTTATGTGTCTAATTGATAATTGCAATTTATCACACGCTTTTCGGTCAAGGAAAACATCGTGAGGAAACCTGCATATCTCTAGAGAATTCTGGAGATATGTGTAACCTACCAATCCGCATTGGAGCAGCGTGGTAGGTCTTAGCTCCAATCCTTCTCTCCAATAACGGAGAGAAGAGGCCTATGCCCAGCAGTGGGATAGTAACAGGCCGCTACTTACTTTTTTTTAGAATAAAGGCCTGTTAGTATCCTATAGTTTTATACTAGCTAGATACATACTTTCTATGTCTTGGAGATGGAGCTAAGATCCATAATACTCCAATGCGAATTGACACGATACTCATATCTCAGTAATTCTGTAGTAATCATATCTCAGTAATTCTATACAAGTTTCATCACAATGTTTTCCTTTACCGACAAGCGAGTGAAAAAGAAGATAAAGTTTTACCGCACCTTAAAACGCTATGAAATTCGACACCTATTTGATTCATATCTAAAAATCACAAAAAAGCCCATATAAAAATAGCTGTTACACAGAGTTACAGATTATTGTGAAAATCTGACCCATGTAAAAATGACCATCAATCTATTGAAAAAATATGTATTTTAAACACAATTTTAACAATTGTGATTTTCTATTCTGCCTGTAAATAATATTTAAGACACAATCTGCGCTACTAAACGCATAAAACAACATAAAAGCTTTATTTTCTTAATATGATTAACAGTTTTATAAGCTCTTTGATATATGGATTATAACCGTTTTATCGAAAGTGTATTTTGATAGTATCGTCTATTGTCGAAATTTGGCTATTTTCCAATACAGCTACTGTAAATAAATGTACGGCTTTAGAGTAATTATTTCATGTGTACGTTCGTATACTTTCAACATATTTCGAAATATTAGCTACGCCAGTTCAAGTCGTTGCCTCGATGATAGGTTTGGCGTAAAACATACCCATTCAATTTCTCAACAAGTCTGTTTGCGAATCGGGTTGTACATCTAGCGAACATAATATAACGAAATTCAAATTTCTTACATGTCTTTAATAATATTCTGTCGTTGTTTTTAAACATATCTTTTTTTTTAAGTAAAACAAAAGATAAAACTTAAGCCCTACGAGTTGCTATATTTAAAGCCATACCTGGGCCTTGTCCTTGTCTTTGCGTAGCTGTGATAGGTTCATTGGGCGTAGACCTTGTATTTATCGTAGCTGTGAAAGGTACATAAGGCAGACCTTGTCTTTGCCGTAACTGTGATAGGTACATTAGGCTTAACCTTATCTTTGTTGTAGCTCTGATAGGTTAGGCGTTATACATTAGGCGTAGTCGATGTCTTTGTCATAGCTGTAGCATTAAGCGTCGATCTTGTCTTTCTCATAGCTGTGATATCCGAATGGTAAGACCATGTGACCATGCGGGATAAAAAAGCTATTGAGCATAAAAAACTATTGAGCTTTTTATAAGCACTTCTGTATCTAGCTGATACTTATCACGCGATTTTCAGAGGAGGAAAGCATCGTGAGGAAACCAGTATATCTCGAAAAAATACGCGGGATACGTGTAACCGGTTGATGTACATAGAATTAGCCTAATAAGTCTTAGCTCTAATCCGACTTATCGATGGACACCGGAAATCTTTGCCTAACTTTGGGACAGGCTAACGGACGTGCCGTTTTACAATTTTATATATTACTATTTGTAACGCTACCAAAGAAACATTTTACGATGAAAAGTAGCAACTTCTACTATAAGACATATACGTATATTTCTTCGTACTATATGCTCCATTTCCACTTCAGTCTCGTGACAGGATAAGCTGTATTGGAAATATCCATAGGAAAGTTTGAGCATTCTTATGAGGCACGTTTTCCCGTTAGTGTTTTTTATTTATGTATGAATATTACATATAACTTTTATTTTTTTCATTTAATTAACATGTAAAATCATAGATTTACAGTCATAGGTCACAGTTATTTTGTCTATGCATAAAATAGATAAGTTACTACAATGATTTGATCACTGAAGTATATTCAGCATTCAAACCTAAGTTAACTTATATAGACATAGAATCGTAAATAGTAAAATACAACATGAAATAGTTATTTTCGAGAAAATCATAGTGAGCTTGACTTCTACATGAACGCACATTTTCATTAGTTTCAGATTTTCTCACACTATCTGAGTTATCTGTGTATAAATAGCTCCCACACATTCCTCTTACTTTATTCAAAGCTCTCTGAGAATGTAATATAGTCGACTGCATCATATGGAATCTGTTGCTTCTCGGGTATATAAGTCACGTAGGTATATGTAACAATGGGCTTTGAAATTTATATTTAAAATAAAGTGTTTATTGCAGACCATTTTAAAATAGTTGAAATCGTAGATTTCAGATGAAAATCAATAGTTTGCACATCATTAGTGCAAAACAGAAGTGGAAACTTGAATATTAACGTTATGCATTTTTTAAAACTCTGGGAATAATTTTTTACAAACATTTTTTGGTTCTTCGAGTCTAGGTGTACTGTAACTGTACTGTGTACGGTGTGTAAACATGTATTTAGAAATTTACCCAAAAGTATATATGTAAATATTACTTTGTTGTGGAATGGACTTTATGATGACACATGCACTTGCATTCGTAATTTTCGACTGCACATACTTGTATATCAAACTCCAATTACATTATACGTTATAATAATCGATTATTGTCGTTTTATAACACACATTTTGCTGATTTCGTTCGTAAGTTTCACGTAAACAAAATATGTGATCTATTTTTAAAGCACTTGATTTCTTCAATAGCGTCACCCTGCTCGATCTAGTTGGATTTGATTCGAAATGTATGCCTATTTTTAGAATGCTGATAATTTTTTAAAAGTTTATTTGTAAAATAAAATATATAAAATCTTTTATAAATTTATTGATCCTGCTGTTAACCGTCGAGGAGTTCACTCGTCTGCAGCCAATCCTGGTAGCTGCATCAGGTCATGTTTATCATAAATGTGCATTGTAATCGTGACTGGACCAGTATGTAAAATTTCAGCTCAATCTGACACCGAAAAAATAATCAAATTTAACTTGCAAGATGCCACCTTCACATACAAGTCAAATAAAAGCTTTTAAAAATATACTGAATCTTGTACGTAGCAATATTAGAAGGACTTTAAGACCTTAAATATAAAATATAATTCGAAAAAAGGGATGGTTAATCGCTCTATAATTTCAGTGACAAAGTTAAAGCTCAAATTTCAAACAAGTTCGTAAATTGCTTTCAAAAGTCTTCGATAGCCTTAAGTCGGAAAGATCAATTTACTTAATTGAAATTAAATTAGCTTTGTTATAATTCAGCCTTTGGGGATAGTTTTATTTGTTTCATTTGCATATTTAGTACTTATATCTATTATATAAAGAGCATAGTTTTTTAAGTTTGTGTAATAAAGTACGAATAAATGTAATGTAACGATAGTTATTTTTTAATATAGATAAAACTTCCAAGGTGTAGTAAGAGGCGACTAAGGCGACTATTTATAGCCGTGTGGTATCCGGCTCAGTAAAATAGACCACCCTCATTTCTCACCGAGGTGTCGTAAAAGGCGACTAAGGTAAGTCGAACCGCCGTGTGGTATCCGGCTGAGTAGAATAGACCATCCTCTTTCTTACCGTGGTGTCGTAAAATACGACTGATGTAAATGAATGAAATGAATGAATGAATGAAATCATGAAATTATGCTGAATTTCATGAAAATTGCATTAGGGGATTTTGAGGGGAAAAATCCATTTAGTTAGGTTTTATTTAAAAAAAATGTTGTTTTATTCCCGTTTTAGGGCATTGAAAAACTGCTGAAATAGAAATAGAATCTAAAGCTTAAATTTTGTCTGTCATTTGTCAAGTTGTGATAGCGCAATGGTCAACGGGCGGATTTAATATGTATAAATATCCGGTTGCAACTTGTCTTTAACCTTTCATTTTTTTAATGTAACTTTTTTATATATTTTAATAAAATTACCTAGCAAGACTTGTTTGCTTAGCCTTGCTAGATACTAATAATCTTAATTAAGAATGCAGTAAAATCGCGCGTTTAATATTTTATATGAAAACAGTTATTACACAGTCGTTTCAAATTGGGTCATGGCATGACATAATAAATAATATTACTCAATTGTCACTAACATTATAGTACATAAATTTAACAAGAAAATACTATGAAAAAGTTGAGCCAGTATTACAGTAACAATTCAGTACGTATTATAATTACGTTGTACTAGCGCTTAAATGGCTATGTCATAGCATAATTTACACTCTTGAATATTTATGTCAGATCGCGAATGTCACTTTATCGACGAAGCATAATATTGAAATGAATTAATCTTGTATACATGTATATTTTCTGAATCTCGAAAATCAGCATGTTTTGGGGACCAAAAATCGAGTTAGCTATGTTTCATTTAAAAAATATGTAAATTTATAGCTGCTTTCGGCATTAAAAATTGCTAAAATTTAGAATTGAATTTTAACGATATTTGAGCTGTCAAATGCATTGTTTGATAACCTAATGGTAACGGGAGGATCAAACAAGTTCAAAACCTGAGATCGATTTTCACATGCCACTCGACGCTTTCTTTTTTTAACTGCATTTATATCTTTTATAAATTGCATTTCTTTTTTTATATCTTTTATAAAATTACCGAGCAAGGCTCGGTCACCCAGGAACTTATTAAATTATTTATTTAAAGTACACACTAATTACGTAAAAAAGCTGTGATAGTCGAACGGTGACATCGTGTGCTTCTCTCGAGGAGGTCATGGGTTGTAACCCCAAACAGGTTTTGGCAGACAATGGGGTTCTCTATTTAAACTTATTAGAAGAAGCTTTGATTCTTGCAATCGAGGAAGAAAGACATTATAAGGAAACCTGGATAGCTCTGGAGAATTCCTGGGATATGTGTAAAACTACCAATCCCCATTGGTACAGAGTAGTGAACCTAAGCTCCAACCTTTGTTTCCAAATTAATGATTTCGTATTAGACTTTCATCATCATTTTCCTGTCCTTATCTCACTCAAAGTGGGGTCGGCACAACATGTTATAAACATGCTGTCACATGATTTGGCTGTGTTTTTACGACCGGCCACCTGCCTGACGTCAACTTACCTCAGTCGTATTTTACGACACCTTGGTTAGAAAGAGGGTGGTCTATTCTACTAAACCGGATACCACATGGTGGGTCAACTTACATTAGTCGCCTTTTACGACACCTCGGTAAGAAATGAGGGTGGTACTATTCTGTTCAGCCGGATACCACACGGCGTTTAGTATTAGACTTTCATATTAAGCATTAAAATATATAAAATCTTTTCACGATGAAAAACGTGTTATTGATCGTTTGGTATTGTAGGGTACTTGAGATATAAAGTATCACATTTCAGATATTCGTTGCGGTCTACGTAGCCTGGCAATTTGAATGTTAAAAAACAAAAGTAATGAAAATATTATTTTGCTATAGTCCGCGATAGAAGAAAATATATGTAATGCTAAATGTAGAGCGTAGTAGTAGAGGTTACGGAGCAAAACAATTGTTGAGATTGTAGTGGTGAATGTGTACAGTGCTTGTGTATTGTTGTGTCATCGGTGTCGGGTAGTGCATGAGTTCTTAAAAATTCTGCATGTATCAGGTATGAGAACGAATGGTACAGTCTACATTCGGCATTACATATGTTTTCTTCTACCGCGGATTATAGCAAAATAATATTCTCATTACTTTTGTATTATGGACCTCCGCAAAGTAACGCCTCATTTTATAAATTTTAATGTTTTAAATCTTTTCACTTTAAATTTTTTTTATAGTCAAAGCGCATTAATTTAATACAATGATAAAAATATCTGCTTTTGTTCTCTGCTGTAAATAATGAACTTTTAAATAATTTGTTGTTTTAGCATTTTAGGTAGATTTATAGATTACAATAGATGAAAATTGGCATAATTGAAGTTTCATTATCATTCTCCTGTCCTTATCACACTCTAAATGGGGTTGACACAACATGTTGACACATGTTTTGTTATTTCATGACCGGTCGCCTGCCTGACGGTAACTTACCTTAGAATCCGTTTACGACACCTCGGTAAGAAATGAGGATAGTCTATTCTACTCAGCCGGATACCATACGGCGGATCAACTTACCCAACTCGCCTTATATACCCAATTTATCAAAAAAATTCGAATAAATTCTACGTATCGAGCTGAGTAAGTCACTCTCATATTTGTTTCAATAAATCTCAGTACAACGGAATTTGATACACCGGACTAACATTTGAATGTGAAATATATCCTTGTTTTTTCACGAGAAAAAGATAAATACAGTTTATACCCCTAAATATCAAATAATATACATAATAATATAACATAATCTAACAATATGTATGAACAATAAAAAAAATGATATCCACGCCTACTACTAATATTATAAATGTGAAAGTCTGTCTGTTTGAAACGCTTACGTGAAAAGCTGACTGAAAACTCTGTTTTATGTTCAGGAATGGTATAAAATATAATAGTTCAAACTAATTTAAGCATGATAAGCTTAAACTTGCTATTAAAAGAAAACTCGGTACAATATATCCTATCCTACTAATATTATAAATGCGAAATTTTATGAGTATGTATGTTTGTTACTATTTCACGACAAATCCGCTGAACTAATATCGCTGAAATCTGGCACAATTATTCTTTATACACCGGGGCAACATATAGGCTATAGACATCCTATTTCTACAGGATATCCCGTTTATACATCTTGTTATACAGGAATAGGATGACATTGAAAAGCGCTATCTATTGTCAACTTATCACGCGACAATAGTCCACGCGAACAAAGTTGCGGGTAAAAGATAGTGAATTAAATAAATTATAGTACATCGAAAGAGTACTATAAAATATACATTTTAATGCTTAACGGCAAATTTATTATACAAAGAAGATAAATCAATTACAAAATCTGAACGTGCCCAAACCTTTTCGTGAGTACAAATTAATTTGCGAATCAAGCACACACATAAAACCTTTTTAATATATGTCCATTACTCATTTCAATTTTACGGATGACGTATTTATGTACCCTTAAAAGAGGGTACATGTTGATATTTTAAAGTAGGAGGTATGGCATTTTTGGTGTATTGATAATTTAATCTACAAGGAATCTGAAATGATGTCGAGCATGGTGTAGCCAAGACTCAGGTCACAATTTGCTCCAGGCATGTGAGAGTTATCAAATTAAACCTAACATAGTTCACGCCGTAGTTTAGGTCTGAGAGTAGTTTTATATTTAAAGGTATAAATAACCTCCTGAACGTTGAAGTAACAATTTAAAAATTGTCTTTGTTGTACATACGGAAATATTGAAATTAATAAAAAAAACAAATATAATCAGTGTGCAACGGTACAATTATTTATAGAATCTACAGTAAATAAATAAGATAAAAAATAAATAATATAATATTATAATATTTTCTAACGTTTTTATGGTACATAAATAAAACTGAATTTAAAAATATAATTACCTTTTTTCAAGAACATTTTAGAAGTTCGCACTTATTAACTATATATTTTTATAATTTAATAAAACTTAAAAACAACCAGGAAAGTAATATATATGTCCGTCTAAAAATAATAAATTATGTAACTTAGATAATTAGGAAATTTTGTATAATTAAAGCTTATATACCGGAAAAAATTCAGTATTAAAAAAAAGTCAAGTTTAACCTCTTAGTGTTTATTATGACCGATCATTCCATGTAACCCTTTTAGACTATTATTAGTAAGAAGTCAATATAAAAATAAAAGTATGAAAAATAATATATATTTATTATGTTCCGGCATGTGCAAAATTATGTATACGCGAATGGAGAAGTAAATTAAGTAAAATAAATATATTATAAGGCTTTAAACATTATGTGCATAATTCTGCACAATAGGTCCTAAGGGGTCCATTTGTTTCTATATTTTCCGTACTTTCAAAACTATCAACGTATAAATAGCTGAACACTTCACATTGCTCTTCACTTTATTCAAAGCTGCGAGAATGTTGTATAAAGTGGAACGAAGCAGTTGCAATTTATATGCGTCATTCGTGACGCCTACAAAAGAAGTTGGGAAGTAACTAATAGTTTATTGACGTAGGTATAACTTCTCAATATTTTATGAAATAAAGAACGAAGTCATTTTGCTATACTCAATCACTGACATATTGACTATTTGCTGTTGATTAAGGATACACTAAAGGAAAGTATGTTTAACTTTTATAATACACTAGCGGCCTGCCCCTGCTTCGCACGGGTATAAAATATATATCCCATGTCATTCAGTGTAAAAAAAATGATTAAAATCGATCCAGTAGTTTTGATTTATTCATTACTGCCCGTGGCCCGCAAGCGTTAAATTTGGAGAAAAACAATTTCCTTTCCCTATACCAAGAAGATTTCCTGCTATCTTTGGAATACAAGTTAAGTATATATGTGCCGGGTGGTATCAGACTCAATATAATAGTACCACCCTCATTTCTTACCGACGTGTCGTAAAAGGCGACTAAGGTAAGTCGACTCGCCGCGTGGTATCTGGCTGAGTAGAATAGACTACCCTCATTTCGTACCGAGGTGTCGTAAAAGGCGACTAAGGTAAGTTGACCCACCGTGTGGAATCCGGTTAAGTAGAATAGACCATCCTCTTTCTTAGCGAGGTGTCGTAAAATACGACTAAGTTATGTTGATTTCAGGCAGGCGGTCGGTCGTAAAATACGTAGCCAAATCATGTGACAACATGTTTATAACATGTTGTGCCGACCCCACTTAGAGTAGGATAAGGGCTGGAAGATGATGACAAATTAAGTATATATATAGTTACAACGACACATCCCACGGCTATTTTTCTGCAACATAAACCAATGCAAAGTTAAGTGTAAATATTTTATTTGTAAATTGTAAAAAATATTATATGATAGGTACCTACTTGGGGTTTGAACCTGTGATCTCTTGGTTTGAGTCACGTGCTGTTTTAAATATTACTTGTAGCGGTATTTTACAAACATGGCAGCTACTCTATGTATCAAAAATTTAAATACTAACCGAAGTTTTCAAAAGATTTAAAATATGTACTAACAAAACCGCGAAGCTTTCTCTCTAAGTTCAAAATGTTGTGTTTAAAAATATGTGTTCATTTTAATTATTAGTATGCTTAAAAATAAAACGTTTCCACTCTACTCAACGAAAAATTGAAACTAAAATATGTATAAATAACTGAGTCGTTAGCGTATATAAGCAAAACTACTAATTTAATGGTCATCTATAATCTTCATAATGCCGTGTGGTATCCGGCTGAATAGAATAGTGCCACCCTTATTTTTTACCGAGGTGTCGTAAAAGGCGACTAAGGTAGGTCGACCCGCCGTGTGGTATCCGGCTGAGTAGAATAGACCATCCTCATTTCTTACCGAGGTGTCGTAAAAGGCGACTAAGGTAAGTCGACCCACCGTGTGGTATCCGGTTAGTAGAATAGATCACCCTTTTTCTTACCAAGGTGTCGTAAAATACGACTAAGTTAAGTTGATGTCAGGCAGGCGACCGATCGTAAAACACGTAGCCAAATCATGTGACAACATGTTTATAACATGTTGTGCCGACCCCACTTAGAGAGGGATAAGGGCAGGAAGATGATGCTATAATCTTCATAATGTAATAAATACTACTACTTCATACTTCCAATCACTGAAAGTTAGATACATTAGTCACTTCCTTGTTCTATTGTTTTCTAATAAAAACTTCAATTTTTGAGTAACTGAGACTTTCAACTTTCATTGTTTTCAAATAACAAAGAACATGGTAAAATTATAATAATTATTTGACACCTATGTTTATGTAAAATGATATGAAAATATAATTGACTGTACATATTAAAAAATTAGCATAATCTTCATAAACTTATAATTCTGCTGGACGGTATATAGGCCACAGCTGCTTTAAATAAATAATCTTTTATCGTCATCTGTGATACAGAAGTTAAGATCAGCACGAATATTACACCACACAAGCACTACACACACTGACTACGACAATCTCTAAGATCGTTTAGAGCCGTAACCGAACCCGTTGTTTCTGTGGTATTGTAAACCTGTGGTGACTGGTCCTGCATGTTTAATGGTATGTGAGCGTTCCCTGCTTCCTACACTTAACATTGCATAGATTCTCTTACTGTAGTGTTTATAAACTTGTTGTATGAATATAGCACAGGCTCAAACACGCACTAACAAGTAACAACATGTCACTTCACGACCACTCTAATCAAGGGCTCTCGTGTTACTGTCGTGGTGCATCATGAGACCGTGTATGTACTAGTGTGAGTTAGTGTGACTATGTTCATGTATGTATTACATATATGTGTCTTGTATATAAATGTACAAAGTACGTTACACACGTCTCAATCCACATACACTATACTTATCAAACGCGGATTATAGAAAAATAATTCTATCATAATATCCTACGCCTGCTTCTTATTAAATTATGTCACCTATGACTAGGGTTGCCACCTTTTTTTTGAAGAAAATAGTATTTTTCTTTTTAAATCAAAATTTTTTTAGGAAATTTAGGAAAAAAAATAGTACACATCTATTTTCAATCATTATTTATTTTTCCATGATTATTTATTATTACTTTTCGCTAGACAATGACAATGGAGTTAGAGTTACTACCTAACTAAGCCCCGTAAATACATAAATGAGTTTCGTTCAAACATTCCCTATACAGTGCTGCGGGTGCGTTCCATTAAAAAAAAGCGCGACAATTGAATTAGCGATATAAATATAGTATTTTTCGTCCTATACTGTTTTTTTATAATATATAGTACAATTTACTAAAAATATAGTACGATACTATATAATATAGTACGGGTGGCAACCCTACCTGTGACAGTGCCTGACCTCTAATCTGCCATTGATAAAAAAAGTTACTTTTTACATCGAATGTATAGATATACTGCCTTTAATGTTGGAATAATAAATGGACTTACGTGTACATCTTAAGTTCGTAAGCTTCTAATGCTACCTTAACTTAACTTGCTCTTATCAAAGAACTTTTAAAGAAATTATAGGTTCTATTATCTTATTTTCGGGTGCTCTCCAGATTATTGACTTATATTGATGAGTGATAATGGATTTGCTTTTGCTTTTAGAGCACTTTTTAGATTTAGCCATTACAAAGATAAATACATTTACTTGTTTGTAGGACGTTTTATTTTAACCTTCGTAAAAAACATTATAGTCGATATTTCATTAAGATTGTTAAACCTGAAGAATTGTAAAAAAAATTAGCATCGCGTGATTTATAGATAAATCAGGTGTGGCTGTATGTATTTTTTTTAAAGATTTGACATCATTAAAAAAAATTGACATAAAATATATATACTCGTAACTACGTTGAGATCACATTTGCATGTATTAAGTGCAAATAATTATAAAAATAATGAATGATAGCTTTATTCGGATAATTATATTAGTTTTATAATTGACAGGATATAATTAGTGTTATAATATATTGAACATGTAAAAGGAGACGAAGGTAAGTTGACCTGTCGTGTGGTATCCGGTTGAGTACAATAGACCAGCCTCATTTCTTACCGAGATGTCGTAAAAGGCGACTAAGTTAATTAATTAATTAACTTAGTCGCCTTTTACTATATTATAGAAATTGTATTTTATATTTCTTTTACTATATATTCTATAAATTTATAGAATTAGGCGTTACTTTGCGGAGGTCCACAATACAAAACTGATGAAAATATTATTTTGCTATAATCCGCGATAAATTATTTTATCACTGATTATAGCAAAATAATATTTTCATTAGTTTCGACTAAGTTTAAGTTGATGTCAGGCAGGCGGCCGGTAGTTAAATATAGGTATTTATCATATACCAAATCATGTTACAAGATGTTTATAACATGCAGTGCTGAACCCACTTTAATCCCTAAGACCTTTATCATACTGCTATGATGATAATTTATTACGAGGGTGGCATCGTTACGGAACTAAAAAAAATATGTACTTTTCGTACACATATATGAAACAGGCCTCTAAACGGATACAAAAACCTACTCATTGACACACTAAGCCAACTACCATCGCGAAACATTCAGGAGTGTTGCTATTGTCAACCTTTTTTCAATTTATAAATCCCTAGCACTACGACCCATACAGATTTTATATTCAATTATTTTTATAAATGTTTCACTCGATTGTTCGGCGGGACTCAATTTTTTTTATCTCAGACTAGTAATATCCCGCGGTTTCACCCGCGTACATACCGATCTCATGTTAGTGGAAAGTCTACTAAGTCTGACTATAGATTTATTTTTGTTAAATATATCATCAATAGTTTCCGCAGCGCATGCGATTACAGATTTTTATGACTAATTTTTTACTTCTTTTTACATTTACCTTAGCTCATTTCAATATTAAAGATAAAGAAAACATTTACAAAATTGTCATTGATAGTTCAATTAAAATGCTTCTATTGTCATCAAACCTTACAGGATAATCCGCTGAAAACTTCATTAAAATCGGCCCAGCTCTATCAGTCTATAAGATACATATATACATAATTTCTCTTTTATATAGTTATATGTATATAGATATGTGCTATGTGATTATGTTAATGATTCTTCCGTAACGGGTCTATAATTAGCTATCGAAAGTAAACCATTTTCTTACTAAACCTTTGTACCACGAAAGATACTGGGAAGATGTTACTAGTCGAATTATGTAATTTATAACTAGCAAAATAACAAGTATATTTATAAAAGAAATATGAAACAAGAATGACAGGTAATCAAGTTTATTAGAATAAGAAAAAACGCTCAGATGTTGAGAAATGGGCTTTGAGGTCATCAAAAGGCGACGGGTGACGTAATATAGTACACGATATAATAAATGATTTCATTTATTTATTTTCTCGACTGGGGATTTAGCCCTCGGAATACACTTTTTGAAAGATTCTCAAGACAGGTTGGGGACTAGTTTTTGTGACGGTCTCAACCTTACATGTATATTGGTAGAGTTATGTACTGAATTGGTAGTATATTAAGGAAGGTATATTTTATTTATTTATTGGACAACCAACAATAGATACATTTTAATTTCTTAAATTATATTAGTCAGATACCTCCTTGTAAATGTTCTATTCATTAAAGGTTATCTATTAAGGCTCGACATTCGTATTAATTCGCGTCCAATAATTAAAGGTACCTTACAATAATTATGTCAATAATATATCATATATAATGTCAATCTCACTGTCAATACGAAGTCATAAAGTAATATTTAACAATAGTTTTATCTTATAATATTATACATTTTAATCTTTAAAATAATAATAATAATTTTAAAGAATAAAAATATTTGTTTGTCATGCAATATGGTTTTTCGGAATGAGTATTTGATACTCATTACATTTTTGGGTTCTGAAATATGCCCTCATATGATATATGATGTATCAGACTTTTATTTTGAAAAGTGTATTTATTTATGTTTTATTTATTTATATACAACACACACCAACGACATGAACACAGTTGCAATTGTACAGTTCCATATTATTATATTTATAAAGTCTTGGTTCTGCGTGAACACGTCACTAAAAGGCATGCACAGCATTGAATATTTGGCATTAAAATTAATTATAGATCGAAATAATTTATGGTATAAAAATATTTGTAATGTGAAAAAAAATCGTCCTTGTTTTTTGGGCATTAAAATATGGTATATATTAGCTGTTAAACGTAATGTTGCGATAGCCGATGGGAAACGGGTGGACAGAAAATGTTGAAAACCCGGGTTCGAATCCCACGTGTTATTGGCGCCTTCTTTCTTTTTTTTAAATATTTTTTTTATATATTTAAAAAATTACCGAGTAAGGCTCGGGCACACAGGTACCTACTAATAGTAATGTGCGTCGTCGAAGTATTGTTATAGATCAGATTGCCTAAAATAAAAAGATTGAAAATATCACATCAATGTTTAGTTAGGCATATATGTGACTAGATGTAAGATTTTTTTAATTTTAATTTTTTTTTTCCCAAATTCAAATTTTGCCGTTTTCGCAATATCTTTTATTGCTGCTCCTATTCATCTTAGCGGGGTGTTATATAATCTATTTCCTTCCTTGATAAATCGCACTATTTTACACTCAAAGAATTTTTCAAATTTTTCCTGAGATTAGCGCGTTCAAACAAACAAACAAACTCTTCAGCTTTATATATTAGTACAGATTAAGGTGAAAATATATAAAGTGTTACCTGATAATAATAACAAATTCAGCACAAACTTTTCCTTTAAGATAAATATTATTTTGCTCATATTGACAGTTACGAACTAACTGGACTTGCACTAAAAGCTTCTGAAACAAGAATGGATCCATAAGTTAGAAGTCGTATAACCAAACTTGTCACTCGGTCACTATCCGTGGTCTACACTAATAGTTTTAACTTCATAACTGCGTTATAATAATATAAGGAATCTAACACTTGTAGAGAAATTTTGAAACCAGACTCAAATGGATACAACTAGGAAAATAACAATTTTGTTCATCATCATTCTCCTGCCCTAATCCTACTCTTTTTTTTATGTCAGGAAAACCCATTATAAGTCATCACAGCCCGACGGGGACGAGCGGCGGGTTTGTCGGACTCGCACCGACTAAAAACCTGACAGTGCTCCACCACGCTGCTGGTGGCGGGGACAGGGTACCGTTGTACACATTGCCCCCATCCTCGCCAGCAGCAACTGTATATCCCAGAGTGAGCCCCATCTGGATCGGGGCCTCTCTAAAAGTGGCCCCTCCGTCCTCTATACGATGCATCGCGAGCACCAGATCCATCGACTGCCTCGGGGACCTTGAGTGGGGTCGGTACAACATGTTTTAAGCATGTGGTTACAAGATTTGGCTAATTGTATTATATAATATAATTTGGCATATTTTTTCTATGATCTCTATCAATCATATGTTACTAGCAACAATATCAATATTTTGTCATCATATTTATTATGTTGACCATACACGAAGATTTCTGGGGCACGACGCGTTGACACTTGACAGTAATGGATGGAGTTACGTGGATCAACATAGGTGGGTCATCGGACACGTGCTTTCTGTAGGTATGTTGTTTAAGTGAATTGTGAACATTCATATAATTATGTAATAGGTTAACATTGACACTTTTGGAGTGAATACATCTTATAATTTCAACGTACAAGTATGTATATGTAATAAATTAAATATGGAAATTAACCTCGTAGCATGCTCGGCGTTAACGAAATTTTCATATATGATTCAATTGATTTTTTGCATAAGAATTACATATATATGTATGTATATATATATATATATATATATATATATATATATATATATATATATATATATATATATATATATATATATATATATATATATATATATATATATATATATATATATATATATATGTATATATGTATATATGTATATATATATAGTAGACAAAGTATTAACCGACATAAGCTTTCGGCTCCTGCTTTGAACCTTTTAAAAGTGCGTTTTGAGTTTGGGTATAAGTATTCTATAATAAAATTCCTCCATCAATTTAAGCTTTGCCATTTCAGCAGTTTCAAAAAACTGTTAAAGGGAGGATGATAAAGAAAGTCTACTTACTATACTGTTGAGAATTATATAGATGATAGGAAAACGTGGATACAGCTACTGTTCGACACTGTACAAGATAATAAAGAATAAATATTTTAAAAAGAACAACCGCCGAGTTTCTTGCTGGCTCTTCTTGGTATATTGGTATATGCGAAGGATTTATATAGATCTGGGGTCTTCATTACTGCTTATATATATAATAACAGCTTTTGCCTATAGGTAGATTCGTTTGCATTAACTTAAGTTTTAAAAAGCCTCTGTTATCGCACGAGTAATAGTACACTAAGGAATACGTTACATACAGCTAGGAGTCTACCTGTAAAGATAGACGTATACGATTATTAAACACCTACGTGTTAAGATCTTGTTACAACATGTCTGAGGGAGTTCTATCTAATCGCTAATGTGAAACTGTGCTAGTGTTTAGTTTTGGGGTTCGCGGCGCTTTTACTATAACACCTGATTACGGGATTTTGTAAATTCTATGCTAGGCAGACAAATAAAAAGACTGACAAACTTCTCCATTAATAATATTGTAGTGCGGAAGCTAATTAAGTATTTAAAGCCGTTTCGGGTGAAATAATGGAAAAAAGAAAACGTAAAATTTTAGTGAAATTAAAAAAGAAAACATTTATATTTAGGTAATTAAGATATTTTAAATAGTATAAATTATGACAACGGCGTAGTTATTATAGAAAATATTAGCCAATGTCAATCTTAATGTTAAGCCTAAAATAGAAATGTTTACGACGGTGGACTACGGTCTGAAGTCAGCGATTTTATATACACACGGAAATAGTACTGGCGTACGGCAACATGTGCTATGAAGTGGCGATAGTAAAAATACATTTATGATACCTTCTTTAATACGATGCACGTTATGCGTGTACTAATAGGTATTTGAAACGTCGTATTCGGATTATTCTAAAAATTTATTTTAATATCTAAAACGGTTTTTTTTTCATTCACGTCTATAGAATATATAAATAAATTTAAAATATCAACTCTGTTTTAAGAATTATTTCTTTTACTTTTAGCTGTTATAGTATCAAAGAACGCGGCAGAAGTATTACAATAGACGTGTACAGTCGATAGTTGGTCAAATTTGTTATAGGAATTGGAAATCAATGGGAGCAGTATTAACTATACCTAAATCAAGTCTAAGCCTCAAACTCTGATATTACTAAATCACTTAGAATGAATGAAGAAAATAACGATTCAGTAATTGAAAAAGTCATACACAAAACTTTCCTCATAATAGCGCACACAATAGTTGACACATATTAATCGCTGACAAGAGATATTCGTCCATTTTTCTTAAACAGTTTATTCATGGTTAAACGCTGCGAGATGAAAGCGGCTGATTAACCGGTAAGGAGGGTGAGGTCAGGCCGCGTCGAGTGGATTTTAACACTTTACAACACTTAATGGTCACATATTTTTTAGAAACTACTATTAGTTTTACAATAGTTAAAGTAATTAAATTTGTGTTAATTTGACCTCCGATTTGTAGCAGGGGTAATATTTGTTATAACATCTGTGAAACTTTTCCGTTTAAAGTGACGAAATATACGTAACTAAAAAGTTGGTCATTATACTAGTATTAAAGACTTGCTGCCCGCGCTACAACTGACAATAAAATGTGGAAACAGGACGCCTTCTGTTGCGATCTCTGTCTCTCTCGCATGGGCTTTACGGCAGGCATTGTCACGCAAAACTGACGTGTCGTTGTTATATTACGAAAAAGAACCAATGTAAAATAAGAATAAAACTTTTCAATAATTACATATTTATTGATCAAAATATATACTTATATGAAATATTACAAATAAAATACGTATTGGTACAATAATTTAATCTTCCGAGTCAGAGTCGCAGTCGCTAGCGCTATAGTAGCCCACGCTAATGAAAAGATCATCACATAAATGTGCTCTCTGCTATAATATTTCTTAAATTACTTACTCTTTGCACTTACTAACAAGCTACCGCGTCCCAGTGCATATTATTCTCTATTCTTCTTAGAACCGATAAATGAAGCACCGCACTTGCATATCTCTAGCACATCGATGATTTATGGCACCGCGGGCAGCGAGTGTTCAACATTAGTATAGCTAGATCACACGTCTATTTTCACGTGATATCATTAAAATACATGTAGAATTTTTCGGAGTGCTCACATTAGATAGACAAATCTCTTGTAAACTAAAGCCGGAAGCTACAGATTCGGTCTTTAAGAAATATTTACATGTTACACTTAATATATAAAAATTTTAAACCAAATATTATAATAGTAACATGTCTAAAAATATTTAAGGTTTTTTTAAATTCTAAACATACATTTCTTCTTAGCTGATGGATTCATGATCTTTAAATGATTCTTTCATGAATTTCCAAGTAAATTTCCAATTCAACACGAAGACTATAATTAATATACACGCTATGCTAACATTAGGAAAACCTTTACGGTACGGACTTATAAGTTTGGAGAAAATGGAGCGCGTCGTACTTTTACTGCTTTTATCAAAGAGGCTTTTATGTAATGTATTGGTAATACTTATATTTCCACTTCATGTCATAGTTAACTGTTTATCATTTTTCTAGAGAGTCAATGATGTTTATGAAATCTTTACCAGAAGAGCTATCATAATATCATTAGAAAAAAATACATTATTTCGATATATAAAGATTTTGTGGGCTAAATTTTGGCATATGTTACTTTAACAACTTGTCATAGAAATTTCAAAAACTAAAGTGTTAAAGAAATCAAAACAAATACATTTAATCTATTGAATGTACACATACTATTACATAAAGAAAAGTTCCTATGCGAAAGTCTATAAATTAAAATAGGTGCTTGATGTGAATGGTGATTTTAGTTTATTTTAGTTAATAGACATATAATTTTTTTTGGCTTTAAAAACAGAAGCAAATTAAAACTTAAGATTAATATATTTCTATACTATCCATATCGTACTTGTTTTCAAAAGATTTTATTTGAGATGAACCAATTAATTGACAATTTTGGTGAAACGCAGTTTCTATTTATTGAAAAAGTGATGGCAATAAAATTCAGTAATTTATAATTAATTTTAATAGCATATCAAATTCCTCATATTTTCTAACACCTTGTCTTATTTAAAACATTTCTAAACTAATTATGATCTATTATAAATATAGTGAGGTATTTTCGATATTTTTTATAATAAATACGTATTAAACTTATTTTACAAATGTCGAACACTCGCTAGTAGTATTTGGCTAAAATACATTTTACCGAATGTAAATAGAATTTTCTATTTTAGACACTTCAAGCAGGGACACGTAATTGACTTTGACGTTAAAAGCATTCGCGGTCTAGAAAAAGCGAAAGTACTAAAGTTACAAATATGTGCTCATATTATTTTCAGAGCATTTCAATACAATTTACACTCATAATTTTATAATTATATACTCAATACATTTTAAACAATGAATTTGTTAATAAAATTGTTTGTTAATTATTAAAAATCATCTTATCATCTATCCATCATATATATGTGATCGATTTTCTGCAAATCTACTTAACGAATTTTTGTACGATTTTCACTTAAATATATATCCTCCTGCCCTTATCCCACTCTAAGTGGGGTCGGCACAACATATCATAAACATGTTGTAACATGATTTGGCTGCGTTTTTACGACCAGCCGCCTGCCTGACGTCAACTTACCTAAGTCGTATTTTACGTTACCGTAAGAAGGAGGGTGGTCTATTCTCCTCAGCTGGATACCACACGGCGGGTCGACTTACCTTAGTCGCCTTGTACAACACCTCGGGTAAGAAATGGGGGTGGTCTATTCTCCTCAGCCGGATACCACACGGCGGTTCGACTTACCTTAGTCGCCTTTTACGACACCTCGGTAAGAAATGGGGGTGGTCTATTCTACTCAGCCAGATACCACACGGCTACGGTTTTCACTTAAATATAGTGCAGTATTAGGTCGAAAGATAAACCTGTCGGAAGAAAGGTTTATCTTTCGACCATATGTTCCCTGAAATATGTGTTCTACGAACATTATAAATCCAAAATATATTTTAGTGTCGCACACACCAAAATACACTCCTATCATTTTGAGTATGAACATAATCTTTGATATGAAGATAGTGGACATTCTGGGGAACGACAAATGTTTTTTAAAATTGGTATTGAAATTACGTTTAGTTGCTAGCAATAACTACTCTATCCACAAACGAGTTTCAATATTAACGGTTATTTAATTCCAAAATTTCGATGTTTTGAATAAACAAATAAACATTTTTCATTTCAAATAACCGATACGTTGCAGACAAGATGATACTAGGCATAACGTATCTGATCATTCAAACAGACATGTGTTTCAACTATTTGTAACACTATTTAAACATTTAACTGTTACTATTATTGAATCTGTTTTATTGCACGCACCACTTTTGTAGATCATGGCCGAAAGATAATCGCTTAATTTAAGGTTAGGGATTTATTAATGCACACGTTGTATAAAAGCTGTTATTTGAGTCATATTTAAGGATTTGATTACATAAAAAAATAATAGATTTTGTTGTTATAAATAAAAAAAAGAATAACTAAAGTGGACTAGTAAGAACAAAAAACTACATAGACGCGCTGTTTACAAAATTCGATTAAAATATATACTTTTAATACTCCGGTTTCATGCGGGCGGACAAAAGAAGTAATCGACCTGTCCAATTTTTTTTCAAGTTTCATCTTTTTGACATTTAAAAAAAAACTACCCAGCAAGGCTCGGTCACCCAGGTACTCGTATCTTATAAAACAAAAAAAAAGAAGAAGAAGAAGAAATAAAATAATCGTTCAATATAAAAAAAAGATTTCTTAACATCCCTAGTAGTGTTATAGCCCTGCAGTGAGATAGTTATACGCTGCTTTTACTTTAAAAACTTCGTGAGAAAGCAGAAGAGAACGGAATTTTACCAGAAAATAACATTATTCAAAGTTATTTCGTACCGAGATGTCTCAAAAGTCGACTAAGATAAGTTTACGTCAGGCAGGCGGCCGGTCGTAAAATACGTAGCCAAATCATGTGACATCTTTATAACTTGTTGTGCCGACCCCACTTAAAGTGGGATAAGGGCAAGAGGATGATGAGTCATTAATTATTCCGATCATACGGCATCATCATAATATACTTCTGGCCAATGTAGTAATAAAAAAAACGTATATAATCTTTTCCGTAGTTATATTGTACCATTTTTCGTAGGTAGTGAAACCAGCTAAACGATGTCATGACAAACAATAGGCATCCTGATAAGGATAATTAAAAAGCTTTTACTTGCGTCTGTCTGTCCTTCTATTTACTTGGTGATTTCGGAATTTTTAAACAAGGCACTTGCTATTTTTCGTTAATCTCTCTGTAATCTTAAAGTGAAACGACAAAAACATTTTTATAATAAATCAAAAACATTCATTTTGTTTTAAAGTTTTCTCTTCATCATTCATGATTCTTCTGCCCTTATCCCACTCTAAGTGGGGTCGGCAATACATGTTATAAACATGCTGTCACATGATTTGGCTGCGTTTTTATGACCGACCACCTGCGTGACGTCAACTTACCTTAGTCGTATTTTACGACAACTCGGTAAAAAATAAGGGTGGTCTATTTCTACTCAGCTGGATACCACAATACAGAAGTATAATCGTATGACCAGAATAATTAATAACTTTCTCAGAAAAAAATTATGTCATTTATTTTGTAGTCTTAATGTCTTGGTCAATATTTTTTAGAATACATCTCATTTAGGCTAACCAGGAGTTGCATACAGAACTTTTACATACAAAGCAATTATAACCTTATATGTGGCAATTTTCAAATTAAATAACGTATTTAGATGAAAGCACCCAACTATTAATGCCAAATTTTTATCAATTTACACAAAACATTTACAAATTATTCGTTAACTTCGTTAACTGCAAGCTGGATTACTATTCATTGACAAATGTTTTAGGAGTTTTTTGATTTTCGTTTTTTGATTTTCTCGCAAACAGACAGATGTGAGAATTTAATTTTTTGAGCAGTAATAATATGAAATTAATAATTATAAAAAAGAAAATTATTTCATACATATCATTTACTAATGTTTAATTCTAAAACGACGGATGACAATTATTTTAAGTAATATGATAATATCAAACATATTTAATAAACTTTTCCACGAGTATGACAAAGTTGACTGAATCCGGCAGTTATTAATATAATTCTTTTGTCATTTTTATACTACACAAAATTTGAAAGATATATGTTATTCTCAGTACGATGTACTGAAAATAACATATATCTTTTGAATTTCGAATCGGATAAACTTATTTAATTCTTGCTACATTACCGGACAACTCGTAGTATTCCTAATATTTCAAGTTTTCGCTAAAATAAATTTATATTTATTTATAATAAAATAACCTTTGTACTTCGATATTTAAACTGCCGATAAAACGTTGTCAGACGTTCGGTACGTAAATCATGTCAAAGAAATAATTATTCTATGTCAATACATAATCCATCACTTCAGCATACCAGGAGCATAATATGTTGAGTGACATAAAGCTGTGGTGGAATAGACTGTTCACTCTCGGGAAAAGTTTCGAATCAAGCGTGAAATTAAAAAAGTTCTATATTTCCAAAGTATGAACAGGAAAGAGTATATGTGGGAACAAGTTTAGCGCTTCAGTGATTAGAGATATGAATTTAAAATTAAGTTTAATACTTAAATCTATACTAATATATAAAACTGAAGAGTTTGTTTGTTTGATTGTTTGAACGCGCTAATCTCAAAAACTACTAGACCGATTTGAAAAATTATTTGAGTGTACGATAGTCCATTCATCGAGGAAGGCTATAGATTATATAACATTACGCTAAGATGAATAGGAGAGCAGCCATAAAAAATAGTACGAAAACGGCAAAATCTAAAGCTATCGTTGCGTGCGCTGAGTAAACGGTGATAGTTATTCCAAAATCATATATTACAAAATTGTTCCCCTCTAAAAGTTCTAAATAAAAGTCCGCGACAGCATATGTCAAGCTATTAAGGTTAACCCACTTTAACCATTTTTATGGTTATCAAAATACTATATTACGGTTTTAATCTTTCAACGAGGGCGGAACCGCTGGCGATTGCTAGTAATAAAGTAATAATTTTCCACCAATTTATTTTATGTAAAAAAGAAGTAAATTAAAACGTTCATCATTGACATTAGCGAATGAAATTGGTAGCAAAATATTTTAATACGACACAAAATTCACAGTGTAATTTGTTAATACCTACTTTTATATCGTACAGAATAATTTGAATGCGTTTTAAATAATAATTTATCACACAAATATTAATTCATCGTATGTAAAGCATATTTATTCGTTCACGGGATATTAATTATCGATATCATCAATCATTCTCACCGCAACTCATGAAGATATAAAAACAAATAGATTTCAGAGCCTGCCGGACAAGATAACTTCACACACTTTACACTCTAATTGGAATCTCAAAATATCTTAACAAGTACGATTATTTACTAGATCTTTTTTTTTAATGGAATCTTGAATCCTTGTTTTTTTTGTCGGGAACAGGGAAAAAACTATAACTTTATTGTTGAAGGTACTTAAACTTAAGTTTTATTTATCACATGATGACAGAATTCTTTTAACTTCGCCTCGTAGAATCCAGTCTTATTTCAAAATGAGATTTTAGATTTTTGTATACAATGTGGCCTACACACGAAATATATAAGGTAATAAAATATGTCCTGGCTGACGGGTTATTTGCGAATGCGAAACTTCCTTACATAGAATGTTACTTACACTCTTTTCATAAACATAATGCTCCTCGCTATTCAACGTCTCTTCATTACACGATATGTTTGCTTCAGAAGTCTGAAATTGCGAGACTGAGTGAAACTTTGATTGATCAATATAATTAGAAAAGTCAAGCTCCTTAAATGAAATGTGGCAGTAAATAATTCAGTGTACATATCTTCAAAGCAACAACTAGGTTTGGTTTATTTATTTTCCCGTATTTATGTAAAAATTATATAAATAATTCGTAGAAGGCGTTACTTTGCGAAAATCGACAAAGTAATAAGTTTATTATTACTTATATTATATTCTTGTTCAACTCGGTTTTTTTTGTTAACAAAGAGCAAATTTTTAGCTTTTTCTTTTGTTTTTTTTAGTTTCGTAGTGACAAACAGAGATAACATTAGTTATATAGAGAACTTAATTAATAATAATGTTAAAGTTTGTTAAAATATTTAATACACACCAATATAAATATCTCTAATTGAAATTAAAGTATTTAATACTTGTGTGTAATTTTTGTTTGGACACTTACACACACGTGTAAAAAAATTAAATAAAAAAGTTTAAAAGTAACAAGTTCTACATAGATATGACAGAAGTAAAAATAAAACAAATTCAATTTCGCATTTATGATATAAAAGTATGGATTTTAAATCATTGGCAGATTGAGCATTTGTGTGAAAAGTATCACTATAGATGACTTTACGACGTATTAAAGAAAGCTTCAATTTGGGCTATAAAAGCCAACCTGTTGCAGTATAGCTTAGCTTGGCAGAGTGCCTACTTCGTGACGATGTTCGTACCAAAAAGAAATTTACGAGTAGTAGAACCGCCAAATATCTAAACAAGTGTTAAAGTACAAATTAAAATTTATGTAGAGATTATAAGATAAATAAATGTAAAAAAGGGATTTACAGAATTAGGTGTTAATTTTCAAAATTCGATTTTGCGTTATTTTGCGATTATATCGTGGAGTCTATCTCCTGATGATGCTTTGTTGGGGGGCGAAACGATTGTTGAGTTTGTGACAGTAAATCTGTGTAGTGATTGTGTATTGTGGTGGCGGTGGCGCAAGTTCGTACTGCATGTGTATAAAGTGTGATGACGGATAGTCCTCTCTACATTTAGCATTATATAAATTTTCTATTTTTACGCGGATTATAGCAAAATCATTTTGTTATTACTTTTGAACTAAAAATTAATCAATCATACAATACAAAATATCAGTCTTCGATAACTGAACAGATAAACACTAAAGTAAAATTTGTCCACACATTTGTCCCACAATTGGGCAAAGATATCTTTTTACATGCTTTATATTAATTTCAGCTGTGTGTATGCTTGTTTATAAACGTTATATGTAACCGAGTCTTTTGAAATCAATTTGGACCCAGTTTGAACGGACAGGTTTAATTTTAACTTTGTACACTTATCAAGAACCGGTGACAATACAAACATTTGATAAATTTGTTTGTTTTTTTAACAAAGGAATTGCGACTTGGTAAAAATGATGTTTTCTTTAACGTATAGTTGACCTGGTTGACCGAGCTTTGCTTGGTAATTTTTTCAAAATAAAAAAAAAGTTAAAAAAAAGATTGAGTAAGTGGGGCTCGATCTTAGGTCTTTTCATTTCTCGAGACCACCCGTTCCCCGAATAAGCTACGCTGATTTGAGAATTTGCGGCAAAAATAGTGTTTTATATATACAATGTAAATTTTAATATTTTTTTAATGGCTGGATGGATTGAATGGATGGATTTTGAATGGCTTTTTTAATGGGATATAACGATTTTTTTAAAATAAAATCGTTGGAGTCGTTTCCGAGTTTCCGAAAAAAAACATATATACACACAAGATTAACTTATTTAAATATTAAAGATGTATTTTCAATATCAATGAAACACAATTTTGTGTAAAATAAAACTCCTAATAACCTTGCCGCGGAGACCAACGGACTCTTTGTTATCGTTGGTCACGCACTGTCATTATAGTTTTATTGGCTTAAAAGCTTAGAAATTATATGTTATGAGCAACTCTTTAAGCATGACCGTTTTACTTTAACCATTGAAGAAATCATGTATCAATACGTCTCAATACTATAATATTTCGGTATAATAGATATCGGTATAGATTCATCATCCTCCTATCCTTATCCCAGTGTAAGAAGGTCGGCCCAACACGTTTTTTAATTTTATAATGTGATTTGGCTAGGTATTATACGACCGGCCGCCTGCCTGACGTCAATTTATGTTAGTCACCTTTTACTACACCTCGATAAGAAATGAGGGTGGTCTATTCCACTCAGCCGTATACCACAGCACAAACATTAATATTTGTCCACCCCCCCTCGGTATACTTAATAATATTAAGATGCCTATATAAGTAGTTATATAAGGATATAGTATATAAGTAATTGAATTAAGCGTGATTTTGCATGTATATATTTTGTTGTTTTCTGTTATACTCTTCTTTCTATATTGCTAAATTAATAAGTTTACGTCACCTATTTGTGTTAAATGTTTAATTATGAGACCCACTTGTGTTTGTTCTTTTAGCGGTAATTATAAGTTAGTAAAGTTAGTTTAAGATCTTTAGTTTTAGAATACAGCGTAAAAAGTTAAGCAAACAGGCAGGGTGGCGGTGGACGTATCCAATCGCGGAAGCCACCACCCTTGACCTGGATAAGTTTGGCCAAATGGGGCGTTTCTCAGCAGTGGGCCGAATAAAAAAATACAGCGACCCACTTAAAATCGGAAAAAAAAAAAAAAAAAAAAAAGCCGTATACCACACGGTGGGTTAACTTATCTTACCCGCTTTTCACGACACCTCGGTAAGAAATGACAGTGTTATATTCTACGCAGCTAGATGCAACACAGCACAGGTATTCTATAAATTGTAAGGCTAAATAAAGTACTTTACTATCCTGTAGAGACGGCTATAATAATATATTTTTCCGTTTCATCACACCTCTTACTGTAACAATTAACACTGTAATAAAACTCAATTCTTACCGAGGTGTCGGAAAAGGCGATTAAAGTTAGTTGACGTCAGGCAGGCGGCCGTAAATAAAACCCAGCCAAATCATGTGACAACATATTTATAATGTGAGGTGCAAACCCCTTATAGTCGGAAAACTTATAGTCGGATAAAGGGAATGAATGATGACTTTAATACAATTCAATAGTGTATAAGCAAAGTGGTCGATATTGGACACTTACCATACTGGTAAGTGTCCAATTTTATATATATAAAAATAGACTATGCAAACCCCTACTAGATTAAACGTCGCTTTAATAAGAAAAAAAATTCGTTTGCCTCTTTGAAACGTGAAAGAATGTCAAATAAACCGACAAACATAAGCTTAGTTGAGCATAAAACTTAAAAATAAAAATCATTTAATTTACTAAAACAAAGTCCACCTCAATGGTTCACCTTTGCTAGAGTATTTGTTTAAATATTTGGTGAAATGGGAGATGAATTGTGATTTCTCTTTACTTCTGAAAGAATGTTGAAAAAATGTTCACTTACAAAGCCTTCGCTTCTCTTTTATCTTTCAGTCAGAAATTTCTGCAAATATTAATGGTATCGATTCTGTCTGAAGGTTTTAAGCCTAACGCAAATGAGAACATAATGTTCGCTAAAATGTCGTTGTTGATTATTTTCTTTCTCCTTTTGGTTTTAATTTTATAGCATAATGAGCTTCAGTGTCAACAAGTTCGTAGCGTAACATAATAAATAGTACTGAGATAAAAGCACTTACTCTTCAACTTTTCGACTATTTTGTACAAAAAAAATTGGTGGCGGTGGTGGAGGTTTGTGCATGTGTTTTTACGAATCCTGCATGTATCAGGTATGACAACCGATTGTCCACTTACATTTAGCATTATATATATTTTCTATTTTACTTCTTCGCGGATTATAGCAAAATAATTTTATTATTACTTTTGTATTATGGATCTCCGCAAAGTAACACCTAATTCTATAAATGAAATTTATTGAGTTAAAAATATTGAATCTTAAAAGAGTTCTTGACATTCGTGTAAGCTATCGATCTGGTTTATATTAACGTGGTACTCGTATGTCTTAGCTCAAACCTTTCTCTACAAAAACGAAAAAAGACAAGAGGACAGGTTCATAAAAGAAATCAACAAAATCTTGTTTGACATAAGAGGCCCTTTTTAAAAGCTGAAACGACGATCGAATACGTCTCAATACGCCTTTGTTATAGGATTACTTGAGGACAAGAGATTCGTGATATAGACATTGATTAAAATATTTATTTTTGATTATATTTTTTATTGGAGCAACCTTGATTTTAATATCCAATCTTTATCATCATTCTCCTGCCATTATCCCACTAAGTAGGGTCGGCACAACATGTTGTTAAATGGCAGGGTCAATGATACGATCGGCCGCCTATCTGACGTCAACTTACCTTAGTCGCCTTTTGTATAAAATCAAAGAACACGCACTAATTTATTTTTTGGACATTAAAAACCAAATTACAATCAATTTTTAAATACGTGTCAGAATCAACCTGTATTAATTGATGTGTGTCCTTATCTTAACATTATTTTTCATTTGTGCTCGCAAATTATTGTGAAAAATCTACCCGCATTAATTTATTTCTACTTACACTTATTTGTTTCGATTATATACGCCTGCTTTTATTATTTATATATTTATTTTTAATTTATTTACGCCCGCGTGAAATGATTGAAATCGTAATATAGTAATTTGAAAACCATAAAAAGGGAGTTTAATGCTAGACATATGCTGTCGCGGACTTTTATTTAGAACTTTTGAAGGGGAACAATTTTGTAATACATGATTTTTTAATAACTAGCACCGTTTACTCAGCGCACGCAAGGAAAGCTTTAAATCTTGTCATTTGCGTAATTTTTTTTATTGCTGCTCCTCTCCTATTCATCTTAGCGTGATGTTATAACCTATAAGCCTACCTCGATAAATTGTATATCTTACATTCAAAGAATTTTTCAATTACAATTTCGTCCAGTAGCTCCTGAGATTAGCACATTCAAACAATCAAACAAACTCTTCAGCTTAATATATTTGTATAGATTATAACGTGTTCTAGGAATTCAATATAATTTATACAATGTGAGCTCTGTATCACCTTGCAAAAACTCGTAGTCACGGGCTAAAACCCACGTAGATCTCTTTAATGTTTTCCAGATCATCGAAACAAATTGTTAGTGGGCATTCAAACGCTATGGGCCGTAAGTGCCTCAAGGTTTTATAAACACTGATTTGGAAAAGCACAGTTTTCGACATTACAAACCTTTATATACCCTGGAGATGTAAATGGAAACCGGAGACCAATCGATAACCTCTCTGGAGAGGTATATTATTTCAAATTGCTTTTCACAAAAATAGTTATACTTGGTATGAAAGTGCACAGTTAAAACAAACCTAAAAGCTTTTTCAGTTCAAAAAATCAAATTTAGATTAGTTTTATAAACGAATTTCAAAAGCTTTGAGTACATAGAGATAGATTTTTTTTCATCGTGATAAATTAAATTATAGGACAGGTACAATTAAACGTTGTTTAATTTGATAATGATTTTCAAAATTTGATGACGATGCGACTACCCCTTTCCTCATGAAATTCAATCACCAAAAAAATATATTTTGATTAATGACGATACAAATTGTCAGATAAGACTGCGAGTCATGTAAAGTTTTATATGACGCAAGCATGCCAAAATTGAGAAACTTTCGTATTTACTGAACTTTCTTAATTGATTTAAAGAGCTTAATAATCAGCTAAAAGACGCTAAATTTGTACTAGTAGCTGCAAAAAATTATATAATTATTAATATATAAAACTTAAGAGTTTGTTTGTTTTTTGATTGTTTGTACGCGTTAATTTTAGGCACTATTGGTCTAATTTGAAAAATTCTTTCAGTGTAAGATAGTCCATTTATCGAGGAAGGCTATAAGGCTATAACGCTAAAATGAATAGGAGAGAAGCAATAAAAAATATTACAAAAACGGCAAAATTAAAACTTCCCTTGCGTGCGCTGAGAAAACGGTGATAGTTATTAAAAAATATATGTTACAAAATTGTTGCCCTATAAAAGTTCTAAATAAAAGTCCGCGACAGCATATGTCTAGGTTTTAAGGTTAACCAACTTAAACCATTTTTATGATTAGCAAAATACTATATAACGGTTTTAAACTTTCCACGCGCGCGGAGCCTCTGATAATTGCTAGTAATATATATATTAATATATATTATTCTCTAAATTAACACTGTATACCTATTTAATGCCGCTGTAAGCTGATTGGCAAGTTACAAGTAACCGAGACATTCTCTCAAATCATGTAGGTATTCTAGCGAAGTTTAACCTGGCCTGAAAGCGCACGAATATTGTAATAAATGTCGATTACATCTAATGGCACTTAAGCTTCAGATACATTATTAATATCTGCCTAAACTGCCACTAGCTTTACCAAAATCAATTGAACACATCCAATAAAAAAGGCTTTTACAATAGCTTTTAAGAAAATTTCATGTCCTGTTAACCCTGGCAGTAGCATCAGGTCATGCTAATCACAAACATGCATTGTCATCGGGACTGGACCAGTATGTAAAATTTCAGCTCATCGGGAAGTGGGTCATATTTAACTTACAAGATTCCACCTTCAGATACATATATTGAAGGTTGTATAAAAGCTTTTAAAAATAATTCAGGTTAACACAATTTCTTTTATACAGAATTTTGAAAATTAATGTTCTTAATTTACAAGAGAATTAATTCATTACTTAAATAGATATCCATATTTTTTTAAATATAAGTTGTGATAGGCAGATATTATAAAAAACAATTTGGAAAAAAATAATGTTACTGTTGTCGTGTTATATATATGTTTTATTCAGAGTTACTAGAAATAAGTTTACATAGAAAACACAGAAGTGTTTATATATAACAAAGTTTTCCTCTACCTCAATGTTTGAACAATTTCCTTTTCTGTACGCCGCAAGATTGGCTTTAATTAAGTACACGGGGTGGAAAAAATTTCATTACGGAGCTAAATCTGAGGAAACTAGTAACGAAATATGTATAATGTATTGTTAGTAATTTTTTTTTGTAATAACAACGCCGTGTGGTATCCGGCTGAATAGAATAATACCACCCTCATTTCTTATCGAGATGGTGTAAAAGAAAATAAAAAAAGTCGACCCGCCGTGTGGCATCCGGCTGAATAGAATAGCCCTCATTTCTTACCGAGGTGTTGTAAAAGGCGACTAAAGTAAGTCGACTCACCGTGTGGTATCCTGCTGAGTAGAATAGACCACCCTCATTTCTTACCGAGGTGTCCTAAATGCCGACTAAAGTAAGTTGACCCACTGTGTGGTATCCGGTTGAGTAGAATTGATCACCCTTCTTTCTTACCGTGGTGTCGCAAAAAGCGACTAAGGTAAGTTGACGTCAAGCAGGCGGCCGGTCGTAAAATACGTAGCCAAATCATGTGACAACATGATTATAACATGTTGTGCCCACCACTTAGAGTCGGATAAGGGCATGAGGATGATGATATTTTTTGTAATAACAAAGCCATCACTATCTTTTAACCTGCATAATAGTAGCTACAAACTACTCTACACTGACACGTTGAAAGGCATTGTGATAATACGTTAGCGAAAGGAAATAGTTTAGGGATGCCCTTGTGTACGTGCTTTGAAAGCCAACCATCCTATATACTCACACTATTATATAATAATCCGCAAGGGGCTTTAAGATACCACTTATATTGTTAACATTAATAAGATTTTATTATTCAACTCGAGTAGGCTTTTATGTCTTTGTTATTTTATTTCTAACTAACGCTGACAGCTAAAAGCGCTATCTAAACTTTGATGTTTGTATCATTGTTGATTTTTTGAAAGTAGTTTTTAATATTTTAGTAGATCATTGTAGATTTTTAGATAGTAGTTTAATAATATATTAATTTATAGAATTAGGCGTTACTTTGCGGAGATCCATAATACAAAAGTAAAAATAAAATTATTTTGCTATAATCCGCGATGAAGTGAAATAGAAAATATACCACGCTTTGCGATTTTGGTCGTGAAGTCTATCTTCTGATGATGCTTCGGTTGCGGGGCGAAACGATTGTTGAGTTTGTGATAGTGAACGTATGTAGTGCTTGTGTATTGTGATGGTGGAGGTTTGTGCATGTGTTTTTACGAATCCTGCATGTATCAGGTATGATAACTGATTGTCCACTCTACATTTAGCATTATATATATTTTCTATTTTACTTCATCGCGGATTATAACAAAATAATTTTATTATAACTTTTGTAATAATATATTAATAACTTTAATTTTTTGTTCAGCTGTTATTTCAGGCAGTTAAAAAGAAATGGCTACTCTAAACTAACTACCTACTTTATTCTTAGGCTTTACTGTATTTAAAAGCGCAATGGTTTTATATTATTCCTTCATACGTGCTTTTAAATATACATTAAATAACTATTAATTAAAATTTCAATTATTATTAATGAGAATTTTATATTAATCTGGGTGACCGAGCGTTGCTCGTAATTCTTTCAAAGGATATAAAAAATGCTGGTGATAACGGGACTCGATTTAAGGTATCTTCTTTAGTCCGCTTGTTCCCCAATGAGCTATTACAACTTCACAAAGGACAGCCAAATTAACCTTTCTATTCAATTTATATTAGCAGTTATTCAATGCCTAAAAAATTTTTTTTTTTAAATAAAACCTAGCTAGATCGATTTATCAGCGTCGAACCGCCTACTTGATTAACCTACCCTACTTGAGTTTCACAAAGTTGGAGTTGGAGCTGTTTCCAAAATTTAGATTATATATATGAAATACGATCCTTCAGATACTCTAAATGACTACTCAAGTACAACAGCATTTCTTGTCTCTTGCTGGGTTACTGTGATGCGTGTCGATTTTTATATATTATGTACTCTAAATGAATTATATTTATATATGTATTAGTATATTGTATGTATCTATGTATATATTTATGTTTATGTATGTATTCGTATGTATATCTTAATTAATATTCTTTATTCTCTGTATATACACACCACCTACTATATAACTGTAGCTTTGTCCTTTCATCAACCTGGTTGGCTGGAAGAAATCGCTATTTAGCGATAAGTCCGCCAGATTGTAGCACTACTTTTCAATATGTATTTATTATTATTATTTTTAGTTTTTACTGTTTTTAATGTGGTGTTCAATAAAAGTGTTCATTCATTCATTCAAGTATAATTAAAAATCCTAATCCATTATTTACATATTAAAATATCCTTCAAAACCACATCATGCATGTACAATTGCTGGGTACATCTTTTTTTTGTGCTAAAGAAAATTCTACATATAAAAGCTAAATATACGTAAAATTGTATTCTTTTTATTGTGATAGTACCATAAATTAATTATTTGTATTGATATATTGATATGGATCAGAGAAGCTATATCGATATCAGCCACTTACCAAATTTATGACGAAACGCATCAAAATTACATGCACTTGCGTTCACTCCCGCATAAAATGTCTAATAATAACTGAAGTGGTCGCGAACATCGAGTTCAGACGTTCGATATTCTCAACAAGGTACTAAAGATCGAGAATTTCATAGTAGATTTAACATTGACGATAATAATAAGAAACACTTTTATCGCTATTCTTTACACTATTCATCATCATCTTCCTTCTCATTCTATTGTTCTAATCCCACTCTAAGTGGTGTCGGCAGAACATGTTTTAAACATATTGTTACGTGATGTGATTAGTTATTTACGACCGGACGCCTGCCCGACGTTAACTTACCTTAGTTGTCTTTTACAACACCTCGGTCAGAAATGAGGCTTCACAGCATATTTTAAGCAATTTAATTTTTGTACATAAATATATAAATTATTTTTAAAGAATAGGTGATGTATTTAATATACAAAGAAGAAAACGACATAAGATTACGGCTCCTGTCCTGCAAAAGTACGTTTGAGGGTTTGGGTATAAGATTCTATAATAAAATTTCGCAATCAACTTTAGCTTTGTCATTACATCAGTTTAAAAACACTATTGAAAAGAGGCTTATATAGAAAGTCTACTATGCTGTTGAGGATTACTTAGATGATAAGAATGCATGGCTACTCTTAGTAATAGCTACTCTTCAACCTTTTACAAGACAGTAAAGACTAAATGTAACTATCATAAGAATTATATTTTGAATAGAGCAAGCGCCGAGTTTCGGGATAGCTCTTCTCGGTAGAAACAGGTTTCCGGATCAGCAGTAGAGTTGATGATTCAAATCACTGGTTTACAATTTTACTTGAAGAAAGAATATTTGAAATTCAACTAACGACTTAGATGATCTTAATGTATAGAAACCGGCTATACTCACTTCTTATTTTAAGCCCGTTTTTTATATTTATTAACTATGAATACCACTTACGGTAGGATAGAAGAGAATGATAGAGAAAAACATATCAACCTCACTTTTGGATAAGGATAGGAGAATGATAATGTTATTCATTGGACTCTTCATTTTATTATATTTTACAGTTATTTGAGCATTGGCGAACTTACTTGGTTTTACAAAAAAAGTCGTATTCTACATTCAGTACGATGCAAACAAAGTCATAATTACCACTAGTAATGTATAGGTATGTTGCATTATGTATAAATTTAGCTTCAGCTTAAATACTAACTGATTGACTTGCAAACTCATAATGATAAGCTGTCTTTATTCAAATATGTTTATAAAAGCCCCTTCTAAGTTTGAGGCATAAATGGCTTGGAATAAAATTCAATATTTCAACATTAAGTCTGTTCAAAAAGTCTTACATTTGAATAAAGGTTTTGTTATGAAGATAATTTTATAATTATTTATATTTATTAATGTTATAAATATTAATAGAAGCTGATATTGTAAGTAATTTAGAGCTGATCATTAGCAGGAAGACTCGAGTTTAAGATCCTATAAGTTTTCAATAAAAAAAAATAGAAAGGAGGCCTTAACATTGGGATACTTGTGTATATATCACATGTTACATGGAAGTTACCATATCTTATGTCTATATTTTAATCTACAATCACTGACAATAAACAGTTTCTGTTCTTTACCGACAAAAAAAAGCTTTTAACAAAATTTTATAGGAACGATTAACAGAAGGGACCTTCTGTTGAACGTTTAGAAAATCCCTAATCTGGAGACAATCTTGGAAATATCATTAGGTCATGCTTATCAACAATTGCATTGTCATGCATTGTCATCTGGCCTGAACCAACATGTAATATTTCAGCTGAATTAGTCACCGGGAAGTGGTTCAAATTTAGCTTGCAAGATTTCACCTTCATACAGTTAAATAAAAGCTAATGTATAGAACCGGCTACACTCACGTCTTATTCTATTGGATTAGCCCGAGTAGTTTCGAACCCATCCATCCACCCATCCACTTATTCATGAGGTCTTTACACGCGGCGGGAACTGCGTACAGCAGCTCGCAGAGCACAACTCCACGGTCGTGTAAAGACCTCATGAATAAGTGCCCCGCATGGATTCGAAACTAGTCGGGCTAAACAGATAGAATAAGACGTGAGTATAGCCGGTTCTATACACTAACTATGAATACTACTCGCGATAGTTCAATTTAAATAAAAGCTTTTAAAAAGATATACTCGTATAGTTAAAAATTATTAGCAACTGCTAAAGCTATATCCAATATCTAAGTCGGTAACAGTAACATATGACGAAAAAACCATAATCATCTTGCGTCAGTATGTTTATGAGTTGTAAACAAAGAGGCAACCACATCCGGCGGTTGTCTTTCATTGTTGTGGCTAAGAAAATATGAAAAGTATAATTTCCTAGAATGTTTGGACAATATCAATATAGCACAACGAACAAAAGGAGAACGGAAAATTAGTTTCCAAGGCTAATTCTAGTCGACCATTTTTTGGTTTTTGAGATTATTACGGATTTATAAAACTAATTTATAAATATATTTATAAATTAGTTTTATTAATCCGTAATAATCTCAAAATGTATCATTATTTTTTTTAGCATTTAAAGCTTGCTTATTATAATAAAATTTGCTTTAAATTAATCTACACTCGCTCTAAATTTTTAATGAATAAAGCTAACTTGTTCGAAACAACATTTTTTCGTTTCATTTTATAATGTCAATTTTTTAAAACAAAAAAATATTAAAGAGAAAAATATTTACTTTACAGCATGTTCACATTGCCATAAAATTATAATCAAAAACAATGCAACAAAGATGTCTGTATGTAAATATTTTGTAGTTTACAAAATAAATTCTTAGACAAAATAAGCTAATGAAAGTTGATCTTATTGTTATTAAAATGATGGCATAATTTAATTTTGCAAGCACCTTTTCATTTCCATTACAATTTTCTTCTTTCAACACACTTCTGCAATTCGCAATGGCCATAGCGTAGAGTTCAGAAATTCTCGACACACGCATTTTTCTTACCATGTTTGTCCCTATCGAAGAGTGCATGATGAATGAATGAATGAATATGAACATCTAAAAAAATGTAACTTAAAAAAAAATATTCTTTTTTATTTAAAGGTTCTTTTAACCTGTTAGAGATGTCAGACCTATCGTAGTCTAATTATACCTTCTTTTTTTCATCTATTTAATCCAGACTTTTCAATAAATGTTTTCTTTGCTTAGAAGTCGGTTCTGCAAGAAATATTTGTATAGTGCCTAAAAGTTTAAAATTAATCTTATATAATTGTTATTATTGAACTCTCAAAGTCATGCCCAAGACTATCTGCTAGCGGTATAACTCATTTAAATATTAATGATTAAGATTGAATTGCCTGAGTAAAAATCTGATACAAATTGACTATATTGGTATTACTTGAAACTTGACAGTAATATTTGAATGATTGTCTGCTTGTAAGAAATGATTGAATTTAAGGTTAGTTTTAGTTATGGAGCATTCAAATGGAAAGACTAACTTGAATTCACACTCCGAGTACCCTGACCTTTTGATGATTAATGCTTTATGATAATAGACTGTGTCTCGTGACTCTATTGTCTGGCTTGATGGAGTCATCTCGTCTGACACATCCTTTGTATTTACAATGAGACTTGTACAGGTCAATTTCACGACGCCAACTTGAATCTTAGCTTTAGGCTACATTTTCTGGCATTCTCTTATTATATCTATAAAAGTGGTTTTGAGACGAAATCAGTCTCACAAAACTATTCTTTTTATTTAACCATTCACCTGATAAAACTAGGCAAATATTAAAATGTATTTTCAATGCGAATTAAATTAATATAACTAAGTTATACATTTCTTCCGAATGTATTATATTTTGTTAATAAGAATGTATTTTTAATACCAAAATACAAAATCTTAGATACTCTTCAAAGATTTTCAATTCAATACACCAACTCTTGTTTTTCATCTTTTTGTATAAAAAGCTCGCATACCATTAACGAAATTTAAGTGTTTATTTCCCATAAGGCATTAATGGAAAGAGTAAAGGCAAAATCCCAAAAGTCTATTCGTTCGTCTAAGCCGATGGACATTTTCTGTTGAAAATAAATCTTTTAATATATTATTATTCCACCTCCATTATTCAACCTCGTGGATGGTTTTCTAGCTATTCGTCTTTCACTGCGGGGTCACCAGAGCTTTAGAGTGGTTTCAACATACATCGGTTTTCGGGATATATAAATTCATTATTCATTCTCCTGCCCTTATCCCACTCTACGTGGGGTCAGCACAACATGTTGTCACATGAGTTGTCTAGGGATTTTACTACCGACAGCCTACGTGACGTCAACGTTAATCGCCTTTTGCGACACCTCAGTAAGAAATAAGGGTGGTCTATTCTACTCAGCCGGATACCACACGGCGGGCCAACTTACCTTAGTCGCATTTTACGACACCTCGGTAAGAAATTAGAGTGGTCTATTCTACTCAGCCGGATACCACACGGCTATTTCGAGATACATAAATATAAATAAATAAATATAAATGTAAAGGCTCACAAGGCTGTCCTTAAAGTTATGGGGTTTAAAATTAATACTTGTGTACTGGTAAAGATATACATATATAATTTTAAATATATACTGAAACACAACTATACAACTAGACATAAAATCAACAAATTTTTTGTAGAAAATGTTGACCCTCGGTGGGAATTGAACCTGCAAATCGCGGAGATGAAGGCAGGGTTACTGTCAACAACGTCAACTTGTAACTCTTTAAATATGCAGCGTAAAATGTAAAAATGTATTATATGTAAACAAAAAAGGAACTTAAAAAATACGTTAAACAATGAAGCTACCAATAAAAGACTATAAGTAACGTATTTTTTATATGTCCCACCGATCGTACCGTAATAAATACTATTATATAACACATTTATTATAAGAAGCTGTATTATACTCCATAGAAACAATATTATATGACATTAATGCCAGAAAAAGTTCATTCGATAAAAAAGGTTAAGACGGACTAATTCTGCTATATTATCCCATCATAACAGGAAAATTAGCAGGAAGAAGAAATGTCGGTCGCAGGAAGAAATCCTACGTAACATCCGGGAGTGGATAGGAATAGTAAGTGCTGCGAAACTTTTTCATCTTGCAAAAAAGAAACAGAACTCTTCTGACTGACCTTCGATAATTGGAAAGCACCCCAACAAGAAGACATCACTATATTATATTTTTCAATATTCCCTTGTTAATTTAATTATCTTACATTGCTATAGGGCTGGCTCTTTTTCGCACAAAGAATCAGCTTAGCGATTCAGCGCGGAAACGCTGCCAGCATTCTTGGAACCATTCCACGTGGGCATAATTTGTATAGTCCTAGCGTGTAAGTAATCTAAGATGGATATAACTTGTACATTTTTATTCCATAATGCTTTTAAAAATATGTTTTCCTAAATATCATTTGCAGTTAAAAGTAATTTTCAATTCATATTTTTTGTCGTGTTATATATGGGTATAAACATAAAAACTCGTTGTCGGTTTGTTCTAGAAGAATATGCTAAAAACATGATTTATACTATTGCGTTACATTTATCATTGACGAATCTTGGTTCTTAAGATCTAGAAATTGGTCTTTTTGTAAAATGGCTTCATTTTATATTGAATCGTGTATATTTTTCTTATAGAAATAAAACAATACAAGAAATAAGAAGAATAAGGAATAATAGGTACGGGCTTATATATTACTAATTAAAAATTCTTAGTCTAAATTTTAACCGTGAAATAAATAATGGTTGTTTCTTATAAAGAAAATGCTATGAATGAGTGACTTAAAAAATACAATAGATTTATACTCTTGAATAAATAATTGAGATGTACTAGACCTTAGTCTAGTACATCTTACCTAAAATAGGCAACGTCTAAATCTGTTCGCGAGATTCGTAGTAACATCTAATTTTAAAAATAGACTAACTGATGGCAAGTATAGTAGCGGTAAGATAATATTTAGCTTTAAATGTTTCATTGGACGTGTCGAGAATTACGGTGTTTCTAGTTCTTGTATATAAATGATGAATTTTTAATTTTAAACCAGGATCTTACTAGAACTTACACATGTCAAAGACTTGTGCGTTTTGATCCAGCACCCTTTAAAATCAATTATGGATTTTTATGCCTGGTAATAAGATATACTCGTGGCGTCATTTTAACAACGTTATACCACAATATATATCTTCCTGCCCTTATCCCACTCTAAGTGGGGTCGGCACAACATGTTAGAAACATGTTGTCACATGATTTGACTGCGTTATTACGACCGGCCGCCTGCCTGACATCAACTTACCATAGTCGTATTTTACGAAACCTCGGTAAAAAAGAGGGTGGTCTATTCTACTTAACAGGATACCACACGGTAGGTCCACTTACCTTAGTCGCCTTTTATGACAACTCGGTAAGAAATGAGGGTGGTCTATTTTACTCAGCCGGACACCACACAGCGGGTCGACTTACCTAAGTCGCCTTTTACGACACCTCGGTAAGAAATGAGGGTAGTACTATTCTATTCCGCTGGATACCACACGGCGTAACGTTATACCACAATATGCTTAAGATCTTCTAATTTACTGGTCCTAATTACTTTCTTCACTAACAAAGAAATATTATTAAAACGCATACAGAGCTATAATGTCAGAATCACAAATCTTGCATTTTTTCAAGAGGAAACGCCCTAGTTATTAGAACGTCGATAAATTCCGGTTGGTGGAAAGAACCATTAATATACATTGATTTTGATTCTTAATTTTTTAAGAATCTTGCGTCTTAATTTAATGAATGGATTATATTTATTTATATGATTCGTCTTTTTCGAACAGTGAGTATGAATATTTTTAGTTTCGAAAAATAACAAGGTAAAACTCATTTGTAGCTAAGCCAGCATTTGTAATATTCTAAGACAATGTGGATGGATTATATTGATAACCCATTCCTAACTCAAGTTGCAAAATTTGGCTTGTTCTCGTACGTAAAATCTCTGCTTCTTGACAGTTAAGTAACTGCAATACATTAAGATTAAGTTAAGATAACTAGCACCTAAGTAATTGCACGACTGATTGAAGAATATGTAAATTTTCGGAGTATATACCTATAACTTAGAAATTCCTTAAAACTCCAGGTTTATCGGAACTATGGTTCAACGAAATTAGAACGTACTTACGTAGTCCATACTTCTAACATTGATAATGAAACAAAGTACAGATAAGAGAACGTCCCAAAATTATTTTTAATTTTTTTTACAGACTTTGTAAATATTTGTTTGATGAATTCCATTACGTACTTTAAAAATGATCATTTATAATTCAAAACGTACATTATTTTAATATTATCATCATAAAAATGTATTTTATATCATAAATCCAATAAATTTTTTGATTATATATAACAAACATGTCAACATCTATTTACATACTAATCATGCAGAAGGGGGTTGCGAACGTGCGAGCGGTCTATATGCAAAGAAAAGTGTATTATTTTATACTTTATTGATTAATGAGGTTTCAATTTTGAAGTGTTCGTGATTATAATGAGTAGAAGATGGTCGGTCAGACTTGTAACAGAAATCAAGAAAGTTTAACTACACGTGTACTGATATATACCGCGAATGTCGGCGGTGTGGAGCACACGAGTGACGATTGACTGTCGCTGCACGGTGACGTTCGCAGCCCCTGGAACTCGGGGTCGGAGACAGTCGCATGCGAAGCGGGAAGGGCGACGGTGGGGCAACATGAACGGGGCTCACTGAGAGGATGGTGCGGCGGCACGGAGAACGTGTAGTACTTGGCTGTTTGGTTGTGTGCGCGAAGCACCGAGCTGTGGGTCAGAGTCACCACCACCACGAGGACAGACGCCAGCGCCAGCGCGAAGAAAGAAGCAGCGACGGCTGCGACCACGCGCCGCCTTCGAGCCTCCTTTCCGGCGTCCTCAGGAGGAATCTCCGGCTCGGGAGCGGCTGGAGGTTGCGGTTCGGGAGACCGGCTCCGCACGCTGGGTCCTCGACTATTGGGTAGTTCGAGAGTGTACCTTCGTGGGCGTCGCGCTCGCTCACAGTCCGCCGCCGACGAGTGGTGGCGGCGGAGGCGATGGGGAGCGCCAGGTGCTGCCCGACAAGACGCTGACCGTAAAGTGCGGACCGGCACCATTAAATCATCGCTCGCTACGCGCGGGACGCGTCCCGAGTGAACCGAGCGAAAGGAATGGTCCCGCGCAGATCCACTCGGAAAAGCAAGATCGACGGAAGCGCGGGAAGAGTGTCTCGAAAAGCGATCGCGATCACGATGTTCCACGCGAACCGACATGTTGCGAGCGGAGCGCGCGACGGCGGCCGCTCGAGTGCCGCGAGTCCCCCCGCGTGGTCACGCGACGCCGGCCCGAGCCGCCGTGCCGCCTGCCGACGTGCCGCGCAACCGTGTTTACATTCGTCTCCGGCACTACAACGAAAGCTCACAAAATATTATTTACGACGTAGCGTATTCCCAATCGACATTGCCAATTCCGTAATTGCTTGACAAAAAGAGAACAGAATTGCGTCTCTACATTTAAATTTTATAAAAAATTTACTTTCCGTAGTTGTGTATTTAACGATTATTTAAAATCGACCTCAATTTTTCTCGTGGTAAATCTGACTTTTAGAATACGAATACAATATACTTGTTTTGTCTCAAAACACAGTGGATGATTAAACATGATTATCTTTCTAACCAATGCCAGAGATGCCTGGTTAGCGCGATATTAAAGGCAGTTTATTTATGATGACCGAATTCACAACGTAGTTTATAATACTTGTCCCTATTCTATGATACGTCGGTTCCGCAGAACAGAGCACCGTTCTCTTTTGTTGTCCGCTCGTTGTCAAGTTAAATTGTCTCTCGAGCGGGAAACGAAACTGATAGTAGAGAAGTTGTTGCGACGAGCTATATCGATACTATTCAATAAACAACATAATTCATGTCTACACATATGCACCTCAGTGATCTTGGTAATGCAAGCTGAGTTTTTTTTCACAAGTTGTATTTTCATTATACTAAGTTAATTCGTTTAATTTTTATAAAAGTAATACGGAAGAAACCATGTGGTATCCGGCTGAGTAGAATAAACCACCCTCATCTCTTACCGAGGCGTCATAAAAGGCGACTAAGGCAAGTGGACACACCGTGTGGTATCCGAGGTATCGTAAAAGACGATTAATGTGAGTTGACGTCAGGCCGGCGGCCGGTCGCAAAATACGTAGCCAAATCATGTAACATGTTTGTAACATGTTGTGCCGACCCCACTTAAAGTGGGATAAGGGCAGGAGGATATATTAAAATAATATGGAAGGTTTACATATACAGTTCTGTAGCAATATTACTTAAGTAGCAATCTAAAAAAACACAGTACATGTCTATTAAGTAAAATTGTTATGTAGGAGAGAGTTGCGTGAGGTTTAAAGTTTTTCAGTTAAAACCGCAAGGGACTAGCCAGTTTAGTGTGAGTTTCTGGAAGGGTCTTTGTAAATACTCGTCTTTGGATGCGGACCAGATGGTCTTGAACTTAGTCTCTAGACAGCAAAAAATTTACAAGAGATATTTCCTATAAACCATGTTGTAATTTACGAGCACCTAAATTACTTCAATAGTATTAAAAATCTCATTTTCTTGCTTAATTCATTATTCATTTACAATTTTTTTTTTCATGGAATACCGAGGTATCTTAGGTCATACAATTATATGACAGCGCTAGAAAATTTTAACAAAGTAAGGTTACAAATTCCTAGAAAAGAAGACTTGTGTATTCAAACGTATTAATTAAATTATTACATTAGTATTAATAAAATAAAAAAAACAAAAAGGTATGAATAATAAACACTTTAGGTAAAGAATCTATAATAACTGTCCTGAGTGAGATAACCTTCTAAGTATAGTAAATTATACCTTAATTTTTACTGATGGCTTTGGACTGTTAGCAGTAGAATACCGAAAATCTTTTGAATTCTAGATCATTAAAATTACTGGGCCTGTCTAATAATAGGTGGTAGTGTGGCTTAATTTTTAGAAATTGGTTAGTGCATAATATCTATACTATTATCCAAAGCTGAACAGTTTTTTTGTTTGATTATATGAACGCGGTAATCTCAGGAATTTGAAATATTCTTTGAGTGTAAAATAGTCCATTTATCGAAGAAGGCTATAGACATGACGCTAAGATGAATAGCGGAGGAGCAGCCATAAAAAATATTGCGAAAACTTCCTTCCTTCCTTTGTATGAAATACAGATGTAGATTAACACTTGGGCAAGTCAAGAAATATAGAGCAACGCGTTTTACAAGTACTAATAATTAGCATGCAAAATTTAACAAATTGTATAATAATTTCTACTATTTATGCATTTAATTTGAAAAAATATGTTACCTAAACTATAATAATATTATACAATATGTCGAGATATAAGTAGAATATGCAAAATAACTAAGCCGTGCTTAAATGAATCTAGAAGTTGAACATTATTGTTTATATCATCTTAGTTTATAAGAAAAGCATATTACAAAATTGAAGATTATTTGAATGATAATAATGCCTGAATTTGTAAATCCTTTCAGTTTCAAACAAGACTGCGGTTTAATAATGTAAAATTGAAAATTTTTAGCTTCATTAATCATATTTATACAGAGCTTATTCTTATAAAGATTGTTTTGATTTTAATTATTCTTATAGTACCAAATTTCAGAAATTTGTTTTAGAACTCAAATTATCATAGACAGTTAAATATAAAAATATACATAATGCTTGGTATGGTATCCGGTGACGAGGGTCCGGGACAACTAGAAACCCAAACACAACTCTGAAGAGCGACAACTCAACAATGCCTTTTTTAAAAGCTTGACCCGCAGAATAATACAATGAAACCGCAAAGATATTTACTTTCAACATTCTTTTTCCCAGCTAAACATTTGAATATCATTATGAAATTTTTTCTACTATATTTTGTTTTGAAATTGTGAGATTTTCGGTTATTTAAACACTTGTATATGACTCTCCTGTATACCAATGATGTTATTGCAAGCGCATTCAATTTTAGCTAACATCATCATCCTCCTGACCTTATCCCACTCTAGGTGGGGTCACAACATGTTATAAACATGTTGTCACATGATTTGGCTAATTATTTTACGACCAGCCGCCTGCCTAACGTCAAATTACTTAAGGTATATTTTACGCCACCTCGGTAAGAAAGAGGGTTGTCTATTCTACTCAACCGAATACCACACGGTGGGTGAACTTACCTTAGTCGCCATAGACAGAAAGAGGATGGTGTATTAAAGTCAGCCGGATACCACACGGTAATATAATGACTAACGATGCTGATTGCAAGCACATTCAATGTTAGCTATATTAGCCGATTTGTATTTCATATCATATAGTACTATTTCAATTATATTATCCTATGATAATATTTTGAAATATCATCATAATAACTAATAATAAACATTCTAAGGAACCGCATCAATATCTTGAGCGTCCAAAGTATTTGTATAATCTTTGCTGAGGACGTGAATCCAAAGTCTACCTCACCTGTAAGTAGTGTACCTTGTTATACAACAGACGAGGCTCTAACGACAACACTGTTGCATAAAACTGTGCCGTCAAATCATTTATGGAAATTAGTCAAAGAGGCACTACATCTAGGGCGTTGCCGCTTAACAACGCGCAGGTATATCGCCGTAAATCTCCGTATATCCGCAGGTATATCTGTGATAAGTTGGCAAGGGCTACCATGCAAGGTACGAGCGCAGTCAAAGACGTTAGTACCAAAGATCCGCTTTGCCACTTGGAATATTGGATCTTTAATAGAGTGCTATAGAGAACTGGCGGACGTGCTAGGAGTAGGAGAGGCCCTAGGTCTAAGTCGGGACAGCGCTAAGTTAAAGAAGAAGATAATCGATTATAATTATAATAATTATAATTCATAATCACAGTAACTCGGACTGTGTACTCGGAAGGAAGTAACTCGGAAGTGAATTTCTATATTTATATGTTTTCTTTTGGCATACATCATTTCTTACTGAGGTGTTTTAAAAGGCGATTAATGTTAGATGACACGCCGTGTTGTATCTGACTGAATAGTAAATAGAACACCTCTTTTTCTTACCGAGGTGTCGTAAAAAGTAATAAAATCGTAAAAAAAAAATCAAACAATGTTGTCTAAAACATGTTATTCCGACCCACTTAGAGTAAGATAACGGCACGAGAATGATAATATCAAGAAATATTACAAATTTTACATTATTATAATAACTTACTTCATAATGAATAATATACATTATATACTGTTGTATCAAATAGTCATCGTGATGGAAGAATAAAACGTTTTCCGGTTGACGGAATTCAGAATGAACAATCATGAAATAAAGTTTCAGAGAGGAAATTAAAGTTCTTTTAACTGAGACACCAGAGAAATTTTTTTAAAGGCTTTCCGTAAATATATGTATATAAAAAGCAAAATGAATATGAATAGGGTATGCCGAACGATTCTTGTAGAATAAATAAAAGCCCTGAGGATAATGTTAGTATTTTAGAATTTAGACCATCCTGTCCCGAATGGTATTCATCGGATATTTATCAACAAAAAATCAATGCGTAATGTAGAGCATGTAAATACTTATGAAGTGAAATACCTATCGAGGCTGCTATGATATGTTTTCCAAATTGAAATAGTTGTTTGTTAAATCTATACTAATATATAAAGCTGAAGGGTTTGTTTCTTTGTTTAAACTCGCCAATCTCAGAAACTACTGAACCGATTTGAATAATTCTTTAAGTGTAAGATAATGTCCATTTATCGCGGAAAGCTATAAGCTATATAGCATCACGCTTAGATGAATAGGAGAGGAGCAGCAATAAAAAATAGTAAGAAAACGGCAAAATTGAAAGCTATTCTTGCGTGCGCTCAGTAAACGGTGTAAGTTATTCAAAAATCATGTGTTACAAAATTGTTCTTGTTTTAAATAAAAGTCCAGTTTGTCTATTCTACTCAGCCGGATACCACACAGCGGGTCGACTTTTTTTTTTAATATCTAAAAAAAAAACGGGCGGATACAGGCGACGGTTATGTCAGACTCGCACCGACTAAAATAGCCCGTGTGCTCCACTACGCTGCTGGTGGCGGGGATAGTGTACCTATGAAGACATTACCCCCCCATCCCCGCCAGCAGCAACTCTGCACCCCAGAGTGCGCCACCTCTGCATCGGGGCCTCTTTAAAAGTGGCCCCTACCTCCGCTGGACGATGCATCGGGAGCACCAGATGCGTCGAACGCCTCGGGGACCTTACAGGGTGGGCGTCCGCTTAAAACCCATTCGAAACGCCCGGAAAGGTCCCCGTTAGGGCGGCACGCGACGGTCTTGATCACCGCCGCCTCCTTTTGCGAGGATGTTATCTCGCAGAAGGAGGCCATCGCTGCCCACGATCGCTCCCTATCCACCATGGCACGAACCACAGTGGGCAGGGTGAGATCGTGCCCCACCTGTGCCACGAGTTCCACCCGCTGAACCACCCAAGCTGGGCAGTCCGCGAGCGAGTGCAGCGCCGTGTCAAACTCGGCGCAGCACTCGTGGCACTCACCGGACTCTTCGCGCCGGGCCACCCGCCACAGATACCTCCCGAAGCAACCATGTCCGGAAAGCAACTGTGTCAGGCGGAAGGTGAGGACCCCATGCCTCCTGGCGACCCAACCCTGGAGAATGGGCTGGATGGCCGAAATCGTCCAGGCTCCTGCACTGGGCGATCCAAGCCGCCGTCTCCATTGGCGGAGGAGCTCCTCCAAACGGCGGGTCGACTTACCTTAATCGCCTCTTACGATACCTCAGTGAGAAATGAGGGTGGTACTATTCTACTTAGCCGGATACCACACGACGTAATAAACAAAACGTTTATTATTTAAAATTTCAAACAAAACGGTCAACTACTAGTTTATGGTCAATTAATAGTGCCCTTACCTTATATAGTTACTCTATTATAATTTTATGTCTGTCGGTAAAAATACGTAATTTATACTTTTTTCATTCTGACAGCGATAAAAACTCAATCTAATACAGGTCTATTTCCGCTGTTCAGCAAATAAAAGCGGCACAAACGAGGGCCCTAAAGATTTTTCAACAACCACTGTTAACACGGTGACACTTATTGAGATCGGGGTCATGAATAATGCATTTTCCATTCCAACTATCCTTTGTGTATACACAGGGACGGATTACGCAAAGTTCACCATATAACGGGGAACGGGAGGCTGTGTTCAGTTGATTGTAAAGTTGTGTTTTGCTTATGGGATTCAAATTATGATATATACGAGATAAGCTAGATATTCTCCTGCCCTTATCCCGCTCTAAGTGGGGTCGGCACAACGTTATAAACATGTTGTCACATGATTCGGCTCGGGCGTCAACTTACCCCAGTCGCTTATTGAAGAGGGTGGTCTGTTCTACTCAATCGGATATCACTCGGTGGGTCAACTTTTCTTAGTCTCCTTTTACAACACCTCGGTAAGAAAGCGCGTGGTCTATACTATTCAGTCGAATACCACACGGCGGTGACGAAATTTGGCAAAATTAAAGCTTACACGGGTGTAGGGAAAAACACATATTGCATTATTGAGGGTACTTAAACGCACAAGTTGGCGCGAACTAAGAAACTTTAACTTTTTGCAATTACTAAAGCGATGAATTTTTATGGAAAATAATATGCAGTTAAAACATCGAGTTTGTGTAAACAACTGCCCTTTGTAACGTAATCTTTCATTAATGCAGGTGAATTTTGAAATTAAATCCCTAAGAAGATGAAACAGAAAGTGTCAAGTTTTGTTCGAAAACAGTGTCTAAGACGACTAAAACTTTGTATAATACTTGGAGACATAAGTCGTTTACGTGTTAAGCTTTGAGAATTGAAAAGTCAAGACAAAAGCAATTACATTTTTTTTCATATAATATTTTAATATACTAACATAGTCTTTTATTATATTTTTTTTACTAACATAATGGATATAACGTCTGATTTAAATAAATTATTATTATTATATTATTTTATTATATTTAAAAAGAAATGTCCCCAGAAGCTGTCTGTCTATATGTGATCCTCAAAATCTACTGAACGGATTTTATATACAGTTTTTACAAAATGACAGTGTTATTCTTGAAGAAGGTTTAGATTAATAGTACGTTACGGATTATTGTAAATTGACTGAAATAAATATATATTTATGACAAACTGATTAAACTTGGGCGAAGCCGCAGGTACATCTAGTGATATTATAACTAGCTAAGGTAAGTCTTTTACAGTTATATAATAACTAACTAAAGTAAGTTTACGTCAGGCACGCGGCCGGTCGTAAAATAATTAGTCAAAACAAGTAAGAACATGTTTAAGACATGTTGTGCCGACCCCACTCAGACTGAGATAAGGGCTAGATATGATATTATATTATAATTGTTGTGTGATGTTATATTATAATGATATTATATTATAATCAGCTACCAGCCCAACAGTATCACCCATAACGCAAGAGTTACGTAAAAAAAATTTTTAACTTGAGACTATCCATGTTACAAAATTGAAAATATTTATTTTCTGATCTCAAAACTTCATACAAATCCGTTAAGTACATTCGCCTCTAAAATATTAGTATAGTGGTGACGGAGAAAGAAAAAAAATACTGACAACGTCATGGTGCAAACGTGAAGCGATGAAGATTTCTATAGCGACATTTTGGCAGCGGTCTTACGCACGAGCGCTTAGTGCGTAAGCGAATTTTATAGGATTTAATTTTTTAAAGAAAGTTAACTTTTATTATTTAGTGTAGTTCATTTACTATTTAATTTGACAGTTAGTACTTTGATATCTTATTATACTTATGTTTAATCCAAAATTCTTTCAATTTCAACTCAATATACGTAAATTGTTTTGTACGACTTTGACTCTGTTATAAACATGTTGTCACATGATTTGGCTACGTATTTTACGACCGGCCGCCTGCCTGACATCAACTTACCATAGTCGTATTTTACGGCTGTCGTTGATTAATATTCCAGTGAAAATTTAAAAAAAACATATTGTCGTCACACATAGAACATGTTACTACTAGTAATAAATATTTTAAAAAACATAATTTTGTGGATAAACTGTTATTTTTAAAAGATTTAGTTCTTTCGTTTGGTCAAATAATAAGTTAAATCATTTTAAATGCTGTTATTCATCGATAGATCATATAAAATTTTATCCCAACAGTATATTAAGTCGCATCCTGTCCTGTTTTCCGTATACATCTCTACAACGGCATCCTTTAATTATTTCAAAATGAATAACCATATCAGTGGCGCCGACTTCAGGCGCCATTATGTCGCCAAGATCTCGTTACCAGACCTCAGTACAGACTGAAGATAAAACTTTGTAAATAAATTTGTGGAGTAATAATAATATACAATATAAAGCTTATATAATTAACCTGTAATATGTCCTGTTACATGTAATTAAAACTTGTTATTCCATATGGGCTTCTGACCATAACATAACTTTATGGGAAATCACGCGTCAAGTGATGGAGATCAAATTACAACCAATTTGGTTTGGCATATTACTAAAGAATTATGAAGAGAATCTAGAAAAGTTTTTCTTGTTATTCTTATTGTTATTTTCTAACTTATGAAGGTTGATAGCTCTGCAAATGTCTTTTTATAGATCGGAAGACTAATAAGTTTAAGTGCATTCCTTGCTCAAAAAGTAGTAAAGTTAAGTAACGGTCTGTTACAATCCCACTGCTGGGTAAAGGCCTCCTCTCTCCGTTCATGGAGAGAGAGAGAGTTGCAGCTAAGACCTACCACGCGACTCCAATGCGGATTGGTAGGTTATACATATCCCCAGATGTCTCTAGAGATATGCAGGTTTTCTCGCCATGTTTTCCTTCACCGAAAAGCGTGTGATAAATTGCAATTATTAATTAGACACATAAGTTTTAATAGAAAAACTCATTGGTGCCTGCCGGGTTCTAACTCGTGAACTTCTCGAAAGAGTCGCACGGTCACACCGCAGGGCTATCGTAGTAGAAAAGGGGAAAAAGTCAGAAGTTAGATATGACATATACCTGAAGAGAATAGAAGAGACCCGCCCATTACGCTAGATCGATAGGCAAACGGCAGGATTTCACGTTCAACCAGCGGTCGCCCTTGACTTCGTTATAGTGTATCATTGATTGTTATTACGACCGTCCGCCTACCAGACGTCAACTCACCTTAGTCACCTTTTACGACACCTCAGTAAGAAATATGTTGGTTTATTCTACTCAGCCAGATATCATCCGGCAGGTCAACTTACATCAGACTCCGTTTACAACACCTTGACATATAAGAAACGAGGATTATCTATGCTACTCAGCCGGATACCACACGGCGGTGACTTCGTTATTGTTAAATCCAATATATGTCAGTCATTATTCAGTTAGTCAGTCAGTTATTAATTCTCAGTGGTAATTAAGTGTCTAAGAACAATATTCACCACAACGAAAATAAAAAACTTATTTACAAATTCCATTGTGAACTTCAGTCTAGGTGACCCGACGCTGCTTTATATATTTGTTGTGCCCTCAAGGCTTCAAAATGTATTTTATGTGGTATATTCCCCTTCATACCTCCACATTAACACGGTAAATGAGTTAACCTTCCAGTACACGTGTGAGCTTGTTACAAATTTACGACAAATATTAGATTATCTTTTAACGCTTAAATTTTATATGAGTTTCGAGTTCAGACACAGAGAGTTCAAAACATAACTCAACCTGGAAGCTTTTTACCATATAGTATAAAACTAAACTGATTTTTGGACAACTAAAAATAGTGGCCAAAGACCTTGAAGTAAAAAAAAACTAGGGCCTAAACTATTAATAATCGGTAGCTCATTATTCGTCGTGAATTCGTCCGAATTCGACATACTCTATATTACTGAGCTATTTTAATATATGTTTTATGTAAGTACGGGTTATTTACTAAAATTATAAAATTATGCTCTTGGTAAAACTATAAATCCCTCTGATTATTCCCGGATCGATCAGATTTTTGTGATGGATATATTTGCAGAGTTGGAGAGTGACAGAAGCTACTGGAAATTTCAAGACTACAGTCCACGCGAACGAAGTTGCGGGTAAAAGCTAATACTATATTTGTCGTAATCCAGATTCGTCGTAATACAGGAACTTATTGGGATTTTATTCTAAATATTTGTATTTTTTTTAACTTGCCGTGTATGCATGTGAAGTTGGAATCTTGCAACTTAAATTCGACCCACGTCGTGGGGTCCGTGTGAGCTGAAAGTTTACATACTGGTACTAATGACAACGCATGTTTGTGATAAGCATGACCTGATGCTGCTGCCAGGATTGGCTACCAGATAAATGAAGGTCTTAACTATTACTATTACTATTTCAATTTACAGTTTGTAAATCAGAGTCTGAGGGCCCCCCTGTGCCTGGGGGCCTGGAGCATTGCCCTGCCTAGCTTTCTGATAGCTACGCCACTGACTAAAAGTTATATGGGGAAACACGTCCGAATTACGGAGGAAGCAAGTGGTGCAAATTACATGAATAGCGGAGCACTCTTCGTTAGCTTTAATTTAAACCTTTTGTTTGCGCTTAATTGTAGCATTACACGTCTGAGTTGCATACAAAATAAATTGTAATAAGCAGTAATAAAACATATAAAACTCAACGATTTAAAACATTTACAAAATAGCAGCACTCATAAGGTTTGCTGATGGAAGTGAAAACATATAACTTTAATTTAATTTAAAAATCTACGATAACAATATAATCAATTAAAAAACCTATGGTTTTTATGAAGTAAATTTAATATTATTTATTTTATAATATTTAAACTCTGAAATACATCACGCAATGTGACTTAGAAGTAAGTAATGCATCGCAAAGGTTATAATATATTACAAAATAAATACGTATAACATTTTCAAACTTATAAATATCAATATATTTATTTAGTAAAATAGTTATTCACTGTTGAACTGCATAGTAATTCATTTTCACAATATTCACATTTTTCAAATTTTATATTCACAATTACTTATGTCAGGGACGCGAACCTGTTTTTCCCCTGCCGAAAAGTGCTCAACCCGGCTTAAAGTTTTCAATTCAAAATTTTTAAAATATCTATGAAACAAATGAATTGAAATATAGTTTATTTATAGCCTAGTAACTACTGGCATAAATTGCCCTAAATAGTGGAATATCTTGCAATACATATCCTAGATTTGCACAACGAATTGCAAGGTACACTCCACAATAAAAAAAACATCAACACACGACCCTAGTTGCGTATATAAGGCGTACAAACAACGTAAATAGTGTTAATATGTGTAACTCGATGACAAACTAATGATTCAAAGAGGCTCTTGACTGAAGCCATTAAATTTATTACGAGTTAGTAGCCATAAAACGTTACATGAGCTAGCAAAAAGGCAATGTTATATAAAGTTAGCTGGTTCAAAGCATTTAATATTGAAATATTTGTTCCTTGCGGCAGAAAAACAACTTTCCTTGCAGCTAATGAAAAGGAAATTACTATTCAAATTAAATCATCAATTTATTCAATGAAAGCGGTAGCGCTTTTTATCCGTATTCCTGCAGCTTCGTATCATTAAGGTCAAAGTATATAGTCTCTATTAACCAGATACTTTTAGGTTAATCTTTCGGACGATGTATATAAATCTTAACATATTATATAAAAGCTCAAGTCGAGTATTGAGCATAGTAACTTAATGTTAATTTTAATGAGATGTGAAAAGAACACAATATACGTTTATATGCATTTCCACCTTACGGGATAAATAAAATATTCATAGCTTACGCAGTTAATAAGCTTAGTTTAAATAGTATGTAATTTATGACGCGTCATAATATGGACACTTGAAGTAAATAAGCATTAAGTACCTAAAAATTAAAATTTGAACTAAGTATGCAATTTGGTTCTAAAAGCCTTTTAGAACCAAACTAAAATAGACATAAAAAGAATATTTTGGCCTCCAAATTATTAAAAAAAACCTCGATTAAGTCTAAATTTACAAAAAGGCAACTATTACAATTTAGTCATATTATTGTTCTTCACTCCCAAAGTAATAAAAGGTATATATTAAGATGCACATACCCATATAACTCACTTGAGCTATTAAACCCCAAGAGAAAATTTCTCACATAAAAATTCATTTAGAAGAGCCTTAACAAAATAAAGTACACTAAAGCAACCATATTAGGTCAAGTTGGCTTTACTTTCTTTATTTATGTGGAGAGAAAAAGGAAGTAAATGATATTAACATAGTAAAACATTTTTACTTTATTTTTCTTGTAATAGTCACTTGTGTTTTGCTGTGTGTAATATTTGTTTCTTAAACTTTCTTTATGCTCCAAAAGTAATAGTAAAATTATTTTGCTATATTCCGCGATGAAGTTCTTCGATAAAGATTTCATCGCGGATTATAGCAAAATAATTTTTTTATTACTTTTGTATTATGGATCTCCGCAAAGTAACGCCTATTTTTATAAGCTAGTCTTTCCATTTTTCCCTCGAATAACTACAAATGAAATGTAAGTTTAACAGTGGACACAAATTTCAATTGCATTTTAACTAAACTCTACTGTAGTGTATGTCGGTTTAGATGTGTGATTCTTACCTTGCATATTTATATACAGGACACAGCATTACATAAGATACTAATACTAGTGTACAAAGGAATCCTCCCACTATATTAAAGCGCACCACGTCAATAACACCAGGGCCCGTAGGCGAGAGTGGACGTGTAGTGACATACTGTTAGTGTTGTTTGTAGTAAGTAGTAGTAACGGCCTGTTACTATCCCACTGCTGGGCATAGGCCTCTTCTCTCCTTTTTTGGAGAGAAGGATTGGAGCTGAGACCTACCACGCTGCTCCAATGCGGATTGGTAGGTTACACATATCCCCAGAATTCTCTAAAGATATGCAGGTTTCCTCACGATGTTTTCCTTCACCGAAAAGCGTGTGATAAATTGCAATTATCAATTAGACACATAAGTTTTACTAGAAAACTCATTGGTGCCTGCCCGGGGTTTGAACCCTAGACCTCCTCGAAAGAGGCGCACGGTGTTACCGCTGGGCTACCACAGCTTACAGTGTTGTTTGAGCCTCTGGTATATTTGTACATTCAATACAAGTGAACACATACACCACATCTACAAAAAAATACTGACCGCTCTTATTCTAATATAACATCACAATAACACCGTGTAATAACGTTAAAGAAGTGTTTGTTCTTAAATATTAAAATCAGCTCTCAAATATTTAAAATATAAATTATTAAACTGAAGCATTAAAAGAGAATTCGTTGATAAACCCATAAAAATCAACGCCAATTTCTTTATCGCTTTAGTCTTGAGGCTATAAAAATTCAATATAATCTTTTTGGGACATGGCCTTAATAAAAAATGAAAAAGGAAAAGTATAAAATCTATTGACGCATTGAACTTTGCTGAATAATATAAAATTTGGGATATGTCTACAGTAAATAAAAATTAGATTAGATGAGAATTATTATTTTCATCCCCCTGCCCTTATCTCACTCTAAGTGGGGTCGGCAAAACATGTTATAAACATGTTGTCACATGATTTGGCTACATATTTTACGGCCGGCGGCCTGCCTGGCGTCAACTTACCTTAGTCGCATTTAACGACACCTCGGTAAGAAATGAGGGTGGTCTATTCTACTCAGCCGGATACCACATGGCGGGTCGACCTTTTTCAATCGTCTTTTACGACACCTCGGTAAGAAATGAGGGTGGTCTATTCTATTTAGCCGGATACCACACGGCCAATTAGATTAGAATTATATCGCGTTTTATTAGTTTTTAGAAGCTGTGATGGCCTAGCGGTGCGACCGTGTGAATCTCTAGAGACGATCATGGGTTCAAACCCGGGCAGACACCAATGAGTTTTTCTATTAAAACTTATGTGTCTAATTGATAATTTCAATTTATCACACGCTTTTCGGTGAAGGAAAACATCGTGAGGAAACCTGCATATCTCTAGAGAATTCTGGAGATATGTGTAACCTACCAATCCGCATTGGAGCAGCGTGGTAGCTCCAACCCTTCTCTCCAAAAATGGAGAGAGGAGGCCTATGCCCAGCAGTGGGATAGTAACAGGCCGTTACTTACTTACTTATTAGTTAAGCACATAAATCATCTCCATTGATTTCAATACATTATTCAATACCTGCGGTTACCTGGAACTTAGATTGTAAAAAAACTATACACATGAAGGAAAATGAACTAAAATTTCAATAATAAAAAGTTTTGACCAAAATACATGGGCCGTTTGATGACAACTTTATCAATAAATACTCTTAAACGAAACAAAGTCGCTCGGCACGTCCTTGGATCTATGTCGCGAACAGAATAAATGTTAGTTTCCTTTTACACAAACAGCTGACTTTCAATGTACTTTAAATAGACCTCGTCGTTTTTATTTGATCTTATTTGCGAAGTTTAAAAGTGATATACGATACGATCTAGAGCAATATATCGTGTTTCTAAAAACATTGCGTGAAAGAGATTTCTGATCTCATAAAAACATCGTCAGTGGTGTTAAAGTCACTTTGTCTCATACAGCATATGTCAGCATAATATGCGTCATCATATTTTTTCCTTTCATCATTTTAATCATAACTGCTTCATCCAAACTCATAAAAATCAACGCCAATCACTATGACAATCTTTCCAAATGGGTATTGTTTTTAAAATTAACGTTATACACTTAACTAAAAATTTCAAACCCTTAAAGCGTTTTTTTGTAATTTCTTTATTGCATTAATTCAAATAAAAATAATAATAAAAAACGGTCGCCTGTAAAGTCGGTTTTACGGGCAAAGATTTTACGTGACAACGTCTTTTTAAATGTGATGAATTGGAGTGGGAGAGAGACGCAAGGCATTTGCCAGTCCGGCGGGCCTCTCTTTCGTTCGGTGACTCATCGTAACAGACGTGAGCGGGCGTTACACTTCTTCATGAGTGACTCCAAGCCGCAACCTAATTTAAGACGTTGTCACGTCAAAAACAACATAATTTGCAATGGCGGGCTTATTCCGGAATCGAAATCTCTTTTATCCAACCAGTTTAAAATTAAAAATGAGTTAAATATTAGTACAGTGATATATTTAACAAAAAAAAAATGAATATTCCGACTTAGCCATTATGCCAACCATTTTATTAGCCAATTATTAGCCAACCATGAGATTTGTATGTACGTAGGTGAAACCGCGTGATATTACTAGTATAATATAAGTTTAGATAACTTTTCTGTATGAACGCCATAGTCCAATTATTCAATTATTGATATCTGTCAATTTCTATTAAGTCGCTGACGTTCAACTTTTTCAATCGTACTAATTGATCCAATGAAGCATTCATAATTTTCTATTAAGCAAACTTTTTAATGGTATAATAAAAAATTATCTATCAGCTTGCATAGGTTGAAAGTTCATCAAGGCGTGTTATATCGTTGAGATACCATCTCAAAGGCTTTACGTGACGCGAACGTGATACTTTGGGCGAGATTTTAAACGGCTAAGTTTATATTTTTTTAATGAGATGTACACTAGTGAAGCTGTGGTAGCCCAGCGGTAACACCGTGCGCCTCTTTCGAGGAGGTCTAGGGTTCAAACCCCGGGCAGGCACCAATGAGTTTTCTAGTAAAACTTATGTGTCTAATAATTAATTGCAATTTATCACACGCTTTTCGGTGAAGGAAAACATCGTGAGGAAACCTGCATACCTCTAGAAAATTCTCGGGATATGTGTAACCTACCAATCCGCATTGGAGCAGCGTGGTCTTAGCTCCAAATCCTTCTCTCCAAAAAATAAAAAAACGGAGAGAAGAGGCCTATGCCCAGCAGTGGGATATAAACAGGCCGTTACATTACATATTACATTATACACTAGTGAACTTCACACTTTTTACGATTTCTCTACGTTTTTACTTATTCTTGTAGTTCTATTCTTCTTCTTTATATATTAAGTTCTAGAGTCAAATGTCTGCTTACGAGAGATCAATTGATTTTTTGAATTAATCAATTTGAATTTTTCAATTCAATATTAGCTAGTTTAGCTTTTTAGACACTTATTGTAACTTATCTTCTCTATTTTTATATACATATTGTGTGTGTATGAGTAACCATCTGACAAGATGTTTAAAACATGTTGTGCTGACCCCACAAGAGTGGGATAAGGGCAGGAGAATATATATGTATGTACGAGTAAGTGGTACTGAAAATCGATCACATACCGACAGACAGCTTTTGGGGACTTTGTTTTATAATACGTATTGATATAGATTAGATAGCTAGCTGTACAGCCACGCGTTGTTGTGACTCGCTCGATGCCACCAAACTTTACAGGATCATCCGCTGGATTATTTTAAGATTGTCTGAAAACTTCACTAAAATCGGTCCCCATATATACAAACAAACATTCATTTTCATATATAAAATTAAAAATACTATTTTGCTCATTAATTAATTAAGTAAGCATGGATATACCTCCTCCCTTATCCCACTCTAAGTGGGGTCGGCACAACATGTTATAAACATGCTGTAACATGATTTAGCTGCGTTTTTACGACCGGCCGCCTGCCTGACGTCAACTTACCTTAGTCGTATTTTACGACACCTCGGTAAGGAGGAGGGTGGTCTATTCTACTAAACCGGATACCACACGGTGGGTCAACTTACCTTAGTCGCCTTTTACGACACCTCGGTAAGAAATGAGGTTGGTCTATTCTACTCAGCCGGATACCGCACGGCGGGTCGACTCACCTTAGTCGCCTTGTGCGACACCTCGGTAAGAAATGAGGGTGGTACTATTCTATTCAGCCGGATACCACGCGGCGTATTCATTTTTACATATAAAATTAAAAATACTATTTTGCTCATTAATTAATCGAGTAAGCATACCTAGATATTAAATATAACAGTTCACCAGTATGACGCACTCGCAACATACATCATCTTACTTTTATTACTAACGCCGTAGATGTCCACAAACAAAGCCCCTCCCCTTGTCTATTATAACTCAATTGACGTCAATAATGGCTCGTAATAATTTAATGACTCTAGCTATTGAGCTTTACGGGGTTATGATCAAATTAACTGTTCTACACTAAATAATTTGTAAAATTGGTCGTTATTTTGTAAAATTATATGTTACTAGCGATCGCCAGCGGCGCTGCACGCGTGGAAAGATTAAAACTGTAATATAGTATTTCGATAACCATAAAAACGGTTAAAGTGGGTTAACCTTAAAAGCTAGACATGTGTTGTCGCGGACTTTCATTAAGAACTTTTAAAAGGGAACAATTTTGTAACACATGATTTTTGAATAACTTTCACCGTTTACTTAGCACATGCAAAGAAAGCTTTAAGTTTTGCCGTTTTTGTAATAATTTTAACTGCTACTCCTCTCCTATTAAAATTAGCGTGATATTATATCGCCTTTCTTTGTAAATGGACTATCTTACACTCAAAGAATTTTTGAAATCAGTATAGTAGTTCCTGAGATTAGCGCTTTCAAAAAATCAAACAAACAAACTCTTCAGCTTTATTGTTTATATATTACTATAGATTAAAGAACATAATAATAAAACTATAATCCTTTTATCCGCAGAACATCTAAATCATTATAACACTAGATGTGGATGTGTGAGGTATTTATTTATTTATTTATTTTTATACATATAGTTAGAACAGAGAAAGAAAAAGTTAAAAAAACACATGTTTAAAGGTATTTTGTCCTGTACACATAGAATACTAATATTTTACACTAAATTAATATGATTCGATTTGTTCTAACCGTTATAACCACTATAAAAAAGCTTTGTAACCATTAATTTATGTTCATAACTAAGACAATCTAAACCCGCCGTGTGGTACCCGGCTGAGTACAATAGATCACCCTCATTTTTTACGGAGGTGTCATAAAAGGCGACTAATGTAAATTGACCCGCGTTTCGTATCCGACTAAGTAGAATAAGAAATGATTCTTACCGATGTGTCGTAAAATGTGACTAAGGTAAGTTGATGTCAGGCAGGCATCCGGGCAAAAAATACTTAGCGAAATCATCTAACAACATATTTAAAACATGGAGTACCGACCCCACTTAGAGTGGGATAACCACTGGAGAACGATGATGATGATAGTAAATCACTGAGACGTGACGACTTGAGATCAGAATAGAATTTCCATTTAAATAAAATATATTTAGATTTTCAATTTTAAGTTTTTAATACCGGTTTTAGTGACATAAGCCGTGTGGTATCCGGTTGAGTAGAATTGGCCATATTTAGAACATGGAGTGTTGACCCCACTTATAGTGGGATAAGGGCAGGAGTATGATAAACTTAGACAATCTATACGCATCTATCTCGAGAATCATCACGTCATTATTATCAAATTTGAAAATAATACCAAATATAGTAACCAACAAATTTCACTGTCGCTTGAAATCTTACTTGTTTAAGTGGAAATGCTTTTAAATTAACGAATCTACTTGACACAATTATACCCGTGGTTACTGTCCAATTATTATATAACACAAATGTCATCTCCTTGTCCGCATAAAATAAGATTGAAATCTAACTAAAACTTGTGGGAATTATGTATAAAATTAATCAGAGGCATTAGTTATTAGTAAAGGCATCCGGCTGACAAGAATAGTCAACCCCCATTTCTTACCGAGGTATCGTAAAAGGCGACTACTGTAAGTTGACCCACCGTGTTGTATCCGGTTGAGTAGAATAGACCACCCTCATTTTTTACCGAGGTATTGTAAAAGGCGAATAAGGCAAGCCGTGTGGTATCCGGCTGAGTAGAATAGACAAACCTCATTTCTTACCGAGGTATCGTAAAAGGCGACCAAAGTAAGTCGACTAGCCGTGTGGTATCTGGCTGAGTAGAGTAGATCACCCTCAGTTCTTACAGAGGTCATAAAAGGCGATTACGGTAAGTTGACCCACATTGTTGTATCCGGTTGAGTAGAATAGAACTACCCTTCTTACCGAGTTGAGGTAAGTTGACATCAGGCAGGCGGCCGGTCGTAAAATACCTAGCCAAATCATGTAACAACATGTTTATAACATTATAACACACATATTTGATTTAGGGCTTTACACATTCTTAATAAGACGTCCAAGATGTTAAACTCAATTTAATCAATAACTATACACGATATCTAAGAGTGGAAACGGGCACTGTAAAATAATTGAAAGAACGTGGTATTAAGGGATCTGGCGATATGAAATAACTTTCAGAACAATCTATAAGACCGTTTTAATAAAGCAAAGGCTCCATTGATTAGCATCAAACGTTGCGTAAAGTATTTGAAGACATCCTCCTGCCCTTATCCCACTCTAAGTGGGGTCAGCACATGTTATAAACATGCTGTCACATGATTTGGCTGCGTTTTTACGACCCGCTGCCTGCATGACGTCAACTTAACTTAGTCGTACTTTACGACACCTCGGTAAGAAAGAGTTGCGGGTAAAAGCTAGTTCAGAATAAATAAGGTTATATTATTATACAATAGCAATTATGTGTCGTTTTGGTAGTGAAGTAGGTTTTTATTTTTATTTTAAACAAAAGGTATATGTTATATTCCTCCTGTAAACTGTATTTTAAAATGAGTCTACAAAGTGCAAGAATACGCTAGTGTGCTGTATTAGTAAGTAGGGTAAGGCTAGGTACCATAAATGGGTCCGCTTTCCGTTTCCGTTAGTTTCATTTTCAACGTACGACGACCGTACTACACGACTATAAGATTAGACTAAGGAGTCTAGGACGATAAATAACATATAAAATTAGTACAACATGTTTTTAATACAACCTCCTTCACACAGTTGGTCATTAATATGAAAAAGTATTGTGGCTGTCATATATGTCATTGAGTTGTTGAAAGAGTAAATGGGTTGACTTTGGGAAAATTGCTTTTTATTTATTATATAAGGATAAAGGAGAAATGTCGTTCTATTATAAAAATTTAAACAAAAGTTTCTTCATTTGGTCTATATCTCATAAAAGTTACTATCCTAATGCTGAACAAAATCCTACCTTCTCTTTTCAAAGAAAAGAATAACACTAAAAGAATAAGAATATGATACCACGAGTCTCCAATGCGGTTTAATAGTTTACACATATTCCAAGATTACTCCAGAGATAAGCATTTATCTCACGTTTTTTTTGCTTCACCGACATATAAGTATAAATATAATACTAATTGCTGCTTGCCCAGGATTTGAGCCCACGATCCTATGGTAAGAGTTACGCGGTCTCGCCAATCAGTCACAGCATCATATCTCATTTATAAGTCATTCAATTATATATATTTTGCGTTCGACTGCGTTAACCGGTTCGACAGGACATATATCTTTATTAATAAAAACAAAGATATTGGAATTACCAAACATAGCAAGAGCATTTATATTTTTAAGATTTAATTTGAATCATTATTCGTCAAATATGCTAAAATCTAAGTATTCCCGAAGAAGAAAAGTAAATACACAACGCCATAAGTACCTGATTATCGAAAAGTTCTACCAAAATATGTATTTAGATAGAAATTATTAATAACCAAACAGATTTAAACAGCTTAATTATTAATTCCATTAGGTTATTTTCTAAGTAAATTCGATACGATAGACATTTCTATACCAATATTGTTCATGTCGGTCTGGGAATTTACCCAATAAGGTGCTCCAAATATTGATGTCGCAATTATTGGAGTCGATGTTTACCTTCGCTGATTAAATCTCTTATTCAGCCCCGCAATCATTGTAGCCAAGATATACCTATAATAAATCTATACATATTATAAAACAAAGCCCCCAAAAGCTGTCTGTCTCTATGTGATCGATTTTCTCAAAATCTACCGATTTTTGTACGGTTTTTACTAAGATAGTAACATTCTTGATCATGGATAACGTTAATACATTCTGAGTTTATGTAAATTCAAATCATCATCATCTTCCTGCCCTTATCCCACTCTAAGTGGGGTCGGCACAACATGTTATAAACATGTTGTCATATGATTTGGATACGTACGACGACCGGCCGCCTGACTGACGTCAACATATCTTAGTCGTATTTTACACCTCGATAAGAAAAAGGGTGGTCTATTCTACTTAACTGGATACCACACGGTGAGTCAACTTACCTTAGTCGCCTTTTACGACACCTCGGTAAGAAATGAGGGTGGTCTATCTACTCAGCCCGATACCACACGGCGGGTCAACTTACCTTAGTCGCCTTTTACGACACCTCGGTAAGAAAAGAGAGTGGTACTATTCTATTCAGCCGGATACCACACGGCGTTTTATGTAAATTGAAATATGGAAACTTTATAACACACTGATCTTCACGCGGGCAAAGTCACTGGCACAGCTAGTATAGACTAAAATAGTTCATAGGAATGTATGAAATTAGTTAAACAAAAGATCTTAGTAAAAAAAATGTCCATTACATAAATTACTTAGCTCTAAATATGAACACTTGTAGAAAGCCATAAGTTACGATATTAAATTAAGATCCTTAGACCTTATGTCGGGAGATTTAGGACTTTAAAATTAGAATATATATTACGTGTTCGAACTTAGTCTAAAATTATTCGGAGTTCTTTTGTAAGTATCGGATCCACGAGACAGCATTGATAACACGTAATGATCCACGATTTTCGTGTTCAGATTTGTGTGTATTTTTAACGAAAAAGATCTGAAACGACGATGAAGACGTTACGTAAGAAGCCACTAAGTACGTAATCTTCTGGATTTTATCATTGTATTCGATAATGTTATACTTTGAGTTTGTTCCAACTTAAAAATTATGTTCTGTTCTTTCTCCACAAAGGAATGAAATATGAGAGCTGCTATTTCTGCATAGTTACTATACTTAGAGTATGGAAGTCAATCCAAATTGTGACATATTACAATAAAGAGAAAACAAAATATTAGGGCTCGAATTATTTGGGACAAAGTGATCAGCAAACAGCTTGACTTGTTGGCGTGGCGTAGAGACGTATCATCACCGTGCCTTTTCTACCGTATCTTTCGACCTGATTCATGCTGCTAAATTCGCACTACGCACTACGTCACAGGTTAAAATATTATCCTCACCATCTGGATGCATGGCGATCCACTTCAGTGCAGTTTTCAAATAATTTCATTCCGCGCACCGCAGTTTTATGTGTGTAACTAAACTATTTATATTAATAAAAGAAGTATTCTAAATCAGTTTTATTCTTTTCATAAAAAATGCTAAAATGAAATCAAAGCAAACTCTCATTCGCTATCCGCGGGCTAGCTGCTAATGACAGCGGCTGTCACATCTCCCATGGCGCGAAACGCTGTGGCAAGATGTGACGTCATGGCTTGCTTGCAGTAACGACAAGGCGGCGTTGTTACATGTGGGAGATCTATATTTTTTATGTGTGATTAGACAAAGACGAAGTATACGAGTATCATCTTCCCTCTCATTCTTTATTGTATGTTACATATTTATGACTCCCTTACTCTAAGTGTATAGCTGTATAGTATAGTGTAGTGTATAGCTTTATATAAATATATAAAATTCTTAAAATAAATAAAAATTGTATCATAAATCCGTCACCCAGATTGAAATCTTAATAAACATAATGAACTTAAATAATGGCCTACATAAATTTTACCTCAAACATCTGAGCCCTTAATAGATTTAGGGGTTTGGCGCAAAGTTTGTCACTAATGTCAATATAGCTGGCTTACGTACTCAATTTTTCAAAATACTTTTTACGTACAGTATATTTTATTTTAAATAATAACAATTACTGTATGTATTTATTTATTTATGTACCATAACAGCTGGGAACAACATTATTGGTAAAAAAGTGTACAAAGGTCAACTTATCCCTATGACAGAGATCTCTGCCAGCTAACCTACAAAGTGAGACTATTTATATTTAAGAAAAGTATTTGTTGATAAACACATAACCGATATTGTGTTTGACAACTAATTACAGAAGTCGGTGTCGGAGGATTCAAGAAAACCCAGATTACTACAACTAATTTATTTTATATAAAAAATTACAATCTAATTACAAATTAAAAAGCATCTTTCCTAGCACGATGCTAAGGAAAGAATATTTTAAACTAATTTATTTTTAAATAAAAACTACATTCTAACTATAAACTAAAAGTGTCTATCCTAGCTCGATGCTAAGGACAGAATATTTTAAACTAATTTATTTTATATAAAAACTACATTCTAACTATAAACTAAAAGTGTCTATCCTAGCTCGATGCTAAGGACAGAATATTTTAAACTAATTTATTTTATATAAAAACTACATTCTAACTATAAACTAAAAGTGTCTATCCTAGCTCGATGCTAAGGACAGAATGACCAAATTAAATAACTATTCCTAACTTTATAAGGGCCGGCGGCAACATATCCGATTACAATGATTAGTTACACCGACGTTTAATTAATGTTCACACGGGCAGGCGGCAACGTATTCAATAACAATGATTTGCCGCCCGGAGACGGCGTCCTTTGGTCCAGTTACGCCAACGATGTAAATATCCGCATGGACCCATTATTTATTATAACAACTATAGAGAACCATTGTTACTTCTATAACACCTCCACCCTCAGTTGGGCAATTATTTTTGAAGCTTCAGATGAGAAAATATTGCTGGTACAGTAGGAGAAGCTGTTCCTGGCCTCTGATTCTGACTACCTTCATCTGCAGTGGTTCTGTCTTAATTTGCTCTTTATGCGCCAAACATCGTCGTCGCGATGAATATACTGAGTGAAAGTGCTTAATAAGATGTATAGTTGATTGTCGTATGGTAGATGAACTCTTTAGGGGTATTCTTAAGGTTCAACTTCGGCTGAGATATAAGCTTATGATGTACGTAATTTTCTGAGATCAATGGTTTGAAGATTCAGTTCAAATGATTTCTTCTCAACGGTATCCTTACAGTATGTACTATGGTGATATTTGGAAATGACATCACACAGTGTTTCTCGTTGAGTATTTCCAGTGCAATTTTTGACAGGGTTACTGTAGTCATCTTGCAGCACTTCCCGTTGAATTAATTTACGATGAGAGTTCTTGTACAGTCTGGTAGCTTTCGAAGTTGGTGGTGAAGTTTCTCGATGCAGATGTACAAGGTATCGAACTTCGGGCATTCAGCCTCAATGTACACATATCCTTCTCCATATGTTGCCAGGGAAGGTTTAGCAGGGAAGGATTAGGACTTGATTAAATTTATTTGGGGCTATTGATAATTTATAAAAGTCAAATTTTCTTTTGCTAAATATAGGAAGCTTAAGTATAATACTACTTTATGGGCTATTGATAATTTATAAAAGTCGAATTTTCTTTTGCTAAATATAGGAACTTAAATATAAATATCTGGGTGACCGAGCTTCGCTCGGTAATTTTTTACAAAAAAAAACTTTAAAAAAAGAAAAAACAATTATTTAGCTGGGATCGATCCTTGGCACTCACATTTCTCGAGGCTGCCCGCTAACCGAATAAGCTACGTCGACTTGACAGTTAATGGCGAAAATTCAATTCAATATAAATGTTAGTGTTTTTTAATGCCCAAAAATAGGGATAAAACAATATTTTTTTTTACATAAAACCTAGCTAGATCAATTTTTCTCCCCCAAAACCTCCTACATGCTGAATTTCAGGAAAATCGTTGGAGCCGTTTCCGAGATTCGGAAAATATATATATATATACAAGATTAACTCATTTAAATATTAAGATTACTATTCTATTTTCAGAGTATTAATAGCCAGGCTTAATGAAATATCATTATTCCCTAATCTCTAAATAAATTACTTGGTCTTTTGCCGTAAATTTAATCATATTATTAAAACTGTAATACTAAACATTAGATGATGAATACTTGAGGTACGAATAAACGCTAGTATATTTTCTATTCTAAAAGTTCATCAGAGATATCTTCAATATTTTCGGTTATTATAGTTAGATACTGAGCAAATTTCGCGTACTTAATTAGACTAACATATTGAACTCATGCAAAATGCGTTTATCATTGATCTGAATAATTGACTTTTTATAAACATAATCGTTACAATTCTGTAAGTATATGACATTTAACTCCTCTTATACGAATTCGAGAGCCTTGTCTACACTATCAGGACGCATGCATCTAATCCGTGAGCCCAGTGGTTCTTTTAATCCCCGGACAAAAGCTTGCAGTGTTTACTTTCTATATAGAGTCCTTTTAGCCTCTATAGTGGTTGTAATATTTTTATGTAACGTAACATATGTCATGATAGTGCTAAATAAATTTAGACAACGGTCATAAAATTCTTGCGGCGAATTATTTCCCTGCGTGGCTAGCATAAGGTCATTATATAAAGCGGTCTCATCTCTTTGGTCTGAAAAATTATTTACTAAAATTTTCTTTATGCAATCCTAATCCTCAGATATCATATTCGAGTTAATTATAATCGCGGCTGGCCCTGTGATTTTATTTAAAATCCCGTTAATGAGGTAAAGCTTCGATAGTTCATTATCAGGATTTAGACTTACATAATACATCTATGTCTATAATTATCTAAATTATCTAAAGTACGTTTAAAAATACTAGAATTACTAACTAAATTTAAACTAATGTCTCTGTTATTGTCCAACTGAAGGCTCCGGGCGATTTTAGCACGCGAAAACCCCACAGAGGTACTTTGCTTAGGATAAAAAATTTTGGTAGCTTATAGGTAAGGACTAAGGATAAAAGGCAACACACAAAAAAGATTTTTGTGTACTTACTTGGCAAGCATCTGGTACTCGGGAATATCGATTTTCAGATTTTCCTCCGCTCCAAACTTCTGGTTCTTTTAATGCTCCGTCGCTCGTGGTAGAAATTTGAAAATTTAGGTCTTCAATTTTGGAATTCCTAGCCAAAATCTACCCCAAAACGGCCTGAAGCATCCTTTACCGACTGCGCCAATTACAGACTTCGCTGTCGGAGGATTCAAGAAAACCCAGATTACTACAACTAATTTATTTTATATAAAAAATTACAATCTAATTACAAATTAAAAAGCATCTTTCCTAGCACGATGCTAAGGAAAGAATATTTTAAACTAATTTATTTTTAAATAAAAACTACATTCTAACTATAAACTAAAAGTGTCTATCCTAGCTCGATGCTAAGGACAGAATATTTTAAACTAATTTATTTTATATAAAAACTACATTCTAACTATAAACTAAAAGTGTCTATCCTAGCTCGATGCTAAGGACAGAATATTTTAAACTAATTTATTTTATATAAAAACTACATTCTAACTATAAACTAAAAGTGTCTATCCTAGCTCGATGCTAAGGACAGAATGACCAAATTAAATAACTATTCCTAACTTTATAAGGGCCGGCGGCAACATATCCGATTACAATGATTAGTTACACCGACGTTTAATTATTGTTCACACGGGCAGGCGGCAACGTATTCAATAACAATGATTTGCCGCCCGGAGACGGCGTCCTTTGGTCCAGTTACGCCAACGATGTAAATATCCGCATGGACCCATTATTTATTATAACAACTATAGAGAACCATTGTTACTTCTATAACAAACTTATATTAAAACCCAGTAACCGGATCTCTAACGTTACCATAATGTTTACGTTCTGGATAATACACTCACACACACAGACACACATATACATACATACACACACATACACAATCACACACATCATCGATCATGCGATAACATTAGCCGTGTGGTATCCAGCTGAGTAAAATATACCACCATCATTTCTTTCCCAGGTTTTAAAATACGACTAAGGTAAGTTGACGTCTAGCAGCGGTCGGTCTTAAAATATGTAGTCCGTAAAATAAAATACGTAGTAGTAGTAGTAAATCATGTGACAACATGTTTATAACATGATGTGCCGAACGTACTTAGAGTGGAATAAGGGCAGGAGGATGAGGATGATGATGTTAATATCCAAATTTATACAGCCTTGAACTTACCAAGTGGAATACACAATTATTAATTATGCTCAAACAAATCAAATAAAAATAATATCTATTCCAATAAACTTTCGGTTCGGAATGTTGTTCTTACCAAGAAGAACCAGAAAGGAACGAATGATTTCACCTGATATATATTGCCCCTTGAACCGTCATAAGTCATTCCCCGTATCTTATGACAGGAGTAAGATCCCTCGTCCCGCATTCCTGTTAGCAATAAACACCCTTGAAAGCTAATTTCCGCAATGTGACATGCTATTTGTAGACGAGTGACATGACATTTATTAATAGTGCATTATTATCTTTCATATCAATATTTTGATATATTTTCCATTAGTTTTTTTGTTGTTATTAATAAGGGAATTTGATGCCAAATTCACTCATAGAAGTGGACGTTACTTTGTGTTTTATTACAAATCTTCATTCACCTGCCCTTATCCTACTCTTAGTGGGGTCGGCACAACCTGTTATAAACATGTTGTCACATAATTTGGCTACGTATTTTACGACTGGCCGCTTGCCTCACGTCAACTTATCTTAGTCGCCTTTTGCGACACCTAGGTAAGAATGAGGGTAGTCTATTCTACTCAGCCGAATACCACACGGCGAGTCAACTTATCTAAGTCGCCTTTTACGACACCTCGGTAAGAAAAAGGGTGGTCTATTCTACTCAACCGGATACCACACGGTGGGTCAACTTACCTTAGTCACCTTTTACGATATTTCGGTAAGAAATGAGAGTGTTACATTCTACTCAGCTGGATACTACACGGCGGGTAAACTTACTTAGTCGCCTTTTACGACACCTCGGAAAAAAAATTAGGGTGGTCTATTCTACTCAGCCAGACGGCCTTAAATTCGGATATCAACAGGGATAAATAAATAAAAATGGTCAACTAATTTTTGAAATATTTGAACCTTAATGTTGTTTTTTTGTTTTCATTATTCTCTTGTGTTACTGTTTTTTTTAGGTTTTTAATTGTAAAATTCAAACAAAGAATGATGTAATCTCTTGTAATTGGTACTACATAATTAATTTGTGACTATATAGAATATTTTTTGGACTATCTAATATGTAATGCTGTTGGAGATCCATGTCTATACTAATATATAAAGCTGAAGAGTTTGTTTATTTGAACGCGCATTAATCTCAGGAACTACTAGAGTGTAAAATAGACCATTTATTGACGAAGGCTATATAACATCACGCTTAGATCAATAGGTGAGGAGCAGTAATAAAAAATAGTACGAAAACGGCAAAATTTAAAGCTTTCCTTGCGTGCGCTGAATAAACGGCAATAGTTTCTAAAAAAACATGTATTACAAAATTGTTCCCCTCTAAAAGCTCTAAATAAAAGTCCGCGACAGCATATGTCTTAAGGTTAACTCATTTTAACCATTTTTATGGTTATCAAAATACTATATTATTTTTTATCAAAATACTATATTGGTTTTTATCTATTTCTAGTAAATAAATAAATAAACTAATAAGTTGAATACGAAGGTTGATAATCCTCAATTTAGCTACAATATTTAGGAGTTTTTATATAAATCTAATCTGACTAACATTATTACATAACGAAGACATAAAATGAGTACCCAAAAGCGGTGATAAATCACAATTTAGTAACAAGATTAAACATTTGATGAACGTTATCAATAAGTGTGACTTGCATTTACTAATACGACCTATCTGCTTGCGGCAGTTTTTAATTTATACAATTTGCAGATTTTTGGCGATGACCCTATTTAAGGTTACGATGCGTGTAAAAAATTGTTTTTATTTGTATAAGACAATATTTATTTGTTTATTTTAATAATTAAAACTTATACTACACATTAGTATTATATTACGGATTAATTACGGACTATATATAAAATCACATTAAATTTTGCAAACAATATAACAGTGAGGGGATTCTTAAAGAAGTTCGTTGAACAAAGACAGTGAAGGTAATGTTATATTTGTAAACAAATTTTCTCCGCCTACGTCGGGAAAGAAGACTTGAATTACTATTCAGAATTTTTATCGCATAGCTGTGTGAACGAGTAAGATATTCTAAAGGTACTATGTATACGTATGTAACAAGAAGCTTACCGGTAGAGTCAATTTCTTTGATATTCTAGCTAATTATTGCGGAAATGAATTTGTTCCATACAATTACTACCGAGTTATCAAAAGAAACTATTGCAACATAATGTTACATCTGCACGTGTAATATTTGTAGATCTGGTCATTTTCCTGAGGGTTATCTCATATCTGGGACAAATTGTTTCCGATTTTTCTCATTTTACAAAACGTAAAAATTGTATACTAGTATTATACATAGTTGTACATCGCGATTTAGGCAACTTATTTTATGGGATTTTTTTTCTTTGACAGACTTTGAGTTCGAAATTACCTAGCGTATTTGAAGTTCGTATATGTACAATATTATTTGTCTTTAATGTCACGTCAATGTAAATATAAAACCGAGTCTTGAGTATTTTGTATATCACCTTTTTGTTTGGTAGAGCCTTCGGTAATGCTATAGTCCTTATATTACATTTTAAAAACAGAATTAATATATTATACGAGGAATAGATTTCGTCTTTAGTTTCATAATGTCATAAAAGCTCCTTTAAAGTTAAGTTTCAGTTGTAGATACACTTTATGATACAAGCACGCAGACTTGCACAGGTTTCTTCGCTTGCACTTAACAGTTTTTATATAGGTAGTACTGTACCGCAATACTCCAAAATTTAGCGGGAAAGCTTTGCCAGAGCAATGACAAGTAACTGATTAGTGTAAATGAACGGTCTACCACCAAAACAGTCTAGAGACCATAATTTGTTATAACATTAATTGCACCCCATATATGTAATCGAACCAGGGACTTAAAATATCATAGCGATATACCAACCACAGGGAGATCATCAATCTACAACCATCAAATATAATTTTTAATGTATTTTTTCGCTCACGTCTATACTACAAGGAATACAACGGGCATAACGACGCAGTGGCGCCTTCTTAATGGATCTGTGTGAGGGTTAGTACAACCAATAATGAGAGATGATTGACATTCACATTAATGCGTATTGGATTCACGTAGCTTATAATAATAATTTGGCAAATTATTACTATTAATTGTCATAGAGTTATTATACTAGAGTTGGGAAATCATAGGCAGGCCTTTAAACGTCGCAACAAGTAATAAGAAGTAAGATGAAAGTTATATAGTTAATTGACTCACAATACGACTTTTAGTTCTTAACCTCAATTTGGGGAAAAATTTGTGAAACACTGATTATTTTACCCCGCCGTATGGTAACCGGCTGAGTAGAATAGACAGCCCTCATTTCTTACCGAGATCTCGTAAAAGACAACTAAGGTAAGTTGACGTCAGGCAGGCGGCGGATCGTAAGATATGTAGCCAAATCATGTGAGAACAAGTTTATAACATGTTATGCCGACCCCTTTTAGAGTGGGATAAAGGGAGAACGGGATATAGACAAAAACTGTACATAGTAAAGCCAATGCAAAGAATAAATGCGTGAATCTAATATAAGACCTATAGCTAAAAATGGACGTCTATTGATTGAAATGAGACAAAAAAAATCCATACAATCCTTAAGCATAAAAAATAGGGTAAAAAAGCTATATGAAACCTCATTCTTTACCTGAAATCCGAGTAAACACGGCTTAGGCGGGGGCGGTTAGTGTGAACGACGTTATCAAAGAGGATGACTTGCAGCTCGCCGACGTACCCCTAAATAATCTACCAGCGAGATCTGTTTACCGCGATTTTAATTAATCTAATTTGCTTGAGCATCTTTTCGTAAACGTTTTAATTATGTTAAGCTTTTGACAGGTAATATCTGCGATTTCCCTTAATCTGTATGATAATTTATAGAATTAAGCGTTACTTTGCGGAGATAATACCAAATAATTAAATTATTTTGCTATAATCCGCCATTAATTAAATAGGAAATATACATAATGCTGAATGTAGAGTGGACTATCCGTTTTCATACTTGATACATGCAAAATAGCAAGCTAACAAACCTCCACCACCGCCACCATAATACACAAGCACTACGCACGTTCACTATCACAAACTCAAAAATCTTTTCGTTTCGCGACCGAAGCATCATCAGGAGATAGATGATCCACGGCAAAATCGCAACGCGCTTTAGCATATTCTCATAATGATGCTTCAGTTTTGGGGGCGAAACGATTGTAGAGATTGTCGTAGTGAATGTGTATAGTGCTTTTGTATTATTGTGGTGGTCACCCGTTCACTTCCATAAACTCAAAAACCGTTTCGCCCCATAATCGAAGCATCACCGTGGGATAGGCTCCACGACAAAATCTCAAAGCGCGTTGCGATTTTATCGTGGAGCTTAGCCTCCTGAAAAAAAGGTGCTTCGTGTGTCGCCGAATCTCGCCTTAAGAGTACAAAGTACAACGCAAGTCGGTACGAAGATCGTGGCTGGATGCCTCGATCGAACTTAAAAAGAACCAAAACCTAAGATACCTATGTCTAGTGAACTATCTGCAGATATATTTTCAACTAAAATCATGTATTACTGTTTAATCTCGTCTATTTTGTTGAATATAATTGCTTTCTCAATCCACGTAATTTCAGAGGGCCTATCGTGAATCTTGTGATGAATAGAATTTAATTACGTTCACGACAACCGCATTTATACTTCACCGTGTAATTTTGGTACTGAATATCATTACGTGAGGATAATAAACTTAAGCTGAATATTTTAGAACGCACCTTTTCTGAAATTATTAGCTCTTTTATTATTCCTAATGAACAAAAAATAAATAATTTAAAAAAAACATTAAAAAATATTAACAGGCGGAGCTACTAATATGGATATACCAAACTAACCCCGGCTTGAGTTTAACAAACAGAAATTGTCGCTTAATACGTGCCTTTTAAAGCAATACTGCCTTTTGTATTCCTTGATACAACAATTAGGCGAAACAATGAGATGAACAATTATCTGTCAATACGCGAAAACTGGATTGTGTTATGTAAAAAAACTCAAACCTGCGAACTAGTGAAAAATATTGAAATGTTCTCTTGAATGTAGGTCTTAATTTAATAAGTATTTTTAATAAATATAATATGGTATACATAATATGGTAATACTAATACAGTACAGTATATTGTACTGACGATCTCAAAAACGTACAAGATCGTCTCGTATGGAGATCGTAAGTCCATCAGTAACGTATATCGGTTGAAGGAGAGAATACTGCAGTAATAAAGGTGTATTAATAAATTGCATCTACTCTTGGATACCTAAATATACTGAATAGCACTACATAGCTATACCGATTCTTCAGAAACAATTCCGAGTGATTTTTTGGTACTACCGATTGTCGCGTTAGCATGACACTAGGTCGGGTTCAATTTTATAAAAAATATTTGATATATAATCCGTCAAACGACAATCTGTCAAAGGCTATTGTTAAATACTCTGTGGTAATTTGTATATCTAAGTCATGTTATTTTGTCCGTGTCACTTCCCTTCTTTCCTGTATCAATTCAAGCAATTTTGCATATTATACCGCTCTCAACTTATTCCATATACCAGCGACTTTCTATTTCCTCATTGCCATAAACGGTCCTTCGAGCCGGATTCTAATATAAAAAGTACAATAAAGGTCGACAAGAGCGCACACCATGACTTATTTCGTATAATTATAACAATGTCACAGAGAGTTATGACGATCGCCATTATTGACGCCACGTATTGGTTTAATATTACACAGCATAAATGACAGAAAGAAACTGGTTTCATCAAGAAAATATCGTAAAGCAAAAATTACGACACGGAAATAAATTTTAACTTACAAAACCTACACTTCGAGGTAGCGGAGCATAGTAAGTTCGAAAATATTCAGATGGAACTAGAAGCTATTAATTTATTTATTATTTATATTCCCAATAACTAGTCGTAAGAAATGTTTATAGGACTATTTAATTTGTAAAGGTTAAAATTCCAAACTGTCCATAGTATAATGATTGTAGACTGATCTTAGGATACGTATCAATAGCCTTTTAGCTAGGGAACCCTTATAATTGGATTATGTCCATAGGCATTACTCATATATAATTCAATTTATTAGAACTTTGCTAATTTACTTTAGGAAGATATAAATTATATTTTGTATGCTTTCACGCAAGGAATAAAGTTTTATAGATATGTATGAATATTTTATACTTTTATTATATAATTTGTTTTGTAACTTGAAACATTGGTTTAATGCGTACTTATACTTAAACCACTTATCTTCCTTTAACTACAATAAATCTAACAGTTATTGTTCAAATAATGAACCGGTCCACTATTTCCGGTTTATTGACAATTTGTCTATAACTGAAACAGTTATTCTGTTTAAGTATAATTTCTGTAGTGAAGGGTTTAATAATTTAGAAGAACTGAAAGTGGTGTTTATACTTTGGTATTCACAAGGCTAGATCGTAAATGAATGCTGAATATCTTGGCTTCTTGAATATATTCCTAATCATAAGCTTTCATAAAAAAAAAATATCTTATTCGATTTAGATCTCTTATAGATAGATTATTCATTATTTGTATATGTTATGCTTTTATCTCATTATTTGAAGATCTGCAATCTGTTTTAGTACAAAAAGAATTATGATACCGCCAAAAAAATTGCGAAACGAATCTTCAAACAAATTTAAATATCGAAGTCAAATTGTATAGCTTACATCATTATAAAAAAAATAAAAAGAGCTTTATTATAATCAATACTTACCTGAAAAGAAATCATTAAAAATTCTTGTTATTTTAGGTATACGTGGACTCGAAGTTATAAAAACAGTAATGAAATATATTAACTTCCCCTATAATAAATGCAAATAAACCCCTTTAAATTTTTACATCCTTTCTATACTCTTCTTCCATATCCATACGCACTATGGAGCCTACACTTTTTATAAAAGCAACCGCTTGTCTCTGATGTCTGTTAAAAAATCTTTAATTTCAAGTTGTTTATATATTCACTACAGTACTTACCCATATCGTCAATGAGTGGGGCCATACGAAGTGTGACGCCGACCAATAGAAGACAGAGAAACAGCAATAGACACGCGGTCACCATAATTGTATAGCGGGCGCGCCTTGGCAATTCATCGGGGTCCAAAACCTTGGAAAATTGAAACGTATAATCAAATTATCCTTTAATAATATCAGCGTCTATAAGCTCTTACTAATTTATTCATTGGAACCGATAAGTTAGTCGATTAAAGGTAAATTGTAAAGGGTTATTGTTAATCTAAATACTAATTGATTTATATCACTTCAATAGCCTCCCAAGATGACTAAACAATCCCATGTTAATCTTTATCAAGGGATCGCAAGTTCAAACCTTGAGCAGGCACTTGAATTCTTGATATTCATGAAAGATGGAAACATCATGATGTAATTAATCTATATACTCCTAAAAGTTCCTTGTATTTGTAGCTTATTAATGTAGTGGATCTACGCGGCAATCTCTTTGTACAAGGAGAGAAGAAGCTTTTACAAAACAAGATACAGACACTTTTAGTTCCGGATTCCATAGCGTCAATAACTATAATTAAATTCAATGTTATTATTATAAGTGATAATATTAGCGATGGGACGAAATTCGTAGTATTCCTACTTTATAAATTACAGGTAAAGCTGTTATCCTGGAATAATATGAGCGCTTAAACGCCCTCTAGACAGTACACAGGTGTTATTTGCTATGCGGTTTACTCAACTTTAACTAGATGGCGCTGTTATCAATATAATAAATTCAACATAGATGGCGCTCTTAAGTGGTTAATGCTAAATTTTACTTTAATGCAACAAGTACATTCGTAGTCTTTATAATTTTATATTATAAAAATCACTTTAAAGCTAACAAATTAGAGTCCACATTTATTGTATTTAAAATTATATACGTATCTATTTACCAGTTGTGTGTCGCATAACAGAAGTATTAAGTTACTTACTTTGTTACGTACATTGAAGAACGATCGTGTCTGTCCATTATATTTATATTAATATTTACAACTACTTTATTTTAAGGTCTCTTTGTGTTAAACAATACAGGTTTTGTGTATAATTAATATTGCTACTAACGTGTATAACTTTTGCCTGTTCGTCAATCGCTGATACAAGCAGTGTTCGATGTTTTCTAGGCTTCTCTGGATGTGTCGGTGCGTGTCTTCGACGTTTGCGTCTCCTTCGTTCCATTTCCAACTGTTCAGGACTATCCAGCTCTTTTCTAAAACAAAAATAACATTTAATTTTTATTGCTTTTATCAGAAACAAATGCTTTTATCCGTCAAATATTTTGAACTTTTATTAATTTGTTTCATGAAATATCCAACTGCGATATCGCCTCATTTACATGAGCTACTGTAAATGTCAAATACGTTTGCTCTTACCTGAGTATGCATAATCCTTCTTCTCTTAGAAAATCTCGTTAAAAATTTATAGAAACAGGCACGACAAAATCGCAAGGCATTACGATTTTGTTGTTGATCCTATCCTCCTGATGGTGCTTCAGTGACGAAACGAACTACGAGAGATTGTCGTAGTGAGTGTGTGTAATGCTTTTATGGTGTGTTGTCGGCGGTGGATTTTGTGATATATGTGGTGACTGCTCCTGCATGTATAAGGTATGTGAACGTTATCTGCTACCTACACTTAGCATTTTGAAGCAAAATAATTTTTAACTTTTACGCAATTTTAAATTAAAATTTCTACTACTGTAGAATAACATAAGAATAATAGAAAATTTACCCATGATGCGTGTGCAACTTCAGCTTTTTCTTCTTGCCTTGTCTTTCAAATTCATTCTCACACCAATGCGATGGTAATCTTTCACCAGGGCTGCCCATGATCGACGCTTCCTCTAAAAAATAGAATAGCATTTAAAAATTTTCAATATAATCAAATCAAATCAAAACTAATCTTAATTCTAATAAGCTCTTTCAAGCACCTTTGAATCGTCAAGAATCAATATGACTAAAGAAGCTACAACTGTTTCGGAATTTTGCTCTTACTGAGAAGAACCAGAAAGAAACTCGGCGATCAATCTTCTAATCATTTTCAATTTTACATTATTGAACCGCATTCTTGAAGCTGAAAGGATTTTCAAATCCAGGCATTTTTATCATATAATTAATCTTCTATTTTGTAATATGATTTACTTATCCCTATCCATAGCTTAATATAAAAGTGAAAGTTTGTCTGTCTTTCTATCTAACATGCTCTCATGGTTAATCCACAGGAGTAATATGAAAAAAGCCGTTTCCCGTAATGTTGAGATAGCCAAATGGTAACAGGTGGACCAAACAATTTATGAACCCGGGTTCGAGTCCCACATGTCACCAACACTTTCTTTTTTTTTTATTTGCATTTTCTTCCTTTCTCTTTATTTTCTCTTTTAAACAAAAGTAATAGTAAAAAGATTGCTTGCTTTGTGATTTTGGTCGTGGAGTCTATCTCCTCATGATGCTTCGGTTGCGGGGCGAAACGATTGTTGAGTTTGTGATAGTGAACATATATAGTGCTTGTGTATTGTGGTGGCGGTGGTGAAGGTTTGTGCATGTGTTTTTTTTTACGAATCCTGCATGCATCAGGTATGATAACCGATTGTCCACTTTACATTTAGCATTATATATATTTTCTATTTTACTTCTTCGCGGTTTATAGCAAAATAATTTTACTATTACTTTTGTATTATGGATCTCCGCAAAGTAACGCCTAATTCTATAAATTACTCTCTTTTAAAATTATCGGTCACCCAGGTACTACTTCTCTATGAGCTATTTATAAATTCGCAAACGCTACGATACTTTGTATTGTAGTGCAATTATTTTTGTCAGCTGTCAGGTCAAGCGGCTCGCTTACTTTCAGTATACTTTTACAACGTACCATTACAAACTTCCGACACACTAATTAAAAAAAACTTTACATTTATATACAAATAATAAATTAAAATTGTAGTAATAAAATCAATATTAATAAGTATTTAACATATCTATACTAATATTATAAACGCGAAAGTTTGTCTGTTACGCTTTCACTACTCCATTGGGACAATATTAATAAAAAAAATTATAATTGAAGCTTATATACCAAGTTAATATCTGTACATATTATAAAACAAAGTCCCCAAAATCTGTCGATCTGTATGTGATCGATTTTCTCAAAATCTTCTAAACTAATTTTTGTACGGTTTTTACTAAAAGATTACGCAATTCTTAAAGCAGGTTTAACTTATTAGTACATAATCCGGAATGGCTTAATCGATTTTAATCGGACTTTCACTGGAACACAGAGCAATATAAATGCTAATTTTTATCCTAGAATTCCGTCGGGGTCGGGATTTAAGCGGGAAAAACATTATGACACACTGATTTAAACGCTGGCGAATCTGTGGGATCATCTAGTATAAGATAAAAAAATCCAGTTTCCCTTTCGGGGGAAAGAAACAAAATAATGTACATACTGGGCGTATTTCAATACTAAAATCGAAGGAGAGAAGTCGCAGGTACCACCAGTATTTTAATACAGTGGGATAAAAAGTTATCTAACTTCCTAAAGATCAAGAAAATTCAGCGATCTTTTATTTTGCCCCGTGTTATATATCACAGCCCTCCTTCCATATAAATGAGGCCATTTACCACTTTCACATGATTGCATGCAATGATTTGCCTCGGTTGACGTAAAATTAAATAAAACAAAGTAAAGTAGCGACTCGTTACTATCCTATTGTAGGGAAAGGTTTTATTTCTCTTAAGAATAAATACTTCTCCTTAGAGTTTTTTATTATACCTATGTTTGTCACAACATACGTATTAAATTACTTACTTCTTATAAAAATATGATAAAAAATGTTTTAAAATTATCTTATCATTAGTTTTGTCTATGGCATTCCACGAAATAAAAAATAATGTTTCTATAACGTTCGAACGCAAAAAATTATAGCTTTTCATTCAATCACGAAAAAAACTTTAGAATGCTCAATGTCACGGTCAATTATTTCCATCGAGTAAACACTCGAAACTCGACTCGCTTCTTCAGAACCTTAAGTACCTTTTCAAGTCCACGACAACCTCTGAATTCGAAAATTTATTGCCAAAATACTTTATATTTACTTCATAGAAAAACGTAAAAATTTGGTTATAAGATATGCTATAAGATGTTGTAAAAACCATATAAAATGATAACGATAATCCTAGAAGTCGCGAGTAGCGGGGCTAGTATAATAATAATCCTTTTAGCGTAGCAACTTACATTGATTAAAACGATAATATAATGTGTGACGAAGTGACTACACGCAACCTGGCCTAAAATTTTGTCGCTTTGCGTGTATTTTTTGACCTAGATATATTTTCCTTATCCTATTTATTACACTTATTAACATTACTACGGTCGGTACTTAGCTTACGTGCTACGCCGTAGCAGCTACTAAGTAACAAACGTAGCGTCAAACGATTCTTACAAATAAAACCTTCTACAAATAAAACTATTCAAACTTATACTATAAATATAAGTAAGTAACAATAAAAAGATACTCTAAAAAGTGAAGAAAAAAAATCGCTAAAAGATATTTGCTATCCAGCAGATAAACATAATAACAGCCACATTATCTATCTGTTAACTTATTAGAGACTTTAAGTGCCGAATAAGCCTATCAGAAACCTGAGAAACACAAAATTCCGAGATATGTGTCAGATATGTTCCGAATAACTGACAGTTTATTGGTGACTTGTGAAACAGGCCCTTAGTCTATTTAATAACACCTGATAGTTAAAAAAACATCTGTTGGAAATATAAGTCGGTATTCCTACCGGTACTAGTGCTGGCGTAAAATGTTGGGCGTATCTTGGACTAAGCACCGGATCAATGTATCAATACTCAAAGATATAGGAGTCACCACCAGGTTCTCAGCCACGTCCGTAGAGTCCTAGAATTCTTCGGACATATTGCTAGAAAGACTGGAGACGACCTGGAGAGATTGGTGATCACTGGTTTGGTGGAAGGGAAAAGAGGCATTGCAGTCCAACGCGATGGTCCAGGTAACCAAGTCGCTTTCTTTACAAGTCCACGAAGCCTTACAAGTTGCAGAAGATCGCAAGACTTTTAATTCCATAACCGCACTGTACGTCACAGGTTGAGGTCAGATGGTGAGGATGATATTTTCATCCTCACCATCTGGATGCTTGACGATCCACCACAGTGCGTTTTAAAATAATTTTATTCCGCGCACCACCATTTTATGGAACGATCTCCCTTTGGCAGTGTTTCCGGATCGGTACAACATAAGTACCTTCACAAAACGTGTTTTCCACTTTTTTAAAGGATGGCGACGCACTCGCTCTGCGAGAGGTCGTGGGTGGCGGTGATTACTTTAAGGTAAACCGCATGCTCGTTTGCCATCCTATACCATAAAAAAAAAGACTTGGAGATCAATTATCCATGCAAAAGTGATCCGTGGAAAAGGTCACGACCCTCAGCACTGAGGAGAACGACGCAAGGTGGAGGATTCTTACCGTCGGATACATGGTTCCGCAGTAGAAGCAGCAGTGGATGGGTGCGCGCTCGACGTCTGGCCTGCTCGGCGTGTAGAGCGCGTGCCTTGCGCTCTACCAGCGCCACCAGCACGGCTTCTAGACGAGCTGCTCCCGACTCCTCCGTGCACACCGCTTTGTCGACCGTCTGTAATACAGTACTAGACATATATGCTCCGTTTCATCAATAACACCTATACTTTTTGAATTTAACCTATCGTGAGTTCTACTCAGTGTTAATGTATAGAATCGGCTATACACACATTATTTATCGGGTGTCCCTGGCTATTTATTTATTCATCGGTAAAAAAAGTTTACAAAGGTCAAGTTATCCCTAAGACAGATATCTCTGCCAGGTAATCTACAAAGTGATACAATTTATAGTAAAGAAAAAGTTGGTACGCAAATATTGCAAAGTTTATATATATGAATGTCACCAATTACATTATGAGAGTAAAGAAGTACAATGTTTCTTTAATCTTAGTTAAGTTAAGACTAGTTTCAGTTCATATCACGCCGCGATAACGCCTTATCAACTACGCTAACGGGACGGATATATTAGCGCAGTGATAATGTGATAATGTATTAAATGTTTAAGTCTGTTTCTCAAAATCTGTTTTAAACATCTCAAAATATATAGAACCTTCATCTATTGAGTTAAATAAGCTAGGCTTGTAATCACTTATCCTATTCGTCCTATCCGAAGCATCGTATGTACGTATAAGTTACGTATGTATAAGCATAGGAAATGTGACTATTCTTCAGACATGGCGTATTATGTACTAACTGTGGCGGCTTTGTCAGCTTGAAAATTATTGTAGTATTAGCGTAAATACCGACCCTGTTGGAGTTTTAGGATAAAAAGTAGCCTATAAGTTCACTTTTTCACAACCTCCTCCAATGAAATTCCCATCAAAATCGATTAAGCCGTTCCGGAGAATATACTATTAACCTAAACCTTCCTCAAGGATTGCACTACCATTTTGTGAAAACCGTTCAAAAATCCGTTTAGTAGATTTTGAGAAAATCGATCACATACAGACAGACAGCTTTTGGGGTCTTTGTTTTATCAGTATATATAAAAGATGACAGTACTTCTTGACTACCATTACACCTATATTACAAAACACATAAACTCGGAAGATATGTAGGTAAGATATTCCGCCGTGAAAGATGTTTATGTATTTCACGAAGAATACGACATTGGACCTAAATTTACGTTTTTCTATTTGTACCTGTAAAAATTATTTCGCGATCTTGGATAAAAAAGATGCCCGTGTAATAAAATATGCGTTTAACTTCACGTTTACTTTGTCGTATAAACTTAACCAATATTTTAAAAGAATATATAATATGAATTTAAATCATTTAAATTAATTTAACCACCTTTTTGTTAATGTATGTAAAAATAATAACTTTGAATTATACAAAATTTATATATTATGTAACTAGAAAATATATGAAAGTAAGCATATAAGACCTGTAATAGCCCAGCGTTGAAACCCTACTTTCAAGAGAGTCACAAGCTCAACCCCAAGGCAGGCACCAATGAGGTTTTTCTATTTAAACTTATGTGCCTTGATACTTTAAATTTATCACCAGCTTTTCGGTGAAGGAAAACGTCGTGAGGAAACCTGAAAATCCCTAGAGACTTCTGGGGATATAACCTAATTGTACCGGATTGGAGCAGCGTGGTAGGTCTTAGCTCCACACTGTCTCCACCTAAAAGGCTTATGCCCAGCAGTGGGATAGTAACTTTTAAGCATATAAATAAAATTTCTGCATATATGCGTTCTCTCCCGAGAGGAGAGGGCCTTTGCCCAGCAATGGAATAGCTGATGTTCGATTTATTATTGCATGATGAAACTCAATTCGCAGTTAAATTTACATTTTACTTATTCATAGGAAAAGCTGAATTAAGAAGTGAAACGCTGCGTAATCTAAATAAAAATCTAAAGACGATAAAACCGGGCTAAAGCTTAATGTATTCTAATGATACGCCGAAATCTTACAGAATAAATTGCGGAGAGTATCCAGCAGCCATTCATCTAATAAAACATTAAAGTGGAATCTTGTTTCTCGCAAAATGAGAATTTAATCTACTTTAAAGGTAAAGCCAAACGATGTAAATGATCCTCTATATCTATAAAACTTTTTTATTATCCATTGGCAGACAATTCAGCTTAAGCCGCTAAAAGAAGACTTTGAAATTTCAAGAGAACTTATAGAACCTCATGGAGTCTACTATTGAAATGTATTAAGATCCATCTTACTCGAAACACAGATTAGTATCTCTCACTACGAGATATGTGTGACATATATTCGTGATAAAATATATTTAACAATAGTTTCAGTTGAATATATCTGAACGCTCACGAAACTATGAGTAAATAATATTAGAACGAAACTTAGCGTGTGTTGATTTTTTTCTGTAATATACGAAACGTTCAATTTACAGGTATTTAACGCTAAACATCTTTAAAATATTACAATTCAACAGGTTATTATATATTATCTAGACCATAGATCTTAAAAAATCAATCAGATCTATATTAATATAAAAAGCTGAAGAGTTTGTTTCTGTGATTGTTTGAGCGCGAATCTCAGGAACTACTGGACTGATAAGAAAAATCTTTGAGTGTAAGATAGGAATCCATTCCATCCATTCCAATCCATTTATTAAGGAATGGCTATAGACTATATAACATCACGCTATGATGAATAGGAGAGGAGCAGCATAAAAAATATTGCGAAATCGGCATTAAAGCTTTCCTCGCGTGCGCTGAGTAAACGGTGAGAGTTATTCAAAAATCTCTTAGCTATAATTAACTCACGATAACTACTTTTATCTTCAAATTTCAATTCGGGAAATAATTTTGACACACTGATTTCCATACATTTATTACCGAGGTGTCGTAAAAAGCGATTAAGGTAAGTTCACGTCATGAAGGCGGCTGGTCGTTAAAACGCAGCCAAATCAAGTGACAGCACGTTTATAACATGCTGTGCCGACCCCACTTAGGGTGGGAATAAGGCCAGGAGGATATAATATATGAATTATTTATTTCTTTTTGTTATGTACAAGTTATTTGCGATTATTAAGTTATAATAAGCAATCATTTAATTTAAACCCGCTAAATAACGCTGTCATAGTTCTAACTGTTATGCTAGTTTTGACGACTACCGCATGGAATGTATCGATTTGTATGTCACAGTCATATCCCTTTTTATTCGTATTGAATAAAAAGTGATTTAACGTGGCCTAGTTCTGATGGTATTGAAAGTTTACGTTTGTATATAAATGTTTTTTAAAAATTCAAGATTCATTGAATTTCATGTAGTTAGATCAATTGAAAGAATAATATAAAATTTTCATTTATGTCCGATCTAGAGTTGCTTGGTTAACGTATTATCAAGCAATAAATAATTAATTGAATTGGACATTACTTTGCGGAGATCCATAATGCAAAAGTAATAATAAATTTTTTATGCTAAATCCGCAATAAAGTAAATAAAAATTATATATATTGCTATATGTAGTGTGGACTATCCTCTATAGGATAGTCCACTCTACATTTAGCATTATATATATTTTCTGTTTACTTTATCGCGTATTATAGCTAAATAATTTTATTATTATTTATGAATTATCTATTAGTAAGAAACAGAATAAGGGTTATTCTTTGACTGAAAATTTAGATGACCGTGATCTGTTTATTATTTAAAGCGTATCAAACTGATAGACTTTCACATTTATATAAAAATACGGATAGGTTGCTGACAAAACTTACATCGGTCGACTGCTGGCGCATACTGAGCGCGCGGGCGGCCCATGTGACCGATCATTGCCTCACGCTCGCCGATACAGTGCACCACATTGCACCTGCGGACAACATATAAAGTATAAGGCTTATTACTGTCCCACTGCTGGCCAAAGGTCTTTTTTTGTTTTTAAAAAGAAAATTGCAGATAAGCCCAAACTTCTCCAATGTGAACTTGTTGGTTACACATATACTAGGAATTGTCTAAGGATATACAATTTTCATAACTATGTTTTCCGCCAATGTAAGGTGTATCATTAATTAAACACTTTTTTATAGGTGCCATGAAATGTGTAAAATATCGAGAAGTGCTAATTGCGTAGCGACTACAACAGACTCATTGTACATAACAATATCATTCTCCTGCCCTTGCCCCACTCTAAGTGGGGTCGGCACAACATGTTATAAACATGTTGTCATATGGTTTGGCTACGTATTTTACGACTGGTCGCCTGCCTGACATCAACTTACTTTAGTCGTATCCTCGGTAAGAAAGAGGTCTTTGGCTTAAGGACACAAATTTATAACATCTCCAGTAGCATAGAGCAGTTGTGGAGAATAGCTTCTTGCAAATTATCTCCGATATTTCGTCCGTGTCCGTGTGAATTCTGGGTCCGCCGTGTGGTGTCCGGCTGAGTATTCCGTAAATGATATAAGATAGGGACGGACGCTCTCAAAAAGATTGCAGGTAGCCGTTGGAGACAAGCGGCAAAAATCGTATGGCTTGAAAATCCCTTGAAGAAAAGGAGGATATTTTTCGAGTACACGATTTTGTTAGTTTATTACGAAAACTTTCTCGTTTGTATTAGTAAAAGTTGTCTGAGACGATACATACGTATTATACATTCCCGGCTTTTATTATAATGCCCATATATTTGTACTAGCTTTTACTCGCATCTTCGTTTGCGTGGACTGTTGTCAAGTGTGCCAAATTTCATCGATATTGGTTCAGCGGATTTGCCGTGAAAGAGTACGAAAACTTTCGCATAGGAATTAGGATGTGCATGTATAAATCTATTACTATATCATTTATTTATAGTAATAAAAATTCAAATTCAAAATATTCCTTATTTAAGTAGACTATTTACAGTACTTTTCAATCGTCAATTATTTTAAAGAAGCTACCACTGATTCGGAAGTGTGGTCGAGAAGAACCAGCAAGAATCTCGGCGAATAGTCTTTTCAACAAATATATTAACTTGACATAACATTAACTTATCTGATTAGCCCTTAGCCTATTTCTGTTTTAAAATAAGACCAAATAATAAAGAAGGCAAAGGTGTAAGTTAGATAACGATTTTAAAAACGAAACGAAGAATTTTGTGATCAAATATTCATGGCACGTGACCAAACTGAATTTGAAAGAAAATTAACGTCGATAAAAATTGATGAGTGAGAAAGCGACCGTTTACGACGCTTTTACTGCAAATAACAGTTCTCGAACACTTCTAACACCGAATATTTAAAATCTAATCACAGTTACAGACTTCTAAATAATATCAATATAAAACATGGTGAAATTAAAGGGTCATCTGTACACACAATAGTTCCTCGATTAACTTTTGTTAAAATCTCAATTTTAGCGAAGTCTAGTCTAATACGGCATGGAATATATGCTTTTATTTTGTCTCTGTTAAAACCAGTTCGACTAATATCCTATTATATACAAATAGCTATCATATCATAACTGAAAATGCTATACCTGACAGAATTAGGAATTACTTTTCGGAGGTCCATAATACAAAAATAATGATAATATTATTTTGCTATAATCCGCGATAAAAGAAAATATATCTAATACTAAATGTAGAGTGTACTATCTCTTCTCATACCTTAAATATGTAGAATAATCAGAAACATGAAAAACTCACGCACTTACCACTACCACCAATAACATTCCCTACCAAAATATCAACAATCGTTTCGCCTCGTAACCGAAGCATTGTCAGGAGATAAGGATGATTCACGCTACACCGTGTCGCGACCGGGCCGTGCCACGGCCGGGGCACGGCCACCGTGCGCCGGCCGTGCCAGTCATTTATGTTACACCGGGCTGTTTGGGTTTATTATTTGCACGACTTATATCTATGTTAAGTAGCTTTTGTCAGCAAGTGATTTCATCTATCGATAGACTTGATGCCTAAATAAATATGCAGTTTCACAATTTGAATTAGCAGCTATTGCAATTGCCATCGATGATGAAGTATTGGAAATTATTTTATTTGTTATCTAAATACTTAGGATGGCTCATGTCTTAAATCACAGGGCAAATTACACACATTCTAAACAATTTGCATTGTCCATTTTGCTGTTAAGCTGCTAAACTCACTAAGATTTGACGTTGACTGCTCTGCGGGCGCCCCGGCGCATATGTTTATGTTACAACGTGTCGGGGCCGAACCGTGCCGGAGCCGGGAAACAATACCCACCGACATTTCAACGCCGTGCCCCGGCCGTGCACGGACGGGACACGGCCGGGGCACGGTTAGGCATGAATCACTTCATACCAAAAGTATACCATAATGTTCGACCGTGCCCCGGACGGGGCACGGCCCGGTCGCGGCACGGTGTAGCGTGAATCATCCTAAAGACTGCACGACAACGACGGCTTCGCGATTATGTAAGCGAAATAATGAGAATTTTATTAGGTACAATATGCTTTTTTATGGTTATAGTTAATTTAACTAAATTTTTCATCGTTTTATATATAACCATTATTAAAGTATTCACTTATCAGCTAGCGAAGTTACAGGAAATTAATATTAACTCGAGTAAATGTTTTATGAGTTTATGTCCAAACTCTGTTATCCTCTGGGACAGACTTCGTGAAACAATTTTTATGTTGGACCATTAACGATAGGACGTGATACTACAATTATTCCCCTTAGGGGTATTAAAACAATGATTAAATGTATGTATGTATGATTAATGTAAATGTGTTTCTGAAAGAACTGAACCTTTATTTTTACGCTCATAATTTATTAGTAAGTTATAATATTTATTTATTTCAGTGCGCACTTGAGACCAGTACAAATCGAGCCATCGAACCAAGACAGAAATCAGACAGAAGATCCTATGACCCGCGGAGCTGGTGACGTGGTTGCTGCCACATGCATTAACGGGCTAACATTAATTATAAATGATGAGGTGTCTCCAATATAGAATATTCTCATTAATTTAAGTTTGATCCAAAGCCCTGCTTTGGTAGAGTCGTGCTTTGGAATAAATCAAAAACCCGGGTGCTAACGTCTATTTGATAATTTTAATTCCCCTCCCATAGCCCATCAATGAATCGTTACCTACATTTAAATATCGTCATCCTCCTGTCCTTATTCCACTCCAAATAGGGTCGGCATGTTGTCACATGATTTGGCTATATACTTTACGACCGGTCGCCTACCTTCCGTTAACTTCCCTTAGTCGCCTTTTACAATAACTCGGTATGAAATGAGGGTGGTGTATTCTACTCAGCCGGATACCACACGGTGGGTCGTTTTACCTTAATCGCCTTTTAAGACACCTTAGTAAGAATACATTCAAATATATAAAAATTTACAAAAATTTGAGTTAATTTTACCATGAATGTCTGAGGCATCAGACAATTTTATAATTCTATTTCTTTATATCTTTGCGAGTGTTAATCATGGTTTAATTCGCACCAACATAAGCGCTAACTATACTTAATAATTTTTGTGTTATTAAAAATACAGATATGTCCTATATGTTACTCCAGTGTATAAGCTTTAATTGGCCGAATTTCATCAATATTGGTCAGAGGATTAGTCGTGAAAGTATAACGAAAAGAAAGACATGCTTTTCCATTTATAATATAAGTATGGATTCTCTGTAATATGTCAGACATATTTTGTTATCGTTGTATTCTGTAGACGTCCCTAATATAACATAGGATAAAAAATTATTACATTGCCAAAGGCGAAGCGGGTTTACCTATAAAGATACGTTTTTTATGACTTGATTTAACTAAAATATATTTTTAGGTATTATCAAGGGGAAATAGTGATAAAATGCAATGATAAAACAATAATTAAACAAATCTTCCGAAATATATATTGTAGAAATCCAGGTAATAATTATAGGCCTTTATTACGCCGTGTGGTATCCGGCTGAATAGAATAGTACCACCCTCATTTCTTACCGAGATTTCGTAAAAGGCGACTAAGGTAAGTCGACCCGCCGTGTGGTATCCGGCCGAGTAGAATAGACCACCCTCATTTCTTACCGAGGTGTCGTAAAAGGCGACTAAGGTAAGTTGACCCACCGTGTGGTATCCGGTTTAGTATAATAGACCACCCTCCTTACCGAGGTGTCGTAAAATACGACTAAGGTAAGTTGACGTCAGGCAGGCGGCCGGTCGTAAAATACGTAGCCAAATCATATGACAACATGTTTGCAACATGTTCTGCCGACCCCACTTAGAGTGGGATAAGGGTAGGAGGATGATGAATTATAGGCCTTTATTGTCCTTCTTATCAAGTTTTCTAATAAAATATATAAATATGTAATAATTGTGAGTAATCGTATCTACAAAACATTACAAAAATATAACAATACGCAACTTAGTAAAGATGGAAGAATGAGAGTAGAACTTCGATAACTCAAAACTCGATAGAGTAAAACCTCTCCAATTAAAAAATACAATCTGCTCCATTCTCCTCAGACCCCAATACCTTTATAACTTAATTAATTAAAAGTTAATAATAACAATGTCGACACTCAATAACTTAAAGAAATATTTCGACGCACTCTTTAACTTAGTATATCTACCAAATGCAGTAATTTCTTTTTTAAATATATAGTTGCTCATTATTGCTCTTTCAAAGATATAATTAATCAGACACATGCAATGTCTGACAAATCCCTTAAAATTGTTCTCGTCGAAGCTGTGAAATGACATTTTTGCATTATTCATAAATATTTGCTCAGTAAACATCGATTTGCCGTGTGATAAAAAATAGACAGACTTTTTAAAAATTAGTATGAATATATTTGGTAAATGAAATAAATCGGCCATAAAAGTCGTTAATAATTTCTAACATTTAATAGACTGGTATAGATAAAATGTACCTTGTGTTCGCCGCATTGCAGCTGCTTTATGTTTTTGCGGTTTTATACAATATGCAAACAAGCGGCCTACTCACTGGCCAATTCTCACGGGAGTTTCATTTGCATGGAAATTAGTACAAACTGTTAACGGCTCCACAAAAAAGCTTACATAATATACATAAACCGTTCTATGAATATTATCTTTTTAATCACACAAAAGCTGATAAGTTAATCGCCGTTCATACATTTAAGTTTTTATAGCATGCATTCATATTTTTATTACAGAAAATTGGACGATAGCACATAATTAAACATAATTATGAATCAATCAACAAATCGCAGATTTGCAAGCTGTATAACCCAACGGTGGAACTGCGCGGCTCTTTCGAAGGGGTCACGAGTTCAAATCCCGAGCCGGCACCAATGAGTTTTCTGTTAAAACTTACGTGTCTAGTTGCAATTTATCACACGCTTTTCGGTGAAGGAAAACATCGTTAGGAGAAGAGAGAAATGCAGGTTGCATTTCTCTAGAGAATTTTCGGGATATGTGTAACCGCTTTGGAGCAGCGTAGTGTGTCTTAGCTCCTACCCTTCTCTGAAAAATTGAGAGAAGAGGCTACCCAACAGTGGGATAGTAACAGCCCATTACTTTACCTTTTTTTACTATTCGCTGCACTAAAATCATATACGGTGAATGAGTTCATTACGAACAAAATTGTTTCACAAGTAGCTAATAAAAACTTTTAATCCGCATAACATTACAATTATTTAAGGAAGAAGAAGTAAATTCGTAACTTGTAAACGGAAAATTTGTGAAAGCAAATATTAATTATATTTTCCTTTCACAGTACTTGCTTATCTCGTGCAAACGCTACAACAATACTTTGTATGCTACAATAATACTTTATCTTAAGGTGAATACGAACTTTGTCTAACATAACAATTGTGAACTTCCTCCTAATGATTTTTATAATGATATCATAATATAAGTAATAACGCTTAAAGGGTATTCGATGATGTTCAATTATTTAGAAGAAAATAGGGATGTTCATTAGAGGATTTCTGGAAATCTATAATTAAAATTGGAGCAATTTTTTTTAATATTCCTTATTTATAAGAGACCAGGTCGAAAACTTAGGTCACTGAATAAAGCGAAAGTATGGGGTCTGTAAGGTTTTGGGTTGAAAACTATTTCCTATTTTTTCTGGGCAATAGAAAATATAAGTAGTAACAATTTAGTACCACCCAAGTTTCGATACCATGTAGTACTGCCATGCAACTGAAGATCCGAAGTTCTTATAGGCGTTAGGGTCTGGTAATTTCTTGTGACGTCAGAGGATTACTAAAACGAATAATAGTACCTATTCGAAACTTAGCGGCAAAACTTAAACACAATACTTAAGATTTGCATTATTTATCACAGGTGATATTTAATGTTGTTTTCACAGTCCTGATGACTTATTAAGTAGACAAATAACCCTGAGTAGGTCACAGAAAGCCGCTGTATTCAAGCCACAAAACCGTTTAACGTGACAATCCCATTAGAAAAAGAGACCTACGTCCAAAAGTTGACATCTTTTAATGAAGGCCATCAAACGAAGGACACCAATATGAAAAATATACGTTAATGTATTTATCAAGTTATCCTTACTAATATTATAAATGTGAAAGTCTGTCTGTCTGTCTGTCTGTCTGTCGGTTCCGTTTTCACGGCCAATCCGCTGAACCAATATCGATGAAATTTGGCATAAATATTCCTTATATACCGGGGTAACATATAGGCTATATAAATCCTGTTAATTCAACAGGAATTAAATTCAGGAGGAAATAAATAGGATGACATTCAAAACGCCATCTATAATAAACCTATGGAACTAATTTTTATTTACGATGTGTCAAAATCAAGTCAAAGTATTGTACTGTATTTACGAAGTATTTAGATTCCAAGTTTTTCGGCTTACGTCAAAAGAGTTATCTTTAAAGAGTATTTATATTTTATTTTATTTTATTCGTTTACTGGACAAATTTAACTTACAAAATTTTACATTGTAATAACAATGGATTATTAATATAAGTAATACGGGTTATTTAGTAAAATAAATAAACTAATAATATTATAAATGCGAAAGTCTGTTTGTAACGTTTTCATGGTCAATTCGCTGAACCAATATAGATGAACCGGGTTTATATACCGGGGTAACGTATAAAAATCTTAAAAAAATGTTATTATTATTATTTTTTTAAATATTTCAGTTTTTGTTTATTTCATAAACCGGAGAAAAATATTTAATAAAAAAGAGACCGCCAGAATGATGTATGTAACATCTTTTGGCCCAGACCAGAGTAATAATTTTGGTGTTGTTAAATAGAAAAATATTTGTTATCTTAGTATCAATTATTATTTTATCTAATATTTATTTATTATAGTTTGAGGTTATATACATGTACAATTAATAGCTAAATACCATAATAACACATTAAAAAGATAGGATTTGTGGTGAAAATATAACAATAAGCTATAATCATTTAAGTTCAAGTAAAATTTAATCATATATAATTTTTGTTGTCAAAAAAACAGACATTTCAAGAAAACATATTCTTAAACGGTCTTTAGTTAGTAGTCTATGGCAACAAGTACGAGATAAATGACTATTGACATCTATTGGGAAGTTTTATTTAATTGAATCCCATAGAAATTAAGCCATACTGCTAATGAAAAAATATTTTATTTCTAAACACCATTTTTAATATTTGAAAAGTCGTTACAGTTAATAAAGTCAAGTTTAATATATTTTCCGATACCTATTTTAAAATATTATGTTAACAAAAATAATTTGAATTTAATTTTTCGTATTAATACTAAAAACGTTGGTATCCAGCGCCGTACGTATAGGTAATTAAAAAAAAAAAAACAATTTGACAGTTGATTCGTTACGTATAAATGTTATTATAAAATAAGTTTTCTAACACGTTTCCAAAGCTTATAATATTTATAGAGATATTTAATTCCAGAAAACATTATGAATTTTTCATGTATTTAAAGTTTTTGTACTCCTTTTACTGCGCTATTTTAATATATATTTCATTTAAGTACGGCTTATTTACTAAAATTATCATATTAAGCTCTTGATCAAACGATAAATCCCTCTGATTCATCCCGGATCGATCTAATTTTTGTGATGGAGATATTTGAAGGTTTGGATGGTGACAGGTGATAGAGTTGACGATTCAAAAGCACTTGTTTACAAGTTTATTTGAATAAAGAATATTTTGAATTTTGAATTTATTTTGAATTTTGACAGAAGCCACTCCTAATTTCAAGACTACAGTCCACGCGAACGAAGTTGCGCGGGTAAAAGCTAGTTTACTATATATAGGTTGCTTCAGAAATTTAAAAAGAATTCGGTGTTATGGAACAATATTGAGAACAAAAAAAAATTTTTTTTGAATAATTTTTTATGCATTTGTTATGGAATATCTTCCAAATATAGATCGAAACGATAAAATATTTCACAATAACCTGTAGGAGAGATGAAAAAAAAAACTAAGAACGTGACGAACTAAATCGCTACATAAAACATTTCTAAGTAGCGTCAAGGGTACACCTAGTTGGATGTAAAGCTCCCACTATAGCTTTTGAGATATAAGGTAACAACTCAAAAATGATATACCTCTTTCAATTTTTTTGTTTATATCAAGTATGTGTATATGATTAAAAATAGTAATCGTATAGTTGGCTCTTTCTAATATATTCTTAATAATCATCTTGAAGTGATCTATTAACACCCAATTATCGACTATATTTATTATTTATTAGTTCAATATAGGAAAAAATGTAAATATTAAAAAAAAAATAGATAAATGAAAACGTTAATCTGACCATCTAGCTGATAATTTTCAAAAATACGATGATTAATTCGTTTGTATGCTAACAGATATATTGGCTATTTACTGAATTTGATCTGCCATAGTTTTATTTATTTAATGTTTTCGTTTGTTTTAAATCATAAAGTTTATTACGGTGTACTGAATATATTTGATCTCATTTCGGATTGTTCTTGAATATTTGATACTCTTCGAATACAAGGTTTACGCCTTTTGTGCTGTACGTAATTTGAAGCAGAAATAATAAAGGCGAATCGACGGTACGAGCTGTGAATATAAATTATTACCATTCATGTAAATGGGTTGCTCCCGCCCGAAAAAAATTGTACATTTCTTTTATGTTTCTTTAAGGATTTTCGCGTGCCTAAGTGATTGAATATCGTTCGTTCATAACTATATATGTATAATGAAGAAAAAAGAGCTAATGTAATTTTTATTAATTTGAAACGATTGATCGATATACTCAAATTACTAATATGCCATTATATACTTTAATTTTCAATTAAATAAGTACTATCTATCACTTTAATCGAGGTCTTAGACATGAAACATACATTTAAGTATCAAGAACCAGTGGTGATTTTTGGCCGTATTTTAGAAAAAGCAGTGTTAGAAGACAACCCGAGGAAGAACGAACTTAGAAAGAAGATCCCAGAAGAATAATTTCATGTGTCAATCGTTGTCGAGCAATGGTTGAACCATTAGTTGAAGAAAAAGAAGAGTACAAGTAAACTCATTATCTAATTACAAACGACGACGTCTACCGTAATAAAAACGTAGGACTTGTGTGTGCAAACAAAACAAGAAAGATTTTTACAAAGTTAAACAGCGCTCAGCAAGTTTACGACATAAATTTGTTAATTGTGGTGAAGAATTGATTTTGCCGAACGTGTTTTTGTCTGACAATAAAAGATTCTTTTAAAACTTTTCACCGAAAACATTTAATTTAATAATTGTGAATAAAATACAATTAAACAGCATGTGTATAACGTGTTGTGCCGACCCCACTCAGAGTGGGATAAGGGCAGGAAGATGATGATGAATTGTGAATAAAATAAAATCTTTTCAGCCAAAAATTGCTCATATAACTATTTTCGAAATATGTATCCTATGATCGCAATAAATATAACAATTAACTGAGATAATTTAATCTTTTTCTAATATAAAAAGCCTGATTCCACTGCAATGTGACGGAATATAACATTGTTATACTTAAAATAAATAGAGGTTAAAAAAAACCAGATATCGAACCAAAAGGTGAAAAATAACGAAAAATATTAGTATCATTGTGAAAAAAGCTGAGTGTGCTCGATATATATACGATTAAAATGGCCAAAAAGACAAAAAATATTTGTACATAATAAAAAAAACAAAATCTAAGACTCTTAAAAAAAACCTAGGAATTGTGTAATCTACTAAAGATAACTTGTGTCAAAGAACAAATTATTTTCGCTGTAATTTTAACGAACAAAAAATAATAATTGTAAAAATGGATATATTAGACATAAAAAATAAAAATAAACATAAAGCATACATATTATTTTATCTTACATAGTATAAAAAAGTAGAGATTTCATTTTTATGAAAAAAAAGATTAAAACAGAAACCTTTTTAAATCTCAACTTTTTAGAATGAAATTGTAAAATGAGTCATCATTTTAATTCAATGGGAGAATATTACTTGTCAGTTCACAGAGTTTTATACTATAAATGATTCAATGAAGAACATTAAGAAATTTCACTATTATAGAGTATTAGCTGTGCGGCTTCACTCACGTCAAAATGAGTGTGTCACAAAGTTTTTCCCGCGTAAAACCTGGTCCCGCGGGAAATGTTAATTAATGTACTATAAACCTAAACCTTGCTAAAGAATTACACTATCTTTTAGTAAATAACGTACAAAAATCTATTTACTAAATATTGAGAAAATCGATCACATACAGACAGACAGCTTTTGGGAATTTTGTTTTATAATAAGTATAGATTATCTATAGTAACTTTTTTACTAAATGTACAAATAAAACAGTGTTTATTAATTTTCAGGTTTATATATTTTTGAAAATTATTTTACAAAATATAAACATCTCAATTGTCTAAAGTAAAACTATAAAGTAAATTAAACCTTGTTACTGGAATTGGAACGTACCACACTGGTCTAATTGAAATTGGTAAGCTACATATATCCCAGGAATTCTCTAGGGATATGTAGGTGTCATCGCAATGTTTTCCCTAACCATATACGAGTAGCTTAAAAATTAGAACTCTACAAATTACAACTGTATTTGGATAGTATCGGTATATAAAGTTAGTATTGGTAGTAGTGAGTAGCAGACTGTAAGTTAATAAGATTGAAAACCTATTCTTGAAAGTCCCTAACTATTCATAATTAAATCTATGTATAAATGGCGTGATTGTATTAAATTATGTATTATCATTTTCCTGCCCATTTCCCACTCTAAGTGGGATCGGCACATCATTTATAAACATGTTCTCAAGTGACTTGGCTAGTTATTTTACGACCGGCCGCCTGCCTGACGTCAACTCACTGTAGTCGTGTTTTACAACACGTCGGTAAGAAAGAGGTTGGTCTATTCTTTTCAACCGTATATCACCCAAGGGTGAACTTACCTTAGTCGCCTTTTACAACACCTCGGTAAGAAATGTGAGTGGTCTATTCGACCACACGGCATAATGGTGTGTGTAAGGGTTACATAGTCGCAAGACTGGGATATGTATAATCTGCCAATCCGCATTGGAGCATCTTGGGGGATCTAAACCCTAATCCTTCTCTTCAAACAGACAGTAGCTGAGCTTTGGGATAATACAAGGCCGCTACTTAATGTATTAAACAAGATATGTCCGAAATAGTTAGTACGACCTACTTACGATAGCATATAAATCTATTCTCAAAAAAGATGCCCTTTGGATCTTGAATAGTTTATCCAGATCCTTATATTTCTCTATACCTATTTATCTTATTGTTTAATATTTAAATGACTTAAGATATATAATTTTTTTATCCCTGTTTTCAGGCACTAAAAAAACTGCTATAATTTTATGAGAAAGCGAAGGATAATTACACTGTCAATTGCAAAGGCGTTTTAGTTTAATTGGGTAACAGGTCTTGAAAATAAATTCCAAAACTTGAATCTGACAAAATTTATAGAATTATTTAAGTACCACTCAGAAAAAAAGGAAAATTATTTAGTTTTAAATAGGTATAATGTTAATAAAAGCTATGGCACTAAAGGTATGGTAATTGGATACTATACCCGTGGTTTTAAGAATTGTATTATTCCTATTTATGTAACAAATATGAGAACGCCTTATACGAGTAGAATGACCGCCATTCTAATGACATAGCATCAAAATAAAAATAAAGGCATTAAATTCTTATTTGCAATAAAAATATTTTATACATTGATAAGTTGATATTCTAAGTAATAGATGATATTTCTTTATTTACATTTTATGCATATTTTGGAACATAAAACAATCTAACCTGACTTTTTTGTTTCAATATTTCATTTAGTATTCTCATGGACTAAATATTGATAGATTACGGTAATTTTATGGCATATATATTTGTCTATATACAAATTCTCCTCCGCTATAATTGAAACCAAATGTACAGGCATATTGGCTTGACTGGCTCGTTGGCGCAGTTGGTAGTGACTTCGCGGGTATTGGGTTCGATTCCCACCGAGGGCCAACATTTTCTAACAAAAAATTGTCGGTTCTTCGAGCCTGTGGTGTATATTTAAGTATGTATTTAAAAAATATATAAGTATATATTCACCAGTTGTCTGTCACCCATAACACAAGTATTAAGTTACTTACTTTGGGAACGGACGACCTTGTGTTTAAGTGTCCCATATATTTATTATTTATTATATGCATGTTCAAAGACTGTCTTTCTTCACCATTAAGCGCATTACCATAATTAATATTAATTAAACAAATGCCCTTACAGTTTAATTTATAGAAAAACTGTAACCGAAAATCTTGGTTATGCGAATTCATTGAGCCATCACGGCTTGAAATAAATCACCTATTCCATTTTTCAGATGCGGCCTTTGTTTATATGAGCCATTTGGCTCATATATAAAAAAAATGTATATTATGTTATTTTAATTCTTTACTCGGCATCACGATGATTACATCAGTTTTTTATAAAGTCTTTCTCATTAATTTGGCAACATTCTCTAGTCCAGACACAATAAAATGTAAATTTGAACGCAAAACGCAGTAGGCACTGTTCGCCGGCAACTGTTTTGTAATTATGCTACTGTCGAGAGGGAAATTTCTTCAAATGGCTTCACTTGCCTGGAAATAAAACATTTGAATCACGTGCAAGTTTTTTGTTTTACAAAGTTAATTATTTTGATTGCAATACAATGTTGTTTTTGTAGAGTACTGCAGAGTTCTACTCACGAAAAGTATATGTACAAAGGGTCTGACTTATTTGTTATGAGGTCATGAAGTTAATAATTAGATAGGCAATCAATAATATTTATGACTTATTATAAAAAATTATAAAAGCAACTAGCAGAATTGGCTTAGTTTATATAGTGTCAATTTATTGATACCTTTGCAAATCCGAAATGCAAAAGCCAGTCGGTTCGTCTGCATGTCTGTGTGCATGTCTATTCGCATGTCCATCAGCCTGTCTGTCTGCATGTCCGTTTGTCTGTCTGCCTGTTTATCTTCTTGTCTGCGTGTCTGTCTGTCTGCCTGTCCGTCTGTCTGTCTGTCTGTTTGTCGGCCTGACTGTCTGTCCGTATGTCTATCTACCAGCCTGTCTGTCTGCCTGACGGTCTGTCTGTTGGTCTGCCTGTCTGTCTGTCCACCTGTCTGTCTCCCTGTCTGTCTATCTGCCTGTCTGTCTTTCTTTCTGTTTGTGTGTCTACTACGTTTTCACGACTAATCGGCCTAACCAATATTGATGAAATTTGATACATTTTTATTTTATACACCGGGATAACATATACGATAATCAAATACTTACCCTCAGTATATTATTGTTAGATCTATAGTTATCAAAATAAAATTAAAAATCTGCCATGTAAGATATAGATTACTAAAATTAATGGCTATTTATAACTATTAATGTTTGATAAATCTTTGGATTATTTTTGAACAATTTAAGACCAGAAAAGCGTTTCTATTTTCCTTTAAACCTAAACTAAAACTATTCATCATTTAAGTTAATAGCGTCACCAGCAGTTGAGTTAATTGTTTAGTAAGTTTAGATAAATTAATTCGTTTAATTATACTCTCAAATTTTACGCATGAGAGCTTTCTAATTACTGAGTTAGAAGTTATTCAACAAAATGGTGCCAATTTGTGCGGTAAACGATCCCTACTGACATTCAAGTGTGAATTTTGAGAACAAAAGACTGTAAGATGATTCTCATATCTTATTAATAGAAGTACCTGGGTGATACAAAATATGCCTTAAAAAGATACAAAAAAAATGCTTTAAAAAAATGCACCGAGTGTGGGAATCGAACCTAGGTTTCGAACCTTTTTTGGTCTAATTTCGCGCGCTAATGGGCTGTTAAAGTTAAGTTTTTTATAGCCCAAAAACAGGGATAAAACGGGATTTTTTTAAATATAACCTAGTTTGATCGATTTTTTTGCCCCTACATGCTGAATTTCAGGAAAATCGTTGGAGCCGTTTCCGAGATTCAGAAAATATATTTATATCTATACATTCATACAAGATTAATTCATTTAAATATTAAAGATTCAACTTTCTACCTTTTATTACGGTATTTGTTCAGAAGCTTATGTCATCATTATTATCCTGCCCTTATCTAAGTGGGTACGGCACAACATGTTATAAACATGTTGTAACGCTTGCCTGCCTGACGTCCACTTACTTTAGTCGCTTTTTACAACACCTCGGTAAGAAATGAAGATGGTCTATTCTACTCAGCCAGATAGCACACGGCGGGTCAACTTACCTTAGTCGCCTTTTACGACACCTCGGTAAGAAATGATGAAAAGGTATTTCTTTAAAAGACATAAAAGAATCAAATTGTAAAAAAGGAAAAGATTATAAACTTCAACTCAATAAACTCACATTTCTTTTAACACCTTGGAACGAAGTAAACCTCAATATCAAATTACCAACATTTTTAAACACAACTCCCCCCTACTCAATACATTCTTTTCAACCAGTCTTGGTATCTTGACTACAAATAATACCATCATACATCCTTTTTCATGATACAGTCACAAACAAGCCCCTACATTCTATCGGTCACGTGATTATCGCGTTGTCAGTCCATCCGGTATAAAAAACTAAAGAGATGATGTGTGACTACTGCCGTTCCAGACAACAATAATAATTATCAATAACATCTAACAAGATAAGTACTTAAGTTCATAAGTTTTTCATCTAACTCAAAAAAGTGGATCGATTGAATATGGGTTACTATAACCTTTACTTTTGTCTTAAGTCTTAAACAAACATACCAAAATATGGGTCGTTTCAGGGAATTGCTTTCTCAACTATCTTCCACCATAAAATATCTCGTAAATTTGCGCACAACGCGCAAACACAGCCCTTAACATTGTTGGTAGAAATAATGAGACTACTAAACCGTAAGGTAAACAATTGTTTATAAGTAATCTAATAAGCGCTTATAAGTAAAATTATATATCCTTGTGATGATATTTTGTAGCATATAGTTCATTCTAGAAATATATTTAATACGTCACTTCATTCAGTATTTGATGGTCTCAGACTTTTAAATTTATATTATCTATACATAATATTATGATACAAAACAAAATCCTCAAAACCTGTCTGTATGAACGGATTTTTGCACATTTTTTACCAAATTTAGCAGTTATTGCGTTAGATTAAGGTTAATAATACATTCTCTGAAATGCGTAAACTGATTTTGATAGGACTTTCACTACAAGATAGAGGTGGTGGAGCAACTATAGGCTATTTTTTATCCTAAAATTTTTGGGAGATCTGGATTTACACGGGAAAATCTTTGACATACTGACTTCGACGCTGGTGAAGCCGTGGGCTTAGCTAATATATTACTCGTATAAGACTTTTATTCCAACCAAGTTATTAGCACTAAAAGATTATAGGCTATGTGCTGCAAGTGACAAGAACAATCCTGTTTTATTATTGTCACTACTTATTTTTGGTCAATCTATAAAAAAGGTTTTCCAACCAAGTTATTATCTCTAAAAGATTATAGGCTATGTGCTGCAAGTGACAAGAAAAATCCTGTTTTATTGTTGTTACTTCTTATTTTTGGTCAATCTATAAAAAAGGTTTTAAAATCTGTATCTGGGGTTCTTTTTTGAAATCTTTAGATAATAGAATCTACGACTTTAACAATTTTTACCTATTATATTAAATACATTTTGATCATTCATCATTTTGATACTCATATTTCAATACAAAATTAATCGACAAAAAGAAATGAGAGGAAACCGTACCACAAAAAATGACAGTAAAAAACAATTAACCACGTAATAAATTTTGGTTTCATTAAAAACGTATCAAAATAAAGAAGCAAGTAAAAGTTCCTAAATATATTCACTATTTACAGGAACTATCAGGCTCTATTCACCTCGATTTCATTCAGTTACATTCAATGGATTATTGACGGCGCTAATAGGACCGTTGCATATGACAATGCAGTTGGATTCTCGAGAGATCTCTTCCGTTCTATTCGAAACTCGGCCACACTCACCGGAAAGCCGAACACGTTGATATTTCTCGTGTTCATTTTGTAACGTGTATTTTAAATTTTCTTAACTGAATATTTTATAAGCACTTTAGAAATTATATATAGTATTAATACTATAATATAAAATATAATTATATATGTACTCAATTTTAAGTATAATAAAGGAAAATTTATTTGCAAATCGCTTTGCGATTTTGTCTTAAAGTATCTCCTGATGATGCTTGGATTGTGGGGTGAAACGATTGTTAAGTTCATGATAGTGAATGTGTGTAGTGATTGTGTATTGAGGTGGAGGTTTGTAGTGCGTTTTTTTTTGCGAATTCTGCATGTATCACGTATGAAAACGGATATTCCACTGTACATTTAAGCATTATATATATTTTCTATTTGGTTTATTGCGTATATTATTACTTTTTAAAATTTATTTCTTAAAAGGAGATTTATGGGCATAACAAGCTTATACGTAGAATATTATTCAAAAATAAGAACAAGTGTAATAAAGCACAGCTGTAATTTAAAGCTTCCGTCATACCTAGTTAACAAACTTTTAGTATACTTTTATTAGATCTCCCACTAAATGACCTTGTAGTAAAATATGGTGAAAAAACTTTTAAACGACTGTAATACCTTTTTGAAAATACTATTTATACACTAACTAATAACACTAGACAGTGAATATAAATTGGTCACACAAAAATGCCAAGGCGTGATTTAAAAAAAGGTAAATAAAATCCAAACACCATTACTAGCCATTAGCTGTCAATTCCAAACACAAAGACTAGGAGAATTTATTATTAAAGCTCGTCTTCTAACTGTAAATGGATTTTGAAATTGATCCGATTCATAATGAAAGTATAAAGTGAGAAATGGTTTGAATAATTTATAGAAGTTATGATAAAATCATCTTGCTATAATCCGCGCTTGTTTAGAGACGCTATGTATGCGTATAAACTGTAGGAAGCAGGTATCGTTCACATACCTTAAACATGCAGGACCAGTCACTACACTTATCGCAAAACCGCCACGAACTGCATACCACATTAGCACTACACACACTCACAACGACAATCTCTACGATTGTTTCAACCCTTAACCGAAACATCAACAAGAGGATAAGCCCCACGATAAAATCGTAATGGATATAGATTAACAATAGCGCATTATAACAAAATAATTCTGAAACGTTTTGAACAAAAATTGCAACATATTTTTATTAAAATATGATATTCTGCTACGATAATAATGACCTCAATTGCTATGAATTACAAATTGTATATTCAATATCGTACTTGATCCATTAAAGCAAGCTCTCGGTGGCTTCTCAAATCAAATTATGTAGAATATTGTTATTCGGAACACACGAAAAAATTGGACATAATAATAACACAAAAATCCATTAGGAAGAAAAGATACTATCACCTGATCCTAATATATAGCTACCGTTGAAATCTTAGATGAACCGCACGTACCCAAATATTGGCTATTGAAATTTCTCTTAAAGGCAGTCAATGAGTATGAGATACGATCTATAGACATAGGAAGGGAAGGTAATTGGGAGAATGTGGAATATATAATATACGGAACGGACTAATATATTCTACGAACCCCAGGCAATAATATCTGCTGATACGTAGGAATCAACTCACAACCACAAAAATAATATCTAAACTTGAGCTATTTTATAAAATATAGTTTATTTCGGAATCAAGTTTTATTAGCAGTCGAATACAAGAAAAATTCGAAAAATTATAGGTAAACTTTACCAACATGTTATGGAAGTTACCTGAAATTAAGTTATAACCCTTAAATGTTATTACCCTTTTTAAATGTTTTTCTTAAAACAGTATTCAGTGCTACAATAAACTAAAAAAAATATTCTTACTTCAAAAGGGACAGAAATCCTTACGGTAAATTGTAAAAACAATTGTATATTACTCAATAGTAAATACATCTCTTTAAAATAAGCATATTTATCACAATTACGTTTTTATTCATCCAGTTTCATCATCTTTTTGCCATTAAGCTATGTATCGGACATTCTTCTTGATTGTTAAAGAAGATTACAGATTTTATAAAAGGAAATATGTATTTTTTTTATTCTACACCACATATAAAACAGGTAAGAAAAGAGGAACATACTTAATATACAATCTGGCGGTCTTATTGCTACGTAGCAATCTCTTCTAGATAACTCGGTTGACTATAAAGGACACAGTTGTATTAATGTTTACACTGTATGTATTAATATTATTTTTTTTTTTAAGTATTGCCCAATGTCCTATTACTTATTACAATAATTACTACGGCAAATTACGAGTAACTCTATTATTCATAACTTGAGTATCCAACATCGGTGGTAAGGGACATTTAATGCCATATAAAATATATAAGCCGATACCCTCGAGTCCCAAACTCATGGAGAGTTGTTCAATATCCAATACTACATAGTAGGTACTCTCAAAATTTATATAATAAATTAATTGAATAGGCAAATGCTGTTTGCATACGTTTACAGTTTAAATATGTTAAGCTAAAACTCTCCTTAATAGTATCCTTAAGAGCAGGGTCTAGAAAATATGTAAATTTAAATCTTCAGGGAAAGATACTGAAGGCTATGTACTTCGTGGTACTTTTAAATAATTACATTTCCTTTAACTTTCGAAATATTACTTTGTTTATCTCATATCGTAATAAAAAGTTAAAAGAATTTTTCAAATCAGTCTAGTTCCTGAGATTAGTGCGTTCAAACGATCAAACAAACAAACTCTTCAACTTTATATATTAAGTATAGATATGTCCTGTTAGGTTAGATGGAGGACGCGAATAAAACTTATTTATATGGATTAAAGTCATAAGTCTGATCAGATACCGCTAATATAGCATATCGATAATAAGTATTAGTACATAAGGATAAATCGGTAAATAATAAGCCTGATCAGAAACTACATAAATATGTAATACAGTAAAGATGAAAAAATCTTAACTATTTGCAGTAATATATTTCACAAAACTAAGTTCCCCGCCACGTCTGTCTTTCTCTGTCTGACCTTCTTTTTTCATTTTCTGACCAATCTTTGGGCCTATACAAAAACATTTATAAACTCATTAATAAATTATAATAGCCTTCACATACTGAAAGCACTCTGAATAGCTCCCAAATAGCTCATTCAAAATGTTAATAAGACATACGCAGCATTCCTCAGTTTATAGAGATATTTCATTACAAGACTCTTAGCCACTTTCATTTCTCTTTAAATAAAAAAGAGAGTTTTACTAATATAACATTTGTAATCAAAATATTATTATTATTTTTTTAAATGAAGAAATGTTGTTTGCGTGAGTTTGTAAAGTCGAGAATTTTATTAAAATATTTAAGAAAAAAACAAGAAGTTGTTCAATTGATTCACAGGATAATGTTGTTGACATTAGTAACAATAATTATATCACTCATCTTTTTAAAAGCTTTTATTTACTTGATGTGTATGTATGTGAAGGTGGAATCTTGCAAAGTTGAATTTGACCAAGTTCCAGGTGTTAGTTTGAGCTGAAATTTTAAAAACTGGTCCAGTCTCGAAGACAATGAAACAAATACAAATTTTACGATAAACAGGACCTGATTCTTCAGCCAGGTTTGACTCCAGACGAGGTAACTCCTCAACGGTTAACAGGACATGAAATATTGTTAAAAGCTTTTATTATGTTTAACTTATTTATATAAAATAAGAAAAAGAGAGATTCTCTTGCTATTGGAACGATTAATTAGTTCAGTATATTAAGAACCCTTAAGAAACAATTTGAGATGAAGCAAGTTAAATAAAAATTATTTGATGATAAAATAGGGACAATCTACTTAATATAAGCATGATTTCCTTATAGAATATTGGAGCTTTAGCTTTGTAAATGACATCCATCACTCAAAAATAATTCATCCACAAAGAAAGTTGAAACTCTTTATGTCTGTCAGTCTGTTACACTTACATGACTAATCCGTTGAAGCAATTTTAATAAAATTTCGTACAAGCTTATACACAGGATATAAAAATTCAAGTACATAACACTTTCAACACTAAAGTCGACACAAACGAAGTCGCGGGCGTCTCTAGTATATCTACAAACACAATACGTGGATGGTCCCTGTCAATTTTGTACCAACATCCTGTTAATATTAGATTATTTCATGTGGCAATGAAATGCGTAACATATGACTGACTCTCGTATACAATAACGGTTCGATTTTAACAGACAAGTGTATATTGGAAATGCATAATTTATCCAAATTAATTTTGTTATGAGTAAAATCTAAGATTCCGAGTTGTTCCATTAGTATTGAACGTTGGAATCGATGAAATGTTTCCATTTGTAAATTCCATTATTATATTTAGTACTTACATTTAAAGTTTTTCAAGAACATTCTTAGAATACATCTATCACATAAATGATTGATTGTAGTTAGTTGCCTGCAATTATTTTTTAAATTAATAATCATATTATTGTAAAATTGAAAAAAATTCAATTAGAATGAATGTTGTCTAAAGGGCCAACTTTTTGTAACTTGTGTAAACGCCAAATTTATTATTTATTCAACTGTAATATTCTGAAATTTACTTTATTTACTCTTACACAACCAAATTTGCTATAATTAATTATTAAAAAAAACGCCTGTGTGGAACTAAATATAAAAAGAACGTGTACGTTCTTTTACATATATCTATAGATATTTATGTAAAAGAACGTACACGTTCTTTCAGATATTTGTAGATATGGAAAATATGAACGTGAAATATTTAATTACTTATAGTTTGTTCTATCCCACAGCTGGAAAGCTTTTGTTACGTTTAATTTTAAGTTAGAACAAAACTTTTCAATTATTGGGACTAAAATTCTTATTAATACTTTAAATTTCAGAAGAAATTTTTTAATCTTGTAATTAATCATAAGAAGTATAAAAGAATTTAAGTGGTATTTCTTTATAGTTCACGAAAATTAACATTAAGTTTTTTTGCATTCATTTATTCAGAAGAAATTCTTTACCCAAATGAACAAAGAAAACAAAATACTAATCTACGATGTCTAAATACTCACCAAAAATGTTAAACGATTTCGCAACTTCCAAACTATTCTTCGTCGGTAAAATCCTCTTCAATTAAAATCAGCACTTCATAAGTAAAAATTAAAATTGTATAAAAATTTAAAGTTGGGATTTCTCGTTAACAGTGTCGACTCAAATTTTCATTAGTACATATTTATTTAATGAAACCGAGTTTTTTAACGTAAATAAAAAATCACTTCGGTCCCTTGTGACGTACGTGTTGGCTTAGCAAAATCATCACTTAAAAGTGACTTGTGGAAGTAACGGCCGTTGTTTGCTCGATTTTTATGTGTCGAGGGTATGGAATACGTAGCGAATAGTGGTAGTTTTGATCAGTGCTTACCATTGGGCATGTTAACGCGGTGTTGTATAGCCGAGTCGCGTGTGACGGCTCACGCAAGCAGACTGTTGCTCCCGTCCGGGCTGAGGATGCGTGCGCAACCTGATCCCTCTGACCCCCTCTACCACAAGCCCAGGCCTTCGCTGAACAAATCCCGCCAACGCACTACGTTGTATTTGGTAGTGCGTTGGGAGCATTTGATTCTGTCTTAAGACAAGTTTCGAATCCACACTGACGACACGCGATGTTCAGCTTAGACTCCTAGCACTGAGGTATTTGGAAAAACTCATGCGTTACTATCCTAACATTGCCCATCCGAGTTGGATTATAAACAAACTAGCTGTGACTGCGACTTCACCCGTGTGGAAATCAGTGTATTTAATTCAAATTTAGCACATAAAAGTAGTTATTGTGCGTTAACTCTTATCGAAGTCTTAACCGCCCAAGGTATTTGAGACCTAATCAACTCTTAATTAACAACATTACATTCTAAAGTTTAGTACACAGAAGTAATCTTCACTCAATAAATTTTATATTTTCAGAATCATGGGATGTAACTAAATTCTTTCATTAATTAACAGGGTATAAGTACGACACAGACATAAATACGACATTGTAATGAAACTAACCTTCAATTTTCAAAAATACAATTCAAGTATGTAATAACATGACTGTAGGACAGGCATTTACCAAATCTTATATTTTATTAAAAGATTTAAATACTTTATTAAATATTTATTCTTATATTTTATTAAAAGATTTTAAACGAAATATTCTTTTTTATTATTTGCTTCAATATATACAATTTAATCATGTGCTTTATGGTAAAGAAAAAACTCTTGATGATCTATTCCAAAATACTTGTATCTTGACATTACGTATTCAAACAATATAATGGGTCAAAGCTGCAATAGCCGTGTGGTATCCGGCTGAGTAGAAAAGACCACCCCCATCTCTTACCGAGGTGTCGTAAAAGACGACTAAGGTAAGTCGACCCACCGTGTGGTATCCGGTCGAGCAGAATAGACCACCCCTTTTGTCACCGACGTGTCGTAAAATACGTTACCCCGTTACGTACGAAAGTTGACCCCAGGCAGCCGGCCGGTTCCAAAATACGTAGACAAATAATGTTGCAACATGTTTTTACCATGTTGTGCCGACCCCACTTAGAGTGGGATATAGGCAGGAGGATGAAATGAGATGATTGAAATAATTAAATATTTTAAAGTTTTCTTAGGAGAAGATTTATTACAACGAGCTATTCAACGTGCTCAATAATCACGAAACTGAGTCTCCATTTCTAATAGAATTTTTTTCACTTTGTTGAAAGTTATGTTGTTACATAGAGCCAAATCTCTGGGATCACTCCAACCACCTTCGCCTTCGGTTACATCGAAAAATGCATACTCATCATCATCCAAATCGATATGTGTGTATACTTCGAGATAGGGTGGAAATAAGTTATTTTTTAATTTCTTCTGCATTGTTAAAGCCTTGACGACATTATTTAAAACATCACAATTCCAAAAAACTCCGCCAGAGCAAGTATTAGTCTTTATGGCTCTCGGTGTTGTACTATAAACGACCTTAAACTTTTTATTCTCCCTTCGATTGAAAGAAAGATACAATAATGATCTAGACCAAGATATATCATCAACCAAGCAGAAAAGATCATAATGTGCTACAATCACATTCCAAGTTGACGCTTCCATCGCTAGGACACCTGAATGATGTTTTGGATCCCAAGTTGAAAATTCAACACGATAAGCATTATCGTATAATACAGACTGATCTGTTCCTAAAGATATAAATTCACATTGAGGTAAGGTTTCTGCTAATTTTCTCATATAAATAATCATATACAAGAAATCTTCTATGAGATATACATCGTCTTCTACGAATATAACATTACCTCCATAACCCTCTGTACAGGATAAATTTTGAAATACTTTATTAGCTGTCCACCACCAGAAATGCTTATTCACTACCTTGTTTGGTTGTCGATATTTAACGTGTACATCAGGGTTAGATGCTCCAGTACAATTCAAAAACTGCGCTGTTTGAATATTCAGGTTGTGGGAGCAATCATTCACACTGGGTCCAGGAAATTCGTGCGGATAAGCTTGTAAAGAGTAGGGATAAAAAATTTGCAACACCCGACAAAAGTCTATGCTCTGAATTAATTTATTGACATTATCATCTAAATGTGAAAGGGAGAATATTACCAAGGCATCTTGGATTCCAATAACATCACATAGAGAGGCTATAAAATATTTAAAAGACTCGCTATATTTACGCACTTGTACGACGAGGATCGAAGTATCATTCGTTATTGGACCAAACTTATCCAAATTCATAATAGTTTCTTCTCGATTGTACTTATTTATTAAATGTCTTACTTCTGTACTATTGTAATTTCTTGAATATATTTCTTTGTAGTTGATAAATTCAAGTGCATTTGAGGACAAATCGTTCAAAATACTGTATCTATTCATCCAACGCGGTAAATAAAATAAAAAAATTAAAGTGAGCACAAGACTGTACATCACATTCCGCAAAAATAAACACAACCTATGAAGCCGCCTCCTTATCATAATAAATTATTATATGTAAAAAATTTAAAGTATAAAATAAAAGTAAAAAAATTTACAGACATTTAAAAAAAACTTGTATTGTCACTGTCAATAAAATATAAATATAGGTACTAATTTTCTTATATCTATGACATACATATATTAGCATGAATTTTTCACATATGAATATGTCATAAAGTTCTTAAAGATGTCTTAGGTTTTAGTTTTTTCATTAACGGGATCGTAAAAGTAAGTTAAGTCTCTTAATTATTCAGACATTATATAATTGAACTATGTATAGATACACATATTATTACAACTATTTTAATGGTAGCATTATGTTATTATTATGTTGTAATAATATGTGTATCTATTCTTCTACAAGAAATAATTTTTGTTTCAAAATAAGAAAATAGATTCTTCTACCATTATATAAAATATTGGTAATAATAAATAAATATAAATAATATATATATGTATGTAAACAAAATGCCAAATTCTCGCCACGGGTTTGGTGGCATACCTTCACCAGCAGTTACAGTCTTCTCTACTAAGGAGGTCTACAAAAGCTGTCTGTGTATGTGATTGATTTTTTACTATCTACTAAACGGGTTTTTGTAGTTTTCACAGAAGGATAGTATTTTCGGGTACGCCGCATTGAGCGCCCTCTGACTATATAAAAGAGTATTTTGGACATTAAATTTTTGAACAAAACTGAAAGTTTAATGTACGGAAAAACAGATTACCGATTTTAAATTTATAATTGGCAGCCCTACTTACAACCATCGCGATAATGAGAATTTGCAGGTTACATATATCTCAGATTTTTGTTATCGCGATGTTATGATTGAGACGTTTAACTATATAATATAATCTATTGCGCTAAAGTCTAATATTGATGTTCATAGCTTCAATATCTCAATCATTTTAAAAGTACGTTTTATTTGATTCAAAAATGTAAAACATCCTTTGTTATATTTTATTATTTTCATACACCATTTTATAATTCAATCATTTAATCTATTTTTATCATATGGCATATTTTCTTTATAATTTATAGTGAAAATATGTATATTAATTGTCTCCGACAAGACCCAACTCTTAAACTGTGTTAAACTATTTAATGTTGACTAATAAGACACACTAAACTCCACACCGAACTCAGACATTACCATTCAGAAAACTTTTAGCTATTTCAGTTTCCATTACCAAAATAATTATAAGTATTAATTAAATAACTTAAATTTAATAAATAGAGTAATTAATATAAAAGGAATAAAACTAAAGTCATATATATCACAATTTTTCTTTTAAAATATTTATTTACTTATTATAATGACTTACAATCAAAACCATGTGCGAGGAACACAATTTGGAAATGCCGCCTTTTCTATGAGGACGGTAAAGTTATTAAAGTCTGCATGCAATCAAATCAAACTCATTCATTTATCATAAATTAATATACAGGACACAAAACATTCATTCTTATAAAGTTGCAGTTATATTTTATTTTCTTTTAGTTTTTTAAACAAGTGTATATGTTTAAGCACTAACATAATATTTTAAAATGAAAAAATGAAATGCTAAACGACAACGTAGTATCCGGTTGCCTAAATTTGTCGCAAGACGGCGCTAGTGGTATAACGTCAGTCGTGTGTAATGTGTATCTATCTGTTTTGAAACCCAAGCAAGCTAAGTGATTTAGTTCCTTGAGCAATTGAAGGATTTTGAAGTGTTTCTTAGTGTAATTCGCTGTTTCTGAAAATGGAAAAAAGAGTCGTTTTGGAACTAAGGGGAAGAAATCCTTCACAGGTAAATAAAATTAGTATTTCGTTATATTGAAATGTTTTGTCGATACGTATTTCCTGAGATACATATTGTTTATTAATAATTACCAATATTGTCGTTAATTTAAGAATATTATCACATCATATTCAAATGCCGCTAACCTAGAACGTTTATGCAGTTTTAAGATGTGGCGTTATTGTTTATAGAAGTCGCAATTATCCAATGTTACGTGCATTCGTATCCACGTTTTTAACTTGCAATCAGACAATGTAGTTTTTATTGATAAGCTTATAATTAACTGTTCAATAATAGTCATTTATAATTAAAATCAGTAACTATCGTTACATTTTCATTTTGAGGTTAAGTGTAATATTATAATAGGTACGAAGCTAACTTTCAAAACTGTAGCGTGATTGAAATAATTTTTTTACGATATATTCTTTCAATCTATCTAATTATTTTAATAGGGTTGAAAACAAGTCCTATCATCGTATGTATCTCATTTATTGGATTATTACTACTTTGGCCTACAATATATTTTAAGAACGAGAAAATTATTCTAAGTAACTTATAAATCATATTAAATTTTTGAAATTCTTCTATATAAAAAGATAACAACAAAAATACAAGTGTTTGCTGTATAAATATTGAAACATATAGATTGTTGTACGTAATTTCGCGCCCTTTCACCTCAGTTAATACTTTCTAGAAATTCATTGGAAATGTTAATTTCCAAATATTTTTTAAAATATTAATTGCACTTAGTTCATTAGGCAATTTCTTCAAAACTAATATATTATTCCGTTTGTTTTCTTGACGCACGCCTTACCAATACAGCGGCCATTTTTATTGCGTCGCGATGATTCGTGTCATCCGCCATTGCAAGACGATAACTATCATTACATTATCAGCTATAAATCACAGTTAATTATTATACCTATGAAAACGATAGCATTTACACATCCCCTATAAGCTAACATGACGAAATTGTTTCGATAAACACTCCATTGTGAGAATTTTAAAACTGCGTTAGTCGAACCTTTGACAACTTACACCATTTTGACGTTTTAGTAGGCTTGACTTTCCAAATCTGTAGTAGAAGCCAAATGCAAGACTTCTTTGTTTAAAAGTTTATTATACGGGCTGTTCTTTTGTATAAAAGCTTTAATAATACACATTTTTTTAAATGCTAATATTTCTAAATGTCAAATGTGCACCTTCGTATAACCTTATTAAAGTCTTAAGTAGAGCTGCCACCATATTTGTTGTTTACGTATGTACGTATACATACTATAGGTATATAAACACTGTTGATAGAACATGAACTCTTTTTATAAACGATTTAGCGTGATTAAAATTCTCTCATATGATGCCCATTTTTACCGATATAAAAATTTTTAACTTGCAGAACTTTACTAGAACCAGTCTATACTATTCAAATTTTTAAATTTTGTAAATATTGCAATTTTTTAATGAAGATCAATGAGTATGATGACATGATCAAATTCTTTAATTTTATCTTTGATAATTTCGTTACAATTTTTATTTTAATATAAAATAAAATTTATTTATGTTTTTACGTATATTATTTATTTCCTTTATTCATTATCAGTTCATTAATTTCCAAATTTATTTTCATTAAATTTTAAATTTCATATTATAACCCAAATTCCACCATTCCACCTTCACCACATAATATTATTAGGCTAAAACAAATTTAGTTTAATATTATATCCTGTATTTAATTATTTTCAGGTTAAGGAGCTTAATTTGGATAACTCTAGAAGCACTAGCATCGTTGGGCTATCAGACCAGTACACCAATCTTGAAATATTAAGCCTTAACAATGTTGGGTTGACATCACTTAAAGGATTTCCTGCATTACCAAAGCTCAGGAAATTGGAACTTTCTGATAACAGGATATCTAATGGTCTCAACTTTCTTAATGGATGCAAGAAATTAACACATCTTAACCTGTCAGGCAACAAAATCAAAGATTTGGACACATTAACACCTCTAGATCAGTTTGAAAACTTGAGAGTACTAGACCTGTTCAACAATGAAGTCACTAATATTGATGATTATAGAGTAAAAGTTTTTGCACTTCATCCATCGCTTAAATATTTGGATGGGTGAGTAAATTTATTTTGTTAATGTTATTAAATAAATTTATATCTTCTTTAATCCAGTGTTGAAAACACTGGCCTCATGTGAAGTGTGCTTAGGAAAATTTAATGTGCATAAAAAAGAATACAGAATAAACTGTATAAATTTTTATAGTTTATTCTGTAATTTTTTTTTACCAACATACAATGTGGTATACAGGTAAGGTATATAGATGCTTATTACCATAATTTATATATTTATTTATTAAAGGGACTCCAAGAAAGGTACACACAAAAGTTCCATAATAACTATTTTAACAAATTGGCTGAAGTGTACCCCCAATTACAGGAGAACACAACATCCTTAATTAATATTGTTATAAAAAACATACAAACTTACATTAAGAAAACATACAAACTTACATAAAAAACATATAATCTTGACTTTTTAAATACAGATAAGTAAAACTTGTATTAAAAATTAAAACACAAAAATTAAAATAAAGTAATACAAGTATATAGTAAAGTAAACTGAAAAAAAAAACAAGATAACTAACTTAATAACTTACTATCTACTGAGACTGTAAAGCAAATATATCAATAATTTATTTACATTTAAGTGATAAATAATAACATATATTAAATTTCAGTTATGACCGGGAAGATAGAGAAGGAGAGGATAGTGATGCTGAGGAAGATGATGGTGAGGAACTGAATGGGAATAATGACAGTGAAGCTGAAGGTCAGTATTAGTAATTTATCATCATTCATTCTCCTGTCCTAATCCCACTCTTAGTGGGGTCGGCACAATATGCTTTTCTCTTCAATTCTCTCCTATCATTAGTAATTAATATATAGACAAATTAAAGAGATATTTTATTGCTCTAATCAACTCTCTTTAATCAACCTGATTGTGAAAGCAATTTGAGGAATAATTTTATATTGATAAATGGATGGAATGGAATTAAGGTCTCTAATATTTTCGTAATATGTGACAAAGCTAATATGGTACTCTGCCAAAAAATCTAAATACGCATCAAAATATTTTGCATTTTATATATTTATTTATTATTAAAAGTTATTTTTGATAACAGGCCATCTAAACTATTTTTTGGTTATCTTAGGACCTCTGTACTTATAACAATTATATCACAGTAATTAATTTATAAATGTATATTCTATAATATAAATTAACTATATATTTATATTATATAAAAATCTAAATCTGTTACATTGTATATGTATGTGCATCATTCTATGAAAAATCAATCTGAAGTAACTATATTTTACGCAGCTACTTTAAGCATAATTTCATCTCCATTCTATGGCAGTACATGAGCATAAAATAGAATAGCTATGATAAAAATATGTAATATTATAATGACTTACAGATCTGGACATAGATTTGGGTCCTCTTGTGATTGATGATGCCAGTTTATCTGATCGACCCCAGGAGGCATCGCCCAGTCTCCTAGTGTCATTATATACAGTATACGGTCTGCTTTTCCATATGGGTTATCTTTTAAGAAGTAAGCATCATATTTTTGTGTTGATGCTTGTGTACAGTCCCTTTGGTTTATTTATGTTGAGGTCAAAACATTTGAATTTTATCTATTGACAGGGTAGATAGATGTAAGAGATTTTAATACAAAATTGAAAAATTGATTTTATAGTAACATTAAATTTGTAATTTGTATTAGTATTCATATTTTTACATACAAAAGTTGAAGACTGCTATTTTATATATTTTTTAAGAGGTAAATAACTCTCTAATAATACGTAAATACGAAAGGCTGTCTGTTATGCTTTCACACAATTCACTTGAGCAATATTAATGAAATTTGGCATACTTAAAGTTTATACACTGTGGTAACATAAAGATTAAAAAATTCCGCTTTTATTAGAAGAATAAAATATGTTCTCAGAAGGAGAACAGATAAAAAAAAACATTGTTTTGTTGAGGGTACTTATATATTTTTGACGACGCATATGAAGCCTCGTGAACCAATAGTTTTAAGTAAGTTGTATCTAATAAAAAAATACAATTGTATAAATAAATATATGGGACTATTACACACATAGTCCTCTCTAAAGTAAGTTAATCTCCAAAGTAAGTTAATACTTGTTTTATGGTTAACAACTAGTATATATCCTACTTACTAATATTATAAATGCAATAGTTTGTGAGTATTGATGTATGTTTGTACTCTTTCACGGCGAATCCGCTGAACCAATATCGATTAAATTTGGAAAGTTATTCCTTATACATAGGGGTAATATATAGGCTATAGAAATCCTGTTAATTCTACAGGAATAGGATGACATTGTAAAGCGCCATCTATTATCGAACTACCACACAACAATAGTCCACGCGAACGCAGTCGCGAGTAAAATCTAGTATTTACATAATTTACAATAAATACTTATATATTAATAAATAATTATATACTTATATTCATGCATACTCAACATATATATTTTTTTATTGTTGACCCTCCCATAAAATCGATACTTTAACCTCTTAAAAGGGAGACTTACTGCCAACAAGCTAGTCATTGTATAGTGTAGTGTAAAGAACATAATGTAATATTTCTTTGTTTCAGATTCAGATGTGGAAGAGGAGGAGGAGGAGGACGAGGACATATCTTTGAGTGCGGTCTACCGTGACAACTTGGGTATGTTGAGTGATTTTTTTTATAACGTAAAGCCAACAGTATGTACATAATACTTAGCAAAATAAAATGTGTTATTTCTTATACAGTATGCCCCACTACTTACTAGCTTAAACATCATTTAAAAATTAATGAACAACGTTAAACAATTACAAGTGCAAATAGTGGTTACCTATTTAAAAGATAACCAACAAAACCAACAAAAACAAAAAACAATAACAATATTTGAACTAAAGAATGATAATAGTAAAATAAAAATTTAGGAGTACATCTTAAGAATACAACCTGGGGTAACATATAGGCTCGGAATTATTAAGTGCCTGAAAACAGTGATAAAACAACATTTTTTTAAAATAAAACCTAACTAGGTCGATCTAATAATAAAAATCTATGAATCGAGTCCAATATTCAAAAATATATCTATATATACAAGATTAATGTATAATTGTATATATATAATTTTCTTGTTATAAACATACTTATTTGTATATATATATACCATATGGATATTTAATTAAGTATATATTTTATTATATTCTATTTGTGTTACGTAGAATGTAATATTAATAAGTAAGTTTATCGATTTTATTGTATAGTTCATCTTGTGCACCGATCTCAACCTGTCTCTTATCTTTATTACTTTAACGTAGGGGTTGTCTGTAAGAGATCACTTTTAGTGATAAGACCGCCCTTGCACTCTTAAATGTTCTTATTTCTCTTGTTTATGTATATTATTTACCTGGTGTGCAATAAAGAGTTATTCATTCATTCATTAATTCATTGAAATATTAAAGATATATTTTTTTTACACAGAAGAGGAGAGCTCGACCAGCTCGATCTACGTGGGCAGCGACGTGGAGGAAGAAGAGGACGATGATGAGGAATTCGCCAATGAAAACGACGGCGACGCGGAACACAACTCCAAGGCAAAAGGTAATAATAAACTTGTAAACAAGTGCTTGGATCGTCAACTCTACTGAATGAAACTATAGAATCTCATATTACTATCTCTCTTTAATATTTAAATGAGTTAATCTTTTATATACATACTTAAAAAAGTAAGTAACAGCTTGTTACTATCCCACTGCTGGGCATAGGCCTCTTCTCTCCTTTTTCCCCCAGAATTCTCTAGAGATATGCAGGTTTCCTCACGATGTTTTCCTTCACCGAAAAGCGTGTGATAAATTGCAATTATCAATTAGACACATAAGTTTTACTAGAAAACTTATTGGTGCCTGCCTGGGGTTTGAACCCTAGACCTTCTCGAAAGAGGCGCACGGTGATACCGCTGGGCTACCACAGCTTACATACATACATAAATAGATTTTTCGTTACATATTACATACATACATAAATATATTTTACGATTCTCGGAAACGGCTCCAACGATTTTCATGAAATTCGGCATGTAGGGGTTATGAGGAGAAAAATTCGATCTAGCTTGGCTTCATTTAAAAAAAAAGTCTTTTTATCCCTGTTTCGGGAAAATGTAAAAATTTATGTTGAACTCAAAAGACAATTTTCGCTGTCAAATGTAAAGTCATGGTAGCTCATTTGGGGAACGGGTGGTCTAGAGAGATGGAACTACCTAGGTTTCAGCTCCACATGTCCATTACATTTTAAATGTTTTTTCAAATTTTTTTATATCCTTTAAAAAATTACTGAGCAAGGCTCAGTCACCCAGGTACTTAGAATGAAATTGTAAATTAAATTTTTACTATTTTGAAATTACTATATGAATTTTTAATTTATCTATATATATACGTACCAGGCGTGAATAACTTAAGAAATCGAAAACTCACTTTTTTTAAGGCAGCCATTTGGTTTTGTTTGTTTAAATTAGTTTATGAATATTCATAATTTTGTATGTGCGATATACAAGACATCTATATCACTGAAATATTGGCCATATAAATTAGAGAATCCTGATGCCTATTATAATTAAACATAAAAGGACGTAAATCGACTTATCAATATATTCACGCGTGGTACAGATATTATATGTGAAGACAAAACTTTATATCCTTTTTGACGAAAACAGTTTATATAAATGTAATTGTATATTTTGTATTAATAATTGCATTATCTGTCAGATGGAGAGGACAACACGCGCGACGTCGAAGAGAGCACTCGAGGTAAAAAGCGAAAACATGAGGATGAAGACGAGAATTGAAAGTTGCCTTAAGCGGAGTAATCTTACTAGTTCGTAAGTGTACAGCACTCCGAAGCATCGGACAATAAACCTGATCATATACTGGTGTGAAACCACCCGGCGAGAACATAGTGTCCGAAACTACACTTGGGTCCATTATACGGCAAGAACTATCTAAATTTAAATATACCACCATCCGTTATAGTATATTGTACTAAAGTACTGGAATAGACGCGTAATTAGTCATGTTAAAGGTAATCTGCGAAATTTTAAAATAACTACTTTGTCATTGCAAAAAAGATATACTATATCTGTTTTAAAAGTTGCATATAAAAATCCATCTAAAAATAAAACCAACTAATAATTTATAGAATTAGGCGTTACTTTGCGGAGGTCCGTAATACATAAGTAATGAGAACATTATTTTGCTATAATCCGCGATAAAAACCTAATAATTTAAAACTATATAATATACCGCCTATCTAAATTAACTTCTCACATTAATCATTAAAATAGTTATAGTTTGTATCGATTATCGATCGATATCATTCTATCGATAATCATCGTGACCTTTAGTTTAACAAAGGTCACATTTTGAAGTTTTCAATTGTAATAGTATTGTTAGAAGTTACATTTTGTTTTATAAATCGATTCAGATATAACCTAGAGTAAAAAAATATTTGAAATAGAATTTCTTTGAATAGTCATTCAAATAGAGTTTTTATTTGAACTACTTCATATTACCAAATGCAAATTACTAATTTCATAATATGACAGGACCTGCGATAGCTAAATTCGGCTATAACTAGCTCTAAAAGACTGAGTGCAACTATATTGTTGCAATTAATCAGAGCAATTTATAAAGAGTGTCTCCACTGGTACTTGGTACATTATACTGAACACCATTAAAAATATTTTTTTAATGTTGAACATCTTTGTGTGGAGTCTGTAGTTTGTTGTCCGAGACAGTTGATATTTCAATTAAATTGTTTATGTAATAATTATTTTTTATTCAATTGACATGCTTACTTAGTCTTAATAATTGAAACGAGTGCATGGTTTTAGATATAAATTAGTTCATGGAATTTCTTAAAATTACAATAGAATTGATTAGCTGTAAATGGTTAAGACTAGCAACATTGAATCATGATCGCTCATATCTGAATTTTTCTGTTTTGAATATAGTAAATTCTGCAAGGAGTTCCGCCTAAAGACATACGACCATTAAAGTTGATAAAATGCTACTGGTGGACTGTAGACTAGTAAATTTTGACATGCAATAGGATAAAATAAAGAAAATATAACGAACACATTAAAAAAAATGTTAACCTCAAACATAAATCAGGAATGAATTAAAGCAATATGTATAATTATTATACAAATACATAGAAACAAACTGATATCAATAATATGTTGAATTTTCTATGCTGTTCTCAATTTATTTTAAGGGTATAATTGTTTCCCACAAATAAATGTTGTGTACATTTATTTGTGGGAAACAATTAATTACCCAATTGTAGATGCAAGTTTTTATGAGATATATTTTGCCATAATAGTTACGAGCCCTTCATCTTTATGCTTAGAACAATAATAATTTTAAAAACCAGTAAAACTTTACAATAATTAACGTCAATTGTTTTGTATATACAAAAGTGAACTTTATGTACACAAAGAAACAAATTTTAAATATTATAAGGCGCCCATGTCCTAAATACATAAGGAATACAAAAATTTAAATATACCCAATTTCACAAAATATGTACATACATTACGTTTACATAATTATATATTATTTTGTAATCTCATTTTATCGTTCAAAAACTTATGGCAGGTGTGATAACATTTTCAATATATTAATTGAAGTCGTGTGTATTGTAACAAAATTAAATCTTTATATATTTTTGTTTAAATTAAATAAATGTTGATCAATTATACTAATAAATGTTACTTAGTAACTTAGATATTGAAATGAGCTTTTTAGACTATTTCAGTAGAATGATTTTTGATATTTCAAAACGCAACGTTTACAATACTTTAAAACAACATGTTATAAGCATAACATTGCATATCCCATAAGTTTTTAAGGTTTCTATTTCTTTAATTTACAGTTCTACCTCCAATAACTTGGAAAATTAAATAATTGGGATCTTAAATATTGAATAGCATTTGCTATCTATTAAATTTAGTTCAATGATTGATAAAACTGATAATTATTAAGATAAATTCCATACTTTGCTCGTAATAAAAATTCACTATTTTATAATGTAAAAATAACAATATTTTATTTATAATCAACCCCTATATTTTGTTAGACGGAATAACCTTGAGAAATAATAGTTATATTACGTTATATAAAGATGTTATCTATGCCTAATATTATGAATTGAAAATATTATCTGCCATGAGTTTTTGCACATATATGTATATTAGTAAATCAAAATCTGATGCTCGTAGTGTTACGTTTTTTGTTCAAATTATCGTAATAAATGTTATCATAATTTTGATTTAATTAGATGAAATTCTTTGATATCGGACGATTTCAGAGAATATTTTTCTATAATATTTTTAAATTTTAAAAGAGCAGTTTATGCACTAAATATATCAATAATAATTTATAAAATGTTTGGTTGATACATCATGGTGACTGTGCCAGATATGTTGAAGAGAATTTTAGTTAATAATTTTATTGTATTATGTAAGTCATTAAGTTTAAGTAATTTACAACTTGGCCTGTTGATATATATTATAATCCTATTAAAACTTTATTTCTGGGATTGTAAAATAAAAACTACATACAAAATTAAATTGTTTTATTTGCTTACCTTATTTTATTTACACTTAAAATCATTTTACTCAAGTTTTTCTGTATAATCGACTAACAGTACGCACTAGTCCTCGCTTATACTTATGAAAACTTTTTCAAATACTTTAACAGCTGTAAGTGACACAACTCAGAAAACACTTTTTCAACTAAGAAAAAGTCTAAATAATTAAGGTAATGAATATGAAAACCGGTGAGATATTAATTGGAAAAAAAAGACAATGATATCAATTATACGCTGTGTGGTATCCGACTAAGAAGAATAGACCACTCTCATTCGTACCGAGGTCTCTTAATAAGTTGATCCGCCATGTGGTATCCGGCTAAGTAAAATAGAACACCTTCATTCCTTACCGAAGTGTCGAAAAAGGAGACGAAGGTATATTGACCCGCTGTGTGGTATCCGGATGAGTAGAATATACCACCCCCATTCCTTACTGAGGTGTTGGAAAAGGCGATTGAAGTAAGGAGACCCGCTGTGTGGTATCCGGCTGACTAGAATAGACCACCCTCATTCCTTACCGAGGTGTGGTAAAATGCGCCTAAGGTAAGGAGACCCGCTGTGTGCTATCCGTCTGAGTAGAATAGACCGCCCTCTTTCTTACTGAGGCGTCAAATATGTAAAATTCGTAGCCAAATCATGTGACAATATGTTGTGCCGACCCCACTTAGAGTAGGATAAGGGCAGGAGGTCAATGAAAACAACATATCAAAATAATTATTATTGCATTATCGACTGTTGATCCAAAAACTGCTGTAGCAGAGCACTTTCAATAGGAATAACAAGATTTTCACTAGCGTCGTAGGTCCGCTTATATCTCACCAATTTGTGGTCCAAAAATTCAGTAAGTTGTGCGCGGAGGGCCAGGTCTGAACTAACCAAGAACTGTTCACGAGCTTTAGAGTATAATTCTTTGAATGGGAGGCCTGTAACATTGAAAAACCATAGTTATTATACTACATTTGGAAAGGCAAATAAATAAATATATATATGGGACACTTACACACACGGTAGTCCGTCCCCAAAGTAAGTAACTTAATACTTGTGTTATGGGTGACAGACAACTGGTGAATATATACATATATAATTGTTAAATACATACTTAAATACAAATATACACCCAGGCTCAAAGACCAACAAATTCATTTATAGAAAATGTTGGCCCTCGGCGGGAATCGAACCCGCGACCCGCGGTGCTGAAGGCAGGGTCACTACCCACTGCTCCAACGAGCCAGTCAGAAAGGCAGTCTCAAATGTGTCCGCCGGGAATAAGTAAGAGCAAATGACCTTTCTGTTTCTATAACCGAATTATCATCAGGAAATAAGACTCCACGACATATTTAAGAATGCTTTGCTTTGTGGTTTGTAATGCATATACGCCGTGTGGTATCCGGCGGAATAGAATAGTACCACCCTCATTTCTTACCGAGATTTCGTATAAGGCGACTAAGGTAAGTCGACCCGCCGTGTGGTATCCGATTGAGTGAAATAGACCACCCTCTTTCTTACCGAGGTGTCGTAAAATACGACTAAGGTAAGCTGATGTCAGGCAGGCGGTCAGTCATAAAATACGTAGCCAAATCATGCGACAACATGTTTATAACATGTTGTGCCGACCCCACTTAGAGTGGGATAAGGACAGGAAGATGATGATTAGGAAAGGCAGTCTCAAATGTGTCCGCAGGGAAAAAGTAACCGAAATATCATCAGGAGATAAGTCTTCACGACAAATTTTAGAATTTTGAAATTTAAACTATCGTGAGTAGTATTCATAGTAAATGTATAGAACCGGCTATACTCACGTCTTATTCTATCGGGTTAGCCCGACTAGTTTCAAACTCATCCGGGACATTTATTCATGAGCTCTTTACACGACGTTATCGCGGCGGCTGTTCCCGCCGGGATGGGTTCGAAACTAGTCGGGCTAACCCGATAGACTAAGACGTGAGTATAGCCGGTACTATACAATAACTAATTTTAGAATTCTTTGCTTTCTGGTTTGTAATGCATATATATGGTTTACGAATCCTTAAGGCATCATTATCTTATACTGGGTGGTACCGACGATACGACATTAAATGAGTCCACTCATTATTAAAACGGAAAAGATAACTATAGCGTAATTCAATCTTCTTAAATATCATTTAAAAAAATGTAATTTCGAACAAAACAAATGTAATTTAGTAGAGATCTGGCTGATGATTTGTTTCAAAATGAATATTTCTTTCTGTCCTTTTTACATACCTTGATAATGCGACTGTTTGTGGTTTTCAAGTTGGTACTGGATGATGATTTGGAATATTCCCTTAGCGTTGGTTGTGAGGGATTGGTACACGCTCTTAAGCGATGAGAGCTGCAGCGCACCGCTCCGCTGCGTCATGAGGGAGTTCTCGTATGACGTCTCTGCTATATACGGCATGAATGTGGTTACGTCCCACCAAGTGAAGTTGAATTTGCTGAGCTTCGAATGGTCCCATACTGAAATAACTGCTCATTTTAATTCTTGTTAAAGTTATATAAAATTTAATTGAAATTGCTGAAAAGTGCCTTCCTTTTTAGCACTGTATAGTGAAATAATGATTTTTACAAGTAAATTTTTACAGGCAAAGTACTGAAGCAAAATATTTTAATGGAACAATTTTTAATTTTTTAGTATACAATGGGTATTGTTTTTTTTTCTATATGTTATTCCTTTTAAAGCTGTGATATCCCAGCGGTGACGGGGTCACGGGTTCAAATCCCAGCAGGCACCAATGTGTTTGTCTATTTAAAATTATGTGCTAATTGATATTATCAATTTATCACATGCTTTTCGGTAAAGGAAAAGATCATGAAGAAACCTGCAAATCTCTAAAGAATTCTGGAGATGTGTGTAACCTACCAATCTGCATTGGAGCAGCGTGGCGAGTCATAGCTCCAACCCTTCTGTCCAACAATGGAGAGAGGAGGCTTATACCCAGCAGTAGGATTGTAACACGCCGTTACTTTGTTAAGATGCATCTTGCTTGAAATACTCCTGGCGGCGTCCAATTGAAGATACATTCGTTTACTGAACATTACTAAGCTGTGATAGCCCAACAGTGAGACCATGTGATTCGTTTCAAAGGATCACAGGTTCAAATCCCAGGCAGGCACTAATGAGTTTTCTATTTAAACTTATGTATGTTATAAGCAATTTATCACACTTTATCGATTAAAACTCATTTAAATATTAAAGATTATAAAAAATACTTACACAATGGTGCATTTATGTGGTCTATGGTAGCAATTAAATGGACATTTTTCAACTGAGCCATACTGGCAAATACAGATTGAGATTTAGAATTACGCAGCATCACACCATCAATATTATGAACTATTATGAACAAATTCACACTGTACTCAAGCAATTGTGAATCTATCAGGTTCACAGCATCACTAACGTTCGTTGGCACATGTGTATTCTCTAGTAAATCTATTAATATCGTTTCTAGAACATTCTTTATAGTTAGACTTGGAAAGAATCCATTGATAACAACACATGGTGTATCTTGGAGTCTCTCTGCCTGGAATCTTTGTAATACTGTCCGTTTTGAGCCGATACCATAAAGGACTACATTGAAATTCTCACTCAAAACATAAAGCCATTTATCAAATAATTGGTCGTAGGTTTGTATTAGATCTGTTACACTATTTTGGTGTTCTTTAGACATTTGTATTTCCGCTCCCTGTACGCTATCCTCAAGATTCATATTCTTCAGCCTCGCTAATGTACGATCTGATGTTGTAATCTGCAAGAATTTATATGAACTTTGACCTAGGCTTTGATTGGGCCGTTGGCGCAGTTAGCAACGGTCACGGGTTCGATTCCCGCCGGCCAACAATTTCTATAAACAATTTGTTATTTCTTCGAGTTTTAAAGAGACCCATAAGGTGGAAGAGCAAGAAAACATGCTTTCTTAATATTCATAGTTGGAAAGGAAGAAAAACCATAAACACAAATTCTGCACTAATAATAAAAATTGTAATATTTCTTTTTTATTTTATTATTACAACTATTTATAACCATAAATTCAAATTACTTACTTTTTTTGTAGAATTCATCATAAAATAATTATCTGGAGTGACAAAATATTCAGACTGTTTTTGTTTCATTTTATCACTATTTTTATTTCTAGTTATTTGTATGGCAGTTTTCTTTGGAGAACTTTCATCATCATCCTTAGTACCACTGTCACTTGCTGAAGTTTCACTCTGAAAGGTAATAAAGACATATTATAAAATGAGCTGTTTGGTAACGCATTGCTGTGGCTGTCTTGTTTCGAATTCCTATCGAAACGTAAGCCGACAGTTAAAAAAAAATGCTCTAATTGCCACCAATCTTTAGAGGATCATCCGCAGGTCATTCTAAAGATTTTCTGAAAATTTTATCATAATCGGTCAAGCCACAAGCACTCCACACATTCACCACCACAATCTCAACAATTGTTTCGCCCCGTAACCGAAGCATCGTCCTCCTGACAATAGTAATATTCTTATTAGTTTTCTATTATGGACCTCCGCAAAGTAACACCTATTTCTATAAATAATTTGAAATTTATTTTTTATTACCACACTTAGTTAAAATGTGTGGATTCGAAAATATGTATAGGAACTCACATAACTATAAGAAAACACTTCTCTTGTAAAAGGAAAAATACGACATTTTTACATTCATTGCTCGATGAAAAAGCTTGCCTGTCTGGCTTGGTAATGCTGTAAAAACTGTTAAATTATAAAAAAACAATACCTCTTCATCACTTTGGTCCGGTACATAATCACTACTACTTCCAGAGAAATCACTGTCAGAACTGTTACTTTCTACTGCTTGAATTATTTCTGAAAAAAAAAAAAAATGTTTGCAGTTAATATTTGCAAAGAATTACAGTTGTTATCTTTCGTATGAGAGTGTGGAGTGGACAAAAACAAATCTTCACCTTATAGCAGAGTAGTCCATGTACATACTCTCTAGTATGAAATTGAAGTTAAGGACCAAACAAATACCCCTAGGTTTGTAAAAGTAACAAATGGGTCAAAGCAGGTGACTGTTAGGACAGCAGTGAAACCCTGGTCCCAACATGGGGAAATGGAATAGGAGCTGACTACCTGACCTGTACTGACATTCTCAGATATTAGAAAAGATCTTTCGTAGGAATCAAATTTACTTATGTTCAAATCAAATCAAAATAGTCTTTATTCAAATAAGCTCTTTTAAGCACTTTTGAATCATCAAGTATCAATATGATTAATGAAGCTACAACTTTTACAGAATGTTGCTCTTACCGAGAAGAACCAGAAAGAAACTCAGTGGTCAATCTTTTAAATATTTTAGTTCTTTTAGGTATGATTAATGTTACTGGATTGACTTTTTAAGAAATGCTAAATAATTTTTTAACTAATAACATTGATTTTGGTCTAAAGGAATTCAATAACTTCAGTTTTAAGTATCAATGCTGCTACTAATATACTAATTATTAGAATTCAATACTTACTTTTTTTCATAATATTCACAACATGTTTTGGTGTGGCCTCATCTATTTTGTGTAACACTTGAGATTTTCTTGGAGTTTTCATAGGAGACTTAATTGTATTACTCACAGCAGCCTTGACAATATTCTGTAAGTCATTTTTGGTGTGGCGAGATTTGAATTTGAATATATCTTGGCCATCTACATCATCGCTACCAAAGAGTGCTAAAATTAATATAATTTCAAACAATAAATTATAATAAAAATTTTACATAAGCATTTACAAATTTCTATTAATTAACCATATTTTAGCATGTTAAAGGTATCACAGTATTAATTGTAATGTGTAATTAAAATTAGTCACTTTAATTCTATCGACCAACTCTGATTGCTAATACTAAAATACATTTATTAGTGCATTATTCTTTTTAATAACTATTGATAAGTTTCTGGAATGGAAATCTTAGCATTGGAAACCTGACAGAATATCTTTATGAAGCTGGGTCATGATTATGAAAGCTATAAAGTATTGTCTTTGATTGCAGTTTCATATTCAATAAAACTCAGGAATCAATAAGCTTATAACAGAGTTAAATGTTATGCATATAAATAGATTAAATAAGTAATATAGAGAGCAATAACATTTGTGGTTAGCTGTCCTCAAAGTAAATTGATCCTTGTATATATATTAAATTTTATATATATATTATAATTCTTAGATAAATTCTTAAATACATATAAAATAAATAAACTTAGACTTGAAAAAACAACTTAAAGTAAGAGAATATACATAGGTTTACCTTTGGGTTTTACTGTTGCACCTTCATCATATTCACTATCTGAACTTTCAACAACATATTTGGTTTTTCTTTTTGTTGGTGATGTATCTAAGAACTCATCATATTTCTTTGGCTTAGTTCTATTTCTAGTAGCTCTTCTAGGTGTAAATTCAGTATCATCCATATCTTTATCCATATTTTTTTTGTAATTTAAGTAACAATTTAAATATTATAAAATTTCTGAAAAAATAATAGAATCAATGTGAGATTTCTTATTACCTTCCATGAGGTAGAACATTCAATTTTGTCAATAGAAGCATTATCGTTTCGTTAAGGGTTAATGTCCATTGTCTTAGTAAAATAATGCAATGGATTTATATTTTATGTTTTGTAACACATTTTTCCATAGTTCATAGGCAAAATTTAAATAACGAAAATGGCTTTCGAAGACAGGCAAGTAAATTATTTTTAATGAAACCTGAGATGGGTATAAAACTTGTTAATATTTTTACCATTATGCTGTGACCGTATCATGTCAGGATTCAGATAAAATAAAACATTGGCAACCAAAATATTAGTGATTTCAATGTTATGAATAATTATAAAATCATAGGTACCCACCTAAAGTAAAATCGTCATCTCCAATAACATTCATTTTATATGTATCAAATATAGAAAAGATAAAGATTCATTAAACAGTTCGACAGAAATGATATGTAATAAGTTTATTTTTATTTACGGTAAATACTATTTTAGCGCCAAAAATGACAATCTGACAAAAAATGCAGTATGTAGATTAAAAATTAAATGTTGCAGAATAAGTTCGTATACTGCGTCCATCATATTATCAGTCTTTTGACAGCTCACGCTCATTAAGTTTTGTATTGCTTACGTACAAATATCATACAAATAATATTTGTACTTTATGGATGGGTACCGCCCACTTAGTGATGTCACACATAATGGTTACTACGATTATGCCACAGATTAAAAATAATCGGTAGAAATCGATGTTACGAGTATTAAAAGACATTTAATAACATTATATAAAGTTTTACTTTCTTCTTAGTTAATACATGAATACAAATAAAACAATCAGGATATTTTAATTTATTTTATTAGCACGAGTCGTCGGAATGATAATCAACACTAGACTCCTCCGATGAGGAGTCTTCAGTAGCAGTTATTATTAGCTCTTGTGTAGATAATATATTATCAAACGCAATATCACGTTCCCAATCAGAGAATATTACTCTTTTAGTTCTTTCCACCACACTTGCCCAGTTCTCGGCCGTTACGTGGGTGCAAGCATTTTTTAGCAATTGCAACATTTTATTCGCTGTGAATGGGGGGCTTGTATTGCATCTCGCAGCATGCCCTTTTACTTGTGCCCATATAAGTTCTATTGCGTTGTACTGGCAGTGGTATGGAGGAATCCGAAGAACAGTATGGCCATATTCTGCTGCCATTTCATTGATTACATAGCGTTTTGCTCTCTTTTTGGTTTTTAATATTTTTATTAATTCAACTTTTATTTTAACATTGAGTCGTCCACATTTTCTCCATTGTCCCGAAGCCAATTAATTATTTCATGCTTTTTATTAGCCTGTGTTGGCATTTTGTCAATTTGACGGGAGTGGTAGGGCGCATTATCAATAAAAATTATTGATGGTTCTTCCAATGAAATGAGCATTTTTTTGAACCACTCTTCATACACATTTGCATTCATCTCTTCGTGGTAGTCATTTGATTTCTTCGATTTAAATGCCAACAGTGCGTCTTGTACAAATCCTTTTGCTGTACCTGCATGGCAAATGATTAGGCGCTCACCTTTTCCCATTGGTACTGAGGAAGTGGAATCAGCAGTATCATCAGTCCAGAAACGAGATAGTGTGTGGTTAGCGTTGAGCCATGTTTCATCCGTGAAAACAATATTTGCCCAATCTTGTATTTTCTTTGCCTCTCTTAAAAAATCACAACGTGCTATAGCTATATCTGTGCGTTCCATTAATAATTTTCTTTTATTTAACTTTTTATATGAAAAGCCAATTGTGTTCAAAACTTTGACCAAAGAAAATTTTTCACCATGAAATAGACCACTTCTTTTCAAAGAAACAATAAGTTTTCTCAAAGTTGGAATTTCTTTTCTCAAGTAGTAATCATATACATGACGACGAATAGCGTCAGCGTCAAAGTCATCAACAGCTGTCACCTTATGAGCCCGGCGCTTTCTTTTTGGTGTAGATGGTTTGTTTTGCTCCAAGCCGCTCCTGCCGTAGGCATCAGTAGTGATTTTAGTCACAGTTGATAGACTGATCCCCAACGCGGCTGCAACACGGTTTCGGACTTGCGTGATAGGTATAAGAGGTCCGCCATTTTGATTTTCTTGCTCAAAATACTCATGAAGTTTTAACACTAACTGTCTCGATTGTGCTTTCAACACACGTCCTTTCGGCATTTTCACGATCAATTAATATAAGTTTCACAAAAGTTTTTCCGAGGAATAAAGCTACTTAACTCAAGGTGTAACAGATGCGAGAGAACACTCAGCGAACGTAAATGCGTGTGACCATAGATTATTAACTATAAAATAGATGGTTGAGATTCATACATTGGCGCGAGCCTATTTTCGGTGGTATGGGGGGGTGCAGAGTAGCACTATAGTTACTTACATTCTCATTCATAAAAAACTATCTGCCTCTCACCCGTTTCATTCATAAAAACGGATTCAGTCTCAGCTCTGACTCTTTCTCACATATGGAGTAGTAATATATATAACGTATGACGTAAAATCGTAGTAAAATTAGTGATGTACTTGGTGCGCTAAAACCGTAACTAGTGATGTCAAAGTTTTATCGATTCGCATTTTACTCTTACCGATTATTTGGATAACCGGTTTTCCTGTAACATATTAATAATGATTTTTAGATTTTAATAAAACAAAATATTTAAGGAAATTCTTTAATAGACTTTTACTGTAATAAAAAAATTTATATTCAACAGCCGTTTTACATTTCTATGTGCATGCTTCTTAAAAAAAAAAGTTTTTTCCTAAACACGCTAAAAGTGCAACTTCAAAAATGATTACTATTTTTAAATAGGAAACAGAATCGGCGATCATGTATCTTGAAAATATAGGAATTGTTATTTAAATTATTATATATTATTATTAAATATAATTAATTATAAGTATTCACTCGAAAACAAATTTACAAGATTAGTATTTGAAACAATAGATGCTTTCGTTTTTACCGTTTTAGTATTTAGGAAAAAACATTATTCTTAAAAGGAGTATACTTGATGGTAAATTATAAATATTAGTCTTTTTTAGATATATTGGTAGTATTTTTATAGAATATTAGTGGTTTTTATCTCTAAGTATAATATTTTCCATCAAACCAGTTAACACTTCGGATTTATACATATAAAGTAAGAATTAAATTGTGAAATTTTGCCATAATTAATGTGCCAATTGATACCAAGCTTTTCGATGAAAGAAAACATCATGAGGAACTATACTCCATGGGTTAAGTATTTAGCTAAATGTAAACATGTCAAAACAGGTAGTTTATAGTAGGCATTATCTGCCTACTATAAAGTACCTTTTTTATTACAACACATTATACTAACATTTAATATAATTTTTAATTCTTTTAAAGAATTTAAAATTATTGATAGTATTCGCACCACTTTATTATGGCGTGATTGCTATCAATAATTTTTACAAACTTTACAACAATAAATAAGAATTATAAATTTTTTAAAGAAAACGATGGATAATATTAAATACACTAAATTACTACACATTTAAGTATCACAGAGTAAAGCTCGTAGAATATTGATATTATGTTGCGTTGGTTAATCCAATTACCATTTTAGGTAGTTTACTTGGCTAATTTGTATCTGCTGAATTTTATTAAATTATATATTGCTGTTTTGCTATACTAAGGGTATAAATATTTAATTTTAGAAAATACCAATCAATTTATGAAAATTACATTTATAAATAATAGAGATATTCTTTTGACAACTGCAGTTGAATCCCAATTTTTTCATTTGTTAATAATATTATTGTTATGACATATTTGTCACTCCTGAATCACATGGTTTTGTTTGTTTACATCTTGTTATGTTTCTATACTTATGGAGTATATATAGTAAAATAATAAAAATTTTGAATCAATTTTTAAATGTTAATAATAGTAATATTAGTTAGTTACTTTTGCCTCATGTATCATAGTTCTATAACTTTACTTGCGATAAAATTTTCCATTTCCATTATCGTTTTCCAAGTATCTGCAGTACTGTGAATTCTCCTTAATTGATACACCGTTGTCTAACTCGCATTATGATTACGATTATGCAAAAAACTTTTAACAAATCATATTTATGATTAATGCAAGTTAACCAGGAATTATAGTTTTTTAAGTTATATACATTTTTGACTAATTAACACTTTACATGCCATATAATGCCATTCCAAAGATATAAGTTTTTGTGATGGATAATATAATTTTAACTAGATCAAATCTTTCAGTTTTATTAGACAATAGCGTAATTATAAAAATTTCACAATTTAAATAATCCTGTTTTGAAAATATATTACTCCCAGGATTGCTCAGGTTTTTAGTTTTGCTACACAAGTAAAAACACGTGTTTTGAATAGGAATAAATGGTGTTAATGTTAAAATACACAATTTTTAGCAGCAATACAGGCAGAACTCATAATTCATTATAAGCCCCTCGTTTAAGCAAACTAACAATTAAACTAGCAACTAAGCAATTGTTATTCATTTTCCTGAGTAATGAAAATTTTAAACCCATTCATCTCAAAATATAAGTTTTTGAGTTGTACCGCTATTGCTGCACATGACCGATATATCAATATACTGAACCGGTAATATGATATGGCTTGGGTCTGGAAAATATTTCTGATGGAATACAAGGTACTATAACTATCAAACAATAATATTAACCAATCATGTTTTAAACAATGAAACCAAATTATGATCCGTTCTAGTGTGCTAGAGCCCCCTTATCCACGGATTTGAGAAAAAATCCATTGGGTCCTAGTTAAGAAGTTTCAAACTTCATAATGTTTGTCAATTATACTAATATGAATACTATTTTGAAGACACAACCTTCTCTTGAGTCCTCTAGCATTGAAGCGGACTTTTACAGCCTTATTCCAAAATTCCGAATGGTTCAGGCGGCAAAATAAATTGTTAGTGAATAAAAGCATTCGCGCTGTGAAAATGTTATTACTAATGTCAATAAATGAGGCTAAATAATTATGATTCGACTGAAGCTCTTCATATATGTTCATCTGCATCATCGGGCTCGTGGACATTTCCCGGCGGAAGACTTCGCAGCATATTTAACCTGTAATAAATAAGTTATTCTTTAATAATGTATAGATAGAACATTAGTTTGCAAAGATTACAGACAATCTTGGCATTGATATCCCCTGAGTAGAATAGACCACCCTCATTTCTTACCGAGGTGTCGCGAAAACCGATTAAGGTAAGTTGACGTCGGGCAGGCGACCGGTCGTAAGATACCAAATCATGTGATAACATGTTTAAAACAAGTTGTGCCTACCCCATTTAGAGTGGGATAAGGGTAGGAGAATGATGCATTGACAAATAACAGAGATTTTAAATTTTAAAAATATATTTTTAGCTTCTACTGGTCTTAAATAGTGTCTGGAAAATATTTTTTTCGTGTCTATAACTTTGTCTACAGTTATATTTTAAGTATAGAATAGAGACTATAATTATAAATTTTGTTTTTTTAATAATAAAATATAAGGGGTATCTGTGACAATCTTTGTGTTATGTTAAATATCTTTGATTTTATACTGTTAGCAGTACCAGGCTAAAAATATTATGCTTTCCAAATACTGTATTGTATGTGACAAAGTTCCAATGATCATCACTAATATGTCTTTTAAGCTATTCTTATATCACACACTTTTTTGCATCACTATAATAGAGGAAAAATTGTACCAAACATTTTTTGTTATATGTCAAACGGATTACGCAGTTAGCCCATTAGACATATAAGCTTCAGTTTTAATAGAAAGTGAAATGGACAGACTGACATACTTTACATCAAATATTTACTTGCCTTCATCTAGTCAAATCAATTGACCTAATCATGTGCTTCATCCCATAAAGCATCAACAGCATATAGCCCTTAGACGTCATCCCAATGAGTACTCTCTTTGGCTATGACCAGGTTCATCTGAAAATTATTGCAAATACATTTTAATAAATATGGAACAAGCTATGGATAGCTCAGCGGTGAGGCCGTTCGACTCTGTAAAGACGATCATGGGTTTATACCCCGCGCAGGCACATGTCTAATTGACAATTGCAATTTATGACACGCTTTTCGGTGAAGGAAAATATGGTAAGGAAATCCGCATACTTCTAGCGAATTCTAGGGATATGCGTAACCTACCAATCCGCATTGGAGCAACGCGATGGTAGGTCTTTGCTACAATACTTCTCTCCAAAAAACGGATAGAGGAAGCTTATGGTTCCCACTGCTGGGGTGGATAACAGGCCGTTACTTTAAACATACACATGCCAATTTTTGTGTTTACAAACAAAAATGATTTATATTTGAAACATTTTAACTCACTTGAAGAATATCAGCCATTGTATCAGATATTAATGAATTCATTGCAACAACAGTAGCAGTGCCTTGACCAGACACAGTTACTCAGACAAAAAATCTAGTTGAAATGTGCATAACTAAATGGGATAGTATGTTAAAGTATCTTGAACAAATAACTTTCTGTTAAATAATTAAAGTATGTCTGTAATCCATATTGTCTGTCGCAGAAAGAATAAAAACTATTCAGAAATAACCACCTAAAACATAGAATATAACTGATATTGGGTATGACATATGATATACAACACTTCAATAAAGCATACACAATAAATATTACTATAGAAGGAAAAGTTTTATTTTTATTATTTTAGTTTTATTTTTACTTATATTTTAAAATTAAAAAATAAAACTTCCCAATATTATTACAGTTCAATAAAAACACTAAGGATATACTATAATGCTATATGCTTCGAGGTCCCTGCTTTAATAAATGTATTATAAATTGAAAAACACTAGCTTAAATTGTACTATATATTATAGAAAAAGAATATAGCACGAAAAATACTATATTTTTATCGCTAATTGCAATTGTCGTGCTTTTTTTAATTAACTGTGAATGGAACGCACCCGCAGCCCTGCATAGGGAATGTAGGAACGAAACTGATTCATGTATTTACGGGGCTTAGTTAGTTAGTAGCTCTAACTCCGTGTCATTATCCAGCGAAAAGTAATAAAAAATAATCATGGAAAAATAAATAATGATTGAAAATAGATGTGTCCTATTTTTTTTCCTGAATTTCCTAAAAGTACTATATTTTTTTGATTTAAAAAGAAAAATAGTATTTTTCTTCAAAAAAAAGGTGGCAACCCTAATCGCGCCCTTTTTGATTAAATAGGGGCAACACTGTGCCGTTATTGTTTTCGGTGGGGACTGGAGTGGGGAGTCTTCCATTTGATAAAACGTTTCAGTGACATTCAGTCCTTGTTCGTCATTCAAGAGAAGTGCATCTCGGAACGGGAATTGTGGTATTCCTATTATATCGTGTTATTGTATATAGTGTGCGTTAACAAGAAGTTTATGGAATTGTCTAATTTTAATTAAAAATCATTTGTTGGTTTATATATTTTTGCGTAAGTAAAAAGTGATTACAGTTATATATTACGTATAACGAACGTTTCAGGTGAGTCAGTACGTTTCAATTTTCTTCGTATTAAATAGTGCAAAAGTATAGTTTATTTGTTATTAAGTTTTGGATAACTACTCACATTTTATCCGAGAATGTTTGTTGAAATTCAAACATTTGAGTTGTTGAGTTTGTGATAGTGAATGTATATAGTGCTTGTGTATAGTGGCGGTGGTGGAGGTTTGTACATGTGTTTTTTACGAATCCTGCATGTATCAGGTATGATAACCAATTGTCCACTCTACATTTAGCATTATATACATTTTCTATTTTACTTCATCGCCGATTATAGCAAAATAATTTTATTATTACTTTTGCATAATTACTCTGTTTTAATCATAGCTTAGGTAAATATAGACATTGTAATCTTTAATATTTAATGACTAGCAGCGTCTGACTGCCCTCCTGTAAAAGCTGCAGGGCTTTTTCTTCTCATCTAACAGTATGGTTGAGGTGGACACTGCAGTGTTCTTTCTTCCCATACTGTGTAGGCGTTTTGTTGGTAATGTTCGTTTTCTGTATCGTCGAACATTAGCTTCAAAAGCGCGCTACTTTGTTAGACGTTTTATTAACGGGCTAGCCATTATAAAGGTGTCGTACTGATTTCTGAAATTGCGCAGTTTTGGTAATTCGTACGTCATTAACTTTTACATTTTTTTTGTTGTAATGGTAATGTGTTGCGGTTGGCAAAGAGCCGGTATTTGGCACCTGCAATACATGTAAAACCTAAATTCTTTTCCCAGTCGCTTTTGGCTACTGATGTTTGAGTGCACGCTTACATCTGTGGCTAAAATTACGGGAATCTAACTTAGCTTCATAAATTCAGACTTCACTTGAGTATTAGTTACCTCAAATGCATTTTCTCAAATTACAGAGGTCCTGGTGGTTGACGCTACTGTTCGGCCTGGCGCTGTTCGAGCGCTCGAGGCGACGGCGGAGCGACAGCAGCTGCGGCATAGCCGGACGGGCCGGCCTGGGGTGAGGGGCGGCGGCACGTCTCCATTGGCAGCAGCGAGGCCAGACCAGCGTAGCTCGTGGAGTCACGAGGCCAGCTGTCGGACTGCCCTCCTGTAAAATTAATCCATTAATTTCATTCAATCCATTAATTTTTACATTTTTTTTTTGTAATGGTAATGTGTTGAGGTTGGCAAAGAGCCGGTATTTGGCACCTGCAATACATGTAAAACCTTAATTCTTTTCCCAGTCGCTTTTGGCTACTGATGTTTGAGTGCACGCTTACATCTGTGGCTGAAATTACGGGAATCTAACTTAGCTTCATAAATTCAGACTTCACTTGAGTATTAGTTACCTCAAATGCATTTTCTCAAATTACAGAGGTCCTGGTGGTTGACGCTACTGTTCGGCCTGGCGCTGTTCGAGCGCTCGAGGCGACGGCGGAGCGACAGCAGCTGCGGCATAGCCGGACGTGCCGGCCTGGGGTGAGGGGCGGCGGCACGTCTCCATTGGCAGCAGCGAGGCCAGACCAGCGTAGCTCGTGGAGTCACGAGGCCAGCTGTCGGACTGCCCTCCTGTAAAATTAATCCATTAATTTCATTCAATCCATTAATTTTTACATTTTTTTTTTGTAATGGTAATGTGTTGCGGTTGGCAAAGAGCCGGTATTTGGCACCTGCAATACATGTAAAACCTTAATTCTTTTCCCAGTCGCTTTTGGCTACTGATGTTTGAGTGCACGCTTACATCTGTGGCTAAAATTACGGGAATCTAACTTAGCTTCATAAATTCAGACTTCACTTGAGTATTAGTTACCTCAAATGCATTTTCTCAAATTACAGAGGTCCTGGTGGTTGACGCTACTGTTCGGCCTGGCGCTGTTTGAGCGCTCGAGGCGACGGCGGAGCGACAGCAGCTGCGGCATAGCCGGACGGGCCGGCCTGGGGTGAGGGGCGGCGGCACGTCTCCATTGGCAGCAGCGAGGCCAGACCAGCGTAGCTCGTGGAGTCACGAGGCCAGCTGTCGGACTGCCCTCCTGTAAAATTAATCCATTAATTTCATTCAATCCATTAATTTTTACATTTTTTTTTGTAATGGTAATGTGTTGCGGTTGGCAAAGAGCCGGTATTTGGCACCTGCAATACATGTAAAACCTTAATTCTTTTCCCAGTCGCTTTTGGCTACTGATGTTTGAGTGCACGCTTACATCTGTGGCTGAAATTACGGGAATCTAACTTAGCTTCATAAATTCAGACTTCACTTGAGTATTAGTTACCTCAAATGCATTTTCTCAAATTACAGAGGTCCTGGTGGTTGACGCTACTGTTCGGCCTGGCGCTGTTCGAGCGCTCGAGGCGACGGCGGAGCGACAGCAGCTGCGGCATAGCCGGACGTGCCGGCCTGGGGTGAGGGGCGGCAGCACGTCTCCATTGGCAGCAGCGAGGCCAGACCAGCGTAGCTCGTGGAGTCACGAGGCCAGCTGTCGGACTGCCCTCCTGTAAAATTAATCCATTAATTTCATTCAATCCATTAATTTTTACATTTTTTTTTTGTAATGGTAATGTGTTGCGGTTGGCAAAGAGCCGGTATTTGGCACCTGCAATACATGTAAAACCTTAATTCTTTTCCCAGTCGCTTTTGGCTACTGATGTTTGAGTGCACGCTTACATCTGTGGCTGAAATTACGGGAATCTAACTTAGCTTCATAAATTCAGACTTCACTTGAGTATTAGTTACCTCAAATGCATTTTCTCAAATTACAGAGGTCCTGGTGGTTGACGCTACTGTTCGGCCTGGCGCTGTTCGAGCGCTCGAGGCGACGGCGGAGCGACAGCAGCTGCGGCATAGCCGGACGTGCCGGCCTGGGGTGAGGGGCGGCGGCACGTCTCCATTGGCAGCAGCGAGGCCAGACCAGCGTAGCTCGTGGAGTCACGAGGCCAGCTGTCGGACTGCCCTCCTGTAAAATTAATCCATTAATTTCATTCAATCCATTAATTTTTACATTTTTTTTTTGTAATGGTAATGTGTTGCGGTTGGCAAAGAGCCGGTATTTGGCACCTGCAATACATGTAAAACCTTAATTCTTTTCCCAGTCGCTTTTGGCTACTGATGTTTGAGTGCACGCTTACATCTGTGGCTGAAATTACGGGAATCTAACTTAGCTTCATAAATTCAGACTTCACTTGAGTATTAGCTACCTCAAATGCATTTTCTCAAATTACAGAGGTCCTGGTGGTTGACGCTACTGTTCGGCCTGGCGCTGTTCGAGCGCTCGAGGCGACGGCGGAGCGACAGCAGCTGCGGCATAGCCGGACGTGCCGGCCTGGGGTGAGGGGCGGCGGCACGTCTCCATTGGCAGCAGCGAGGCCAGACCAGCGTAGCTCGTGGAGTCACGAGGCCAGCTGTCGGACTGCCCTCCTGTAAAATTAATCCATTAATTTTATTCAATCCATTAATTTTTACATTTTTTTTGTAATGGTAATGTGTTGCGGTTGGCAAAGAGCCGGTATTTGGCACCTGCAATACATGTAAAACCTTAATTCTTTTCCCAGTCGCTTTTGGCTACTGATGTTTGAGTGCACGCTTACATCTGTGGCTGAAATTACGGGAATCTAACTTAGCTTCATAAATTCAGACTTCACTTGAGTATTAGCTACCTCAAATGCATTTTCTCAAATTACAGAGGTCCTGGTGGTTGACGCTACTGTTCGGCCTGGCGCTGTTCGAGCGCTCGAGGCGACGGCGGAGCGACAGCAGCTGCGGCATAGCCGGACGGGCCGGCCTGGGGTGAGGGGCGGCGGCACGTCTCCATTGGCAGCAGCGAGGCCAGACCAGCGTAGCTCGTGGAGTCACGAGGCCAGCTGTTGGACTGCCCTCCTGTAAAATTAATCCATTAATTTCATTCAATCCATTAATTTTTACATTTTTTTTTTGTAATGGTAATGTGTTGCGGTTGGCAAAGAGCCGGTATTTGGCACCTGCAATACATGTAAAACCTTAATTCTTTTCCCAGTCGCTTTTGGCTACTGATGTTTGAGTGCACGCTTACATCTGTGGCTGAAATTACGGGAATCTAACTTAGCTTCATAAATTCAGACTTCACTTGAGTATTAGCTACCTCAAATGCATTTTCTCAAATTACAGAGGTCCTGGTGGTTGACGCTACTGTTCGGCCTGGCGCTGTTCGAGCGCTCGAGGCGACGGCGGAGCGACAGCAGCTGCGGCATAGCCGGACGTGCCGGCCTGGGGTGAGGGGCGGCGGCACGTCTCCATTGGCAGCAGCGAGGCCAGACCAGCGTAGCTCGTGGAGTCACGAGGCCAGCTGTCGGACTGCCCTCCTGTAAAATTAATCCATTAATTTCATTCAATCCATTAATTTTTACATTTTTTTTTGTAATGGTAATGTGTTGCGGTTGGCAAAGAGCCGGTATTTGGCACCTGCAATACATGTAAAACCTTAATTCTTTTCCCAGTCGCTTTTGGCTACTGATGTTTGAGTGCACGCTTACATCTGTGGCTGAAATTACGGGAATCTAACTTAGCTTCATAAATTCAGACTTCACTTGAGTATTAGTTACCTCAAATGCATTTTCTCAAATTACAGAGGTCCTGGTGGTTGACGCTACTGTTCGGCCTGGCGCTGTTCGAGCGCTCGAGGCGACGGCGGAGCGACAGCAGCTGCGGCATAGCCGGACGGGCCGGCCTGGGGTGAGGGGCGGCGGCACGTCTCCATTGGCAGCAGCGAGGCCAGACCAGCGTAGCTCGTGGAGTCACGAGGCCAGCTGTCGGACTGCCCTCCTGTAAAATTAATCCATTAATTTCATTCAATCCATTATTTTTTACATTTTTTTTTTGTAATGGTAATGTGTTGCGGTTGGCAAAGAGCCGGTATTTGGCACCTGCAATACATGTAAAACCTTAATTCTTTTCCCAGTCGCTTTTGGCTACTGATGTTTGAGTGCACGCTTACATCTGTGGCTGAAATTACGGGAATCTAACTTAGCTTCATAAATTCAGACTTCACTTGAGTATTAGCTACCTCAAATGCATTTTCTCAAATTACAGAGGTCCTGGTGGTTGACGCTACTGTTCGGCCTGGCGCTGTTCGAGCGCTCGAGGCGACGGCGGAGCGACAGCAGCTGCGGCATAACCGGACGGGCCGGCCTGGGGTGAGGGGCGGCTGCACGTCTCCATTGGCGGCAGCGAGGCCAGACCAGCGTAGCTCGTGGAGTCACGAGGCCAGCTGTCGGACTGCCCTCCTGTAAAATTAATCCATTAATTTCATTCAATCCATTAATTTTTACATTTTTTTTTTGTAATGGTAATGTGTTGCGGTTGGCAAAGAGCCGGTATTTGGCACCTGCAATACATGTAAAACCTTAATTCTTTTCCCAGTCGCTTTTGGCTACTGATGTTTGAGTGCACGCTTACATCTGTGGCTGAAATTACGGGAATCTAACTTAGCTTCATAAATTCAGACTTCACTTGAGTATTAGTTACCTCAAATGCATTTTCTCAAATTACAGAGGTCCTGGTGGTTGACGCTACTGTTCGGCCTGGCGCTGTTCGAGCGCTCGAGGCGACGGCGGAGCGACAGCAGCTGCGGCATAGCCGGACGGGCCGGCCTGGGGTGAGGGGCGGCGGCACGTCTCCATTGGCAGCAGCGAGGCCAGACCAGCGTAGCTCGTGGAGTCACGAGGCCAGCTGTCGGACTGCCCTCCTGTAAAATTAATCCATTAATTTCATTCAATCCATTAATTTTTACATTTTTTTCTTCCTTTAGTTGCACTTAGTCTAGTGCTATTCCATCTCTGAAAATAATTTTAAAAAATTAAAAAAATCAAAAATTGTTACTATTCAAATAGAACCTCTTATGAACAAGGTTGTATTTGAATCTATATGAATAGTTGTTCTATAATATAAAAAAAATGTTGTCTGTGTCATTATGCATTGATTTGTTAAGAAAGAGTAAATGGGTTCACTTTTAGAAAAATTGCTTTTTATTATTGCATAAGTATGAAGGAGAAATATTGTTTGTTATTTAATTTCTGTTAGATATAAACAGTTGCACATTTTAAGTGATTTATAAATTACATAAATATTTACTTTCAGTTTTATAGAACAGTCTTTTAATATTGCTGTTATTCTTTCATTCATTACACATACTATTATATCTTTTATTAGCACTGTAAATGTAAAGATATCTCAAATCATAACTATAAATAACATCATGTGACAATCATATTAAAATAAAAAATTACTCTTAATCTTGGATCTGAGGATTCTTGAATCTGCAATTAATCAATCAATCGTTTAATCAATCGTAAATTTAAATTTTGCTTTTGCTTTTTAATTAAAAATCAACAATAGTGTTATATAAAGCAATATACCCTATATTGCTTTATACAGAATAAACTTGCTCTCTTTTGCTATTTACTCCCTTTTCATCCGAGTCTCATTATAAAAAACTTGACAATCATTTTTAAAGTTCTAATATAATACAATGAAGTATACAACTTCAATTAAAAAGTACTTCTAAAAAAAAATATTAAGTAGACCATTTAAGTTATGTCCAAATTATTCATAACTAAGATAGATACACACTTATGATCAATTAGAACAACTTCTAAAAAACTTTCACTTTAATGTTCCATTATTAATCATTTATTGCACTACAAGACACTAGAAGCTATATAAAATCGCAAGACATATCCTTAATATAATAATGAATATAGCTAATTCATCAATCGAAATTATATATCATAATTTTTATATAACGATAACTAAGTCAAATATGAAATAAAAATTATACTGCATGTTAAAGGTTTTAGGCTATCCATGCAAGGTTAGGTTATTATATTTAGATGTGAGAATGTAAATTTTAAGAAAGCTCTTACTATTATTGAGATGCACAAAATTCATTAAAACTCAACACTTACATTTATATAATGATTAAGTAAATCCTCTTCCTATTGTTTTATAACTGCACGTTTCTTCGTTGTTATATTTCTCATTTTAAGAAATATCTCAACAGCTACTGGTGAAATAAGACTTGATACATTTAATTTGCTTCTAATTTCTTAATTTCTTAAAATTCTTGAAACAAATATCACTAATATTTGTTTCAAGAATTTTGCTAACTAAATTAAAACAAAATTATACATTTTAGTAAAAATTAAAGTACTAGAACTTTACAACGGGAAATTTAAAAATTTAATACACCGCCCATTCGTTAATAAAATCAACTTGTTGTCTTGTTATATGATAGACAGTCAAAATGAGAATGAGTGCGTAAAAATATGTATGTAGGAGTGGAGCGAGATGCAGCTGAGACTATTTTCATACGATTCATTCATAAATACGTACATGTGCAAGAGGGATGCGAGATAACATGTGTTGGCGCCTGTAGTAAAACCGCCCTGCGTGTGACTATCACGGGCGTTTCGTTGAGAGTGACAGATCACGTCAAAATGGCGGTCGAGCGGAAGGTCTGTTGATGTTGCCAGTTAATGTATAATATATTTTTTATGATTATAATAAATACACACGGATTAACATTTATTTTCAAAAAACTAAGGCAATATTAAATCAAAATGTTGATTTCTATATCTGTTATTAGTTTACGTAGGTTATCATTAATCGAATTACTTAGGTACGTAATTCGATTAATGATAGTAGGTACTATAATCGGAATGGTATCGCATACGAGAATCTTTAGGACATCACTAAATATGTAAATCGTCAATCTGTCAAAAGATGGTTAATATAATGGACAGTGTATAGTCTTTGGTTCGAACCAAGAACTAGGAGATCAAGAATTGGGCAAATATTTTAAACACTTGATTACATATCTCATTTATGCGATTATTCTTGATTACAAAATACATCAAATTTTGTCAAAAGTGCACATGGACTCGTTAAAATCTATAACACAAGGTCGTGTAATGCGGACTTCTCATGAATTTGTTTTATGTTGTTGTTGTTCAACTTGTTCCATAATGTTGTTTCAAAATTCAACAATGCTGTTTCGTCGAACACAGCATAGGTAACTATCAAATTGATAAAAATTATGGCTTCATTTATGTAATAATTGATTTAAAAAAATGCTTTGCAAAATTATCGGCAACATTGTTATATATGTGAATCATATTGATAAAGGAATACAAAGGAAGGATTTATTATAATAAAATAAGCGCACATTACATCATTTCATTTATTTGCTCAACTTCGAACAATGACAATTTCGAAAATCACAGTTAAAATACCTGACAATTGTTTTGTAACTATCATATTACGCGACAACAAACGCCAGTACGTTAATGGGAATTGGGTATAAAATGGTATTATAAATATTATTTTATTGGCCACAGTACATTCTTTTTTATTTAATAAATTATGTTTATATATTGTGTTGTTATATCGGTACTTTTATTATAAGGAATCAGGGAATGAAAAAAAACACTATCATAAAATAGTATATACATATTACAAAGAAGAGAATTGATGGGGGAATATAAAAACAAAGACAATTATTTAAAAAAAAAATGAGCATAAATGAGGAGCGATTGACTTGAAAGACACAAAATACAATTATAATTAAGCAAGAAAATGACTATCATTCACTAAAATTCTTTTTAAATAACTTTTAAACAATCAATCGAAATCAAAACTTTTAAATATAGATACTTTAATTACAAAATCACAATACGCCATCGGAATATCACCTGTGTGTAAAAAACATTAAATGGTGTCTCATGGTGATAAAACTTAAAATTTAGTACTTAGATATATTGTAATGGTGGGATCATAGCTCTATATACAACACCAACAAATTCAATATTCTATAATCACTCGAGTCACCTATAACTTCTAAATTAATGTCACAGAGCTTTGTACAGAAAGCACGCAGAGACCGAAAAACGTAGACAGTACTCTATTAGGGTAATTTGTACAAAACTATGTTACAGAACTTTATAAACAATTATTGCATTCAATTACCACGCTACTTCGAGTAGATCAAAAGTGCTACTTTAAATATCTACCACATAATTTCTGAAAGCCAATTACATTTTAGCAATGCCAATATTATTACTACAGCATTTCACTCATTCTTCTCCGTTTCGTTCAATATATTTCCAAAATGTTAGCCAATAATGTATACACGATACGTTTTGAATATTTTATTACATTAATATTTCCATTTTAAATATGAGTTTATATTGAATACATCGCAATAATTTATATTAAACATAACGATAAGAGAATGTCCACAGAGACGACATATATAAAATATACCTTCGAGCCTACATCGAAAACTACGCAAACGCGCAAAAAGCGTCCAGCATACTATTATAACATACACATTAAAAGTAATCATTTAAAAGCGGCACAGTAAAAGACCGCGAGAGACAAAATTGTTAGGATCGAATATCGTCTTGAGATCAATAATAGTAAACGAAGTATTGAATCCGAGGATTCACAACTAAACATACGTAACACTTCCACCGACCACGCACTCCCACTATGGAGCAACGTTTCAATTCCACTTCGCGAGACTCCAACGTTAACGTCGAAGGTTGGCTGACCGAGAACTATTAATACTAATGCTTTAGTGCTTCACATCGGCACATATTTCATCGACTTTCGAACCACTTTTGAGAACCTGAATACAGTAGGCATATGAATCAGGTGCTTAGTTGTACATTGGACTTCTTTAAGATGTTAAATTATCTATTTTCACTGTATTCAAGCAAAGACAAAAAACTTTCCATAAATATAGTTATATCAATGTTGATTTTTGTTATAAATGTGTTATAATTGTCTATAGTCCAAGTTCTGATATTTCAATAAACGAAATGTAATATTTAGCAGGGCTTATGCCGACCAAATAGTTTTTTGGACTAAACATTTCTAAATATGTTTACAATTGTTACATATTAAATTTGACAATAACAAACATTTAGAGGATATTTTTACTTTCACTTTATTGAGTTACAAGATCAATTCTTAATTTGCATAACAATTCCATAATTTTGTTCGAAATCTATTCGTACATTAGCATAAAATAATTATGATATGGCGGGTAAATGGAAGGGAGGCGGTGTGTGGGTGTGCTTAGTATAGCTAATGCAAACAGTAGAGCAATATTAAATTGAATATGGTTACGTCCTATATACAAATATGGTTTTTTTTTAAATATTGATAGACAACTCTGTAACAATGACCGAATACTGGGAAAATTTAATTAGTGAATAGTAAATTTGTTTATATTTTCCTTCTAGAAATCATATAAAACGTTTTATTGCCAAATGTGATGTCAATTTCAAATATATTTGTCAAATATATTTATTTTTTTGACTGTGACATTGCATATATGTATATGGAATAATATTTAACTCATTTATAGTACTGCATTGGATTTGGATTAAGCATGACCAACCAAGATTTAACAATTTCTAACTGCTTGCATTAGTAAGCCACGAACGTGGCGCGTCTTTGGTATAGAGGCGGGAGGGCCGTAACAATGTCTATTCAATAGCTGTGATAGAATATTATACTTAGATAATTTGTTTAATACCCTAATTCTATGAACGTGCGTGCCACACCGACCAACAACAGCGTTCTCGAATCACCGATTATCACTATAATTAATCATACAATTTACTATTCAACAATACTGTTATTTTACACTCCATTTCAAAATTACTTATCTACATCATCATGGCGTTATTAAGAAATAATCGCGTCAAGGATATTTCTATAGACAAACAATATTAATGATTATACTAAAATAACTGTTTGTTCTATTTTTATTACACAAATTGAGTTGAGATAATATAAAATTGCGTTATTAAGAAATAATTGCGAACAATGATTATGGAGAATAACTTTTGGGAAAATTTCAACTTCAAAATATTACTAATACAAAAAACCCGAATTATTAAAGACGTAAGACAAGATTGGTATGGTATGGACATGTAATAAGAAGTGATGAAAATCATGTGACCAAACGCGTGTTAAATATGAATATTGATGAAAATGTGACTAAAGAATGGCCTATAAAGAGATGGTTGGATTGTGTGAAGCCAGCGCCAGAGTTGACAATTAATAGGAGAGAATGGAAGAGGAAAATATTTTTATACCCCACTTGCTAATAAAAATTGGTGGGGTATCATCAGTGTTATGCAAGTTCCCTATATTGAAACAATTATAATAGAGTATTCGTAATATTTTGCATATTAAAGTATAACCATTAATTTGAGAAAATTTATCTTTATGACAAGCGATCGGTGTGGCCTTTGTTACGGCACCCAACTAACGGCTTCATTACTACGCCGATGATCGGTATTTGCTAAGTGGTTGGCGCGGGACCTGAAAGCCTTAGTTAACGATGCGTCGAGACCACGTTCCAAAGTCCAAAGTCTAGGACTATTCACATCGCCAAATACCGTCTGTAAGACGCGCTGTATCCCGCATACCGTTCAAGAGTATCTAGAACGTTCCTTACGCCTGTTTGACCCGTTTCCTCGGCGGCCCTATGGGAGGGATCTGCTGTTGCTGAGTGGCGAGCGCCCGAAACGCCTCCGCTATGAGATGAGGGTGCGAAGAGATCATGTTCTTCCAACCAGCTGTATCCATCACGTCCGTTGCGTGACTCCTGAAACAAAGCAAAATAACACTCACACAACTGTTGTCATATCAAATCAAAATATTTCTTGCACAAATAAGCTCTTGCAAGCACTTTTGAATCGTCAAGCATCAATTACATTTCAAATTCAAAATATTCTCTATTGAAATAAGACTGTTTTTAGTACTTTGGAATCGTCATATGTTTTTAATTAAGAAGCTACCGCTAATTCGAGTTTGCTCCTACCCAGAAGAACAAGCAAGAAACTCGGCGGATAATCTTTTAAACAAAATTATTACAATTTGATTGATGGTTCCAGTTAATCGTTCAGCTTGACAGCTTGAAGCGTAGCTGACTGCAGTTAAGATATGCTACTATCACTGAAATTATCCTCAATTGTATAGTAACCTTTACGTAACAGCATCTTTTTAAGATTTCTAAAGTTATTGTATATAGTTTCGAACCCATCCGGGTTCGAAACTAGTCGGCCTAACCCTAGTCCTAATCGGGCTAGAATAAGACGTGAGTATAGCCGGTTCTATACAATAACTAAAAAAAAATGATTTCTAAACTTGTGTAAAAATTATTGAAGCTATGGTTCGGAATGTTGCTCTTGACGTGAAGCACCAGAAACTCGTCAATTTTTTAAACATTTTTAATTAATATTATTTAACTGCAGTCTTGTTTGAAACTGACAGGATTTTCAAATCCAAGCATTTTTATCATTCATATAATCTTCAATTGTGTAATATGCTTTTAATAATATAAGCATTACATATAAGCACTTATTTAAAAACTTTTCTATAGTCTAGTCTTAATATTGATTGCAGAATTGTATTGTAGAAGCGAATACCTAGACCAGCGAGGAGGTCGCGGAGATCACGGGTTCAACCCGGGCAGACACCAATGAGTTTTTCTGTTAAAACTTATATTTCTAATTGATAATTGCAATTTATCACACGCTTTTCGGTGAAGGAGAACATTGTGAGGAGACCTGCATATCTCTAGAGAATTTTGGAGATATGTGTAACCAATCCGCATTTGAGCAGCGTGGTAGGCCTTAGCTGCAATCCTTCTCCCCAAAACGGAGAGAAGAGGCCTATTCTCAACAGTGGGATAGTAACAGGCCGCTACTTTACTTTTTTTTATACATGTTCCTTCACGACGTTTTCCTTCACAAAAAAGCGTTAAATAAATTGTAATTTTTTTACTTATTTTCTTTAGTACGATTCTAAATTGTTTTCGAATTTATCAAGTTATTTATTTACTTGTTGTCACTAGTTCTTGATAAGTGCATAAAATTTGAATTAAATCTGTTTGCGCAAAGCAGATCAAAATTGACTTCAAAGGAGTCGGTTGTATACATACATACATATATAGGTGGTACTAATATAAAGCGTTTAAAAAGATAAAAAAATACAACACGGATGAACTGACGTGTTGATGTAGTCTATCGTCTGCGCCTTAAGCTGGTCCGCCGAATGCAGGTCAGCCAGGATGAGGGTGTCCGCCGCAGTCTCCACGGACAGGTTCGAACATAACGCCTCCTCGCACATCACTTTAAGTCTATCTAACGCGTACTGAAACAAAAGAGAACAATTTATAGAAATGTAGTAGAGTAGTTTAACCAAAGGCCCTGGGGCGAAAATATACCCCGGCCCAAACTAAACTTTTATTTGTTGTTAAATTAGGAAAATATTAGTAAGGTTAATTCTAATTCTTAATGTTTGATATTTGCGTACCAACTTTTTCTTTTCTATAAATTATCTCACTTCGTAGGTTAGCTGGCAGAGATTTCTTGTCTTACGGATAAGTTAACCTCTGTGCACTTTTTATTTAAACATGTTGTAACGTGATTTGCCTAAGTATTTTACACCTGCTCAACTTACTTTAGTCGCCTTTTGCGATACCTCGGTAAGAAATGAGGGTGGTACTATTCTATTCAGCCGGGTACCACACGGTGGGTCGACTTACCTTAGTCGCCTTTTACGACACCTCGGTAAGAAATGAGGGTGGTACTATTCTATTCAGCCGGATATGGCGGCTTAATTGTAACAATTATTTGTAGATGTAGAATAAGATGGGTTTTTAAAATTAAGTTCAAGGCAGCGTAAGTTATATATAAATCCTAGTCATAAGGATAAAAACAGTATATTTATAGTAAATTGTGCAAGAAATATTAAATTCCATTAGGTACACAGATGACGTGATATCACAAGAATATTTTAATTCTTATTAAGCTGTGACGTAAATGTACGTCGGTATTACTCAATTATCACAATTCAATATCGTTTCAAAGTCAAGGTCCCAGATAATGATACGAGTATTTTCGTGTATAAATAAATTTGAGATATACATCCTATCTTTGCTAGTTTTATTAAAGTAATTATTACTAATAAAAAATATACTCTTTATTTTAATTATACTTTATTGTTAAGGCTTAAGTCGGACAAATGTGTCCAAGCTAAAAAATTGATTTTATAAATCTATACTAATATATAAAGGTGCAGAATTCGTTTGTTTGATTGATGGTTTGAACGCGCTAATCTCAGGAACTACTGGACCGATTTGAAATTTCTTTAAGTGTCAGATAGTCCATATATCAAGGAAGGCAATAGATTATATAACTTCACGCTGAGATTAATGGGAAAGGTCAGCAATAAAAAATATTGAGAAAATTTAAAGCTTTCCTTGCGTGCGCGAAGTAAACGGAGAAAGTTATTCAAAAATATGTTAAAATTAACTCACGATATCTACTTTTATGTACAAAATTATTAATCGGGAAAAAACAGCTGGGGACTGGTACAGCAGTTCGATCAATGGAAAAAAATTAAAATAAGTATTTTAATTCTGTACATTAGTTATTAAGGGAGTTAAAAGAGATTATCATTAAACATAATGCAAGTTTCCTAGTTCGCTTATTTACTTAATTGTTTACTGATACTAAAACAGCGTTTAATACTGATAAGTCCAAGTCGAATATTTAATATTAAAGATTAACAAATATTGAAATTTAAAACTGACCGGAAATTCGGAAAGAAATTACAATGTTATTAATAGTATTAGTATATTTTTGTACGAGATTAAAATTATCGCAAATTCCACTTTGATAAATAAGTGACTTTTAACGATACGATAAGTTACTTTTAACATAAATAGGCGTTTATATTTAAATTTTAGGCTAAACTATTCTTACATTTGCAATTTAAAAATGCCAAAATCATCATTATCTGCATTTATCCCACTCTTAAGTGGGGTTGGCACATAATGTTTTCGCTTCCGATTTTCCTGTGTGTACTAATTTCATGTTTTATCTAAATCATTAATAATATTAACATGACTAAATGTAGATAAAAAAATATACCTTGTCTGCAGCAGCTAATAAATCATCGGCCATTTTCTCTAGATTGGGCGCTCGATCTGTGTAGATAAATCTTAACATCTCCCGCAGCACTTCGTGATCTACGTCTGTGATGTCCACCCGATTTCTTTTTCTTTCTTCCATTTCGTGTTCGAACATCGCAGCAAATACAGGACTCCGCGCTGGAATAAGGGAAAATTAAATTTTTATAAGCAAAATTTTATAACCCTAACTAAACTAATTTTATAACTATTTTACATTCATATTCGTTAGAGGCGTAAAAATTATTTATCACGTTAATTGCCTTGGGGCGGTCACCGGTGACCGGCATAACACTATTCCGTTTGGACCGCGGGAGTAACTGGTAATCGACAAGGCATTAAAATGTTGGTTGAGCTACACCGGTCACTCGTAAATGGCTTTTTCTTAACGTAAATGGCTCGTAAATGTTTAGAATGACCCGCGTGGTGCTCAGGAATAATTCGTAGAGTTTGCTTTCTAAATTGGTTCAAGATCGAGTAAAAAGTCCTAACAACTTAAAGCGAGTTATTGTAACTTACTTGATCGCGTTAGCGTAACGCCTATTTGTGTGACGCTGCAACAGCGACATTTAGTAGCTACTGTTCCAGCGCCATACAAATTAACGTTACGCTAACGCGATCCAGTAAGTTAAAAAATACTAGCATCAGGCACACTGATTCTGTATAAGGGTAGTGTATGGGCTTGAAAGTCGGCTCCCCCGATAGAATAAGACGTGACATATAGGTTCTAAACAGGAATTAGCTTAACGAAATACGATGTAAATGTCATTAGTAGTATTAATATTACTTTACGATAACAGTTTAGTGCGAGCTGTTTAAACTTTTCAATCGCGTTAGCGTAACGCAATTTCAACAACATCGTATCGTAACGCAACATCTAGTGACCGTTGTTCCAGCGCCATACAAATCGGCGTTAACTAACGCGGTCGAGTAGGTTGAAAAAACTAGCACTAAGCACACAGAATATTTAACATTTATATTACAAATGGCCCAAATGAGTGAAACAAGTCAATCAGTTAGTGTGTTAATAATGCGCTTTACTACAGCGTGATTTAACTTTCAACTGTAACTTTTGGTACCAAGATAGTATCAACTTTGATGCGTTCCATTTATATAAATTCACATTCGTGACCACGTTTTCTTTTACGATAAGCAAGAGAGCAGTTCTCATCACGATACCGGTACATAAAAAACCCATGTTTGTAATGACTATTTCGCCTTGTAAAGGATTTTATCCCTTACAAGGCGAAATAACCCCTTAACTTTAAGTCATCTATAGAATCTGAATTTAAATCATATATGAAATCTGAATTTTGGAATAATCGGATAATTCGATAACTAAGTGTTATTTATTTTCTTTCTCTTTTTTTATTGCATTTTTTTTAAATAATAAAAAACCCTCTGTCACTCAGGTACTTATATCTTATACATATCCACAGTGTCATATTTATCCCTATATTAATGTCCCTACTTCTGAAAATAAAAGATGGCGAATAAAGAACTCTTTAGAACGAGGTTAGTATTGAGCGAATTAACGTTTATGATACGTATATAATAATCTATCTATCTATATAACCTTAATGTATCTTTAATGGCAATAAGTTTTTAGAATTTTATATGATTTGATCAAAGTGAGTATTTCTATAATCTACTTTTTATTACTCTTGATCGAAAGACGACGAATTCATAATCGTACCATTTACTTGAGTGCAAAATATGAGTCCTTTAATCCTTTAACTTAAAGTGACAAAAAGGAATAGTATATTATCAGTTTTTAAAAATACAGAACAAAGGATCAGATACTTTATTTTGATTTTCTTCAACAAAGAATTTATTTATTGAACCCGTTATTATGATTTATATGGCCCAAACAAAACCCGGTTTTTATAAATTTTAACAATGATTATATTCATTAATAAAAAGAAAAGGAATTATACACCCAGGTTATAATAAACTCTATATAAAAATTGCAATACAATGACCGACCATAAATATGTCACATTATCCCTTGACCGTAATAATTTCTTCTAAGCTAAACTTTAAAGGAAATCACTGCAATATTTTAGTTAATATGTTTTATCTCCCACTGCTGCTATAAACCCTCTTTATATGCGTCAAAAATTAAAACAAAGATATCTTGCTTTTAAATGTTTTTTTTTTTAATTTTCCTAATGAGTCGTAAATATCTGTGCACTGTAGATACCAGATAAACATGATGTCACCTAAAAATATGTGGAATACAGATTAATTATACAAAATCACGAGTATATAACATGAAAGAAAAATTATAAGAGGTCAAAAACTTTATATAATTAAATACAGCTAAATATGTTGGCAGGAAAGAACTAATATACATAGAATTCTAGGATACACGGTCAAATGATATAAATACGTATTTATTTAGGGAATCATTATAAAAAGTGAATCATTCAAAATGTCCGCAAAGACGGACAATTGAAAACGATAACCTAGAAACAAAGCGATTACAGCATTTCCATGACATATTTTCGTGTAATACGTATTTTTATTTTTATCGAACAGTAATATTATTACTACTAATAATACATAGGTACGCCATAATTTGTTTAGCTAATTCCTGTATAAAAACCAGCTATACTCATGTCTTATTGTATCGGGTGAGACCACTTTCAAGCCCATACTAATTCAGAATTAGCTCCCTTCGCGATAACGCCGCATAAAGAGCTTATGAATAAAAGCTCCGTATGGGGTTGAAACTAGTCGGGCTCACCCGATACAATAAGTATAGAGTAAGGTTTTAATAGCATAAGTCTTTACTTTGCCCGTGATTCATAATACATAAGTAATAATAAAATTTATTTTGCTATACTCCGCGATAAAGTAAATAGAAATTATATATAATGCTAAATGCTAAATGTAGAGTGGACTATCCGTGGAGACGATCTCCTGATGACTCTTCGGTTACGGGGCGAAACGATTGATGGGATTGTGATACTGAACGTGTGTTGTGCTTGTGTTTTTTGGTGACGATGGTGGAGGTTTGTGCTTGTGCTTTTACGAAACCTACATGTATCAGGTATGAAAACAGATAGTCCACATTACATTTAGCATTATATATATTTTCTATTTACTTATCGCGGATTATAGCAAAATAATTTTATTATTACCTTTGTATAGAGTAAGTAATAAGTATAGACGTATGTATAGCCAGTTTCTATACATAATACCATTTACGATAGTCTAACTTAAAAAAGGTAATTCCTATAAATGATTCCCTATAGGCACAAATGAGTTCAGCTTGTTTATCAACGTTAACTCATTCTAGAGTTACAACGCCATAATTGTTATGTTTAGAATAATCAATAGTTTGTTAACCACACTGCATTAGTTTATTGCTTTATTGACTTGTAAGTGGTATTTGATAAAGATGTTTGTTATTCTTGTGAATAACACCAGTCATTAATATATCACAACCTATATTTTAAAATAAAAAAATAAATGTAGAGTATGTTAATTTAATGATTTATAGTAATGCTTAAGTCAATACATTATTTTTCGTATTCTTTTTTAAAGTATTGAAAAATGAATATAGGTCTATTCAAAGGATTTCTTCGCCGTACAATTTTGTACCGCATTGATCTAGCGTCTCTCTGCAATCTTTGTGATGTCATCTATCCTAACATCTAACCTAAGAGGATTATTAGTGTATTTTACTTCGTGGAAAGTACTACTAATATAGTAAGTTGACTTCAAATGTCTCTTTTTTCAAATTTGTTAATACTTCAAGATCTAGCAATCAGATCAATAGATGGCCTTAAGAATAAGTTCTCCTATCTTTTACAACATAGAAAGATTATTATCAAGGTTTGACGTGTGTCGATCAAAAAAACCTTTTAAAAGAGACTTTAAAAAGTGTATATATAAATTTTGTGTAGCCCCCTACCCTAGACCCTAGACGAGGTGGATTGACGACCTCAAAAAGATCGCGCGGAACCGCTGGATTCAAGTGCTGCAAGTGGCACAAAATCGTGTGGTGTGGATCTCCACACCACACGATTTTGTGCCACTCTCTGGATGGACGTCCACTGGACATAAGTCTCTTAAAGGGATCTCCCTTTAAGAGACTTATGTCCAGTGGACGTCCATCGGTTGACAAAGAAGGAGTTATATATATTTGAAACAAACAAGCATTAGGCACGTGAAACTAACGATTGTAATCTTATGACTGTAATCTGTTACAAGTTTGCGAGCTTGTACCAATCTTTACTTTTTTGCGTACTATTTTAAAAGCGTGAAACATCATATGACGATTTTACACTATAAACTTCAAACGTAGAACATTATAGTTTAAATACATCTCCTTCGAAAACAGTTTACAATGTAAACATATAATCGTTTCCGTGAAATGATGTCACTCGTTTGTGTAAACGATTCTGTTCATTATAGCAATTTAAATTATCTCAGTTAATAATAAATACGTAGATAATCTTTCATAATGTTGATAATGTGTTCAATATTCTATTGCAAGAGCTTAGAGCGACAACTTTTTTCTAGTACGGAGTATTTACAAACATATTTCCGATATAATGAAGGACGAAATAGAATAAAAAACCTTGTTTGCAATGCCCCTTCTAGGTTCACTTTTTTATGGCTTTCATGGCGCAATGCTTTGTCCCATCTTTTAAACGGAGGACAAGTTCGACTTACGGTATAATATACAATTTAATCTTGTATAAATTGTCCTACCCAGTCAAGCCTGTAAAGTGGCCGCTTCGACTGTAGTTTGGCAAAGCCGTACCAATAACATTTAATATTTTTACAATTTGTAAAGAAATTAAGGAGAAAATTAAACTCTTTTCACGATTGTAAGTTTGGAATATTTTTGAGACTATATATTTATGAGTTGTAAAGCGTAAACTTGTAAATGATAAAAAAGGTGTAATAATTCAAAGAATTATAATACATTGGATGCCATTTACCTGCTAAGATAGCTTTGTGCGCCTGAAACTCCCTGCCTCCGACCGCTAGAGTGACGTCCGAGAACCTTTCGTTGTCGAACAACGCTCCCATATCGTCCGATAACCGGCACTCGGGTACTTTGAACTGAACCACATTACTTTGTCCACTAATATTAATGCTGTCCGCCACTACTGACACTTCACAAAATATCGTCAGCTTGTCCTCGGGCAACAGGCCGTTCGCTTCGTCCAAAAGGAAGTCCCTGCAATCGAATGACAGCGTGTTTTATTTTACTTTAATATATTTTTTTTTAGTACAACGAGCACGAGTGATTACAGTGCGAGTTTTTAAGAACAAGGGCGAAGAATTAAGGCCGGTATGGCCTAGTTGCGATTGCATACATCATATAATTGCATGGAACGACCGTATGATTTTGCTCTTAATTTAAAATACGAATAAGGGATCTAGTTACAGAAAGGTGACAGTAGTGATGGCCTAACTTATACAGAACGTGTTCTGGACTAGATACTTATAAATTTATTATATATATAATTTTATAATAATTAAAAATTAAAATAAATGATTAATAAATATTATAATTAATAATACTTTTTTAAATATCCGTTTTCAATTTATATGGAGAATTCATTCTAATATAATGGATGAAGGAAATCTTAATAAACCTACAAATGCTTAAAGACTTTATTTAATCTTCTGATCCGCATAAGAGCAGGGTAACAGTTTCAAGGATGGTTAATAATATTAACATTCAACCTAAAATGGACGGGATGAAAAAAAAGATAATTATTAGATTACTTCTGTAATCTGCAACATCTCCCACGTTATTTATTATTCTTAGATATCTGTAATATAGGTATATGATATATTGCTTGTGATATATTTCTCCCCAAGGAGGCAGAAGGAAATAGAAACAAAATATATCAAGTTTAGTTAATAGATACGACCACAACAAACTTAAAGTGCCTTCTGTTAAAGAAGAAAAATAAATAAAATAAACAGGAGATTTAAATAATGGTCCAAAATTTAATAATTATTGTTAAAAAACACTGATTAGGTCGTGCGACCCTCGATTCGTATAATATAATTATGTTATAGTATCTAAACACAATTTTTGGTATTTATAAAACATTTTTTTTTATAAAATTAAATTTTTCAACGACAGATAAAATTTTCTTACTATCATTCAATTTGAATTTATACTCGGACATACAATACAAAGAGATGCATCAGCTTACTGGCTGCTATGTCTTTTAAAAAGTAATAACTATTAAAAAACGAATAGGGAATTTTAATAAGTATTTCGACGAACAAGGGTTTTAACCTCTGTTTAAAGCAACTATTTAAAACAAAGAGCAGATTGTCGTGAAAAAGTGTCTCTTCGCAGAACGCTTAAGTGATCAATATTCCAAGAACGTTTTATATACAACTCTGTTGCAAATTCAAATAAATTTTTCGGATCCATCCATTCTTACGGCCATATACTCATTAGCCATATACTCGTATATATACCCAGGCGAAAAAATCTAAACGGGTTCATGACCGAAAATAAAACAAACAATATCTTGAAGTTATTCATACATTTACTAACGTTAATGAATATTTAATACAGAAATCTATAAGTGGTAGTTAAATACCATTTATAATATTTCAATAAAAAAATTTGGCAATAATCCTAAAACGCAACGAAAAGATAAAAATTGGTATACATATGGTACAGAAACATAACACTAACACTTTTAGTTTATATTATTAAGTTTAAAGCGAAAACGTGTAGAGGGGACATATTCTTCGTGCATATACTTAATGATCATAGTTTTTCTTATATACGAATATAACAATACTGAATCTTAAGTGATAAGTGTAATGTTTCAAATTCACTCACCTTCTGATGAATTTTTTGAAACCCCAGTCTTTGCCTTGGACGAATCTGTACGCACGCTGTGACTCCATTGCTTTTGTTTCTTCCCGTTTCGCGTTTAATATTGAAAACTTAAACTTTGCCCGAACTTCTGATTTATTACATGACACTAATAATAAATATAATGATAAATAGTCTTTGCTCTCTTCATCCAGTCCTTTAGGATTTACACGAAGACACCACTTTAATTTGTCACTAGCACCGGCTGAGAATGTCGATGATTTTAACACTTCACCCATCTCTTCTCTACAAAAACTAAAATTATTTATTGTCCACATGTAACTGAATTTCACCACCTTAACCTGAAAAGAAAGAAAAAAAGTGTTAATATTTTGGTTAGGCGAAGTAACATACACAATAAACACCCAAGTTACACGTACTTGGATAAAGGCACGATCAAAGATATAACTTAAGAAAGTAGTTTTAAGACAGTATAAGAATCTAAATACGGTAATATGTAAGCAGTTTTAATTAGAAATATTAAAAAAGACGTTTGTTATGTCTTTCACAAAACGAAGCCAATTTGTGGTAGTTTTTATCAACCAGATAACTTTTTACAAAGGAACCGCAACGAATATATAACAATATGTTTACGACAAATAAAAAGACGAACGTAAACTTTCCGCTCCTATGGTATACAAATAAATATCTTAAGATTAGAATGATGTCGCGCGGTTTCAGGTTTACGACCATCGTATCGTAAAAGCCCAAGGAGTTTACCGATTTTGTAACGTTTAAGTAATTGTTAATATTCAGAAGCTTATTTTAAGTGGTGACACTTTATTAGAAAACCGTATGTTGTATACAAGCTATGTTTGTAACAGTTACAATAATGTAAAAGTCTTTGTAAGTAATGTGCCCAAATTTCTTAAGCAACAAGTACCAAGAACTTTCACTGCAGCTAATATAGCTTTCAAATGGATCTGGATCCGTAAAGGTTCTTTGTAGGATCAGTCATTTGTATAACGACACGTGTGGGGGCCCTCGTGTTGTCGAGGTGGGCACATGAGCAATCGGAGGTCAGGACTAGGCGATGCGTCGCTTGGGACTTGGTCGTTGCCCCCGACCGTTGCTTGCTTGCCGGCCTGCGAGCTTGCGGTGCTGCTGAGGTCTTCGCCCGGTCACCGACCCACTACAAGGCCGCCCGCATCATCCCCGCTTTCTTGGATTACAACTATAACCATCGCAAAATCTGTTTTGTCTATATTTTTTATATTTTGTATATCCTTACTTATGTATAATGTAAATGATAATTATTAATCTAGTAATTTATATTTTTCATAATAATACTACCTACCTACCTGCGTTATCAAATTTGATAAACGCCTTTATAATTTTTGATCAATTTAAACCACTACAGGTTTTATATTTGAACAAGACTATGTATAGATTTAAAGTTAATTCAATTAAAACCACTATAGATTTAAATAACATTTGAAGAAGAAGATTTAAAGTTAATCAAAGAATATTAAACTAAAGACTTTCATTTTGATTTAACTAAATAACATAAGTAGAAAGATTAACATATATGCAATATTTTTATAAAGTACATTCTAGAAAGTACCTATACCTACTGTTGTTCATTTTTATTGACGACAGGTTTACACTTGTCTGCTATCAACTTATGGCGATGATGCAAAGTTAATTTACGTTGACTAATCAGACAGTTAACTGTTTATCTTAGTGCCGTAAATAACTAAATTCACTGACTCTAGTACAAATTAGCTAAATATATTTCCAGCCCTGTAAAACATTTCGAAACATTAAAAACTTTATTGCGAAAGGGTAAATTACTCACTTAAACGTGACAGTGGCAGTCCACCACGTGAATTGAAACGAGAAGGCGAAGCACGTGGCCATATTGTACCGATGTAAACACTGGGTAAATTTCCAAGAGAGTCGTTATACAATTTAATGTATCGATCATGCTCGCAATTAACAGCAGAAGTCATGACGAATGATTATATCAAAAGTGTTATATCTGTCTCTTGGATGTAGCATTTTAAATCACAAATTTGTACGTACATATAATACTAACACAATATTATGTATGTAATGTTATTATGGCCTGTAGTTATTCGAAATAAAATAATTATATTTTTATACAAAAATCGTAATTTTAAGGCGTTTTAGCAGCTAATATATCACCCTATCCGAAGCCGTGTGGTATCCGGCTGAGTAGAAATGGTCTATTCTATAAGTCTACTCATATATTACCGAGGTGTCGTAAAATACGACTAAGGTAAGTTGCCGTCAGGCAGACGGCCAAATCATGTGACATGTTTGTAACATGTCGTACCGACCCCACTTAGAGTGGGATAAGGGCAGAAGGAATGAAAATGGTCAAGCATAACCGGGAAATAGAATTTAATTCCAAAGATTGTGTTGTATCTTCTTATCATATAGTATTAATATGGAACGCTCAGTTTTTACTAAACTGTAAGCTCGTAGGAATATTTAACGAAGTTAAGGGCGAGTTTGAAGCTACTAACCTAAGCATATGCATCATAATAAATAAGGCATACTACCCTCTATTGATATTTTATAAAACTAAGGGACCCGTTATAATATCTGAAATCGAGTGAGACCTTAATAAGCAAACGTACCGCTGCTTGTAACGAGTTTGAAATACCGTTATCTTTTTCGGACTAAATAGATTTTGGCAAAAAGTACCAAAAAAGATAATACCGAGCCGGCTGACTTGTCGAACGGTTGTTCTAATTCTCCAGAAATTCTGTGTGACAAATAAAACGATATTTATAGAGTTTGACGATTTCGTTACAATATTACATTGCCTTTTTTAAAAATAGTAATAACAAAAGGCTCTATAGAGCTCATGAATAAGGGTTCTGGATGGGATCGAAGCTTAGTCGGGCTTACGCTATATAATCATAATTCTACTGCTCTTATCCCACTCTAAGTGGGATCGGCACAACATCTTTTAAACATGGTTTTACATGTTATGGCTAGGTATGTAACGACCAGCAGCTTGTCTGACGTCAACTTATCCTAGTCGCCTATAGGAAACCTCAGTAAGAAATAAGGGCGGTTTATTCTACTCAGCCGGTTACCACACGGCTAACCTAAAAAAAGCATTTATTCAATATTAATTGAAAACAAGGCTTCACTACAAATACAGGATTTGATTGGCGCATTGGCGCAGTTGACAGTGACTGTGCCTTCATCTCCGGGTCGCGGTTTCGATACCCGCCGAGGGCCAACATTTTCAAACAACTTGGTTCTTCGAGTCTTCAATTACGAATATTATAGTGTTTTAGTAATTAGACAAAATAATTGCAAAAAATTCTATAGACTTTTTTTCTAATAAAATAAATCACAATATAGCAAAAAAAAAATCATTTATCTGCATTTAGGTGCATGGAAGTAATTTATCTTTATAGACTAAATAGACACTAGGTATAAAGAAAAAAACTAATAAGTAGTGTGTAGTAAGGCCTTTATAATATCATACGCTCGTTTCCTTGTTGAAGTTCGTATTAACACAATCAACGTATGCGTAATATTTCAAGAGCAAAGATAACAACCCCGGTAAACATTATTATCATTCAAGTTTCTACTTATCATCAACATGTTAAGCGCTCACAATTGATTAATCACAGGCGAATTTCAATCATAGAGTTATAATACTAAAGGAGGGGCTTATTGGCAGGCCTAGTGATTGATGCAACTCGAATAGTATTTTGTGACTCGAGCCAGTCGAGCAATTTTAACACGTCACTTGAGTCATATTTGAGTAAAAAATTGCAAACTTGCAACTTGAGTGAGATTTCTTTCAGTAATTTTTAACAAATACCTAACCATATTAAAATAGTGGCATTTCCATGAGTAGAGTAATTTGAAATAAAAAATACATTCATCATCCCCCTGCCCTTATCCCACTCTAAGTGGGGTTGGCGCAACATGTTAAAAACATGCTGTCATATGATTTGGCTGTGTATTGAAATAAAAAATACATTATAAGAGGTTAAGTAATCAACAAAGTAATAAAGTGTCTTCTCTATGATTTAAATATATTGTCACTACATATTTTAAAACAAAGTCGCCAAAAGCTGTCTGCCTGTATGTGATCGATTTTCTCAAAATATAAAGAACGCATTTTTATACGGTTTTTACTTTGAAATGTGCAATTCTTCTGGAAAGATTAAATTAATAGTACATTAACGTTTTATGTACATTGTGTTGAAGAGGTCGCGAGGTTTTAAAAAACTCGCCTTATATGAGTTTTAATCGCGTACGTCGCGTAAAACAGCATAGATTACTAAAGTAACGTACTAGAGAATTATACAACTAAAAATATAACAAAAAAGGTGGCCACAGCATGTCTCTATCTCTTATGGTTATGTCACAATAACTACTTTTATGTTCAAAATTTCTATTCGAGCGAAACCGCTGGCACGCCTAGTATATTGCAAAATACTCTCAACATGTTACAGTAGCGGCGAATGGCAAAGTTTGTGATATAGTTAAGCGAAACTTGGGCATTCTCTTGTCATTGTCTTGGATAGTTCGAGAGGTAAGATATAATGCATTAAGGCAGCTAGAGTCTCAGCGGTCGATATTTCAGTCTTCACGTTCTTGTAATCTATCTTTATATATCGCACGCTTAGTATTAAAGTGACCGAATTCAAAATTAGACTGAATTTAGCTAGATACAGATTAGCTATAACCCAAGTCATAATGAAATTAATTTGCTACAATTCGCGACTCAATACATAGAAAATATCTATAATGCGACGTGTAGAGTGGACTATCCGCTCTCATGCCTGATACATGCAGGATAAGTAATAACAAATGCACAAACCTCCACTACCACCGCTACAATAGACAAGCACTACATACGTTCACTATCACAAACACAACAATCGTTGCACCCCGCAACAAAAGCATCATCACGAGATAGACTCTACGACAAAAGCGCAAAGTAAAGCATCACGTCTATCTGTTTTTGTGATTTATGTTGCGTGTAATAAAAAATTTGAAAATATTAATATTTGTTCTTAATTAATCTATGGTGATGTAATTGTTCTTCGGAAATCAGTTCAGTTCATTACATCGTAGAAGTTTTGTTATAAAATTTTACGGATTAAAATTGAGCGCGTAAAAACAGGATAAGTTTTTCTTTTAAATTTAAACTATCGTGAGTAGTATTCATAGTTTATGTCAGTGTAGCGCCGTGTAAAGAGCTCATGAATAAGTGCCCCGGATGGGTTAAAAACTAGTCAGGCTAAACCGATATAATAAGACGTGAGTACAACCTGTTTCTATACATAAACTAGATCTGTGATAGCCCAGCGGTAACTAATTGATAATTGCAATTAATCACACGCTTTTCGGTAAAGGAAAACATCGTGAGGACACCTGGATATCTCTAGAGAATTTTGAAAATATGTATGTGTAACCCACCAATCCGCATTGTAGCAGCGTGGTAAGTCTTAGCTCCAATCCTTCTCTCCAAAAACGGAGAAAAGAGACCTATTACCAGTGAGAGAGTAACAGGCCGCTACTTACTTACTTACTATTTTATGTCTAAGACAAGTTTTGTCGGATTACCTAGTACGAGTTTTATAAAAATTAAGGAATCGTTTCCTATTATATTTCCCGTTAGTAAATTAATAAATAAACAACACCAATATATCGTTGCAAGCATTCTCATCTATCGAAAATTTACGGCATGAGTGGAAAATTTACGACCACTAATAACAATTTATCCGTTATGTTGGTGCGGTATTCGCTTTTTCAAATTTTATTAATTTATGAATGGAGACTACTCGCTATTCAGATTTAAAATTATTAATGATTTTATTACCATATTTTTATAATAAAAATTAGTTGTACTGTTTAAAGTTGAAATCATAAATTAACTAATTTTTAACAGCGATTTCGTTCGGGTGGACTGTTGTCGTGTTATAGGTCAATAATAGGTGGCGCTTTCCAATGTCATCATATTCCTGTAGAATTAACAGGATTTCTATAGCCTATATGTTATTCCGGTGTACAAATAATAATTGTGCCAAATTGCATCTATATTGGTTCGGCGGACCTACCGTGAAAGAGAAACAAATACTCACAAACTTTCGCATTTATAATATAAGTAGGATGTAGGATTTCGTATGTCAGTTACGAACATTATTAGTTTTTATAAAAATAATTGCAAAAAAAATCTATAAATAAATATATGGGACACTTACATACACGATCGTCCGTCCCCAAAGTAAGTAACTCAATACTTGTGCTATGGTAGACAGACAACTGGTGAATATATACTTATATATTTTTTTATTACGTAATTGAATACAAATGTACACCCCAGGCTCAAAGACCAACAAATTCATTTATAGAAAATGTTGGCCCTCGGCGGGAATCGAACCCGCGACCCGCGGAGCCGAAGGCAGGGTCACTACCCACTGCGCCAACGAGCCTGTCGAGATATAAGATATATTATATCAGACGTATGGCTTCCAGATCGCCGAGGCGGTCGGTGCATCTGGTGCTCCCGATGCACCGGTAAGCGGAAGGGGACTTCTCCTTTGAGGGGTCCCTACCCGGAGGAGGTGTTCTCTGGGATCAGAGCTACTGTCGGGGGGGATGGGGGCAATGTGAACAACGATACCCTTTCCTTGCCATTGGCAGCGTGGTGGAGCACACAGGTCGTTTTAGTTAATGCGAGTCCGATATAACCACCGCTTGTCCCCATCGGACGGCGGTACCCATAAGGGGTTTTTCCTGTCTTCTTCTTCTTTCTCAACCGGTGGACGTCCACTGCTAAACATAGGTCTCCTTAAGGGATCGCCACAATCCACGATTTTGTGCCGCTTGGATCCAGCGGCTCCCCGCGACCTTTTTAAGGTCGGCAGTCCACCTCGTTGGGGGTCTACTAACGCTGCGCTTTCCAGTGCGAGGTCGCCATTCCAGCACCTCAGAACCCCAACGCCCATCAGTTCTACGTACAACGTGCCCCGCCCATTGCCACTTCAGATTCGCGATACGATAAGCGGTAACTCTGGTTCGTCTACGGATCTCATCATTTCTGATTTGATCACGTAGAGATACTTCGAGCATAGCCCGTTTTATCGCCCGCTGATTTTTCCTGTACTATAAAAATAATAATAATATATAAGATAAACATAAGTTCTCTAAATATTCACCTGTGTAAAGCACCAGTTCTCTGCAACAGGTGTATTCCCGTCGTGTAACGGGCTGGGCACGCGGCTGACCGCCATCCCGCCGGCGCCGTTGGAGGACACGCGCGCCGACTGCGGAGCGGGCGCGCCCCCGCCCGACGCGCCACCGCCGCACTCGCTGCCCGACCCGAGCCTGCAAGGAACATCACGCTATAGCAGGGATCACACACCAATGGCACACAATGTTTTTAGCATGTCACTACAAAAAAGGGAATTTGAATGGATGAATAACTCTTTATTGCACACCAGGTAAATAATAGACATAAACAAGAGAAATAAGAACATTTAAGAGTGCAAGGGCGGTCTTATCACTTAAAGTGATTTTATTATTATTCATTTTTTTGCATAGCGACTATAGGTAACGATTACCAATAATCACAAAGTTAACATTTTTGTAGCCGTGTGGTATCCGGGTGAGTATAATAGACCACCCTCATTTCTTACCGAGACGTCGTAAGAGGTGACTAAGGTAATTTGACCCGCCGTATAGTATCCGTTTGAGTAGAATAGACTACTCTCATTTCTTACCGAGGTGTCGTAAAAGGCGACTAAGGTAAGTCGACCCGCCGTGTGGTATCCGGCTGAGCAGAATAGACCACCCTAATTTCTTACGGAGGTGTCGTAAAAGGCGACTAAGGTAAGTCGACCCGCCGTGTGGTATCCGGCTGAGTAGAATAGGCCACCCTAATTTCTTACGGAGATGTCGTAAGAGGCGACTAAGGTAAGTCGAGCCGCCGTGTGTTATCCGGCTGAGTAGAATAGAGCATCTTCATTCCTTACCGAGGTGTCGAAAAGGCGACTAAGCTAAGTTGACATCAGGCAGGCGGCCATCGAAAAATACGAACTCAAATCATGTGACAACATGTTAATAACATATTGTGCCGACCCCACTTAGAGCGGGATAAGGATAGGAGAATGATGACAAAGTTAAAATTTTTGATTGCGCACGCCTATGATCTCGCTAAACATTTGTTTCCAAAAAATACACGTTAACTGCAATGAAAGCAAGCTTTTTAAATATAAGAATTAAACATTCATTAGTTGCTGTTTATTTTTATTTTTTTCGTTTTTATCGTAAATTTGAAATAATCCCTTGTTTTTTTTTTAAATTAAATTAAATAAAATTTTTCTTAACTCAGCTATTTACGTACAGTGTTTAATCAACATAAACAAGGAACTAAAATATCCGACTTAGGTATAAATCTATCCACATACTATTTATTACTTTAACTTTGACAATTACATATTTAAACATAAACCTCCATAGTTCAATAACCAATCGATTCTAAATGTTTGTCAATGAATACTGAGGCAATAGTTTTGCACTAGCGAGATATTTGATATGGTTTTGGACGGCTGAATAATGTAATGAACCCAATAGCTATATTATTTGAACAAGATAAAATTACGATTTTTTATTTTAATTATTATAAATCTATGTCGACTTGAGTGTTGAACTCAATTCAAAATCGAACATACTCAGAATTTTATCATTTAAGAGCAGAGAGATTCAAAACTAATGCGAATATTATTTTGCTATAATCAGGACCACCGCAAAGTAACGCCTAATTCTATAAATTATAGAAAAGATTATTATTTCTGCCTGAAAGATATATCGAAGTTGCGCAGCGGTTTGTATTCTACATATTTGCAATGGAAGTCGATAACAGTTCAATTAAGATAGAATCATGACACACGTACATACGTCAATCGCTTAAGTTCTTTTTATAGACCAGATGTATTGAACGCGTATAGACAGATAATACTATTTCTATATAAGCTTCAGAACCTATTAAATGTGTAAATGAAAAGCCTAGTTTTTATCGTATTGCAGTTAAGTTTTTCAAGGCTTTAATAGTATGCCTTTTTGTCAGCATTTTTTAACTTCACGTCATTTTTTTACATAACAAATATTAAAAATGATCTCATATAAAAAAAAATATAAAAATAAACACTTCTACTCCGGTAAAAAACAATATCGATGTAATATTCTTAATTTCTAATTTGGTATTACAGCAATAATTCATGCCTATAGAAACACTGAGATTATCTTCAGTACATTTCTTAAATGATATGTATAAATACATATTTATGTGAACGTTGCAAGGTATGCCAGTGACCCAGTGGCCTAATGGCGATACTTGAAAATTCTCATGGAATAGAATGCAAGGCGAAAATGTAGCAACGTAGTAATACGCCAATCAACAATCGCGATTTCGCATCCCAAATCTGGGCCGCGAACATTTTCGTTCGTTCGTTCCAGTACACGGACATCGAGCGTGTCCGTTACCGACCAATAACTTCTTGGTTTCAGAAGATATGGTTACTCGAATAACTTTTTTGCCTTTAAGTTTCGGTGTCGTCAAAATGTCGAAGTAGGACGGCACAATGCAAGATATTGCCGTCCTGCGAGACTTTCACGTAGTGTAGTTCGATTACCAAATATACGTTAGAATCTGTGTCAGTTTCATCACCGTACTGCATCCGTTCACGGCTCGCGTGCGGTGCTTTTGTTCAACGTTCAGCAGCTGTGTGCCCCGGTAATTTATTGGGGCGGACACGACCTCCTACAGGCAACCTTATAACGCAGGGAAGCCACTTAGTTGTGACAACCGGCACACGATCGTTTCTTATATCTCCTTCTCGAGTTTTGTACAAAAAGGAAATTTATTAAATTTTATGTGAATTAATTTTAAAATTTTATCGATGTCATTTTTAGGGACTATTTTTGTTTAGTTACATACGTAATAGGTTTTGAGATAGGAAACCTAAAACTTTACGTTATAACACTTTAAAAATAAATAAAAAAATTAAACGTTGGTGCCTAATTTAAGCTTAAGATAAGTATAAAATTCTACAATTCTTACATCCATTCCATCAGTGAAATCGCTTAGAAATCTGGACGAGAGAGAGAGAGAGTTGCGCTCCTAAAGGTGGACAATAGTAGGCTATTGTGTCGAACATTTTTTTAATTTCTTAAGCCTTTATTTGTCGACAACTACTATTTACGACTTTAATAGATAATTGCGTTGTTATTGCTAAACGAGGACAAAGGGAAACAGTTATTGTAACATATTGCGACTAAAGGCTAATGAGTTATAGACATCTCAAAAACTGTCCAACGAGTGACTAACAAAAGCAGGCAGCCTTAATTTTATTAACCGGAACGACCCAGAAACAAAAGATGTGTAAGGAATGCGAGATGACGGTATGACAAGATTAAGACTGCTAAATAAGTTAATTTTATAAATGAGGATACTACACTAATTGTAATCATACATTTTCAACACGGGATACAATTTATACAATCTCTAAATTGGAACTAATTTATATACTCGTGAACGTGTCCCTGAACGAATAAAAGGGCACATCTGAGTATAAATTTTCTATGACCTCTGTGTTAAATGCCATGTATAGATTGAATAACAAACAAAGTTACATGATTTCAATCAAGCAGATTTAGGATTAGAGTCCTATATTGAAGGTAGTGCAGTCTAGTTTAGACTTTTTGTATGTACAGTTATATACATTTTAAGTACTACAAGATTAGACCATCATCGGCGTTGCGCCCCCCAAGACAATGACAATGGATCAAGACGGACCTGCCTGGATGATAACATAATATTATATCACCCTATTCGTAGAATATATTTCATACTAGAGAACCGCGCTCGCTTCGCCCGCAAGTAAATATGTTTGCCAGTGGGAGTTAACCATATTGTACTATTCACCTAAACCTTCCTCAGGAATCACACTATTTTGTAATAAAAACCGTACAATGATCCGTTCAGAACTTTTTGAGAAAATCGATCACATACAGAAAAACAGCTTTTGGGTACTTCGTTTAATAATATGTATAGATATATATATATAAGACAGCCAATCTACATCACAGTTATTTATTACAAAATTTTGTACACTTTGAATAAAGGTGTAAAATTTTGATTTGCTATGTTCATGAATGTATAATATTCGATACATGGCATATAATATAGGTGAACTAAGTCGCCGTTGACATATTCATTTTTGTGACTTGGTGTGATTGTAATAGCTGGTCACGTAAAGATATTTGTATATGTACAGGAGCAGTGTTTTGGTGGTAAAATACGAGTATGTGTGAAGCGAATAAGGAATATATAAGGAATATCGCTTTATAAGGAAATGTCGTTTCATTAATATACAAGTCCGTCCATTCTACAATAATTGATGCTGACCTCATTGTTCTTCTTTTTAGCTCTTGACCTGATAATGCTTGGAAATATTATAATACGAGGGTATTTGGTTCAATGCAATGTTAGTTGCGTAATATTGTCTACATAAATAACTTTTAAAAACAACGTATTAATTATAAATAAAATATATTACTAATAGAATAACTGAGTAGCTGGTAAGCCATGGTAATTAATGGGTGCTTTATTTATGTTATATTTTTTATTTATTTATGTTATACTTTATTTATGTTATACTTTTTTATTATTTAGGCCGCCTATTGTACTAATACTTTTTTTTTTTGTTAATTTCATGTACTGTTTTGGTGTGCAATAAAGTGTATTCTATTCTATTCTATTCTATACTAAATATTATATTCTTAACGCGAATTCATCTGCAAGAACCTTTATACATTTTTTCATTATCTTTTTATTAAATACGTCATTTAATCGTAATTAAAATGACAAGTAGTACAAATATCACTTTAAAACATTAATAAATTACTTCGATTCATTGATTCGTTAGTGTATAAAAAAATAACAAACAAACAAAAAACTCATATTCACATTAAATTATTGTGCAATGTATATTTGTTTCAATAGGAATCGTACATTGCCGACTTCTTTACTCTTCTCTTCTTGTTTTCTACATAAATCATTCTTCATCGATCCTTTTTAATGGCCCGCACAAGGCTTGTATGAATTTCTGATAGAAAGCGTGCTGAAAAACATCGCTACGAAACCTACATTGTTTAATCAGTTCCTTAAAAATACGTGTACTTCGCGCATTCGCATCGCAGGCTATTGGTTCTAAGATCCGATCCTTCTCTCCAAGGAGAAATAAGGTTCTTATAGTGGAATAGCACAAAATACTTTTTACTTGGACCGTTATTAATAATAAAATTTACATTATAAATAAGTTAATAAAGTCGCAACACAATCGTGATATAAGTTGGGACGCGTTAAAGTCATAATCAGCGCCCATGGAATTGGCTTTATGTAGTCAATATTTTTTCATAGCAACGAGTGTTGATAAGAGATCCGATATAAGCGATCTGTTCGAGGTCGAGCCACAAATTTGCCACTGTAGCAAGTAGAGCGGCCCGAACGACCTACATCTATCTAGTTTTCAGTTAACCGCTCCTATTATCGTTAACAATGTAATTCCATATCGCTACAAATGTTTTCCCTGTATTGATTATTATATATACCTATAATATAAAAAAATATACGTAGATAGCGTAACAGTGCCCAAATGAGTGTAAAATATTAATGTGAATATGTGACTAGAGGGAGGCTGAAAAAGTGATGGATGGAATGTGCGTATGGGTGTGTGTATGTACAATATGTGAATTACGATTTACATATAAAAGGAGTAGCGCTAGGGAGAGAATAAGCAAGAAACATGTCTTGCTGACCCCACTTAGAACAATACAGACAGGAGAAAGATTAATTCAAATTATTATGAATTAAAGTATACTGTTTTTAGTACTTATCAATCGTTACATGTTTCTAAACGAGTTACCACTGATTAGAACGTTTGCTCTTACCGAGAAGGAATAGGAAATTAGGTGAATTATATTTATAAAAAAAAATATGTATACAATTAACTAACAAATAAGGCATGGGGCGTACTGGAGTTACAATATACTTCTATCGTTCAAATAATCTTCAATAGTATAAATTTGATAGATAGTTAGATCCAGAAAGATAAAAGAAAACCAGAAATAGAGATAATAGAGTAATTTAAAAAAATCAAACCCCATAGCGGACAATGCGCGGTTCTAAAATTCGAAGTGGCTTCCTTTTTTGTTAATTCTACAGACAAAAAACCTATCCTAAAACCCTATTGTTTATTCGATATGCTATAATTTAGGTCAAAATAATAAACAGCACCCCAAAACCCGAATACCCAAGTCCATTTCGAGAACATAATAAATTAGACGATATTCGTTCAGAAACTCATCAATACTTATTAACAGACAACTCTTTCATTAGATCACTAAAATGGGTCTTATTTTTCAGTAAGAGATACCTAAAAAACAATACGTCTAAAACGTAACAAAAAAGGTAATTAAAGCAGGGATTTCATATAAAAATTATTTAAAACAAAAAATCCCATAAATACGTGATCCTTACAAAGAGTTCGCAAGTTCAAACCTCGGTCATACACCTTACGAGTTGTTTTTGAAATTTAGGTGCGCTATTTGGTAAGAATGCAGCGTGATTAACACGACATATTTCGAATTTCGATATATGTGCAACCTGCTAAACAATATCATATTGTGGGTCTAAGCTCCATATCTCTTATACTAATGAGAACACTATGACTAATGAGATATTGAACTGATACTTGAAAAAAGGTGAAAATCTTAAATTAAGAATAATTTATACTTTATAAATGTATATTTTCAGAATCTCGGAAACGGCTCCAACGAATTTCCTAAAATTCAGAATGCAGGAGGTTTTATTTAAAAAAAAAGTAATCCCTGTTTTTGGGAATTAAAAAAATACTAAAATTTACTTTTATTTTATAAAATATATAAAAATATTATTTTTGCCGTCAAATGTCAAGTCAGCGTAGCTTATTCGGGGAACAGGTGGTCGTGAGAAATGAAAATACCTAGGATCCAGCCCCACCTACCCAATTATTTATTTCATTTTTTTTGAAGTTTCTCTTTTTTATTTTGTAAAAAATTACCGAGCAAGGCTCGATCAACCAGGTACTTCTCACTAAACAGGGATATAAAGGACATTAAATAAGTCCAAGCGGCGGAGAGCTTTTTCTATCGACCACCCACACAGAACCCGATGTAGCAAAAAACATTGTAAGAAAAATAAACCTTAAAGTATCATCAAGTTTAAACGACCCTCAGTGCAGTACGATTTCTTATTTAACGAATGTTTTCCTATTCGATTCTCAGGTAAGAAAATAAAGTACAAAGAGTTTTGGTGTAGACCTTGGACACTATTAATTACTTAAGTACTTAAGGTAATTAACTTATCACGTTATGTAGTATCATTTCCATAACACATGATAACATATATTCTCTTCCAGTTTCCATTACCAGGTGCGTTATTAATTAAATAAACGTAATATGTAATAATAATATTATTATTATTTCCAATGCTATAATACACCAAATTCATCACAACAAAATATATTTTAATGAAAAAGTTTTAACAAAATTTCAACGTGGTTTTTTAAAGTACGCCAAACCAGTTTAACCCAATTAAAAGGGAGTTTTACGACGTAGATTACCCATACTACTTATTTATTATTAATTATCTGCATTTTTTTATATATTTTTAATATTCACCTGCCCTTACCCCACTTCAAGTGGGGTCGGCACAACATGTTATAAACATGATTTGGCTACGTATTTTACGATCGGCCGCCTGCCTAACGTCAACTTGAAATAGTCGTATTTCACAACACCTCGGTAAGAAAGAGGTATTCTACTCAACCGGATACCACACGGCTTCGTAACCATCATAATCTTATTAAAAATTTATTTACCAAACTAGGAGTACAACAGTCGTGTGTTTTAATAAACATTTTTATAATACCATAGTTCAATAAATCATTCTCTAATTTTCAATACGCTTGTTATTTAAACATAAAATAAGAGACGTCATATTGCAATAAACCTAATTGATCACAAATTGAGTGTAATTTATGAAAACTTAAACGAAGCCTACAGAAAGCGGTTAGAAACCGCTAAAATTGATAAATTAATAAATAGCCTTATCATTACGAAGCCCTCTTATTAAAGTAACTTGGTGACCAAGCTATGCTCGATTTTTTAGAAGATAAAGAAAAAAGAGATGCGTTATACCTGGACTCGAACTGGAATTTTAAGTTTATGTACCGCCCAATTACCCACTGAGCTACTTCAACTTTAACTCATTTTAATATCATATAGGTACCTGGCATTATTAATTATTTAATTAAATACAAAAAAAAATTTGAAAAGTTAAAACTTAATAGATAATGTTGCTGAAATGACCAAAAGTTCATCTAAAGGATAAGACGAGAAATGATCAAACAAAATCGACAATTGTTATTATCAGCATGATACATCATTTTATGATAAAAGACTGTATATTAATTATACTTTGCCATATCACTATTAGTTACCACAAAAAGTAACTAGCAATATTAACTTATAGAAGTAATTTCACATTATATCCACAAGTTAAAACAACATATTTAACGGAAACATTCCGAAAAATTACGGAAAAGTTAAAATAATGATTTCTCTTAACATAAAGCGTGCGTAAATTACAAAATAATATAGTGTTATAATATTCTAAATATATTCTGAATATATTAACTTTACGACCTCACAACAACTATTAGCTATAAAGACGTGCATAAAAATAAACATTCTCAATTAAGGAGTCAAATTTATTTAGAGAATTTTTAAATATACGGTTATTTTGTAATGTCAACAACCGACAGAGCTTGAGCAATCTCTGTGGCACGTTTCAACGGTCTCCCGGGCTCTTATTATAGATGTCATCCGACCTGCTAGTAACTTCTTCTATATTTAAAGCACTCGGACCGGAATATATTAACGGAGTCTTAAAGGCGGCTGTACACTCTCGCCCGAGAGCACTCGCTATGTCTCGCCCGAGACGCCTCGGGTGTAAGATCGAAATGACTATGTACACTCTCGAGAGAGAGAACAGTGACTTGGTTGCCGATTGTGCAAGTCGGCGGCGCAAGAACCTTTGTCAAAAACCGACACGAGAGCCAGACAAACCGAGACATACCAAGAGGAGGCGAGAGCTACCCTGCAAACTCTCGAACTCGGTACGTTTCAGGGTGTCTCGTAGAGAGTGTACAGCCACAGTTAAGTTAACAATAACCAACCATAAGTAACATCATAAGCGACGCCATAATTCGGTTACAATTCGTTGATTTAATATGAAATGTTATGTTTCTAAATTACTTTTTAAGGATTTTAAGGTGTTGTATAGCCAATAAGCAGATTGATATTGTTCTATCTTTTACTACAGCTTTGCTCGACTAGGAGATTTACATCTGTCACACTAATAGTTTTTATTAACTTAGAAAATATTAACTACTTGTGATTATTTAAACCATTATGTAGCTGTAAAAGTAATTACTTAATTTATAAGTATAGCTATAATTTTCACGAACAAATCAAAATGTAGCTTTAAACTGTAGTCGTTTTAAAAATGTTATACTTGGAATCTGCTTATGAATATTAAAATCTTCTAGTTAAAATAATGAACCAAATATTTTCGCGAATCTCGATCCAAGTAGCAAAATATACCTGAACGCCGACCGATCCGTTTAATGCGAATACGTAGGGTTTCTAATCCTGCTTGTATTATGGCCAAGTCAATTTAACAGCTAAATTTATACCTGCGTATACACGACAACATCGACCAATACATACGTAAATGGTCAACAATAACTTCTTGCAAATATAAGCAATGAATAATAAAACAAGGCGAGACAATGGTAACGGAATTAGGACGTAGAACAATGAGTACGGATAGGTGTACGAATTAATTTTTTTTCACCACAAATGCTTTAATATTGCAGCGGACGCGTCAAAGGGGGGGAGGAGTAACCAAGTGAGCAATGCCCTCTTAACGACAACTGCGTACTATGACTCAGACGTCCTGAGGACGACCTGACAATAGGGTCCTCGACTGGGCTTTGAAGGACGGATTGTTTACCGAGCAAACCTTTTGCGATATCGTACTTTTGTATTCTGAAAACTAACGCAAAAAACAAATATTTGATGTGAATGGTTGAATTAAAATATACAAATTTCAATTTAGAATTTGAAACATATTGGGGTTATATCGACATATAACATCCAGAAGTGTAATAATTAAAATATACAAATTTCAAAAGTATATGTTGGAATTTGAAACATTATAGGGTTATATCATATTACATCCAGAAATGTAATAAAACTCAAAATTGATCGAAAATTTGATCTAGTAGTCATTTTGCGTTAGGTCCTAAGATATTATTATGAAGATGAGTTAGCTTAGAATATAAAAGATCATTTTAAACACGAAATATTTAAAATTACTAAAGTATTTGTGTAGATAAGTTAGTTCAGTAGATTAGTTTAAATAGTTTTACTGTTAAGGCTTATCCTTAAACTATAGATATATGCCATCGCAGATTTTTCTATATACGTTTTAGTATTGAATTATCCTCAATAATGTACATGTAACATGTTCTTTTATATTCCTTATGAATCACTCTGTTTATTGGTGAGAACTGCATAAAAGATTCATTTTGTAATTTTGGGTTCAACGCGAATAAACGAAAGCAGACGCGATTTTATTTTATAATATTTAAGAAAAACGCTTGCATATTTTTATGCAAAATAGAAGCTTTTTGTATAGCTCAATATTTTTATGCAGCGACGGAACCAAATAATCGTTATATTTTATTCTATTATATTATAGCATAGAGCTAGAACTAGTGTATTAAAAAGTACTATATTTTTTTGGTACGGCAAAATTCAATAATATGAAGTCAACAGTCTATGCTTGTAAATATAATAAATATACTCACGCATATACTAAAATAAAGAATTATTATATCTATTGGTTATTTTAAAATGTTTTTCTAATCTTATACAGAAAAATTTTACTATCACATTTGTCAGCGGTTTGTGATAGCAAAAATTGATAAAACATCTCAAAATGAATACAAGGTCAGTATTCACAGTTAATAAATATGACACTAAACAGTCATGATACATTAAAATATAGTAAATTAGCTTTTACCCGCAACTTCGTTCGCGTGGACTGTTGTCGCGTGATAGGTTGATAATAGATGGCGTTTTCAATGACTTCCTATTCCTGTAGAATTAACAGGATTTCTATAGCCTATATATTACCCAGGTGTATAAGGAATAATTGTGCCAAATTTCATCGATATTAGTTCAGCGGACTCACCGTAAAAGTGTAACATACATACGTCCATACTCACAATCCTTCGCATTTATAATATTAGTAGGATTTTAATAAACTAAAAAAATAGCTTTTAGTTTTTACGTTTAGATTTATGCAGCCAATTGAGAAAGACAATAAATAAAAATCTTGTTTAAAGTCATATTATATATGCAAAAGAATCTTTGTTTGTCTTTATCACGCCTGAACGGAGCCATTGATCAATGTATTTTTTTCTATGGAGATGATAGCACACATGAACAGCTGGCTACAATATATTCGTTCCAGGCGAGACTATGTTGATAAGTCGATTTACATCCTTTTATATGCTTAATCATAATGGGCTTTAGGATTGCCTTATTTATATGTTGAATATTTCAGTGAATTTGATGTCTTTTGTATCACACATACAAACTTGAACAGTGAATACTTAAATAATTCTCTAACAACGTATACTAAAGGTAAACCTATTTATGGCTGCTCTGAAAAGTGTACGTTTTGGACTTCTTAAGTTATTCACGCTTGGTAGAGTTATTCACTTCATATAAGGAACCATTTGTTACTATTTATTTCGGTACTGAAGTCCAAGCAAACAAAGTCTTTAGGAATAACTTCGTTTACTGTTGCACTTTACGTTATTCATAAACGTAGAAGAATATTTAATATAATAGATATAAAATGACTAATGAAAAATGACCATACTATTTTTATTTATTCGTTACACTTTGTTTCCGCTGGAATGTTTGTTTCCAAATTACATTAAACAACATGACGTTTTTATCATGTACGTGAAAAAATTGGATTTTATCAGGATATACTCTTAACATAAGATAAGATTATTACTAAAATAACTACTCAATAATAAAAAGTTTGCGGCTCCATGTATGATTATTAAACATGTTTTCGCTATTTGCTTACCAAAAGTTTTAAATTACAACTTTTGTGTAACAGAGCCAGTTCTTCAATACTAGACCAGTCTACAGAAAGGTTTAAATTAAGTGTAAGAGATATGTTTATACGTAAAGCATATTATAAAAGTGAAGACTATTTAGATTATAATAATGCCTGGATTTGAAAATCCTATCAGCTTCATACAAGACTGCAGTTTAACAAGGTAAAATTGAAAATGAATAAAAGACTGACCGACGAGTTTCTTGCTGGTTCTTCTTGGTAAGAGCAACATTCCAAAACTGTACTACTGTACTGTAGCTTCATTAATAATATTGATGACGTTGACGTTTCAAAAGTGCTTGAACGAGCTTATTTGAATAAAGATTATCTTTATATTTAAATGAGTTAATCTTGTATATATATATATATTTTCCGAATCTCGGAAACGGCTCCAACGATTTTCCTGAAATTCAGCAAGTAGGAGGTTTTGGGGGAGAAAAATTGATCTAGCTAGGTGTTATGTAAAAAAAATATTGTTTTATCCCTGTTTTTGGGCATTAAAAAACACTAACATTTATATTGAATTGAATTTTCGCCATTAACTGTCAAGTTGGCGTAGCCTTTTCGGGTAATAGGCAGCCTCGAGAAATGTGAATGCCAAGGATCGATCCCAACTAAATAATTGTTTTTTCTGTTATTTTAAGTTTTTTATTTTTTTTTTGTAAAAAATTCCCGAGCGAAGCTCGGTCACCCAGATATTTTTTATTTATTTGATTTGATACAATCATAGTTCTAGGTAAAGGTAGGAATGGACCTACCTATACCTAAATAATTTTGTAGTCTAAGCTAAAGCCTTGTCCGAGATATTTTAAGAAATATTAGTTCTCTTCCTTAGCCCATGCCTCGTAACTGAGGCTTTTTAAGAAATAAGTTCTAAATTAATTTAATGAATTTCAAAATTAATATATTTCCAATACGGAAACATGATATTTAACCTTATTTTCTGCTTGCAATCACGTATTAACAGCACTTTGAACACGTACCTACATACGCATCTCTATATATGTTTACATTATTTGTATAAACGTTGAAGTAATTCGAACGCATACTACGCAATTTTTTAATCTCAATAAAAGTATAGTTATTTGTGTTTATGAGCACGTAGCTCCGAGAAAAGACAATGTTAATTTAGATGTATTTTTATAGTCAATTCATCCTAGTAACTAATTGAATATATCTAAAGAAATCTTTTATTAATTCTTGCGAGCTTTAAGTGAATCGTAGGCTTAGTCTTAAAGAGACCTAATTCAAAAAAGTTGTTTATGGCAAATTACAATAAGGTGTAATGTAACAATAAGGTGTTTGTACCTACAAAACTAATGAGTGCTAAAGAGACCCATAACTGTGAAGAGCGTGAAAACTCTAGTTTTATTTTATAGTACATAAGATGTCTTAAGTGGCATTGAAATAAGGCTTGCAATGTATCTAACATAATTAATCTGTCATTAATTTTAATGACAATTATTGAATGCCGTGCATGCCTTGTGACGTGTTCACGCAGAACCAAGACTTATGTACTTAATATGTAACTGTACAATTGTAAACTGTAAACTGTGCTCATATCGTTGATGTGTCTTATATATAAATAAATAAATAAATAAATAAATAAAGGCTAATTTTGAATTAGGTCACTCTAATACTAAGAGCGCGAAATGTAAGTGAAACTAGTATCCAGTACTTAGGTCTATGGTGTTTGTCTCTATAATAGCAATGTTATAAAGACATGGTTGCCGGTAAACAGTCGTAGGTATAGTCCATTTTGGCTGTACTTATGATAATTGAGACTGGTGTAAAGTTATGTAAATTAATTAACCAAAAATATTTAAGTTATTCATGTAAAAAATATAGTACCTAAATACCAAATACCGAAATACCAATAAGCGCTACAAGATAAGTATGTCGCTGTTTACATAAAAAATATATATTATCTTACATAATTATAATTTAGTGTCAGTTTCATTAAAAAATTCAAGATTAACGGCATATTTATTTTGCCGAAATTGACAGTGAGAAAGATTATGTTAAGGTTTAGATTGCTGGATAATTAATATTGCAAAATTGTCTCCAATGTCGTTATTTTCTTTTTAATATAAACCCTGTTGTGCGAAAAAAGCATTTATTTATTTTGACTTTTCTGACCTCCATTTATACAATAAAAGTGTATTTTTTCCATATAATAAGAAAAGTTAGCCAGCTTTTAGTGGTTTATTTGCATTTATATGGGTTTAGTTGTTAGATAATAGTTAGATAGAGAGCGAGCGTTGGTTGTGATTTAATATAAGCTTACATTTTGCCAACATTGTTTGGAAAAAACTATCTGTTAAAAATAACAGGATGTCTTAAGTCTTGCTTTGTCATTACATGAATACAAATTTCATATAGTTCTATTTGAAGAACTAATTTAAATAAAATAATAATTGAAATCATTACATTAAATAAGAAATAATAGCTAAAATTTTAATTTATATAAGTTGTATTTAATTAAACTACAATATTTTATAGCTAATGAAAAACAAAGATACTCTTATTTCATAATGTAATAGGGTATTATGATAAGAAGATGCTGTGTGGCATCCGGCTGAGTAGAATAGATCCACCTCTTTCTTAGGTGTCGTAAAATATGACTAAGGTAAGTTGACGTCAAGCAGCCGGACGTAAACCTATGTAACTAATCATAAGAATCATATTTTTAAAAGAGCTACCGCCGAATTTCTTGCTAGCTCTCTTGGTAGGTACAGCTTTCTGAACCAGCAGTAGAGTTGACGATTCAAAAGCACGTGTTTACAAGTTTATTTGAATAAAGAGTATATTTAGAATTTAATTTCAATTTGTAGTTTTGTTACCATTTTATATTATATTAATAGAACTACGGTCAACAGTTCAATTTACTTTTTTTAATAGCGAACTAGTACATAGCTAACAAAGCTAATTTGAACCCACGATTCTCTTTTAACAATCACGCGCACCCACCGGCCGACCGGTCATCAAGACTGCACTATATGAAATGAGTTGGTATTTCCAAGAACGCACTTTGGTTTCAAGAGAATATCCACATCTGTTTAATTTTGTATGTATTTAATAAGCGATTCGGAAACACATAGATACAGTTAAAACAAATCGTGGGTGTGGCGTGTGGTATAATCAAACATACGATATAGCCAAGGTTACGGCACTCGTCATAGTCTTGGTCCGTGGCAATTTGTAACAATAACTTCTCAATGTCAACCAACGCTTATTACCGCATTAAATATTATGAAGTAAATTCATTATAACTATTTTTTATAGTTTTTATATTATACTTAATAGTTCTCGCATACATAGTGTCCAGAATTAGGTATTTTAAGAATACACCATTATTGCGTTCGTCATTGGAAATCGTTAGGAAAAGAAAAGCAGTTCAAACTGTTCGTTATTTGTTTAACAAACTTCTTTTAAGGCTCAGTTGGCACCAAAGTGGAGAAGAGAGGAGATGCGTTTTGAAAACCAATCAGATATTTTCATTTCTACATCCCTCCTCTTGAAGATATTTGATTGGTGTTTAAAACGCATCTTCTCTCCTTTCCGCTCTGATGGACACTGGGCATTACTCATTTGCTAAATAAATTACAAAAATATCTCAGAAATATGTCTATGGCATTGAAATATATATGACATTGAAATTAATATACACAGAAACATACTAGTCACGCAACGACGATTATAATTTGGTTGTTTCCTATCTATTTTATGTATTACACTAGTGATCATCATCATCCTCCAGACCTTATCCCACTCTAAGTGGGGTTGGCACAACACGTTATAAACATGTTGTTATATGATTTAGCTACGTATTTCACAACTGGCCGCCTGCCAGACGTCAACTTACCTTACTCGTATTTTACGACACCTAGGTAAGAAAGAGGATGGTCTATTCTACTCAGCTGGATACCACACGGCTAATGTATTACACTTGTACGACATGAAATTAAAAGCATCTTAGTACACGCACTAAAAATGGTGTAAGAACAATCACATAACAGTTTCTATTACCGTTAGATCAAAGTATCAAAATCTAACTAATTACCTACGAGACTTCCGTGTATTGAGTCTATATGTATATCTCAAATTTAAGATATCATACAATCAACATTTACCTACAATTTTTTTTCACACACACATAAATTATGTGTGTATATGTAGCTAGATAGATTTTCCCCCTTAAAGTTGCTGAATTTTATGAAATACGCTGGAACTGGATACTGCGAATGAAATTGCCCGATAATCGATTGTTTTTATTCACCTGCAAAATAAACTAAATTTAATTCAAAAGACTATTAATAAATAAACATTGTTGTACTTAAAACAGGATGTTTAACATATAAATTGGCTTCTTTAACCTGTTCATAGGCAAATCAGTAAAATAACAAGGTTGTATAGCATAACAGTTTTGCGGAGTCGGCGCAGAGGCGGACGCGGAAATACATGACACCTCTATTTGTCCGAGATGCGCGAGGACGTACAAGGTGACCGCGGCACGTGTGCTCTGACGATAATTGTGTGCGGTTTGCATTATGTACGTAATTAGAAGACGTCCTCGACTACGGCTGAATGTGTTTAGCGATAGCTTCAGCTCTATTACATTGAATACAAGTCCAAAATATGATAATATTAGCTTTTACCCAAAACTTCGTTCGCGTGAACTGTTGTCGCATGATAGGTTGATAATAGATGACGCTTTTCCGTGTCATATTCCTGTAGAATTGACAGGACTTCTATAGCCTATTTGTTACCCCGGTGTATAAGAATTAGTTGTGCCAAATTACATCGATATTGGTTTAGCGGATACGCCACGATAGAGTAACAAACATACATTAATACTTTCAAACTTTCACATATAATATTAGTAGTTATTAGGATATATAATAACACTATATCAAATATATAATAATCTATAGGCACGCTTAGTATCAAAGTGACCTAACTCAAAGTTAGGCTCAATTGAGTGGGGGCCAAACAGTAATAGCGTGTTCGCGGTACAAATTCGAGTACCTGTGCGTTTTTTTTAAATTTGATACGCTTAAATGATATTTACAATGAATTGTGCGGTTCACATTAGAGGAAAACATCGCAAGAAAATGTGTATATGCTTAGAGAATTTTGAATTTCGAATTTGAATCTAATATCTACGTTGCACATAATCCGAATATGTGCAATCTAGAAATTTGTATTGACGCAGTGTAGTAGGTCTAGACCCTCTGCTTATCAATGGGATTTTAACAGGCTACTACTTTATTTTAGTATATAGATTTACATTGCGGAATTGTGCAAAAATAATCATAAAATAATAATTTCTAATTGTTCGGTTACGAAATGTTCTATTACAAATCCGACGGCGTGATGTTTATTAAGTCATACCACCAGCCTTGCCTTAAGTCGATTTGCAGCATCACATTCGACGCTTTTAGGTTCACGGATAAAGTATCTCATTGACGCCAAATAGCATATAGAATGGTTAGGATTAATAGCATATGGACAGTTTAAAAAATGATTCAATTTTATATTACATTATTATTTTTATTTATATTATTACATATTTATTTTCAAACGGTTGAAACGGTCAAAGGATAATTCGAGCAGCGATATCAATCACACCTCTGTCCGTAATGCGCTTCGGACTAACAAGGTGACCGCACGCTTGACAATTGAATTCATTCGACATCATTAGCAAAAACGGTTTGCCCCGTCGATACAATCTCGATGCCCAGTATAAAATATATGAAAATATATTTTTCGACTACCAAAACCGTGCGGATTTATAATAAAGTTAATTTTATTCAAATAAAAGTCCAATTCGAATATTATATTCCAGGTAAACGATAAAATCAAAAAATATTTTTTTTTTTTTAAATAATGTCCATAAAGCCTAAAATAACTATTTGCTATTTACCAGATTCGCGTCTTTTCGTTTTGCTTTACTTTATTTGGCATATGAATAAACGAAAAAACAAGGTGTAATTTCACTCCATAAAGTAAAACAATAATTTAATTATTCTTTAATCCTCGTATTATCTGTATGACAAAATTATCTTGAAACATGCAAGTGCTGTCAGTTTATTTTTGGTATTAGAATACGATTTACATACATTATCTTCGTATTTATAAAGTAATATGACATTGTCTTTATTTGAATTAATCTTTGGATTGAGCGAACTTGATAAGTCGAACATGTGCTAAGATTATTTGTACGATTGATTGTTGTAAACTTACTTCCTTTACATCCTAAAAACTGCAATGCGCCTTTTTACATAAGCATTCGATATTATGTCTGACTCAGGTTCTAAATATCTAGATTCCAGAACAAAACCAAGACATGAGGCGGGAGTTAAGCTTAGTTCGAAATTTAAAAGTTTTAATGCATACCGTCATTTTGTAATACAATACAAAAAACTTTTCGGCTGAATAAAGTCTTCAAAACCTGGTATAAAGGCTCAAAAAATTTCAGTCAACAATTTCATTATGACAAAAAACTTCAGTCAAAATGAAATCATACAAACAACTTTCTTATTGATTTAATTTCCTCTAGATTACAATGTCAAAGTCATTAGAATCCGTATAAGATGCAAGTCCATTCGACACGTACGTATAGTTTTTAAAAATAGCTTTGATTATGCAACAAATAACAATCGTTAATAAGTGAGTTATATAATTTGTAATATTGTAATTAAATCTAACCTTTGACCGTCAGTAATTACTTTAACAACCACATTAAATACTAATTATACATTTCTATATATATTTGACTTATGTCGATATTTAGTACCGCAGAAAACATTTTTAAATCCTCCGAAAAAAAACAACTTTCTCGTTAAAGTTAATTACTCCTTGGCATTAATGTCATACGTGTCAAATTTCAAAAAAAATGTGATTTCATCAGACAGACATACGAGACATCTACTAATGGCATAGGTAATGTAACTAATAAATACGTATAATTAACAAATGTGGTATAAAATGTTGCGAAACGTAATATCATGGATAAAAGTAACTCTTGCACTTTGACTTTTGCAGTGAACTTCAAACGCCGCATTCAAATTATAAGTATGAGATCACCCATCATGAATTTTCAACTATTTCAATTATACCATTTGCAATAAGTAAAATGCAATAATAAGTTTTTTACGCTGATTCAGCGTTTAATAAATACTTTATTACATTTGTTTAAACTGTGCAGAATTCTTTGTCGAGAACAAAAGAAGCATAGTTATTATAAGGGTAGGTAAATTATTATCGTTACGGTGCGGTTTTTAAAACTGTTTTCGTATTCTAGGATATAGTTGTATGTACGTGTTTATTCAAATAACTTATTTTAATTAAACAACATTACATACATGTTATTAATGGTATATTGTATAATCAGTACAGTTCTACCGCAATCTTTGCATTGGTTATGTGATATTTATTCAACAAATCTTTGTTTAGAACAATTAAAAAGGTAAAGGGTAACTAGCTGATACTTGTTGCTGATCAGCATGTATTAATCTTATATTTCATATCGAAATAGTTTATTCTTTGCACATGTTAACCATTACCAGATAAAAATTCTGTGCTTCATTACACAAATTATTCATTTATTTTTTAACTATGTACAATTAGATATGTAATCTATTTGTGATAGAGATACTGCTTAGAAAGACACCGATCCGGAAATGGCGCTCTCAGCGATACACAGTTGTTGCTGGTGTGTGGTAATTCGCTCTGTCTCTACCACCAACAGCGTGGTGAGCAATATTAGTTTTTTTAGTCAGTGCGAGTCCGATATACCGGTCTCGAGGCGGTCGATGCATCTGGTGCTCTCGATGTATCGATTAGCGGAGGGAGGGGCTCAGAGAGGCCCCGACCCAGAGATGGCGCACTCTGTGGTTCAGAGTTGCTCCTGGCGGGGATGGGGGCAATGTGTACAACGGTAACCTGTCCCCGCCACCAGCAGCGTGGTGGAGCACTGTCAGGTTTTTAGTCGGTGCGAGTCCGACATACCCGCCGCTCGTCCCCGTCGGGCGGTGATGACCCATAATGGGTTTTCCCGACATTAAAAAAAAAGTTCGATATACCGGGTCGCCTGTCCCTGTCGATCGGCAGTACGCATAGGAGCATTTCCTGATTTGAAAAAAAGGTTGTACGGGAGACGAAGTGGATAGATAATGAATACTATATAGCTTTTACAAAAAATTCAAGAAAATTTCATAAACAATACGGTAAAGATAGTAGAGATTGATTAATTTATTATTGATTGCAGAAATTAAGAAATCGTATTTAGTGAGGTGGATACCTTGTTACTTCGATATGTAATGAGGAAATCGATTGCGTACCAGTATCGCAATCAAAATTTTAATACTACTAACGTAAACAGCGGCTTTTGTGATATACGCGTGGTGTCATTCAGTAAAAATATTTTGTTTGTTTATGATTAATAAGCTTAGCATTACATATATTCTCTTAACAAACGCGGATTACAGCAGAATAATTTTATTGTAACTTCTGTACTATGGCATTCCGCAGAGTAACGCCTGCTTCTATAAATCATTTTTGTTTGAGGTTAATGTTATTAATACTATAAAAATACTATTTATATTATAATAATAAAAATATAATAATAATTTATGTTTTACAGCACTTTAATAAAAATTCACTATGCAAATTGTTTGTTTTACCTCGTTGATAAAGTGATACAAATAAATATCGCAATCCGTTACTACTCATTTTTCCGTTTACAAATTATGACAATTTTTAGCAGAATTAGTATTTAATAATGAAATTAGTATAGAAATAATAAATGACCTACACTATATTAATATTATAGTAATATAGTTCATTCATAACGTAAATTCTCCATAAACACATTTTTTTATGTTTACGTTGGTAGTTTGTTGTTGCATTGATTAAGTGTTATAATTTAATACTATTTTTAGATTAAATATACAATACAATAGATTATTCTACTACTCCTATTTTATGAATAGTATTGCAATAAGCTCCATTCTTCTACATTATGCCATTATGTACCAATAAATAAACAAAAACTAGAAAATTTGCTTAGACGGTGAATTAACTTGTCATTCAGTAATAAAAGACCTAACTATCAAAAGTTTTTTAATGATACAGTCATTTAAAAACCAAAAAATAATATTTAAATTTGAATTTTAATATAATGAATGATGACCAAATAATGTTGAAGAAATGTCATAGTAATTACAAACGTCATTACGTTTAATTTTAATAAAGGTTATATGAAGAAATTTTAACTATTCTTATTATTATTAGTTAAAATATAGTCTATATTTCTAGTTTTATATATAAACAAAGTCCACAAAAGCTGTCTGTCTGTATGTGATCGATTTTCTTAAAATCTACTGAACGGATTTTTGTAAGGTTTGTACTAAAAGATCTCTGGTAGTGGACAAATAGGACTTACCATCGGCAATAGCGGCGTTAAGAATGATAAAATAACAATACTTAGTAATTATATAAAAAGTTCTACATATCTTAGGTAAAATATCACCACAATCTTGTCTACAATTACACTACTACATCATTTTCCTGCCCTTATCCCACTCTAAGTGGGGTCAGCACAGCATGTTACAAACAATTACACTACTACAGTCAAAAGAAATTGTAAATCACAGTTATATTAAATGATTTATAGAAGCAGGCCTTACTTTGCGGAATTTCATAGTACAGAAGTTACAATATAATTATTTTGCTGTAATCCGCGTTTGTTAATAAACCGATTACGATTTTGTCGTCGAGCCTATCCTCCTGATGATGCTTCGGTTTCGGGGGGAAACGAGCGTAGATATTGTAGTAGTGCTTGTGTGGAGTGGTGGCGTTTTGTTATACGTGTGGTGACTTGTCCTGCATGTATAAGGTATATGAATGTTGCTTGCTTCATACACTTAGCATTACATAGATTCTCTTAACAAATGTGGATTACAGCAAAACAATTCTATTGTAATTTCTGTAACAGTTACATTAACAAAAATCATGCCGTCTCACTATCACGAAGGCGAGCAAATGCCTTTGTTTTAATATTTGTTGTCTTTTTTTTAAGGTCCTGAAGCAAATAAAAAACTCACCTGTCTCTTTACAAAGGCTATATTTTAAGGAAACAAGAAGCCTAACCTCAGCCGTATAACCTCGTAAGGAATCGAATAACTATCGTCAAGCATAATGTAGAGTTGCCGTTACGTCATGACCTTAGTGGGTCGCTACGGTGACGTCGGGCGTGCAAACCTAATTAGCCGTTATAGCTCTAGCGAAATGCATAGTAATTATTTAACATCAAAAAAATAATATATGGTTATACTTGCGTACATGGATTCGTTTAACTTTCTGTCCAACAAATACGTATTCATTTTCTTAATTATATTCAATTACCTACTTTTATAATCTTTTTGGACTGTCAATGGTGTTTGTTAAGAAAAGATGACCTACGTTAATTTGGATATCGCAGTATGCTTGGATTTCATTCTTATAATATTATACGTATCTAAATCCTATTACGATTTATAATCAGTAAGTCAAACACAATAAACGATTTTTGTCACTTCTTAATAATGACTTCCTTCATAATGAAATTGATATTTAATATCAATAATTTACCACGAGCATTGGATAATTAGTAGCCTAGCATATATTTTAAAATATGTATGCGCAATAACGTGGAATTGTGTAGCACTTTAAAAAAATGTCCTCTATTAGCAAATTTATTATTTGCCCTATATTTCAAGCAGCTATGTTAATATAAAATTAATTTCGTCTCAAAAATGTAGTGTTAAAAACACCCTCAATCTATCAAGTACAGACAGAAAAACTTTGATTTCTTTGCTGAGTCATAATCACTACTTACATTACAATACTACGAAAAATGTATAATAATTAAACTAAGTTACGTACTTCAACCAAGACGAGCGCGCGGATTGCTGATTATACCTAGAAAGTAAATATGTAAATGTAGTGTTATTACAGCAAGAAGGCCTAAGATGAAGGATTGTAGCAAAAAGATTATCATGGGCAATACCGAGCGAGGATAAGCTTCGAGGCGGAAGCGAGCGAACCAAGGCCGAGGACACATGGCAATTCACAAATCGAACGAGTAAACCGTTCGAAGCGTTTGAACTTTTGACCACAGGCCGTTACCATTTAAATGTTGTTCATCGCCTTTTCTGGTTTTTGAAAACAATTAAAATATCACCTTGAATTACATAACTATCGAAGCTAAAGACGCGGTATGTGCAAATGACTATGTGACGTACGCGTTTGCAGTAAAATTATTTTGAAATGATTACGTAGATTACTTAAACCATTTTTCTAAATTTATAAGAGCAAGAGTTTACGTGAATAAAAATTACGTAATAAAATTCATGAACGGGATTCGAACCAGATGGTATCTGAAGAGAAGAGAGATTTTGAAAGATGCAACATCTCGACAACATTTGGCGACTTCTATTTGAAAGCGATGACACCTATACCAATGTGACGCCGCATAAATACATTAATCTAACTGGGACAGATTGATTTATAACTCAAACAAGAAACTGTGCCACCTCGGCCCTACTACAACACGTTCTACATTGTTATGCCATGAATATGCAAACAGCCAGAGAGGACGGCGCAAAATGGAAACAATGAGATCGAAATGACGACTACGCGGAAACACAGATCGTTAAGCAATTCGTTAATGAAAAGACTGAAGTATCTACTGGCCTTAGGCTTTATAGCCCTAGGTATTACTAGATGGCTATATCGATTTGCAAAACCTTGACTTCGGTCTGATTATAAACTTCGTGACCCTACTTCCTCAAACATTCGCGAGGGTCGTCGCTGTCAATTACATTTAAATGGTGCCTTCAGTTATCCGGTTATAGTTCGGTACTTGCTCACTGTATTGTGTTATCAACAATACTGAAAACAAATACGTTTTTATATACATAACAACAGAAATAAAGCGGGTACAAACAACATTAAGTGAATATGTAAAAATCTATACAAAATTCTTTTAGAGATCGCGATGATGACGCCATGAACGGATGAATTAGGAGGACCTTGGCGGCTAAAATATACATACTATACAAACAACCACGATGCTCATAGATAACCAGACAGACGTATTAGCATCGACGAACTTTTCACACAAATAATAGGAAACGAATTATGTAACAAGATTTATTCAGTGAAGTTAAACAATGGTTTACCAACTCATATAAAGGCCACCGATTAAAAAAGAAACAGTAGGTCGGTTATTAAAATATTTACTAGCCCTGACATCACGGAACGTTGTGGGTGTGCGAAGTGTATTCAAAAGGCGCACATAATTTATGTGTGTGTATGTCAAGCAGTGTAATCGGTACCAGTCGGCTCGACAGCAGCCACATCGAGAACGCGACCCGGTTCGCCGATCGAGAAAGCATCTACGAAACTCGGTTGAGGCCGCGCACTACGTCTTATACAACTTGTAAATCTTCGAAAAGAACTTTTTTACTCGACTATATATTAATTTTATACGCGACCTCAGTTACAGGATTAAACCAATGCTACGCGCGGTGTACTTCAGTGGCGAACCTCGAAATCTATCGAGGTTTTTTTAATATTTCCGTATGCTACGCGTAAAAAATATGTATTAACCGACAACGACCTGACATGCCAAAATTATTCAAATATTTATAGTTTCATACAGGTATTTGTAACCGTGGTGATGAAAGGTGATTCTCTAAAGCCGAATTATCATAATACGTACTTTTGCTGTAGTCTTGATCAGCAAATAGATTTGACACTTGATAATGTTTCCTTATCGGACATTTAAAAGAAGTGAAATAGAAACGCTTTTCTATTTATTTGTGTATATTAAAACAACAAAACCTAGCATAAAATTACTTAGGGCTACAATATTTTTATTGTTAGAATATTGATATCAAGCAAATATTATTTTGTTATATATAAAAGCTATGGAAATTTTATTTATTTATTTATTTATGTACCATAAAAATTTTTGGAAAAAAAACATTATTGGTAAAAAAAAGTGTACAAAGGTCAACTTATCCCTATATTTTACAATTTTATATGGGTTCATGTCTGATAATTTATACGGATTTGACAAATTTAGTTACGTCTGTCAAATTAATAAAGCTTTTATAAACAAATACCTACCTGTTGTCATCATCATCTACTTGCCCTTATCCCACTCTAAGTGGGGTCAGCACAACATGTTATAAACATTTTGTCACATGATTTGGCTAGTTATTTTACGACCGACCGCCTGCCTGACGTCAACTCATCTTAGTCGTCTTTTACGACACCTCGGTAAGAAATAAGGGTGGTCTATACTACTCAGCCGGATATCACACGGCAAAAATACCTACCTGTTGTATACACATAAAATAATTACAAAACTTTGTTGTATGTCGATTGTTGTAAGTCAAAAATAGTAGATTGTGATATTATAAAGCTGATATTCGCAACCACTAAGCAAGTACATAGCAACAAAAACAGGGTCAAATTTGGCATCGTAATAGATTTGACCTACATGACAAGTGAGTGACGCTTAAAAAAATTGGTAAAATAATCGCAAACATCATAAAACTTACACTAAGGCATATAGTATTTTAGTAGATTAAGTACCCTCGAAAGACTAAAATATTATGTCAAATACATTTATGGCCATGGGTCTTAGTCTTTTTTTTTCGGAATATTAAAACTTAAGAAATAAATATATATTTTACAGACATTTTTTATATTCATTGTAATCTACTTTATCACGTATATTGTCACTTATTTCGCACGCTTATTATTAAACTGACCTAATTCAAGAAAGTTGTATTGTGGCAAATTATAAATAAATAAATATATGGGACACTTACACACACGTTCGTCCGTCCCCAAAGTAAGTAACTTATTACTTGTGTTATGGTAGACAGACCCCTGGTGAATATATACTTATATATTTTTTAAATACATACTCAAATACAAATATACACCCAGGCTCAAAGACCGACAAATTCATTTTAAAGAAAATGTTGGTCCTCGGCGGGAATCGAACCCGCGACCCGTGGAGCCACTACGTGGGGTCACTACCCACTGCTCCTACGGGCCAGTCAAGTCAAATTGCAATAAAGCATATGATAACGCCTACAAAACTCGTGTGTTAAAGAGACCCACAACTTGGTACAACAAGAAAACACCAGATTTTTTAATAGTACGTAGCGTGATGTCATAGATAGCATTGAAATAAGGTTTACAATGTATCTAACTCAATGAAGCCTAATTTTGAATTCGGACACTTTAATACTAAGTGAGCGATATGTATAGATCTAACTTTAAATTTTTTTTAAACTAAACTAAACAAGAAAACTAAGGTAAACGATCCAAAAATGCGAAAGAAAATTAACATGACTTGTAAAAATAAAACCTCTTCGCCTGCTTAATTTTGTATTAGGCCAGTTTAATACTAAGAGTGCAATTTATTGTTATGAACTCGTAACTATCAATATCCACGGCTCAGGTTATACATGGATTAAAAATAATACGTAAAAAAAGGTTTAAAAACACTTAAAACATTTTTTTTGTATACATATAGATTTTGCTGTATTTTGTATTTTACATATAAAATTTTGTATTCTTTGTAAAATAAATAAATAAATTTAGTAGCGAAATTTAACTAAATAGAAAAATGAAAAATTGTTTCTTAACCGATAATTAACATCGATACCAATATATTATAACAAATATTACATATCAGTCTTGCGGCCAGTGTTGATTTCGGGTCACACTACGCTGTAAGGGGCACAAGGTAAAAGATGGTACATTGAAAGCGGCCTTAAGCCCAATAGCGATCTGCGACCGTGTCGCTTCCTATTGGCGTGGAGGCGACAATGCCAGCAGTGCCTGCGACTGCACTGGCGCGAAGGTGACGGAATCGCAAAGGTCGATCACCACTTATATTTGTTCCCGGTTCACTTTATTTATCTGCCATTGGCAGTTTTATTAGTTTAATCTTTTATTAGTAGATAGTTACTTTTGTCATAATTGACTCAAAGACTATGGACGCATTAGTATTTTAGGGTGAGGAAAGATGACGCTGAATGCCTTAAGCAATATAGGACCTCACGTAACTTCCGAACTTTCTGTCTAAGTGTATGTAACAAATGTTATTTTAATAACACTTTTAATTAAATTATAATAGATCATAATATAAAATCCGAAGAAATTAGTAAATAATAATAAGTCCGTGGTATCTGGCTGAGAAGAATAGACCACCCTCATTTCTTACCGAGATGTTCTAAAAGACAGGCGGCCGATCGTAAAATACGTAATCAAATCAAGTGACAACATGTTTATAACATGTTATGCCGAAACCTCTTAGAGTGGGATTAGGGCAGGAGGATGATTCGTAAATAATAATAAGTACCTGGGTGACAGAACCTTGCTCGGTAATTTTTTTTAAGATATAAAAATGCAATAAAAAAAGAAGTAAAAAAAAGTGCTGGTAATATCTGGGACTTGATCCCGAGTATTTTCACTACTCGTTCTCAACTGATCTATTTAACTTTACGAATGAAAGCAAAATTGGCATTTTTATTTCTAAAAATTGTTACAGTTTTTCAATGCCTGAAAATAGGGACAGCACGACATTTTTTCTAAATGAAACCTAGCTAAATAAATCTTTTAAGTATATAGAATATATAAAAATTTAACTTTTTTTATTTTCTTACATATTGCAAATTAAAAAATGTAGTTCAACTTCATTAATTGAATTAATTAATTGCACAAAAAGTTTCACAAAAAAGAGTTACCTAATCTTTAGGACAGAACTTAAAAGTGTATATATATTTCATATAAACCGTAAAATTAAAACAGATCTATATAATAATATTTTGTAATGTATTTAGTAGTAGAGTGAAGTGATTCGTTTTCCATAAGCTAAAATGATAACACAAGAGTTAAGGTATGAGCAATAAAAGTACTCATATCAATCAATGTATCGGGTCACTTTCGCGAATCTGCATACAGAATAAGCGTGGACATGATAAATTATTCGAAATCGAACGTTAAACATTGAAAGTTATTTATAAAACACGATACGACCTCAACTTTTCTTTATCGTGGAGATTGCGGTCGACATTCTAATAATTTAGGCGGATGATATGCGTTTAATGCATTGGTATTTTAATTTACAATCTCGTCAACTTTATAGATATTATGAATTGCTCGTATTGGCGCAGGTGACAGTGAACCTGCCTTGAACATAACGGGTCGCGAGTTCTATTCTAGCTGTGGCCCCATATTTTCTATAAACAATTTGTTTATACTTAGAGCCTGGGTGTACTTATGTATTTATTTAAAATTGTAAATTTGTAAATGCATGTATTTACCAGTTGTCTATCACCCACAACAGAAGTCTGAAGTTATTTATTTGCCAAAAAAAAAAACTTTTATACCCGTAAGCTCGTTACAAAAGGTAAAGAAAATTGGATGTAAATATTTGGCATATGGTGAATAATAAAATAGTTAAACACTATTAATATTATATTTGGTGTTATAATAAAAAAGATAATTTGAGTTGAACTTGAAACTTTAGGAAACCTTGAGAAAGAAGCCTTTATATATAAGTATGGGTATCGACTACTACTATACAACTTTTCCGTAGGCAAAATAAGATGCGAGACGAAAAATATATGAAATTTGACATGGATGTTTTATAAGCACCGAAACATAAAGCGATAAGCAGTGACCCCAATCTCTAAATAAGACTAAGGGAATAAAACATAAATGCTCGAGTTTTACGGGTCAACCGTCACTGAGCCCTTCGTGGATGGGAGGTGGCGCGAGGTGGTTTAGGGCCTACGGGGGAGGACCCTGACATAGATCCCGACGCGTCAGTGAAGCGCTGCGGAGACCTCGAGATTCGGCTGTTATAATATCATCGATTCTTCGAAGCACCATTCCGTGTAACGTACAAAATGGGTCAACGCGCTCGCCTCTTTGAGAGCACGAAGTGCGTCGCGATGTCCCCGTCCCGAATTGCTCACTCAGCAAATTAACGTGCCATAGAACCATCGTGTTCCAAATTGCATATCGGTTATTTTCTACTTCCTAAACAGTAATTGTGATCACTTCAGTAAATTTTTATTTATTTTGTATATGTGCCTATTCAAAGCATGTTTAAATCAACGAATACAATGAACTAATAAAATAAATAACTCTAAGAAAAAGGTTGAAAATATAACTTTTCCCAAGAGTTGTCGTAGTGAATGTCTGTAGTGCGTGTGTAGTATGTTGTTGATGGCGTTGTTTTGTTATACGTGCGATGGCTAAACCTGCATGTATTAGGTATTCCTACACTTAGCGTTAAATAGATATTCTGACACAACTTTAAAAAAAAAAAGAAAAAAGTCGAATTATATGAAACATAAATTATATTTCGAAGTTTCGTCAAATGTTTGCGATGAAAACGATTTTTCCGTTTTACACAAAAAACAACTTAGTTACTTAAAATTTTTGTATATAAACTTTATCGTAATTTTTACAAATGATATTGTTATAAGAATATCGTCCATGTTGAATTGATCGCTTCATCAGATTTAACAGAATCATTGAACTTTAATTAATAGTTTTCATTTACATTTACTGTCATGCGAATTTAGTCACGAGCTACCCGCCCATAAATACCTTAGTTTGTTAATTAAAAATATATATTTAACTAGAACGTAGGCGGGCCAAATACTCACAGAGTTACTTTTAGTAATGGCAGTTCAGGTCAGGTGAGCGTAGCTGTGTTGCGACACTGCTTCGTCTATTGAAAATGTTCCGTTATATTTCTGTACTCGATATACGTACATTGTTAGAAATACTTGAAAATATAGAAATACAATGTAAATTCTTTGACGTGTGCCTTTATTTATACTACTACTACGTGAAAAACGCTAAGCAGATAATACGCAGAAACTTATTTGTAGTCCCTAACGAAACGAAGAACCTGTATAGAGCAATATACACAACACTGTTGGTTCTAATAGGAGGATTGTGGGGACCCTCCGACCACAATTCTGCTTGTTTAATGAAGAATCGACCCACCGAAAATAACAGCGCCCTAAAAGCGTCCTTCATGACCTTGACAACCAAAGCTTGAATATCAACACAAACATACAGGGTTTTGGTGCGCGAAGGCGGGATTCCAGTTTTTTGCCGCTTTTTCTGTTGATTAGTCAAATAGCCATACCACCACAATATTTTTATATAGGAGGCAAATTTAGGTCAAAATTTGTAGGTAGGTGCTAGAAAAACTTCTGAACTCTATTTTTTGAATTCTCACACTCTCCACGACACTTCAGTGTTTACCAACCCAACCCGCGTGGTAATACTGTGCAGGTCATAAAAGCCTACAGCATATCAACGATTTAAAATAAAACTTAAATAAAATACATCTAGGACTTTAAAAAAATATTGTTAAAATTTAATATATTATTTTCCGTGTTATTGAATTCTAATATAGTTTTATTTCAATATCACATAATTAGGTATACACAACACAAATTAATATGTATTATACCTACTATATACACCAAGAAGAACAGGCCTATTGCAGAAAAAAAATTGTCCTTAATGTGACGTTCCTCGTTTATAAAACTGTACTATTGCTCAATACTAAATTCTTAATTGTTACCTACACATTTTGATTTTATCAATGTAGAGACTAGCGGTAACCTTCTCTTCAGCTCGATTACAATAATTATGTATTGTATAGACGATTAAATCTACGGCCCCTCACATAAAGAAGTTGTATGACAATGATTCTTAAAACGGTGCCTACTTCCGAGCGAAACCGTGACATTTACTAAACAGCGCTAGAATAATTATATATGTTAAGGCTCATTACAAGGTTTTAAATTCTAGAGTAACAATTAAATATATCGAAAATTTGTAATGTTTGAATTCAGATTAATAAAAGAATTACGCTGATTAAAATTGATTGATGACCAGTTTGGTGATTTAGTAACTAGAGTTATTACCTAATAAATATTATTTTTTAGTAGATTATTTTTTAGGTAATAGAGTTTACTCTATTTATTAGGTAATAGAGTTATTACCTAATAAATAGAGTTATTACCTAATAAAAGCAACTACAACAGCTTAACGCATTGGAAAACATTTTTGCGTATAAATTTTTCTAAATGTAAGATCCATGATTCGCGACAAAATTATACCGATTTTCATCTATAAACATAGTACAGGACTATAAATATATTAGTATTATTGGACTATACTTAAAAATTTTGTCAATAAATTGTATAGTTATATCTAATTTTTAACACTGCTAATCAAATTCAAACTTTTCAATGAACCGAAATATCTCTCTTTTCTTGCATGAATTACAAAAAATTTGTAAGCTCAAAGAAAATAGTTATCAAATAGAATAGATATTATAATAGATACAGAAATTTATGAATGCGTGTAGATTAGAAACCATGTTCTTATAGTTAAGTCGATAAATAAAATATTACAAAAGGCTCGATGATAAAATACCAATGATGTCACGGTCGGCAGTAGAATAGACTTCATTTCCGCTAAGCTTTACTTATGGATCGATATTCAAAATCTTTGGGTCCTACGATTTTAGGAACGCATGCCTAAGTTTAATATACAGTTTAAAAAGCTTTTTTTATGGGCGACTATTTTACAGTAAAAAAATTAAGTTATTTAAGGAACCATATCCATACCTGTTTAATAATATCGATGTTTATAATAGAATGTAATGAAAACGAATGTGAAAAAACATTGTGAATTCAAGATTATCAGATTATTAGAGAAATGAGTGTATCGTGGCGATGAAATACGACAGGAAAAAACTTTCCACTGGCACGTGCGAAATTTCACAAATTTTCGATTATTCATAGCAATATTATAAATGCGAAACTGTGTTTGTCCTTCCAAATTCAAAAGCAGCAACGTAGCTATAACGTTTCTTTGGTTTGAAGATTCTTGCAGACCTGAAGATTGACGTAGACCGTTTTCGGTTTTTGTTGGCGATTATAAAAAACTTCTTCGAGGTCATTTTCATTAAAGTAATTTTTAGTTTTATTCCGATAACGGTTAGAAGCTAGTTACGTAGATAATGACGAACCTAAGAAAGTGGCTATGTTGAGATTATTAACGCTATTTAATTATATATTTAGCAATAATTAAATTTTAAGAAATTAAATTTTTATTTTATGATATTCCTGGCGATATTTTCTATAACTACTTTTAGAAACTACATAAAATAAATACACGCTGATGTTATGAAATATATAAATATCAACTTTAACCAACACCGAATAGATTAGAAGAGACGCTGAAGAGTTCTCAGTGTTCCCCAATGTTCGGCCCACTTTCCACAGAGGGATTGTCCCTCTGTGGAAAGTGGGCCGAACATTGGGCGTAAATGGACTCAACACTAGTTAAATCCTTTTTCTCAAGGCCATTTAAATGCTAGATTTAATGAAAAGAGCAATTTCTTGTTATCGCAACCTATCATTTAAGTTTCTCAAGTGAACAATTCAATGTTTCAATATTAACTGTTATGTTTGTTACATAGGGCGCGTTAAGAATTTTATAAACGCTAAGGTAAGGCGTGGCTCCAAAAAAACATTGAAGACATTGTTGTAGACAATGGATATAAGTCCCGCTAAGCTTCTTCTATTTAATTTATAGAATTAGGCGCTTTGCGGAGGTCCATAATACAAATCTAATGAAAATATTATTTTTCTATAATCCGCGATAGAAGAAAATATATGTAATGCTAAATGTAGTGTTTTACTATTCGTGCATGAGTTTTTACAAATTCTGCATGTACCAGGTATGAGAACGAATGGTACACTCTACATTACATATATTTTCTTTTATCGCGGATTACAGCAAAATAATATCTTCTTCTATTTGTTTGTTTAACATTTAATGCTAATATCGTACACCTACCTTTTCTGTTCTAAAGTGGTTTAAATTTCGTAAATGCTATCAAAGCAAAACCACACCTCTGTCAGTTTTGAAACAGGAACAAAGAACACGTCTGGCCGCACTATATCGCTTTGTGAACGTACACCGGCTCCCCTTGGCTAAATTGATACACTGTTGCGAAATTACCTCGCCGAACTTATTCCTACACAATCAAATCAAACGTCTACGGCCTGGTTTCAACTAGCTTATGAATAGAGAAAATTTCGCATTATCTATAAGGCAAAAACTAGTTTATCTCTCTATTTTATATTCCGCACTTACGATAAATTCATAAGGAGGCTAAGAATACGTTGAAATAATACATTCTCATAATCTAACTCATTTATCGAAGTACCAGTTTTATTTAGAAGTATGTTATGAGTACGTTGCGAAACGAATTAATTGCAGGCAGTACTAATTAATAGTATTACGAAGCAGTTCATATAAAGTCCGTGAATCATTTGACGGTGCAACGAGAGCACGGTGAAAGCTTTTAAAAAGCTGCGCAGTAAGAAAGATAAGACGTTGTTATTTGATTATAATCCTTGATATAAAAGCACTATACCATTATTTTTGTCAATGTTAACATCAAAAATCATATTTCACCATTGACATTTTCATTCACTTACACATTAATTTAGATTTTATAGCTAAATTATTTTTGTAATATCTTTTGTAACCAAAGATATTACAAAAATTTGTTTTATGAACCAATGAAATTGTATTGCTATATTTAATTTACATACCTACAATATCAAAAAAGATCATGTTTTACAAAGAATACAGTCGTAGAAATACTCGATATAATAATTTATATTTAATACTAGGTGAAAAAAATTTTTTTTTAATATAATCTTGATCTACAAATGGATGTTGTTAGTCAAATAAACCTGTAGGTAACCATTAAGAGATAAAGAATTCTTATACGAAAGCGTCTAGAAATTGATAACAGACATACATTAAAATCATCTATCAAGTGCACTTTTATCTTATAATCATCAAGTGATATTGCGATCAACCGAAAAATTCCCATCAATAGGAACACATTTTTGCCTAAACGTATACATTTTGTATAATCTTTAATGAACCTTAATAAATTTGTTAAATAATATTTTTCCAATATAATTATAACACCAAATACGTTACAAATACCTAAATATTGTCATCTATGGATTGGCTTGTATCCTGCGCCTTTAGAGTAACCTCTGAGATGGAAGGTCGTCGACCTCGGGAAGCGCATCCCGCAAATCCTTATCATTTGCCGACTTCGATATATATTTCATACATATACGACAACTACATGCGGCGTCTCAACTCGCAATGGAAACAAAAAATATTTGATTTTTGTATATTTTGAAATAATATTAAATGAACCGATCAATGGTGACATAAACCATTAAAGCATTATTTAATAACTTGTGTACATTTTACAAATGATAGTGTAACTATGTAAATGGAAAATCAGGTTATCTTGTTTGGTAACATAAATATAGTAGTTTACAATATACATTGCGGCTTTAAAATGAAATTCCTAAACTTTTGAATTTTTAAAACCGAGTCAATTGAAATGTAAAATATATAGATTTCAGGTAAACAGTCAATTGTGATACTTTTATGACATTTTTCTGTTTTTTTTCGTACACTATGTTATACCATAAAAAAGCCCATGATCCAGAATGACGAATGACAAAAGACAATAATGATCCAAAGATACAAACATAATAATATATATAATGGCACAATGCTCACCAGGATGACGGTAACATATTTCTTTTGAAAAAAGAAGCAGCAGGATAAATTTAGAGCCATAATAAAAAAAGGTAAAAAAAAACCTTTCGGGAGCACGCGAGTCACTTCTCCGACCCGTTTTGTTACCTGCTCATACAAACGCAAACAAGTCTTCATTCTTTGGATTTGTGTTTATAAATTAAAGCTGCAAGCATATAAGCAATTCGAAAACAAAGAATTGATGTTTACGTATGATATACAAGATCAATGCAATGACAGGTGTTGAAAAAAAACTTTCATTCTGATAAGGGTTGTCATCTTAGTATATATGTATTTACTAAGAATATTTAACTTATATGTGAAATAAATTATAATGTTAATTGGGATTGCTATACGTGACCAAGTCATATAACATGTTTTTATTTATGCCGACCCCACTTAGAGTGGGATAAGGGCAGTAGGATGATGATGAAGTAGGATTACCAAGGAATACTTTATAATGAGGACAGATGTATGACCTAGTCATACATCTGTCCTCATAAATAGATCTAAAATAATATTCGAAATTCAAAATATACGTATAAAATATACAAGAGGATTGTTAGAATAATATAGAAGACATTAGCACAAAAAGTATAGACGCAGACGGCTGTGGGGTTCTCTTTTAGGGTAAACGTACCGAAAGAGGGTGCGGACGAAAACATCGGCATCGCATTAACGGACACGAGGGGAATTTTGGGGGAAAACTGAACCGACATACATACATTAAAGTCAGTTACAACAGGCGACTAACGGCTCGTTAATTTCTAAACAATTAACAAATGATACTAAATGATAATGCTTGTCGTAAAAGTGACTCGATTTCTATGTTGCTCCCTCTACCTGGCGTTGACGATTAGCTTACACAACAAAGAAAGTTATGTGTGCGAGTAAAGTAACTTTCGCTATTTGAAGTGCAACTTCATATTAACAATAATAAATAAAATCATTTTTATTATAATTATATAGAGCTCTATTATGTGGTACAAATAAGTAAATGACGAATTGACGTCACCCAATGTCTATGAATATGTACAATAATGCGAACATCGGGAAAATATTAAAAGTATCCTTCAACAATTAACACAGTAAAACAAACTAGTTCCGCGTTGACACCAGCAACAAAAATAGCTCACCTCGCTAAGGCCATTATTTGATCGTATAATCCAACTTTCCAAACTAATAGCACTATTTCGTTAACACAAAAATCACCAGGAAGAAATTAGTGTAGTGGGAGAGTCCACTAACGCGTAGTAACTGGTGTATGAGTGTGTATCACGTTTGACAGTTTCACTTCACCACATGTTTGATATGTCGCGCGATACTCCGTAACGGACGTCAGACACCGTGTACGAGTGAGGGGCGACTGGTCGTACGAAAGGCGCGTTGCGTAGAGTTGCCAACTCGCTTCTCCCGAGCGGTGATCGCTCTTCTCGCTAGAGCGGAGACGCGACGCGCGACTAGTGAGGGTGGAGCGCCATCCGACCGGCACCCGCGGGACAGCTGCGCAGACCCTTTCTCTGCTACGCACCGTCTCTATTGTACCGGTGAAAGCCCATGCCAGCGTTCTTATATTCTTTACTTCACAGTATATCCTTACTTGCATTAAAATCTACACGATCTTTATTTATTTCTTTTTATATATATATTTAGAAATGAGAACAAAAAGAAAAAAAGCATATATAAAGGCGGACTTATCCCTAACAGGGATCTCTTCCAGTTAACCTTTGAGTAACAGAAGGAAAAAGACAAGAATTGAAGAAGAAAGATAATACGGGTAATATAGAGCATAAAAAAAGTTTATATAAATTTAACTATTTAATCTATTAATTAATTTTGGTTAATTAAATAGATGAAAAGATGCTACTAATATATAATTACTTAAGATAAATATTTTTTAGTCTGTAACTTTAATACCGAAAGGTAAAGAGATTTGCGGATTGATACTGGTACATCATTTCATAGCTTAACACCTTAACCAACAGCTAAATGATCTTTAATTTATAAATCTACGAGGTGTGTTCAAAAAGTATCGCGAATTTTGTGTATTTTCAAAAACTATTTATTTATTCGTGAATATTTATTTTGTCCCCTTCAAAGTAGTCCCCCAGGGATATTATACACTTGTGCCAACGTTTTTTCCAATCTTCGAAGAACTTCAAAAAATCATTTTTTTGTATCTTGTTCAGCTCCTCCTTCGATGCCGTCTTTATCTCGTCAGTCGTGGCGTAGCGTCGTCCTTTCATGGGCCTTTTCGATTTCGGGAACAAGAAAAAGTCACAGGGGGCCAGATCTGGGGAATAAGGTGGCTGCGGTATCATTAGTGTGTTGTTTTTGACCAAGAAGTCGCGTACAAGCAGCGATGTGTGAGCAGGGGCGTTATCGTGGTCCATTTTTTTGAATAAGTAAAAATCGAAGACGAACCAAAACAAACCAAACAGCTGTCAACAATTAACTGAAAATTCAAATAGGCCAAACTTGTCAGCATAAGTGAGGGACAAATGTACCAACATAACGCTACAAAAAAAACAAAATTCGAATATACGTAACCCGAGAAAATTCAAAATTCGCGATACTTTTTGAACACACCTCGTATTTATTTGTTTTACTGATTATGACATTCACTAGTAAATTAATATATTGTTCAGAAATATATATATGAGTTGCATGTTGCTTGGTGTTTATATCAAATTCTTTCAAAAGTTGAACATATAATAAAATTTTATATTTAACTTATTTAATATATTTAAGAAAAAATTAACAACCCTCGAGAACGTTGCCCGTTAACTTACTTTCGTCGATATGAATTTCATCTAAATAATAACTATACAATTCGAACCTGACCTAATTTAATAATACGAGGTATTGCACCACCACTTAATATATTTCAAATATTTCTAATTTATTACATGCCTAAACGTACAACAAAATCAAAACACCTTATGTTTTGTTTGAAAATAGGATTTTAATTTGAAATAAAACGGTGCCAAGAATATTAATATAAATATTTATTGTAAGAGAATGTTTTGTAAAGATTAAATATTAACAGCCGTATTAATTAAAATATATAATTATTTTTTTGCTTATCAGCTACTGCCTGCAACTACGTCTGCGCGAAATTTAGTAGGGAGAGTAAGAGGGTTTTAACTTATTATTCATCCTCCTCCTGCCCTTATCCCACTCTAAGTAGGGTCGGCACAACATGTTATAAACATGCTGTCACATGATTTGGCTACGTATTTTATGACCGGCCGCATGCCTGACGTCAACTTACCTTAATCGTATTTTACGACACCTCGTAAAGAAAGAGGGTGGTCTATTCTACTAAACCGGATACCACACGGTGGGTCAACTTACCTTACTCGCCTGTTACGATACCTCGGTAAGAAATGAGGTTGGTCTACTCTACTCAGCCGGATACCACACGGCGGGTCGACTTACCTTAGTCGCCTTTTACGACACCTCGGTACGAACTGAGGGTGGCACTATTCTATTCAGCCGGATACCACACGGCAATGTTTTAACTTATTATTATAAAACATCAATGCGACAAATTTTATCCAAATGCGCTGAGCCGTTTCAGTGATAAACACTGCGAGCTAATTTCGACTGACTATTTCATATTATACATAGTGATAATAGATAAGTTTTAACCTTGTGTTTTGTTATCCATATCTCTTAACAATTTAGTGTTCCGGTATGATGTTGTGTAAAAAATTGTGTAAGTTTCATAAAAAACTTCTAATTCGAAATTCAAATACACAAGTTCTTTTGAATCGTCAAATCGCTTATGGGTTGCAATAGTGGCATAACTCAAAAAATGAGATAAATTGGTTTATAGTTTTCATTGCTAAGAAAATTGCATAAAAATGCTGTAATAAATAATTATAATATTTTAACGGCCTAATATTATATTATGAGATCGGCCGGTATTACTGCTGAAAAGAAAGTGTACTTTAACATTTACACCTATTCCTAGTCCAAAACACTTGTTTTTTGAGTTGTGCCACTATCGCAGCCCATGAGCGATTTGATAATTACTACTACGTAGAATAGTCAATAACAAACTCATTTACTAGTGTAACAAACCTCTTATACAATATAATTATTATAAATTGCATTTCGTCTTAGCTATTTTGGAAATGGCACTATTAAATTTATGTATTTTTAGTACCTACTTAATTTTAATAATATGACGTTATTCAAACATCGTTGTAATACGATGCAAATAATCATCCTCCTGCCCTTATCCCACTCTAAGTGGGGTCGGCACAACATGTTGTAAACATGCCGTCACCTGATTTGGCTTCGTATTTTACCACCGGCCGTCTGCTTGACGTCATCTTACCTTAGTCGTATTTTAGGACACCTCGGTAAGAAAGAGAGTGGTCTATTTATTCTACTCAGTCGGATAACACACGGCTTGGTAATAAAAAAGTAAGTAGCGGCCTGTTACTATCCCACTGCTGAGAATAGGCCTCTTCTCTCCGTTTTTGGGGAGAAGAATTGGAGCTAAGACCTACCACGCTGCTCCAGTGCGGATTGGTAGGTTACACATATCTCCAGAATTCTCTAGAGATATGCAGGTTTCCTCACGATTTTTTCCTTCACCGAAAAGCGTGTGATAAATTGCAATTATCAATTAGACACATAAGTTTTAACAGAAAAACTCAATGGTGTCTGCCCAGGGTTGAACCCGTGACTTCCTCGAAAGAGTCGCACGGTGTTACCGCTGGGCTACCACAGCTTGGTAATGCGACGCAAATGTCACTATTGAGTTTACTTTATTAATTTCTAAAACTCATGCGAGAATCTTCTTATCAATCAGAACGAAATTAATGGGGTATTGTTAAATTCGCTTTCTGTGCCGTTTTAAATGGCAAAATCACACGGGTAAAAGCAACATGACATAAGTACTTTTTCTAAATTCGTTACCTAATGGTACCTGCGTATTTATATAACGAATCTTAAAATATACTTTTTACGCTTAAATTAGCGCCAGTCTTACAATGGCAACAAAAACTATGACTGTAACTAAAACCAACAAAAAACGGTATTATAATAGTTTTGTCTATTGTAATTTCACTAGATACTTATTGTAAATTATGTGAGCGACAACAACTGCCATAGATTCACTCGCTCACACTTTCCACGATTAACTTTCTTATTTACTATTCGACTTGACCTTACCTTTCTATAACATTCACTTAAAATACAGGTCAATATATGAATTATTACACGGAAATATGTATCACTTACTATTTTTATATCCATTAGTGTATTTGTATAGGTCGCTCCGCAAGAAAAAAGAAAATCTTTGCCCAATGGTGGGTGAACAAAACTCACTTGATCAACAGTGGAGGAGGATTTTGTTTGAGATATTAATTCGAACATTTGATCTTATTTATTATATGTCAGTAGAAGATTCGATATTTATTTCGTGCGTGCGTGCGTGCTTACGTGCGTGCGTGCGTGCTTACGTGCGTGCGTGCGTGCATACGTGTATGTGTGTGTGAAGTTTTGGCTTCCTGATGATTTAACAAATTTGTAGGAAGTTTTATATATTCTCCTATCCTTATCCCACTCAAAGTGGGGTCGGCACAACATGTTTTTCTCTTCCATTCTGTTCTATCATTCGTCAACTCCGGAGCTACCCCTTTCATATGCATGTTTTCATATTTGTAGGAAGTTTTGCAGGTAGTAAAACATGGAATTACATAAGTTTTTAGTAAAATTGATGACTTCAGAGTAATACACCATTACCTCTGCGCCATGGTCTAGTCTAATATAATATCATAGTTATGGCGCTTGAAAAAAAATTATAATGTTGGTTAATGTTTTACTTTGCTGCAATATTATAAAATCCCAAACTCTAATATAATACCAATACAGCACGATAACTAATTGCGGGTAGTATGTCCCAATAGAGACAGAGTATTTAATGATTGTATTACATTGTTGTCATCAAAGTCAATAACTAGTGTGTAAAGAGCAACTGGATAAGTTGATACTATACGATTATAGCGATATATATATACGATAGCTTACTCGGATAATGTGTCCATTTAAATTTGGTCGCGGAGTCTATCTCCTGACGATGTTACGGGGCGAAACGATTGTTATTATGGTGATGAATGTGTGCGGTTCTAGAATAGGTGGTTTATAGTAGTAGGTATAATATAAGATATGAACACGAATAGTACACTCTATTACTCTAGAATTATATGCTCTCTAAACGTTTATTAAAGCAAAATAATATTATTATTTTACGCCGTGTGATATCCATCTGAATAGTATAGACCACCTTCATTTCCTACCGAGGTGTCGTAAATGGCGACTAAGGTAAGTTGACCCACGGTGTGGTATTCGGTTGAGTAAAATAGACCACTGCCATTTTCAGGCGGCCGGTCGTAAAATACATAGCCAAATCATATGACAACATGTTTATAAAATGTTGTGCCGACCCCACATAGAGTGGGATAAGTCCAGAAAGATGATGACGATTATCATTACTTTTGAGTTTCATTTTCTTTTAACTTATACTCATCTATTTAATTTATCCTACTTATTAACACTATCCCCGGATAGCCGTCAAACTAAGGAATAATGCATTCTATCCCCATTCCTCTGGTTCATCCTTAATATAAGGCAGATGTCGAACAGCAGGTGTCTTTAGCAAGCAGCGTATCACATATGGATCGAAAAAAAAGAGTCAAATACCGGGAGCACGCTGTAAATCTATAAAAGATATACCTATATAAAAAAGAAAGTATGTATGTATGTTCCTTATAGACTACAAAACGGCTAAACCGATTTTAATGGTTTTATATTTAAATTAGTACCCGCGTGGAAATCAGTGAAACACAAGGATTTTCATATTTCAATTTAGATAAAACAGTAATGTAATATTAACCTAAACCTTTTAGAAGAATCGCATTAGTTAGTAAAACCGTGCAAAAATCCATTCAGTGAATTCTGAGAAAATCGATCACATATGGACAGACAGCTTTTGGGGACTTTGTTTTATAATAAGTATAGATATATACTCGCAAACATATAAAAAAAATTAAATCGTAAAGATAATGCGCTTAGTCTTATTACATCTTTTCTTTGCAATAGATTACAAAGAGTATGTATAAATGACGTCAAGTCATCCGGATCAGTAACAGTTATGGGCGTGCCTCAAGGTTCAATCTTAGGTCCTTTCTTGTTTTTAGTATATATTAATGATTTGCTATATTTTGTGCCCAGTATTTGCGACATTGTACTATTCGCAGATGATACATCATTAATTTTTAAGGTTGACAGATATAAGGAAAATCTTGACGATGTGAATAATGCTTTGTCTCAAATATCTCACTGGTTTACCATAAATAACCTACTTTTAAACACAAAAAAGACAAAATGCGTAGAGTTTTCACTGCTTAATGGAACCAGACCAACAGAAAATGTTATATTAAATAATGAAATATTAGTGAAAGAAAATACAACTGTGTTTTTAGGAATGACCTTAGATACAAAGATCCAATGGGGACCCCATATAACAAACCTTTGTGGAAAATTAAGTTCCGCTGCCTACGCTGTTAGGAAAATTAGACAATTAACTGATGTTAACACAGCAAAACTTGTTTATTTTTCCTATTTTCATAGCATTATGTCATATGGAATCATGCTATGGGGTACAGCGGCTGATATTTACAGGGTCTTTGTTTTGCAAAAAAGAGCTATACGTGGTATTTATAATATGAAACCTCGTGATTCTCTTAGGGAAAAGTTCAAAGAAATTGGCGTTATGACTGTAGCTTCACAATACATCTACAGTAATATACTATTTGTACGTAAAAATATTCACTTGTATAGTAAAAATAGTGATAGGTATGACAGACATACAAGAAACAGACATAAACTAATGACGCCTAGATTACGCCTCCAAAAGGTCCGAAAATCATTTGTCGGTCTCGGTACACGTTTTTATAACAAAATTCCTCAACATTATCTGGACTTGCCTTTACACAAGTTTAGAAATTATCTCAAAACGATGTTGCTACATAAAGCTTACTATACTATTGAGGATTATTTGAGTGATAGCTTATCTTAACTGCAGTCAGCTACGCATCCAGCTGCAACGATTATCTTGTAACCATCAAATTGTAATAATTTTTAAAAGATTAGCCGCCGAGTTTCTTGCTGATTCTTCTCGGTAGGAGCAAACTTCCGAATCAGTGGTAACATCTTTAAAACATTTGACGATTCAAAAGTACTGTAAACAGTCCACTTGAATAAAGAATATTTTGAATTTGAATTTGAATTTGATATAATAGCTTCAGTTTCATTGATTCTTTTTTTATTTATACATTTAGTTAGAAAAAAGAAAGAAAAAGTAAAAAAAGCACATGTATAAAGGCGGACTTATTCCTAAAAGGGATCTTCCAGACAACCTTTGAGTAACAGAAGGAAAAGAACAAGAATTGTAGAAGCATTCTTCAATTCAAGCAAGAATTATTTTTTATACATTTGTACATTTTTACATTCTTAGTGTATTTTTCTTATGATGTTTGAGGGTTGGAGCCTGTTTGTCTGAAGGTGCCTAGTGCAAAATCAGTCTTTAAAACCATTGCTATTTGTACCCTTAAAAATGATACCAATAGAATTCTTGCTTAGTGTAAAAAGAAATAACAAATAAATTTGTATTTTTATTTGTAATGAAATTTTCAAACAATCTGATCACAAATTGATCGCGGATAATTCTGTAAAGTTCGGTACATTTTTAACTTTTGTCAGTTTTTTTTTAAAATTCGCAACCACACTGACCCTTCGGACTGCTGCATTTTCTCTGGCATTATAAAGACACTGTGAGATACAAAAGAAAAATTTGTAAATATTCAGAATCAGTCTCAGCATAGTATATGACCCACAAATATATATTACACGTATATGTATGTTGTTGATTACAATCTTATTGGTATTAATTTTGCTAAAGTAATATGATATTCTTCATACTAGCAATTAAGGTTGTGAGGTTTTTAGTCAAATAATGATTATTATATTAAACGCGTTAATGGTCTCTTTGAACTACATTTATACACATAAATGTTAATGTTATTAGCTAATATCAGCGGTAAGTATGACGAATTAACTCTGAAATTCTATAGTTTGCAGGTTTACTATTCACCCATATTCTTTTGTACAACTTTAATTTTGTACTATTTTATAATAACTTGCCGTGCACATGACGTCACCCGCGTAAAAATCAGTGTTACAAAGTTTTACTATTTAAATTGAGAGAAAACCGTAACCTACAATTATTCTAAATCTTCCTTAAAAATTGCACTTTTTGTTTCTTGAGTAAAAACCGATTCGAAATACGTTAGGTAAATTTTGAAATAATTGATCATATACAGACCAACAGACTTGGAGACTTTGTTTTATAATATCCCAAGTTTAGTATCAAAAGTGACCGAATTAAAAATATATATATTAGTGGCAAGTTGCAATATAGCATAGCGTCGCGCCTCAAAAACGCTTGAGTATTAAATAGACGCATAACTTGGAACAACAAGAATACGTGAGCTTTTTTATTATATTATTTTTTATTATTCTATTATTTTTTTATATTATTTTTATATTATTATTCTATTATTTTTTTATTTATTATATTTTTTTTTATTATTTTTTATTATTCGTAGCGTTATGTTATAGACGGTATTGAAATAAAGATTTCAATGAATGTAACTCAATTTTTTAATTAAAATTTTAAACTCGGTCACTTTAATACTAAGCGTGCGATATGTATAGACGTAAGATTTAAAGAATTATGCTAAACGATCCAAAAGTGCGAAAGAAAGTTAACATCACTTATAATGTAAAAATAAAACCTCTTTGCCTATTTATGAATGAATGTATAAATGAATATTGTAAACCACGGTGAAAACAAAACATAAATTTACATTAAATATTAGGCAGTAAAAGCGATCTGGCTGTGTGTGGCGATTAAGACAAACAGCTTAGTAATGAAAAGTCCCCAAGAGGTGACAGACGTTAAGTTTCAACTTATACATAATAAAATGTTTAATTAAATTATTGTGGCGGCTGTACACTCTTTGCGAGACAACCCGAGATATGCCGAGTGGGATTGTACAGGGTAGTCATCACCTCGCCTCGGTATCTCTGGTATATCACACGCTTTTCGGTGAAGGAAAACATCGTGAGGAAACCTGCACATCTCTAGAGAATTCTGGAGATATGTGTAACTTACCAATCCGCATTGGAGCAGCGTGGTAGGTCTTAGCTCCAATCATTCTCTCCAAAAAAAAGAGGCCTATTCCCAGCAGTGCGAGAGTAACAGGCCGCTACTTACTTACTTACATAATTTTAAACAGAAAAACTTATTGGTGCCTGTTCGAATTTGAATACATACCTACAAATATACAAGTGAAACTAATATAAATTATGTATACAACGAAAATAAATAAATAAATAAATAAATATATGGGACACTTACACACACGGTTGTCAGTCCCCAAAATAAGTAACTTAATACTTGTGTTATGGTAGACAGACAGATGGTGAATATATACTTATATACTTTTATAAAATATTTTAAACTATGTTTGGTATGTATTGAAAGGCGAATGTAAACGTTTCAACTCCGACTACATCATTACTTTCAATCAGCTAAGATATGAAAGTTGGCAAGACAAAAAAATACTTTGCATCTCTTTAAACACCATCTCACTTCCCGTTTTGCTTTTTTTTTATTGAGATTGTATAACAGTATTATAAAAAATAAATATGTCGGCTTGGGGACTGGTCGGTTTCTCGGGTGAATTCATATTCATAAATAACTTACATAGCATGCCGTGTCGTATCCGGCTGAGTAGAATGGTCTATTCTACTCAACCGAATAGTACATTCTAATACTCTAGAATTACATAGATTCTCTCTAATCTTGGATTAAAGCAAAATAATATTATTATTTTACGCCATGTGACATACGGCTGAATAGAATAAATCACCCTCATTTCTTACTGAGGTGTCGTAAAACGAAGCTTAGGTAAGTTGACCCGCCGTGTCGTTTCCGGCTGAGTAGAATAGCCAACCCTCATTTCTTACCGAGGTGTCGTAAAAGGAGACTAAGGTAAGTTGAACCGCCTTGTGGTATCCGGCTGAGAAAAATAAACCATCATCATTTCGTATCGATCAAGAGGCCGGTCGTAAAATACTTTGCCAAATCATATTACATCATGTTTATTACATGTTGTGCCGACCCCACTTAGAGTGGGATAAGGGCAGGGGAATGATGATGAAATAGCTTAGATACCCTGTTTATGTTATAACTTTTACAATATACTTTCTGTGGTGTGTTTATCAAACTTAAGCATCAGATTGCAGTTAAACTCATAGGTGGCGTAGTAAATTTCTCTAAATATGAAACAATTTATGTCTAGAAACCGGCTATATTAACGTGTTTATATCGAGTCAGCCTGTTTCAGTTCCACTACGTAAAGAGCTCATGAATAAGGGCCCCGAATGGGCTATAAATAAATGAGGCTGATACGATAGAATACTACGTGAGTATAACCGATTTCTAAATATAAACCATGAATACCGCTAAGGATGGTTTAAATAAAAAAATGAAACAATTATAATAAGTAAATAAAGAGTATATAAAACTACATTCAACTCTCGACTGTCGCGTTGCTGAGAAAGCTTGGATCACTGCTGGTGAAAATCATACGATCTACCAGCTGTCACGACTCACGCACGCTTTTATATTCCTACGTTCATACTGCTTTCAATTGTTCAAACTATATATATTGTGAAAGTAATCACTAAGATCAACTAATATTATGAAATATCATAACTTTTTTTTGCACGCGTTACATTTCACCTGCATGCATACATATATACCCCATTAATTTCGTTCTGATTGATAAGAAGATTCTCGCATGACTTTAGAAATGAATAAAGTGAACTCAATGGTGATATTTGCATCGTATTACAACAATGTTTGAATACTTTCATATTATTCAAATTATTAATTAAGTACATAATAAATAAATTTAATCGTGCCACTTCCAAAATAGCTATGACGAAATATAATTATTTATAACAATTATATTATATAAGAGGTTTATTACACCAATAAATGATTTTGTTATTGGCTCTTCTACGTAGTAGTAATTATCGGACCCATACTCTATATCGCTAATGGGCTGCAATAGTAGCACAACTCAAAAAACACGTGTTTGAACTAGGAATAAATGTAAATGTTCAAATACACATTCTACTCGGCAGCAATACCGTCAGAACTCATAATTCAATATTAGGCCATTCGTCTAAACAAACTAAAGCATTTTTATAGACTTTTCTTAGCAATAAAAACTTTAAACCCATTTATATCAAAACATGATTTTTTGAGATGTGCCACTATTGCAGTCCATAAGCGATATGTACATGTATCTAACTGATTTCTTTTCACCGCATTTTGATCCACTTCAAGTGAAACTTTGTACACTTTACTATAACCAGTGACAATACTATAAAATAAATAAATACCTTGAAAAAAATATATATATCACCCAATTGCACTAAAAAGTAGAAAATAAATAGAGGGTTAAAAAAACTGAAAAAAGCTATCGAACTAAATGTGAAAAATAAAAAGTATTAGTATTATTATAAAAAAGTGTGGGGCGCTTTTTACATACTAAATATCGAGCTCATATGTTTTTTTTTCTATAAAATTATTATTATTAATTTTTAATAATAAATGAAATTCCGGGTGAAAATTATTGTAACCCCGTGTTACTGGGTCATCCGTAAAGATTCGTCATCACCACTAGCACTTTTGTGATGATTGATTGCTTTCTGATATGAACAACTAGGAGACCTAGGTTAATATATACCAGAATGCTTACTTAAAGAATTCTATTTAGCAATTACGTATATATTTTCAAATTTTGATTCTTAATATAAGTAGAGAGAGAGAAGTAATTCTATTCTGTAAAGAATATATTCATTCCTATTTCATCGAAAAAACGCTCTAAAACTCTCGTATCTTAAAGATATAAAAAAATTGTTTAGTCTTTACGACATTTAAAATTTTAACACATTCAATTATCATAAACATTTATTATAGATTTTTATTCATTCATCATGGAGATATCAATTTAAAACTTATATTATTTAATTCTATTAGATAATCGGGAATTGTTTATACGATTTCTATACAAGTAATACTGCAGTGAAAGTGCATCACGGTTATTGCGCCCGCGCAACATTCAGAGCATTTTTCAGCGAGGAGAGAAACGTTAAGAAAGTGCCTAAAAGCAGGAGAAGGTTAAGTAAAATTTGAAAGCGCTACACAATAGCGCGTTGTCGAAATTGGAAAGTTGAGTGGTGCGCATTGATTGCGTAACAGCTCTTACGGAGCGCGGCGTGACGCTCACGAAAGGTACCATGTGACGTCACCGCCACGAAAGTGCATCGGCCGTCGCCCCTCCCAGTGGAGGGCGGGTGCACGTGTGCTGCACTGCGCTTCCTGCATCAGAGGACTTTCTATTGGGAAACCGCGTTAACTTCTCGCCTTCTCCGGCTTACTGTTGGGAAACTCAACTCTCACGCGCAACACGAAACGAGATGCATCTGATTGGGCAACGGCGCGGTCCACTTTACATTGCGCTTACACAATTTGAGAGGCTCGAGCAGTATCATCTGTTCTAGTATTATACGTTCCTTCCAATTGACAAATAATTATTTAATAAGTAGTCTTAATTAAATTATTACTTACAGTTTTGAAGTTATTTACAGTTTCCGATAACTAAGCCTGAAACAAAATAAAATTATTATAGAAATGTATACACAATTTGTATTATAATTTAATATATTATTTCAATATTTTAAATGTTTTAACAGTTATCAAATGCTATTATATAGTAGGTTAATTAACTTATTCAAAAAGTACAAGTACATTTTTTATGCAAAGTATTAATTTGCTAGTTAAGTTTTACGGTAAAAATTGTATTGAGTGCCTTGACACTGTTGGTGCATTTTTGGCTTAAGCAATATACATATACGATTTGTACGCAAGTAACTACTTCTTATTTCGACTTTGTAGATTTCAAAGCCGTAATAAAATTGGGTGTTTATTATATACACCCTATTTCATTAATTATATTTATTAGTATATTATTATTAGTAATATTTTAATAGTAAAATTTACTATTCAATTTATAGAATTAGGCGTTACTTTGTGGGGGTCCATAATCTATAAGTAATGAAAATATTAATTTGCTATAATCAGCGATAAATATTATAAAAAAAATTGGATTAAAAGATGTTATTACACCTAACAAAAATAGCTTCGTGATAAATGTAAAATGTATAAAGAATACATTTTTATTTTTCATCTTCTCTACAATACTGAAATGACAGACTAGACTAGGTATAATGAATTTTAATAAAATTATTCATGCAAATAGGTTTAACATTTATGATCACAATATTAAAGGTTTCTCTAATGAAGTATATTGCAATTCCCTGTATGTACTATATAAATGTCACGCTGATTGACCAATAAGTGAGAGAGGTTAAAAAATTGAGGTCTCAGCTACGCAGGACGCTCCTCGAAGCAGTTCATGGTTGAATTGAACATGTACAGTATTCAAATAACTCTTGACGTTTTAATTTACATCGTTATCCGCCACCATAAGGTTGATTATTCTTTATCGAATTAAAAGCAGTTCCTAATTGTCGGATTGAGAACGGCTCATGATTTAATTGTTAATTTTTATCCTTATGTTCTAATGCATTAAGTCCCATTTCCTTTATACATCATCGGCATTCAAGAAGTAGGTTGAGACAACTCACAACGAGGTAGATTACACTTGTATATCACAAATTCTCATTAACTCTACGTCACGAGATGCTAAATATTAAACTAATGCAAAAACTATAATTAAAATATCCGTGACGAGTTTCTAATCAATTATACTAATTAATTGTAAAGTTTGATTCAGAACATAGTTCAGAGTCGTCTCTTTTGAATGGAATGAGAAAAAGTTTAATAAGGCTTAAATAAAAATAAAAGGGAGATTTTATCAAGACATGAAACCACTTTAGAAAGTAAGTAGCAATTAGCATCGGGAAAGTTGTTTCATGCCGAATAGATTTAAATTGAAAAGCAATGCTCGACTAAGTTTCCTAGGCCATAAATACTATCAGAAAAGCGAGCGGCCTGTGTACTTTCTAGTGGCATAGCGGGCAAAAGTTACGATATCTCAGGTGATATAATAACTACGACACTGTAGCCCGCGCCCGGAGCGCCTACGCAAACAGCTGCGTTTACTTTTCTATAGGTGTGTGCGAAGGACAAAACAAGGGTCCGCGCAACACACAAAAGAAAGTAACTTGCAAATATAAATGAATACATATCATCATCCTTCTGCCATTATCCCACTCTCACTCTAACACACAACATATTACAAACATGTTGTCACAGGATTTGGCTACGTATTTTACGACCGGCCGCCTGCCTGACGTCAACTTACCTTAGTCGTATTTCACGACACCTCGGTACGAAAGACGGTGGTCTATTCTACACAACCGGATGCCACAAGGCAGGTCAACTTACCTTAGTCGCCTTTTACAACGCCTCAGTAAGAAAAAAGGGTCGTCTATTTTACTCAGTCGGATACGGATTTAATTAAGTACAATTTTAAAGCTATGATAATTTAAAAATATAGAATACGAAACGAGTATTTTAGGGGAAGTCTGTAAGTTGCGCCCATTATATAAATTATGAGAAGTGCGAGATTAATTCGGTATGGTCATGTAACGAGGGATGAAAATCATACGGCCAAAAAAATTTATATGCATGTAAAATGAGTGGCACCTAAGTTGACGAATGAAAGAACAGAATTGTGGACGAAGAAATAATGTGCCGACCCCACTTAAGAGTGAGATGAGGGAAGGAATAAGTAAAAAATCCAATAGGCTGTAAGACATGACGTCACTGGTTTCATGGTGATTTTTATTCTATTTACTGAGAATATACAAAGAAAGCATTGTCCCATTAGACACTTCGCTGAAAAAAGATATATGTTTTCACAGATAATTATCTGGCTCATCAGAGTTATACGTATTTATTCTTATATCATATATCATGATGAGGTTGCAAATAGCTTGCATCATAAAAATAACTAATATTGATAGGCTAAACACACTATGGATACGATATATGAAACAATACTAAGTCGAGCCACGACTATGGAAGCCAAATTCAATAAAAAAAATAAAATATATTAGCGGCATTAATACCTACTATTCTTATTTCCAATTGCATTATTTCTGTTTGTCCCATTCAATATAGTATATAGTTTAAAATTTCAAAACAGTAAGACCTCGTAACCCCATCTTGTATTACAAATAATGATATTGAAGCTTTCCAAAAAAGTTTACTTAAGTTACTTTCAATTTCTTTTCATTTACGATTTGCAGCACTGGACGGCTGTCGGTTGAACACAACGTCTTTCCAACACTGCACTAATATAAAAAATTGCCTAAAAATATATAGGGTAATAATAAAACATAAGTAAAACTAAGAATTTATTTTTGAGAGACAATAGAAATGGAACACAAAAAAATAACTAAGCTTCAAACAAGAAAATGGAAGAATTATTATTTGTAATCCATTAATTTCTTTATATATACGAGATACTAGTGATATCCACGACTTCGTTCGCTACTTAAGCGTTTCGTCAAACACGAAATAAGAAAACGGAATTTTCATCAAGAATGGTCCAGCGGATTAGCCGTGAAAGCGTAACACAGAGACAGACAGACTTTCACAATTATAATATCAATATGTATGTATTTAACTGGCCCGTTGGCACAGTGGGTGACCCTGCCTTCTGCTCTGCGGGTCGCGGGTTCGATTCCCGCCGAGGGCCAACATTTTCAAACAATGAATTCGTTAGTCATCGAGCCTGGGTGTATATTTATATTTAAGTATGTATTTAAAAAATATATAAGTATACACCAGTTGTCTGTCACCCATAACACAAGTATTAAGTTACTTACTTTGGGCATGGACGACCGTGTGTGTGTCTCATATATTTATTAATTAAATTAATGTATTGGATTAAATTCAGAAAGTGGGTTTCTATTTTACATTGTAATGTAAAATCAGGACAATTTCATGTTAACAACACGAGGTATTAAGTATTCAAACGTACTAGATGATAAATCGCAAGAGATCGACGAGAAATACGTTCACCGTCCTAGATGCGCGGTAGGTACTTTCGTTTTGAAATCGGCCCGTACAATTGGCCGTGTCGAGATAAAAGCCGACCAGCTGCACGGAGAACGGTGGCTGAACGCATACCGTTTCCAATATATCCTTTACCTCCAAATCTTCAAGGTGTTAGCAGTGGACGGAAATTGCAATGATTGTCGAGTTCTTGGAATTGTATTTAAGTGAATAATTGAAACCGGAAGCTTCAATTAGATCAAGGGACAATCATCAAAATAAATGTTCTTGTATATACAGCAACCGTGTCCGATGATATTTGCATTCAAGTACTATTAAATGTATGTCATACAAAAACTACTTTGAATTTTGCACTCTCGATTTGGTAAATGCGATGTGATTTTTAGAAATCGATATTTGTATTTTTTTAAGGTCTAATAATATTATTGGTTATAAGTCCATTATTTAAGGAAATCATAACAACTAAATTGAAGTAGAGAACGATATTTTAATTTTGTACTTAATTAAAATATCGTTCTCTTAATAATAATCTTAATAATAGTTCTATTAATAATAATCTTAATTTGGAAAATTCGTTGTGATTTTTAGAAATCGATACTTTTAAAATATTTGTATGTTAGGGTCCACAAATATTATTGGTCAGAGGTCTAATTTTTTAGAAAAACATAATAACTAACGTCAAGCTGAGAACAGTAAAATATAATATAAAGTTTAGTTAACAATACTGAATAATGAATAGGAATACAAAATAAAATACAGTAAATTTTATTTTGTATTCCTGATTTTACAAACGTTACGAAATTATGATCTTTTTCAATGTAACCTTAATTCAACTTTACTCCTACCACCATTGTTGTTTTTAAGTATATTTTTACTTAAAGTGGACATTACATGGTTTTGTGAAGTGCGTTGTCCGGCTGAGTAGAATAGACCAGCCTCATTTCTTACCGAGGTATCGTAAAAGGCGACCAAGTTAAGTTTACTCGCCGTGTTGTATTCGGCTGAGTAGAATAGGCCAACCTCTTTCTTACCGAGGTGTCGTAAAAGGAGACTAAGGTAAGTTGATCCGTCGCGTGGTATTCGGCTGAGTAGAATAGAATACCCTCTTTCTTACCAAGGTGTCGCAAAAGGCGACTAAGGTAAGTTGATCCGCCGTGTAGTATCTGGTTCAATAGAATATACCACCCTCTTTCTTACCGAGGTGTCGCAAAAGGCGACTAAGGTTTGAAGTCAAGCAGGCGGCCGGTCGTAAAATACCTAGGCAAATCATCTTGTGCCGACCCCACTTAGAGTGGGATAAAGGCAGGAGAATGGGTGAAGATTACACGGTTCATTGTGCCAAAATAAAAAAAAATCGCCATCGAACTCGTATACTATTTAGACGTTTCAAAAGAAGAATAGTCAAGGCGGGTTCGGATTACAGCTCGTGAGATCAGTATGGGAGGGTATAGAATCGAGAATAGCGTTCGCAAAACTAACGAGACACCTCCGATAGAATCGATACTCTCTCTGGATACCTCTCACGTGTATGTTGGGCTTTGGTATATTTAGAATACATGTTTAAAGGAAGCCATATTCTTAATGGTTCTTAATATACTTTGAAATGAACTGCTTGAACTTGAATTTACTTTTACGAACTGTGGGGCTTCGTATTTGCTAATTTTCAACCCGTGCTACAAATAAAAATTACATTGTTGTTTTTTAAGCCGTTTGCTCAAAATAAGACTTTTTAAATAAATTGACGTAATTTTTTTTTGTAATAATTGAATTGAAGTTAATTTTGTACAATTTAAAAAGGCAATTATTATTTTCTAATAAAATTTGTTTTTCTTCGATTAAAGAATACTTAAATTGGTCTAATCATTATTGTAAGAAATTATATTTTTGGCGTCAAAAAAAAAAGAGAGATATGACCTGTAGATACTTTTTAAATAGAACATTGATTGAATAAAATTTATAGAAAAAAAAGATTACATGCGCCTAAGATTAAACTCTTAAGACTTAAGCTACATTGGTACTACAAAAACTAAGTAACCCTAAGTATAATTTAAATAATAAACAGTATAAAATTTCGATTCGATATTATATGTCATCCATTCTAATGCTCGTTGAGCAAGACCGACACAAAATGGCATAATTAATCACAATTACACACGACATTCGAAGATCAACTACAGATTAAACAAAAGTTATTCCACGCCTTGTGTTACTGTAAAACATGCATTCATTATAAATAATTAAAAAATTACATCAGTAGCAATTGGCCTGGCCCGTTGGCGCAGTGGGTAGTGACCCTGCCTTCGGCTCCACGGGTCGCGGGTTCGATTCCCGCCGAGGGCCAACATTTTCTATAAATGAATTTGTTGGTCTTTGAGCCTGGGTGTATATTTGTATTTAAGTATGTATTTAAAAATATATAAGTATATATTCACCAGTTATCTGTCACCCATAACACAAGTATTAAATTACTTACTTTGGGGACGGACGACCGTGTGTGTAAGTGTCCCATATATTTATTTATTTATTTAATTATAGTACATATATATCAAAGATATAGGAACGTGATCTGCTAAGAAAACCGTGTGGTATCCGGCTCAATAGAATAGACCACCCTCATTTCTTACGAAGGTGTCGTAAAAGGCGACTAAGATAAGTTGACCCACCGTGTGGTATCTGGTTGAGTAGAAATGACCACCCTCATTTCTTACCAAGCTGTCGTAAAAGGCGACTAAGGTAAGCTGACCCACCGTGTGGTATCTGGTTGAGTAGAAATGACCACCCTCATATCTTTCCAAGGTGTCGTAAAATACGACAAATGTATGTTGACGTTAGGCAGGCGGCTGGTCGTAAAATACGTAGCCAAATCATGTGACAACATGTTTGTAACATTTTGTGCCGACCCCACTTAGAGTGGGATAATGCAGAAGGATGATATCTCAAAAATAAAATTTGTGAGTTGTGCCACAATAGCAGCCCATGAGCGATATATGTATGTTAAATAATCTCAAAGGTAAAGATTCTGGAATTATATATGAGTAAAACAAAGGAATATTTAAAAATTTAATTTATATAAATCTAAGGTTTAGGCGAGGCCGTGACTGTCGAAATTTATACACGGTCGGACCGTGACACAATTTACTAGAGCATTCATTTTATATTCGCCACTCTATCTTGTCTGTGTGTCATGAAACGATTCTCGTTACGGACAGGGAATTTAACATTATAAAACTGGAGAAGTAAATTCAGCTGCAAGTATATATCAGGCACCTTAGAGGTGGGTAAATGTTTGCAATTACATATTCTTACGTTTCTATATTATGAGTTGTATCCGCGGCTTAGTTGATATCAATATAAGCGTATCAGTACCCTAATTAATGCAAAATGTGTTTATTTCCTATTACCGAAAGAAAAACTGAATATTTTCTTCTCTCACTCCCGATCTCTTATGATACTTTGGTGTGTGTTCTTTAATTGTGCCGTGAAAACGTAACAAACTTTAATATTTATAATACTAGCGGTCTGGCCTTGCTTCGCACGGGTATAAAATATAGTATAGGCTATATTTATGACTATATTTCCCTGCATTTTCAATCTGTAATATCTTCGAAAATGTTCATTTAAATTACATGCTGTAAAGGGCCAAATTGATCTATATTAAATCAACAATGTATTAAAGGTACTTAATTGGATAAGGATTAATGCTGTATTGTTTCAAATTGCTTTGAAAATAAGGCTTTTTTTTTCGTAAAAAGGAAATGACAAAAAATGCTATTGTGGGTTATCCATAAGAGATAGACATATACCATCGCGGAGTTTTCTGTAGACCCTTTTAAGGTGTACAAATACTTAGTACAATATTTTGATAAATCTCGTAGGATTCAGCCTGGGTATGCAATATAAGCGGATAAAAATGAAATTTTTTACGCCATCACATTAGAAACTTCAAAAATTACAGTATTTTTCTACTCCATATTGAATGTTATATAAACCTTCCTCTTTAAAAAAAACCGCATCAAAATCTGTTGCGTAGTTTTAAAGATTTCAGCATACATAGGGATATATGGACAAACAAAAAATGTGACTTTGTTTTATACTATGTAGTGATAACTATAATATTTTTACATATATTTTTTTATATATTGTGTTAGATTTTTTTTGTTCTAGAAGGTCCTAAGTATGGAAAAACATTTAAGTTTACCGAAACATTATACAATTTGAAAAGTATTTTCGTCTCTGATCTACATTCTTTTACTTTTAAATTCGTAAGTAGTACTGTGGGGCGCAGCTACTTCTACAAAAAGTAATCAACATTACAAGCGATTTTAAATAAACATAGTTCTATTCATTATCAGAGTTAATATAAAACATTTAACCTTTCACAAAAAGAACGTGACAAAACACGGGCACATTAAATTCCGTGTCATTTATGTAGTTAGTGTGCGCCAGATTTCATAAGCGATCTCACTGTACCCTGATCTAGGTTAGGTGGTCGACATCAGCAACAGCGATATTGAGCGCGTCCGATGTTAACCTACATACATCCGTGGCACACATAGAGCTACGGAGTTGGGGTCGAGTGTACCCGTGGCCGTAAGTAAAATTCATGACCTGGCCCCCCGCCCTACCTCCATTCTCCTCGTACCACAATCGGATCGTTGGACAAACTCCGATTGCTGTATATTTGCCATAATAACTGCGCAACATTAGCGATACAAAAGTAATAATTAAATTATTTTGTTATCATCCGCGATTAAGTAAAAAGAATATATTAATAACTAGCTGTGCCAACGGCTTTGCCCGCGTGAAAATCAGTGTGTCACAATTTTTTTCTCAAATTGTAATTGACTATAAAAGTTGAGTGAGTTAACCATAAGAGATAGAGACATGCTGTCGCAGACTTTTATGTAGTATTTCTGTAAACCTACAAACCTCTAGTACATTACTTAAGTGTATCTCTTGACACAACCAAAATCATATTGCACTATTAATCTAATCCTTCCGGAAGAATTTCACTACCTTTTACTATTAGTAAAAACCGTATAAAAATCAGTTAAGTACGTTTTGAGAAATTCGATCACATACAGACAGACAAACTGAGGATTTTATTTTATAATAAATATAGATGCTAAATGTAGAGTGGACTACCCGTTTTCTACCCGATGCATGCAGGATTCGTAAATACATATGCACCATCGCCACCATAATGTACTATACAAGTATATAATATACAAGTTCATTATTAATTATAGACTAAAACCCGATCGTTTTTGGTTTTGAATTATCCCGAAAAGAATTATGAATACATCTCCATGCAACCCTACGAGTATTTGGACTTATCTGGACACAATAGTTCGTACAAATCCATTAAACGTTTAGAACTTTAAAAAAAAGCACATACGCACCTACAGACACTAACAAAGTGACGTTTTTATAATATTCATCATGTTTTTAAGTTTCCTGTTTTAAACGCATTTTGAAGGACACAGGAATCTTTTCCAAATTTATAAAAATTTCAAAGTACGGATATATTATTAGAATAATTCATTGTTTTTAAGACGGATTGCTGATAATGTTCAAAATTGTTTTATTAAAACTTTATGAATATTGTCATATTTATTTGTATGTGTAATGACGACGACGACTGCTTATGCCTAGATACGAAATGAATTGACGTAGGACTTTATAATAAGCATTTGAACTTATTAACTTTGCGTCAAACAATTCGTTGCACGTTTTTCACAGTAATTATTTACTTTGTTCGGCAATTTACTAAATGATTAACTATGGTCTATCTAACAAAACAAATATTCAAATAAAATAACGTGTAAGAAATTTCGTTTATTTGCATTATTTGTTACAATTTGTTATTATCCCATTAAGTAAAATCCTGTCCCCCATTTAGACAAATAAAGGTGCCTAGAACCACCAGCCAGTTCAAAAGCGGATTGGGTTACACTTATTGCGGATATTTTACAGAAATAAGTATAAGATACCCTCGAAGTATTTGCCTTCACCAAAAAGCAGTTCAGTATTTTAACTACCTCAATACCAAAATCTTAGGTGACTCTTAACCGCCAAGTTTCTTGCGTGCTCTTCTCTATAGGAACAGCTATCTATACCAGCAGTAAAGTTGACGATTCAAAAGTACTTATTTACAAGGTTATTGGAATTAAGAATATTTTGAATGTGACTTTATCGATTTGTTGTTCGGTCCGGAAAAGAAGAGAAAGACAAACAGACTTTCGAATATGAGAATGAATTAAGAATTCCGATAAGCTGTGACAGCCGAACGGTGAGATTGTGCGAGTCTTGCGAGAGGGTCACGGAATTAAACGTGGACTGGCACCAATGGTTTTGGTTAAAACCCTGTGGCTTATTGATATTTGTTATTTTTTACCGAAGAGGTGATGGAAAACATCGTGAGAGTTGAAAACATAATATCTTTGGATCTAGATTGGCGCTAACGGAGATGTTACGCAGTTCGTATTTATTTATGAATAGAAATACCGAGACTATTTAAAAGTATACAATATTTACTTTTGCATTCAACGTAGACAAAAAACCGAAGTAATTTACCGCATTAAAATGTTTCGAACTAGACCGATTTCCGATTTCAAACTCCATTCAATAATTTAACCAAAACTTGCAAACAAAGTCCCTAAAAGTTTTCTGTAAGTGATCGTTTTCCTTCGATGTAATTCTTCCAGAAGGTTAAGGTTAGTAATAGATTCTCCGGAACGGCTAAGTCGATTTCAATGGAAATTTCGCTTGAAGCTAAAGGAGGTTGTTGAGCAACATATATTATATGACACACTGATTGTCACACTGACGAAGCTGCAGTCACAGCTAGCTGTAACTAGCTACAATATAAAAAAATGTCCGATGACCACCAAACTACAGAATCACCCGCTGTTCAACAAACACACACTATAAAGATTGTCTGAAATTCCATTAAAATCGGTCCAGCCGTATTGGATTCTATAAGGGACATTATACGTACTACTACTCTATAAAGGTTTCCTGTAAGAGATTGCTCATAGCAATAAGGCCGCCTTTGCACGTCTTAAATTATCCTATATAGTGTATTATCTATGTCTTAAATGTTAGAAATCGCTATTCTGTTTCTCTTTTTTAATAAAGTTTTTTGCTTTATTGTATTTTAATATAATAATAAAATAAATAAATAAATACTTACTTTCAATTTTAAATATATATAATAGATAGATTGAGAATAACTTGCACGTGCAAAATTAAATGTGTACGTGAAGTAAATGCCGCAGCAAAGTTTCTAGTAAATTTATCTTTTTTTACAAGAACTACTTAAGCATTTAACAGAAACAACTTTTCGTTCAACGTTCAACATCGTCAACTATCAGGCGTTCGTTTAACAATGAATATTAAGAGGAAGTCATTCAATTTTAGTGACAAGACAAAGCGATCGGCTAGTATTTGATAAAGGCCCTTTCCGTGTGCAATGGTGCACTCTAAAAGGGTCGACGCCCGGCCTGTCCTCATGCACAATACACTAGCATAAATCAATAACCCTATTTGCACTATATTTCAGTTGCTTGCTGCGTTTAATATGTGGTGTGTATTGATTATAGAAATATCGACTTATTAGTATGAATATATAGTCTTTCTGTCTGTTAGATTCATGGCTGGCATGGCATTTTTTTTAATTAAAAAAAATTACCGAACAAGGCTCCTCACCCAGGTACTTAAAATTTAATCAGTATAATATAAATTACCATTGATGTTCGCGGTCATAAATTGAGTAATACATTATACAAAATACGCAGAATTTAATTCTTTTTAAACCATTCAACAATGAAATGGACGTTAGGTCAACTGATCAATATTTGCATTATTATAATAGGTAGCGGAAAAAAACTGGACTTTTATTTTACCTTCATTGTACGTACAAAAAGTACGCCGTGTGGTATCCGGCTGAATAGAATAGTACCACCCTCATTTCTTACCAAGGTGCCGTAAAAGGCGACTAAGGTAAGTCGACCCGCTGTGTGGTATCCGGCTGAGTAGAATAGAACACCCTTATTTCTTACCGAGGTGTCGTAAGGCGACTCGGTACTCGGACTCGGACTCGGTAAGAAATGAGGGTAGTCTATTCTACTCAGACAAATACTACATAATAAAAGAAAGAAGAAAGTCATACTACTGGAGTAATAATGAAAATCACTATATACAATTTTAAAAGTTCATATAGCTATTTTATGACTCCTCTTTATAATCAGCGATTACAAACGTTTAAGCACGATCATGATCGTATAGAAGGCATACTTAGCTGTACTCGCCAATCATCGTCTATGATTGCCTATGGTTTTTCGGGAAATCGCTAGGTAATACGCCTGAATCGGACTTCGGTGCGGAGAGGTGAGGTGTAGAGAGTAGTCGTGCTATTTAAAGCAGTTGTTGTCATTGTGTGCGCGGAGTTAATAAGTAGTAAAAAAATGAAATTTTTGAAAATAAATTATATTGACTTTTGAGACAACCGTTTCTTATTTTATCAATAAAATTAAAGGAAAAATATCGTTATAATAATATACAGACGATTTATATCCCGTGAATTGTAACGTCTTAACATAAAATTCATGTCACCAACCAGAAAACAAGGTATCTTTATGGCCCAGTTAATATAACTATAATATATCGCTTGCGGGCCGCTAAGATGATAACATCAATAACGTTGTTCACGTGATACGATACACGTGAAAATGTTTAAACGGTGTAATCAAAAGAAGAACATAAGTTGTCAGAATGTATGTGTTTCTATTTAAACTTGTGTCTAAAATTGGTTTTAGAACCAAATTACATACTTAGTTCGAATTTTAATTTTTAGGTACTTAGTGCCTTATTTACTTCAAGTGTTCAATTTATCACACGCTTTCGTTGAAGCAATACAGCGTGGTAGGTCTTAGCACCTATCCTTCTCTCCAAAAATGGGGAGAGGAGGCATAGGCCCAGCAGTGGGTTAGTAAAAGGCCGCTACTTTACTTCTTTTTAAATTAACTTTTCTCTGATTGAGTAAAACTGAAATGATAATGAGCGCGGCATTAACTGCAAAGAACTAAAGAAAGTAGGGGCCGGAGGTGTTGAGAGGGCAATGTTAGAGAGATCTCAGGAGTCTCTAATCGTGAATACAACAGATAGACATACATACTGTCCTATGGATAATGCGCTGATAAAATCTTAACTGATATTTTTATCTTACATGTGATTCTGCAACATATTTTCTCTATTGTTTCACTTTAGTCACTGATGTTTTACAAGATACACTCTATTATAATTTGTTTATTTTGGTCGAATATACGATACAGTAAGCAGCATCAACTAGTGTAACCTACAAATCCGCACTGATACAACGTGGTGGTACTCCAATTCCACTTTTAGGATTACTCAGAAGTGGGTTTGCAAATTTTATTTAAATACTAAAGGGTATTAACATTGATCTCTTTAAAGTAAATATCAAAGAAAGGTTTAATTGTTTTACTATTTTATTATCATATTTTGTGTATGAATACGGTATTGTAAGTTAATTATAGCCGAGCTTTAATGCGAAGCACGCGGTCGAATGCGACAATGCAGGCGTCCACGCAAGGAGTTCGTCGGCCCCGGACGAGCTAACCGACGGATACTGACCCGTCCCGAAATGCTCCCCAACCCACTTGCACTACGTTGATTGACATTTATATATGTATTCTAAACAAATATATACATATTTAACTAGCTGTACCCGCGACTTCCTTTGCCACAACTTGCATTGAAATATTCTCATGTACTAGTGATATAACCAACGATACTAACCATACAATAATTCCTAATTGAATATATTTCCCCGTCCCGAAAGACTTAAAGGAATTTTTTATCTTATACGTCATCGCCGATGACGACGAATGATGATGAAGCTTTAAATAAAATTAACTAGTAATTAAGCGGTTATGGTTTCCAAATACGAAATTTTTCAGCTTTCTAAATTTTTTTAAAATTTCCAGGGAGACTAATAACAATGTTACAGCCATTGTCATATAATTCACGTCTGACTGTTTCCTAATTATTTTTTTTAGTGAAGGAAATAACGACGAAAGATATAAAATATACAGCTTTAAATTATGATTAGTATAATGCATCTACAACAGATTGCGTTACGAAAATCCGTTATCACTTACACATAATAGGACAAGATTTTTCCGCCAGCTGTATCGCTCATTCATAGAACGAATTATCTGCATATTAGATTTATTTCAAATTCAAAAATTTTTATTTCCAAACAGGTGGTTACTTCTTATATAAACTTAACTTAATATATATATCCTCCTGCCCTTATCCCACTCTAAGTGGGGTCGGCACAACATATTTTAAACATGCTGTAACATGATTTGGTTGCGTTTTTACGAGCGGCCGTCTGCCGTCATCAACTTTCCTTAGTCGACCTTTACGACACCTCGGTAAAAAAGAGGGTGGTCTATTCTACTCAGCCGGATACAACAGGGGGGGTCAACTTACCTTATTTACCTTTTACGACACCTCGGTAAGAAAGAGGGTGATCTATTCTACTCAGCCGGATACAACACGGTGAGTCATTTTATTTTAGTCGCCTTTTACACCTCGGTAGGAAATGAGGCTGGTCTATTCTATTCAGCCGGATACCACACGGCTTGTACCTCAAGAAACAGATAACAAAGATTTTTTATTTTAGATTTTTGTATACATTATTAACCTGCGATAATGGGTTGATTAAGTCATTGTTTTCAAACACAAATAGGATAAACTACTTAAGTTATAATAACATTATTTATTCATATACATGATAGTGTTCGTAGCGACGGTTGATATATTTATAGTTAAATGACTGGCCCGTTGGAGCAGTGGGTAGTGACCCTGCCTTCAGCTCTGCGGGTCGCGGGTTCTATCCCGCCGAGGGCCAACATTTTCTTTAAATGAATTTGTTGGTCTTTGAGCCTGGGTGTTTATTTGTATTTAAGTATGTATTTAAGAGTTATATAAGTATATATTTACCAGTTGTCTGTCTACCATAACACAAGTATTAAGTTACTTACTTTGGGGACGGGCGACCGTTTGTGTAAGTGTCCCATATATTTATTTATTTGTTTAAAAAAAATTTTGTACGTATTTTCAAAATATAGGAGGTAAATAATATAAATATGTTTTGAATATATATATTTTTATAAAATACCAAGTGTCTTTGCGAGGTTACCTGCAAGATAAACAGACCGTGGACATATATACGACGCCATGGAGGTAAACAATTTTGTGTTATAAAACTTATGAAGCAGTTTCAAAATTAATTCGAATATAAATTAAATCCACTTTATAAGTTTTATAAATGAAATTAATACGTTTTATATTATACTGGACAAAATCTTATATCATCATCTTCCTGCCCTTATCCCACTCTAAGTGGGGTTGGCACAACATGTTATAAACATGTTGTCACATGATTTGGCTGCGTTTTTACGACCGGCTGCCTGCCTGACGTCAACTTACCTCAGTCGGATTTTTCGACACCTCGGTAAGAAAGAGGGTGGTCTATTCTACTAAACCGGATACCACACGGTGGGTGAACTTACCTTAGTCGCCTTTTACGACACCTCGGTAAGAAAAGAGGTTGGTAAGACGTTTCATATTATACTAGACAAAATCTAGGTATATCATTATTATATTTTAAAAAAGTATTTTTTCATACTCATCGGTATTGGAGATGTAACAGAGGCGGATTTTCCGGCTCCAGAAGCGGAGATAGAGTTGTGTAATAACAAGAGAGGATTTATAAATTAATAGGAATATAATACAGTATTGATTGGTTTTTAAAATAACAAAAACTTAACTCAGTGTCCATTCGTTTAAACAGGCAATAGTAAACGTCGATTTCAAATTTTAATTTTATTTTAATTACTCTGAAACTAGCAATTTAATAAGTACAATATTTACGTTTCTACTTTTTATTTTATGTGAATTACATTTATTTTATTTTATCTTTAATATTTAAATGAGTTAATCTTGTATGTATATATATTTTCCGAATCTCGGAAACAGCTCCAATAATTCCCTGAAATTCAGCATGTAGGGGGTTTTGGGGGAGAAAAATCGATCTAGCTAGGTTTTATGTAAAAAAAATCGTTTTATCTCTTTTTTTGGACATTAAAAAATACTATAATTCATCAATATGAATTATAGTACCGCCGCTGTATTTAATTTTATTAAATACAGCGGTAGCTTGTTGAATTACGCAAAATAAAATCTGAACTAAGATTCCTTATTACAAAGTAATTTCACGGAAACGGGTGGCCTTGCACAACTTTTCTCAAGGATTCTGGGGGGCGCATTAAATGAAATCTTTCTCCCGCCTCGTTTCTAGGTCGACCCATCCAACCCTATTTCGAATAATGTTTTTTACGACCATAATATTCTTAGCGGGTTTTCATTAATTCTCATGAGTTACTAAGGCCTTCCTAGTTGCAATTTTTATTTACGGTGAATTTTAACACGACAGTTATTTTTTAGTATCCAGAGTTACCTAAATATTATTTATGTAGAAGTTGTATTTGTAAAAGAATAATTCATAAATAACAATAATTGTTATTCTTAAGTAACAGTTATACAGTTATATAGTGTTATTCTTAATTAACAGTATATCTTAGTATACATACTGTTAAATTATTTTCCCTTTAATAAAATTTAAAATTAAGGAATTCTTTCTCAATTTTTAATCTTAGAATGGGATGTCACGGTATGATGATACATCGAGATACCAGTAGAGATTCTAATGTTATCTTGGCAGATGTGAAGATTTTTTTGAGTAGATCTCAGACATATTGAATCAATCTTGAAGCTTTATATATTTTTACTTCCTTCGATCTTGTAATATTCAGAATTTGTAGATTCTATTTTCTTTTATAAAACCCTAAATTTCGAATTTGATATATATTCAAGATATGGCCGCAACAAAGACGTAAGTTTTACGTTTGTTACCGTTTTGGTATTATTATCAATGCCAATAAAATAAATTATATATTTATGTAACACATGTGAGAAATCTTAGGTCTGGTACAACTTATTTGCTTAGTAAGTTAGAAGTGAAACTCATTTACTGATATTTTAATTCATTAACATTTCAGCATTTTTACTCTAAGTGGGTCTTTGGGACAGAAAAGTAAATTATTTCAGACCTAGTAGGTTATCAGTGTAACAGAACTAATTAAGCGATAGTGCAAAAAGGTAGTAGATAGAGAAAAAGATAAATATTAAAGTTATGTTATATGCCTGAGGTGACTAATGCAACATAAGGGTTTGTTTACATAATAATAGTTACACAACCGAATATATAAATAATATTGAAAGCTTTGAATACGCTAGCTAAGTTTTAAATATATTCAGATAAATTATATCTTAATTTATCTGAATTAAATGTAAAATGTAAGTTTTACGTTTCTCTTGTAACCGTTTTACTATAAAATAAATTATATATTTATATAACGTGCGTGAGGTATCTCAGGTCTTGTGCAAATTATAATACTTGGAATTATAATATATAACTATTATATTTTTACATATATTTTTTATATACTGTGTTAGTTTTTTTTCTTTAGGACACATAGGTTTGAATGAAAAGATTTAATTTCTGTTATTTCTTTAAAAACATAAGTGATTTTGATAACATATAATTTTGTTGGAGTAGTGGTAATCAAAAAGTATTGATTTGAATATTAGAAATTATTAATTAATTTTAATATTTATTAGACAAGTCAGCCGTGCGGTATCCGGCTGAATAGAATAGTACCACCCTCATTTTTTACCGAGGTGTCGTAAAAGGCGACTAAGGTAAGTTGACCCACCGTGTGGTATCCGGTTTAGTAGAATAGGCCACCCTCTTTCTTATCGAGGTGTCGTAAAATACGACTGAGGTAAGTTGACGTCGTAAACATGTTTGTAACATGTTGTGCCGACCCCACTTAAAGTGGGATGAGGGCAGAAAGATGATGATTTGATAAATGTTAAAACTGTATGATATTTCCAAACTGAAATTCAGAATATTCCTTTGTAAATTAATTGAAACTTTTACTATATTTTACGTATGGGTTACTCGTTGCGTTACATTTTAACATGTTTTCATTATATGTGATTCAATAAATATAAAAATACCGGTCAAGTCTGTCCTCAATAAACACCTATATCATCGAGCACATGGCTCCATGACGTATCAATTCTGCGATAACATATCATATGCGAGGTATCGTATCGTTATCAGAACTGTTTCAAGCATGTTCCAACCCATAGCTCGCATTACCTAATGGATTTACATTTACGACCGTTATAACTGAAGTTATCTGATGTTTGTCGTAATTTTTTGCTTTTTTTCGTGTTCTGGTGTTACATAACCAGCACTATGAATTCGTTATTTAGTTGGCGCAGGGGCAGTGACACTGCCTTCAGCAACGCGGGTCGTTTGTTCGATTCCCACAGAGGGCCAATATTTTCTAAAAATCAATTTGTAGGTTCTTCGAGTCTGGCTGTGTATATGTTGTTACGTAAAAATCGCAGGGTCTACGCCGTGTGGTAACCGGCTGAATAGAATAGTACCGCTCTCATTCCTTACCGAGGTGTTGTAAAAGGCGACTAGGGTAAGCCGACCCACCGTGTGGTATCCGGCTGCGTAGAATAGAGCACCCTCATTTCTTAGCGAGGTGTCGTAAAATACGATTAAGGTAAGTTGACGTCAGGCAGGCGGCCGGTCGTAAAACACGCAGCCAAATCATGTGACAACATGTTGTGCCGACCCCACTTAGAGTGGGATAAGGGTCGGAGGATGATGATGTAAAAATCGCATGGTCTCTGAACGTCCTCCTTATTCCCATTTAGATGGTCACTCAATACCGACAGAAATGTTGACGGGAGCAGCCGTATGCCGATGGTCTTGTTCAAATAAGTTTGTGTGCGTGAAAGGATACGCTAACAAACGCACACATTCACAATGACTTGGGCGATAGATTATAGAATATATCATCAATATAATTCTTTATGGTTCATTTTCCCTAAATAATATTTATTTTTATAATTTCCTTTAATAAATATAGATAATAACTACGTTACATATATATGTTGTATATATATCTGTCCGTATCCGTATTAACAACAGCATAAAATAGCTAAAAATAGCATAATTTCAGCTATTAATTTAATACATACAATTCCTTTGTTCCTTTGAGGATAGGAAAAAATATTTTTTTTCCATCCATACTAATATTATGCGAAAGTCTATCTGTTAGGCTTTTACTTTTAATCCGCTGGACTTTTGTAATATTGATGAAATTTGGCAACATTAAAGGAAAGATTTAATAAATTTTTTTGCTATACTCCGCGATAAATCATTTCATCGCGTGAGTGATGAATTCATCGCGGTTTATAGCAAATAATTTTATTATTACTTTTGTATTATGGATCTCCGCAAATTAAAGCGTAATTCTATAAATTATTTATTTAAGGGTTTAAATAATTTTTATTAAGTTTAGAATAAATCATTCTGGATTTATGATTCATATTCACAAACCAAACATAAAAGTTAAAAACACTGTATAAGTTAATATGCTTTTAATAAGGTGAATAAAAAGTAAATAGGATTGTCAATACTCTAACGTCATCAAGCTCTACCTATATAACTACTATAACTACTATATTTACAGATATCAGTTTTATCATACAAAACATCTATATGATTATTATTATCATAAACATATTATGGCAGCTATTACCAACACATGTAGGTAATAGCAGCATACATTACATTACATGACTATCATTTTCCACCCGCATCCAAAGTTATGGTTTTGTAATAGGATACATTTTAACCAGTGTTATGTTATTTAAAAATAAGTTGTTATAAAATTTGCATGTGTATAAAAATTACTGAGAAATTCATCTTACAAAAATATTAAATAATACACATTTATAAACTAATAAAATATTCACTGTTTCATACAAAATATTTGGCATACATTAATATAAAATATTAATAGCCGTGTGGTATCCAGCTAAGTAGAATAGTACCACCCTCATTTCTTACCGAGGTATCGTAAAAGGCGACTAAGGTAAGTCGACCCGCCCTGTGGTATACGAGTGAGTAGAATAGACCACCCTCATTTCTTACCGAGATGTCGTAAAAGGCGACTAAGGGACGTTGACCCACCGTGTGGTATCCGATTAAGTAGAATAGACCACCCTCTTTCTTACCGAGGAGTCGTAAAATACGAATAAGGTAAGTTGACGTCGGGCGGGCGGCCGGTCGTAAAATACGCAGCCAAATCATGTTATAACATATTTAAAGGTATTGGTGTGACAGCTTATAGAAATCTTTTTTTTTAAAGGGAACTTAAAATAATATTCCAATGCACATATTGGGTCATAGCATTTTATGCTAACATACTATGAAGATATGAGGACTCATTATTCAAACATGCCAAAAATAAATGTTGCTTTCTTCCTAGAACATCAACTGTTAAAATTATTTAGTTTACATCCACAACCAGATTAGTATGAGAAAGGTAAGATTAATGAAATTGACTGCTGATACAGCTGGAAACTTATTTTATTAAATTAATTTTATTAATTTAATTAAAAAAATTTAATTGATAATATTCAATTTCAATATTAAGCAATTCAATTCTGAGCTTTCCACAGTTGTTAATAGATGCCAACAGGTAATGACAAATTATTTTTTTGTTAGCTACAACAAACTTTTTTTTTAAATTTCATACAAAACGGTCAACTACTAGTACATGGTCAATTAATAGTGCTCTTACCTTAAGCCCAGTTTTATAATTTTAAAATAAGTAATAAGCATATTTTTCTAGAGTTAATATGTTTCCGGTAATAACATGATAAAAAAATGTTTAAATTTGACCATATTATTACAGAGTATATAATGTTATTGATATACAGACACACCATCACCTTCCTGCCCTAATCCCACTCTAAGTGGGGTCGGCACAACATGTTATAAACATGCTGTCACATGATTTGGCTGCGTCTTTACGACCGGCCGCCTGCCTGTCGTCAATTTACCTGTCGTATTTTTCGACACCTCGGTTAGAAAAAGGGTGGTCTATTCTACTAAACTGGATACCACACAGTGGGTCAACTTACCTTAGTTGCCTTTTACGACATCTCGATGAAAAATGAGGTTGGTCTATTCTATTCAGCCAGATACCACACGGCGGGTCGACTTACCTTTTCAACACCTTGGTATACAGGTGATATACAGACAGACCAATAAAGATATTATACAACATGAGTAACAAATGTGCACTAAATTGTAAATTTTAACTGAGCAACCTGTGTGAAAAACATGGTAGTGTCAGAAATTAAGATAATTTAATACATCTATTGAACGTAGGTCTCTATGTAATTCCCAGTTGATTATTTTTAATACTCGAAACAATAATTAATAAATTAAAATATAATTTCGCAGGCCTAGAGCTTTAGAATGATGATGACATATATTTATTTTTTAAGAAAACCTTAATATACACATTTTAACTTAACAGTCAGGTCCAATGTCAAAGTACAATGTACAGTGGAAAGCTATTTTGACAAGCACAGTATTAATTTTTATGTAATATGTTAGTTACCTTAGGCTTCACTGCATACTATCAGTATGAAGTAAGGGTAGATACACTATGTTTTATACAAATAATTTTTTATATAATATTTTTTCATATATCTTTTTTCTTTTAAAATTATTAAGCCTCATAGTGCATGCCTTCTAAAGACTCTAAAAATTCACTAGACCACAGAACAGGTGGTTGGAGTTGCCTATATTGATTTATGTTGTATTTCATTAAATAAATTATTATTAGTTTTTAAGCAGAATGTTACTATTCCACTTTAAGGCAAAAGTCTCTCTTCATTAAAAGGAGGATCTGCGAGTTTAGATTCACCAATCCGTTCTAATTCACATGAAGATATCTGTGACATGTCAATATTGCCAGGTGGCACATATTGCTGATTACTAAAGATGTAGGTAATTAATAAAATGTTATTAGTAAGATAGGTGCTAGAATATTGAAACTTATAATAAATACTATATAGATAAACACTCTGGTTTTATATTTAAAACTATAAAGATGAGGTAATATAATATATAGCGATGAAAACTAAACAGGTATAATAATATATACCCATAATTCAAGAATAAAATAAATGACAGTTCTTCTGAGCATACAAAAATGTACTGTTACAGGTGGCCTCAGATTTTAAATATTTGTCAAATTATTCGTGTGGGTTTTTGTATTATTATTTATTTTTAAAGAGTACATTAAAACGAAGGAAAAATTTGTGTTAGGTCGTATTTCCTGTGGTGGTGTTATCAGTTTTGTCGTCAGCAAAAATTAATAAACAAATGTGACCAAATTTTACGTGGATTTTTTTACACCATAAGAAAGAAATTTACTTTCTTGAGAAAGATTAAATCACCAAGGATTAATTCTATGCTATGTGATATAGATGAAAGCTTACCTACGAAGAGATTTTGACGTTTAAAGTTTCACCAGTTTCATCTAACTATAAAATAATGTCTTTTACAGATATTTCACAAATAACACAAATATAATTGGCAATAAACAACAAATTTTAAAATCCCATGCACATAAAAAACTAAAAAGAAAACAATTAAAATAGTACACAACACACCTCGTCGATTTAACCACAGACGAGTAAACCATAGAGAAATTATTTTTTTAAATGAATTAACCGCACCATAAACAATTCCTTCTAACATTCAAATTTAGTGAAGTGAAAAAAAAAAACAATTTAAATTTTCAAACAAAATTCATGAACCATATGAATGTTTACAAGCTCTATAGGGCAATGTTAACAATTTTATATTTTGTTTTTGAAACATGATTTCAGTAATTGTGCACTTACCTTTATTACAATACTCAGTCAGGGAGAGATTTAAAAATTTTGAATTCGACAGTTCTGCTTAACTTAAATACACATATCTTAGTTTATTCATATCTAACTACATACCATTATTAATTTAATTTTATTATTATTTATGCATTAATACCCTAACATTACTTAAATTTAGGAAGGCATTAATGTATTGTATCTCTTGGTAATGATGTCCTACAATCGACTCAGGAAATATAAGATAATATAATTCTTTTTATTTACTATATTCGTTGAGAAAAGTCTTTAATAAGTCGATGTTATAAACTAACTTTTGTAATGTATAACACATTAATACGAAAACAAGAATCATGTCCGAATTTCTTTATCCAAATCCGAATCTTTATGATTCGGTATATCTTAACATACCAATAACGATGAATGATTTAACGCAATAAAACACTGATAAACGTGAGAAAAATCTGTATATTACACATGTAAAACTTGATATTTAATTAATCAGTCAAGGTTATTAATGCTGCAACCAAATCACCACTATGTTCACGCAAAGTTCTTTCTGCTAATGTTCTAGATATTTCCATTTCTTTCACCTGAAAAATACATTAATAAAATAATTATTATAATTAGTTTAAAATACATTTGTTATAGCAATTCCCACATGTCAAAAAAACTACACTGTTTTAATATCATAAAAATCTGTCAACAAATTAAGTATTTAAAAAATCAAAATTATAGTAGCACTAGAATTATTATAAACAATATTAGTCTTGTGCTCACACTTTCATTTAAAAGAAACAAAATATGTAACAGAGTATATCTAAAATTTAACCAAATTCAATTGAAATAATGTTGTTTATTTAACTGCCTGCAACTAGGGTTGTGACACACTTTACAAGGCTAATTTGAAAAAAAAATTAGTAATACAGTTAAATTAGATGCAGGAACAACAGGCTATCAAAGCCGGATATCCAATCCACCAAGTACCAAGTATCAGAATATCAGGTTTCAGAAACAACAAAACAACATTTTATACTATCCTTACTCCCAAGTTACTAATGAATGCATCTGAATAGTATTGGTAGTATTCATAGTATTGGTTTTAGCACTAGTAATAAAACGTCAATTATTACATACATACATTTGTTTTAATATTGATTACAAACATGACTGTATACAAATATTTCTATTGAAAAGGGGACTGAACATAAATGTTTTTCATTTCTAGTTGTTTTTGCAGTTAATTTTTTGGTAAGATGTGATGCAAGTTTATTGCCATTGTGTGTTGTTAGGATAACTTAATACAACAATAAATTTTTTCATAACAAACACACAGAGATTTGACATCTCAACAATTTTATTATATATATAGATTAAATGAAATTATTAGATATTTAGAAACTTTAAAAAAATATGATTTTGAGTCCTTAATTTAGTCCTGCTTGTGTCACAATTCACAATCACTTTTATTTAATATTAATTGATTAAATATTTGTTGCCAAATATTGTCAGTATTTCAAACTTACAATTAATTCTATATCATCCTTTTTCACAGATACTTTTTGGAGTTCTTTTTCCTTTTCAAGTTTTTCCGCTGTTTCCTTATTTCTTCTGTCCCCAATTAATGACAAAGCCTGAAAGTAGAAAATGGAAATAAGTAAAATCAGATTCAATATAAATAACACCACTTATTAAGACATATATAAAAATCATTTGAAAGTAGTAAATTAATTTTTTTAAAGAAATTTTTTTGCTAATTAAATAACCGTAAATACACAGTAATAAATAATATTGAGTGTTGTACATTTCTAAAATTTTATAAATATATATTTTTTATTTAAGTTCTGAGCTACCTATTCTTATATTAAAACAAAATTCTACAACAATAATATTTTCTCTTCCTAACACTACTGCTACAAGTACATGAATAGTTAAAGCTATAATTTATAAAATCTAATTGAAAAAAATATAAATAAAAAAATATAAAGGAAAAAAAATGTTAAATTAATAAAAATAAAGAAAGTAGGTCACAGTCACTGGCATCAACTTTATATTATTATCACTTTTTGATATTCGTTATTATTTATGAAATAATTGTTTTCGGTAGGTATCTAAATAAAACGAGAACTGCTGTTTCAAGGTATGCAATTACTACGTACTATAGATATGTCCTGTGATGATATTTCTTTTTCCTCCGCATAATCTGTTACTTTTTCTAAATCCGCGACTCCACTATCATGTTTGGCAGCTTTTTTCTGAGTTTTGTCTTTTTCGTGTTGTATGTCATCTGCATCACCGTTAACCTCTTCGTCAGCCATGCTAAAGTATCAATTTATTAATCAACGTTCTGACCTGTTCGTGTTAATTACAATGTACAATTACTTTATACAAGCAAGGTTTGAATTTAGTTACACTACTGCATAATAGCTTTATGAAACAATCAATTCTTTAAAAAAAATTGGAAGAATATTTCAATCATAATTTCAATCATAGACTAATATTAATATACCGTTTACGGTTTACGGATGGCAAAAATAATCGAGATTTTTTTCGTCCAAAATCGATTTTATATAAAAAAACGATTATTTTAATTATCCTTCTTTTCTTTTTTACTCTTTTCCTTGTTTTTTAAGATAAGATATGCATTGTTTGATGTAACCAATGTAGCCAAACTACGCATATTAATCGAATTTGACAAACAGCGCATCTGTTATTATTTCTTGGTAGTTGTCCACTTAAATTAGACTTTATTGTACTTAATTATGAACATTAAAAAGGCAACTTTCAAATAGTCAGAAAAAAATCGATTATTTCGTATCAGAATAATTGATATTTTTTTATCGATTTATTTTAATGGGGAAAAACTCGATTATATATTCATCGATTTTTCTATTCCATGTATATCCCTAATACCGGAGACAAATCCAAGACTACAGTGTACATAGACTACTAACACTAATAACATACTGAAGTACTTATGACTTGGATAAATAATACACTATATACTACGTCCATGACTTATGATAAGGTAAAACTATGCGTAGAAGTTTGCTATTTGGAATCGATTAAGTGAAAAATGTTATTTAGTTTCATAATCGAGTTTTTGATTGCTACTGGAATGGAAAGCGAGTTTTGCAAATATTTCAAAGAACCATTTAATCTTGGTTATTGACGAACTTCGCATTACTTTTGAATTTGCATATTATTTGAAATATTTTCCATCTAAATTTATTTTAACTACTTTTATCAAAAAGAACCGGAAATGTTCAAGTAAAAAAAATATATACATATAAGGTATGCGGAAAATTAATTTCTCACTTACATTTTCGCAAATTTTGATAATATTTTTCTGACAGACTCCAATTTTATACGAAAAGTATTATTATAATTTTTATTACATTTTATTTTTCTTTTATGAAGTGTATGAAAAAAACCGATCTAAAATCGATGTTTACTGGAATAAATTGCTTTAAATTGATTTTGTCCCATTACCCTATGGGTTTCCTAGACAACCTTAAAAAATTTCAGTCAATGTTGCCAGCTTAGCACATTCGATGCTAGATTTAGCACAATGAGAAACACACCTAACGCCTAAAATCGCACAATAATAAAAAGTGTCACGTTTTAAAAGCGTTTTTTGTATGAATACCTGAATGCTCATTGGTTATATGAGGGGAGGGGTAAAAACTTTTTGTAATTATTATTATTATATTAACACAAAATTACAATTTTCACACTTATAAAATTAAAAATAAACTATTCAGTTCTCAGTTTTCATATATGAATCGCAGTAAAGGGTTCACTTCCAGTTTTCTGTTCAGGAGTGTATGGAGGTGGAGGGACGCTATTGTCGTGAGTCTGTAAAATAAATTTTCCAAATAATTGTAACATTTTTACAAAATGCATTAGATTTCTTATTCTTCATTCATTCTTCTTCTAGATTTGGTGAATGAAGATGTTTTATGTTTGATAAATTTTTCGTAATACAAATCAAAAAAGTTTTATAACTCCAAAAATACGATCATCAAGTAAAGAAAACCTGAAATTATCTTTCATAGAGAAGATTTTTTTTTAAAGAGAACAATGTTAAGTAGAAGACTTTCGCCATTTAAAATATTATTTAATTTGAATGTGACACGATCAGTAAGTTTTTGTTGCTAAGATACCATAGAATTATTATACTAGAGTAGCCAGTCTAAAATGTGCTATACCTATTACAATAAAGAGAAAGCAATTGAGGGTGATCTATCTGTCTAGACAAAGATGTAGTATACGAGTGTCATCTTCACTCTCATTATTTATTGTGTCAGTGTTACTTAAAGACCTTGTTATAGTATTAATAACTCTATGTAAGATACTCACAAATCCAGCATTGAGGTAAACGGACGCAGGATATATTGATGATCCGGAAGGAGCTGATCTAGAATACCTAAAAATACGTTCAAAGAGTTAATCTATTCTGCACTGAAAAAAAATTTAGATATTTCGCCTTATCCGCATAGGAAATTATGACTTTATTCTTCGGATAAGGCGATTTATTAATTATAATGAATTCAATTATAAGAAATATGTAAGGGATCTTAGAAACAATTGCATCAAAATAGTTATGTAGGTTTGTACAGTGTACTTCGGTCAATATTGTGTGTCATTTGAAAATCGAATACAGGATTTGAAACTTAATTAATATATAGACGTTGCATTTTTACGCAGGAAAAAGGTACATATAACACAAAGAATAGAAAAAAAAACCAGTAATACGTAGTTTTTTACCGTTTTCTTTTGCTTTAAGTCTTCTTTAAATAATAAAGCCTCTTCTAATTTCTGTTACTGTTCTGCTAAATAGAGGTCTGTTTGCAGCTGAACCTGTGTATAATTTTTTTTAACGAATACTACTTACCTCGGCGGTGCATCTCTTAGACGTTCATTGACGTATATTTGAAGACTTCCAACAGATAATCGGCTTTCATTAGATTGACCCAAAGGGCTTAAACAAAAAAAAAATATATCACACGATAACATAATATGATGTTCATCGCCTTTTACGACACCTCGGTAAGCAATGAGGGTGGTCTATTCTACTCAATCGGATCCCAGACGACGGGTCAACTTACCCTAGTCGCCTTTTACGACACCTCGGTAAGACATGAGGGCGGTCTATTCTACTCAGCCAGATACCACACGGCGGCTTGACTTACCTTAGTCGCCGTTTACGACACCTCGGTAAGAAAAGAGGGTGGTACTATTCTATTCAGCCGGATACCACACGGCGTAATAAAAAGCAACATCAAATGTTATAAAACTTACCTAAGTTGTGATACTGCACAGAGTTTATATAGTAACAAAAAGCGACTATGGTAAGTTGACTACTTACCTTAGTCGCCTTTTACGAAACCTCGGTAAGACATGAGGGTGGTCTATTCTACTCAGCCGAATACCACACGGCGGGTCGACTTACTTAAGTCGCCGTTTACGACACCTCGGTAAGACATGAAGTTGGTCTATTCTACTCAGCCGGATACCACACGGCGGGTCGACTTACCTTAGTCGCCTTTTACGACACCTCGGTAAGAAAAGAGGGTGGTACTATTCTATTCAGCCGGATACCACACGGCGTAATAAAAAGCAACATCAAATGTTATAAAACTTACCTGAGTTGTGACACTGCACAAAGTATATATAGTAACAAAAGGCGACTAAGGTAAGTTGACTACTTACCTTAGTCGCCTTTTACGACACCTCGGTAAGACATGAAGGTGGTCTATTCTATTCAGCCGGATACCACATGGCGTAATAAAAAGCAACATCAAATGTTATAAAACTTACCTGAGTTGTGACACTGCACACAGTTTATATAGTAGCGTAAATGTAGCAATGATCCCGAGTACGAGGGCGACCGCCATTACGATTTGAGAACCTGACACGAGTAATAATTGGTCCATGGAGTCTCTGCAATGCAATGGTTTCACATTGTTGTTGTTGTATCACTTTATTGTACACAATTTTACAAAAAATTAATATAAAGTAGAAAGTAAAAATAATATTACTAGCTTAGAAAAAAGCGCACAATTTGTTATAATCTTCCAAAAAGTGCTACAACGAATTCATTTTTGGACGATAATAATATTACTTACACTTATTTACACGCATACTTAGAAACTAAAAAAAACGATTAACTAAGTGTAATAATTATCATCCGCCTGCCCTTATCCCACTCTGAGTGGGGTCGGCACAACATGTTATAAACATTACACATGATTTGGCCACGTATTTACGACGGCCGCCTGCCTGACATCAACTTACCTTAGTCGTATTTCATGATACCTCGGTAGAAAGATGGTGGTCTATTCTACTCAATCGGATACCACACGGTGGATCAACTTACCTTAATCGCCTTTTACGATACCTCGGTAAGCAATGAGGGTGGTCTATTCTACTCAACCGGATACCACATACTCGTACAATACAATAAGGGTACTTAATAATGATATCTAAATAAATACAGCATGGCTTAAAAATAATAAAACTACCTACGTATAAAAAATACAACTACCTTTAAATAAAAATAATAAATAAACCAAATCCTTAATAATTTTAATCATTAATTACCTTTAGGTAATCAATGGAATTATTAAGGATTTCATAATTTTTGTTTGATTTGATTAAAGATTAATTAAATGAAAAGATAATTAATTTGGCTAGGCTAGCGATTGATTGGGATGTTCTGAGTACGTTCTAGTGCGGATTATTTTAACCTACTCGATCGCGTTAGCGATCACTGAAAGCTTCGCAACTTTCACCCTCTCACTCAGGCCTTCTTAGGGCCAATTCAGTTCTTGTTAGTAAGTATTTAAAAGCCAACCTGCATATCCAATTTCCATGGGAGCTATAGCATAATTGACAGACGCCACGCCAGCATTCGAGCGTTTCGTTGTTAAGCGTACTGCAACATGGTCCGTAACATTGTTCACCTAAAGCTACAATATTTAAACTGTCTTTTAGTAACATTCTTGTGATTATTATAATTATTAAACAATAGTAATACTAGCAATCGCCAGCTGCTGCGCCTGCGTGGAAAGATTAGAACCGTAATATAGTCTTCTGATAATCATAAAAATGGGTTAAAGTAAGTTAACCTTAAAAGCTAGACATATCCTATCGGGGACTTTTATTTAGAACAAGAATTTAGAATTTTTTTTTAGAGGGCAACAATTTTGTAATAATTAATGTATAGAAACCGGCTATACTCACGTGTTATTTTATCGGATGAGCCCGACTAGTTTCCCAGTTCCCGCCGCGATAACGCCGCGTAAAGAGCTCATGAATAAGAGCCCCGTATGGGCTTGAAACTAGTCGGGCTCATCCGATAAAATAACACGTGAGTATAGCCGGTTTCTATACATTAATTATGAATTCCACTCACGATAGTTTAAATTCAAAAATTTTGTAATACTTGATTTTTGAATTACTATCACCGTTTACTCAGCACAAGCAAGGAAAGCTTTTAATTTTGCCGTGGTCGTACTATTTTTTATTGCTGCCCCTATTCTCTATGCTGCTCTACTATTCAGCTTAGCGTGATATTATATAGCGTTCCTCGATAAATGGACTATCTTATACTCAAAGAATTTTTCGAATCGGTACAGTAGTTTCTGAGATAAGCGCGTTCAAACAATCAAACAAACAAACTTTTCAGCATATTAGTATACATAAATATAGTTTAAGAAAACTAGAAAAATACGCTCCAACTAAAAATCGAAAATTATTCTTGTACAATATAAGAATAAAAAATAATAAACGAAAAATATTATTGATGTAAAAAAAATTGTAAAATGCACGATATATACAGGAAGATACCATACGAAATTCATTTTAATTTAAGGTACCTACATACCTCAGCACCCAATATTAAGTATTTTAGTCACAGGAATTATTTTACGGTTTTGACAAAAGAAGGTTTCTAGCTATTAATGACCGTACCCCCTAACACATAATTCCAAATAATTTAATACGTCACATAACCTTGACCAAAAAACTAAATAGTAAGGTGCGAGTGAAACAAAACAAGATTGTTGTTGTTTTCTCCTGTTCTGCACCGCTACCGGTCAGTGAACGATTTTAAAAAAGCTTTTATAAGCAAATTAATAATTTATTTTGTTTGAAAATACATTTTTTTATAACAATATTTATTTATTTTTAAGAAGATTAAATTATGCCAAAGTTATCTTATACGTTTAAGTGTTCAGCGGATTCATTTAATGTCAGATACTGTACCACTTTCTATATACGAAAATTATGGCGCAAAGTTGCCTCACTTTTTTTCACAATAACACCTTTTCGTTCATTATTTTTATTCTACAGCTTTTATTTTTATAGAAATTCGTAAAATTACAACAATGCTAAGAATATAAATAAATTATGCAGTACCTACATTTCAGGATGTTGGTATATTATTTACCTGGACATTTTATACAATTTCTGTGGGTATAATCTGGTACGTAGCCGTTAGAACAGTCGCACTGGCCATTTTTACACTCGTATTCTTCGCCTACACAGTACGAACATATATCTGAAAGTGCATAAAAGGAATTTAATCAAAATAGTCATTAATTATTCGCCGTTTCTTACATAATTAGACATATATTAATGGTATAGCGCTTTTTATATTAGATTTCAAAACAATATTATAAATATTTCATGACTTAATTAGGAGATATTAGACATTTTTAAATAGACAACTAATCAAGACACTAAGTTCACCTTTATTTTCCGTACCTAAGATTATATTGCGAAGTTAAATAACGACATTCTAACTTCTTTTAATTGTATTAGAGCTAGTCAAAATTAATTGGCATTTTTAGGATCATCATAAAGAATATGAGAAGTTAGGTTTAACATCGGTTAAATCTTTATAAATATCAAAAGAATATAAAGACTAACATCAAACAAAAAGCTTATTTAATGAGAAAAAATCATAATATGATAAAATAGTATATTTAAAGTTTATTTTAAACTGCCGGGACGGTTGTTAGGTTCCTACCGCAATAAAGTTCCACCAAAAGGTTTATCATCTCCATACCATACCATACACCATTAAAAGATATTCCTATGTCCTATATATTTTCTGTTATAATGCGATTAAGACATATATATCACCACACATATACAAAGTAGTCACGCACCAGTCATCCCTATAACAGTAATATTTCATATACAGTAAGTTCATTATCTAATCTAATCTAATTCTGATCAAATCGTAATGATGATGATACTCAAGTAAATATAACCGATAAGAGAAAGATTTATTTACATTAAGTCTTCCGCATTTAGAAATAATTGAAAATTAATGTAAAGCCTCATCGAGTAAAACCAGCGTAGGTTATATTCGTATTCTTAATCTTAGTTCGTATTAAACATATAGTAACTTTAAATTAATAAATTATTGTTAATGTAGACACTTTCATCATCCTGAACCTCCTGCTTTTATCCCACTCTAAGGGGGTCAGCACAACATGTTATAAACATGCTGTTACATGATTTGGCTGTGTTTTTCCGACGACGGTGATTCTCTTGGGCAACATTTTGAATTTTTCCATTTAGGATTTATTATGGAATAAAAGCTATCATAGCCCAGCGGTGTGACCGTGCGACTCTTTCGAGAGGGTCACGAGTTCAAACCCCGGCATGCACCAATTAATTTTTCTATTAAAACTTATGTGTCTAATTGATAATTGCAATTTATCACACGCTTTTCGGTGAAGGAAAACATCGTGAGGAAACCTGCATATCTCTAGAGAAATCTGGGGATATGTGTAACCTACCAATCCGTATTGGAGCCGCGTGGTAGGTCTTAGCTCCAACCCTTCTCTCCAGGAACGGAGAGAGGAGGCCTATGCTCAGCAGTGGGCTTGTTAGGCCGTTACTTTACTCTTTTTATGGACTAAAAGTCATTGTTTATTTTTTGTTGTTATTGTTATTCAAACATAAATTCAAAACGTTTGTATTTTTATCAAGATCAAAGATAAACGATAGTAATAAAAATAACCTTGTTTTGATAACGTTATACCCAATAAAATCATTTAGATGGTTAATTGATGGATATATACATTGTTAAATACTTGAGAATCGCAGGTTGTAACACTTAAAACCATATTGAACAAAACCTACATACTAGTTATTATTTTGCGTCAGATGATGATATCAAAGTCTGAGTGCCGTGAGGTATCCGGAGTAGAGTAGACCACCCTCATTTACCGAGGTGTCGTAAAAGTCGACAAAGGTAAGTGCTTTGCGTATTCTGCTGAGTAGAATAGACCACTCTCATATCTTACCGAGGTGTCGTAAAAGGCGACTAAGATAAGTGCCGTATGGTATCCGACTGAGTAGAATATACTACCTTTATTTCTTACCGAGGTGTCGTAAAGGAAGGGTAAGGTAACTTGACGTCAGATAGGCGGCCGGCTGTAAAAATTTTGCCAAATCGTGTAACAATATCTTGTTACGACCCTACTTTGAGTGGGATAAGGGCAGGGACTGAACATGATGATATCAAATAATAATAAATAAATAAATATATGGGATACTTACACACACGGTCGTCCGTCCCCAAAGTAAGTAATTTAATACTTGTGTTATGGGTGACAGACAACTGGTGAATATATACTTATATATTTTTAAATACATACTTAAATACAAATTGAAAATATCAAAGACTGTAAAATCTCTTCTACGTGTTATATGTGTGGATACTATATAGTATTTTGACATATATAAATGAAGTTTAGAATTCTTATTACAAAATTTACCTTATTGCAAGAAATATTCTATAATCTATTTTTATTTATATTGGCAGCTGGATTGACAGAGCCTGGAAAACGCCCAAGTCGTAACAAAATGACATTGGTATGTAGAACAATATAAGTGGATTTTTTTGTAAAGAAAATTGTTTATGTATAGAAACCGGCTATACTCATGTCTTATTCATGAGCATAAAGAGTATAAAAGAATCGCCATAGCTAACGACTAATTATTTATAAAAATATATCCCTTCTTGGGCATGCCGAAGATACTACAGTCATTTGTCTATGTTAATATATACAAACTAGATTACCAGATGTAAGCATATTAATCGAAAGATTATTAATCTTTTTATGAATAAAAAGTTAAAAAGCTTTTGACAAAATTGCATGTCCCTATTGTTAACCTTTGAGGAGCAGCATCAGGTCATGCTTTTCATAAACAAGCATTGTCATCAGCCAGTTCGTACCAGTTTGTAAAATTTAATTAAGTAAATTTGATTAAATAGAATTTAACAAGATTCCACCTTCACTTACATAAACAGCAAGTTGAATAAAGGCTTTTAAAAAAGGATTTTTAACAAAAAGATTTAATATTATTATACTGAATATCGTCGGTATCATAAAGCGATTATTAGGTACTTCAGTAACGTGAAAATTGTAAATTTTTTGGCGTAGCTATTAAAGAGAAAATATTATTAATTTCCCAGGTGCGTTTCTTAACCAACTGGTAATAAATAATTTTATGAAAAGTATAAAAGCATTAAAAATAAAACATTTTCTATTTTCTTAATATATTATTTACCTTCGCTGTTAGTTTCAAGACATTTCAGCACTAGCAAACCAAACAAAATCCAGTGAGACATTGCGCACAAAACTCACTACATTATATACATATGATTGCTAACAAACAACGGATGTTAAACAAAATAAACCACATGCACCCTGGACGCTGATGATAGACAGAAAAAGGCATACTGATAAGTTATCACAGATTTGTCGCGCTACGATACGTACTGCGTTATCGTTGCTTCACGTCACTTCTGTTACACAAGCGCAGGCTACAACCTTGTGAAACGACTAATTGTTCTGTGGCAAGGATAAGAATATAAATTAATTTGTAACCTCTCACGTGCTACGTAAAGTAATACACTAAAATAGAATGCCAATTCTATGTGTTCCCCGCATTTTCATAGTGTTTTCTCTCAACTGATATTTACTATAAACATTGTTTTATTTTTAACTTGTGACAACATAGATTTGTTGCCAACTTGTTCATGTGGAAATATCATTCACAAAATAAATGTAAGTTCAGTATACAATAATAGTTAAAACAATATTTTATATATGCCCGCGAGTAGAGTGGTATTGCTAATTGGTACCTTTTTTATTGGAAAATCGAGCGTGAATGTGAGCAATATCTAAGTCCCTAAAACTTTATCATGCACCATTTTCTTTTAATAAAATTAATATACGTAAAAACGCAAGCAGAAAATGTGATGTTTTACCAACGCGTATGACAAATGAATTACCAATTCAATGAATCGATAATGACTTAATTAGTTACATCAGTTATTAGCCTTTTACATCATCACAGGGCAGGGTGGATAACTGGAGAAGCATCATTGCATGTGCGAAATGCGGAGAGAGAACATCGTAGAATTTACGCGATTGTCAATGGCTTATTTTTATAACTCTTTATTTTTGTATTGTACATTATCTATATGAGTGATATTCTACAAGCGCCCATTATGGATCCTACTGTAACCCTATACGGTAACTACACAACTATATTCACAACAAGTCAACCTTTATCAACAGTTGTCTCAAGAGAGCGTTAAGCAACCTAGAATGATCCACAATCTATCTTAATCGGTACAGTAATACTACTATCTCCGCAATCGTTTCTTTTTTACGCATAGATCCCTACAAAGATAGAAAATTAATTTTAAGTGTTTCAATCAAAGCTACCAACTTTTAATGACCTTCCATTACCATATAGGAACGCTAATGAAGCAATGCATAAAACATGTCTGTCTACAACGATGAGATCTTCTAAAAATAAGACCAGTAATAAGCACAGAACATGCTTCCACATACATTTCGTAAGTCAGATAGCTCTTACTCTCAACACAAACACGAAAGCTACAAACCGATTCATGCTAGTGGTTATCTGTGGAAAAGGGAACATCAACACTCAAAAATATTCTGCCTTACCCATCCATAACTCATCGTGCATCTCGACTTAATTTGAGAGCAGGTCACATATTTCTGAACAAAATTATGACTGGTTTTTCTGCAGTACTGTTAGATCGACCCATAGCAATTATACATCCTTAAACGTTTTATATGACCCTGAGAGCCATAGGGTAAACATAACACGAAGTCCTAGATGTCCGATATCGTTTTATCGTGTGTCTCGACACCCACCTAATTGCGACATATCACAGTCATTCCTAAGTCATGATATCTGGAGCCAGAAGAAGTGCTCTAAGACGACATATGATGACGCTAGTAAAGCTTCTCTGCCGCACGTAAGGTATTTCATATCGATTATGACGAGGAGCGTCAAGTTGAAAATCTATAACGACGTATTGACAATTCCAAAAACTTATTAAGCTAGAGCTTATAATTTTTTTTATAATATTAATTAATACCTGTTATTTTTTTTTTCTAATATACTCTTAATGATTAAGTAAAAGAAGACAGAAAATTACATAATATGAATTAATTTGTCTCGTGCCTGTTATCTTAACCGGTATGTGGGTCAAGCTCTGCTCAGAAGGAATCAAAACAACATTGATTGGAAATTTTATTATGGCATCTCAAAATAATAACGATTTGTATATAAGAATAATTTATAGAATTAGGCGTTACTTTGCGAAAATCCATAATACAAAAGTAATAATAAAATTATTTTGTAATATATTTTGGTTTGTCCAACCCAACCCTCATCATCCTCTTGCCCTTATCCCACTCTAAGTGGGGTCGGCACAACATGTTATAAACATGGTTGTCACATGATTTGGCTTCGGCTTCGGATTTGGCTTTTATTACCGGCCGTCTGCCTGACGTCAACTTGCCCTCGTCAAGTTTTACGACGCCTCGGTAAGAAAGAGGTGGGTCTATTCTACTCAACCGAATACCACACAATGGGTGGACGTACCTTAGTCGCCTTTTACGACACCTCGGTACGAAATGAGGGGTTTTTTTTTCGAAGTGACTATATGCTGTTAACCCTGCAAATGTTATTTATAATTGCGATTCACTTCATTTGTGATTTTGGTTGATGCAAAAATTCGAATAATGTAATTATTGATGCACTTCAATAAAACTTATAGATAGTGGTACATAAAATCCAAAAGTTATACAATAATTGATTAAATTTATTTTGCTTTACATCTAATAAAAAAATTGTATAAATAAACTATAATTAAATAAACAATTGAGTGACTAAACAATGACCTCAGACCTTTTATTTTTAGTAATCTGTTTTACGACACCTTGGTACGAAATGAGGGTGGTCTATTCTTCTCAGCCGGATACCACACGGCTAATTAAATTAAATCAAACATACACAAATGCTATTTATATTTGCAATTCGCTTCATTTGTGATTTCAGCTGATGCAAAAATTCGAATAATTTAATTATTGATGCACTTCAATAAAACTTATAGTAGCGGTGATAAAATTCGAAAGTAATATAAGTAATAATTGATTAAATTTATTTTGCATAACATATACTAAAAATTTGTATAAATAAACTATAATTAAATAAACAATTGAGTGACTAAACAATGACCTCAGACCTTTTATTTTTAGTAGTCTGTTGATACGAGAGACGCCAATGTTCCCCTACTGCCCTCAGATAACATAACTGTTGCTATGTGCACGGATCTCATACTTCTGTGGCAACAGAACAAGCGTACGTGAACTATATTGAATTATATTGTCAATAACTTGATTGCAATTCTTGACCTTTGAGTTGACCTTGTCACTAAATAGATAAATCATACTACCAAATGCAACTCCAAATGTTTGATATAATTAAGGTTCAACCTTTATTCTGATGGCAAATATTTTTGTCAATCTTTAATATTTAAAATTTAAATAAGTCAATCTTAAATATTTAAATAAGTTAATCTTGTATATACCTATATGTATATATATTTTACGAATCTCGGAAACGGCTCCAACAATTTTCATTAAATTCAACATGTATGCGATTTTACGGGGGAAAATTGATCTAGCCAGGTTTCATTTCAAAGAAAAGTCTTCTTATCCCAGTTTTCGGGCACTGAAAAACTAGATTTTAATCTAGAATAGAATGCAAATGATATTTTAACCTTCAATTATAAGTTGTCATAGCTCAGCGAATAATGGACGGACTTAAGAAGTAATAATATTCCGAAACGATCCCTGCCTGCCCAATTACGTTTTTCATTTTATATTTCAAATTTCATCCTTTTTATATATTTTAAAAAGTCTTCAGTCAATCACTATTCAATTGATCGAATACGTAATTTGACGTTCCAAAAAATCTGCCGCTCTATGCTCAAGTAGCCTGCTGGTAACTGATATTCTTAATGTTTTTCTGAAATAATTAAATTAAAAAGTTAGAATAGGAAAAAAATAATCTTAATGTGATTACAACTTTTGTAAGTACCTAAAGAAAACAAGAGATCAACATTATGTAATATTGACCTCTTGCTATACGTGGAGATAGTTTATAATAATTTGAATAATTTTCCTTGTAAAGTGTTTATCACTATGAGAAACTATTTTTACTTTATTCTTCCGAGAACATTAATAACAACACATAAAAAGGTTAAGATCGAATATGTTACTTTCAAAAAGATAGTCGTCTATCATTAGAAAAAAACGCTTATCTATAATGTTTTGTAAATGTTTATCGATTATATTTTAGGTAAGTGTACTATGGAGTATAGGGAGCTTATTTTTAGAACAGTGCGTTTCGTGTAGTTTCATTCATAAATTAACTGTTAAACAGATCAAACATTTATTGTGCTCTTAATGGAAGTATAGAAATTAGCAACAAATGGATTACAAATATTTAGTATGTTTCTTTTTAATTATAAAAAATTAAAAGTGTGAAATTGTGTTTAAAGCTATTAATACATAAATATAATGAATATAAGATATATATAAAAAATCTATACAGTTAAAAAATTAATATAAAAAAATATGTGATTTTTAAAAAATTGTTTTAGGTCTATATAATTATTTTACTACATAGAAATTTAATAGCAGCGCAAACAACGGAAGACACAGAAATTTATAAAATGAGCGATAGAGTTTTCACCTGTAGCAAATGGCTATCCTCAGTGATAGAAAATATATGCAATAATGTGTACAAAATTGTTAAACGTGATACTTCTGTTATATTAGGTATGTACTTATCTATTCTATTCTTCTACCCATACCCCATTCTAAGTGGGGTCAGCTCATATTTTTCTCTTCCATTCTCTCCTATCTTTCGGCACTTCTAGCGGAACTCCTTTGCCATATGTCATCCAATTTAACCATATCTGTTTAGCCTCCTTCTGGTCACGTTAAACTCTTATATTTAAAGGTATTCTAAATATCTAAAATTATGCAAATATCTGCTTATATTTTATTTGAATTTAATTTTACGTCCTTTTGAGAAGAGTAAGACTTTTAAGATTTTCGAATTTTAACTATCGTGAGTAGTATTATTCATAGTTTATGTATGGGGTCGTTCAAGTATTACGTAAGCAGATTTATTTTAATTATTTACCCCCCCATCCCTCTTATCAGCAAAAATAAGCAAAGCTCTTACCCCCTCCGGGGGGAGCATGGGGATGCTTACGTAAACTTTTGTCAATCAATGTATTGTTTTTTTTTAATATTATATAATTATAACGTTATAATTATTATTTGAAAAATAAGAAAAAGATTTAGGAAGAGATTACATGTTACTGATACGCTGTTCAACATGGAGTAAAGGACAAAAATATTATATCTTACTAATATAACAGACAATTTTAATCCGATGTCATCCAAAATGAGCAAAGCAAAGACCGGGGTCTTTGTTTGTTGTCCTGCTTTGCTCATTTTCCCCCCATAGTGCTCACGTAGTACTTGAACGGTCCCTATAGAAACCGACTATACTCACGTCTTGTTCTATCGGGTGGGCCCGACTAATTTCGAGTCCATTTGAGGTACTTATTCATGAGGAATCGGGAATATAGAACGCCGTGTAAAGAGCTCAATAAGGGCCCTGGCCGGGCTCGAAACTAGTCGGGCTAACCCAGTAAAATAAGGGAATTCCGGGAACTTTTGTTCTGGATCCAATCTACTGCTGGTGAGTCCAGGTGGTTGCGGCTTGCCTAAGCCCATCGTCTGCCGCCCTGTCAGGGGACCTTCGGACGTTCCGAACGGGGTATATCGGACGTCTGGCTTACAGGTTCCCGAGGCGGCCGGTGCATCTGGTGCCCTCGATGCACCGGTTAGCGGACGGGGGCTTCTCTTTCGAGGGACCCCTACCCGGAGAAGGTGTTCTCTGGAATCAGAGCTGTCGGCTGGGATGAGGACAATGTGTACAACGATACTCTGTCCTTGCCATCGGCAGCGTGGTGGAGCACACAGATCGTTCTGGTCGGTGCGAGTCCGACATAACGCCCGACGGGGACTGGCGGCGGTACTCATAAGGGGCTTTTTCCTATATAAAAAAAACCCGATAAAATAAGACGTGAGTATATCCGGTTCCTATGCATAAACTACTTATAACATTACTTATTAATTACGTTAGATTTAGCCATAAGTTCTTTGAAGCAGTTTAATTAGTGTTATTTTCAACCTAATTTTAATTGGGGCAAGGTTTATTTATGACACTGTTCGCGTTAAAGTGAGCCCTTGTTATGATTTTCTATCTCTACGACAACACATAAATAAATATTGTTGAAGTATTTAAACAATGAGATGTGTAAATACACATTATTATCTTGGCAAACTGATTTTTTTGTATCGGTGTACGGACCTTTTCTTTTTTAATTTAAAACTCTATACGCTATCATAGATTTTTTTTGCTAAGGTTAGAATCAGAGTTTAAGCTTTTTTCATTAATTAGTCATCGTTCTCCTGCCCTTATTCCACTCTTAAGTAGGATCGGCACAACATATTATTAACATGTTTGCACATGATTTGGCTACGTATTTTTTGACCAGCTGCCTGCCTGACGTCAACTTACCTTAGTCGTATTTTACGATACTTCGGTAAGAAATGAAGGGATCTATTATACTCAAGTAGATACCACACGGCGGGTCGACTTACCGTAGTCACCTTTTACGATACCTCGGTAAAATAAATGAGGGTGATCTATTCTACTCAGCTAGATACTACACGGCGGGCCGACTTTACCTTAGTCGCCTTTTACGATATCTCTGTAAGAATTGATGGTCTATTCTACTCAGCCGGATACCACACGGATTATGGTAATTTCAGCAAATATCAATAAAAAATACAATTAAATTATAGTATGAATTTTTTTCAGACACGCTGTCACCAAAAGATTTACAAAGAACACAAAGACATATCGCGAAGCAAAAATGGAGGCGTGTTAGAAGGCAGGTCGCCACCGAGTGTTGCGAACGACCCTGCACTATTGGAACAATCATTATGTACTGTCCTGATGATGCCAAGATCTTGATAGAAAATCCCGATATATTCGATTAGAATTAAGACTATGTTGAAAGTGTAGCCGTCATGGTCTAACTGGGTAACGTTTGACCGCTATAAAGGAGTCGCGGGTGTAAACCCAGGCCATATATATTTTTTTGAAAAAACTTATGTGATTAATTGTTGTTTACAATTACGAAGAAGAAAAACCATCGTGAGAGAATCCGAATATCTATGGAGAAGTGAAACGATATTTGTAAACTGTGTTATTACTTTAAGTTACTTTAATATACTTTAGTGTGTGTTCGCTTACTATTTTCTTTCTAAGGGATAGGAGATCTTTACCCGGTAGTAGCAAGAGAGAAAGAAACAGGTGACCCTTCTTATAATAATATTATTTTTATTTGCGGAATTTTGGTCCAACATTAAAAAGATTTTTCAAAGAGAGAGGAGATCCTTACTCGGTAGTAGCAAGAGAGAAAGAAACAGGTTACCCTTCTTATAATTATAATAATATTATTTTTATTTGCGAAATTTGGGTACAACATTAAAAAGTTCTTAAAATTAATTAAACACAGTCATAAACTTCCATAGGTAGCGTAAAAATGTAAATTCAAAAAAAAATTAAATCAATCAGAATAATGTTGTTGCAATAATTTATAGAATTAGGCGTTACTTTGCGGAGATCCATAATACAAAAATTAAAATTATTTTAGATAGACTCCACGACTCTACGCTTTCCGATTTTGTCGTGCAGTCCTGTGTGCGTAGTGCGAGTTTTTTTTAACCTACTCGATCGCGTTAGCGTAACGCAATTTGTATGGCGCAATTCTAGTCTCAATTTTTATTGGTTGTCAATTACAAAGGATAATACTTAAAAGTGTCATTTAAAAATTACGGTTGGCACATAATAAAAACTTACGTTAATCATGAAAATGTCCTATAATCCATACAGGCATTTTCTTTTTGCCATATCTGAAATGAAGTGATATCAGATTTTTTTTTTTTATTACGTACGGTTTTAATATAGTCTGATAATAATAAAATCATCTCTCTTAAAATGAAAATTAATTAAATACTAAAGTAATTTTAATATAAATATTTTTTAAGATATTGCGATATAAGACCTTGAAAATATGAAGATATGTTACTTTTTCATCCAATAAGAGCACAATCAATTTATTGTCTGTTATATATATGATATAAGTTAAGTTTAAGTATAATATAAGTTTATGTCTTACATAAGTTTATTTATCTAGATTAAATTTTTTTTAAACATCTAAGTAGACATGGTTGCATGAAGTTATATCTGATCTTTTTTAACACGAAAGTGAATAATTTATATAAGAAAAATAAATCAATATTTTTTTAAATAAAATAAATGTAAATTAAAATTGTAACGATTTTTAAGGTGAAGTAAGTATTGTAATATAAGCCGCTAAGTGTATGACCACTTTTCTAAAAAACTAAAAATCCATTGTTATTCTTATAAATTACATATTATGGCAATTGTAAAAGAATATATAATAGTATGAAACTGTTTATTAAAGTATAAATAAACACGAAAATATACTATGACGTAATTACAATTTATATAGAAAATTGATGTATAGGTTTTATGTTTTAATGTTAGATGTTTTTATATATTTTTAAATTATCTATCAGCAAATTGCTTGCACATATTGCTTCTTCTGTATATTTAACTTTTATTTAGTGTAGCCGAATAAATTATTGCGTAGAATATTATTGAGTAGATAGACCACCCTCATTTCTTACCGAGGTGTCGTAAAAGACGACTAAGGTAAGTTGACCCACTGTGTGGCATCCGGTTTAGTAGAATACACCACCCTCTTTCTTACCGAAGTGTTGTAAAAAACGACTAGGGTAAGTAGACGTCGGACAGGCGGCCGGTCGTAAAATACGTAGCCAAATGATGTGACATCATGTTTGTAACATGTTGTCGAGGAATTTTATAATATTTATTTTTAATATTATATATAATATTTATTTATTTATAATAGATTATTCCAACAATAATTACAAATAAGCAGGTAAACAGTTTTTAAGGTGTAGAGTAAGTTGAGCTAAACATGATTAAAGATTGCCTATTTATTATAAATAATTGTTTTTTTTACTACATGCCCTACCCATAGTCTACGCAGCTTTCCCAGTGTGGTGAAGGTGGATTTGAGGTGAGGCTTTGGTCTTTGGAGATTTTTCTTCAGTTTGAGAAGTCGCGAAATCAACATCTGAAGCTCTTCGTGAGGTCTTGGCTAAGATGTATCATCCCATTCAAGACAGACCTAAGTTAAGGGATGTTGAATGTTAAATCCTTTCCATCTTGCTTCATAGGATGACGATTTTTTTTATAAATGTATCTTTAAACGATATTTCATAAAGTTTCAAATAAAACAAATTTTTAAAACTAATTCACAGTTACATGAAACCACTTTTCATATTAATAGGTAAATTATTTAGCGTATAAAATATTTTTAAATGTCCGTTATATTTAATTTAAAATTTGGGGAGTAAGGGGTAGACGGAAATAACACCTTATCCGGCCCAAAAGTCAACCTCACCTGCACGCGTTGAAGATTCAATATGAATGGCCGACGGCGGTGTCCACTGGGCACCGCGGTGCTCCCTGCTAGATAACGAACGAGGCTCTGGCGACCGAGCAATGGCGGTATAACCATAATACCGGTCGGAAAACCGACCGAAGAGGTGTCAGCGGCCTTGGAGTACAAATAACTTCAAAAAAGTCTGGGGCAGAAGGCAACGGGAAACCACTGCTTCTATTTCCCAAGAGAGTCAGCATGGAAGGTCTAAGAACAATAAATAGTATGTCTGGTGATCCGGCTGACGCCCGGCGCCATCACTCCGGGACAGATGGTGTGAAAAGTGCTACCGGCCATGCGCTCGTGGCTCGTCAGGCGCCGCATGGAAATTTAGCTACTGATGACTTAAAATCCAAATCGATTCGGCATCCACATCGAATTGGTACATGGAATGTGCGCGGTCTCAATCAACCTGGCAAATTACGAATTGTGGAGAATGAGATGCAAAGGAAGAACATTCACCTGCTGGGGATAAGTGAAACACACTGGAAAGGACAAGGTCACTTCACATCGGATCTCAAAAATACCGTGTACTTTTCGGGCCTGGAAAACGATAGCAGTAGAGGAGTCGCCTTCGTAGTGCCGCGGCTGCTGAATAAATTCGTTTTGGGATATAATCCAGTTAGTGAGCGTATTATAACACTTAAACTTAACACTATACCGTGCAAACTCAATATAGTGCAGGTATATTCCCCCACAGCTCAAGCGAGCGAAGAAGAAATAGAGGAATTTTATGACACGTTAACTACGACACTAAAAGGATTTCCAAAACGAGAAATTACTATCATTTTAGGAGACTTCAATGCCAAAGTTGGAGATACCATAGATGATGTCCACCTTCGTCGCGTAGTTGGTCAATACGGGATCGGGGAACGTAATGATAGGGGCGAGCGTTTGTTACAGTTCTGCTATGAAGAGGACTTTACCATCACCAACACCCTCTTCAAACATCATATCCGTAGACTCTACACCTGGATATCTCCTGGCGACAGGTGTAGGAATCAAATAGACTATATACTAGTGGGAACGCGATGGAGGAGCACAGTAACAAACGTTACAACCTTCCCAGGGGCAGACTGCGGTTCCGACCACCAGCTTCTCGTAGCCACAGTTCAAGTTCGGCTGAAAAGGATACATAAACCTAAAGTAGCTCAAAATATGCAAAGCATAAATATGGCAGGCTTCAGAAATAGTTTTGAGAGGAGAATAGCATGCTTTCCTAATAACACGACAGACAGCGACGGCAAATGGAGATATCTGAGAAGCATAATAGAAGAAACAGCTAGGGACAATAAAATGAAAAGGCCCGTTATGAAAGATTTTATCACTTCTGAGACTGCTCAAATAATTCTGGATAGAAGGAAATTGAAGGAGAGTGGTACATCTTCACCTAGTAAATTGCAACGGTATGCTGAACTAAGCCGTCTTGTACAACTACACTGTCGCAAGGACTATGACAAATACATCAACGAAATCTGTCTCGAACTCGAACAACATTCAAGGAATAACGAGTCCAGATATTTATTTCAAAAAGTGAAAGAATTATCTGGAATACGTAAGCCAAGAACCTGTGCCATTGAGGACAAAAATGGACGTCTGCTTACAGATCTTACTCAAGTGTTAAACCGCTGGAAAAACTACTGCGCCGAATTGTATGATACGGGAGCGTCAACAAAGGTTGAAATCACATGGTCCACAGAGGAACCTGATATCTTACCATCGGAAATTGAGTATGCCATCAAAGCTCTTAAATGCAAAAAATCACCGGGTAAAGATGCTATCACGGCAGAACTTCTTAAAAACCTAGGCCAGCAAGGCGAGAAGGCTATCACCATAATCTGTAACACTATATGGAAGACTGGGAGATGGCCGCAAGACTGGACAGAGTCGGTGTTTATACCTTTGCATAAGAAAGGCTCCTCAAAAGACTGTGGAAATTACAGGACCGTAGCGTTGATATCCCACGCGAGTAAAATCCTCCTCTATGTAATTAGCCGACGTCTTAACTACTTTCTAGGCCGACAGATACCTGAAGAGCAAGCTGGTTTCGTTAAAGGCAGAGGAACGCGGGAACAAATTTTGAATGTCCGACAAATAATCGAGAAGAGCAGGGAATTCAACAGCCCCGTGGTCATATGTTTCATCGACTATACTAAGGCATTCGACTGCGTGCAATGGGACAAACTATGGAAAGTATTAATTGAGATGGGAGTTCCTGAACACCTCGTTGCGTTGATCCAAAGTCTGTACACTGAGAATCGCTCTTTCATCAGGATAGGTACTGAATGTTCCAATATGTTTCAAACCAAAAAAGGAGTGAGACAGGGCTGTATCTTGTCTCCTGCACTCTTTAACATATATGGAGAATATATCATTCGGAAGGCACTCGAAAATTGGGAGAAGGGTTTCCCTATAGGTGGAAAAAGATTATCAAATCTTCGGTATGCCGATGACACCATTCTTCTGGCAACATCCATAGAAGATATGAATGAGCTGTTTCAAAGACTCGAATCAGAAAGTAGCAACATAGGTCTCACAGTGAACAGAGCGAAAACTAAGGTGATGATAGTGGATCGAGCCAAGAAACTAACAAATGTCACCAGCAGCATTCTTGGAATTAACACCGTCGATCACTATGTATACCTAGGCTCCCTAATCTGCAATGATGGCAGCTGTGTCCCTGAGATTAAAAGACGAATCGGGATGGCTAAAGATGCTATGACCCGTCTAAACAACATCTGGAAGAAAAGAGGAATTGGTATCAAAACCAAAGTCAGATTGATACGTGCTCTGGTATTCCCTATCTTCCTGTATGGAGTGGAGACGTGGACAATCCTAGCCCGGGAAAGGCAAAGGATTGATGCCTTTGAGATGTGGTGCTGGCGACGTATGCTGAGAATACCTTGGACCGCGAAACGCACCAATGCATCAATCCTGACCCAGCTCCGAATAAAAATTCGTTTATCTACGATATGCCGACAACGCATCCTTTCATATTTCGGGCACACGGTACGCAGAGGCGACGAAAGTTTGGAGAAACTTATTGTGGTCGGGAACACTGAAGGAAAACGATCACGCGGTCGTTCCCCAACAAGATGGACTGACCAAATAAGAAACTCGTCGTCCTCTAATTTTCACACGATCGTAAGAGAGGCAATGGATAGAAACAGATGGAGGCATATCATCAACTCCAGACACAACCCTGATGCTGACCACGATCCTCAGACATGAGGGACCGACGATAGAGAGAGAGATATTTAATCCCATACAAATCAATAAAATAAATCCAAATGGCGCCAGAATGTTGAGCAGTTCATGCGTATACTCGTGCTTACCTGAATAGGTAACTGACAAATTTAATTAATATCTCAGATCATATATGCAAATACTGTGCTAAGCTGAAACACGTGGTGAAACCACAGTATAATTGTAATGGCGTTTAAAGGTTTTGTCCTATTCGTTAAGCATGCATACGAAAATAGCTATTACAATTTCGTCAAATGTCAGAAATTAGGTGGCTTTCATTTTTTTAAAAGCATTTTTATGAAAAGATTTTTTATTGGGCTGTTTATTAATAATCTCGTTAATAATTAAAGCTTTTGTTAGCTATTTCATTCAATGTATTTAAAAGCCATGATATTAAGGCGTACAGAGAGCGTGTAATTTTTATCAAAAGGTTTTACGGGTGCCAATGTAGTTTTTTTTTTATAAATCTTTATGTGCTTGATTGACTTAATAAATATTTGTCAGGTTTTACTTACCTTATTTTTAAGAAAACCCCTAAAGGTAAAATGTCGGGTATGAGTGACTTAAGGGTTGTGGCTGTAGTGTGTACATTAAAAATTTACATTATAGGTCTCATAACATAACTCAGAGTCACTCAGTATGCAGTGGAGCAAAATATAAATATAAATGAGGCTATTTGTAAGAGAACCAATATTACCGATAAAACCTTTTCGAAGCTGAAGTGGCAATGGGTCGGGCATATACTACGAAGAAATGATGAGAGTTAGGTTCCCAAGGTATTAAGTGGAATGGCAACCGTGTACATCTGTACACGGTTGCCATTATTTTGAGACATGTCTCAAAATACTTCGAGGAGCCGCTGGATTAAAGCGGCACAAGGTCTTGTGACGTTGAAAAATCTTAAAATCTTAAAGACACCTACCAGTATATTGAATAGAAAACGTCCGTCTATCGATAAAAAAAGTAAACTAAACATATGCATTGGAAAAGTGATGTGATTCAGTCCTTAACTTTCTCTCCAAAACAGACGGGATACTTTGCTCAGCTGTGGAACAGCAAAACAACTTAATATAGTATTTTTTAATATAAAAAAATAGTCCTATTGATGCTAATTGAAGGTTTCTACATTCTGAATGTGAACTAAAGATACCTGACAGTCTACGTTATGGTTGATATTAATCGTTTTAGATGATACTGTCATGGTGTTAAAGACCGATTGCGCGTTATGTAATTGGGTTAACAAAACCTATTTAAGCGAATAAGAGAAACCATTAATTAAGTTGTATATTATATATTGATATATAGTATATTCAATTGTAAATTTTCAAATTCAGAATCGCTTGCTAGTGGAATGTAACCAGTGCCGGTAAATTTTCTATAGTCTATATATACTTGACTCTTCATAACTTTACACATATTCCTGAAGGATTTCATCGAAGAACAACTTTACTTTCAACCATTCTGTAAGTTTGCTTAGCTTATTTTTTTTATCGATTTTAAACGTAGGTACTTACAACGTATAATATCATCGTTTATTTTGTATCAAAATCATATAGAAATATAATACTAGTAACAATCTGCCCAAATAATTGCTATATGACAAAACACAAAAGCAAATGAGACGAATAAATAAAATTATCTGGGTAACTGAGCCTTGCTTGTTAACTTTTTAAAATAAAAAAATCAATAAAAAAACCATTTTATCTGGAATCGATCCTGGTGTACAGAATTGGAGACTGCCGGTTATCCAAATGAGCTATAAAGACTTTACTTTGCTTTCTCATAAAATTATTTTATTTTCAGTGCCCGAAAACAGAGACAAAACAACATTTTTTTAAAATAAAATTTAGCTAGATCGATTTTCACTTCCCAAAATCCCCTACATGCTAAATTTCATGAAATCATTGCAGCAGTTTTTATTTATTTATTTATATATGGGACACTTACACACAAGGTCGTCGTCCCCAAAGTAAGTAACTTAATACTTGTTTTATGGTAGACAGACAACTGGTGAATATATACTTATATATTTTTTTAAATACATACTTAAATACAAATATACACCCAGGCTCAAAGACCAATAAATTCAATTATAGAAAATGTTGGCCCTCGGCGGGAACCGAACCCACGATCTGCGGAGCCGAAGGCAGGGTCACTATGCACTGCGCGAACGGGCCAGTCATAACAAGAAACTTTAAGTTATGTATTGTTTTCTTATTATTACAGGTACATCATCATGCTGTTCATTAGCATCCTTTGTTTTCTCCTCTCTATTGCCGCAGCTACGAAAGATATGCCGATAGTTCTGTGCGGTAGACGGTTGGCGAACGCCAGAGTAGCCCTCTGCTATGGTGTCGAATACGTTGATAAAAGAACAATTTCGAATACATTTTATGGTTCGTAGTATTTTAACAGGACGTTAAATTTTTAAATTTAAACTTTCGTGAGTTCATAGTTAAGTATAGAACCGGCTATACTCACGTCTTATTCTATCGGGTTAGCCCGACTAGTTTCGAACTCATCCGGGGCACTTATTCATGAGCTCTTTACACGACGTTAAATGTACTATTATTAATGATGATCCTCCTGCCCTTATCCCACTCTAAGTGGAGTCGGCACAACACGTTATAAACTTATTGTCTTGATTTAGCTTCGTAATTACGACTTCCACCTGCCTGACGTCAACTTACCTTAGTCATATTTTACGACACCTTGGTAAGAAAGAGGGTGGTCTATTCTACTAAACCAGATACAACACGGTGGGTCAACTTACCTTAGTCACCTTTTACGACACCTCGGTAAAAAACGAGGGTAATCTATTCTACTCAGCCGGATACCACACAGCGGGTCATCTTACCTTAGACACCTCGAAATGTACAATTATTAAATGGTGAGAAAAGAAAAGTAAATGTTTACCTATGTTAGAAAATGTGACGTTAAAAACAACACCACTGAGTTTACGTTGGACAGTCCCCCATAAATAGTTTTCAGTGTTGATCGCACTTCTAAACTAATTTATTCATATATTGAATGATAATCATACTTGATAGGTAACATTTGTACCCATTTAAGTCGTTAAGATTTTATCAATTAAAGTATTAGTTGGTGATTATTGACAAGTAACAGAGGTCAGATGCCTATATTATCTCTCGCAGACGGGAGGTAAAAAGAAATCGTCGCTCGGCTTTTATTCCTTTGATCAACAATGTTTTAGTAAATAAAACAAACGAGCGGTTTTAATAATAAGAGGGCTTTTGAAAACGTATGTGCACGTGTGAGAGATTGACGTATGTCAAATTTGAATATTGCCTGTTCCACGAACGCTACACAACGCACGTTCTTTTATACCATTCTTAATTTAAACAACAAAATCAGTAAAATATTATTTATAGCAAAGTTATTATGATTTTTAATTCCATGGCCTACTGTAATATTAAAAGACTATTCCGTAAGTAAAGCAAATACTCTGCAGCTGCTTGAGAGATTGAAGGCCTTGACTTAGTAGTACTATAAACTAATCCGAAATAAAGGCAAAAAGTTATTTTAGCGAAGAGCGGATCTGATAAATATACGTACGTATTAGCGTCTGTTCTGTTTCGATATGTGAAATAACGTTTCAAGATATACCAAATTAAATGTGCCGACCACTTGAATGTTGAGCACGTCTGGCTCATGATACTACATTCATTCATTCATTTCATTCATTCATCTTCCTGCCCTTATCCCACTCTAAGTGGGGTCGTCACAGCACGTTACAAACATGCTGTCACATGATTTGGCTGCGTTTTTACGACCGGCCGCCTGCCTGACATCAACTTACCTCAGTCGTATTTTACGACACCTCGGTAAGAAAGAGGGTATTCTACTAAACCGGATACCACACGGTGAGTCAACTTACCTTAGTCGCCTTTTACGACACCTCGGTAAGAAATGAGGTTGGCCTATTCTACTGAGCCGGATACCACACAGCGGGTCGACTTACCTTAGTCGCCTTTTACGACACCTCGGTAAGAAATGAGGTTGGTACTATTCTATTCAGCCGGATACCACACGGCTGTGGCTCACGATACTACATTTAAAGTTAATTATTTTTTTTAATTTCAGATCAATTAGAAGATGATTTGTGGAACGAGCATTATCCGTTTAACGGTCATCGCGGTGCTCTCAGTACAGATTGGTCACGGTACAAACGAACTGGTCTCGCTGACGAATGCTGCCTCAAACCTTGCTTGCCAGAAGTCATCCTTGAATACTGTTAAACCTGGAAATGAAAACTGTACCAGCGATCTCATCTAAACGTTAATTCTATTAGAGCTTTTGGTGACATCGATACACTTCTTTTTTTTTTAAATTGTTTTGGATATTTCGTTTAACATTAACATTAGCTACGAAAAAATCTCTACATAATTTTTTGATATAGTTTACATTATTTGCTTGTTTTATTTTCTATTTATATAAATATGCGTCGTTATTAGCTCTCATAGAATGTAGTTTGACTATATTAACATATATAACATATTAATTAAATATTAAGACATAAACCAGCCTATTTGATTTGTTGTTTCGAGACTGTCGGGATTCTAAAATAAAAAGTATTCACATAGTAGGTACAAAATGACAAAGTAAAATAAATAAATATATCTATATGGGACAATTAAGCAAATGAACTGTCCACAAAGTAATACTTATGTTATGGTTGACAAAGATCTGGTAAATATGTAATTTAAAAATAAATTCCTAAATACATATACCCTGTTTCGAAGAATCAATAATTTTTCTTAGGACTTGTTGGCTTTCGGTGGGAATTTTTCCCACGACCCCTGGGACCGAGGCAACTGGCAGGTCCACCTGTGCTAACGTGTCTGTCAATGTTTTTAAATTACTAAATTAATTGCAATTATTTTGATTATTTTATTATTATAAAAGTCATATTGTACAGCAATATTCCCCTGTGGTATTCGGCTGGGTATAATAGACCACCCTCATTTCTTATTGAGGTTTCGTAAAAGGAGACTAAGATAAGTTGACCTACCGTGTGGTATATTGTTAAGTAGAATAGAACACCCTCTTATCGAGGTGTAGTAATATACGACTGAGGTAAGTTGACGTCAGGCAGGCGGCCGGTCGTAAAATACGTAGCCAAATCTGACATGTTTATAACATGTTGTACCGACTCCGCTTAGAGTGGGAAAAGAGCAAGTAGATGATGATGTACAGTAATATTTTGAAGTGCAAAAATTGTAGCCGATCAAATTGTTGACTGTAGTAATGAGTGTTTTTTTTGTATGCATGTTGTATGGCTAGTAGAGCTAGTGTAAAAAAAGGCATAGGGTACTTTTATCTCGGTACTGAAGTCAATGAAAATGATGTCACTTACCCTAGTGTTAGTATTTCATGAAATAAAACAAGTACATAGCTGAAAAAAATTATATTTTATGAGAAATTATAATTTACAATATTACATACATGCATCCATCTTCAGTCGAAACTTAAGCTAAAAATTCTCACAATCTCACGCAAAGGTAAAGCAACGTTAGACTATAATATAATAGTTATAGCAATTGTAATCGTTTCTCGAACGCAGAAACATAAAAACAGGAAAGGTTACGTCAAATTCAGTCAATTCGTAAAGAAGATATGAATGTGATCACTCGCCCGACAAGAGTACACCTTTCGTCCGTGTGACACAAATATAATATACAGTTTTATAATCGAGACTTGGGAGTTTTTGGTAATAAAAATTACACCATAAATATCTCAACAGATTACCGTGCAAAACACATATATCTTATAAAAAATGCTGCTGCTAGATTTACTTAGTCTATACCTTAGATATATTCATTACATCGAAATCGAACTGAAACGCAAACTAAGATTCCAATACCAATTTGAACCATAAACAAAGTGACAAAGTTAATTGAAAGTGTAAATTCACCAACAAATTAGAATCAGCGTATTGATTGCAATTAATGGCAGATGGCCGTTAAATTAAGGTTAAAAAGAAGTTAAGTTAGTTAAAAACCCTTAAGGAAATTAAATGCAAGAAGGCCAGGATATTAAAACTTATTTTTATATCAAGTAATTTCATTAATAGCTATTATTTATTATTCCCACGTATAAAATTATCTTTCTACTCAATATTTCGTTATATCCGTTGTTGTTACTTATTTTAATTTAATTAGGAAAATGTTTAAGGAAGTAATTTGTGTGAATTATACAAATAGGAAGTAATTTGTGTAAATATAACCGCAAGTTGCGACATGTCACCTCCTGTATAAGGATAACGAGATTGGACAAGTGTGAAAGAAAATATGAAGTTATCAATTACTTAAAAAAGAGGTAGCATTACATTTAAATATAAAATATATAGTTAATGTATTGTAACCGCGTATACATACGTCTTATGTCGTACGTCAGCCAGGCTAGTTTTAAACCCATCCTGGGCCCATATTCATGAGCTCTTGGAGATATAGCGTGACGGACGCGGTAAAGGCATAATAATAGGGGCCTCTGATGAACTTGAAACTTGTCGGGCTCACCCGATATAAGACGTGAGCAAAGCCGGTTTAATAAATGTCTGTAAAATTCCTTTACTAAACAAAACATTTATATACATGTATATTTATAATAATACATTACCATCACATAAATTAACTTAGTATACGGTTATGAAGTTCTTTGCGATATTTAAAGTAAGATTACGGCCTTAATTAAATAAGAAGTAGAATTAAACGAAAGTTTTAATATACCGGCCTTATGAATATATGCAAGCAACATGTACCACTAAACACAAAGGTCGCGCCAAACTTTTGTCATTTTTAAGTGAACAAAAATAGATGAAAGAATTGTACTGTAAGCCCTTATATGCATGAATCAGTCATTGTGATTGTAACAAAGAGTATTCACTTGTTAAGATACTAAATATCTGCCACGAAAAAACAATTGCCATTTATTTCCTTTGAACACATTTTGTTCCTTTAGTTTGTTTCATCCCCACATGCATACGATTGGGATCGCCTAATTTTGTGTAGGCAATGCCTGCATTCATATTAAAAAGTTGATATACTTAAAAACAATATTAAGCTACATAAATTTGATTTCCAATACATAAAAACAGAAATTCTAATAATATTAAAACATTTGAAATGCGTTCCTCTGAAGCTGGTAGTGATATACAGATGGTCTTTTGTTCTCGAAACTTACCACCAAACGAAAATTCCATACTTGTAAAGAGTATAGATTCGATGAAGAGAATATAACATCATAAGGGTTTGGTTTCGTAATTTATTGAATGTAGGAGAATTTAAAATGAAAATTTTACATAAACGAAATTTGAAAATAAATATAGAAACAAATGTTGATCGCAACGCGGAAACCCTGAGCAATCTTAGGACTATTCCAAATGGGCATGAATTGTATAGCACATGATCTAACATAACTGAAATAATTGCGGCTTACATAAACCGTTCTCATTCAAATTGCATACTTTTTTAAACCAATGAATAAGCATGCCCATCTATCATCGCCGACCGCCAGTTTAACTTCACGACCGATAGGCTGATTAGTTCTTTTTTAGATCTTATTTCTGAAGATTCTTCAAGCATAGCTTTCTCTATTTCCAGCTGAGACTTAGAGCCTACTTATCGAGTTTTTTATTAGATACCATCAATATTTCGACAAGCCGAACGTTTAGGTATTCAGCCATTGATTTTGGATGTGAAAATATCACCTAACTCCGAAAATACTGCTAAACTGAGGTTGATCTCTATCTCAAGACTGGAACTATAGGTAGGTAGTCCAGCTAGGGCTGGACCATATATTCTAGTACTGTATATGGTCCAGCCCTATAGTATGTACTCCTCTAAAAGTTCCATGTAGATATGCGGAACATCAACATCTTATTTAGATTAATTTGAAGGCCTATTTGTTGACATACATATATCATTGTGTAGAGAACTTTAAGTCTTTGCTAACGTAACATCTATTTTACTGACGTAGGCATAAATAGGATACCAGTTTCTTTTCCTTTGTATTATCCAAGAAATAGATCAAGTTGCCGGATTTGAAAATTATGGAGTCTTCAACGTCTCGTCCGACTTCAGACAACTTGTGAACATCCCACTGGCGCTTTCTTACGTGCGTGTTATTTGTGCTGGGAAATATCCCACCACAAATAGCCACTGAATCGATCCTTAAAGAGCTTACGTTGTGGATACGAATTATATTTGCTGATGTTAGCAGCGGAATCTCTGCTAGACAGCCTAACATCTTTTATCCCACAATTACCTGGGAGCAAGGATAAACGGGACTGGCTTATCTTTTAAAGGTTGAATAAGTTTTTGTATGTCTAAAACTAACAAAATATAGTTCCAATTCTTTATACGTTCGCGGAAAGTGTGGCGCGATTCTTAATCTAAATTGTATAAAAAAATCATAGGCTAACAAAATGTTTTGTCAGTGTTGCTTCTAAGAATTAAAATAATATGACCCAGAAATGCATTGTTATCACGCATTTAAATATTATATAACTATTTAGTCGAGAATGAAACTGAAATTCAATAAATATTAATATTGTTTAATAACATAATGTCCATGATCTCATAAAATCTCAATTAAAAATTATTAAAATAAAAAGTATGATTTTATTATACTCAATAAAAAGTTCAAATATATTTCTAAAATCTTATTTTATTACATATTAAATTGTATAAATTCAATAAAAAAATCTTACACCATTAAAGGAGCTATTGGGCTGTTGAGAACCGAATCTTCAGAACTTGTAGGACAAGTTGATGATTTAATAATGTACGTATATAAAAATATATAAACCCACGGTAATCTCAAACTAGACACATTGCCTCCAGTATTAAAATAAAATAAATTATATTACAAAATAACAAAGTGATTTTATAAAACATACATTAAGGAAATATTGAATATGAAATTTATTATAAGTTTAAACATTAAAAATTATAAATTTGTTCGATTTTCTTAGTATAGTAGTAGATAGCGTGTAGACAATCAGATAACCTGGACATGGATGTTCTGTGATGACTTGAGCTCGTCAATAAGAACTCTCGGTGCCGATGTGGTGATCTGACAATCTAGACCAAACCTATAAATACTTTTTGAACTACTGTTCTCCGTTTTATCGTATAAAGTATCGATTTCTTTGGAATGAGCGAATATATCATCCTAACAAAAAATATATTTTTTAATATGAAGAGTGTTAATGACACAAATCTTTATGATTGAGGTTGTTGGACTTTGGGAATATCACTTTTAGATCTTTAAAAATGTTCAATACTTTTTGAATTAAAATTATATCAATTATAATTAAACAGAAATTACAATAAAATTATTTTGCATTTTATCTCCACGAATAAAATCGTAATATAATTGCATTACGATTTTGTTCGTGGAGCCCATTCTCTTGGTGATGCTTCGGTTTCGGGGCGAAACGATCGCAGACGTTGTGGTAGTGAGTGTGTGTAGTGCTTGTGTGGAGTGGTGGTGTTGGCTGCGTCTTGTAATACGTATGGCGACTTGTCCAGCATGTATAGGGTATGTGATTGTTGCCCGTTTCATATACTTAGCATTACACATATACTCTAAAAACGCGGATTACAGCAAAATAATTTTATTGTAACTTCTGTACTATGGAATTCCGCAAAGTGACGCCTGTTTCTATAAATCATAAATTAATTATAATTAAACCAGAGGTTAGCATTAAATTACATGGTTCATCAATGTAAATTTCTCTAAATGATCGTTAACATAATATTCGCCCATTAACAAGGTAACGGTCGGTGTATAACACGGTCGGACGGAGTCTCTGGTCGTGTCGCGACGTCACACAGTGTATAAAAGCGCCGAGTCCAAAATATTATATATTGCTGTACAATTGCATCAAACGAAAAAATAAAAAAGAGTCATATGTACAATGCGAACACAGATTGCTGCTGCTTGGATAACATCAATAAAAAGTATATAGTATTTCAAGTTTGTGCGATTGTTCCAATTTCACATATTTTGAGCATATCAGACAGCTGTATCTTACTCAGAGCATTAAGTTTTGCTATTGACGGTGTCGGTTTGTGCGGTAAAGCTAACGGCATCGAAGAATCAAGATCACAACAACGAATAAGTTAATTCAATAAGTTACATATTCAAAACAGAAACTTTGTATCAACTATAAATAAAAGAAACTAAAAATATAACACAAAGCAACACACACTTAAGCGATATAATAAAAATATTATAAAATATGGACAACAATAATAAAAACTGTATAATTAATTTATATATATTAGTGCTTCGTGTTACATAGGTGAGCCAATAGCAAAACTTGGCATTGAACTGTCAGCTCATTTCACTCAGCACATTTAGACCAAAATGTACAATATATTACATTCCTGTTGGGCTATTATGTAAAAAACCATAGGAACGGTTCCTTACACTTCCCATTTAGCTTTAATGTAATCTGGATTTTCTAGTAAAAAAAGTTATACAAATGCTTCAAAAATATCCTTACACGACTAACGTAGAAACCGTCTAACAGACAAACGTCTAGTATAATGGAATTTCGGTAAGAAAGTAACATCAGGAAGAAACCGAATACACCAGATCACTGCATACACGAAGCTGCGGTCAACGTAAAACTTTGCGTCCGGTCCATTCGTTTGCAGAACACAGCTTTAAATATTATCAAAGGCTTAAATAATAACACATAACATGTATCGAGTAACAAAATTCCAATGTACAAAAGTAACGCAATGTCAATTAAAATACAATCAATCTATATAAATGAATATATTTTTCCAATGAAGCGAGACGAGGGAGACAGGTAGATTGCCGTTCGCCGTGTTGCTCCATTGGTTCAATAAATACCTAATAGTAACGCGGGAGGCCCGCTAACCGACCGCGAGGATGATAAACACTCGCCTAAGTTTATTGGACTAGTTTGTTCAAATCCATCCGTCTGGACATAATAAATGTATACTTATGTAGAAAGATATAATGGCAACAAACTTTACAAAAAATCTAAAACAATGACTAAAAGCAGCACGCGACAACGTGACTCGCCGCGATTTTAAAATGCACGATTTAATATTCACCGATACAGACACATACATAAGTTGTGAGTAACTTCATCATAAAAAACTTGTCAAAAAACCTGACGCGTAATGAGGCGACCCTTCGGGATCGAGAGATGTGGTCTGTGCTAATGTTGATTAAATGACTTACGATCTATCCTTAACTTCATATAAATCAGTTTAGATGTTGAGTTCATCCTCAGTTAATTTACACAGTCGGTAGTGAAGTGATGATGTTCAAAACGCGATACACACAATCACAGATTTGTGTCAGGATCTTCGCTCACTTAGACGAGGTTGTACTCCTTCAGGTTGGACTGCAGGATCGTGTCCTTGACTGCGGCGAACACGAATCGGATATTCTCAGTATCTGGAAATTATTATAATTCGCTGCCTTTACTTCTAAAATCACTCTATAATACCTATAGTCAACCAGTATCACTGTATTGTTTGTTACACATTAATTTGGCTATCAAAATTACTGCATCGAAGATATACACTACAAGGTGGAGTTAAACATGCGTCATCGCTATTCTTATTCTTTTCATTGAACTAATTTAATCCAATTAAGTGTGATGTACAATTTTTGACGATTTTCTTTACTTATAGTACTTTTAATGAGATATTTTATATTTTTTACTAACATTTAAGGTAAACATTTAATGTAACATATAAAAATTTTCGATTTCCTTATCTTCTCACATACTTCTAATTAACTTATTTCTAAAATTAGTTTTAATAAATTGCATAATAAACATGCTTACTTATGTCATTGAATTTTTATAGTTACAGATAAAGAGATTGTGACCAGTGACTTACTTTTATTAATGACATATTTATCCTATGATATATGCATATATTATAGTTAAAATATTACATTAAACTTAAATTACTAGGTAAAATAAAAGACATTCAAAAACAAGAAAAGATATTTATTAAAAATTAATACATTATATTAAAACAAGTTCATGCTAAGTTGAATTCTTTCAGCGCGGTTTGCATTATGGTATCCTTAACGGCACAAAACACTAACTTGATGTTTTCAGTGTCTTTAAAAAATTCCAAAGCAGCATGCAAAAATAAAAACAAATAGAAGTGAATGATGCAAAATTGTACAAAGCGAGCCCATGATTCATGCAAATTTTCATCAATCATATTATTTGATAAGCAAAAGGGCTATTTTTTATCTCAATGAGCAAAAGATATGAAGCTTAGACCAACAATCTTGCTTTAGAGTATTGAATACTATATAAATAAGCCCAAGATATGCAGATAATCTCACAATATTTTTTTTATTTGTAAGCGCGTCATAAATTATAAATTAGAATTATTGAAAACTTTTAGATCTATGATTTTGAACTATAACAGACGACTAGGCTCAAAACTCGTCTCTCTAGATCCATGTAAATTTTAAATTTGCCAACTCTTTTCAATATTCTCTGAAATAATTCCTTTAACTAGCATATTAAAAGACAATGGGTACATTTATGTTTTAATATTAATTATGGACGTTTCATTTTGAAAAACTAAGGTAGTACGAGTGTTGCGCGCATATGTAGTAATTTTATGTCAACATATGGACAAATCATGGCGAGTTACATACCTTATTCCATTCTGCGGGCTATATTTTTGTCCATTTATATTATATAAAGTACAAATCAGCTACAATTTGTAACACAATTAGCAATTATAATTAAATAAAAATTAAAAAGGAATATTATAACAAGCATTAAAACTTAAGTACAAAAATTATAGTGACACTACTCAAATCAAAAGTAATTTAAATTCATTCGTACAACGAAAAGCAAAAATCTAATAGCATTCAACCCACAAGCCAATAAATGTCAAACAAATTTACATTTCAAACTTACCCACTTACGCCGCTGAAATCGGAACTTGAAATCTTATAATATATGTATATTATATATTAGTACATAAGACGTATGTATATGTTCAAGACCGTAATGCAGACTTAATGTGCATCTATCTCAATGAATATGCAGTAATTTTGAGCCATGTAAATAGAGATTTAACAACAATTTGAATTTAATTAAAACCGCATTTCACTAAGAACTGGTAGTGAACGTAGTTCGATAATAAACAAATTATCAGTCCTCCCCTGTTGATACTCCTAGATTTTATCTTCTGAGAACTATTACTGGAATAACTACTAGAGGTATCAGCGACTTAGTTCGCACCATAGTTAGTTCACATATCTAAGAATTTCAAACTCCTCAATTACTGATCCTGTTTTTTCCTCTTTTCCCTAATGAAAAACGTGATTTTTTTAAATTAAATATGTAACTCTATTATTATTGTACGGTGTATGAATTTTAATTATGCCAAATTTCATTAACATTCGTCCAGATCAGCCATAAAGACTTTTGCATTTATAATGTGTACGTAAGTATGGATTAAATCAAAGATACTCACCAGTCGCACAAGTAAAATGCGAATAGATAATTTTCTCAGCATCAGGGTTGAGGTCTACGAACATTCGCAGAATGAACTCGCGCGCGGTGCTCGCGTCACGTTGTGGACCTAGGATTCGTTACTAGCATGAACTACAAAGTAAACTAGGTACGTGTGTAGAAAACGACTTTATTGATTGAAAATATTATATATGATTTTGCATTACTTTATTGTGTATACCTAACTAAGATCAAACATACTGTCGAAAATAAAGACGTCTAGTTATGGTAAACCAACATATTGTTTTTTGAATCACAGAAGTAAGGATATAAACATGACGAAGGCAAAGTTGGAGAAGGCAACATAAACTAAACTGTTAGTACTAAAGACGCTTGAATATGAAAACCAACATACTCTATTATTTATATTGCAGATGATAGGAAATAGACATGACAAAGGCAAAGTTGGTGAAAAGGGCAGCATAAACATTCTTAAATATTAAAATGTAGGGAGTTAAAATATTCTTCTAAATTATACAATATTACTTTCTGGAAATTACTATTAATTACGTTTACAACGTATATTTCTGAAGCATTTTAAATTACTGACTCGTTAATAATATCATATTTATGAAGATAAACTAAAAATAAATGTTAATATGATATGATTCAAATGCAATAAAAGTATGTTGGATGTGTTTTTTTTTGGTAAATACAATTGTTTTTAGAATTAGAGAGTGTAAGACTAAGCACTCTTAGAAATAGTGCAGCACTTAGGAAAATGCTGTACCGTTTACGAGTGTTCTGACGAGCTATGGCTAAACTTTCCTAACCTAACCATAACAAACCAAGAACATTTGAGAAAAAGTAATTTATACCATCCTAAGCTCAAACTTGACACATTTGGCTTGTGAAGTAAATCGTAGAGCTACAAGACAGAAAAAAAAAATTAAACTAAAGAAGTTACGAATAATGATATTCCTGCAGAGAAATTAAGTGTATATTAACGGATTCATGAATATTTCAAATGCATCAGGATTAACGGTCAATAAAAAGTAATGCAATATCTTAAAAAAATTTCAAACAATAAAGAAAATTGAGATCAAGCGATTTTACTCTACAGAACACGAATAGCTCTTTAGCCTACATAAACACAATCAAATTTAATTTTAATATAGTTGTTTTTGTTCAAACACTCCTTATATTTAGCGTATCTATTGTGTCCACCTGTAGCGGTAGTAAAATGTGAGTAACACTGTCTTTCGGGATCCGGGTTTTCTTTAAGGTATTTCTGAAGAATATACTCCCGGGCCGGAATTGGATCACATTTTGGTCCTAGTAAAGTTGTAAAAAAGGAATTATCTCTTTATCAATTAAATACAAACTTTGCGCAGGTCCATAATACAAAAGTAATGAGAATATTATTTTGCTATAAACCGCGATAAAAGAAAATATATGCAATGCTAAATGTAGAGTGTACAATTCGTCCTCATACCTGATACATGCAGAATTTGTAAGAACTCATGCACTACCCGACAAAGATGACACAACAATACACAAGCACTGCACACATTCACCACCACAACCTCAACAATTGTTTCGCCCCGTAACCGAAGCAATCGGTCAAAATCGCAAATCTAACTTATATTTCAAAAATCTCCTAATAATAGATAAGATTCAAAGAACATCATGATATTATAGATATTAAGAAAATGATTGCCATAAAACAAGGTTTCCACAGGAACCTTTTTTCACAGCAGTAGTCTTATATCGCTTCTATCCACCAGCTACTTGATGTTAATCTTATTATTATAATAGAAAAAAATTAACATACCATCGTACTCCGGGAAATAGTCTACGAGGTGCGAGTACATGATCTTCTCTTCCAGTAAATCCTTTTTGTTCAAAAACAAAATGACCGACGAGTGTTGGAACCATGGATACGTGATGATGGTTTTGAACAATGCTTTTGATTCTTCCATTCGATTCTAAAAAATAAATTAATAATTTAGCTAATAGTTCGTTTTAGCTAAATTTTCAAAACCACTCAACCCGTTTTAATGTAATATTGTAAATATATATTTTATTTCGGAGTATTTCAAGGGTAGGATACTTTAAAACTATAAAGACGACGCTGTTTTGGCGCGAAATTCAAACACTTAAAATTTAAATGTAAATTTTATCACACTGTGGCATGACAATGATTGCTAGGACTTTCTAGTTTTTATTATCATTTTCTCTTAGGCACTAAATAATATTAATCAAAATTTATTTCTTGTTGAATAAAATTTCGAAGCGGAATAAAGAAAGTAATTCTTAAATGTTCATGTATATTAATTAATGTATTAAACCAGCCTATGCTGAAACCTTCAAAGAGTTGCCAGCGTTTTCAATGCTTTTGGAAAAAATAATAATTCGCAAGCGACTTTTGACATTAGCGACGGTTTTCTACAATGTTTTGTTTACATATTAGAATTTTAACCTACACTGAAATGGGGTTAAAAATGTATAAAACGTTTTCTAAAATATAAGTAATCAAAATTTATTATACTTATTACTAAACACTTACCTCATTTTCAGACTCGAATAAAATTTGATCATATTCACTAAGAGCTACTAAGAATATGATAGATGTGACATTTTCGAAACAATGAATCCACTTCCTTCTTTCGGATCTCTGGCCCCCTACGTCAACCATCCTGTTATAATAAATAAATTTATTTTATGAGGATAATACATAGGAAAAAAACAAATTTTCTATTGATATACAAAAATATAACGAATTTTTAATAAAAATTTAGACACTAAAAAATAATTAAGATTTATCGAGTAGTCCTGATACAAAACATATAGAGACTTATACAAGATATTACTATATTTAAATATCTTACTAATATTTGTACTCTATTTTAGCATCAAATCTTAAGCGAAAAAAAAATACACACCAAAAACTATTTCCAAAACCAAAAGCAGTTATATATCTAAATTTTACACTACGACATGCACTTTTATGAAGCTATATACAAACATTTCACCCATAAAACAACTCCACAGACGCCACCTGAAGTTTCATTAAAAACAAATCAATAAACCCTTACCATAATGTTTATAATATTAAATGATATAATGAAATAAGAAATGAAAAAGTGTTTTTACTCCAAACTGTCTTTCTTTCTCATACTAGTACAGGGTATAAAAAAGTAAGACAAATGTTATATGTTTCGTTATGCTAACTTATTGTATTCAGTGTTGCCAACTTCATTTTTAAAACCCGTAATTGTCTTTGAAAAACCTATAAAACATTTTTGATATTGAATTTAAAAATACCAAGAATTACAAATTTTTCGATGTTATTTTTTATGAAATTTTATGTAACTTTCTATAACAGAATGTTTTAATTTGTGAAAAAATAAATATCTTCATGTGGACGGATAAATTATTCATGAAAGCTAGAAATCACAGTCGTGTTTGCAAAGAGTATTTTTTTAATTTTTTGTCTTCTAAAAATAACTAAGTCTCATATTTGGATATCATTGGGTAGATTTTGATTTGAAAGTAGTAGATGATGACAAACTGTAGGGTTGGCAACACTGATTTTATGCAATTTAATATTTTTATTTGAAACGTCTATTTGACAATAAGTTTTGAATACTTAATTTCACATTTCTTATTAAACAATCTTTATAGTTTTTACATTTAATTAATTGTGATAGACTTTTGTATATTATACATTCAAATAGTAATATCTGTAATTGTATATGAAAATAATGCTTATAACTACCTAACATATAACGTCGATGATTGTGTTTGCCAACTAGTCAGACATTGGAAGCAGCTGTCCCCTTTTGGATTTTTGAAGAGCCAGTCACTTATGAAACCATGAAAGTGCAAGATTAGTGTTGCGAAAGAAAAGTAAGTGGTTGTATCAAAACATTAAAAAAGTATTTATATAAACTATAACGTGTATATATAAAATATAACATGTACATAAAATAAATGCATTGTTTTTTTAGTGTTAAACATTATGGAGTGAAGTTAGTATTTTTTATTGAAGGAAATTATAGTACATTTTTCCTACAAAAAGTAGATGAATTTTTCGGATTTGAAAACAGTGTCAATAATTATATTAAAAAACAAATATTCAGTACAAAAATGTATTTTCATTTATTCATACTTGACAAACGAGATTTTTATTGCCTACATTCAAAGATTATATATCAATTTTATCAGCCTGTGTTTTTAAGTAATATAGAAAAAGCGATGCAAAACGAATTTACCATAAAACCACTCATCTTGATATAATGATAAGATGATTTTGATAAGATACCTGGATGACTAAAAACTTCAGACCAGATATATTTGGTATGTTACACAACATAACTAAATAATTTTAGAAAAAATAACATTTAGAATAAGAATATTTTGTAAATACAATAAAATTAAACATAATTGTGCATAAATATTTGATTTAAACATAATATAATGTATATTTAAAGTAATTAATTTTTGTGTTATTTTATGATTATGTTCTTTTTTACACAAGCACATATAAAGCGATGTTAGTATACTTAAACATTTTGGAAATTTTTTATGAGGAACATTTGTAACATTTAATACACAAGTATTAATAGTTAAGTAGTAAAAATACAATTATATAGTGGATTCAAGCACCATAATTATTTCCTAGAGAAATTACATTTCTTTCGCTTTGTGATAATAGTGAATAAATGTTGAATGTCAGTCTAGCATATCATAGACACTCACTTTTACCGTAAACAATTTTTCATCTGTTATGCTTTCATACTGTCAAAATGTATTTGACTCATTATTTTCTTAGTCACTGACCAAAAGCAATTTAATGGAAGCTACAGAAATAAAACAACACACATGCTAATAAAAGCGAAACTATCTATATCTCGTCATTAATTGCTGCCTACCTTCCATTTATATCTTTTCCTAATTTTACTGTTAAAGAATTTTAGGTTCAAATTAAGGGACAGTTTTTGATTTCAATGAAAAAAATGTTTAATGAAATCTATATTCCGTTTAAACAGTTTCCACATTAATGCGGCGAAACATCTAATAACTACTTCATAAATAAACCAGTACATATGTAGTGGTTGTTTGTATTCAGTACGTGACGGTTCGGTGATCGGTTCCTGATTAGATTAGTCAGTTACTCGACCGATTTTTGTTATATGTAAGTTAAGTAACTAAGAACTTAAGATCAGTAACTAAGCGACTGAAACATCATGGGTTTAGGAACGTAATTTTGCCTCGAGCTGATTTTGACTTAATCGACAAAACTATACTTTTATTGTGTGTAAACATCATTTTTATTTTCAAATAAAATACACATATCTACAACTACGGCTAATAGTTAGGGGACATAGCATTGCTTAAAGACTGTAGTCGGTATACTAAGTGCTTAGTTAAGTCGCTTAGTACATATGTGTGAATTGCCTAACTTAGCGTATATCTTTACCAAATAGGGGCCTAGCTTTGTTCAGGAGCCACACATACACACTTCATACCTAAATATGATGCCATCAAGGTCGAAAGGATACTCAAGTATACCGGTAGTAGGCTGTCGAGCACGAAGGATATCCTGCTCAGTTGGCAAATAATCTGCACTCTCAATTCTTGCCATATCACTTAGATAACTGTAAATTCATGCAACACAATAAGCCATGCATGCATGTTTGCATTAACATACAACATATTGCACGCTTAGTATTGAAGAGTCAGAATTGTAATTCTTATGTCAATGCCATCTAAAACATGACGTTACGAACTATTATAAAAGCCGTGTTTTCTTCCATTTTATGGCTATTTTTAAACACACTTTTTTAAATTAGGTCCCTTTAATATTGAGCGTGTCATATATTGATGCAAACTGTTTTTTAACAATATTGACTGTCGAATCTATCATATCTGTTATTATAATCATAGTTATTATACTATAGTAGGGGAGTCAGTAAATGTATCCATCGAAAAAAAGAGAAAGCAAGTGACGCTATCTCTCTCTTTTTTATGTATGATTAAACAAAAATATTGGTCTGTTATCTTCACACTTATTATTTTTGGTACACTCACAGACCTACTATGTATAATAGCTATATGATTTTAATACATTTCCTTTTATTCATATAGTACTATCATAGCTGAATGTATATTTGTATTTATAAACTGTGGTGAAAACAATTTGCATCATTGTTTAATCAATATCCCTGTTAACATAAAACAATACAAGTACCCATACATAGAAAACATGCAAAGAAATTATACATAAATTTACAGAAACATGCAGTTTTAACACAGCTCTAGAAACATGTAAATTGTAATGCGAAACATGCACATCTTACATGCCAACGCTTTTACCTAAATCTTATCTCTTCCAAGTCAAATGGGTACTCAATGATACCAGTTGTGGGCACTCTTACGCGTAGAATGTCCTGCTCAGTTGGTAAGTAATTTGGTGCCGCGACGCGGTCAATCTCCTGCAAGTAACTATAGGGAATTGGGAATTTTAGTGTCAGAAAACCTACGCTTAAGGATTACCTCTCTACCAACTTATATATTTAAGTAAGTAAGTAGTGGCCTGTTACTATTCCACTGCTGAGAATAGGCCTCTTTCTCTCCGTTTTTGAAGAGAAGGGTTGGAGCTAAAACCTACCACGCTGCTCCAATGCGGATTGGTAGGTTACGCATATCAACTGAATTCTCTAGAGATATGCAGGTTCCCTTACGATGTTTTCCTTCACCGAAAAGCATGTGATAAATTGAAATTATCAATTAGACACATAAGTTTTAACAGAAAAATTCTTGGTGTCTACCCGGATTCGAACCCGCGACCTCCTCGAAAGAGTCGAACGGTGTTACCGCTGGGCCATCACAGCTTATATATTTAATATAAATTTAATTATTATAATGAGCCATCATATAAAAATAAAGAAAAATAAAAATTTGTTAATTACTTTCGCTTAATTATAAAATTCATTGCTTCTGCCGGCGATCACCTAAGTTATCTTTAATATTTAAACGAGTTAATCTTGTATGTATATATAAATATATTTTCTGAATCTCGGAAACGGCACCGACGATTTTCCTGAAATTCAGCACGTAGGGGACATGCTGAATTTCAGGAAAATCGATTTAATAAAAATTTCGTTGTATCCTTGTTTTTGGGCATAAAAAAATACAAAATTCCAAATTTAATATATAAAACGTTATTTTTGCCGATAACTGGCAAGTCAGCGTTTGACCCCCACCTACCCAATTACTAGGTATGTACAGGCGGTCATATCTCTCTTGTAAATGAGTTAAAAGGTTAGTCTATAAAGATACACACTGGCCGGAACATACAGCATTTCCAACAATTTATTTAACTTTGACATATACACGCTTAGGAATATTATATAAATTATAACTCCAGTAATATTTTAAGCAAGTAAGTAGCCTTATGATCCGTGTCGACGATAATCTGTATATATTTGAAAGATACGTTTAGATAGATATACAATCTTACTGTTAAGAAAACAAAATCCATAACAGTGATATCATTTGATTATTTAAAATCCACAGAATATGATGCATTAAAATTTAAATTATTTTCATAACACTCATGCCATTGTTTTCGTTTTTTATTCAAGAATGGTTTGCTGATGATATAATTGATTAGAATGCTTGAAAGTTAAGTCCATTAAGTAAAAAATAGGTAATCTAAGTTAGAATTTCTACTACCCCCAAAGAGCTAGCAAATCCTAAGTAGGACAAACTTATGCACACTAGCAAAGGTGCTTACAGGGCACTATGGACTGAATAGATACATGTTAAGACTGAAGCTCTCAATTACTAAATAGCGTTGACTGTGCCTGAAGGCGAAAAAAAAGTAAACGGTCTGTGACAATTCCACTGTTGGGCACAAGCCTCCTCTCTCCGTTTCTGGAAAGAAAGATTTGAACTAAGACCTACCACGCTTTCCTCAAGATGTTTTCCTTCACTAAAAAGCGTGTGATGAATTTCAATTATCAATTAGACGCATAAGTTTTTAATAGAAAAACTCAGTGGTGCCTGCCCGGGGTTTGAACTCGTGGCCCTCTCGAAAAAAGACGCGCGGTTTCGACGCTAGGCTCTCATAAATGAAGGCGAAGAAAACACCTAAGTTCATCTTATATTCCTTCTATCCTGCGACACTATTCATAAGAGACATTCACTCCTAGGGTCTATTTACGCCCAGAAGTGAAAGATAACTCTGCCTAGAGGATAGTAAAATTCTTGAAGGACACTTCACAAGGACAAAACCAAACTTAGTGTCAAATCCAACATTATTAGAGGAATGGTTAAGAATAACATATAGATTTTTTTTTTATTACGAATTTTAAAAAAAATTGTTTAGCTTCCATTTAAATAAATTGTCACTTACTATTTGGCTGAGTCGGTGAGCTGGTACTCTCGCCTGCGATCGTAGCACTCTTGTATGCCGGAGTCAGACCAAAGCGCCTTGATTGCTTCCACGTACGGACTTTCGAAAGTTGTCACGCTCTCGTAATCAATTGCTGATATTAACTCCGCCTTTTCCTGAAATTTTCGAATATGAACGTGTAATGTCCACGCCAGATATACGCCGCTTAACTCTAGCCGGTTTTTCTTTGGATCTAGTCATTAATTTAAAAATAAACTTGCTCACCTGCTTTAAGTTGTGTTTAATATTCTTAAAAGTAATAGTAAATATTTTAAAGTAAAAAAAAGTAAGTAACGGCCTGTTACTATCCCACTGCTGGGCATAGGCCTCCTCTCTCCATTTTTGTAGAGAAGGATTGGAGCTAAGACCTACCACGCTGCTCCAATGCGGATTGGTAGGTTACACATATCCCCAGAATTCTTTAGAGATATGCAGGTTTCCTCACGATGTTTTCCTTCACCGAAAAGCGTGTAATAAATTGCAATTATCAATTAGACACATAAGTTTTAATAGAAAAACTCATTGGTGTCTGCCCGGGTTTGAACCCATGATCGTCTCTAGAGATTCACACGGTCGCACCGCTAGGCTAGTTTTTTTTCAAAATTTCCTGTAAGTACTATAATTTTTCTCTTTTTATTAATATAAATAATTTTGTACCTAACTTCTTATGATAACGCTGTACTCGCCTTAAAAAGTGATTTAATCTAGAACTTGCCTTATGAAAAGTGTATTAATAAGTAGACGAAAATGCTATTGGCTTGTCATAATAAATAAATAAATAAATTACTGATTTGATTATTGTGATCTGACACGAGTAGATGTTCGCGGATTCGATTCCCGCCAGGGGCCAACATTTATGAAAGTACGATTTGTTGGTTATTCCCACCGTGTGGTACCCGGCTGAGTAGAATAGACCACCCTTATTTCTTAACGTGGCGTCGTAAAAGGCGACGAAGGTAAGTTGACCCGCTGTGTGGTATCCGGCTGAGTAGAATAGACCACCCTTATTTCTTAACGTGGCGTCGTAAAAGGCGACGAAAATAAGTTGACCCGTCGTGTGGCAGCCGGCTGAGTATAATAGACCACCCTCATTTCACTCGGCCGGTCATTTCACCAAGTCACTCAGCCGGATAAAACACAGCAGTGTGTAATTGTCCCATATATTAAAAAAAAACAGAAATTATTGAGCAATAATTACCGAATTGGACGGAATTCCATATTGTATTTTGAGTAAATCCATAGCACGTATCATGCTCTGCATGGCCATGAAGATGTTCTGGTAGACAAGTTTGATGAAACCGCGTTTGTCTTCGTCGCTGTAGCCGGACCCGTGGATGATTCTCATCTGCTTGATGAATGTTGATTTGCCGGACTCGCCCGTGCCTGGGACAAATAAATTAGAATATTAGCGGTCTGCTAAAAAGTCTATGCTATAATTAATCTATGACAACTGTCATGTTTGCCAGCCCTCTTTCGCATACCGGCCTTTAACAAGCAATACGTGTTCCCTTTTAATAAATATAAAATTATCAAGTAATTCTTTTAATTTTAAACTCAAAACTTGTTTAAAGTACGTGTTTATAAAAATAATGCTAAGCGCAGACTTAACAGTGTCTGCGATTTAAAACCCACATAACAGCTTATAAAAAATGGACGAAAAAAAATATAAAATTAAGAAAAATAGAAAGCTAAAAAACCCTTAATTATTAAATAGTAAAATGTATAATTTATAGTAAACTAGACGTGCGGCCACGGGTTACCGTAGCTCAATCTGGTTAAAAAAGCCCCTCGAAACATAATTGACATTGACAGATCAAAAAAATGCTCCGATCGCAACTTCACAGATCTGCGCGGTCAATCTAAACATCTAAAGATTGTTTCAAAATTTCATTAAAATGAAAGATATAATAATGCATACATACATAATTTCTTATGTATATATCGCTCTATCCGAAGAACAAAGTCACATTTCCTATGGTTATATATGTAAGATGTAATTTTGTTCTTCGGATAGGGCGATATATAGATTTATAGCGCACTCCCGGTATTTAAGACTTATTGTTTCGATCCCGAACTTAACAGTGAAAAAGATGCACCAATCGCCACTAAACTTGACAGGATCATGCGCTGGGAGATAAAAAGATTGTCTAAAAATTTATTAAAATCGATCCGAGCCGCTTTTGGAGTCTATAAAGGACATGCAGTTTTTTTTTCTTTTCATATACAGCACCAACGCATAAAAATTTTAGCAGTAGAGTTGACGATTCAAAAGCACTTGTTTACAAGTTTATTTGAATAAAGAATATTTTGAATTTGAATTTACAGATCAAATATTCCAATTGTGAAATACTTTATATAAAGAAATAGAAATGGGTTGTTACTATCCCATTGCTGGGTGTAGGCTTTCTCCTTTGGGAGAGAAGGGTTGGCGCTTAGACACAACATGCTACTCTAATTCGTATTAGTAGGTTACAAATATCGTAGTAATAAATACAGGTTTTCTCGCGTTTTCCTTGTGTGTGATAAAGCATGTGATAAATTGCAAATATCAATTAAGCATATAAGTATTAACAGAAAAACCAATTAGTGCCTGCCCGGGGTTGAACCCGTGACCTCCTGATAAGAATCACATGGTCTCAACGTATAGCTATAACAGATTCACCTTAGACTCCTATTTAACCTAAGTAATAACAATTCATATTCATTAGTTATATTTTAGTAGCTACAAAATCCAAAAAAATTGTTCATCCTTATAAGAAGTTCGTGGAATAAAACATTATGCTAATCTGTAAAGTTCCAATACAAAACCATAATTTCTATTGAAAACCTAGTAAGTCTAAGTAACAGTTGCCTCTTGGGTGTCAATACAAAAGGTTTCTTCTTCGAAATGACATAATACAATATATCAGGTTATTACTTTCTATTAATACTGCTTTAGGCGAACTCTGTTGACGCAGTAATGCAATTAGGACCACCGCTGAGTTAAGCGAGCAAACGCAATTGCACGTGTTGATCTGTTTTTCTTTAAATTTAAGTTGCGAGCACATAATTATTTCTTATGGTTTGAGAATTCCGTCCAAAAACAGGCACGTATCAGTTTTTGATGATAGCTTTGCGTGGAATTAGTGTATTTAATTGCAATTTTGAACGTAATAGTAGTTATTCTGAGTTTACGGAGTTAAATAAGAGATATGCTGTCGCGGATTATTGAAATTTTTTTGTAGATCTACAATTCTCTTGTACATTACTTTAGTGTATCTCTATTGGTTTACGTAGCGCACGCGACTAAAATTCGTTGCAGTTTTTTTTTCAAATTCGCGACCTCTTCAACATAATTTGCAAAAACCGTAATGTAAAGGAGACCTGCTTGTTTATTTAGAATTCCTAGATAAAGCAAACTTCTTTAACGCTTTCATGGCTGATCCGCTGGACCGATATTGATGGTATTTAACACAAATAATTTCCCCTAATAAATGAAAAGCTCAACTCAAAAAGTTGTTTTTTTTTTGTTATATTTTCAGTGATAAAGAAGAAGTTAAAATAAAGTTAATATGTATCTATTTTACTCAAATTTTCAATGTGTTTATTTTTTGTTTTTATAGTAACTTTTAGAAGTGATATAATCGAAGTATCTAGAAATTAAATTGATCTGAAAGTTTCAACCAATACTAGGACTAATAATTAACACAAAACAACAGATACATATAAATAGTACACTATGACCTATACATGTTATTCACTTCCTCAAATTAAATATTTTATGACCACAATAAATGTCTATTTTAAAATATGACTACTATAAAGATTTCTAAGACTATTTATAGAAGTATATGTATATAATATGACAGAAATATATGTATAGTTTTTCAAGAATTTAGCTTTGTGACTAGAGAACACAGGGTTGGACCTTAGGTGTTACATTTGATTGAGGCATACAGACAACTCTACAACTTAAAAATGTTGGCGCCTTTTTCAAGTTTAAGAGTTGCTGGCTTCAAGTGGTACAAGATAGTGTGGTATCAAAGTCCTCTATATCCATAAGTTATTATAGTTATTCATATATAACTATTCAGTCTAGAAGAAGACATGAACAACTTGAAGACAAGCAGACATGGAATATAGCAAATGCTGATAATTCCCAATACATAATTAAATATACAATTTCTTTCAAGCTAAGTTCATACTCCCTCTATTTGGTAGGAGTAATTTTCCAAGCAGTTAAGTTACAGATTTAAATAACATGAATATAAATTATTTTGATTTTAATTGTGGGTTGTAAATTGTGACTTTTAGAGAGCCTATGATAATTATGGATCACAATATTTTTATTTTACATTTTTGTACATATTACAGTTTATATTTTTGTATAAATTTCCATGGGTAAAATGAGCTAAAATCTCAGAAAAGATATCTCAATATATTTATGTTGTTAATATTTAACACACCCTAATACTTAAATGATCACTAAGACAAGGTTAAATTTATCAATAATGTATTAAATGACCATACCAAAGGATACCATACCAATAAAATATTTTGTTATATACACACCTTATATTAATAGTTTCTCTATAGAAACGTTTAGTATTTAATACCTTATAAAGTTTTATTCTCAAGACAACTAGGAAAATGAAAATTGATATGTCAAATTAAAGTAAAGTACCTGAGTGACATAAGCTGTGATGGCCCAGCGGTGCGACCGTGTGAATCTTTAGAGACGATCACGGGTTCAAACCCGGGCAGACACCAATGAGTTTTTCTCTTAAAAACTTATGTGTCTAATTGATAATTGCAATTTATCACACGCTTTTCGGTGAAGGAAAACATCGTGAGGAAACCTGCATATCTGTAGAGAATTCTGGAGGTATGTGTAACCTACCAATCCGCATTGGAGCAGCGTGGTAGGTCTTAGCTCCAATCGTTCTCTCCAAAAAAAAACGGAGAGAAGAGGCCTATTCTCAGCAGTGGGATAGTAACAGGCCGTTACTTACTTTTTTTTTTACCCGAGTGACAGAACGATGCTCAGTAATTTTTTAAGTAAAAAAAATGCAATGAAAAGTATTAAAAAAAAAGAATTTATCTTGGATCTGTGCAAGTATTCAGAATTTTAGAACGCCTGTTACCCAATTAAGCTACCATGACTTTGCAAGTGACAGTGAAATTATTCTTTGCTTTCTCATAAAATTATAGCAGTGTTTTTCAGTGCCCGAAAACAGGGATACAACAACATTTTTCAATAAACCCTAGCTAGATCGATTCAAAACCCTCTAAATGCTGACTTTCAGGAAATTCGTTGGGAGCCGTTTCCAAAATTCAGAAAAATATATATATGCAAGATTAACTCATTTAAATATAAATGTACTTTAAAATCATTTAAATCATTTATAAATTGAAAGGAATCTCTTTAAAATAAAAACTGTGGGGAGTGAAACTCTATAAACATTATTAAATGTATATAAATATCTATTATTATTATCACTAAAGATACATTACTTTCCAGTACCTTAAAGAGCTTAGATCAAAATTGATAAATATAAGATGAGGTCATCATCATCTTCCTGCCCTTATCCCACTCTAAGTGGGGTCGGCGAAACATGTTATAAACATGCATGTGACATGATTTGGCTGCGTTTTTACGACCGGCCGACTGCCTGACGTCAACTTACCTTAGTCGCCTTTTACGACACCTCAGTAAGAAATGAAGTTGGTCTATTCTACTTAGCCGGATACCACACGGTGGTTCAACTACCTTAGTCGCCTCTTACGACACTTCAGTAAGACATGAGGGTGGTACTATTCTATTCAGCCGGATATTTCACACAGCATAGATGAGGTAAAACAGTAAATATTAATAAATCATATCAATTCTTACAGAAAACTCATTGGTCAAACAATCACATAGCATTAGCACCATTATTTCGTAATCAGACTCATTACATTACACATCAATCTATCTTTAATAAATATCTTTGAAAGCCTGTTATCAATAATATAGCATGACTAGTACTGACAAGTCTCTGGACTTAAATCATAATGTTTCTGTCAAGAATAAGATAATAAGCAAAAGAAATGTAAGTTGTGTAGTAAATGTATTCAGTAAGAATTGCTACTTTAATTTATCAAGGATTGAATTAAACTGGGAGTGGTCAGAATCCAAAGTACTAATCAATTTCACACATGCTAAGGAAGATTTGTTAATTTTTAATATAGAAATTACATATATTACGACTTTACTTATCATTCATGGGTTGCAATAGTTGCACAGCTTAAAAAACACATGCTGTGGCCTAGGACTAGGTGTTAGTGTTAAAATATACATTATTTTCAGCAGCAATACTGGTAGAACTCATAGTTCAATATTAAGCTGTTCGTTTAAGCAATGCAAATTTTTCATGTATTTGCTTAGCAATGAAAAATTTAAATCCATTTATCTCAAATTATTATTTTTTGAGTTGTACCACTATCGCATCCCATGAGCGATATATAACATTAGTGATATTATAAGGTTATACTTCTAAAATAATATCAAAAAACAGTTTTTGAGTTTCTATAGATGGATAAGCGATGTGGAACTATGCTGAACACTTCTCCTCCAAAATTAGTAACTCTGAATGATACAGTCATTGACAATGATCAAGATGAAATGTCTGAACCAATATAAATGCAAGAATAATTGAAATATGAGCATAGAAACTATTAAATAATAATAATTATAAAAGAATGGTCAAATTTTTTCAATATTATGTTAATTGAAAAATTCATGATAAAATTTATTTGTTGTTGCTTTGTTTTGCATTTTTTATATTATTTAACATAAACTTTTTGTATTTTGCTCGATATGTCTATACATATCGATATATATTATTTCTTAAATGCATCCCTCTAATAAGTTTACCATAGAGCATTACAATGTAACAAAATAATATCTTAATATAAAATATTTTTTTTTATTACGATTGTTCAAAAGAAAAGTTTTGTTTATAAGGAGGCCAACTCAACCATTTCAAAAAGCATAATTTTTATAACAAAACATTCAAACACAGGGTAATATGAATTAATATAAGGCAAGCAATATAAATATTAGGCAAACCATAATCCATATCAAAAGCATACAATATATGCAATAAGATTACTTCTACATCTTAATATGCTCATGGTAAATTGTAAACATTTTGCATGCAAGGAAAATCTGTGTAAACTGCACAGGATTTGAACCAGTGAACATCAAATTATAAAGGGTTACGGATTACATGTTCTGTTAGCTCATCACATCATTTTTTATAGATATATACAACCTCAAAAAAGTTATGCCATTAAATTATGTTTTCTAATTATATATTTCAATATCTTAGAATTATCTGAGTTCAATTACTTACAATTTAGCAATCAAATATTCCATGTCTTTCTAAGGTAGTAATTTGATCCTAAGCAAGTAAAGCATTATCTCAATAGAACATATCTGATTAAAAAAAACTATCATAAAATAATAATAAGTAATATTTACCAAGCAAAAGTAGTTTAAGTTCTCTTCTGGCATCGCGTTTGTCCTTTCGGAGTTGCCGCTCTATTTCTTGGTTGATTCTCTTTTGTTCTTTTGCTTCTTCCGACATGCAGCACTCCATCTTTCCTTGAGGTGGGCCACAGTTCGTCCTCACGCGCGGATCCCTGTCCCTTCGGCAGGCCTATCAACCGAGGCACACCACTCCTAAAAACGATATATCATTACGCTCACTGCATCACGATAACGATTATTTTTCGACTCAACATATATTAATCCACACACCGCCTCGACGGCACGTGAACAATCATCCGATGTAAAATCTAATAAATCCTAAAACCGACAATCCGGTCACTGGGTGTGGTGACTTATGATCAGTCATATACATATACGCTTCTGTCAACTGACATAAACACTTCGAAATCCGTTTATATACGAGCTTCGAACCTTGTGAAGCGATCGTTTAATCTCATTAATGTAACTAGATTCAAGAAACCTATGGCTACTCCCTGCACGTGTGTAATAATATAATTAATACTGTGAGCAAACAGCAAATTGATGATACCTAGACAATCTACTGATAACTAGAACGGCTTATGTCTAGGTTACGATGTGATATACCGTGCCGCAATTACTAAACACTGTTCAACGGTATTATCCCCCGCGTTACCTACCCGAGTTTATATCCATAGGGCACGATCAAATTGTTCACTTCAATTATTGCACTAACCACGATTTTATATACTCCAATCATACAACGTCCGCCTCTCTCAATATGGCGCTGAGCGATTTTAAGCGAGGTAACTACTGCGCGTGCGTCGTGCCAGTATTAACAAATAAAAAATGGTGAAAAGTAATTCGCTCAAAATATACAAATTAAACATGAGTACAATTATATCCTATCATAATGTTTTCTTTGGACTGGATTTATTACTAGTTTATTATCAGTTTTTTAATTTTCATGCTCATCAAATGTGTGACAATCATCTGTCAGTCAAGTCCCATAATGTTATGTCATTAGCTTTAGCTTATTCATATTTTATTTCATGCAATAACAACAGGCACTTATAGTCTAAAATAAAGCTTAAAAATGCTTAAAAAGAAAGTTAAAAAGTCTCCGATCTTTTTTTAAAATAAAAATACAAGTATACGTGTATAAACATATATTTCAATATAGTTTTTAACAAAAAAATTAAAATAATTGATTGTTTGTTGAAACTTAAATTAATTAAATACATCTAATTTCCGAAGTTACCTATTAGCTATATAAATGGCAATACTTGATCTATCGTTCACCCTAAGTTTTATTCTATGTAGTGTATTATCTATGCTAACTTAAATATTTTATGGTTTTTTCTTAAACTATAATAATTATGTATAGGATTTTATCATAAACTGATATATAAATTAAGTAAAAACTTTAATGTTTATTTCATAGCATAGATAAATGACTTGAAGACGCTTACACATATATAGTGTTTAGTTAAAAAACTTGCATATAAAACATAATATGAAAGAACATTTTTTTTATAGATGGCGCATGGTTCGCACTAATATTTAACTGAGAATGTAAGGTAGAATAATATTTGTAAAATGACATTTCTTTTATTGAATATTTGACGGGAAAACTAGAAACGTTTCAATGAACGCAGTATATTTATAAAATAAGATATCTTCTTGAATGTGTAAACTAAGGAAAAAGATAAAACGTGAAAATTTTAACATCACTTGTGAAACGTCGTGTTCTTAGTTAGAAAAAATATATTTCTTCCCACATATTTAGATTAATTAATGAATTCATTGGTCCAACGCGTATACGTTATTACACTTTTATATCTTTAAATGATTTCGTGGATATAGATTGAATTAAGCAATTAGTTTTGGAGTTTTAACATTATTTTGATATTATTTTAATCTCTATGTTTTTTAGCACCCAGCACGTTTTTTTTAAATAAAAAAGAAAGCGTTAAATTCATGATTATTATCATATATAAGAATATAATATTTATTAATATTTCCTGTAAGAGTAATTTTTAATAGGTAAGTTAGTACCTACTAGAATTATAAACAAACGCGTTATAATTCTAGTAGGTACTAACTTACCTATTAAAATAGGTGTCTTACAAATATCGTCCTTTTTCATGATTGTATTTTCGATTTTTCGGAACTGAGATGTTTATTGTCATTACATTAGTAAAAGCCTAAGTTCGTAACGCGTACGAACTGTTTTGCTTGTCCATTAATAGTAGGTACATATCAGTGAAATATTCACAAATACATAATTTTTTTAATCTAATTAATTTTCATTTGTTCTTTTAATGTTTTATATCTTCATTCATTATAAAAAAATTAAAACTTACGTGATAATTAATAGATCAAGTTTTACTCAGGACATAATCATAATACGTACCGTTCATGGGAATATATCTGGAAATGGGAGGTATATCGGTATACTTTTTGATGTCGGACTCACACAATTAGAAAATGTAACAGACAGACAGACTTTCGCATTTGTAATATTATTTTAGATTAACATATATAGTTTGCATTTTAGCAGCTTATATTATATTGGCAGTTTTTAGCGCTATTTGTTATTAGTAAAACGTTTTGCCTATTTCGAATGTCTATTGAAAATAAACAACTTCTACTTATTTTGTTATTTATTCAATATTTATTTGATGAAGTGTTAAGCTTCTCCATTATGAGTTCGACTTTAATTTTGATTACGTTATGCATTACTTATAGTATATCGGTTCTCGACAATAAGTTTTACATAACAAATTATAAAGAAAAATCGAACACGCGTACTTACCTATTTTATTATATTATTAAGATGCGTTTGTATTAACGCTAGCACTAGCACTTTATCAACACATATAACACTATACACACATTTTATCGTTTCGTTCTCTATTATGACACCTTGTACTAGTGACTGGGAAACCTTGTCACATAATCGCTGTTATATATATGTATTGGTACACGTCAGAGGATTTAAGTAATGTATCTATTTCAGAAGCTTTATAAGTGTGACCGAGGTAGCTGTAGCGACCTCTAGTAAAGTCACATGTACGACAAAGGCCGGGATTAATTTAGTGTTGTTTTTTGCTGAAAAACGGGCATGCTAAGTTTTTCAAGTCTAAGCCGTTTAACTAGATCAACTTACAAGCGATTGTAGGTACTAAGTAAGTAATACTAAGCTTAGAGAAGTGTCTGATAATGTTATTGTTTCACGTAAAGTATGTACCATCTCTGTTATCTGGGATCCGGTAAATTAAAACGACTGTATCTGTTAAACAGTTAACATAAAAGCTTTTAACAAATTTCATGTCCCAACTGTGTTGAGCTCACACGTCTGCAGCAGAATCAGGTCATGCTCATGATAAACATGCATTGTCATCAGGACTGGACCAGTATGTAAAATTTCAGATCAATCAGACATGGGGAAGTGGGTTGAATTTAACTTGCAAGATTCTACCTTCACTATTCACACTTCTATTGCGACACTCTCACTGTAAGTATAATAACTCTATACATTTAAAGGCCTGCCTATGGCTCCCCTACTCTACCTATTCATCATCCTTCTGCCCTTATCCCACTCTAAGTGGGTTCGGCACAACATGTTATAAAAATGTTGTTATATGATTAGGCTGCGTTTTTACGACCAGCTGCCTGCCTGACGTCAACTTACCTTAGTCGTATTTTACGACACCTCGGTAAGAAAGACGGTGGTCTATTTTAGTCAATCGGATACCACACGGTGGGTCAACTTACCTAAGTCTCCTTTTACGACACCTCGGTAAGAAATAAGGGTTGTCTATTCTAATCAGCCGGAACCACACGACGGGTCGACTTACCTTAGTCGCCTTTTACGACACCTCGGTAAGAAAGGGTGCTAGTAATCTATTTAGATACCACAAGGCGTGAATATTTATAAACGCGTGACATATTTATTACTTTCTGGTTTTCTTAAATTTTAAACAAATAAAACACTTCAGTTATGTACAAAAGTAATAAAATTGTTTTATTCATATTACATCATTTCAATACTAGGTGGTTTTAGGTGAGATATCGATAAATATATGATCGGCCTTAAAAATTAAATTATTTTCTGTACAGATTGTTGTTTATTTGTATACATTATCTTTTATGTCACGCAGTCTTTATACAGTTGAGATCGTTGTTAGGTGGTGACCATCCACCAAACGCCTTTTCGAATTCCTTAGCAACAGCTATTGTTAAGTGGTCATTACATTTGTTGGCAACTAATTGTATACCTACTGGCAGACCTTTTTCTGTAAGTCCCAATGGACAGGCGGTTGCCGGCAGGCCTAATGCATTGAAAATAGTTAAATATCCACAATTTAAAAATTTATAAAATATTCTATAGTGCAGATGAGCCGGATATGGGAATGTTGGAAACAATAATACTGCGTCGTCGGATAATGCTTTCTGAAAATAAATAAAAGTTTAATACTAAACCAAAAATAATTTATGAATCTTTAATATTTAACGATTCAACGATTTTCCTAAAATTCAGCAGCAGGAGGTTTTGGGGGAAGAAAATTCGATCTAGCTAAGTTTTAAGTTAATAAGCTAATAAAAAAGAGGTATGATAGCCAAGCAGTGAGACCGTGCGACTCTTTCGAGGGATCACAAGTTCAAACCGCGGGCAGACACCAATTTGTTTTTCTGTTAAGACTTTTGGTTCTAATCGATAATTCCAATTTATTAGACGCGTTTCGGTTAAGAAATCGTCATCGTGCATATCTCTTCAGAGAATTCTATGAATATTGTTACCTACCAATCCGCATTGGAGCACCGTGGTAGGTCTTAGCTCCAATCCTTCTCTCCAAAAACGGAGAGCCTATGTCCAGCAGTGGGATAGTAATAGGCCGTTAATTTATTAACTTTAATGAGCTAATTTTAAATACATAACTGTTAAGATAAAATCATTATTGTAGAAAAGCATGTATCTTCTACAACCTTGGCGCACATATATTTTGAAATGTATTGTATTTAAACCTTATTTTCTAACTTCGATAAACGGAAACTGTCTTATTACATTGTTTTGTAAAATCTACTTCTATCTTGTTTCTAATTAAACTATGGACAAGCTGTACTCGATAGGGGATCATAGGTTCGAATCCCAAGTAGGCCAATGAGTTTTTCTATTAGAAATACTCACGTGTCCAATTCGTCTAAAACATCGTAAGGCAACCTGTATGTTAGGAGAATTATGTGAAACCTACCAATCCACATTGGAGCACCGTAGTATGTCTGAAGCTCTAACTCTTCCAAAAGGAGAGAGGTCTGTTATAAGAATAGGCCGTTTTTAACTATATGGACTGAGTTTAAAAATACTTAGAGAAACTATTAGACAGTACCTGGTTGACCGACTTTTTAAAAAAAGAGACTTAAAAAAAAGAATAAATAATTAGGTAGTTGGGGTATAAATTTCTCGAGACTGCCCGTTACCCGAATAAGCTACGCTGACTTGACAGTTGATGGCAAAAATTCTTTACAAAAACTTTTTTACATAAAACCTAGCTAGATCGATTTTTCCCAAAAATCCCCTACATGCTGAATTTCAGGAAAATCATTAGAGCTGTTTCCGAGATTCCGAATATATATATATATATATATATATATATATATATACATCTTGCACATCATGTTGCGTCCTACATGGCACTTTTTACCGATCTTGTTGCGTCCAACCGACTTGTTGCATCCAGTATACGGACGCAGGATAAACCAACCCTAAAAATTTGTCAGGGGACTTGTTTTTATATATATAATGCGTGGGCAAAATATTGGATGGGACGTTATTTTATCGCGGGAATGAATTCCGATGTATTTATTAGTTCAGCGAGTTGCCGCGCACAATTTGGAGGTCGCTACGTGCTCGCGTATATTTGGGCACGTATATTATATTTTTGATGCTAGCATTCTATTGCTTCCGACGTATATTTAAAAAAGTTTTTTTCAATTTTTATTTAGGATTATCTTGCGTCCAAATTTTTTTCCAATTTAATCGATTTAATAAGTGATGCGGAGGCCCAAGGGGTGCGCACGCGAGTCCTGCGTTTTGTTAATAAACAAACATTGAGCCGTTAGGACGCGTTTTAATTTGCAAAGTGATTGTACTCATAATTGCGTATATTATTAATATTGTAAAACTGTAAATATGAAGAGAGCGGATAAGACATCGCTACTTGCTAAATCTGATCTTCTTATTTGTGCTTACGGATCCCAATATTAAAAAAGTCGTTCGGAAAAACATTTTATTATTGAGGTTTCAAGAAAAGTAAGAGAGTTAGTAAAAATATTAATCGAAATTTAAAAAATTAACAATTCTATAATAAATTTATTAAGTGCCTTAAAACCATTCAATTAAGATCTTATGGCGGAGGCAACTAAAGTTGTAGATAACTGTGATGCCAAAAAGGATAGATTCGAAACCTTCTTTTGCTATGAATGTTTCAACTACTTTATTTACTTTAAACAATGCTGCAATATAGCCATTATGTTTGTAGAAAAAACCCTTGTTTTTTCTACAAACATAACCCTTGTTTTTTCCTTACAATGAAATCAATACCGCAGAAACAGAAGCAAATCTTTAGACATTAATGCATCTTATAGATGCAATTTGGCGACATGTCATCTCCAGTCAAGCTGCAACAGATTTAAAAAAAAGAAGTGGAATAAAGTCACTATAGTCCCGTTAGCCAATGAAGCTGCAGCCAAAATCAAATCAGGGTACTACTGTTGCAACGTATATTTAGTTATTAAAAACCGTTTATTGCAAAGTTTTATTGTTATTACAAAGTTCTCGAGGGATACCCAAGATTATCTGGACCCAAAAACAGAAAATCAATTTCGTCTACGCGACTCAGAAAATATTTAGCAACCTTTTTACAAATATTTAGCATAACTGAGAATGATATGAAACATTTAGCTACGTTTATGGTCCATACCGGTGACGTGCATAAAAAGGTATATAGATTGCCGGATTACGTGGCATCATCATTATCAGCCCATTTTCGTCAACTGCTGGACATAGGCCTCTCCAATTATTCGCCACTTAGTCTGATCCTTGACTTTCTGCTTCCATCCACTGCCCGCTGTCCTACGTATATCGTCACTCTATTGAGTCTCAGGGTGTCCTACACTACGTTTCCCGATTCACGGTCTCCACTCCAGAACACGTCTACCCCAACGGTCATCGGTTCTGCGACAGGTATGGCCGGCCCATTGTCACTTCAGCTTGCTTATGCGCTTAGCTATGTCGGTGACCCTAGTTCTCTGACGGATTACTTAGTTGCGAATAGGATCCCTCAGAGAAACCCGAGAATAGCTCTTGCCATAGTCTGCTGAGCGACTTTAAGCTTGTGGACCGCCTTAGCTGTTAGTGTCCACGTTTCGACACTGTAAGTCAAGACAGGTAGGACACACTGGTTAAATACTTTAGTCTTTAGACTCTGCGGGATGGGTGCCGAGAAGACTCAACGTAGATTGCGGAATGCTGCTCAGCCTAGCTGTATCCTTCTCATAATCTCACACTCGAAATTGTTTTTTCTAGTTCGAGCGTCTGTCCTAGGTAAATGTACTTGTCAACAATTTCGAGAGTGACCCCATCTAAGGAAATCGGTCCCGGAGCAACGTGCTCGTTGCACATGATTTTGGTTTTACTCAAGTTCATCCGGAGAGCGATCCTTTGAGAAGAAACAGCCGGTCCATGCAGCATCCATTGCAATCCTCTATGGATTCAGTCGTTAAGACCATATCATCTTACGCGAATCTGAGATGAGCGCCATTGATGTTTATGCCATGTCCAGTCCAATTCAGCGTCTTAAACATATCCTCTAGTGCATTTGAAAACAATTTCGAGGAAATGACGTCCCCTTGTCTTACGCCTCGCTGCAGATGGATATGCCTTGTCTGCTGGTTTTGGACTCGGACTGCCTTTCTTGCGTTTTCATACAGACATCTCAGCATCTCAATATATCACCAATCGACTTGGCATCTCTGTAAAGACTCCAGAACAGCCCAGGTTTCGACCGAGTGAAAAGCTTTTTCATAACCCACAAACGCTAGGCATAGTGGTTGATTGTACTTTTTAGTTTTTTGTACAATTTGCCGCACGGTGTGGATATGATCTATCGTGCTGTACCCGCTTAGAAACCCGGCTTGTTCGGGGGATGGAACTCGTCGAGTCATCATGCGAGGCGGTTTGTGATAACCCTTGAAAACAGCTCATAGACATCATTATCATAGGCTCAGAAGAGATATTGGCCTATAGTTCTTTAAGAGTGTTATATCTCCTTTTTTGTATAACACTATACTTCTGTGCCATGCCTTTGGAGTTCTCCCGGCAAAGAGAACGGTATTAAACAGCTCTTGAAGCTTTGTTACCAATAGAATTCCACCAGCTTTTAACAGCTCTGTTGTAATATCATCCTCACCCGCGACTTTTCTATGTTTATGCTGTCCAAGGGCTAAAACAATTTCATCTAGATGGATATCAGGCAGTTCTTCCGTATAGTGGCGGCTTAATTTCTCCTCTGTGTGCAGTGGTAGCATGCGATGCGTAAAATTCGGCGTAGTGGCTTTCCACTTCCGAGAGGAATTCTAGTTTTGAAGTAATGACTTTCCCTTTAATGTGGTTAACTTCGTCAGGTGACTTTTTCCAAGAGGCTTAATAAACACTTTTGGACCCCGATTCTGCTCAATTGATTTTTGAGCGTATTAGCTAATCGGAGGTCGCGTCGTTAACCATCTTGGTAATTATTTTGTTTAAAGCCTCTACTTCTCACGAAGTTAGCATAGGGTTCGTCGTTCTGCCATTAATAGGAGAGTATCTCCCGAAAGCTTTGACTTCATGCCCTTACGTTGGCTTTTGCAAATTTGTTGTGCCCTCATTTCGAAGGACTTTTACTACTCGATCGAGTTTTTGGTTTACGTCATCCGTGGTTTCCAGAGTAGTGAATTGGTTTTAAGTTGTTTCTAGAATGTTACAGATCCAATTACGGTTTGGAGAATATTCAGACGGACTGTTGATTTCATCAAACGGACACGTTCCATCCCTAAATATACGCTTCTTGTCCGTAATAATAAAATCAATCTCACTTTTCGTCCGCCCACCGGGGCTTCGCCAAGTCCACCTACTTTGGGGCTGTTTCTTGAAAAAAGAATTCATCAAAAACAACCCCTCCTTCTCGAGAAAGTCGCACTCGTTCCTTCGACCCAAACCAGAAGGTCCTACAACTAATTCAACACAATTTTACTCCCACTTTAGACTTAAAGTCCCCCATAACAACGTTGAAGTGGGCTCTAGAGGTATGGTGTTAGGCTTTTGTTATATCCTCATATAGAGTTTCCACTTCCGAATCCGATTATGACTCCGTGAGCGCGTATGCTAATACCACCTTTAGGGTATACCATGCAGATATTTTCAGCACGAGATACGCAACCCACGGAGACACACTGGTAGTTTCTAAAACGTTGTTACAAAGGCAGGGTATTTATAGCTGAAATACATACACGCGCACACACGCAGCAAACAACACAACAAAAATGCACACACACACACTTACACACATAATATATACACACACACACACACACATCACATGGACTCCACGCACCATGCACGCACGCACACACCCATACAATACGCACATTCCCCTAATAATCTCGACTAATTCCCTGCAGTTCAAGTTTTTTCTGGGTTAGTAACATCACTTACCTGCCTATAAAAGCTTACTTTATTAGTTAAATGAATGACGAGGATACTAAGTTACTTACCTGCTCATAATAGCTCACTTAGTAATAAGTAAACGACTATAAAAAAAAATATTTAATAATATGACTCACGTGCCATATTTAAGTATTAGACATCTGATGAAGTCAATGGAAGCCGTTAAGTCAATGTTACGCATAGATTCATACAGCAGCAATATTCGGAAGCATTTTAGTTGAAACAAAGAATGGATGTAATAATGTCAATGTAATATCAATAACATATATTGAATAATATACAGAATCAAGTTAGATATAAATTAAGTAGGAAGCGTGAAAGCCTAAACAGTGTACGAAGTATATACAAAAATATACAATGTGCCACATTATTTCGACGATGAACGGAAGCGCTGAGTGATTGAGAAATTTTTAAAATTGAATATCGGTATAATACTTTTTAATGGAATTTAAAGATGTGTAATGAAATAATACAGATTTAAAGATATAGTATACGCTTTAGTTTAGTTAAAAATCCCTTCAGGAATGGTAGACGCAACAGGGTTCGAGTTTAAAATGACGCAAGAAGTCTTCTGCGATTTAAATATATATATATATATATATATATATATATATATATATATATATATATATATATATATATATATATATATATATATATATATATACATATATACATACAAGAATTACTCATTTAAATATTAAAGATAATCGTAACTTCAACTAACATTAAAATCTGACTTGATCTCCTCAAATATCCTTAGTAAATCCTTATAATAATTCTTTGGTAAAGCATCTAAAAACTTTTTCACTGGGCCGTACGCAACACTCGTTAGCGAATGGTTAGAAAGACCCAACATCTTCTTAAGAACATCTGGCCATACAGACATCCATTGGTCTCGTTTCTCATTATCAGTGTATATATTATAAATGTGTTGTATGTTAAAGAGAACTCTGACGCTTATTTCCCACATGTGTTCCATATTGGCTATTTTTAGCTGAAATCATCAAAACAAATATATGAAAATTTGATGTGAAACTGGAAAGATCAACAAAAACTATAACGCCACTAATTACTTATACAATTAATTACAACTTAATTGTTGCTTCACTTAAAGGTAGATTTTCCATATTATTAAATAATCACAATTTAGAAATTCTTACTAGCCGTGTGGTATCCGGCTGAGTAGAATAGACCAACCTCATTTCTTACCGAGGTGTCGTAAAAGGCGACTAAGGTAAGTTGACCCACCGTATGGTATCCAGTTTTGTAGAATAGACCACCCCCTTTCTTACCGAGGTTTCGTAAAATACGACTAAGGTAAGTTGACGTCAGGCAGGCGGCCGGTCGTAAAAACGCGACCAAATCATGTGACAGCATGTTTATAACATGTTGTGCCGACCCCACTTAGAGTGGGATAAGGGCAGGAGGATGATATAAATATTTTATATTTATTATTTTTATATATTATTGTAATCAAAATAATTAACACATTAAAAAAATGCATAAATATACCGCAGTTTTTCGTATGGATTATCTACCATAGACAAAACTCCGTCATGGACTTCGAAGATTCGAATGAACGATCAGTGTGCTAAATGCCAATTTTTTTAAATCTACTCGACCGCGTTAGGGTAACGCCGTAAACGTAATTTGTATGGCTCTAGAACAGCGGTCACTAGATGTCGCTATTGCCGCGCCATACAAATTTACATTAAGTAAACGTGATCGAGTAGGTTAAAAAACTCGCAATAAGCATACTGTCCTTAATTATTGCTTTACTTGAAGGTAGATTTTCAATATCCTACTAATATTGTAAATGCGAAAGTTTGTGAGTATGGATGTATGTTTGTTGCTCTTTCACGGCGAATCCACTGAACCAATATCGATTTAATTTGGTATAATTATTAATTATACACGGAAAAACATATAGGCTATTGAAATTCTGTTATTCTATCTATTATCAACCTATCATATGACAACATTCCACGCGGAGAAAGTTGCGGGTAAAAGCTAGTTATTAATAATCACAATTTTGAAATTCTTACCTCCTTGACTTCGACATTGTAAGTTGTTTCTAAGTAAGCTTTGGCTTTATTCAATGCTTTTCTCACATCTGAACCAATTTTGTCTGTAACGTTACTACTATCGCCCTCCATATAATAAAACTTGAGGCGAGTCAGATCTACCTATAAATTAAACCAAACTTAAACTCAAAGCTAACTCACACCAACTCTATCACTGGTTTCTTAAATTTATTCTACACTATCGTGTGAATTGGTTTGTTTTATTTTCAAAATCTAATTTTCAAGTCTATGTATTATTTTGTCGTTACTGAACAGTGCAGTTGGATTTTAGTTGATATACATTACGCATTATTAAAAAAAAATCCTAATTCAAAACTAGCTAAAAGTAAAATTTATAATTTTTAGATTAGAGTTTTATTACATATATACCAAAACACACTTGAATGACTAACCTCAATAGAAATAGTACAAACAATGTCTCATCTGTATATCAGTTTCTACTTTCTGTATAAATACAAATCGTGAATTATTAATGGATTGAACTTTTTTTACACAAAAATTATGATCTTAACATGTTGAAAAGCTTGGGTAAGTGCAACGACTTTTTAAAACGTTTCTTTATTCACAAAAGTGCGTACTTAAAAATAAATTAGATGTCAATCGTATATTATATTTACCGGTTTATCAAAAGGTACATCAGGTCCACAAGGTTGTTTCAAAACTTTAAGAAGTAAAGTTAAATCTTCAGCATATCGTGTTAAGGGCCCAAGTGCAAAATACTCTTGAAATTCGGAATCTAAGCAATCTGGGATGTGACCTAAAGCAGAAGAAATTATTAATACTATTTATTTTAGAAACAAAGACATAATTCGTTGAACAGTTTTTAACGATATTCTTTTTTCTGCAGATTTCTTATCCGCGTCTAAAGATTCTGGATATATGTCCAGACTTTCTTATCATCAAACATGCCATAAATTTCTGTGATTTTGTATAAATAACAATTCACTTGCCTTCTATAGAAAGAAGCCTAGGTGTGGGTTTGTGTCCATATATACCATTAAACATCGGTGGTAATCGTAAGGACCCTGCTATATCTGATCCTACACCCATTAAAGAAGCGGCCGATGCAATTAACGCCGACTAAAAATATAATCAAGATTATAATTGAGAAGGTGCATTTCATATTTTGATGGAATGAGTGCGGAACGAGGACACTGGGAGTGATTTTAGATTTAAATTAGGATTAATATTTGATTTTGCCACTTGTAATAGCATTTTGGCTTCTCCAGATTCGGGAAAAGCTAAATTGCTTTACAATGTGGTTAAAGTAGGCATAAGTCGTAGAAAGTAAGGTTAGTTTGTATTTACTATGGGGGTGGCATTTTCCTTGAGAAAAAACCCCAAAAATTAAAAATTAAAAAAAAAATTGATACTTTCAATAAGAAATGGTTAATCATTATGATTTTTTCAATTTTTATATCTAAACAATTCAATTCTAACACCGTGTAAATAACCGTGTATCATAATAAAAAAAATCCACAGACTACAATATATATAACCAGTTAATAGGTACATAGTCAGTTAATTTGTTGAGAATATAGTTCAAAATTAAAAAGTAACATAAACAAAAATAATTTGACTTGATGTATAACAAAATGGGAACCAATAACTGTTAAACGTTAACTATCTCAGTCGTTCTGTGGCCAAGGTAACTGTACAATCAAAACAATCAATTAGGTTAATAATTCTGTATGAATATTAATTTACGCGATGCATTAAAATAGTTTCAAACACGTGTATTGAGAAAACCTCAAATTGAAAAAAAAACAGTGAACGAACCTTTTTTAAGTGAGGAAACTTGTTATATACAAAAAGTTTTATCGGTTAGAAAAAATTGTCATGTTTTAATAGGTAACACCACGATTTGACGATACTTACACGAAAGAATAATGGACGATGAATTTGTAACGCGCAATATTCGTACTCGGTTGTAACATACGTATTGAAAATAAATAGGTAATCAATTTTTTATAATAAGCCAATTATTTCGAAATAAAATAATAACTTCTGATCTGATCTTTTTTATGTGCTTCTAAATTCGAAATATGTTCGCATACAATGGCTCCCACAAACATTCTTATGACATAACCAAAATGAAAATGCGCTACAATGAGCGAATTGTGGGAAATATTCCTATTAACAGTTTTATATCTAGGACTCATGAAATCTTTGTATATATTGTCGTAATTGTTGCTTACCTCTCCGCCAGATGATCCGCCAGTGGTCCTCTTCTGGTCGTAAGGGTTCATAGTCAAACCCGTGACATTGTTATATGTTTCCCAATTCATACATAGTTGTGGTGTGTTTGTCACGGCTATGGGTATAGCTCCAGCTGCTCTCGCCAAGCGCACTATATCCGCATCCTTTTTGGCAGGATTTCTGTATGGATAGACTGTCCCGCAGTCATTGCTCATACCTTTAAATAATTAAATTTAATCGTATGATACTGATAGAATAATTTTACCCGTATTTCGAAACATAAAATAAAATAAAATTGCAGTAATTAGCAGAAGTTAAAATAGAATTATTTTGCTGTAATCCGAGTTTGTTAAGAGAATCTATGTAATGCTAAGTGTATGAAGCAGGCAACATTCACATACCTTATACATGCAGGACAAGTCACCACACGTATCACAAAACGCCGCCAACACCAATACTCCAGGAAAGCACTACACAAACTCACTACCATAATCTCTACGATCGTTTCGCCTCGAAATCAAAGCATCGTCAGGAGGATAGGCGTCACGACAAAATCGTAATGTCGTTCTCTTAACAAACGCGGATTACAGCAAAATAATACTACTGTTGCTTCTGTACTATCAAATTCCACAAAGTAACTTATTAAGTTACTCATTATAAGCAATGATGATGTCTAAAGCGCACGATGTTACCAAATACAATGTTATCATAACTTTAAAAAAATTATAAACGAATCAGTAAATATAGCTACGAGCGAGTGACCTCTTTATAGTTCTTAAGATACCGATTCAGTTACCAACCGTTTAATTACCTTCGACCGCTATACTTTCTTTGACAGTCATGGGTAGACCTAGTAGAGGATACTCCTTGGCGAGTTCCTCTGGTGTTTTCTCATTGGAATTTATCATTTTGTCAATACATCTTGCTTCCTTAAGTGCTGTATCGTATCGAGGCTCGACGATTGCATTTAGATATGGGTTAGCTTCTTTACACCGTTCTATATAAGCTTCCACGACTTCTTCAGATGTGACCTGAAATTATTTGAGGCAAGTGTTAGATAATAGCTGATTTAAACCTAATTATTTTCTAAATAAAAATACAGTATAATTGAAGAGTACGGAAACGATCAAGGCAAAGCAGTAAATTGATTCGTCGAAACTAATCTGTTTAAACTATGTAGTTATTACGATGTAAATATGTAATGATTCGATCTTTGTTTTTTGATTAGGAGATATCTATACTTACAAAACAAAGTCCTCAAAAGCTGTATGTGATCGATTTTCCCAAAATCTACTGAATGGATTTTTATACGGTTTTTATTTATTTATTTATTTCTTTATTTGTAATTAATTAATTTAATTTTAACTTAATTTTTTTTGTAATTCTTCCGAAAGAAATTACATTACCTTTTTATGTAAATGATGTTGAAGAGGTCGCGCAGTTGTAAAAAAATTCGCTGATGGGAGCTTAACTCGCGTGCGCCGCGTAAACCAGCAAAGAACACTAAAGTAATGTACTAGGGAATTATAGATCTACAAAAATACCACAACAAAATCCGCGACAGCATATCTCGATCTCTTGTGGTTAACTCACTATAACTGTTTTTGATGTTCAAAATATCAATTCGTTAAAAATTTCGTTCCGCTGGGAGAAGTAGTAACTAATAATTAGAAAAACTAGAAGAAATAGGGATATACTTGACAATTGAGAGTGTTCACTAAACATACTTACTTAAATAGATTAAACAAATTTGGATTACCTGTCTATTCCTGATCATCATAGCCAATGTGGTGGCAGACTTGAATAGTATAGGATTTGAAGGTGGTGGACATTTTCTGTTGCGCTTGATATTAAGGAAGTAAGTAACAGGCCATACAATTATTGATAGCAGAGACACCAAGAACCTTAAGAACCAGCGCATAAATCCGTTCAACATGACTACCTGAAAATAAATTAATAAGGAAATAAATATATGGGTCATTTACACAATATCGTCCGTCCATAAGTAAATAACTAAATACTAGAGCAACAGACAAGTGGTACAAAGTATATACATATACAATATCAAATATATATTTAAACTACATACACTGAACATGTTAGACGCCGGAATAGAATAGTACCACCCTCATTTCTTACTGAGGTGTCGTAAAAGGCGACTAAGGTAAGTTGACCCACCGCGTGGTATCCGGTTAAGTAGAATAGACCACCCTCATTTCTTACCGAGGTGTCGTAAATGGTGACTAAGGTAAGTTGACCCACCGTGTGGTATCCGGTTAAGTAGAATAGACCACCCTCTTTCTTACCGAGGTGTCGTAAAATACGACTATGGTAAGTTGATATTAGGTAGGCGGCCGGTCGTAAAATACGTAGCAAAATCATGTGACAACATGTTTATAACATGTTATGCCGACCCCACTTAGAGTGGGATATGGGCAGGAAGATGTATACACTGAACATGTAAGCTCTCTAATTAAGTTAATTTAGTTAACAATAAGTAGCGTATTAAATATAAATAAGTCTTCTTCCGCTTTTTCTTCCTTAACTTTCTTGGATGGCAAATATTTAATGTACAACGTAAGTAAATAAGTAAGTATATGTCTTAAAATAAATACAAAGTTGTATTGAAAATGCGATAGAAAACAGAATTAGCTTTAAGCAAAACATATGACTTCTGTTAGCATATAACGTAAAAAAAATTATGTATGCTATTTCTTTGGTAGTTATTTCTTTTAATTTTAATTTACTTACCTACTCAATTATGTTAATAAGCAATACCAAATGTAATTTTAAAATACAATTGTTCTAATTTTTTTGTGGAGAAATAAGAAAAAAATAATATCGAAGGACAAAAATCTTTCATGGAGTTTTTGTATCATATCTTTAATATTTAAAAGAGTTTATCTTGTATATATATGTATATTTTCTGAATTTCGGAAACGGCTCCAACGATTTTCATGAAAGTTAGTATTTGGAGGGTTTCGCGGGCTAAATTTGACCTAGAAACCTTGTTTCATTAAAAAATTTAGTTTTATACCTGTTTTCAAGCATTAAAAAAACTGCTTAAATAGAAATCGAAACAGAAGCTTAAATATGCTGTCATTTGTAAACTTGTGATATTTCCATGGAGATCGGGCGGACTGTAAAAGTTGAAATACCCGGGATTAATCACCAGTCCTTTTTGTAGTTTTTTATTTGCACTTTTTCACATCTTTTAAAAAACTTACCAAGAATGGCTCGGTCACCCAGGTGTTATATATCTTTACTAACATATAAAGCTGAAGAGTTTGTTCGTTTGAACGCCCTAATCTCAGTAACTACTGGACCGATATGAAAAATTATTTCAGGGTAAGATATTCCATTTATCGAAGGCTATAGGCTATAACATCACGCTTAGAAGAGTAGGAGAGGAGCAGCAATAAAAATAGTACGAAAACGTCAAAATTTAAAGCTGTCCTTGCGTGCGCTAAGTAAACGGTTAAAGTTATTTAAAAATCTGTTATAATTAACTCACGTTAACAATTTTTATGTTCAAAATTTCAATTCGGGAAAAAAATGTGACACATTGATTTCCACGTGGGCAAAGCTACTAGCACAGCTAGTACTTAATAAGATTATAAGTTAAATAAAACGCTTAAGGAAAAGTATATGTTATCGTTAATAAGATATGATTATTATCCTTCTAAGATAAGATTTATGTTAATGTTTCGACGCTAGATATTTAACAGAACGGATGTTCAAAATGTTATCCGTTACTTAGTAACATATCTTCAAATACCCCGCGTGATTTTGCGTATTTATACTTCTTGTTTTTGCTTCCCTTTTTGTAGTAGCGCTCAGGCTAATTTTTCGACGATAAAATGCTTGTAATTATAATTACGTGTAGGGTAAGTACATGTTGGGAAAGAAAATGTTGAACATGAAACTGTTGAAACAACATTTACAGTTCGCCGGACTATATGCTCCGCCCATCGCCTCTTATATATATATATATACACACACACACACACACACACACACACACACATATATATATATATATATATATATATATATATATATATATATATATATATATATAGACTCCAATGATTTTCCTGAAATTCAGCATGTAGGGGATTTTGGGGAGACAAATCGACCAATCTAGGTTTTATTTAAAAAAAAAGTCTTATCCCTGTTTTTGGGTATCAAAAATACTAAAATTTACATTGAATATAAAACACTGTTTTTGTCGTAAATTGTCAAGTTAGCGTAGCGTATTCGAGAAACGGGCAGTCTCTAGAAATCAAAATACTTAGGATCGAGCCCCACCTACCCAATTTTTTTTTTCAAGTTACTTTTTTATATCTACAAATTACCAAGCAAGGCTCAGTCACCGAGGTACTACATACTTAAATACAAAAATACACCCAGGCTGGAAGAAACAACAAATTGTTTATAGAACATATGTTTATATGTCGGCACTCGGCAGTAATACTACTGAAAAGCATATGCAGTACACATTTACAAGTAGTAAATTACGGTAATTATTGCAACTTCAAGATTTGTTAAGTCATTCTTCACGCATTATTAAATGTTCTAGTGTTTTGTACAAACCGACTTGTTTGCTAACTTATGATGTTCTTAATAGGTGCATATTAACTACTTGATTGAGACAAGAGGGCTATTATTAAAAGGATCTCGAAAATAATTTATAATTATCATCATCCTCCTGCCCTTATCCTACTCTAAGTGGGGTCGGCACAACATGTTATAATAATGCTGTCACATGATTTGGCTGCTCTTTTACGACCGGCGCCTGCCATACGTCAACTTACCCTAGTCGTATTTTACGATACCTCGGTAAGAAAGAGGGTGGTCTATTCTACTAAACAGGATACCACACGGTGGGTCAACTTACCTTAGTCACCTTTTACGACACCTCGGTAAGAAATGACGTTGGTCTATTCTACTCAACCGGATACCACACGGCGGGTCGAATTACCTTAGTCGCCTTTTACGACACCTCACTAAGAAATGAGGGTGGTACTATTCTATTCAGCCGGATACCACATGGCGTTTCGAAAATAGTTCTAAGTTGTTCAAAAACATTGTGCAGATATTGTAACAGACAAAACTTTTTCCGCAGAACTCCGAATTAAGTTTATAAAAAACTGTATCTTTGAGTCCCCGCCCTCTTCCAGATATTATAATAAATTAGATGCAGGTGAACACACTAATATTATAGAAATAAAATAAGGAAAACAAAAATAAATAGTAAGTTTGTGATTGTGTGATGTTTGTGTGTTAAATTTTCGATTTAACGTGTATGCATAAAGTATTTCTTAATGAATAAAAGTAATAAAAATGTTGTCACCATCATATTTAATAGTTAACGTTACAAAATAGTAGCAGTTTACCAGGTTTAAATATTTAGGTGATACTTTAAAAAGAATTGAATAAAAAATGTTTTATTTCAGAAGAAAACACTCAAATTTAAATACTACACACCTTAGTCGAAATTCTTCTAAGTATAATGATTGCTGCTCTGGAGAAAACATAATGTAAGAATTCCAAAAGGAAAGACAACCATTTCGGGTACCACACATGCGAATTATTTGTTAACACTTCCGCCAAAACAAAACCCTGGTACACAGTTGCACTTAAAACAATTAAAAACACCCGCGTGAAAACACAAAGACCAATGTTAAAACACGATAAAACCAAATTTGTCATTGAATTTTTCATAATGCACGAAACTTGTACCAGTATTTCATAAACAAAACTTTAACTTTTTTATATATACCCACGAACTGATGTAGAAAGAACAGATCTCTGTACAATTTATGTGACAGTAGAACTACAAGCTATATTAATAATCGAATACGAACAATAATGACCTTTTTAGTCATTAGATACACAAATGAGTTGATAACTTATCGCACAATTATTACTACTACCGCATATTATCTTATAAAGCATAAACAATTTAGTGAACCTATTAAATTGTAGTTTAATTTACAATGACTTCGATATTGTTTATGGAAATCCGCTGTAATATGGCACCGAAACATTATAAAACCTTTTAATAAATTTACAAACATAAATTTCGAGACTTTCTAGAAATGCGACTGAGATTTTATGTATTAATTTAAATGACGCGATTAATTGACGGAAATCACTCTATACACTTCAAATATATAGAAAGTTCAAATTATCAATTTAATTTTCAAATTAATTTATTCGACTTTAAAACGGCCAATAGATCAAGCAATTAAATAAATGTTTCATTTGATATATTTTTTTAATTTTCGCATATGTGCGAGTTTAAAATGCAAAAGCGCAAATGCGAGTGCAAACTTAAAATTTGCATTAGGAACGATTCAATTTATATATATGACTATAAAAAATAATTGTTAAAAATATTCTGTTAAATGCAGAAATATCGGCTCCCTGATTTCTAGCTCCAATTATCAATGTTAGCTGTAGGTATATAAAACGCTTAAGATTGTTTTCTCGTAAAGAAGTCGAAGAACTAATAACTAATCACCAACAACACACTACATAAGCACTACACGACAATTGTAGTGGTGAATGTGTGTAAGCACTACACACATTCACCACTACAATTTCAGCAATCATCAGAAGATAGGCTCCACGAAATCGCGAAGCGTATTCTTCGTGATACGTGTATGGTGTTTTGTCATACTCGCGGTAACTAATCCTGCATGTATAAGATATGAGAACGGTATTTGCTTCCTACACTTAGCATGACAGATTTTCTTAAAAAACGCAGATTATAGTTAAATAATAATCATAATTTTTGCACAAAAGATATGTTAAAATATAATCGTTAATAGAATCGGTACCTGGTTGCTTATTGCTTGAGTGACTTTTCGTGATATACAGAAGAGGCGAGTCGAATTATCGTTGCAAAAATTAACTCAAAAAGGTTTTAAATATTTATAATTTACCTCCAAGCGGACACTTTAAAATAATAATAAACTCCCAAGATCTCTCCAGTGCTTTATATATTTTACGTGAATATTTCAACTGCATATTCAATTGCAACATCTGTACGTAGTGTGTTCGTTATACTGATGTAATATATATAAGATAAATTATATATATTAAACTTTAGCCAGTAACGTGATGATAAAGAATTATACTTTATACAAGCGATCGTAATCAATATTAAGATACATAAAATATAAATTAAGATAATCTTCAAAAATTATGGTCACGTCCGACGTAGAGACTTTATTTACAATTATTTAAACTGTATTTTATTATTATCTGTTTTTAATTTATTTATTGCTATAATTTATTTATTTAAAATAGTTTAAATAGATTTCGGTATGACCGATATTTTTTTTACAAATTGTTTCAAAACGTCGGTTCATAAATAACAAAAGAAGATTCTATAAGAATATGGCCCTTCAGAAAATTAGGCCTCTTAACCGGTTAACCAACTATGAATAAAAAAATATTGCGTCTGTACACGAGCTATAGGTATTTTAACATATAACTTTATGAATACCACATTCCCGATTAATATTCAAACAAATTATAGTTACCCAGGCCAGTATTAATCACGGATATGTTAAATATTTTTTGTGTCGAAATATGCGGACAAAAAATATTTATCAAAAAATTTTAGATTGTTCATCTTTAATAACTTAAATCCAAGAGTGACTGATGAATTTAAATGTTAATACAGATTGCGACTTCGTCTGTATGGACTGTAGTAACAAAAGTAACCTATGGCACTTCCCAGCTCTTTATCTACGAGTATGGACATATCAAAAATCATATCGATTCAATACTTGATGCCGTGTGGTATAACGCTGTATAGAATAGACCATCCTCATTTCTTACCGAGGTGTCGTAAAAGGCAAGTAAGGTAAGTCAACTCGCAGTGTGGTATCCAGCTGAGTAGAATAGACCACCCTCATTTCTTACCTTGGTGTCATAAAGGCGACTAAGGTAAGTTGACCCGCCGTGTGATATACTGTTGAGTAGAATTAGACCATTCTCTTACTTACCGAGGTGTCGTAAAATATGACTAAGGTAAGTTGATGTCTGGCAGACGGCCGGTCGTAAAATACGTAGCCAAATCATGTTGTTCGTAAATATGTCATAATTTTATTTAGTTCGTATTATCTTTTTGTCTCTGGGCAATTGTCATATTTTTTTTCACCGATATGTGGGTAGCAATGAAAACGCCACTCGCCGATCGGTTCGTCTGTCGCCGTGCGAGTGTCTACGTGAGCGCGGAACCTCCGTTAATGGCCGCTCGATCGCTATAAATAATTCGCGTCAAATTTATTATAAAACATTGAACAATTCGTCTAGAACTTGCAATACAAAGTGCAGTGCCTAAATTTAAAGTGTCGTGTCGAGTTTCAGACTCGTAATAGTGTTACTGTTCGTTCGAGTAACATTCCCCTGGCGTCACAAGAAACGGCCGGCCGCCGGCGCATATCGAGGACCTTCCAGTGCATGGTGGCAGTACAAAGGCATCGAAAGGTAGGTGGTGCTAAGCTTTTACTTCTTATCGGTGATAAATTATGCATTGCCCAGAAAGATAGAAAATAGTTAAACTCCCTGAACCCCCCTATACAGTCCACTTAAATTACAAACCAGCAACCTAGGTTCCAGGGATCAGGTTCCTTTTTATTAGGGAACATTTCCCTACACATGTGACAACACGTTTATAACACGCTGTGCTGACCCCACTTAGGGTGGGATAAGAGCAGGAGGATGATGATATCGATTCAATACTTTCGTAAAAGATGGACAAACATATAAACGCAATTTTTTATTATATTTGCTATTGGATCTTAGAACTTTATATATTTTTCGTTATGACACCCCCATAGTAATTACAAACAAACCTTACTTTCTACGACTTATAACCAAGGTAAAACACATTTTGAAGCAATTTCGCTTCTCTTTTATCCAGAGAAGCCAAAATGCTGTTACAAGTGGAAAAAGGTTGTTTTCGTAACAAGTATGTAGCCCCAGTTTTACTAGTAAATATTTCAATTTTGTTTATTGACTTTAGACCCCAGGTTTTCGTAAGATAACATATGATGTTAACCAAAACATACACGTTTTAATGCCAGATTCATGTTAATATGAATTCTTGAAACTAATATTGGTATTACATAATGATCTGATAAGACAACATTGCATCTCGTTGGGCTACGTTAGTGACTCAACAACTACCGTCCTCATGTAGAATTAACACGTACTCTGAGTTGTTAGCATTTTTGCGTCGTTTATGTGTGTGATATTTTTTTATGGACCCCATAAGGAACTTTGTTTCGAATTGCTACTAAAAATAACACCTAACATAAATTCTTACTTCATCTACAATCACTCTTCCTTAGGCAAGGTTTGCATAAAAATAAGCTGCTTTAATGTTTATGCTTTATATTCAAAGCCCACTTTTAAGGAAAGTCACTGTATTGAGATAATTATTGTGATATATTTCACGAGCTGATGCCGCGGCTTCGCTTCCGTGGAAATTAGTTTGTCACAAAGATTTTCCCACGTAAATCCTGACTGCGAGGGAATTCTAGGATAAAAGTAGAATATAAATCGCTCCACCACCTCCTTTGTATGTTCAAGTATAATCTCCTCAAAATAGATTAAGCCGGTACCAGAAAATGTACTATTAACTACACCTTTCTCAAGAATTGCACACATCTTTTAGTAAAACAGTAGAAAATCCATTCTGTAGATTTAGCAAAAATCAATCACATATGGACAAACAGCTTTTGGGGAGTTTATTTTATAATAGGTATAGATTCGTTCATTGTTAAGTATTGAACTTTTAAGAGTTTGCTTGGACATTGGGCTTTAATACCGACATATACAGATTCTTTTGATACAGAAATTAGGATCAACAATGCATTTTCAGCGTATGAAGATACAAAGCATGGATGATAGATTAAGTGAACGTATAGTAACTTAAACTGGTGTTACCTAGTTTCACAGTGAAAATCTTAGAACGTACAAGGCTACTAAAGTACTCTGGCTAAGGTTCATTACGCAGTACAGCGATGTGGAAATCGTGCAAATCGCTGTATTTGGTTGGTCAACTATCGCGTTGCGCATTACAGTTCGCTTGCACGTGTATTTGCAAAATCTTGTTGCTTATATGCCGGATACACTTACAGCTTCCTACATATGTTTTCCTATTACTATTAATACTCGTAGATTCAAATCTGCTTTTATGCGTGTTGATTTACAAGCTTCATTTAAGTTTAACTTTTTATGTTCGTGGCTTTGGATAGCACAGTAACCAAGAACAAAAATCAAAAATTAACTGCTATGAATATATAATGAATATTTACTATGGATATATATTATGTCCTAATAAATAAATACTTTAAAGGACAGTTTTTGATTCATCAGAAAACGTACTATGTAAGCTTATTTCAGTAAGATGTTGGACGTCCTAAAAACTTGAACGTTTGTGCTTAATTTATATCTACAGTTACTTATTTCCTTTATGTGAGAGAATTTATGAAATATGTGTAACCTATCTATGTACATTCGTGCAGTTTATTTGGTCTAAGCCTTACCTTGAAGGACATAGGAGGCCTGGTGGTAACTTGTGCACTGCAGTGGTTACAATAACTAGGTGCTACCTATAAAACCAATGCGAGATGGATATTGTATTGTTGTGAAAATAGCGAGGCGTGCTTTTTTTCATACGTTGAACAAAATTGTTTAGAGGCAAAATCACTGGTGGGTTTGAACTTTTTCTATATAATATTGCTTGATGGGACGTTACTTTGCGATTTAATCAAGCTGCTCCAATAGATATTGGTAGGTTACACATATATTTCAGAAATTTTCAGAATGTTTTCCTTCACCAAAAAGCGTGTGATAAATTGCAAATATCTATAAGCACATAAGTTTTAACAGAAAAAACTAATTGGTGCTTGCCCGGGATTTGAACCCGTGACCCACTAGAAAGGGCAACGCGTTTTGTAAACCCTTAACCTCGTTCTAATTATTCACGCGTTGTTAGTAGATATATATCGCGAAATCGCTAACGGATATATTTTCATAAACAAAGCATGTGTTGTACAATTTCCCGCGGTGAATCCAGTTTTGTAATAAACTTGTTGCCTACTTTGGTTTAATAACTTGTCTTTGTACAACATTATGGCCAGAAAATTTTGAAGGTCCAATCTTGTTCATGCACTTAGTCTAGTTAGTCAATATTTTTTAGCCAATAAAATCATATAGTAAAGTAGAGGAATTTTATACTCAAATTAGGATTAATATTTGATTTTGCCACTTGTAATAGTCATTTAGGCTTCTCCGGATTTGGGAGAAGCGAAATTGCTTTACAATGTGGTTAAAGTAGGCATAAGTCGTAGAAAGTAAGGTTAGTATGTATTTACTATGGGGGTGGCATTTTCCTTGAGAAAAACCCCCAAAAATAAAGAATAAAAAAGAAAGTAGAGGAGCCACAGGGAGGCCTGTAAGTAAGTGTCACGTTAAAAAAAGAGAGGGAAGATGAAACTAGTAGACTTATCTTTGTCTTATCATACAACTCAATGAATAAAATTTGCACTTTTTATTCTCTAATTAAAGGGCTTTTACATTACATGTGTATGCCAGCCCTATTATACCCTAAAACTTAACTAAACAAACTAATCTAATAAACTATTCTAAGGAACTCATCAAGAAGAGTTTGTTTGCTCAGAATCAGGTTTGACAATATATATGAAAGGCACCAACTTGCAATTTGTTCAAGCTCACTGAATTTAACATAAAAGTCCTAGCAGAGTCAAATGGGGAACATTCCATCAACCAATGATGTCATTGATTAGAATAATATTTGCTTGGAATGTGTCCCGACCTGACACGGTGAGCAAATACTAATAATTTCTTACTTATACTAATATTATACTTGTACCACCATGGTATGTGCGGAGGCTCGCACTTTGTACAGAAGAACTTCTTAGAATTACATTTTTAGATCTGACATTTTAGACTGTAAACATTTAGAGATTTTAAAATGTGAGGCAGAATGGGTAAGTAAGTATATTTATATTGTTTTATATTGTTGTATATTATATGTGTATGTATATGGTAGTATCGATCATATGACATTAATTTCACTTTTAGGTACCTATACACCTCAACACACTATATTAAAAAAACAGGTTATTTAGAGTTATTTAGTTTAGAGAAGTATTTTAGCCACAGGAAGATACATGGTTTATAGAGTTCAATAACCGTACACTAACACGTGATTCCAAACAATGTAATACGACACATAACCTTGACCTAAAAATTAAATTTTAAAAACTTTTTTTAATTTTCTTGTTTGTTTTGGATTTCTATAAAATTAAAGTTTTAAGATTTTCATCAAATTCAGCATGTAGGGGTTTTGGGAGGAAAATCGATCTAGTTAGGTTTTATTGTAAAAAAATGTTGTTTTATCCCTGTTTTCGGCCATTGAAAAAACTACTTACATCAAAATAGATAGTAAAGCTTAAATTTGCTGTCATTTGTCAAGTTGTAGCGCAATAGTATAGGGACGGATTATATATGTTTAAATACCTGGGTTCAAGTCCCACATATCCACCGATACTTTCTTTCTTCTTATATTTTTTTAATTGTCTCTTTTTATTTTTTCATAAAGTTACCGTGCAAGAATTTTTTTTTATATCTTTTAATAAAGTTACTGAGCAAGAATCTTTTTATATCTTTTAATAAAGTTACCGAGCAAGAATATTTTTATATCTTTTAATAAAGTTACCGAGCAAGAATCTTTTTATATCTTTTAATAAAGTTACCGAGCAAGAATCTTTTTATATCTTTTAATAAAGTTACCGAGCAATAATCTTTTTATATCTTTTAATAAAGTTACCGAGCAAGAATCGGTCACCCAGGTACTAATGTTATAATTTTGCATTAGTAAAAAAATTATGTGTACAAAAATGAACTTCATAAAAACGGTTGATATGTAACGTCTTATAAATAATACATCTTATTGCATATTAAGCTTCTGATAGCGAAATTTTTTCTGATCTATGTAGTGAAACAGATAAACGCAAAAAATACTGTAATATGAAAATTTTCCTACAAAAAATACACTTTAGGCATGTTCATTAAAATTATATTAGCTACAAACTTGTAATGTTATCACTATTTTAAATTAAGAAAAAAAACTAATATCAGATATTCGAATTTATAATTCTAAGGCTGAAATATCAATTTTATTCAGTTCTAATTTTTTTTAGACGAGCTAAAGAGCAATTTTTGGCTCATTTCCGTGAGTTTTTGAGTCACTAATCTTTATAATATATTTATAGTCAAGTATATAGTTATGTCGAGGATATTTAATGGATTATACGGATAATTCATGATAATGGTATATCAGCAAAATATATTCGACGTTTCCTTAGAATACAATTTTGTGAGGTGAAACATTCAGAATAATTGATAGAATTAGGCGTCCATAATACGAAAGTTAAGAAAATATTATTTTGTTATAATCCGCGATAAAAGAAAACATATAAGTATAATGCTATATGTGTACTATCCATTTTTTAAATCTTTTAAATCGCAAAAAATCGCTTTGACATTTTGTCGCTGAGTCTATCTTCTGACGACGCTTCGGTTACGGGGCGAAACGATGGTTGAGAGTATGGTAGTGAATATGTGCAGTGCTTGTGTATTATTGTCTTAGGTAGGGTAGGGATAGTACACTACGTTTAAAATAACATATATTTAATTTTATCGCGGATTATAGCAAAATAATATTTTCATTACTTATGCATTCAAAAGAAAAAGAATAACTTTATATTACACATAACAATACAAAAAAAGAATATAAACTAAGATAAAACGTACAGTCAAATATGGAAAGGGTGCTGTTATCGAACTATAACCTATGTGACCTCTTCCAGATAACTCTTTGAGAGAGAGGAACTTTGTATAATTATAGCTTGGGCATCTACATTTGCTTGTTGTGGTTTAAGTTAAGATTACACAGAAGGTATGTTCGTAATTTACGCTTTTTCAAGTATTACATCTGTTATTTTTATACATGCAGAAAAAAATATACATATATGACCTTTCTAAGAATATAGTCTGCACAGAGTATAAATTTAATCATTCTTTACGTTGTCTATACTAATATACGACTATACACTCGTATCTGAACAGTTTTTTTGTTTGATTGTTTGAACGCGCTTTTCTCAGGAACTAATGGACTGATTTAAAAAACTCTTTAAGTGTAAGATAGTCCATTTATCGAGGAAGGCGATAGACTATACAACACCACGCGAAGATGTAAAGGAGAGGAGTAGCAATAAATAATAATGCGTACAATTATAGCGTATAGTACAATTGTAGCTATCTTGTTCAATCTCGACAAGAAGAAGAAAGAGTCTTTGAAATACTTTAGTAAACTTTGTTTACAACTAGTTTGCATATAAAGACAATAAATTAACAGATTGAGCTTCCACCTAGTGGGGCTTTGCCTACACTGCGTTTCGAGGAAGACCTCAAGAAAGTGGCTGTGTGATCACACACACAAGATCATGTGTTATGGAAGAGCAGTGGACGTCTATTCATTGAAGAGAAAAAGAGACAGACTGATATTATGGATGCGGAAGTTAGTGTTACGATTTAACTAAAATCACTAAAAAAGTTTTTTTTTTCTAGTTTTCATCTTATAGAGGGATCACATAATTCGCAAGGCAATACGCTACGCATACGAAATAGCGGATTATAATAGCTCCTTATTGCACTAACTGCAGTCCTCAGTTTGGAAGATTGCAACAGACAAGAAGTAGTAGAAGTGTATCTTTTGTATTTTTTTACTTAGAAAGTAAGTTAAATCAATGACTATTAGTCATTGGTTTAACTTACTTTCTCAAACGTAAATAAACAATTTTAACATGCAAGCGACGCAGCGAGTATATACGACAGAAATTACAAATACAGAGCATGAACTGGAACATAAAAAGTGTCAACCCGGTTAAAATGCAATAGTTATGTGTGGACTTCAATGTCTATTAAACTTACATTTTTATAATTTCATTATAGCAGATACATTTTGATTAATGGTTCAATTGTCATACGCGTATAGACTGAGTATAATAGACCACCCTCTTTCTTACCGAGGTGTCATAAAATACGACTGAGGTAAGTTGACCCACCGTGTGGTATCTGGTTTAGTAGAATAGACCACACTCTTTCTTACCGAGGTGTCGTAAAATACGACTAAGGTAAGTTGACTACCGGCAGCCGCCCGGTCGTGAAATAAGTTTATAACATGTGCCGAACCCACTTAGAGTGGGATAAGGGCAGGAGGATGTATGTATGGTATTCCACACACTGTTCCCTTGGGAGTAAGTCATTTGTTAGTAAAATTGTAAAACGAGCTATGAACAAATACCTACATAAAAAGCATAAATAGCAAAAATCAATTATTTTAAATCTGTAATTATACTAGCTCTGCTTCTGGCTGCGCCTGCTTGAAAGTCAGTGTCTCACAACGTGTTCCCGTGGAAATCCCCACCGCGCGGGAATTCTAGAATAAAAAGTAGCCTATATGTTGCTCCTCGACCTCTTCTATATTCCAGTGAAAGTCACATCAAAATCAGTTAAGCTCCAGATAATGTACTATTAACCTAAACCTTCCTCAAGAATTGCATCTTGTGGTAAAAACGGTACAAAAATCCGCGCTGTCGATTATGAGAAAATCATTCACATATAGACAGATAGCTTTTGGGAACTTTGTTTTTGTAATATGTATAGATAAGTAAGAAAAATAATACAATTACTAAAAAATCCATCGATATTTTATTTACTGACAGTTATATCAAAGGAAAAGTGAGAATTTATTAAATTCTGTGTTACCCACTATAGTCGAATTTTGTCATTATTAAATCAGAGGTTTAGCGGTGAAAACGTAAATACGGACAGATTTTCTTATATATCTAATTTTAGTATGGATATTGCGGTATATAATTAAATAATTCAGTATGAATATTTATGATAAAAATTAACAACAGGTCAATATGTTAATAATAAAGTAGTTGTAAGTAACAATATAAATATATAAATGGGACAATTACACACACGATCATTCCCACGAAGTAAGTAATTAAATACTTGTACCTATATAATGGGTGACGATCAAAGATTCATTTTTCGATCGATTTTGAGAAACTCGATCACATATAGACATACAGTTTTAGGGCGCTTTGTTTTAAACTAATTTTATGTTAAATAATAATAGATATAGTATATCTATCTGCACATTAGCTTAATTACCAGAAACTTAATAAGGCTGACAACAAAAAATTACAAAAAAATTATTTTGACTTTCAAAAAATTTTTTCAGCAAACATTTTTTTACATTACCTAATTTTAGAATTAGTGAATTATTTATATTAATTTTAGAATTAGTCCTACATAAAAAGTGTAAAAAATACGCAAAACGAATTTAAAAAATATTTTTTGCTTTAATAATCTATAGTAAATAAATTTAAAAAGTAAAAAAAGGAGGAAACGTAGGAACACAATTCTTTTCGAAATAAAAATCCGTAAAATCGCACGGAAAAAAGCTTTAGATACGTAGCAACACTGCTTATATTAGCTCTCAAAACTATTTTTATATGTTACTATGCAAAGATTAACTACCTATATGTGTTTCGCCTTCCCTTTAATTATTTATTGTGACACTCTCATTTATATGGCCCCGTGGGGCCAAGTGACTCTAGAATAATAACTCTATGCTAAAATCAAAGTAAATATAACGATACTAACAGCACTCGAAGAATAAGTCTGCCAAATGATCCGTTTCAATAAGCGCAACTTTCTATTTCTTTGCATTCAATTTTCTAGGACTAATAAATGTAGAGACAAGTACGGTACTTTTGAACTTTTTAAACTTTTTTTGATACATCTGTACTCTATTTATTAACAATCATTTGTAATAAATATATCTGAAATTACTGCTTAGTTGCATCTTTAAAATGTTATGTATAAATTGTAGGATTTTTATGTACTAAAGTTTATATTTCAAGATATTTTCATACTTAAAATTAAAACTAATATAAGCAGGCCTTATACAAAGTAATGTGATAATCGATTTATATTTATATATTTTTTTTTTATGTTATGTTGATTTATGTTTATATTTCTTTTGGATAAATTAAAAATGAGTGATAAATAATTTCGAAGCAATACATAGGTAAGTTACAAAATATTTAAATACAAACAGATGCGTATATATTAGATGTTTTAATTATATTTTTAATAAACTTTTCCTAATTTTCAAAGACGCTAAAGTATTAAAAGTTAATACATTTTAATCTTACTATAAAACTATTTAAGATTGTTTTAAATGTTACCTCTGTGTAAAATAATTTTGGAACTGAAATTGCATATTACATTCGGAATGTTTACATTTTAAATTTAAGTTAAATTAAATTTAAGTTAAATTAAATTTAAGTTAAATTAAATTTAAGTAAGATTATAAACATAATATTAAACTTTAAAACAATAGAACTGGATAAGTATTTTAGACATAAAAAGTGACATATTAAATTTAATTGATTTCCAACACTAATGTAGTGTATTGACATAAGTTTAATTTAATTTTTTAATTTTGTAATTTTGCATGCCTATAGTCCTAGGTGAAACATTTCTACTAGATAATAATATGTAACATCTTATTGTAAAAAATGTTTTAGCAAATAAAGAAATTTGAAGATTTGAAATTTCAGGTATTTAAATGTTGGGAAATTTTGTTAGCTAAGTAAGCCGATAACCGCAAATAAAACACGCAAGATAAAAACATCTACTTACGGTGAAATTATTTTAGACTCGTAGATAGTTATAACTCCACTATATTGTCGTAAGTTGGACAAGTTTAAAAAGACCGCTGTTAACGTGCGCACAACGCCGCCGCGCGCATTCAACTTGCCGCGATATAATGCTGTTTCTCGCGACACACTTCTTATCATTTAAAAACACGGTTAGGTTAGCTAGTACTATCGACGATACCTATAAATGTAATTATAGTCTCTCAAACTTAAATGGGACTCGTATAGCGTGGCTTGTTACTATAATGACTAGGAAAATTGGAATATAATAAGCAAAAATAAAGCTACTAGTCCAGTAAGAAAAACACCGACCAAAATATCGTTAATACACTGTTGGCGTTGCTTTCGTGAGATCACGGGTTCAAACCTCAGGCATGCACTATTTATTTTCTAATTTAGTTTTTCTGTTGAAACATACGTGTAACTGATAATTGCAATTTATCACTTTCCAGTGAAGGTAAATATCATGAGGAAACCTGCATATTTGTGAAGAATTCTGGGGATATGTGTAACTTACCAATTGGTAAGTAAGTAGCTAAGAGCTTGGAAGGTTATAGCTGTAACCCTTCTCTCACAAAGCAGGGGAAGAGGAGACCTATGTTAACCATTGTTTTTCCATAGATAAATCCTACTAATATTATAAATGCGGAACTTTTTGAATATGGATGTATGTTTGTTACTCTTTCACGGCGAATCCGGTGAACCAATATCGATGAAATTTGGCACAATTATTCCTTATACAACGGAAGAACATGTAGGCTATAGAAATCCTGTTAATTCTAAAGGAATAGGATGACATTCAAAAGCGCCATCTATGATCGACCTATCACACGACAACAATCCACGCGATCATAGTCGCGGGTAAAAGCTAGTATTAATTATATTTTCTACAATGAATTTGAATTTTATAATCAATTGGAGCAATAACGACTTAGGTATTTCCAAAAATATATATTTTCGTCGGTAAATGCCAAGGTTACAGGTACAACAGATGGGTTATTAAACCAAAACGCATAAAACATTCAAGTTAAAAATATAAATGACCGTATAAGTTTATTAACATTTGAAGAAGGTGGATTTTCATTTAAAAAGCGTCACAAAAAATATATAACGTAGAGTCCAATGCCATAGTTATCGCAAAGTAAAAATTGTATATTTATTTTAAGAAAAATACTGCAATAAAGTGCAGTCTTTATTCCCTTTTAGTTTATTTTTTCATGCGCTTCTCGTCCCATCAGAAATCTCGAATCACTTTTGTTAGAATTTCTCCAACATCGAAGTAGATCTGTCTCAGAATGATGTAGATCACGATGATATATACCAATTCAGCTTTTTTTTCGCGGAGGGTGCGAAACGCTTAGAATATTTTTTACAGTGTTAGCGAGCGGAACAGCGTAGAAGCATCGCTGTTGCGAAATGCGAAGAGTAGAGCGCAGAAACTCTACCTGCGTCGGGGAACGTCGTCCTAAGGGTTCCTGCTGTAAAGCAAGACCACGGCTTAGGGCGACTCGTAGTGGAGGGCAGATAGTATGACTGATTACTTATTACGACGTCGGAAGAGTGGCAAAAGTCACGACCAACCGACGTCAGAAAACTGGGACCTCGTCTTATACAAAAACTTTACGAGAGATTGTACTTTGTTACGATTCAGTCTTTTGTATGCCACTCACTATAATATAACGACCGGTCGCCTGCTTAACGTCAACTTATCTTAGTCGTATTTTACGACACCTCGGTAAGAAGAACAATGGTATATTCTACTCAACCGGATACCACACGGCGGGACAACTCATCTTAATTACCGTTTACGACAACTCGATAAGAAATGAGCGTGGTCTATTCTGCTTAGCCGGAAAACACACAGAAAGGGTTTACTTTTTCTATTATTAATCTTAATAGACATATTTATGATGAAGATAGAGAATTTTCTTACCATGTTAAATACAATTTATGACAAAAAGTGATTAAATATTTATATGGGTATTTAATTTTGGTATCTGAATATAAACTATGAAAGAAATCGCCCTTAGGTATATTAAATTATAGGTAAAATTATAACTACATTAAATATACATAAAGGATTATAATAATATATTTACAAATATAAAGTAATATTATTTAAATATGTGTAACACTTAGCCGCTTTTGCTTATGCAATTGTATATATATGTATATGAGAAATTATTTCTTATTGTGGACAGCGTCATCTATGAAATCATCAAATTATTACATTTCAATGTTGACCTTTGTTAATGAGGTTCCGCTATTAACCACTAGATGTCAGTTTCCACTCAGCATATGAAAATTCTAATAAGATAAAACATTTTATGTACATATTATGTACATCTATAAATCAAAATAGTAATTTTTTTATTTATAAATACTTTTTAATTAACATCTAATCATTTAATAAACATATTAATTTACTTTTCCAGCTATCCGCCGACAGATGGCAAATTAAGATTCTAAAACGAACTTTAAAACACATTATTAAACTTGAGTTTTGTAAAATGCTTTATATTTTCCTACTATTTTTAACCCATTATATTCTGAAATATTTATTTATTGATCTTTTTGACTCAAATAATAGCATCATTTAATAGGGTTCCAACTCAATTATCACAAATTTAATCAAGCGCCATCTATATTTATCCTTAGAAATTACTTATATAATAGTTATTAGTCTGAATTTTTTGGATTGCAAGCATTATATCTGATATCTAACGATTAATACCTAGTTTTCAGTGTAGACAACAGAGGAAATGGAATAAAAATCAGTTAATGACAAAAAGCGAGTTTGCCGTACGCGCTCCTGGCGACATGTTACCATAAATCAGAAGGGGGTTGCCCCCACCGACACTGGGAAAGCGTGATCTTTTTCCGAGATCCTACATTTTTATAAGAAGCATTCGCACGCTTATTTTTACTTCACAAAACTGAGTAAGGGACGCAATAACATTTTATAACGTTTGTTTTTGACTTTAAAGTTATAAAATATAAAGACTACCTATACCTACTTGTATTTTAATACAAATTAATTGGTAATCCTTTAAAAATATTAGGTATAATATATGATGCATTGAACGTTAAACGAACGAACGAAATTTAAAGAGCACTTATGTGTATATTATCATTAGTGGCTTTTAATATATCATCATCATCCTCCTGTCCTTATTCCACTTTAAGTGGGGTCGGCACAACACGTCACAAACTTACCTTAGTCGTATTTTACGACACCTCGGTAAGAAAGTGGGTGGTCTATTCTACTCAGCCGGGTACCACACGGTGGGTCGACTTACCTTAGTCGCCTTTTACGACACCTCGGTAAGAAATGAGGATGGTACTATTCTATTTAGCCGGATACCACACGACGTGGGTTTTTAATATATCATATACTAGCGGCCTGCCCCTGTTTCGCACGGGCTATATAAAATATATAGTTTGTCACTCAGTGAAAAAATTTTATTAAAATCGATCCAGTAGTTTGATTTATTCATTACTGCCCGTGGTCCGCACGCGTTAACTTTGGAGAAAAACAATTCCCCTCTCCCTATACCAAGAAGATTTCCTGCTATATCTAATATCTAAATTCATATACTACATATTTATTTTTACATTTTTCCCTATGTATTTTATTTTTAAAATTAATTACAGAATGTCTTTATATACAACATTCATAGCTTTCTTATCATTATTGGACAATACATACATGTTTTCTTTAGAGGTTACTCTTGAAAGAGTGATTGCGCGTCCGATCGCTGCTAAATTCGAAGTGCTCTAGGGCGGAGCGCGGCCCCCTTAGCGGGATTTTAAATCTGTGATATCTCCGAAAATATTCATTTAAATTACATGCTGTAAAAGGCCATATTGATCTATATTAAATCAACAATGTATTTAAGGTATTTAATTGGATAAGGGTTAATGCTGTATTCTATAAAAATTGCTTCAAAAATAAGGCATTATTTTTCGTAAAAAGTAAATGACAAAAAATTGTTATTGTGGGTTATCCATAAGAGATAGACATATACCATCGCGGACTTTTCTGGTATACAAATACTTAGTACATCATTTTGATAAATCTCGTAGGGTTTAGCCTGCGTTTGCAATGTAAGCGGAAAAAAAAATGTAATTATTAACGATATTTATTAGAAACCTCAAAAATTACAGTATTTCTCTACTCCATATTGAATGGTATTATACATATAAACCTTCCCCTTGAATCACTCTATCTATTAAAAACCGCATGAAAATTAAAACCGCATGAAAATATGTTGCGTAGTTTTAAAGAAATAAGCATACATAGGGATATATGGACAAACAAAGAATGTGACTTTGTTTTATACTATGTAGTGATATATAGGTACCTAATAATTATCCAATTTTCTTTTATAGATAAAGTAAATTCTTTCGTGAATTTAAGAATTTTTTGCATTGTAAACAAATTTCTTTCTACTTGAAAATCAAATATAATACGATATATTTTTAATGACAGAACTAATGCCGGTGGTGATGGTGTTATCGCCATTGTACATTTTTGTTTCCTCCTATGCTTCACATGTCCTATCGCCATGCACATTTGCGACAAAACATGGCGAGTTTAGAGCAAGCGCAATACTGGGTGCTTAGTCCTAGTTTACTTAACCTACTCGATCGCGTTAGCGTTACGTCATATATGGCGCTCGAACAGCGGTCACTAGATGTCGCTCTAGATTAAAAATCTCGCACTAATCGCAGTATTCGAATTTCTACCAAGAAGCTTGCGCAAACGCTACTCTTTTTATATAAGGCAACGTAATACTTTTCTTTGGGTATAATTGTGTATTAGTCCCTACTCTTCTCCTTTTTTCTCAACCGGTGGACGTCCACTGCTGAACATAGGTCTCCTTAAGGGATCCACAATCCACGATTTTGTACCGCTTGGATCCAGCGGGGTATAAGGGGGAAACTCGTCCCAGTCAGTTTCCTCGTTGCGGTGCTTAGCTAGTGAATAAAGTGAACAAAATACAATTTCGTACTTATAAATTACTAGACATATGCTGTCGCGGACTTTTATTTAGAACTTTTACAGGGGAACAATATTGTAATACATGATTTTTAATAACTATTACCGTTTACAGAGCGCACGCAAGGAAAGCTTTAAACTTTTGCCGTTTTCGTACTATTTTTTATTGCTGCTCCTCTCCTATTCATCTTAGCGTGATGTTATATAGCCTATAGTCTTCCCCGATAAATGGACTATTTTACACTGAAAGAATTTTTCAAATCGGTCCAGCAGTTCCTGAGATTAGCGCGTTCAAACGAACAAACTCTTCAGCTATATATATTAATATTATGTCATGACCTGTACTTTCTTTTTACCCCAAAGCCGTATAAAGTTTTGTTTCAGCAAACAAATACTTGTTTAAATTGAGAGTTACTTTGTGTACCAATAAAGTTATTTTCAGTTGGAAATATTATTACTTTGAACTTGCTCCCCTTTTAAAATTTCAAAATGATTCAAGAATTTATTAAATAACAAAAAAAATCTTTTTTTAAATATGTAATACAAACAATTAAGTACTTACCTAGATTTATTTATATTTACAATTGTCTACTCTACAGTCTGCTTATCAATATTTAACGCTTCGCGATATGCTGCGTCAGCCAAACTCAAGCTAAGCCGAGCCATGATAGTTGAGTGCCATAACTTTTATGACTTCTCTTCATAATCGGCGATTATAAACGACTAGCTTTTACCGTAACTTCGTTCACGTGGACTGTTGTTGCGTGATAGCTTGATAATAGATGGCGCTTTTCAATGTCATCTTACTGCTGTGGAATTAACAGGATTTCTATAGCCTACATATTACCCCGGTGTATGAGGAATAAATGTGCCAAATTTTATTGATATTTGTTCGGCGGATTCGCCGTGAAAGAGTAACAATCATACATCTATACTCACAAACTTTCGCATTTATAATATTAGTAGAATAGGATTAGTAGGATACTGCAATTTCTAATAAATAACATAACTGCATATAGCAGTTATGTAATAAATACTTACATAGCTGCATATATTATAACTGCATTTATTGGAATGGTTATGGAATATTATGGATTTACTTTAATACGGTTGTAAATCCATAATAGCTTTCTATAATTCGCATTTATAATATTAGAAGGATAGGACTAGGATTAAGGAATAGGATAGGATTAAGCGCAAGTACAATCTTGTAGAGGGCATCGGTTGTACTCGCCAATGATCATCTATGATCGCCTATAACCCGAGAATCATAGATTTTTCGGATACATCAAAAGAAACGCCGGGCAATACGTATGATCGTATGATAATGCGGATCGTGTGGAGACTTGTACGATGACCTGCCGACTATAGATGATCACACGATCAACGATCATCGCCGATAGATTAAGCAGACTTCAGCCAAAATCGTGCGGCCCCATTCACCATTGATGCTTCCGTACCGCCAAAATGTAACGGATGTGACGTCGGCCGGGCCGCCATATTGTCGCTCACTTACCGCCAGGAGAGGGGTTATTAAATATAAGCCGTAACCATTTCTCGATGCCATTTATTACATAATTACAAAATAGTTTATAACAGATTGATATTATTTCTATACTTTTTACAGTTTTCATAATAAATAGAACAGCAAAAGTGTGATTGGTTGTTTATGGAAAACTTATAAATATAAAATTAAATGAGTTAATCTTGTATGTTTATATATATTTTCGGAATCTCGGAAACGGCTCCAACGATTTTTCTGAAATTCAGTATGTAGGGAGTTTTAGGGGAGAAACATCGATCTAGCTAGGTTTTAAGTAAAAAAAATCGTTTTATCCCTGTCCTAGGGCATTAAAAAAAAATTAAAATTTATATTGAATATCAAACACTATTTTTGCCATAAACTGTCAAGTCAGCGTAGCTTATTCCGGAAACTGGCAGTCTCGAGAAATGGCAATACGTAGAGCGATCCCCAACTACTTAATTATTTTTTTTCTTTTTTTTGGATCTTTTTTTTTATTTTGTAAAGAAGCAAGACTCGGTCAACTAGGTACTATATATAAAAAGCCGGAGAATTATGTTGAAGTCCTCGCCTGAAGTCGAGTCAGAAGCTTGTATGTAATATAACAAGCAGATCTGACCATGTGTTGAACTACTATTTTGGAACGGGCTAGTTTTAATTTTGCAATAACTTATTAATATTTAAATTATACGGCAAGCCGTGTGATATCCGGCTGAGTAGAAAGCCCATCCTCATTTCTTACCGAGATGTCGTAAAAGGCGTTTAAAAGCGCTAAGCTGTAATAGAACAATACAAAGCAATACCTGTAGGAAATATGTCGAATATACGAAAAGCACCTTTTTAAATCTCGAAACATAAACTAATTAAGCTAAATTGTTGTCTTTCCTTTAGCAGAACCCAATTAACATAATATTCGCCGGGTAAACAAAACAAAAATTTGTATTTTCATCTCTTCCCGCCTTTTTCGCGCCAAACTTTTTCAATATGTCGTCGGTGAGAGCCACGCTCTGCCACCATTAACCACCGACACTTCACCGTTGCTATAAACTCACAAATCATGAAACGTGCCCCTGCTTTAAACACAATCAAAATACAACTCTAATATACAAGCACAAGGTTCACTATCACAGTGTTTGAAAGCTACCTCGAACAACAACAAAATATTATCTTAACAAATTAACTTAAACCTTATGCAAATAAAAATAGTAGTGATTTTCATTTAACGCGTTAAAAAATTGTGAAACGAACAAAGAGAGCGAGAAACGAGGCCAACATTCGTTAATAATGTAATGTATATTTATTGGTCTACATTATTCTACTGATGTCGGCTTACTCTAAATACGCCTTTACAATAATTGTTTCGATTTGACATTGGAAAGTAGGTTTTCAGAAAACGTCATTAGTTCCGCTTTCCATTTTAAACCAAATTTTTTAATATTTGTGTTAAAAAAATTAGTTTTTCAAAAATAATATTACTACAGCGATTTATTAATCTGGTAACCTTTTTTATATTGGAATTTTGTATATGATTTATGCCATGATTATTAATTTAATTTTTAGTACTTTTAAGTTTAAGAATATAGATTGTATTCAACATTATAGATTTTTTATTGCTTTATTTTTCAAAATCAGTTTTCTGTGCGGCCTAATTTGTATGACATCGGGCGTTCCGCATCTAATCAATACACAGGCTTGATGCGGCGGGCGCGTCGCGCACTCGTGTTCCTTCGCCGTCGGTCGGCTTTCATCGGGTTCGGAGCAGGATGCCCTCGGCGACACTCGGGTGTTCTCGCTCCAATCGTAATTCCATTTTCCGCCCGCCTTGGCAAATTGAAATGTCGTAACTCTTGGGGGAATATCGAGTTTCTAGCCAAGAAAAATATTCTGCTAAGGCATTGTAGCGGCGGTTCTGATATTATGGTATATTTCCAGTTCATCACGACTCAGGGTGAGTCCCCTAATATGACTGTAATTGTAAATCTGCCCTTCTCTTTGCCGTCTGTTAGATTCAGAGGTGTCTTTCTTCTTTTCTAAAAGAAATTTTTCTAAAAGAGTAACATTCACAGCCTAAATTTCTTAGTACTGATTATATGTGTATCATCTATTAATATTTTTTTTTAATAAAATGTTTTAAAAATGTCGTGTACAAATAATAATTAGAATAAGGTGTTATTTTACAGAGTTACATAAAAAATAATGAATCATAAAATAGAGAAAAATCTATGTAATGTTTAAAGTAGAGGGTATTATAAATTTTCGTGAGGGATTCGTAAAACCCGTGCACTATGAATCTCTATCAGCGTCAGCGCACTATACTAACACTGTTCACTTTCACTAACACAATATCAACAATCGTTTCGGCCTGCAGCATCAACAGGAGAGACAAATAAAAATTGTAATTTCGCGTTCAATTACAGTTAACATAATTGAGTAATAAGAATTATTACAATAGCAATATAAAATATCAAATTAATTTTTGTAAATTTACATGATTTTGAGTGTGGTATCCGGCTGAGTAGAATAGACCACCCTCATTTCTTACCGAGGTGTCGTAAGAGGCGACTAAGGTAAGTTGACCCACCGTGTGGTATCCGGTTAAGTAAAATAGATCATCCTCTTTCTTACCGAGGTGTCGTAAAATACGACTGAGGTAAGTTGACGTCAGGCAGACGGCCGGTCGTAAAATACATAGCCAAATCATGTGACAACATCTTTGTAACATGTTGTGCCGATTCCACTTGGAGTACGATAAGGGCAGGAGCATGATGATTTTGTGTATGTTTTTATCTGGAGATTACACTAGTTACAAAAGTACTTACGCAAAATATAACCAACAAATATTTTGTATTTCGTATGTTATATTAGTTAGAGGCCCAGTAGGTCAGATAAATTGAACCCTCAGTGGTGTTGTGTTCACACGTAAATAACATGTACGAGTCGGGAGAGGGGTGTGGGCGGAACGTCCCCTAGAATCAAGAGCACAATCCTCCAGATCGAATACTAAATAACCTGCAAAAATCAAACTTATGCCTTTGTAATAACGCTTTACCAATTTATTTAAAAGGTAAAAAAGTTTGTGAACCTTGACAGATAGCATCGGAGCGTTTGCGAACGGAATATAAGTTTTTGTCCAAAGTACTACCTTATGACGTGGGAAAAGGAATCGATGTTTTATTGGGACTGCCGCGATGGTGGTATAAGAATAGATTTTGAACACGCAACAAGCGAAGAGGTAACTTTGGTTTCACTTTGTCAGTTTTAATTCGTTGTAGTTTCTTTGGTGAAGCTTTTGAAATATTATGAGTTATGCTATAATTTTCAGGGTATTAGTATCGTCGGCAATCTAAATTCAATGTATTTTATTCATTTTCTGTCTAAATTCAATGTATTTTATTCATTTACATTGTATTTTAGTCATTTTTCATTGTCTGGCCCGTTGGAGCAGTGACCCTGCCTTCAGCACCGCGGGTCGCGGGTTCGATTCCCGCCGAGGGCCAACATTTTTCTATACATAAATTTGTTGGTCTTTGAGCCAGGGTGTATATTTGTATTTAAGTATGTATTTAAAAAATATATAAGTATATATTCACCAGTTGTCTGTCACCCATATCACAAGTATTAAGTTACTTACTTTGGGGACGGACGACCGTGTGTGTAAGTGTCCCATATATTTATTTATTTATTTATTTATGTCGTGTGGTATCCGGCTGAGTAGAATATACCACCGTCATTTATTACTTAGGTGTCGTAAAAGACGAGTAAGCTTAATCGACCTGCCGCGTGGTATCCGACTGAGTAGAATAGACCACCCTCATTTATTACCGAGGTGTCGTAAAATACGACTAAGGTAAGTTGTCCCACAGTATGGTATCTGGTTGAGTAAAATAGACCACCCTCTTTCTTACCGACGTGTCGTAAATCACGATTAAGTAGTTGACGTCAGTCAAATCATGTGACAATATGTTTATAACATGTTGTACCGACCCCACTTAGAGTGGGATAAGGGTAGGAGGATGATGATCTATAGTAAAATCATTTGGCGGTTTCAGGTTTAGATTCATATATCGTCATGTAATATGTACTCATCATAATAATCGAAGTGAATTTGACAGTCAACGTTCATAGTGAAGGCGCTTGATGTCGATTCTCGACTTCAAACTTCACGCAATGTATGACCTCGTTTGTATAATACATAAAAAAATTTGAGCCCAGATGAGCATTTCTTGGTTCTCCTGAATTCAAGAGAGCCGCTTCTCATAGTAAACTTTACCTGCATACCAACTTACAAATTCATGTATTCGCGACTGATACTCATACGCAGGTTTATTTTGGCTCAAACGTCGTACGTGAAACGGAACAAGATAGCGAAGCTGGTAGAAAAGTGAATGTTCCTGTCAACACCTGCGAAACCATTCGTACCTACACTCATATTACAATGACAATTATCCATGGCACAAATTTATTTTCATGCGCTAAGCCTCTGATCTAAGACGCAGTTCCCAAATAAGCAGTGGTCAAGGGCTAAAGGTAAACAACAATACCGCTATCAGTTTCCTGGACGTGTATACAATCGGCCTTCTTTGAAGGTCTCATCAACAATCTTTGAAGGTCGAAGCCAAATACACGGTAAATAATAAAAATCGGCTTTGCGCGTTTATAACATACAGCGCTTGGAGGATAGCTGGGAAAAGCAATGCTGATCCAATTTACTTGGGCCCCGAAAGTAAAAAGACACCCAAAGAAGAAATGATTCTTCCGCTTTCGCTTTCCCTTCCTGCTGGGTTTGATTTTCCAAAGGAGACTTCCAATCTGTCAGTGTATAAAGATCAACGGAAGATTTAAAATTTAAATAAGTTACTCTTCAACTAGAAATTTAGTAAGTTCGATACTTAAAACCAAATTATCTTTGTTATAAACTTCGAAAAAACTAAGTCGGAGCCAAAGTCATAGACGGAGATATGAATTTAATGGGAAGAATCAAGCATCTGAAATCGGAGTCGAATCTCGGTAACATCACTAGTGCTTACATACGGTTCAGTTAAGGCTACTCGCCACAGGAGTGATAACTTGTCATACCACCAGCACGCTGGAAAAAGTCGTTTTAAACCATCTTCTGTGTGGTTAGTGCGAGTATTTGTAACCTACTTTATCGCGTTAGCGTAACACCGATTTGTATGACGTTGCATTAGCGACATGTAGTGACCATACAAATTGGCGTTACGCTAAAGCGATTCAGTAGGTTCAAAAAACCGACTAGTGTCGTGAACTCGTTTGTTTTGTACAAACGAGTTTACGACACTGGTAGAGTTACTTCGTTTCTACAAGTAGCTATATTATATAAAATTAGGTGTATGATTGAATACACGATAAAAAATGCGTTAACTATTATAAGTAACTAATATATTTTGCAAGCATTATATTATTATTTTTGCTAGGCAGATTTTTATATGGTAATCTTCATACAGTAGTACTTTTCTGTAACGATTACATATTGATATCTATATTGATCTGCGAATCTTTGCAACACGTAATCTATACTACTAAAGTCTGTCTTTCTAACTGTTAGGCTTTCACCGCAAATCTGCTAGGCGAATATTGATGAAATTTGGCGCCATTAAATCTTGTACACGGGGATAACATAGGAACAAAAAACCTTTTTTTCTTTTATGAACAGGATAAAAAACACATTGTATTATTATTATTGGGGGTACTTCGATACGTAAATTGACGTGAATTTGCGACTACAGTATAATAATATAATTATCGTATATTAAATAACTAAAGATAAAGATAACTTAAGATGAATACTAGAAGATGAACTTGAATGTTAATTGTAATTATAGTGTTCATGACAGTTTTATTTCGGTATACTATTTATATAAGTGAAAGATTTTAAGTCAAATGCTATCGGATAAGGCCATTTTGTAACCTTTCTAGAAGCTCTTTGAAGATATTGCGGCTCTGGGAGCAGTGGCAGGGGGTGGGAGGAGGGATAGGGACCCGAGTTTTGAATTAATAATGTTGCTATCGGCCCGCCTTCCGATTAATTTGATTATTTGTCTAATGTTTTGGTTATCTAGTATTAACACTATGTATCTGTTACGTTATGTTAGAATACTTGACTGTTAGTCACTTCTTACTATATCAGCCCTTAGTGAAGTGAACTAATCTACATGATATGGAAATATCAAGGAATGAAATATCATGGAAGTATAGGTTATAGGTTACATGTAACGACGTTAAGGAAGTATAGGTTGTGGTCAAACCGTGTGTATTATTGTCACTGAATTTAACATTATTTTTCTTCTTCACAAGTTCTTTTAAACAAATATCGTAATTATGTAATCATATCCTACTAATATTATAAATGCGAATGTTTGTGAGTATTCAAGTATGTTTGTTACTCTTTCACGGCAAATCCGCTGAAACAATATCGATGAAATTTGGCACAATTATTACTTATACATCGGAATAACATATAGACTATAGAAATTCTGTTAATTCTACAGGAATAGGGTGACATTAAAACGCGCCTTGTATTATCAAACTATCAAACTTGGAGTGTCAGAAGCTACTGGTTTATTCCAAGACTACAGTCCATGCAAACGAAGTTGCGGTAGTAGGTTATAAATGGATTTATTATATATTTTAATTGTATATAAAATAGAATAATCTAATTTGTATCTATGTATTCGTATGTATTTGTACGTATTAATCCAAATTCTTTTCAAACCGTTGATCGCTAGTTGAAGGGACTGAATGTAAAACGTCTAGGGCGCTAAGATTTATCTCTCTATTCGTAATTATTATATAAAGAAGAACATATATATTATATCATGATGAGCTTTAAAAGAAACAATATTAACTAATTTGTAGGTTTCAGATATTTTTATAAACTTTTCCTTAAATGTCCTTAGCATAAAGAAGATTTCTAGTTATATACCAATTGTGTCGCTTTTCAGCTATTTCAAAATGCAACCGTCAATAAGCTATTGTTATAATTTTCACAAACGCTGAATATCACTGATTAAAGCAAACTTCGAATAAAATAGAAACAAAGAAAAACTGTGGCCATTTTTCAGTGAAATCTGTAAAAGTAACGCTTCGAAAAGAATTAATTAATGCTCAACGATGGGAGATAATAAAGCGGCATTAAGCGATACTCCGGGAATGTTCGAGGGGGGCAGGCGGTGGCGAGGGCGTCTTAACCTTTCCTTAACTTCCAGCGACATTGAGTAGGTACGTATATAGAGTAAGTTTAATTAAGACGCCGTGCTGTTTTGTTACCTTACATTGTTTATGAGGTGGGAATTATTCGAAATTACGGATTTTCTCGGTCGGCTTATTAGTCGTTGTCAATGTAAAGTCATCATCCTTCTGCCCTTATCCTACTCTAAGTGGGGTCGGCACAACATGTTATAAACATGATTTGGCTTCGTTTTTACGACCGGCCGAGTGCCTGACGTCAACTTACCTTAGTCATATTTAACGACACCTCGGTAAGAAAGAGGCTGGTCTATTCTACTATACCGGATACCACACTCGTGGTCAATGTAAAGTACGAATAATAATATAAAGTAACGGATTATCATATAAGTTACATATTATATAAGTTACATAAAAAATATTTTTCTGTAATCCGCGTTTGTTAAGATACAGTTAATAAATACAGTGCTGCCAACATCACGCATCCGGTTTCCTCGATTTGATTTCTTTTAATGTCACACTAATATTATAGTTGACACACCCGTAAAAACAGCACGGTTGATTCCTGGATTCACTTGACGTAAGTTTGACTGCGGAAAGGAAAGTTTGGGACCGATGATGCTGTAGACAATACGGCTACCTATAGCCGGGACGGCCTTTATTAGAGTCGCCTCCCACCAGTATATGCCTGATTTATTGCCACTAACGCTTATAGAATGTGATGTGTGAGTAATGCTTTATTGCTTAAAGCGTATCTTTTATATACGGTGGAAAACGATGCGATGAAATTATATCTATTTATATAAAAGAAGAAAGTATGTACGTATTCCTTATAGACTCCTAAACGGCGTTACCGACTTTAATGAAACTTTCGAATAATTTTTAGACTGACCCAGCGGATAATCCTATAAAATTTGGTAACGATCGGTGCATTTTTTGAACGGTCAACGACAATTTTGTTCCGAAGCTAAGTCGAAACTAGACTGAGCCACAGTACACGCGTGGACCGCATACAAAAAACAACCCTTCGGACCAAATGCGTGGTTGTAGTATGAAGGCATCGAAAGGTGGTACTAAATTGTTAGGTATTACTTATCAGTGATAACTTGTACATTGTTCAGAAAAATAGGAAATAGTTTCAAACTCAAAACCCTCCATACTGTCCCCTTTCACTTTCATTCAGCGACCTAGGTTTCCCGGACCTGGTTTCTTATAATTGCGGAACATTTCGCACCAACAATATAATCTACTATATGCTACTGTTACTATAACTATTATTATATTCCTTTTGAATAACTCAGCCTATTGGAGTATACTGCATTAGAGCAAAATGGGGTGCCAAAGTGATCGCCTTCTCGTGGCGCACCCTGGGCAATCCTCTTATTCCTTAGTATGGGCGAACGGACCACTGTGGAGTGGCCAATCCAGTTGTCCGTCTGTTTAGCAGTAGGAAATCTGGAGGGGCCGGGAACTCCGGGGGGGGGGGGGGGTTTCGGTTGGGCTATAGTCCCTAATGAGCGACGGGTTTAGTTGGGCTTGATTAAGTCTGGCTGGACATAGTTTTTGGCCACCGTCAGTGAAGCCCGGAAGCCCGGATCTGCTGCTGGTGAGTCCAGGTGTTTGTGACTTGCTTAAGTCCATCGTCTGCCGCCCTAACTGGGGATCTTCGGGTGTTCCGAACGGTGTATATCGGACGCCTGACTTATAGGTCAGAGACGAGTCCCCGAGGCGGTCGGTGTATCTGGTGCTCCCGATGTATCGGTTAGCGGAGGGGGACTTCTCTTTTGAGAAGTCCCTACCCGTAGTAGGTGTCTCTGTCAGAGACACGGTTGTCGGCGGGGATGGGGGCAATGTGTACAACGATACCCTGTCCTTGCCATCAGTAGCTTGGTGGAGCAGAAAGGTCGTTTTAGTCGGTGCGAGTCCGACATAACCATCGCCTGTCCCCGTCGGGCGATGGAACCCATAAGGGGCTTTTTCATGTAAAAAAATTTTGAGCACAATAAAAAAATATAAAAAGGAGATTGACACAAAAAAGCCTACTATACTGTTAAAGATAACATATTCGTAGATGATCAGAATGCGTGCATATACCTACTCGTAGCGACTCTTTGACTTTATGCGAAATATCAACGACATAATGTGTGCTCTTCTCAATAGGACAGCATTCCGAAACAACAGTAGAGTTTACGAGTCAAAAGCACTTGCTTACTAGTTTGCTTAGGTACGTAAAGAATATTTTAAATTTTATTTGAATTCATTCGAGTTTTGAGTTTATCACAAACAAACAGACCGACGCGGTGGCGGTATTTTGTTTAATTATATGACTTTAGGGCAGAAAGTATATAGACTCCCTATTCTAAGAATATTCTTTCATTAAGCCAGTTCCTTTTAGCTTTTATACAGAGAAGAAAAAAACATCTTAAGGGAGTTTTCATGTCTTAAGAAAACTTCATGCAACAAAACCGCAGCGCAGCCTGCGAAACCTTTGATAAAAAATCAAGCAGTGAAAACTTGATAGCATGCTATATTTAATATTTTTTACCACAAAAACACTGATAAGAAAAAATATTATACCATCGTAATATATCCTGAATTTTACTGAGAATTATAATTAGTAGAGAATGATATTTAACATAATATTTTTTTATATTGGTGCATATAAATATTTCTTTTCCGTAAATAAATTCATAAACTTCAAAGGTTAACTGGCAGAGTTTGCTTTGTGCAATTTTGTTTTATAAATAATGTATATCTTAACTTTATATGGTGGTACTTCTATACAGATTATAAATCAAAGCACCCAAAGGAGTTGGTCTTAATGTGATCGATTTTCTCAAAATCTACTAATCGGTTTTTGTACGGTTTTTACTCAAAGATACTCAAACCTAACCCAATAATTGTACTAATTCTTGTGTTAGGTTTAGGTTAATAGTACTGCGCGGTTAAATTACGCGGGGTCGAGATTTACGCGGGAAAAACTTTGTGGCACAATGACTTCCATGCGAGCGAAGACGTGGGCTTCTAGCTAAGCTAGTAAATAATAAGTATTGAGGCAGTATTGCTTGAGATGGCACGTATTGTGAGGTAACTCTGTAATCCTAACTACCGGGAGCTTGGACCTTACTCAGCTTTCTGTGGATGTAATTATTTTTATTTTTAAATGTTTTTTTTTGAAAATATTTAAAAGTTCAATGAAATTTGTAAAACATCCTCCTGCCCTTATCCCACTCTAAGTGCGGTCGGCACAACATCTTAAAAACATGTCGCATGATTTTGCTATATATTTAAAGACCGGCTGCCTGCCTGACGTCAGCTTACCTTAGTTGCTTTTATCGACACCTCGGTAAGAAATGAGGGTGGTCTATTCTTCTCGGCCGGATACCACACGGCATGAAATTTGTAAATTAATTAATGAATAAATAAATATGTAGACTGCAAACATTAAAAATGGCGAGAAAAACTCGCATATAAATCGAAATTAGCGGATTTTAAAGGAATAATTCGCAATCGAATTTAATACAAAACAAGTGACAGTTGCTTGATGAATAAATAATATCTATAACAGTGTTCTCGTATTAATGAAGCGAAGGTACTGCTATCTGCCGTCGGCCTCATTGCCCGTTTCTCTCCAGGAAAACCAAGTTTAACTGAGAAATTACTCTTAATTCGAAAGGGTCTTTATTCTTAAACTTTATAACTTTTATGAAAAATAGGAATTTGTCAACAAATAGGAAATATCAACAATAACACATATTGGACCCCAATATGTATTGTATTGAATGTATGTATGTATTGTAAAGAAACGGCCTGTTACTATCTAACTTCATTCATTGGTGCCTGCCCTGGGTTTGTACACGTAACCCTCTGGAAAGAGTCGCACGGTCTTACCGCTGTGATTTAACAGTTTGTATCAATAACACATTGGAAACTATGTAGTTAGATATCTTGCCACGATGGATATATTGGATATAACTATTGTGCTTAATGCGAGTTTGTTTAACTCGATCGCGTTAGCGTAACGCAATTTGTATGGCGCTTGATTAGCGGTCACTAGATGTCGCTGTTGCAGCGACATACAAACTGACAATCAAACCTGGCAACGATTTGTTTTCCCATTTCATAATACTTTGGCGCGCGTTACTTTTAATAGCGATAACTTCTGATATATTTTTTAAATTATTAATTAAATAAGTACAGAATTATAATGCTTAAAGCCACTAATGTATATAACACAGTATTCTATCCGTTTGAATAGCTTTCAAAATTACCGCATTGTATAAAGTAAAGTAAAGTAGCGGCCTGTTATTATCCCACTGCTGGGAATAGGCCTCTTCTCTCCGTTATAAGAGAGAAGGATTGGAGCTAAGACCTACCACGCTGCTCCAATGCGGATTGGTAGGTTACACATATCTCCAGAATTCTCTAGAGATATGCAGGTTTCCTCACGATGTTTTCCTTCACCGAAAAGCGTGTGATAAATTGCAATTATCAATTAGACACATAAGTTTTAATAGAAAAACTCATTGGTGTCTGCCCGGGTTTGAACCCATGATCGTCTTTAGAGATTCACACGGTCGCACCGCTAGGCCATCACAGCTTATATATATTGCATTGTATATGACTATTTAAAAAAAGTTAAAATGATAAATGGCATTCATGATTGATTGGCATTGATAGCATACCTTACCTGCGACTTCGTTCGCGTGAACTGTTTTCGTGTGAAAGGTTGACAGTAGATGGCGCTTTTTAATGTCATCTTACTCCTGTAGAATTAACAGGATATCTATAGCCTATATATTCCAGTGTATAAGGAATAAATGCCAAATTTCATATATATTGGTACAACAGATTTGCGTGACAAAGTAACAAACATACATCTATTCTCACAAACTTTCGCATTTATTATATAGTTGGATAGGATTAAAAAGCGTTTTCATACACTAAATATAAGTAATTACTTTTACTATTGAAGTGATTAACTAATGATTTTATGTGTTTAAAATAGTAGCGCCTTGAAATATTAACTTTTTTAATGAACGGTAAAGATGGTCCGAGCGGCCTTAAAACGCCCTAACAGTTGCGGGATGAATAAATTATAAAGATAAAGACAAACCTTTGCAATATCTGAGTTATATAATCTTTAACTTCCATGGTTCCTTTGTGAAACTTTTTGGACCCATATCATTTATTCTGAATTAGAAGTTTTTACTTGAAATATAACGTAACGGGTTGCTACTATCCCACTGTTGGGCAAAGTTCTAAATAGATGCTGAGTATATTTGTGAATTAGAATGAATGTGATGAATGGGAATGAATTAATGAAAATGAGAATAATATAATTTATTTTATATAGTTTATAATCGTAAAAATATTATAAATCTTGGTCCAAAAACATGGAATAATGAAATTTCCTCGAAATAATCTTTAATATTTAAATGAGTTAATCTTGTATGTATATATAAATATTTTCCGGAATCTCGGAAAAGGATCCAATGATTTTCCTGAAATTCACCATGTAGGAGGTTTCGGAGACGAAAAATCGATTTACCTAGGTATTATTAAAAAAAAATCGTATTATTCCACTTTTTGGGCATAAAAAATTTATTAACATTTAAATTTAATATAAAACACTATTTTTGCCGTAAATTGTCAAGTCAGCGTAGCTTATCCGGAAAAAAACGGTCTCGAGAAATGAAAATACCATAATCGAGCCCAACCTACCCAATAATTTTTTTTAACTGTTTTTTTTTATTTTTTAAAAAATTACCGAGAAAGTCTTGGTCAACCAGTTACTTATTATGTTAACGAAATTAGGAAATCTCGCTTAGGCAGCACCTCCTCAACCTTTATCACGATTTTTTTTTCTCATTTACTATATATTTTATTTTTTTATGTTTATGTGTGTGCAATATGAATGTGTATATAAGAGAGAGAGAGGTAGCGAGTATATGATCAACAGTTATCATCCTCCTGCCCTTCTCCCACTCTAAGTGGGGCCGGCACAACATGTTACAAACATGGTGTCATATGATTTGACTACGAATTTTACGACCGGGCGCCTGCCTCACCTCAACTTACCTTAGTCGTATTTTAAGACTCCTCGGTAAGAAAGAGGGTGGACTATTTTACTCAACCGGATACCACACGGTGGGACGACTTACCTTAGTCGCCTTTAACGACACCTCGGTAAGAAATGAGGTTGGTTTATTCTACACAGCCGGATACCACGCGGCGGGTCGACTTACCTTAGTCCGCTTTTACGACATCTCGGTAAGAAATGAGGGTGGTACTAGTGTATGATCAACAGTCTGAATACTTTATAGCTAGCGTTTTTTTTAACGTAGTTACATAGATTTTCTATTATGAAATTGTATTCACTAAACGTACACGATTTCGTGACGTATATATATTTTGTGGGGGTGGCAGTCGTGACCTTTATGTTGAATGTAATAAAGTTCATTCGTAACATTTGTGGGCGAGGGACGATCGGGCAACATTACTTTTCTGCGTAATTTGAAGGCTTGTATCTACCCACGTCACCTATATAAGAGAAATAAGGTTAAATGAATTCGAATGTCTTCTTTTTTAATTAACATCCTACATATCTCCTATATTAAGTTCCAATTATTATAGTTAATGACCCGTAAATAGCTTTAAACCATGGAGGATTTGCTTTTTGAGTAATGCAGTCTATTTGGGATGTTACTAGTTGAAATGTACTTTAACTTACAAATTTCTTGCATATGTAAATAATAAGTATTTGACCAGGTAAAAATGCAAATAAAAAAAAGAAAGAAAGCGCCGGTGACATGAATGACTCGAATCCTGGGTTCTTTTCTCTGGGGTCTTTTTCGTCCATCGTTACTATAAGCTATCAAAACATTACGTCATTTAAATATTAAAGACAAGCGAGATGCTGAAGATGACAAAAGAATTAAAAACTGTATTCTAAATTCAAAATCATGAACCATAAAATACCATGGCCATAGATTTTCAGTCATAAACAACAAGGACTTAACCTTATCTATGAAAGGCAAGAGTTGACAAACCTTTTTTGTCTTCGCTTACACTACGACTACCAAGTTTGAGGATGTGATGATCTACTTAAATTTAATTATAAAGATGATAAACTAGGGCAAAGATTCATTGAAATACAAAGATACTTTGATTGATAAAATTAAATATAGCTGTGCCCGCATCTTCACTTGCGTTATAAAGTTTTCCCACGTAAATCTCGACCCCGCGAGAATTTAACCGTAATGTTGTATTAGCTAAATCTTCATCAAGAACCTTTTCCTGAATCTATAATAAAATTAAACATCACTATCACTGAATAGATCATCATTATTTTCAGTCTTTCCTTTCCTTCCTGCCCTTATCCCACTCTAAGTACGGTTGCCACATGTTTTTCACTTCCATTCTCTCTTATCATTCGTCAACTCTGGCTCTACTCCTTTTATATGCATGTCATACTTCACACAATCCAACCATCTCTTTTTAGGCCTCTTGTCAAATATACAACAACATTCATATTTAACACTCGTTTGGTCCCATTTCATCCCTCCTGTCCATACCATTTTGATCTTGCACTTCTGGTGCAAGAAAAATCTCAAAAAGTTGAGCGCTTTATAAAAAAGTTATAAAGTGCGCAACTTTGAGATTTTTCTTTTGTATTTTTTCCAGTTTTCATACACCACAGATCCACCTTAATAAACTTTATTTATTAACTTAACTTTAACTTTAATTATTTTATTTATTATATATATTTATTTACCTCCTTTTTTATATTAGACTGTTTGGCTGGAATAGATTCCGATTCCGGAATAAGCCCGCCATTGCAAATTATGTTGTTTTTTATTTTTATTAATGCAATAAAGAGATTACAAACAAATTATGACTGTTTTATATTTATATGAAAAAAAATCGATAGAAAGTATTATTGTTATGGAAATCGATAAAGAGATGAATTTTACTTCGGTGTCATGCAATTTCAACAGATTGACAGATGCATGTTACTTACCCGTATTGCGTCTGTGTGCTCGGATTTCAGGTGATATGTGTGTGAGAAAGACTGCGCATATGTCGACAGGGTGGGAGTGTAGGTGGGGTGAGCGAGTAACTGCTCAGGCTTGTAGCTAGCTCGGTACATTTTATTGTAGCGCGCCTCTCTAGATACTACTGCGAGTGGAGTTTGCGTTTTATCGATGTCGATATAAACGAGTAACGGCGCACCGCTATTTTTCTCATTCCGTAGTGGGTATATTAACTGAATTGGACCATGAAGTTTAATGTTTGTTGGAGCTTGTGTTCTACGCTTTGTTTTTATTAAGAACCTTGTTTAGCTTATAATTGTACAATAAATTCGTTTCTTACAGTGAAATATAGGTCTGCGATTGTTATTTAGAAGCACAAACAATTATTTTTTTAAGCTACTCCAAATAGTCTAAAGTTAAAGTTATTCATTTCCTAACTAAATGACATGTTACAAATACATAAATGCAATGGTGGGACGGGTTTAAGAAAATATTACTATCTCCTATTACAGAGTCCACTTATTAATAGTGAAGATATTAATATAAATAAATATATGGGACACTTGGAAGATGACAGATAGATGGATAGAAAACTAGATGTTTATTTATGATTTATATGTAAAAATAAAAAGTATGTTTTACTCAATGGAATTACAAAATATTAAATAAATAACCTCACGTACCATTAACAACCCCTACAACAACACTACACGAGTACTGCGCTTACACACTAGGACATACTAAGCGAGCGTTTCACTTAGTAACCGAAGTATGTATCAGAATGTATGAGTATTGTGCCTTCATTAAGAATTGCATATATTTTCTTAATACGCAGATTAAAGAATAATAATTCTTAAACATAATTTATTTATAATTTACATCGTCCGCATTATAGTGAAGAAAAATGTCAAATATTCATCTCTACATGAGATATGCAGTTTTCATTCCTTATTAAGAATCCTCCTGTATCCAAATTCCTGAGAATTAAGCTACCTGCCTATTCATATTGAAGCAGCATGGAAAGACTAAGCTTTAATCTATAGCATATGCCTAGCAATTGGAAACGGCTGTCAATTTTCTACATTTCTTCTCAGGTCATCGTTATATTAGGAATTACTACATAATAATTATTGTAACCAATATGTTATGAAGCTAGCTGTCACGTGGATATCACTACTTTAAACACATAATTTATAACATATCGATATTGTGAAAATTGTAACGCGCATCACTACGCAGGTTTACGCGTCGCCGCTGGGGCGTCGCTTCAACTGCCCTCTATGAAGCCAATAATTTTATTACAAGTTCATTACGGCGCCCGCTGCTTGCCATCGTTTTTTGAACGATAGAGGTTGTAAGTATAGGCAGCTTGTACCTTGAAAATAGGCATGATTTGAGAATCGATATTATTTTAATTAGACTATTGGTTTCGACCCCACAAACGTTTAACCTAAACCTTAACCCTAAATCTTTTGGTTAAAACCATACAAAAATACGTTTCGTAGATCTTGAGAAAATCGTCCCCAAACAGATAGATATATAGATATTAATATTCTTGCAAAATTGACGCTTTATCACACCTAATATATTCTAGTTCATAGATAGACATTCTAGTTAAATAATATCAAAAGTAATTCAAATCCAAAACATGTACCTATGTAGATAAGTAAATTTACAGCGGGAGCGGCACGGGCGAGAGCAGAAGCATTTCCCACATTACACTGTTCCTAGAAAGAGTTTGGCATTCACACATATATTTACTAATATATAACTGTAATAAATCAGCTTGGAAATTAAACACAGTTTCATGCCATACAGTGTAAAATTTAACTATTTCTTAGATTCTTCTTTTATACATTCGTGTGATCGTTTGATCTTCTGTAATCGGGACGATCATTATATTAGTGTGTCCATACGATCGTCCGTAATATACGATACATGCAATCATACAAATCACCCAGTGATTTCCTTTGATGCGTGTCCTAAAAACCGGCAATAAGAATAAGCCAAAAATCTTTATATATATAAGTACGAGAAATTTCTAAAGACGATAATCGTAACTTCGTACGACATAAATCCTAAGCCTATACGAATACGCGTGTAACGGAATAAAAAATATGGCGCGAAAAAATCCTCTCTATTTACAGGTCTTATGTTTTTTTTTCAAAATGCGGCGTTTGAATTGGAGAGCAGCCCCGACGGGCAATTAAAATTCGTAATAACTACGAGGCCGAGTCAACGTAACTTAAACAAAGCGACAAAAATAATTAATCGCTGACACGCTCTCGCTGTAAAAGTGTCGCACCGCGGGGAATTTGGCGACACGCAAATTCATAACTTATTCAAAATCTTACAGAAAAGTACAGCGAATTAACAGCCACCTGAATAAATGATAACATCGCGGTAAATTTGATGTCAATATGTGTTAACACTAAGCTATTTAGTTCACGACTCGGACCCCTTTATCGCCCGACCCCCTACGCACACAGTCGTAGTTCACCCCGCTCCCGTTTGTATCTTCGATGTGTGGCACTTACACAGCGGGAAAAGTAATTTTTCACAGGTTACACGTAAACACACTAACGCTACAAAGCGAGTGTAGTGAGTGCTTTGCCCCAAGAAAAGTTTTGTAGAACAAAATTTGTTCACTAGTTGTGTCTAGACATGTCATGCTGTTGAGTTGGAGATGAATCTGTCGGGATTTATTATGCTACCTAGTTGAAACAATTAAGATTGCATTGAACTTGAAATGCCTTCAGTACTGTCGTTGCTTATCATATTAAAAAAGATGAAAAATCTCGAGCTTAAAGTTATTTCAAATTAATTTTATTTTAAGATGAAAATAAAACAATAAATCTAAAGGTAATACAGGTTTTCGTATATCTAAGTGTAAAAATTTACTAAATGCTAGAATACTTGCATTCGCAAGTGCCGCGCGAAAATCAAGGCAAGGGAATGAATGCATCGTAAATGATTACGGAATGTGCCCGAACGGGACAGGGATATTGCAGTCACATACTGCTCAGTCTGTTAGACAGAGATCAAATATTGAATATCGTATGCCTTGCAAAAAAGGGTTACGTAACGCCATTTTCCCTGTGAAAATTGCGCTAAATAACATCGCTTTAGGGTAGAAATTCCAGTCGCAAATCGGTACAATACGCTGTATCGGGTTTTGGCGCGAATCTGCGCCGGGCGGGGGGTTCGGTGGCTCTCAACTGTGGCAGATAATCAATATCCGCTTGGCTTGCGGACACTATAATAATATACGTTATTTTATAGCTGCGTTGTTCCAGCGTACTGTCCTGCCTAATACTCTATCTCGCTTTACTAAAAATGGACAGCGGCGTAGATTTGGTTAATGATAAGTGTGAGAAAGTATTTATCACGATAATGAAGGGTGATGTTTAATTGTATAATCTTGGTGAGAGGCGATACGGTGTGTTACGAGGGCGTATGTTCCCTGGATGTAATATATTTATTGAGGTATTCGTGCGGGCGCACGCGATGCGGACTTCACTTGTTCATTAGCGAACGAATTGAGTGCTATGAGCCACTTGACTGGCTTAATCTAATCGAAGCCACCGCATCATTATATTTCTTTATAATAGATTTTATTTTATTTTTTATTACACCCGTAACTTTCGATTGTTATCGAATACAATAGAACAGGGAATTTCTTACCGACATAGTTAAGGCAGCACTGGTTCTATAAACTTTTAGATTAATAATTTAATACTGCACTGAACATAATTCAATTTGTTCTGTAATTTAACTCAACAAGGTCAAATTAAAGCTCTGATGAAACCACAAAAATGTCATGTTAATTAATTCTGTGTTAACATTCGTTGCAATTTTATAATATTCATCCCTCTTGCTTACATACGTAAATATAGGTATATACCTAATCATGCAAAGTATTTTGAAATAGTAATGGAAAAATAATTCAATTGGTCCCCGTTGATAGAACGAGATAAAACAAGTTCAAAGAATAAAACTGGAAACGTCATAACCCTATTAATCTGCATTTTAAAATTGATCCTATAAGATTCACAATATTTATACATAGTTTAATCTGTGTATTGCCATTTGTTTCAACTAGATCTAATTAAGCCATTAAGAAAATGGTAAGCCACTTAAAATAATCATCATCAGTAGTTTTCTATCCGTGATTTTATGTTCTACTAATTCATATTTGGACATACGGATTTTGCTGTACGTCCAAGCCATTTTCCGGAATAAAAATTTTGTGGTAATCGTCCTCACCGATAATCGATTTACCCAAGAGGTGCTCTCATGGTAAATTGACGAGGCGTTTAGGATTAACTTATGGTGCCTAGCTATTGCCAAATAATCCAAAAGCAATTGATCCTTTACGAACAACACCACCATGAATGGAACAAAGTCATCAATTTAACTTTCTAGGGTAATAATAAGAAATCGATGAATAAGTCACGAATAATTGAAGAGACCGTTAGTGTAAAGGACGCTGCAAATGCGACATCTAGTGACCGCTGTTCTAGCGCCATACAAATTGCGTTACGCTAACGTGATTGAGTAGGTTAAAAAAACACGCACTAAGCACACTGTATCCAGAAGAGACATCCAACAATTTTGAAGATGATGAGATAAATATGGTTTTATAGGTAAACATGTGCTGTACTGGTCTGATATGATTCTGATGAAATTTTTGAGTTTTAAGTATTAGAGTCATGTACAGAGAGATATTGTGTTATTTACATATTGTACATATTATGATATAATTAGGTTGTTGGTGTGATTATTTCATATTTCTACTACATAGAACTTTTCGACTTATTCTACTTTTATCTATTTGTAAGCTATCTGATAGTAGATCACTGGTTATCACCAGTGAACGTTTAATATACATATCTGTATATTAAAGCATCAAAAAACTTGTTTGCTTAAGAGCATTTGTTTTATACTGGCTTTTAAAAATACGTATCTTTAATGGAATATAATGGGACTAATAACGGATAATTGACTAAGTACCGAGATAAAAAATAAATCCATCCCTTTCCAGCCCTATTAAATATTTGTATATCAAACATTTCACCAACTATTTGTCTGTTCCCAAGTTAATCGAAAACAAACGAATAAAGACACTTTGGCAATTGTATTGATATAATTATACCATGTGAAAGTAAGTTTCGTCAATTCGATTGTTTTATCTTTAAGCTTTTTTTTAACTAGTTCGTTTAAGTTCGTTTGTTTCGTACTTTGCCAGTGTCCGTGGCGCTTCTTGCAGTGCCATTTAATTCCATGTTTTACTATCAAGCACAGATTAGTAACTGCGTGTAAATATATTACCAACTATCGATTTATTTACAAGGTGTGGGACGGCGTTTGATGAATAGGCGTGTAATCGCCGACACTGTTTATTTTGTTTTCATAAATGGTTATCAATTCTGGTATGGATCAATAACTTAATCAGGTGCTTCATGATATTATTATTTCTGAATGTATTAAATATTAAGTTATGCAATACATACTAAGAGCTTTATTGATTGATTTTGAATTTATTTGTATATATTTTATATTACCTATACTGTCAGTCATAGTTTCCGTATGATATACGAGTAGAATAGACCACCTTCATTTCTTACCGATGTGTGGTAACAGACGACTATGGTAAGTTAACACGCCGTGTGGTATCCGGCTGAATAGAATAGACGACCCTTTTTATTATCAAGGTAAGTCGTAAGGTAAGTTGACCCGCCGTGTGGTATTAGGCTGAGTAGAATATACCATCGTCATTTCTTACCGAGGTGTCGTAAAAAGTCGCCTTATAATCTAAAAAATACTTACCTACATATGTAAAAGACTTGTAAAAGGTCGCCTTTTAATAAAAAAAATACTTACCTACATATGTAAAAGACTTGTAAAAGGTCGCCTTTTAATCTAAAAAATACTTACCTACATATGTAAAAGACTTGTAAAAGGTCGCCTTTTAATCAAAAAAATACTTACCTACATATGTAAAAGACTTGTAAAAGGTCGCCTTTTAATCTAAAATATACTTACCTACATATGTAAAAGACTTGTAAAAGATCGCCTTTTAATCTAAAAAATACTTACCTACATATGTAAAAGACTTGTAAAAGGTCGCCTTTTAATCTAAAAAATACTTACCTACATATGTAAATACTTATCTATTAAGTACGTACTACATTTATTTTGTACGTTAATACGAATTATATTCTGAACAAAATGCCTATTATCATATAGCACGCCCTATTATTCCCGGTCATTGAATACGAATACAGTTGATAATATAGGTAATTAATACTTGCAAATTGGTATTGAACATCATTGGAATATAACGTAGGTATAATGAATATAAAACATTATTATTTCTGTCAGATTATGTTACTGATGTATAATTTTTGCAGTTAATAAATATAGATTTCTATATTGTAAATCTTTTTCGCCGTGTATTATCCGGTTGAGTAGAATAGACAACCCTCATTTCTTACCCAAATGTCGTAAGTCTAAAATGTGGCCTATTGCAAAAAAGACAATGACTGTATCTAAAAGATTAACAATTTTTGAGGAAGGGTAACCGGTTAATAGTATATTATCCGGAACGGCTCAACGGATTTTGATGGAACTTTCAGTTGAAGATAGAGAAAGTTGTAAAGCAATGTATAGGTAGATTACTTTTATCCTCGAACTTCTGCAGGATAAGAATTTTCGCTGTGAAACTATGTGACACATTGATTTACTTGCAGGCGAAGCCGCGGACACTTTTAGTACAATATAATACTTAATTTCTTTTAAAAATTAATTAAATTATATTGTTGCATGAAAAGATCGTATCTTTTCTGATCGTATCTTCATTATCAGGTATTCTTAAATAAATTTAATAATTATAATTATAATAATTACAATCAAATACATTTAATATCAAATGTCAGTAATACAAAAAGTCTGTTAATGTCTATTCGTGGTACAATTTATATGAAAAAGATACATTAAAATAAAAATTGGTTTTTCGTAGACGCAGGTTCGTGACTCTCGGGTCGTTTGAGGGAGACCCGACTGCGTCCTTCATCCCTCTTCTGTTTGCAGATTTTCCACGAAACATACATACAACATACTTGGTATGAACGATATATTATAGAAAGGAAATAAATATATCATCATCCTCCTGCCCTTATCCCACTTTAAGTGGGGGTCGGCACAACATGTTATAAACATGCTGTCACATGATTTGGCTGCGTTTTTACGACCGGGTGCCTGCCTGCGGCTAGCTTAGCTTTGTCGTATTTTACGACACCTCGGTAAGAAATGAGGTTGGTCAATTCTATTCAGCCGGATACCACACGGCGGGTCGACTTACTTTAGGCGCCTTTTACGACACCTCAGTAAGAAATGAGGGTGGTACTCCGGCTGAATGGGAATTCAGCTGGATACCACACGGTGTAAAGGAAATAAATATATGTAGTAATAAAATAATAAAAAAGCTATTATACCACTTCTGATGTTTGTCTGTATGTTACTTATAGATTCCGAAAAGGCTGGACCGATTTTAATGAAATTTTCAGAAAATCTTTGATTGACCCAGCAGATGTTTCTGTAAAGTTTTGTTGCGATCATATATATTAAAATATAGTCCTGCTATCCTATCCTACTAATATTATAAAAGCGAAAGTTGGTCAGTATGGATGTATATTTGATACTATTTCACGGCGAATCCGCTGAACCAATATCGATGAAATTTGGCACAATTATTTCTTATACACCGGAGTAACATATAGGCTATAGAAATCCTGTTAATTCTACAGGAATAAGATGACATTGAAAAGCGCCATCTATTATCAACTTATCACGCAACAACAGTCCACGCGAACGAAGTTGCAGTTAAAAGCTAGTTCATTATAAAAACGAACAGAACTCTCTGGTATACGCATTATATTGGCGAACTGAATTTCTTACGGAATCTAAAATCAAAGCTTTTTGAAGTTCAATTGATCTAAATCCTTATTTACCCACAGGGGTGAGCTCATGAAACTTATTTTTTCAATTAAGCCGGACAGACCGTATATTTCCCCTTCGACACGTGCGTGCACCCCGTATTGCATCCCTCAGTGTATTGACCCAGGGATTGTTCATCAATTTATGAATCATCCCACCAATGACACTTACTATAGTGTAGCATGATTAGTGTCATTCAATCATCTTCTTGCCCTTATCCCACTCTAAGTGGGGTTGGCACAACATGTTATAAACATGCTGTCACATGATTTGGCTGCGATTTTACGACCGGCCTGACATCGGTACCTTAGTCGTATTTAACGACACCTCGGTAACAGAGAGGGTGGTCTATTCTACTAAACCGGATAACACACGGTGGACCAACTTAACTTAGTCGCCTTTTACGCCACCTCGGTAAGAAATGAGGTTGGTCTTTTCTACTCAGCCGGATAACACACGGCGGGTCGTCTTACCTTAGTCGCCTTTTACGACACCTCCCTAAGAAATGAGGGTGGTACTATTCTTTTTAGCCGGATACCACACGGCGTGATTAGAGTCATTCAATATAGATATATTAACAAATAGCGTTTACCCCCAACTTCGTTCGCGTAATAAAATAAACAGTAGCTTCTGTCACTCTCCAACCCTGCTAATATCTCCATCATGAAAACCAGTTCGATCCGGAAATACAGACAGAGTTATCGTTTTCTCGAAAGCATAGTTTATTTATTATAGTAAATAAACCGTATTACTTTTATTAACTATACATTGTAATAGCTCAGTTAAATTTATTCATAAAACAGAAACAAAAATACAAAAACAATATAAAAACTTTCTTAAAATAACTCTTTCGATATAAGCCAAACAACGTGAAATAAAACCTTTAAATTACAGTTTTGACTTGACTTTAACACATCGTGAATAAAAAACTTTCATTGGTCAATAATAGATATATAATAGCGTTTTTTAATATCATCCTATTCCTGTTGAATTAACAGGATTTCTATACGTTACCTCGATGTATAAGGAATAATTGTGCCAAATTTCATCGAAATTGGTTCAGCGGATTCGCCGTGAAAACAAAAATACCGACAGTGTCTGTCGGTATTTTTGCATTTATAATATTAGTACATAAGGATAACTTTATAAAATTTCGTATGAGTTAATTTGTTTGGTATAAATTTATTGTTTGAAAGTAGTAGTAGTTCAGAGTATAGAGTATTTACTAACATTCTTTTAATTTTCTAATACTACTCTAATTCCATCCTATTACAGTTATTGTGCTATAAACTATCTTTGCGACTGTAATTCACTGAAATAATCATTTTACAGCATAATCCGGCTGTGCAATTTATTTGTTAGAGGAGCTTAATTAAAAATGAACTCTGAGCGTATTAAATTACATATCCTAAGCGTCGCTCGGCCTCCTCTAGTGCCTAGAACGAGGAAATTTACATATTATTAATTTACAGAGCAACAGCCCCAACGGTTGGCAATCCCTGTAATTTGGGCCTTTAGTTGATGTCTACTGGTTGACAAACAGGCTCTATATCATTTTGAAATTAATTAGTATCCAGAATCTATGATACATTAGGGAGGCCACTAAAAATAAGCGAAACACTAATAAGGACTCACCGTGTTCATTAGTTTGAGTGGTTATCCCATTTCTTATTCTTCACACCAATACACAATATATAATAAAAGGCTTTAAACCCTTTTCTTGTTATTTTTTATACTAATTTTATTGTGTATAGAAAATAAATAAAGATATTCTATTCTATGTTCTAACTTTATGTTTAATGATGATAAATCTTTAAAATCATTCGATACATATCGCGAGAAGGTACATGTTATCATTGCAGGCAATGTGTATGGTAAAACATTATAATCCTCTTGCCCTTATTCTACTCTAAGTGGGGTCGGCACAACATGATTTAAACATATTGTAACCTGTTTTATAGGTATTTTAAGATCGGTTAACTTAACTTAGTTGTGTTTTATGACACCTCGGTAAGAAAAACGGTGGTCTATTCGACTGAACCTGATACCACACGGCGGGCGCATACTAAAACAGAGTAAATAATATTAAGAGAAATGAAGCTTTCGTAAAGCATCCGTTTTCAATAAACAAAATGCAAACACTTTCGTACCTATCGATTCGAATAAAAACTAGTTGGTAATATCTTCAATTTGCATATTTTAATTGTAACAGGAGGGAGTCCCTGTATAAGTGCGGAATAGGCAACCGATTTGCATACATCGTCGCGACACCCCGCTAACAAATTTCTATTCCAATAGACTAAGAGCTAGAGATTTTTAAATATGGTACGGATTTGCTTAAAATATTAATTCACAAGAAAGTTATTATGGTTTTGATGATCAGAAATGATAACGCACGTCACTGTATAATAGAAAATACTTTTACCGCTATCTATAAAATCTATCTATCAAATAAAATTAATAATGTTATTGCAACAGCCTAGCTACAAAAAAATAAATTCGCAACATCAGTAACTTAGGTGGAAGGTATTAAGGCTGAAATAGCGTAAGCTTATAGCAAAACCTTCACTGTATTTTTTTTATTATCTAACATTATATGACGGGTTAAAGTACTAAAAAATTAACTTGAAATTTAAGCTAAACAGGACCACAAGGTATTTAGAATCTTTGGTTTACTTTTATTATATGATTAGTTACATTGGTGATATATAAGTTAGTAATCAAAGCTTTTAAATGTATAAAGCAGGCGCTCTTTCACTTACACCATATTATGTATATTCTGAAGATTAAAAAGACACTATTATAACCAATTACAATAATATCTACTAAAGACTTAAGCGTAATTGTACAATTTGACATTACACTTCAGTCTTTAGTCGTACAAATTTTTAAAATTCTTCTCTAAGCATCTTATATTCAAACAAAAATATATAAAAAAAACCTTGCTAGAAAACTCATTTATAGAGATAATGGTATATATTGTGGAAATGAAATTAACTCATATAAATGATAGGTAAAATACGACGCTTGCATGGACGACGTAAGACGTGTGTTCAGTGGATCTTATACTATTTAAAGAGCTGCGATCATCGAATATGGAGTATTGTGATTTATATTATATACGCAAAAGAGATATTCACTTTATTTTTAGGTACAATAAGAATGTTAGGGTGCCAGGGAGTTGTTTACTATTGAAATCTGCATATTGTTATTTGAGTATTTGTAATCATTTGCCGAGTATTTGGCTAATGCGTAAATAAGTAATGAATCATGTAAATATATAGCACGCTTAGTATTAAAGTGACCGAACTCAAAATAGGCTTAATTCAGTTAGATACATTGTAATCCTTATTTCAATATCATTTATGACATCACGCTACAACAATTAGAAAAGCTAGTGTTTTCTTGCTCTTCCAAGTTATTGGTCTCTTTAACACTGACGAGTTTTAAAGGTTACGCTACGCTTTTGTTGCAATTTACCAGTTTATTTTTTATTAATACATGATTCTTTGTACGACAAGAAATATAAAGAAAATTGTTGTATTTTTCGCAATAATTAAATTTTTTTGAATTTAGAATATCGTGAGTGATATTCACAGTTAATGTATAGAAACCGGCTATACGCACTTCTTATTGTATCGGGTGAGCTCGACTAATTTCAAACCCATTCGGGGCCATTATTCATGAGATCTTTATAAGGCGAGAACTCAGTTTCGTATTATATATAGAGTAGGGGAGCTATAGACAAGCCCGTGAGTGCGATTGTCCAACAAATAATAAGAGAGGAAAGATAAGGGACACATGCTTTCTTTGTCTAATCACATATAAAAAACAGAGACCCTGTCACCCGATAAAATAAGACGTGGGTATAGTAAGTTTTTATACATTATAGTAGGTTTTTACACATTAGTAGTGTTTTTTATATTAACTATAGAAAGCCTTATTTGCTTTCTCTTTTTTTTCGATGGGCACATTTTATGATGCTCTTCTAATCTAGTATAATAGCTCTTTGGAGTATAGCCCGTTTCTATACATTAAGTAATTCAAAATTTAATTTTCCTATAATATTAAATAATTATAATATTATATTATTAATCATCGTCCTCCTGCCCTTATCCCACTCTAAGTGGGGTCGGCACAACATGCCGTCATATGAATTGGCTGCGTTTTTACGACCGGCCGCCTACCTGACGTCAACTTACCTCTGTCCTATTTTAGGACACCTCGGTAAGAAAGAGGGTCTATTCTACTAAACCGGATACCACACGGTGGGTCAACCTACCTTAGTCAACCTTTTAAGACACCTCGGTAAGAAATGAGGTTGGTCTCTTCTACACAGCCGGATACCACACGGCGGGTCGACTTACCTTAGTCGCCTTTTACGACACCTCGGTAAGAAATGAGGGTGGTACTATTCTATTCAGCCGGATACCACACGGCGTACAATAACCTAATACATTTCTTTTTGTATCCCCACGCGGACTATTTATATTCCAATCATCGATTCTTAATACGGCACTAGTCTTGTCATAAACAACGAGGTTAAGTGCTCCGTAAATATCTGTAGTCTCCCTTCTTTACCTTCCGCGCTTTTGGTTTTAGTTTATTTTAGTCAGCAATATCTTTGATTTGACGGGAATTGAGAGGAAACTGTGAGCGCGGCAGTAATACGGTCATACTTATTTTAAGATCTAAATGTTGATTGATGTTGGATCGAACGAGCTCGTGTAGCGATCGAACGAATTCGTGTAGCGGTTTTTTTATCGATTTACCTGTATTATCATGTCTATTAAATTCTTTTAATATTATATTAGTACCTGGGTAACCATGGTCGATAATTTTTTGAAATATATTAAATGCAAAAAAAATACAAAAAGCAGTAGTAATAACAGGGGCTCGATCCCAGATATTTTTACTTCTTTAGTCCGCCCCTTATCCATTAAGGTCTACACTTTACGAATGACAGCTAAAATATCTTACAGATACTATTCAACATTTTAGCATTTTTTCAGCGCCTGAAAACAGGGATAAAACGACATTTTTTATTTAAAACCTAGCTACATTGATTTTTTTCTTCCAAACTCCCAAATATTTCTATTTACAAAAAAAAAAATTCAAAAAACATTTTTAAATTTAAAAAAATCGTCGTTCACTGGAAGCGGGGCAATATCCCAAGATACCGTTGGTTAACGTGCCAAAGTGATGAACTTCCTCACACTATGTCTTTGAAGTAATACTGCCTTATGTATACGACTCTAGATCCAACTGTTAAGCGAAAGCCCCCTAATATGTTGGTCGAAGCACTTCGCAATTAGACCATTAATCGAAACATCGATAGGCGCAGTTATTATATTTATATTAAGTACTATCCCGTTGAGATTTTTTTTATAGAATGAACGTTAACAGAAGCCTTTAAGTAATGCAATTTTTTTATCCCTTTAGTTAGAAGTTTTTTATCCCTTTTCCTCAAGAAAAAGGGGGATCAATATTGGTCCAGTACATTGGATTAGCCGTGAAACCGTAATAAACAGATATACTTTCGCATTTAAAAAAAAGTAATTAATTAAAATTAATTTGCTATAATCCGCGATAAAGTAATATAGAAAATATATGTAATGAAAACGGAAAGTCCACTTTACATTTAGCATTATTTATATTTTTTATTTGACTTTATCGTGGATTATAGCAAAATAACTTTAATATTACTTTTGTATTATGGATCTCCGCAAAGTAACTATCAATTATTTCGCATTTATAATTTTAATTATGGGTACGTTAAATAAATGTTATCGTCACTTAAGCTGCTAGTTAACAAAAGAGGGCAAATGTCTCCTCTTTTTTAATAAACGGCTTTCGATACATTCCGATTTTTTAATGTTTATATACTTACGCCATCTCTTGGCGAGTAGCAAATATATTTTACAACGCAATTTTTTATATCTGGATATTATCAAGATGAAAAAACTTAAGTTTGAATTACAATAAATATATTATTGTAATACAGTCAAATTGGGTAACTTTGAATTTACGGGTAACATTGAATAAAACGACTAAAATAATTATTAATTTTTTTTTCAATATCTGTAAGCTGATTTAAAACTGATAACTGAGTGAAATGAAAATATTAAATGTTCTAGTTGTCAAATGTCATTTAAAATTTATAGTTTTGAAACAAATTTTGACACTTTTTCGAAATTTTCTGTTCGCGGTTTTTTAGCAGTGAAAAGTATGTGAGTTACATTTCCAATTTAATTACAGAAAAGGTGTGTAAAACACATGATTTTCGGTTTCTAATGATCAATTTTACGTTGAAATTATACTTTTTCACATAATTTCATGATTTTGCATCGTTTTATATCCATTGACAGGGAAATTTGTGGACCACCCCTATTTTTAGTTAAATATGGGTAACTTTGAACGGTTCAAAGATACCCAATTGCATTATCTTAGTTTATGGGTAACATTGACAAAGAGTTATTGATTTCTAAAAATATTTTCAAGTACATATTTTAGTACATCCAGTAATTCCAGTAGAATTATTTTGCTATAATCCGCGTTTATTAAAAGAATCTATGTATTGCTAAACGTATAAAGCAGGCAACATTCACATACCTTATACCTACATGCAGGACGAGTCACCACACGTATCGTAATAAAATCCAATCCGGTGCTTTAACAAGGATGAAAGCTTAGCTGTATAGCTGTGATAGCCCAGCGGTAACAACGTCGGACTCTTTCGAAGAGGTCGCAGGGTCAAACCCAGGGCAGGCATCAATGAGTTTCTATTAAAACTTATGTGTCTAATTGTGAATTACAATTTATCACACGTTTTTCTGTGAAGGAAAAGATTGCGAGGAAACCTACGTATCTCTAGAGAATTATAGGGATATGTGTAACCTACTAATCCGCATTGGAGCAGCGAAGTAGGTCTTAGCTCCAATCCTTCTCTCCAAAGACGGAGAGAGGAGGCCTATGGTCAGAAGTGGGATAGTAACAGGTCGTTACTCGCGGTCATGGTTTCCAAACAAGGAAATTACTATTATTAAAAAGAAAACATCGTTTTCATCTCAAAAGAGCATCAAATAACAAAAAATAAAGATAAAATGTACATTGAAGATGACATCTCATTCATGGAATGGGGTGAATTATTTTTCAAATTCTCTTGCCAACCATTAATGTTTTGATCTCATTTGAATGGTAATTGATTACAGAATTCGTTATTTAGGTTTGATTTTTAATAAATATTTACAATTACAAATAAATATGTATTCGTTACAAAAAAAAATCTACCCATATGTTGCTAATATTTAGTAAATGGCAATTTTAAGTAAACGGTTGGCTGTTAAGTATGACAAGTTGACTTTATTTGACAGATCTATTTTTCATTCATTCAGAACATAAGTATAATTTTACCCATGATACGAAAATTCTGTGAATTCAAGGATTTTTAGTTTTCGAAATAATTCCGTTCAAAGTTACCCAAAACTCAAGGTAACTTTGAACACGCACAAAAGCATATTTTTTTTCCATTTCCTTTCTAGTTATTTAGTAATACAGTTAGTTATTCTAAAACTCGGTATAAAAGAACACTCATTATTCATCAAAACCTTAAATAAGGTCATCCTATTTTTTTATATTTTGAAAAATCTGAAAAAGTCATTCAAAGTTACCCAATTTGACTGTACCCATTTAATACTATAAATTTTATATTCATTTAACAAGGCACGCATTTTTTATTTTATCACTTGCAATACTTGAGCTTGTTTTGTTTTTAAATAAAATCAACATTTCTTATTGAGTAATTAAATAAAAAAACTAAAGGTTAGTTTGACAACTTTGAATCGCCGGGCTTTAGAACTTATTAGACGATAAAAATAAATAAAAAATCACTTCATGATTTATATTAGCTATTTGATATAGCAAAGTTAAATTTAATAAACATCATTTTTTAATCTATGAAATGTAATCATAAAGCATTTGAATTTTACTAACAGGGATCAGGTACGGTAAAAGCGAGATTTTTAGTATAAGTGGGTCACATAACAACTAACGGAAACTGAGCTCTGTTTACCTGTGTCAAATGCCCGTGGGACGAAGAAAAATTATCGGGTGAGAAGGGCAGAGGAGGTCTTATAGAATTGGTTGAGGAAAGTTGTACGCGTTCATAACTTATTCACGATACAATGCCTGCACTACGATTTAGGAAGTAAAATAAAACAGTGGGATTGACGCCAATACATTAATGAGAGAAAATTATTGTAAATTTCAAGACAGTCTTTAAATGTTAAGAAATTATATTCCTTTAGTGCATAAAGGGTATGCTCACAAAACATTGGTCATATTTTAGGTTTAGATATATATTACTTATTATTTGTTTAAACAGTCTTTAATAAAAATAAAATTTAGACAAATATCAATTTGAATTTCGATTTTGTCATACGAAAGCTCTTAGCGCTTGAATAATAATTTCTTTGAATAGTCTGCGTTGCTAGTAATGATCTGTGAAACAGAACAACACAGTGAGAAATACCGAAGTTAATTCATTATATAGAGAAATTGCGTTGTCTTGTATATTTTTAGAGCTGTTTCTTAATTCATAAATGTCATGGATATATTGTTTTGGAAAATGTTATATATGTACGAAGCGTTCAGTTATATTTAATGTGGACAACATACAACGGATATAGATTCTTCAAAATATAGAAAAATAATCGAATCTTATTGAAAGACTGACCAGTAGTTATTATAAGTAAAAATTCTAGATCTTTAAATAGTAGAGTTAATTTTTATGAAATTATTATTTGAACAAACATGATTATGTAAGCCAAATAGCAACTTTCAAACAAAAGATATAGCGAAACAAAGACCACCCAAACACTTTTAAATGCGCAATCCGTGGTTAACAATAATCCAGCATCTGGTTGAGTTTATATCTGTAATAAATCAGACGAGGAACGCCAAAAAATATCTATTAACGAAGTGTCGATCTGGGTCGGTCTGCGTGCCTATTCTGAGTTGTATTATCGATTTTCATAACGATTACGATTGTTTTTAAGTAATCGATGCTCAACAATATATCACTCAGAAACATTAACAGTATTGAACATAAGTAAAATTGATGGATAATCTTCTCTTATTTTGGAATGAGAATTAATATAAATATGATGTATTTTTATGTCATGGCAATAAGGGGAGTCGATATTTTTTTTTCGAATTGACTATATGCTGTTAGCCCTAACGCCTTTTACAGCGTCACCGGGTGGGAAGGGCGAGCGTAGAAGCATCTCCGAAGTTGCGAAATGCGGAGAGTAGAGCGCAGAAGCTCTACTAGCGTCGGGGAGGCAATAAGGGAAAATCAGAAGCATTGTCGTAGTGCAAATGATCGTATAATTTATGCAAGTGTGGGACAAAATCGTCCTAAATGAGACCAGACTACGGTTTAGTGTAATAATATGTGGCTGGCTGATTTTTTTGAGACTAGAACAAAACGTCAGGTTTTACTATTAAAGTCACGAACAACGCCATTTACTAATTCTTTACTGGTAAAGATGCTGTATGTGCGTTTATTATATGTATTTTTAGTGACAATCGTTATTCAATCACTTTTTCGTATGTTACTAGGAAATTCTAGTCTATATTGATTTTACTGATCATTGCAAATTTTTAACATAGCAGCAATGTTGCCAGTCTTTCATTTTCTATAAATCAGCTGGGGCACCAGCACTTTTGACTTTGTTTCTCCTCCTTTTTGACATCCTGTTTCTATGGCTTTAATTTGTATGTTAATACGGACATCAACAAGTGAGTACGAAGGGTGTCACTTACAAAACCATACTGGTTGCTGTGTCTTGCTGCAAGGCAAAAGTGAAACGGCATCATCTATGCTTCAGTGCATATTAGACAACATCATCACTATCACCAGGTATAAATGCAGAATCGCGTATGTAGATGTAGTCATCAAATATGATATATGTAAGTTCTAACTTTTCAAACAATCTAGAATAGGTCGTTGCTATGCGTCACTACCAGCTAAATTGGACCGACTGTAAATTAAAGTACGTGCCGTGTAAATCAATGGAAGATTTACACCTTGGCTGGAAGAATATGTAAACAAAGACGAAAACAGGCGTGACTTTGGGATTGCGTTGATAATAATATTCAACGAAAACACTCTTTTTTACTAGTCGATTTACAAATTGAATATCACCACGTCTGTTTTTGGCGCATTAATCGTTATTTCTAACATAGTTATTATTATAATCACAGTAATAATATAAGCGATGGTCGAAACATCACAATAAATACGAAAAATACATTAGCATTAAGTTTGTTTTAAAATACATACGCCTAACACAACATATATGGATGAATTTTAAATATACCAAACCAGATAAAAAAGTTAAAAAACACATTTATTGGATAATACCTATTTTACTAATTTCAATTTTGTGTAACCATAAAATTTTGTAAATTAGAAAAATTTAGATTAGTGCCTACAAAGTGATACCGAAGTGACAAGTAATCACATCCACATTAAAATGCAATAATAATTTACCTTCATTATTCTTTTTATTTTTTATATATTATTTCTCTTTTTTTCCTAAACTTAAGATATTTTGTGTTTATCATTTCAGATTTTTTAGTTACTATATTACAATTAAATAATTTTTCAAAAGCTAATAACTTCCTTTTCGTGACACTATTTTTTTTTATAAATGTCACATTACAACATTTTGTTAAACATAACCGTGGTTTTTATCAACATGTCCAATCGTTCGACTAAAACGAACAGAATAACGCAATGTAGAAATGATAAGTTGGGTAGTTAGGTAATTATTACGCAGCAGTGCGATTAAGTAGCTTTTCAACAGTGAACGAAAAAGTTGCATATCGGATACTTAGTAACCATCTCACAATTTCAAATAAAAATAAACGGCATGCTCCCCAAGCTCTAATTACATCAAAATATTGCATCACAATTTTTATAATAGATGCATTCGACGTTTAACGTTAAGAAACAGCGTGTGTCCTCTATGCACTAATAGCAATTAAGCTGATTCGAAATTCCAATAACATCTAAAATTACTAAAATAAAAGAAAATAAATCCGAAGCTAGAATAACATGCAACGTTTACGGAGCTGACGATAAGATAAACATGATTAGTCCCGAAATAACGGTCAAGGAATTTCGATGCTATTGCTGTTTCTATTTACTTATATCTTTTAGGGCTTTTTATACTGAAATGTCATAAAAATATGGATTTTGTTCAGTGTTATTAGACCTACAGCTATGGTAAAGAATATTTTTGAAATTGTAATAATATTATACTTATCTGGTTTATCTCATAATATACACCATATTATACTAATTACTTAATTTGATTCAAATAATTTATGATTACGAACAAATCTCAAATCTGTTTCATCTGTTTCATAAGTGCGAGAAATAAATATTAGATATGTTATCTAATATTTACGTATTTAAGTAAAACAAGTTTGACGTATATACTTTTTCGATACCAATGTATCTTTTTGGGACAATATTTAATACATATATATAATGAATATTTTTTTAACGAATTCGCGTGGAAAATGTAAACGTTGTAATATTACGTTCTACTCAACAAAAGATGGCAGCACATAAATCAAACATCGTAATTTGCTGGTTTTTCTTTTTATATTCTAAAATTTTAAATATAAATATTATATATTTTATATAATAACGCAAGAACGAAATATAGGTAATAGGTGTATATTCAGCTCGCATTATGCTTCAAATAACGTCCAGAGTAAGATGTTTTATTTTGAAATTACTACCTCAGTTTTCATTTTGTTTTGTTTAAGATAATAAATATTTTGGAGTTAAATATTTAATGTATGGCTACTATATTTTATGTAGGATCAAGTCGCTTTATATCGAACAAGAATAAATTCAAAACAATGTAATAAATTATGAAAATTATTAGTTGTTATGACGTCTGGGCTTAAATCAAAAAGTCAAAGAAACATTTGATGAGTACCATACGGCAGGTCATTTGCTATCAATGCGTGTAAAGTTAAAGTCACCTGGCTGCATACGTCACTCCGACAGCGCGCGCTATTTTTATTTTGGTATTATTCTGTCTACTTACTACTGCCAACGCTCCACTTGCCACTATAAAAAGCCAATATCAACTTTAACGTCGTTGAGATTGCCCGCATTATCTCATGATTATCGCGTGTCAAAACATTGCCACGCTCGCGATACTTCGCATGTAATCTGATAAACGATGTACGCTGCACGCTTCGCGCTTCTGCATCATCCTTTTCTTACGTACACATCGTACAACGTGCTATCCTGTTCTGCGGGTCATCCATTTCATTCATGCGCGGTACACCTCGGCGGGCGCGCTGTTTACAGACACAAACAAACTGTACACTGCAAACCGCTTAGCTTTAAGTACGAGACCGTGAAAGTGATATTGTCAAATGGTTCTTTCTCTCTTTCTAAAAGCCGAGTAGTGAGTTCGCGTATCTCAGATAGATGTCGCTAGGCGTATCGTTTTATAGCTCAGATGTGATATAAATGTCACAATAAATTTGGGCGCGACGTTGCCGGACTTCACCACCCGATGCGGTGGCGGGTGCGAGTTTATAAGCGGCAATATTATAGTAGTAACTACAAAGATGTTATGGTCGGGGCACAGAGGTTAATTTGGGTTAAGCGGGGTGCAGGTATAAGTTGGCATGTGTATGTGAGCGTCGCGTATCGTAACGAGCGTGGCACACTCATGAACGCGAACTGTCAGTAGCTAATGCGAGCGATGCGCTGTGATCGCTCATTGTGGTGCAGCGTGTCCGCGCGGTTTATAGCATTTAATTCAATTTAGTAATTGATACGTTTGTCTGCCCACTTTGCCGCTTTGTATTTTACACATGGTCATAAAATTTTACTGATAATATGTTGCATGATGAGATTACAATCACCGTTAGCATTGTTTATTGTATTTATTTTCATTCAATACTTTTATTATTAAAAAATTATAGTAGTAATAAAAAAATATTATAAAAATCTGCCAGGAATTTTACTACATTTACCATTACTCTAATAGGAAAGTATTTATTTAAATAGTTTAATTTAATTGAATAAATAATAAATTAGGTATTATATTTAATTATCATTAAAATTATAAATAAATAGTGTTAAGATATCTGATCATATCTGAGACACTCATTGCGCAAGTGAATTAATCTAACAATCCAAATTTAATCAAAACCAAATAAGAGCAAAATTGTCAAACTGACATGTGCCTAAACATGGTAATTCACGCGCCGCATTCTTCGATACACCGCCGGAACCGTTGCGGCTTACACACTTACAAAACATATTCTCATTGCCTTAATACCCGTTTAAATTTACCGTAATAACACCTTAATAGCTTAAAATTAAAGTTCAAATTCGTTTAATTGTTTTACTTTAGTATCACACACATGTAGCATTGCATGTGTAGTTGTGTACAGTAGTGGACATGGTGTGTACATTGACGCATATTCTCCCTACTGTTATAAATGAAATGTGTAGCTTTCACGAGGGCACACAACTGTAAATTAATGTTTTATCAGATTTCCTGCATTCGAAATTGAAACGTATTTTATTAGGCATTGAATATAATTTTAACGTTGAGTTGATTTGTTTCTTGAAGCATTTTGCATTTGTAAAGGTGCTAGTTGTTGGTAAATGCGTGACCTGTTATTGTGTGTATTAGGTTACTTTAATCACAATTTGGAGTGGGCCGCGATATGGCTTTGGAAGTGACGACCTAGCAACAGGGTTAAATTGAATTGTTTTATTGACCCGCTTAATTCTGTGGATTTACTTCTTAATTAACGAATAATGTGATAAAGTTTTTTTTATAGAGTACACTGGTAGATATATTAGAGAAGAAATTTCATGGAGAAGTAGTTTACTAAGAAAAACTATTTTGAAGTTTAATTATAAAAAAAAATTATGTATCTTATTGCCAGAATTATCGTAAGGTTCTTGTGGCGAAAGTTTTTTTTTCTTTCGTAGCACGTGCTGCGGTCGTATCCATTTTCCCGCCATATTTTACGTGTAATAAATAGTTCCATGTGCGAAAACTTTTTTTTGCTTTCATATAACAAATTGGTGTTACTTAAATTGATCCATAGTAATAGCACAATTGTCTGCCTGTCTGTTACGTTTTCGCGACTAAATCGCTGAACTAATATTGATGAAATTTGGCACAATTAAAACTAGAGTCTAGTGTATAAGCTTTAATTGTGCCAAAAGTCTAGTGATTAGACTAAAGGAAACGATAAGAAACTAGGTACCGTTTTTCTTTCGGTAAAAGGGAAAAATACACTTGCATTATAGAGGGTACTTAAGCGCTTAAGTTGACGAAGTTTAAATTAAAGACAATTTTTTATGTAGTTACTTTTTGATACTGTAGTATTTTAGAATATTTTCTATTCTTTTCTTGAATAGTTTCAAAATACCTGGACGTAAGTAGTCAGATTACATTAGATTATTTTATAAATAAACTTTTTTTTTTAAATGGCGCAAATAGTATCTATAATTTTAAATGCTTTGAAAGAAAGAAATAAGAATAATATTTAATGATAATGTAATGTATTGTAGTGTAATTGTATGAATAATGTATGAATGTATTGTAATTTGCCTACTAAGGGACACGTTTTTTTGACATGTTTACATTTAGTTTAGTGTCCAAAGCCTAAGTTAGTTTTAAATTACCTTAAATTATGTACTACTAGCTTTTACCTGCAACTTCGTTCGACTGTTGTCGCGTGATAGGTTGATAATAGATGGCGCTTTGCAATGTCATCCTATTCCTGTAGAATTCACAGGATTTCTATAGCCTATATGTTATTCCGGTGTATAAGGAATAATTGTGCCAAATTTAATCGATATTGTTTCTGTGGATTCGCCGTAAAAGAGTAACAAACATACATCCATACTCACAAACTTTCGCATTTATAATATTAGTTGGATATTGTTTTTTTGCTATTGGGATTGGGATATGGGATTTTTTTTAAACCTATAGGATATTTTTTTATTCTTTAATTTAATTATTTAAACATTTAATTTATTGAAAAAAAAATTGCTATTGAGATTGGGATATGGGATTTTTTTTATCCTATAGGATAAAAAATAACATATATGTTAGCATATACGTAAATTAAAAAGTTAAAGTTTGTAGTGCAAGTATTTTTATGAACCCTGCATGTATCAGGTATGAAAACATATAGTACACTCTACTATACTATATTCTATTACTATCTGTGCTAGCGGCTTCGCTTGAGTGGAAATCTCAAAATTTTTCCCGAATTGAAAGTTTGGACATTAAAGTAGTTATTGTAAGTTAATCATATGAGATAGAGACATGCCGTCGCTGACTTTTTTGTAGTATTTTTGTAGATATACAATTCTCTAGTACATGACTTTTGTATATCTCTATTGTTTTAAACGAAGCACGCGCAGCAGGCGAGATAAAACCGTAATCTTGAATATTTAAATGAGTTAATCTTGTATATATATTTTGGGAATCTCGGAAACGGCTCCAACGATTTTCTTGAAATTCACAGGGGTTTTGGGGGAGAAAAGTGGACATAGCTAGGTTTAATTAAAAAAAAACGTTTTATCTCTGTTTTTGGGAATAAAAAAAAAATTACTTTAAATTTATTGAATATTATGAAAATACCAAGGATCAAGTCCCACCGACCCTATTATTTTTTCTTTTTTTTTTGATGTTCCTTTTTTTATTTCGGTTTTCGGTCAACCACGTACTGTAATATTAACCTTAAACTTACGGAAGAATCGCAAAACCTTTTAGTAAAAACAGTTGAGAATTTAGAGAAAATCGATCACATACAGATAGACAGCTTTTGGGGACTTTCATCCTCTTACCCTTATCCCACTCCAAGTGGAGTCGGCACAAAATGTCTTCTTCTTTCATTCTCCTCTATCATTCGTCAACTCTGGTGCCACTCCTTTAACATGCATATCGTTTTTCACACAATCCATCCATTTTTTTCGACCTCCCCCTAGCCAGGGGACTTTGTTTTAATTAATAAGTATTTAATTAATATGTATTATAGATCTCTGTAAAGTAACGCCTAATTCTATAAGTATCTAATATAGAAAATTATATCGCCCGTTGTAACATTCCCATGCATCGCAAAACGGACACGAACTTTTTGCGTAACGTTCACTCTGCGTTGCGCTATGTCTTGTGTACATAATCAAAGAGTATAATATTTAAAGTATAGTTGCCTTGGCAGTGGTGCGCGGCTGCCGAGTAAATTAGAGAAAGACCGGGTTGTAACTTAGAGTTGCACTGACATTTAGAAAGAATTGTAGTGATATACTCTGTAGATAATTGTCAAAATATTTGCTACAAATTTTTTAAAAACCCTACTAATATTATAAATGCGGAAATTTGTGAGTATGGTTTTATATCTGTTACTCTTTCACAAAGAATCCGCTGAACCAATATCGATGAAATTTGCCGCAATTATTCCTTGTACACCGCAATAACATATAGACTGTAGGAATCCTGTGAATTCTACAGGAATAGGATGACGTTAAAAAGCGCCATCTATTATCAACCTATCACACGACAGTCCATGCGAACGAAGTCGCCGGTAAAGCTAGTAATTTATAGAAGCAAGAAAGCTGATAGCCCAGCAGTGAGACCATGCGACTCTTTCGAGGGGTCACGAGTTCAAATTCGTGCAGGCACCAATGAGTTTTTCTGTTAAAATTTGTCTATTATTGATAAATGCAATGTGTCGCATGCTTTTCGGTGAAGGAAAACATCGTGAGGAAACCAGCATATCTCTAGAGAATTCTGGGGTAATTCTGTAACCTAACTATCCGAATTGGAGCAGCGTGGTAGATCTTAGCTCCAACCGTTCTCTCCAAAAACGGAGAGAGGAGGCCTATGCCCAGCAGTGGGATAGTAATAGGACGTTACTTACTTTACTTTTTACATTGACCTGTGTGCTTAGTGCGAGTTTTTTAACCTACTCGATCGCGTTAGTGTAAAGGACGCTGCAAATGCGACATCTAGTGACCGCTGTTTCATCGCCATACAAAGTGGATTCCGCTAAGCCGCAGGTTAAATCTAGTAGTTGATATACTCTACAACAGTGACTTAATAATTACCATAATTTAAACCCTATTTGTGTAGGTAATGTCCACATAGTGCTAACGTGCATCGTAACCTGGAATGTTGCTCTGCGACTGTTGTGATGCATATCGTCCGTATGTAGTGTCCCCCGTACGCCTCGATGTTGCTTCTTTGTTTTTCGTTACATGCGGTCGAATTATAAGATGCATCAAGTAGAAAAAATATTAATTTCGCTAAGGAAGCCATAATCAATCTATACATATAAAAGAGAAAGTATGTATGTTCCTTATGGACTCCGAAACAGCTGGACCGAATATAATGAAATTTTGAGAAAATCTTTTATTTATTTCTTTCTTCTACATACCTACATATTGTTAGAAAAAAGAATGAAAAAGTAAAATTGCACACGTACAAAGGCGGAATTATCCCTAAAAGGGATCTACCAGTCACACTTTGAGTAACAGAAGGAAAAGGACAAGACGTAAAATACGGTTATATTGTTAAATTACGGAATATATATAAATAAAAATATATAAATATATATAATAGATTAATATTTGTATACTTTACACAAAAGATAAAAAAAAGATGCAATATATTGCATCTTTTTTTTATCTTTATATGATCTATAGATCATAGTAATTATTTATATTTATATAAATTTAACTGTTTAATTTATAAATTATTTTTGACAAATAAGTAGATGAATAAAGAAAGATGCTACTAATATATATATCTTGAGATTGACCCAGGGGATAATCCTGTAAATATGATAACGATCGACGATTTTTTATAGAAAAACTTTATTTTTAATTTCTAATATCTTTAAATTAAGCCCAGCGCAGCGGCTGGTATGTTAGTAAGTAATAAGAAAAAAAGTTGTAAACATGATTCGTATAATAATAATAATTTATTATATAACTTATATTTTTCGTTATATTTAAAAATATATATAAAATATTAAAAAATATATATAAAATATTAACTTTTTCATTCCCTCAATATACTTTGGTAATCCTAAAAAAAAGTTAGTTACGTTATTGTTTAGTTTGAAGTTGTCCTTGTAATAACTAACCTTAACCCTCCCTGATTTTTGTTTAAATTTTACTTCTTCTTTTGTTTGTCAATCCATTTTGAATATTTTTAGTTTGTTCTATTTAAAAATCCTAGACAAACCTTAAATTTTGTAAACTTGTGGGTTCAATAGGAAAGAGTTCAACGCGTTATTCAAGGCAAGGTACAATTAATTAGAAAATTGAACTGACACGATAGTTCTGATGAGTATAATAGTTATGCTGCCAGCAACAGAGAAGAACTGGCAAGAAAAATATTTGCTCTTTTTGTCAATAAAAATTACATGTGAATTATTTTAATACAAATTAAATCAATCAAACACTACGTCAATACACGACGCCAGAGCACCTAATAATCACGACAAGTCAACGTTCAGAACGAGATTGACTTCAAAACACACACGTTACTTTTAAAGCAACAATCCTAGACCTTCTTCAACACTTCCTCTTTAAAATAACTACAACTCCTACAAATTCAACTTTGTCTAGTTTAGAAATATCTTTACCATTTAATAAAGTCGCATTTTCCATGCTTATACGTGGGACATGTGACTTTATTCTTCGGATAGGGCGATATATTTATGCAAAATAATTTTTGAGTGATTATTCTCTTCATTCAATGTTTAATATGTTAATCCTTTTACCGTTAGTGTCGATCAGGAATTATTTAAACGTCATTGACTATAATGAAAAGGTAAAAATTCATTAAAAATGAAATCGTGAATCGGCAACGATGACATCGATGTCAATCAGTGTTCTAATGAAATTATATGGGAATGAACGTCAGGACAGAATGTAATTGACAATTGTAGACATCAGTAAGATAACCAAGTAGGGGTTTTGTACATAGGTACGTATAATTTTTTTAACAAAATTTTAAATAATTAAAAAATTAAAGTTTATTGTTAAGAAATTGTTTGTTTCATCACTATCGTGTTTACACTTATCTATGCTGCTTTATTCTTTTAATAAAAATATCAGTCATACTTCAAAAATCAGCTTATAGATTTACAAAATCAGCAAAATTTTTAGTAATAGTTAACTAATAAAAAAGCTATAAATTGGCCCCATTTTCATCTTTTCACAACTTGGGCCCAAAACTGTATGAAAGTGTATCTGTTTTCTTTAGTCCGTTTTCAATTTTATTTCTACGCATTGAATATAACTTCCATACTACCGTACTATATAATTTATTTATCAAAGCCGAAATCACAAACGAATAAAATTCGTAACTACCCGCGTAATAACAATCATCAAAACGCAAGGATTGTGATGGAAAAATATGGGTATAAAAGGCGGCGACATTTTTTCAGCAAATTACACGCGCGCCAAATCATTACACACCCAAACAGAGTCAAAGAGGCAAACCGAAACACTCGTGAAGTGAAACTTCCGACCATTAGACAGAGATAGAATAGCCTTTCTTACTAAGGAAACTCGAATTTTATAGTACCACCGTCATTTCTTACCGAGGTGACGTAAAACGCGACTAAGGTAAATGGACCCGCCGTGTCGTATCTGGTTGAGTTAAATAGACTACCCACTTTACTGGGGTAAGTTGACGTCAAGCAGGTGGCAGGTTGTTAAATACGGAGCCAAATCATGTGACAACATGTTTTTAAGATGTTGTGCCAACCCTACTTAGAGTAGGATAAGGGGAGGAGGATGTTTATGACTCCAAAAGCTTTATATGAATTAAGTATATAAAACTTTATTCCTTAATAAGTTTTACTGTAATACAATACAGATATCATCCTCCTGCCCTTATCCCACTCTAAGTGGGGTCGGCACAACATGTTTTAAACATGATGTCACATGAATTGGCTGCGTTTTCACGACCGGCCGCCTGCCTGACGTCAACTTACCTTAGTCGCCTTTTACGACACCTCGGTAAGAAATGAGGTAATACAATACAGACATAATTGTGCATATCTCGTGTTCACAATTCTAAACATATATCTGGTTGTTATTCGAGAAATGAAACAAAAGTAAGGGTGACATGGTATGGGAAAGGGGGGAAAAAGGGTGTTTAAGGGTGAGTGGGCTGAGGGGATGAGAAAGTTATTAATTCTGGAAGCGAGAGGCGCCAGCCTACGGTCTCGACTGCAACAGAGTGGAGGCTTACCTTAGATTCGCTTAATGTTCTTCTGATATCATTATTACGATGCCTGTTTTTCTGTTAAATAATAGCCTGTCGTATCTTGATTTTGATGTACCAACTATATAATAAAAGTTATCAAAAGTTGTCAAAAACAAATGTGTTTGATAAAACATCACAGTTTTTGTCAATTACAATTAAAATAGATTTAAATCTAATTCATCTTTATCATTCTCCTGCTCTTATGCCAGTCTAAGTAAGGTCGACACAACATGTTTAAACATTTTTTTTTATACAGGACAAAACCCCTTATGGGTCCACCGCCTGACGGAGACCGGCGGTGGTTATGTCGAAGTCGCACCGACTAAAACGACCTGTGTGCTCCACCACGCTGCTGATGGCAAGGACAGGGTATCGTTGTATACATTGCCCCCGTCCCAGCCGACAGCCGCCCAGAGACTCCACCTCCGGGTAGGGATTTCTCAAAAGAGAAGTCCCCCTCCGCTAACCGGTGCATTGGGAGCACCAGATGCACCGACCGCCTAGAGAACCTGTAAGCCAGGCGTCCGATATACCAACGTTCGGAACACCCGAGGGTACCCAGTTAGGGAACACGTTTAAACATGGTGTTACGTAATTTGGCTAGTTTTTACGACACCTGCCTGACGTCAATTTATCTTAGTCGCCTTTTACGACACCTCGCTAAGAAATGAGGATAGTCTATTCTACTTAGCCGGATACGGCACGGCCGATCATCTTAATTTAGTCGCCTTTTACGACACGTCGGTAAGAAATGAGGGTGGTCTATTCCACTTAGCTGGATACCACACCATACTACCACCACCACCACCACCATACCAGTATTATTACTAAGTACCTTTGTACTAAATAAATAGATGTGTTTCATGTTGGCCTCATTTCCCAATCTTTTACAAAGTCAAAATTCTAGGAGGTTCTAGCACGGTGTCCATGGTGACGTGCTCTTATTAAAAACGATCAGCACACTTTTCGAACGTTAAAATTTAGTATAGTTCTAGTCTAAATATGTTTTTATTTTATCAGCCTGTTACCATTTTACCGTAAGGAAAATACATCCCCTCTCATTTTTGGAAAGAAGGTCATACCACGCTGCTCCAAGATGTAAAAATTATACATTTTATAAAATCTTCCTATCGTAGATGAAACAGCGGGACACAGTTACTAATTCGTATATATCACTTTATACACCTATAACGATCGTTTACGGCGAGTCAAGCGACGCTCTCTAATAACAAAGTCTGCGTTTCTTGTCTCCGTGGCGCATTGCCAAAATCCTTTACAGCACACATGCCACTTGTAAGGAATGTGTATCCAGAATGCAAGCTTGAATAAATCGAATTAACTTAAAATAGGTAATGGATAATAATATATATTTGTGCCGTTTGCAGTCGAGACCCTAGGGCCATGGAGTCAAAGTGCAAATTTTTTAAAACCGCTTTAACACCTCGGTTAATTTCCTATTCAGGTGACAAAAGGGCTGGCTCCTTTTTCGCACAAGGAATCAGCTTAGCGATTCAGCGCGGAAACGCTGGCAGCATTCTTGGGACCATTCCATGATTCCATGGACATGATTTGTATAGTCCTAGCGTGTAAGTAATTTAAGATAGATATAACTCGTACATTTTTGCTGTAAATAAAATAAAAATATATATCATACCTGTTTATTCTCCCTTCATCTTCAGGAGTCTAGCATACACACTAAGTACCTAGGCGAATGAGCTTTGCTATATTTTTTTTAATATATGGAAGTGCACTAAGAAAATAAAAAAAGGGATAGTGATATCTGGGACTTGATTGTTTTTGACTGTTTTCACTTCTTTATTCCACTCGTTTTCAACTAAGCTATTATAACTTTGCAAGTGACAGCGTAATTAACCTTTGTTTTCTGATAATATTTTAGCAGTTTTGCAGTGTCTGAAAACATGGATAAAACGTACATTAAGTTTCATGAAAATCGTTGGAGCCGTGTCCTAAATTATGTCCTAAATTCAAACCAGGGTGTACTCTTAGTTCATGTTATCAATAGAACATTGGCATAGAGATTAGTCAATTTATATCCGTCAATTCTAGACTAAACTTATTTTTTTGTCACGAGTACTGTACTAAGCATAATAAAAAAATGAAGTAAAATTCAATACTTCATTATTATAACCTGTAAAGTATCCGTAACGCCTACACATATTAATTAAATACCAAAATAGTCAAGTTTTTGACTAGTCGAATTATTTCGCGTCCTCCACAATGTTAAAGTTCAAAGGTATTAGCAAGAGAATCACCTTCACGTACGTCATAATTAAATTGTTGCGGTCACGTTATGAAGGCTGTGTTCAATGTGAACTAGAAGTCTTTACTATTGACACATATTATATACATGTATACTAAGTATCACATAAGATGACTTTAAATTTGAACAAAACTGACATATAAAAGAAGCATCATATAATACTATGGCCTTAAAATGTAATAATATCTGGTTGACCGAGCCTTGCTCGGTAATTTTTTACAAAATAAAAGAAACTTCAAAAAAAAGAGAAAATTATAGGGTAGGTGGGGCTCGATCCTAGGTATTTTCATTTCTCGCGACCACCCGTTCCCCGTATAAGCTACGCCCAAAAACAGGGATAAAATTATATATTTTTAAAATAAAACCTAGCTAGATCGATTTTTCCCCACAACCCCCTACATGAATTTCAGGAAAATCGTTGAAGCCGTTTTCGAGATTCCGAAAAAAATATATATATACATACATGTAAGTTAAAGTCATGGAGTCAAAGTGCAAAAAAAAAATTATCCGTTTTAACACCTCGGTTGATTGCCTCTTCAGGTGACAAAAGGGCTGGCTCCTTTTTCGCACAAAGAATCAGCAGCAAAGAAGCGATTCAGCGCGGAAACGCTGCCAGCATTCTTGGGACCATTCCACGTGGGCATGATTTGTATAGTCCTAGCGTGTAAGTAATTTAAGATAGATATAACTTGTACATTTTTGCTGTAAATAAATATAGACAGTTAAACTCATTTAAATATTAAAGATTCAAGAAAGATACGGATATTGGCACGGACTTACAAAACCAATATTAAAAGAGATCTATGACACATAACTGCACACCTTGTAGGGTCTATTTTGGTGAGACTATTTGTCTAAGACCACCAACAAGTTAGACATCTTTCTCTTTCTTCAAAACTTATAGAGGTCTGTTCATATGATCTTCGTACCAAATAATCCTTTGCCGCTTAATTCCAGCGGCTCCTCGTTACCCTGTTGAGGTCATCAGTCCACTTCGTAGGGGGTTTACCAACGCTACGTTTTCACGTGCGGAGTCGCCATTCCAAAACCATAAGACTCTAACGCCTATCGGTTCTTCGCGACACGCTGAGATATATCGGGGATTATGGTCTAGTAGACTATGGTCTGGTAGAGATCCATAGAATATGGTTTATATTCTATGGATTTCTTCATTTCTAATTTCATCAAGCAGAAATATAACATAACTCGCGCTCGCCTTCTGGTTGATTCTGAACATCTGAGTTAGACATAAGTGCTTCTTATTGTGGGATAGAGTCAAAGTTTTTCTATACTCTCCGATGAAAAGATTCAAATTTAAGAAAGTTTGCAGTTATACAAACGGCACAAGAATCTGTGTTTAAATTCTTATAAAAGAAGGTCTGACTATTAGCTTTATCCATTTTAGAAACACTACATGTTATATCTGCCCATGTAATTATTTATGAACTAAACATTGATTTTTGTTAGACTTAAATATTTCAGTGGCTCGTGTTATAACAATTGTACAAATCTTTAGCGTTTATAGAGATAAAGTATCAGATATTGTTCCGAATAGTATATTAGCTTGGAATTACATTTTGATTAGTGTAGTCCGACCTCGGGCCTTCAGCGCATAGAGCTGTACTCATATCGATCTTAGTATGAATATTTGAAGGCGACCCGTCCTTGCCAGCTACCATAGACCTGTAAACATAAGAAAAGACAATTTTGATAATTTTTCTGTTTTCTATGAGCTACCATTTAGTTTGGAAAGATATTGAGATAACGCGTTTAAAGTTAAAATCATTACTCCTTGCGTTGCTTGGCCCTTTAAACATTTTGCAATAAATGCAATTGCGTTGAAAAATTGAAAATTATTTGATATTGATCAGTTTGATGGGTAAATGAAATTATACACACCAAGTTTCTATTTCACTATTTTTTATGTTATCGTGCCTTAATATTCTCTGTGTAGACAATGCAACAAGTATTGGTGATTTTTTTTTCTTAAAACTCAAAATATTTAAGTGTAGATATATTAACCTGCTTGTGAAACATGAGTAAGAATTATAAGCATTTATAAATGTTTATATAAATCAATGTTATAAAGTAATAATTAATTTACCAGCGACATTGTCAATTGTCAATATTTTTCAAATATTTTTTTAAGATAAATGTAAATATGTCTGGAGCAACGGCTTAACTCATAAGGAAAAAAAAGCAATGCTGAAACAAATGCGAATAATGAATTTCGATAAAAATTATATCATGAAGAGATGGGTTTTCTAAAACATCTTAATTCTGTTAAATCAGAAGCTTGTTGCATTAACAATCAATGGAATGAGCTAACTATACTCATAGATGATTAATGTAAAGTCTGTCCCTGTAAAATTCTCGGTATTAGTTTGTAAAAAATTTGCAAAGCAAAATATAAAATATCTAGAATATATGAAGTGTCCCAAGATGTTAGACAGGCAACCTCGCGCCGAAAGACGCAATGTTGGTAGATTGACGGGCATATGGTGAAGAGACCTCAAATAGGTCAAGAATGATGCCTGGATTTCCTTGCCTTCCTTCCTTGGAGATTTGGAAATCTCTAGAAGAGAAGCAGGTATTGTCGACTACAATAGACAATTATCTATTGACAGAAAAGGCAGGAAGGATAAGGAATATTGAGGCCTTTTTGCTTACAATGCTGTCTGTTGACTGACCAACGAGGCTCGTTGGACTGACTAGGAGCGGTATAACCTTTTGTTATAAATGTTCTAAATAGAATTGATAACGAGCAATATCGGTAAGATAAGATTATCACTGTAATCGCCTGTAATCGTCAGCCGTATGCTAAGCATGGTGATCACTGGTGTTTCTATGAAAGTTTTCGAAAGTGTATGGAAACTGTCACAAAGACGAATATCAGGTTTTGGACTTCCATCGAAGTCGAAGAACGAGTGGAAGTCAAAGCACCAAAGAAAAACTTAAAAAACAAAAATAAAGAATCTGTTTCTATATTAGCATGCATTGTTTTTTTTGTTGATACTGCAATTTTTTATGATTCCTTTGTATATTAAATTAAAGGAATAAAGACTTTTTTTACTGAAACATGATGAGACAATATTGTAAGATAAAAGTGGTTGCTTTCACTTTAAGCAAAAATGCGATGGACGAATTTCGGCGTTTTTAGCTAGCGAAATAGGTCAAGTACCATAATTAAGAAATTTTTCATTACCGCGAGAGAAGGTTGCAGGTTATTTTTAATCAGTGATTATTTTATATTTACTATTACCATTTGCAGATTGAAATCGTTTTTAAATTTGAATATTTATGCCTCTCACGTACAGATTTGTAGAGAGATTTTATATGTAGGCCATTTGAATTGATTATATCTGCTGTGGTCACTCGCTCGTCAACTCTTCACTCCTTTAGTATTAGGGTCAGGTCTCTTGAGATCACGATGAGACGTAACGTTCCGCAATGTTGAGTAATCTTGGCAAATAAAATAGAATTTATAAACACCGATGTCCTATCTAACTAAATGAAAGCATTAAGTACCGGCTTGTTACTATCTAACTGCTCGGCTTAGGCTTCCTCTACCCTATTTTGAAGAAAAGGATTAGGAGTTTAGATCTACCACGTTGCTTTAACGCGGATTGGTAGGTAACACATATCCTCAGAATTCTCCAAGGATATGCAGGTTTCCATACGATATTAACCTTCACCGAATTATCGTTTGGCATTCACAGCTTTCAATGTGATGGCATAATTTAAATTATTTAAGATATATTGTTAACTAACTATTAAAGCAATGCATCACAAAGCTTTCCCTGCGTCCCTCTGGATTTTTAGGATAAGAAGTAGCCGAAATGTTACTTTATAACCGTCTCTACCGTTCAGGGAAAGTCTTATCAAAATCGGTGTAGCCGTTCCACAGCTTTAACTATTAACTACTTTGTTTTATAATATTAACTCACTGTTTCCATGGGTTCACCCGCGTGCAAGTTAATGTCACAAATGTGTATTCCAGTCAATATACATAAAACCGAATGTACTATTAACGTAAACCTTCCCCAAGAATTGCACTATCCTTTCTTTTTTGGTAAAACCGTTTCAAAATCTTTGAGAAAACCGATACACATACAGACAGACAGCTTTTTGGGGACTTAGTTTTATATTTATCGATAGATGATAGACAGTACGGTACAACCTGATCAAGATGTATTTATAATCAAGTAGTGCGAGAGGGGGGTTAATAGGGAGTGGTATATCTTCAATAATAATCAACGTGGACGCAGTTACGACTGCCCATCCATATTGGAGGTAATTGGATTGTGTCGGGAGTGTATTTGGGTCACCATTTGCGCTGACCTTTTGTGTACATGTTCGCTCATGCTGAATTGAATTTTTTATAAATAAATTACATAATGGTATATGGTACAATATGCGCGAAAACTAAATATTTGTGGTTTTAAGTTTGATCTCGTAACTATAATTCGACATTCAAATTCCGAAAAGTCGCCCAAATGAAGCGTTGGGTTCGTATTTTGAGTTGCATGTTTTCAGTAAAAATAATATAAAAAATTGTCACCAAAAATGATACACAATGTTATGTTATGTTATCTATTGTTATAAAAGACAATGCGTATTTTTTTTTATAAAAAATATACCTACTAAAACTTTGTAATGATGAGAATTAATGTATAATTTCGGATATATAGTCAGCAAAATTTTTAATATTACTTTCGTCAGTCACATAAAAGCCTTTACGATGAATGGGAAAACTCTAAGGTGGAAAAATAATAAGCTATCACTATTTTGGAGTTTCAAAATTTTTGAAATATCGAGCAACAAACATGCAAAATATTCCATTGTTTGTGTAATATAAAAATGCAATATCGAACGAGTATTAATCAGGCTCTCTTTTAAAAGCTTTTGTTCGACAAACGACATTATTACATATCGTATAGTTAGCCGTAGCTAGCCAGCAATATATGCACAGTAATTGGATTGAATTGAATTGCCACGATGCTCGGAGTTTATTTAGGTCATAGTAGCTGCCTAACGTTTAACCTACAAAGCGATGTTAATAAAAATTTCCGTAGTGTTTGTGGTTTTTCACGCATATTTCCTTGCAAACAATTATGAAATTAATAAAAACAATTTCCTTCGCCTGAAGTATTAAAGCTTATATGAAGTTAGCATAATTATCAATTAAATTACATCATGATTAACAGGCCCATGCCGAGTTTGATAATGCGAAATCCTATGACAATTTCATTGCATTTCAGAGAGCGATAACAGGGGATTGACAGGCGCGTTGGCGCACTGGGTAGTGATCCTGCCTTCAGCTCCGCGGGTCGCGGGTTCGATTCCCGCCGAGGTCCAACATTTTCTATAAATCAATTTGTTTGTCTTCGGGTCTGGATGTATATTTGTATAATCTCTATTGATTGTATTGATCACTACTATGATCTTTTGCTTGTATACAGCGATTCTTAGCAACGTTTTTCAGGTACTCTGTGCAACTAATAAGTCTGAGATAGTCTATCTATCACAGCGAATTCTAATGGTCATTACCATTCCTTCCAAAGGACCTCATCGTTCTTCGGTTTTTATTTGCCTTGACTTTGCTACACGTTGAGATACATTCTGGTTCCTCTAACCTCATTTTGGATTGGATCACAAAAGTCATTCAGGCAAAGCTTTTTTCATCTTGAGATATTGCGTCTAAGATTCGGTTTCAACCTATAAAAATAAGTTGATGAATATTTTAGGGATCGCTATTTTATATGGTGTCAAAGACAATATTTATCTATTGCTTTATCTACAAGACGATGTAACTTCGAGTTCTAACTTACGTAACAAAGGTACGATCGCGATAAGACCGTCACATCGATAACCTATGTATATTCGCGAAATTTTAAAAATAATTTACGAACCTGGGAAAGCGCTTAAAACTTTTGTATAATATGGAATGTAGTATCTAGACCTCGGCAAAACGTCAGTAATTTAACAGTATATATAATGATTTATAGAAGCAGGCGTTACTTTGCGGAATTCCTCAATATAGAAGTTAAAATAGAATTATTTTTTGAATTCTTCCTGGTTATTAAGTATTTAAGGATTCATAGTGCTGCTGTTAAACACTCAAACACAAATACACTCGCATTAATAATATTAGTATGGTCTAATTGAAATTAGATAATTATATATTGGATAATAGTCGAATCTAGAGTAAGAAACCTAAGTATTTGTATTATAAGAAACGCCATTCTCCTCCAATTGTTATCGGGGTCAGGCCCTTAAAGCTAGTGTAAGGTGAATAAAGTATACCTGCAAATAATCCCCGTATTTGAATCTCGCTCGCCTTTTGTGGCAGGAGAAAGGAGATATAAGTAACGAGTATTTGTAATCTTATTAGCTTTCCCGTACTTTCCCTTTTTTCTCGATAGATCCGTTTTATAAAAACATACAAGACCATAAACTTTATTTTTCTCTGTATAGGTGATATTTATAATTTTGTTGGATATCTGTCGAGGCATCTAGAGGTATTTAAGTCTTAAATAATCTATACTAATATATAAAGATGAAGTTTGTTTAACGATTGTTTGAACGCACTAATCTCAGGAACTACTAAACCGATTTAAAAAAATATTCAGTGCGATATAGTCCCTTTATCGAGGAAGGCTATATATACGCTATATAACATAACGTGAAGATGAATAGGAGAGGAGCAGCTAAAAAAAATAGCACGAAAACGGAAAAATTTAAAGCGCTCCTTGCAAGCGCTGAGTAAACGGTGATAGTTATTCAAAAATCATGTATTACAAAATTGTTCCCCTCTAAAAGTTCTAAATAAAAGTCCGCGACAGCATATGTCTAGCTTTTAAGGTTAACCCACTTTAACTATTTTTATGGTTTTCAAAAGACTATATTGAGGGTATAATCTTTCCATGCGGGCGATTTCCACTGGCGATTGCTAGTGAATTTATACTAGTAATATTAATATGAAAGCCTGTCTGTTATGCTTTAAGGTTAAACTGCTGCACTAGTAATGATGGAATTGGATTCAATTGATAGTTATATCTCGACTATAATGTTGCCCCTCTAGACTTGTAGGTCAAATGCGACCTTAGGCAACTTTCTGTAATATGCTCTAAATGGTTAGTAAAACCAAACTGTATGGAATGTTATCAGCTATTATGGATTTACTTTAATACGGTTAACCATTCCAATAAATTCAAAATTCAAATTCAAATTCAAATTTTTTTTCATTCAAATAAACTTGTAAACAAGTGCTTTTGAATCGTCAACTCTACTGCTGCAGTTATAATATATGCAGTTATGTAAGTTATTTATTAGATAACTGCTATATGCAGTCATGTTATTTATTAGAAACTGCAGTATCCTACTAATCGTTTCCTACTATTCTTATAAATGCGAAAGTTTGTTAGTATGGATGTTTGTTATTCTTTCACGGCGAATCCCCTGAATAAATATCGATGAAATTTGGCACAATTATTCCTTATACACTGGTATAACTGTTAATTCTACAGGAATAGGATGATATTGAAAATATTCTGTATCGATAATAGATTCCATTATCGACCTATCACACGACAATCCACGCGAACGAAGTCGCGGGTAAAAGCTAGTATCTCATAATGTAGCCTCCTACGGGATGTTATAACAAAGTGAGCAAAACAGAACATTTTTGGACCGAGAATTTCTGTAACATTTGGCAACCAAATGCATTGAGAGGCATCATGAGAAAATATCTAATTGCTGCCATCGTAATTGCTGCCGATATCAGAAGTGGGATACTATTGTTAGTTCGAAAATATTTTTCGTTCAACCATACGGACGTGGAAAAAGGAGAAGCTTTAAGTAGGATACTTTTGCATTTGTAAACCGCCGTGTGGTATCCGGCTGAGTAGAATAGACCACCCTCCATTTCTTACAGAGATATCGTAAAACGCGACTAACAAAAGTTGACCCACCGTGTGGTATCCGGTTAAGTAGAATAGACCTCTTTCTTACCGAGGTGTCGTAAAATACGACTAAGGTGAGTTGAGTCGCCGTGTGAATAGAATAGACTACCCCAATTCTCACCGCGATGTCGCAAAAAACGACTAAGGTAAGTTGACGTTAGACAGGCGGTGGGTCATAAATACGTAGCGAAATCATGTCACAATGGATGTAACATGTTATGCCGACCCACTTAGAGTGGGGTCACAATTATACACCAGGCAAACATATATCCCAAGTTTCAAAAAAATTACAAATAGCTTATGCATACATACATTAATTGAACAGTTGCAAAGTCACCAACAAAAAGAATATGATATACCTGAAAGTCAATAATCTAATAAATATATCGCTTCAGAACGTCTGCAGGTCGTCTAAGGGTCGGCGGGATCGAACTTTTAGTACGTAAAACATTTTTATTGTTGCTTCTAAAATTAAATTTACGATTAAAAATAACGTAGCAATCTAGTCATTAATTTTTTAAGTTGTAGACGGATTATGATTTTGATTTAAGTAAATGATCACCATTGGAAACCACACCCACTAAAGGTGAGATGTGTACTAATTTACAATTTTATTTATTTATACGGAACAGCATAACATATTATTTAACCCAAAAATATCCAAACAGTCTTAAATAATTATGTAGCACGAATTACAGGAAATCACATCATTCTTAGTAAGAACTTTACAATTATTATATAAACCTCAAAATAAACAGAAAAACAAAAAAAACAAAGTGTTATTCTGAATCTGAAATTCTGAAGACTCTTAACCTCTGGTAGGCACATGTTTGCACATGTTTGTCTATCATTCGTCTACTCTCTTATTTTTTTTATTTCTCAATTGTGGTGCTACTAATAAAAGGTTTCTGATTTGATTTTAAGTAAGTGAATGTTTTGTGTTGTTGCTTTCATCTATCCGCCGTAACTGTTAGATTAAGTGTGACAGTTAAGATGCTTATATATTTAGTACTTTGGTAACCGAGCCTTGCTCAGTAATTTTTTAAAAGATCATTAAGCTATCACAGCTTTGCATTTGGCAGCTCAAATATCAATTGCATTAAATTCTACATTTCATATTTGTGTTGCGCGAAAACAGGTATAAAACGACATTTTTTTGTAATGAAACCTACCTAGATCTATATATATATATATATATATATATATATATATATATATATATATATATATATATATATTAAGATTAACTCATTTTTTTAATATTAAAGATTGATGTGTAATATAGCAATTTATAGCCTTTTTAGACCTTATTTAACGTACGTATGTAAAAAAAAAACATGTCGACGTAAAGTCGAATAAAAATAAAAGCCACTATAGTAAGAGCTGTCAGACTACAGTGCCCGGTATGAACATTCGAATCTTGGGGGGTGGTCACCCCCTCTCATTTAACGTGATTGAGTAGGTAGGAAATTGTTTAAAGTAGCAGATTTTTTAATTTCATTTCAGAAAGCTCTTTGTTATTTTAAGAGATTGACGCTTCGCCGAGATGTAATTTAAACCTTATCACAATTTGCTGGAAGAGATTTTTTTATAATACATTATCAATACATTCCAAAAAAATTTTTTAACAAATTTAATTCATTTTAGTCAGTAACTTCTAATTTTTTTAACTTTTTGCTTTGAATTCAGTCAATAATAATAATTTCAGATTGAATATAAAAGTATAACTCTCAAATACTTTAAACTGACAACATTGTTTTACGACATTTAGCCAAGCTTCTGCCGTGTTAAAAAAAATGCCAACATTCCTAAAGCATGTTATTGATCATGCTTTAGGCATGTAATTTTTTCGAAGAGTTGTTTAGATGGAATATTAAACTAACGGATTTTTGAAAATACTGCTCTGCTTACTGATAGTAAGCGACTAGTAAGCAAAAGTATTAAATAAATTAATAAATTATGTTCATTATCATTTTTTGTCATTTTCATCTTAATATAGTTCTTGATAGTTGTTGTCAATCTGCGCATGCTGTTGCCATCTATACTTAATATAGCACTTAATTTAATAATCCTTGTATATTGTGTATTTGTAGCTATGTATGATGTTTATATTGTTGATGGCCTTTTTAAATAAACATAAGAATGTTTAATTTCAGGGTGAAATTTCCTAATAAATGAAGTTTTAGCATTGTTGTCGCGCAGACAGTCAATGAGAGACTTATATAATTAAAAACTTTAAGCTTATGATAGTTTCTCTGAAGCTAGATTAACGCTCCGGTTGTGATAGTCAAAAGTTCTTACTGAGTTCATCTTTCACATTAACCAACTATTAGCAAAGTTGAAAGTAAATTAAGTCATTGCTCATAATAACAGGTGTTAGGTCTCAAAGGACGCGTTCATTTTGATAAAGTTTGTTTCGTTTGAGCTGAAGATATAAGCAAAATATTAATGTTAAATGAAATACTTTTCTGTCAAGAAATCTCATGATTTTCCAATCAATTTCATATATACATTGTTCATCACGATTGCAGTTTCTTAGTTTAACAATTATACTACGCTTACGAAACGGTACAAACATTACACAGGAAGTGTACACACGAGAAATTTAGAGTCCGATCAATTTTATTTAAAACTTTCTGAAATAAATGCGGAAAATTGCACTTCGATCATTGACGTCGGACGGCGTTCGTATTTAATTAAAAATAACGTCGGAGGCAGTATTTTCCCGACAATAACCAAGCCCGGGAAAGATAGCTTGTTATATAAATTTCTGCCGACTCCTGGGGGACGTGGAGGATAAGGCGAGAAAGCAGCGGCGGTAGTGTGAGTATATTATACCCATTTTCTGGGTCGTCCTTCCTACAAATACGTTTTATGCGGAAGCTAGTCTACCCCGCTTTGTTCGATTGAATGAAAACTTTATTTTGTGTCTATTAAGGTTTTATTTCGAATGTATTTATAGCCGTCCCGGTAAAAGGTACTTATTTGATTAGGGTGTCAGGCGTATCACCGCGAGTGTGAGCGCTTACCCGAGGTTTTGTGTACTTATGTTTTTCGATTTTTGGTCTGTATCGTTTTTTATTGATACGGAATTACTTTGTAGCTTTAATTAATGATAAAATATTATGAATTAGAACTTGTTGCTGCGATAAAATTTTAATGTTTTACTCGTTCATTGTAATGACAATTATCCTATGTATAATTTTTATACCAAAGATTGGCTAAACATTGTTTGTGTTCCATGACATATATCAATGAAAAGTATGATAAATAAACGAAAATGTATGTGGTTGTCTTTAAGATAAAATTTTTAAGGTATGGCATCACAGGGAACCTTCGTTATTAATGAATTAAAATTTGAAAATTTTAGGATCTTACTATGAGACTTGACTACTTCGTCGGTGATGTTGTAATACCTATAAGATATAGAAAATTTATAATACAATCTTTTATTCTCACGTTGCTACACTTATCGGGTTGACCCGATCAGTTTCGAAATAATTATAAGTGTCCGAAACGGAGGGCAGGAGGTAGTACATATTTTTAGGAGAATAGAAGTTCAAGTAAACGAGTCGTGGTCACAAAGTTTAGAAATAGTTTAAAATGGACACGCACTGATACGAGTGACAGTTACTTATCCTATCGACTTTGATACGGCCTAGTTACCCGGTAAATAGGCTGATAACTAGCTGTTAACTACAACTTTACGAGATACTTGACAAATTAATAACAATTCCGTTTTAACACCTCGGTTGATTGCCTCTTCAGGTGACAAGAGGGCTGGCTCCTTTTTCGCACAAAGAATCAGCTTAGCGATTCAGCGCGGAAACGCTGCTAGCATTCTTGGGACCATTCCACGTGGGCATGATTTGTAAGTCCTAGCGTGTAAGTAATTTAAGATAGATTTTACTTGTACATTTTTGCTGTAAATAAAAATAGTTTAATATAACAAATAATATTAAAAAGAAAAGTTCTTCATCTATAGTAATATATAAAGCTGAAAAGTTTGTTTGAACGCGCTAATCTCAGGAACTAGTTACCGATTTGAAAAATTCTTTGAGTGTAAGATTATCCATTTATTGATAAAGGTAGGAAGGAAGGCTATATAACATCCTGATAAAATGAATAGGTGAGGAGCAGCAATAAAAAATATTACAAATACGGCAAAATTTAAAGCTTTCCTTGCGTGCGCTGAGTAAACGGTGATAGTTATCCAAAAATAATGTATTACAAAATAGTTCCCCTCTAAAAGTTCTAAATAAAAGTCCGCGACAGCATATGTCTTGCTTTTAACGTTAACCCACTGTAACCAATTTTATGGTTACGAAAAGTCTATAATATTTTGATCTTTCCACGCCGGCGGAGCCGCTGGCGATTGCTAGTCGTTTATAACATCAATAAACTGCAGCAAACACTTCTGCTAAAATTCCGCAGCTAAAATTTTGAAATATTGCGACCTCTTTCGAAACATTCATACGAGCGTTCAAATTAACCGTCTGGTCAATATGAAAATGTAAAAGAAAAAAATTGTTAGCGAAATGAACGGTCGATCGATCTCCGGTGACGCGTTTGGATTTTCCACTGGGAAATGAATTAGCTGAGAGCTGAAGCGAATTTACATTTTTATTGACAAGCGATCTATTTTCGAAGCAGATGGCAATTGAAGGAAAATATCTTTCTCTGATTTGATCTATCATTAAAACGTTTACGGTGATTGATACCTTTATTAAGCTTGGTCAAAAGTATGGAAGTTTAAAATAAAAAAAATGGTGGGGGTTAAATCAATTAGTACATATGCTTGTTTCTGTGATGCGGCGCTTTGCGATTTTGTCATGAAACTCCTGATGATGCTTACGCCGTGTGGTGTCCGGCTGAACAGAATAGTACCACCCTCATTTCTTACCGAGGTGTCGTAAATGGCGACTAAGGTAAGTCGACCCGCCGTGTGGTATCCGGCGGAGTAGAATAAACCACCCTCATTTCCTACCGAGATGTCGTAAAAGGTGACTAAGGTTAGTTGACCCACCGTGTGGTATCCGGTTAGTACCGGTTACCGGTCACCGGTTAGTAAAATAGACCACCCTCTTTCTACCGAGGTATCGTAAAATACGACTAAGGTAAGTTGATGTCAGGTAGGCGGCCGGTCGTAAAATATGTAGCCAAATCATGTGACAACATGTTTGTAACATGTTGTGCCGACCCCACTTAGAGTGGGATAAGGGCAGGAAGAAGAAGATGATGCTTCGGTTACGTGGCCTAGCGATTGTTGTTTGTGATAGTGAACGTGTGTAGTGTGTTGTAGTGGCGGTGGTTGAGAGATTGTGCGTGTGTTCTACGATTCCTGCATGTATCTGGTATGAAAACGGATAGTCCGCTCTACATTTAGCATTATATATACTCGTATTGTCTATTTACTTTACCGCGGAGTATAGCAAAACAATTTTATTATTACTTTTGTATTATGGATCTCTATGGATGGATGGATTATAGTGTTCCGTGACAAAATAGGAACTAAAGTATTATTATCTTTACCTGTCTGTCTGTCCGTTCCGCTATCACAGCTAACCTACTGGAACAATATTAATAAAATTTGACACAATTAAAGCTTATAAACCGGGTCAACATATAGGTTTAAAAAACCTTTTTTTCTTTCAGGAACAGGGAAAAAAACATGAAATGCTTTAGATGGCGCGAACTAAATTCTCGAGTTTAATTATTTAATAAACTTCTTGCAGTTATTAAAAGTAAAGTAAAAATGTATTTAATATTTATATTTTCATACGGTTTATTCGAAGACAAAGTTTTAGCTAATATTTAACTAAATTGCGAGTGCTAATGTTGCTCAGATTATCTGATTGCATTTTGATTTTGAACACGACATTAGAAGTTTTAATAATTTGGATGAAAGTTAATATTATTTTTGGCAGCTTGTTAGCATATGAAACGAGATCGTGTTCAGGTAAATAGATGTTGTAAAAATCTCCCTCCTGCCTTATCCCACTCTAAGTGGGCTCGGCATACTCCTCCTTCCAACATGTTTATTGCATGTTGTCACATGATTTGGCTAGGTATTTTACGACCAGCCTACCTGACGTCATCTTTCTTATGTAGAATTTTACGACAGCTTCGTAAGAAAGAGGGTGTTCTATTCCACTCAACCGGATACCACACAGTCGGTCAACTTACCTTACTAGCCATGTACGCACCTCGGAAAAAAATGAGGGCGGTATTTTCTACTCAGCCGGATACCACACGGTGGGTCAACTTAGTCGCCTCTTACGACACCTTGGTAAGAAATAAGGGTGGCCTGTTCTACTCCGTCAGATACAACACAGCTTAAATAGATATAAAAAATTGAAATAAAACAACCATTTCATTATACCAATATCACCGGCTTATCACATTAAAACCGCAACGCGAAAGTAATACGCATAAATGTCACCGGCACAGATACAACGCTGGCTCATCTGCAAATTGAGCCAAAAACGCGGAGTAATTATTTAAACCGTCATATAAATTACCGTTCAAACTTTTCACACCGCTTCGGTGTACGCGTGAGATGTTTACGAGAAAACGGGAGGCTGTGTGTGTCTGTGTATCTCACGGTGGGCTGGAAATGGTTCCATCATTTCATTCCTCCATCCTTTTTCAGCATTGTGTAACTTCTATATCGAGTACAGTGCGCGGGGATTTTTTTTGTCCGAATTGGTTACATGAAAATTTTATCCCCTTTTTTATTAGCTTTATGTGGTTACTGAACTCTATACCTTAAAAGTAAACTCAAAAACTGAATTATGTTTATTTAATATGTAAAATCGTTGTTATTAGGTTAAAAATCTCTTTCAAGTATATATAATACTAGTAATATCCCGGGGTTTCACCCGCGTACATACCAACCATTTATTTTATAATAATACTGTAGAACATTTTTTTGTTCTATCATCAATAGTTTCCGCGCACGTGATGATAGATTTTTATGACAAAATTTTTACATCTTTTTAGATTTTTAGTACGGATCCCTATTTTTTTGATAATGTAAATAGTCTATGTTGCTCAGTAAATATGCAGCTTTCCAATGGTTCCAAGAATTTTTGAAATCGGTCCAGTAGTTTTTGTGTGAAAATATTTCAAACATACATACAAATTTTTTCTATAATATTAGTATAGATGCTTATAACTAACAAACATCCCACACATATGTCATTCAAAAATATTAAAGAAATTACGAAGAAAAACTCAAGTCAATTAATGCGCGAACAAAGAATAGTGTCTTGCAAACCTATTGTAAATAATAACGGAACAATTAGAACAAATTACGACTAACACTATTTTAATTCTATTTTAAAATATTTAGTTTTCAATTTTAAATTTTTTTTAATTATATTTATTTTAATTTTAACTTTCAAATTTATAATATACCATGACCGCAACTTCGCCCATGTAGAGATCAATGTGTCAGTTTTTCCCGCGTAAATCCCGACCCCATGGGAATTCTAATGATTCTGAATTCTATCTAATCTTTCTCAAGAATTTTTATGTTAAAACCGAACCTCTATAGACGTATGGGATAATCTAGGAAACTTCATTGTAAATATATGTTACGAAGCGACATGAAAATTAAATAATTACTTTTATATCAGAAACGATATCAATTAAAAAGACAAAAGCCAACAAAGTGGCTAAATAAATAAGTGGCCAAAACTTTTCCGTATACTGTACAGGGGTGAGTATCAGCTTGAAACATATTTAGCTTTGTTCCCTTCACTACGGTTAATCTGTCCCGTTTCCTCCCATGTCAAGTGCAGATAGACTTTTTGGGTCGGCGCGGGCGGGGGTGGTCTGGGGGTGCGGGGGTGCGGCGGGTCGAACCCACCACCCTTCCTGATGATGAAATATTGTACACGTGGTCTGATTTTGAATGACAACGTTTTCCTCGGCCGCGCGGGGCACCCACTTTCGTCGCGACGTTTTATACCGAATTGAGGATTTGCTCTGTAACGATCATCCGCTTTAATGTGAATTGTTCCGTGTTTTTTTATATAGCGAGATTTTTCATTACACTTACACTTCCATATAAGATTAGTCCCGTACTAAGATTATAATAAATTCAAATTCAAATTTAAAATATTCTTTATTCAAATAAACTTGTAAACAGGTGCTTTTGAATCATCAACTCTACTGCTGGTTCGGAAAGCTGTTCCTACCGAGAAGAGCCAGAAAGGAACTCGGCGGATGCTCTTTTAAAAATATAATTCTTATGACTAGTTAAATTTAGTCATTACTGTCTTGTATAGGATCTAAGCGAGCTATATCTACACATTCTTATCTTCCAAGTAATCCTCAACAGTATAGTAGGCTTTCTAGATAAGCCTCTTTTTAACAGTGTTTTTAAACTGATGTATTGGCATAATAAATAAAATATGGTAATAAATAGACCTCAAAAAGGTCGCTGGGAGCCGCTGGATACAAGAGGCACAAAATCGTGTGTTCTGGAGATCCCATGAAGAGACCTATGTCCAGCAGTGGACGTCCATCGGTTAAAGAAGAAGAAGAATAAATAATCAAAAAAATTTCGAGCTCGGTTACCCTTATTTATTTTTTAAAAAATATAAGAAAATGTAATCAAAGAAAATAAATAAAGAAAGAAAGCACGCCGTGTGTCCGGCTGAATAGAATAATGCTATCCTCATTTCTTACCGAGGTGTCGTAAAAGGCGACTAAGGTAAGTCGACCCGCCGTGTGGTACCCGGCTGAGTAGAATAGACCAACCTCATTTCTTACCACGGTGTCGTAAAAGTCAACTAAGTTAATTTGACCCACCGTGTAGTATCTGGTTTAGTAGAATAGACCACCTTCTTTCTTACCAAGGTGTCGTTAAAAGGCGACTAAGGTAAATTGACGTCAGGTAGGCGGCCGGCCGTAAAATACGTAGCAAAATCGTGTGACATCGTGAGTAGAATAGACACACCGCCCTCATTTCTTATCGAGGTGTAGTAAAAGGCGATTAAGGTAAGTTGATCCCACCGTGTGGGATACGGTTTAGTAGAATAGACCCTCTTTCTTGTCGAAGTGTTGTAAAATACGACTAAGGTAAGTTGACGTCAGGCAGGCGGCTGATCGTAAAAACGCAGCCAAATCATGTGACAGGATGTTTATAACATGTTGTGCCGAACCCACTTAGAGTGGGATAAGGGGAGGAGTATGTTGATGAAATAAAGAAAGAAAGCGCCGGGTGACATGTGGGAATCAATCTCAGGTTCTGAACTTTTTAGATCAGCCCGTTACCATTAGGCTATCACAGCTTTGCATTTGACAGCCCAAATATCATTTGCATTCAATGCTACATTTAGCATTTTTTTTTATTGTCCAAAAACAGGGATTTATTACTTAGCTTTTACTTGCTAACTTGATGTTTCAAAAGTACTTGAAAGAGCTTATTTGAATAGAGATTATTTTGATTTAATTTGATGACTGTTACATACGGTCACAGTCAAACTGTTTAGCTATGTTTAAGTGACATGAAGGTAGAGTTCCAGTGTAATTTGACTGATGACCTTGGCCGGTTTGTTTATTAATACACGTCTGATAGTCCGCCCACCGCCAGCGACCCATTTACCCTGTTCTTAATAGGGGAGAAATAACAGAATATAATTAGTTATTTTACAAGGAGAAATTTTCGAGTTTCGTTATAAATAGCTACACACTTGATCAGGTTTTGTTTTAGTTCTTAATTAACACTGTTAATTTTGTATTTGTATTGTGCTTAAGATGATTGTGGGGGGATATTTAATGGGGGATGTTTAAAAAAAACTGTTTCTGAAGGGAACTGGGAAAAGAAGGACATCTATACTAATATTATATGTACGAAAGTGTTAATGTCATTTCTTACCGAGGTGTCGTAAAAGGCAACTAAGGTAATTTAACCCACCGTGTAATATCCGGTTGAGTAAAATAGACCACCTTCATTTACTTACCGAGGTGTCGTAAAATGCGACTAAGGTAAGTTGACCCACCGTGTGGTATCCGGTTGAGTAAAAAAGACCACCCTCTTTCTTACCGAGGAGTCGTAAAATACGACTGAGGTAAGTTGACGTCAGGCAGGCGGCTGGCCGTAAAATACGTAGCCAAATCATATGACAACATGTTTGTAACATGTTGTGCCGACCCCACTAAGAGTGGGATAAGGGCAGGAGGATGATGAATTATCATAAGTCACTATTAGTGGCGATTAACTCTACCAATATAATTTTATCTTCAAAACTTTTCACTGTATTAAATAATCAAAGGTACCGACTTTTTCCTAATTTATGTTACATCTCTGAATCCAAACACTTTAATCAAGTGTATCACCCAAGAAGGCCTTAGTATTTATTCGCACTTCTTATTTTCACCTTGCTTTCAGTAAATAAACAATTAAATATATATGAAATTTGAATTCTAAATACACAGTTTTAAGGTTGCATGTTCTTTGTCAAGACTTGTTTGATCTTCAGATTGGTTGGCCGATCTGTCGGGTGATTAATTCGCCCCTTACCTCAAGAGGAGATTTATTGGTTCCGCCGTACGCAAAACTGCGGGTTCGTAAAAAAATCTCTATCGAAAATTGAATAGAAAAGCCATTTCGGAAGGCGCTCTGAACGAATCTGTTGATACGGTTCGCATTGCTTTCATGGCTGCCTACATTTTATTTACCAAAAAAGACATGTATTACATTTCTGTATACATCATAGTATTCCTGGATTTGAAAATACTTTCAGCTTCATACAGGACTGCGGTTTGATTATGTAAAATTGAAAATGTTTAAAAGATTGACCGCCGAGTTTCTATCTGGTTCTTCTCGGTAAGAGCAACATTCCGAATCAGTGTTAGCTTCATTAATCAAATTGATCCTTGACGATTCAAAAGTGCTTGTAAGACCTTATTTGAATAAAAATTATTTTGATTTGATTTGATAGTTTTATGTACTCTGATGTTCATTATATGAGCGCTGATTACTGATGCAAACTGTTTTTACACTTATCCTAGAAATGTATAGCGCATTGATAAAATAGTGTTGGATGTTTTATCGTACTAAAGATCTAAACTAAATAAATAAACTAACTAAATAAACTAATAAAAGCTAAATCATCATTCTCCTGCCCTTATTCCACTCTAAGTGGGGTCGGCACAATATGTTATACTGTTGTCACATGATTTGGCTAGGTATTTTACGACCGGCCGCCTACTTCACGTCGACTAACTTTAGTCGTCTTTTACGACACCTCGGTAAGAAATGAGGGTAGTCTTATTCTACTCAGCCGGATATCACACGGCGGGTCAACTTAACTTTGTCGTGTTTTATGACACCTCGGTAAGAAATGAGAGTTGTCTATTCTACTTAACCGGTTACCATACGGTTAAATTTATAAATATTACCTGGTTAACTGGGCCTTACAAAATAAAAAAAAAGAAAATAATAATTGGGTAGGTGGGGCTCGATCCTAGGTATTTTCATTTCTAGATACCACCCGTCTCCCGAATAAGATACGCTGACTTGACAGTTTTCGGCAAAAATAGTGTTTTATATACATATTAAATTAATTTTTTTTTTAATGCCCAAAAACAGGGATAAAACTATTTTTTTTTAATTAAACCTAGCTAGATCAATTTTTCTCCCCAAAAACCATGCACGCTGAATTTCGGGAAAGTCGTTGGAGCCGTTTACGTGATTCCGAAAATATTAGATTTACAAGATTATACAAGATTTAACCATTTAAATATTAAAGATAAACAACCAGATGTAAATGATAATAATGATACTTTAGTTAAAATACGTAACCATATCTAAAAGCAGAGGTTGAGTGTCGCCAAAAAAATCGGGACGTTGGAGTCGATGTAACAGGCCCGTAATATGTTTAGGGATTAAACCCCTCTACCCGCGGGGAGTTTTTATTTTCGATCTCTTTCCCGTGTATGCGGACCTTCGATATGTGTGGGTTATTCATAGAATATTTATACGTAAAGGGTTTTTGATTCCGCATTTTGCACGTGTTTTTATATATTTTTTTCATATCAAAGTATTTTATAAAAAACTAGAAAAATTAAACGTAGGTATGCAGGGATTATAAAAAAGGGAAAGGACCATCTCCTGTCCTGTATTCTCCTTTACAGAAGATAGAGCCAGAGAAGAACTCATATTATGTACTAGCAATCGCCAGCGGCTCTGCCCACGTGTAAAGATAAAAACCGTAATTTGATAACCATAAAAAGTAATTTATAGAATTAGGCGTTACTTTGCGGAGGTCCATAATACAAAAGTAATGAGAATATTATTTTGCTATAATCCGCGATAAAAGAAAATATATGTAATGCTAAATGTAGAGTGTACTATTCGTTCTCATACCTGATAAATGAAGAATTTGTAAGAACTCATGCACTACCCGACACCGATGGCACAACAATACACAAGCACTGCACACATTCACCACCACAATCTCAACAACGGTTACGGGGCGAAACAATTGTTGAGATTGTGGTGGTGAATGTGTACAGTGCTTGTGTATTGTTGTGCCATCGGTGTCGGGTAGTGCATGAGTTCTTACAAATTCTGCATGTATCAGGTATGAGAACGAATAGTACACTCTACATTTAGCATTACATATATTTTTTTTTATCGCGGATTATAGCAAAATAATATTCTCATTACTTTTGAACCATAAAAAGGTTAAAGTGGGTCAACCTTAAAAGCTACACATATGCTGTCGCGGACTTTTATTTTAAACTTTTTAAACAATTTGGTAGTACATGATTTTTAAATAACTATTACCGTTTACTCAGCGCAAGCAAGGAAGCTTTAAATTTTGCCGTTATCGTACTATTTTTTATTGCTGCTCCTCTCCTATTCATCTTAGCGTGATGTTATATAGCCTTCCTCAATAAATGGACTATCTTACACTGAAATAATTTTTTAATCAGTCTAGTTGTTTCTGAGATTAGCGCGTTCAAACAATTAATCAATCAATCAAACAAACTCTTCAGCTTTACATATTAGTATAGATTTAGACTATTTTCTGTTCTGACAAGCATAATTTTTAGAAGTAATAGCACAAGTATAAAGGTCTCGTACGTAAATATCTTCGCAAAGCGAGCTTCAAATCAATATTGACATCCATAACGACAGTCCTTGAAGGTGTGTAAGGTCACGCTATGCCAGGTCAGTCATGAAATGTTAAGTACGGAATCGCCTGACTCTTTCAATGTTGTTATTTTGAATTTCGAATTTAAAGTGCAGCTAATAATTTTAAAGATGTCATTTTTCAAATTGCATACTATTTTTGTGTATATTAAATGACTATATTTAACTATAAGTAGGTTCTTAGTAATAACTTACTTTTTGCTCGTCTCTTGGAACTTAATATTTACGAATTTCAGAAGTATTGGTTTAGATTTTAGCTGTTTCGAATCAATTGTATTTATGATCAACTTAGCCTAGGTATACGTTTAACTTACGAAATGAGTCAAAAAATATCGCTCATTGTCTGTAATAGTGGCCTAACCCAAAAAAACATCTATTCTGTACTAGGAATAGATGTAAATTTTAAAATACACATTCTTTTTAGCATGTGGTACCCGGCTAATACGAATAGACCACCCACATTTACCGAAGTGTCGTAAAAGGCGACTAAGGTAACTTGAGCCGCCGTAAAATAATAAAATAGACCACCCTCTTTCTTACCGAGGTGTCGAGGTGTCAAATACGACTAAGGTAAGTTGACATCAGGCAGGTGGCCGGTCGTAAAATACGTACCTAGCCAAATCATGTGACAGCATGTTTATAACATGTTGTGACCCCAATTAAAGTGGGTTAAGGGTTGGAGGATGACAGATTCTTTTTAGCACCAATTTTAGCAGAACTCGGCAGTTAGTTTGTTTAGGAAAATTAAAATTTTTTTTTTATTCATTTTCCTCAGCAATTCAAACTTTAAGCCCATTTATCACAAAACATGATTTTTTGAGTTGTGCCGCTATTGCTTCCCATGAGCGATATGTGTTTACTTACATAGCAACAAGTGCAGACAGCGTGACGTTAAAACCGGTTTATAAATGGTGGTTGGATGTCTTTTGCATGTCAATGATCGCTTATCGATTGCCATGTTATTTTCGGGCAATTATTTCATGGTAATGTAAAAATTTGCCAGTTTCTTAAGCTTTCAAGGCACATTCGCAGCAATATGGATGAAGTTTGGTTCAATTGAAGCTAATATACCACAGCCTAACATGTAAGATAAAAAATATCCCTTTTTTCGGTAAAATAACACTTAGGAAATAATTGTGTTGCTAATTGAGTTGAGAAGCTGTGGTAGCCCAGCGGTAACACCGTGCGACTTTTTCAGGGAGGTCACGGTTTCAAACCCGGGCAGACACCAATGAGTTTTTCTGTTAAAACTTATGTGTCTAATTGATAATTGCAATTCATCACACGCTTTTCGGTGAAGGAAAACATGGTGAGGAAACCTGCATATCTTTAAAAAATTCTGGAGATATGTGTAACCTAACAAACCGCACTGGAGCAGCGTGGTAGGTCTTAGCTCCAACCCTTCTATCCAAAAACGGAGAGAGCAGGCCTATGCAGTGGGTTAGTAACAGACCGCTACTTCAAATGTAGAGTGGACCATCCGTTTTTATACCTGATACATTCAGAATTCTTACATCTATCAGGAATCTTGCATCCTGCAAATTGAATCTAATCAGCCGGATACCACACGGCGTGATAAATTTAAAACTATAAACTTTATATAACGAGCATAACAAATCTAATAATTGATGGTATTACAATGACCTAAATATTTCGTAAAGCGAGCTTCAATATTGACGTCCACAACTTCAGTCCTTGAAGGTGATGTAACGCCGTACCGACTCAGTTTGAAATGTTAAATATGAAATCGTATAACTCTTTCAATATTATTGTTTTGAATTCCATATTTACAATGTTTACTAGCACTTTAAGGTTACGTTGTAAAATTCTATTATTACTGAGCGGCATATTTTTATATGTGTAAAAGTTGTCAAAGATTTATTGACAGATAAGCAATAATATATAAATATATGGGACACTTACACACGCGATGGTCCGTCCTCAAAGGAAGTAACTTAATACTTGTGTTATGGGTGACAGACAACTGGTGAATATATACTTATATAATTTTTAAATACAAATTTCAATACACCCAGACTTGAAGACCAACAACTTCATTTATAGAAAATTTTGGCTCTCAGCGGGAATCGAACGCGCGACGCGTGGAGCTGAAGGCAGGGTCACTACCCACTGCACCAACGAGCCAGTCAAGCTACTTTGTTTTACTAGTTAACTTAGATGATAAGAATGCGTGGATGTAGCTACTTCTTGACCCTGTACAAGTACCTTGTTTCTTTATGGCCCATCTCGGTAAGAACAGCTTTCCGAACCAGCAGTAGAGTTACCGATTTAAAAAAACTTATTTACAAGTTTATTTGAATAAAGACTATTATTAATTTGAATTTCTCATCCATAACACATATTAAGTTATTTACTTTGGGGACAGATGACCGTGTGTGTAATGTAAGGTCCTATATATTTATTTACTGTCTAATAGTAAGTCATCATCGTCCTGACCTTATCCCACTCTAAGTGGGGTCGGCACAACATGTTACAAACATGTTGTCTTGACTTTGGCTACGTATTTTACGAACGGCCGCCTGCCTGACGTCAACTTACCTTAGTCGTATTTTACGACTCCTCGGTAAGAAAGAGGTTGGTCCATTCTACTCAGCCGGATACCACACGGCGGGTCGACTTACCTTAGTCGCCTTTTACAACACCTCGGTAAGAAATGAGGGTGCTACTATTTTATTCAGCCGGATACCACACGGCGTGCTATCTAATAAGAACTTTATCTTCTTGTCCTTATCCCACTCTAAGTAGGGTCGGCACAACATGTTTTTCCCTTCCATTCTGTCCTATCGGTCGTCAACTCTGGCGCTACTCCTTTTATATGCATATCATACTTCACACAATCCAACCATCTCTTTTCATTATCGCTATCTAATAAGAACTATTACTGTTTAAATTAAGAGACTTCTATTAAAATTCTTGATTACTCAATAAGCGTTATTTGTAACAATAAACGTATTTCTATAAAGCGATGTGAGCGTAACAGGGCTCGGTTAGAGTGTGGCAACTTCAACAATCACCTTGAATGTCACGGTTGTAATAAAATATTCAGGTAGATCGATCATTGGCCGAGAAGACGGCGAAATATGGCATTGTTAAAATAGGCGTTGCTTTTCTCACGTACAAAGCCTTTCACTCACTTACCAAACTGATACAGACCAATTTTAAATATTGTAACGCTCCTGTTCAATTCTAAACCGTGCAAGCATATTAATAAAGAAAAGTTGCGTATTCTAAGTTCTTTGTGGCAAGAGACATTCGAATTATTGTTGTTGTCCAAGCGTGGAAGTCATTTGTATGTATGTAGATTAAAGGTAGAGTTCCCATATGAACTTTGATAGAAGCGGGACAGGACTAAACGTGTAGTTAGTTAGTGTGAATTTAATCACTATATATATTAAAAAAAATGATTTATATTCCAACGTATCACTATCATATCAGGGAACCATTGCAAAAATGTAGCTAAATTTTAATTAATTAATGATAAGTTATAATATATAAAGCTATCCTTCTAAGTTCATTCAAAGAAATGAAGAAAACACCTATCCGTTTCGACCCGCAACCAAAGCATCATTAGGAGATAGACTCCACGACAAAATCGCAAAACGAAGCACTTACATATATTTTCTATTTTACTTCATCGCGGATTATAATTATAAATAATATTAAATAATTTTAATATTATAATAATGTTATTATTATAATTTAATAATTTTATTATTACTTTTGTATTACGCTAAGTAACGCCTAATTCTATAAATAATTCAAAAATTAACACAGCACAGTTTTTTGAAAAATCCTTTATTTATTTTTGGCTAATTTAGAAACTAATTAACCTATGGTTTCATTAACTTAGAAATTCTAAATTAGATAATTATAGATAAAAATCTTTTCTACATGGTTTTGGTAGGTATAGTAATTGTTACATTAAGCAAATATACTAGAATTCCTAAGGCTTAATGAAAAATAAAAGACAAAACTATGTTTAGAGATCCAGACTGATGGCAACCCTAATTAGAGGTCATCATACCGTACCGAGAGGACCACATATTTTTTAGATACAGTTAAACAAGATCGCTGCACTTTCGCCTCACTAATTATTTTCGTTGTAGTTTCTCTAGTAGCATGTAGTATAAGACTAAATAATGGCAGAGTTCTGCGAAACGACATCTATCGAGGACTAAGCACTGTTACTTAGCATAAAAATCATTGTCATTACTTCATTTTCTTTTTTATATTGTATCTTTAGACTGGATCTTCTTTTATCTTTTAATAGCTGTAAACAATGACTTGATGAAGATTGAATTGAAGAGTGGATTGTGTTTTTAAATGTTACTTGGTAATAATCATAAAATAAAATTTTCGTTAATTTGTCATATTCCTTTTATTGAATCTGTTTGTGTTTTGTTCTTTATAGTGTGCTCTATTAAGACTTAATAATATTTATGTCGGACTTCTTTTTTTTTAAGTACTAGGATACATCCTTCTGCCCTTATCCCACTCTAAGCGTGGTCAGTACAAAATGTTATAAACATGATTTAGCTACGTATTTAACGACCCGCCGCCTGCCTGACATCAACTTACCTTCGGTAAGAAAGAGGGTGGTCTATTCTACTCAACTACATACCACACGGCGGGTCGACTTAACTTAGTCGCCTTTTACGACAACTCGGTAAGAAATGAGGGTGGTCTTTTCTACTTAGCCGGATACCACACGGCGGGTCAACTTACCTTATTTGCCTTTTACGACCTTTCGTTAATAAATGAGGGTGGTTTATTCTACTTAGCCGGATACCACACGGCGGGTCGACTTAACTTAGTCACCTTTTAAGACACCTCGTTAAGAAATGAGAGTAGTCTATTCTACTCAGCCGGATAACACACATCTTATAAGTACTAGGATATATGGACTGATTATGTCAATCATTTTAAGCTTAAACGGTGACTTATTGTGTTTTCAGGGACAGAAGTTATAGAGTAAGGGATAAATGATTATGAAATGTATTTGCAATACCAAATATTGGTCTTAAGATAAACACTTGACTTACTGTTTAAACAACGCAATCATCAGATTCTCTTTCGTAACTAGGTCGTCGTACGGCGCTCAGATTTTTATTATCTAAGCTCTGATCTGACAAGAAATTTACTTATGGAAGTTTTATTTCCTTTTTAATTTTTTATACAACTAAATCTGTATTGTAAGTAAATGAAGATCAATAACTGTATGCTAAACTTAATCAAGAATCCGTGCTTCCTTCTTAAATAGATAATTACCTTTTATATACTGTCACGTCATGTGCTTTGATAGTTGAATGATGACACTGTGGGACTTATAGTTGGGAATTATGGGTTCATTTCGGTTAAGCCACATTCAGTTGAGTTAACTATTAAAACTTTTGCGTCAATTGATATTAACCATTTTTAAAAAGCTTTATATATCCCAGGAGAAAGTGATACATGTAAATTACCAAATCGCTTTAAAGAAGCAGGCGTTACTTTGCGCAACTCTATAGTACAGAACTTACAATAAAATTACTTTGCGTTTGTTAAGAGAATACATGCAATGTTAAATGTATGAAGCAGGCAACAATCACATACCACATACATGCAGGACAAGCCGCCACACGTATCACAAGACACTGCCAACACCAATACTCCACACAAAGCACTACACACACTCACTACCATTAGCTTGAAGTTGTGATACGTGTGGCGGTTTGGTAACTTCTTTACTAAATCGCATTGGAGCGCCTGATGGGTGTAACCTCAAACCATCTATCTAATAGGTGACACCTTTTCCCATCTGTGGGTTAATTCTAGGCAGATATCTTGCTTTATAGTCACTTTGATATACATACTCGTACCTGCATAAATAATCATCTAAATCCGTTAGTAAAAGCTATAAGTATATTAAATGTTGTATGGCGACAGCGAGTGGCACATAAATTCGTTGTTTTAAAAAGCAAAGTCGGTAATCTGTTGGAGATTCCTCGTCCTTTGTCCACGTTCTTTCGTCGGAGGTCGGAGGACCCTTCCTCCTTACCTCAAAGAGGTTTGTTAGGTTCGTTTGTTTTCCTAATATCTGAAAATAATCGTGAACCAAAGTTACAAATTATAATTCATTGAATTAGAAGCAGATCCTGTTTAAACACCTGATGGATCATAGGTTAAGGACGAAGAGAATTATTTGCTACGAATAACTGCGTGAGTTAATCAGAAGCATAGACATCATCATCACCATCTTCCTGCCCTTATCCCACTCTAAGTGGGGTCGGCACAACATTTTATAAACATGATTTGGCTGCGTTTTTACGACCGGCCGCCTGCCTGATGTCAACTTACCTCTGTCATATTGTACGACACCTCAATAAGAATGTGATTGGTCTATTCTACTCTGCTGGATACCACACGGCGGGCGGACTTACCTTAGTCGCCTTTACGACACCTCGGTAAGAAAGAGGGTGGTCTATTCTACTCAACCGGATACCACACGGCGGGTCGACTTACCTTAGTCGCATTTTACGACACCTCGGCAAGAAATGAGGTTGGTACTATTCTATTCAGCCGGATACAGAAGCATAGACAACATGTAATTTTTCTTGTATTCTTGCCCGTTGTTTCGGTGTTTTAATACAACACCACCGATCATACTTTATCATTTTTTTAATAATATTTAAAAACAAGAATGAAAATCTGTAGATTTGCGGAATTTATCCACCATCTTATGTTAGGTTGATACTGTCTACAGATTCAATATTGCCCCGTACCTGAGTTGCACGGACATTTACAAATGATCGTTTTTGTTTCGCCTGCGCCCGCGTACCGGATACGCATTGGTTCCTGTGAGAATGTCGAACCCGATTTTTTTACCCTCGAAAAAGCGGATGTCCTTCATTCGACCGGTTATGAAAGGTGTTGAACATATGTCTACTTTTATGGGCTGATACATTTCGATTTGAGTATTACTTTTAGATTGATTATTCACATAATCAAATTAGTTTACATTTAAGTGTGTCTAATTGTTTTGTTCATTTTGTATAGTTACCATTTGCTTAGGTATGTATATTAAATTTAATTTTAATTGCCTTCTACGCTACCTGGTCTGCATTACTTTATAATTTATTTATTATTGCTTCTACGAAATGCTTGAACATATTGCAATTTAGTTCTTAATTTTGCATACTCTATTTTATAATGGAATATATACTGAATTGACTGGCCCGTTGGCGCAGTGGGTAGTAATCCTACCTTCAGCTCCGCGGGTCACTGGTTCGATTCCCACCGAGGACCGACATTTTCTATAAATGAATTTGTCGGCCTTTGAGCCTGGGTGTATATTTGTATTTAAGTATGTATTTAAAAAATATATAAGTATATATTCACCAGTTGTCTGTCACCCATAACACAAGCATTTAAGTTACTTACTTTGGGGTCGGACGACCGTGTGTGTAAGTGTGCCATATATTTATTTATTTATTTATTAATTAGATTTATGGAAACATATTCATGCTTAGGAAAGTAGATCTTAGCATCGAAGGAAATACTCTCGAGTGTAGCCAAGACTACTTAAATTCGTTACAAAAATAATTCCTACCTATATTGGATAATAAAAATGTTTTAAACGTGACAGTTCTACATTTCCATTTACATTAATTACATGTTGGAAAAATCTGAGATTTTTTATTTTAAAACTTAGTTAAAGTTCATAAATAAAAAAAACATATATTTATATATGGCAAACCAAAAATTGTTTACTTATATTTCTTAGGGTTAACATCTTGGTTTATATTCATACCACATCGTTATAATGATGTTGTTATAATGAGTGAGCTGCGATTGTAAGTCATTATATTTGTAATACATATGTTAAAACCCGCAACAACAACCGATAAAGATGGTAATCTATACAAATATATAAAGCTAAAGAGTTTGTTTGTTTGAACGCGCTAATCTCAGGAACTGCTGGACCAATTTGAAAAATTCTTTGAGTGTAAAATACTCCATTTATCGAGGAAGGCTATATAACGAAAACAGGCAAAATTTAATGCTTTTCTTGCGTGCGCTAAGTAAACGGTGAAAGTTATCAAAAATCATAAATTACAAAATTGTTCCCTTCTAAAAGTTGTAAATAAAAGTCCGCGATAGCATATGTCGAACTTTTAAGATTAACCCATTTAAAAAAATTTTGTGGTTATCAAAATACTATATTACGGTTTTGATCTTTCCACGCAGGCGGAGCCGCTGGCAATTGCTATATTCTATACATTGCCGTTTTGTGTTAGAGAATACTTTAGTGCATAGTTCATTTATGTTATGTAGTATTGTACTTTCTAATTCAAATTAAAATTCAAAATATTCCTTATTCAAGTAAACGTCAAGTGTTTTTTCAACTCAACTGCAGGTTCGAAAAGCTATTCCTACCGAGAAGAGCCAATAAGAAAATCGGCGGTTGCTGTTTTCAAAATATAACTCTTATAATTAATTACATTTTATCATTGCTATCTTGTGCAAGGTAAAAGGTAAATCTTTGTTTTATTTATACTCAAATCAAGAGAAGTTGACTGTGAATGTATCAATACTCGTACATATTATTGGACGATAAAACAAACAAAGTTCTTAAGACATCGGGAAATTATATATGTATCACCTGCTATGTGTTAATTGGAAAGCTAAGCTATATAGACGATAATAGTATTAAACTTTAACAACTTAAACACGTAACTTACCGTAGTCATTTCATTCTTCCCATTACGACAATGATAATGGGTATATGGTTTACTCGTGCTAAGGCAAAACGGGTTGCTAGTGAGACAGAATTCTTTTTCTGGACTGTATTGAGTGATCTTGAAGTTAAGCATAAACTTTTTTTCATTTTGCGCATTAAAAATACCTTTAATGTCTTCAAAATAAAAGTAAATAGTGTGAGTTGACCACCTGCCTGCATAATCACCTGCTTAAGAACAAAGGCCGCGATCGCAAGAAGGTGCCATTTAGACGATCTCGTTTCCATTAACCTATAAATTATGTGCTGAATGTTTTGTTGTGATGTTTCAAGTAATTTACATAAAACCTTATTAATTTATATAATACAATACAGTACAATACAATATAATATAATACAATACCCAAAAGTGATCTTTTTACAAGTAAATGCATGGGATCACGTATTTATAAATAACCTAGTTTATTAAACTGCTGTTTTAATTATCAACAACTTATAATACTTTATACAATATGATGAGTACTAAATACAAAAATAAGTACAAGCAATTGTGTTTTCGTAAAAACCTTTTTTATAAGTAAGTTATTGAGTTATACGAGACTGAAATATTATTAAAAAAAATCTGTGGTAAGGCACTAGTTATTGACCATGTCCTAGTAGTTGACCGTTTTGTATGAAATTTTAAATGTACGAGTATGTATTTATACATTCACAGTCAACTTCTTTTGATTTAAGTATAAATAAAACAAAGATTTATTTTAGCGACCTTGCACAAGATAGCAATGATAAAATGCCGTAAAACCTAAGCGTTTTGTTTGTTGTAGATAATAAAAAATAAATTTGTAATTACCTGTTGCCATCTACTAAAAACGGCCCAAAAGCTTGTAACTGTAGCCCATTGTTTAATATTTAAAAATTAATATTATTAATTAATAATTTTTAATAGCTACAACAAAAAAACTCTAATTATATAAAATTTCATACAAAACGGTCAACTACTAGTACATAATATGGTCAATTACTAGTGCCCTTACCTTAAATGTGTATACTTGTCTCGTGCCGCTATAAGACAATGGAAACGCAGTCTCGCAATGATACATCGAAGAATTTATTGCCTGTGATAATTGTAGTCCTAGCTACCATATACATATTAAAATATCGATTACATAATTATTTGTTATTGTAATATATTTTGTCTTACGTTTAATATAGGGAGATAAATAAATTAAGTACGTGTATTATTATTACCAAAAAAAGGACTTAAATTAGAGATAAAAAACTAAGAAACACGTATTATTGTGTAAAAGCGTATGGGGGTGCTCATATATTATTTACATTTTTTTAAAATATTTTTTTTAAGAATTATTTTTGTATTGGCACCGCTTTTCTATAAAACAGCAACATAAATACAAATTTTGAATTAAATTTATCCATGCGAAGGTGGTCAAACTTAAATATAAATGTCGGTTACATTCTTACAAGTGTAACTTATTTTTATTATAAATATATTCTATTGTATTTATTATATTACTATATTTATAATATTCTCATATTTCTTATATATATTATTATATTATTTTATAATTTCATATTACTAAAAGGTTCATTTCTGTTTGTTATTATTGGTTAAGTTTAATATTTATTTTAATTCACTGAACTAATATTTACCTCTTTTTTAATTTAGACTGGTTGGGTGGAAGAGATTCCGATTCCGTAATAAGCCCGCCATTGCAAATTGTGTTGTTTTTTATTTTTATTTTTATATTAATTAATGCAATAAAGAGATTACAAACAAACAAGCTTATATAAAGCATGTTAAAATATGTAATATAATTCAATTAATTATTTAAAAATATAATTTATTGCTTCCAAATCTATAATATATTTTTTTTATAAATAGCTATACGTCTATACTTTACAAAAAGAGCTAGAAGTTAAAGTAATGTGTTAACATAGCATTATAAAAACGAAAGAGTACTGACGGTTAAAAATAGGTTCAATAAAAAACCGACGGAGAAGACAAAAGGTGTACGCAGCACGTGCGACCCCGGCAGATGTCGTAACGACTCCGCGGTCATATGGCCACGGGATCGATGCTTAATGAAACCAATAGTGCTTGACACGATGATTTTGCGTTCCATTTTAAAAATTTGTATGTACAAAAGTTATGATTATTATTTTGCTATAATCCGCGTTTGTAAAGAGGCAGCAAGGCAATATTCACATACCTTTTATATCCAGGACCAGTCACCACACAAAACGCCGCCACCAAAAGCACACCACACAAGCACTACTTACACTTACTACGATCATCAGTATGCATTTCGATTTGTCGTGGAGTCTTTTTTCCTGATGATAATTCAGTTACGGGGCAAAACGATCGTTGAGATTGTGGTCGTGGATAGACTTCACGACGAAATCGCAAAGCAAAAATTAATAGTTTATGTATAGAAATCTGATGTAATCACGTCTTATTTTATCGGAATAGTCCGACTAGTTTTGAGCCAATCCACGGCCCTTATTCATGTACTTTAAGGTTAGGTAAGGTCGCCCTAAGAGGTGGACTGACGACCCCAAAAATCGACCCCAGAATTGCTAGATCCAAGCTGCACAAGATCGTTTTTTGTGGAGATCCCTTTAAGAGACATTTGTCCAGCAGTGGACGTCCATCGTTTGAAGGAGATGGTTAGGCGGGGGTCTATACAGAAACTATGTATACTACTCACGACATCATCCTCCTGCCTTTATCCCACCTTGAGTGGGGTTGGCACAACATGTTATAAACATGTTAGCATTTGGCTACGTATTTTGCGAACGGCCGCCTGCCTGACGTCAATTTACCATAATCGTATTTTACGATACCTGGGTAAGAAATGGGGTGGTCTATTCTACTCAACTGATACCACACCGCGGGTCGACTTACATTAGTCGCCTTTTACGACACCTCGGTAAGAAATAAATGTAATCTATATATTTTACTCAGCCGCAAACCCCACTGTAGTTTAAATTAAAAAAAGATGTTTAGACAGATTAAATATCCATTGCCAACACTTTAAATGTTTTTAAACGTGTAATAGACCACAGTATATAATTCGATAATAATTTATTATTGTAATAAAGTTTAAATTAAATACACGTATTACTTAAATCAACAACTAAATTACATGACAGATTTACTACCACAAACGATCAGAGCTCGGAAGCGGTAATTATAAGAAACGACGCCTCTGACGAATACCAGTTTTGACGGCCACAGTTTAAAATTTACAGTAAGTTAACTTCCAGAATTTGAGAAATTATTGAATTTGAGAATACCGGTGTCGGATATTGCATGAGTTCTTAAAAATTCTGCATGTACCAGGTATGAGAACGAATAGTAACACTCTACATTTAGTATTACATATATTTTCTTTTATCGCGTATTATAGCAAAATAATATTCTCATTAGTTTTGTATTATGGACCTCCGCAAAGTAACGCCTAATTCTATAAATTACCTTTGCTATGTAAATATCAAGTAGTAAATGGGCTACTTATTTCTTGAGCAGCGTATTTGATATTTTCAAAGGCTTGTTGTACGGCGCTAAATTTTCTCATACAAGATAAATTACATTAATAACGTTCTGCTTTTGATAAACTGTACAAAGAACCTAAGGTGGAAACTAACAAAGCGCAACGACTTTGCTTGGAGGCATTGGTACAAGCTTCACAAAGACATTTTTTAATCTAGGCCCCATTTGAATGATTAGGTTAACAGTGCTAGTAATTTTTCCCTACAACGCTTGTAAAAAAAACACTTTAAGTGATTGAAGAACTTTTATCTCCATGTTTCCGTTTAGTATGAAAACAATTTAAATATAAACCCGTTTTTTGTTATTGAAATGTTAGTTTCATCAAAAGGGCCGATTTTCGTATAGAAGTACAAATATATATATATTTTTAAATAATGTTTTTGTTAATGTACTGCTATCTTTATAAATATAGGCTGTGGTGGCGCTGTGACACACGGTCATACAATTAACGCGTGAAATTCGTACCTGTTGACAAGAGGTCCTCCCTGTGGGAACTACGTGACACAAGTCGTACAGCACGCGCCGCTTGTTTAAAAAATATTCTGAAAGCGTCAATTAAAAATAAACCTTAAGCTCTTTAAAATAAAACAATAGATTAAACAAATTATTTAACGGATTAATTCCTGAACTTTAGACATGTTTGAATACAAGGATGTTAATTAATAATCATTTTATATACATATATAGTAGTACTTATAATTGTATTATACACACTGTAACGAATATTTGACGTCAACTTAAATGTTAAAATAATCCTCAATTATCTACTATTTTATTATGTATTTTTTTCATGTCCCCAAGGAAAAACGGGAATTACTTATTGTTATTTTTTGTTATTTAAGTTTTTAAAATTCATAAATATTTTTAAAAACGTAACAGACAGACGTTCGCGTTTATAATATTAGTATGGATAAGCATAACTACCTATATAATATAATAAACTTAGTTACTAGATTTATAATCAGTAAAAAAAATATTATCCTTAAAAAGTTCGTTATTGAATGATTTTTACGTTTATATATTTCCTTTACTCGATCAACATCAAAAAAAATGTTTTTGTACATCATTTTTAACAGATATGGGTCGCAATTCATATAGGTAAGTATTTTTATTATTTTATACTTTACTAAAATTTTAAATTTTCCTGCTTCTAGTTTTTTTAAGTTAATTATGTACAACCATTGAAAATAAATACCATAGATTATGAGATAACTAAATAGATACGACGACGATAAAAATACGACCAAATTATATTACGATTACAAATTAAATTCTTTTCTTGCACATCTAAAACATAGACTAAATACAGTTTGTTCAATGGAAAAGGAGGCAGACATTGTGCGATGACGATTTATGGAGATAAATGTTCACGAAGTCCCTATTACAATAGCAGTAAGGATGTGAATGGTGTAAAGATTCTTCTCCATGCGACTGTAGTATTGAGTGCCGGCAACGCCATCAGGCTTTGCGAGGTTTACCATGAATGAGGTAAATTAAATCGGGATGAAGTTAAACAGTAGATGAAACAGCCGCATATACAATATCTCATTTTTTTATACTTCATTGATTAAGGATAATATGAAAAAAAAAGTTAAATATTTATTGTCTGCCCGGGTTTGAACCCGTGATCGTCTCTAGAGATTCAGACGGTCGCACCGCTGGGCTATCACAGCTTTATATTTCCAAATATGATTCAAAATATTTAAATCGGGTTTTATACAACCACCTTAATGCACCAGTATGAATTATAATACCATATTTGAAATATGAACATGCTGATAAGAAGGCATAGATCCTATTCTTGAATATTGTTAATTTTGAATATTTCATATTAGAAAATTTGAAATAATCATTTAAATGGATTTGTTTTGAACCAAAGTTTAGAGATGTGTCAATCTTATTTACAGCTTACCAACGATACCTTATCTAACTTTTAAATACTACTGCATAAACTTTATTAAAAACAACATCCTCAGAGTCATTGATGCAAAAGATAATATAAATACATATTCATTCTTCTTTCATTAAACTACGTAAAATATGTTATTAACTTATTTTTTTTCCAACTTAATTCAGGACGATCCTACATTCACAGGGACGTTTGGTGATCTAAAGTATAACACATTCTATCCTCATTTGCATGGAAATGAGATCTGTGAACATTCTCGGAGGCGCAACCCTCCGTCTTCCGGCGCCTCTTTTGCTTAATTACAATGACGACATACTCGTTCAATACGACTTTTAGGTCCAATAATTTCGAGTGGATTTTGAGACCTTGAATAAAGAAGGGAAGGTGTATATGTCCATTTCATATTAACAAGTATGAATCATAATAATTTATTTTGAAGTAATTTTCATAAGAACTGACTGTTCTTTTGACCTTAGACCTTATTGATTTTTGTGTACGATAGTGCTAAGTTTTTTGGTCGCTGTTGTCTTACTAGAAACATTAACTTTTACCCTTGTTTAATTATTAATAAGCAACCTTAACAAATCTATTTAAAAGTTACGTTTTTATTTAAAAGCATTTTGTGTCAATTTATGATTATAACAAACTTTTATCTGGAAAATTATTCATCATCTTCCTGCCCTTATACCACTCTCAGTGGGGTCGGCACAACATGTCATAAACATGCTGTCACATGATTTGGCTGCGTTTTTACGACCGGTCGCCTGCCTGACGTCAACTTACCTCTGTCGTATTTTACGACACCTCGGTAAGAAAGAGGGTGGTTTATTCTTCTAAACCGGATACCACAAGGCGGATCAATTTACCTTAATCCCCTTTTACGACACTCTGGTAAGAAATGAGGGTTGTACTATTCTATTCAGCCGGATACCACACGGCGTTATCTGGATAATTATTATTATTCAAATTTCTTCATCGCGTCTCTAAGCTTTTACTTATGTTGTAAATATGCTATGTAGGTATTAATTAATCTAGTTGTTTGATATGTGTTTAGCTATTAACCAATAAACTGAGTCAATCAGGTCAAAATCTGTTCAAATTCCGGCATATAATGTCCTTATTACTGAAATTTGGGCCATCAATTTTTTACTATCGAAATGACTTCAGTTATTACAGATATGCTGATTTTATTGTTTAAAAGCTTTCAGTTAATTAATTAATCCGTGAAACGTATACAAGTTACATAATTACTAGTAATGCTTGGGACACACGTAACGATAACTTTTTAATGTGAAATCATTTTTTTATTTTAAACAACTTTAATGCATATCACATTCAACTTTAAACGTTATTTCTTAGGTTTAAATAAATATTTTTTTATAATAATATTAAAAATTATAATGTATTTATTAAATAATGCAACAGAATGAAAACTATAAGCCACTTTTCACATTGCATGTCTATGGTCGTCTTATTTTTCTTGAGATGTCAGCAGCGATAATCAAGTCGAGTTGTTTTTAAACAGTGTTCACAACATACAACACAGCGGTACACTAAAAATAGGAAAAAGCTGAAAAAAAACTTTTAGAAATATGTATATAAGCAGAATTTGTCATCTACTTAAACCCTACATACACGTATAACACCAATCAAGATATTCGTCACTTGCTTTGTATAATTAATAGAATATAGGTATAGTACATTTTATAGATTATATAGTATATTCAATATATAGTGAATGTGTGAAGTCCTTTTGTAGTGTGTTGGTGGTGATGAAGCTAGTTGTGCATGCGTTTTTACGTAATCCGCATCATCATTTGTCATTCCCCTACCCTTATTCCACTTAAAGCATGTTGTTAGATATTTTAGCTAGTTATTTTACGACCAGCCGCCTGCCTGACGTCAAATTACCTTAGTCGCCTTCAAGACACCTCGGTAAGAAAAGAGGGTGGTCTATTCTGTTCAATTGGATGCCTACATAAATGAATCAAACATGAAAAACGAATCCGTTTTTAGACTCTACATTTAGTATTACATATATTTTCTTTTTACTTTATTGGGGATTATAGCAAAATAATATAATATTACTATCAATGTAATCATCATCCTCCTGCCCTTATCCCACTCTAAGTAGTGTCGGCACAACATGTTGTCATAAGATTTGGCTACGTTTTTTACGACCATCGCCTGCCTGACGTCAACTTACCCTGGTCGCCTTTTACGACACCTCGGTAAGAAATGAGGTTGGTCTATTCTACTCAGCCGGATACCACACGGCGGGTCGACTCACCTTAGTCGCCTTTTACGACACCTCGGTAAGAAATGAGGGTGGTACTATTCTATTCAGACGGCCACTATCTTCTATTCAGATACCACACGGCGAATTGCTATTAATATAATAATATTATAAAGTGTGTGTCCAACAATACTTAGACACACTTTATTTTTTCACTTTTTAATCCAGTTGCGTGGATGTAGACTAGGCTTTATCCACCGGTCACCACACATTCGCATCAATGTTCCAGGGCACGCAAACCACCCTGCCGCTACCCCCGCCCTTGTTTCCACGCTAACACCATTACAGTAATTAGAATATGCTTAGGCATAATTGATGCAGTCATAAACTAGTTCCGGGATAGAACGTGATGTTACGCGAATATTCAAATTACTTAAATTTTTAAGCATCATAGCCTCGGAGTAGGGAAATTTAATTTAAGATTCAGCCCGAAGCAGCTTCTGGTTGAATCAAAGTAAGAAAAAGTACGAAAAAATATTTTAAAGTTTTATAAAATGGAATTGGCTCAGATCTTTTTATATGCTATATCGATCACGGGCTGCAATCGTGGCAAACATTATTTAGGACTAGGAATATAAAAATGTTAAAATACATATTTTAATTATTTATTCGTATCTCCACCACCATTATATATTAAATAAACCAACAAATATCTTATATATTTTTAAATTAATTATGTAATACCAATTATCAGGAGCTCAAATCATTCTTAGTTAAAGTGTTATAATTATAATTACTGAATGCGTAGATATTCTCTTCTCTTTGACCTTGTACAAGACAGTACTGACTAAATGTAACTAGTGATAAGAATTATATTTTTAAAAGAGCAACCGCCGAGTTTTTTACTGGCTTTTCTCGGTAGGAATAGCTTTCAGAATCAGCAGTAGAGCTTGTTTACAAGTTTATTTGAATATACAATACAATTACAATATTTTGAATTTTAATTAATGACGACACTAGCAAAACTCGTAATTCAATTTTCTTTTAAGCAAACTGAAAACAAAAAATTTTCCTTAGCAATGAAAATTTTAAACCCATTTATAAAAAAACGTATTTTTTTAATTTTTGCCACTATTGCGTTTGTCATTCTGGTCGGATGGTATTACGCAGATCTGACAAGCAATGACGCTATGGCCATGAAAGTGTCGCCATAGCAATTTAGCATTCCGATATACTCGTAGTTCTGAAATCGAGCTTATGTTAAAGGTTAGCTTATTTACATGTTCCTAAATGTATATCTCTCTACTATACTCGATCTATACTCATACTACATTCACAAACCTACACATTAATGTATTATTAATAATTATTAAAAAAACGAAAAAGATTAATAATGTTAATATAAAATGATGATGATAACATAAAAGATTAATAATGATTATTATTATTAAATAAATAAATAATTAAAATTTAATTATATAAGTAAATTTACAGTTTTAAGACAAAACATATTAATTACGATACTGAAGACGTTTTGACCAAAATTTTGTTATTTTATTTACTGAAATTTCATTTTTTATTTGATATCAAAATTGATTTTTAAATTATAATTTCTGAATATAACTCAATACTTTTCATCGCTTTTAAATAAAGATTAAGTAATTCGTTTTAATCAGTTTTTATTTATTAAATAAATTTTGGTAAATCCCTTTTGATTACTTAATTAAAATGTTAAATCTAAATGAAATAATGACAGTGATATTTCTTTAATAAACGATTTCTTAGCTAAAATATGTATAGCCTTTCGCTTTCAAATAAGTTATTTGTTAATCTTAGTTTATATCTTGTTTCTCAATTAAGCCTAGTTGACATTGTAGTTTACGATATCTCAAGAGAGAACGAAACTATTGTTAATTACACTAAGCAAAGGTGCTTCTGTAACAAGCAATAAATATTAAATGACGTTTTAACATCGTCGTAATAATTTTGTCATTGTCATGATATCTTACTGAAGCGCTTTAAATGTAATACACTAAGACAGTTACTTTCCTTTAATGGTTTTTGTTATTTAAAATATAATCAACTTAATTATTTTTATAGAACTACTATAAATATATCCATTTATATAATGTCACAAAAGATTTCAAGGATACAATGTCATTGACAGAATTATATGAAGCTGTAATTATTAATTATTTAAAATTAGTGGTAATGTAATAAAACCTTTCAAAAGTTAATGCTAACTCTGCTAATAATTAAATAAAAATAGAAATTCCTTTATTAATAAATAAAAGTTGTTATCAACAAATAAAAAAAATACAGATCCTGTTCAGTAAGAAATATAAATAAAATAACTCGTGTAATAAAATTAAAGTGAAATATAACAGACTGGTTTTGACGGATTAAACTAAATTATATTTATCTAGCTGAACCGGCGAACGTTTGGCCATATAAATAATTACTGCCCCTCTCCTATTCATCTTAGCGTGATGATATATAGTGATGATATTGCCTTCCTCGATAAATGGACTATCTTAGACTTAAAGAATTTTTTCAAATCAGTCCAGTAGTTCCTGAGATTAGCGTGTTCAAAGAATCAAACAAACACTCTTGAGATTTTACATTTACTAGCTGTGCCAGCAATGTGTCACAATTATTTCCAGAATTGAAATTAGAACATAAAAGTAGTTATCGTGAGTTAATTATAAGAGATTTTTGAATAACTTTTACCGTCTACTTAGCGCTCGCCAGTAAAGCTTTGAATTTTGCCGTTTTCGCAATATTTTTTATTGCTGCTCCTCTCCTATTCATCTTAGCGTGATATTATATAGTCTATATTATATATCCTTTCTCGATAAATAGACTATCTTACACTGAAAGAATTTTTCAAATCGGTCCAGTAGTTCCTAAGATTAGCGCGTTAATATAGTCAAAACAAACTCTTCAGCTTTATATGTATATAAATAAATAAATAAATCAAGTTTTATTGACCACAAAGAAATTAAAAGGAACAAAACTTAAGTAAATAAAAAAAAAAACTTACAAACTACGTGGTCAAAGGGCAGCCACCTCAGCAATAAGTTGCAGCATCTTATATAAAATACTGCAACGCTGATTTTCAGGTAGCACCCTAGGTTACCACGGACTATCCTAATACATATCCTAATACACATATAGAATTTACTAATATAAAACACAATACAACAATAATAAAACAATATTAATATACCCTAAACTTAACAAAACTTATACCTATTAAATTTAACGTTTCTATAAATAAACATATAACAAGAAATATAAAAATCTATTATTCCGCTATTCTAAAAATAAGGTTATATTATAGGTTAAAAAATAAGGTTATATTAGGTTATATTAGTATAGATATTCAATATCTTGTCACTTATATATGTGTAAGAGGTTCAAATCATGTTCAAATACAATGTATGGAACCGGTTGCGGACGATGTCCTGGTGTTCCCGGTTTCTCGAATACGCTATTCGCCGCCTTCCTATGTTTTGATTTGTATTTCTGTACTTTAAGGGCATGTTTCACAAGCTACCAATAAACTGTCTATTAGCTGACACATGAACATATCTGACACATATCTCAGAATTTTTCGTTTCTCAGGGTTCTGATAGGCTGATTCAGCATTTAAAGCCCCTAATAAGTTAACAGGTAGATCATATTTTGTTTATCTGCTGGATAACAAATACCTATTTCAACATGGCCGCGATTTTTTTTTTAATTTTTTACTTTTTAGAGTCTTTTTAGAGACTTTTATCTGTTACTTAGTTTATTTGTCGGTTAACTATCCGACATTTTATCAGTAACTTGTGAAACAGGCCCTCAATAGATTTGCGACTTAAATATTTAATGTCTAAGCAGTTTATAAGTCTATATAACTTCTTGTAATAATCGTTCGCACCAGCTTAAGCGTTTAAATACCCTCAATAATGCAATATGTGTTTAATCCCCTGATACCATTAGAAAAATGGACATTTCTTATCCTAAATTTTACCGCGACGCTAAGACAAATATATGAAATCATTAAGGTAAAGTTTGAACCTTTTTTATTTAATTGAGTAACAACTATTAAATTTAATTACTGGAAAAAACTAACTGACATACTTAAACAAATGAACAACTTAATTTGTTAAATCCCAAAATATAAGCCACCTCCAGTACCGCGAAAGTAACTAAAAGTATATTAAATCACACCGAGAAATTGCCATACAAATTGCAGAATTATTAAGTTTGCACATTTTCATAAGGTTGGCTCTAGAGTAATCGTTTTACTTGGTCCAGATGATTTTAGATATGCCCGTACAACGGCCAGCCAAAAGGGATAGAGGATTTTAAATGCAACTGGTTCGAAAAAGACAACATTTTCGTCTACTAACTACAAACAAACACAAATCACTGTTTATCTACATGTGAAATACATCTTTAACTCAAATGTGACAAGATCCACTTTAGTTCAAACAACTTTCGGGTTATATTCTTTCAACTGAATTCCTGAACATTTTTATCCATAGAAAGAGCGAGTAGGAAATTACTGTAGCTGAGAGTGTGAAAGGGACAGAAATACGTAGCATTTATATTCTGTACGTGTAAGTTTCAGGGAACGGTCGCCGTGAAACTCGTAAATGGGAAAAAAGCAACAACGGAAAACTCAACCGCCTCTAGAGAAGGGCAAATCGTAGTGGTATTTGGTAACGATGAAAATCACAATTAGATATATCGCTTACTATTAAAGTGACCTAATAAAAAAAAGTTGTTTCGTGGCAAATTGCAATAAAGCGTAGTGTTGCATCTACAAAATTCGAGAGAGAGCCATAACTTGGAAGATCTAGAAAACACTAGTTTATTTAATAGTTCGTAGCGTGTTGTCATAGATAGCCCTGAAATAAGTATTACAAAGTATCTTACTTAATTAAGCCTACTTTTAAATTCATTGACTAAGTGCGATAGTTCGATATGTAATATTTGTATAAACATATTATATATTTCTTTTATTTTTATTGTTAAATTAGGAAATTGTAGGTAATTCTAATTCATAATGTTTGATATTTGCGTACTAACTTTTTCTTTAATATAAATTGTCTCACTTCGTAGGTTAGCTGGCAGAGATCTCTGTCATAGGGACCTGTCATAGGGACCTGTCATAGGGATAAGTTGACCTTTGTACACTTTTTTCACCAATAATGTTTTTTTTCCCAACATTTTTTATGGTACATAAATAAATAAACAAATTGGTTAGAGTGTTATAAGAGCTTTTGAAGAAAGATCTCAAAAATTGTAATTGTATATGAACAATTTTCTCAATTGTACAGTTTTAATAGAAGATTTAGTACAATTCTTGAGGGAGGTTTTGGTTAATAGCACATTCTCCGGAACGGGTTAACCGATTTTGATGTGACTTTCACCAAAAACAGAGGAGGTTATGGAGCAACATATAGGCTAGTTTTTATCCTATAATTTGCGCAAGGTCGAGATTTATGCTTTTTTAGAAAAAGCTTAAATCTCGATCTTTTTTAGAAAAAGCATAAATTTATGTTTTTTATGGGAAAAACTTTGTGTGACACTTAATTCCACGAGGGCGAAGCTACGGGCACAGTTAGTTACTAATAAATCATCATCCTTTATCCCACTCTAAGTGGGGTCGGCACAATATGTTACAAACATATTGTCACATTATTTGGCTACATATTTTACGACCGGCCGCCTGCCTGACGTCACCTTTCCTCAGTCATATTTTACGACACCTCGGCAAGAAAGAGAGTGGTATATTTTACTCAACCGGATACTACACGCTGGGTCATCTTACCTTAGTCGCCCTTTATAACACCTCGTTAAGAAATGAGGGTGATATTATTTTATTCAGCCGGATACCACAATTAGTTACTTATAAATATGATCGTACAATACATAGATATTGCTCAGTACTATGACGACAATTTAATTACTTACGCACTGCACGTCTGACCAATGTCTGACATTTGCCTAGAATGACGTAAGTGTTTTATTTATTGAATGACGAGTCCAGCTAAGCTCTCCGCCAATTGTAAGTACACATCATGTGTCCTGTATTCTGACCATGTATGGTCAACATCAAGCTAACATCCTGCCCGGAAAAGATAAAGTAAACAAAGTACTAATTTATACAAGGAAGATTCCTTTATTATATACCATTTCGTTATCTTAAGAGATGATCGACGTGATAATGAAGAAAAAATGTATTATACGATTTAGAATTACTATAATCAGATATATATATCGATATAGTGTAAATAAGGTATTTATAACAAGTATAATTGTTGCATAAACCATTGAATTTCCTAACACATATCTAAATATATATCGTCATCCTTTTGCCCTTATCCCGCTCGAAGTGGGACGGCAACAACATGTTATAGACATGTTGTCACATGATTTGGCTACGTATTATGACGTCAACTTACCTAACTCGCCTTTTACGAATTTCGGCAAGAAATGAGTTTGAATATTCTACTCTGCCGGATACCACACGGTGGGTCGAATTACCTTAGTCGCCTTTTACGACATCTCGGTAAGCAATGAGGGTAGTTTATTCTATTCAGCCGGATACCGCACTGAATTTTGGAAATATTGAATAGACCATTCTTTCTTAGAGAGATGTCGTAAAAGGCGACTAAGGGAAGTTGACATCAGAGAGGCGGCCGGTCGTAAAATACGCAGCCTGATCATGTGACAATATGTTTGTAATATATTGTGCCGATCCCACTTAGAGTGGGATAAAGGCAGGAGACTGATGATGATATACAAGATTAGCTTAATTAAAGATTAAAGATAAACTTTTTGAATTCTATTAAAACAAAATATCGATAACTAATTAAGTGAAAATCTACGTCCCATCACTAGCAACTCGTCATCAGAGCACCACGTTGATATTTCCACGTAGATTTCACTCCGTAAAACCTTTGCCGTTTATTTTTATATACATTTTTCGGTTGGCACATCTCTTTTTATTCACGATCACTTCAATATTGCGCGTGAACTTTCTCAGTCTGGGGATATTTTAAGCATTTTATTCGATTCATAGCGAGTACTATTTGTCAAATGCACAAATATTGAAAGATACATATACGCTATGAAAATTCATTGAGTTTTTGGACAATGAACTCAAACATACACTTTATATAAACACTCACAGTCAGAGTATGCATTGTACATGTGCTTATATAACATATGTTACATTATGATATATAAAAATCTAGCTTTTACCCGTAACTTCGCTCGCGTGGACTGTTGTCGCGTGATAATATATAGTGATTTTCAAGCCAATTAACAGAATTTCTATAGCTTTCATGTTACCCCGGTGTATAGGGAATAATTGTGCCAAATTTTATCAATATTGGTTCTGTGGATTCGCCGTGAAAGAGTAACAAACATACATCCATACTTATAAACTTTTGCATTTATAATAGTATTTGGATACCATTAGTTTCAAGCAAGGAGATAGACTCCACGACAAAATCGCAAAGCGAAGCATTACCCAAGCAAGCAGAGTTATATAGTACCGATTTAAACCCCCCACCATTTAGTTTACTTTGTCTTTGAACACGTGTACCAAACTGGAACTCTTATTAATAAACGTTACGATTTCGAGTTGTCGTGGAGTCTATCTCCTGAGGATGCTTCGGTTACGGTGCGAAACAATTATTGAGATTGTGGTGGTGAATGTATGCAGTGCTCGTGTATTGTTGTGTTACCGGTGGCGGGTAGTGCATGAGTTTTTACAAATTTTGCATGTATCAGTTATGCAGTACATATATTTTATTTTATTGCGGATTATAGCAAAATAATATATTCATTTTTTTTTTGCTATTATAAAGAACAACCAAAAGGAAGTACTTTATTGATGTTGCGATCTAGCCAAGAGGCTAATAAGCAACTTAAAGATTACCTAAACTTATAAATTAACTTATATCTAAGAATAGGTCCAGTGACTTATCTTAGTCTTTCTTGGTATGTGAGACACTTTGTTCTTGTGTTCCTTCAAGTAGCACTAGCACTACACTGCACTATCACTATATTAAACTAACTCAAAAGGTTTTGTCCTTTTAAGTCTTCTTACGAGTCCAGTGTTATCGAGAAGCTGGATGGCCTCGATGTTCACGTGATGATGAAGCCTTTGCTCGTGGGCTTCAGCGTACTTTTTTATTACTTTATTAACAAACTCAACCTGAAGATGTTGATGAATGTGTTCATTCTTTACATACCAGGGTGCGTTAACAATAGCCCTCAGTACTTTATTTTGGAATCTTTGTATTATATTTATGTTTGATTTTTTAGCCCAGCGCCATAACTGAACACCATAAGTCCATATTGGCCTAAGGACTTGTTTGTATAAGAGAACCTTATTTTCAGTTGATAAATATATTCATTAGTTTTGTATTATGGACCTCAGCAAAGTAACGCCTAATTCTAAAAATTAGTAGCACAAGTATCATCTGAGTTTCCGATTCCGATCAAAGATTGATAGCGTAGCTTTCCGAACATTGTTATGCACACAAATGAGGTGCACTGATTTCGTCAAGCGAATTGCAAACAATTATTATGTAAAGTGAAAGCTCTTTGCATAGTGAGTCTATTTATTATACGTTATATAAATGTAAGTTACTTGTGACCTGTGTTACGTGGGATTCTTAAAGATTTTTTGTATATCATCAAAATGGCGGGAAGACCTTATTGAAAATGGTGGGATCAAATCGAAATAAATTCATCCTCCTGCCCTTATCCCACACAAAGTGGGGTCGGCACAACATTTTATAAACATGCTGTCACAAGATTCGGCTGCGTTTTTACGACCGGCCGCCTGCCTAACGTCAACTTACTTTAGTCGTATTTTACGACACCTTGGTAAGAAAGAGGGTGGTCTATTCTACTCAGCCGGACACCACACGGCGGGTCAACTTACTTAGTCGCCTTTGACGACACCTCGGTAAGAAAGAGGTTGGTCTATTCTGCTCAGCCGGATACCACACGGCCAGTCGACTTACCTTAGTCGCCTTTTACGACACCTCTGTAAGAAACGAGGGTGGTACTATTCTATTCAGCCGGATAGCACACGGCGTTATTTACATGGTCTTAAATAAACACTAGTTTCAATCTAAACACGCAATAGTTTCTGTGTATTAGACAAAGAACAGATTAATGATATAGTGTAAGTAAAATAGTGTAAAAAGATTTACGCATGTTGAGGTGAGGGCGGTCGAAGGAGCGGGCAGTCAGCATTTATCGACGCAGTCGCGGCATGCCTTGGTATGTTCACCGATTAACTTTTATTGATACAGAGCTGCTTACACCCCTAATGTTTAATGTATTAATTTTTTCGTTATAACCTTACTTACATCTCATAAATAAAGAAAGATTCTTTATGTAACAGGTGTAATAAAGATTGGCCGATTTTTTTTATTTACATAATATATGCAAGGTGAGGAACCTAGACACGAAAATAATACAGACAACCTTTATTCATTACTTAAAGTGTGCATATTTCTATTCAACATGTTAAGATATTAAAAATATGTACTATTAGGTATTTAATTAATAAACAATGTGGTAATATTTAAATAATATTTATTTACGTATCAGTCACATTTGACACTCTCTTGTCTTTATCAAAAACCTCAAAAGTTCTCTAGGACGTAATACAATATAAGAGATACGATACGAAGATCTCTACAATTTGACAGAGTATTTCACAAACTGGAAAATTGTATGTGTTCCGTAAAATCGCCTTCTATTTTAAAAAATCTTTTCTAAAAAAACAAAAATTATTTAAGTCAAAAATTAATGTAAGTCAATAGTGCATTTATGTTTTATTATTGGCACGTGTGATTGTCATTGTAAATTGAAAGATAATGTTAGCATACCAGTTTACAAGACTTAAATTTTAATACTGTAGATGGTGATTTATTTATTTATTATAACAAGCCAATAGAATTTTACACATACTCATTAATTCACTTTTTCATCAGGCAAGTTCTAGGTAAAACACTTTTTAAGGAGAGTACAGCGTTATCGTAGGTAGTTAGGTACAAAATTATTTATATTGCTAAAAGGAGACAAATTAACCTATACTTACAGGAAATTTTGATAAAAACTTACTTAAACTTAACAACTTAAAGCAGACGAGCAAGTTTATTTTTATATTTAAATAGAGGTGATGTGTATTAAATTATGGTTTGTCATAACCATTTTTAAATTGTCATACTTTAGTAATACAAGGCACACTACGATCCCCTCGTGAGTGGTAAAATGAATGTGTGGACAGATCTCAGACCGATAGCCGGCGAGATGTCGAATGCACTGTCGCAGCCTTTCTAACCCCTCCCGGTCCCGCCTGAGTGTCATTGAACGTCTTGAGGACGAGCTTATATTATAAAGAGTACAAATATAAAGCTTATGGCTCTTATTATCCCTTGAAAAGTGTTACATCTTTTATTTATAGTGTAACAGTGGATTGCATAGATACACGTGTAGTGTGCACTTAACTGTACACATTTAGTGTACACATAGTGTTTTTTTCTCCATCCTAAGCTTAGATTTATAACATACTAGCTGCTCCAGCGGATTCACCCGAGTTGAAATCAGTGTTTTGAAAAATCATTCCCTAATTCAAATTTTGAACATGAAAATAGTTATTGTGATAAGAGATAGAGACATACTATAGCGGACGGTGGACTTTTTTGTAGAATTTTTGTAGATCTATAATTTTCTGGTACATTACTTCAGTGTATGTCTGTTCTTTTACAAGACTCACGCGAGTAAAGCTCTCAGCAGGCGAGTTTTTGTACAATTATAAATGCGAAAGTTTGTGAGTATGGATGTATGTTTGATAATCTTTCACGGCGAATCCACTAAACCGCTATCGAAGAAATTTGGCACAATTATTTCTTATACACCGGAATAAAATATAGGCTGTAGAAATCCTGTTAATTTTACAGGAATAGCATAACATTGAAAAGCGCCATCTATTATCGACCTATCACGATAACAGTCCACGCGGACGAAGTCGCGGGTAAAAGCTGGTTGTCCTATATATTCATTTATATTCTCGACTACTAACGACGTCTAGTAATAAGAAATGCATAGCAATCCTTAATAATCCCTTAGTTAAAGATTTGATGTTCATCTCGTTAGAATGGTAACTACTGTGAGTCAGAATGTCGCGTAAGGCAAGATAATTTCACCTGACCTCTGCCAGTTCATTGACTGTGAGTGTGGCCTGCATGGTGGCAGTGGTATACGCATGTCTAGTTCGTGTATGGTCCAAGATAGCAGCGCACTTATCAATGCATGCATATTTTAACCATCTCAGTTGTATAGTAGGCGATATCATAAGTTTTGTGACATGGTATACCTACATACTACTATTGTATCATTAGTTTTAGTCTTAAATTAAAGCAAGTGACGTAAATAGACGTTGTGCAAGACCTTGTGACTCTTTCCAGGTGTCAGGGGCTCAAACCCCAGGCAGGCATCAATGAGTTTTTCTATTATATATTTTATTGTTTATATGTGCCTAATTAATACTAGCAATTTATTACACGCTTTTCGGTGGAAGAAAACATCGTGAGGAAACCTGCGTTTATCTAGGGATTTAGGGGATATGTGTAATCTACCAATCCGCATTGGAGCAGCATTGTAAATAACTAACTTGAGGTAAATATCCATTAGTACTATGGCTTAGTCTAAAACAAGTCTATAGTATCAGATTACTTTATGGCCCATACCTAGTATTAATAAGTTGTATATAATAAAAATCCGCAATCAATTAAAGTATTGCCATTATAGCAGTTTCGAAAAACTGTTAAAGGAAGGCTGATACAGAAAGCCTACTACTACATTTTTGACGATTAATTAGATGATGCGTGGATATAGCTGCTGTTCGACCCTGTACAAAATAGTTATGACTAAATGTAACTAGTTATAAGAATTACTTTTAAAAGAGCAAGCACCGAGTTTCTTGAATTTGTATTTGGATTTGGACCTCTCGAAAAATATCCATAAACATTGAAGAGTAATAACGAGAAGTATATATATAAGTATAGATTATTTATTTGGACATCCAGTAGTTGATACATATGAAACTTAGGTACGTGTAATAAAAATAGACACAAAAAATAATTTAACATGTACAACTTATGAAGGTGTCATGCCATGCACCAAAAACAATTAAATAATTTACATAAGAACATTTAAATAAGAAGTAAATGTCGTTAATAGGTAAATAAAACACAAATATTTATTGTAAATGAAACAATTATATGTCAAAGAATAAAAAATAAAAAAAGTTTAACTAATAACGAGAAGTAGACTCTTTAAACTTGAACCACACCCTATCTAACCGAGAGCCTACTGTATATAAAGTGTTTCGATGTATAAAGGAGATGTAGAAACAACGAGGAAATTTATCTCAAGCGTGGGTGTAGATGCCTTACTTGTTTGGGTATATTGGGATTAGTTTATACTGGAACACTACAGAAAATCAAAGTTTAATGCAAATTAATGAATGTATAAAAATATTTGATGTTACTGATAATAAAAAATATGTGTTTGTTTATATATATTTTCGAAATCTCGGAAACGACTCCAACGATTTTCCTGAAATTCAGCAAGTAGGAGGTTTTAGGGTAGAAAAATCGATCTAGCTAGGTTTTATTTAAAAAAATTCATTTTATCCCTGTTTTTGGGCATAAAAAAACTGTTAACATTTAAATTTAATATAACACAATATTTTTGCCGTAAACTATCAAGTCAGCGTAGTTTATTCGGGGAACGGGTGATCGCGAGAAATGAAAATACCTAGGATCAAGCCCTACCTACCCTATAGATTTTTTTTTTTTTTAAAAGTCAAAATAAATAACTGAAATAGTTATTATTTAATAGATAACTAATAACTAATAGTCTGCTTTGTAAAGTTTCCTAAGATAGTATAAACAAAACACTTGGAGGTGAAGGACATTAAATGAAGAAAATGTTTACGTATAGCTTTGTATTCATTTTATTAGCCTATGCACATCGTGCATGCAAACCGGACACTGCCCACTTACAAGTAACTAAGGTATATGGATTCCCATAGAATAAGGAAACTATGTGACATAACTGTTCATATTTACAAAAGTAATGAGAATATTATTTTGCTATAATCCGCCTTAAAAGAAAATATATGTAATGCTAAATGTAGAGTGTACTATTGGTTCTCATACCTTATACATGCAGAATTTGTAAGAATTCATGCACTACCCGACATCGATAACACAGCAATTCACAAGCACTGCACACATTCAACAATTGTTTCGCCCCATAACCGAAGCATCGTCAGGAGATAGATTCCACGACAAAATCGGAAAGCGATTTTGGATTTTGGCTTTGAGATTATGTCGTGGAGTCTAACGTTTAAGTTAATGCGACTGAAGTTGCTATAACCGTTTCTATAAACTTTCATCTTATAAACTTATCCTATAAACTTTCAACTTGCTATAAACTTTCATCGAATATATTATTATATTCGGTGAAAGTAAAAAAAAAATAGTCAACCACTTTTTCAGAAAACCTTCTTCTGTACTGAAATACTTAAGAACAGGGATAGGTATCCTATTAATATAGCAGGAAACCTCGATAACGTTAAACTCATCTATAATTTGAAAAAGTAATTTCCTCCCTTGCCCTCAGGCCCTGAAACGTCTATCACTCAAAATATACAACTTAAATTATTGAATACTTACTTACCTACAACTTATATTTTAAATGTTCGCACTGAATAACTCAAAGAAATGTTTTGACATGCCATTCTAACCTGCAGTCTAACTGCATAAACATGACAATTTCAATTATTCATTAGTTTTTTATCACTGTCTAGGTCTATGACTGTTTAACTCAACGCCCATAACATACACCTTTGATAAGATAAAAACTCTATAATAACCGTGTGTTATCCAGCTGAGTAGAATAGACCACCCTTATTTCAAACCGAGGTGTTGTAAAATACGAATAAGGTAAGTTGACTTCAGGCAGGTCGGTCTTAAAATATGTACCCAAATCATGTGACAACATGTTTGTAACATATTGTGCTGACCCCACTTAGAGTGGTATAAGGGCTGGAGGATGATGGTTGAAAATATAAAGACAGTTCTATTAGATTCTGAACTCTATATAATTTGTGTCTGTGTCTCTGCGCAGTTTACGAGCGATGTCCTATCGGGCACTCCGCGCCTTACGAAGATTCTAGATTCTAAGTATTTCCAACGAACCAGTGAACAATCAGCTTTATATTATCGCCAGTGCCTATGTAATTTACTTTAACGTTAATAGCAGTCAATGAATTAAGTAATTATTCAATCATAATTAATTGAACAAACAAGATACTAAAGCAATAACTTTTGTTTGTTTTATACTAACTTTGAACTTTTTGGTATGGATTATATTCTTATATCATTATTCTCCTGCCTGTTTAAAACATGTTGTCACACGTTATGAATAGTTACGACCGGCTGTCTACCTGACGTCAGCTTACTTAGTCCTAGATAAGAAATGAGGGTGGTCTACTCTACTCGCTAGATACCACACGACGGCTCAACTTACCTTAGCCACCCTTTACGACACCTCGGAAAGAAATGAAGGTGGTCTATTCTACTCAGCCGTATACTACACGACTAGGTATTCTGTTATATAAACGTTCAAATAATAAACGTGGATCATCATTTATTTAAATTTATGTCCTTGATAGAAGAATACAGAAACAAAACAAAAAATTGTGTAAAAAATCTACTATCAGGTATAGTTTATTTGCATATAAAGATAAAATATACAATTATATTCTTTTAACATGTATGAAAAATATCATATTCATATAAAATTACCAAATATACCAAATATAGATTTTTATTATATTATGATCGTATCGTAGTTCATAGTATTTGTGTTAATCACATAATTATCATAAATAATTTTAAAAAAATTAGATTTAATATAGCTCCTTTTTGTTATATTTATTAGACAAATTTATTACATAGTAATAAAAATAATATTTTCGTCTAAAATAAATAAATTTGATTTATTCACCGTTAAAACGTGTAAATCATTTTGAACATTTATTCATAACCGCAATAATCAACAGTAAACTGTGTGCAATATACACAACGATTTGAATAATTTATTTATTGGTTTGATAAAGACATTTATTATAGTTAAACTAATTTATGGTGACTATTTATTAACGCAGATTGAATATAATAGGAACTTGGATTAGATGAGTCAATTACATCGCGGGTGGTCTCAATAAATCGTCAATAAACTTAGGCTTTGAAGTGAAAAAGGTACAAATTTAGCATATAATGAATACAAATAGTGTTGAAGTGGATTTACGGCCTTTTAACAGTTCGCTCTTATATATTGATTGTTCACACGAAACTAGTTTTATGTGTATTGTTGCTTGTGCTTGGCGGGAAAAATAACGATGTGAGGTTGAACTAAATTGTTAGTTCGACACAATTTAAAGTGAATATAGAATAATTTATAGAAGTAGACGTTACTTTGCGGAGATCCATAATACAAAAGTAATAATACAATAATTTCGTTTAAAATTATTACGTAATGAATGATGATTCATCGCGGATTATAGCAAAATAATTTTATTATTTCTTTTGAATATTGAATGAAAAACGTATTTATTTTCATATTTAAGTTAGTTATTTTTACCCGCGACTTCTACCTATACTTTTTACTACTATTTTTTCTATTCCCAAGACTTTTCCAATATTTTAGGTATATATTCCATCGTTCCAAACATTGTAAATTCTTCGGTGAAGAAGCTGTGAAGAAGCATAATAACTTTGGCATTCATAAAGGGTTATCTTGATTTAAATACTTACGTAAATTGTAGAGTTAGGAAAAAGAAATGCTAGCAGGTAGAGTCTAATCAAATGAAAAAAATCTAAAAAGTTAAAGTTGTATTTAATATTTTAGTTAGTAAAAGGAAATTTGCAACTCAAAATAAAACTTTCGGTAATAACACCTTTGATATCTGACTGAGTAAAACATTATCATAATTATGACTCCTAAAATCAGTTCGTGACTCGTGACGTGGAATACTGGCTCTTAAATAACAACAGTCGATATAAGTTCGACAGCAATTAGTAACCAGAATGCAATTATATCATTAACCCATAAAACAAAGTACAAGCCAACACAACTAAAAGACAATAATTCATAAGTTGACAACGTAAATAATTCGCGACGCGGCCTGTTATCACCGCACTTGCGCATTGTGGACGCCCCGCGCGCGCGTGCCTCTTCACTTACACCTATCTCGAACAAACATGTCCAACCACCACTGGTTATTCATACACATTTTAATTACATCGCTGCTTGCATTGTACGCATCTGCTCACACTTCAAACAACCCTGAGCTAAAAACAGCTCCAATGTAAAATACACCACGACTCAAAACAATGCTAAAAAAGTCCGTTACGATAAAGTGTAATTAACCACCATAATTAGGGTTGTCGGTGATTTAAAATTTGCTAAAAAGAGAACTGTAAATTTCGTCGCTCCAAAAAAGCAGGAACGATTCGAGATAAAAAAGATAAGAGTCAATGTAAGTTGAACAAGATTCCGCCACGTTGCAGTGTTAGACGCCGGCCGCGACTAATTGCCCGATAAGTCGTCGATTCGCGTCTCGTTTTAATAAGGTGCGCTGTGTGCATGTACGTGTGGAAACGATGGAATGCCACGGTCAGGTGCTTCTGTGTTTGTGCGCTGTGTCTGTGTGCGAATGACGTCTGCCGCACGTTCAACCGACCACGCTAAATAGGTCCCTTACTCTTCCTCAAACGCTGCAACGCGAACGATTATACGGCGCAGAGAGATGGGAATTTGAAGCTCAATTTAAAACGGTCACGTTACTGTAACTACATGATCGTTGTTGCCACGTGAGCCCGTTCGCTTGTGTGTAACCTCGATTCCGACACACTAAGACGGCTACGAGGCATTGTGGATATAAACACGTAGTAATTCGCGAATATCATTATCCTAATGAGCATATACCTAAAGCAAGGCTTCGTGACATGATTTAGGAATAGTGTTGCTCTAATATTTCTCAATACTAAGGGATGTACGCCGAGTGGTATCGGGCTGAATAGAATAGTACCACCCTCATTTCTTACCGAGGTGTTGTAAAAGACGACTAAGGTAAGTCGACCCGCCGTGTGGTATCCGGTTGAGTAGAATAGTACCACTCTCATTTCTTACCGAGATGTCGTAAAAGGCGACTAAGGTAAGTCGACCCGCCGAGTGGTATCCAGCTGAGTAGAATAGACCTCTTTCTTATCGAGGTGTCGTAAAATACGGCTGTGATAAGTTGACGTCAGGCAGGCGGCCGGTCGTAAAATACGTAGCCAAATAATGTGACAGCATGTTTATGACATGTTGTGCCCCACTTAGAGTGGGATAAGGGCAGGAAGATGATGACAAAGGGATGGACGAATTAGTCAATTTAATAGTGTGAACAAAACAGTTTTTTTTTCTAACTCCTCCAACATGATCGGAGCCTTTCATACCAGTTCCCGCAGTTAGTCTTCATTCCGCATACTATCTCTTTCTATTATACATCTCTTTCATTACTTGCATGATCAAAACAGTTACAAAATGCGATTATGTATTGGAAGAAATAATATGAAGCGGTAAAAATCGTTTTTCATTTAAGCGGCTATTCAGTGTTCGAACAGTTTCCCACGGTTAGCTGTGTGCCTCCCTTCCCACATCCCGGCTACCGCGGTGGCGTGTACTTCACTACGGGTTTAGCATTCAAAGCGGTGCGATCCTCTCGCGACATTATACTTTGATATTTATTGCGCAGACACCACATCCTTACCATCAGCCAATGCCCGAAATGGAGTTTACGGAATTATTTGTTTGGCTTTACTACTATTTAATTGGTAATAACGAAAAATAAGACTTTATGTTGATTAATAGAAATTTTGTATTTATTTTCTAATTCATATTAGACCAACGCCAGTTAGTAGGAAAATTGCATTTTAATTACTAAAGTAGCTAGATACTGCTTATTAAGCTTTTTGCATATATAGTAAAGTAACGGCTTGATACTATTTCACTGCTCATTCCATTTTTAAAGAAGGGTTTTACCCGCCACTTACAATATGTTTATAACATGTTATGCCGACCCCACTTAGAGTGGGGATAAGGACAGGAGAATGATGATAATTTGTACACGCTTAGGATATTCCTATTATGAAAGCACCGAAATTGTATCAGGAAGCATGGATAAACTCTAATTTTAGCCGAGTGCTCAGTACAAGCAGGCGATTTATAGGGTAACTGTGTTTGTATGTTTATTACTTGACGTATGGATATTGCATTCATGATTTCCCTCATAAAATCCCAATTCTTTAAGGAAACAGGTATTCTTACATTTGTTTCACAGTATATTTTAAGCAATTTCATTTATGTACATAAAAATATAAAGAATTATAAAACGATTGGTGATGTATATAATAGACAAAGTAACCGACATTAGCTTGCGGCTCCTGCTTTGCGCCTTGCAAAAGGACGTAAGTCATTTGTGGGTTTAGGTATAAGATTCTGTAATAAAATTCTGCAATCAATTTTAGCTTTGCCATTACAGCAGTTTAAAAACACTATTAAAGAGAGGCTGATACAGAAAGCCTTCTATACTAATAATGTGTGGATATAGCTACTCTTTGACCCTGTAAAAGACAGTTATGATTAAATGTAACGTAAACGTAAATGTGATGTAAGAATTATATTTTTAAAAGAGCAACCTCCGAGTTTCTTGCTGGCTCTTCTCGATACGAACAGCTTTTCGAACCAGCAGTAGAGTTGACGATTCAAAAGCTTTACAAGGTTCAGAAGATTTAAGATTCAAAAGGTTTACACTATATTTTAAAAAGAGCAACCGTCGATTTTCTTGTTGGCTCTTCTCGGTAGGAACAGCTTTCCGAACCAGCATTAGAGTTGACGATTCAAAAGCTTTACAAGGTTCAGAAGATTTAAGATTCAAAAGGTTTACACTATATTTTAAAAAGAGCAACCGTCGATTTTCTTGTTGGCTCTTCTCGGTAGGAACAGCTTTCCGAACCAGCAGTAGAGTTGACGATTCAAAAACTTTACAAGGTTCAAAAGATTCAAAAGGTTTACATTATATTTTAAAAAGAGCAACCGTCGAGTTTCTTGCTGGCTCTTCTCGGTAGGAACAGCTTTACGAACCAGCAGTAGAGTTGACAATTCAAAAGCACTTGTTTACAAGTTTATTTGAATAAAGAATATTTTGAATTTGAATTTGGATTTGAATTTAAATTCGAACAGTCATGACTAAATGTAACTAGTATTAAGAATTACATTTTTAAAAGCGCAACCGCCGAGTCTCTTGGTCTTCTCGGCAGGAACAGCTTTCCGAACCAGCACTAAAGTTGACGATTCAAAAGCACTTATTCACAAGTTTATTTGAATAAAGTATATTTTGAATTTGAATTTACATTGTTCCGTTGGAATATCACCGATGATCGTTCACAAGCGGACTCAAATATAAAATGATTTTCTAATTTTAAAGTCATTAATATAAAAAGAAAATTAATTTGTGGGAGGGGAACGTGTTATTTCGGTCGCCATCTTACGCGTCGACAATTATTCGGGAATATCAAAGATCACCCTGGAGCGGCGGTCGTTGGCTTCTCTGACTCACTCTTTTGTTTGTTGTGTGATCACTTTTGGGATAACATGAGGTTAAACGCTGCTTGGTTAATTAAAATATTTGTTAAAGTGTTACCTCTTCTGTCATATGTATGACAGGTTTGCACGTTGTGACCATTTCAATTGTTACTAAATAATGTAACTATAAAAAATAACAACGAATTTCATCATCTTCCTACCCTTATCCCACTCTAAGTGGGGTCGGCACAACATGTTATAAACATGTTGTAACATGATTTGGTTACGTATATTACGACTGGCCGTCTGCTAGACATCAACTTACCTTAGTCGTATTGTAAAACACCTCGGTAAGAAAGAGGGTGGTCTATTCTACTTAACCGGATACCACACGGTGGGTCAACTTACATTATTCGCCTTTTACGACACTTCAGTAAGAAATTAGGTTAGTACTAGGTATTCTATTCAGTCGAATACCACACGGCGTAAAAGTAATAATAAAATTATTTTGCTATAATCTCCGATTAAGCTAATAGAAAATTTACATAATTTTAAATGTATAGTGGACTATCCGTTATTATACCTGATACATGCAGTATTTGTAAAAACACATGCACAAACCTCCATTACAGCCACCACAGTACACAAGCATACACACGTTCACTATCACAAATTCAACAATCATTTCGCTCTGCAACCGAAGCATTATCAGGAGATAGATAGACTTCACGACAATATCGCAAAGAAAATAATTGGTTCAACCCCCACCATTTAATTTGCCTCCAAACAACAAGCTTGAACTAAAAGCATTGTTTATTATCGTATGATGTTTAGAAGAGGAATAATAAGGAAGAGAAAAGGGAGAATTTTGTTTAACTGCTGTAGAAATACCGAACTGTAGTAATAATTAAACGAAATATATTGAAGTAAATATATATTATAGCTTTTACTTCGTTTGCCTTTACTGCAGTCTTCACCAGTAGATTCTGTCAGTCACTAACCCTGCAAAAATATCTCTATCGGTTAATAATAGATGGTGCTTTTCAATGTCAGCCTATTCTTGAATAATTAACTTGATTTCTATAGCCTATATGTTACCCCGGCGTATAAGGAATAATTGTGTTAAATTTCTTCGATATCGGTTCAGCGGAACTCACAAACTTTCGCATTTATAATATTAGTAAAAGGACGTGGGATATTTTGTTTATGGTAGTTCGATGAACTTTAGCAGAATTCTTTAATGACAGTCATCCAATTTTATTTCGTGTGTTAATTGACAGAAACGGTGTCTGTATAAATAATTATAATGATTATGTGTTAGTTAATAATATAAATCTAATAGGCGGAGACTATCAATCTAATATTGGATCTGAATCCGATCACGTTTGGTATCACATTTAGTATACAGCCTATTAAATATGTATTTGTATAACGGGATTGCTTGTTAATTATGGTGTTAATATCGCATGTGTATGTTGTATATATTAATTAACACATCTACTTATGCAAATGTATTCTTTCACGGCTTTTAACATTTGCTATAGCGGTAGATCTTATTTTGAGACAACATAATTAATGTATAGAAACCGGCTATACTCACGTCTTATTTTATCGGATGAGCCCGGCTAGTTTCAAGCCGATTTTGGCATAAAGAGCTCATGAATAAGAGCCCCGTATGGGCTTGAAACTAGTCGGGCTTATCCGATAAAATATGTCAAGAGTATAGCCGGTTTCTATACATTCATTATGAATAACACTCACGATAGTTTAAATTTAAAAAATTATATAACATCTCTAATAATTGGTATAATTGAATATTTTAGAGACATGTTTACCGAAACAGCGTGCAAATATTAATTGTTGCAACATAATCATGGTAAGCGTTATACTCTAATTTCAAACATGACAAAGTGTTTTATATTTCTTGTTTTGGTCGCCTGGAACGTCAGTAAAAATACAATTTTAATGATTAAATTAAATTATAAATAGAATAAATTGTATAAAGTAAAGTAACGGTCTGCTACTATCCCACTGCTGGGCTTCCTCTCTCCGTTTTTGGAAAAAGATTGGAGCTACCTACCACGCTGCTCTAATCCGGATTAGTAGTTATACATATCCCTAGAATTATCTAGAGATATGCAGGTTTCCTAACGAGTCCTTCCTTCACCAAAAAGTGTGTGATATATTGCAATTATAAATTCGACATATATGATTAAATAGAAATACAGATTGGTGCCCTGGGTTTGAACCCGTTACCTCTTCTTTTTCGTTCTCTTCTTACCGTTAATTGTATAGGTTTCATGATTTTTATTTTCTGTTATCATTAAATCATACCCAAAATTAAAAACACTTTTCTTTAAAGGTGAACATAAAGTCTAAATCTATTTACAAATCGCACGAATTCATAACAAATCGATTCAAAATGGATTCGATTCGAGTAGCACACGTAACATCGATCTGGCGCAACGTACCTACGCCACGAGTAATTTGGATGTTGCTAATTATAGGTGCTATTGCGGTTATAATAAGATTCTCCCAACTTCCCAGAAACGAGGCCGCCCGCTTTATTAATATTTATCCAATACACGAACGCGGTCCCAAGCTAACTGACGCAGTCAAAGAAAACACGCTCGCCAGAAATAAAGTCGTAAAGTACCGGAACGATTTGAATCGATGTTCGCGGTGTATATCGGATTATAAATGCGCAGAAAGTGCCGACGAAATACTACTTGGAAACGTTCAAATCTTATCAGCCACGTGTAGAGTTAATGATTACATAGGCTCTGTTTGTACTTGTTGCTTCATTATATGTATAGACAGAAATTATTTATTATTTACGTACTGTTGTAATCGAATTTTGGGCTAAAATTGCTTTTTTCACCTACAGCGTTTGCGTTTGTATCGTAGAATTTTTTAGTTTTTGACATTACGTGAACTAAATTTATTCTTCTATTTAATTTAAACATTTAATGAAAATATAAAAATTTATATCTGTATTAAATTACTAACTACTATACAAATCATGCTCGTGTTGAATTGTCCCAATAATTTTGCGTTTCGTCAAGTTACGTTGAATCGCTAAGCTGATTCTTCATGCGAAAAAGGAGCTAGACCTTTTGTCACCTGAAGAAGCTATTAACCGAGATATTAGAATGGGTAATTTTTAGTATTATGTTCTGGTTTTTAAATACGAATAATGTTGTCATTACAATCATGATTTGGTTATTGTTCTAATAAATAAATACACGCTACATTTAAATATACATGCACTGTATTTTTCCCTCCAATATATTACGAAGCAGTGGGGCGATAAAATTCAAATTTGTTGTTGAACAATATTTTAGACACATATTATGATTCAAGAATAATAATTAATCCGTAGTTAGTATTAAGGATTATATAGTTATGACGAAATAGTGAGAGCGCTGACCCTTAGAAGGGGTCACAGTTCTAAGCCCCAAATAAACACCGATGACATAGAAACTTATGTGCTTACTTGACATTAACAATTTATTATACGCTTTAAGATTAAATAAAAGTTTGTGGGGAAATCTTCTAGGAGAACTCGTGGAATTTCCAAAGCTCATGTCCTTCTCGCAACGTTCGAGAAGGCCAAGAAGTGTGTAATGACCAGGCCGCTTCCAAATTTTTATGCTTTATATTATTAGTAATAGTAATAGTAAATTTCGCTATCAATTTCAAAATCGTAATAGCTTAGTGTAGAACGGGCGGACTTAGAAATTAAAATACCTGGGATCAAACCCCTGTTTCGCGAAACTTTTTGTTTTTTATTTTTCATCCTGACCTACCAATATTATAAATACGAAAGTTTGTGAGTGTGGTCGTATGTATGTAACATACATACAACCACACTCGAAAATTATTTATACACCAGAATAACATATAGGCTATATAAATCCTATTAATTCTACAGGAATAGGATGACATTGAAAAGCGCCATCAACCTATCACGCGACAAGTCTACGCGAACGAAGTCGCGGGTAAAATCTAGTTTTTTTACTCGGCTCGGTCGCCCAGGTATTAAAATTAGTAGAACCTTATATTATTTATTTATTACAAAAATTTTTAAACGAGTATTTTGCGTAATCAACGCCGTTTTGCGCAATAAAATGACGACAGTGTCAGAGAATCAACACAAATTCTAACTTTTCCATTAAGATAATTGTTTTTAGGAGAAAAATTACAACGTGACAATAAACGACTCAGTGAAAATACCTGCGAATACGTAACCAAAAACGTGAACAGAATCGTGCGTTACATAAAAGAAAAACCAAATTAGTAATGAAAGGAAATCGACAAAGTTAAGTTAAGTGTTTTTACTATAGTAATTTAAAAAAAGCTGTGCTGTGTGCTTAAAACTATGATAGCTCAGCAGTGAAACCGTGCGACTCTTTCGAGAGGATTACGGGTTCAAAACTTGGGCAGGCGAATACCTTTTCTGTTAAACCTTATGTGTCTAATAGAAAACTGCAATTTATCATGCTTTTCAGTGAAGGAAAACAAACGTGAGGAAACTTTATCTTTAATTTAATAATTGAGAATATGTATAACCTATCATATAATCTAATGATAAGTTACACATATTCTCTATATATAACCTATATAGTCTCTTTATATAATATTATATAACCTATCATACCCATTAGAGATGCCTGGTGAGTTTTATTTCTAAACCTTTTATCCAGAAACGAATAGAGGAGATCTATGCCCAGCTGTGGGATAGTGATAGGCCGCTACTATATCGCTACTATCCGAAGAACAAAGCTGCTTATATATGGAAATGTGAATTTGTTCTTGGGACAGGGCGATATATACTACTATTATATATATGAGGGTGGTCTTCTCTACTCAGCCGGATACCGCATGGCGGGTAGACTTAACTTAGTCGCCTTTTACGACACCTCGGTAAGAAATGAGGGTGGTCTATTCTACTCAGCCGGATACAACACGACAGGTCAATTTACCTTTCTCGCCTTTTACGACACCTCGGTAAGAAATGAGGATGGTCTATTCTACTCAGCTAAGCTCAAAAAGCAACTACACTCTGAATCTTATCACTATTAAATTATGGACACTGAATGTTGCAGAGAGAAATCGATAGAAAATGTAATTTTATAAAAGCTACTTTTATTCGAACATTGCCTGTCTGCGTTGAAAATAACTATCCTTTGTCTATTGGCTCGTATTAAGTAAATGAATTTTCGGTTGGAAAAACTCTATATTGGCATTAAATTGTGAGATAGATTGCTTTCGATTAGAAAATCTATTCGAACGTAATTATAAAAATGTTGTTTTTATAAATTACGTAATGCAATCAATACTATATACAAAAGTTACATTTTTTTTGCTATAATCCGAGGTAAACGGTATAATATAATGCTAAATGTAGAGTTGGCTGTTCGTTTTCATATACAATACATGCAGGATCCGTAAAAAAACATGCACTACTAACCTCTACCACTGCTAATACAACACGCAAGCAAAATACCTTAGTCGCTTTTTACGATATCTCGGTAAGAAATGAGGGTAGTCTATTTTACTCAGCCGGATATCAGACGGCGGGTCAACTTAGCTTTGTCGCCTTTTACGACACCTCGGTTAGAAAGCGGTTGATCCATTCTATTCAGCCGGATACCAGACGGCGGGTCAACTTACCTTACTCGCCTTTTACGACACCTCGGTAAGAAAGCGGGTGATATATTCTATTCAGCCGGATACCACACGGCGAGTCAACTTCTCTTAGTCGCCTTTTACGACACCTCGGTAAAAAATGAGAATGGTCTATTTTACTTAGCCGGATACCACACGGCGGGTCAACTCTCTTTAGTCGCCTTTTACGACACCTGGTAATATAACAAATATTTTCCCGAAAACCTCTTTGAGATATACTATTTGAAATATATAAACACCAATCAACACCTGTCGTATTATTTGAAACGTAATAAATTACTAAACTTAATTATGAGATGAACATATTTTGAATTAACTTTTGGTATAGCATCATGCGACACGAAATGAACTTTCGAACGAGATAAACAAAATGATTAACTTTCGACAAAAGATATATTGACATCTTATAAATTATTCAAATTTTATGTTTTTTATTATAATAGCGAAAAATGGCCATAGGCAACGGCGTTATGGCCGTAAATCTTTTTGTTTACACACGATTTAAATAATTTAGCAATATATTTAGTTTCTAACATATATAATTACTTACTACTAACGTAAAACGTCAACAAGTTTAATAGTAGTTTGTCAAAATACGACATTTATTGCTCGTTGACTCGTAGCTTATGCTATTCTTTTATTAAACCTATTGATATAAAGATATATTGAGTTAAAAACCGTTACCTTAAATAAAACAAATAACATAGATATTATAAACTAGCTTTTATTCGCAACTTCACGTAGACTGCTGTCGCGTTATACGTTGATCATAGATGACGCTGTTCAATATCATCCTATTCCTGTAGAACTAACAGGATATCTATAGCCTATATGTTACACCGGCGTATAAGGATTAATTGTGCCAAATTTCATCGATATTGGTTCAGCGTATTCGCCGGAGTAACAAACATACATCCATACTCATTAACTTTCGCATTTATGATATTACTAGATATGCCTGCGGCTTCGTTCGCATGAAATTCAATGTAGTTATTGTGAGTTAACCATAAACGATAGAGACATGCTGTCGCGGAAGTTTTTACATTACTTTAGTGTATCTCTCTTTGTTTACGCAGCGCGCGCGACTAATAATCCGATCAGGTGAGTAAATTTAAATCCGCCCAGAAGAATTTGTGAAATCACGATCGATTACATACAGACAGACAGCTATTGGAGACTTTGTTTAATAAAAAGTATAGATAGTAGGATAGGATGGAGTAACGGGGCCATAGCTGAGTAATTGCGATTGTCCATCAAATAATAAGAAAAGGAATTTAAGAGACCCATATTTACCTTTGTCTAATCAAGCATGCGCAGTGAAATATATATAGCGTATTTGTAATGTGAATGCTTTGGACAGTTTTAGCAATCTTCAGAAGGTTTGTATTTTTTTAAAGGAAAATTAGTTGGAAAGAAAGTAGTTGATTTGTAGTAGTTGACGTCAGATAGGCGGCTAGTCGTTAATAACTAGCTAAATCATTTAACAACATGTTTAAAGAATGAATACAGTAGCGGTAAAAAATTAGGTAAAATATTATATATATGTGATGAGCAGATCATTGGAGCAAGTACAGGTTATTAAGCTTAGTGACTTCAAAACCTGGACGTGTGGTGAATTGATATTTAACAATTGAAGGATAAGGAAATTGAAATCTTCACAGTGACGGTGAGCATCGTTATGAAATATATCGTCAGAAAATTCGTTTGATGTGTGTAATCCTTGCAAAAGGTGGATCCTAATAAGTATCAATCCTGATTCAATGGGAAAGAAAGCCTTTCTTCAGGTAAGGGTAGTAAGGATTTTGTCGCTGAGACCAAAATAATGAGGAGTGTCAACCAAATAATTTTTTATAGAGGTTAAATGACAATGTGTACCGTGCTTTATTGTAAAGTCGATGCTTTCTTTGCAAATCCTCAAAGGAAATGCGTGTGTTATATGAGAGGCTTTTTAAGTTAGTAAAGAACGGCCTCTCAGTCCTGTTAATTTACCAGACGCCTTATTTCTCCTTTTTGTTTTAGATGGAAGGGTTGAGCAGATTGGTAGGTATAAGCTGAAGCTTAGATCCACCAGCAGAGTGTCGAATCTACCTACCACTTTGCTCTAATGCGGGTTGATTGTTTATATTCATTCCAGTTATTCTATCATATTATACCTATATTTTAATGTGACATATAAATTAGTGACCGTCCCGTATCACACAATCGGGCATAAGCGTCTGTTAATTTTTTTTGTGGAGTGTTAGAGTTAACCCATCATGCTGCTTCGGGGTATGTAGAAGGGTAGGTTACAAATATACCCAAAATTTTCTCAAGATATGTGGTTTCCTCACAATTTTTTCTTTCGCGGAAAATCATTTGATAAATTGTAGACATTAATTAGGTACATAAGTGTTTTAGAAAAAAAATTATAGGTGCCAGCCTGGGGTTAACCAGTGACCCCGTGGTAAGAGCCACTTGGCCATACTCGGCTAAAACAGCAATCAAAGTGGTTTATATAATAAAAATATTTGTTGCCGCCGTGTGGTATTCGGCTGAGTAGCATAGACCATCCTCATTTCTCGAGATGTTGTATAAGGCGACTAAGGTAAGTTGACATCAGGCTGGCGGCTGGCCGTAATAAAATAATGAGCCAAAACATGTAACATATTTAAAACATGTGCCGACTCCACTTAGAATGGGATAAGGGCAGGAGAACGATGATGATGATGATTATAAAATATTTGTTTATTCCCGTTGTTATTCTTGATTAGGATATTTACTGTTGAATACAACATTTTTGGATCAAATTTATGCAAAATGCCGAATTTTTATAAATCGGTGTATTAAAATTAGCATTAAAACAAGGCAATCTTTAGTATGTTCTTGGTAGTGCGCCCACGGCTTCCGCAGAAGTTGCGCGCACGCACGGTGCTTTACGTGAATGCACGCGAACTGTGTTATCATAATAAAATTACTGATATTTCTTTAAATCTGCAATATGCAGGAACGTTTTTCATTGTATTATCCAATAATTATAAATTATTAGTTTCGGGTACATACCACGGTAATTTGTTTTGAATCGCCGATATTTCGACCCAGTTGCATGGATCGTGGTCACGACGGAACTACAGGTAGGCGGTACTTCAAGCTGAGATGTTAGGGGCAGTATCTGACTACCCTCCGTCTCGTTCTTTTTATCGGTGCGTCACGGATTGTTCGGCATACTACACTCACAACGTCACTTTTAAATTTTGAATTTTGGCGCCGTTTCTGAGTTTTACACAGTTCTGTTCGCTAATCTAAACAAATCACTGGATAGAACTTCACAGCCCGAAAGTTCTTTCCACTGATCGCCACTACATACCGAGGATAGTTCGTGAAGCCATTGAAATTAAGAAATATAAAAATTTCAATCGCGAAGACGGTTTTAGATTAGCGAACACGTGGAATCCAGTAGTACAACTGTGTAAAACTCAGAAACGGCGCCAAAATTCAAAATTTAAAAGTGACGTTGTGAGTGTAGTATGCCGAACAATCCGTGACGCGCCGATAAAAAGAACGAGACGGAGGGTAGTTAGATACTACCCCTAACATCTCAGCTTGAAGTACCGCCTACCTGCAGTTCCGTCGTGACCACGATCCATGCAACTGGGTCGAAATATCGGCGATTCAAAACAAATTACCGTGGTATGTACCCGAAACTAATAATTTATAATTATGTCTTCAAACCACGAATATTCACGTATTATCCAATATTTAAGAATCAATACGATTAAAAGTATATTATACATGTTATCACAGATGTATCATACATGTTAATCATAGTTATTATACTTTATGTAGCGAAGCCAGCCTAAATTATTTCTTACTAGCTTTTACCCGCAACTTCGTTTGCGAGAACTGTTGTCGTGTGATAATAGATGGCGCTTTTCATATTAAATTCGTTGTCCCTGTTAAAATGTATTATGTCAGATTTGACACAAATAGATTTCGTATAGAGTAAAGAAATGTAATTTATGTATCTATCTTACAAATACGTAAGGGAAATAGAAGAAAATATTTATTGCTTAAGTTTATCCTGCCAATGTCAAACACAAAATAATTTGTCATTTCTTAACCCCTTACTACGACATAAAATATTGGAGTGCTGGGCAAAAAAGCTTTATGTTTTTGGAAATGAAGGTTTTACATAGAGTTATTATATTAGAGTAGAGCAGTTAGTCTAAGTAGTGTCCATCGATAATAATGAGAAAGTAAATGAGATTTATTATTTTGTCTTTCTCTAACACAACAATCGTTTCGCCCCACAACCGAATCATCATCAGGAGATAGACTCCACGACAAATTGTGATTGTGATAGTGAACGTGTATAGTACTTTTGTATTTTTGTGGCGGTGGTGGAGGTTTGTGCATGTGTTTTTACGAATCCTGCATGTAAAAGGTATAAAAACGCATAGTCCACTCTACATTTAGCATTATATATCTATTTATATCGCGGATTGTAGCAAATTTCATTATTACTTTTGTATCACGAATCTCTGCAAAGTAACGCTTCATTCTATAAAAGTTTTATCATATTTTTGTTTCACTTTGAAGCGACCGATGAATTATGCATACAAGTGTCAGAGATATACTCATGTATGGTTTGGATCTAAAGTATAGTAACGGCCTTTTATTATCCCACTGCTGGGCATAGGGCTCCTCTCTCCGTTTTTTGGACTAAGGTATAGGAACTAAGAACTAAATTGGCAGGTTACACATATCCCTAGAATTCCCGACATGCAGGTTTATTTACGCTGTTTTCCTTCACCGAAAAGCGTGTGATGAATTGCAATTATCAATAAGACGAAGATTTTAATAGAAAAACGCATTCGGGCTTGCCCGGGATTTGAACTCTTGATCACTCGAAAGAGTCACATGGTCTCACAGCTGGGCTATCACAGCTTGGATCTAAACCCTTGTTGAAATCACGCTGTCGTCCTGCCACTACACATTGTTAGTTTAATTATTGCTTTGCTACCATAAAAGGAATGTGTGGACGATGTATGGAGCGTAGGTATGTATCGAGTTATTGCGTGATTGATTTTAGACTGTTTATTGTATTATAATATGCAGTGGTTGCTGGACGCTGGCCTCCAGCCAACACTGTGGCCTCAAATTGATTTTGCCGCTGTACCGAAACTCTTTACACCCGTGTACGTATTAGCAGTATATATTAATTTTGTTATGTGACATAACCTTTGAGTCTTATTTACTTATTATTGAGTCTTATACCAATATTATAAAGAGGAATCATTTTTATGTATGTTTGTAAATGATACACACAAAAACTACTCGACCGATTTCAAAAATTCTTTCACCATTGGAAAGCTGCATCTTTACTTAGCAACATAGGCTAAAAAATAGGGATCCGTTCCAAAAATGTAATAAGTTGTAAAAAAATTGTTTAAAAATCTGTATATTCATTAGATTATGAACGTGAGTGTAATTAAATAAGCAATAAAACTTTTATGTTAATAAAAATAAATTTATAGTCCGACTTAATAGACTTTGCACTGCCATGATTATTATATATATTCATATAATTCTAATCAGAGTTATATCCAGATAATTCTAATAAGAATTATATGCATATAATTCTAATCACGTCCTAAACAAAGATGTTTTAAGCTTACGCATATTATCAGTCATATTACGAAAAGAATGTTTAAGATATTGTCAATTAAAAAAACCTATAACTAACTTTTTTTTTCGAATACAGAAAAACTAAGAGAGAGAGAGAGAGTACAAATATCTCTCTCTCTCTCTCTTTCTGTGCCTAGCTAAGAATCAAACAGTGAGTGGTTGGGTCAGTCTTCCTTATCCTTCTATTTCACTTCGCTCGGTCGTGGACATCGTCGTCGGTGTCTTTGTATACACTATTTCTTCTAAATAATTGAAATAATTCAATACATTGCCTGGATAAAGTTATATTATATATCCTTTTGCCCTTATCTCACTCTAAGTGCGGCCGGCACAACATGTTATAAACATGCTGTCACATGATTTGGCTACGTTTTTACGACCGGCCGCCTGCCTGACGTCAACTTACCTTAGTCGCCTTTTACGATATCTCGGTAAGAAATGAGAGTGGTCTATTCTACTCAGCCGGATATCAGACGGCGGGTCAACTTAGCTTTGTCGCCTTTTACGACACCTCAGTAAGAAATGAGGGTGGTCTATTTTACTCAATCGGATACCACACGGCGGGTCGACTTACCTTAGTCGCCTTTTACGACACCTCGGGAAAAATGAGGGTGGTACTATTCTACTTAGCCGGATACCACACGCCTAAAAAAGTTTGCTGGATAAAGTTAATTTAACTTTATTTAAATTTAAAAATGCGTTCCTAAAAATAAAAACCAACAACTCTTTTCCCAGACTGGAAGTCAAAACAATATAACAAGATGTAAGCACTTGCAACTTTCCCGATGATATACTTTAACCTTTTATCTGCGTAGCCTAACATTGTCATAACCTTCCTAGTCGACATCTGGCTTTATGCCAACACTCTTTAGTTTTAAGTTGTAATACTCTAAGAACTACAAAAACAGAAGTTACAATAGAATTATTTTGCTTTAATCCGCGTTTGTTAAGAGAATCTATGTAATGCTAATTGTATGAAGCAGGCAACATTCACATACCTTATACGTGCAGGGCAAGTCACCACACGTATCACACCAACACCAACACTGCACACAATCACTACACACACTCACTACAATAATCTCTACGATCGTTCGACGAAATCGAAGCATCATCATGAGGATAGGCTCCACCAGAAAATGGAAATGCATTTGTAGGTATGTGAATGTTGCCTGCCTCATACACTTAGCATTTACATGGATTCTCTTAACAAACGTGGATTACAGCAAAATAATTCTATTGTAACTTTTGTACTATGGAATTTCGCAAAATGACGCCTGCTTCTATAAATCATTTATTTTGAATAGTTTAAAGAATTTTATTTTCTAATGAATGCTTTTTTATCATCCCTACAGATAATAATAATTATTACCCTTTGAGATTGTGTTGGTCAAATTAATACATATGTTCTTGTCAATCTTTTGACAAGAAAACTCCTTCTATAAATCATTCAATTACAAAAACTGCAAGAAACTTTCCAACGAGTGAATAAAATATGATTACGCTTTGTAAATAAATCGTTAAAAACAACAAGACAGAATAATTTACTAATGGATACTTTAAATGGAAATGCGACGAAAATGGTTCATATTTTCATCATTCTGCTACACGGAGAGTTATTTTTGTTCCAAATATAGAAGATTTCATAAATTAAGTGAATAAAGCGAGCAGGCTGCATGTATTGGTGCCCTCTGTGTGCGATAGCAAGCTTATTTCTACTGGCTGTATGCCAAGAGTCTCCGCTTGAAATTGCTTTTACTTTACATTGTAGCAATGATATCGTAGCTCTGCACTGGATACCCGAGCCTGATATGTGTACAGTCTACCATATATACTAAACTATAATCATCAATAAAGGGACGTGTTTACTTAGAAATTGAGAATAAAAATGTTGATTGAAAATTTGTATATGAAGGTGTTCAAAAGGTTGATAACCTTGACTATTTCTTAATCCTATCATATCCTACTAATATTATAAATGATAAAGTTTTTATAAAGTTTTAAGAATTGGTAGCTGAACCAATATCAATGAAATTTGGCACAATTTTTCCTTATACACCGGAATAACATATAGGCTATAGAAATCCTCTTAATTATACAGGAATAGAATGACATGCAAAAGCGCCATCTATGATGAACCTATCACGCGACAACAGTCTACGAAGTTGCGAGTAAAAGCTAATATAAATGTGATAGTTTTTGTAGTCATCATCATCCTCCTGCCCTAATCTCGCTCTAAGTGGGGTCGGCACAAAATGTTCTACATGATTTGGCTACGTATTTTACGACCGGCCACCTGCCTGACGTAAACTTACCTAAGTCGTATTTTACGACACCTCAATAAGAAAGAGGGTGATCCTACTCAACCGGATACCAAACGGTGGGTCAAGTTACCTTAGTCGCCTTTTACGACACCTCGGTAAGAAATGAGGTCTATTCTACTCAGCCGGATACAACACGGCATCATAACTACCAAGTAATAACGAAAAAAATGAATGAATGAAAACCCATACCTTAATTAACGTGCAAAAACAAAAGATCCCACTTGAACAGTAGATTATTTGCCATAATAACATGCCAAGTTATCGCCTTAAAAATTTTCCGTAGTGCTCTCATCCGCTGCGGAGTATAATCCGGTGCCAAGACGGAGTTATTTTTCTCGTTTTTAACGAAATCGAGATGCGTACTGCGGCAGATATATCACTATGTTGGATTAAAACTTTGATAGTACCTGATAGTTGCAAAGACAACATGAGCTTATTGTTTGTAAAGAATATAATTGATTGTATTGAAGACGTCAACACTATAATGTTGACAAAAGATGGTGTTGAAATTGACACGCTCGATGTTTAAAACTCCTGTCTAACATCACAAATGGACGTCGCGTTAAGTTTGTACATTTGATTGTATCTATACCCTTTGTATCAAATACTTCAATATTATAAAAATTGTTTGAAAGGCACAATTAACTAAATTAATAAATAGATTACTTGCTACTAAATGTGGCTTGAACAGGAAAGTTGAAAACAAGTTACATACAATTATTTTTAAGAATGCTTTAACGATATAATATTGTTTTTTGTTCGTAGGATTTATTTATTAAATTGTTGCTTATCATAGGTAATATTAAAGTTGAAAATTTATACTTCATGTATCTTGTAATTACTTTCATTAAAAGATTTAGTTTTTGGCATAAAGCATCAGTTTAGCAGTTCAACGCCAAAACGCAGCCAGAATCCTTAAAACCATTTCACGGGGGTATAATAGTAGGCATAGGTAGTTCAGGTTCAGTACTTTAAGAAGTTTTTAAGGAAACTGTGTATACCTAACGTAAAAGCTACTTTGTTTTCAAATGATTTTCTTAATATTTATGATGGTTCATGGTTAAGTTCAGTACTTTAAGAAGTTTTTAGGAAACTGTCTATACCTATCGTAAAAGCTACTTTGTTTTCAAATGATTTTCTTAATATTTATGATGTCCTCCTTGACGTATTTCGTCAACGGCGAACCTTGCTAACTACGAAGATGTGCGCGACTATAATTAACAAAACCAAATTTTGTTTTAAAGACCTTATTACAAGGTGTACAGTATAGTTCGCCAGAAGACGTTGTACGTGTATGTATAGACTATTTTGGGGCGGTTCTTTTTGCGTCAAGATTTTGTAGAAGACTTTTTTCATTCATTCTTAATATTTATACAAACAGCGTGGCACATACATCGCCGTATTGGTCAAAAATGTTAATAGTGATACCTGAATATTTTGAAAGACCTAACATAACAAACAAAAGTTTTGGATGCTCGGCCGATCATTACCGACCCGAATTCTAATGATCCATTTGATCCAATCCTTTTCTTTTTCGCCTCGAATTTAATCAAATTATAGGTTGAGGCGTATAATAATATTTCAATACAGCTAAAGCGATATCGTTTGTGGAATTTTTGGCTTTTTATTATTCAACTCCGTTTTGGTTTAATTTCGATGGTCTAGACCAGGGGTCGGCAACCCACTTAGAAGCCATAAGTAACACTAAGAAAATGTTGATTTGAAATAGCATATAATTTTATTGTTTGATTAATGTAGTATTACCTAATATTATATGTATGACTTCTGATTTACAACAAATCAATTAAAGAAATAATATATCTTCCTATGAATCATCATCTTCCTTCCCTTATCCCACTCTAAGTGGAGTCGGTACAACATGTTATAGCATGATGTCACATGATTTGGCTACGTATTTTACGACCGGCCGCCTGGCTGACATCAATTTACCTTATTCGTATTTTATGATACCTCGGTAAGAAAGAGGGTGGTCTATTCTACTCAGCCGGATACCACACGGCGGAATATTTCTTCCTATGAATATATACATATTTTTATCACAAATCATATTCTAGCATTTATCATCTCAATGGGGCCATTGGTGTAAAAAAAAACATTTTTTTTTGGTTACGGAACTGAAGAAACGCAACTTTACATAACAAGAGCCGTGTGCGTTTCGCGGGCCGCAAGTTGTTGATACCTGGTCTAGACGAATGAAAAAAGTACATTAACGTTGTTCTAGATTAGTATAGATTTCTAGATATGGTCAAGTTCTAAACTTTCACTATTTTTTATTACTACAATTTAGGTTCTTCCAATTAACGTAACATTGAATTATCAGGTTCAACATTTTACCTGCTGCGATCACAAAACTTTCGCAAATTAAATATTTGCGGAAGAAAGTTTCAGATCAAGGTAGTGTTATTTTAGGGTACCAGAGAATACATTTGTTTTTAATTTTTTCTCTTTTCTTCTTCACTTCTCATTTCCTAAAGGTGTCGCCTCAGTCAGCTTCTAGTGCAGTTACTAATAAAAAGTTATCTTTAAATAAAATTTATATTATTATTCGACGGAAAGTAAATCAATTACCTATTAAATATTAGCACCTGGTTGACTGTCGATATTTACAAAAAAAAGAAACTTAAAAAAAAGAAAAAAATAATAATTGGGTAGGTGGAGCTCGATCTTAGGAATGTCATTTCTTGAGACCACACGTTCCCCGAATAAGCTACGCTGACTTGACAGTGTATGGCAAAAATAGTGTTTGATATTCAATGTATCAGTGTAACAGTGATAAAACTATTTTTTTTAAATAAAACCTAGCTAGATCGATTTCGATCGACTCGATCGACCTCTACATGCTGAATTTCAGGAAAATCGTTGGAGCCGTTTCCGAGATTCATATATATATATATATATATATATATATATATATATATATATTCACTATGATAAATACTAGTAAGGTGTTGTTAAGGTGATTACTTCACCCGAAGTCTAGTTGCGAATATAGTTGCCATGACGTTTACAGAGTAGAAGCTTACAAATGACTGGAAGGCAGATAAGATTTATCTACTATCTCTATATCCCAAACGCCATCAGGTAGGTAGAACGTCATCTAGACATATATGGTTTTATAGCAACATTTTTTAAGTACAACGTAACGATCTTATAAGTGAGCATTTAAAGTCAAAATGCAACAGAGTAGAAACTGTAAATATGGCCATTTAGCTTTTAAAATTTTTACTCTTTAACATTTCCCCGTCAAACTTCTAAGCTCAGAATATTGTGTGCCGTTGTTGTAAACAAAAAAAACGCAAAAGTGAAACCTTCGGCCGTGACTTAATGTAATGACAAACCTTCTCTGTTCAATATTATAAGCGAAACAAGGACAAACTTTTCATGGCGTTTTCATCTCTCGGCACAGACGTGATGGAACAAATACATGAATATCATACTGAAAATTCTGAAAAATTGTTTGCAAAACACAACTCAATACACAATGCAATAAAGCTTAGATTTTGTGGGCAACGAGCAACCTTTTAAAATTCCTAAGGTGAAAAACGTGCTGCAATCAAAAATATTTCTTGTTGCACTAAACTTTAAGTTGATTCTGATGTTGCAATATTTCTTACTTAGGACTGTTTTCGCTGGTAGTAAAAGCTCTGTCCTTTACAGTTTCAGTGGTACTAGACAGAGACAATAAACAGGGTGAACCTCAACCCCCGAGCGTTACGGGAGGTAAAAGATTAACCCAGTTTTGTTATTTGTCCACTGTCAGTTGAGTACCTATTCACAATGTGGCCGGAGTCTACCCGCTGGAACCTTCGACCGTTTAACGTAATTGTAAATGATTAATGCGTTTGTACCTCAACGTAATAGCGACAAGAGAGGGAACTGATGCTCTCGTCTTGATTTATGGCATATCGAGATGCGATATTTGAAAGAATATAATTTAAAAGTCATGGACTAAATAGCTTTGGTGCCTATCATACTTAAGACTGATGAAGGAATGTATAATCGTTTATTTCTTCATCGTATTTATCTGAGTTTAAGCGTAAGCCATTTATCTGGATTTACATATCGACTTATTCACTCATTGAATTCAATGAGATAATGAAGTCACCCAAATAGTTATCAAGTATGTCCGCAAGTGTAATCTGGAGTCTTATGTTTTAGTGTAATTTAGGATTAATTAGGAAATCATATAATTTATAATACTTTTTTGATTGGTCTTCTACAAGTGATTTAACCATAAGCCTACGAGTCGATTGTCGTTCAGGTTAAATTAAACTACTATACTAGAAAAAGCGTTCATTACGATCAATCAAAAAGGTATAAAGGTTATGAATTAGCACAGTTAACTTGTAGTGGTTATTTTCATGTAATCAATTATGAAACCTGACATGACAAAGTATTAAAAAGGTTTTTAGCTCTCAAAAAATTCAAGTATTACTTAAAAGGATACGATGCAGTTTTAGCGAGGCAGTTGGTTTTCAGTTGACAGATTAAAGTCTCCCGAGCTATCTAGTTATAATTTCACAGGGAGAATTATAAGAGGTCTTCCCCTTTTGCGAAATGTATACATAAGTATTGGTACAAATGTAAATTAAACGAGTATAGCGAAGGGACGTGATACGAGTATTTGTCTCGACAATCTAGGGGGTGACAGTCTGTTGATATTATTTGAGTAATTTCATTTGAGCACGAGATTAAAGGATGATTCTATAACAATAATTGGTTATCATGAACAAATTACTTTGAATACAGAAGTTACAATAAAATTATTTTGTTGTAATCCGTGTTTGAATTGTAATGCATTACCATTTTGTTCGTGGAGCCTATCCTTCTGATGATGCTTGGGTTTCGGGGCGAAACGATCGTGTGCAGTGCTTCTGTGGAGTGTTAGTGTTTTCGGCGTTTTGTGATACCTGTGGTGACTTGTCCTGCATGTATAAGGTATGTGAATGTTGCCTGTTTCATACACAGCATTACATATATTCTCTTAACAAACGTGTATTACAGCGAAATAATTATATTGTAATTTCTGTAATATGTTATTCTACAAAGCCTCTTTAAAACGGCTTCTTCTATAAATCAATCATTTTGAATAGTTTAAAAGATTTTAAAATATGTCTAATGAATGCCTTTTTATCATCCCTTTAGATAATAATAGTTATTAACATCTTTTGAGATTGTGTTGGTCAAATTAATACAAACGTTCTTGCCAAGCTTTTGCTTTATGATCTTTTTCTATGATATTGTTTTGTTTACAGAGGCAGGATGTTGGAAAACGTCTCTCTTACCTAACCTAAGTTTTACCAATTCATCATATCTTATCCCTGTCCGTAAAAAACCTGAGAGCTCCATCACACTGCTAGTGTCTAGGACAGGGTACCGTCCACATTGTCTCTAACTTCGCCAGCAGAAATTTTGAACATCGGATTGGATCATCCTCACCCCTGGATCAGGGCTTCTCTAAACCTCTCTAAGCCCTTTCATTCTGCTAATCGATGCATCTGGTCCACCAGTGCATCGACCGCCTCGGAGACTATTTCTGATGGGCGTCGATAAAATCTCTACCCCTACTTACTACTTACTTACTAGGGTTAAGATAGCTTAACCCTAGTAAAGTAACGGCCTGTTACTATGCCTCATCGGGGCATAGACCTTCTCTCTTCGTTGCTGGAGAAGGGTTGGAGCTAAGACTCACCACGCTGTTCCAATGCGGAATGGTACACATATCCCCAGAATTCTCTTGAGACATGCAGGTTTACCTACGATGTTTTCCTTTATTGAAAAGTTTGTGATAAATTACAATTACCAATTAGACACATCATTAATCACATCACTCAAATAAATCGCTAGTTAGTGATATTCCCGTTTAATTAAACTACTCGGTTATAGATGTTTATTATTTTTGTTTGTAAAATAATCTTTCATTTTGCACATACTAATTAGTGATGAGAATTTAATGAAAAGAGCGTATTATCATATAATCAAAGACAGAAAAAAACCCTTTTTACTTCGCTACGAATTTAGCGATTTTTGAAATCGTAAAGTGAGGGGGGTTGTCGCGAAAGGGTTGTGAGCGAGGGGTAAGAAAACCGTTATTAAAAAACTAGAGAGTATAACCCCGTTTTGTTTCAAGGATACCCGTTTTATGGTGTTTGAAGGATCTAAGCAAATTGTATGCTAAAAGTTAGCTGTTTAACATTTCTGCTTTATAACAGATATAATTCTCACGCAGTGTTTACATTACCTTTAATAAACTTAAGAGTAGTATCCGCTTTAAATAGTAAATCGCCAATTTAGGGTTTTTATTGCAAATATCCATCCACACGCAGGCTCGAAGAATCAACCAATATTTTTCGGTGAGAATATTGACCATCGGCGGGAAACGAACCCGCGATCCGCGGAACATCAGACATGGTCAATACTCTCTGGGCCAATGGACCAGTCAAATTCAGTAACCATTGGGTTCATCATAATTCTCTTATCTCACTCTGAGTGGGGTCGGCACAATATATCCTCATCTTCCATTCTCCTCTATCATTCGTCTGGTGCCATTACTTTTATATGCATATCATTCTTCACACAATCCATCCATCTTTTTTTCAGCCTCCTTCTAGTCATATATACATCCACATTTATTTTTAAAACTCTTTTAGTCATATGATTTTCATCCCTCCTCATTACATGACCATACCAACAATGCGCGCGACTTTCAGTCTTCATCTTATTTATTCATTTCGTATTCTATTAAATTGTATCACACTACACCTTCTTTCTCCTTAACATTCCCATCTGATCTGCATACACCTTTTTTTCATTATTTTTTTTATGGCCCAACTTTCTCCATACATTACAATGGGCCTAATGACCAGGATTGCATAAAAGACGCACGCCCACTGCCGCTACCGTCCCTCCCCCCGTTCCAGCCGCTCACTAGTCGCGCCCTGCGAGCTGCTTCACCAAGTTCCCGCCGTGATAACGCCGCATAAAGAGCTCATGAATAAGAGCCCCGTATGGACTTGAAACTAGTCGGACACATCCGATGAAATAAGACGTGAGTATAGCGTTTTGTTAAATTTTCCCTTAAGACTTAAAAGGAAAATTTCAAATCTTAAGGGGCATTTGTGTGTCGCATATTGTTCATGAGACTTGTCACCACTTCATCCTTACTGCATTTTTTCTGTTATCACCGAGATAACGTTTCTTAACTTTTTTAAGAAATCTGAATTGCAAGTGAAGTGGCGAAACAAATGGTAGCGCTAATATTCCTCCCGGCCAATACGCCGGGCGTAATTTAATCCCGGCACGGCGGGGCATCGGGGAAAATCTATAAATCTGCCGCCATTACAGCCGAGGACTCCCCGGGACTCTTATTTACTTCGGGCACAAATTCAGATGACAATGTTTTAGGGGAAGGAGCTGTGTAACTGCCCTACAATGCGAGCTTAGGGTTGACTCGCAATGATACTTTTATGTGCTTTTCTTCGCTATTGCACATCAATTTTCCTCATTCTTGGGCGACTATTTGTCTAATAATAATTTTGAATAGTAACATTTTATGCGATTTCTCTTCTATCTTGTTATGTTGTTACGTTACGAGGCAAATCTATCGTTGATATTGGTTTACAGCATATGTGCAGTGCTAGTGTAATGAGGTGCTGGTACATGTACGAGGCCTGAGAAACATATGTAGAATAGAATAGAACTATACTTTATTATACACCAAAATTTTAAAATAACAAGACATATACATAAGTTGGACTTAGGTATTAGACTTATGTGTTATAATTTAGAGGTACATTGGGCGGCTTTATCGCTACACAGCGGTCTCTTCCAGACAATTCTTGGGTAGAGGACATAGCATAAACAATGGCATAAGGGCGTTTATGCGTAAAATTTACGTTTTTCCATCGGGAAATGAAAAAACACACATAACAAAATTAAGTGTATTTAAACATTAAGTTTCACGCAAACGAAGTCGCAGGTACATTCCTTTAACCAGTTGTGTTTTTTGTACAAAAAGTATTAAATAAAAAAAAATCATTACCTTTGATAACATCTCATTTCTAAATACCATGTAACTATTTCTCTTTATTTATTTTTAGATTATCTGCCGAGTTTCTTGCTGGTTCTTCTCGGTAGGAGCAAACTTCCGAATCAGTGGTAGCTTCTTAATTAAAACATTGACGATTCAAAAGTACTGAAAACATTCCACTTGAATAAAGAATATTCTGAATTTATAATGAATATTTTTTTCATATTTCCACAGAGAGATAGACAGACAGCCAAATAGATCGATTTTAGCATTCATAAGCACTTATTTTCTATAAATAAATTTGTTGGTCTTCGAGCCTGGGTGTATATTTGTATTTAAATATGTATTTAAAAATTTTTGAGTATATATTCACCAGTCGTCTCTCACCCATAACACAAGTATTAAGTTATTTATTTTGGGACGGACGACCGAGTGTGTAAGTGTCCCATATATTTATATTTATAATGTTAGTATGTATGGACAAAAGTGCCTCGTGGTATCCGGCTGCATAGAATATTACCACCCTCATTTCTTACCGAGGTGTCGTAAAAGGCGACTAAGGTAAGTCGACCCGCCGTGTGGTAGCCGGCTGAGTAGAATAACCAACCTCATTTCTTACCGTGGTGTCGTAAAAGGCGACTAAGGTAAGTTGAACCACCGTGTGGTATCCGGTTGAGTGAAATAGACCACCCTCTTTCTTACAGAGGAGTTGTAGAATACGACTAAGATAAGTTGACGTCAGGCAGGCGGCCGGGCGTAAAATACGTAGCCAAATCATATAACAACATGTTTGTAACATGTTGTGCCGACTTAGAGTGGGATAAGGACAGAAGGATGATGAGTATGGATAGATAAAAAGTCAAAGTTTGTTTTAAAGAGACTTGTATCAACCCTAGATGCATATATCCGCACCCCCGTCAATTACCAGCCCTGACCGATCCGAGGCGAGACTTATTGACGCACTCGTCGCGTCGATCGCCGTCTCCCTGAGCTTTATCAGAGTCATTGTCAAACAATACCTCTTCCAGCCGAATGTAATGGCACAAACAATTTAACGTTAAACACGTGAATTTGTGTAGAACATTTGGAATATAATAATTTTATTTGTTTTGCTATAGCTGTGATAGCAAAACGGTTAAAGCGAGATTCTTAATAAGAGTTTTTGTGCGTAAATGCCGTGAAACCTATACATTCTGTAAAAAATTTATGTGATTATTGATATTTACAATAAATCGTGCGGTGAAAGAAAACCTGTACATCCTCGCTTCCTTTTATTTTTTTATTAACTTAGTTAATTTTCCAGACATATTCATATAGTCATAAATCATCATCATAATCGTCCTGTCCTTATCCCACTCGAAGTGGGGTCGGCACAACATGTTATAAACATGCTGTCACATGATTTGGCTACAAATTTTACGACTGGCCGCCTGCCTGCCTTACGTCAACTTACCTTATTCGTATTTTACGGCACATCGGTAAGAAAGAGGGTAGTATATTTTAGTCAACCGGATATCACACAGTGGATTAATTTACTTTAGTCGACGTTTACGACACGACGCTGGGAAATGAGCGTGGTCTATTCTATTCAGCCGGATAGCACACGGTAGGTCGACTTACCTTAGTCGCCTTTTACGCCACCTCAGTAAGAAAGAGGGTGTTTTATTCTACTCAACCGGATACCACATGGTGGGTCAGCTTACCTTAGTCGCCCTTTACGACACCTCGGTAAGAAAAGAGGGTGGTCTATTCTACTTATCCGGATACCACACGGTTGAGTATGTCTTGTATTATTATAATTATTTATATTTATTAACTTTAGGTCACCGAAGTATCCGTAAATTTAATTCGATTATTTGTTATATACTTTATCAAATTCTGATAAAAAGTCGTGAGTATATCTTTTTAGTAAATTTTCACATTAAAACTAATGAAAATTACGAATCCAGTACCGATATACATATATGTCACTCGGTAGACCTAAATATAGAGTTGGTATGTATGTATGTATGTATGTTGGTTTTAGTAGGTAGCGAATTAGAAGATATAAAAACCAAAATATTAAGTAGTAAGCTCAAAATTTATTCGTTGAGTTTATATTATATAAAACGAGTCTGATTTTACAGTCTCAAGAAATGACAATATTTACATTGTTCACACATTAATTATGTTTCTCTAGACAGTTTTATACGATAGTAATAATTAATATAATTAATAGGTATAAAACTGGACTAAATCCTATTTTATTATCAATAAAAGCTAGTATTATAATACATATGCAATAACTTGTATAATTCATGAAGCTTTGTTTTGAATTTTGTATCGATGAAGAAAATATTTATTAAATATATTTGAATAAAAATGTTTTTTTGTTTGTTGATTTAATATTTATTACATTTTGGTTTTGCAAAATCCCGATTTATGGGATTTTATTACTAATCTAAGAGATTGGAAGAGAAAGGAAAAGTAATAAAAGTAAAAGTATAAAAGTAAGTAAAGCTGATACAGAAAGCCTAGTATACTATAGAGGCTTGCATAAACTATCCTTTGACCCGGCAGAAGATAGTAATGACTAAATGTAACTAGTTATAAGAATTGTGTTTTGAAAAGAGCAATCGCCGAATTACTTGGTGGATCTTCTCAGTAGGCGCAGCTTTTCGAACCAGAAGTAGATTTAACGATTCAAAAGCACTTGTTAACAAGTTTATTTGAACAAAGAGGAATTTGATTTTGAAATTGAATTAAAGTGTAACCGACTTTAATATATATTAAACTTGTATACTCAGCCCGTTTCACTGGGCTTAATCTAAAAATAACAATAGTAAAAAAACTGCCTTTGACAGTTAAAAAAAACGCCACTGAAAGTCATTAGTTAGGTCATTCTAAAGAAATTTCATTAAAATCGGTCCAGCGGTTTTGGAGTCTATAAAGAATATTCTTAAAACAGTCATTTTTATACACATATAAATATAACACGAATCTAAATCAAGATACACCTACGCGTCCAATAAAATGTATTTAAGGATAGTGATATTATGATAAAAAAACGCCACAAAAGTTCAGTAGTTAGGTCATTGTAAAGAAATTTCATTAAAATTGGTCTACCCGCTTCCGAGTCTATAAAGAATATTATTAAAACAGACATTTTTATACACATAGGAATATAACATGAATCTAAATCAAGATACACCTACGCGTCCAACAAAATGTATTTAAGGATAGTGATATTATGATAAAAAAAACGCCACAAAAGGTCAGTAGTTAAGTCACTGTAAAGAAATTTCACTAAAATCGGTCCAGCGGTTTTGGAGTCTATAAAGAATATTCTTAAAACAGTCATTTTTATACAAATAGAAATATAACATGAATCTAAATCAAGGTACACCTACGCGTCCAACAAAATGTATTTAAGGATAGTGATATTATGATTCCCGTCACCCTCGCGGGGTGATGTGTAGGGACGCTACTCCCCGCACTGTAATCCCGAAAACGATATGTATAAGTTCAATCATATGATTTACACCCGCTTCCAATATCCGTAACGTAGATAAAATACTTGGCTGTTTTTGTTTTGGAATATTATGCGAAATAAGGTCAAATATGCATAAAATATCTGAGTGAACGAGCCTTGCTCGGTAATTTTTTTACAAAAAAAAAAGATACAAAATAAAGAAAAAAAATAATTGGGTAGATCGGGCTCGATCCTAGATAGGTATTTTCATTTGTCGCGACCACCCATCCCTCGAATAAGTTACGCTGACTTGACAGTTAATGGCATAATTTCAAATCAATATAAATTTTAGTATTTTTTAATGCCCAAAAACAGGGATAAAACGATTTTTTTTTACATAAAACCTACCTAGATCGATTTTTCTCCCCCAAAACCCCCTACATGCTGAATTACAGGAAAATCGTTGAAGCCGTTTCCGAGATTTCGAATATATAAATACATACAAGATTAACTCATATAAATCTTAAAGATAAGGTCCAATATTACGCAAAAATATGGTCAAATATGCAAAAATACGACTCAATGTAGTCGTTCAGACAACCATAAAAATACACTGTTTCCTAAAAAAGATAGTCTATCTGAATGAATATAAAACTCCAATAATACGATGTCTAATGATGATAATAAACATTTATTTTAAAATTAAAGGCTATTCAAAATCACAATAGTAAAAATCATGACGTTTAAATTATCTGCTTTTTTAAAAACCAATTGGATGTTTGTTTCTGAACTTTTCGAGGTATTTTATTGCCACATAATTGTGCTTGTGGAGTGATCTATACTACATTTTCTGTTGTCACAATAGATAATCTATATCCTGTATATAGGTGAGAAAAAGTAAACTGTTTTACGTCCCGTCTCAGAGATATCACTACAACGTTACCGTAATAATCCACTAGATGTCGCTGTACTGCATTCTTATAGTGACCCATTTAATAAAAACTAACTGGGTGACCGAGCTTTACTCGGTATTTTTTTCAGAAAATATAAAAAAAGATGCAATTTGAAAAAAAAGCAAAATAAGCTGATCAAGCTTAACTGGTTTCCAACTGAGCTATATTGATAGCGTAAATGACCTTTGTTTTATAATAATATTAGAACTCATTTTTTTTCTACCTAATAAGGGATAGCGCTCGCCGCGACCAGAAAAGTGCTTAGAGAGTTTAGCTCCCTGAGGACTGTATAACCCATATCACTCATTAAGCGACTTAGAGTTTTTTAATGAGGCCCAAAGTTAGTATGAATCAATCCTACAAATATTATGGATGTCAAAATATTTTGGACTTACTTTTACATAAGTTCAAAATAGAAATTAAAAAAACATTTATTCATAAAGCTTATTTCTGAAGACTTTGTTGATGATAAGAAAGCTTGAATTTAAGTTGCCAGCTACGCACTAGATTATTCATTGTAATTTTTGATATGCAAACAATTTTATGTCAATTAAATATTTATTTTTGAAAAGAGTGACTTTCTTGCTGGTTCTTCTCGGTAAGGGCACCTTTCCGAACCAGTCGTAGCTTTATCGTAATTTGACGATTCAAAAGTACTTGTAAATGCCAAATTGATTAAAGAATTTTTTGAATTTGAATTTGTGTTTAATGTGAATTTGTGTATGTGTTTGTAACGCTTTACCTCTCGAATTGTTAAATGGATTTAACGAAATTCAGCATATATATAAGCGCAAGTTTTGCATATCAAAACTAAAAATCTTAACTATAGTTGGATACCCTATGACCACTGCTCGCTTTTTAGACAACTTTTGCAAGCTAAAACTATAATGACAAGATTTAAAACTAAATCAAAAATATAAAAATATAAAGCTTTTTATTATTATTTGCATCTAAAATACCATACTGTTCGCAATGTTATACACCGAATATCGAGGAGCATCAATATTTCATACGCGGGTAATATCGGTTTAAACTGGCCGAGTCGTTATTGCGCTGAACTTTATGGGGAGTCACCCCTGATACATAAATTGGGAGAAGTGCAGTGCTTTTATGGAAAGGTAAAATGTGTTCCGCAACATGGTATTGATTTTGCAGATTGGATAAGTATTACCAGGTGTAATCATTATATTTTGTGCTACTTGGAAGTGCAAGTGCAACCAGGTGTAATCATTATATTTTGTGCTACTTGGAAGTGCAAGTGCAAACAGGTGTAATCATTATATTTTGTGCTACTTGGAAGTGCAAGTGCAACCAGGTGTAATCATTATATTTTGTGCTACTTGGAAGTGCAAGTGCAACCAGGTGTAATCACTATATTTTGTGCAACCGAGAAGTTCAATAACATTCACCGTTTACTTAGCGCACGCAAGGAAAGCTTTTAATATTTACCGTTTTACGCAATATTTTTTATTGTTGCTCCTCTCCTATTCATCTTAGCGTGATATATAGGCTATAGCCTTCCTAGACAAATGGACTATTTTACAAACAAATATTTTTTTAAATCGGTCCAGTAGTTCCTGAGATAAGCGCATTCAAACAATCATACCAACAAACAAACCTGCCTGCCGCCTGCCTGACGTCAACTTACCTTAATCGCCTTTTACGACACCTTGGTTAGTTAGAAATGGGGGTGGTCTATTCTATTCAGTTCACCACACGGCTTAATTTAATATATGAAAGACAACACTAATACCCCGCAGCTACGCACATAGTCATGACGTTTAGAGCTCACAATCATTTCGTCAAGAGCCCCCTTTCAATCTTTTCTGTAATAAATAAAAGGGGCAATAAAACGACGAGGGTCCATTGACGGGTTGAGCCCTCCACGCCGCCTCTACGCCACCTCGTTGTGTACTTTTGCGCTTTCCATCCGAGATTGTCACTTAAAGATATGTATCTGTCATTACAGTTAGAAATTAATCTTTAATATTTAAATGAGTTACGCCGTGTGGTGTCCGGCTGAATAGAATAGTACTATCCTCAATTCTTCTCGAGGTGTCGTAAAAGTCGACTAAGGTAAGTCATTAACTGGAATTAACAACGGCATATTCATTAATTGTTTGTTCGAAGGGGAATAATAAAACATTAAGATGCCTTATACAGGCTACGAGAGTTGCTGATGCTGATTGCAATGATGACTAGTAAAAACTAAATAATTTATAGAATTAGGCGTTACTTTGCGGAGGTCCATAATACAAAAGTAATGAAAATATTATTTTGTTATAATCCGTGAATAAAGAAAATATATGTAATGCTAAATGTAGAGTGTATTATCCGTTCTCATACCTCATACATCCAGAATTTATAAACACTCATGCACTACCCGCCACCGATAACACAACAATACACAACTGCAATCTCAACAATTGTTTCGCCCCGTAACCGAAGCATCGTCAGGAGATAGACTTCACGACACAATCGTTAAGCGATCAATCTTTGTAGTAAAAACAACATTATAATCAGTATTTTTAAAAGGATTTAGGAGCCGTTTTAAAAGGATTAAAGCTAAGTTAAAAATAGTGCACGTAATTGGAGATGAGAGTATATGCTTGGATTAAAACGCCAGGTGAGGAGACATATTGTAAATGCACTGAGAACGAAGCATGGTGTGCGAGAGTACAGCCTTGATAGTATTCCACTTGACTAGCCATGGAATCGCCATAAGTGGGTTAAATACTTCGTGCACTTTAATTGCGAACGTAAATGCGAAAATGATGATGTATATCTATACTAAGTAATACACAAAATTAAAGAGTTTGATTGTTTGAACACACTAATCTCAGCAACTACTGGACCGATTTGAAAAGAGTGTGTGTCTTTTAGTGTAAGATAGTCCATTTTTCAGGAAGGCTATAGGCTATATAACACGTTAAGATGAATAGGAGAGGAGCAGCAATTAAAAATATTGCGAAAATGGCAAAATTCAAAGCTTTCCTTGCGTGTGCTAAGTAAACGGTGATAATTATTTAAAATTCATGTATGACAAAATTGTTCCCCTCCAAAAGTTCTGAATAAAAGCCCGCGACAGCATATGTCTAGCTTTTAAGGTTAACACAGTTTAACCATTTTAATGGTTATCATAATACTCTATTACGGTTTTAATCGTCCCACGCCTACTTATATTATAAATGCGAAAGTTTGTGAGTATGGATGTATGTTTGTTACTCTTTCACGGCGACTCCCTTGAACCAATAAGGATAAATTTGGTACAATTATTCATTATACACCGGGACATATAGGCAATAGAAATCCTGTTAATTTGACAGGAAAAGAATGACATTGAAAAGCGCCATCTATTATCAACCTATACTGCGATAACAGACCTCGCAAACGAAATTACGGCAAAAAGCTAGTCATTTTATATTTAAGGATCCTTGTTTGTTTTGATGTGATTACGTTTAAGAGGTGGGCGGTGAGCTAGCGGTTATATTTGTTTGAGGGAAAATAACAGACTTATTTTAAGCTTGCCGCATATTAATGCAGAGTAAAGGATACATTTTATGGTGGTATAATTAAAACGTGTATTATTTTCGTCATCTCGATTGACGTCTGCTAAATTTATTTAAAGGTTTTTTCATAGATTTTTGTAATTAGGACAAGACCGTTGTGTTTTCGTTGTATCTAATTGTTTCTCTTTGAATTAACGTTTTAAACAAAAGGAAGTTTTAGAAGGATATTTTCTGACACAATTTTCTGGTGTTACAAATTTTATGAAATACGGATGCCACAAAATTTTGCCTATAAATAAAAATTTGTAGGACCCGGAATATCGTTGTAAATCATAATTGAGGTGCAAATGAATCTTACCATAATACTTAAGTTTACACAGTATATTTTTCTCTTATATTAATTATAATTATATGTTTTATACAAAGAAGCAACTTTGCATAATGTGTTGTTAACCTTGATTCTCTAAGTATTTATCATGTACCAAAAAAATTCCATTGCAACAGCAAAGGAAATTATTTAATTTAAACTATCGTGAGTAGTGTTCATAGTTTATGTATAGAAAACGGATATACTCACGTCTTATTCTATCGAGTTAGTCCCACTAGTTTCGAGTCCATCCTTAATCATGAGCTCTTTACAAAGAGTTTACAAGCTAATCCGATAGGATAAGAATTGAGTATAGCCAGTTTCTATACATAAATTGGCAATAGAAATTTTCTATACATCGACATAGACATTTAATTAAAATCAAGTTAGGCTAATAAGTAAATGATGATGATGATGAATAAGTAAATAGCAAAAGAATAAATATTAAACGTTTATAATAAAATATACCTATTTCGATGTCTTTGGAAAAAGTGTGAAATTTACTTAACATCATCCTCCTGCCCTTATCCCAATCCGAGTGGGGTCGGTACAACATGTTATAAGCATGTTGTTACGTGACTTGGCTACGTATATTATGACCGGCCGCTGATACCAACTTAATTTAGTCAGTAAAGAGGGTGGTTTATTCTACTCAGTCGGATACCACACGCTGGGTTAACTTATCTTGGTCGCCTTTTACGACACCTTAGTAAGAAACGAGGATGGTCTATTCTACTGAGCCGGATACCACACGATGGGTCGACTTACCTAAGTCGCCTTTTACGACATCTTAATAAAAAACGAGGGTGGTCTATTCTATTCAGCCGGATACCACCCGGCGTGTGAAATTTACCAGATATTAAACAAAAATTTTATCTACTGTATAAAAATGTACATCCCCTAAACGAGATTTAAAACATCATAAGCGAAACATGAGACAAAACGCACTAGCTGGAATGTATCTCACATGAACCACCCTTGGCAAAAGACATATTATGTAAAAACGTTACTCGGGAGTCACTTCAATCAATACACGAACTAGATGATTTAAACACTTTCTTACTGAATAGTTTTCAATTCTCAACCTTATCTTTATAATAACAGAGTTGAAATTGTTCGGTTGTGAGAGTTTTTTTTCTCCAGACGATGTGAACAACAAATATCCTGTCGGACAATATTCACTCTTATGACAAAGTAAAATCATACCGTACAATAGCGAGTCCCGGAGGGACGGAGGAAGAGTTAGGTTTTTTGTGAATATAAAAATATGAGCCCCCTTTTACAATCCCATTGTGTCGGATATTGATCCCCATAATAGTATGAGCCGACTGGTTTTCGCATCTTAATAATAGGGAAAGAGTGATTAATGTTTTACTCGTTATTTGATTTATTGAATGTCGATTTGATTAAACATTTATAGTCATTATCAATTCTAGTTCCACAGCTCTTTTCTGTCTTTAATCTATTACGTGTACGGTTTACCAGAAGGATAGTCTTCTTTTTTTACTGTGACGGTTTTTGGCATTGTCCATATCCTAATAATATAACAAAGTTTGTAAATATGGATGAATGTTTGTTACTCTTTCACGGCGAATCCACTGAACCAATATCGATGAAATTTGGCACAATTATTACTTATACACCGGAATAACATATAAGATATAGAAATCCTGTTAATTCTACAGGAATAGGATGACATTGAAAAGCGCCATCTATTATCGAACTATCACACGATAACAGTCTACGCGAACGAAGTTGCGGTTAAAAGCTTGTTTATATAATAAATGCGGAAGTTTACTTCACGAAGACGATGTGTGATAGTTATTTTTTTTATTATTATTAAATAATCATCAGAGCCTTCAGTTATTTTATCGATGTCAAAATCCTACATGTAGTAAAAAAAATAATACTGAATATAAGTAAACAGCTGTCTACTAAACAAAACAAAAAGTAAAATTTCAAAGCTACAGAGTTCTTATATATGTCATTATCAAGCCTCGATATGTTAACTGATTTTATTAGAGTCATCATCTTCCTGCCCTTATCCCAATCAAGTCAATCAAGTTATCGAGTTATAAACATGTTGTCACATTATTTGACTACGTATTTTACAATCGGCCGCCTGCCTGACGTCAAATTATCTTAGTCGTATTTTACGACACTTCGATAAGAAAGAGGGTGGTCTATTTTACATAACCGGATACCACACGGTGAGACAATTTACTTTAGTCGCCTTTTACGACAACTCGGTAAGAAATGAGGGTGGTACTTTTCTACTCAGCCGGATACCACACTGCTATATATAGGAGGTCGAAAAAACTAATTTTACTAGGTCCGTTTTCTGCTAGAAAGTTTTCTTGAAGCTAGAAGTTTTCTCTAGTTTTCTGCTAATCTTATCCAGCGATTACGAGCAAATTTTGATCGGATTTTGTTGATAATATATCGTACCTCTCTCATTCACTCTTTAAAAATATCTGAATGAACTAGTCGTATCGCAAATTGAACCAAATAAACATTCATTCGCTTTTTGTGTCCTTTTTAATGACACTAATAGCGATATAATTCATAACTTGTTCACGCGTCAGCATTGAATTTGTTATCAGATGCGAAAAACAACGGTAAGCAGTAATTATACTACCGACTGTTCTTTGTAGAGTCGTTACTTTAAAATAATTAATCTAATAACATAATTACACCCAAATTGTTTTCACACTTGATAAAATCTAATCTCGTGTTTTACTAAATGTTTTAATATGGTTTTTTATAATCGCTCTTGTACATTGTATAATAATCCCATTATGAACGGAGTAGACACAATTGTTTTACAAGTTGTTTGAATGTATATAAATAAAGACGTAGGGCGCCTTTAGATCATTATAATTACTATAATAAAATCAGTTACGCCGTGTGGTATCCGGCTGAATAGAATAGTACCACCCTCATTTCTTACTGAGGTGGAGTAAAAGGCGACTAAGGTAAGTCGACCCGCCGTGTGGTATCCGGCTGAGTAGAATAAACCAATCTGATTTCTTACCGAGGTGTCGTAAAAGGCGACTAAGGTAAGTTGACCCACCGTGTGGTATCCGGTTTATCAAAATAGACCACCCTCTTTATTATCGAGGTGTCGTAAAATACGACGGAGTTAAGTTGACGTCAGGCAGGCGGCCGGTCGTTAAAACGCAGCCAAATCATGTGACAGCATGTTTATAACATGTTGTGCCGAACCCACGTAAAGTGGGATAAGGGCAGGAGGATGATGATGACCTCCTATATATATCGGCTATAGATATCCTGTTAATCCACTTAAACATCCTGGAATAAAATGTCATTAAAAGCGCCATCTATAGTTAACCTATCCCGCGACAACAGTCCACGTGAACGAAGTTGCGGGTAAAAGTAGTTCAATTAATAATTTTATGCCAATATTTATGCCGGTTATGTAATGTACTTATATACTTTTTTATATAGCAGTGTACTATACGCTACGGGGTTGAACCGCAATGCTACGGCGCGACCCACAAGCTACGTGATTACGTAAAGCACGTAACGGGCCAGGCCATTGACCCCACAGTGACCTGCGCGAGCGCCTGTCGTCGCCCTATTCGAGTGAATAGACATGTAACAGATGCGGGATTAGGCAACAACTAATGAAAAAATTTTGTTTTCAAAATTCGTAAAAATAGTAATACTGTTAGTATGTACTTTCATTAATTTCGTTTTTGTACGTTTACCATTTTGCCAACAGCAATAAAAATATTATTTTCCTATAATTCGCGATAAAATCCTGACGCAGTTTATGGCAAAATAATATTTTCATTGCTTTTTGTACTATGAAATTCCGCAAACCTATTTCTATAAATTGTTTACTGTTTTGTCCAATTTGGCGTCCAAATTATCAGTGTATAGCTTATTTTTCATCACTGGAATTGGGAAAATAAAGCGGTACAGCCTATTTCACTATATACCTATGCCTTCTGCAATTCTGTCGCACCTTATTATTGATTAAACTCTAAAAACAGATCCTTGCTCTTATGATCTTGTAGTCTCTATTATATCAGACCCAAAAAGGCAGTATTTCACATGACGGTTATCTCATCGGCATGGTCTAAATGATTGATTATTTTTTCCTCATACCTAACAGGGTCATATTTAAATACTAAAATATTCTGTTTGAATAAAATATCTTACCGGTGTTAACCATTGCTCTTTATTGTAAAAGCTTATATTCTGTAATAAAATTCTATATAAATATTTTATATTTATTCTACTAAACATTTGGATCTAACATTTTTTTTAGACACAGACACGGTCGTCACTCCACATAGTAAACAACTAATACTTGTGTTATGATTGAAAGACAATTAGTGAATACATACATAAATAGTTTTTAAATACATACTTAAATACAAATATATACCCAGGGTCGAAGAACCAGCAAATTCTTTTTTAGAAAATTTTGGCCCTTGGCGGGAATCGAACCCGCGACCCGCAGAGCTGTAGGCAGGGTCACTACTATCTGCGCCATCGGGCCAGTCAAAATTTACAATTAACAATAAACAAATTGATAGTTTAAAAAAAGGATTGACATGTCTTACGCATTTGCATTTTACATTTAAATAAATTTTTAGTTTAAAGAAAGGATTGCCATGTCTTACGCATTTGCTTGATCTTGGACGGAAGCTCTAGGACGTGTTTCGGTCTCGTTAACAGATCTTCCCTGCCGCCATGGGACACCAAACATCGTGACGTTTATGGCTTTTATTATGGCCATTGTTAGGACTCAATGATACACACAGCCAAATGCATAGATCTAGAACTATAACGCTTCTCCCTTAGGCGTAAGAACTATAATGCAACTTTCGTGTAAATCAAACTATTTCGCCTATGGTGTCTGCTAAATTATATTAGGTATACGGTCGCCGTAAACTTATTAAGTTTAGCAATAAACTTTCTCACCTAATTAGTAAAATTAAATCTTATTGTTTGTAAAAAGTTGAAACTATATCATATTCTTAGTTTTGGTTTATTTATTTGCCTTTTTTTGTTTTTCTATTTTGTCATCGACTGCTTGGGTTTCTTGAAAGGAATTCCTAATTAGTATTACTAATTGCTAATTTACACTATTATTTTTATACTTTGTATTTTGTAAAAGCTTACCCAACCAACATTAAAACTCGAAAAGTACTCGAAATCAGCCCAGATTTCGAGTACTTTTCGAGATTCTTTACTACTAAGGCTCTTTGGGTCTCGAACAATATAAACATAGCCATATACGACAGGGTATCTGATACTCATATCGAGTCAACGTTCATTATGAGGCTTCAAGTTCTAGTGACTAAATTAACTAATGTAACTGTTCTAAACTCTCGTTCCGTTATTTAACTAACCACCCAAATTACAATTGATTAATTCCAATTCCGACATACCCGTATAATGAACTTTTTTCTTTTAAATGTTTATTTAAAGTGCTAAACAAATCAAGTAAATCAGTGTGGCAATTATAGGCGTCTTAGGTAGATTTACATTGTATACCTGCGAATTGAGAGAGGCGTGCCGCCTCGGGGCAGGTGATTGAAAGATACAACCGAGTGGCAATTGATTTCCGCGTTTCCGTGTCATAGATTACACTAATTTATGAGGTCTGTTGCTTTCGTTCGAAAAGTCGAACTGTAAAGTTGTATCAGGGCAGTGCGTTATAAGGCAATCGAATTTAAGTATTGAAATTTTAGTTACATTTTTTATAGTCGCATAGTGTCGCAGTTTTAACTAAGAGACATTTACTGTTATATGAATTTTAAAGGGTACGCCGTGTGGTATCCGGCTGAATAGAATAGTACCACCCTCATTTCTTACCGAGGTGTCGCAAAAGACGACTAAGGTAAGTCGACCCGCCATGTGGTATCCAGCTGAGTAGAATAGACCACCCTCATTTCTTACCTAGGTATCGTATAAGGCGACTAAGGTAAGTTGACCTACCGTGTTGTATCCGGTTGAATATAGCCTTATATACCACCCTTTTTCTTGCCGAGATGTCGCAAAAGACGGCTAAGGAAAGTTGACTTCAGGAAGGCGGCCGGTCGTAAAATACGTAGCCAAATCATGTGACAACATGTTTATAACATGTTGTGCCGACCCCACTTAAGGGTTTCTGAGGGGTTCCGTCGGTTATTACTTTGTATCTATGACTGTTGTCGACTGTTAAAGAGTACATCTAAAGTGTTCAAAAAATTCTAAATGGACATATCAATTAAAATATCAAATCAGTTCAAAAAGTTAATTTAACTAGACTATTCTTTTGTTTACAATTTCTATTTTTAATTCAAATTTGTCCAAAAATGATAGCAGTCAGATAACACCTCTTACGCTGGATCCTTCTTAATTTTCAACGTTTATTTCTTCTTCTTAGTCGATCTCTTCATTACTGAAGGTCGTGTCTAGATGAAAGAATTATTGCTGCTGCTTAAGTTTTAAATATAACATACAAATATAGGATCCAAGCATCAGTTAGATATGATATATTTGGAGGATACTGTATTGGCAAGTAAAGTAAAGCTTTTTTTGTCAACATCATCCTGACATTCCTGTTGTACCAGATTTAATTATGATCTCATAATTGGAATTGTATTAATTTGACGCTTTAGATTGATAATAAAAAGAATACAGTTACTTAATTGAATAACTGGTTTGAATATTTCAGTAGCAATAACTCGTAGTTGCCGCGTTAACTAAAAACAAACTGCTGTCATTCCGGTACAATAACTTAATATGTACTTGAGAGAATGACCAGGTTAACTGCCGAACTGTTTAATACTATAACTAGCACCGTATCTTTGGGATTACTAGAGTTATTCCAATTCTAAATCTTTACGCTATATCACAAATACATCGTTAAAAAAGTAAAAGAAAAGCAAAGTAACGGCTTGCTACTATCCCACTTCTGAGATGCTGCTGCATAGGCCTTTTTTCGTCCGTTTTTGGAGAAAGGGTTAGAGCTATGAATACCACGCTACTCCAATGCGGATTGGTAGTTTAAACATATCCGTAGAACTCTTTAGAGATATGCAGGTTTCCTCACGATGTTTTTCTTCAATTGTGGGGATTAGAATCAAAAATAGCTAAATCCTAAAAACAATCAAATTCAGATAATTTTAAATATTTGTATTACAGTGTGCAGAAAACGTAAAGATTGATATTACTTAAATTCACAGTGATTAAATCTGTGCTTAATATTTTTTATTTGTGGAAATTCCAAGAATTAAACACATAAAACAAAATTTTCATTTTACTCAATTTTAATTATTTTGAATATAGCTAGGTTTGATTCTAATTCCCTCAATTAGATACATAAAACATAACAGAAAAACTTATTGGTGTTGATCGGTTTGAACCCGGGAGCCCTCGATAGAATAGCATGATCTCAACGCTGGGCTATCACAGCTTTGTTCCATAGTTAAAAAGAGACTAATAAAAACAGTTTGCATACGTATTTGTTATTATACTTAAAGCAGGTAGCCTTATACAATAAATTATAATCCGAATAAAAAAGATATATCTCTCGACTGTGGTTCCCAGAAATCCCAAACGTGTTGAATAACAAAAGCAATTAGATACAGGTCGATACAAGGTCTCAACTTGATATTAAATGATCTTTGAAGAAAATTATTTGATAAATAGACCATTAATTTTAAATAGAAATGTAATTGTGTAATTTACTTATTTAAACTACGTGCACGACACGTAGACAAAAACCAACGGACATTAGGGTTGCCTAAGTGTTAAATAGGCAAACCCGTATACGAAATCTTAGTATAGTAAGATCTCTATTCATCATCCTACCCACATCCCAGTCTAAGTGGGGTCAGAACAAAATGTTTTAAACAGTTCGCCTGCCTGACATCAATTTACCTTAGTCGTCTTTTACGATACCTCAGTTAGAAAGAGGGTGGTCTATTCTACTAAGCTGCACACCACACGAAAGGTAAACTTACCACACTCGCCTTTTACGACACCTCGGTAAGAAATGAATATAAAGATCTCTATTAAGCCATATTATTATTAGAGGGCTGTTTGTTGTGAAAAGTAGCTATTTACCTCGCATTTTGTTCTTTTTTCAGCCCAATAATAAATTTGTCATATTATAAAACTTACGTCTGTTGCTTGATACTAAACCAATACTGAATAGCACATGCTCCCAAACTTAAGTTTTAAGCCACACTTGAAATTATTATGATTCTTATTCCAAATCGTTTCCTGGAACTTAAAATGAATGTAAATTACAATCAAAATTATGAAAATCAGCATATACTTAGTATATTTTCAATGTTAATCAAGGGTGTTTTTATACGTGTTTGGAGGCATAATAAATGGTGGGGGTTTAACCAATTACTATAAAACTATGCTTGCTTGGGTAATGCGTCGCTTTACGATTTTATCGTGGAGTCTATCTCCTGATGATGCTTGGGTTGCGAGGCGAAACGATTGTTAAAGTTTCTGATAGTGAATATGTGTAGTGCTTATGTGTTATGATGGAGGTAGTGCATGTGTTTTTGCAAATTCCGCATATGTCAGATTCATAAACGGATAGTCGACTCCACATTATTTATATTTTCTATTTACTTTATCGATTATATTAAAATAATTTTAGTATTACTTTTGTGATTTGATTGTTATTGTATTCAAAACTGTCCGTTAAGTTTAAAAAAGCGACCATTATTTCAATATCTTTTTATGACAACAAACCGTTAAACTATGATCATACGTAATTTATAGATGCTGTTAGAATGTGATCTTTGAACTAACATAAATCACACGACCTACCTATTTTAGATTACACTAGCGTTAACCCATCAAATTGCTGACGTGACAACATCTTTTAAATATTAAAAAAAACTCGCTTCAGACACCTGCCATGATATTGTGAACAATAAAATTTTATTTCACGCTTAATTAAGATATGGTCAAATAACCCAAATCTTGAGGAACACATATCTCATACTGCATATAATATACCGTCGTTTAGATATCTATGAAGCACAAACCTATTATAGATAAAAAAGGAGACAATTTTACACCTCAGTTAAAAGATGAGACAATATATAATTATTATAGTAATACTTCTAACATCAATGGAATAATTAATGTATAAAGAATATTCAATAAAGACTTCGCTCACTATAAACATGCTGCGACTATGCCCGTAGTTCATATGTTCATAGCCTTACTCATATTTCTACAAATATATATTTTTTTGTTTACAAGCGCATATGTATTAATTTCACTGATATGTATAAAGAACGTCCAGAAGTGAGTATTGATGGAACCCTAAATCATAATTTCCGCATTCGTAATTAAAACTATATCCCAAAGCAAACGCCATCGAAACCTCCATTTCTTGTTGCGCGTTACGCCGAGCATGCCATCGGCTGTATTCGTAGGACGCTCGGTGACAGGAACTCTATAACTGCTATCTGGCATTGCGCCGAGTTTGTTATCCATCAGCTGCACTCGTAATACGCAGCGACCTCTTGTAATATCCATTTACAGTATGTATATATTGTTTGTACGTAACCGATTCCTTATAACTCGATTTTGACCCAGTTTGAAATATCTTAAAAAATAACTAAATAAAATATTAATAAATATAATGAAAAATGACGAAATGACGAAATGCTGAAATTAAATTATCGTTAAAAAACGTAGGGGGCTTTTTGCCATCTTTTCGCATATCGTTCATAAAAATCTTTCACGTGATCGTGGTATAAAACAGTGTTTTTAGTTTATTTGTGACTATATTTAAATTTTAGTAACTACTAACATTTTGTTTATCAGTTCCGCGACATTAACCGTGTGAAATATATTTTTTGTAGGCGTCTTTATGAATTATGCATATTCTTCGGTTTCAAGCTTCTGCACCTCTAGTCCTCTAGCACCCTACAAAGCTTAGTCATCATTAGGTAAGCTTGTGAACAAAACAGCCTCGCCATGTATATCTTTAATATTTAAATGAGTTAATCTTGTATATACAGTTTTGGAAAGGGCTCCAACGATTTGCATAAAATTTAGAATGTAGGAGGTTTTAGGGGGTAAAAATCGATCTAAATAGGTTTTATTAAAAAAAATGTTGTTTTATGTCTTATAAGGCACTGAAAAAACTGCTACAATTTTATGAGAAAGTAAACGTTAATTGCACTGTCATTTACGAAGTCACAATAACTTATTTTGGTTACGGACGGCCTCAAATTCAGTATACCAGGATCGATTCCAGATTATTTTTTCTTTTTTTTATTGGTTTTTTTTTATAAAAAAAGAACCGAGCAAGGGCACACAGGTACTAAAAGTAATAAGTCGGTAATTATAATACATTCATAAATGTTTTTTTTTTAATATACCTAATCGTTTGTTTATGATCGTATTGTTTATGTATTGTTTATGATGAATGATTGCTTATGATAATTTTTTTAATTTGTTCTTAATTAAGCCATTATTGTAAAACTTAATTTTGAAAAGAGTGACCGCCGAGTTTCTTGCTGGTTCTTCTCGGTAAGAGCACCTTTCCGAACCAGTGGTAGCTTCATTGTAATTTGACGATTTGAGTGCTTGTAAAGGCCAATTTGAATAAAGAATTATTTGATCACAATTGCTAAATACAAAATTATTAATAAAGAAACTTTTTACACAACATTTAATTTTAAATGTATACAACATTTACATAATTAAATTTGAATATCTACTATATAAAAATAAGTCGGGTTTTCCTTCCTGACGATATAACTCCAGAACGCACGAACCGATTTCCACGGTTTTGCATTCGTTGGAAAGGTCTCGGGCTCCGTGAGGTTTATAGCAACGAAAATCTAGGAAAAATTTCAATAGAAAAGCGGGAAAATAGGGAAAATCATTTTTTAAATACAGCGCCATATCAAAACTACTGGATTAATTTTAATCATTTTTTTTACACTGGCTTACATGGGATACATATTTTATACCCGTGCGAAGCAGGGGCAGGCCGCTAGTAATTGATAAATATATAGGAAGAAATACAGTTTGCGGGCATAAAAAGTAAACAAGTTACAGTTTTACAACTACACAATCTCATACGAACTAAATAACAATCTAAGATATTGATCGTTTTTTCTTAACGGTATTGAATAATTGATCAAGTGAAAAAAATATATAATGGTATTGTAACCGCAGTTACAAAATTTGATTAGCAGAATGGTCACGTCGGAATTCGTCTATGAACACGACACAAGAAAATTAAGTATAACAAATTTTTGGATGCGTTAATTGTGTTCAAATAGAAAGCGTTTAGTAAATAGATGTTAGAAATGTATTTTTAATTAATCTTATTTCATTAATTTATTCCTGCCTTTGCTCTTAGGATCACTTTGTTGGATCTTCAAGTCTGCGTCTATATGTTTTTAAGTATTTATTTAAGATAATATATTTTTTCATTTATTTACGACGAATATATACAATTAGTACTTAAAAGATAAGAATGCGTGGACATGGCTACACTTTGACCCTGTACAAGACAGGTATGGCTAAATGTAAATAGTGACAAGAATCATATTTTTAAAAGATTAACCGCCGAGTTTCTTGCTGGCTCTTCTCGGTAGGAACAGCTTTCCGAACCAGCAATAGAGTTGACGATTCAAAAGCACTTGCTTACAAGTTCACTTGAATCAAGAATATTTTTAATTTGAATTTGAATTTGTATCTATTTTAAATCACTTACACGTTATACAAATCATGTCCACGTGGAATGGTCCCAAGAATGGTGGCATTATTTCCACGTTGAACACTTATATAATCTTATATATTTACCAGTTATTTGTCAACACAAGTATTAAGGTTACTACCTAAAGTTACTAAGGTACACTTACTTGGGGACAGACGACCGTGTGTGTAATTGTTTCATATAGATTTTTTTTTCGTTTATATTTGAATAATTTATTACAAAATTTGTTTTGTTTCAAATTATGTAACAGTATCAATCAGCATTCTGGTTATAAAACTGGTTCGGAATGTTGCTCTTACCGAGAAGAACCAGAAAGAAACCGTCAATCTTTTAAACATTTTCAATTTTACATTATTAAACCGCAATCTGCTATCGCTATGAAGCTGAAAGGATTTTTAACTCAAGCCTTGTTTATCATCCAAAGAATCTTCAATTTTGTAATAATATGCATAACGTATAAGCATATCTCTTATACTTAATTACGAATACCGCATCCGAACGTTAGATGCCTTTGTGGCTCAGTGCTTTAGATTCGTTGTTCAGGGGCAAGTGGAACGGTACCGCGGGCGACGACCCGAGATGAGCGTCGATAACTCATCGCTGTATTTATTCACTATTATCGAATTGTGGCCAATGAGTGAGCCGACATTGTGACTAATTTGGCCAGTGCCCCGGAATATACGTTCTGGAAGCTCGCAAGAATTGGATTAACATCGGACTATCGTCTGCCCACTCTAAACATCCGTCATGTTATTTATAAAGACAATTTTATTTGAAAAAAATAACTTTAGAATTTTAAATAATTTATAGAACTAGGCGTTACTTTACAGAGATCCATAATGTAATCAAAGTGGTAATGTTCTTTTCTTCATCATCCTCCTGTCCTTATCCCACTCTAAGTGGGGTCGGCACGACATGTTATAAACATGTTGTTACATGATTTGGTTGCGTTTTTACGACCGGCCGCCTGCCTGACGTCAACTTACCTTAGTCATATTTTACCACACCTCGGTAAGAAAGAGGGTGGTCTATTCTACTAAACCGGATACCACGCGGTGGGTCAACTTACCTTAGTCGCCTTTTACGACACCTCGGTAAGAAATGAGGTTTGTCTATTCTGCTCAGCCGGATACCACACGGCGGGTCGACTTACCTTAGTCGTAATCATAGTGGTAATGTTATTTTCTTATAAGCCTTAATAACTTCTTCCTCTTTAACCGATGGACGTCCACTGCTGGACATAGGTCTCTTCATGGGATCTCCACCATACGCGATTTTGTGACGCTTGTATCCAGCGGCTCCCCAAGACCTTTTTGAGGTCACTCCATCTAGTAGGGGGTCTAACGACACTAGGTATAGGCCTCCTCTCTCCATTTTCGGAAAAAAGGGTTAAAGTTAAGACCTACCACGCTGTTTCAATGCGGATTAGTAGGTTACACATATTCCCAAAATTCACGAAAGATATGCAGATTTCCTCACGATGTTTGCCTTCACCAAAAAGCTACTAACAAATAGCAAATATCAATTAGACAAATAACTTTTAACAGAAACTCATTAGTGCCTGCCCGGGCTTTGACCAGTGAACATCTCTAAAGAGTCGCATGGTCTGGCCGCTGGGCTAACATATGTAGTTTTGGAATGTATAATAATCCAAAATAAAACAGAATTTTAAATAAAGTTGTATATGCATATTAGAAATAGTAAGGATATTTATTTATCTACCATAAAAATGTTGGAAAAACATTATTGATAAAAAAAGTGTACAAAGTTTAACTTATCTTTAAGACAGACATCTTTACCTGCTACGAAGTGAGACAATTTATATTAAAGACAAAATTGGTACGCAAATATAAAAAATTATGAATTAGAATTCTAAAATAGTTTAGGGAGTACGTCGATATATTTAAACGACATTTCGATGAAGGAAACTCACCTGGCGATGCTTCTGTATTTGCCCATCCTTCCAGTGACGCTGTCAAAGCCATTAGGGCTAACAGTATTAGTCGAATTCGAAAAAAAATGAAGGAAACTAGCGTGAAGAAATCAGGATATCACAGAAGTGTTTCTGGGCTATGCGTGATACTGTAAAATAACATTAAGGTACATAAGTCTACATACAGTAAAGTTGTTGCTTGGCTGAGATTTGAGTTGGTCAATCACACGGTCCCAACGTTCGGCTATCACAAAGCAGTATTACACAGTATGTAATTGCAGTGTATTCATTGCGTATCGGAGTGTCGGTGTAATACAGAAATGTTGAAACTGGTTCCCTCCGGAACGCGGTGACCCGTCGGACTCCCAAGGAATATTGAATCGCGAGTTAGGATCTCCTTGCTCGGCATAACGAATTAGAATTGGCGCCGACTGAGGTATTTATCGTTTTTGTTTGGTATTTAATTGTGTTGCGAATATTTTACGTTGTTGAGAATATACTATTGAAATAGCTTTTCACGCCGATTAAATTTTATTTTTCATCATTTCTCTAGAATATATATATATATATATATATATATATATATATATATATATATATATATATATATATATATATATTTACTAAAATTTTCAGACAATTTTTAGAATCACCCAGCGGATGTTCCTGTAAAGATTGGTAGCGATCGGAACATTTTTTAAAACTGTGAGTTCTGTTTCGAGATGAATTCGAAACAAAAACTGAGCCAGAGAAACGGGTATCGGGGCACTTATTAATAAATAAAATTGTTTTAACACATCTAGTGTTGTAAAATAACGATACGTTAATAATTTTTGTCAAATGCACATGGACTATATGTCGTATGTTGCTCCAATTTTCAAAACCAGGTCATACAGGTCAAAGAACCAATGAACCAATTATAATTTTCGCACAATTTTTTGGAGTATCACAAATATAATTAACTTCTAATAAATAATGTTGTATTCGCAATTGATTTCATTATGTGGTTCCATATCTTAATAGCTTATATAAATTTTGTACGATCAATTTGTTAAGAAGAAAGAAAAATAATTTGTTATTGTATTGTTTGTATTGGATTTGTATAATATTGGCGTTAACATCAAGGAAAAGAGGATGTAATAGAAATTTCAGAACACAAACATATTTCGTAAGTAGTATTGAATATTATATTACATTTGCATATATACTAAGTAGGAATATGCAATAATTTAGGCAATCAATATGCCTTCATATACTTATATGAAGGCATATTGATTGGTGTTGATATCCACTGCCAAAACAGTTGCATATTATATTACTATAACGCCGTGTGCGTGTAGGGTTGTCGCTTAATGAGTTTCCAAAAAACAATATTTTAAATGCAAGGTTACCATTAAGTTTTAGTTTTTAGCATAAACTCAGTGCTTTATCTTATTATTCTCATCTCATGCACATGACTCTACTTTTTATCTGTTAATTTGTATCTATTAAATTTCATCAATATTGCTACAGCGGATTTAATGTGAAAACGTTACAGAAAGACCAAAAGAGAGAAGAATAACACAAACAGACGCGCACACGCAGTAGTAATTATAGTATGATGATAAAGAAAGATAATAATATCAATAATTTGTAGACTTTGGCGTTATTTTACGGAGATTCATAATAAAAAAAGTAATTACATACCTAATTATTTTGCTATAATTTAATAGTTTGTCGCGGAACAAAGCAAAATCACAGTTTGTTAATTTAAGTCATCAATAGCCGATATTTATTATTATTCTTTATTCATTTTGTACTTTATTTTTAATCATTACTATTTTTTTCTCTCATTGAATATAGTTGTAAGTTTTTATTGTATCAGTGGAAACTTAGTTGATTTCAGTTTACAAAATAAGTAAGAGATTTAAGTTTTTTAATAATTGTTTGTGTCCCTAAAAATAAATAAATAAATAAATAGATAAATAAATAATTTTAGTATTATTATTGATATTAATATGACGATAAGAATGCTTGGGTTTAAGTGACAATCAGATCCGCACTAGATATTGTAATTTTGAAGTACCTAATTTTAATTTTAACCGCCGAGTTTCTTGCTGGTTTTTCTCGGTAAGAGCAATTTTCCGAACCAGTATACCGATGGCGATTCAAAAGTGCTTGTAAAAGCCAATATGCACAAACAATGATTCGAATTTGAATTTATGGTTAATGGCAACCCTGTGCGAAGATGCTCGCATGTTACACATATACGGCGGTGGCGGGAAATGCAACCGTGTGCGTGGGTCGCGCCGTGATGTGTTGGTATTTATCCCACATTAGCATGCATCCGTTTCATTGATCCGACCTCTTTGTTCGCGTAAATTTATTATTTGGATAAATTCTAAGCATCAGTAATTAGCATTAAAGTTATGAAGTTATAGGGCAAATAGGAGAAGCGATGGGTGTTGGACCCTTAATGTTTTGGTATAGCGACCATGCACCGAAGAGCGCAGTGTCGGAAGACCTCTTTTGAGGTGGATTGATGAGTTCACTTGGGTCGCGGGACTCCGCTGAATCCGAGCAGCAAAAGATCGTGCGGTAAGGAGATCCTGTGACGAGACCTATGTCCAGCAGAAGATGTCCATCGGTTGGAGAATAAGGAGATAGTGTTTTTAAAACTCATATTTAGTTGTATAAAGGGTTGGAAATATGTTCCATAAATATTAAGATAATACAGTGTAAACTAATATTACAAGCGCTCGTTGCTTTTGTGTGCATTAAGAGTGCAGCTGAAAAGTGCCGCGACGTGACAAAACAAGTATAGAGTTCCCTGTCACCGAGCGTCCTATGAATACAGCCGATGGTGTGCTCGGCGTAATGGAGGTTTCTATGCCAACAGAAAAACAAGCCATCTTGTGTGTAATGTGACGTTTGCCTTGGGATATATTATTAATTAAGAGTGCGATAATACAAGTTAAATTACATGTTAGGGTTTCGTTAATACTCACTGCTGGACCTTCTTTTACAATAGATAAAGGCATATTAATATATAATCGGATAAAATCATCATTGGTAGGTATTAACTTTTGCGGTGATAACCTTGTATTGTTATACCAAAGATTTTTTGGCAAATCGGACAGTCAAAACAAAGCTAATGCTTTATATGCACTCTTAAACATCAGCCTTATCAACTCATGTGGTTAATTTCATTTCTTTATTAAGCAAGATATAAAGTATAAAGAATTGATAGTTTTTTGTTAACAACATCTGTCGGTCAGTCTGTTAGTAATAAATTCATAAACTATTAAACGGAATTTCATGGGTTTTCTACAGATCTGTGAAATAACTTTTAATCCGTATTTTAACACTTTTGAACATTCAGAGTAGTAGGTAATATATATTTTTTTATATCGTTCTCACCTGTGCCACATCATATCTTATTGATAGACCGTGAGTTTTTCCATACGCAAGCTTTATATCAATTTAAAAGTTTTGTTTGAGTCTAAAAACTGTTCTGAGATCTTTTCAGTTCTCTTTTTAGAAAGCATGGCATGAGTAACAGTGTCTCATGGCTTAGTAATAGTTCCTTTACGATTTTGTCGTGAAGTCTATCTTCTGATGATGCTGTTGCAGGGCGAAACGATTGTTGAGTTTGTGAAAGTGAACGTGTGTAGTGCTTGTGTATTGTAGTTGCAGTGGTGAAGGTTTGTGCATTTGTTTTACGAATCCTACATTTATCAGGTATGAAACTAATAGTCCACTCTACATTTAGCATGATATATATTTTCTATTTCATTAATCGCGGATTATAGGAAAAATAATTTCATTATTACTTTTGTTTTATTGATCTCTGCAAAGTAACGCCTATTTCTATAAATTGTTTAATAGTAGATTTATAATATATTATCATCCTTAGCCCTTATCCCACTCTAAGTGGGATCGTCACAACATGTTATAAACATGTTGTTACAAGATTTGGCTACGTATTTTACGACCATCCGCCTGTCTGACGTCAACTTACTTTAGTCGCGAAACCTCGGTGACTATTAAGGGTGGTCTTATCTACTTAGCCAGATTCCACACGGCGGTTCAACTAACCGTAGTCATTATGACTTCTGGGTAAGAAATAAGTATGGTCTATTCTACTCAGCCGGATACCACAAGACGGCCTTACTTATCTTAGTCGCCTTTTACGACACCTGGTTTAGAATTGAGGGTTGTATATTCTACTCAGTCGTATAACACACGGCGGGTCAACTTACCTTAGTCACCTATACAGCATCATTATTGTTTTCTTATCATCATCATTTTGCTGCCCTTATCCCACTCTAAGTGGGGTCGGCACAACATATTACTATCATGTTGTTCCATGAATTGGCTAGGTATTTGACGACAGGCCTGCCTGACGTCAACTTACCTTAGTTGCCTTTTACGAAACCTAAGAAATGAGGGTGATCTATCCTACTCAGCCGGATACCACACGGCATTATAGATTTATCATCATCTTATTTAAAATGGAAATCTATATACAAATGACAAAAAATCTTTTGATTCTAGAATGTTATAACTTGTTTTGAAACATGCAAAGAGCAACGATCCTAATTAATGTTAAATGTTGATAATAGTCGACTTCCGTGATTATAATTCGTGGAATAATCTAATGATGAATAACTGGTTCGCCCTCTACAGACAGTAGAGGTGAACAGTTGAGCTTAAAAACTTGTCATGTGTCAATTTCGTAATCATTATGCATAACATCGAGCATATATCTTAGGATTAAATCATTGCATACAATCATTTTAATAAACATATTAAAACTGTTTACATTTGAAGATCATAGTGCTGTAAATGTTCAAAAGCGAAACTTCTTTGTTATCTTTGCTTCTTTGGTTCATGTGTTCATGTGTTCATGTGTTCATGTGTAGTCGCCAATGACTTCCGCTTCATATTTTATAGCAACACAGTCATGAAACAAGAGTTTCGCGCCCTTTTTGATTAAAATGGTGGCAACACTGTGCTGTTGTTGTTCCTAGTGGAGTCTTCCTATTGATAAAATGTCTTAATGACATTCAGTCTTTGTTCGTTATTCAAAAGAAATGTAACTCGCAGCAATAGTGGTATTCTATTATATCGTGTTATTGTATAGTGTGTGCGCTAACATGTAAATCAAGTGTTTTGTAAGTTATTGACTTACAAAACCTACGATTTTGCACAAGTTAGAAATTACGAAATGTAATTATTTAGAGTTTCTTGCTGGCTCTTCTCGGTAGAGACAACTTTACGAACTAGCAGTACAGTTGGAAATACAAAAGCACTTGTTTATAAATGCACTTAAATAAATTATATATTCAATTTGTATAAACAACAATGAAATACGTCACGTATACAGTTTTCTCCACGAAAAATATTTAATTTTTACCCATAACATTTCATCAATAAATAGGTACTACAAATACGAGTAAATGATTTTTGTAAATGATAATTTGTACTTATGTATTTGTAAAATGATATGTACAAGTATTACAAATCCTATAAATTCCAAAGTTTGTGAGTATGGATGTATGTTTGTCACTCTTTCACGGCGAATCTACTGCACCAATAGCAATGAAATTTGGCACACAATTTTTTCTTATAAAGCAGGGTAAAATATAGGCTATAGAAATCCTGTTAATTCTACAGTAATAGAACAACATTGAAAAGCGCGTTTTAATATCAACCCATCACACGACAATAGTCCACGCAAACAAAGTTGCGGTTAAAAGCTAGTACCATAATAAATGTTTGTATACCCGAAATGAGATTAAGTCATAAGATATATAACGGTAGCTGATTTGGATGAATTCACATATTAATGTTCATTCTTTGAATTTTATCGTGAAGATAAGATATAACAAGTTCATCAAGTTTTAAATATAAACCAAGCTTAAATAGATGTTACAACCTCAGTAAAATGCGTTGAGAAAATCACAAAACACAGTTTTCGAAGTTTATGAGCTTTCACGTATAATATATGCTTCACCTATCTCAAAGCTTTCATTAATTGTATACCTGTAGCAAACTTTTACTACTATCTGAGTAACAAAGTATTTAATTATCATCATCCTCATGCTCTTATCCCACTCTAAGTGGGGTCGGCACAGCATGTTATAAACATGCTGTCACATGATTTGACTGCGTTTTTACGACCGGCCGCCTGCCTGATGTCATCTTACCTTAGTCGCCTTTTACGACACCTCGGTAAGAAATGAGGTTGGTCAATTCTATTCAGCCGGATACCACACGGCGTTAATAAAGTATTTAATTATATGGTTAACTATTTGATCTTTTGTAAATTTCGTTCAAATACAAATAGTTTTTTTCTTTCTTTAAAAAAAGTAACGGCCTGTATCCCACTGCTGGGAATAGGCCTCCTCTCTCCGTTTTAGAGAGAAGGATTGGAGCTAAGATCAACCACGGTGCTCCAATGCGGATTAGTAAGTTACACATATCTCTAGAATTCTGTAAAGATATGCAGATTTCCACACGATGTTTTCCTACCCCGAAAAGCGTGTGTTCAATTGCAATTATCTATTAGACATAAGTATTAATAGAAAAACTCATTGGTGCTTGCCCTGGATTTGAACTCGTGACCTCAAGAGTCGCACGGTGTCATTGCTTGGCTATCAAAGCTTCTTTCTTGTTCTTTAAAACATGTTATTATAATTTACAGAGTGTATTTGCGGTGGAAAATTTTATATACTCGTATGTTTTTTGTTGTTCTAGTATAAATTTTTTTTACTACTATTGGAGTCTTGATAAGCAAGATTTTCATAGGTTCACAACCATAAAGATTTCCTATTTCCGTACATTTATATATCGAGAAATGTGCCAAAGGATCGCAATTTTAAAGAGGAATCTCCTTAAAATTAATCCTTTTAAAAGGCCGGGAGAATATATCATATGTAGTTAGTTGCATCCCTTATATCAACAGATTCGATGGAAAGAAATTTGATAAAATATAACGTATAAGTGCGTGTTTGTGTATTTAGCATCTACTATGATACTACATTGTGTATAAATCTCCATTAAAATGCGAAGTTTGTTTTGTATTTGACGCTATGTTTGAGTTCAAATTGTGTTGATACTACTGGAAATGGCTGAAGCCGTGTGGTATCCGACTGAGTAGAATAAACCACCCTCAACTCTTGTCCGACCGAGGTGTCGTAAAATACGACTAAGGTAAGTTAACGTCAGGCAGGCAGCCGTTCGAAAAAACGCAGCCAATTCATGTGACAACATCTTTATAACATGTTGTGCAGACCCAACTTAGAGTGGGATAAGGGCAGGAGGATCATAACTACTGGAAATGACTTGTGTAAAAAGCTAATGTAACGTAATATTTTGTTATTTTTTTTATTTAAAGTCATTTGAAATATTTCTATTCGTGATTCAGATAAATTTATTAATACGATCAAATACATAAGTCAATACAATAAATATATCATATGTACAAACAAATAAAATATTTTCTCACACGGTTTTAAAAATACCATTCTATATTAATTGTAAACAGGTACCTGTTTCTTGTCCTTGTTATCGAGTTAATTATTGATTATGTTATTAAGAAGATAAAGAATTAATGTATAGGATAACAAACTTAATTTTTTCTATTATTATAGCGCAAAGAATTTTAACCCGTGGCTATTTATTTTAAGCTTTCAAAAATTATAATTAATTAATGCATCTAATTAAATAAAATAAAACCTTTAATAAATGCATATCTTTCTAGTAATTCCTCTTTATTTATTGTTATGTTACTCGATGTTATACTAATTATTACAGGTCTGCTTTTTCCCGGTAAATGAGTTTTGTTTAATTTTTTTTTAAATATTATGTTAATCATTATTTAACATTGTCTCACATTTTTTTTGCATAGATACAAATTGGAGCATACTATGAATGTGGTTTTATATTTAATTAATTGAAACGAGCGATTAATTGCTAAACCTGTTTTATATATTTTCATAATTCTGTCATTAATATGATTAAGCGAATGGCAAAGGCTAATGGATCAAAGTTTTATAACGCGAGCTAAGTAAATTATTCAATATATGATTTAGAAGGTTATGTGGATTTACAAAAACAAAGCATTAAAGTATTACTTTTTGTAGGTTCATTAAACATTTGATCCTTAACGATTCACAAGTGCTTGAAAGAGCTTATTTCAATAAAGATTATTTTGATTTTATTTAAAATCGCAAGAAAACGTCTATTAATTATATCGGAATAAAATTGTTATATATTCACAAGCTGTGCCTGCGACATCTATTGAGTCAACCTCAATGTTAAAATACCCTCAATTATGAGTTTTTTATTTCTTGTGTTATTTTTTCCCGAAAGAAGCCGTTTTATTCTACACTTTTAATTGGCTCGGAATAAAATTATATTGTAAGAAGTCTGTCTGTCTATTATACTTTTATGGCTAATCCGCTGGACCAATACTGATAAAATTCGGCACAATTTAAGCTTATATACTGAGGTAATATATATGATTTCAAATTTTCCGTTTTTATGAAACATGAAAAAAATGCATTTTTTTCTCTACTAAGCGCTTAAGTTGGCGCGAATTAAGTCGCGTATCAATGATGGATAAAGTAATAATATAACAATGTTTTAACTAAGGTACAATATATCAATTGTCATGTGAAGCGTTCCGAAGTTTCCTCTATTCTATAAAACGAAGCGCGTAGCGATTAAATGAGGTGCTCGCATTTCTCCAGATAACCAAGCGAATTTTCCATTTCACTCTAACACGAATACTTATAATCTTCTCTCTCGTTCACGCTAGCCTGCGCAACCTCATCTCGCCGGCACCTCACCGTCGCCTTCTAGTCACATATTTTATTTGTAGAGCCTTCCTGCATCCAGAACGGGCTAAAGCATTCTATACACGCAACGATCTTCAAGATTAAAAACCGCTTTACTCTTACATATAAAACTATACTACTCCATATAAGTTGCTTAGTGAAATATTTAGTGCGAATCTTAGTCGTGTAATGAATGGTAAATATAAATCCGTTTTCTCGAGTCGCAGACCTGCCAATAATAGTCACCCACACAACTACCTGAATGCAATAATCGTAGTCAATTTTATGTTTAATGCTATGGGATTCATGCTAGTATGTGATGATCTGGTAGCTATAAATTGTTCAGCGATGAAACACAAGAATGCAGGTATTTCTTTATTTTTTAATGATTTACATTATTTTTAATATTTAAGTGGGTTAATCTTGTATATATACATATTGTATATGTAAAACGTTGTCTCGGAAACGGCACCAACGATTTTCATGATTCAGTATTTAGGGGGTTTTGAGGGGCAAAAAATTGATCTAGTTGACCGGCTGATTGCCTGACGTCAACTTACTTTAGTCGCGAAACCTCGGTAACAAATAAGGGTGATCTATTCTACTCAGCCGGATACCACACGAAGGATTGACTTAGTCGCCTCTTACGACACTTCGATTAGAAATAAGGGTGGTCTATTCTACTTAGCCGAATACAACTTGGCGGGTCAACTTACCTTAGTCGTAGACGACACCTCGGTAAGAAATGGGAGTGGTCTATTCTACTCAGCCGGATAACACGGCGAAAACTTCATACGATCGTAAGTTACCATATTAACTCTTATCATTTGAGTTTTTGAATCCTACGTTCATAGATGTATTACTCAAAACGTAAAAAATTACCTTAAGACAAAGAATTATGTGTATGCGAATGGTCGTACATTGAAAATGACCTCAGTAAAAACTAATGGTCAATCAATCTAGATTTATAATTTATTTCGTATTGTATTTGAAACAAAGCCTTTCTTAATCTTTTATCAAATACAAAAAACTGACTACTAAATTGGGAACAATAATTTAAATTTTCATAGAAGGAATATTATATACTTATAGAGCTTTTACCCGCGCAACTTCGTTCGCGTGGACTGTAGTCTTGAAATTAAGAGTAGCTTCTGTCACTCTCCAACCCTGCAAATATCTCCATCACAAAAATTAGATCGATCTACGAAGAATCAGAGGGATTTATCGTTTTATCAAGAGCATAATTTGATAAATTTAGTAAATAACCTGTACTGACATGACATATATATTAAAAAAGCTCAGTAAAAGGAATACTAAAACTTCATATAAATCAAAAAATTCATGTTTTTCTGGCATTCAATATCACTACATATTATAAAACAAAGTCGCATTCTTTGTCCATATATCCCTATGTATGCATAAAACTTTAACACTACGCAACAGATTTTATTTTATACCCGTGCGAAGCAGGAGCAGGCCGCTAGTCTCTATATATATTATTAAATATCTCTATATACATATATAGGGAATATTTCGTTATATTAACATGCACTATCAATTTGAAACTGCATAAATTTATATGTATGGATCTAAAATGTGGACGATATTCGCGAATTTGAAAGTCAATTTAAGGTAGACGCGTTACCCAAGAATGTAGGTTGCTTAAGCAGACGTAGCGTCGCCAAGTGTCCTATGCCTCCTTTTCACATTAACTACATATACTTATAGCAGATCTAATAGCCGTGTAGTATCCGGCTGAGTACAGTAGACCAACCTCATTTCTTACCGAGGTGTTGTAAAAGGCGACTAAGGTAAGTTGACCCATAAACACCCCTCTAATAATAATATGGCTTAATAGAGATCTTAATATTCATTTCTTACCGAGGTGTCGTAAAAGGCGACTAAGGTAAGTTGACCCACCGTGTGGTATCCGGTATAGTAAAATAGACCATCCTCTTTCTTACCGAGGTGTCGTAAAATACGATTACGGTAAGTTGACGTCAGGCAGGCGGCCGGTCGTAAAAAAGCAGTCAAATCATGTAACAACATGTTTATAACATGTTGCGCCGACCCCACTTAGAGTGGTATAAGGGCAGGAAGATGACGACTTCTATTACAATGGTTTTAGCTTGAGGATGTTTAAATGCAAAAATTACTTATCCAAGGCAAGACTCAGCTTTACTGACGCTCTTGGGCGATGACTCAGCACATCGGCCACAAATTATTTGCTTCACATTCAAGCTCTTCATTAATATACGCGACGGGTACCAAGAAAACCTTTAAATGTCCGAAGTAAATATAATGAAAGTCGCTCGCACGGTTGTAAAAATCATCGTCAAACTTTGAACTCCAACTTACAGACGAAATTATATGCAAAATGTTTAAGTGCCCATTTGCGCGAACGACGATGTATCCTTCGATAATTTATTTTGTTCACTACGCAAAATATTTTATGAGTCAATGCTTGTGGCTTCATTTAGATTTGTTACTTATTTTTACTCTTTTTTAATCGTTATGTTATATTTTCTTCCTCAATATTAAAACGAAAGTAATAATAACATTATTTTGCTATATTCCGCGATAGAGGTTTGTGCCTTTATTTTTACGAAATCTGCATGTATCAGGTATGAAAACTGATAGTTCACTCTAAATTTACATTATACGTATTTTCTGTTTGCTTTATCCGCGGATTATAGCAATACAATTTTATTGTTACTTTTGATCTCCGCAATGTAACGCCTAATTCTATAAACTATATAGTACAACATAATAGCACTTGATTTTGTTATAAATAAATAAATATATGGGACACTTACACACACGGTCGTCCATCCCCAAAGTAAGTAACTCAATACTTGTGTTATGGGTGACAGGCAACTGGTGAATATATACTTATATATTTTTAAATACATACTTAAATACAAATATACACCCAGGCTCAAAGGTCAACAAACTAATTAATAGAAAATGTTGGCCCTCGGCGGGAATCGAACCCGCGACCCACGGAGCTGAAGGCAGGGTCACTACCCACTGCTCCAACGGGCCAGTCAAATGTTATTCCTACTGAATACCAAAGGAATAAAATGCAATTAATTATTCTCATAAAAGAAAGCAATTTTAATCCTTTAAATGTTCCCACTCCAAGTTGCGCAAAATATTTTCAAAAGGAATTCTAAAAAAAATAGTTTTTATGAGTTTTGTAGAGAATTCCATCAAAAGTTTTAAGGGTTTTTGTTCTTCACTAAATAATTAAAACAACCTTCGTTAATATGCGTACATAGCAAAAACACGTAAAATAAAGCAGCAATGATAACCAGGAAGAAAACCGGCCGTATTACTAATACTGCGCCGAGACAAAGGATTCGAGCGAAGTTCACGCATATTTAAATAAATAAACTTAGCTAGAAGAGCGCGGCGAGGCGTATGCGCAGATTATGTTAAAGAAATCAAGAAACAACTTGGACGTGTCGATATGACAATAATTACTTTTTTACATTATAAAAACGTTTACTTTGCTTTCAATGGTTGATGATGACAATAAATTTCCTAATACACTATACGTCTTTTTGTATTCAAAATATATCATACTTTAGTATTACTAATATATTTTTTTAAATATCTTTTTTGTTTTTGTCGATAAGGGTTTCACCCCGCAACCGAAGCATCAACACGAGATAGACTCCACGACAAAATTGCAAAACTTTGCGATTGTGGAGTTGTGAACGTATGTAGTGTGGTGTTATGTGGTAGCGGTGGTGGAGGTTTGTACATGTGTTTTTATCCTGCATGTATCAGGTATAAAAACGGATTGTCCATTCTACATTTAGCAGTATATATATATTCTATTTTTCTTCATCGCGGATTATAGTAAAATAATTTTATTATTACTTTTGTGATATGAGTTTTACAATTTTATATTATTACTAGCTCTCTGGCCGATCATTAGGATAATTCGATGGGTCTTTTTTAAAGATTGCCTGAAAATTTCCTATAAATCGGTCCAACCTTTTCGAAATCTATAAAGCACATTTTTAAATATTAAGATTATTTGATTTTAATTCTTTAACTTATTTTATTATGCATGTTTCATTAGGTGTTAATTTTATTTTTTGTACTAATAAATTAAGTTTATTGTTTCATTAGTGTAAGTGGATAATATCCGCTCTGAAACAACAATAAATAAATAGTAATCGATTGTAACTAAATCATTAAATAAAGATTAACTTAATTAAATACTTCATATATGCCACATCCATTCAAAGCTAACCAAGATAGATCGCAGGTAAATGGCCGCGAATATTGTCTCGGCCGTGAGAATCGGATCTTTCCGATATGCCTTCTATACTTAGACACGTTGGACACTGCTTTGTTCGTGCCTTAAGTGTTGTTGAATAGCATTCTGTTCGGTACACCAAATGAAGATATATTGATAGTTTTTAAACGTTATTTTAAGTTACAATTATCTATATCTACACATATTATAAAACAAAGTCTTCAAAGCTGTCTGTATATGATCGGTTTTTTCAAAATCTACAAATCGGATTATTGTACAATTTTTACTAAATTTTAGTGCAATTCTTCCAAAATGTTTAGGTTAATAGTGCATTTCCATTTAATGTAAAATGAGTTTAAGATGTCGCGTTGTAAGAAAAAACGCATGCTAGCGACTTTACTCGCATGCGCCGCGTGAAGCAGCAGAGATACACTAAAGCAATGTACTAGAGAATTGTAGATCTACAAAAATACTATAAAACAGTTGACTACAGCATGTCTCTACCTCTGATATTTAACTCACAATAACTACTTTTAAGATCAATTCGGGAAAATATTATGACACACTAATTTCCACGCGGGCGAAGCCGGTCTCACACCTAGTGTGATATAAATGAGAAAACAAGATAATATTTTAACATGACTAGACTTTGATAAACTTGTACTCGTATAAACTATGCCGTGTGGTATTCGGCTGAGTAAAATAGACCACAATCATTTCTTACCGAAGTGTCGTGACAGGCAACTAGGGTAAGTTGACCCACCGTGTGGTATCCGGCTGAGAAGAATTTTATTCTAGAACTGAAATATAAAAATGGAAGAAACTTATTCACGTTACATATCAACACTTCAATTAATAAGATGTTATTGGCAATTAGTTTCCCGTTATATCATCATCACTCCCCTGCCCACGCTAAGTGGGGTCGGCACAACATGTTTTAACCTAACCTAAACCTAACTTAACCATATTGTGATGGGGGATTTAGCTAGGTATTTTACGACCGGCCGCCTACCTGATCAGGGTAAGAAATGATTGTGGTCTATTTTACTCAGCTGGACACCACACGGCAAAAATTATTTAGGTATATACAAAATGCGTTATATAGTTAGGTTAGCAATTTATAGTTTGTCTATACCTATAAAATTCCAATATCAATCCTCGGTGCTAATGAGAAACGTGCATAGATAACATCTGCGGATGGTGTGGTCCGCTACTTTTAAGAAAAAAAAAACTTAGTTCCGCTACAGAGATTGAGCTATTATCTGATATGAAAAAAAAAACAATAAACACCGTTTAGAAACTGTATCATACATTATTGCGCATATTTAAAGAGTTAAGGGTTGCTTTGCAAACTCTCATGATATAAAAAGAACGATATATTATGTTTGATGACCATTACATAATAGTTATCCTCGAGCAAATATTGCATCTCATTAAGGTTCAAAATATACCAAGTATACTAATACAAAATGACAAAATGGCCTAAGCATAAAAGTAATAATTAAATATATATGTCCTCCTGCCCTTATCCGAGTCTAAGTGGGGTCGGCAAAACATGTTATAAACATGTTGTAACATGATTTGCCTGCGTTTTTACGACCGGCCGCCTGCCTGACGTCAACTTACCTTAGTCGTATTTTACGACACCTCGGTAAGAAAGAGGATGGTCTATTCTACTAAAACGGATACCACACGGTGGGTCAACTTACTTTAGTCTACTTTTACGACACCTCGGTAAGAAATGAGGGTGGTACTAAATTCAAATTCAAAATATTCTTTATTCAAATAAACTTGTAAACAAGTGCTTTTGAATCGTCAACTCTACTGCTGGTTCGGAAAGCTGTTCCTACCGAGAAGAGCCAGCAAGAAACTCGGCGGTTGCTCTTTTAAAAATATAATTCTTAATACTATTTACATTAAGTCGTTACTGTTTTGTACAGGTTCAAAGAGAGCTAGCTATATCTACACATTCTTATCTTCTAAATAATCTTCAAGAGTTTCTGTATCAGCCTCTTTTTAACAGTGTTTTTAAACTGATGTAATGGCAAAGCTGAAATTGATTGCGGAATTTTATTATAGAATATATAGAATATAGTACTATTCTACTTAGCCGGATACCACACGGCTATAAAAATAATAATTAAATCTAACTATTTTTAGTATTAATTTTAAAATAATATTAATACTAAAAATAAAATAATTCTTAGCGCTTAGTAGAACAAATATAAACAAACTAGCGAGTGCGCTTACAAGGCTCTATGACAGAATTTTTGACTGTCCTATTATTGTTTAATTGTCAAAAACTACAACACAATTGTCAAAAACGTGACCCGCGGGCTGCACGTGGCCCGAGATGAAAATCTTTTCGGCCCAGTCAATATATTAAGTAAAAACATAATAGATATGTGAATTATAAACGAGAAGAGACCAGCATATAAAATTATAATATACTTTTTTTAACTTTGTATACGAATCATTTCAATAAATTAACTTTATATATGTTTATTGCAAAATACCAGTCAAAATAAAAATATTTGCTGAACATGAACTATACTGCTATGAACGTTTTATTAACTAAAGTTAAACGTTGTTTATTTGACACAAGTTAGCTTATGTGTTTGACATCCTTGCATTACAAGTATGATTTACACAAGTTTTATTCAAAAACTCAGTAAAAAAATACTCGACTGTTTTTTTATTAATTATTTCTCTGTTATCTATATCGAAATCATCCAGTAGTAAGTTGTACACGAGTACGATTTGTCGACCAGTGTCACAACAAGGCTGTCAGTTATGGAGACAATTGTGTGAATATTTTCCTTGTTCCTGAACGGAAAACCTTGCTCATCACGAGAGGCCGCCAAATGCTTAATAAGTACTTGTTTGCTGTACTGATTAATGAATAATTTTGCTTATTGGTTTTACATTTTAATACGCATTGTAATATATTATTCAACATCTTCAAATTGTTGACAAATCAATACATATAATAATACGTAGAGATGCTTAATCTGTACATTTTATATTTTTACCTATGGTCCTGAACGTATAACTTTCGTCCTGCAACATTTTTAATGTTTGTGTCTGTTTATATGAACTTTTGTACGAGCTACTCTCAGAAACTGCTGATCCGTTTGAGAAAGGGGTTTTAGGCTAACCTGTAGTATAATAGCTCTGATACGGACGGTCGCTGTGTTGATAAAACATGGTACTTCGATTACCAATCTTGTAAAACATTGGCAACAATCTGTTTGCATAACGAACACCAAAAAAAGATTAAAGTCTGCCAGACGTCGGACACCAATTGAGTATTATGCATTAATTTAAGGTATGCAATTAAGCGTACTTGAGAATTCCTTACAATAATTAGCACACAAGTATTTTATACTTATTAGCACGTTTGCAGTAATATAATTAACTAATTTTTTTAGGTTTTGTGATTATATCATGATCTAATATTAAGACAATTATAAACAATCTTTAGTTTTTTAATTATTGAATGACAAGATTCTGCTGCGCAGTTTTAGCTTTTGCAGTGTCTACGTTGCCATTGTGTAAGTGAATTTGTATAGTTTCTTTAATAAATTTCATTTCATTTCTTTTCATTTCAGTTCATTTCATTTCATTATCTGAGTATCTGTTTGTAACACTATATTTGAGCAAATGTTTTATTATTATTATTCTCTCTCGCTATCACCGAAAAGAATGTAATAAGAAAATTAGTCTAGTAAGGTAGAGGAACTCATATAATAACTTTACATAATATAGAATTGTGAAATCTATGCCGTATGTACGTTATAACACATTCGATTTCCTAACTTCTTAGAGCAATCTTGGTAGTAATAAGCAATCTCAGGGACTCTCACTCGTTTAATGCACGGTGAAAGTTCGTTGCATAAGCAGCCCTATGTCTACCGCAAATGTTTGAATCAGACAGTCCAAGTACTGGCCGAGGACAGTTTCAATGACCCTTAGTATTATAAATGTCAATGTGTTAAGGTACTAAGATATTGCGTCCTATTAATTTGTTTCTAATTTTCAATACTTTTTTATTATCCGTATTCCTTTTGCACAGAATAAGAAGGGCGAGAGGGAAAGCTCGATAGTATCTAGAAACGACTTTGTAAGGTTGACTACTATGAGATGAGACTTTGGTCTAAAGGCGTGTGCTGAAGTATTATTTGCTTATATTAGCTGCTTGTTAAGTATATATCTAAATTGACTAACGATCCAAACTGAAAGACCTCATTTTATGCCAGGGAATACGTGTTTTGCTTACCAAGTGATTTGTATTGGCGAAGTTAATAATTGATCTAAAATTTGTTGGATTGGATGTACTTTACTTGGTTAGTATCACGTGATTTAACTACAATATGATAATAATAAATAATAAATGTTAATATATAACTGAACATAAACTAAGCTTAGTCTATATTATTAATTTTGAATATTGTCTCTCATAGGTCACCAATTTAAGTTATAATAAATTCAAATTAATATTATGCAAAAGTTTTTGTGTAATTTTGATCTATAAACCTATTTATACTATTAAAACAGATATAATACACTAAATAAACAAAAAAAATACATTAATTTAAAAAAATACATATCAAAACGACAGTGAATGATAAAAAACGAAATCAAATCATGTAGGCAAGGATCGCATTACAGTCATGTATTTAAACTATGCTATTGCATCTTAGAGTACACAACAGAATAAAATTATATTCGTATTTAATCGACAAATTGTATGCATAATTGAGATGTTAAATAGGTGATCATATAAATCTTAGGACATTAATTATACCTTATACAGCTTTAATTAGTCCTTAGTCAAGTTGTAAATTAATTTACTTTAACCAATTAGTTGTTTTATCGTAAGTTCTATTTCCAACAACTAAGATTTAAAACCTTGAAATGTTATTAAGTTAAAGGAAACATGGTTATTATTAAACAACACGTAAGGAGTGAGTCAATGGTCAATGGGACGAACATGCCGGGACGGGCGCTTCTGAGAACCTTTTTGTTGCATATCATTCTCATTGCCCAATAATACAAATTTAGATTATCACACAAACGTTTGAGAACTGCTCAAAACAAAATTGACGAATTATGTTTTTTAATTGATAATATTATGTTAGTGCAAATGCTTTTACAGCGTCATCAGCTATAACGTGCGAAAGCTGAAGCCTCTAGGTGTAAGAATTACAATTCCAAATATTAATGTTAAATAAGTCAACGTCGAGTGGCAAGGACTTTGTGTATATTAAAAGTAATGTTTTTGCATCTGTTATCATATTGCGAATTTTTTTAAATCTACTAATTTGTTTTCTCGATAGTTTTCCACAGGGTTTTTAATTTATTGGAATTTTTAATTACCACTATTTAAGATAAAAAACATCGGGATCGGGAAAATGAAATATCGAAATTTTAACAAGGTGCTAGGAATAATGGGAAAAATCGACCTATTTTTTACGTGTAAGAGAATATATTGAATTTGCGGAGCCCTGCAATGTAGGAGGTCCTGAGAACAGGTCCCTTGTGTCTTTATTGTAAAGTTTCCTTTGTTTCTTTATTGTAAAATTAATTTTGACATTTTTGACATATTACGTACATATTTTATCTTAGTTTACCTAAAATAACGATCAAAAAGAAGAGTCTTCTCGAAGAAAAATTAAAATTACAAATACATAAAGGCATAAAGTAACTTTTATGAGCAGTCGTGTAAAAAACGTTTAATGAAACGCGCGCGGTTCGGACGCTAATGTAAAAGGATGTTGTTGTGAATGTGACGCGTCGACGATCCTGCGGTCCTGTAGGTCGCCAATGGCAGGTAACGACACAAAACGACACGCGTCGCTCCATATCAAGAACAGGGCTATTTATATATAACGATTTATATGTTTTAAAGGTCCATTTAACGTTAAACCGCCACGACGCGATACGCGTGATACAATAGAGTTACTCTACTCTTAATAATACTTCCTAGTTACTCTGGTAGAAATAATGATTCAAAGTACTTGTTTAAAAGTTTCCTTAAATAACAAATATTTTGTAAATATTTTAAATCAAAACCTACAGGTATCGTCCCGAAATATTATATGTTTTATATTGTTTTGATTTACATTCCATGAAGGAACTAGCACAACCCTATCAATTTTACATAACTTGTAAACAGAATAAATGAATTCTATATAATAAATACTGCCATCCATCTTACATATTAAAGGACGCATTATTAGCGACGCTATTGGTACAATCGTGTAAAACCGTGTGTAATGACTAAATTAAACTGTATCGACAGTAAAGAACACTACTGTAGTATCGGCTCCGTATATTTTTATACATAATATCTACGATGATTAAAAATCCAATTATAGTATACCAAGATATAGATTTACAAAAATATTTCAGTATTCCAATTACAGTTATTTTGATATTGTATATGTTTAAATATCTTGGCGTCTTGCTTTTCAATAACCTTACTTGTTATCGGTGTAATTTTTTAAACTTTTTGTGCTTTCTTGAATCGTGTCGCACCCGCATCGTCTGTCTAAAACTGCTTCTTCAATCACCGATTATAACAAAGCGATCCGAATGGATTCCAAGAGATGGCGGTCGTCTGTAATAAATACAGCCACTGATGATTGATTGACCTTCAGTTTAGTCTGGATGTATTATTGCGTCGTTCATAACTAGAATTTGTCACTCGTTACAACCTAAGTTAATTCCGTGAATTAACGATATGCTCTTAGTTATATATTTTTGTGTACAATATCAAATTATTTTTTTTGTACTAGAATTTATCCTTTACATATTATGCGATATAGTAATAACCATGAAATAACTTATGATAGAATACTGATTTTTAAATCAATTGGATGTGATGCATCTAGTTGTATTTTGTGTAACGTATTATATGCCTAATTATATATTTTATAGAATAATATATTTTTTAAGTCAATTGGATGCGATAATCGTCTTGTATTTTGTGTAACGTGTGGCATTTAGAAAATAACTTCAAGTTATCTCAATTGTAATTTCCAACGGATTTTCCGGAATATTTCGTGATAATTGATCAAAAGTATTGAGTATGAAACGCATCGAGAAGAGCGCAAAAGTCAATTAAGTACCATTTGACACATTAACTATATGTTTATAAGGTTACAGTTAGGTTTACTTCAATTCTGATTATGATAGTATCTCTTCAATGTGATGAAAATGTTTACGCTTCTGTTCTAATTTTAAATAAAAATTAAAATTAGAACAGAAAGTTTTAAATTCTGTTCTAATCTGTTTGTAACTATATGTTTTGATATCGCGGCTCTTATACGTAAGTATAATGAATGACATATTCAATTTTAATTATTTTTGTATAATAACTGTCTAATTTCAGTATTCGAGCGAGCGAAAAGAGACATGCGCTGTGGGAGGCCGTGAAAAATTTTTATGGTTGTCGATTCCTTCATTTTTCTTATTCCATGAGAATGCCTTAACCATATAATCCAAAATTTATAATAACTTGTGCATTTGTATAAAACTGTTGCATTACTGATAAATAATAATCGTGTAAAATAAAAAGGTTAAATTAGGAAGAATAACTAAAGGAATGAGTCAGGATTTTCAAAAAATATTATATATTAATTGCAGTCGCGATTTTTTGCGTCAAACTATATTTTATAATGTTATGTGATTTTTTATGTTTAAAAGGTGAAACAGACATTTTTTTTGTCCGATTTTGTCATGGAGCCTATCTCCTGAGGATGATGTTACGGGACGGAACGATCGTTGAGATTATCGCAGTGAATGTGTGTATTGTTCTTGTGTATTGTGTTATGTGATTCTGTAACTAATCAGATTTTCTACACAACTGCGTATTATAGTAAAATAATTCTGTCATAACTTTTTTTACTATGAAATTCCGTTAAGCCTACTTTTGTAAATTATTTAATAAAAGTATATCGCACCTTAAAATCACATAATGTTCACGTAACGCATGCTATTTTAAAAAAAATCGTAACGTTTACGTACACTTGAATTTTTAAAGGGCTTCGAAAATAAGTAAAAATGTCAGATAGACATTTCTAAGTTTTATTAAGATCTTTTTATTTAATTATCATAATATCAGTTATGCGTTCTATGAGTAAGGAAACTAGGACTTAAAATAATGTATATTAGTTACTTTACATTTTATATAAACTATAAGTAAAGTTCAAATTTACACTGCATCAAAATATAAGTCACATAACATGTACGTTTAGTTGATTGATTTAATGTGCCAGATGACCTTTACAACAGCTTGTCTGTAGACATGACATCACATCGCCGTAATCAACTTAGCCTAGATTTTATTAATTATTATTAGCTTGTGAATTGGTGCGAGTGTTTGTAAATGAAACAAAAGTGCAATAAGAACTTTAGTTCTAACCATTTAAAAGGGATATTTGTCAGTAACCTGCCTACCGGGAACCGATGAGGCGCTGGCGACAGAATAAATCATCGCGGATTATAGCAAAATAATGTTATTATTATATATAATGGATCTCCGCGAAGTAAAGCCTAACTAACTAACTAAGGTAAGTTAACCGCCGTGTGGTATCCATATAAGTACAATGGACCACCTTCATTTCTTACCGAGGTGTCGTAAAAGGTGACTAAGGTAAGTGGACTCGTCGTATAGAGTCCGGTTTAGTAGAATAGACCACCCTCTTTCTTATCGAGGTGCGCAATAGGCAACTAAGGTAAGTTGACGTCAGGCAGACAGTCAGTCGTAGACCAAATAATGTGACAAGATGTTTATAACATAACCCCACTTAGAGTGGGATATGGACAGAAGAATGATGATGTCCTACTTAATATTATAAATGCGAAAGTTTGTGAGTGTGGATGTATGTTTGTTACTCTTTCACGGCAAATCCGCTGAACCAATATCGATAAAATTTGGCACAATTATTCCTTATACACCGGAAGAACATAGAAATCCTGTTAATTCTACAGGAATAGGCTGACATTGAAAAGCGCCATCTACTATCAACAAATTCGCGGGTAAAAGCTAGTCAAATAATAAATTATGAACAACATAAAATACTCCAGAATTATATAACAAGACTATAATAGTAAAGCCTTGATGGCCTTCATTAGTAGCTTCTTATCGGTCATCCATCTGAACATATTCTTAGCTACAACTACATTAAATAATATACCCGAATTAGTACATAGCGCGGTACGTGGGTAGGTATTCGTAACGTAGGTAGTTCCAGTAAAAAGTGTAACGCAATTAGGCCGGCCATCAAACATCGTGGGCGTAGCGGTCAGACACAATTCTCAATCAAAGCGCAATTACCTATACTAAAACCAATACTGTCGAATGAATACCAAGGTCCCTACCCTTGTTTGGGTGCCCGTAATTATTTGTACTTTACTAAACACTAAAACACCTTTTTACAGAACAAGATGATCAATAAATCAGTAATCCACATTTGCCTGCAGAAGTTTAAATTAAATGTAATAAATATAGCTCATGGGCTGCAATAGTGGCACAACTCAAAAAATCTTCATCATCATCCTCCTGCCCTTATCCCACTCTAAGTGGGGTCGGCACATGTTATAATTATGTTGTAACATGATTTGGCTGCGTTTTCACGACCGGCCGCCTGCCTGACGTTAACTTACCCTAGTCGTATTTTACGACACCTCGGTAAGAGGGAGGGTGGTCTATTCTTCTAAACCGGATAGCACACGGCGGATCGACTTACCTTAGTCGCCTTTACGACACCTCGGTAAGAAATGAGGGTGGTACTATTCTACTTAGCCGGATACCATACAACTACATCAAATAATATGCCTAAATTAGTACATAGCGCGGTACGTGGGTAGGTATTCGTAACGTAGGTAGTTCCAATAAAAAGTGTAACGCAATTAGGCCGACCATCAAACATCGTGGGCGTAACGGTCAGACACAATTCTCAATCAGAGCGCAATTATCTATACTAAAACCAATACTGTCGAATGAATACCAAGGTCCCTACCCTTGTTTGGGTGCCCGTAATTATTTGTACTTGAAAACACTAAAAACACCTTTTTACAGAATAAGATGATCAATAAATCAGTAATCCATATTAGATTTGCCTGCAGAAGTTTAAATTAAATGTAATAAATATAGCTCATAGGCTGCAATAGTAGCACAACTCAAAAAATCATGTTTTGTGATAAATGGGTTTAATAGTTAACGTATAGAACCGGCTATACTCACGTCTTATTCTATCGGGTTAGCCCGATTAGTCTCGAACCCATCCGGGGCATTTATTCATGAGCTCTTTACACGACGTTATCTAAAAAGACGAAACTAGTCGGGCTAACCCGATAGAATAAGACGTGAGTTTAGCCGGTTCTATTCTTTAACTATGAATACTACTCACGATAGTTTAAATTAAAAAAAAATGGTTTAATGTTATCATTATCAAGGAAAATACATCAAAAATTGTTTGGTTACTTTGGTTTGCTTAAAGTAATGGACTAATATTGTGATATTATGATACTAATATTAGGAGTTCTGCAGGTATTGCTGCAATAAAGGAATATTTTAACATTGACACATATTCAAAGTCCAAAACACGTGTGCTTGAGTTGTTCCACTATTGCAGTCCATGAGCGATATGCTTATACGTAAAGCATCCTACTAATATTATAAATGCGAAAGTTTGTGAGTATGGATGTATGTTTTCTTTCACGGCAAATCCGCTGGACCAATTTGGACTGGCCCGTTTGCGTAGTGGGTAGTGACCCTGCCTTCAGCTCCATGAGTCGCGGGTTCGATTCCCGCCGAGGGCCAATATTTTTTATAAATTAATTTATTGGTCTTTGAGTCTGGGTGTATATTTGTATTTAAAAATATATAAGTATATATTCACCAGTTGTCAGTCTACCATAATACAAGTATTAAGTTACTTATTTTGGGGACGGAAGACCGTGTGTGTAAGTGTCCCATATATTTGTTATTTATTTATTTAATATCGATCGAATCTCGGAAACGGTTCCAACGATTTTCATGAAATTCAGCATGTACGTGGTTTTGAGGGGGAAAAAATCGATGAAGCATTAAAAAAAATTCGTAAATATGTATGTTTTTGGACATTGAAAAAATGCAAAAATGTTGAATAGAAATTCGATGATATTTGAGCTGTCAAATGCAAAGCTATGATAGCCTAATGGTAACGCGCGGACCAATAAAATTCGAAACCTGGGATCGATTGTCATTCGGCGGTTTTTTCCTTTTTATTGTATTTTTTATATTTTCGGTTACCCAAGAATTTATACATTAAATAATATTATTATTACTTTTGTATCATGGATCTCTGCTAAGTAATGCCTAATTCTATAAATCGCAAAGCTTTGTTTATATAAAGTTATTAAACTTAAGTACAAATAAAATTAAACAATGTTGCTCAATATAGATTTCAACTTGGCATACTAGTCATTCAGATAATGCCACGTGAACCGTGAAACTGGAAAATCAGTCTATCACAATGACATCAGTGAACTGGTACAGTCAGAAGGAAATATTTAAGCCCTCAAGTTTGTTTGTTTTGTGCAGATATCTATAACTATCAATAAAAAAAGTTAAATAACCCCATCATAAGCGACATGGAGGATTAAAAAAGATTTTTTATATCCATTATTCGAACATATTATATATGTATTATTTCATTTAAAATTAAATTACATAGCCTTATCTGATGTTGTTACATTAATTATTTTACGCTAGTGAATTGAATATAGTTTAGTAGTGAGAGATATACGGAAGATAGTATAATATACAACAACATTAACATATTTTATTAACGATTCTCTTTCAGTATATATAAAACTCATTCTACTCCAAGTAGGGCACATAGCGCAGTGGGCACAACATTTTATAAACATGTTGTCACATGATTTGGCTACGTATATTACGGCCCCCTGCCTGACATCAACTTACCTTAGTCGTATTTTCCGACACCTCGGTAAGAAAGAGGGTGGTTTATTCTAATCAACCAAATAACCACACGGTGGGTCAACTTACCTTAGTCGCCTTTTACGACACCTCGGTAAGAAATGAGGGTGATCTATTCTACTCAACCGGATACCACACGGCAGGTTGATTCACCCTTATTGCCTTTTACGAAAACTCGGTAAGAAATGAGGGTGGTCTATTCAACTCAGCCGGATACCATACGGAGATTATTTTATCTGGCTAAATAAACATTTAAAAAAATAAATGTGCACGTTTATCTGAAGTCAACTGTATCACAAACTGTGCATTGCGATGACAAAGAATAATTATTGTGAAACAAGTACGCATAGTGGGTGGAGACTCTTAATATGATAATTGTCGTTTGGCTTATCTATGGTCGTATTAGTAATCTATTTAATTTCAAGCATTTTAAATCGGTAAATATATATTCAGTCATGATTCATTAACAACGCAATAAAAGCTCACTTTACTAAAGTCTACAAGGATTATATAATTAGATAGGTTAATTGCATCGTTTGGTTTATGTTTGTCAAAAAATATTTGAGTGGGTAAGGTTAGTTTGATTGCAAACATGTTTTCCGAGTCAGTAATTGCGAATTATAACAAAATCATTAAAATATTACTATTGTATTATGGATCTCCGCTTAATTCTATAAATTATTGTTCAATATGCAATAAGTTTTAATCGATTTTTTGTTTGATATTGATTTTTTTGCAATTAATGTCAATGATATGGGCAAATATCCTTGTTAGTATTAAATGTAAAGTAATAATTTATTTCATTACCATCTTCCTGCCCTTATTCCACTCTAAGTGGGGTTGGCACAACATGTTATATACATGTTGTCACATGATTTGGCAAGGTATTTTTCGATCGGCCGCCTGCCTGACATCAACTTACCGTTGTCTTTTTTTACGATACCTCAGTAAGAAAGAGGGTGGTCTATTCTATTCAACCTAATACCATACGGTGGGTCAACGTACCTTAGTCGCATTTTACGACACCTCGGTAAGAAATGAGGGTGGTCTATTCTACTTAACCGTATACCACACGGCGGGTCCACTTACCTTAGTCGTCTTTTACGACACCTCGTTAAGAAATGAAGGTGAGATGAATTTTTAATGTTTATAAAATCGATTATAATAATAAAGTAATCGTTTAATATTAAAATTATTCTTTCACACCGAGTTTCTGGTTCTTCTCGGTAAGAGCAACATTCCGAACCAGTTGTAGCTTCATTAATCATATTGATCCCTGACGATTCAAAAGTGATTGTAAGAGATTATTGAATAATGATATTTTGATTTGATTTGATCTTTATCCAGCTGTGGGATAATAAGCCGACAATTTACTTTTACCTTTTCCTGTAATAATCGTGTATTATATAAATTGATACTTTTCATACGTAAATAGTTCCCCATTTTGTTTACGGACAAAGGTAATATATTATTTAATTAATGATAATGAATGTTATGTACCCTTGAGAAAGGTCTAAGATTAAGTAATACCTCAAGGTTTATGTGGTTGTCGTTTTTTCAAGCGATTTTTCCATGATGCAATGTTTGTTTTTACTTTAAATCCATATCCATATTAATATTATAAATAACAAAACCTGTCTGTCTGTTGATTATATGGAAATGGATACAATGATGACTTTTATATTCATTGAGTTCTATGAGTGAATATTTTTAAAGTTTCCTATTTTGTTATATTTCTTATTTTCTCTTGCCATATTACTAAGGAATATATATCCTCCTGCCCTTATCCCACCCGAAGTGAGGTTGGCACAACATGTTATAAACATGCTGTAACATGATTTGGCTGCGTTTTACGACCGGCCGCCTGCCTGACGTCAACTTACCTTAGTCGTATTTAGACACCTCAGTAAAAAAGAGGGACGTCTATTTTACTCATCCAGATACCACACGGTGGGTCAACTTACCTTTATCCATATCTATATTAATATTATAAATAACAAAACCTGTCTGTCTGTTGCTTACATGGAAATGGATACAATTATGAATTTTTATATATCTTCATTGAGTTCTATAATCGAATGTTTAAAGTTTCCTATTTTGTTATATTTCTTATTTTCTCTTGCCACATTACTAAGGAATGAATTTCGTAATCATATATATGAAAATGAATGTTTGTATGACACTTATTTTGAAACGGCTGAACCGATTTTATTGAAATTTTCAGACAATCTTTAGATTGACCCAGCGGAAGTTTGGCGATCGGAGCATTTATTTTTAATTGTTGAGTCTGAGCATTCGAAGCTACAGCGACGCGTGGCTAGAAAGATTGTTATATATATAAAAATGACTATTTGTCTGTATGTCCTCTATAGACTCCGAACGGCTGGACCGAGAAGTTAATAAGATTTTCAGTCATTATTTAGAATGCCCCTCCATTCTCCATCTCCATGATCCTATAAAGTTTGGTGACCATCGGATAATTTGCTTAATGACAGTTTTGTATCGCTGGGAAGTCGATACCAAACTGAGCCACAGCAACGTGTGGCTGGACTATTAGTAACTGTATATAATTTACATTACGATTAATTAGATGTTTGTAGTTAATCGTAATTATTACGATCAACTACAAACTGTAGACTATTGTTGACCAAAGTGAAACATGTAAATACACAATATATCCGCCTACATTACTGTTTGCTAGAAGTTACAGTTGGTAATACAAAAACCCGCACGTCCATTTAAAGCAATAAGACAATGTAGTTCATTAGTTTATTTAACTACCCACGCCTGAGAACACCTTCACATGATGTTTTTTATGTAAACAACTATCAAAACTTTGACGTCTTAATCTTGGAAGATTTTTCAAGGCTAAAAGACATCGTACGCGAGATAATATAATATCTTGACCATAAAAATAAATTGTGGGCTGACGAGACCTTTTTCTTGTCAACCTTTTTGTTCGTCTTTATTTTTAATCCATTTGGTAGTTTTGATAAACGTGATCATAACTCAGTAGGAGTCGTGCGAATGGTCAAATATATGTCTAAATTTAAATTTTATTGCACGTTTGTAAATTTTTGACTTTATTTGTTCCACTTTCATAGTGTGCTTAGAGTTCAAGGTCGGTAAACTCACATTTGAAAGTCATTAGACCCATTGGCGAAGGTGGCGAGCTTTTCTTGAGTTCCAAGGGTCGCGGGTTCGATTTCTGTCTAGGGTTAGGTTAGATTCTTCGATTCTGAATGTATTTAAGTCATCATCACCTGCCCTTATACCAATCTAAATGGGGTCGGCATAACATGTTTTAAACATGTTGTAATATGATTTGGCTAGTATTTTACGTCCTACCTGACGTCAACTTACCTTAGTCGCTTTTTAGGACATCACCGTGAGAAAGAGAGCCGTCTATTCTACTCAACCGGATAACACATGGCGGGTCGACTAAACTTAGTCGCCTTTTACGATACCTCGTTAAGAAATGAGTGTGGTCTATTTAATTCTATTGACCCGGATACGACACGGTGGGTCAACTTACCTTAGTCGCCTTTCACGACACCTTGGTAAGAAATGAGGGTAACTGGTAACACACGGTGAGATCTAAGTATATTTAAGTATATAACTAAAATTACATAAAAATATATTTATCTGTCACCCATAACAAGTGTATTCGGTTACTTTTGTAATAGATGACCGTATATGTCATCCTATATATTTATTTATTAGAAAAACAGTAGTGTTATTTAGTATAGTAGATAAACTTTGAGGTTTATGTACGTTCTGGCGAAGACATTGTCCTACATAACATTATTCCATGAAATAGCACCGCTATCGCACATTTCAATTTAACTTCAATCAATTTTAACCTATTTTAGAATTATGTGTGTGGGTGATGTTTGAACTATATACTCATATTTGTTGCTAGTTTTCTTCGAATTGTTCTTCGTAGAAAATGTAAATTTTAGCAGTGTTTTTGTAGTAAAAAAATATGAAGTTTTGCATAGTGTTGATAGCTTTGCATAGTGTTATATCTAATACAGCGACATCTAGTGGCCGCTGTACCAGCATCATAAAAAACGCGTAAGTGTTGCCAACACGACAAAACTAAAAAACAACAACTCACCAATAAAAAAAACAATAGAAAACGGTAGGGAAAGTACAAAAAAGGTAGATTTTATACTGTACTCTTACAATATTTAATTTATTTTTGACCGAGAGTCATAATATACCTATTCATTATTATTATTTAATATAAATTAAGTGAAACTATTTTCCACTCATTCTGAAGATAAGATTATTTTAAAAAACATAAATATTTTATGTCGAATTATATACATTCATCTGCCTTTCTGTGGCTTCATACATTTGACCAATGTCGGCATTATACCACCGTAATATTTCTTGCAACAGTAAATGTTTCAATAGAGGTTTGCCGTTTTAGCCTGTAGCTATCATTGATATAGTCGCTATCAAAAAACATTTGCATATTTTAATAGGTGGCGCTGAACATGTTGAAGAAAAGGAATAAAACCGGTCTCAATTGAAAAACAGCAAATCTACTGTTAAAACAGTAGGGTTGGTAACACTGCGTTACGCTAACGCGATCGAGTAGGTTAAAAACCCCCATAAAGCACCACTATTCGCTATCGCAAAGTTAAGGGTTCGTCTATGGAAAAATTAGATTTGAGTTTAAGTATAAGTAGTACGATTTAGGTGCAATCTTGTCAGGACTTTCTAACTGATGTTTTTAGTATCAACCGAAGAAGTACAAATAAACAAATTTCTCAACTATAATATTGGTGTTGATTAACGTTATTGAAGTAAAGGTTATATATGTTCTTTATATGCAAAACATCTTCGTTTAACTTGAGTGGTTAAATGCGAAACTTTTTATTTATATAACTTCATCTTTTAAAACAACCGGCAGCGAGGTCATTTCCTTATGAGTGTCTGAGTAAACAACCTTTCGTTGTAATGGTAAGACAATGGTTCGCATATTTTTGAAAATTTTGCTTACGAACGTAATTACTGTAATTTTCTACGTTATATATGTAGCCGTGTGGTATCCGACTAATGGCGTATGGTATCCGGCTGAGTAGAATAGAATAGACCACCCTCATTTCTGATAGGGGTGTCGTAAAAGGCGACTAAGGTAAGCTGACCCACCGTTTGGTATCCGCTTGAGTAAAATGACCACCCGCTTTCTTACCGAGGTGTCGTAAAATACGACTAAGGTAAGTTGACTTCAGGCAAGCGGCCCGTCATAAAATACACACGCAAATCCATGTGACAACATGTTGTGCCAACCCTACTTAGAGTGGGATGAGTTTTATATATATAGAAAGAGAATCGTTACTAAAAAATGTGATTGTAGTTGCATATTATCCTATCTTCCATATATCTCTCACTACTAAACTATATTCAATCCCTCTTAGAGTGGAATGAGGGCAGGAGGATGATGATGAAGTGTATGTAATGTACTGATGTCGGTCCAGCAGTTTCGAATTTGAAATGTGCAGGGTCGTCTCGCTTACTCCTTGGGAGTAGGCGGGGTACGGGCCTCGAGGCGTACCTCCTTGCCCGGGCAGTTCCTCGCGGGCACTTAAGCCCGGTCTGTGTTTCGGCCGTAGGCCGAGGTCACCTAGGTGACCTAAGGGATGTCTGGTTCGGTGGGGAGGTCTGGGAATGGTAGCTCCCAGACCTCAAAGTCTTCTTCGGGTGGTCCTAAGTCGGGTGGTGTCATGATCAGGGGTGTCAAATCCGGTGTTTTCGCCCTCTCGCCCATCGCGTCGTCCTCATCGTCGCCGTCGTCATCCACATCGAGCCGCGGAGACGGTGACCGCAGGAGCTCGCGAGGCAGGGAACGTCCATCGGGTGGTCGCGCATGGAGTGGCGCGATGCCGTGGAGGTGTACGTGCGCGCTGTTGTCCGCACGCGCGAACATCCGGCGCGCAAGGCGACGGACATACTCCTCCACGGTCGGCATTTTGGTATCCCGATGCACGACGTCGTTCCGCACATACCTCGGGGCTCCTACGATCAGTCGCAGGCAACGGTTCTGCTGGACTTGCAGTCTTCGCTTCTGGTACGCCGAACATAACGCGTACCAGGCGGGTGCCGCATACGTCAAGCGCGAGCGGACGTAGGCACCGTAGACCCGCAGTTTGGTGTTCATAGGTAGATGGGATGTGAATAGCGCGTGAAGCTTGGACCTAGCAGCGGCGGCTCGACCCACGACGTGATTCACCGTGGGGAGCATGCGCAGGCTGCGGTCCAAATCACACCCCAAAAACCTCACTGTGGTCTTCCACTCTACGTCCTGCCCTCGGAGAGTCAGCTGACGTAGCGGCTTGGAGCGGCTGGTGAGCAGAGCGGCCGTCTTCCCGACGTTGACGGCCATCCTCCACTTGTCCAGCCATTCCGGCAACAAGTCCAGCATACGCTGCATGCGGTTGGTGGCGACGATCTGATGGTAGGACGACGCGAAATACGCGCTGTCGTCGGCGAAAAGCGACAACAGCACGTCCTCCTCCCCTTCCCGCAGATGGTGGCGCAGGGTGGGGATGTCATCCGTATACGCCGCGTATAAACGCGGCGATATACAACTGCCCTGGGGTACTCCGGCTTGGATGGTGCGTGGCTGAGATTCGGCACCATCTACTGCCACGTAAAAGCTACGGCCGTGTAGGAACGATGCCAGCACTCGCACATAAGCAGGCGGCATGGTGGTGTCCAGTATTTTGACCAGGAGCCCGGCGTGCCACACACGATCGAAGGCCTTCTCGATGTCGAGAAAGACCCCCACGGTGTAGCGCCCGTTGTTCCGCTCACTGGTCAGGTGGTTTATTACCCTCGCCAGCTGGAGCGTCGTCGAGTGGCCGCTGCGGAATCCAAACTGCTCCTCGCGCAGGGGCAGGTGGGGCGTGACTCGACACAGCAGCAGACGCTCAAACAGCTTGGCTATATGCGAGAGCAGGGTGATCGGCCGGTAGCTTCCAGGCAGGCGGCGGTCCTTCCCCGGCTTGGGAAGAACGATGATCTTCCCAGTCTTCCACGCCTCTGGGAAGTGGCCGGTGCGGAGTACTCCGTTGAACAGTCTCGTGAGCGCTACGAGACCTGTTCGGGGCAGCAGCATCAACGCGGCGTTGGCGATTCCGTCCGAGCTCCGTGGCGAGCGATCCGATTTTAAATGAACATACATACATTATAGTTCGTAGCGTGATGACATAGATGGCATTGAAATAAGTATTATGATCTATTTAACTCAATCAAATCAAATCAAAAACCTTTTATTAATGAAGTCACAATAAATTAACAAACAATAAAGTAGATAACAGTAAATTAATAGAAAGAAGAAGTAAAATTAAATAAAATTAAGACAAATATACTGAAATGTGACGTTACGAATTCAATGGCGACCATTGTTACTTAAATCTAAAACTTAACCTAACGACAGTAAAAACGACAGTGACAGGCAGTTACAGAAGTGTGAAAGACTATGTTCATTAAACATTAAACATAATTTTGAATGATAGATAGATAGAAATTCGACAATGTTTTACGACGTCGCAGTAATTGATTCAACCACACTTAATTGCCGCACCCAAGTGACCTACTGAACCACTATTCGATATTCCATAGCTATGTTCCTTCTAAATATTAGTTGGTGTAAATACACGTGACATATTGACGTCACAGACATCGCCTTGTTGCTCAGTTCTTCAATGTAGAGTCGAGAGAGTTATGCAAACGACTTGTCTTTTGCTGACAGATGACCTTTACAACAGCTTGTCTGTAGACATGACATCACATCGCCGTAATCAACTTAGCCTAGATTTTATTAATTATTATTAGCTTGTGAATTGGTGCGAGTGTTTGTAAATGAAACAAAAGTGCAATAAGAACTTTAGTTCTAACCATTTAAAAGGGATATTTGTCAGTAACCTGCCTACCGGGAACCGATGAGGCGCTGGCGACAGAATAAATCATCGCGGATTATAGCAAAATAATGTTATTATTATATATAATGGATCTCCGCGAAGTAAAGCCTAACTAACTAACTAAGGTAAGTTAACCGCCGTGTGGTATCCATATAAGTACAATGGACCACCTTCATTTCTTACCGAGGTGTCGTAAAAGGTGACTAAGGTAAGTGGACTCGCCGTATAGAGTCCGGTTTAGTAGAATAGACCACCCTCTTTCTTATCGAGGTGCGCAATAGGCAACTAAGGTAAGTTGACGTCAGGCAGACAGTCAGTCGTAGACCAAATAATGTGACAAGATGTTTATAACATAACCCCACTTAGAGTGGGATATGGACAGAAGAATGATGATGTCCTACTTAATATTATAAATGCGAAAGTTTGTGAGTGTGGATGTATGTTTGTTACTCTTTCACGGCAAATCCGCTGAACCAATATCGATAAAATTTGGCACAATTATTCCTTATACACCGGAAGAACATAGAAATCCTGTTAATTCTACAGGAATAGGCTGACATTGAAAAGCGCCATCTACTATCAACAAATTCGCGGGTAAAAGCTAGTCAAATAATAAATTATGAACAACATAAAATACTCCAGAATTATATAACAAGACTATAATAGTAAAGCCTTGATGGCCTTCATTAGTAGCTTCTTATCGGTCATCCATCTGAACATATTCTTAGCTACAACTACATTAAATAATATACCCGAATTAGTACATAGCGCGGTACGTGGGTAGGTATTCGTAACGTAGGTAGTTCCAGTAAAAAGTGTAACGCAATTAGGCCGGCCATCAAACATCGTGGGCGTAGCGGTCAGACACAATTCTCAATCAAAGCGCAATTACCTATACTAAAACCAATACTGTCGAATGAATACCAAGGTCCCTACCCTTGTTTGGGTGCCCGTAATTATTTGTACTTTACTAAACACTAAAACACCTTTTTACAGAACAAGATGATCAATAAATCAGTAATCCACATTTGCCTGCAGAAGTTTAAATTAAATGTAATAAATATAGCTCATGGGCTGCAATAGTGGCACAACTCAAAAAATCTTCATCATCATCCTCCTGCCCTTATCCCACTCTAAGTGGGGTCGGCACATGTTATAATTATGTTGTAACATGATTTGGCTGCGTTTTCACGACCGGCCGCCTGCCTGACGTTAACTTACCCTAGTCGTATTTTACGACACCTCGGTAAGAGGGAGGGTGGTCTATTCTTCTAAACCGGATAGCACACGGCGGATCGACTTACCTTAGTCGCCTTTACGACACCTCGGTAAGAAATGAGGGTGGTACTATTCTACTTAGCCGGATACCATACAACTACATCAAATAATATGCCTAAATTAGTACATAGCGCGGTACGTGGGTAGGTATTCGTAACGTAGGTAGTTCCAATAAAAAGTGTAACGCAATTAGGCCGACCATCAAACATCGTGGGCGTAACGGTCAGACACAATTCTCAATCAGAGCGCAATTATCTATACTAAAACCAATACTGTCGAATGAATACCAAGGTCCCTACCCTTGTTTGGGTGCCCGTAATTATTTGTACTTGAAAACACTAAAAACACCTTTTTACAGAATAAGATGATCAATAAATCAGTAATCCATATTAGATTTGCCTGCAGAAGTTTAAATTAAATGTAATAAATATAGCTCATAGGCTGCAATAGTAGCACAACTCAAAAAATCATGTTTTGTGATAAATGGGTTTAATAGTTAACGTATAGAACCGGCTATACTCACGTCTTATTCTATCGGGTTAGCCCGATTAGTCTCGAACCCATCCGGGGCATTTATTCATGAGCTCTTTACACGACGTTATCTAAAAAGACGAAACTAGTCGGGCTAACCCGATAGAATAAGACGTGAGTTTAGCCGGTTCTATTCTTTAACTATGAATACTACTCACGATAGTTTAAATTAAAAAAAAATGGTTTAATGTTATCATTATCAAGGAAAATACATCAAAAATTGTTTGGTTACTTTGGTTTGCTTAAAGTAATGGACTAATATTGTGATATTATGATACTAATATTAGGAGTTCTGCAGGTATTGCTGCAATAAAGGAATATTTTAACATTGACACATATTCAAAGTCCAAAACACGTGTGCTTGAGTTGTTCCACTATTGCAGTCCATGAGCGATATGCTTATACGTAAAGCATCCTACTAATATTATAAATGCGAAAGTTTGTGAGTATGGATGTATGTTTTCTTTCACGGCAAATCCGCTGGACCAATTTGGACTGGCCCGTTTGCGTAGTGGGTAGTGACCCTGCCTTCAGCTCCATGAGTCGCGGGTTCGATTCCCGCCGAGGGCCAATATTTTTTATAAATTAATTTATTGGTCTTTGAGTCTGGGTGTATATTTGTATTTAAAAATATATAAGTATATATTCACCAGTTGTCAGTCTACCATAATACAAGTATTAAGTTACTTATTTTGGGGACGGAAGACCGTGTGTGTAAGTGTCCCATATATTTGTTATTTATTTATTTAATATCGATCGAATCTCGGAAACGGTTCCAACGATTTTCATGAAATTCAGCATGTACGTGGTTTTGAGGGGGAAAAAATCGATGAAGCATTAAAAAAAATTCGTAAATATGTATGTTTTTGGACATTGAAAAAATGCAAAAATGTTGAATAGAAATTCGATGATATTTGAGCTGTCAAATGCAAAGCTATGATAGCCTAATGGTAACGCGCGGACCAATAAAATTCGAAACCTGGGATCGATTGTCATTCGGCGGTTTTTTCCTTTTTATTGTATTTTTTATATTTTCGGTTACCCAAGAATTTATACATTAAATAATATTATTATTACTTTTGTATCATGGATCTCTGCTAAGTAATGCCTAATTCTATAAATCGCAAAGCTTTGTTTATATAAAGTTATTAAACTTAAGTACAAATAAAATTAAACAATGTTGCTCAATATAGATTTCAACTTGGCATACTAGTCATTCAGATAATGCCACGTGAACCGTGAAACTGGAAAATCAGTCTATCACAATGACATCAGTGAACTGGTACAGTCAGAAGGAAATATTTAAGCCCTCAAGTTTGTTTGTTTTGTGCAGATATCTATAACTATCAATAAAAAAAGTTAAATAACCCTATCATAAGCGACATGGAGGATTAAAAAAGATTTTTTATATCCATTATTCGAACATATTATATATGTATTATTTCATTTAAAATTAAATTACATAGCCTTATCTGATGTTGTTACATTAATTATTTTACGCTAGTGAATTGAATATAGTTTAGTAGTGAGAGATATACGGAAGATAGTATAATATACAACAACATTAACATATTTTATTAACGATTCTCTTTCAGTATATATAAAACTCATTCTACTCCAAGTAGGGCACATAGCGCAGTGGGCACAACATTTTATAAACATGTTGTCACATGATTTGGCTACGTATATTACGGCCCCCTGCCTGACATCAACTTACCTTAGTCGTATTTTCCGACACCTCGGTAAGAAAGAGGGTGGTTTATTCTAATCAACCAAATAACCACACGGTGGGTCAACTTACCTTAGTCGCCTTTTACGACACCTCGGTAAGAAATGAGGGTGATCTATTCTACTCAACCGGATACCACACGGCAGGTTGATTCACCCTTATTGCCTTTTACGAAAACTCGGTAAGAAATGAGGGTGGTCTATTCAACTCAGCCGGATACCATACGGAGATTATTTTATCTGGCTAAATAAACATTTAAAAAAATAAATGTGCACGTTTATCTGAAGTCAACTGTATCACAAACTGTGCATTGCGATGACAAAGAATAATTATTGTGAAACAAGTACGCATAGTGGGTGGAGACTCTTAATATGATAATTGTCGTTTGGCTTATCTATGGTCGTATTAGTAATCTATTTAATTTCAAGCATTTTAAATCGGTAAATATATATTCAGTCATGATTCATTAACAACGCAATAAAAGCTCACTTTACTAAAGTCTACAAGGATTATATAATTAGATAGGTTAATTGCATCGTTTGGTTTATGTTTGTCAAAAAATATTTGAGTGGGTAAGGTTAGTTTGATTGCAAACATGTTTTCCGAGTCAGTAATTGCGAATTATAACAAAATCATTAAAATATTACTATTGTATTATGGATCTCCGCTTAATTCTATAAATTATTGTTCAATATGCAATAAGTTTTAATCGATTTTTTGTTTGATATTGATTTTTTTGCAATTAATGTCAATGATATGGGCAAATATCCTTGTTAGTATTAAATGTAAAGTAATAATTTATTTCATTACCATCTTCCTGCCCTTATTCCACTCTAAGTGGGGTTGGCACAACATGTTATATACATGTTGTCACATGATTTGGCAAGGTATTTTTCGATCGGCCGCCTGCCTGACATCAACTTACCGTTGTCTTTTTTTACGATACCTCAGTAAGAAAGAGGGTGGTCTATTCTATTCAACCTAATACCATACGGTGGGTCAACGTACCTTAGTCGCATTTTACGACACCTCGGTAAGAAATGAGGGTGGTCTATTCTACTTAACCGTATACCACACGGCGGGTCCACTTACCTTAGTCGTCTTTTACGACACCTCGTTAAGAAATGAAGGTGAGATGAATTTTTAATGTTTATAAAATCGATTATAATAATAAAGTAATCGTTTAATATTAAAATTATTCTTTCACACCGAGTTTCTGGTTCTTCTCGGTAAGAGCAACATTCCGAACCAGTTGTAGCTTCATTAATCATATTGATCCCTGACGATTCAAAAGTGATTGTAAGAGATTATTGAATAATGATATTTTGATTTGATTTGATCTTTATCCAGCTGTGGGATAATAAGCCGACAATTTACTTTTACCTTTTCCTGTAATAATCGTGTATTATATAAATTGATACTTTTCATACGTAAATAGTTCCCCATTTTGTTTACGGACAAAGGTAATATATTATTTAATTAATGATAATGAATGTTATGTACCCTTGAGAAAGGTCTAAGATTAAGTAATACCTCAAGGTTTATGTGGTTGTCGTTTTTTCAAGCGATTTTTCCATGATGCAATGTTTGTTTTTACTTTAAATCCATATCCATATTAATATTATAAATAACAAAACCTGTCTGTCTGTTGATTATATGGAAATGGATACAATGATGACTTTTATATTCATTGAGTTCTATGAGTGAATATTTTTAAAGTTTCCTATTTTGTTATATTTCTTATTTTCTCTTGCCATATTACTAAGGAATATATATCCTCCTGCCCTTATCCCACTCTAAGTGAGGTTGGCACAACATGTTACAAACATGTTGTCACATGATTTGGTTACGTATTTTACAACCGGCCGCCTGCCTGACGTCAACTTACCTTAGTCGTATTAAGACACCTAGGTAAGAAGGAGAGCGGTCTATTCTACTAAACCGGATACCACACGGTGGGTCAACTTACCTTAATCCATATCCATATTATAAATACGAAAACCTGTCTGTCTGTTGATTATATGGAAATGGATACAATGACTTTTATATATCTTCATTCAAATTCAAATTCAAATTCAAAATATTCTTTATTCAAATAAACTTGTAAACAAGTGCTTTTGAATCGTCAACTCTACTGCTGGTTCGGAGTTCCGGTTCGGATTGAGTTCTATAATCGAATGTTTAAAGTTTCCTATATTGTTATATTTCTTATTTTCTCTTGCCATATTACTAAGGAATGAACTGCGTAATCTTATATATGAAAATGAATATATGTATGTCCCTTAATTTGAAACAGCTGAACCGATTTTATTGAAATTTTCAGACAATCTTTAGATTGACCCAGCGGATTATCCTGCAAAATTTGGCAATCGGAACATTCCTTTTTAATAGTAGAGTTTTGAAGTAGAGTTCGAAGGGCATTCGAAGCCACAGCGACGCGTAGCTAGACAGATAGTTTTATATATAAAATGGACTATTTGTCTGTATGTCCTCTATAGACTCCGGCAGCTGGACCGATTTTAAGGAGATTTTCAGACAATATTTAGAATGACCCAGGGTATGATCCGGTAAAGTTTAGTGGCCATCGGATAATTTGTTTAATGACAGTTTTGTTTCGCTGGGAGGTCAAAACCAGACTGAGCTACAGCAACATGTGACCGTACTGTTAGTAACTGTATATAATTTACATTAATTACGATTAATTAGATGTTTGTAGTTAATCGTAATAATTACGATCTGTAGACTATTGTTGACCAAAGTGAAACATGTAAATACATAATATATCCGCCTACATTACTGTTTGCTAGAAGTTACAGTTGGTAATACAAAAACCCGCACGTCCATTTAAAGCAATAAGACAATGTAGTTCATTAGTTTATTTAACTACCCACGCCTGAGAACACCTTCACATGATGTTTTTTATGTAAACAACTATCAAAACTTTGACGTCTTAATCTTGGAAGATTTTTCAAGGCTAAAAGACATCGTACGCGAGATAATATAATATCTTGACCATAAAAATAAATTGTGGGCTGACGAGACCTTTTTTCTTGTCAACCTTTTTGTTTGTCTTTATTTTTAATCCATTTGGTAGTTTTGATAAACGTGATCATAACTCAGTAGGAGTCGTGCGAATGGTCAAATATATGTCTAAATTTAAATTTTATTGCACGTTTGTGAATTTTGACTTTTTTCGTTCCACTTTCATAGTGTGCTTAGAGTTCAAGGTCGGTAAACTCACATTTGAAAGTCATTAGACCCATTGGCGAAGGTGGTGAGCTTGTCTTGAGTTACAAAGGTCGCGGCTTCGATTCCTGTCTAGGGTTAGGCCCATCCTGAAAATAAAAATTTGTTGATTCTTCGATTCTGAGTTTATTTAAGTCACCATCACCTGCCCTGATACCAATCTCGGGTCGGCATAGCATGTTTTAAACATGTTGTAATATGATTTGGCTAGTATTTTACGTCCTACCTGACGTCAACTTACCTTAGTCGCTTTTTAGGACATCACCGTGAGAAAGAGAGCCGTCTATTCTACTCAACCGGATAACGGCGGGTCGACTAAACTTAGTCGCCTTTTACGATACCTCGTTAAGAAATGAGGGTGGTCTATTTATTGTATTGACCCGGATACCACACGGCGGGTCGACTTACCTTAGTCGGCATATCGCCGACACCTCGGTAAGAAATGAGGGTAACCGAATAACACACGGTGAGATCTAAGTATATTTAAGTACATAACTAAAATTACATATAAATACATTTGTCTGTCACCCATAACAAGTGTATTCGGTTACTTTTGTAATAGATGACCGTATATGTCATCCTATATATTTATTTATTAGAAAAACAGTTGTTATTTAGTTCTAGATATAATAGATAAACTTTGAGGTTTATGTACGTTCTGGCGAAGACATTGTCCTACATAACATTATTCCATGAAATAGCACCGCTATCGCACATTTCAATTTAACTTCAATCAATTTTAACCTATTTTAGAATTATGTGTGTGGGTGATGTTTGAACTATATACTCATATTTGTTGCTAGTTTTCTTTGAAATGTTCTTTCTAGAAAATGAAAATTTTAGCAGTGTTTTTATAGTAAAAAAATATGAAGTTTGCATAGTGTTGAAGGCTTTGCATAGTGCTGTGTCTAATACATCTAGTGGCCGCTGTACCAGCATCATAAAAAACGTGTAAGTGTTGCCAACACCACAAAATTAAAAAACAACAGCTCACCAATAAAAAAAAACAGTAGAAAACGTTAGGGAAAGTACAAAAAAGGTAGATTTTATACTGTACTCTTACAATATTTAATTTATTTTTGACCGAGAGTCATAATATATTCAAAATATATTTAAAAAAATTAGGTAAAACTATTTTCCACTCATTTTGAAGATCAGAACCTTTTAAAATTCATAAATATGTTATGTCGAATTATACATTCATCTGCCTTTCTGTGGCTTTATACATTTGACCAATGTCGGCATTATACCATCAACGTAATATTTCTTGCAACAGTAAATGTTTCAATAGAGGTTTGCCGTTTTAGCCTGTAGCTATCATTGATATAGTCGCTATAAAAAAACATTTGCATATTTTAATAGGTGGCACTGAACATGTTGAAGAAAAGGAATAAAACAGGAAACAGAGTCCTCAATGTGAAAACAGCAAATGTACTGTTAAAACAGTGTGCAGTACGCTAACACTCGATCGTGTTAGCGTAACGCCGATTTGTATGGTGCTGCAAAAGCGACATCTAGTGACCGCTGTTCCAGCGCCATACAAATTGACGTTACGCTAACGCGATCGAGTAAGTTAAAAAAACTCGCACTAAGCACCCAGTAGGGTTGGTAACACTGGGTTACTCTCACGCGATCGAGTAGGTTAAAAAACCCCCACAAAGCACCACTATTCGCTATCGCAATGTTAAGGGTTCGTCTATGGAAAAATTAGATTTGAGTTTAAGTATAAGTAGTACGATTTAGGTGCAATCTTGTCAGGACTTTCTAACTGATGTTTTTAGTATCAACCGAAGAAGACCCGAAGAAGTACAAATAAACAAATTTCTCAACTATAATATTGTTGTTGATTAACGTTATTGAAGTAAAGGTTATATATGTTCTTTATATGCAAAACATCTTCGTTTAACTTGAGTGGTTAAATGCGAAACTTTTTATTAATATAACTTCATCTTTTAAAATAACCGGCAGCGAGGTCATTTCCTTATGAGTGTCTGAGTAAACAACCTTTCGTAGTAATGGTAAGACAATGGTTCGCATATTTTTGAAAATTTTGCTTACGAACGTAATTACTGTAATTTTCTACGTTATATATGTAGCCGTGTGGTATCCGACTAATGGCGTGTGGTATCCGGCTGAGTATAATAGAATAGACCACCCTCATTTCTGATAGGGGTATCGTAAAAGGCGACTAAGGTAAGCTGACCCACCGTTTGGTATCCGCTTGAGTAAAATGACCACCCGCTTTCTTACCGAGGTGTCGTAAAATACGACTAAGGTAAGTTGACTTCAGTCAGGCGGCCCGTCATAAAATACGCAGCCAATTCCATGTGACAACATGTTTATAACATGTTGTGCCGACTCTACTTAGAGTGTGATGAGTTTTTATATACTGAAAGAGAATCGTTAATAAACAAATGTTATTGTAGTTGCATATTATCCTATCTTCCATATATCTCTCACTACTAAACTATATTCAATTCACCCCTCTTAGAGTGGAATGAGGGCAGGAGGATGATGATGAAATGTATGTAATGTAATGATGTCGGTCTAGCCGTTTCGGATTTGAAATGAACATACATTATAGTTCGTAGCGTGATGACATAGATGGCATTAAAATAAGGATTATGATCTATTTAACTCAATCAAATCAAATCAAAAACCTTTTATTAATGAAGTCACAACAACAAATAATAAAGTAGATATCAGTAAATTAATAGAAAGAAGAAGTAAAATTAAATAAAATTAAGACAAATATACTGAAATGTGACGTTACGAATTCAATGGCGACCATTGTTACTTAAATCTAAAACTTAATCTAACGACAGTAAAAACGACAGTGACAGGCAGTTACAGAAGTGTGAAAGACTATGTTCATTAAACATTAAACATAATTTTGAATGATAGATAGAAATTCGACAATATTTTACGACGTCGCAGTAATTGATTCAACCACACTTAATTGCCGCACCCAAGTGACCTACTGAACGACTATTCGATATTCCATAGCTATGTTCCTTCTAAATATTAGTTGGTGTAAATACACGTGACATATTGACGTCACAGACATCGCCTTGTTGCTCAGTTCTTCAATGTAGAGTCGAGAAAGTTATGCAAACGACTTGTCTTTGGGGTAAAATTTCCCAAGCAGGGAAATTTACTCGCAATTGCGATATTACTTCTATTAAATAAATAAATATATGGGACACTTACACACACGGTCGTCCGCCCCCAAAGTAAGTAACTTAATACTTGTGTAATGGTAGACAGACAACTGGTGAATATATACTTATATATTTTCTAAATACATACTTAAATACAAATAAACACCCAGGCTCAAAGACCAACAAATTCATTTTTTTTTTATTGAAAATGTTGGCCCTCGGCGTGAATCGAACCCGCGACCCGCGAAGCTGAAGGCAGGATCACTACCCACTGCGCCAACGGGCCAGTCTTACAGTATTACATCTAAAAAACGTTTTTTATTATACATTAATATTTTTAAAAATGCGTATAATATTACTAAGAACGTTATTACGTTTACTTTTCATATTTTAAGGGTTTGTTTTTAACCAGATATTCAGATTGATGTTGAAATGACTTAGAAGACTCATGAGAAGCACAAATAATAAAGTTCATGTGAAACTGCGTTGTTTATATCTATATCTTTACTTATTATAAGACAAAAACTGTCTGTCTGTATGTGATCAGTTTTCTCAAAACGGTTGAGCGGTTGAACGGTGAACGGTTTTTTACGGATTTTATAAAAAGATATTCTTCCAGAAGGTTTACATTAATAGGACATTACGGTTTTATGTAAAGTACCAGGGTGATTTTTTTAAAAGATATAAAAAAAATTGAATAATGGAAATTGAAAAAAAATTAAAAATAGTTGAATAAAATAAAACATGAAAAAAAAAAATTTTATTAAATGAAACCTAGCTAAATCGAATTATGCGCGGTTGTAAAAAAAATCGCCTGCTAGGATCCTTAGTCGCGTGCGCCGCGTAATTCAACAAATATACACTAACGTACTGTAGTAGAGAACTGTAGATCTCCAAAAACACTACATAAAACTCTATAATTCTATAATAGCATGTCACTATTACTTATGGTTAACTCATAGGAACTACTTTTATGTTCAAAATATCAATGAAAATAATTACGTTATTTTCGTGACAGTTTTCTTTTGTTTTCAATCATTATCTAAATAAATGATTTCTTTATCATTTTATATCAACCAAAATTTTCTTTTACACTATATGAATCATGAATCACCATAGGAATTATATTAATCCATAATTTCATGCACAGAATCCATGTCTTTTTGTATATTTTTTATCTGACATTGTATGTTGATACATATATTCCATTTGTCATTTTCAGGTTTCAATATGTTGTAACCGCTGTGAACAATAACGGTTTAATGCGTCACTGAATAATATAATAATTGAAATAGTAAATGATCGGTGCGGGAATGCGATAGCGTAAATAATAATGAATTCATAAATATACAGTGTAGACACATCTGAATTTTACATGAGGCTGCCACGTCAATGAATACGGCCGTAACTCGCACTGACTGATTGTGGATCGGTATCGCATTAAATCATCGTAAACTATCAGCTTTATTATCAGCTCTATAAATTTTCTTAAGATTCTATACAGTGTTTAAGTTTATTATAAACTTAATTGAAGTTACTTATCTAGAAATAGAATAAAAAGATTTTTTCGTAGAGTCCTTTTGCAGTTGAGCAAGATGATTAATAAATTATTAATGATAAGTAATAATAAATACCGACTGGCTCGGTGGTTCAGTTGGCAGTAACCCTGCCTTCAGCTTCGCGGGTTGGAGCTGAAGGCAGTTGGTCGGTTCGATTCCGCCGAGGGCCAATATTTTGTAAAAACAATTTGTTGGTTCTTCGAGTCTGGGTGTATAACACAAGTATTAAGCTATTTATGTAACACAAGTATTAAGCTATTTATGTTTGGGACGGAAAGCCGTGTGTAATTTTCGTTTTTTTTTTAAGTATATTGTACGATAAAAGGAAATTATAATATTGCTAAATTTAGTTAGCAGTTAGCTGAGGGCAGAATGTAGAAGTTTTACACGGTAGTAATTTCTTGAATCAAATTAATACATATACATAAGTATAAGAAAGGTGTGAAACAACATATTAAACTAAATCTAGCTTATATTAAGCTTTATTTATTAGCTTATATAATTTGTAAAATAAATAATCTACATCAATATTCATATCATATTTCTGTATGGTCACAGAGATAATTTGTAAAATGAAAAGAGTATTAGAAACTACGCTTGTTTGTGCGATCTATAGGTATGTATAATATTTTTGAGTGTATTTGTTCGTGTATATGAATCGAATATAAGTGTATACGTATATATCGTGTATAAGTATAGACGATGTTTGTAATATTCATCATCTTCCTGCCCTTATCCCACTCTATGTTTGTAATATTATGATGACATATTTTAAACAAGCTATTTGTCAATGTGTTTTCAATAGAAATTAACGTTTTTAAATATCTTTATTTAATAATAAAGTATCATTAGTAGGTACATAAATTATCAAAACTTAACATGCTAACGAACAACGAAATAAGAATAATGGGTTTATAAATGTAATAAATATAAATATGCTTTACATATATAAATACTAAACATGACTGCTAACATAGTAAATTAATATTGATATCTTAATCGACTCTGTAGTATTTAATTATATACTGGCTTTCTAATTCTGCGGGCAAGTCAGTATCGACATAAGAAAAATAGCCTATAACACGTTCTAGTCCAGAGTCTCCCAAACCTTTTTTATGCCATGCCCCAACTTAGCCCTTCTTAAATTCTTATGCCTCCCATTGTAACATACATATACTGCGTCCATCATATTATCAGTCTTTTGACAGCTCACGCTCATTAAGTTTTGTATTGCTTACGTACAAATATCATACAAATAATATTTGTACTTTATGGATGGGTACCGCCCACTTAGTGATGTCACACATAATGGGTTACTACGATTATGCCACAGATTAAAAATAATCGGTAGAAATCGATGTTACGAGTATTAAAAGACATTTAATAACATTATATAAAGTTTTACTTTCTTCTTAGTTAATACATGAATACAAATAAAACAATCAGGATATTTTAATTTATTTTATTAGCACGAGTCGTCGGAATGATAATCAACACTAGACTCCTCCGATGAGGAGTCTTCAGTAGCAGTTATTATTAGCTCTTGTGTAGATAATATATTATCAAACGCAATATCACGTTCTCAATCAGAGAATATTACTCTTTTAGTTCTTTCCACCACACTTGCCCAGTTCTCGGCCGTTACGTGGGTGCAAGCATTTTTTAGCAATTGCAACATTTTATTCGCTGTGAATGGGGGGCTTGTATTGCATCTCGCAGCATGCCCTTTTACTTGTGCCCATATAAGTTTTATTGCGTTGTACTGGCAGTGGTATGGAGGAATCCGAAGAACAGTATGGCCATATTCTGCTGCCATTTCATTGATTACATAGCGTTTTGCTCTCTTTTTGGTTTTTAATATTTTTATTAATTCAACTTTTAACATTGAGTCGTCCACATTTTCTCCATTGTCCCGAAGCCAATTAATTATTTCATGCTTTTTATTAGCCTGTGTTGGCATTTTGTCAATTTGACGGGAGTGGTAGGGCGCATTATCAATAAAAATTATTGATGGTTCTTCCAATGAAATGAGCATTTTTTTGAACCACTCTTCATACACATTTGCATTCATCTCTTCGTGGTAGTCATTTGATTTCTTCGATTTAAATGCCAACAGTGCGTCTTGTACAAATCCTTTTGCTGTACCTGCATGGCAAATGATTAGGCGCTCACCTTTTCCCATTGGTACTGAGGAAGTGGAATCAGCAGTATCATCAGTCCAGAAACGAGATAGTGTGTGGTTAGCGTTGAGCCATGTTTCATCCGTGAAAACAATATTTGCCCAATCTTGTATTTTCTTTGCCTCTCTTAAAAAATCACAACGTGCTATAGCTATATCTGTGCGTTCCATTAATAATTTTCTTTTATTTAACTTTTTATATGAAAAGCCAATTGTGTTCAAAACTTTGACCAAAGAAGATTTTTCACCATGAAATAGACCACTTCTTTTCAAAGAAACAATAAGTTTTCTCAAAGTTGGAATTTCTTTTCTCAAGTAGTAATCTAGTTTACGTAGGTTATCATTAATCGAATTACTTAGGTACGTAATTCGATTAATGATAGTAGGTACTATAATCGGAATGGTATCGCATACGAGAATCTTTAGGACATCACTATCGTCAATCTGTCAAAAGATGGTTAATATAATGGACAGTGTATAACTTGCTATATTAAACAGCGTGTGGTATCCGGCTGAATAGCATAGTACCACCCTCATTTCTTACCGAGGTGTCGTAAAAGGCGACTATTACCTTAGTCGTATTTTATGACGTCAGGCAGGCGGCCGGTCGTAAAATACGTTGCCAAATCATGTGACCACATTTTTGTAACATGTTGTGCCGACACCTCTTAGGGTGACAGGAGAAAATAACTTGTTATATTAAACTTAGTAGTATTTAAGAAATATTGTAAAATCATATATGTATACGCCATTCAGTGTATAATTTCTGAACAGGTGGGCAGGAGGCGGTGGATGTATTAGCGGAAGTCGTCAACGCAATGTGTACTGAGTTTGGCCGCATCGTTGGTGTTTCTCACCAATGCCTGCTTAAACCAAATGTGAAACAATCAAAAATGGAATAAAATTAATATATTAATCAATTGATTTTTAATTTGAATTGAATTGTACCAAACAATTTAAATGATTGGTTTTAGGAAATTTAGTATTGCATTAAAATGTCCTGGAGCGAAAGGATTAAACTCGAATCAATCCATTTTCGAATTCAATCCACCATCCCCTCCCTTAACAATCAAAGTGTACCCGTGGGTGTGGGTTCTACGTTGAGAAACACTGTTCTAGTCCTTAATATAGCCTTGTCGGTAATAAAATCGATACATGTATAAAAAAATGTTTTCTGGCAAAATAATTGAATAAAATAAAAAATAGTTTACTCGTTCGCGAGTGCCTAGTTGGTTTTTTTTTGGCGGGACATACCACAGGGAAAGTGAAATTCACCTGTAATAACGATAACTATTAACAGTAACTAGTTATCACGATTATTCGTAAGGCGGCAATGAATAAAATGAACTTGTAAAATTTAAGTTATAAATTATACACAGATTATGATGTCATCTCACATTTTACTTTACCCAGCAACCTGTTATTATTAGATTAGACACAATTATATTTTGTTACTATGTCGTCGGTTGACCAATACTGTATGGCTAAAATGTCAGCCATTAATTCTATAAAATTCATTCCACGAGACCTGATTTTGGCGTTTATGTGTCTTAATGTATTGATTTCTTACTACAAATACGGATTCCGGTGTATTTGTACTAGAATACTTGTATAGTATCGTAAAGAAAATATACGTAGATATTTAAAAAAAAAATACTAATTTGTCTTTATAGATGCCTTTTTTTAATAAAAGTAGTTAATTCCGTAATATTACGTGATGGTGTTTTAAAATGAATTATAAATAGTAAGTAATTATAAATTAAATTAATCATTGTAAGTATAATAAAGTAATAATAATAATAACATAAGTAGTAATAATATAGAATTATTTTGCTATAATCTACGTTTGTATAAACTACTTACTTTACAATAATATGTCAATTTTTAATAGTGACAATTTTTTATATAATTTACTTAATTTAAATCACTGTAAATATATTATATTTACTATTATAATATATATTATATTTTCAAGTCCTACAAATTCAGTTTCGTGAACTTGCAATTATATTTCGTGGAACGGACTTTAGTCGTGTGGTTGACGCAATTGTCGTGAGGTGACTTAAATGTCATTAGATTTCCCATTTACCTATCATAATAACGGACGCGTCAATCGATGTGTGACTTGTAAAGCCCCAATAGTTTCACATACACATATCTATAGTTGTTCTGATTATAAAAACTATTTTAATACAACCTTATTCAATGAATGCGTACAGAATTTATTTTATGATATCTCATATCATGATGAGCTGCATTCCACAGTTTCATCTGAGACGCACAGTTTATATAAAAGTAAAACGGTAACTTATTTTCGACATGAGAATAAAAGTAGCTTATATGTTGCGCCACCACTTTAACTGTTTTCCAGTGCATGTTCTATAAAAAAGTCGTTCCGGAGAATATCCTATTAATCTAAACCTTCCTCAATAATTGCACTATCTTTTAGTAGAAACCATACAAGAAATATGTTTGTTAGATTTTGAGAAAATCGATCACATACATATTACATACAGCTTTGTTTTGTAATATGTACAGATGACACTCAAGAAAATCTATTCAAATATACATAATGTCCAAGCTCAATTCTCTAAACGAACTGGCAACAAATTATTTTTTTAAATATTGGACAAATAAATATTTGTAAGTCGTTAGATTGTCTATGTGAACAAAAATTATTAAAAAAAATAATTAGATTTATTCCAAAGCTCAAATTTAAAAGTATGAATCATTAAGATAACGGCATTTCGTAGATTTTTAAAGCATTCGGTAGGTTTTGATTTTAAATTCTGGACTGGAATGAAATCTTCGGAACTAATATGCAAGATGATTAAAACCAAAAACGTATTAATATGTGATAATAAACAAAAAATTTCACTCGGTAAATCTAATTTTTTATTACTGCAAAAATAAATGCAGCCAACCAGAAAGACCTGCGTAAGTATATTCAGGGTATTATGTAAATTAATATCTTCACACACTTATCGCGTTCTTCCGCATGCATTTTAGTACAATAAAAAAATCACAACTAATCTAAAGAAGTTTCATAGTAAATACGTAATGAGCTGGGAACGTAGATCGGCGGCCATTGTCCGGAGCCAAGGCGCCTTCCGCTAAACGAAAACCACTTAACAAAGACCTCTAGCCTCACATTCCTTCGCTTAAAATATATTAAGTGAACTCTAGTAACCGTATCGGAATAGGGCTTCATATACTGGTTAAGTGCTCGTATTAGTATAGGAAAGTATTGAAAGGCGGAACGTTCCGATTGAAAAATAGAAACCTTATGCACTGACAGTGTTACATATACGTTTTGTATCTACACTGAATACTTAAAATAGCATTATCATCCTCCTCTTATACCACAAAAAGTGGGGTCGGCACAATATGTTATGAACATGTTGTCACATGATTAGGCTAGGTATCTTACTGCCTGACGTCAACTTACCTTAGTCGCCTTTTACGACAACTCGGTAAGAAAGAACGTGATCTATACTCAACCGGATACCACACGGCGAGTCAATTTACTTTAGTCGCCTTTTACAAGATTTCGGCAAGAAAGAAGGTGGTATATTCTACGCAGTCCGATACCACACGGCGTGTTAACTTACCTCATCGCCTTTTAAATCTCACATCTCGGTAGGATTATTCTTAAAAAATAAAAATAAAATAAAATAATTTACAAGTACTCGTTTACAATAACAATAGTTTACTTAGCGTCGATATGAAAATCTATGAGTCGAGTCGATGAAGCTCACTACTTAAGAGCATAGACATGCAGTAGCATCACTTTCTGTTTTTTATGGTATATATTTCGGAGATTGAGCCACAAATCAGTTTGATCTGATCCCTTCCTCATTCCATGACCGAACAACCTGACGACGCGAGGGGCTCCACCGGTATACTATAAATATCCCGAAAATCGCACAAAACGGTTCTGCTCATATTTCCTCATGCATACAGCGAAAGCGTGGAATTCCCTTCCTGCATCTTTCTTCTCGGACGCCCACGATTTGGAAACTTAGAAAAAAGAGTGAATAGCCACTATACTGGCAAGCGCGTCCACCTTAGGCTACATCTTTCGCTTTCCATCAGGCCAGATCGTAGACAGGCCTTATAGTATAGAAAAAAATACCAGTTGTTATTTTGCGGAGTAACTAGTGATACAAAAGTCCAGTGCAACTGACTTTAAGGTATTCCAACTGCACAATTATGATGTTTAAGATATCTGAATACTGTTTAAATTATTTTTTTTAAAACACAAAGAAGAGACATCCCGTCTTCGCGCCACCTTGACACCACGAAATAAATGTCAACGTTACTATGATACTTATTTGTTGGACACAAAAACTTTGAACTTTACAACATTACCGATTGAAAGTCTGTTGCGGTACTATAATTATCTGTGGCAATACCAATGGTCTATGACGGACACATTTGTCACATGTTGAAAGTTTAAAACTACTTGTCAAATTAACTTTAAATTTTTGTAAGATTCGCATTTCAGTTATCGAAACAGAGCCGCTCCATTAACGCTTATCCTTTGACCGATAAGGAGGGGTAAACGAATTTTTTACTTTAATTTTTAGATCATGTTATATACTAGTACCTGCATGACCGGTAATTTTTTAAATGATGATGATAATAGACCAGGTGGGGCTCGATCCTATGGATTTTCATTTCTCCGTGAGACCGTCCGTTACCCAAATGAACCACCATGACTTTACGTTTGAAAGCGAAAAATTGTGATTGTATTCAAATTATTAAATTAGTAAATTTCAAAAAAATTTAAGAGCCCGAAAACAGGAATAAAACGATTTCTTTTTAATAAAACTTATCAAGATCGATTTTTCGGAACGAAATCAGTTAGCTACCGACAATAAATGTAAGATATTATAATAAAATAATTTATTGCTTTCAATGGGACTTCTTGGGAATGGGAACAAATCTTAGGTATAATTAATATATATCTTTAATATTTAAATGAGTTAATCTTGTATATATATATTTGCAGAATCTCGGAAACGGCTCCAACGATTTTCCTGAAATTCAGCATGTAGGGGTTTTTGGGGAGAAAAGTCCATCTAGCTAGGTTATATTTAAAAAAAAATCGTTTTATCCCTATTTTTGGACATAAAAAAAAAAATATATTGAATATATAAAACACTATTTTTGCCGTAAATTGTCAAGTCAGCGTGGCTTAATGGGGAAACGGGTGGTCGCGCAAAAACATAGGTGAAAATACATAGGATCGAGCCCCACCTACCCTATAATTTTTTTTTGTAAAAAATTACCGAGCAAGGCTCGGTCAACCAGGTACTTCGTATTAATAATAGTAATAAATCAATTGTAGAACTGATAAATGTGTGCCTTAACAAAACAATGGTATTGTTTTTAATTTAGGGTAAGTTCACACAGTCTGAGGTCGATCTGTAAAAGTTATCTAACACGTTCTTTACGCTTGCTACCTTGATACAAATAAAGGCACAATAGCGGGGAACATAAATAGGAAATCGTCGCTCCAGTGGCTCGAATAATTCACTGAGAGTCTCAGTTTCACGTGAAAATCGTTATTTTGTATGCAAATTGAGCACACTGAAGTAGTAAACCGCCTGTTACTATCCCTCAGCTACGCATGGGCCTACTCTCTCCGTTTTTGGTGAAAAATTGGAGCTCACCTATCATGCCGCTCCAATGCGGATTTATAGGTTACACATATATGTAACCTACGTGTAGAATTCTGGGGATATCCCCAGAATATGTGTAGAATTCTGGGGATATCCCCAGAATTCTCTAGATATGCAGAATCCCTATGTCATTCTTTAAAGAAAAACGTGTAATAAATTGTAATTATCAATTAGGTAGACAAAAGTTTTTTAACAGGAAGACTCATTGGTCCCTGACCGGGGTTTGAACCCGTGACACTCTCGTAACAGTCGCACTTCATCGTATAACAAACAATTTTACTATTCGCAAAAATAATACTTTAGTAGCATAAATATTTAAGTCACGCATTTCACACACCTATGAACACAAAACGAAACGTTCAAATACAGCGTTTACTTATACAATTATTTTTATGAAGTGATATATTACGTTTCTATTAAAGGCGAGAATATTGTTTGGGTAAGCCCGTTAGCAAACATAGGTAATATAAGAAAATTTTGTATATTCCAAAAAAACTTTACAAGTCATTTTAAATTTGATATTGATTTTAAACTTCTATATATATTCCATTTTTATGTAAAGATACTTTGGTTCACATGTTGTCCCAAAGTTCTTATCAGAAAAATAAACTAGAGAAAGGAACAATTTATTTATTATTTATTTAATTAGAACGGACATGATCCACTTACACTAATTAAACACAATACATCACAAAAAGAATACATAATTTCAACTGTAACACAAAGAAAGAAAATGAAATTGAATAAAATAAAACAATTAAAAATAAAAAGAAAATAATAAAGTAAACTAATGATAATAAATATAAGATATAAAATTCTTCTGCACATCCCATCATTTTACAAGCTGAATCAATTTTATGAAACATACTTAAAAGACTCAACAAATAAATATAAAGCACAAAAAGGAAAGAAAGTAGCGACCTATTGATATGTATACGCTGGGGAGAGCTCTTTCACCAGAGAGAGGGATAGCTAAATGCCTCACTAACAACAGAAGGTAATCGATTCCTGTAGAATATTCATGCATAGGTTGCAACGGTTGCAATCCAATCATAAAGTTCCGTTGTAAACCTCCGATCGAATATGATGTTCTTTCTGATATTTAATGAAAAAAACAAAGTAAAGTACGGCATCTTATGATCCCGCAGATGGGCACAAACCTCCTTTCTCTGATTTTGGAGAGAAGGGTTGGAGCTAAGACCCCACACAGTGCTATGCGGATTGGTAAGTTATACATACTCCAGGAGTTCTCTAGAGATATTGCAACTTTTCTCATGATTTTTCCATTAACTGAAAAAGTTTTTTCAGAAAAACTTATTGTTCTGTATTAACTCGTGACCCCTTCTTTACTAAAGTCCCTTGGCTATCTATCACAACTTCAGGAAATCATGATAGAACTTAGTATTTAGATGATTTAAGAAAGTAATGAAGTTATTAAAGTGATTTATGTTGCCAAGTTGTTAAAAACTTTTGAGAAAAATCAACAAATAGGTCGTTTTAGGTAAATTAGCTTCAAATAGGTTTTAAGGCTTGGTCACAGATCATGAACTGCCAAACATCTCCATCGAATCCATATGGATCCATTTTTAGATAAATTATATAATAATAAAACATATTAAAAGTAAAATAAAAATAAAATTAAATAAAATTATTCAGCTACCAACAGAATGGATCAACAAACGATTGTGGTTAAATCGACTATAAGTGAATATAATACACATATCTTAATCTCGTTTTTTAGTTTTCGACATGGCAACATCTTTGAAGAAACTCGTGTAGGTTCAAAAAACCCCAGCAAACCCGATACGAAATGAGTAACCATAGATAAAAACCAAATTACAAATTGCCAAAGTTAAGTAAAGACAAGGTGCCCGATTTGTCGTTTTATCTTTTTGTTTTGATGTTCCGATAACCTTCATGTATTTGTATTATTCAGCGCTAATTATTGTGCGATATTGAAATGTAAAACAGTTTTTTTGTAATAAATTCTATTCTATTCTAATTTACGTATGTACGCGCTTACAGTTCTAAAATAAAATTATATTTTAGAATTTTAAATCTTCTATAGTATACAGAGATATCTTTAAGAGATTTCCAAAAAATCTTGTGCCACTTGGACCCAGCTGCTTCTTACAACCCTTTTGGTTTCGATTGTCCACGTGGGGCGTATAACATGGCCTTTCCCATTGAGTGGTCATTTTATTACCTTGGGAACCCAACGTATCTTGGTTCTTCTAATTATTCACACTGCATAGATGGATCTCTGCATGGGCTTCGCTACTTGTTGAGTTATGTCAGTTACTGTAGTTCTTTCCGTTTCTGTATTAATCTCGCGAATTTGTCTTTTAACTTCTTATATATCTAGGCCTAACTAATATTCGATAGTGGTATAAATAAATTCATATCAGGTTTGTACTAATCTGAAAAATTGATATGTGTGTAGTAATCCGTCAATATTAAAGTTTCCCGTTTTTTAAATTTAATGTAATTAATCCAATTTCAGTTGTAATCATTGCTACCGATATGATTCATTATCATCTATCAATTTAGTCATCGAGCTAGTTTAGACCAGAAAAAACTCGTATTCATCGATTAGCTTGCCCATTTTTACTGGTTTTAGGATATAACAACATGTAAAATAAACTACTTACTATCGTTAAATGCTTAGCAACCTCATCTTTATTTTAAAAATTCTAATTATAGTTAAAAATAAACAGAGTAATGTCGGTCACGGATAGTTACCACCCTATAAGCATACTGTCAGTCACCTTAGCATCTCGATGCCATAGTTAAATTTATTAAATGCAGAGAATTGTCATTCCATAAAAAGGTATTGTCATTGTATTAATTTTTTTTAATCTAGATCGTCTAGATGAAGTTCTAAGTTTCTAGATGAAGTCTAATTATAAAATAAAATAACTTAAAAAACCTTTTTTTTAATTACTTACCCAGTAAAATTTCATTTACTGACAAATTGAAAAAGGTAAAATTTTTTAAAATAAAATTTCTTAAGTTACCAAAAATTTCGTCTTTATCGACATGTATAAAAGATGTTCTGTAAATAACATAAATAGCGTGTTTTGTTTGTAGTAATAAGGTAAAAATATGTAGACATAATTGCAATTTATCACATGCTTTTCGGCGAAGGAAAACATAGTGAGGAAACCTGCGTATCTCTAGAGAATTCTGGGGATATGTGTAACCTACCAATCCGCAATGGAGCAGCGTGGTAGGTCTTAGCTCCAAATCTCTCCAAAAATGGAGAGAAAAGAGGTCTATTCTCAGCAGTGGGATAGTAATAGGCCGCTACTTTGTATGTAGACATAATTATATATTATTTCTTGCACAAAAAGTAAATGACGAACTGTGGCTAGTTATGAAAATTTATATTTTAAAAAGACCTGAGTATCTTCTTGGGTAGATGCGATTTCCTGAAACAGTAAGAGAGTTGATTTAAAAACAACTTGTAGCATTACAATAACGTAATCATTAAGTTTAAGTTTTACTTTGTAAACGATTTAACCTGGCATAAGTAATTTAGAATATTTTGATAATGTTATATTCATTAATTAGCAATAAGCGATCGATTTAGCTGTTAAACAACGCGGTAATATTACAGACAATGCATGATGGTGACAATGTAACGTCTATTTAAGTTGCAATAGCTATAGCACACATAATTTGTTAGACATACCTCGGTTTTGCTTCAGTCCAAGATAACATATTGCTTATGGTTAACTATTATTTTACATTAATTATTAATATTTATATTATAAATAGGAAAGTTTGCGCGTATGGATGTATATTTGTTATTCTTTCAAGGCGTATCCGTTGAACCAAAATCTATGAAATCTGGCACAATTATTACTTACACCGTGATAACATATAGGCTATAGAAATTATGTTAATTCTACAGAAACATGACATTGAAGAGCATCATCTATTATCGACCTATCACGCGAGAACATTCCATGCAAACGAAGTTGCGAGTAAAAGTTAGTAATATAAAAAATAAAAGATAAATATATGGGACACTTACACACACACTCGTCCGTCCCCAAAGTAAGTAACTTAATACTTGTATTATGGTAGGCAGAAAACTGGTGAATATGAATATATACTTATATATTTTTTAAATACATACTTACTTACACACATACTCGTCCGTCCCCAAAGTAAGTAACTTAATACTTGTATTATGGTAGACAGACAACTGGTGAATATGAATATATACTTATATATTTTTTAAATACATACTTAAATACAAATATACACCCAGGCTCAAAGACCAATAAATTCATTTATAGAATATGTTGGCCCTCGGCGGGAATTGAACCCGCGACCCGCGGAGCTGACGTTGGGTCACCCACTGCGCCAACGGGCCAGGCAAAATATAAATAATGTGTAAATAAATTGTCTTGTAAAATGCTATTATTTGGCCTAATAAATTAATAAGATAAAATAAACATTGGAGCTCGCTTGAAGCTGTTGAATTAGACCACACCCGCGGTTAGAAGTCAGGCGTCAAATCTGAGCGAACGATACGAGCCGTCCTTCACGGATGAACGCTGCCAACTCTGAGCCAACGAATGCCGTTCTACATTGACAAATTTGAGACTGTTTAAAGACCTACCTTAATATAAATACTTTGGCAAGTGGTTCGATATACGAAATACAAATCGTATACTGTAATCGCTTTCTTTTTTCGAATTGACTGTATGCTATTAGCCTTAACGGCTTAGCCTTAACGCAGAAGCATCGTCGAAGTTGCGAATGCGGAGAGTAGAGCGCAGAAGCTCTACAAAGCGTCGGAGAACGTCGTCCTAAGGGTGCCTCCTGTAAGGCCACGGCTTAGGGCGACGTGAAGGCTTATAGTATGAAGATTAGTCATCATGGCATCGGGAGTATGGCGAGAAGTCACGGCCAACCAACGTCAGAAAACTAGGCCCTCGTCTTCGCCGGCGAAGTGCGTGTGTTTGCGATCGTTATTTGATCAACAGGGTTATACAGGACGCTTTTTGGACGCCTATATTTTCGGTGACAATAAGCTTTATCGCGTCTCAGTTTTAGGGACTGTGTTCAGTATCCGTGTCTCCTTAGGCTTTGTGGTGGAACGTTGAGACGTTAAAACCGGTAAGAGTACCGACCACCACACTTCCGCCCCCGTTTGTGTGATGAGCATAACGAATTAAAAACAATATAATTACTACATTTGGTATCGCAAACTACACTCCTAAACAATATAAAAACTTTTACTTACTTTTTTACTATGTTAGGTTTTGTGGTTAAAAAGGTTTTATTTACAAAAAAATAGTTTTATCCCTGTTTTTGGGCATTAAAAAATACAACAATTAAAATTGAATATATCAAACACTACAATATTCTATCGCAATATTTTGGTAATTCCTCTTATTATTTACGCGTACGTATTCTAAACATATATTATGTTTAAAAAATATTAAATAATAATATGTTGTTATTCACTATAGGCAGAGATGGGAATTTTCGTGACGTCACTCTTGTTGGTTTGTATTGATTATTACGCCATAACAACGATAAGAGTATTGCCTATAGTAATTGGTAATTATTATTTGGACTCGCAAATGTTATATATATATATACCGTTAATACTTCAAAAGCCACTAGACCTGACGTCAACTTACCTGAATAGTATTTTACAACACCTCGGTAAGAAAGAGGGTTGTTTATTCTACTCGGCCGGATACCGCACGTTATTATTTTCTTTCTAAATGTACCTAATTGTAGTAAATGTCCGCTTTTGTATAGTATAATATATATATACAAAAGTCAAAGATACATACAAAAAAACCCCAACGTTACTGTGTCGTGTAGCTTACTGTAATCGCGTGCATTACCGCAATCAATGGCACCTTTAATAGTTTCTACCGCAAATATGCTGAGGAAAGTTTATCTTTAGCATATCCATTTTTAATTCTGATCGCACGTTATGATATAGAAAATCGTTAAATAGGTGTAGAAAAGTAATTTTCCAATTTTATTGTGTTCATTTTAAGTAATTGGTTGATAAAAATAATAATAATCGCTGTTCTTTCAACGAAAAGCATGTAAAAAATTGTAAATATTTAGTAGGCACAATTTTTAATAGAAAAACTGATTGGTTGCATTGGCCTGTATGGGGTTAGAATCTGGGACCCACTAGAAAGAGTCTCACGATCGCACCATTCAGTTGTTAAAGTTTGGATACATCAATATTTGAGTAAAATAACAAGGGCAGGATCATAGGAAATTGGAAATTGGAAATTCCGTTTCTAGACCCCTAGTAGAGTTTCTGCGTTTAGTAGAGCTTCTGCACTCTACTCTACGCATTTCGCTATCTCGACGATGCTTCTGCGCTTGCCTATCCCGCCCGGTTACGCTATAACAACCGTTTACGCTAACAGCATTCTGTTAGGTCGGAAAAAAAGATTTTAGACTAGTAAGTTTTATCAATGTCGCCGTGTGGTATCCGGCTGAATAGAATAGTACCACCTTCATTTCTTACCGAGGTGTCGTAAAAGGCACTAAGGTAAGTAGACCCACCGTGTGATATCCGGTTAAGTAGAATAGACCACCCTCATTTCTTACCGAGGTGTCGTAAAAGGCGACTAAGGTAAGTTGACCCACCGTATGGTATCCGGTTGAGGAAAATACGACTCACTCACAACTAAGGTAAGTTGATGTCAAGCAGGCGGTCGGTCATAAAATACGTAGCCAAATCATGTGACAACAAATTTATTACATGATGTGCCGATCCCACTTAGAGTGGGATAAGGGCAGGAGGATGATGATTTGTATTATAGTCGGTCCAGCCGTTTCGGATTCGAAATGAACATACATACATACTTTCTCTTTTATATATCGCACGCTTAGTATTAAAGTGACCTAATTCAAAAAATGCTGCGTGCGTAGTGACATTGATAAAACTTACTAGTTTTATCAATGTCACTATATCTCACAAAAGCCATTGTGTTAATAAAAGGAAATTGCACCGATAACTGTAAACCTACTAGACAAGGTAGCTCATTAAAATCAGATCAGTCGTTAGAAATCTCTCGTATAAGTTTCGATCCAGGAAGCAAAAGGTCTTTGGCTCCCCGGAATGCACGATGCGTGGGCGCATCTCCCATGAACCCGACTTTCCATTGATTCGTATATGTTATCCTCCTATGTCCGTACTATTCATTGTTTTAACGTATTTAAATACCTGAACAATTTGTTCAATGACTGTAGTAATACTGTCTAACTTTAGAGGTCTCTTATTCTTTATAATTATTGCAAATTCAAATAATTCTTTATTCAAATTGGCATTTACGAGCACTTTCGGATCTTGATATTACAATGAAGTTAGGACTGGTTCGGAAAGATGCTCTTACCGAGAAGAACCAGCAAAAAACTCATCGAGATCGTCATTCCACCATTTTAGGACCAGACGTACCCCGCCTATTGCACTTTGGTTTCAAGAGACCATAATTAAATAGACTATTTTACTCAAAACATCACAGTGACCTACCATGTCCACTGTGTTTACACTTTACGAAGAAGAACGATAGATATACCTACAGAATAGATCAGGGCCTTTATGAATCAATATGCAATGTCTTCTAAGCAAATTTTAATTAAGTCATAGGCGTGGTATCAACAGTTTTGAGCTTGTAGTTATTAGAAAAGTGATTCGCATTCGCTCATCAAAAAATCTTACTGTACTTTTTCTCATCACATCTTCCTAAGTCGTGCTCCGGCCTCACAGGAGGCAGGAGGACGACGTTCTCCGACGCTAGTAGAGCTTCTGCGCTCTACTCTCCGCATTTCGCAACTTCCACGATGCTTCTGCGCTCGCCCGTCCCGCCCAGTGATATTGCAAAAGCCATTAAGGGTAACAGCATATAGTCAATTTAAAAAAAAATTGATGAAAAAATGATCATGATATTTCTGATCAGTGACGTGCCAAAATATTGAGTCGCGTGCCATTAGTTCACCATCCCTGCACTAGACCTTCCTATATCCGATAACTATTGCAACAAGAACAGGTGATGGATCGCCGACTTCGGGGACCTTTCTCGCAATTATTTGATAAGGCAATAATATCCCAATCAAAAAACATTCTAGACACTATCAATGTCACTTTAAACTGATAATAATTGGCATAAAAAATTACACGTGTAAAAACCAATAAACCGCAGTGTCGATAACAGTTATATTTGTTACAAAGGAGATAAGAAATGCTATAAAAAGCAATAGTTTCTGCCGTTATAACAGATGGCGCTACCAGTTCCTGATAGCTGTTGTTAACCCACTATATTCCAAAATAATCAAAGTTGACATACGATAATTGCTTTAAACTGTGTGATAATTTTCCATTGAAGGTTATTTATGTTAATATACGTTAATTTGTATTGAAATATTTGCTATTTAGATAGATTTAATGGGCCCGATAGAATTTAACAGACTAATGCGAGGAGCATTCATTATAGTTACTATATTTCGTTAGTTTTCTGAATCAGTTTGACTAATTTATGCTTATAGCAGACTAGATTTTTTTTATTATTCCAAAAATTCAGTCGGTCTTTTTAAAATGATTTTTAAACTCAATTCGATATACATGACCATTATGCAAATGGGAGGCAAGTAAAGGCGAAAAAAGGAAGAAAACTTATTATTTACTACTAGATTAACGATGTTAAAAGTTTGATAATTTAATATTCACTATATTTCAGTAAGCGATGATTAAGTTTTGTTACAATAAGTAATTGTAATATAAAAATAATATGTATGTACACATACCGTTTGTCAATATGTTCTTTAACGATTTAAGCGGATTTTTTTAATATGTCAGTTCCTTATATATGTTGCTGACCTTCCTGATGCGTTCGATAGAATTCTCCAGACTTTTCAATTTTGCTGTTATTTTTAAAACCTAACAAAATACTCAAAATAGTTAATAAAAATGGGCTGTGAAATCCCTGATTGTAAACACGATTAAAAATGCTTATTTAATTAATTGACTGGCCCGTTGGAGCAGTGGGTAGTGATCCTGCCTTCAGCTCCGCGGGTCGCGGGTTCGATTCCCGCCGAAGGCTAAAATTTTCTTTAAATGGATTTGTTGGTCTTTGAGCCTGGGTGTATATTTGTATTTAAGTATGTATTTAAAAAATATATAAGTATATATTCACCAGTTGTCTGTCTACCGTAACACAAGTATTAAGTTACTTACTTTGGGGACGGACGACCGTGTGTGTAAGTGTCCCATATATTTATTTATTATTTAAAATACGTATGCATTAACGACTTATTTTTTTAAATATATTTTTTACCTTCTTTTAACTTAATCGTTTTTCATTTCCAACACCTTATTACAGTTTAATTTCCAATGGCTTTAATGTTTCAATAAATTTTCTTAAGCTGAGACATCGATTTGATTGCCGATAAAATCTGAACCGCAACGACTGAACCGTATTAAAACGCTATTAATACAATTTGCACCTTTTTACTGCTGTAAAATTTACGACGAGAACAAGTAATAACCTAAAATCGTGTAATGTGCAAAATAATGTTACAACAGCACGACAGAAGAAAATATATGTAATGCTAAATGTACAGTGTACTATTCGTTCTCATACCTGATGCATGCAGAATTTGTAACAAATCATGCACTACACGCCACCAATACCTCAACAACACACAAGCACTGCACACATTCACCACCACAATCTCAACAATAGTTTATCCCCGTAGCCGAAGCATAGTCAAGAGATTCCACGACAAAACCTTTAGTAGATAGTGCATGAGTTGTTACAAATTCTGCATATATCAGGTATGAGAAAAAATACACTCCACGTTTAGCATTACATATATTTTCTTTTATCGCGGATTATAGCAAAAAATAATATTTTCATTACTTTTGTATTATGGACCTCCGCGTCCGCCTAATCAGTAAAATGGCTATGATATTTGATGATTACTGTTCCGACAAATTGTAAGAATTATAAATAGATGTTGATATCGCTTGGAATAGTTATAATTAAAAATTATTTATTGTACCATTTTCCTTATTAGTCACTGGTATCAACAAAACATAATCGTATTTGGCAATTCCAAAGTAATAAGTCAAATGGTTAAAATCTAATGTAAACAAGCATAATATACTTCGTTCATTGAAAATATAGAGATTTTCATCATCCTCTTGCCATGCTATAATCATGTTGTCACATGATTTGGCTGCTTATTTCACGACCGGCCGCCAGACTGACGTCAACTTACTTTAGTCGTATTTCACGACACCTCGATAAGAAATGTGGGGATCTATTCTACTCAGCCGGATCCTCAAACTTGATCTTGAAATTTCGCCGGTACCCTCGTAATATTATAAACTGAAATGTCTTCATAAATAGTTCTTTTAAACAGTAACAAATATATTTTTTATGGGATCAAATATGATAGGCCGTGTGGTATCTGGCTGAGTAGAATAGACCACTTTTATTTCTTACCGAGGTGTCGTAAAAGGTAAAAAAAAAGGTAAAAGTAAGTCGACCCGCCGTGTGGTAGATTGATTAGAATAGACCACTCTCTGTCTTACCGTGGTGTCGTAAAATACGAGTAAGGTAAGTAAGTATAAGTCACGCAGGCGGTCGGAAAATACGTAGCCAAATCATGTGACAACATGTTTATAACATGTTGAGCCAGTCACTAGAAGAGGATAAGGGCAGGAGAATGATGATGACGGGATCGAATATGATGATTTTTGATTGTTAAAAATATTTCTTTCATAATGAACATCTAATCTATTAAAACTCAAAATCTAAAAAAAGATTCCACAAGATACATCGGTTGAACAAACGTATTTTTTTTGGAATTTCCTTCATAACCATATAAAGTATATATATAACTTATAATTCAGCAAGAACTAAACAATTTATATATTTAATTGTTAAATTCTTGAAATCCATTGTTTAGTATGTAAATTTAAACTATTAAAAATCTTATTCAAACCCAATAAAAATGTTACGTCATTGTTGTATGTAATGTTATTGTTATTCCTGATTATCAAAAGCCACCAAGATAAGAGGATAGAATACGTTTTTTCCAAACGAACATACATATATATTCATACCTAAACAGATAAAGAACAAAAAAACCAGAAGATAAAAAACAAAATATAAATAAGAAGCTCTAAAAATAATGTTGAACATAAATATACAAAAATATATAGTTTTCAAAAAATCATATATCGTTGTTATATACATTGATATACGACGTTATATGTTATCAATACATATAACGTTGTATATCAATACTACGAGTATATAACATTCACGAGTCCTCTGACCATAAAGTAGGAGAGACGTAGGCAGTTAGAGTGACACAAAGGGTAAATGAAACTCGAATACTTCATCTTTGTCTAATCACACTTTCTACTAATATTATAAATGCGAAAGTTTGTGAGTATGGATGTATGTTTGTTACTCTTTCACGGTGAATCCGCTGATCAGTATCAATGAAATTTGTCACAATTTTTCCTTATACACCGGAATAACATTATGGCTATAGAAATCCTATTAATTCTGCAGGAATAGGATGACATTAAAAAGCGTCATCTATTATCAACCTATCAACTTTTATTATACGATGTGTCAAGGTCAAGTCAAATCTACAGTAAATAACAGAAGCTAGGTTATTCAAAGACTAGAGTCCACGCGAACAAAGTTGCGACTGAAAGCTAGTCACACATAAAAAAGAGACAGATATATCTCCGTCACTTGCTTTCTATATTGTAAAATGGGTCTACTCTAGTATAATAATTCTATGCCTCTGACGCACTAAAGCTGCAATGGGAATTCTTGTGAAATAGTACGATCTGATAATATCTGATGTGATCTATTGAGATAAATATTATCAATCGGTATCATATTTAAAGATTCTGCGCATTCCGTTCAGTGTACGTATAGTTGTTACAGACAAAATGAGTGTTATATTTTTGATATTTTCATTATTCGGTAAGTATTTATTGTAAAAAAATTCTTTATTTAATAGAAGTGTCCCCGATTAACATTAACATTTAATTTATATAATTAGGCTCTTTGGAGGTCCATAATATAAAAGTAATGAAAATAATATTATGTTTTCATCTGCGATAAAAGAAAATATATGGTAATGCGAAAAATATAGTGTATTATCCGTTCTCAAACCTGATATGTGCAGAATTCGTAAAAACTCATGAACTACCCATTATCGCAAAAAGATTTCGTTGTTCGATGCTTCGGTTACGGGATGAACGATTGTTGAGATTGTGGTAGTGAATGTATCTAGTGCTTGTTTATTTTTGTGATATTGGTTGTGGGTAGTGCGAGTTTTTGCAAATTCCTTATGTATTAGGCGGTAGAACGTATAGTACACTCTACGTTTAGTGTTACATATATTTTCATTTATCGCGGATAGCAAAATAATATTTTCATCACTTTTGAAATTCAATTTCGCAAAAGTTTGCAATCATTAATAAGATGGTATAGCTTTTAGTTTATCAACGCCTGTTCCCATTACCAATTCATCTACAAAGGAAACAAATCGTATAGTAAACGGTCAAAAGATTGATATAAGCCAAATACCATATCATGCTGCTTTACGTCGGAAATTAAGTACTGGATGGAGTTATTCTTGCGGCGCTGCAGTTATAACATCTCGAGCTGTGATTACTGCAGCACACTGTGTCTCTACGTAAGTTTTCTGTATGTAATTCTAAACCTTGAAATTATCATTGAGTTATTATACTAGAGTATGGAATCCATAAAAGTAACAGCCTATTGCTACCTCACTTCTGGGCATAGGCCTTTCTCCGTTTTTGGACAAAAGAGTTGGGGCTAAAACCTACCACGCTGTTCAAATGCGAATTAGTACATTGCACATACACAATTTTAGTAACATTTTATGCAATATATTTAATACAGCAGTAGCTTCGCCCGCATGGATATCCGTAAATCACAAATTTTTCTTAGAAAAAATCTTTAAAAGATAGAAGAAAGCTTGAAATTTTGCCGTTTTCGTAGTATTTTTTATTGCTGCTCCTCTCCTATTCATCTTTGCGTGATGTTATAGCCGATAGCCGTCCTCGATAAATGTACTATCTGCCACTAAAAGAATTTTTCAAATCGGTCCAGTAGCTCCTGAGATTAGCACGCGTTCCAACAAACTCTTTAGCTTTATATATTAGTGTACTATTTTATTTCACTGACTCTTACACGTTTGATTTTCAGGATACAAAAAAACCCATCGCAACTGAGGGTTGCTGTTGGCACTTCATACAGATTATCTGGCGGACAAGTCTATGATGTGAAAAAGATATACGTTCATGATTTATATTCTTCTATTACATTGGAAAACGACATTGCAATGATCGTTACATCAACTCAAATACAATTCGATGAAAGTGTGCAAGTAGTCTTCATCCCTCAGCCCAATTTTAGTCTGCCAGTTGGAACATCTGCCCTTGTATCAGGATACGGAGTCACGTCGGTAAGTAGAGCTGATGGTGTTTAAACACCATTTGGGGAATTTGTTTTACAATAAGTATAAATGTTTAAAAGTGTAACTGTAGCGGACGTAATGAGTTTTCTAGTAAAACTTATGTGTCTAATTGATAATTGCAATTTATCACACGCTTTTCGGTGAAGGAAAACATCGTGAGTAAACCTGCATATCTCTAGAGAATTCTGGGGATGTGTGTAACCTATCAATTCGCATTGGAGCAGCGTGGTAGATCTTAGCTCTAATCCTTCTCTCCAAAAAAAAAACGGAGAGAAGAGGCCTATGTCCAGCAGTGGGATAGTAACAGGCCGTTACTTACTTATTGTACAGTAACACTTTTTGTATTTCAGTACGAAGGGCAGGTAGCTTCAGTGTTGCAAGCAGCTAGTGTTCAAGTTGTGGCTCAAGATGTTTGCACTCAGGCTTATCGCTTGGTCGCTAGGATTTCACAAGGCATGTTGTGTGCTGTAGGAACGAATCCACCGAGAGACGCTTGCCAAGGAGATTCAGGAGGACCTTTAGTAAGCGAAAACACTTTGATCGGTATTGTATCGTGGGGTGAAGGATGTGCCAATGTTACTTATCCTGGAGTCTACACAAGAGTTACAGAGTACTATTCCTGGATTATTAATAAACTGACATTGATTTGAATAAATGGTTTGTAATGTTAAATTATTATCTCAGAATCGAAATAAGGTAAATCATTCCTGGATAATAAGAAATAAATTATTTTTTCAATTTTTCGCCGTGTGGTATCCGGCGGAATAGAATAGTACTACCCTCATTTCTTACCGAGGTGTCGTAAAAGGCGACTAAGGTAAGTCGACCCGCCGTGTGGTATCCGGCTGAGTAGAATAGACCACCCTCATTTCTTACCGAGGTGTCGTAAAAGGCGACTAAGGTAAGTTGACCCACCGTGTGGTATCCGGTTTAGTAGAATAGACCACCCTCTTTCTTACCGAGGTGTTGTAAAATACGACAGAGGTAAGTTGACGTCAGGCAGGCGGCCGGTCGTAAAAACGCAGCCAAATCATGTGACAGCATGTTTGTAACATGTTGTGCCAACCCCACTTAGAGTGGGATAAGGGCAGGAAGATGATGAATAATTCTCTATTACTCTATGAGTTGCATTGCGTTTTATCTGTAGTAAATGGTCAGAGGAGAATGAAATTAGACATGAAATAGAATTTAATATAAGCTGATAAAAAGATGATTTGTTTAATGGTAAAAGGTAACTGTCATAAATGGGATTTAGACATCTTGTAGGATATCATTATTCTCCTGCCCTCATCCCGCTTTACAGCACAAGATCTTATAAACATGTTGTCACATGATTTAGCTTCGTATTTTATGACCGACCGCCTGCCTGACATCAACTTCGCTTAGGTCGTATTTTAAGACACGTAAGAACGAGGGTGGTCTATTCTACTCAGCCGGATACCACACGGCGGGGTCGACTTACCTTAGTTGCCTCTTACGACACCTCGGTAAGGAATGAGGGTGGTATTCTACTTAGCCGGATACCACACGGCTAAAAGCTTGAAGGATAATGTATTTGCAAATCTTGTAACAAAAAATTGACAACAATGTTAACTCGATGAAATGTGAAGTAAAACACGGTTATAAGCGCACTGGTTTGTCTAAATGACATTACTTATATATGTTACCTTCAAATAATCGCATTAACTAATGATCCAAAAAATTTAAACAAAAAATATACTTGATATTTCTGAAATTTCGATGGAACCCCCAGATGAAAGTGATTAGAAAGTGATTAGATTAGATCTGTATTTAAAAAAAATGTGTGACTTAACGACTTAAATGAATATGTTTACCTAGATAAATTTAATACATTTTTTATAGTAATTCTATTCAAAATACGTTTGTATTACATTAATATTTGCACAGCTATGTTCAAGTATCTTGTACTTACATTTACATTTCATAAAATATATTTTTATTATTATAAAGTATGTGCATATATTACTGGTTTTTATTGCTAAGTATGTTAAATAAAAATTGATTATCCGAGCAACTATGATAAGTTAAATTCCTAATCAACGCCTTTACGCTAAGGATTAAATTTAATTACCTCATAAGGAAATATTATTCAACTGAAAAGAAACAAGGTTTAAAATAACTTTTAAGAGTATGTGTTAGTGCGTGTGTGTAGTTTGTGTTTGTAAAACTGTCACACTATGTATGTACAAAATCATTAAAAATCTTAATCATTAAAAAATTTCAAATGTAAATTTTATTTTCAGTTATTGATTTATTATTTCAAATAATTTATTAAGGTTCTAAATAAAAAAAAGGAAGATAACAAGAACAAGCAAGAAAACCAGTGTTTTTCAACGTGGAGCCCACGCCACAATATTTAGATTGTTAAGTGGTCTAGACATGTTTAACCCTTTGGCTTAAGCCATTTAAATGCAATGCTAGATTTCGATCCCAAAACGAAAAAAGCGAATTCGTCTTCCTGAAACCTACAATCTACGTACCTGATGAAACCATTGAATACCTACCTGAAACCATTGAAGTTCTTATAAGTAAGTAAGTTCCCTAAGTATATATATAATTTTTATATACATACTTAAATACAAATATACACCCAGACTCGAGGACCAACAAATTCATTAATAGAAAATGTTGGCCCGGGAATCGAACCCGCGACCCACGGAGATGAAGGCAGGGTCACCCACTGCGCCAACGGGCCAGTCATTATCATCATGCCTGATGGTAAGCGATGATGCAGCCTAAGATGGAGCGCGCAATTGGCAAAAGAATTGTTAAGGTGGAGTATACCACAAAAAAGGTTGAGAATCTCTGACTAAATAAATACGTTATATATTTTAAATTATAACGCTGACTTGGACCATTCCAATTAAACAGTTGATAGTCGATACTTTAAACGGGTAGCACAGAAGCTGTGTAGAATGTTATCAGGCTTAAGATCATGGCTGAGTTACCGGTGAACGCCGATATAGATTCAATCTCTCCCAGACAACTCAGTAACACGATCAACAGTATTAAGGAAAATGGATTTCTTCTTAAGCTACGATATAAACAAGGTACATATCTATTAATTTTTAAAGGTTTCAGTTTAAAAAATACTGTTTCATAAATTTATCTTAAGTATGTATTAGTGTCAATAAATTCATCATCCTGCTCTTATTCTACTCTAAGTTATCGGTACATGTTATGAACATGTTGTGACATAATTTTTCTACATACTTTACGTCCGGCCGCCCGCCTAACGTTAACTTACCTTAGTGGTATTTTGCCTTAGTTGTTTCTGGCTGAGTAGAAGAGACTACCCTTATTTCTTACCGAGGTGTCGTAAGATAATATTAATTGATCTTTATTACAAAAATAAAGTAACCTAACCAAACAAAATTTTATTTTTAAATATATTTCTAAAATGAAATTAATAGTTTATTATTAACAAAGATATAAAAAATGACCTTAGAATGTTTTAAATTATGTATCTAATATTTATGAAAATAATAAGGTTTTCTACACCATAATTTAAACGCTGTTATCAGGTTTGCACTTTGAAACTGCAAAAACTCCGGAACTTTACTTTATTTTCAAGAATACATAAGTCCTTATTAACATAATAAAAACTTTTAAACGATAACATTGAATGTTATCGTTAAATTTTAATACAAAGTATATGCATTAGCTTGTTAAGTATTTAATTCTTGATCTATACTTTATTTTCCTTCATTGGATACTGATATACTAAAATTGATGGGTATTTGTGTTACAGAGAAATTAGAGGTTAAAATTACTACCAGAGATATTAAAGCTATTTATTCGTCTCAATAACAAACTAATCTTTAATATTTAAATGAGTTAATCTTGTATATTTTTTAATTAATGAGTTAATCTGGTATATACGCCGTGTGGTATCAAGTTGAGTAGAAGTTATTGTATATTACCTTACTAGTCTTCGGCTGAGTAGAATAGACCACCCTTATTTCTTACCGAGGTGTCGTAAAAGGCGACTAAGGTAAGTTGACGCACCGTGTGGTATCCGGTTTAGTAGAATATATATATATATATATATATATATATATATATATATATATATATATATATATATATATATATATATATATATATATATATATATATATATATATATATATATATATATATATATATATATATATATATATATTATATATATATATATATATATATATATTCTTATATATATATATATATATATTCTTTTTTTTCTCAATCTCGAATAACTGAAACTGAATCAACGATTTTCCTGAAATTCAGCATGTAGGGGTTTTGGGATAGAAAAATCGATCTAACCAGATTTTATTAAAAAAAAATTATTTATTGTTTTTGCTTTTGGGCATCAAAGAAATCCTAAAATGTAGAATTAAAACCAAAGGATTTTTTTATTGTTAAACGTAATCTTGCCATAGCCGATGGGATATCTGCGCTTTCTTTGTTTTTTTTTTTTAATATTTTTTATATCTCTTAAAAAATCACCGGTCTCGGTCTCGGTCTCGGTCACCCAGGTACTTTATATTAATTGATAATTTATATTATCTGCGTTATAAAATTATGTATTTCTTCCGAATTTCTTATATCACCCTCTCTTTTCTGTATCTAATCATAGTTCCGTTTCTCGTTAACGATTTTAGTAAGATTTAAAATAGAGTTTTTAAATCGATAGTAAATTTACTGAACTGTGCTCAATTCTTAGAATCCCTCCTGTCAACAGGCACTGTGGCACTCTGATTGATTGCCTCATTTAAATCTGGAGGAGATTCGATTATGATTATCTGATCCAGTTGCCTCCCTCGTGAGATGTGAAAATTGTCTTAACAATGAAACATCGGACACAATGACAAACATAGTTAGAGTCTAGAGTTTTAGTTCTTTTATAACTATTTTATAACACAAGTAGTGAAAGATGCTTTAATATGTTTATATCAACATTCAAACCTTATAGTGGTCAACCCTACATAAACAAATTTAAGCCGTTTACAGGAACAGTGCCGCGGTGTGGTATCCGGCTGAATAGAATAGTACCGCCCTCATTTCTTACCGAGATGTCGTAATCGTATTTTACGATATCTATCTATGGTAAGTTGATGTCAGGCAGGCGGCCGGTCGTAAAATACGTAGCCAAATCATATGACAACATGTTTATAACATGTTGCGCCGACCCACGATAAGGGCAGGCGGATGATACGATAATGCAAAACTTTAAGAACTAGACGGTGTGGATTTTTAATGCGCGTTACTGTTGTGAAGTTTTTTTCAGAGCGTCTTCTTTAAACTATTATTTTGGGAGAATTTGTAAAAGTTTAGAGTCCAATGTAAATGCGTTATTTAGACTACTCTCCAATTTACAAAAATAAACTTAGTATTTCATTTTTTTAAATACTTTATTTATCATTTTCTGCACGCAGATATAAGGAGTTGGTTAATTGCTTCTTCAGGTGACAAGAGGGCTGGCTCTTTTTTCGAACAAAGAATCAGCTTAGCGATTAAACACGGAAACGCGCCAGCGTTCTTGGGACTATTCCCCGTGGGCATTATTTGTATAGTCCTAGTGTGTAAGTAATCTAAGATAGATATAACTTGTACATTCTTATTTAGAACTATAAATAAATTAACTAGTTGGTCTTATAACCACTGTTAAAGACTTTCATATCAATTTGAAAGTCAACGCGTCAATGTGTCGCCAATATTCAATTCGATTAGGCCGTTGAGCGCCTAAACCCACCAATAAGTATGTGTAATGCTATAGTCCCTCGGCCTATTACCTGGCAATTTCACAGAACAATCTACGTCGGATCGTGTCGACAGCACACAATGATGTGACACACACCGGCTTTGTAACCGAGAGGGACGGCACTCGCTCCCGCGATTTGTTTACTCAGTGTAGCTTTCCCTTTCGCGGCGTGCGTGTGTGCGTGACCATCTGGCAGGCGGTGGCAGCTTTGCGCCTGTGATGGTGTCGCCCCCACAACCCCGTAAGCCCGTAAGTGTGTGCGTGACTTAGGGTTGCCACCTTTTTTTTGAAGAAAAATAATCATCATCTTCCTGCCCTTATCCCACTCTAAGTGGTGTTGGCAAAACATGTTACAAACATGCTGTCACATGATTTGGCTGTGTTTTTACGTCCTGACGTCAACTAATCTTAGTCTTATGTTACGACACCTCGATAAGAAAGAGGGTGGTCTATTCTACTTTACCGGATACGACACGGTGAGTCAGCTTACCTTAGTCGCCTTTTACGGCACCTCGGTAAGAAATGAGGGTGGTCTATTCTACTCAGCCGGATACCACACGGCGGGTCGACTTACCTTAGTCGCCTTTTACGACACCTCTTTAAGAAAAAAGGTGTTTTTTAAGAAAAATAGTATTGTTCTTTTTAAATCAAAAAAATATATAACTTTTAGGAAATTCAGGAAAAAAAATAGTAGGTACCCATCTATTTTCAATCATTATTTATTTTTCTATGATTATTTACTATTACTTTTCGCTGGACAATGACAAAGGAGTTACAGTTACTAACTAACTTAGCCCCGTAAATACATAAATGACTTTCGTTCAAACATTCCCTGCACAATGCTGCGGGTGCGTTCCACTTGATTAAAAAAAAGCGCGACAATTGAATTAGCGATAAAAATATAGTATTTTTCGTCCTATATTGTTTTTCTATAATATATAGTACAAGTAGGGTTGCCACCCGTATTATATTATATAGTATCGTACTATATTTTAGTCAATTGTACTATATATTATAGAAAAACAATATAGGACGAAAAATACTATATTTTTATCGCTAATTCAATTGTGCCGCTTTTTTTTAATCAACTGTGAATGGAACGCACCCGGAATGTTTGAACGAAACACATTTATGTATTTACGGGGCTTAGTTAGTCAGTAACTCTAACTCATTTGTCATTGTCCAGCGAAAAGTAATAATAAAGAATCATGAAAAAACAAATAATGATTGAAAATAGATGTGTACTATTTTTTTTCCTGAATTTCCTAAAAGTAGGTACTATAGTTTTATGATTTAAAAAGAAAAATACTATTTTTCTTCAAAAAAAAAGGTGGCAACACTATGTACAAGTGACTAAAATATAGTACGATACTATATAATATAGTACGGGTGGCAACCCTAGCGTGACCCAGTCGAATAAATCTAATCTAATACACACAAACATATTGGCGGGCGTGTAATTTTTACGCTTGTGTTGCCGCTACTTGGGGTTCTTTATGCGGTGCGATGATATTATTATTCTGACGATTACGGCATCCTTTATGCCTACAATCAAATAATTAATAAGGGATGAAGTGTATTGTGGCGCGGCAGTTAGTGATCGGTATCAAACCACTTACCTCATTCACGCTTAGGAAGGTAACCATGAAGTTTATTATAACGTGTTTATTGTAATTGCGCTATTGTTTAAACTGAGCTACCTCTTTTATAATTTAATATGCATTTGAAGCAAACATGGGCGATAAAGAGTGTAATGCCTGTAAGAGTTTAATGGTCTAATGTAATTATTTGAAAAATTATCATAAATAAAAAAGTCATTAAATAATTTCATTAATTTATTACGAATAGCCGTGCGGTATCCGGCTGAATAGAATAGTACCACCCTCATTTCTTACCGAGGCGTCTTAAGAGGCGACTAACGTAAGTCGACCCGCCGTGTGGTATCCGGCTGAGTAGAATAGACCAACCTTATTTCTTACCGAGGTGTCGTAAAAGGCGACTAAGGTTCGTTGACCCACCGTGTGGTATCCGGTTAAGTAGAATAGACCACCCTCTTTCTAACCGAGGTTTCGTAAAAAACGACTGAGGTAAGTTGACGTCAGGCAGGCGGCCGGTCGTAAAAACGCAGCCAAATCATCTGACAGCAAGTTTTGTATGTATGTTTTGTATAACATGTTGTGCCGACCCCACTTAGAGTGGGATAAGGGCAGGAAGATGATTAATTTATTACGAAATACTTATACTTAAGTACCTTTGTTGCACATATTACATTTATGATCAATGACAAATGCTGATCGTACATACTCTATACCTACTCCTTCGTAATCTACACTAAATCGATAAACAATGGATGTAAAATACAAGATAAAATGGTAACATATATGTTCTAAATCCTTATGAAACGCTCGAAGGTACAACCGATGGACAGATTTAACTATACAATTTAAATCGATGATATAGATAGATGATGAATCGATGATATATGATGATAGATGTATTAAATAATTGAAAATTTAGTCAATGAAGGTAACATATCTCAGAAATTCTGGGATACATATTCCAAACTAATAAAACGTTTGTTTAAACATTAAAACATTATTGTTTCACTTCGTAAGTTAGCTGACAGAGATCTCTGTCATATGGATAAGTTGACCTTTGTACACTTTTTTTATACCAATAATGTTTTTTCTAACATTTTTATGATACATAAATAAATAAACTGTTTTAAAACTAAAATGACAAATAATTCTTTTGGTTCCGGTTTGTGATTTGTCATATATATGGCTATCAACAGATTATTTTGTACCTATTTGGTACTCTGTGAAGGGGACGCGTTATCATCAATGAAAACAGCGGTTGATTAGTAACTATTGACGTCAAACCGTAGATATCTAATAGATAAAATTAATAACGGATGAGTCAAAAATTATACTCAGCCTTTGTTATATTAAATATAATTTCATATTAAATAAGTCATCATCTTCCTGCGCACTCTTATCCCACTCTAAGTAGGGTCGGTACAACATGTTATTAACATGTTGTAACATGATTTGGCTACGTATTTTACGTAGCCAAACCTTATCCTTATCCTTAACCGGATACCACACGGTGAGTCAACTTATCTTAGTCGCCTTCTACGACACCTTAGTAAGAGGGTGATCTATTCTACTCAGCCGGATACCACACGGCGGAATTTCATATTAAATAAGTAATGTAATAATTGAGACAAAGAAATAATGCCAAAATTATAAAATGTATCAAAAATGAATAACAAAATAGGAACACTAATTTCTGAACTTTCTTGATGGTATAGTTTATATTGCCATGTGGTATCCAGCTGACTAGAATATACCACCCTCATTTTAAAGAGGTGTCGTAAAAGGCGAGTAAAGTAAGTTGACTCGCCGTGTGGTAACCGGCTGATTAGAATAGACCAACTTCATTTCTTACCGGGTTGTTGACGACTAAGGTAAGTTGACGTCATATAGGTCGCAAAATAAATAGAAAAATAAAATAAATACATGTTTAAAACATGTTTTAACAAAAAACATATTTTTTAAATTTAAACTATCGTGAGTAGTATTCATATTTTATGTATAGAACCGGCTATACTCACGTCTTATTTTATCGGTTTCGAAACTAGTCGGGCTAACCCGATAAAATAAGACGTGAGTATAGCCGGTTCTATACATTAAATATGTAACATGTTTAAACATGTGACAACATGTTTAAAACATGTGACAGCATGTTTAAAACATGTTGTGCCGACCCCACTTAGAGCGAGACAAGGGCATTAGAATGATGATATTGTATCACAACACAATAGTTTGACCTAGGTCAGTTTTCTACAACCTTTCCCGTCACACAAATACATACTACCAGCCGCCCACACGTTTTAAGCCGTGACAGATTCACGTAGGTATATTCATCCATTAATCGACATCCCTCGACACTAACTTTTGGGAACTCTACGATGTTTCTGCGCTCAACCATCCCATCTAATGACACGGTAGAAGCCGCTATGATTTAACAGCATTTAAAAAAAAACATCAATAATGTTTGCAAAAGTAATAATAAAATAATTGCGATGTAGTAAAATAGAAAATATATATAATGCTAAATATAGAGTGAACAATCCGTATAACTGAAACATGCAGGATTCGTAAAAACACATGCACAAACCTCCACCATCGCCACCACAATACACAAGCACTACACACTTGCACTATCACAAACTGAACAATCGTTTCGCCCCGATAATGTTTGCGTTAGGTTTTATAAAACACTAATAAGATCTGTCGTATTGTATTGTATTCAGAGTGTTAGGCAATTAAAAAGAAGGATGAAAGAAGAGTGCATGCTGATGAGATGAAAGTAAGGTGGTTGTGTTGTGTGTCAAGATATTGTGCGTGAAGTTGTGTGGATAAAATACAAAATGAGTATATTATGGACAGTTTGAAAGTTGCTGCCATTATAGTAAAGACGAGTGCAAATTAAGATGGTATGGACATAATACGGAGGGATGAAAATCATGTGACCAAACGAGTATTATATATGAATGTAGATGGATATGACTAGAGGGAGGCCGAAAAAGAGATGGTTGGATTGTGTGAAGTATGACATGCATATAAAAAGAGTAGCACCAAAGTTGAATGATAGGAGAGAACGCTAGAGAAAAACGTATCGACCCCACTTAAAGTGGGATTAGGGCATGAAAATGATGACGTTTACAATTGAGCAATTTTAATAGCAAATATTAAACAAAAGTAATGAGTATATTATTTAATATTAAAGAGATTTATATTTTTTTTTACGATTTTGTCGTGGAGTCTATTTCTTGACGATGCTTCGGTTACGGGGCGAAAGAATTGTGGAGATTGTAGTGGTGAATGTGTGCAGTGCTTATGTATTGTTGTGCCATCGGTGTCGGGTAGTTCATGAGTTTTTACAAATTCTGCATGTATCAGGTATGAGAACGAATAGTTCACTCTACATTTAGCATTACATTTATTTTCTTTTATCGCGGATTATAGCAAAATAGTATACTCATTACTTTGTATTATGGATCTCCGCAAAGTAACGCCTAATTCTATAAATTAGAAAATATTAAGATAAAATTTCGTTTACATTTATTATGATACATTAATAATTATTGCTATTTAGTAAACGGTAAAAAACATGCATTGTATGAAACAGTTGACAAGTCGTTCAACCCCCGTTCAGTTTAACAATTATGCGGCTGGCTCATTGTGATGTGACCCTACCTCTCCATCCATTGTGGACACCAATACACTAGCACCACCATAAAAAGACCCCTCCAAACTTATGAAAAAATCCCCCTCATGTCCTCATTAGACACATTATAGAGCGACGAGGTAGATCAAGTAAAGTTGGAAAAATATATACAAATATTATTATCCAGCCCGTTCACAAATATCAATAAGGTATTACCGGCCTCCGGGCAGATTTAAAAAGTTAATAACTGCCGTTTTAAGTTATGACTTAATTTCGTGTCGAAAGAAGTAAACCTATTAAGGAATTTGTAATGTGTTTGTTGCTAAACAAATGTAATTTAGAAGACTTTGTTACTCGCTTCTTCGCTTTTACTTGATACTTTTTATGAATAAGATACGATTACTTGTTATCTTAGTCTTAGGTTCAAGTACTGGACAGGAAGCAAAATTTGTTAAAGTTTTCTATAAAAAATTATACAATAGATACGCTGACAAAAATATAAATTACATCTCATATCGGATTTTTTTTATATACAGTTGTCTTTATTTGGTATATATACATTTCTATGTATTTATTTACAGCGAAAATACACAAATTATATATATTAAATTACTTACACGCTGGTACTATTCACTGTGTGGTAACCGGCTGAGTAGAATAGACGACCCTCACTTCTTACCGAGGTGTCGTATAAGAGGACTAAGGTAAGTTGACCCGCCGTATGGTATTGGAATATTATATTCTGCCGGATACCACACAACTACAAAACATTTATATCAAGTTATTTATGTAAAAGTAGCAAGTGAAAGTATTATTCGGATAAGAAATAGCCAACTGGTAAAATTTAAGCTTTCACCATTCAAACTGCGTTTTCTGCATTTTCACTTGTCACTAGTTACCTGAACCAATAAACGACAGATAACTGCAGGCCTTTTCTATAGATGTTTGTCATCTTTGAAAGCGAAAGGCAGTAATCGCTACGTTTACACGGCGGGCTGGTCATCGCAGCGCCGACGTCTTGACATCGACCTTGTTATCGCTCAATATTTAGGTCAATTAGATTAATTATTAAACTGAGGGTTGTTTGTTGCTATTCAAGAATATTCGAGCAGTTGAGATTTAAAATTATTGACACTAAGAGACATTCAATCATAATCTATGCTTATTATAAAATAAAGCTCACAAAACCTGTCTGTGCGTATGTGATCGATTTTTTCGTAATCTACTAAAAGAGCTATTCTTGAGAAAGATTTGGGCTAATAGTGCATTCTCCGAACTGATTTTGATGTGACTTTCAAATTAAGAAAGTGAAGCTTTACGTGGTTTTTTAAACCAAAAATTATTTATGTGTATTCTGAAAGAAATCGCTTATAAGCGATAAGGCCGCCTTTTGTGCAGTACAAATTTTTTATTTTTGTTTAGCTTTAATCAAATGTTTATATTTATAAAATGTGGTGTACAATAAAGTATAAATAAATAAATATTCTAGTGTTTGCTATTCTGACTTAAGACTACACAAAAATCATACAAATACGTTAAGCTTTTGCAGCTTCAAAACGTAACATGCTTAAAAACACACGCTAAGCAACAATCTTCCACCATTATAATATTAGTTGAATATTTACCCTCTATATACGAGTGTTAAATATGAATTTTGAATGGATATGTGTGGAGGGAGGCCGAAAAGAGGTGGTTGGATTGTGTGAAGTATGACATGATTATAGTTATAAAAAGAGTAGCTCAAGAGTTGAAGAATGTAGAAGAGAATAGAAGAGAGAAACATGTAGTGCCGACTTAGCTTAGAGTGGATTAAGGGCGGGAGAATGGTGATATATCAGACACTATAACATAATTTCATATATCATTTCAAGTAGAACTAATATAATATAATGCTGTATATTAAATTATTGTAATACTGACATGTTCGTGTCAACAAACTTATTGATTTCAATCGATATCGATTTATCGATCTTGCTTTACCAAAATAATTCATTTAACAATCGATCGGTCATTGTTTTCGTTCTTTCAGTAATTTCCGACATCATTTATAATGATAAAGTAATTTGTCAATATTCGACGTGAACGATTGTAAAGTATAATTGTATTGCGTCGATATTAAATAACACGTGCCGTTCTGTCAAGTTTCCTTGTGGATGAATTAATTGGTTTGTAAGATCAGTAAATTGTCGATGAATTCGTAATTAAATATTTTTCCTTTAGGTAATTAATTACTTCTTAGGAAATTACATAATTATATAATTTATAGAAGTAGGCGTTATTTTCCGGAATTCCATAGTACAAATGTTATGAATTATTTTGCTATAATCCGCGTATTTTAAGAAAATATATCCATCCTCCTGTCCGTATCCCACTCTAAGTGGATTCGGTACAGCATGCTATAAACATGTTGGCACATGACTTTACAACCGGTCGCCTGCCTTACTTTAACCTACCTTAGTTGTATGTATGACAGCTCGGTAAGTAAGTGGGTGGTCTATTCTACTCACACGGATACCAAAGGGCTTTGTTAAGAAAATGTATGTAATGCTAAATATAGAAAGCAAAAACCGTTCTCATACCTTATACATGCAGGAGTAGTTTATAGTATAGGCATTGAAAATGATTTTTATAATATGATAAAATTATAAGTGGATGTTTAAGACAATATGTTAGATCGCAGAAGAAGCTTGCATATTATTGTATGCATTTAGGATATACACAAGTCATGCACCTATGTTTTCTTTGCATAGTTTTTTTATACTTCAAGGTTGTCTGTCTGTTATCGCTATTCTGCGATAAGACCTTCTTATTATTTAAACGAAGAACATAAGAACTTTTTTCATCTACATACAGTACATGAAGTTTCAAATTCCTGGTAAATTATTTTACTTAATAAAAGTATGGAATAATGCCTTTCAAATCTCAGACATTCATCATTCATTTATTATTTTCCTGCCCTTATCCTACTCTCAGTGGGGTCGGCACAACATGATATGAACATGTTGTAACGTGATTTAGTTCATTATTTTATGATCGGCGGTTTAAAAAAAACTCGTCTGCTGGGAGCTATAGTCGAGTGCGCCACGTAAACCAGCAGAGATAGAATAAAGTAATGTAGAGTATTGTAGATCTATAAAAATACTACCAAAAAGTTCGCGACAGCATGTCTCTGTCTCGCATGGTTAACTAACAATATCTAATTTTATATTCAAAATTTCACACCTAGTCTTATCTTACTAATATTATAAATGCGACAGTTTGTAAGTATGGATGTATCTTTGTTTTTTCTTCACGGCGAATCCGCTGAACCAATATCAATGAAATTTGGTATAATTATTCTTTATGCACCGGAATAACATAAAGGCTATAGAAATCGCATTAATTCTACAAGAATAGAATGACGTGGAAAAGCGCATCTATTTTATCGACCTATCACGAGACAACATTCTACGCGAACGAAGTTGCGGGTTAAATATGGTTATTAATAAAATAAAATCAAGACCGCTGCCGATAAATATCCAAAGGTTTCTGCAAACCTTACTTACACCGGAGTAAATACAGATCTAACTAAAGAGACAATATCCCCGGCGTTAAAAGGCCAGCCCGAGAGGACCGGCGGAGGGGCCGCCACCCTCCTTGCGAAATTACTACATTTGAAGCGAACAACTTTTTATGAGAAATAAGCCGCGCTATGAATCTGGAATTATAAGCGAATCGAGCGAAGTACGTCGGTATTGATTAAATCAAGCAATGTTGCAAATTTGACTAGCTTTTGTTAATGTTTCGCAATTGACCTAAGACTACAGACTAATTAAGTTGATAAATGACTTCATATTCGATACATTATTTTATACTTTTTATATCCTAAGCCTTGTTTCATTGTGTTCATCATGGTTTTTAGGAATTTTTATTGAAATTAAAGAAATTTATATTTATGTTACAGCAGCATTGCGCGGAATGATAGTTTTCCATATAAACTGTATCAATAGAAAAGTTGGTTTAAAGATTTACATAGAGAGTGTCGTACGCAAAAAACAAATAATAAATATATTTTTTTTATAAAGTAGATAGTTGTAGAAGACGTAATATTAGTTTTTAATGACAATTTTTGGTATAACTCTTATAATAATAATTATATTTATTTTAGTCGTAAGTTTTCTTTTCAGTTTTTATAACTTTGCGTTAGTTGATTTATTTATTTATTCAATGGACAATAAACAATAGATACATTTTATTTACTTAAATTAAATTATTCTGATCTCATGTTCTGATCAATGTTCTATTAATTAGATACAGGTTATCTCGTCATTCGTAAAAATAATTAAAGCTACCTTACAACAATAATGTCAATAATATATCATATATAATGTCAATCTCAATGTCAATAAGAAGTCACAAAATAATAATTAACAATAATTTTATGTAATAGTTAACGATAGTTAGTTCAAAACTCAAAAATCAGATAGCGCTATTACATTTCGTCGATTCTACATTATTATCTAATATTTCTAATACAGATAACTAAATGACCTTTATAGGAATTATCTATCGAGTTCATTATTAAACCGCGTCCAATCGAAAGATAATATCGGCGTAATTAAATAAGCACTTTAATCGATTCGTAGTAATAAAAATGCTGACATTTCAATTGTTTTCAAATCCAAGGACGTCTTCGATATAAATATCATATTTTCAATTAAACTAAAATCTAATATAATTTATTGATCTATATCATTAAGAGTAAAAATTTAAAATATGCTTCATTCAAGTAAACTTGTAAACAAGTACTTTTGAATCGTCAACTCTACTGCTGGTTCGGAAAGCTGTTCCGTATAAAAAAATTCAGCGTTTGCTCTTTTAAAAATAGTACCTGCTTGACCGAATATTGCTCGGTAATTTTTTACAAAAAAATAAAAAAAAATAGTTGGGTGGGGGCTCCATCTTAGGATTTTAGGTCCTCGAGATTGCCCGTACCCCGAATAGGCTACGCTGACTTGACGATTTACGGCAAAAATAGTGTTTTATATTAAATGTAAATTTTTTATAATGCCCATAAACAATCGCAAAGCTTTGCTATTTTGGTCGTGCAGTCTATCTCCTGATGATGGAGGGCGAAACGATTGATGAGTTTGTGATAGTGAACGTGTGTAGTGCTTGTGTATTGGAGACGGTGGTGGAGGTTTGTGCATGTGTTTTTACGAATCCTGCATGTATCTGGTATGAAAACGGATTGTCCACTCTACATTTGGCATTATATACATTTTCTATTTAATTCATCGCGGATTATAGCAAAATAATTTTATTATTACTTTTGTAGTAGTTACATTCTTTCTTGTCTAGTAAAGGTTCGAAGAGAGATACATCTACACATTGTTATCATCTAAATAATCCTCAACAGTATAGTAGGCTCTGTATTAGCCTCTTTTAAACGAACAGGTGAATAAATAAAATCGTAAACAAATTTCCATCGAAATGTTACATAATACGAGCGTGAGATATTCCTCAGTGGGCGTCGGGAACGGAATGCCGGAGGAAAGCAGACGGCCTTGACACCACAATATTTGGTGCGCCTAGTACAACCCCATACAAGAACTGTTCGAGTTAGATTCGAGAACAAGCAGTATAACAACGGCCCAAAACCTGTTGTGCACAGACTGTGGACGCTAATAGCAGTGTAATGTGCGAGTGTATTGAGCTTTCACGCCCCGTGCGCGAGCTATCACTAACACGGTAATTAAGATGAGATACGATCATTTATTTGTAAAGTTTGTTTTTGAGCAAAACTCACCATCCTGCTGCCCTTAGATGCCCTAATTAGGGTCGGCACAATGCGTTGTCACATGTTTTGGCTTCGTATTTCACGACCAGCCGCCTGCCTGACGTCAACTTACCTTAGCCGTATATTAAACTTTTTAAGCCGTTAATAACACTCTAAGTGCGATTACCTCACCATGTTTACATATGTATTCACATGATTTGGCTTCGCATTTTACGACTGTCCGCCTGCCTGACGGCAACTTACTTTAGCCGTATTTTAAAAATTTTAAGCCGTTAATACAACTCTAAGTGAGATCGTCATATCATGCTTTAAACATGTTGTTACTTGATTTGGCTAGGTATTTTACGACCGGACGCCTGCCTGACGTTAATTTACCTTAGTCGCCTTGTACGACACCTCGGTAAGAAATGAGGGTAATTTATTCTACTCATTCGGATTCCGAAAACACGGCGTTTCTACTTACCTTAGTCGTATTTTACGACACCTTGGTAAGAAAGAGGGTGGTCTATTCCACTCAACCGGATACCACACGGCGGGTCAACATATATTAGTCGCCTTTTACGATACCACGTTAAGAAAAAAAGACGGTCTATTTATTCTACTCAGCCGGGTATCACAAGCCGGGTCGACTTACCTTAGTCGCCGTTTACGACACATCGGTAAGAAATTAGGGTGGTCTATTCTACTCAGCCGGAGACGTCGTGAAAGTTCACTATTTAGAATATTGTTCATCGCGCATTCTCATTTATTTGTGTACCGAAAAAAAGAGAAAACAAACGATTAAAAACGGCCCACGTGAACGTATTCGTGCGGACAATATTTTAAAACAAAATGTCACACGCTTTCCACGGGTGTCTCCACCCCCGCTTGTCTGGGAGGTTGAGGGGAGCGGCGAGGGCTGGGGCGCCCCCTCCTACCAGTGGGGTGTCATTGTGGACTGTGGTGTCGTAACTCCGCGAACTTTTTAATTTACAATTAGGTAGCTTCCCATTTCTCTGCCCTATTTAGACTCCATTTTACCGGCAGCCACAAGCGAAGCCTGTAATTAAAATTTACTTATCATTGCCCTTCCAAATATACACATTATTTGGAATTATATAATGCAAATTTTTAATTTTCTAACATTAACATTCTTTAGAAATCAAATTAGTAAGGGCATACACAATTAACCGATACTTTGAAATAAAAAATTAAATAATAGGTAACAAAAATATTAAAAAATCAATCGAAACTGTCGATTCTACTACAATAAGGTAAGGTTCTTCTAGATAGTTTATTAAAAAAGGTATGACCGTCGTTAAAAAAAGTATGAAGTCTCTACACCAAAAGAAATAAAAAAAGCATGCTTTTTTATGTCTTTTCGTATAACTTGGCTAGAAAAAATTCTGCGAAATAAATAAAATTTCAAATCATACTGATGTCTAAGCACTAGAATAGACCAACCTCATTTCTTACCGAGGTGTCGTAAACGGCGACAAAGATTAGTTGACAAAGCGTGTGTTATCCGGTTCAGTAGAATAGACCACCCTTTTTCTTACCTAGGTACCGTAAAATACTACTAAGGTAAGTCAACGTCAGGCCGGTGGCCGGTCGTAAAATACGTAGCCAAATCATGTGACAACATGATAATGATGATTATAACATGTTGTGCCGACCCCACTTAGCGTGGGATAAGGACAGAAGGATGATAATTTATTTCTAACCACCTGGGTAGATAAGTTTTTTAATGACTAACATTATAATCTACGTCTTAAAATAACAGTTCAGCACTTTCAAAGAGACGTAGTTTTGCAAACAAATAAATCAAACCGGTTCACAGTTAACAGCGGGAGGCGACAAACTACTTATTGTCAGTACAAGACAAATCATTAAATATTTTCACAATTTACGTTTTTCAACCAAAACTTTGTCTGGCAATGTAATTTAGACAAAATTACGTGTGATAAAAACTTAAAACGTTGTCAGTAACGGATTAAGTTTATTTAAAAATATTTTTGTTATATGTTTATGTTGTTTAGCTGTTGACTATTTTTTATTATCAATTTATCACACAACATTAATAAAATACAAATATTAATATATACTGACCTTCCTCAACAGGTGTGCAGTATTTTCGTTTTTTTTTTATATCTTGCCGCACAAAAATTTATTAAGTTACGTGATTCGCGAAAACTTAGCCACCATACTTGAGACGATCTACGAGTACGTGATTATGACTCGTGTAGAAAGCTTTTAATTTTAAGTTTTTAATGAATTGAAAACTAAATCAGGTTTTTCTATCAATAGGTATACAGTTTGTTTCAAAGTTCAGGAGAATAATCGCAAAATACTTATAGATAAAATAAAGTTTTTTTATTAGTAGTCAGGCAGTCGTGAGTAAAGCCTGCAAAGCAATATCCTGTAAATTTCTATATTTAAAATCTAAAACCATCTACATAAAGAAAATAAATGATACGAATTAAAGAATATAAATCGAGTGACATGAAAGTTACGAGGCCTCTTAAAAAGATCATAGCATTTTGTATCTTAAAGTAGGGTCTACACGACAGCGACTTTGGTCGCCGGCGACTCGCTGGCAACTGGAAAATTGGCGTGTGGACGTGAATATTAACAGACTTAAAGTCGCAACAATAGCGGCGACCCGATTGCTGCAAATCTATAAAGTTGCTGGTCGCCATCGAAAAAAGTTTAAAATGGTGCACTTTAATAATTATTCACGTGAGTTTGTAGTGGAATTTATTAAATAAATTATTTACAGAAATTCACTTGCATTGTGGTTGATTAAAAGTAAAGTTGCCTTTCTAAAGACATTACAATTAACGAAGCACACAAGAACAGAAAAATTTCATCGATAATTCGCAGAGGTCCATTCACATCTACTACCAAATGGACAATGAACACAAAAGCGGACACAAAAGCGACTGTCCAGTCGACGGCGATCAAAGTCGCTGCGTAAGAACTCTGCATTAGACATTTAGAAACAAAAGCTCTAATGAAACACGCAAAAATAGAGGAGACAAACTTCATAAAATATATTGCATTTTAAACAACAGAAATAAGAACGTCATGACTTTGGAGTCGAACTCGCTTTGGTTCATTGTACGCTTTTACACAGGAGCCATGTTGAATCGATGCAAACGCGTCACTGCATAGATATATCCACGAAATCCCGAATATAAAAGCGAATTGCATTGTATTTTGTGAGATACAGGGTTCTTTTATCCGTCGATATATTTTTCACAACGTTCGAGCCTTCTGCGAGAGTAAATAGAACCGTTACATTAAGCACTATCACTAACCAAAAAATACTTCAATTTAGTTTTTTATATAAAACTAGTGGCACCCGCAACTTTGTTAGCGTTAACTTAGATGTTTAAGTAGCCTCGAAAATTTGGCTTATTCCAGACAGAAAATTTAGAATTTTTAATACTATATGTTGACCTGATGTAAAAGTAATAATAAAATTATTTTGCTATAATCCACGATGAAGTAAAATAGAAAATATATATAATGCTAAATGTAAAGAATTCGTAAAAACACATGCACAAACCTCCACCACCGCCACCACATTACACAAGCATTACATACGTTCACTATCACAAACTCAACAATCGTTTCGCTCCGCAACCGAAGCATTATCAGGAGTTAGACTCCACGACAAAATCGCAAAGCATTTTTAAATTTGTAATTGATCAATATAAGTACAAACACAAGTAATATATTATGACCGGTACCTATTTGTAAAATAACAATATATTATATTAATATCATATTTCATTCTGGTTCTGTCATAACTTACATTACTAAGTTAACCCCGGTAGCCCAGACAAAAGTACATTCTATAAACATCCTTACACCCGGATAGGAAGAAACGTCGACTAGAAATAACTATAGAAGGGCAATCACTTCGTTTATTCGTGAGCTCGGAGCTATTTTTAGCAAACCGATATCCCTCAGCCAATGGAGCATTTCCAAAAAACTATTAAGTTGCAGTAACTAACAGTCACTTGCTATTTTGGGTAACGTTGAGAATAATGAACTCAATATAATATGTTTATCGCCTTATACCTTCAAATATAAATCATAGTCTACAGACAGACCTCGAATAACTAAAATATATATTTTTTTAAATAAAAATTATTTCCAGTCTAATTAAATTTTGGGATTTGAAAAGTATTTAACTATATTATTATAAATATTGTAACCATAGGAGGTGTATAGTTCGGCCGTGTGGTTTCCGGTTGAATAGATTACCCTCATTTCTTACCGGGATGTCGTTAAAGGCGACTAAGGTAAGTCGTTACCCACCGTGTGGTATCCAGCTGACTAGAATAGACCACTCTCATTTCTTACCGTGGTGTTGTAAATGGCGACTTAGGTAAGTTGACGCACCTTGTGGTACCCAGTTTAGTTTAGTGTAGAAGGCTTTGATGTCAGACGAGCACCCGGTCATCAAATACCTAGCCAAGTCATGTGACAACATGTTTATAACGTGTTGTGCCAGCACCATTTAGAAATGGGATAAGGGCAAGAGGATAACGAGTAGGAGTATAGTTGTTTAAATTGCTTCAAATAATAATTGGGAATATTATTCTTATATTATGTAATCAAAATATTAGAATTAAACTTTTTATCTAAATCTATTTCTTGCTTTGTAGTGAGAGATATGGTTTGTTTTTAGTATATATTTTTTGTATGAAAACTGAGGACGTATTATGCTTCCTACATTCAGCATTACATAAATTTTAATTTATACACAAATTATAGCAAAATAATATTATATTCTTTTTTGTATTATGGAATTCCGCAAAGTAAATCCTACTTATTTAAATTACCGTCAAGAGTTTTAGTCAACTTTTTTATCAAATTTGAATGTGAATTGATTAACTTATGCATATGCTATAATACATTACTTGCACCATTAATAAAATATATTATTAATTACAATATTCTTTTATATAACTCGTGTAAACCAAAACCATTTTCACGACATCCTTGTCTTTCAAAAATTTAATACACAATTGTCATAATATAAGAAACGTAATACAAAGCAACAAAAATCTTCCGATGTCAAAGACTTCCTCTCTTTCTCTATGTCACTGTTATACATCCCTCGGGATACTTTCACTTTCCGGGAAAAATATAAATCTAAAAGTATTTATTTCGCTGTGAGATAAACGTGAGCCAATAGAAATATTATTATTTTACGATCTCAGATAGAAGGGAACTTCGTATATTTTGTGATGTTTTAAATTGCATAGAGACATTGCTTTTGAAATAACAGTTAGTCTTATGAAATGATTGTTCAAAATAACTAGCTTTTACCCGCAACTTTGTTTGCGTGGACTGTAATTGCGTGATAGGTTGATAATAGATAGCGCTTTTTAATAGCATCCTATTACTGTAGAATTAACAGGATTTCTATAGCCCGTATGTTATTCCGGTGTATAAGCAATAATGGTGCCAAATTTCATCGATATTGGTTCAGCGAATTCGCCGTGAAAGAGTAACAAACATACATCCATACTCACAAACTTTCGCATTTATAATATTATAGTAGATAGTAGAATTAGTAGGATAGGATTTTGTGTTCATATACCGCTAAAATGCAATAATTTCAAAATTATTAACAGACAATAATATTTGACGTTAATGTTCTAAAATTTTTGACAGATGCAAGAAAAGCTATACAAAAACAGTTTGCAATTATTTTAGTTTAGCTAGTGTAATATCTTTTTAATCTATTTCGCAATAATAAAGAATAGGTGTTTTATATTCACGCAGATGTATCTAAGATTTGTTGTTAATTAATAAATTAGTTAAATACATAAATTGATAAGAGAACGGGGCTACCGGATGAAAATGAGATAAAATCGGAATAACGCCGATTTAAACTATCTTCGTGCAGTCGTAAAATCGTAAGCAGAATGTCCCGTTAGGGCGTCTTTTATCGGAGGCCCAACAAAAAACCTTCACAAAACTCACCGCCACCCTCGACTGTGGGCAAAAAATCCGAAGCAGAAAGAAAGGACCACAAATTAAGGAATAGCATTGGAATGTTGCACCCGTAACGCATCGAGAGCATTATTAACTATTAAAATATAGCCACGTCGCATCCTATTGTTCAGATGTTTGATTTTATATCGATGGATTTCGTTACTTTTTTGATAAATTTATATGGCGTGCGTGTGATAAGCCGTGTGGTATCCGGCTGAGGAGAGAGATAGACCACCCTCTTTTCTTACCGAGGTGTAAAAAGCGTCTAAGGTAAGTTGATCCACCCTGTGGTATCCGGTTTTAATAGAATAGACCATCCTCTTTCTTACCGAAATGCCGTAAAATACAACTAAGGTCAGTTAAGGTCAGGCAGGCGGCCGGTCGTAATATACGCAGCCAAATTATCTGACCAAATGTGTATAACATGTTGTGCCGATTTATAAATCTCTTTAAACGATATACTATACCGTCTATTTTCTGTTTGTTATTCACCTCTTTTATAATTTTAGACTGGTTGGCTGGAAGAGATTCCGATTCCGGAATATGCCCGCCATTGCAAATTATGTTGTTTTCATTTTTACTTTTATTGATATTTTTATTGATTATTAATGAAATAAATAGATTACAAACAAACAAACATATTTTTAATTATATTTGGACAAAATGTTAGTTATATACATAGTAACATAATTATAACGTGATACTCGTATCACGTCATATTTTGTCAGATCGCCATCCATTAATATTTCCAACATCCACCTCGAGAAAACATTGACAACATTTAAAACTTTAAGCTGCCCTAATCGAAGAAATTAAAGTCATTTTACATGGTACTGGAGCAGATAAATGCTTCTATAAAAGCTATTATACAATATTTTACACACACATACTAACACAAACACACACACACACACACGAATACAAACGTTCACACAAATATTGTTTGTATTTAACAGTTATATGTAAAATCAACCATAAAATACAAATAAATACGCAATAATTAAAATTAATATTTATAAGTATGAAGATACAGGCGGATACGCTTTCATTGAGGTATTCAATGTCAAAACAATGTTCTTCAATGGGCTGTTCAAATACAAAATACGAAGGCATGGGAAAAAACATGTTCAAACGACGACACACAAGCTGCAGGCTCGCCGCACGTGGCAATGGGCCTTTCCGTTACTGACATCAGGTAAAATTTTTTACGACCAATTTGAAATTATGGAATATACTAGAAATGTATCAGTCACGGTGCACTTTGGGGTTGTTAAAAATAAAAATTCTCACATAGGAAACTTAATATTGTATAAGTACTGAGCTTAATATTGCTTATTAATATTACTTAATATTGCAATGTTTCTATATTCAATTAACCAGTAATAATTAAGTTTGAGGTTTGGAATCTCTTTATTGCACAAATGAATATAGAAAAGATAAAAAAATAACATAATGTGCAATGGCGGGGTTATGCCGGAATCGGAATCTCTTCCAGCCGACCAGTCTTAAATTAAATTTTTATCCCCCTCTAAGTGGGGTAGGCACAACATGTTATAAACATGTTGTCACATGATTTAGCTACATATTTTACGACTGGCCGCCTGCTTGACCTCAATTTACTTTAGTTGTATTTGAAGACATTTCGGTAACAAAGAGGGTGATCTATTCTACTCAACTGGTTACCACACGGTGGGTTAACTTACCTTAGTCGCCTTCTATGACAGCTCGGTAAGAAATGAGGATGGTCTATTCTACTCAACCGTATACCACACGACGGGTCGATTTACCTTAGTCCTCTTTTACGGCATCTCAGTAAGAAATTACGGTGGTCTATTCTACTCAACCGGATACCACACGGCGGGTCGATTTACCTTAGTTGTATTTTACGGCACCTCAGTAATAAATTACGGTGGTTTTTTTCTACTCAACCGGATATCACACGGTGGGTTAACTTACCTTAGTCGCCTTTGACGACACCTCGGTAAGAAATGAGGGTGGTCTGTTCCACTCAGCCGGATACCACACGGTGTAACCCAGTTTTCAGTTTAAATGCAGTCTAATGATATAATTCAAAGCAATATTCATCCAATAAGCAGGTAGCACTTCATCAATCAAAACATGCGTACAAATTTAATGAACTTGTTTTAGAGGCTGTTGTTCACTTTCAAAATAAAGTGATTTAATAACTTTTAAGTGTTGATGTAGTGAACATAGGTGCCATTTTGATTTATTGTGCTTAACTGAACGGTCTGTTGGCTTCCAAGGTTAAGATAATGTGTTAACACTTATATAGTATTCTCCTTTTTGTAACCATTTTAAATGTATAATGTAATGTGTAAAATATGCTAAAGGCATTTTTTCGCAGAGCCGAAAATGTTAATTTATACGTATTTGTTGTAAAAAACGAGGCCCCAGAATAGCTCAATTGCGCTATTTTAAGATTATATACAATATTTTCATCAACATCGTGTGGTATCCGACTGAATAGTATAGTACTACCCTCATTTCTTACCGAGGTGTCGTAAAAGGGGACTAAGGTAAGTTGTTTCAACGTGTGGTATCCGGTTTAGTAGAATATACCACCCTCTTTCTTACCGAGGTGTGGTAAAAGGGGACTAAGGTAAGTTGTTTCAACGTGTGGTATCCGGTTTAGTAGAATATACCACCCTCTTTCTTACCGAGGTGTTGTAAAATACGTAGCCAAATCAAGTGACAGCATGCTTATAACATGTGCCGAGTGCCGACCCCACTTAGAGTGGGATAAGACCCGAAAGATGATGATACAATATTTTCATCACTGTAGCAATATTCTATTCTATCTCTTTCAAATATTTTAACCAATCACATTCACGACAGTTACTTGTAAATATTTTCAATTACCAAATTTGTCGTTTCTATGGTAAAAACCGAGAATAACGTCTATAACAAACTAAACATCCATATTCATATATCAAACTCATTTTATAATTGCAAGTAGGCCTGTCTGTTACATTTGTGGCTAGCATTATATAACTGAGTAACATAATCAATGGATTGAAATCCCCAGTATTCTTTTTGAAAAATTAATAGATTTGACGTATTATTTGGCGCCAATAAATTCCGGGTACAACTGTAGTTTACAATAGGGATTCTAAACGAAATCTTTGTCTAACAATACAATTATTATATTTCATGGGACGCGAAAACTATTCAAATAATAGTCAAATTTAATTAACAAAAATAATACCTTAATAGCGTTAAGTATATACGTAATATGCCTTTTTTACGTATATGTTTCAGCAATCTCTTTAACAATAGCATTACAAAGAAAAATATCTTGAAACGTAGATAGTCCTGGGCGGTGAAATGAGTTGCCCTTAGCGTGCAAGGGTGTGAGACGTTCGAAATTCATAGATGGTACAAGTTATAGACTTAAGATTTTTGCATTTATTTGGTTACATCTATCTATCTATCTATCTAATTTCGGGGACGCCTGTCGGTTCAGGGCGATTGGTCAGCTCCTATTCCACCCATTTCCCCATGTTGGGACAAGTGTTTCACTGCTGTCCCGGCAGTGTCAAATTTGGTTACATACACATCTATACTAATATATAAAGCTGAAGAGTTTGTTTGTTTTATTGTTTGAACGCGCTAATGTCAGAAAATACTAGACCGACTTGAAAAATTCTTTCAGTGTAATATAGTGTATTTATTAAGGAAGGCTATAGGCTATATAACATCACGCTAAGATAAATAGGAGAGTAGCAATAAAAAATGATACGAGAACGGCATAATTAAAAGCTTTCCTTGCATGTGCTGAGTGAACGGTAATAGTTATTCAAAAATTATGTATTACAAAATTAGTTCACAGGTGATTTGAAAAGGTGTACATTATCAGTGGATAAACTAGACCTTTACGGATCAACCGCTTTTCGCATTTAGGCGTCACTACGCCTAAATCCTACTAATATTATAAATGCGAAAGTTTGTGAGTATGGAAGTACTTTTGTTACTCTTTCACGGCGAATCCGCTGAACCAATATCGAATCGTTCTTGAATTTTTTACCGAGGTGTCGTAACAGGCGACTAAGGTAAGTTTACGTCAGGCAGGCGGCCGGTCGTAAAAAACCTAGAAGAAAACAAGTGTTGAATATTACAACATGTTTAAAACATGTTGTGTCGACCTCCATAAAAGTCGGATAAGGGCAGGAAAATGATCATTTTATCGGACGCTCGCTGGAGTTAGGCCCCCGAGGCGTTCGATGCATCTGGTGCTCCCGATGCATCGTCCAGCGGAGGGAGGGGCCACTTTCAGTGAGGCCCCGACCCAGAGGTGGCGCAATCTGGGGTACAGAGTTGCTGCTGGCGGGGATGGGGGGCAATGTCTCTTCATAGGTACCCTATCCCCGCCACCAGCAACGTAGTGGAGCACACAGGTTATTTTAGTTGGTGCGAGTCCGACATAACGGTCGCCTGTCCCCTTCGGGCGGTGGTACCCATAAGGGGTTTTTTCCTGTTAAAAAAAAAGAAAAAAGGAGAATGATGATAAATTATGTTTGTAAAGAATATTGTCAAAAAATATTCTCTTATAACTTGCACTACACCCCGAAGGAGTCCAGTTAGATGGGACTCTCCCGCTCCGCCATAAATCTTAGGACCCTCGACCGCCACCCGGTTTCACTCCGAAAATATCTATAAATACCTTCTTCTACCTACATATTTCAAATAATAACGGCACCATCGGAATTGAGTGACAAAGTCAGACATTATATCGATTGCGCATCGAGTTTTAGGACTAAACAAATAATATAGAAATAGTTATTTTTTAACGTTATAAATTTAAAATTAAATTAAATGAAACGCTGTGTGGTAGACGGCTGAGTAAAATATGCTACCCTCATTTCTAACCGAGGTATCGTAAAAGGCGACTAAGGTAAGTTGAACTGCCGTGTGGTATCCGGTTGAGTAGAATAGACCACCCTCTTTCTTACGGAGGTGTTGTAAAACAAGACTAAGATAAGTTGATGTCAGGCAGGTGGCCGGTCGTAAAATACGTAGCCAAATCATGTTACAAAATGTTTATATCATGTTGTGCCGATCCCACTTAGAGTGGGATAAGGACAGAAGAATGACGATGAGGATGATGACAAATAAAAAGAAAATGTCTTGATAATTTTAATATGGTTGTTATATTAAATTTATTTTATGTTTATAAAATTTTGTATAAGTTTTCTGGCATTTTTATATAATTGGTGTGACAATTACGTATTAAGTAAATAAATATAATAAGGATATTGATATTTTAGTCAATACTGTTCTTGTATTTTTTTACGATTAAGTGCCTTTTTAAGTAGCAAAAAAAATGAATCGATTTGGTTAAGTGCAATTACATGATGTACATTTTCCAAATCCTTTGATACTCTGATGTTTAGTTATTACCTCTTGCTTTTCTATGTGCATAAATCGATCGATCACCATATTAATATCAAATTTAAAAACTATATTAGGTAACCGTATTAAACGGGATACACAATACATGTAGTAGTAAAAATTATTTGAACAAAGTGTCGCTAACTGTTAGTATTAAAGGGGTGGCAGTATTTAAAAATCAAATTTCCACAGACGCTATATTGCTACAGACGATTTCTATCGGCCTCTCCCTCGCGCCCTCCCCTAAACCATCCCGCCCGCCCTACGCACAAGCTTTAAAAACCGCCGAATCGCTACCAAGTTCACTCTTTGTTTTCAACAATTTATTAAATAACTTATCAAATTAAACAAATATATATTAACTACAACTCTATAAACTCGGCTAGTTTTAACAACGACAAGTTTTAATACGATGTAAACACATCAGTGTTTAAGTGTGACGGAGTGACTCCATTCTCTTTCTCCATCTGTTCTTTCTTCCATTTAATCAACTGTAATTAAAGTATTGTGTTAAATTTATAATTTTTCGATCACATTACGTCCGTTCAATATGTTTTATTTATTGTGGAGTTAATAATTAATATAAGTATTCCAAAGATAAACACAAAACATGTATAAAAAATCCCAAGGTTTCTAATATTTTCCATTCAAGATTGGTATTATTTTATAACTGTCTCCCAAGGGCTTTAAGTTGTTGCGACCCTTTATTTTCCGGCAAAATTAGTTAACAGTACCTTAAAATTGGGACATTATATTTATTTATTACTTGTTCCCAGGTGGTACGTAATTCCATCGGGTACTCACTTTTACTAGGAATGGGCCTACCAAAAAAGAAACTTTTCATCTAAGGAATGGGCCGATATGCAACCTGCATATCTCTAGAGAATTCTATCACCTCCTATACTCCTATACTATACTTCTATCCCTCATGATGTTTTCCTTCACCGAAAAGCGTATGATAAATTGCAATTATCATTTCAAATTATTTGAATTGGAAAAACTCATTGGTGTCTGCCCTGGGTTTGAACCCATGACCGCCTCGAAAGAGTCGTACGGTGTTACCGCTGGGCTATCACAGTTTAGTTTATATATTCTCTATACTAATATATAAAGCTGAAGAGTTTGTTTATTTGATTGTATGAACTCGCTAATCTCAGAAGCTACTCGCTAATCTCAAATTTTTTTGAGTGTGAGATAGTCCATTTAGCGAGGAAGGCTATAACATCACGCAAAGATGAATAGGAGAGGAGCAGCAATAAAAAATATTGCGAAAACGACAAAATTTCAAGCTTTCTTCTATCTTTTAAAGCTTTTTTCAAATTGATTCACTGATTCCCATGCGGGCGAAGCTGCTGCTGTATTAAATATATTGCATAAAATGATACTATAATAGAATGATAAAAAAGACATGTAAAATGTGACGATTATAATTACAGTATATAGTAGATTATAATATTTCTTATTTAGATAAGAAAATTGAGAAAAGGTCTGTTACTATCCTACTGCTGGATATTCTTCTTTAGTTCTTGTTTGCCCCTTGTAAAGAGATGGGCTATCACATCTTATCGATATAATCGATTAAATATCAAGATAATTCGCGTATAAAAATACCGTATCGACTTTCCAAAGACGCTCGGTTCAGGTGTGAGCGCGCTGGCGATACGTATCATAGCCTTGGTTCTATTCCGCGACGGCCGCTCTGACACGGTTACTGCAATGACTCAATACGTAGGTACACGTGACAATACGCCATCCTTGGTACATATTGTTAAGTGTTTATCGACATTTAGATATAAAAAGTACAGTTCGCGTTCTGTACACGTGAATGTATTAATTAATCAATACTAATATTATAATGCGCCGACTTGTGGTATCCGGCTGAGTACAATATTTACAATACAATATTTCTTACAGAGCTGTCGTAAAAGGCGACTAAGGTAAGTCTATGTCAGGCAGGAGGTCGGTCCTAAAATAACTGGCCCAAACATGTCACAAAATATTTAAAACATGTTATTTAATGTTTTGGGGCCACTTGGAGTGGGAAAAAGGCGAATGATCATCATCTTCCTGCCCTTATCCCATTCTAAGTGGGATCGGCACAACATGTTATAAACATGCTGTCGCATGATTTGGCTGCGTTTTTACGACCGGCCGACTGCCTGACGTCAACTTACCTTAGTCGTATTTTACGACACCTCGTTAAGAAAGAGGGTGGTCTATTTTACTCAACCGGATCACACACGGCGGGTTAATGTACCTTAGTCGCATTTTACAACACCTCGGTAAGAAATGAGGGAGGTCTATATTGGCCAATATTGGTGTAAATAAACAGGGGAATCCCCTTAAGAGTTACTTTGCACATTATTATCTTATATATCGGTCTATAGATACAGATTATTTAAAGCAACGATAAGTATTTCAATTTTAAAGGAACCTTGATAAAACGACTCACAAAGAGATAAACCGATTTTTTATATGAACAGATGAAATTTTATATATAAAGAAATTTTAAATCTCAATTTGGTCAATATAAATTTAAAGTCATCGCTTCCTTGAAGTTCTCATACCTAATATAATCCCGGAAAAACGTACTCTAACCACCATTCCGTCATAACACTTGCGGCTATTTCCAGAATTTAATCTAATCTATTGCAATTCCCCGTGTATAGATAAAACTGCCTATGTTTATCTCAGTTTTGAGATTCCGATACTACTCGCGAACACAATGCGATAATAAATTGTAAAAAACGCCACTAATTTAAAGAGAAAGATTAAAACCGTAATATAGTATTTTGATAACAATAAAAATGTTAAAGTGGGTTAACCTTAAAAGCTAGACATATGCTGTCGCGGACTTTTATGTAGAACTTTTAAAGGGGAACATTTATATTTAGATAGATATATAAATATAAATGTTATAGATATATAAATGTTATATGAATAGTAAAAAAACCATGTCAGCTTATTACTATTGTTATTGAAGAGCGAGATTCTTCTGATACAGGCATTGTCATGCTTACTAGAATGTCTCAATACCCTGTTATTAATTTTAAGCATGAACAGAAATAAACATTATTATTATTAAAACATTATTATTATTATTATTATTTTGTAACATATGATTTTTGAATAACTTTCACCGTTTATTTAGCGCACGCAAGGAAAGCTTTAAATTCTGCCGTTTTCGTACTATTTTTTATTGCTCCTCTCCTATTCATCTTAGTGTAATATTATATAGTCTATAATAGCCTTCCTCGATAAATGGACTACCTTATCTTATACTCAAAGAATTTTCAAATCGGTCCAGTACTTCCTGAGATTAGCGCGTTCAAACAATCAAACAAACTCTTCAGCTTTATATATTTGTATAAATTGTGCCGAGAGCGGTATAAGGACAAGAGTAAGGACAAGAATAGTTAATATAAAGCGCATATTAAAAATCACGTTTCCAAGACAAGGTATTAAGGTGTCCTAAAAGTTCGTTGACCGCTTGTTCTTATCTCTCAAGCAGTTGATAATAATTTATCCATCTCAAATTTTACTGATAAAAGTTTTAAAAAGTACACATTAGCTATAATTATACATTAACTATCCTTATTAAATATACAGTCTTAAAAATTATTTATTCCTTTACATTTATTGCGAATGATACCAACTCGCGACTATTTCGCATCGATTTAAGTTTTAAAATACCCTCAATTTGTCGATATGTTTTTCCTGATTCTGAAGGAAAAACGGACATTTTAACCAATATTTTAGATATATATGCTTCAATTGTTATATATTTCATTAATATTTATCTAGTGGATGAACTGTGAAAGCGTAGCTGACAGACTTTGCATTTATAATATTATATTTATACATTTATTATATACATAATATATTTCTATATTTCCAGAATGCCGTGTGGTACTCGGCTGAGTTGAATAGACCACTCTTATTTCTTAGCGAGGTGTCGTAAAATACGACTAAGGTAAGTTGATATCAGGCAGGCGGCCGGTTGTAAAATACGTAGACAAATCATGTGACAACATGTTTATAACATGTTGTGCCGATCCCACTTAGAGTGGGTGGGATAAGGGCAAGATGATAATGATTTTTATATGTCCAGTTGCTCCCAACATTTTTGTGCGATGCCCACCTTTTTTAAATTCTTATGCCTCTATGCACTAACATACATAACTTTTAATACTAAAAAATTTAATTATTTGCTTAAGAAAATTAAATGATAGGTTTTAGTAAGAAGATTTTGCGTTTTGTGTTAAAAAGCAAATGAGAAAGTATCTACCTATCTCTCTTTTTTATGTGTAATTAGACAAAGATAGTCGTATCTATAAAAGTCGTTTCATCTTCCATCTTATTATTTATTGTGTCTCTTTCACTCACTTTCAGGTCTGCCTATAGCTCACCTACTCTTGTATAATATATTTATATGATTATCTAAAACTTAAAATATCAAATATCGCATTCAGCGGATATTTTAATTTTTTAGAGATAAGCACTGCCATTATAATAAGGTAAAGAACCAAATAGGTTCATATATTACTAAGTGTGTTTAGAGTTTTTAAATATTTATATACTAAATGGGTCATTACAGCCGGTTAACTGTTATTTTATCTAATATAGAGCAATTATAGAGTAATCTATGACTGCTACCTGTAGCCTATACTTTTATTTTAGATTTATTTTGACTGAGATTTAATTGTTTTTGGCTCTTAAAATTCTTATAAGGTCATAACATTGTATTTAGTTATGAATTTGCATACAAATTTTATAGTAATTATATTTATAGATAATTATATAAATGCGTAAATATATTATATTAATAATAATGCGTAAATATATTATATTAATGATAATTATAATAATGTCACAAAACAGCTTGTACAAAAAAGAGGTACAATATATTTTATTATTTAAAAAAAATAATTATAGTATTATTATTTAATTTATGTAAATAAAATTAAAACGGATAATTTTTAATTATATTTGAGTCATTAAGCTATATTATTTTTTGCATATTTCGCAATAAAACAATCTAATCTAATTTTAACTAATTTAATAACATGGATATTATATTCAACAAGGACAATGAAGTTAAAAAAATAGTACTAATAAGTACACATCTTATACCTTAGATATTCTATTTAAATAATACGGTATTGCTGTCCATGAAACATTTAGTGTCACAAAGCAAATTACTTGCATGCGACCTCCTTAACAAGAATTTACAATTGAAAGAATTCATAATTAAATGGACAAACATTTAACGTTATTAAAAACACGAAGGGAGTGCAATTATACGAATTATTTACAAGTTAAGAAAACGCACTTATCTGTAACCTAGGTTCCATTTTAAACCAAAATAGATAAACTATTAAATCGACCTTGTAATTAGTACAGACAATATGAATTTTGATAGATATTAATTTATTTTCTAGGTTCATAATAACGTTAGTAATAATAATTTAACCATTTAGGACCATCTAAATGATCATGAAGAACATTGTTTCCTAACCTTTTTTGTGGCGTACTTAGCCTTTCTAAAATTCATAATTATATGTAAAATACACAAATTTTAATATTAAAAAATAGAATTTTTCATTAATAAACTTAAATGATACTTTTAGGAAAGAGATTTCGATGTGTTCTGTTAATTTGGCACCGAAATATAACATTGCAATTAAAATTAAGAACCTAATCGCCCCTCTGTGGGGCGTGGGTCCCACGTTTGAGATCAATAATCTAGCGTAAATTCTTATTTTGAAGAAGAAGAAATCGCTCACATTATCAAAAAGAAAAATTTTATAGTGTGAGTGTTATAAATAAACTTCATGTAGAACTAAATTTGTTTGGCTCTTGACTGATTGAATGAAAAAAAATTCAAAATAATAAAACCGAAACCTACTACAGCCAGAGTCAAGAACAGAAACCAGAAAAATATATGGGTGTTAAAACTCAATATCTTTTACTGTACTTGTTTTATCTGCATTTAAAGAAACTAAAGCAAAGTGTGAAAACTAAATAAAACCAATAAAAATTAACAATTAACAATGTTTTATGCACATCCGTTTTTATTGTCTTTACTGTCTGTCTGTTCAACTGTCTATTATGATTAGAGTAATAGACGGGAGTAATTCTGGTGAAATTTGGTATGATTAAAGGTTATACACCAGCCATGCAAAGTCACAAAGAATTTCAAGTTTTCATCAGGAAACAAAAAACAATACAAAGTAAATAATTGAAGGTATACTTTAGTTGATACGTACGGAGTTGTACTCTATTAAAGCGGGGCAAAAATTAAGAAATCATTTAGAAAGCAGACACGCGTCTGAGAAGGTAGCAGGTCGTCCCAGTTTCATTATCAATATCAGTTGCGCACGCGCAAGTGCCCAATAGAGGAAGCAATCTCGCCGGCGACAGCTAGTGACGGTATTCGACTGATGATTTTCTACTTAGCTTATACATCGAGATAAAGCAACGAAGTTGAACTGTTTTAGACATGATTAATCGGTCATACAATTTTATACAGGCGTGATATTATAAATGTTTTATTTTAATGAGAAAGTATGAAGTATGAAAGTATTCTTTTCAACTTATGTATGTTAGATTAGAGATTTCTTTAATGATTTCAAAGCAATGTAGTTTTATTAAATGCGCTAGGATCTTTTCTTTCCAGGAGAATTCTGCACTAATCATCGTCAACAGTGTTGATTTATTTCTTTTAACTCCTATTTTTATTACTCTTTATTCGCTGTGTACTTTGCATTGAACATTATATTATTGTAGTGATCTATGATTAATAATAATCCATTTTGTAATTACGCTAATAGGAACAACTTGACCCGTTGTTCGTGACTTAATATCGTCAATACAAAGACTGATGCGCGAATATTGCAACACGAATTTTATACTTAAGTTTAAGTAAGTTTTTGAAAAAGATTCAGATTTTGGTGAGACAAATTGTATGTTATAGGTACTATGCGGATCTAGATGCCAAAATTTCGGACACAAAAAAAAAGGTTTGATTATCATCATCATCCTGCCCTTATCGCACAACATAACATGTTATAAACATGTCACATGATTTGGCTACGAATTTTATAACCGCTTGTCTGATGTCAACTTATCCTTAGTCGTATTTTACGTCACTTCAGTAAGAAAAGAGGGTGTTCTATTCTACTCAACCGGATACCACACAGTGGTCGACTTACCTTAGTCGCCTTATACGAAACCAAAAAAATCAAAAATTAAATAATCTTCATGCATCTCTATAAAACTGACAGGATCAATGGAATAGGATGATAATAATAATTTCTAATTCCATATAAGTTAAGCTGTGATGGCCTAGCGGTGCGACCGTGTGAATCTCTAGAGACGATCATGGGTTCAAACCCGGGCAGACACCAATGAGTTTTTCTATTAAAACTTATGTGTCTAATTGATAATTGCAATTTATCACACGCTTTTCGGTGAAAGAAAACATCGTGAGGAAACCTGCATATCTCTAGAGAATTCTGGGGATATGTGTAACCTACCAATCCGCATTGGAGCAGCGTGGTAGGTCTTAGCTTCAACCCTTCTCTCCAAAAATGGAGAGAGGAGGCCTATGCCCAGCAGTGGGATAGTAACAGGCCGTTACTTACTTATATAAGTTAAGAGCATACAAATCCATTTTTCGTAAGTACTCGAAGTAGCGCTATTATATAACTGGCACATTATTTGATTCGACTAAAAATTACCTAACACTTCCGTTGTCCATTTGGCGACAGCACGTAGCCGCCATGACACCGGAAGCGGTATCCACTCAGGCGGGTCATGGACCCCAAAAATCATGATTACGCGAAGATGTCATTTGCAAACTGTTACAATACATTCTGAATAACAATGAAGTCACGCCTAGTTTTGAATTAACAAGTAGGTCTTGCAATTGCGACGTGTCCCATATCATATACATTACGTAATACATGTATGGCATTTTCTGGTATTACTCAATATTTAGTTTATGCCGTGTGGTATCCGGCTGAGTAGAATAGACCACATTTCTTGCCGAGGTGCCGAGGTAAAAGGCGACTAAGGTAAGTTGACCCGCCGTCTGCTGTCCGGCTGATTAGAATAGATCACTCTCATTTCGTACCGAGGTGTCGAAAAAGGCGACTAAGGTAAGTTGATCCGCCGTGTTGTATCTTGTCCAGCAGAAGAGGCAACCCTCTTTCTTAGCGAGTTGTCGTAAAAAAGAACTAAGATAAGTTGCCATCAGGCAGGCGGCCGGTCGTAAAATACTTAAACTATTCTACTTACCCGGGTACCGCACGGCGGGTCAACTTACCTTAGTCGCTTAAAGCTAGAATATTTTTGAGTTTTAACTATCGTGAGTAGTATTCGTATTTTATGTATAGAAACCGGCTTAACTCACGTCTTATTCTATATCTACTTTTGAGTCCATGCGGGGCCCTTGTTGTTTATACGACGTAATCGCGGCTCGATACTATTCGGGCTGATCCGATAGAATAAATCGTCAGTGTATGCAGTTTCTATACATAAATGTGAATGTAGAATATATATAAAATAAATACCCAAAAGCATTTTTGTACTGTTTTCACTCAATTCTTGAGAAAGGTTGAAGATAATAGTACGTTCTATGGAATGGCTAAACCAATTATTATAGGACTTTTACTGGAAGACAGATGATCAAACAGGCTATTTTTGATATTTGACCAAACTGTAATTTGTTGTCTATAAATATGTATAATATAATTTACCTGCAAACAGAAATTATAATTTAAATTCTTGTTTTTTTAAATTCAATATTCACAATTCATTCATTCATAAAACTTTTAATCCTAGAATTCAAGTACCGTCGGAATTTCGCATGCAAATATTTGTGACACACTGATTTCAACACGGGCATAGCCGTGGGCATAGCTAGTATAGAATATTTAGAATTTTAATTTGAAATAACTAACATTTACTCGTCCCATAGTAAACGAGTAGATAAGTAAAAAGTAAGTAACGGCCTGTTACTAACCCACTGCTGGGCATAGGCCTCCTCTCTCCGTTTTTAGAGAGAAGTATTGGAGCTAAGAACTACCACGCTGGTCCAATGTGGATAGGTAGGTTTCACATATCCCTAGGATTCGCCAGAGATATGGAGGTTTCCTCACGATGTTTATGATTATTATCAATTAGACACATAAGTTTTTAATAGAAAACGCCGTGTGGTATCCGGCGGAATAGAATAGTACCACCCTAATTTCTTACCGAGGTGTCGTAGAAACCTTGGTTCTTACGACACCTCGGTAAGAAATGGTTGGCGGGCGACTAAGGTAAGTCGACCCGCCGTGTGATATCCGGCTGAGTAGAATAGATCACCAAGATCAAGAAAGAGGGTGGCTCTTTCTTACCGAGGTGTCGTAAAATACTACTAAGATAAGTTTACGTCAGGCAGGCGGCCGGTCGTAAAATACGTAGCCGAATCATGTAACAACATGTTAGTAACAGTGTAACATGTTAGTAACATGTAACAACAAGCTAGAATAAGTATTAGATACTACAACGTTAGTTATTCAAGGAGGATACTTATACATTTATATACAGTAGGTACAATACAATGTTTAGCATTTTTATGATTAAGCGAAGACGTACAGATGATACGAAAGTACGGCGGGCGTCGTCCGACTGGGCGGGCGGCGCCACGGGGCCGCGCTCGCGACCTTATTACGTGCGTCTTGTTTGCCTCGGGCCCACGGCGCGCAACCTCATTGCCCATCGATTCCCATATTCCTAGAGTTATCCTACCATTTACCTAAAAGCCGACAATCTTGCAGTTATTCCACTCTTCTTAACAAAGAGTCCTGTGCTCGTTAAACTATTAAATTGACTATAATATATTATTAAATAACTCAGTTTATAAATAGTACCTGATTGAGTACCTGAAGCCTTGTTCGGTTTTTTTTACAAAATAATAAAAGATAACTTAAAAAAAAGAAAATTAGTTAGTTGGGACCGATCCTAGGTATTTACATTTCTCGAGACTGCCCGTTCCCCGAATAAGCTACGCTGCTTTGACAGTTTATGGTAAAAATAGTTTTATGTTCAATATAGATTTAAGTATTTCTTCTAATGTCCGAAAACAGGCAAAAAACAATTTTTTTTTTAATAAATTTCTCCCCGAAAACCCCCTACATGCTGAATTTCAGGAAAATCGTTGGAGCCGTTTCCGTGATTGCGAATATATGTATATACATATATAAGATTAACTCATTTAAATATTAAAGATTCACAAATATATCACGTAGAAAATTCTATGAGTCAACTAAAGTATTGGTAAGAGTTAAACGAGTACAATGATATTTTATGGTATCGTAGTTTTGGGAAATATTAAAATTTATTTTGAAATTCGATGGCAGCAGTATCATTATCCCCCGTAGTGTATGTAAACTTTTTTTTTTTTTTTTCTCTATATGACCCGCACTCTCTTTCTTCTTCAATTCTAGCCCTTTTCCTTCTATTACTCAAAGGTTGACTGGAAGAGATCCCTTTTAGGGATAAGTCCGCCTTTATACATGTGTTTTTTTAATTTTTATTTTTTTTCTTTCTCTTTTCTAAATATATGTGTAAAAAGAACAATAAATAAAAATAAATAAATAAATGTATAGAACCTATACTCACGTCCTACACTAACGATTTTTTAAATCAATTTTTAATATTTGGATAAGCGATTATTAAAATTCAATTATAGTATACTAGCTCTTACCCTCAACTTCGTTGTCGTGGACGATTGTCGCGTGATAGGTTGATAATAGATGGCGCTATTCAATGTCATCCTATTCCTGTAGAATTGACAAGATTTCTATAGCCTAAATATTATCCCGGTGTATATGGAATAATTGTGCCAAATTTCATCGATATTTGTTCACAGGATTCGCTGTGAAAGAGTAACAAACATACATCCATACTCACAACTTTCGCATTTATAATATTAGTAAGATATAATAATAAAATAAAATATTATAATAGTTACATAAAATCGATAAGTTTTTCATATCCCTAATATTGGTCAGTCAGTCAAAAATAAATCCAAGAACAAAATGGTAGATACTTATAATTTATTTCAAAACAACTGACGCAGACGTGTATCGCAAAAATCAAGTACACCTACGATACTTTATTTTAATCCAATATACATTTTTGAGGTGAGACAGAGCGATCGCCTGGCATCGTAATGGTTTTGAATGAAATGTCTGCCAAAGATCATCTCTCTAATTATAAACGTAGAAACAAAAATTGTTCACTTCACTGCCCGTTCTAATAAAGATGCATCTTGTAAACAAGATCTTTAATGAGAGTTCGCGATCACTCAATTTGATGGAGTGACACCGGATTTTGCCATACAGGTAAATATTTAGTGCATCACGTACTTGAAACCTTGCCAATAATTGTTGGACTTCAATCGACCGCGAGACCTCCATTACTCTTATTTATGTCCTTAATTCTCCGAATCATCCTTTTACGTTAATTTAATAAAATGTGCGTGTGGCCGTATAAAATCGATCAGTGTATTAATATACAAGTACGAAAGTATAATATATAAACTCAACAGAGTTAAAATACATACTACAAATAAACGAATTCGTCACAATAATAAAAACAGATTTAAATGATTTTTAATAGAAACATACATTTAATTGTTTAATTAAAAATATCCAATGTATGTTTTTATTAAAAATCATGGACATAACGTATTGCAATTAATTTGTTTATGCATACAAATATTTAAAGAAAAGCCGCGTGGTATCGGGCTGAATAGAATAGACCACCCTAATTTCTTACCGAGGTGTCGTCAAAGGCGACTATAGTAATTGGACCCGTAATGTGGTATCCGGTTGAGTATATTAATTACACCAACCTCTTTCTTAACGAGGTGAAATACGAATAAGGTAAGTTGACGTCAGGCAGGCTATCGGTCGTAAAATACGTAGCCAAATCATGTGACAACATGTTTATAACATGTTGGGCCGACCCCACTTAGAGTGGGATAAGAGCAGAAAGATGATGATACAAATATTTATAAAACAACTTTGGAATTTCAACTTTATTCATCGGATTCTATATAAAATTGTTTTGCTGAATCAGGTTCGTAACTTTTAAGCGTATTAAGTATACTTTATGGGTCAGTTAACTAACGTTTTCTAAACCTATAGCCGATTTAAATTAGTAGGTTAACAATCAAACAATTAGCGATGCGATGGTCGAGGCCCGAGAGTAAAGAAAGCGACAATACATTAACCTACACTGTTGTAGGGAAAACCGTCACACGAGTTTTGCTCAATTATACTTAACACATAGAGGTAGTGGGACTAGAAGGATCATATCATTTTACAGCGATTAGATGTTTGTTTTTAGTTTGTTTAAGTATGGAATACTTATATATTTGATTATTAAATATTGTATTATTACAAGACAATAATTTAAATATATTAAAATACAATAAATATGATAGTAAATAAATCAAAAAAGATGTGTTTTGAACTAAGAATAATTATGTTAAAATACACATTCTTTCAGCAGCAATACTAGCAGAACTCGTAATTCAATATAACGCCGTTATTTAAAGTTAACTAAACATTTTTATAGTTTACCTTACCAATAAAACCCATTTATCTCAAAATTTTTGAGTTGAGCCACTGTTGCAGCCCATTATTGCGATTTATGGTATATAATTTTCGGTTTTTTTTTAAAGATAATATAAATTTAATTTTACTGTATTCAAAGAAAAAAAGGATATTCTTGTGGAGTGGCACCAGAGTTGACGAATGATAGAGGAGAATGGAAGAAGAAGACATATTGAAGACATATATATGTGCCGACCCCACTTACAGTGGGATAAGGGTAAGAGAATGATGATGATGATTAAAGTTAACGGTTATAAGAGTTAAACTAAAAAGTATTTTTGTAAAAGTAAATTTTAAGTTGAAATTAGTAATTTTTCAAGGTAAAATTTAATTTTTGTGTTTATAAATATTCACAATTATCAAAATAGTTATTATCAGTTAAGACATTATTCAATGACAAATGCCACTTCCAGATAACTGTTATCTTTCACGGTTGTAGTAGAAGCAAGACGGTAAGAAAGTATACTTTCACTCTGTAAGTTGATGCTTTACTCCTTATTCTATCACACCTCATTTGTTTCTAAGGGCCGATTTTATTGCACCATAAACTAAATAGAAGTTGGTTATATTTAATGGAACCTAGAACAATTCTTCGGCTACTAATAATCGTATGTATTTTATGGTATATTCTATAGTTATTTCTTATATATTATTATAAATAACTTTTGCGTAAAGTTTTTGTGTTTATTAAAATATATAAAACCAAACATTATATGATTTTTTTTTACTGCATGAATCAAAATCTATCCGATATGTACATCTAACTAGGTATGATGTTTACGTCGATTAGTAGATTTTATTTCCACCGGCAGATGGACTTGTAAATCCATGATCATGTATGGCTAAGGGGAGGCGAAAAAAAGATGGATTGATTGTGTGAAATATGGCATGCATGTTAAAAGAGTGACCCCAGAGTTGACGAATGAAAAAGGAGAATATAAGAAGAAGACATATTGTGCCGACCCCACTTAGAGTGGGATAAGGGTAAGAGAATGATGATAAACATGTATTTATAGAGCAATTTAAAATTTCGTACGACCATGAAGGTTTTGCCAGTAATCACCACGCTGGGCATGCGGGTTGGTGATCGCAGCACTGTTGTACCGAAAACGCTACTGTCCACTGTCGGTCAGTAGTATTTGGGTTTAGCTACAGAATGGTTATTTCGCAATAACTCGGTCGTCAGAGCCTCATTAGTTTATATGCAGGGTACACCGCAAACAGGTGAGGTTGACAATTAAGGAGACTGAGTGGGACAAGACCTTTTTTTTATGTTAGGAAAACCCATCATGGGTCATCACCGCCCGACGGGGACGAGCGGCGGGTATGTCGGACTCGCACCGACTAAAAACGTCACAGTGCTGAGTGCTCCACCACGCTGCTGGTGGCGGGGACAGGGTACCGTTGTACACATTGCCCCCATCCCCAAAGTGGGACAAGCCTTACTCTTACACCCCTCAACACGTGTTTTTATACGCACATTAACGTTACGGTCTTACATATATAGTTTAGGGGATTATAATAAAAAAAACTAGAAATATTTGTATATAATTAAGTAACTAAAGCCAGCAAAAGCAAATAAATATAGCTATGCAATAATATTGCATGGTAAACAGGTCAATGATATGCATCACATTTATCTATTAATAGAAACTGGAGCATACGATGTTAGAACAATTGCAAAACTCAATATTTAATACGTTTTCCGTAAATGCATTTACATACAGACATCTTAATTTATAAAGGTATACGGCTAGATAACAAATATAATATAAAATAGTTACTTCGGTAGTTAGTTTTGAATACTGATGGTAATTTTTGAAGGAAAACATCTTGAGATAATGTACCCAACTCACGACAACACCTGATATATGTTTAAACTACATCCACATTGTATGGTGAATCAAAAAGGACATATTTACTCATCAGTTATTACTTATCAATGCCTAAGCCTACTACTATACTATTGAGGAACACTTGGACGATAAAAATGCGTCGATGTAGCTACTCTTCGACCCTTTACAAGACAGTTATAACTAATGTAACTAGTAATAAGAATTATATTTTTAAAAAGAGCAACCTCTGAGCTGGCTCTTCTCGGTAGGAACAGCTTTCCGAACCAGCGGTAGAGTTGACGATTCAAAAGCACTTCTTTACAAGTTTATTTGAATAAAAAATATTTTGAATTTGATTTTTTTTGAATGGGATGAAGTATTTACTCATCAATTGAAATATTCGGGCTCCTACCATTGTACTGGTAGAGTCAAACAAAATTATTATAATAAACGACATTCATTCATCAATTAATACAGGTCGATTTGAACAGCTATGTATTCTCATGAGATGAGATGGAGCTTTGTCAACTGACTTATAACAAAACCAACTGAACCAATTATAGCTCTTAAAAAAGAGCGATAAATTACACATGGCCACATAGTACCATAGTAGTTACAGCACGTTTGCGATAACAAATCTCTCAGTCACGTGGGACGAGCGATTGCAGGAGCATCGTCAAAGGTGGGAAAAGCGGATAATAGAACTGGGAAGTTTTATTTATTTATTTTATTTTTGAGAAACAAGCAATGGTTCTATTACTATATATATATTTAAATAATAATGTATCATACATCAGTAAAGTTTCCACTAAAAAATGTTACGCAAGTATTAGTAAGTTAAGAGCTTAACTATTTAATGTTCTAACACAGTATTTTTCCTATTTTAATTTTTTTAAGAAAGTATATTATCGTTGAATATATCAACTTCGTGAAATAGATCATAATATGCTTTACTATAACGATGTTTTACAGTATTTCCAGCATATTTAGTTTAAGAAGTGGTTTAAGTTCAACCAGTGTTCAGGAGTTTGAGGGACGTCTCTCCATTTAAAGCCAATAATCCCCCAATTCGGGCCCGGAAATCCCATTCAGGCTGGCTACGACAATATCCAAGATAACCGCCATATATAATTATAATTACATCCGTTATTAGTACAAAAGTCTACGATAATGTCGTCACCGCTCGAGAGCGTAATGCACGCCCGCGCCGGTCGGAAGGTGAAAGGCGTATCGCTTTCGAATTAGATCGCGTTAAATCAGCAACAGTAAAAACACACGGCACTCTCTCACCGTTTATGTAAACACAGGATATTAGCTATATCTGTACCAATAATATATAAAGAGGTAACTGTATTCCGTTGTGCAGCTAATCGTCAAATCTACTAGACCAATCTCGATTTTTTATCTTTAACTTTGAGTATCTTTTATTATGTTTCTCTCTGTAATAATAGTAAATGCATAAGTATACTAGAACGTACAGCCATTATAAAAAGGCCTTGAATAATTCGTTATCTCATTTATATTCAAAATTAATAAGATCGGAGGAGACGACAACAAAAGCAATTTTTTTGTTGTTAAAATATTGACGTTCAATTTATGACAATTATTTAAATATTCTTATTCAGTTATTATATGACTGTCCGTTGTTTAAAAAAGTAAAGTAATGGCTACTAACGATTACTATCCCACGTCTGGGCATAGGCCTCCTCTCTCCGTTTTTAGGAGGGAAGGATTGAATTGTGGGTTCGTAGGTTACACGAAATTCTCTGGAGATATGCAGGTTTGAACCCATGATCGTCTCTAGAGAGTCACACGATTTCATCGCTTGGCTATCACAGGAGTGATTTAGGCATAAAATATTTAGACTGGCCCATTGGCGCAATGGGTAGTTACACTGCATTCAGCTCCGCGGGTCGCGTGTTCGATTCCCACTGAGGGCCAACATTTTCTATAAATGAATTTGTTGGTCTTCGAGTCTGGTTATATATTTGTATTTAAGTATGTATTTAAAAAATATACATGTATGTATTAACCAGTTGTCTGTCTACCGTAACACAAGTATTAAGTTACTTACTATGGGGAGGGAGGAACGTGTGGATAAGGGTCCCATATATTTATTTAATTTTATTTACTAGGATAATACTTCCTAGCAAAGTATCCGACTATTAACAAAATGTTCCAACAGCAGCGGAAATGATAAGATGCGATCCGTAATCACAAAGCAAACATAAGTAGATTCGTCAATGAATTACCATCCCAGTATAAATAAAAGACGATAAATTGTCGCTTGATAGTGGACATAGTTTGGTGAACCGAAGGCTATTTGGCCCTTACGCCCTATTGACGACTCCAGCAATTTGTTGATAGGTCCCTCGTGAAGTTGATAAAGGGTGATTAGAGCCGAAGGGTGATTATGAATTCAACACTAGCCCATGAAACCTGGAACTCCATTTAGTTAAATTACGTCTTAAGAGTCTTAGACTAGCAGTCTAGATATTTTATAGAATTAGGCGTTACTTTGCGGAGATCCATAATACAAAAGTAATAATAAAATTGACAGAGCTCTGCGATTTTGTCGTTCTCCTGATGATGCTTCGGTTGCGGGGCGAAACGATTATGGAGTTAGTGATAGTGAATGTGTGTAGCGCTTGTGTAGATATTGTTTAAGGTTTGTGTTTTGACGAATCCTTCATGTTTCAGGTATTAAAATGTATAGTTTACATTTAGCATTATAAACATATTTTTTTATTTACTTTAAAGCGGATTATAGCAAAATAATTTTATTATTTCTTACTAGTCTATTTTAAGCGATGAAGGATCAACACTAAAAGCATTCGATCCTCACCAAGGATCACCTATGTGTTTACTATAAAATTTACGCGATAAATGTTCTTCTCTGTATATTCCGGAGGAAATACACGATTGCCAGTATTGAAGTATTGTTGAGTCTAAGCTCCAGTTTTTTTCCTAGAGGAAGAGGCCTGCGATCAAACCATCTCTATTTAATTTACGCTAAACTCTTGTGCCACGATTAACATTTTTAAAATTCTATCAATAATTATAGTCATTGTAAAGGAACTGTGTTAATATGTATTAACACAATGACATACGTCGTGTAGGTGACATTCAGCATAGCTATTTTTGTGAGCAACGTCAAAACGGACACCTGTCAAAAGGTGCACATACACAATAAATCGTATTAACATAATACGCTATAAAATTGTATTTACGCTGTTGTTATTCACTAATTAAAAATCAAGAACTAATAATTGGAGACCACAATACTCATAAAAATCATTAGTTTTAGTTTCCATGTTATTTACATTATCCCCCATTATACAGCCATGTGGTATCCGGCTGAGTAGGATAGACCACCCTCGTTTCTTACTGAGGTGTCGTAAAAGACTACTAAGGTAAGTCAACCCGCCGTGTGGTATCCGGTTGAGTACAATAGACCACCCTCTTTCTTACCGAGGTGTCATAAAATACCACAAAGGTAAGTTAGCCAAATCATGTGACAACATGTTTATAACATGTTATTCCGACCCCACTCAGAGTGGTATAAGAGCTGGAGGATGATGATGATTTTATTTACATTATCAATAATATTTATAAAGTGAAATTTATTATTAATATATACGTTTTTTGTATTTTCCTGACCTTATCACACTCTAGGTGGGGTCGGTACAGTATGTTTTAAACATGTTGTTACATGATTTGGCTAATTATTTTACGACCGGCCGACTGCCTGATGTCAACTTAACTTAATCGCCTTTTACTACACCTCGAACTATTCTACTCAGCCGGATACCACACGGCGGGGATATATTCGTTAATATTAATTTAAAATAACGGTTTACCAACGGTTAGGAATGCTGTAATCCACTGAGAAGAATTAGAGCGATATTCACTGGTTGTTATCAGGAATACCAATTTTATTAAGGTTGATTCTGTTAACATAAAACATTTAATGTCGATAAGTGTGGATCCACAACATCAATATTAAAATAGGATTGATCTTTAATAAACGACGCACCTCGTCAAATGACACGATGATTTTGTTCCTACTTATCTACATAAGACAAGCGATAAGAAGACTTTATAGAAGTGAACTGAACTTTATGGTACCCCATTTCCGGTATAAACAGATTAAGAATTGAATTTCATTACTATTTTCGTTTCCGATACGTATAATTACCAAACCTCGTCTGTGACTAAATGGTATTTAAAGAAATTTTGATAGCGATATAAATAGCCCGGAGATTTCTTCGTCAAATTTAAATCTTGTCATGCATAGAATGTTAACAAAATTAAAAATAGGCCGATCATACACTCGAGTATCGAGATCACTATCGCTAATGACGCATTTGCATTCAATGTCAAGCTCTGGATTAAAATTATCAACTGTTTCGTGTCTATAATTAAGAAACCTTCATCATTTAGGGCGAACCATTTGAGGTGCACAATGTTGCACGTATTGAGAGATGATTTAATTCTAGTATTAATTCGAATAGATATGATTGTTTTCGAAAACGTATCACTACTTGAATGTACAATGTAATTATTATCATACATTTATCCTATTTATTTATTTATATTTCCTGCCCTTATTCCACTCTAAGTAGGGTCAGCACAACGTATTGTCACATGATTTGGCTTTGTATTGAGAGATGATTTAATTCTAGTATTAATCGAATAGATATGATTGTTTTCGAAAACGTATTACTACCTGAATGTACAATGTAATTATTATCATACATTTATCCTATTTATTTATATATATTTCCTGCCCTCATCCCACTCTAAGTAGGGTCAGCACAACGTATTGTCACATTATTTGGCTATGTATTTTACAACCAGCTGCCTGCCTGAGGTCCACTTAACTTAGTCGCCTTTTGCGACATCTCACTAAGAGAGTGGTCTATTCTACTCAGCCGGATAGCACACGGCGGTTCAACTTACCTTAGTCGTCTTTTACGACAGCTCGGTAAGGAGCTATACACCTATCCACTGAAAAGACAATAGTATGTTTTTATAATGTGGTTGTAAAAACAAATAGTGTTATTAGCTTACTTATGGGGTTTCGTAAGCAATCTACCCGTTTCAAGTCCAGATAATTTGGGGCACAAGTTGGGACACGAGGCTGTGAGTCACTACCCAAAATTTCCACTGTGGAAAGCTTCAAATAGCCCTTGCCCATGAAAGCTTCATTATACTATAATGATATAACAGTTTGTCATTCGCTTACAATCTATACTTCTAAACTAATATATAAAACTTGAACTTAAAAAAGAGTTGGTTCGTTTGTTTGATTGAACGCGCTAATCTCAGAAACTATTGGACCGATTTGAAAAATGAGTGTAACATTTATCGAAGAAGGCCTATAACATCAACTAAGAAGGTTATATAACGTTACGCTAAGATGAATAGGAGAGGAGCAGCAATAACAAATAGCAGCATTTCCAAAAAGACCTAAGTTTGATTTAAATAATTAAACTTTTCATTAACTTAAAGTCAACACGTCACGTCAAAGTTGACTCAAAGTTCTTGTAAACCTATTCTAAACTAGTATAGATTTGGAGACAATTTTCTGGACGATGAACAATTTGAGTTTATTCCAAATAAGGCAATAGTTAGGCTTCTATTAGCACTTGACATATTAGGATAATGTTAATAATAATAATAAACTCTTTATTGCAGATCAATAGGATATACAAGACAAACGAAATAAAAATAAACAGGAACACATACAGAAGTGCAAAGGCGGTCTTATCACTAAGAGTGATCTTTTACAGACAACCTCTACAGTAAGAAATTAAGAATAGAAAGGTTGAGAACGATGCACAAGACGGATACTACATAATATAATCGATGTTATTTGTGGTATAGTATGTTATTTATAAAGGAAAGGGTGTTGAAAATATTACTACAAAGACCTTCGTTATAACGAGGTGGCGCATTCCATCCTGGACCGTAATAAATGTAGGTTATTTTTTTATCGGTCAAATTCGTGTCAATGGAATAAATGGTTGCTTTTTATGAGTTGGGAAATCCCAACAATATTTTCTTGTACAGCAACGTTAAGAATCTAATTTTATTAGGAACACTTCTTTTGGTCAAATATTAGAACGTATCAGGATCTTTTTAAATATTGATATATCCTTATGCGATGTTTTATAATAATCTTGTATTAAAATGGTAAAAGCTTATTAGTTAGCTCGAATAGCTTTTACAGCGTCACCAGGTACGGTAAAGAATCATCTTAAGTTTTGGGCTAAAAGTGACCACATTTTCATTGAGACAAAGCGGGACGAATAGGATGAAAATAGAACTAAAATTTAGTTATATATATTTCATTGTGTACAATCATATATTTGTAAAACTAATAATTTTAACAATTTGTAATCAATTTATTTTTTTTATTAAGTTTGGTTTTTTGTATATCGTTTTTTTGGATTTAAAATAAGAAATGCAGCAGTATTTTCTAAAAAAGCGCGATATTTTTAAGAAGCGGTGGAAAGCGGGACAGTCCCGCCAAAATTCGGACGTGTGGTCACTTTGTTTAAGGCGCTACTTTACAAAGATCGATACAACAATGTTAATACTATTTCGAGGTTTATGATGGATTATAGTGGAGTAATATTATACATTTCATTTTTTTGATTTACTTTCGAAAAACCATCGTTGAGGGTGAAATAGGAGTAAAAGCTCTACTAGCATCGGTCCTTAGGGTGCCACCTGTGCACTCCTCCTGCCGCTAATTTAACACTAAATATATAATAATTGTTTAATAGGCTTATACGTAAAGCATATTCAAATGAATATAAAAATACTTGGATTTGAAAATTCTTTCAACTTTATACAAGACTGCGTAAATGTTTAAGGTATTAATGGCACAGTTTCTTGGTGGTTCTTCTCGATAAGAGCAACATTCTGAACCAATAGTAGCTTCATTAATAATAATTCCATTAATAAGTGCTTAAAAAAGCTTATATGAATAAAGATTATTTGATTTGATACGCATACAATTTAGTATTTTTTTTGCTATCTATCTAATGATCTTGCAAAACATTTTATTTTAAAATGACCTTAATGATTTGGGTTACACAGATGTTGCTGATACAGTACAAAGCTATAACATATTATTTCATACCTAAAATATACGCAATATTTGTACGCGCATAAATACCGGCATACGCGCATCCGGCGTCGACGACTACAAAATGTCAGCCATGTCGTAAATCTAAGACGGAAAATTTTATCCAAATCTTCGAATTAGGTTGAGTGGATACGGAACAACGGAATAACTGTTATTAATTCTTTAATTTATCATTCTCCTGCCCTTATCCCACTCTAAGTGGGGTCGGGACAATATGTTGTTCCATGTTTTGGCTATTTATTTTATGTCCCGCCGCGTGCCTAACGTGAACTTACATTAATCGCTTTTTACGACACCTCGGTAGAGATGAGGGTGGTCTATTCAACTTAGCCGGATACTACTTACCTCAGTCGCCTTTTACGAAACCTCGGTAAGAAATGAGGCTGAGTGGAATTCAGCCCAATACCACATGGCGGTTAAATCTTCAATTCATGGTTATTTAGAAGTTATACGACAATTCGAGTCATATACCATATAACTAAGTTACCCCTAGGTTTTCTACTCCTAAAGTGCTCCGATACCACCAAAATTTTACAGAATTATTTATTCACTAGATGAATCTAAAGATTTTTTGAAAATTTCATTAAAATCGGTCCAGTCGCTTCGATGTCTATAAAGGCACATTGACGACGTTGACGAGAATTACATAAGTGTGGTGTGCAAAAAACCTTACTTTAATTGTTTGGATCAAGTAATGGTGAAAATAATAATCTGTAGTGCTTAGGGAAAAAGAAATCGCAGCACTCCAATCAATTCGTAACCATGGCGAATTAATCCCTGACGAAACGACTTTAATATAAGGAAGTTATATTAATAATTTAATTTTATACGATATAATTTAATCATTAATATAATTAATTTCTTTATAATATTATAGTATGATTAACAGTAATAAAAAAATATTTTTTAAATATTAAATGTTGATATATTTATTTTATCTTTTAATTAACATTTAAAAAGATAACTTTGTTAATTCTAACTTTATAATTAGATGAACGGAAATAATAAAATTATTTTGTTTAACCTTCGACAAAATATTCCCTGTATTTTAAAATTTATAATATAAATTCATAATATTTTTGTCAATGTTAAAATGTTTTTTTTTAGTTCTAAATAATAACCGAATAAATATAATAAATACTCGTAAAAATTCCTATATGTAATGGAAATTTTAATTGTTAGTAACATGACATGATTTATAATTTCTTTTTTTATGTGATAAGCAAGCACATTGAAATGTTCTTATTATAAGTTTAAACGTACAATATCCCGCATTTAATTATTATTGACATGAATAAACATTTCTCTAATATTAAAGCATACTCAATATATTTCTAATATCTAATAATATGCGCAATACACAGTTTCTTGCTAGTCCTTTTGCGTAAAGGCAATTTTACGAACCAGCAGTAGAGTTGAAGATTTAAAAGCATTAGCAATATTAACAAGCAAATTAGCAATGTTAACAAGTTTTCTTAATTAGAGATAATTTTAAATTTGGATTTGAATAGAATCCAACATTCTGTAGTGATTTCTCCAGTATGTATTTCATATGCTTATGCAAAAGTGAGAGGGCGGGCGGTTATGCATACCTTATTCGGAATCTGATTGATTTTCCGTTTCCCACAGTTGAAAACAAGAAATAAAATAAATCGTATCTATTCTGGTACTTTTGTTTCAACTTTGAACATTTTCCCGTTATATTCTGGCGAATTAAAGTAAAGAATACGTTACAATTACCACATCTGAAATTGCGAGTTATTTAAACATCATTGACTTCTATCCTTCCTTGAACAACGCGTTGGGCGATCATCTAAAATAATCGTAAATTTATTTCAAGCGCTAAGGAGCTACTACGTGTACATTGCGAACAGCTCAATGCCAATAATTAGTAGCGGCAACAGCTTCCATGTGTATAATTGCAAATTCATTTTAGTTCTTAAGTCAAGTGCATAAAGTTCAATATAGGAGTACGCTATGGTTAACTCAGTTTGTATTTTAATTCTCGTAACGCCGTATGAGATATACGTAATCGTGCAAAATATAGCATCCAATTATATAATTTAGATGCAAGAATGAAAGGATTAGATGGAATCAGGAAAATTAGTACGTGTCCATTTTATCAGATCATTCTACTAGTATTTCAGTATTTAATCAATTACGTGCATTCCTTATTAACGTCTGTCTTATTAATAGTACTGATAGCAATGTAATAGCAATTATTTGTCAACTTTTATAAAAAAAATATAAAAATAAAAGAGTGGTAAATAAAAGAGAGGTGTTTAATTAAATTAAAATATTTCAATAATCAGATTTTTTAATTAATTTTATAAGATAAACTCATATAATATAGGCTAACCATTTTACTCAGACTTCGCCTGCAGGCTACAAGAGCGCGGAGGTAGAACCAGATTTGAAAATTAAGCCGAGCGTTCTCATTTGACGTTTTGTTCGACTTTAGAGCACTCATCTAGTAAGTCCTGAGAAATTGTTCGGCAAGACATCATCCTTTATTGTTGACTGGCTCTCACCCGCAACTTTGCGTGGACTGTTGTTACGTAATAGTAAAAATTAGATGACGCTTTTCAATATCATCCTATTTCTGTAAAACTAACAGGATTTCTATAACGTATATATTACCCCGGTGTATAGAGAATAATTGTTCCAAATTTTATCTATATTGGTACAGCGGATTTGGTGTGAAAGAGTAACAAACATCCATACTCACAAACTTTCGCGTTTATAATATTAGTAGGATTTTAGAGCATTTATAATAACGTACATAGGACAAAAAGGTAAAGGCGTTTAAAATGGTGGCGTTGTAGATAGCTCGCGACATCATCGAAAGCTCGACCGAAAAAATTGTGAACCTTCTTTCTCCGAATTATTTAAAATGGGTGCCATAATTTGACACATTAAACTCTTAAAGGGTAACCATCGATGTCAATCAGCAGTTATCAAAAGAGGTACGAAGAATTTACAAGCTGGACAAAAGTACGATATATTATGGACATCGATGTGACCACCGGCAAGCATTTTTCCGACAAGCATGCGCTTTAGATTTTTTACACAATTAATACGACCTTCTTCGTCAACCAAATAATTGACTTCATGATCAACTGATTAATTGACAGCCGAGTTAATTGTATTGCCAATTAATATATATAGAATTGGTCATCTGTAATGCAAACAAAATTACCTGATGAATTTTGTATGCGCATGAATCACATTAGCTTTTTTAAAGGTGATACTCGGTTTATTGTAAATAATTTGAAGACTTAAAATTATAGTAATTTAATTGTATACGTTAATATATTGCTATGGATATTACAAAATAGGAAATTTAACACAACATGACAGTAAAGATAAGCGATTAATGTGATGCAAATTGTTTAAATGATCGCATTTGATGTTGCGATTGAATTTCAATGAGCGCTACCAGTTGCATTTTGCGAAAAATAATTAATTTATTATATGCTAAATAGTATAGATTAGGCGAATAGAAAAATCTTGGTTTTATTTATGGCAATACCAATATCGTATTGACGCTTTTGTTGATTTTTGTGATTCATTAATAACTAAATTAATAATAGACAAAATTCATCACGTGTAACGTGGTAGCAACCTATAAATTGAGCTGCATCATCGCTTATCATATATATTAAAATTTATATCATTCGTTTATTTACATAAATGCGTTATAGTTTAATTTTAATCATTATAATACACAAGATTATAATACACAAGACACTATATACGCAAAACTTTACGATTTTGTCTTGGAGTCTATCTCCTGAAGATGCTTCGGTTGCGGGGCGAAACGATTGTTGAGTTTGTGATAGTGAACGTATATAGTGCTTGTGTATTGTGGTGGCGGTGGTGGAGGTTTGTGCATGTGTTTGTTTTTACGAATCCTGCATGTATCAGGTATGATAACCGATTGTCCACTTACATTTACCATTATATATATTTTCTATTTTACTTCTTCGCGGATTATAGCAAAATAATTTTATTATTACTTTTTTACATTTAAAATATTCAAGGGTTGAATAAAATTAACCATTGTTACTTATTAATTTAATGTTCTGTTTGAAATAGATTAACATTACAGATTATACCGATACGATGTTATTAATATGCTCTTACAACCTGTTATAAAAACTCGGACGTAGTTACAACTTGCAAGCATCTATCGAAACAAGAAATATTTTATAAAGAATGTAGTTAATGTTGACATGATTTTCAAGCTCTTTCTATCGAGTTATCTTATTTATAATTAATTAATTATAAGAACCGCTCCTGATGATTTAAATTTTTATCGAAGACACTTCTGAGATATCTTATGATTATATTATCTGTTATGATGTAGTTTGATGTGGAATGTGAAGATTTTGAAAGTGGTACCTATGTGTATGAAGTATAATAACCCCAGTTTATTCGCATATTTTTTTTATTTACTGCTAAACGTACGTGAGAGAGAAAGAGTATTATTATCTCACTGCCGGAAATAGGCCTTCTCTTTTTTTTGCGAGGAACTGTAGATAATACATCCTCAAGATTTATTTACAGATAATATGCAGGTCTCCTTACGATATTATCCGTCATCGTCTTTTTTATCATACACATTCATTTGTGTAATAATTTTTACGTAAAAAAATTTCTTACTTTGAATTTAGAAACTTTAAACCTTTCAGTATACTTGAAAATATAAATTAACTTCATCCATGGTCTAAATATAGAATTTCTTACTTAATTTATTTTACTGAGTCTTACTGTGACCGAGGACGTATTTTAATATTTGAAAAAAAAATCGCAGGAAAATGGTTTTTGAGCTAACGTATATACGTTATTATATTATCGCCCAGGAGTTAACGTTCATCGCTTGTCTTGACATATCTGAACCAAACGACCTTGAGACGAAAACCAATTATTGCACACACAATTATAGTACAGACATAAATATACTTCGTACAGTATAAATTGACATTGTTTATCGGAACGGGCACAGAAACAAAATGAAAATGTGTCGGATCGCCCCACTTCGAGTCAATGACCTCGTTGATAACTTTTAAATTTGGAATCGAATAACAAAACAAGTTTATTGGGTAGGTACAATCGTGCGGGATGTATCGCGTAGTTTAGGTATGACCGTTACAAAACAGGACGAATGTGGTAAATTACTATCGATGTCCTTGCTCGACTTACAAACGAAGATAAGGTGCACGGCACTATTGATAACATTTGCGGGCTCTCGCATCATTTTTAGTTATCTTTTATTTAGCGTTCAAGATGTTAAATAAGACGTACATTTGTGACGTCATTATTATTAAATTATTTATTTAATATAATCTTTACCGGCGACTTCGTTCTCATCAACTAAGTGTAAGTAGGCCTCTTCTCTCTGTTTTTTTTTTTTTTTGGAGAGAAGGATTGGAGCTGAGACCTACCACGCTGCTCCAATGCGGGTTGGTAGGTTACACATATCCCCAGAATTCTCTAGAGATATGCAGGTTTCCTCACGATGTTTTCCTTCACCGAAAAGCGTGTGATAAATTGCAATTATCAATTAGACACAAGTTTTACTAGAAAACTCATTGGTGCCTGCCCGGGGTTTGAACCCTAGGCCTCCTCGAAAGAGGCGCACGGTGATACCGCTGGGCTACCACAGCTGGGCTACCACAACTAAGTGTAAATACCCTAAATTATGTACTATTATTTTGTTCGTGTGTGAATGAAAAATGTATTTTTTGATCCTATAAGTTAGGCCGGTTATAAAAGCTTCAATTGTGCTAAATTTCATCGATATTATTCTAGCGGATTAGCCGAAAGCATAACAGACGGACTTTCCCGAATTAATGCATTATTACCTATTGGAATTTGATACAACTGAAGGTTAGATACTGAAATAATATATACAATGAAAATCCCGGTTTATCTTCTTTAGAAATTTTTGAACGGTTTTCATAATAAGGTGTTATCATCATAACAGTTATAACATAAGGTGTTTCAAAGTAAGGTGTGATCCCTATCCTAAACACACATGCTCTATTAATTCTCATCATCCTCCTGCCCTTAACCCACTCTAAGTGGGGTCGGCACAACATGTTACAAACATGTTGTCACATCATTTGGATACGTATTTCACGACTGGTCATTCACCTGATATTAACTTATCTTAGTCGTATTTTACGACACGATTTTTACGATGGACCACCCCCTTTCTTACCCAGGTGTCGTAAGAGGCGAATAAGGTAAGTCGACCCGCCGTGTGTTATCCGGCTGAGAAGAATAGACCATCCTTATTCCTTACCGAGGTGTCGTAAAAGGCGACTAAGGTAAGTCGACCCGCCGTATGGTATCCGGTTATATAGAATAGACCACCAACTTTCTTACTGAGATGTCGTAAAATACGCCTAAGGTAAGTTGACGTCAGGCAGACGGCCGGTTGTAAAATACGAAACCAAATCTTATGACAAGATGTTTATAACATTTAGAGCGCGATAAGGACAGGAAAATCATGATGCACTTGAGTCTTTTTTGTCTGGTCGCGTGTTGAAATAGATAAACAATAAAAAACGGCTCAATAAAAGGTATATTTATTTGCCATTAAAATTTATTGTACTCGGTTCAAATTGAAACGGGCGCAGATGAACGGCGGACGCAGGCGCGTGGCGCAGACAGCCGAACTCGCCGCACGCCAATTAACGCGGCGCGTTCACACTGTTCCGACAAATGTCCGGCTGTACACCTTTTGCTAAGATTGTGAAAAAATAATTGATTTTTTAAAATAATTATTTTTTTAAATATGTTTATAAACTACTTGTTTTAATAAAAGAAGTATTATTTAAAGCTTACGTTAAAAATTTTAATGTAAAAATATGTATGTCTAAATTCGGGTGCAAACTGGTGCGTCGAACTAGCCGTTAAACGTTAACCGTGTCCCCAGTGTTACCAGATCAATTTCCTACTATTAATTAAAATGTTGTCGTCATGAAGTCTTTACGTACTACGATTTTTTCTATTTAAGCAAGGAAAGTAGGAATTTATATATATTAGAGTCTGGTATATAAACTTCAATAATACCTAATTTAATTATTATTGCTGCATGAAAACATAATTAGAAGTCAAACGAACAAATCAAATAGGTAAAATGAAGTGTCTAAATATGACTTATTTGCCAACCTAAGTTAGGTACGAAGAATAAAGCAGAACTACTTAAATAATACTTTTAATAGAATTTACTTTATTTTATTAATAGATTACCATAATATATAGTTGAATTTTACTATCAAAATCGTTATATTAGTTTACCTGTTAAATATATTTGTTCTCTTCCTTACAATTAATGTGGCAAGTTTGACGTGAACGCGCTTCACTATCCAAACGTCGTACTGAGTACTGACTCGCTCACACTCGATTTGAAAATAGAGAAACTCAAACATTCGCCTGATTATCGGGATCGCTGTCGATGGTCGGTCACTGCGCCTCGCTCGACTCGCCGCGGACTATTTATATCGAAGATGGTTAGACATGCTAAGTATGTACGTACCTTAAAACTACCATTTGTGGTCAATTTTAGACTCGATAATTATAATAACAGTTGTAGATTAAAATCTAAATGTTAATATTATTTTACAATGTCATACGAATGACGAATTAGGGAATTCATAAAAATTTTAGCATCATGAGGTAAAGTGAAAATACTTAAATAATGTCTAGTTCCAATCAATAAATCAATTAGTTTAATTTGAGTTATTAAAATTCCATACTAAACGTAACGGTTAACGATTTTCCAATTTCATCATCTTGACGATAGATGAAATTGCTGATAGTACTGTAAATTAATGTGACAATCTAAGATTGATAACGTTAAATAAATAAATAAAAAACTTAAAAAAAAGTTAGATGCCTACGACAATGTGAGAATATGAAAAAAAATTAAAGCAATATTGATAAAAAATGAAGACATGAAGAAAAAATGAAGACATTTCGAAAATAAAGTCGTGGGACTTAGTTTTTCTTTTGAAGCGCCGACGCAGTCAGGTTGCGGCACCGCTAAAACAATTTTTTATTGCTACCTGCTCTTTTATAGTAAATCAGAAGTTTATAGACTTATGCGTCATTCATTAAAGATACCGCAATACGATGCTTCTGGCGTATAAAATCGGGCTTGTTTAACTGTGTGTAGAAGTCTCTCGAAGATCTATACTCAGTTGCGTTTAATTCTACATAATATTAAATATTCTAAACGTAATATTGAGGAGCATTTAACATTGATTTCTTATTCCCTAACAAGAAACTTGATAACCCATATGATTTTGGATTCCAGAAATTAGACGTAACATTGTTGTATTTATTAGGAAGTGGGGAAAAATTATACCCATACCTCTTCCAGGATAGGCACTTCTTTTCATATTCATTTACGCAATATTTTCTTTAATTATCCGATAGCGAATGTGTAAGACAGAACGGGAATGAAAGAGGGAATGACACGGAAACGGGAATGAGAATGCAATTTCCAAAACCTAATTTAAACTAAAACAATAAAAATGTACCCAAATGGTAATAATGATTACTCTCAACATATACTTCGAATAAGCATTTGCAAATTTTTCTTGTATTACTTAATTTCAAAGACAATCCACCAGATCTTAAAATATGGAACATAATAAATATATGGGACTCTAAGGGCCCATATATCCCATATCTCGAAATTTTGCGTTTCTAAGGATTCTGCTAGACTTATTCAGCAGTCCCTAATAAGTTAATAGGTACATGATGTGGCTGTTTTTTTCTTATCTGCTGGATAGCAAATACTATAAGATTTCTTTAATTTTTCACTTTTTAGAGACATTTATCTGCTACTTAGTTTATTTGTCGGCTAACTCACTTTATCAGTCACTTGTGAAACAGGCTCTAACTGTTAAATCTTAAGTTAAACCATAAATCTTTAAGATAGATCATTGAAATAATCTTCCGTAACTCACATAGGTCGCGCTCCATCATAGAACATGATAATCACGTTTCAAATAGCTAATATTCCTTATAATCCATCAAGTAGCATAGCCTCGAGGGTCATCGCGGCCCATTTACCTGCGTCGAGTCCTGTGTGTGGTCTCCTTTCGTTCTAGTTCCGAATGACATCCTTTAAAAAGCCAGTTTTTTGTTAATTAATAACGAAATGGCATGTTCGGATAGAATTTGAGTTCCGTATAAAAACTAATATCTGTATCAATAATTAAATGTATACTCAATCTGTAAGTTGATCCTCTACCTTTTTTACTTACTGGCCGATTTATATGCATCTACTATTGTCAATTTTGTCTAGAATCAATAATTCTGAACAAAAAGCTGTAGTTGTTTTTTATTTTAAACTAGTACGCCCAGCCAGTTACAGACCGTTACATTACATTTTATTTCAATGAACATATATACATACTTTTCTGCTTGTAATGTAAATATATACATCACTGTAAATGTTACTACATCCCTGTTTTCGGGCACTAAAAAATGCTAAAATGTTGACTAAAATGTAAATGATATTGTCATTTGTAAAGTAATGATAGTTCAGTGAGTAACGGGCGCTCTAATGGAGTGAAAATACCTGGGATCAAACCCCTGTTATTACCAACCTATTTAGTGTTTTTTTTTATTATTAAAAAAATTACCAAGCAAGCCTCGGTCACCTAGGTAAAAGATTAAACGTAATTTCCTTATTGCAATAAACAACGAATTCATTTTACAATATAAATTTGTAATTCAACGAAAAATTAATACTGATTCAAGATAAAGGAGGCTAAAAACAATGTTGTCGTTTATATTTAGTATCTATTTCATTGGTATGCCGCAAATGAGGCAGGATGTTGATAAGATATTCGCATCGCCCTATGAGTGTCTAGTCAACGTTAAAGTCGTGAATATACTGGAGAAATAAATCGTTGCGACAAGCCATATGTTACAAAGTTATTTATATACAATACATAATTACGCAGATATATAATAAAATGATAATGATAACTTTATTAATTTTTTAATTTATATTATATCAAATTCACGTATGTTAATAAAACCTATGTAATGCTAAGTGTAGGAAGCAGAAACCGTTCTCATACCTTATACATGCAAGATTAGTTAGCTCACGTATTACAAAACACCGTTATCAAAAACACAAGTACTACACACATTCATTACGATAATCTCAACGATCGATTAACCCCGTAACTAGAGCATCATCACGGAATAGGCAACAAAATCGCAATGCCTCGCATGCGCAATGTAATATACATATTAGTTGATAACTTTACAAGTTAGATAGATTACAGGAAGAGTTATATTAGAAGTAAAAACCATCCTAATTTTACAAAAGTAATACTAAAATTAATTACCTATAATCATCGATCCTTTCATCGTGGATTATAGAGGGAAATAATTTTATTATTATTTTTGTATTATGGATCTCCGCAAATTAATGCCTAATTCTATTAATTATCCCAATTTTACTTTTAATTTTACAAATCCCATTTTATTAATGTAAAAATAGAACTTGTTCTATTTTCACTTTTATATGTGACTATTTAGTCAATATTATTAAATTATATTTATTATAATAACTTATATTGATAAATAGGGAATAATTAATTCCAAATACCTAACATTATATAAATGAATATGAAATAATAATATCAGTTTAAAAGAGAAAAACAATAAAAGATCCAATGTAAACAAATCTTTAGTTTAGTATGCATCAATTTATTTGACACGAATTTCCTATTGTGAAATTGGCGCCTATACTCATTTACGAATGTAAACTTTAAATTGAATTTAAATAAAGTAAACATTAATGTAAATAAAGCTTACATTCCTAGAAAATTAAGTATATATATATATATATATATCTTCCTGTCCTTATCCCACTCTAAGTGGGGTCGGCACAACATGTTTTTCACTTCCATTCTGTCCTATCTTTCGTCAACTCTGGCGCCACTCCTTTTATATGCATATCATACTTCACACAATCCAACCATCTCTTTTTAGGCCTCCCTCTATTCACATATCCATCCACATTCAAATTTAACACACGTTTGGTCACATGATTTTCATCCCTCCTCATAACATGTCCATACCATCTCAATCTTGCACTTCTCGTCTTTTCTATAATGGGCGCAACTTTCAGACTTCCCCTTATATACTCGTTTCGTATTTTATCCAGTTTTGTCACACCACACATCCACCTTAACATTCTCATCTCATTTGCATTGAAAAAATTAAGTATTCTCAAATAAATATTAACTTCTTATTAACAAAAAACATTAGATTGACTATAAAGTAGTAAGTAAGTAGCGGCCTGTTACTATCCCACTGCTGGGCATAGGCCTCTTCTCTCCGTTATTGGAGAGAAGGATTGGAGCTAAGACCTACCACGCTGCTCCAATGCGGATTGGTAGGTTACACATATCTCCAGAATTCTCTAGAGATATGCAGGTTTCCTCACGATGTTTTCCTTCACCGAAAAGCGTGTGATAAATTGCAATTATCAATTAGACACATAAGTTTTAATAGAAAAACTCATTGGTGTCTGCCCGGGTTTGAACCCATGATCGTCTCTAGAGATTCACACGGTCGCACCGCTAGGCCATCACAGCTTAGATTGACTATGCCTGTAGATAATGCTGAAAATTTGGTGGCGATTGGAGCATTTTTATTGTCAATAATAGGGGAAATAGAAATGTTCCAAGCCACAGCAACACGTGGCCGTTCTGCTAGCAATATCCAATCGTAATACGATAAAAACGAAAGTACAGATAAGCTTCTATAATTACAATTGATACCTGTGTATTATATAAACATATGTTTTACCTAATCAAAGGTTAAACTATATAAGCAATGATACGAACCGACCGCGCGAGCAAAATGATATCATAATACTAATAGACGATTAATACCCAGGCTACCAGAAAAAAAGCATCGCTGAGCATCATAATTGTAATACCCCAATTAACCACTTACATTAACAGCTTAGTTCAGTAAAAACATGTGCGATGCTAAAAATTACCAGCAATGTAATAAGTGAAATCATAATTATCACGTTAAAGTTGTAACGGTCGGAATGTGTTACAAGAGATTGGCGCGGTTGTGATAATTGTTTTATAAATATTTACTCTTACGCGGACACATTTCAGTGTAATCTATATCGAATTTTGCCTTAAATTATTTAAAATATGCTATTCAGATTCAAATGTTTTAGATATTCATTATTAATTGAATAACTTGTTAACATTAATGTGATTTATAGAATTAAAGTTGAAGTGGATTGGAGCCCTCGGGATTAATAAAAGTCTTCTTTGTTCCACTTTCTGTATTTGTGCATTATGGTTTAACGTACTGTACAATGATTATATTAATACACCTTATCAACTATTATACATTATACAACAGTCATGAGTCAATCTCCCAAAGCGTCCTCTCGCTTGTCAACAACTCGAGAATGGCACAGATTATTATTTTTCCGTGTGACGGGTGCGTTCAGAAAACCATACCCGCCACAAAGTAATGACTTTGAGGAGATCGTAACGATTTTTTTTTAAATTTTGTGTCCATTAGAATTTTTTCTGATACGCCGTGTGGTATCCGGCTAATAGAATAGTATCACCCTCTTTTCTTACCGAGGTGTAGTAAAAGGCGACTAAGGTAAGTCGACCCACCGTGTGGTATCCGGCTGAGTAATATAGACCAACCTCATTTCTTACCGAGGTGTCGTAAAAGGCGACTAAGGTAAGTTGACCCACCGTGTGGTATCCGGTTTAGTAGAATAGACCACCCTCTTTCTTATCGAGGTGTCGTAAAATACGACTAAGATAAGTTGAAGTCAGGCAGGCGGCCGGTCGTAAAATACGTAGCCAAATCATGTGACAACATGTTTATAACATGTTGTGCCGACCCAACTTATAGTGGGATAAGGGCAGGAAGATGATAAATAATGGAAATAAGTCAAATTTATTTAGAACTCCTACTTCAAAAATGTTACAAATAAATACAGTACGTAAAAAAAACTAAAAATATTACTAATTAAATTAAATATATATTAAAAGCGATTATTTCGTCATTTCGGTACTGGAAGTCGCAAATGAGATGTTTTTATTTACCTCGTAGATGTCAATACATAAGACCGAAAACGAAGGTTTGACTGAGGTCACCTACATACTTCTACTTGCGAGTGTCGGTCATGGTCGCAGAAAGACCTCATATTATCCGCTGAACTCAGTCTGAAGCTATAGACAAGTAGCGTTTTGATAGGCACAAGTATTCTTTATTTATTAACGATTTACTTATACGCCAAAACGTGATCAAAATAACGAATATCATAAAAAAACAAAACGCGAACAACGAATGATTTTTTTCTATAGGAGATCGCTACCAGTGATATCTACCCATAGAAGAGAATTTCTTAAAGCGCAGTGTGCTTAGTTCGAGTTTTATTAACCGACTCGATCGCGTTAGCGTAACGCCAATCTTTATGGCCCTGGAACAGTGCCCACTAGATGTCGCTGTATTCATACTTTCGAAAATAGTTTCGAAAATAGTTTCTGTTACTTTCAGTCAAGTACTTGATCAGTACTAATTCTGCATATTCATGAAAATCCTGCTGAAATTTGTAATATTGTCTAAAGCGTGAATGAAAAGAACATGTTAATATAACTCAAATTTGTCTCATTTACAACAAGTAAAAAATTGTGCCTCTCTTTACTTAAGGAATCTATGAAGTTACTTAATAGTAAATTACCTCAGAATTCCCGCAGGGTGGGGATTTCCGCGGATATACATAATTATAAAAAGATTTGCGATGTATGTAATAGACAAAGTAGGAACCGACATAAGCTTGCAGCTCCTGCTTTACGCCTTGCAATCAATTTTAGCTATGCCATTACAGCAGTTTTTAAACACTATTAATAAAAGGTGAGGATTACTTAGGTGATAAGAATGCGTGGACGTAGCTACTCTTCGACCCTGTACAAGACAGTAATAACTCAAAGTAAATAGTATTAATAATTATATTTTTAAAAGAGCAATCACTTGTTTCTTGCTAGCTCTTAATGGTAGGAACAACTTTCCGAAACAGCAGTATAGTTGATGATTCAAAAGCTTTTGTTTACTAGTTTATTTTTAAGTTTTATATCTATATCTAGTATATAGGTATATAGGTATATATATATATATACTAGGCATATCTAGTATTAGTAAAAAAGGTAATACCGCTCCTAGATATTACTTGCGCCATACACCATAATGTGCAGATGAACACCGAGCAAGGCGGTATGTAAACAAGCATTCAGGCAAACAAACGTGAAACACAGGACGTTGGTACAATTTTATCAACATTAGTTGCGTAATGATGTACAATCCCATGAAGTAAGGTTTCTTAAAACGATGATATCATTGTTCGGCTTATAACATTTTTTTTCTATTTTCCTGAGCTACATACCCGTGTTCTTCTTATATCAAACCTTGGCTTCACAAAATAAATATTACCTGAAGTTTTTAACATAATCTGTAAAGTGGAAACTGTCACTATAGTAACTACAACGTGTGGTATCCGGCTGATAGAATAGTACCCCCTCATTTCTTAACGAGGTGTCGTAAAATGCGACTAACGTAAGTCGACCCATCGTGTGGTATCCGGCTGAGTAGAATAGACCACCCTCATTTCTTACCGAGGTCTCGAAAAATACGACTAAGGTAAGTTGATGTCAACCAGGCCGGTCGTAAAATACGTAGGCAAATAATGTGACAACATATTTATAACATGTTGTGCCGACTCCACTTAGAGTGGGATAAGGGCAGGAAGATGATGATGTCACTTTGATAACTATTATTAAGGGAGCATACCTAGTCATCGTAAAAACGTCATAGGTACAAATCGATTTTGCTTATCATTTCTCGTACGTACACGCTAATATGGAATTCCCTTTTGACGTCTGTTTCCGGATACTATTTGTGTTATGTTACATATTCGTACATATAATGGACAATGGTTTAATAAGGCAGTAAATCGGATATAGTGGTCGTGGTTGATGATGGTTTTCATCCATTTGTCGCGGTCTTAAGCGTCTCTACCACACTGGACTACGGATTTTTGAATTATTGATCGTATTATTCCGTTTAATGAGTGGAGGATCGACCAGGTGACCGCTTGCCTTCAAGTTGCTTCTGGTAATCTCTATAACATACCTATAAAGAAACGCTGATGATTTTTATTTCCGGCAGCTTATGAAGATTCTCTGTCCTAGAGGGGATTCTAGCAACTTTACGATTACTGATGTGGAATGCTATTCCAATTCCTATACGGAATGTTTATGTCTGTTTTGATTACCAAGCTTTTCCTATAGCACGCTAACTGATTCTGAGACGAGCCGGGAGGACAATACAAACAAATATTTTTGAATTTGAGTCGTCGTATGAGTAGAATAGACTACCCTCATTTCCTACCGACCTACCTAAAAGGCGAATAAGGGAATTTGACCCGCTGTGTGGTATCCGGCTGAGTAGAATAGATCGCCCTTATTTATTACCGAGGTGTTATAAAAGACGACTAAGGTAAGTTGACGTGAGTAAAATAACTAGCCAAAAACATGCAAAAACATGTTTAGAACATGTTTGCAGACCCCAATCTATAATGATGAATGATGAACCACTCTTTAAAGACTGTCGTCTTCCGATGATATTAATGCACTAATCTACTAACACTAATTTAATTGGCAATAAATTAAAAACTGGTTTATTTATAGTCGAAATTTCTAATTTTATGCTATAAAATTAGAAATATAATGGTATAAATATTATGGTAAACAATATTAGAAATCTTTGTAGCACATATGTTTATCCTATGGCACAATATTAGAAATATTTATAGCAAATATGTTTATCCTATTGCACGAATAATGCAAATGGTCGCCAAATCCTCATTGGTCCATCGGTTGTCAAAAGCATAGGAGGTGAGAGTTATACTGAATATTTTGTCTTGATTTATCTTTAATCTTTAAATGAGCTAATCTTGTACATATAATCTGAATTTCGGAATCTGCTTCAATGATTTTCGTGTGATTGATGTAGGGGGTTTTGCGAGCGATAAATCGATCTAACACAGTTTCATTTTAAATAAACGTAGTTTCATACATGTGTTCAAGCACTAAATAATTGCTACAAAATTATTAGAAAACAAAGATCAATAACGCTGTCACTTGCAAAGTTATAATAACAGAGTAATAAAGCAAATACCTCAAATCAAGTCCAGATATCACCAGCCGTATATTTCATATAGCATCTTTTCTAAATGTCACTCAGATATTACCTATTTTATAAAAAGTGTACACATGTCAATTCAACTACGTTGAATATTTCCAAATGTCTTTTTTCTAATCGTATTGGATATTATGCCTAAATGAGCTACAGTAGCTAAAAATGTATTACAGATGCTAGACAGTTAACTTGTTGTTTAAATAACGTCAGTTTAGAGTCAAAGACCGATAGGTTTAATTAGTAGGCAAAAAGGCGCCGGTGTAGGCGTGAAGAGCAGGGCAACTGTCCAATATACTTAGACCTGTACACTAGTTTGTAAGTGATCATTTTACACAATGATTGGCTCGAATAGAGCTCAACCAGCGTTGGTTCCATGCTAGCGTAGGTGGCTCGAGACATACGCTTTACGGTCACGGTCATCGCAACTAGAAATGACCACTGTCACAATACACGAACATCGAGAGAACGAGAATGTAGTTAAATTATCTTTCAGCGCCCTTTTATAAGAATAAGGTAGGTTCATTAACGTTGGACACAACTTTAACGACCCAAAAGGGCTCGTAAAAATCTATTGAATAAAACATACTTTGAATCTTAGTTGCCTGTGATAACAACTTTCTCACTGTTAATAGTAACGGGTGTTTTATGAGAACCTGATTATTACTAGATATTGTAGGCAAAAGAGATTGCTTAGTTCTTTTAAATAGAAATAGATAGATAGAAATTCTTTATTATACACAAATTACATAACATAAGGTACACAAAAAAAGAAATTTAACTAAAGAAACATAAGGTGTGCAAAGGCGGTCTTATTGCTAAAAGAAATCACTACCAGACAACCTTTGAAGAAATAAGAAATCGCAACATAAAAATAAGACAGGTGCATCAACATGAACAAGTATAATAGCTATGAATTTAAACACATAAATTCATAGCTATTATATACATTTGTATATCTCTTAAAAAGATAGTCAAAAAATGTAGGTCTAACTTCTTAATCCATTTAGGCTAAGGAATTTTACAATTATGTTGCAATAGGTGGGTCGGTATTTCTACTTGAATTTCGATTTAAGTAATATTATGTTTCATTGTTTAAATAAATCAAAATCTCTCCCCTCTTGCGTTCCCATACAATTTCCATCTCATATTACATAATGAAATGCCATAAAATAAGAAACTTCTTAACCAATTTTGATGTCCGAAGAATTCCGCTAGCCTAGTTGGAAAAATAAAACAAAATCAAGCTAAAAGTAAGTTTTTAATAAGTAAAACTAAGCGCACATTTGTCAAAATAAACAATATGAAATAAATGTTTTAAAAAAACAATTAATATATTTGTGGCAAAGAAACCTAGAGAGTGAATGCAACCCCCAAAGCTCCCTATATGCTGAATTTAACGAAAATTATTAAAAATATGTATATACAAGGTTAATTCATAGGTATACAAAAATATATATATATATATATATATACAAAATTAACTCTATTAAATATTAAAGATAAACAAATATTTTCGAGAACTATCCGATTAGTCCTCTAAAGATATCTAAATAGCCGTCCGTTTGTTCAAATATAAACAATATCAAAAGCCAAGCGCCGTTATGATCAATCAGAGACACAAACAGTGTGGGAGCGCGTGCGTGAGAACCGTCCATTGTTGACTTGTACCATCAATGCCCCTTCGATTTAGTACTTGTTAATTTTGCTAATCTATCTATATATATTAGTGTGTGAAGTCATTGCACCCCTTTTCGACCACGTTGCGCATAGGGATACTACATTTGGCATAATTAAAATGTATCTAAAACGTATATTATAAAACAAAGTCCCCAAAAGCTGTCTGTCTGTATGTGATCGATTTACTCAAAATCTACTGAATGGATTGGTGTACGGTTACTATCCCACTGCTGGGCAAAGGCCTCCTCCGTTTTGAAGAGAAAGATTTGAGCTAAGACATACCACGCTGCTTCAACGCGGATTGGTAGGTAACACATAGCCCCAGAAATCTGTACAGATATGCAGGTTTCCTCACGATGTTTTCCTTCACCGAAAAGCGTGTGATAAATTACAATTATTAATAAGACACGTGAGTTTTAACAGAAACCTCATTGGCTGCTCGGGTTCGAACCCGTGACCTCCTTGAAAGAGTCGCACGGTGTTACCGCTGGGCTACCACAGCTTATAATTAAAATGTATAATATATTATATAACGTATATTATTATAAAACAAAGTTCCCAAAAGCTGTCTGTCTGTATATGATCGGTTTTCCCAAAATCTACTAAACGAATTTTTGTACGCTTTTTATTAAAAGATAGTGCTTCTTCATTATATACAATATTTTCATCAACGCCGTGTGGTATCCGGCTGAATAGAATAGTACCACCCTCATTTCTTACCGAGGTGTCATAAAAGGCGACTAAGGTAAGTTGATGTCGGGCAGGCGGCCGGTCGTAAAATACGCAGCTAAATCATGTATTCACTCAACAATCATGTTTATAACATTTTGTGCCGACCCCACTTAGAGTGGGATAAGGGCAGGAAGATGAAGATTTGACTGGCCCGTTGGAGCAGTGGGTAGTGACCCTGTCTTCAGCTCCGCGGGTCGCGGGTTCGATTCCCGCCGAGGGCCAACATTTTCTATTTATAAAATTTGTTGGTCTTTGAGCCTGGGTGTATATTTGTATTTAAGTAAAAAATATATAAGTGTATATTCACAAAAAAAATTATTAATATTTAATTAATTGATATTTTACTAATTAAATTTATCCAAAAATGACCGCTGTCACCACTTCTAGCGCATATAAAACGTTCAAAACGTATTAGATAACATTCTCCGAATTAATATAACAACTAAAACCACTATGATACTAAGCTAATAATTGTTGAGTACCCAACACCTAGTTATAATTACAACTTTGAGCGCGCAACGCCTAGTCGTGATGAGACTTATCACCTAATAAGTTACACCACTTAGCTAATAATGAACACCTAGCAATATAATCTAACAGATATTTAAGTAACAAAACAAGACTTTTTACACGCTATAATTTTTTTATATTATACACAAATTTAAGATAATCTAGCAGCTTACAGGAAATTCCATATCAACAGAAACTTACTCTTTATTTACTTTATTCTGTTCCCGCGTCAATTTATTCAAATATTCTCAAAAATCATGCGTTTGTTCTCTTGTATTTTTTCCTTTAACCGGAATTTCTTTAACCTAAATGCTAGCCCGGTATATTGGCATCAATTGATCGAAATTTCCTCAACATTAAACCAGGGGATTAGCTGAAAAAGCGTAAAAGACAAACAGACAGACACGCAATTATGTAGAGTTTCACAAGCACTTTTTTATAAGTTTCAACAAATAATATTTTGAATTTACAATATTAGAATGCATATATTTAAATTTCAATTATTTCAGTATGTGGTAACCGTGATTTCATTCAAGTTAACTAAATTAAGCGTTGAAGTACCCTCAGAAAGAAAATCAGGATTTCTTATATAATACATTACCGGTGCATTTGTAATATTTAATAGAGCCAATTTTATATATACATACACACACTCACACACACACACACACTAAAATATAAATAGAATACAAAGGTTAATTACGCTGTCATTTGCCATATCACGATAGCTCAATTGTGTACGGGCTTAAGAAGTGAAGATACCGGGGTTCAAGTCTAAGCCCACCAGATCACCAGCTTTATGTTTCTTTTTTTATGTGCATTTTTACCTTTGAATAAAATTCCCGAGCAAGGCTCGGTCACCTAGGTACTAAACATTTTTTTTTTGCATATTATAAAGTACATCACAACCTCATTGTAGTCACAATCTAGCCTTAAGGCTAATAAGCAACTTAATTTTAACCTAAACTTATAAATTAACTTATATCTAAGAACAAGTCCAATGACTTATCTTAGTCTTTCTTACTATAGGAGATCACTTTGATCTTGTGTTCTTTTTCAGTAGCACTAATACTACACTAAACATTAATTATGCAAAATTTCATCAACATTGGTGCAACAAACTAACAAACACAATTCTGCATTGCTCATATTAGTATGGTAACAACAATATAAGTCGATTTCTTCAATACGTGTACATACATACGTGTAGTTATGTGTTAAGTAATTTTGTAATGTGTATTTTCACGCATTGTATATGAACACAGGCGTGGATAATTTTGATGAACAAAAAATCCTCTCCGTACAACTGTCATTGAGGTCAGAGGGTCATCTTTCACCGTTCGCTTAACAGGTTTATTGTTTTCGATTTAATGATGTGACATTTCATAATTGTGTGAGCCTCTTCAAGCAACATTGTCGTTTATACTTCCGTATTTTGACCATTAAAATACGAAATACTATCGTATACTTATTGTATTACAGTAGGGAAGCCAGCGTAACATCTTCCTGCCCTTATCCCACTCTAAGTGGGGTCGGCACATGTTATAAACATGCTGTCACATGATTTGGCTACGTATTTTACGACCGGTCGCCTGCCTGTCGTCAACTTATCTTAGTCGTATTTTACGACACCTCGATAAGAAAGAGGGTGGTCTATTCTACTTAACCGGATACCACACGGCCGGTCGACTTACCTTAGTCGCCTTTTACGACACCTCGGTAAGAAATGAGGGTGATAGTATTCTATTCAGCCGGATACCATACGGCGTGGAAGCCAACGTAACATGTGTCCTATTAAAGAAAGTAAAGTAACGGCCTAATACTGTCCCACTGTTGGGCTTAGGCCTCATCTCTTCCTATATTTTTAAAGAGTTGGAGCTAAGACCTACCACGCTGCTCCAATGCGGATTGGTAAGTAACACATATCCCTAGAATTCTCTAGACATATGCAGGTTTTCTTAAGATGTTTTCTTTCACCGAAAAGAAGGTGATAAATTGTCATATGATATATATGAGACATGTGACAAATATATATATATATACTTGTCTAAAATACACATTTTATGTATTTTTAGGCAATATTTTACCATTTTCAGTGTGTTCCTATTTACGCCGTGTGGTATCCGGCTGAATAGAATAATACCACCCTCATTTCTTACCGAGGTGTCGTAAGAGGCGACTAAGGTAAGTCGACCCACCGTGTGGTCGGCACAACATGTTTATAACATGTTGTGCCGACTCCACTTAGAGTGGGATAAGGACAGGAGGATGATGATATATTTTTAGGCAATATTATACTATTTTCGTTGTGTTCCTGTTTACGCTGAAAAGTTCTAACAATTTTAAGCTTGCTAAAACATAAATTTAAAGAAATTCACAAGATATTTCAAAATAGTATGGTTTTTACGGGAAATAAGAAAAAAAGAGTTAGATGTCAGAGAACGGAGCCGGAAATAGGTGATCCGGTGCAACAGTACCGTTTGCAATTGAGTATTTCTTGAGGTTGAGCAAAAACAATTGCTATATATATTTTTACTCACAGTTTATTTATTAATTATAAATCTCTTTTAAATTTATGCTGAAGTGTTCTTTTAAGCATTAACTGACAATATAGATATATCGTAAACTTAGTATTAAAGAGACCTAATTAAAAATAGGTATTTTATGGTAAATTGCAATTAAGCGTAGGTAGCGATACGACACTCGTGAGTGTTAAAAAAACCCATAGCTTGGAATAGCAAGAAAACTAGTTTTTAATAGTTTAATAGATTGTCAGGCATATAGTTTAATAGTTCAGCAGGATAGTGTTGTGAGGCAGGCGGCCGTAAAATGCGCAGCCACATAATTTGACAACATGTTCATAATATGTTGTGCCGACCCCACTTACAGTGGGATAAGGACAGGAAGATGATATGGATGATGATGAGTTTGTAGCGTAATGTATATATGTTATGTAATAGATGGCATTGTCATAAGGATTACAATGTATATAAGACAATTAAGCTGAAATTAAAATTAGGTCACTTATTGACAGTATTTTGCATTGAATTGCAGATTAGGCCAACCACGTCCCATTATGGATTTAGCATATCATGTCATGATGTCTCTCAAGATAAATGCAATTTTTTTAAGTTTTTCTTCAAACGTTACCATTAGTTTTATAGAAAATCTATAGATCCCCTTGTAAGAGTAACACGTTATTACCCTTCTGCTATCACGGCTTCATGTGTGAGCCTACATTCTTCTTCATCTTAAAACAATACTAGCTGTCCAGCCACGCGATATATCATCATCCTCCTGCCCTTATCCCACTCTAAGTGGGGTCGGCACAACATGTTACAAACATGCTGTCATATGATTTGACTACGTATTTTACGACCGGCCGCCTGCCTGACGTCAACTAACCTTAGTGTTTTACGACACCTCGGTAAGAAAGAGGATGGTCTGTTTTACTCAACCGCATACCACACGGTGGGTCGACTTACCTTAGTCGCCTTTTACGACACCTCGGTAAGAAATGAGGGTGGTACTATTCTATTCAGACGGATACCACACGGCGTCCACGCGTTATATATGTAGAGTTTATATATACAAGAGCGACGTATTCACACGTCATGTATAAATACGCGCAGATCATAATTAGCTGCAGCGGTCGACTAATTTGCAAGGCTATAGTGCGCACGAGCCGCCTTGGCCGTTAATAACTTGCAATGATCTTCGCTTAGACGCAGTTCCCACGTTTGTTCTATTTATTGCTATTTACTGAATAATACAAAGAGAATTATTATTGTATTAATGAGTATTCTATCCTACTAATATTATAAATTCGAAAGTTTGTTAGTATGGATGTATGTTTGTTACTCTTTCACGGTGAATCCGCTGAACGAATATCGATCGGCACAATTATTCCTTATACACCGGAATAACATATAGGTAATTTATAAAAATCCTGTTAATTCTACAGGAATAGGATGTTATTTAAAAGCGCCATCTATTAACGATCTATCACACGACAACAGTCCATGCGAACAAATTCGCGGGTAAAAGCTAGTTGTATATATATAGGACAACTCTTTAAATCATATGACCAAACGAATCGTAAGTACAAATTCGGGTAATATGTGCCTAAAGGCCAAAAAAGAGATTGATGGCTCGTGTGAAGTATGATCTGTATATAAAAGAAGTAGCGCCAGTGTTGCCAAATAACAGAAGAGAACGGAAGGGAAAAATATGTTGTACCGAGTACATTTAGAGTGAGTTTTTGAACTGTTTTTTGAAGGATTTACATCAGTTATAGTCCCGGGAAGGAACCAAAGAGTTTTTCTATTAAAACTAATGTGTCTAATTGACAATTGCAATTTGTCACACGCTTTTCGATGAAGAAAACATCGTGAGGAAACCAAAATCTCTAGAGAAATTTTGGGATAATTTTTAACCTACCAATTCGCATTGGAGCAGCGCGCTGGGCCTTAACACTAATCCTTCTCTCCAAAAACGGAGGGAGATGACCTATGCCCAGCTGTGGGATAGTTCCATCCAACTACTTGGCCGTTACTTTTACATTAGTTATAGTTGTGAACAAATGATCTTTTGATGTCGCCGTGGCAACTGACGAACTTGGTTGCACCGATCAAACCTCGCTTGAGACAGATTTAGCGAGAAGCCCGTAAATCCCGAATCCTCCTGCTAACATATTCCGCAAAATTGCATCATAGATGGAGCCGATCGCAACCAATCTCTCGCTTTCTCACGATGAGTGTGTCCATAAAAGGCTAAAACAGGTTGTGCTCCATCTTCGCCGCAAATCCCGTGTAATAACTGTTAACCTAAGGCAGAATTCAATTTATTTCCGTGCAACTTCAAATGCTTGGGAAACAAACAAACAGCATTCCACATATAGGTCACAATCATAAACAGTCCCTGATCCTAAATATTGGGTAGATTAAGAAGAATGTACGGTGATAGATTCCATAATTTATATAAGGAAAGGTTTACACGTGTCTGCCACCCCAGCCTATCGATAATAAACGAGTTATCAAATAATCGATGGCTTGTATTGCTACCAATACACATCAACGCACCAGCGCATACGGTAATAACATTTAGAATACGTAGGTATATTCCACTAATATATAATATCAACCTTAACTACTAAATTATAGATACCATATTCCAATAAAACTCGCAGCGTAATCTGTAAATCGTATGAACATATCTACCTGTAATGTGATTCTGCGTTGTCGTATTGTGTTGAGCATCTTGATTAGTTCCTACATGTGATTAACTGAATTAATATGATATACCTAATTATCCTCTCAATTACACAACTCAGAACTGGTTTGCGGATAAGTTAATTGATAAGAAATAATGAGCTAAAATATTTTGCTATTTTATTTAATGGTATTAATTAAGTTTCTTCTTCAGAGTTATTGTTTTTTTTGGGTTGAGGAGACAAGATTAGTGAACTATTCTTGTCTCCTTTTTTACTATAGCGGTATCCTAACTCTGTTAATTCACGCTTTGGTTGTCACCAAAATTTTTTGTTGCGTAATTAGCTATCCATTTTTACCTGTTTTATGGGTTGACACAAAATGAACAAAGTAGATTTATAGAATTAGGCGTTACTTTGCGGGGATCCATAATACAAAAGTTAATAATAAAATTATTTTGCTATGAAGTAGAATAGAAAATATTTATAATGCTAAATGTAGAGTTGACAATACCTTTTCATACCTGATACAAGCTGGATTCGTAAAAACACATGCACAAACCTGTCTCTCCGTAACATCTGTTTCTCTATTTGATTGTGAAAGGACAAACAAATATAAAGTATTTCACATTTAACTAACAGAAAAGTTTTGGTGGTCCGAGTTTTAACGCAATTACGTAAATGTTTTACCAATAATTTATTTTTATTCTAACGCGCAGTACTTTATCAATGTTTCGGAAGGTCACAAGTACAGACGAAATTAGAAACAAATCATTTTATTTTTACAAAACTAACAATGTTTAACAATAATATGGAATAATTTATTACAATGCGTACGCCGTGTGGTATCCGGCTGAATAGAATAGTACCACCCTCATTTCTTACCGAGGTGTCGTAAAAGGCGACTAAGGTAAGTCGACCCACCGTGTGGTATCCGGTTCAGTAGAATAGACCACCCTCTTTCTTACCGAGGTGTCGTAAAATACGACAGAGGTAAGTTGACGTCAGGCAGGCGGCCGGTCGTAAAAACGCAGCCAAATCATGTGACAGCATGTTTATATCATGTTGTGCCGACCCCACTTAGAGTGGGATAAGGGCAGGAGGATGATGATGAAACAATGTTTAACAATAATATGGAATAATTTATTTCAATGCGTGATTGTTTTATTTTCCAATTGTAGGATAGAAACAGTTACTCGTTAATGGAAAGGATATTCAGATAAAAGTTTGATTCATCATTCTTTGCAGATAGCAGATAAAGAGAAATCGCAATATAAATTTTAGGTAAGGTCAACAATACCGTTATCATTGGAATTTTTCCACTGTATCTATTTATCTATGTATGAAAGTTATTTTTAAAAGGTTACAAATCACCTTATGTGTAATACATACCTAAGCCTATATTTTATACGGATTTATTTAGATAGTCCCCAAGAACAAAATAGTATTTAAAATCAATAAACATTTTAATATTCAAACATCAACACAGGACTTATTGCGTAAATAAAGTTGGCAAGTAATTTACTAAGCGAGTTGATCAGTGACTGGATAGTTACCATGACATACCGTTTCGCAGTAATTTTTCCACACTAGATCTACTGGCAACAACGAATATCAGTTGCAAATATTGTATTGCGGGCTTCTTATCCTTACCTATATCTAAATTTCATTGTTACAAAGCAATGTATTTTGACCAGAGGTAAAAGGGTCAGTTTAGGTCATGGGTTACCACAGACTTGGTAAATCGCGGTTAAGTCGGGCGTCTTGGCAAAGATCATGGCGTAACTGGGATGGCCGATTAATTGCGAGCTCTGTTTTCATGACAGATCGAGAGAATGTCTGTAAAATTGAGGAAACGAACGACTCTCTCAATGTAAGTATCGCAAATGTTTGTTACGATACTGGCAGGAAATCTTATAATTCGACGCTTATGAAACATTGTTATTTAGACGAATTCTTTCAAGCGTGTCAAGTTTTTGTGAATATTCGTTGCTATTCAGTGTTAATTAAATAAAACTCTTTATACAAACTAATTACATTGCGTGGAAAAAATTGTTTTTTATGTGAGTTTCGAGCGTCTTCTTTAAAGTTGCTATTAATTTTGAAGGTATGTTTCACTTTGTTTATTTTGGTGTAATCTGACGTTATTAGATATAATACGCTTGTAATTAGCGTATTATAACGTAATGATGTCATAACACCACGAAATAAGTGATGTTAGGTGACGTAAAAGGTGACTAAGGTAAGTTGACCCGCCGTGTGGTATCCAGCTGAGTAGAATAGACCACCCCCATTTCATATTGAGGAGTCATAAAAGGTGACTAAGGTATGTTGACGTCAGGCAGGGGGTAGGACGTAGAATACCCAACCAAATCATGTGACAACATGTTTATATCATGTTGTGCCAACCCAACTGTTGCAGAGTGCTAACTGCAGAAGAATCATAAGGTTGGAGCACAAAAAGCTTAATAACATTATAACATTATATATCCATTCAAAACTTTTCAAAATATATTAGTGTCAACTTTAGTGTTATTATGTTCGTTCACGCATGACTTTAAATTATGGAAATACTTTCATCCATAGAGCGTTATGACATCAAAAATATTGCCAACGTTTTGCTACAATGCAAATCTATACTAATATATAAAGCTGAAGATTTTGTTTGTTTGATTGTCCATTTATCCATTCCATTTATCGAAGAAGGCTATGGGGTATATATCTTCACGCTAACATAAATAGGGGAGGAGCAGCAATAAAAAATATTACGAAAGCGGCAACATTTAAAGCTTTGCGTGCGCTAAGTAAATAGTGGAAGTTATTCAAAAATCATGTATTACAAAATTGTTCCCCTCTACAAGTTCTCAAATAAAAGTCCGCGACAGCATATGTCTAGCATTTAAGGTTAACCCACTATAACCATTTTTATGGTTATTAAAATACTATATGACGGTTTTAATCTGTCCATGCGGGTGGAGACGCTGGCGATTGCTAGTGATTGCTAAAGATATGAATTCGTAATATTTTAAATTAACAAATTACCGATGCGGTACCGTTTTGCAAATGCTGACTTTGCTATATGTAAATTACGTTCCCAAACAATATCGACTTATCTATCAAACGACTCTTGCATAGATACATTCAGTTACGGTGTGATTGCAAGACCAAAACAAAAACCGTGATCAATATCACATTAACTGGTTTCCAGTTAAAATTATGCAATGCAAAGAATAGCTTGGTGCCATCTTACTTGGTACTTTCTGTAATATTATATTATTTATTCATGATGTGAAGCTATAAAGACCGCCGTGTGGTATCCGGCTGAATAGAATAGTGCCACCCTCTTTTCTTACCGAGGTGTCGTAAAAGGCGACTAAGGTAAGTCGACCCGCCGTGTGGTATCCGGCTGAGTAGAAAAGACCACCCTCATTTCTTACCGAGGTGTCGTAAAAGGCGACTAAGGTAAGTGACTCACCGTGTGGTATCCGGTTAAGTAGAATAGACCACCCTCTTTCTTATCGAGGTGTCGCAAAATACGACTAAGATAAGTTGACATCAGGCAGGCGGCCGTTTGTAACATAAGTAGCCAAATCATGTAACAACATGTTCATAACATGTTGTGCCGACCCCACTTAGGGTGGGATAAGGGCAAGAAGATGTTGTGAAGCTATAAAGACATTGAACATATTTGCTGTTCCTTTCATATTCACATATATTAGGAAAAGAAGAATCAATATATACTAGCAATTTCATTTCTTACTATGTATAATGTATCAAAATAAATCAAACCTACCTACATAACAATGTATGTTTTACTAATCTTGCATGTATCCTACTTCCTACTAATATTATTAATCCAAAATTTGTAAGTGTGTGTATGGATGTATGTTTGTTACTCATACACGGTGAATTCGCTGGACCAATGGATGAAATATCGACGGCTATAAAAATCCTGTTATATTCAGGAATAGTATGACATTGAAAAGCCATCCATTATTAATCTATCACCTATAAAACAAATAATAAGATAAATGTAGTTTGGAATCGATTCTAGGTATTTATATTTCTCGAGACTGCCCGTTACCCGAATAAGCTACGCTGACTTGACAGTTTATGGCAAAAATAGTATTTTTAATGCCCAAAAACAGAGTAAAACGAATTTTTTTGCATAAAACGAAGCAAGATAGATTTTTCATGAAATTCAGAATGTACGGGTTTTTGGGGGCGATAATCATGCTAGGTAAGATTAATGCTATATTTAGCTAGGATTCATTTTTTAAAAAGGGAGTTTTGTCCCTGTTTTTAGGCACTGAAAAACTTTTGCATAATTATTAGAAATAGAAAAGTTAATTTTTGAAATTAAACTATCGTGAGTGGTATTCATAATTAATGTATAGAAACCGGCTATACTCGCGTCTTATTTTCCCTTCTCGTCTTATATTGAGTTCCCGCCGCGATAAAAAGCTAATAAGCGCAATAAATAAGAGCCCTGTATGGGTTTGAAACTAGTCGGACACATCCGATAAAATAAGATTTGAGTATAGCCGGTTTCTATACATTAATTAGAAAAGTTAATTTCACTGTCAATTGTAATAATAGCACAGCTGAGAACGGGTGGAGTAAAGAAGTTATAATCCCCGGGATCGTGTTCCAGATATCATCAGGCTTTTTTTTCTTTTTTAGTGTATTTTTTTATATCTTTTAAAAAAAATTACCGAACAAGGCTCGCTCACTCGGGTACTATTATCTAATACGTACTGTATTCTTACTATAGATCCATTTTATCTACTCGTTAAACAATTTGGGTCATCGCCGTTGACGCGCTGTGACGGTACGTAATTGCCTGCGTGTTTTGTTTGCTACAATCGAAAATGTTTATTTTGTGACACTATTTAGTACAGTCGTTATTGATTCGATGGGCGAAACGTATCGATCTACATCGCTAAATGGAGGGCTGATTAGAGCGTGTTCATGCCAAGATTGACTTAATAGTTAGCAATTGTAATATGTATTTAACATTCTATCCCACTAATATTATAAATGCGAAATAATAATCGTTATTCATTTGTAAAATGTATTTAACATTCTATCCCACTAATATTATAAATGCGAAATAATAATCGTTATTCATTTGTAATATGTATTTAACATTCTATCCCACTAATATTATAAATGCGAAATAATAATCGTTATTCATTTGTAATATGTATTTAACATTCTATCCCGCTAATATTATAAATGCGAAATAATAATCGTTATTCATTTGTAATATGTATTTAACATTCTATCCCACTAATATTATAAATGTGAAATAATAATCGTTATTCATTTGTAATATGTATTTAACATTCTATCCCACTAATATTATAAATGCGAAATAATAATCGTTATTCATTTGTAATATGTATTTAACATTCTATCCCACTAATATTATAAATGCGAAATAATAATCGTTATTCATTTGTAATATGTATCTAACATTCTATCCCACTAATATTATAAATGCGAAATAATAATCGTTATTCATTTGTAATATGTATTTAACATTCTATGCCACTAATATTATAAATACGAAAGTTTATGAGTATGGATGTTTGTTTATAACCCTTTCACGTCGAATTTGCTGAACCAGTATCGATGAAATTTGGCACAATTATTTTTTTATACACCGGGGTAACATATAGGCTATGGAAATCCTGTTAATTCTTTACATGACATTGAAAAGCGCCATCTATTATCAACCTATCATGCGACAACAGTCCATGTAGACGAAGTTGCGGGTTAAGCTACATAATTAATAAATCTTGACGATTTTTTTTGATTTTGCGAAATTTTACTAGACTTTTATCCATAGTTTAAGTTAGTTAATTAAGTCGGCCTGCGCGGGGTTTGAACTCATGACCCCCGTTTCATTTTATTTGTTGATAAAAACACGATTGTTAGTCAAATAATTTTGAGTCCATTTTTGTGGAGTTACCGATTTAAAATAACATACGTGTAGTTTCTACTACACTATTTTATTTACGTTTCGGCTACGACTCTTATTTTCAGACGATGCTTCATGTATTTCATTAACCTTATAAACGAAAGATTTTAAGTTCGGTGTGATCAATTTGATGCAACTGATTTCATAAAGGGCGTTCCCCTCCACAAACTGTCAATGATGCAAAGAGTAAAAGACAAGCGAAAAGTTGCTACATATTTCATAAGGCAAGATGGTAAGAGTAGAATCGGGTAAAATAAAATCTTATATTTATATTTAATATAATCCTTTTGAAGGATTTAGGCATTGATAAAAGATGTGGATTATTTTAAAAATTACGGAAACTGATATTAGATTTTATGCAAAACAAATGTTTTTTTAGGCCTTACTACTGTCAATCAAAATATATAGTTTTATTAACATTGATATCAAGACGTAACGGTTTCTACAAGTATTTTAATCTTTTATTGCTCCGTTACGTTAGGCATATAAGTTATATTAACAAACGTAATTAAAAAGTTTTAAAATATTCATATATCGTTTAATAAATTAGCGATCGATTATGATGTTGGCTAATTTTTCTGGTGACAAAAAAAACGCTTTCACTTTAACCTTGTACTATCCAACCCATGCGACGTAACAATTACATAAAAATGGCGTTCACATCAGGCCATCGCCGGCCGTGTTTCCTCTTCGATCGTGTAAACTTTCACGAAATCAAACAAAGAAATAGCGAAGCGACTCATTTGCATCATTCCCACGCGGACAAAAGAATGACCCAATCTGTTGGCAAAGAGTAATGTGTTACCCGAAATTCAATGGTCATGGTTCGTCTGCCACGGTTCAGCCGATCCAACTATAAGAATTTTCAAACGGTGTGACCTTTTAAATTTTGTTGCTTAAAAGTTCCAAATTTTATTTCATTACTAACGATCGATAAGCATCTATCAGCTAACACAGTTAAATGCTATCAGCGTTTCTTTGGCAGTTTCACACAGGATATGTGAAACTATAAAATTGAATATTACGACTGGATAACCAGTTACGCCTTCAATTTTGTGTGTACCTTATTTGCATAAAAAATGCAATAAGACAAGCTGGTGTTACGACTGATAAATAAGTGTTGTAATGAAGAAAACAATGGCGGAAATACTTTCCACTCGCAGGCGATATCGTTCGCCTCCCACCACAATTTTGTCCTCCATCGAAGATCACATACCTATGGAGAAAACCTTTGACCTAACCCATATAGGTTGGTTGTTATAAAGTTTATTTGTAGCAACATTGCATACCTTCACTGGTATTCAGAAATTGGTCTACGGCCTTCTGATTAGTAATTTACTTATATTTTATAACCCAGAACAAAAAATCGGAATATTTTAGTCTGAAGGTCAAGGTTATGAGTAAATACCCTGAACATTGTGAATTCCAGTTAATCCAACTACAGAAAGATTTAACATTTATAACTACGATAAGGTACTTAATATTGTAAGCATATTTTTACTATTAGATCGACGTCAATAGCTTACGTAAGCACCGACAGTTCGTCTTTATTTTTATTTGGTTACTGGTAATAAAAATGATTTAATAATATTAAAAGAAAAATTGCCTGCATTTAGGGATGTTACTTGGAGTGCAAAAAATCGTGTCGAAAAGAGTTAATAAATAATCAATTTTAATATTAGTATAAAATGAAAATAAAGACTAATTAAAGTGGACAAGTACGAATAAACAATAAGAGATGCGCTGTTTGCGAGATTCAATTAAAATGGTAGTTTGGGGTACATTGTTTCCATCAAACAATGTTTTGAAAAAGCTGTGTGGTATCCGGCAGAGTAGACAAGACCACCTCCATTTCTTACCGAGGTGTCGCAAAAGGCAATTAAGGTAAGTCGACCCGCCGTGTGTTATCCAGTTGAGTAGAATAAACCACGCTCTTTCTTACCGAGTTGTCGTAAAATACGACTAAGGTAATTTGACGTCAGACAGGCGACAGGACGTAAAATACGTAGCCAAATCACGGGGACAACATGCTTATAACATGTTGTGCCGACCTCACTTAGAGTAGGACAACTGCCTACCGCCCGGTGACGCTGTAAAAGCCGTTAGGGCTGACAGCATATAGTCAATTCGAAAAAATAAGGACAATGCATGAGGATGATTATAATGTTTATAAAAACCGATTATAATAATAAAATAATCGGTTAATATAAAACATCCATTTTATTCGCATCCCTACTTGCATTATGCTTTCAATAATAGTACAATTGTAGCTATCGTGTTCAATCTCGACAAGAAGAAGAAAGAGCCTTTTGCAATTCGATTAAACATAATTACATTACCAACCTGAACTAGATCAATATAAAAACGAATTACAAAATGTTTATACAACATGACAAATCAGAGTGTTATATCTTGAACTAGATGGTTATAAATAGAGTATTCTAAAACAAACCAATTCTAATCTATACTAATATATAAAGCTTAAGAGATTGTTTGTTGGTTTGATTGTTTGAACGCGCTAATCTCAGGAACTACTGGACCGATTAGAAAAATTATTGTGTGTGTAGGATAGTCCATTTATCGAGGAAGGCTAAAGGCTATATAACATCAAGCTAAGATGAATAAGAGAAAAGCAGTAATATAAAAATATTGCGATAACTGCAAAATTTAAAGCTTTCCTTGCATGCGCTAAGTAAACAGTGAAAGTTATTCAAAAATCTGTATTACAAAATTGTTCCCCTCTAAAAGTTCTAAATAAAAGTCAGTGACAACATATGTCTAGCTTTTAAGGTTAACCCACTTTAACCATTTTTTTGTTACCAAATAAATTATTTGCGAAGGTTTAATAAAATTATATTAATCCTTATTCAAATAGATATTTTGTTGCAAATTGCGATATAGCTTTGTATAGCAAAACTCGTGAGTGTTAATGAGATTCATAACTTGGAGAAAATACTAGTTTTCTTATAGTTCGTAGCGTGATTTCAAATATAGCATTTAGATAAGGAACACAATGTGTTATTAAGTCATTTTACCCATTTTATACATTTGTCACCATTAAGTCATTTTTGATTTAGGTCACTTTAATACCAATATTTTTTGTTATGTTTAATCTTTGTATATTCAGAATAATTTGTATTACTTCGATGTGCTATAAATGCTTGTTTTTTAGTTTGTTTTAGGTCCACTTTTTAGTGCAACTAATTGTTAATTATTTTTCAAATTTTCGTGTTTTTTTATTTAATTTATTATATCAGGTTTTTAATATGTGTTCAAATGGGACGAAATTATGATCAAAGGAGGCATTTACATACAACAGGTGAAACTAATACAAAGCTCGCAAAAAATATATATAAATAATGTTGATGACAACCTGGGAATGTAAGCACGTCAACAACAAATGATATTATAATTAGTGTTACTTTTATGGAATAGAAGACATATTGCATGAGACCATATGTTTTAGTAAAACGTCGACATTTCAATCAATTAGTTCATATAAGTCTCGATTTGCATATTTTTTGTATACTACTAGTTTATATATCAAAACTTGATAAAGCAGCTGCAGTCCTAGGCTGTAATATCCCGTTGAACGGGAGTAGGGTCGTGATAACGGGCGTCTAATACGAGCGAAGTTATTCAGGTATGCAAATACCGATTGTGCATGGTAAAGGCTGTTTGACTGTGTAACATATTCTCATGAAACGTTTTATGCTTTCTGTAATATAAGTTAAAGAAAATCAGCATCTGTGATATTGTATTTAACTTGTAAATTAACGCCGTGTGGTATTCGGCTGAATAGAATAGTACCACCCTTTTTCTTACCGAGGTTACGTAAAAGGCGACTAAGGTAAATTGACCCAACGTGTGGTATCCGGTTAAGTAGAAAATACTAACTACCCTTTTTCTTACCGAGGTGTCGTAAAATACGACTAAGGTAAGATTTATGTCAGGCAGGCGGCCGGTCGTAAAATACGTAGCCAAATCATGTAACAACAGGTTTATAACATGTTGTGCCGACCTCACTTAGAGTGGGATAAGAGCAGGAAGATTGTTGTAAAATTAATATTTCTAATACTAGGTAATATAACTAATATTACATTATAATAGGCTGGTATCCAACGTATTATATAAGACAATTTAGAAACCATCGGCAATGTTCTATAAAATAACATCTACTTATCGGCTTATGTGACATTTTTTCCTTGATTTTAAATGTCATTCAATCCGTTTTAGATAAATAAGGTGTTCGAGACGTCGAAATAAAAACCTTGAATATCAAATGTAGAATCCGCTATTTTAAGTAATATGTATGGAGAAGACAAAAAAACTGTTGTAAATTATGCTATACGCTTATTAAAAACGCGAAAAAAATGTTAGATACATAATCATTTATTTAAAATTTTACGTTATTAAAGTAATAGCAGTTGATGTCATCAAGTCTTAACGAATTTAAAAATAAAATCACAAACATAAAACAAATAAGTATTGCGCATTTTGTAATAGAAAGGTTTAAGAAATATAGAACAGTCAGTTTTAGAAAAATATATGTTTTTTGTTATATTGTTACTGCGAGTAAATCGTCCTAACGATTAATTGGTTAACGATGTTTGCGTTATTTTTATTTTTTTTCTTGACAATAACCTGATGATGAAGTCTTAAAAAATTAAAAAATAAAATAGCAATCAAAATAAATGAGTATTAGAATACAATAGAATATTTATTTATTTCCTCACATACAGGTTACATTAAGTTAACAGAATAATAACTTTCTATTTTAATTATATTTAAAACAACGATTATATCTACTTTGTTCATGATTCATAAGTTATTAAATTAGAATTACTATGGAAGGAGATGCCTGAACTAGGATTCCCTGTATTTCAGGTTGCCCGAGACTTATTTATTTTTTATTGAGTATTGTGCATTTAGTAATAGAAAGGATTAAAAAATAAAGAACGGTAAGTTTCCGAGATTAGTTTTAGAAAAATATATGTAAGTTTAATCGTCCTAACGATTAATTGGTGCCAAGTTGTTGACATATACGTCGTGAATACGTTAATAATGGTGTAAGATCGGCGATAAATCATGCTGCATCTTGCGCCGGCGCCGCGCACCGACGTGCGGTATTATGCAACGCTGCAACATGTCCCCGCCTTCACGGCTCGTTGGGCCGACCGCTGCTACTCGATAACTGCTCACATTTGCAAGAGAAACAAATATAATTTGTTGCAAAATATGTGTTATAGACCTATATAACTAAATGCCTTGTAGTATACGGCTGAACAGAACAGACCATCCTCATTTCTTGCTATCCGTGCTATCCGTGTGGTATCCCTTTGAGTAGAATATACCACCCTCTTTCTTCCAAGGTGTCGTAAAATACGAATAAGGTAAGTTGACGTCCGGCATGCGGCCGATCGTAAAAAACATAGCCAAATCATGTGACATGTTTATAACATGTGCTGACCCCACTTAGAGTGCGATAAGGATTTAGGGATGATGATAGTCCCATAGAACTAAATCTATATTGCTATCGTTACGAGAAACTAATTGCCTTATCAAAGTTAGATATTAGAAAGGGTGTCTCCTTACAATACTTTGGCATTTGGACACTGAAAGAATGGGATTATTAATGGGATGGTTAATGACATGTGACATAAGCGCGTTTCTCCAGGCTATCTTGGTGATTCAAGAACAAGGTAACTATCAACAGCACAAGAAAAACATGGTTTTCGGAAATCAAGTAGTTCGAAGCAAACGTTCGAGGAAAGTTCCCAAACATTGCCAGTTGTTCTAAATACTTACGCTCTATGTTCACTACGCTCGAATACTCATGATGAGTAATGATTAAAATCAGGGTCTACTTCTCTCATTTATTCATTGGATTTCCACCCGTTTAAAGGACTTCAACCAACCAATCAACCAACCAACGGAAGGTATTGACTCGTAACCTCGTACTTTCTTAGAACTACATGTCATCAATAGTTCGCCAAGGATTTTCGAGCGATTTCCATGCGACATGGTCTTGAACTTTTGAACCCTTGCTTCGTCGCAGAGGTATAAAGATAATGACTTATCTCTACTGTGAATTCATCTCGTTTACAAGTACAATCAAGCCACTGATTTATTGACAAAGTCGTGGCATTGCTGTCTAACTACTCGTTGCCTTGTTGCCACATTGGAATGACGAATAGTCAGGACTTAAACGCGTGCTATAATTTGTATCCATCTGTAGGTACTAACCACTTATCGATATTATTGAGTGCATTGCTGAAATCCTAAAATGTCAATATTAACTGCTTGCTATCGATAACGAGATAAATATCTTAAGTAACTTTGACAAAAGCAGTTTGACCATAGTTTTTAGCTACAGATTTCAGTGCAGATCTTACAAAGCAAAGCTGATCAGTTGATAATTTATGGAATAAGGCATTCTTTACATTCTTTTCTAAAAACATAGTAAATAAGAATTGATTATTTTGTATTCAAGTGCACAAATAAATTCTAATACCTTTTAACACCTGTGTTAATTGCCTCTTCATGTGATACGAGGGCTGGCTCCTTTTTCGAATAAAGAATCAGCTCAGCGATTCAACGCCGAAACGCTGCCAGACTTTTGGGACCATTCCACGAATACATGATTTGTATAGTAATAGCGTATTATTAATTTAAGATCGATATAATTTATATATTTTCCTTGTAAATAAATATTATTATTACTTTGCCATGAGCCATAATTAGAAAAAAATTATGTAATGAACAATGAAGAAATAACAGAAACAACAAACACTTGTCGTTAAATCTATTTAGCTTTTTTTCTTTATTATAAACAACATACTCTGAACAGACTTTTTACTTTAAGATATTTAGGGCTTTTAGCCAACAACATGTTTTTTAATAACTAATAATTGTTATAATAATTAAATGTAGTACAGATTTTTTATGCAAATAATAATATGGCTAATTTTATTAATATAAGAAGGCGTGGACAATATCTCGAACAATATTTACTGCTGTAATGAGCTTTTAATTTTTCCAAGGTCCGATGCCTCTACTAGTGTTTATAACTAATATTAATTTGATCATGCAAATATATAAGGACAAATTATCGTTCCATTGGCATTGTCTATACGCGTCAACAAACAGATAATCTTCTTAAATCATCATTCAATAATTCATTTAATAAATAAATAATTAAGTAATCAATCGATTATTAAAGTACTAAAACAGATGGCGAAAGTAGAAAACAAATGACACACATCGAGACTATAAATATTTGAATTACTAACATATTTTTGAAATTCCTGAACAATCAGCTATATAAGGAAAGAATGCAGTTAGTAGACTGAGACATCCACTTATATTTCGTCGCTTGGTATGAGCAATCAGTGATCTCCGGAGGATCGGCACGAAAGGAATGTTTCAGTGACTAAGCGAACCGCAGTTCGGATACAAGTACACTTAGATTGAGAGACGGCCGAAAGTAAATAAACAACACAATACTTCATATCCATGATATAGAATACTTCAGTAATAGTCATCTGTAGAAGCATGACGCTCAAAAACAAATAAATAATCAATCATAATAGACAGAATTGCCCAAAACTAAATTAAAACCCTTAAAAATCTATATCTAAAGAAATGAACATTAGCTCTTCAAAAACCATAATTTTAATATTTAAGAAGAAAATACGTGAATATAAATCAATAAATGACATATCGAAAGTCTCGTTAATTACATTTTAATAAATAAAAATAACTTTTAAGAAAAACATTAACCTATTCTGATATATCTTATGAATTTTGTCGTTAATTTATTTATCTGTAATCTTATGGATTACAACACGTTATCAGACGAGATAAGGAAACACTGAAACTACTAGAAGCAAGTGTAAGAGGAAATCGATTATTTGTACGTAGCATCTTATGGACGTCATCTTAATAGTAGTAGGAAATTAGATCACAACTTAGAACAGATTACTGTGGGGATTTAGGGTATGGTCGTGGTTAGTCATTACGTCACGGGACGCGTAACAAGTACTAGTCGATGGTCAATAGAAACAAGACATTGAAGAAGTCATGTAACTGTAAAAATAGTTATATAAATGCGTCGCCTATTGACGTACTTTTTTAAACTCGTAACAATTTTTACGCTCAAGTACAATTTTTTATTGATAATACAGGAAACCCATATCAAGAACATTTTTTTAGGCGAAGTATTAAAATAGGAAATTTATAACTACAATCTTTATATGCAATTAGGCCTTGCACGTTTGATATATAAGATAATAATTTATTAATTAGGGTCAAGATCAATAGATAATTTAGAAATTTATATACATATTTTATAATTTGATTGGCGTTATTTTGATATCCGTCTTAAATATTTTCTCCGATAATGGACCACGTATTAATTGCAAAAAATTTTTCGTGTTATTGTGCTCAACTAATTGAAATCACTCCGTATGTCTAAATACATCATTCATTTTCCTGGGGAATCCACGTAACCGATAGAATAGAAAATTAACATATCTCTCATTTTCGAGACGAATTTACTGAACCGATAGAATGGAAAATTAACAGATGGGTATGAATAGATTAAGAGATGAATATTAAATATTCATTTTCAAACATAGCAATATAAGCAATAATCAAACAAAGGTAAATGTGCGTTTAAGTTAATAAATATTTTTTTTGTAAACTTAAACGCACATAACATAAAAATATCTAAACATAGAAAAAGGACATTATGAGAATTCAGTTACTGTAATTTAAAAAACACTGGTGTTTTCCATATTACCATCAACCTGTTTTTATCTACTGTTGAACATAGGTCTCTCCGATAGCACGATAGCTCGGTCTTCAGCTTTTCTTTTCTAACTGAAGCCAGCCACTCTACGGATATCGTCACTCCACCTAGCCAGAGGACTCACTCCGGTACACGCATTACCTAGCGGTTGTCGGTTTTGCGACAAATGTGACCAGCCTACTGCCACTTGAGCTAACTAGTCATTTCGCCCTTTCCGAAGAATAAAGTTATATGTGCTATGCATAGGTACCAATGTATGTTTTCTATACATAAAGTTCTGAAAACTAGGGCAGGACAATATAAAAATCCGAACAACGCTAAGAGAGGAGGTATATTGTTAGTTAATAAAGTAGATAGTACAGTAGTTAACAGCGTTATTAAAGAACAATATTTATTTTAGGAATAGGATAGTAAACAAGCGTGCGACTTACCTCAACTTATCACCGCAGCCTACGACCTCTCACAGTGTTGCCGACCTTGAAAAAGATGGAAAATACGCTTTATGAAGGTACTTATATATAACCGATCCGGAAACGCTGCCTAAAGGAGATCATTCCATAATATGCTGGTACGCAGAATAAAGTTATTTGAGAAACGCACTGTAGTGGATCGCCATCATGAGGATGATATTTTAACCTTTAACGTGCAGTGCGGTCATGGAATTTAGCAGCAGGAATGAGGTCGTAATTCTATAGAACATTATCCGTGAAAGATGCGGTAGAAAACGCGTAGTGATGACAAGTTTCTACGCATCGCCAAAGAATCCAGCTGTTTGCAGATTACCAACAATTCGAACTGCTCTACTCTGTATGCGGCTTAAGCTAGTACTGCCATTTTCTGTGTATTCGCTTCAACAAACATCATATGGCTATCTCTGTGACTAATATACAAGTAGGCACTAAGAGTCGCGTCGTATTTTATGCCACACTTACGACCTAAAGACAGATTGCGACGTTTTAACAGAACAAAGATTTAATGTCGGCGTGTAAACCACCGTGCTGTGCAAGTAACTGTTTGTCATCCGTTGTTAGGCCACTGCGCGGCGTTTAAATTATTGTAAATATATTGGATCTATTATATACGTCTTGTGCTTTTGAATTGTAAGTATTTTTTTTATTTTTGTTTATTAATACTCGTTATCTTAACAAAAGATGTTTAAGAAACTAAAGATTGTGTACTTATTAAAAATGATAAAATTGTTGTTAAAAGCAGGATCCGAATATGTGCTCTTTAGGGCATGTCTTTCTCTGAATGAACTGTTTTTTTCTGAACGAATACCTTACCTAGGGTTTGCAAGTTTAAATGCAGACTTAATTTTCTTTTAAACAATATTTAGCGGCTTATCTAACAAATATTGTGAACCTGACTTACCTGGCTTATGTTTAGAGAATTTCTGAGAAAAATTTTAATCCGCATAGTACTTCCTCTTGCAGCAGGATAATAACAAGGGCTATGAGAAACATATGATAAAAATAAATAATTTCCTGGCGATACTTTTGCGCTCGCCCAACTTAGAGCAATGCTGTAAATACCATATAGACTAACAAAGAATAATCATTATGAAAAAAATAATCATATAACATTAAATATGCTTTATACGTGCTTATGTAACAGCTCATATGACATTTATTATAAGTATTAGAGTGGCTTTTTGCGTAGTATTATGGAAACTCTCGATCGAGTGTCGAATATTTAAATAATTTTGCAATAATAGAAGCGCGTGAATATTATTAGGCGATTTATTTCAAATGGGCGGCCTTGAAGAAAGCCGTTCAAACGCAAATATGCCGTCAGTATTGGCAACCGTGACTAATGACAAATGAATGTATAAACAATAATTGAGCCGTGGATATACTGTATGTGGCCACAGATCTAGAGTATCCCCTACCATTGGTAATAGGATAAAGAAGCACGAAATATTCTTTTTTTATTTTTTCATTGCGCATTTTTAAGCGATTTTTCAACTAACATGAATTAGGCGCAATCGCAACTTTTTTGTTGACTCCGAAACCGTTTAAAAGATAACATAAAAGAACTAAGAAACAATGATCATATCATTCTTGTGTTCTCCATTATAGACAGTTTACTGGCCACCAAGTCTACAAGTGACTTGCATAGTCATTGGTGTTTTTATAAATTTAAATTAAATTGAAAGTTGTGAGATCATAAAGCATAGCTTTGCAATTTCTCGGAATTCACCGACTATAGACTTAGATAAAACTTCATCAGCTTAATAAAAAAATCAAGGAATATACTACGTTGTCGAAACGTAGAATGTAAATTTTTTCTGTAAAGTTTTGTCTGTAAATTAATTTTGACTTTAAAAAAACGTTGTCTGTAAAAACTTATATGCCTAATTGTGAATCGCAATTTATAACATGCTTGTCGGTGAAGGAAAATATCGTTAAGAAACCTGCATATCTCTCGGCATATGCATGGAAATCAGCGTCGATCGTCGATCTTAGCTCTAACCTTTCTCTCCAGAAATGGAGAGAGGAGGCCTGGAACGTGGGATAATAACAGGGCGTTACTCTACGTTTTACTTTTGAAAAGAAAACCGTAATTGCATGACATTCACGGAATACGACACGGAGTACAAAAGCAAAATATATACGATGTCATTGAAACGTCGACTGTAACTGAGATACGAGTATGACCTGAATAAGTAATTATAATAATTTCTATTATATCAGTTGATGCTAATGCCGTGATGGAAAGCAGAAATTCTTGAAAATAATGCATTTGTTTACGAATAGATTAACAGATAAAACAGAAAAAACAGATAAATACAACCTTAGTAGTGGATATTATGCACCAGCCGCATTGAAATGAAAGTAACAATGAACGTTTTATGAAACCTCTCTGTGGAAGGTAATCTAATTGCTCGACTGGTGTTACACAATAACTCCGAAACTAATATTGAGCCAGTTCACTAATCACTACTAGTAATATACTGTTTATTGGTTAACATCAACTATTATGTAATACCTGAGTATGCTAACAATAAATGTAGTAGGAATATTTTTTTATGTAGTTGTGAAATAAAAATAACAAAAATTTAGGTAATCTTTCATCAGTTGTGATGAATGTATTCCTTTACCGATGCAGAATCCTTATCTATTAAAAAACAAAGACTCCCACGCATCTGCCTGTATGTGTGCAATAAACTTACTAATTACATACTAAGAATTATTAAGAATTTCTTACCGAGGTGTCGTAAAAGGCGACTAAGGTAAGTTGACCCACCATGTGGTATCCGGTTTAGTAGAATAGACCACCCTCTTTCTTACCGAGGTGTTGTAAAATACGACTGAGGTAAGTTGACGTCAGGCAGGCGGCCGATCGTAAAAATGCAGCCAAATCATGTGACAGCATGTTTATAACATGTTGTGCCGAGCCCACTTAGAGTGGGATAAAGGCAGGAAGATGATGAAATATTAAGAATTATTTTTCACGTTTTTATTCGTAACATAAAAACGTACTTTTTAGTTTTTTTTTATTATATTTATTTTACACTTGTGCGGTTAATTCTATTAAATAAAAAAAATTAGTCTTGTATTGCTACCAATTCTTTTTTTTCTAACTGATTATATGCTGTTAGCCCTTGCAACTTTTACATCGTCACCAGGCGGGATGTGCGGGCGCAACAGCATCGTCGAGGTTCCGAAAGTAGAGCACAGAAGAAGAGAAAGTCGTCCTAAAGGAGCCTCCTGTGAGGCTGGACTACGGCTTAGGGCGACATGTGGTGGAGGACTGGTGGTATGACTGTGCCTAATCATCACGCCCTTCTTCGTGCAGTGCATATTCTTGACATACAGATGAAACTAATATAAAGCGTGTAAAAACTGGTTATTTTAGTGGATCCAATGCCTTCATTTAGTTCGATATTCAAAAGTTATGATAGAATTTTGCTATAATCCGCGTTTGTGAGTGTAAAAAGCAATTCCGTTTTCATACCCTATACACGTATCTCAAGACAACACCGCCAACAGCACACTACACAAGCACTACGGCAATATCAACAACCACGATATGTCGAGATGAACTACATATATTTTATTCAAGTTTTGTGTAAAGTAAGTAGCTTATAAACTAAATAGCCTTTATTAAAAAGATTATCCGCCGAAATTCTTGCTGGTTCTTTTCTGTTGGGGCAAACTTCCGAATCAGTGGTAGCTTATTTAAAAACATTAGACGATTCAAAAGTACTGTAAACAGTCCACTTGAGCAACGAATATTTTGAATTTTAATTTTAATTATAAATTAAAATTTAAATTTAAAATATTCTTAGTGTTAAGTTATTAGATAAAGTTTGCGACGTATTCTGTTCTAAATATATTCTAAGTAATTTCTGTTACATGAGTAGATATGACGTACGCAATCTGTCTATTGTATTGTTGCATGCGCGGCCCCGTTACAACAAAACAAACGGAGAAAGTTTGGCTTTATGTGGACCTACGTGTAATCTACGATGAACCATTTCCTATTTCCTTGTGAACGATAAAATATATGCACTAATTTTTTTGTTGAATAAAGCATACTTATTGGCAATATCTGTATTTACTAATGGGGGCTAACTAATAATAATGAACGAAATAATTTATAGACCACCTTATTAACGAACTAAACGTTTCCAACTCAAGTTTACTACACGTGTTCGGAGGCAAAATGGATGGTGGGGGTTGAACTATTTGTATATAAAACTGTTGGCTCGGGTCGTTTTACTATTTTGTCGTGGAACTTATCATCATCCACCTGCCCTTATAATACTCTAAGTAGGGTCGGCACAACATGTTATAAACATGTTGTCACATGGTTTGGCTAAGTATTTTACGACCGGCCGCCTGTCTGACGTCAACTTGCCTTAGCTTTATTTTACGACACCTCGGTAAGAAAGAGGGTGGTCAACTTACCTTATTCCGCTGTGTGGTTTCCAGCTGAATAGACAACCCTTATTTACCGAGGTGTTTGGTATCCGGCTGAGTATGATAGACCACCCTCATTGCCTACCGAGGTGTCGTAAAAGGCGATTAAGGTAAGTTGACGTCAGGCACAGGAGGCCGGTGATAAAATATCTAACTAAATCATGTTACAACATGTTTTAACATGTTGTGCCGACCCCACTTAGAGTGGGATATGGGCAAGAGAATGATGAGTGTTTACTAACTATTCATTTTGTCTTTAAATTTTAAATTGTATAACATTTAAAGAAATATTAATATTTGGTTTTGTTTAAATAATTATCAAATTTAATTACAGGTTAATATACAAAATTTCTAATTAAATGATAGTACTTATACTTTATTGTACGATTAGTAAATAATAGATGAATAGAAAAATGTATGTTTGTGGTGCTGGTAAAGGTTGACGATCTGTGATCAACAATTTTGAGATCCGTTATAATAATTTATTGCACAGATAAAAAAAGCGACAATGAATGCGTCTTTTATCATGTATAGAATTAATATATAGAATTTAACAAATAAATAAATTAAAATATTTTAACTGGGCGTTTAAGTTTGGTTACAAAGGGGTAGAAAAAATTGTAGAAATTTTATCGTTGTAAAGATTTTATTGATTATCTACAAAATTTGCCAGTGATTAATAAAGTATTTGTTTTATTTATTTAAACAGAAGGCGAACGCATTGTGAAGAGTATGACATAAAAAGAAGATGACATAAGGAGAACATGAGATAAAAAGGGCAAAACAGTGCTAATAATGTTATTTGTAAAAACATTTAACACAAATAGAAAACATTAATTAATTGAATACAAATTGAGACACTTTAAGGGTTTAATTGGTTTGTTATTAATTTTGCTGTTAAAAAATATTTTTTTTATCCTATTTTAAAATTTATTGCCAGAGTATTTATTTATGTACAGCGAAAATATTTTTTAAGATCGCCATTTTACAAAGAATAAGACAATTAAAATTTATGACCGAAAACACTGTCAAAAATGTAGCATAAAACCATTTATAAAAAACATTCACCGTCTAGAAATATAGAGAACGATACATCAAACCAATTAGTCGGAGTAAGCGTCCGAAACTCAATAGAGATCTGTATCTTGGTATATATTTTTTAACATTAACGGTACATGGTTTCATAATAGATTTCATCTAATTCCGCAACCTTCGCTCCGGCATTCAGAAAGCTCTTCGGTTCATGTATTGGGCCCAATTATTCCCCAATAACAACGGTAAGTGACCTCGTTACAGTTATAGTAAAATGTCATGTACGTGTGTACAAACTGCTCTAACTGGTCCGCTGTCGTAAACAAAATGTATTTGCGGTGACCGGAAAACGAATCTTGTACAACGTCATACTAGCTACAAAAAACTGACGCGTACGTTGTGCATAGTTTAACTATAACAATAAGATGTTAAGTGATTTTTGCAGAGTACTTTAGAGAATACTTGCGACAACGTATAGCCAATAAATATTTGACCTAGGGTAGGTCGGAAGGTAGGTAGGTACGTAGGTATTGGTTGGGTAGGTAATTTTGCTTCTCTGGGGTATAAAGTTGCTGCTGGTGGGGATGGGGGCAATGTATACAACGGTACCCTGTCCCTGCTACCAGCAACGTGGTAGTCGGTGATAGTCCGACATACCCTAATGGGTTTTACTAGCATACAAAAGGTGATTTTGCTTTAAGAGACATACGATTACATCTTCAAGAAATTGACAGATGATTTGACTATTTTGTCTAGAAGATAGTTTACTTTAGAATGGCCTGGTGGTAATAACCCTGCCTGGTGGGTCGCGTATTTGATTCCCACCGAATGCTAACATTTTTATGAAAACTACTTGTAGGTTCTTCGAGTCTGCGTGTATATATGTATTTAAGTATTTTCTTAATTTTATATTTACCGTTTGTCTGTCAACCGTAACACAAGTATTAAGTTATATAACCTTATAGACGGACGATAATGTGTGTAATTGTACCGTATATTTATTTGTTGTGTAATTGTACCGTATATATATTTTTTTGTTTACAACTCATCTCTTAAGTTTCTATGTTAGTAAGTGCCTTTTTATCTTAAAGAATACCTTAAGATGTTATTTGCCTAGGTAAGTGATAATATATAATCACTTACCATCAAAATGATACAGTAGCTAAATATTAAATTATAAAAATTATATATAAATATTTTCTTATTCTTACACTACGAATATGTATCTATACTAATATATAAAGCTGAAGAGTCTGTTTGTTTGATTGTTTGAATAATATCAGGAACTACTGGGCAGATTTGATAAATTCTTTGAGTGTAAGATAGTTCATTTATCTAAGAAAGCTTTTTGCTGTATAACATTACGCTCAGATGAATAGCCCATAGCCTTCCTCAATAAATGGACTATCTTAAACTGAAAGAATTTTTTAAATCGGTCCAGTAGTTCCTGAGATTAACGCGTTCAAACAATCAAACAAACAAACTCTTCAGCTTTATATATTAGTATAGATTATAATGTCATATTGACACTAGTAATTATATACAAATTACTTACAGTAAAAATTACCGCAACACATCTGTTGAATGAAACGATATTACAAAGTTTCAACTTAATAACAAAAATTTTGTTTGAAATGAGAATTTCTACAATTCACATGTCACTGAGTGCGGCTAGCTGTGCCACTTTAAAACAAAATAAAAACAGCTAGAACTGGTCAACTGCAGCTAAACTAGGAATACTCGTTGAACTTTCTTAGGGCAGGTCACGCAAACTACAACATGCAACTCTACTTAGGTCTGCTATGGAGCGAAAACCGTTCCTTGTTTATGTAAATGAGGGCTTTTTTGCACAATAAAATAATTTATAGAAATAGGCCTTACTTTGCGGAGATCCATATGTATTATGGATAATGGATGGATGGAGTAATATTTTATAATTTAAACTGATGTGGGTGATATTTATAACGCCGTGTGGTATCCGGCTGAATAGAATAGTACCACCCTCATTTCTTACCTCAGTCGTATTTTGCGACACGAGGTGTCGTAAAATACGACTGAGGTAAGTTGACGTCAGGCAGGCGGCCGGTCGTAAAAACGCAGCCAAATCACGTGACAACATGTTTTACGACAGCATTTATAACATGTTGTGCCGACCCCACTTAGAGTGGGATAAGGGCAGGAAAATGATGATGTGGGTGATATTTATAGTTAATGTATAGACATCAGCTATACTTACGTCTTATTTTTTTTGAGCCGACAGTTCACACCGCGATAACGCCGTAAACAAGCTCATAAATAAGAGCCTCCTATGGGCCTAACTAGTCGGGCTGACCCGATAGAATAAGACGTTAGTATAGTAGGTTTCTTAACTTTCTAACTCTTGTTGTGGAGTTTATCTCCTGATGATGTTTCAATTACGGAGCAAAACTGTTTTTGAGTTTGTGATAGTGAATATGTGTATTGTGATACCAAATAGTAAACTCTACAGTTAGCATCACGTTATCATCAGCGTCCTGCCCCTATCCCACTCTAAGTGGGGTCGGCATAACATGTTATAAACATGTCACATGATTTGGCTCCGTTTTTACGACCGATCGCCTGCCTGACGTCAACTTATATTAGTCGTATTTTACGACACCTCGGTAAGAAAGTGCGTGATCTATTCTATTCAACCTGATACCACACGAAAGGTCAACTTAATTAATCACCTTGTACGACATCTCGGTAAGAAATGAGGGTGGTCTATTCTACTCAACCGGACACCAGACATATATCGTCTCTTCTATTCGCTTTAATGCGGGTTATAGCAAAATAATATTATTACTTTTGTATGATAAAATAATTTATACCACACCCATATTATTAATGTGATATTGAGTGCGAGTTTGATATATTATCACAGCTACCAAACCTGTTGTGATGACACTTGATAGATAAAAAACATAGTCTTGACACAAGTGTCTAATAAATGAGAAGCTGTATACAATTTACATACCGAACAATGTTACTTAGCCTTTGTCCGTATGTAACAGAATATTATGTAAATTGAATTAAAAAGTATATTTTACACTTGGTTTTGTGTTTCTAATAGCATGTTTAAAATATAATTACATCATATCAAAAGCTGTCCGTCTGTAAGTGATTATTTTTAAAATCTACTGAACAGATTTTTGTGCGGTTTTTACTGAAAGATAGTGCAATTCTTGAGGAAGGTTTAAGTTAATAGAACATTACACTACAATAATGTAGCGTCGAGATTTACGCGGGATAAACTGTAACACCGATTTCCAGACAAAACCGCAGGCATTGTTAATATGTTTTGTAAACAAGCAATTCCAAATTCAAATTCTATTCTTTTATTCTTTATTTAAGTAAACTTGTAAACAAGTACTTTTAGATCAATGTTATTTCTACATAGCATCGTAGGTAGCACAGATAGTAAGTACCTACCTTCCTATCAGGTATACAATCCATGCTTACTACTTCGTGCGCGTCAACTTAAATCTTAAAGTCTGTGCTAACTTTTTATTCTGTTTCCGAAGAAAAATGGGAATTTATGAAGTTTTGTTTCAGCCCGCTATATACTCAATTGTACCAAATTTCATTAATATTGCTCCAGCTAATTTGCCGCGAAAGAATCACGGACATCCAGGTTTCGCGTTCATAATATAAGTATAGCTTTATGCAGATAATTTCAAAAACGGCAAATGTCCACGGTGCTCCAAAATAAGTAGATAACAAATCGAACAATGAACGCGACGCGGGCCCGAAAAGAAAATAAATTTAGGTATTGGTGTCGGTCGGCGAACTCACGATTGTGAAACTGAGTGATTGCGCTCGGCGTGGTTTGTGTAACCCACCGGCCGCGCACAATGCCGCCCGCCGTCAACGGTGGCCCTCGGAAATCTTCACTTGTGGCGAAACCGAACGATAATATTGCACCTCAGTAAACTGCAATACTTATATATAAATGATATCTAGCTAAGAGGATAATCATTAGTATGGATATATAAAGAAAGCGGACTTCTTCGCGGAAGTTCTGACCAATAATATTGCAGCTCAATATACTGCAATACTTATATGTATATGTATATAAGTAAATGCCATCTAACTAAAAAAGCTAATCATTGGTATGCAAATATGTATATATATTTTTCGAAATGACTGTATGCTGTTAGCCCTAACGGCTTTTACTGGGCGCGACGGGTGAGCGCGAAAGCATCGTCGAGGTTGCGAAATACGGAGAGTAGAGCGCAGCAGCTCTACTCATGTCGGGGAAAGTTGACTGGGGTGCCTCTTGTGAAGCCAAACCACGGCTTAGGGCTGATGATATGACTTTGATTAGTCATTAAGAAGACCGAAGGGTGTCAAGAAGCCCCGACCAACTGACGTCAGAAAACTGGGACCTCATATTCGCTGGCGAAAACAGTGTCGACATTTTCATTTTCGGTGGTCAGACCTATGCAAATATAAAGAAAGAGGATTTCTACGCGAGAGTTCCTGCCGCGGTAATGACGTATGAAGAGCTCATGATTAAGGGCCCCGGATGGACTTGAAACTAGTCGGGCTCACCCGATATAATAAGGTGTGAGTATAACAGGTTTCTATATAATGACTAAGAGTTGTACCGTAGACCGACAGACTGGTTTATAGTGATGACATTGTTATATGCACTGACAATACTTGTACAATACATTTCTTTATCAGGTCAAACAATCGAATATGTCAATATTGAATAAGCGAATAATCTATAGGCGAATATCAATCATTAATTGCATTAAAGGGCCTTTTATAAAAATATTACTATATAATAAGTAAAAGTTTTTTTTTATTTCTATCCCCACAATATTGTTGTACCACATGACAATATTATAAAAACTACATAAGCTTTATTTTTAGGGCCTTACAGAATTTTTGTAGCCAGCCTAGGATAGACAATCATAGAACCTGAATTCGATTATGTCACAATTAATAAAGTAGTAAAGTAAGGTAAAGTAGTATATAGTTTACTGACCCTGTGCTACTGTTTCTACAACGGGTTCCGAAAGCCAGACGCCAATTCCATGTCAAATGTCAGGGTATCATATATCAATTAAAACTAAATGTAGATCCAAGTTAAATAGGTTGTTTTTCAGGTACTTAAAAATGGTTTATTATGCGGAGCACGAAAGGGCGTGTGCTAGTATCGAACGTAAAAACCTGTCCCTGTAAATGAAATAATTAAAAAACAAGGAAACGTACATCGCTTTAATAATGTGCTAAAAGCTTTTAGTACTAAATATATAAGTTTTGTTCATTGATTTGTTCTTCTATAAAAAGTAAGTAACGGCCTGTTACTATCCCACTTTTGGCCATAAGCCTCCTCTCTCATTTCTTGGAGAAGAGGATCTTGTATACTTAGTATAAAACAAAGTCTGTCTGTCTGTATTTGATGGCTTTCTCTAAATCTATTGTATGGATTTTTGTGCGGTTTTTACTAAAAGATTAAATACATTACGGTTTTACGTAATTGAAAAGGTGGCGCGATGGAAAAAAAACACCTGCTGGTAGCTTTAGTCGCATGCGCTGCGTAAACAAACAAAGATACACTGAAGTAATGTACTAGATAATTGAAGATCTACAAAATACTACAACAAGTCCGCGATAGCATGTCTCTATCTCTTATGGTTTAGCTACAATAACTACTTTTGTGACTCACGCCGTGTGATAACCGGCTGAATAGAATAGTACCACCCTCTTTCTTACCGAGGTGTCGTAAAATACGACTACGGTAAGTTGAAGTCAGGCACGCCGGTCGTGAAATACGTAGCCAAAGCATGTCATCATCCTCCTGCCTTAACCCACTCTAAGTGGGGTCGGCACAACATGTTATATACATGTTGTCATATGATTTGGCTACGTATTTTACGACCGGCCGCCTGTCTGACGTCAACTTACCTTACTCGTCTTTTACGACTCCTCGGTAAGAGAGAGGGTGGTCTATTTTACTCAGCCGGATACCACACGGTGGGTTGACTTACCTTAGTCGCCTTTTACGACGCCTCGGTAAGAAATGAGGGTAGCACTATTCTATTCAGCCGAATACCACACGGCGTACGTAGCCAAAGCATGTGACATCTTTATAACATGTTGTGACGATCCCACTTAGAGTGGGATAAAGGCAGAAAAAAGAAGAAAAACTACCTTTGTGAACCACTACACGCGCAGCTAGAAATGACACGTTGCCAAATAAAGGGAGGGAGAGGCTGTTACAAAAAGCCTACTATACTGTTGAGGATTATTTGGACGATAAGAATGCGTGGATATAGTTACTGTCCGACCCTGTACAAGATAATAATGACTTAATGTAACCTGTTATAAGTATTATTTTGAAAAGTGTAACCTCCGAGTTTTTCACTAGGAACAGCTTTCCGAACCAGCAGTAGAATTGACGATTCAAAAGTACTTGTTTACAAGATTATTTGTATAAAGAAATTTTGAATTGAATTGAAAAGAAAAATAGTTGTCAAATTTCAATATATTAACGTACCACACTTAATATAAATATCTCCACTATCAGAAAACAATTACAAAAATCGTTGAGCAGACCATACAGTCGGTAATTGGAAGATGAAATCTCGAGGAACGCAGCCCGAGGCGGCATGAATGAAAGCCGCTCGCTGGCATCGCGCTACACTGCCGCCGTGCCCTGACCGATATCAAAACAAATTCGCACTTACCGCATTATTAAACTTTCATTGCTGCATATACAAACAAACTTCTACACGAAGCAGTACTAAGCACGTAATGTATAGATGTAAGACATAATGTACCGTTATCAATAAATACTGCGGCGTGAACCTTTAAGGATATCGACATCCGCCAAACGAGTTTTTCCAGTCCGTATCATCGCAATATCACGGTTATTATTGAAACGCTGCGGTCGCGACAGGTAAGTAAAACATTTATCATGATATGTTTACCTAATGAAGTGTATTTAGTAGGTACAATGATTGGGTGTGAAATAATGAGCAAACAGTACCATAGTTTTACCGTAAATTGAGCAAACAATTATTAGAATTAATTAGCGATGACAATATTTGTTAAGGTTACAAAAAATATAAAACGTTCTAATAAACACAGATAACAATATTATATTAGTAAATACATTTATGAAAATAGCTTTGGTAGAAAAAAAGATAAGTAAAAAAAAGTAATAGTAAAATTATTTTGCTATAATTCGATAAATAAATTAAAGATAAAAAATCTGAGATTAAGGCAAAATTATTTTATTATTACTTTTGTATTATGGATCTCCGCAAAATAAGTAAAAGGCACTAATGAGTTTGAACCCGTGACCCTAAGAGAATACGATGTAACTATTCCGCTATCAAAGACTTTCAAAAATTAGCCAAAAGTAAACTAAGATTAATAATATTAAATTAAGAGTAATATTAAAATGTTCATCTGCAGACTTAATTATTTGTTTTCCTTTTATTCACGAGAACACGTGATACATAAACGTGCACAAAATGGCACGTGGCTGATATTGAACAATGTTATGGTAAAAGGGAACATTTTCAATATTTCAAGTTGGATCTGTCCCAATCTTATATATAAAAATGAATGTCTGTATGTCCCTTATAGACTCCGAAACGGCTGGATTGATTTTCATAAAATTTTGAGACAATCTGTATATTTACCTGAAAAAAACATAGTTTCCAGTAATTAATAAATAAAACCACTTTAAATAAGTAGCCAATGAATAAAATGTATTTACTCGTATAGCTTACGAGAATTAATCCCAAATAGGTCTTTACTATTTTAAGTGACGCTCAATTAAATATAACGATATCAAATATCCATCAAGTACAATATTTTTAAGGAAAATTCTGAGTTTTAAAATCCAAGTTTTAAACCTGCGAACCACTAGTTAGAGTCACATGTTCTTTCCATTCTGTCATTACGGATTATTTACCAAAAAATATTAAATAATTTCAAATTTTTTTCACAAATAACATTTAAATCTAATACACACTATGATGTACTTTAGTTTTTTTTATCTACTTCAGTTTACCTCAAATAAAGTCTGAATGTAAATTCGTGTAAGGGGGCTGCGCGCCGTAGCTACGTAGCAATTGTAGGGCTATGACGTCACACGTCGACGCCTACGATCGCTACGAGAGCGTGTCTTAGAATGGAATTTTCTCAACAAATCTAAAAAATAGACAAGGCCAAGAAAAAAGAATCAATGAAGCAAAATGTATAATAAGATACTTTTATCATAATACTAATTCTCGAAATTGTTATTTTATATATTATAGATAGGAAACAACATCATCTAAGCTGTATTTTATTTCTTGCCGACACCAATTCTTATCTCAATTATACTTTGAAATACAAATCGCTTTAAATATATTTGTAATAAAGATAAATTCACCAACTGTTTAAATCTTGTTTAAAACTGGAAAGACGATTGGCGCAACCGTTTTATAAAAGCTGTTCGAGAGTTAAATTTTGACAAACCCAAGCTCACTACACACGAATTGTCTCAATAAAGTATGAATTGTTTTTTTTTCTCTCTTGAAAGCGTTTTTATTTATGACCACAAAAAGTAATAAAGTAGCGAGCAAGTGCGCGCTTTATTAAACTCGGCCGTATGCCACGACGCATTCCGCTCTCAAAACCTGTTGGAACGGGTGAAATCAAATGCTGAAATATAGAAGAGGGACCGTCCTCTTAGCATTGTCTCATACATTTTATCAACGCCTCAACTTGACCGTATAATATTCGTTTGAATCCGGGCAAAATCGCGTTGTAAGGTTTAAGTGGGCGCGATCTATGTAAATCGTAAATGCCTACACGAACAGCGCTTTCGAGATGATAATCAAGGATGATGTAAACCCCGGTCCGAGCTAGAAATGACATTCATTACCCTTATGTTTTAGTCTCAATTAAGGAAGTACTCGTAATCTCATAAGCCATCTCTGTTTAACATGCGAGAATATTTAAATATTATTTACAATAGAAAATTCTTCTGCTTGAAAAGCTATAATTGACTGTCCTAATAACAACGATTCTTACGCCTATTTAATGAGATATCACGATATTATCCTATTTAATTAAATACAGTATATCAATCGATGATCAACTAAATAAACTGAAACTCACTTTATCTATACTAATATATAAAGCTGAAGAGTTTGTTTGTTTGTGCGCGTTTAGCTAATCTCAGAAACTACTGGACCGATTTGAAAAATTATTTCAGTGTAAGATAGTCCATTTACTGAGGAAGGCTATAGGCTATATACCATTACGTTAAGAGGAATAGAAAAGGAGCAGCAATAAAAAATATTACGAAAACGGCTTAATTTTAAAGCTTTCCTTCCGAGCGCTGAGTAAACAGTAATAGTTTTTCAAAAATCATGTATTACCATAAAATTGTTCCCCTCTAAAAGTTTTAAATAAAAGTCCACGACAGCATATGTCTAGATTTAAAGCTTTTTAACCCAATCTAACCATTTTTATGGTTATCAAAAGACTATATTACGGTTTTAATCTTTACACGCGGGCGGAGCCGCTGGCGATTGCTATTGGTAATTAATAAGCATTATTCTTTATCGTTACAAAAATTACATATAAAAATTATTCTCACAACTTGTCAACTACGGTAGGAAAATATTTTTCTAAAAACTATTGCCATTGTTTATTATAAGCTAAAACATTGAAATATGTGAATTCAAAATCAGAAGCGTGTCATTTGGTTCGATTTCACCGCTGTGCGTTTCGATGTCAGAAGTAAAGGTAAACGTACACAGCGGCGACTAAAAGCAGTTCCTAGCGACGAGAATAATTTAATTTGTTGCCTAATCTAATTATATATGTACTAATATTATAAGTCGTAAAGTTTGATTACTTGTCTCCATGTACTACGTTCTAATTGCCGCCTTGTGGTATCCGATTGAGTAGAATGTGTATTTCTAATTTTAACTGAGATTTCCCAGCGAAAATTATGAAAAACAAATACTATGTAAATATTAATAAACAATTTGGACACCGTTCTGACTGACACATCGAAAACGAGGACGGAAAAGTGTTTTTTTTTTCGGAAACCTAACTACAAAAAAAGAGTAAATAATTAATTATATTTACCTGCAAGTTATTTTAACTGAAGTTCTTAAAAAGTCTGCGTTCATTAATTATAGTATTTTGTATTAATATAGTAGACAAAAATCTTTATATATCATCACTTAAATATTATAAAGTTATATAGTTATACTTTATATAGTGCTATTATATAGTATAGTAAGTAAATATTTGTGATAATAATAAATTATGTTTTACGCCAGTGATCATCTCGCTTGGCATACGGGTTGATGATGGCAGTGCTGACCATTTAGCCTGATAATGGCACTGGTGCTATCGTCTGTTGGATTAGGTAAGCTATAATATAGTTATAACGCAATTACTTAACAAAAGTTTTATAACATGGAACAAATGATTAGTGGATGTCCATCACATGAATATGAATAAGAGAAATAAAGATACGTGCATTTTACTGTAGTTATTTGTAATATTATCGCTTGGTCGCTCCTGTGTGTACAAGCTTTAAGTTGCAGTCTACTTTCCGAGCGCCGGCTCACAGCAACTTAAGAAGCGTAATCTGCATATGAACGTAGAAATGTGCAACGCACACACACATCATGGTCTGTGAGGTAAATAAAAATAGCTATCCTGTACATATGGCCGTGCATTAACAAAGAAGTTATTGTACTTAAACATCTATAGCGCTCCAAAACTTTAATATCAATTTTTACTAATATTAATCAGTAGTATCGAAGAAAGCCTAGTGTGGTATCCGGCTGAAAAGAATATATCACCCTCATTTCTTACCGAGGTATTGTAAAAGGTGCCTAAGGTAAATTGAACGGCCGTGCGGTATCCAGCTGAGTAGAGTAGACCACCCTCTTTCTTACCGAGATGTCGTAAAAGACGACTAATATAAGTTAAAGTCAGACAGTAATCGTAAAACCTAGCCAAAATCACATGACAACATGTTTATAACATCTTGTGCTGATCCCACTTAGAGTGGAATAAGGGCAGGAAAATGATTATAAATAATCAGTAGTATCCATTGGCCCGTTGGCCATGGTCTCATATACATATATTTACTTATTTTAATAATAATAAGAATTTATTTTCAACGTTCAACAATTACGTGTAATAGAAGCTAATTTTTTTTTGTCACACCACCAAAATTAATTTCTAAGTTATTAATAGTATTGGCATAGTCCTGAATCAAAACTTTAATAATGCAATACAAAAATAAGCTACAAAAGAAAATCTATTTAATGCTAAATTAACAGTACACTTTTTCATACCTTATACATAGTGAATAAGTTGCATGCATTATAAACAATAAAAGAGTATTTTCGAGTAAATATTTCTGTGTAGGTTAAGAAACGACGAAAAAAAACCTTACTATATTTGACTAATTCGCAAGAACTTATAAGCTCGAAGCTTATTTCCGGGCGTTGACCTATCACCGACCCGGACATAAATCTTTGTGCGCTTATATTATCGCAACGGAATAACAAACGCGAACCGCTTAAATACTGCGAATCTCTTTTTTGCTTGTCCACTATTCTGTACTATTCCAATAGAGGTAACCTACACTGATTTTTTTTTATTGACAGATTATATTAAACTTACGTTTTGTTCTGCGAGTACAACTTAGGACTTAAATTCGAGTATAAAACCCCTATCATTTAAATTTAGAAGCCAAAAACTAAAGCCGATGCATTATCTTAAATTGTTTACGCTCCAAAGATCATAGAACAGATCCATACGTGTAAGTGTCCCATACATTTATTTATTTATTTATTCAGACAGTCACTGAAGAGGCAATGATTCAGACAGTCACTGAAGAGATTGAGTGATAGAGATGTAGCGCTACCGACTAGTTATTTTTTAACTGTTCTCGAAACCGTAATAGAGAACATGTATGGTATGGGTACATCCATAGACTTATTATACTAGAGTAGGAAAGCCAACCTAAAATTTGCCTTATTATAATAATGAGAAAAGCAAAATGAGGCTGATCTATCTCCCTTTTTTATGTGTGATTAGACAAAGATGAAGAATACGACTTTCATTATTTATTGTGTCACTATCACATACAGGGTTATCTATGACTCTCCTATTCTAGTATTAATAACTCTATGGGCACATCCGCACCTACCTAAACCACAAAGTAACAATTTTGATAATTAAATTAATAAATGCGTAGACAAGTACTAAGGTATATTTTACATAAATTTGATTTAATATGTATACTAAAATCTAGATAAATTTAATATAACTTTAGTATACTTATAGAATATTTATCTTGATATATATTATACTAGCAATCGCCAGCGGCTCCACCCGAGTGGAAAGATTATAACCGTAATATAGTATTTTGATAACCGTAAAATCGTTTAAGTGGGTTAACCTTAAAAGCTAGACATATGCTGTCGTGGACTTTTAGAGGAGAACAATTTTGTAATACATGTTTTTTTAATAATTCTCACCGTTTACTCAGCGCACGCAAGGAAAGCATTAAATTTTGGCGTTTTCGTAATATTTTTTTATTGCTGCTCTCCTATTCATCTTAGTGTGATGTTATAGAGCTTATAGCTATTCTCGATAAATGGACTATCTTACACTCAAAGAATTTTTCAAATCGGTCCAGTAGTTCCTGAGGTTAGCGTGTTCAAACAATCAAACGAACAAACTCTTCAGCTTTATATATTAAGTATAGATAGATCATTATTATTGAAAAAATAATAATGAAAAAATAAGAAAAAAAAAATATGATACTACTTTGAATTTGAAATTTGATGCCTCTCATACCTTAAACTTGATTAATTGGGGACATTGAATCATATTTATTAACCTACGTGTTAACATACAAGTTTTCTGGAATGACACTCAGCGATTATAACACCTAAACCTGTTAGGGGAAATCCAGTAGCTTGAATATTAAGTCACCATTCTTGTTAAAGGCCCGAATCAGTGGGTGATTACTTATGCGATTATGCTGCAGGTTTTTCATACTATTAGTTTGATATTTAATATTTCGGAGTGCGTTTACAAAAATAAGGAATTTATTTAGCTTATTCTATTATTAATATATCGGTAATTTTAGGAGCTTTTCTGCTTTCTTTAAACAAATCTAAAGGAAATAAAAATACTTCGCAACGAACTGAAGATATCTGTGGCGACGTATGGTGACGGGCGGTGAAGTGCGGTGCGCCATGGATATAAGAGGTGCGGCGAGGGGAGGTGCGGAGAGGAGAGTGGTAGCGCCATTTCACGTAGTTGAAATTTGTGCGCGGAGAAGACAAATTGTTAAAAAAGAATAGATTGAATAACTATTGAGACAATCTTTTCTTATTTATTGAATAAATATAAAGGAAAAATATCATTGTTATAATATGTTAAAAAGAAACTCTATAAACGCAGAGACGGTAGCTCTGGCTCTCCTAACAGTAAATTCCTATAGATTATAGATCGCAGTATTCTTTTAATAGACCATAATTTTAGCTTGATAAAATTGCAGTTTAATATAATTGCAAATTATCGACCTGGTATTGTTTTCTTTGAAACGACCTCTATGTAAAGAATACAAAGAAAACATCAATTACACCTGGAAATTTGGAAATCGTATTTTTAATAAAACATTTAAACAACAAACAAACAAAGCGTTCTTAATACTTGTGTTATGGGTGACATACTACTGGTGAATATATACTTATATATTTTTTAAATACATACTTAAATACAAATATACACCCAGGCTCAAAGACCAACAAATTCATTTATAGAAAATGTTGGCCCTCGGCGGGAATCGAACCCGCGACCCGTGGAGCTAAAGACAGGGTCACTACCCACTACTCCAACCGGCCAGTCATACTGAAGCGAAAACTTTATCAAAACGAGTCGACTTTACCCGAACGAGCGTTACATAGCCGAGCGTGATGATTCAGTCTCGTTCAGTGCCCACAGTCAATGACAAAAGTTTTCACTTTCAAAATACATATCCTTCTGTCGACTAATCCTATCCTTTCCTATCCTACTAATATTGTAAATGCGAAAGTTTGCGAGTATGAATGTATATTTATTACTCTTTCACGGCGAATCTCTTGACCAATTAAAATTAAATTTGGTGCAATTATTCCTTATACACCGTAATAGCACATAGGCTATAGAAATCCTGTTAATTCTACTGGAATAGGATGACATTTGAAAGCGCGATATTATATTATCGACCTATCACACGACAACAGTCCACGCGAACGAAGTCGCGGTTAAAAGCTAGTGTACCATAAATAATCAAATAGAACTTAAATTGAAATAGAAATGGAACTTAGTTATAAATAGACCTTAAATTAAAGTTAACATAAAATATGAATGAAGTAAAAAGTATGATTGTGGAAACCTTTATTTATTCAAATATTTTTACATGGTAATATTTATAGTCGACGTACGCAAGGCGGGCTTTAAGTGGCTCACACTCACATCGAAGTCGTTGAAAGGAGCTTAGCGATTTAAGCAATGATTAGCCAGCGTTCAACCGAGTTTGTCGCGACAGCGTCGTTTATACCGAGAGATTTATTGTCGTTGAAAACTTATAATTAGCACGCATTAACTTTAAATGATGCCACGCACAAACAATTTATTTATTTTTTTAGTTTAATATATTAAATCATTTTGTTGTATTTTTATTTTGATAAAAATTAATTTAGGTCACTTTTACACATTACATTTATCATCCTCCTGCCTTTTTTTATCCCACTCCACGTGGGGTCGGCACATCTCATAAACATGTTGTCACATGTTTTGACTACGTATTTACGGCCGGCCGTCCGCCTGACGTCAACTTGCCTCAGTCGTACTTTACGACACCTCGGTAAGAAAGAGGGTGGTCTATTCTACTCAATCGGATACCACACAGTGGGTCAACTTAGCATAGTCGCCTTTTACAACACCTTGGTAAGAAATGAGGGTGGCCTATTCTACTCAACTGGATACCACACGGTGGGTCAACTTACCTTATTCGCCTTTTACGTCACCTTGGTAAGAAATGAGGGTTGTCTATATAATCTGTGCCAATTAATCTTTCACCTTTTGAGGTCATCTTTTTAAATAATTTATAAAATTAACGTTACTTTGTGGAGATTCATACAAAAGTAATACTATATTACTAAATTTTGATAAATTGTATTTATCGCGAATTATAGCAATATAATTTTATTATTACTTTTGTCATATTTTTGCTTACGAATTCCAATTCTTCGTCATGCAGAGTTAGATCGTCTCTGCTTCAACGTTAGATTCTAACTATATTTGTTTCTTTGTGCTATGTGCGACATAATGAACTACATTTAAATCGGTAATTTTGTTGACGTCAGGCAGGCGGCCGGTCGTAAAATACGTAGCCAAATCATGTGACAACATGTTTATAACATGTTGTGCCGACCCCACTTATGGTGGGATAAGGGCAGGAAGATGATTTAAATCGGTAATTTTAGGCCTACATATCATTCATAAATTTGACAAATTAATATATAGAATTACCTACATACTATTATTACATTGCTCAATGAATAAATAAACGTGCCGGTCCGTCCTCTTTTGTATGAGGTCAAGGGTATGATGCGGAAGAGATGAGATAGCGGCGTATAAATTGGCCTACTTTGGTAACAATATTGTAATTACTCAGAGTTACCTATTATACTATTTTTTTTCTTTGCTTTATTTTAATCACTATCCTCCTGCTCTTATCCCACTCTAAGTGGGGTCGGTTAACATGTTGTTACATCATTTGGCTACGTATTTTACGATCTGCCGCCTCCCTGACGTTAAATTACCTTAGTTGTATTTAACGATACATTGGTAAGAAATGAGGGTGGTCTATTCTAGTCAAACGGATACCACAAGCCGCGTCAACTTACCTTAGTCACCTTTTACATAACCTCGGTAAGAAATGAGGGTGGTCTATACTACTCAGCCGGATACCACACGGTCAACTTAGAGTCTTTTAAGACACCTCGGAAAGAAATGAAGGTGGTATATTCTTATCCGGTTACCACAAGGCTATCATCATTTTATTTTTATTCAAAAATAAAAAGGGCCTTCGTGAATTAAAGATACAGACTAAACCTTAAAGGAGTTTTATCGACCCATATCTATAAAAAATATTTGTTTTTACCTCCTCTATTTACATGGGTGATATCCTCTTCTCGAAAGAGAAAGCTGAATATCTTAGTAGAAGGAAAGTACTAATTTACTATTTTTTTATGGAATTGACAATTACCTATTATCAATGGGTTACATAGAACACATTTGCAAAGTACTATAAGCGGCGCTATTACGGCTAAACGTATAGGAATTCTCAGTAATGATTTAATATTTTAACTTCAGACATAGCCCTTGGTCGTTTTCATTAAATATTAATGGAAAATTAGGTTAGTTGAGACCTTGAACGCAACACAGACTAAATGTCCTCGGTGTCTAAAGCCTTAGCATATCTAAATACCTAAGTTCAGTAAGTAATCTCTACAATTATTGAAATAATCTGAAAATATAATTGTAAATCTTAATTATTTAAATGAACTCATCTTGTATATATTATTGTATATAAAGAAACTAAATTTCGGAAATGGCTCCAACGATTTTCATAAATCGAATTTAGTATATGAGGTTTCGGGGTAATAAGTCGATCTAGCTAAGTTTTATTTAAAAAATGACGTTTTATACCTGTTCACAGACATTGAAAGACTGCTAAATTAGATATATAATACAAAAGTTAAATTTTCTGTAATTAGTAAAGTTGTAATAGCTCAGTGGGGAACGGGCGCACTATAAAAGTGAAAATACCTAGGATTAAGTCACAGATATTACAAACCTTTTTCTTTTGTTTTATTCCATTTTCCAAAAAAAAAATGCGATCAAGTTTCGGTCAACCATGTGCTATATATAATATGGTTAATCTTATATCAAATCGATCGTAACAAATAATGCCTAACAACAATTTAATATGAAGACGTTTGTAATTTTTTTGTTACTAAGCACATTTCTATTTTAGGCTTTATCATTCACCATCAATGGATATTATTTTTCAAAATAAAGAAGGTTAATTAAAAAAATTTGATTTTGTGGGTATCGGAATGAATTAAAATCATCTAGCAGAGACCTCTAGGTTATATAAGTCTTGCCGCGACAACTCGGTGCAGATGAAAAATCAGCAGTCGACAAATTATATTAAATGTGGGTTACCGTTACATATCGTGATATAACAGAGAGAAATGTTATAGAATACCGTACGTATTCAACGCTTACAGTAAACGGGGCTAAGCACGAGTAATCATGAACCGCGTAGGTCAGATAAACGTTGCAAATACCTCAAAGAAATAATTTATAAAATTAGACGTTACTTTGCGGAGATCCATAATACAAAGTAATTATAAAAATTATTTTGCTATAATCCGCTATGAAGTAAAATAGAAAATATATATAATGCTAAATGTAGAGTGGACAATCGGTTATCATACCTGATACATGCAGGATTCGTAAAACACACATGCCGTAAAAATCGCTTTGCGGGTTCGGTTCGGTTGCGGGGCGAAACGATTGTTGAGTTTGTGATAGTGAATGTATATAGTGCTTGTGTATTGTGGTGGCGGTGGTGGAGGTTTGTGCATGTGTTTTTATGAATCCTGCATGTATCAGGTTTGATAACCGATTGTCCACTCTACATTTAGCATTATATATATTTTCTATTTTACTTCGTCGCGGATTATAGCAAAATAATTTTTATTATTACTTTTTTACCTCAAAGAAAGTTTTAATGTACGTAAATAATAAGATTCTAATTTATTAGTATTTTATTTCAAATAGTAAAAGTACAGTCATGTTAATTTAACTTGAATGTCCGCTTCACTAAGACCAAAATAATTGCTCGATATAAAAATTGTTCTTTTATTTATTTATCTTTAATATTTAAATGAGTTATTCTTCTATGTTTATATATAAGTATATTTTCGGAAACTCGGAAACGGCTCCAACGATTTTTCTGAAATTCGGCATGAAGGAGGTTTTGGGGGAGAAAAATCGATCTAGCTAGGTGTTATTTAAAAAAAAAATTATCCTTGTTTTTGGGCATTAAAAAAATTTTAAATGTAGAATTGAAACCAAAGGATTTTTTAAACTGTGAAACATAAGGTTCGAATACCGCATATCATCGGCGCCTTCTTTCTTTATTTTATATATTTTAACAAATTAGCACAGAAGTTACAATACAATTATTTTACTATAATCCGCGTTAGTTAAGAGTATCTATAAAAAGTGTATGAAGCAGGCAACATTCACATACCTTATACATGCAGGACAAGTCACCACATGTATCACAAAATGCTGCCAATACCAACACTCCACACAAGCACTACACTCACTCACTACTACAATCTCTATGATCGTTTCGCCCCGAAATCGAAGCATAATCAGATTAGTAAAAAAATTTAAAAAGATATAAAAAACACAAGATATTTTGCTTATTTACTTACTTTAGTCGTATTTTACGACACCTCGATAAGAAAGAAAGTGGTCTATTCTACTCAACCAGATACCAAACTCTGGATCAACTTACCGAAGTCATATTTTTTACACCTCAATACCAGCTTTCACGTAAATAGCGCCTTCATTCTTATCAATGACTAAGAGTACGTTTTATACATCAAATTAACATTTAATGGTTTAATGCAAGCACATAAATCTAATACTAATTAATTTATTATACCTACATTGACTTTACTATCAAAACAAGATATACGAGTACTCATAAACTGTATTAAACGAACTTAGCATTCTTACTTCGACTACATTAAATTAATTTTATTGAGGATGTTAATGTTACCATATTTATTAATACATATTTTGATTGTCTTACATGTATACAAAAACTTAACATAGAAACGAAGTGAGACAAACACACTTTTAAAGGAAGGCTCATACAGAAAGCCTACTACACTGTTGAGGTTTACTTTCATTTTATTTATTTATTTATTTTTATGTATCATAAAAAAAATGTTGGAAAAAACATTATTGGTAAAAAAAAGTGTACAAAGGTCAACTTATCCCTATGACAGAGATCTCTGCCAGCTAACCTACGAAGTGAGACAATTTATAGTAAAGAAAAAGAATAAGATATTTATTTAGATGATAAGAATGCGTGGACATAGCTAACTGTACATTCCTGGACAAGATAGCATTAACTAAATGTAACTAGTTATAAGTATTATTTTTAAAAGAGCAACCGCTTAGTTTCTTGCTAGCTCTTCTCAGTAGAAACAGCTTTCCGAACCAACAGTGGAGTTGACGACTCAAAAGCACTTGTTTACAAGTTTACTCGGATACAGGATATTTTGAATTTGAATTTGAATAAGAGAACTTGGACGACATGGGCGCAACGTAGTACGAGGAGAGCGGAGTAGATGCCTATCCTAGAAGAACGGTCAGTTGCTGGTAAAGTTACAACTCGCATCAACCTATATATAACCTATAATTTACCTCAACTCCATTACTTATCTGAGCTACTCATATATTCAAAAGCATGATCAAAATGGTATATGGATTTACAGTCGATCGATCGAGAAAGAAGAACTGGTATAAAAACTAAGTTGTCCGTTTTATTAGGAAAAGTTTTAAATTTTATTATTAACACAATGATTTGTGTAAGCAAGACACTAGCCATGTCCAACACAAGAGCATCTAATAATTGTGGCGGACTATCCATTATATGAAACCATTATTTTGAATATTTCTCACTTATTTGCAAACCCCTACCACTTTAAAAAAACTAACGCAATCATAAATGTCATTTAATTTGTCCGATTGCGACATAATCACATATTTAGTACCTACTATTTTGCAAGCGTTATTAAACATGTACAAGTAGATAACATTAAGAAAAGTCTTAAATAATTATCAATTTTGATGTAAATGCTAATGTTAGCATATTTATCAATGCCTTATTGTTTCATATACTAAATACATGTCAAGTTTTTCACCGCCGTCCGACTTCCTTGTATGGACTGGTGTCAACGCGGTAGCTTTTTCACTTTAAAATAATAAATACATCGTAACCAAAATTGGTATGATGCATTACGGATTCACTTAACGTCACCCTTGGACCGTACGCGTTCGGATCCGGTTCTCCGTTGAAATGAGAACATTAAGAGGAATAAGATCGCGTATTTCGACGGGTGTATAATCAAAGTAAAGCCGTGCCGATGTAACTGTGAAGCAGGCAGGCATTTGTCGAGCTTGCCGTGTCAATAAACTTGATTCGAAAGTGGAAGACGCTCCGACTTACATAAGCAAGTAACAATGTGAGCCACGACGAACAGTACGCATAGATTACGTTATGTAGATGCGATAATGTTTTAACTTATTCAATGAAACAAATTTAAACGTGTTCAAAAGTATTTATATTTTACTACTACTGATACTCAAGACTTTTATTTAATGTTAAAATACCCTTAATGATATACTAAATGTTTTCTCCTGCTTCCCCAAAAAGAAACTACGATAAACCGTTTTCGGTAAATTTTTTTAACAAATTACCTTATGCTGTGTTCTTATGAAGACAGGAGCATTGTGGTGAAGTATTATGAATTGTTAACCCTTTGTTCAACCAATTCTGCACCATACAATGGAACAGAACGTCAAAACGCTGTTTTTTTAAATTCTAAATTAAAATTTGAGTTTAGCAGATTTTTCGCAATACTGTTTACATACGTTTCTTATACTTTTGTTGTTGTTCGCATTTAAAAAAATTCGTGTACAATAAATAAATCATTATTTCGTTCATCATGTTATCATTATTTTGTAGTATCTGCCTGAGTAGAATAGAGCATCCTCATTTCTTACCGAGATGTCGTAAAAGGCGACTAAGGTAAGTTGACCCGCCGTATGGAATCCGGCTGAGTAGAATAGAGGTGTCGTAAGGCGACTAAAGTAAAGGTCGTAAAATATCTAGCCGAATCATTTGATAACATGTTTATTACATGTTGTGCCGACTCCACTTAGAGTAGGATAAGGGCACGAGGATGATGATGTCTCTTTAAAGGATCTCCACGCGTTAAGACCTTCGTTCAAATCAAGCACATCTCTGGCTATTTTAAAATCGTTTTTAAAACTAGATAGAAGATTTATCAATGCAACGTTTTCCGATGCGTAGTCTCCATTCTCACTCGTTAGGAAGCCCCTTACCGTTACACAAACACCTCATCACCAAACAAGCGACCATTATTCTATCAAAGTATTAATAAATTAACAGCCATTATTCATTTTGCACGCCACCCAATTATATTTCTAGTTAGATTGACCTTTTAAATTTATCCTTTGTCAATTTATTTATTCGTAAATTATATGCGAATAATGTAAATGATGCCTGCTAGCGTATCTACGTAGTGAATCTAGGCGAGTCGACTCAAAACGGCTACGTATCGCGGCGGTAGTCCAGTTATTTGCAAAACCGCTATTTATAGTAAACCCATAAGCGAGCCAGTATTAGACACACTTATGGCGAAAATTGTACTTATTGCATTTCATTTATTTGTTCTTATTTTCTGTACTTTTATATGCCGTGGTGTCCGGCTGAATAAAATAGTACCGCCCTTATTTCTTAACGAGATGTCGAAAATGACGACTAACGTAAGTCGTCCCGCCGTGTAGTATCCGGCTGAGTAGAACAGACCACCCTCATTTCTTACCGAGGAGTCGTAAAAGACGACTAAGGTAAGGAGACCCACCGTGTGGTATCCGGTTAGGTAGAATAAACTACCTTCTTTTTTACCGAGATGTCGTAAAATATGACTGGTAAGGTAGGTTGATGAGGTCGACGATTGTCGACCGACCAGTCGTCGGTGTGACAATGATTTTGCTTATGAAGTAATTCAGTAAAATTATGCATTATATAGTATACCCAATATAAAGTTAACATCATCGCTAGCTTAATCGCAATTGTAAGGTATATTTTCAAGAAGACTGTTACATGACCAATTTGGAATGCATACCTTACGTAAAATGACGATAGACTGTTGTGAATGTAATTAGTAATTACAAACATCAATCGTCTCAATCGATGAACATTCACTGACGTATTTAATATATTTTTGTATATATGTAACCTACTTACCCTTTTTAATAGATTTATATAGTTCATATAAAAATGAAAACAAAATTATATGTATGTAGAGGTAGTGCAGAAAATTTAGCTGTGTGGTATCCCGCTGAGTAGAATAGACCACCGTCATACTTACCGAAGTGTCGTAAAAGACGACTAAGGTAAGTTGACCCACCGTGTGTCGTTTGAGTAGAATAGACAACCCTCTTTCTTATCGAGGTATCATAAAATACGAATAAGGTAAGTTGATTTCAGGCAGACGATCGGTCGTAAAATACGTAGCCGAATCATGTGACAACATGTTTATAACATGTTTTGCCATCCCCACCTAGAGTGGGGTAGGGCAGGAGGATTACGGAGGATCTGACCTCAAATTACCTTAGTCGTATTTAACGACACCTCGTTAAGAAAGAGGGTGGTCTATTCTACTAAACCGGATACCAAACGGCATATACTTCATATTTGTCTTATAACACATAAAAAGAGAGACGGACAGATACACCCTCATTCGCTTTCTCTTTATTGTAATATGGCTCTATAATAAACTCCATGAATAAAATACAGGCTATATACACCTAACTCAGGTGCAATGTATTTCATAAACTCATAGTTTTTCATTTGCTCATATAATTTAACGTGTACGTGTATATACAAAAAGCTGTTTAAAATGCGTTATGAACTTTACAAGAAAACTAGTATCCTCAAGGCCGAGGAATATCGAGCACGAGCACCCCGCCGCAGGTGTTAATAGGTGACGATGACAGCTTGCTGTCAGGTGGACAGTTCGCAACAAAACACGTTTTATGACAGAACAACTTCATATTTATGACAAATATTTATGTTGGCACGTGGCGCGCAACATATTTACAAGGGATTAAATATATTTAAGTGAAACTTCTTTAAGCAATTGACTTGGGGAGTAAGCTGTGTGCTTAGTACTAGTTTTTTTAACCTACTCGATTGCTTTTATAGAATTAGGCGTTACTTTGCGGAGGTCCTTAATACAAAACTAATGAGAATATTATTTTGCTATAAACATACACTCTTACATAATGCGCGTGGTACCGCAAAGTATCGTAATAAAATCTGCAGAAACATATCTAAGACAAGCTATATACGAGAGAGTCTCGCAACTAAACCTTGGTATATCTAGAAAAAGAGACCTAGACACTGTATATTACCACCATTTACCACACTATCTGGTTAATAACCGTCCTATTAATATTCTGCTGTTGTACAAAAGATTTACTTTCTCCTTTGGAGAGAGAGACAATTTGTATGAATTGATATGATGTATCCCACAGAAATTTCAGAGATATGCAAGTTTAGGTACTCATAATAATTACCTTACTGTCTCCTTTTTTTTCGTCGTTTACGGTACGGACTTGGTGAATTTTAAATATCAAGAAGTTACAATTGAATTATTTTTTAAATTATTTAGGATATTCGACACGACAAAATCGTAATGCATGACGATTTTGTCATGGGGCCTATCTGATGATGCTTCGGTTTCGGGGCGAAACGATTATAGAGATTGTGGTAGTGAGTGCGTGTAGTGTGGAGTGTTGGTGTTGGCAGCATTTTGTAATACGAGCAGTGACTTGTCCTGCATGTATAAGGCATGTAAATGTTGCTTGCTTCATACACTCAGCCGTACATAGATTCTCTTAATAAACGCGGATGTAACTAATTTCTTTCTTATTAATTAAACTAATTTCTTTCTATTCTTTATTTAATTAATTCTATTGTAACTTCTGCGCTATGGAATTCCGCTAACGCCTGGTTCTATAAATGATTTAAATATCAATTTAACCTATAATTTTTTTTTAAAGAAAACTCATAATTTTCTTGCCTGAAGTTCAATCCCGTGGTAGATTTCTTGTCCTAGGTTCACCCTAATCAACGTATCTCGGGTCTTTGTTCGATATTATAAATAAAATTTACTTTAAACTACAAATAAATCCAAAGGCCATTAAAGGATATTTATTCTTTTTTACTCATTGCTAAACTCGCAAATCGCAAACGCCTTGAACGGCGTACTTCGGTGCGCGGACTTTTACAAGTTAAGGACGCTCGAAACGTGATTTGATAGCAGATGGCATTTTTAAACGTTTTTTTATATAGATAATATAAAAGAACAGACGGATAGCCTGATCGTAAGCGATTTATACTAAATCCTATAACGTGAAGATGAATTTTATTTAAAAATTGTCCATACGTCCAATTTTTAAACAACCAATAATGGCATTATTTCATTCGCATTAATAAGAGATTTAAAATATATATCCATAAAAATCCTTATAAATATTATAAATGAATAGGTCTCACTCGCTATTCACAGTTAATCCGTTGGACCAATATTGATGAAATTTAGGCACGATAAAAACTTATACACCTTGATAGACTCCTAGATATAGGATAAAAAGATCACGATTTTCTGTCAAGAACTTGATAAAACACAAACATATGAGGCACTTAAACGTTTAAGTCGACGCTAACAAAGTTGCGGGTATTGCTAGTAATTTATATACCAAATTGTATTTTTCTTTGTTAGTTTTTCACCTTTCATAACTAGTGGTAGTTCATTCATTCATTCTTTCTTCATTAAAATTTGATTAGAGGAACCTGTAAAAGTCAACTTGAATACAGGATAATATGATTTGGAATTCAATAATAGCCGCTATAATTTTGCCATATAAAAAATGATTTATAGAATTAGGCGTTACTTTGCGGAGGTCCATAATACAAAAGTAATGAGAATATTATTTTGCTATAATCCGCGATAAAAGGAAATATATGTAATGCTAAATGTAGAGTGTACTATTCGTTCTCATACCTGATATATGAAGAATTTGTAAGAACTCATGCACTACCCGACACCGATGGCACAACAATACACAAGCACTGCACACATTCGCCACCACAATCTCAACAATTGTTTCACCCCGTAACCGAAGCATCGTCAGGAGATAGACTCCACGACAAAATGATGTACGACACATATAAATAATGTGCTAATCATCCAATCTAATAATTGTACGGAACACCAACTATTGTAAATTTAACATCATGGTTGTCTAAAATTTTCTATTAAGTTTCTATTGAGTGAACAGCAATTTGAACACCGAGACGCATCCATAACTAATTTGTCTCAAACAAACCGAGACTGTTTTAGTGAAACATAGCGGGACAACCTAGGTTACAAAAGCTTTTTAAAATTTTAAATACCATTTCAAACATCCACATTAAAACATGGACATAAATGCGTTCATGTCTGAGAAAGATATTTTTTATATGAAGGTTTTTACAGGGGCGAAGAGTTACATCGCCAATTTTTTCTCTTGGTCCGAGAGTTTGGGTCCTAGTCCTAGTCCTAGTAAGTAGCGATGTCAAAAAATAACCGATTTTTATATCGATTAGGTATTATTTTTAAATTATCGATTTATAATAATCGTTTTTTTTTTACATTAAAAAACCCGTAAAAAAAAATTTAAGTATCGTATTTTTCTTTTTTACTCTTTTTTCTTGTTTTTTTAAAATTAGATTTGCATTGCTGGTTGAAACCAATGTAGCCAAACTACGCATTTGAATCGAATTTCACAAACAACGCATCTTTTAATAATTATTGGTAGTTCTCCACTTTAATTAGCCTTTATTCTAATTAATTAATAATATTAAAGAAGGCAACTGTTTAAATAGTCAGGAAAAACGATTATTATTAATCGATTATTTTGATACGAATTAATCTGTGTTTTGATTGATTTTGTTTTTTTAGAGGGAGTGAAATCAACTACCGATTTGTTTTAATTAATTTTTTCTACTCCAAGTCACGTCCCTAATAGTAAATACCTAACTAAGTTTTTGAACCCTCCCATAATTACTTCACATATTCACATAGATCTTTAATTATATAAAAAAATAGACCATAAAATTCTATCAAACTTAAAAATTATTTAAGGGATAGTGATAAAACTTTAATGTAGGTATTGATAAAGTCAACCAATTTCAGACGCTTCTAGAAATGGGATTTTTATATATCCAATGATGCCTTCATAAAGCGAAACAACAGTAGTCCTAAATGGTATAAGTTCAACCTCCTAGTAACTTGTTAATATCTGCCCGTTAAATATATAGAAACTACTTTAATAAACGTTTAAAGGTAAATTACTAATAAAGCCCAATCACCGCGACAAAACCAAAAAAAATGACAAAACTAGAATGTTATTGTTACAGAAATCAAAAAAAATACATTAACAACTCAATTTCAATCTCAAAATCCCTACGTTTTAAATCCATTGCTCATCATTAGTTGATAGAAAAAAACCTTCGGTCCGGGTCAATAGTTAGACAAAGGATTAGTAAGATTGTAGTAGTCGGTCGGGTCGAGTCAAATACTTTACGGCGAGTTTATTAATTAAGGCGGCCGACCTTGCGAGCGGCACTTGCAAGGAGGTCGGGCGCGTGCGAAAGAGACGAAACTAGCCCGCGCAGCTCGCACCACGTTCTTCGCCCCCGATGAAATGAGGACTCGTTATTAGTGAAGGATGCGCTCTGTTTGATTTATATCGAACGCTACACATAGCATTTGGAAGGAATAGCTCGTGACAAACCATCGATGTATAATAAAATCTAACGTTAACTTCAGTAACCATCTCTTACCCCTCGCGTCTGACGCGGCGCGTCATCAAGCCGCCATGCGATCGACTCTCCTCATTGACCTTCCGTTATCTGCAGATTATCGGTGTTATAAACACATTTTTTTTTGTATCATTTCCTGAAAACCGTTCAAAGTAAACAGATAAATATGGCATTGCCTTGCTTAACCTTAGCTTTAATTTTAATTATAAATGCATTAACACATTATAATTGTAAAAACATTAAATATTTTTTATAAGCTAAATCAATTAAATCGCATAAATAAAATATAAGTTCGTTAGTCGGTAGGCGCTAATGAAGAACTTTAAAAATATAGTTCTTACAAAAGTAATAAGAGGTGTGCATGCAAAACAATTAGTAACAAGTGTTTTAAAACTATATAAATCAATGCGAAACTAATCAACAAAGAGCTTTAAAAGTAGCTCGGACGCAAAGCAATTATGGATGCTAAGAGGCGAATCTACAGTAAGCTGGTACACAATAACGTATCATACCAACACAAACACGCGCCGAGTACCGGAGAGAACAATCATAGAAGAGCGCGAGCCGCCCGCCGGCAGATCACTCGAAACCGCACCTTAAGCTCATTGTCAAACCGATTACAATAAACAAACAGGGACAGACGCGGTTGGAATCCTGTCAAACAAGCGAGTTCGAGCGTTGACTTATTATCGGTAGAGCATTTCTGTCGCCCGACGTTAAAAATGAAAGTGAGCCCTAATTACATAGCAATAAGGTAAAAATTTGCATGCGTCTAAATTTGTACAGGTAAGACACGGGCGCCGTCGCTTACTGCCCACGCACACAGACACAACTCTGCGCTGCCATAAATAAAAGATTCCTACAGAAACAATTGTTGCGTGGAGGCGAGTTGAGGCCTCAGTGAATGTACATAGTCGACTAATCGCCGACGGCCGATCGCGAAAGTAGGTGACCGTCCGTGATTGACGTTCTTATGAAACCACGTTCGATGACATTTAAACTAGGATAGCCAACGCGATACACCCACCATTAATCAAAGGCTGTTTATTATTTTATACGTTTCTTTATCTGTAACACGTTCTAGCTATCAAAAATAAATCGTTATATATACCTATACTAAAATATTTATCACCTATTAATCACGGAATAATTTAACTGATAAGAATGTTACATCATTGTAAATCAATATCAGCGAATGATAAGAATGTTTACTTATCAATATCGCAACAATTGGCTATCAAATATACTTTTGTTTAGTTCGGGCGATTTAAATATTTTGACATGTTTGTCTCACTAATCCGAACTCCACGGAATCTCTGTTCTGAGATAACGCCGCTCTACTTAACCTCACCACACAGAAACGCGTAAACATGAAACAATACGGTACAATAGAGCAACGGTATTTCTGCATCTAGCTTTAAAGATCTTGTTCTATTTTCGTCCTTATGTAAATAACAATAGAGTGTAACAAGTTTTTTATTGAGTTTGCAGTTGGTCGGACGCCGTATGTACGGCTACGTACACCCGTACAGGCGTAGACGTGCTACGTCGTACAAACACACGCACAGTAAAGGTTTGTCCGCGTAGGTACTCGGTGACGTTAATGTGTGGGAATGCTAGGGAAATTTATACGCGTTGTTCATTTCGTTCAGCATCACACGGTCGACGTAATTCACACATTTGTATCGCTTTATAAAACATTCGTTGCTCTTGATATTAACATTAATTGCGTTAACGCCGATGTTATCGAGCGGTCCGAATTATGGCTGTAATGGATTTAAATCGGCCAAATTTTAATTTTTATTTCATTATCATCGTAGTACAAGTGTCGTAAAAAGCGACTAAGGTAAGTTGACCCACCGTGTATCCGGTTGAGTAGAATAGACCACCCTCTTTCTTACCGAGGTGTAGTAAAATACGACTAAAGTAAGTTGGCGTCAGGCAGGCGGCCGGTCGTAAAAACGCAGCCAAATCATGTGACAGCATGTTTATAACATGTAGTGCCGACCCCACTTAGAGTGGGATAAAGGCAGGAGGATGATGATATCACCGTAGTACGTACATAATATCACAGTATATTATGTAAAAACATAAAGACATATAACGCAATGATTGATTATTTATATAGAAACTAGCTTTGGCCCGCGTAATCGTTGACTTCAGAATGGAGATAAATATACTACGTCACTCTTCAGTACTTCAACTGGACTACTTAACATCAAAGTGAACCATCGTTCAGTTCGGGTGGTATGAAGGACAAATAAACTTACAAACTTCTTAGGAATATCAACGATACGCATAGTCACGAGTACTTGTTACGTCAAATATTAACGTTGTTGTAGCTAGTAAACTAAAGTAATATACGCCTCATCATAAATCATTAATCGTTTCTCGATGAATCAGTCAGGGGATTTCAAATAACAGTTCCGATTAGATCCTATATATCTGATACAAATTTTTTTAGATTACTTTAAAAAAATCTGTACTGTGTCAATCAACAGGTCAATTGCTAACATCTGAAACATATGCTATAGAATTGGCAATTAGTCAAGGGCATACTTAGAAAAGGCAGAAATGCACCCGAATCCACTCGCTTTCAACTACTTTCCAGTTCGATCGTCTATATGACCCTGCTCATCAAATAGCAAAACAAACACACATGATACATGAGCACGTCAATAGTGTTTTCTAGTTTCATGACGTCAGACGGTCGTGATTTCTCGCCATATTCCAGACGGCGTGCTGACTCATCTTAGTCTCATCACCTATTCTAGACTAAATGTCGTGGTCCAGTCCCCTAGGAGGCACCCTTAGAACAACGTAGTAGAGCTTCTGTTTAGTACTTTCCGCATTTTTTATGGCTTATGGCTTGCTCATTAGAATAATCTAATGCCATAAGTCAGTTATAAGCCAATTCATAATTTCGATGATTGATCTGCTCATATCAGTTCACTTGTAACTTACTCGTAAACTCTCAGCGTTAGGATAGGAATAGGAAATTAATCCTCGTCAAATTCTAAATAATAATTCAAGTAACCTCAATAATAGATCTATACCTAATGCAACCATTAAGTCAAATGATAAAGCTTTAAAAAGGAAATTTAACCAACAACTAGTAAAATACTACGTATATTTTAGGAATGCCAATAATATAGCTAACTAGATCACCAAAAATTAAACATAACACAAGCCCAAAATAGATGTGAACAATCGACTGTGGATAATTGAAAAAACTAGGCGAAGAATATCAAAAAATTGACAGATTTATATAAATTACAGATAACAACGCACCCTGGTAAATAAAGGGAATATGCTAGATCAAACAATTACGTTAATCGATCTTCTAATGCCAATTTATCTCCGATACTTAATAATAAGGAATCTAATAAGATCAATTGTAGAAATAGTTCTGATCCTACTAACCAACAGCAAAAAGCATTTGAACTTCCTGGAATATTCCAAAGCGTAGAATTACGTTAAAACTGTTAGTCTATCAAATATTAACAACAGTAAATTAGTAAATCTTGGGAATTTAAATCAAAAACTCTTATTAGTACATGTATAAAGAGAAAACAGAGTTAAAAAATTCATAACAAATCGAAAGTTTAAGCAAATGAAGTCGGGTTGCTTTCTAGAAATGATAATGTACACGCATATACTCGTAAGTGAACTCGCATTCACGGTGGATCGGCGCGCTCCGACCGCTGCAAACAGCGATCACTGTGTTGGGTTCTCTATTAGAAACAGTTCTTTTAGAAATCGAGACCTTTAGACTCTACAGTCCGATTAAATGTGTATGTGGAAGTGGTGATGTCAATTTCATAAAACAAAGACAAAGCTATATTATAGGAAGTATCCCGATCCATTAATTGAGAAACATGCATCGTATAGGCATTTTCATCTGCTGAGAATATTGAATATTAGATTGTAACTACTCGAAATTTCTTTAGGTGTTCACCTCGCTCATCGCTACTATCACTATGCTGCAACCAAGTGCTGGAACAACTTACTACCCCCTTTCTGAAATTGTACTACTTTGGCTAATTTTCTATCGAAATTTAAAGTCCAAAAAAACTCCCGAACGTTTTTAAAATGTAGGTCTTTATCAATCCTTTTTATTATAATTAAGTAACTTGCATTGTTATTCTTTCATTCATTTTAAACTTATGCTACGAAAATGCAAATTATATTATGATATTATTTATTTATTTTTATATTGTATCCTGTTTTCTGTTATTTTGCTCGGGCAGCAAATGAAAAGCGGCAAAGCTGAGCTGTGAGCTTTCTCTTATTTACAGAATAAAGATTTTTTGTTTCATTTTACATTATAAATAATATTGCTTGCAATATTATTTATAAATAAATAAATAAATAAAATAGTCACAGCGAAAACCACCAACAACATACATACATACATACATCGAAAGATAAAACGAATTGCCTAATCTCGCAATGTTATCACATACAGTTTACTCTACGTTCAGTTTTACACATCATTTCTTTTGCTTATTACTATCATTTACAATTGAAAACTAGGTCACTGACCTTTTGAATCTATAACCAACTTTGAACCCCATGAAAAATTTTAGAGTTAAAATTCGGGCTAGATTTTGAGTTCATGACAATGCGACATAATTTATTCAATGAACACAATTATTGTACCTTTAATACTAATAAAGGATTGAGATATGTGAACAGTACCTTCATTAGTAGCCCTTGTGGAATGGACCTTAGTCATAAATCTTGTTCGTTTACGGCATACAAGTAACCTACGGAATCCGATACTCACACTTGCACTTGTACTTGACCAGACTTGTGTACACATTTGTACTTAGCGAAGCGCGCCCACTCTGATGAATACTCGAATATCCACAATGCTCGAAAAAGTGGATATGGCATTTTTTTTAATTTTTATCAATTTCAAATGCCTATTATGTATATCTTTAGGCATTGCTTATTGAACTAGTATGCCTTTGATATACATCAAAAGTCATCGTTTAAGAAATATTTTACTTTTAATCCTTATTTCTTAACATAAACAATAACAAATGTGGTAACATTTTTTTCAGTCGGCTCGTAGTTATACAATGGGAGAGCACATAACTCGCCTGGCGATGATTGTTCTATTGACTATTTTCTATTTTAATCTATTTTCTATTGATAAATTTTGTATTTAATTTTGTGAGTCCTTTGGGATCGGAGAGGTACCATGGATACTCACCGTAATTACAAACTCTACGAAGTTGGATAACAAATAATGGTATGGACACCAAGGTATTTTAAATAGGTATACTATTAGTATTAGGATCCTTCATATTTTTTTAATTGTTCATAGAATTCAAACCATTAAAAAATTCTGATGAATTAGATTTGTTGTTTCATTACTTATCTTACTTACTTATAGTTATTTATTTAAACAGTACACACTGTGACTAATGTTACTAATAATACATTCTGTATTGTTATTGGTAGTAAGAGGTGGCCATTGAAGACCAGCATTAGAGTACTCTGTCACATTATTAACATATTCGTTTCTTACTTGTATTTAAATAAATTAAGATCGCTCCCGAACTGTTCCGTCTGGACACGAATAGGAACCGATATGCACAGCTGACGAGAGAAGAATTGTGATATTTGTATATAAAAGGTTTTAATTTGATTTGATGAAAATATGGACTAGTTAGCCGTGTGTTATTCGGCTGAGTAGAATAGACCAACTTCATTTCTTACCGAGGTGTCGTAAAAGGCGACTAAGGTAAGTTGGCTCACCGTGTGGTATCCGGTTTAGTAAAAATGCTACCCGCTTTGTTCCCGAGGTGTCGTAAAATACGACTAAGGTAAGTTGAAGTCAGTCAGGCGGCCGGTCGTAAAAACGCAGTCAAATCATTTGACAGCATGTTTATAACATGCCGACCCTACTGAGAGTGGGATAAGGAGGAGGTAAAATATGGACTAGTTTCGTAGCTCCACGTCGTCTCACTTGATGCAGCGCTAAGCGGGATGTTAATAGTAACGTCAAACGGGCGCCGTTTTTATTACAAAACGACACCCACGTCCAACGTGGCCGCTATGATATGCTCGCCTTAATTATCAATCCACCTAGACTGAATCGAATCTGTTTTCATAAATACAAATTTACTGAATATTACTAGAAGGTGCAGTAGAAGAATTAGAAGATTAATATTGGACCGATTGGAATTAGACGTATATTATTAACAACTAGCAATCGCCAGCGGCTCCGCCCGCGTGGAATGATTAAAACCGTAAGTAAGTAACGGCCTGTTACTGTCCCACTGCTGGTCATAGGCCTCTTCCCTCCGTTGTTTTTTTTTTGGAGAGAAGGATTGGAGCTAAGACCTACCACGCTGCTCCAATGCGGATTGGTAGGTTACACATATCTCCAGAATTCTCTAGAGATATGCAGGTTTCCTCACGATGTTTTCCTTCACCGAAAAGCGTGTGATAAATTGCAATTATCAACAAGTAGACACATAGTTTTTACTAGAAGGAAAGATATGCAAGTAGACACATAAGTTTTTACTAGAAAACTCATTGGTGCCTGCCCGGGGTTGAACCCTAGACCTCCTCGAAAGAGGCACACGGTGTTACCGCTGGGCTACTACATGATTAAAACCGTAATATGGTATAATTTATAGAATTAGGCGTTACTTTGCGGAGGTCCATAATACAAAGGTAATGAGAATATTATTTTGCTATAATATAAATATCTTTATCGCGGATTATACCAAAATAATATTCTCATTACTTTTGTAATATATTTTGATAACTATAAAAATGGTTAAAGCCGATAAACCTTTTAAGCTAGACATATGCTGTCGCGGACTTTTATTTAGAACTTTTTGAGGGTCACAGGTAGGATAAGGGCAGGAAGATGATGATCCATAGTCACAAACTATCGCATTTATAATATTAGGACAAACAGTGTTTGAATCCAATGTTTACAACACCGGTAGAAAACGTCAACAAATATAAACATATCGGGTTACTGGTCAAGTCTTCAGCGAGGACGGTTATACAAAGGGAAAATGGTACTGGATAAGATACGATGTCTAGTTGACATGGGAACCACGCTAATTAGCTCAACGGAGTCAGGATGTAAAGTTGAGAAAGATGTGATTAAATGTTTAATTAGTATTAAGTAGTTACTCGTTACGTTCACCGTTTCTCAATCATTTGAAAGTTCTTAGAAACAGCCACGTATGTCACTGGTTTATGTGTACCACGTTGTATAAAAACTATTTACTTGTTATCATCACAGAGTGAACGAATGCTAAATAAATTTTAATTTCAAAAAAATACTAAAAATTTACCGTCTGGTTGAGTTGAATAGACCACCCTCATTTCTTACGGAGGTGTCGTAAAAGGCGACTAAGGTAAGTTGACCCACCGAGAGGTATCCGGTTGAGTGGGATAAAACACCCTCATTCTTACCGAGGTGTCGTAAAAGGCGACTAAGGTAAGTTTATCCACCGTGTCGTATCCGGTTGAGTAGAATAGAACACCCTCTTTCTTACAGAGATGTCGTAAAATACAACTAAGGTAATTTGACGTCAGACAGGCGGCCGGGCGTAAAATACCTAGCTAAATCAGCGTGTTTAAAAAATATTTATTTTATTTATTTATTTATTTATTTATGTACCAACAGTTAATATATAAAAATTAAATTAAAACAAAGTATAAATAGGAAAGCTTATCGCTGTAAGCGATCTCTTCCAGCAGCCCTAAGAGAAAATATTGTATTGTGTGTAAAAAATATTGTTGTAAAGTAACAACCTATTATTACTTTGCTCTATTTTTCCTAAATGGTAAGTTACACAAAATATATATATGCAAATTTCAAATATCTATATATAATAATCAATAAATTTTAAATATCAATCTAGCACTTTTATTTCATAAAAAATACACATGTGTCTGACCAAACTTTGAATCTGAAAATTCTTACCCATTACTACCTACCATGGCTTATATGCGCTAAATTTAAAGATTACCATTTCAAACCCTTAAGACAATGAAACTTACACATTATTTTACGTATTTCCCTAAATTCAATATTCTTTTACATCTCCTCTTTATATAAAGTCTGTCCGAAGTATGATGTTTATTACTCTATCCATCCACCCAACCCTTTATTTCCAAAAATCGCTTTCTCATCCTTATCCCAAATTCCAATTACGTTATTACGCAATCAGTTTTGGTGCATTAATTTTTTTTTACCTCTTTTCCTAAAAACTCCATGTCAATACTTTACATATTGGTTTTCTTTTTTATATCGAACATAAAATAGTTAAACCATATAAAAAAGAGAAACTTTTCAGCAAAACCGTTTCGTTACTAACAATGATATGAATATTGATTTATTAATTCGCACACATATCTCCGAGCGGTCATTGAAACTAGACATTATTATCCCAGCCTCGATATGTGTATAAACCCATTAAAGTGATAAAGCACTCGTCACTTTACATTTGTCATTATAAATTGTTTTGCTTTTAAACTGTATTTTTTAAAATAATTTATAGAATTCGGTGTTACTTTGCGAAGATCCAATATATTGTTTTGCTATAATCCACGAAAGCAAATAGTAATCCAGCTGAGTAGAATATACCACCATCATTTCTTACTGAGGTGTAGTAAAAGGCGACTAAGTCGACCCGCCGGGTAGTATCCGGTTGAGTAGGATAGACCACCCTCGTTTCTTACCGAGGAGTCCTAAAAGGCGACTAAGGTAAGTTGACCTACCGTTTGCTATCCGGTTGAGTAGAGAAGACCATCCTCAATCCTTACTGAGGTGGCGTAAAAGGCGGCTAAGGTAAGTTGACCCGTTGAGCAGAATAGACCACCCTCTTTCTTACCGAGGTGTCGTAAAATACGATTTAGGTAAGTTGACGTCAGACGGGTGGCCAGTCGTTAATAGACCCCACTTAGAGCGGTGTTAGGGGAGGAGAATCATGATCGCACGCTAAGTATTAAAGTGACTGAATTCAAAATTAAGCTAATTGAGTTAAATTCTTTGTAATACTTATTTGTATGCTATCACGCTAGGAACTATTAAAAAAGCTAGCGTTTTCTTGCTCTTCCAAGTTATGGGTCTTTTCTCTCACAAGTTTATTGCAATTTGCCACAAAACAACTTTTTTGAATTCGGTTCACTTTAATACTAAGCGAGCGATATGTAATGATAAATTTACAGTTAACTATCCTTTTTTGAACCTGATGAAAGATTCCCATGCTGCCATAATGCTATATGTAGAGTGAACAATACATACCTGATGCATGCAGGATACCATGCAGGATTCGTAAAAACGCATGCACCAAAAAGCTTCACCACTATCAAAATACACAAGCACTGCGCACATTAACTATCACAAACTCGACAAACGGTTTGACCCGAAACCAAAACATCATCAAGAGATAGACACGACAAAATCACACAGCCGAAAAAAATTGCGATTCAAATTCAAGCATTCAAATTATAACTGACTTTGATTTGACTGGCTCGTTGGCGCAGTGGATAGTGACCCTGCCTTCGGTTCCGCGGGTCGCGGGTTCGATTCCCGCCAAGGGCCAACGTTTTCTATAAATGAATTTGTTGGTCTTTGAGCCTGGGCGTATATTTGTACTCAAGTATGTATATTGAGCTGTGGTAGCCCAGCGGTCACACCGTGCGACTCTTTCGAGGAGGTCACAGGTTCGAACCCGGGCAGACACCAATAAGTTTTTCTGTTAAAACTTATGTGTCTAATTGCAATTTATCACACGCTTTTCGGTGAAGGAAAACATCGTGAGGAAACCTGCATGTCTCTAGAGAATTCTGGAGACATGTGTAACCTACCAATCCGCATTGGAGCAGCGTGGTAGGTCCTAGCTCCAATCCTTCTCTCCAAAAACGGAGACAAGAGGCCTATTCCCAGCAGTGGGAGAGTAATAGGCCGCTACTTTACTTTACTTTATGTATTATAAAAAATATATAAGTATATGTTCACCAGTTGTTTGTCACCCATAACACAAGTATTAAGTTACTTACTTTGGGGACGGACGACCGTGTGTGTAAGTGTCCTATATATTTATATTTATTTATTTATATAACAGAAATCTTTTAGAATTAACGATCATATAATAAGTATTCATAAGAAATAGTAATTACTAAATGGTTTCATAAGTTAGCGCTCAGTTGTTCGCCTTTTACGTCATATTTTAATGTTAGTATTGTGTAGTGACACGTGATATGTCATACGTAGAGCGCTCTACACCTACCTACCGCATACATTATATGTCGACATACTCTCTTATTAAAAAATATAATATCCGCCATAATATAATCCTGTGTGATATCTGGGTAGTATAGAATAGACCACCCTAATTTCTTACCAAGGTGTCCCAAAAGACGACCAAGGTAAGTTGACCCGCCGTGTGGTATCCCGCTGAGTAGAATAGACCATACTCATATTTTACCGACGCATCGTAAAAGGCGACTAAGGTAAGTTGACCAGCCATATGGTGTCCCGCTACGTAGAATAGACGACCCTTATTTCTTATCAAGGTGTCGTAAAATGCGACTAAGGTAAGTTGACGTTAAACAAGCATCCGGTCGTTAAATAACTAGTTAAAACTTGTACAACATGTTTAAAACATTTTTTTTATACAGGAAAAAACCCCTTATGGGTACCTACGCCCGACGGGGACAGGCGGCGGTTATGTCTGACTCGCACCAACTAAAACGACCTGTGTGCTCCACCACGCTGCCGATGGCAACGACAAGGTATTGTTGTATACATTGTCCCCATCCCCGCCGTCAGCCGCTCCGATCCCAGAGATACCACCTCCGGGTAAGGATCTCTCAAAAGAGAAGCCCCCTCCGCTAACTGATGCATCGGGAGCACCAGATGCACCGACCGCCTCGGGGACCTGTAAGCCAGGCGTCCAATATACCCCGTTCGGAACACCCGAAGGTCCCCAGTTAGGGCGGCTGACGATGGGCTTGGGCAAGTCGCTAACACGAAGGTCCCCGTTCCCATTGCTGAGCTTCCGGGCTTCGCTGACGGTGGCTGAAAACCGTGTCCAGCCAGACTTAATCAATCCCAACTGAACCCGTCGCTCATTAGGGACTTCACCCCAACCCCCTGGAGTCCCCGGCACATCAAGATTGCCTTCTGCTAATCAGAGGGACAACTTGATTTGCCACCCTACAGTGGTCCGTTCGCCAGGCCTAAGGAATACATATTAGTGTTCCAAAGACCTGCCCAGGGTGCGCCACGAGGAAGCCGACCACTTTGGCAACCCCTGATTAAAACATGTGCTGTACTTAGAGTGGTATAAGGGTAGAAAAACGATGAGTAAAAAGAATAAAATATACTTTACGGTATTTTTTTTAGTTTGAGGTAATATAACCTTATTATGGTTATGCGGACGTATAAAATAGGTACCAGATATACATCTAGGAAATATTTGCTCATCAATGACGCACTTAACGTAGCGTTCAGCATGCATTATCTTCCGGATCGGTCGAGTAATTCCGATTCGTAAAAGTATTATATTAGTCAGTGTTTTCGTACAACGGAATTTCCGCACACAAAAGTCTACGGTATAACGCATAATCTTTAATATTTAAATGATTTAATCTTGTATATTTGTTATGTATATTTATCTTATGCCACTCTAAGTTGGGTCGGCACAACATGCTATAAACATGTTGTCACATGATTTGGCTACGTATTTTACGACCGGCCGTCTGCCTGACATCAACTTAACTTAATCGAATTTTACGTCACCTCGGTAAGAAACAGGTTGGTCTATTCTACTTAACCGGATACCACACGGTGGTCCTACTTCCTTAATTCGCCTTTTACGATACCTTTGTAATAAATGAGGGTGGTACTATTCTATTCAGCTGGATACCACACGGCGTTTAATTATTTATATAAACTGCATTCATAGATAATATACCCGTCAATATATTACTGGATTCCAAATAAAGTTAAACGAAACTATATCCAAGAACTTCCGGTTGAATGGAAATCCTAAAGATAACAACACTTTTGTGTGCCGCCAAATTTCAAAAGTGTTCCGCCAAATTTTGCAAATATAATGTTAATATTATTAAATTATATCATCTAATAATTTATTGGCTTGTAATTAATTCCTTAATAAACGTTTAGTTATTATTGTAGTATATATTAGTTTATTTCGTATATTTAAAATTTTTGTCATAAACCATTTATCCAGTGTGTTGTAGTAAGTAAATAATTTTTATCTTTTTTTTGTGTGCCGCCAAATTTTGAAATCGTTAAATATGTGCCGCAACAAAGAAAGGTTGAGAATCACTGAGTTACGTAGGCACCAAATGTTGTTGCCATACCATTGACGCGTGACGCTTTCTTTATACTTACACAATTTAATTAAAAAGAACATTGTGGTGAAATATATACATTTATGCATTGAGATATGTATTGCATGAAGTATGATAGATATAAAAAATTATCAGTTTGGTTTTTTTTATTGGTTTATTGGAATTTTGGTATAATAAGTCAAGGAAAAACCATTTTAACAAAATTTCATGTTAGAGACGAGAAATTTTGTTAAAATTTCACCTCGGTAAGAAATAAAGTTGGTCTACTTTACTCATTTAAGTTAATTATTTATTATCATCTTCCTGCCCTTATTCCACTCTAAGTGGGGTCCGCTCAACATGTTATAAACATGTTTTCACATGATTGGGCTACGTATTTTACGACCGGCCGCCTACCTGACATTAACTTACCTTAGTCGCCTTTTACGACACCTCGGTAAATGAGGGTGGTACTATTCTATTCAGCCGTATACCACACGGCGTAATTAACTCAGTAAGAAATGAAGGTTATCTATTCTACTCAGCCGGATACCACACAACGGATAGACTTACCTTAGTCGCCATTTACGACACCTCAGTAAGAAATGAAGGTGGTCTATTCTACTCAGCAGGATACCACACAACGGATCGACTTACCTTAGTCGCCTTTTACTAAAATGAAAATTAACGCTGTATGGTTGGTACCAACCTGTACCTATAACGATAGTGTTTTTTTGTATATCCTGTACGTCATCTTATTTACTATGCTTTTTCGTTTTGTATGTCGTTTTAGATTTTTCTGTGAGCAATAAAGTGTATTTATTTGTTTGTTTGTGCTATTTTACCGCAATATAACACTATCTTTCTCACCTGTGTTCCTTCGTTTGCGTGTGGCCAATTAATTCGGAACAAGTCCTAAAATAGTAACGGCTCGATACACCTATTTATATGACAGCAGTAAATCAGTTTGACAATCATGTAAATCGTTGCGATCGTAATCATGGACGCGGACGCATGATGTCACGAACGAGGCCTTGCAGAGGCAAAACTGCTTCTTATTATCATAAAACACTACGTCGTCAGTCAATTATAATTTCAAATCATTTTTCCGTCAGTGCGCTTATTGTGATAACAATCAAAACTCACAAAGTAATTTTGTTTAATTTGTTTACACAAATTTAACAAGGTTTAACAATCTTATATATAAATTAATTCACTGTAGGAATTAAGTTAAAAAGCGGTGATAGCCCAGCGGTACGACCGTGCGAAATCAGCATTGGTAGTTAATTAGACCAGACATAGATTATTTAAAAAAACCATTTAACCCAGTGTCGTCAATCCGACTAACCCCCCTCCCCCCTAAAGATCGAAGAAAATAAATCACTACTAAACCATGTAGCTGTGGTTGCCCAGAGGAAACACCGTGCAACTCTTTCGAGGAGGTCATGGGTTCAAACGCGGGCAGACACCAATGAGTTTTTCTATTAAAACGTATGTGTCTAATTAATAATTGCAATTTATTACACGCCTTTCGGTGAAGGTAAACATCGTGAGGAAACCTGCATATCTCTAGAGAACTTTAGGGATATGTGAAACCTACCAATCCGCATTCAAGCAGTGTGGTAGGTCTTACCTCCGATCTTTCTCTCCAAAAACGGAGAGAGGAGGCCTATGCCCAGCAGTGGGATAGTAACAGGCTGTTACTTACCAATGTGGATTAGTAGGTTACACATATCTTCAGAATTCTCTAGAGTGCGTGTCTCTATCCTCACGATGTTTTCCTTCGCCGAAAAACGTGTGATAAATTGCAATTATCAATTAGACACATAAGTTTTAACAGAAAAACTCATTGGTGTCTGCCCGGCTTGACCTCCTCGAAAAAGTCGCACGGTGTTAACGCTGGGCTACCACAGCTTATAATAATACAAATAAATGAAGATTTTTTTAATTTTTAAAAAAATAATACAATTAAATTACAGATAAAACGTGAAAAATACGCGCCAAATGAGTACTGCAAGAGTGAGACGGACTGCGAGTGCCGCGACCTCGCGACTCATCTGCTATGCTTAATCGGGTCGAGCGTTCAATGTCATATCAAGTGCTGACAGTATCGAACGAGACAGAAAAACAATTTTATATCGAAAAATTAACTTTACCTTATACATTATCTATACTAATATATAGAAGAGTTTGATTATTTAAACGCGTTAATCTCAGGAATTACTGGACCGATTTGGAAAAATTCTTCGAGTGTAAGATAGTCCCTTTATCGATGAAGGCTGTATTACATACTTTACGCTAAAATGAATAGGAGAGGAGCAGCAATAAAAAGCAAAATTTAAAGCTGTCCTCGCATGCGCTAAGTAAACGGTGAAAGTTATTCAAAAATTATGTACTACAAAATTGTTACCCTCTAAATGTTCTAAATAAAATTCCGCGACAGCATATGTCTAGCTCTTAGGGTTAACCCAATTTAACCACTTCTATGGTTATCAAATTTCTATATTACGGTTATATGGTTATATTTGCACGCGGGTGGAGCCGCTGGCGAAGATCTACTAATATATAAAGCTGAAGAGTTTGTTTGTTTGATTGTTTGAACGCGCTAATTTCAAAAACTACTGGGCCGATTTGAAAAATTCTTCGAGTGTAAGATAGTCCCTTTATCCAGGAAGGCTATAGACTATATAACATAACGCTAAGATGAATAGGAGAGGAGCAATAAAAATATTGCGAAAACGGCAAAATTTAAAGCTTTGCGTGCGCTAACTAAACGATGAAAGTTATTCAAAATACTCTTATAATCACGATAACTTCTTTTATGATCAAAATTTGAATTCGGGAAAAAATTATGACACACTGATTTCCATACGGGGAAAGCTGCTGGTACAGATAGTCATAAATAATCTTCAACCGAGATTATTCGCTGCATTTTAACAGTATCTGTTTATTCTAACGCTCTGACGTCCAGAAACCGTTACGTTTGAACCAGTGGCACAAGGATAGAATAAATTCTAATTCAATTTTAGGGATACTTACCGTTAATAACTGAACATTCTCTCTGAATCATTCATGAACAATTCACGGTTACAAAATTATCATCATTCTCCTGCCCTAATCCCGCTCTAAGAGGGGTCGGCACCTCATGTTACCTATAAACATGTCACATGATTTGGCTACGTCTTTTACGATCGGCCGCCTGCCTGACGTCAACTTACCTCAGTCGTATTTACGACACCTGGGTAAGAAAAAGGGTGATCTACTCTACTCAACCGCATACCACACGGTGGGTCTACTTACCTTAGTCGCCTTTTACGACACCTCGGTAAGAAAGAGGATGGTCTATTCTACTCAACCGTATACCACACGGTGAGTCTACTTACCTTAGTCGCCTTTTACGAAACCTCGGTAAGAAATGAGGTTGGTCTATTCCACTCAGCCGGATACCACACGGCGGGTCGCCTTATCTTCCGTTACTTCAATGATTTCTATCTAAAACAATTATTTTATATTTATTACAAACGTAGTTCCCAGAATATCATCACTTAAATAAACCTCGTGTTAACATAGTTTAATATAAATTAAGCAATTGTTCCACGAATTACATTGGTTTGTTTTTTGGCAGAAGTGACTTACAATACATTTTAAATAGTTTTCTATACAAAAACATTATCGTTAATTACGTCAATGAAATAACAATGAAACCAATTAAGTTAGGTAAGAATAACACAAAATAAAGATATTTAACGGCAAAAAGAAGGGTCCCATACTACGGAAGAACCCGATTGTGTTATGTTAATATTTAAATAAGTTAATCTCTTATATATTTATATACCTATATATTCTAAATCTCTGAAACTCCTCCAACGATTTTTATGAAATTCAGCATGTAGGGGACTTTGGAGGGGAAACATCGATCTAGTTCGGTTTAATTAAAAAAAAGTGTTGTTTTATCCCTGTTTACGCCCATTGTAAAAGGCTAAAATGTAGAATTGAATTGCAAATGATATTCTAGCTGTGAAACCTAATGTTGTGATAGCCCAGTGGTTAACGGGCGGACCAAAAAAGAACCCAAGTCTCTAAGACATAAATTTATAGCAGCATGGACAAAGAAGTGATAGATTCGCTGTGTGGTATCCGGCGAAATAGAATAGACTATCCTAATTTCTTACCAAGGTGTCGAAAAAGGCGACTAAGGTAAGTCGATCCCCCGTGTGGTATCCGGCTTAGTAAAATAGACCACACTCGTTTCTTACTGAGGTGTCGTAAAAGGCGATTAAGGTAAGTTGACACATTGTGTAGTATCCAGCTGACTAGAATAGATCACCCTCTTCTTAACGAGGTGTCGTAAAATACAACTTTGTTGACGTCAGGCAGGTGGCCGGTCGTAAAATACTTAGTCAAATTATGTGTTATGTTTATAACATGTTGTGCCGACTCCACTTAGAGTGGGATAAGGGCAGGAGGATGATGGACAAAGAAGCGATAGATTATGGACCATCAAGTGTATGAGATGACCTTACATTGGAAAATACACCAATGGATTGTGGAAACCTACTAACCAGACAAAGTCATAAAAAAAGGATAATGTTTAAATTCTAAAGCCCTCGTAGAAGTAAACAAATAACACTTTTTGTTAGATTCACACTGATTAAATCTAACAAGAATAGATTATAATATTCAACGCCCAGAAAAATAACGTTTTGTTAAACATTGTAGTTAGTTTACTAGGTAGTAATTAAAGTCACGTACGCTATATGTATCGTATGCTATTAACTTATTTGTACAGTAATTAGTATAATATTAAATGCAGTTTTTGTACATAATTACTTTACAAATTGGGTAAAACAAAGCCGGTATAGTAATATGATTAATTAGTTATTACATTGTTTTGGGTTCATTTCTGAGGTGTCGTAAAAGGCGACTAAGGTAAGTCGATCCGTTGTGAGACATCCGGCTGAGAAGAATATACCACCCCTCATTTCTTACCGAGGTGTAGTAAAAGGCGACTAAGGTTAATTAATCCGCTGAGTATCTGGCTGAGTAGAATAAACCCCCTTATTCCTTATCGAGTTGTCGTATGAGAGGACTATGTTAATTTGACGTCAGGCAGGCAGCCGGTCGTATTAATACCTTGCTAAATTACACCACAACATGGTTAAAACATCACCATCCCACTTAGAGTGAGATATGGGAGCATGAATGATAATGATAGTATTCGTTCATATATATTAAATTGTGAATATTATTTAAAGGGATCCATAAAATGTGCTTATTACCGATCGTCGCAAACTTGTTACATAATTACGTGAAATGTCAACACAAGTACCGATTACATCGCTGCTAGGACTGTGTCACTGATTTTTATCTAAGCTAAGAAGACAAACTATAAACGGTTTAAACAGGTTGTCTTATCAACACTTCGGGCTAGTTTCGACGGCATATTTTAATGGACGTTAGTGACATAAAAGCGTTGTTTCACCACACATCACGTTACGGCATTAAGTTCGCACACGACTGTTAAATTTTAATAGACGTAATATATCAGCGGCTTCAAGCTACTATGTTTGATGCTCCTAGGTAGCTTTTGCATTTCGTAAACGTTTAAAAATGTTGTTTTCTCTCTTTTGGTCATACAGTTATAAATGAAAAGTATGTGAGTTTGTCTCATCATTGTACTCTTTCAGGGTAAATCCGCTGAACTAATATTGATGAAATTTGGCATAATTGTTCCTTATACACCGGAATAACATGTAAGCTATAGAAATCCTGTTATATTACAATTATACAGTCGTAGGATGACATTGTAAAGCGTCTATCTATTATCAACCGAGAAAGATTTTTCTAGGGTTGGAGAATGACAAATGGTTTATTCCAAGACGAAAGTCCACGCGAATGAAGTTACGAATAAAAGTTAACATATAAATATTTTTAACTGGCCATGGAAGATTTGTGGAGTTGTTTTGGATTATTAATACATGCTATATTGAGTTCTAAAATTTTCATTCATTAATCTATGAACAGTGCTGTTATCATGTTTATAATCTGTAAGTCACCGTCAATAAATCTATTTTCAATTAGAAATGACTCACGTATGTTTTGAGCGACGCAATTTCAGGACGATCTGGAATTTTTCCCTAGCTTCTCTTCATGTTTTGCTTTTCTGAAATAAATCATAAAAGTAAAGTAATATAAATAAAATACGTTTAAATCAAAGATCAATGTGCGTAGTGCGAGTTTTTTTACCTACTTTATCATGTTAGCGTAACGCCAATTTTTATAGCGTAACAGCGACATCTAGTGACCGCTGTTCAAGCGCCATAGAAATTGCGTAACGCTAACGCGATCGAGTGGGTTAAAAAAACTCACACTAAGCACATAAAGCAATATGATCACCAGTACTTTAAAGCAAATACCGTATATGAGTAAAGGTTAGATTGTAAAACACTGGGATTTCTCAAATATAGATAAAACTTATTAAAATGTTTTCCTTCCAAATTTGACTACAAAAATACAACAAATTAATATCTTTTAATGATTTAAAAATTTTATCTATCTATACGAAAAAATAAATTAAAATTTAAAAAAAAAGCTGAGGTAGCCCAGCTGTAACACCGTGCGGCTTTTTTGAGGAGGTCACGGGTTGAAACTCGGGCAGACCAATGAGTTTTTCTGTTAAAACTTATGTGTCTAATTGATAATTGCAATTTATCACACGCTTTTCGGTAATAATAATTTATATAAGTGAAAGCATTGCATTTTACACGGGCTTTTTGTATTTTTATAATTCACTCGTTACGTTAGAGACACCTGCTTAAATGACTGCGGATTACGTAAACAAATTCCACCTGTGTAATTAAATAGAGAAAAAGAACCACAATTATATAAGCAATCAAAATTTTACCGTGTAACAATCTATTAATAGTTAGGTATATGTAACTTATTGTCTTGTTTAATTTAAATATGACACGCCATGAATAAACATTGTAATTAAACGTTGCGTTTTGACATTATCAATCATCGTTAACAAATTTAAGTGTTCGCTGACCATAAGCACGCTGCCGTGTTATAAAGACATTTTAATTTTACTAATTAATTCATTCGTTTTGTCTGATGTCAATGTTAACAACACAAAAAATAAGCCACCACGATCCAGCTTCTGTTTTAACCACGTAAGTCTTAGATATAAAAAAATGTTTAGATGTATAGGTAAACAACTTTATAGCACAAAATTTACACTATTATTATTAAAACATCATTTTCCTGCCTTTATTCCACTGATAGTGGGGTCGGTACAATATGTTTTAAACATGTTATGGTTTGGCTTGTTATTTGAAAATCGACCGCCTGCCTGACATCAACTTATCGTAGTCGCTTTTACGACACCTTGGTACGAAATGATAGTGGTCTATTATTTTTAGCCGTATACTACACAGCGGGTCAACTTACCTTTGTTTAGGGCACCTTAGTAAGATATTATTTATTAAAACTATTAACAAAAAACTTTAAAACTAATAATAAGTATATAACAGTGTTATATGTTCAACTGGCTTTTACCCGCGACTTCGTTCCCGTGGACTGTGTGATATGTTGATAATAGATGGCGCTTTTCATTGCCGTCCTATTCCTGTACAATTAACGGGATTTCTATAGCCTATAGCTTACCCCGGTTTATCACTACATATTATAAAACAAAGTCCATATTTCCGTATGTACGCATAAAACTTTAAAACTACGCAACCGATTTTGATGCGGTTTTTTTTCATAGATAGAGTGATTCCAGAGGAAGGTTTGTACGTATAATAACATTCAATACGAAGTACGATCAATTAATCGATCAACCAATCGACCAACCAATCGACCAATCAATCGACCATCCCGTCGACGGTTGGCCGACGGGTTGGCCGACGGGTTGGCCGACGGGTTGGTCGACGGGTTGGTCGACTGGTTGGTCGACGGGTTGGTCGACGGGTTGGTCGACTGGTTGGTCGACGGGTAGGCCGACGGGTTGGCCGACGGGCTGGTCGACGGGTTGGTCGACGGGTTGGTCTACGGGTTGGTCGACGGGTTGGTCGACGGGTTGGTCGACGGGCTGGTCGACGGGCTGGTCGACGGGCTGGTCGACGGGCTGGTCGACGGGTTGGTCGACGGGTTGGTCGACTGGTTGGTCGACGAGTTGGTCGACGGGTTGGTCGACGGGTTGGTCGACGGGTTGGTCGACGGGTTGGTCGACGGGTTGGTCGATGGGTTGGTCGATTGATTGGTTGATTGGTTGGTCGATTGGTTGATCGATTGATTGATCGTACTTCGTATTGAATGTTATTATACGTACAAACCTTCCTCTGGAATCACCCTATCTATGAAAAAAAACCGCATCAAAATCGGTTGCGTAGTTTTAAAGTTTTATGCGTACATACGGAAATATGGACTTTGTTTTATAATATGTAGTGATGATGCTGAGTTGGACTGGATGGCGAATTGTTAAAGAATCAGTTTACAATGCAATGATTTTAAAATAACGAGAATTATACATAAATATGTCATTATTCTCTTATCCTACTGTATGTGGGGTCCGCTCATTATGTCATACTGCCTCACATGAATTATACGTATGTATTATAAAAAAATTCTATAAGTTTTCCAGTGACTAGACACGCTGACTTAACGTATTTCAATATTAAATCAACGTTGCGCGTATTTGTGAGAAGAATAAATTGTGACAAGTCTTTAGCATTTACGCCGTGTGGTATCCGGCTGAATAGAATAGTACCTCCCTCATTTCTTACCGAGGTGTCGTAAAAGGCGACTAAGGTAAGTCGACCCGCCGTGTGGTATCCGGCTGAGTAGAATAGACCACCCTCATTTCTTACCGAGGTGTCGTAAAAGGCGACTAAGGTAAGTTGACACACCGTGTGGTATCAGGTTGAGTAAAATAGACCACCCTCTTTCTTACCGAGGAGTCGTAAAATACGACTAAGGTATGTTGACGTCAGGCAGGCGGCCGGTCGTAAAATACGTAGCCAAATCATATGACAACATGTTTGTAACATGTTGTGCCGACCCCACTTAGAGTGGGATAAGGGCAGGAGGATGATGAAGTCGTTAGCATTTGTTCAGAGATGGATCATTTTATGGTCCTATTTTTTAGAAATAATGCAAAACTCAAAATGAAGTCGTAGTAGTAAAAAAATCTTATTATATACGAGAATGAAATAATATTTTTTGATGATTATACGGAGTCAACTCCCAAACTCTGTATTTTAGTTTGAGTAATGACGTCAACAATTACCATTATTTAAGCCGTGTCGTATCCGGCTGCGTCGAATACACCACCCTATATCTCACCGAGGTGTTGTAAAATACGAATAAGGTAAGTTGACGTTAGGCAGGCGGCCGGTCGTAAAGTACTAAGCCAAATCATGTGACAACAAATTTATAAAACGTTTACAATTACTGTTATTTATCCATTAATTCGATACTATATGTGTAATTTCCGAAAAAAACGGTTCAATGATTTATATAAAAAACTTTTTAATTCGTTAATATCATCACTACATATTATAAAACAAAGTCCATATTTCCGTATGTACGCATAAAACTTTGAAACTACGCAACCGATTTTGATGCGGTTTTTTTTCATAGATAGAGTGATTCCCTTCCAGAGGAAGGTTTGTACGTATAATAACATTCAATACGAAGTAGAGAAATAATGTAATTATTGAGGTTTCTGTAAATAATTACATTTTTTTCCGCTTACAGTGCAAACGCAGGCTAAACCCTACGAGATTTATCAAAATGATGTACTAAGTATTTGTACACCTTAAAAAGGTCTACGGAAAAGTCCGCGATGGTATATATCTATCTCTTATGGATAACCCACAATAGCAGTTTTTTTTATTTACTTTTTACGAAAAATGATGCCTTATGTTCAAAGCAATTTTTATACAATACAGCATTAATCCTTATCCAATTGAGTACCTTAAATAAATTGTTGATTTAATATAGATCAATATTGCCGTTTACAGCATGTAATTTAAGTGAACATTTTCGGAGATATTGCAGATTTAAAATCCCGCGAGGAGGCCGCGCTTAGACTTATAGGCACTTCGAATTTAGCAGCAACCGGAGGCGCAACTATTTGTCCTTCTTTCAAGTTTATATTGTCTAATGATAAGAAAGCTATGAATGTTGTATGTAAAGACTTTGTCTAATCAATTGTAAAAATAAATAATATCACTACATAGTATTAAACAAAGTCGCATTCTCTGTCTGTCCCTATGTCCGTATATCCCTATGTATGCTTCAATCTTTAAAACTATGCAACAGATTTTGATGCGGTTTTTTTTTTAATAGATAGAGTGATTTTAGAGGAAGGTTTACATGTCTAATAACATTCAATATGGATTAGAGAAATACTGTAATTTTTGAGGTTTCTAATGTGATGTCGTAAATAATTACATTTTTTTCCGCTTGCATTGCAATCGCAGGCTAAACCCTACGAGATTTATCAAAATGATGTACTAAGTATTTGTACACCATGAAAAGGTCTACAGAAAAGTCCGCGATAGTATATGTATATCTCTTATGGATAACCCACAATAGCAGTTTTTGTCATTTACTTTTTACGAAAAATGATGCCTTATGTTCAAAGCAATTTTTATACAATACAGCATTAATCCTTATCCAATTAAGAACCTTAAATATATTGTTTATTTAATATTGATCAATATGACCCTTTACAGCATGTCATTTAAATAAACAGTTTCGAAGATATTACAGATTTAAAATGCAGGGGCCGCGCCGCGAGCCTATAAATAGCGCGTCGGAGGTCGCGGTTCGCCTCTCGGCGATGCTTCCGCGCTCGCCCGTCTTATCGGTGACGCTGTCAAAGCCAGTAGGGCTAACAGCATTAGTCAAATTCGAAAAAAAAAACGTGGTTCGCCCTTTAACCATTTGAATTTAGCAGCGATCGGACGCATTTATGATCGGAGCTCTCTAGCGAGGAAAATAACAATCACTACATATTATAAAACAAAGTCCATATTTCCCTATGTATGCATAAAACTTTAAAATTATGCAACAGATTTTGATGCGGTTTTTTTTAATAGATAGAGTGATTCCAGAGGAAGGTTTGTACGTATAATAACATTCAATACGGAGTAGAGAAATACTGTAATTTTTGAGGTTTCTGTAAATAATTAAACTGTAAACCCTACGAGATTTATCAAAATAATGTACTAAGTATTGGTACATCTTGAAAAGGTCTACAGAAAAGTCCGCGATGGTATATGTCTAATTTTTATGGATAACCCACTAAAGCATTTTTTGTCGTTCACTTTTTACGAAAAATAATGCCTTATTTTTGAAGCGATTCTTATACAATACAGCATTAATCCTTATCCAATTGAGTACCTTAAATAAATTGTTGATTTAATATAGATCAATATAGCCGTTTACAGCATGTAATTTAAGTGAACATTTTCGGAGATATTACAGATTTAAAATGCCGTGAGGAGGCCGCGCTTCGCCCTATAACACTTCGACTTTAGCAGCGATGTCGCTCTTTCAAGAGTTTGTTTAAAGACATTCTGTAATTAATTGTAAAAATAAAATACAAAGGTAAAATATAAAAGTAAATAAGTAATAATGTACTATATGAATTTAGATATTCCAAAGATAGCAGGAAATCTTCTTGGTATAGGGAAAGGAAATTGTTTTTCGCCAAATTTAACGCTACGGCCACGGGCAGTAATAAATAAATCAAAACAACTGGATCGATTTTAATCATTTTTTTTACACTGACTGACATGGGATATATATTTTATACCCGTGCGAAGCAGGGGCAGGCCGCTAGTAAGGAATAATTGTGCTAAATTTCATCGATATTGGTTCAGCGGATTCGCCAGTAATGAGCAACAAATATAGGTACATCCTTACTCACAAACTTTGCATTTATAATATTAGTAGAATGTGATAGGATTAGTAGTATGCATAATATTTAAAATTCTTTTAAAAAATGTGTTCTAAGTCTATTATACATAACTCGAATAATTCAGCTAACTTTATCACAGTTTTCTTTCAAATATTTAGTAATCTATTAGTACAGCTTGTAAGTAATGCCAAAAATGTATCTCATATTAAAATGTACGGCAAATAGAACATATTTAATGGCCATATACAGCCAACAGGCTTGGGTATGACACGACGCGTTAAATTACTTGTCGAATTAGGCATATATTGCACAAAATTTGTGTCCCAACCGATACAGCATTCCGTACTGTATATCAACGCTTCTAGGCTGTATTGAGGACAGACCCGACCTAGGAAAGGTAAATACTTCAATGCTAGTTGTTATAAGCGAACGCGGGCGGAGAGGTCGGCCGCTCTAGCGCCACGCGGCCCCGAAGCAAGTAGGTACGCACTATTTGCTAATACATAGCGTTTACATGTACGGTATTATCAACTGATGGTAACAAATAATCAATACTGTATGTTAACATTATTACACATTTATTATCATCATCCTTCTGCCCTTATCCCACTCTAAGTGGGGTCGGCACAATATGTAAACATTATATCGGACGTCCGGCTTACAGGTCCCCGAGGCGGTCGGTGCATCTGGTGCCCCCGATGCACCGGTTAGCGCAGGGGGGCTTCTCTTTCGAGGGGCCCCTACCCGGAGAAGGTGTTTGTTCTCTGGGATCAGAGCTGTCGGCGGGGATGGAGGCAATATGTACAATGATACCCTGTCCTTGCCATCGGCAGCATGGTGGAGCACACAGGTCATTTTAGTCGGTGCGAGTCCGACATATCCGCCGTCTGTCCCCGTAAGGCGGCGGTACCCATAAGGGGTTTTTTCATGTATTAAAAAAAATGTATATGTTAACATGATGTCACATAATTTGGCTGCGTTTTTACGACCGGCCGCTTACCGCCTTAGCCGTGTGGTATCCAGCTAACTAGAATAGACCACCCTCATTTCTTACCGAGGTGTCGTAAAAGGCGCCTAAGGTAAGTTCGACCACCGTGTGGTATCCGGCTGAATAGAATAGACCACCCACATTTTTTACTGACGTGTCGTAAAAGGCGACTAAGATAAGTTGATGTGAGGCGAGCGGCCGGCCGTAAAATAACTAGCTAAAACCTGTAACATCGTGTTTAAAATATGCCGTCGCGACCCCACTTAGAATGGTATAAGCTCAGGAAAATGATGAGTCTATACATATTATAAAACAAAGTCTCAAAAGCTGTCTGTCTGTATGTGATCGTTTTCTCAAAATCTACTGAATGAAATTTGTACGGTTTTTACTACAAGAGAGTATAATTCTTGGGGAAGATTAAGATTAATAGTACGTTCTATGGAAAGCCTGAACATTCTTTAATATATATAGGAAGTTGTGGAGCAATTTTGGCTACTTTTTATTATTCAAATCCTGCGGAGTGGGGATGTGACTTGCAGTACAAAAATCGATTAATAAATAACCGATTTTTTCCCCTTTAAAATAAATCCATTAATTTGTATCAAAATAATACATTTTTTGTGACTTTTTAAACATTTGCCTTTTTTAATATTAATAATTGTTTACATTAAAGGCTAATTAAACTGAACAACTACCAAGAAATAATAACAGATGCGCTGCTTGTTAAATTTCATTAAAATGACTAATTCGGCTACGTTGGTTTCGTCAAACAAAACTAATCTTAAAAAACCAGAAAAAGAGTAATAAAGAAAAATAGGATAATTGAAACAGTCGATTATTAAAAATCGATTTTTGATTTCAAAAAAATCGATTGTTAAAAATCGATTTTAGAGTAAAAATAATCGATTATTTTAAAAAAACGATTTTTGATCAAAACATAATCGATTATTAAAAATCGATTTTTGATTAAAAAATAATCGATTATTAAAAAAAATATTATTTAAAAAAACGATTTTTTTTTTCACTTTTCTGCCGGAGTCGAGATTGACTCGGAAAAAACTTTGTGACACTGTTTTCCACAAGCACAATTTGTCAGCAATAAAAGCAAATTGCTGCCATGATTGAAAAGAAAAATGTTTACATTTTATGATTCGATATAATTCTAGAACGATTCAATCATGATTGAGGTGTGAATGTTAAAGTGCAGTTCACGCGCATATGATTTGTCCTCGAGTACACGTGACTCTTCGCGCTCGATTATAACAACAATAACAGAGGCTAATGCACACGGCAACACAAGTTCTTATTACGATACGAATAAAGATGACAATTTAAAATTAAACTATTGCATTACGTATTATCTGAGACCTACGAGTGCCTTACAATGTTTTTTATTATACACAATACAATGACTATCGGTAACAATCTCGTCATCTTTGAGATATCAATACAAAGACCGATGTGAAACTTTTTTAGAAATATATAATTCGTTAAGGCGACTGAGGTAAGTTAAACCGCCGTGTGGTATACAACTGAGTAGAATTGATCACCCTCATTTCTTAATGTGTTGTCGTAAAAGGCAATTAACGTAAGTTGACGTCAGGCAGGCGGCTGATCGCAAAATACTTAGTCAAAACATGTAGCAACCTGTTGAACCTACTCCACTTAGAGTGAGATAAGGACAGGAGAATGTATGTGAATGTAATTCGTTTCTATAATGACAACCGTTAATAGAAAAAAAATGAAGCTTTTTTTGAATTTAGACTACTGTGAGTGATATGAATATTATTCTAAATCCAAAATATTCTTTATTCAAATAAACTTGTAAGCAAGTGCTTTTGAATCGTCAACTCTACTGCTGGTTCGGAAAGCTGATCCTACCGAGAAGAGCCAGCAAGAAACTCGGCGGTTGCTCTTTTAAAAATATAATTCTTAATACTATTTACATTAAGTCCTTACTGTCTTGTACAGGTTCAAAGAGAGCTATATCCACACATTCTTATCTTCTAAATAATCTTCAAGAGTATAGTAGGCTTTCTGTATCAGCCTCTTTTTAACAGTGTTTTTAAACTGCTGTAATGGCAATGCTGAATTCGATTGCGGAATTTTATTATAGAATCTTATACCAAAACCCACAAACGAGTTACGCACTTTTGCAAAGCGCAAAGCAGGAGCCGCAAGCTTATGTCGGTTCCTGCTTTGTCTATTGTATACCTCATATATCACCTTTCGTTTTATAATTCTTTATATTTTTATGTACATAAATTAAATTGTTTAAAATATACTGTGAAGCAAATGTAAGAATACCTGTTTCTTTAAACTTCTCTCGCAGGGAATCACGCGGTCTTAAATTATAAATGCCACGTATAGCTCTTTTTTGGAAAACAAAATTTTTTTCACTATCCGCGCATTCACCCCATAGCAATATTCCATGAGACATAATGCTATGGATATAGAATCTAATATTCTAACCGCATTTTTACGTATTTTTTGTAAAGTGCAAAGCAGGAGCCGCAACCTTCCTACTTTGTCTTTCATATCGCCAATGGTAGATTTTAAACTTTCACGATTCATACTGATTGTTATATAAACACACTGGTCACATCGCGTTATAATCGAATTACCTTTATACAAGGTTCGACGTTTCGGCAGAGTTGCATCCACCGTGATCACGAACTCACTGGAGCGCCGCGGCGTCTTCGTTCCCGAGTACTACAGTCATTATTTTGTTCATCTACCCTCACTTGAACCGCACAATCCATGCAAAGTTTGTTGCGCACCACGCTGATATTATCCGCACGCGATATAGCTTCCAACGATTTTTTCCGCGTGTTATATTTATTGATCACTGGATCCCAAGTTGTTGACAATCTGAAGCCCTCTTCTCTGTTAAACGTGTGATGCTTTTTGATCTCAACAGCTTCACGCGCCACTCTTACATAATAGTGGGCATCAGTTGACAGGACTTTGGGATCATGAATCTCATCCAGTGATTGCTCCCCGAATTAAGCAGATGGTCTGCGATCGCGGACTTCGTTGGCTGGTTATTTTTAAAGCTAATTCGATTATAAAGGTAATTCGATTGTAACGCGATGTGACCCGTGTGTTTATATAATAATCATATCGACAATATTTTTATAATTCTGTAGATTGTACAGGTCAGCCCAACTAGTTTCAAGCCCTTCCGAGTCCCTTATTCATGAGCTCTTTATACGGAATTATCATAGGAACTGCCACTACATAAACTATGCTATCTATCTGTAATATGGAGCAACGTGTGTCCCTTCGCGAAAATTTCAAACATACGAGAGGTCACAAAAAGCTTGTGATACCTGTGTCGCAACTCAGTAGAGCAACTCATTTGATGGCATCGGTATACACTTCCAAATTAAATTCCGCAATCCATACTAGACCAGTGTACAGAAAGGTTTAAAATAAGAGATATGATTATAAGTAAAGCATATTACAAAATTGAAGATTATAAGGGTGATAAAAATGCCTGGATTTAAAAATATTTTCAGCTTCATATAGGACTGCGGTTTAATTATATAAAATTGAAAATTTTTAAAAGATTGACCGGCGATTGGATTCTTTCTGGTTCTTCTCGTTAAGAGCAACATTCCGAACCATTTGTAGCTTCATTAATCATATTGATCATCGATTCAAAAGAGCTTATTTGAATAAAGATTATTTATTATGCATTTCTTATCAAAACATCGCGAGAAAACCTGCATTTCTCTAGAGAATTCTAGGGATATGTGTAATCTGTATTAGAGCAGCGTGGTAGATCTTAGCTCCAAACCTTCTCCCCAAAAACGGAGAGAAGAGGCCTATTCCCAGCAGTGGGAGAGTAATAGGCCGCTACTTTTTTTACTTTTATGCATTACGTATGAAATGGCGCATTCAGTAATATGGATTTATATAAGGGTTCGTTTGATTTCGCTCTTACATATATGGTGGCCCGCACGTAGGGCAGACAAACAGGCAGTGTTGCTATGGCGAAACGGGCAAAAAAAATTGTTCAAGGTAAGTAGTGCAATGGATGCGACGCGCTGCGCGTTCGTATATGGCAAGGTCGGCGGGTGCGCCCGCGCACGCGACAACAGCGCAATCACTTTCACTACGCGTCTTACCAAACGCACGGATATAAACGAGCTGGAACGGGCCTTGCTTTATAAAAACTGAACTTGTATTCACTCGTGACAGTCCTCGGGTTTTACATAAATTATCAAAGCCCATTCACGGTAACGGTATATTTGATTAACTTATTTTAATAATGTGGTGTGGTATCTGGCCGAGTAGAATAGACTACCCTTATTTCGTGTCGTTAAAGGAGACTAAGGTAAGTTAACACGCCGTTTGGTATCCAGCTGAGTAGAATAGATCAACGTCATTTCACCTCCTCAGCTGAGTAACCTCGGCAGGCGGCCGGTCGGAAAATACGTAGCTAAATCATGTTACAACGTGTTTGTAACATGTTCTGCCGACCCCACTTAGTAAGAGTGGGATAAAGGCAGGAGAATGATGAATGATAATTAACTTGTTTTGATACTAATGGTACCCGTTAATTAGTTTGCATCGACTTCAGTGTTTCATTATAAACAGAAATAAATTTATTTCTAGTAAATTTAGTCCTATATATTAGCCCGGTTATAAGTTTCGTATCAAATTTTGTTAACATAATACAGCGTATTATTCGTGAAAATATAAAAGACAGACTTTTGAAATTATAAAATTATTATAAATATCAGAGAAGTTGCTTTTAAATTACACACTCTTAAGTTATTATACGTATTAAAACGTACTTGAGAAAAATGTACTAGAGAATTGTCTACAAAAAAGTCTGCGATAGCATGTCTCTATCTCTTATGGTAAATCCACAATAGTTAATTCTCAAAATTTTGTGACACACTGATTTCCACGCAGCCAAAGCCGTGTCTAGTCTTTGTAAAAAAAATTATAGCCTTTGTATTTTTTATATTGACAATATGATATTTATGGCACATCTAGTAGATAATTTACACTATTGGACTCTGCTTCCTCTTCACAGTGCGCTAAATCCATTTCAGTGCAAACTGTATTGTGCTTTCGTAACTTGACTAAGCTCACGTAACCACTGTTACAAAGTACTAACAACGTACGATACCCACACCCTGCCCCTCTTAAATAAGACTTACAACCGTTTTAAGGATTGTCTTCTAACTTTGTCTTACGCAATATACCATAAGGAATCAACTGCTGTAATCTTGGCCTCGATAATAAAAAATTACTACGTAACTCGACTTGATTCTTTAATAGTTTAATTTGTACGCGTAAACCAAAATAGTCGTTTAACTTAAATATCTTTTTAAGTGTATCTATATTTTTATTAAAAAAAATACATTTGGTTTAATAACAACGCTGAATTGACTGAAATAATAATAATAATAATAATTTTATTTAGCCAAACAATTACAAAAAATACAAAAAACAAGATTCAAAAATAGATAATAAAATACAAATTCACATTAACAAATATCGTAGACACTCGTACTAAGATAACTTGTGCTACGAGTGTCTACCTCCCTCTGGATCAAAAATAGTGTTTTTCTAATCTAATGTAATACATAAATAATTCTATATAAACAAATATTAAAACTGACGCGTCTGTTGTGTTTTCATGTTAAGTGTTTTTGTGTGAATTTGTGTGTGTGTGTGTGTGAGTGTGTGTGTGTGTGCGCTCTCTCGTATGCTCGTTAAAAACTATTATTGAAAATAATTACTAATTAAGTTATTATTTTGAATAATAGTTCTGTTTCGTTGTAATTTAGCTCCTTTATCCATGACATGAGCTTTATATTGCACTCGGTTCTGGAAAGTCCAAAAATATTTAGTTTTTTATTAATTTTATTGTACAGTCTCGCACCAAGTATATGCCCACTACGACCTGCAAACGCTGTTTTATGTTGCTTTACGAAATAAACATTTCTTACAGTACGTTTACTCCTCTTTAGCTGTATGTCGGGTGGAAATGACTGGTGGCAGCGTAGTACTGCTTTCAGGATAAAGAGTTGCCTCACAGTTAGTACAGAACATTCCTTATATAGCTGGTTTGTGGGGTATTGCATTGGTTTGTTTGCCATGACTTTTAGGATTGCTCTCTGTGCTCTTTCAAGACGAAGCATAGTTGTGATGCCAGCACCACCCCACACACTGATACCGTAACAGATAATCGATTGTGCAAGTGAAATGTAGGTCATTTTTGTGATGTCACTGTCTGCTACTAGGCGGATTTTTTTAAATACGAAAATTAATTTCCTTAATCTTTGCACCAATTGTTCTATGTGATATTTCCAACACAAAAATCCATCCATAACTATTCCAAGATATTTTGTTTGTGAACTTCTAATAATACCAGGACATGTACAGTCATTAGCCGTAGAATTACATGAATGGATTTTGATGCTGAAAGGATCACATGGTTGTGTTGCTTCACTTACCGAGAAAGTTATAAATTTCGTTTTTGAGAGGTTTAGGGTGAGAACGTTTTGTGTTAGCCACCTGTTAACTAATTTTATAGCGTTTTCAGCATGGATCCGGGCTTGTTCCCAGTTATTGCCATATGTAAGAAGTACAGTATCATCTGCATAGGAAACGATTTCAGCACAAGGTATGTTAAGTTCACATAGATTATTTATGTAAATCAAGAACAACGTGGGACCAAGTACGCTTCCCTGAGGAACTCCATAACTAATTACAGCTTCTGTGCTCTCATGCGGACCAATTTTAACATATTGTGTTCGTTGTGTGAGATAATCCTTAAATATGTCAAGGACATTTCCCCTTATGCCGAGTGCTTCTAACCTATCTACAAGAATGGGAATAGAGACGGTATCAAATGCTTTAATAAGGTCAATAAAGATACCTATAACTTTACTTTTGGTTTCAATGCTTGAAACAATGTAATCGACTACAGTACTAATTGCATCTTCAGTAGATATACCTTTCCTAAAACCAAATTGTTTCTTAGAAATTGCATTTTGCTTGTTCAGGTAACTAATTAATCGATTATTCAAAATTTTTTCAACTATTTTAGAAAGCGTGGTTAATATGGATATCGGTCTATAATTCGTGAAGTTATCTCTATCTCCACTCTTATAGATAGGCAGTACAATACCTTTTTTAAACGCTCTTGGGAATGTACCCTGAGCAAAGCAAAGATTAATTATATGCTTAAGGGGGGGAATAATAGACCTACGTGCCTCCTTTATGATATTGGTTGGTATATTGTCCCAGCCAGCAGTACAATTATTTTTGAGACTCATAATAATCGAATTTATCTCCAGTTCATCTGTATCCAATAACACCATGGAATTACCACTTGCATTTGTAGATGCTTTTACATTATCCAGATCTTTCATAGTTAATTCCTTTTGATTAATTACGAGTGGTGCTGCAAGTTCTTGTCCTACATTGACAAAGAATTCATTTACATTATTCACACAGGTTTGTGGATCACAAGAGTTATTTGTTATCAGCTCATTCGGAGGTAAATTTGCCGTTTCAAGATGACTAAGTCTTTTAATCACCTCCCATATTGCCTTCGGTTTACCTTTAGCTTTTATAAGCTCGTTTTTCTCATGGGTCATTTTGATATTCCTTAAAAGTTTGTTGCAAAAATTTCTATACCGAGTATAGGTCAGCTTAGCAACCGCACTATCCGGATTCTGCCTAGCTTTTTTATGTAGTCGATCTCGGTTCCTAATACATCTAAGAACTCCAGGGGTGATCCAGGGTTTTATGCTTCGTTTTCTATGTGGAACATTAGTCACTACTGTGTTATTGTTTATTGCACCCGAGATAATTGTAATCAGAATATCTGTGGCAATATTTGGATCTGTTTGAGTTAAAATAGATTCAAAAATTGTGTCATTTAATTGTTTGACCACTCCCTGTATATTTGTTTTCCTGATAGGTCTCAGAATTGCAGTTGCTGCTGGATTAGTTCTTTCAAGCATAAGCAAAATAGGAGAATGGTCAGTAACACCCGAATCCAAAACCAATGTTGTTGCTTTAGTGTTTGCTTTGAGCATAATGTGATCTAAACAACTTTTAGCGCGCGTTGGTAGCCAGTGTGCAGGTATAAGACCATGGTAGGAAATGAGTGTTAGATATTCATCAGCTATGCTGTCGCAATGATATGGATCAATATGTATATTAATATCACCTATAATTATGACAGTTTTAAATTGCTTTAAAGTTTCAAGAATATTGTTTAAACTATCCAGAAAATTGTGATTACTACGTGTGGACGGTGACCTATAGATAGCAACAATTGCCATTTGCTGGTGATATTTTAATATGAGACCGGTTGCATCTACAAGTGGTGCTTCTACAATCTTACAATTAACGTCTGTCCTCACATATGCCACCACCCCATCATTTTGATTCCTGAAACCACTTTTGTGCGAAATATATCCCGTAAGATTAGGGACAAATGGAGCTTTACTTAGCCAACATTCCGAGAGGATGATCGTATCACATTGAACACCCATCAAACTTAATAAAATTTCCACGTGATCGAAGTTGCGATTCAAGCTTCTTATGTTTAGATGAAGCAAATTGAAAGAGTTTTTAATGTGTGTTTGGTAATTTCGACAATCTTGTGTTTCACAGTTAAACGATTCAAACAAATCCAGAGCATCAAGATTTGTTGCAATTCTATTTACGTCATCCATTTATAAGTGATAGGTATATATTGTGATACTGATTAATACTATAAACTGAAGAATTATTGTTTAATTTGCTGTAATTACTGTAATTAATAATAAATAATAATAATAATAAAAGTAAAAATAAATAAATAAATAGAAATAATAAAATAAATAAATAAAATAAATTGAAAATAATTGAGCATATTTAAGAGTAGTTTTTTAGTGTTTGTTACGAGTGCATATGAGTGTGTGCACAAAATGTTGAGTTTATAAGCTGCGTCATAATAAATGGTATCAATTTACATGTAATATACTTTGAGCTAAAATATTGTTTATTAATTAATTAACTTAGAAATTTTACTATCATATACATATACAATTCCTATAAGTATAAAAAAAAACATATTACGGACATTCATGTTTAAAATTTAAAATAAAAAATATATATATAAAAAAAAAGAAAAATAATTAAATTAAGCTAAAAATTTAATTTTATGGCAATGTAATTGATTATAAAATAATATGTAATAGGCAAAAATAATAAATATACAATTTCATACTCGTTATAATATAGCTAGTCAATTATCTTTTTGTAGCTTTTCTATATCACGTTCGCTAATAATACGCCGATGTGGATCTCCTTCTTTTTTCCTTAAATAAATTGAACCATACGAAGTCCAGCAGTAGTCATAACCGTTTTTCCTAGAGAAATCCCTGGCCAAAGCAAATAATCTGCGAGTTTTCTGGGTTAGGCATTCAGATATATAGATCGGAGTAGCTGGCCCATCTATTGGCTATGAAATATTAAACTAATTCCAGGACTTTATTTGACCCTCAGTAAATCTGCAGAACTCACAAGAAGAGAAAAGTCCTTCAAATATAACAGTAATATAACTTGAACGCAAATAAGCAACTGTGATATATATATTTTTTAAATAGTAAATATATCTACGCTTGGTTCTCTTTTCCAAAAGAAGTGAAGTAGATCGCGATGTGAGAAAGAGAATGAATGCGGGATGGATGAAGTGGCGACAGGTCTCAGGAACAATATGTGAACCCGAATGCCCCTTAAACTTAAGGGTAAAATTTATAAAACGGACCTGTCGTAATGTATGGATCAGAATGTTGGGCAATAAAAGAAAAGGATGAAAGAAATGTGCATGCGACTGAGATGAGAATGTTAAGGTGGATGTGTGGTGTGACAAAACATGATAGAATACGCAATGAGTATATTAGGGGAAGTCTGAAAGTTGCGCCCATTACAGAACATATGAGAAGTGCGAGACTAGATGGTATGATCATGTAATGTCCTCATCACATGACCATACCATCTTATTCTCGCACTTCGGGATGAAAATCATGTCACCAAAGGAGTTTTATATATGAATGTGAATGTTTAAGATGGATGGATTGTGTGAAAAATGATATACATGTTAAAGGAGTGGCACAAGAGTTGACGAATGATAGAGGAGAATGGAAGAAGAAGAAGACATATTGTGCTGACCCCACTTAGAGTGGGATAAGGGTAAGAGAATGATGAGTAACTATATCTACGCAAGTAACTTACAAAAATTACAGCCACGTGATCGGAACTTACTACGAATACAGTTTCATCTACTATTATGTGGCGCGATAACTTCTTTAACCGATGGACATAGGTCTCTTTAAGGGATATCAATAACACACGAACCTGTGTCAATTGGATCCAGCAACTTCTCGTTACCTTTTGAGATCGTCACCTCCTCAATCCACACTGTAGGGCCTAACAATGCTTCGTTATGCCATTCGGAGTTGTCATTCCGGCACCTTAGGACCCGAACTTTCATCGGTTCTACGTACATAATGAAATTACAATGGATGCCACTTAACTACTTCTTAGTCATATTCACCTTTGAATTGGAGAATTGATCCATTAAATAGTTTTATAAATGAACTTAAACTAAACAAAAGCAATACTCTAAACGGCTGTACATTTAAATTCGGAGTAAATAATCAACACATGAAAAGTATTGTCCTTGTCAATAAAGCTTTTAAATAATACTTCGTTATTATTGTCACTATTTCTTAAGATTAATGTATGTAAGCACTCTGTTAATATTCAGGAATTTGATAGAGAAATGAAATATCCATAATTTAACAAGTTCTAAAGAGTGCAATAAGTGCAATCATTTATAGTCGTGATACGAAACTCTTGATAACAGGTGTTCGTTAGCAAATACTAGTCGCTTATGCAACCTACATACATGAATTATATGCAATCGAATAATACCAGATAATATGTACGACAATATTATTGCTTCGAACAATTTTTTTGTTATTTAGTGAGAATACCATCGCAATCGCCCTATGATCGTAAAAAGTATTTGAAATTTTGATAGCTTATCTTTCTAAGGTCGGCACAACATGTTTTAAACATGTTGTTACACGGTTTGGCTAATTTTCTACGACCGGCCGTCCCCGGCTATCAACTTATCTTACTCGCCGTCTACGACACCTTGGTAAGAAATGAGGGTGGTCTATTCTACTAAGCCGGATATCACACGGCGAGTCATTTTACCTTAGTCGCCTTTTAAGACACCTCGGTAAGAAATGAGGGTGGTCTATTCTGCTCAGTTGGATACACATGGTCGGTTGACTTACCTTAGTCGCCTTTTACGATACCTCGGTAAGAAATGAGGTTGGTCTATTCTACTCATCCGGATACCATACGGCTAAAAAAAAGAAAATAACGTAATTAATTTTTGCTTAGTACAGAAATAACGTTGGTTACTAAACAGTTATGCTTTATATATTTTAAGGCTTTTTGGTCTCCAAGTATTATAGCTATTTTCCTAATGGTGTATAAATATTTGAAATCTAAACAATATGATATACAATATAACTCGTTTGCATTTCGATTGCATGTTAAGATTTCACATACGGTGAGCGTGCAAAAATCGCTTAAGTGGCGTGCCCACATAAAATTAGCCGATAACACACCAACTTTTATACTGGACGTGAGTTCAAAGGCTTATAATATATACATATCAGCTGACGGTCATGATTTCCAAAGTCAGTTCGATATAAAGTCCCATATAAAAAACGGGAGTGACGTCTAAGTTATAAGGTTTATAGAACTATTTGTCACTGCTCCCGCCGGGACATTGACTATTTAATCTAATATACATTACAACTACGTTATATTACGTTACATTACAAATACATTATAATTTAAAAACATTATATACAACTAGCTATTACCCGCGACTTCGTTCGCGTAATTTGTTGTCATGTGATCGGGTGATAATAAATGCCGCTTATTAGTGTCAGTCAATTCCTGTAGAATTAACAGGATGTCTATAGTTTGTATGTTATACCGGTGTATTGAATAGTTGAAAGGAATAATTGTGCCAAATTCCATCGATATTGGTTCAGCGGATTCGCCGTGAAAGAGTAACAAACATACATCCATACTAACAAACTTTCGCATTTATAATATTAGTAAATAAGATTGTACTGATGCTCGTTTTCTACGGATATAGAAGAGCGATACAGCACTGTTAAACGCATTTCTGCACTATATCCTTTAATCTCAGTAGCACGAGATTTTCTATTGAAAAGACAATACAAAATAATACACGTCAATCGGTTGAAGAAGTAAGAAGGACAATGCTTACTTTCGGAGTTTATAGTTAAGAAAACACGTGATCTTACTTTTAGTCCATACCAAAATATTAATGATTTAATGTAAATACTAAATACTAGTATAATTTTTACAATAATTCTCGCGGCGAAATAAAATATTATAATATATATATAGCTATCACATAGAAGCGAATGATTTATGGTTTCATATAATCGTAAAGTATAAACAGTTTCATAGAAATCCCAGTAAGTCTTTGATGGTCACCGCATGTTTGCGCACTCAAAGCAAACACAAAGGTGCTTCGAGTGACTCATTTGAACCCAAAAGTTTTCAACTAAAACGAATGATTTCATTTGACGCGCATAAAATTATCATCCCACAGTTTTTGTATAGGTATACTCGTACTTATTTGTCGTACGTTTAATAAGAAATGCGTGCGTTAAAACATTTTATAATTTTTGAAATAGCATATCGCTATAAAATATCGCTGGTAGAAAAATATATCAATTTTTTCTGTTTCAATTACCAACTCATATTCGAATTTTACAAGTTGATGAAAACAATATCTTTAATATTTTAATGAGTTAATCTTGTATGTGTATATACAAGATTAACTCATTAAAATATTTTTTCGGAATCTCGGAAACGGCTCCAACGATTTTCCTGAAATTCAGCATGTGGGTTTTGGGGGAGAAAAATTGATCTAGCTAGGTTTTATGCAAAAAAAAATAGTTTTATCCGTTTTTGGGCATTAAAAAATAGGTACTAAAATTTATATAAAGACACTATTTTTGCCATAAACTGTCAAGTCAGCGTAGTTTATTCGGGGAACGGGCAGTTTTGAGAAATGAAAATATCTAGTATGGATCCCCATCCGCCTAATTATTCTTTTTTTTTTAATTTTTTTTTTTTTTTAAATTACCGAGCAAGGCTCGTTTGCCCAGGGACTATAATTATAAGTAATGATTTTATATTTTTAAATGTTTTCTTTTCTGTTTGTTTTAGAATGTATTCAAAAATTTAATTTGTAAATAAATGAATGAGTGAAACAATAACTAATAACTGTAAATTATAGAATAAATTAATATTCACAAAGACATTTATGGTGAAGAAAAAATTGGAATGTAAGCTTATTGCTACATTGTATCAGTGACTTTTAAGCATCTGCTCTAATGAACAAGGTGTAGGATATCCAACCGGACAATCAAGCAGGAATAAGGTACGATATTTTTTCACAGTTACGTTTTCTAAAAATATTCTTAACTTGAGTTGTTAACAAAACGTTATTAGTTATTAGTAGAGGGGATATGAGGGGGTTAGAATCAAACCTAGCTATATCCAAAATAATTAAAATTGAGTAAAATGAAAATTATGTTTTATGTGTTTAATTCTTGGAGTTTCGACAAATAAAAAATATTAAACACATATTTAATCACTGTGAATTTAAGTAATATCAATCTTTACGTTTCCTGCAAACTAATACAAATATTTAAAATTAGCTGAATTTGATTTCGACTTTAAGATTTAGCTATTTTTGATTTTGATCCCCTCATATATGAATATGAAAATAAATTAAAGTAATCCCAGATTGACTAGCGTCACAAGGCAGTTGGCGCCGACCGCAGTGACCCTACCTTCGGCTTTACGAGTCGCAGGTTCTTTTCCCCCTGAAGGTGAACATTTTTAAACACAATTTGTTAGTTTTTTGGAGCCTGGGTGATCGTCATCATCAAGTCATCATCGTTCTCTTAACCTTATCCCACTCTAAGTGGGGTCGGCACAACATGTTATAAATATGTTGTCACATGATTCGACTAGGTAATATTTCTTAAAACAAATATTGATATTATTTCTCTTAAAAACTTTCGCTTGCGTTTGATTTTGTAAATACATATTATCGTCTTTTCGTCTGAGGTCCATTCTGAATATAATAGTTAGCCATCGATATTTTACTCTTAATGTAAAATAATACTTAAGAATTTTCGAATGGTTAGAAGGCCTCAGAAGTCAATGTCATTTTTTACAAAATCACTCACAGTTACTTGTGCTGCCGCAATTATCCATTATATTATACGATGTCTCTAAAGTTTTTATAGTATTTTTTTACAACATCAATTATACGTGATACTACCTATTTATATCATATGCATTGTGTTTATATCTAGGCGTTCTAATTGAATACATAGTAATACAATGTAAAGGACTGAATTTATTTATTACTCATCATCTTCCTGCCCTTATCCCACTCTAAGTGGGGTCGGCACAACATGTTATAAACATGTTGTCTCATGATTCGGCTACATATTTTACGACCGGCCGCCTGCCTGACATCAACTTACCTTAGCCGTATTTTACGACACATCGGTAAGAAAGAGGGTGGTCTATTCTACTAAACCAGGTACCACATGGTGGGTCGACTTACCTTAGTCGCCTTTTACGACACCTCGGTAAGAAATGAGGGTGGTACTATTCAATTCAGCCGGATACCACACGACGTACTGAATTTATTTATTATTATGCATCTTTATGAAACACAAAGCGTGGAATGAAGAATACCTCGTGAATTTCTTAGTCTATGATCATCTTACCTATGTTTCTTTGTCTGTGGTCTATCATTTTACCTGATTCTGCCACCAGCTGGCGCTCCTCTTACCTCCAGAGTAGGCGCTTGTCTGTGACATTTCATAGCTTTGTGAATTTCGCCGCGAAAAGACGAAACTTTCTTGTCTAACGAAATTTAAGTTAAAAAGATAGTTAATATTGATTGTATCAGTGTTCCAAAGCGTGATATTTTAACTTGTGGTAGCTGTTATACCCAGTTTTAAGTTATTATTAATAAATTTGGCGTAGTTAGAGATGAATTCTCAGAGTGGTGATGAACGTGTTAAGGGTAAGTCAGGGGTGGTTTCTGTCGCTTCGGATGGAGGACAGAGATCCCAACGATCAAATAGCTAGAGTGATAGTTCTTCTTCATCTTCGGAAGATGAGGAGGGCATTGTATCACCGCCGCCGAACAAGCGATCAAGACACGCCCGATACAAACGTGCTCAGACTTGTTCGGACCCACGTTTAGACACGTTGATGAATCAGGTAAGTTACATTTCTGATTATATTGTACAGTTACCGCAATATCTTTTAAATCAAAGGTCAATTACTGAGGGTACTGAGGATGCCTCGGTTAGACATTGTATTCAACAGGATACCTTTTTGGAAAGGCCTGCGTCTCCTGTGCCTGGCCCTAGCCTAATTTTGGGCCAGTTAAGTACTGAAGTTAATGAAAACATAGTTGTCCCTGCAGCCAATAGAGATAGGCTTGAGGAGTTAAATAAACTTCAGCAATTTGATATGGCATCTTGGAAGGGTATAAGATATAAGAAAGCTTTGCAGTCTTACCTTGCAACACCAGGTTTTATAGGATTAAAGATTAATGAAGAACTTTGTCATTTTAATAAGACTAAAGATTATTTGGCATCAACAGAAAGCTTATTAGCTCGTTTGTCAAATGCTGTCCTCGAGCAGCGGCATTCTTTAAAGAATGAATTGCAAAATTTGATTAACTGGATGACTGTTAATTCGTCTAGTGTCACTCCTAGTATGCTCTATGAAAAACTAACAACAGTTTTTGGACCGGGTTCTCAGAATTATAAAAGTTCTGAAAATATAATGCAAATAATTTGTGGGAAACGGTCTGAGTGTATAGAGATAAGGAGAGATAGAATTCTTAAAGAAATTAAAAATGTTAATATTAAACAGATCTTGCAGGGTGTTCCACCCAGTTCTGAATATTTGTTTAGTCGAGATAAGTTGAGTCCAATTATACTTTCTCTGGGGGGTGCTAATAGGTGGTTAGAGACACCAGAATATCTGAGAGAACGACGAGTGATTACATCTTGTGAACCACATCAGAACAGGAAGTATCATAGATCTTTTCCTAAAACACCCCATTATGATAGGAAGGTGAAAGAGATGAATAAAAAGAAGCAGCCCTTTCGTAAGAGTGGCACCTTCAACTCTGCAACCAATTCTAAGCAAAAATGACTGTCATTTGGGGGAGTTTCGAGGGGGGTGCCTAAAGAATCATGTGCAGACTTGGAAGGATCTAGGGGCCAATCAATGCTTACTGAAACTCATAACAAGGGGGTCTCATTCCATTAAAGATGAAACCTCCTTTAGTTTACCCAGGGGAAAGTATAAAACAAAAATATGCGACAAGGGTTACTCTCAATATGACAACAATGATCAGGGATTTGAGAGAAAAAGAAATATTAGTGAAACCTCAGATACTAAATCCAGGTTACTATTCAAAGATTTTTCTAATAAAAAAGTCAGATGGCAGCTATCGCCCTATTTTCAATTTGAAAGGGCTAAATTGTTACGTTGCAACAAAACATTTTCAGCTAATATCTCATATAGATATAATGAATTTTCTGCAGAGCCAGGATTGGTTGGTAAAGATAGATCTTCACCAGGCATACTGCCATTTACCAATTTCAGAAACTCACAGACGTTTTCTGCGAGTAATATACAAAGGAGAAATATTGGAACTAGCGGTGCTCCCTTTTGGCCTCTCTTCAGCCCCCCGAACTTTTGCAATGGTCTCAAATTGGGTTGCGGAAATCCTAAGAGCCAGAGGCATGCGGGTAATAGTTTATTTAGACGACTTCCTATTAGTGAATCAGGACCCTTCAAAACTCCTATCTCAGGTTGCGGAAATGCTGAGCATTTTGAAAGGGTTAGGCTGGCATGTGAACTTTCAAAAATCTGTTACCAACCCAACTCAAAGAATAGAATATCTGGGTGTTGTTTGGAATACACAGGACAATATGATAATTTTGCCTCAGGAAAAGATTACAAAGATAAAAAACAGACTGAAAAAATTACTAAAACACAGAAGTTGTACCATGAAGGAGGTGCAATGCCTTTTGGGAATGTTGAATTTTGCAAATATAACCATTCCAAGGGGTCGTTTATACTGCAGAAGGATGCAGATTTTCCTAAGACAATTTCAGAGACAGAAGCAAAGAAAGTTCCTTATGCCCCAGGTACGGCAAGATCTAAATTGGTGGTTGAAAGCCATAGACAAGAGTGCAACACCCTTGCACAGAAAAGAAGTTACCCATTTTCTTACAACAGATGCAGCCAATACGGGATGGGGAGCCCATTTAAACAATTTTTACACATCAGGTCATTGGACAAAAGTCCAGAGGCAATGGCATTCAAATCTCAAAGAGATGTATGCAGTTTATGCAGTAGTATACAGCCAGTATACAAAACTAAACAATGCCCACATTTTAGTCCAGTCGGACAACAGAACATTGGTTGCTTATATCAGAAACCAGGGGGGCACTCGCTCCTTAAATTTACTCAAAATAGCCATGAGGCTCTATATATTAGCCGAGCAGCACAACATAACGCTGTCGGCGTCGTACCTTCCGGGAAGGTTCAATGGCATAGCAGACAGGCTCTCAAGGGGCCGTCCCATACCAGAATGGCACTTAAGGGCCGAAGCCGCGGAGGCTATATTCAGGGTATGGGGAAAGCCAGAAATAGATCTTTTTGCAACAAAAGAAACTGCAGTTGTACCACAGTATGTTTCTCTAGATGTAAGAGATGGATACGCAGTTTTCTGCGACGCTTTCAGTCGCAGATGGAATTTTCAACTCGGATGGGTATTTCCCCCTCCCAGTCTAATTCCCAGAGTGTTGGCCCATCTCAACAATGCAACAGGGATTTATATTCTAATAGCACCAGACTGGAGGGAATGCTTTTGGCTCCCAGGTCTGCAGGCCAGAGCACTGGAAGATCCGATTCAGATAAAGGATCTAGACAGGGTCCTTGTCGACCAGTCAACAGGATTGTGTCCCCAGGAAGTGAACAGATTAGCCCTGAGGGCATGGAGAGTTGGGGGTGGGCTTCAAAGGTGTCAGACTGGAACTTAAAAGAGAAAGAATTACTGAAGAGTAGTTGGCGGAGCTCCACATTAAACACATACAAAGCTCCAATTAAAAGATGGTTATCTTGGTGTAAGGAATATAATATCAATGATAAAGCCCCGACACCTGGTGATTTAGCTAGATTTTTAGCCAAATTGTTTTTAGAGGATAATCTGGCTTATAGTACAATTCTTGTTCATAAATCAGCAATTTCCACTTATTGTGCAACATCAGTTGATAATTTTTCAAAAGATTTTTTTGTACATCAGATTTTACGGGCAATATCTCTGGCAAAGCCTCCAGTTAGGAAAACTGCTATATGGGATACTAAGCTTGTGTATGATTGGTTATTAAGCACACCAGGCTCGGGTACTTTATTTGATATCTCAAGAAGAACAGCTTTAATTTTGTTATTAGCATCAGGCCGTAGAGTTCATGACCTGACATTATTAGAATTAGGTAGTGACAATATAGTTTTAGAGGAAAATAAGATAATTTTATGGCCAAAGTTTGGCTCAAAAACTGATAACCGTCTAAATAGACAGTCTGGTTGGCTACTCCTTCAGCATCCGGACATTTCAGTTTGTCCAGTAAGGCATGTGCTCCAACTTATTAAAGTTTCTGAGGAGAGAAGGCAGCAAACTGGGGTTATTAGCTTATTTATTACTCTTTCGGGTACAGTAGAGCCTGCATCAAGAACAAGGATTGCAGGTTGGTTGAGAACCATCTTTAAAGAAGCTAAAATTGATGCTTCTCCAGGTAGTATTAGATCAGCAGTAGCATCTAAAAGCTGGATAGAAAATAGACCAGTGGAGGAAATTTTGAATAGGGGCAATTGGAAAAGTATACATAATTTCACAAAACACTATTGTCGTGAAATTAAATCAATAGACAGATCTAATACTGACTTGTTATGTTCAAATTTTATAGGTTTATAAATTAAAACATCTTAATATTTTCTAATCTGATTGGAAGTCATATTTTTTCTTTTAATATAATTTTAGATAAAAATAATTGTTGATTATTTTGAATAAGAAGAGGATATTAGTGTATTAAATTAAATTTTAATAGAATGTTAGAAGATTATTTTTTAATTTTGTTTTGGTTATACTTATTAATTGATAAGTTATGTTTCAATTACTTTAAAATTACTATTATGTTATTTGATGGATGATGATTGATCACTTATATTGATTACTTATTTTGATGATAATAAAGTAGAAGTTTTCCTACTTTATGTTTTATTTACATCACATAGCTTTGTGTTTTTTGTTTTTCCACCAGCAGATAGCAAACAGGTCTTCATTCCACGCTTTGTGTTTCATAAAGATGCATAATATGACTGTTTTACATTACAATAAAACAGTTATTATGTATCAGATGAAACACAAAGCGTGGCAACAAGTGTCTTGCTGGTTGAAGACGCTATGAAATGTCACAGACAAGCGCCTACTCTGGAGGTAAGAGGAGCGCCAGCTGGTGGCAGAATCAGGTAAAATGATAGACCACAGACAAAGAAACATAGGTAAGATGATCATAGACTAAGAAATTCACGAGGTATTCTTCATTCCACGCTTTGTGTTTCATCTGATACATAATAACTGTTTTATTGTAATGTAAAACAGTCATATTATTATATATAATCTGTCGTGCATATATGCCATCTATTAACGGGTGATCTGTAAAACCTTTGAATTATATATACTGCATGATAACTGAATAGTACTAGACAGATACTGGCTACTGCTGTCTTTAGAATCCCTGTAAAAAGTGTAACAGTAGGAAGGTAAATGCCTCGTCGGTCTTTAATAGGCGCTTAGACCTTCCACGCAGCTTCAATGAAGATCGGTAATATATTATACATATATGTCTAGATGTCCCCAAAGCTATTCAAACCCCATGTATTTTTTCGAAAGAATTTGTATTTGTATTTAATATGAAAAACTAAATGGCAAAATCTAAGCATACTCAATATAAATATATAACTTAATATAAATATATAACTATATGGGACACTTACATACACGGTCGTCCGTCCCCAAAGTAAGTAACTTAATACTTGTGTTATGAGTGACAGACAACTGGTGAATATATACTTAAATATTTTTAAATACATACTTAAATACAAATATACACCCAGGCTCAAAGGCCAACAAATTCATTTATAGAAAATGTTGGCCCTCGGCGGGAATCGAACCCGCGACCCGCGGAGCTGAAGGCAGGGTCACTACCCACTGCGCCAACGGGCCAGTCAATATAGCCAACATAGTTTTAGTCTGAAACTAAGAGACCCAAATTTACTAATACATTTTGTCCCTATGTCGTGAACTCTTTTAACTTTTCTTTTCAAAAATTATATTTTTACCATCTCGCAAAGTAAAGTATTTCACTAATCGCCATCCAAACCAGCTGTATGAAATAATATGAAATTAAAAAGGGAGTCCAAATTTCCTTATCGCTAATAATCATTGCATCGTAGGAACAACGGATCGTATCAATTAAGAATATTTTTTGATACAGCCTAAACTATTTGAGAACGTTGACGATTTAAATTCCACCAACATTGAATGGCATGTACTATATATGGCCAACATTTAAACCATATCAATGATAATATCGCACAGAATCATCTGCAGTTAAGCGTCATCGAGGCCGAGGCGAGGATGAATCAATCTACTCTTATAGCTAGGTACATGCATGCGGTCATCATGTTCTGCACCATAATACCATGAAGACAAAGGACGGTAATTAATTAATGCGATACGTTTAATATACGTGGAATGTGTGATATGTAGAGCAGTTACTTCTCAATGTGACCGACTAAATCAGGATGTCGGATTATTAACGGTTTCATGCATTTGTTCTCCGCTTATTATTAGCTGTGCCGCGTCTAGTTTATGACGTTCCAATTTTAAATTAAATATTTTTGAGCTACAAAACTATTTTTTATTTAACCTTCACGATTTTGCTGCCAATGGCGGGCTGAGTTTGCGTGCCCTGACTTAGATAATGCGATTAAATATGAATGAAAACGGCACAGCAAGATTACAGTAATATCTTGTGTCCTTGAAAATAAATGATAATACTTTATAATGTACATTAATTTAGTAACCAATTTTTTTTTTAAATCCTCTTCAAATTCAAAAAAAGAATGATGGAATCTTTCCGAAAAAGTGGGATTTTTAAATTATTTACCATCAAAGGACTGCGTTTGATTCTTCTTCGTCTTATCTTCTCTTCATATCCCATGAAAAACACACAATTAAATAAAAAACACACTGCAAAACACACAATTTTGTACGCTTGTATCCAGCGGCTCTCCAAGACCTTTTTGAGGTCTTCAGTCCATCTAGTCCATCTGCATACTGAGATAATACTAATAAAGAAAAACCTGCATATCTCTAGGGAATTCTGGGAATATGTGTAACTTACCAATTTGTATTGGAGCGTGGTAGGTCTAAGCTCCAATCCTTCTCTCCATAATAAGAGGAGGCCTATGCCTAGCAGCGGGATAGTAACAGGCCGTTAAATAACATGTGTCTATTACTTTGTTGAAATTCCATCTGCATACTGAGTGATGTTCCTTTTTGCAAGTCACATTTCTCTGCATAGGTAGAATATTTAATTTTATATTATCTATTCTATAAGTTTTCATGTTCATGTAGGGTAAGTGTGACAGTTGTCAATAAAAGATTTTTGATTTGATTAAATATTTGCACTCCCTATTTTTTTGTAATTTGAGCAATGACCGCTTGAGTACTCAAATTAGACCCCCTAATGAATTCAGTTTGGTTGGACTATGATCATATACGTTCTTGTATGAAAAAACAAGACGTAAACAACATAAGGTTACATTAAATAGATACGTCGTTACTGTCCAATGACGGAAGGCAAAGCAAATAACATCATTATCCGGGTACGAGTGTGTTCGAGCGACATTCATTCATAGCAGCTATTGTTATAATCGCATGTTTTGTTCAATGTCGCGCAAACTACACTTTTCAAACGATTCGGTTGTTATTCATGTATATTTAACTTGTTAAACGCTCATTGACGTATTGTTATAAAATAACATATTTTTCCTCGTTCTATAATGAATCAAATTACGCTATTTAAAGGAACCTTATGTGTTATTTCTTTATTTATTTAATACTAGCTTTCACACGCAACTTCGTTTGCGTGGACTGTTGTCGGGTGATAGGGTGATAATAGATGGCGCTTAATAATGTCATAATGTTCCTGTAGAATTAACAGGTTTTCTATAGCCTGTATGTTACCCCGGTTGATAAGGAATAATTGTACTAAATTTTATCGATATTGGTTCAGCGAATTTACCGCGAAAGAGTAAGAAACATACATCCATACTCACGAACTTTCACATTTAAAATATTAGTAGGATTAGTAAGATTTTTGTACAAAATAGTTGAGTACAAAATAGACCACCCTCATTTTTTATCGAGGTGTCGTAAACGTCGACTAAGGTAAGTTGACGTCAAGCAGGCGGCCGGTCGTAAAATAACTAGCCAAATTATTTAACAACATGTTTAAAAAATGTTGTATCGACCCCACTTAGAGTGGGATAAGGGCAGGAGAATGCTGATGATGACTTTTTAACAAAAAAACCCATGAGTTTAAAGAAAGTTTACATTGTACGAAGACTGTTTTATTGCTGTAAGCAATCTCTTACAGACCTTTCGTGAACAGAATTACAGCATAAAATGTGGGAAGGTGCGGTCTATTCTACTCTCGTCGTCACTTCACTCGTCGGCTCGTCACTCGTCACCTTAGTCGTCTTTTCCGACACCTCGGTAAGAAATGAATAGACCACCCTGTCCATTCTTCTTAGCCGGATACCACAAGGCGTAATAGAGTATACATAAATTATCGTTACTTAATTAACCTAACATAGTTTAAATGTATAATTTATACTTAGGGTAGCTATTTAAAGGCGGACACAACAGGCTTAAAAATTGGGTCATAATTAAAATAATGACAAAATATCAGAATGTCAAAATATACATGGAAAATAGTCAAATGTGTCAATAAACTGAAGTTATAATTACATTATATAGCAAATAAATGTCAAAGTATCAGTATCAAATAATAAATAAGGTTCATTTAAGTGAGTAATTAAAGTTCATTAATACAATTTGTATTATACAAAGAGATTGATTTTTGATAATTAAACATTTAACAAAAGTAATGCTAGTAAATTTATGTATTATTAAAATGTTAAAAATAAAATTCTTTTTTTTTTGTTGACTCGCAATACTTACACTATACGGTTATCCTTTGGTTTTTAGTTACATTTTAAGGAACTAAGAAAGAAAGTTTAATTTAAAGAATATTGAAAAGTTAAAAAAATTTAAAAAGAAATTAAGTATTTTATATGTAATTAATTAAATAAATATTATAAACATGTTTTCACATGATTTGGCTACGTATTTTACGACCGGCCGCCTATCTCACGTCAACTTACCTGAGTCGGATTTTATGACACCTCGATAAGAAATGAGGGTAGTCTATTCTACTCAGCTGGATACCACACGACGGGTCGACTTATCTTAGACACCTTTAACGACACCTCGGTAAGAAATGTCAGCCGGACGAGGCATAAATATAAACATATATAATTTTCATTTAATACATAAATGCACCCAGAATCTAAGAATCAACAAACTATATTTAAAAATGTTGGCGCTCAGCGGAAATCGAACCCGCGAACCGCGGAGCTGAAGCCCACCTACGCCGACAGGCCAGTCCAGAACATAAATACTTTAACTTTCTTATTTCTTTATAACACTTTAGCTATATGTAATGAGCAGCTATGAGCAGGCTTTATTATTATTATCATAGACTATAGAAATGTCATCGAAATCTAAAAATAGTATGTTAAATAGAAGTAAGACCATAAATGTGGAATGAGGGGTGCCAAAGTGGTCGGCCTCCTCGTGGCGCACCCTGGACAAGCTTAGTCTTGGCGAACGGACCACTGAGGGATGGCCAATCCAGTTGTCCCTCTGATTAGCAGAGGGCAATCTGGACGGGCCGGGGACTTCGGGGGGGTTGGGGTGAAGTCCCTAATGAGCGACGGGTCCAGTTGGGCTTACTCTAAGTCTGGCTGGACATGGTTACGGCCACCGTCGGCGAAACCCGGAAGCCCAGCAATGGGAACGGGGACCTTCGGGTTGCGAGGAAGAAAACCTCTATAAAAAATTACCCGGTGGGGGCGGAAACGCCCACCAAGGCGTTGGGGCCCCTACTTGGGGCGCGATCTCTCCCTGTCGACCGTGACATAGCAAACACGGTGGGCAGGGAGCGATCGTGGGCAGCGATGGCCTCCCTTAGCTCTGCGGAGGGGGCGGAGGGAGGCGGCGGAGCGGTTCCACGAACTGTTGTTCTGGATCCAATCTGCTGCTGGTGAGTCCAGGTGTTAGTGACTCGCCCAAGCCCATCGTCTGCCGCCCTAACTGGGGACCTTCGGGTGTTCCGAACGGGGTACATCGGACACCTGGCTTACAGGTCCCCGAGGCGGTCGGTGCATCTGGTGCTCCCGATGCACCGGTTAGCGGAGGGGGGTTTCTCTTTCCAGGGGCCCCTACCTGGAGGTGTTTATTCTCTGGGATCAGAGCTGTCGGCGGGATGGGGGCAAAATGTACAATGATACCCTGTCCTTGCCATCGGCAGCGTGGTGGAGCACACAGGTCGTTTTAGTCGGTGCGAGTCCGACATAACCGCCGCCTGTCCCCGTCGGGCGGCGGTACCCATAAGGGGTTTTTTCCTGTATAATAAAAAAAAAATGTGGAATGAAACGGTAAAATCAAGAAAACCTGCCTTAATTATTATTAAAAACTTATTTATTAATTAATTATTCATTCTATGTTGTGTATAGAATCATAGTTGAGTGACAACACTATCTCCAATTTTAGAGCGGATTACAGCAAAATAATTTTATTATTACTTTTGTATTATGGTAACAAAATATACAAAGTAACGCCTAATTCTATAAATTATTTAAAAAAAAAATTTCACTTAAAAAAAAGCACATGATAAATTATATATATATCAATTAAGTAAAGAGGTCACTCGGGACCCGATCGGTCAACACGGCTTTTTAAAAAATCTTTAATAAACTTCTTTGTGAGTGTATAAAGGTTAGAGCCTTCTAGAAAGTAAGTCAATAATACTAGTATAACAAGTTCACGCTCTTAAATAACTCAAATAATGTATATAACAATGAAGAATAAATATATATGGAGTTGATATATAGGAATGCGCGCGTGTGCGCAATCATGTACATACATTATATGTGTATGAGTATATGTGGGCGCGTGCGCATGTATGTGTGTTTGTGTGTGCGTGTGGACGTATGAACTAGAGTGTTTATGTTTGTGTGATTATTAATGTTGACACGATTAATTTTTAACTTGTAAATACACCGGCGCACAAAAAAGTAGAAAGTGCATTTGACCGGACCGACGTCCCGTATAGTGCGTATATCGACCCACTGAATCCAAATTCAAGGTCAGTTTGACCTGTATACCCTCAAAATTTCAAGAAAACGTGTTTAAACCTCTAACATATATCTGTGCAATCATTAGATACGAAAATAGTTAGTTATAATGATATAAAAAAAATATTGAAATAAACCAAGCATGATTTTCATGTTTTTCGATCCACTGGATGCTAATATAAAAAATCAATATTACGAAAACTGTAATTTTTTACAAAATAAAAAACTAAAAAAAGAAAAAAGTAATGCAGTACTTGGGGGTCGATATTAGGTATTTTCATTTCTAGAGACGCAAATAAGCTACGAAGACTTCATTATACATATTCTTTATACATTCAATGTAAATTTTTGTATTTTTTCAATGCAAAACTATTTTTTTTTAATAAATCTAGCTAGATCGATTTCTCTCCCCAAAACCTCCAGTAACTCATTTAAATATTAAAGATAGATTAGAACCATCTATCGACTGTATGATTCATCGTGCACATAATTAGATTAATTGTATTTAGATATTTGAAAGCAACTGTAATACGCGGTGTGTCGGACGCCGCTACTTGTCCGCGCTATGCAAATGAAAATAATATACGTACTAGCCAAGTGACCGGGTTGCTCTCTATTCGCACAACGAGGCTAGTATTACAGTCTGAAACGATAAGTAAAGCAAAAAATAAACTTTCTAATTATCTTATCTTGATAGAAAGAAACGAAAAGTCTATTATGTGCGAAGCGTATACTGTGACAAGAAATATTTGGAATATCATTCGGGACTGTGTTTTATAATATGTATAATTTTATAAAACAAAGTCTTTCTGTATGTGACCAATTTTGGTAAAATCTACAAAACGGATTTTTGTACGGTTTTTACTTAAAAAGGGTGCAATTCTTAGTAGTAGTAGTAGTAGTAGTAGTAGTAGTAGTAGTAGTAGTAGTAGTAGTAGTAGTAGTAGTAGTAGTAGTAGTAGTAGTAGTAGTAGTAGTAGTAGTACATTTCCGGAATAGCTAAGCCGATTTTTATCGAACTTTTACTGGAAAATAGAGGAGGTTTTGGAGCAACATCCTAGAATTCCCGCATAGTCAGGATTTATGCAGGAAAAATTTTGTGAAGTACTGATTTTCACGCGGGCAATGCCACGGAGTACAGCTAGTAATATTATAAAACAAATAGTCCCAAAAAAATGTCACAAAAAACTATCTGTCTGTATTTGATCAATTTTCTTAAAATCTATTGATTGGATATTCGTATCGTTTTTGCAAAAAAATAGTGCAATTTTTAAGATTTAGGTTAAAGAGAACATTCTCCGCAACGGCTGAACTGATTTTGACAAGATTTTCACTGGAAGATAGAGGAGGTTGTAGAGCTGTTCGTCTATACATATAGTATACTTCTTATCCTAGAGTTTCCACCGTGTCGTGATTTACGTGGGAAAAACTTTTTGACACAGTCATTTCCACGCAAGCTAAACCACGGGCCCAGATAGTAATATGTATTTGAACATAGTATTTTTTTATTTACTCTATTATACCTCTCAGATAACAAGAGCTGACTCGTTTATTGCACAAAGAATCAATTTAGCAATACGTCACTACCATTCACAATAAATCAGTAACAGTAAGAATAAAGAACATTCTATATTTTTTTTACATCAAGACTATAGAAATAAAAAGATTAATAAAATACAAGTCTGAATATAAACTTTCTTAAAGTAGCACTCTTGATATAAAGGTATTCAAAGGAATGACAATGCAAAATGCTAAGGCGTTATTGCATATCTATGAATAGGAAGTTTTTGATGAAAACATAATTAGATTACTTTCTTTAATGCGCGGATCTGCAACCTGGGTTCCGCGAAACCCCAGGGTTCCCTGAAATGTTGACAGGAGTTCTACAACTGATCTGACAAGATAGTAATGACCTAATGTAACTAGTTATAAATATTATGTTAGTTTCTTGCTGGCTCTTCTCGGTAGGAACAGCTTTCCGAACCAGCAGTAGAATTGACGATTCAAAAGCACTTGTTTACAAGTTTATTATATAAAACAATTTGAATCTGAATTAGATAAACGCATATACGTAAAATGTATAAAAAGATTTTTTCTATTAACATTTCATCCAGGAAAATTGTGTGAATATAATATTTTATTTGGCAATAAAAAAAAAGCAGCCAAGTCATTAAAGAAACTCATTTTACAATTTTGTTTTAATACGCATTAAATAAATAAATTATATATTTGATAATATTATAATTATAATATAATTTACAATAATATTCATAAAATGTATTATGTATATGTATGTAAAATAAAACCTAATTCGCTACCATACTATTATATTTATTATTCAAATGTTTACGATAAAATTGAATAAATATATGACTAGAAAAAACTTTGAACAAATATTTTCTATATGAGGTTCAGGAGGAGAAACATAAGGTTCCTTCAATAACCATGGGCTCGAAAAGTTTCTAATACTATAAAAGGTTGAGGATTAATGAATGTATAAGAATACAAAATCTACAACAATACTCGATAACTCAACTTGCTTTTCCTTGAGCCATGCAATCTTATCTCGACGCTGACGTAGTTAATAAGTATGGTCCAGCTAGCATTACTGTTATACAAATTAAAATGTAGAGATAAACCGACTAAGGGGCTCAAATATACATAACTTAACGCACTAGCGGTCGCCATGCTTCTCAATTTCGTCGGATTACTAACATAAACCAAGGCGCATGCTCGAAGCAAATGGGGTTACCTCACCCACATTCCCGTCTTCCGGAATTTCACTCACGTTGACAGTCGAAATGGTAACTAATACACTGATTACATGCCTGTGCTAACCGAATCCATCAAATACCATACAATTAGGGTAGTATAGCGTTACAGATATGACATACTAATATGTAATTACAACTCAATGTACGCCGTAATGTCAGCAAGTATAGTTAGTACTATAATACGGTATATAAACTTTCCTCTAAGGCGAAACGTGTTAACTATTGCTACTTTCCTTCTTATAGTGTCCAGAGTGTCTATTCTACAATATATGCTAAATATTTATAATTATAAAATATCCAGTAGGTACGTACTTTAAAAAAAGTCACGCATAGCATGAACAATGAATAAATGTATTATAAATTTGAATAATGAAAGTTACTTATTGATTATACAAAAAAAGATAAGCTGTGATAGCCGAGTGGTGACATCGTGCAACTCTTTCGAGGGGGTCAAGGATTCAAGCCCGAGGCAGATGAGTTATTCTATTTAAACTTTTGTATCTAATTGATAATTGCAATTTATCACACGCTTTTCGGTAAAGGAAAACATCGTGGGAATACCTGCATATATCTAGAGAATTTTAAGAATATGTGTTACCTATCAAATCCGCATTGAAGCAGCGTGGTAGGTCTTAGCTCCAGCCCTTCTCTCCAAACACGGAGTGAAGAAGCCTATACCCAGAACTGCTACTAACTTAATTTTTTGTACAAAAATAAAATTCTTTATAAACGTCTCTTAAATCTAAATTTCGAAAAAAAACGATTTCACACTTGACACGATGCCGATAAGAAATTAAAAAAAAATATAGTTATGATAACTCGGCCAAAATAGTAATTCGATTTTGGTAAAACTATATTGACTTACTATCAATTTTTTATGTATATAAAAATCTTAAAATGTTATTAAGTACTTTAGATCTTGCATAGCTATTCCATTGAATGGAATAGAATGCAAGATGTCGTAAGTTTGATAAATACACCAGCGTTCTCGTGTAATATCCACTTACAAGCTTGCTAATTAAAAGTAACTAATTTTGGTATTCTGTTGAATCAACTCGATACTTCAATGAGTTTTTAGCAGCTACCTCTGATTTATCCTCAAAGAAGTGTTAACAAGACCGCTAGGTGCTTTTACAATATACTATCGGTGATCGCCAAAGATTTTTGGGTGCGTTGGTTCGAGTTATACTTATATAAATAAATATAAAAAATTACTCGCAAGTTGTTCAACAGGATAGATATTAAGTTAATACTGGTCAAGCCGTAAAAGAGGAATTATGAAATGTGTGTCTTGTAGTCGAGGATTTAAGGACGCGGAGGCAACATAAAAGGAGTTTTTTTTTATAAAAGATAAATGCTCGGAATCGATATTTACAATTTAATTTTTAATTTCATAAAGAAAGAGGGTGGTCTAATCTTCTAAACTGGATACCACACGAAGGGTCAACTTACCTTAGTAGCCTTTTACGACACCTCGGTAAGGAGTGAGGATGGCCTATTCTACTCAGCAGGATACCACACGGCACTTACCTTAGTTGCCTTTTACGACACCTCGATAAGAAAGAGGGTGGTCTATTCTATTCAGCCGGATACCACACGGCGTTGGAGGCTCCAATATATCTCTCTAAAGGGAAAGAAGCTCCCTTTTCTCACAAGTTTACATTTTTTATCATGACGATATCATTCAACTACACAAAAACACTTGATTATACGTTAAAGTAATTATTGAAAGAATTTCAAAGATGCATTAACCTAAAAAGGTTAATCGTAATTATTTTAGGAATTCAATAATAATTATGTGTAAAGAATATTTTAAATAAAAAATAACATCAACACCTTACCAAAAGTATTGTAAGTTGAATATGTTTAAAACGTCGTTGGAATAAAAGACAATAGTTTAGTATTAATTACCTGCGTTTAAGTGAAATAAAACATCATTGACTTCCTGCCATTATCCCACTCTAAGTGGGGTCGGCACAACATGTTATAAACATGCTGTCACATGATTTTTCTACGTATTTTACGACCGGCCGTCTGCCTGACGTCAACTTACCTTAGTCGTATTTTACGACACCTCGGTAAGGAATGAGGGTGGTCTATTCTACTCAGCCCGATACCACACGATGGGTCGACTTACCTTAGTCGCCTTTATGACACCTCGGTAAGAAATGAGGGTGGTCTAATCAACTCAGCCGGGTAGCAGACGGGGGGTCGACTTAGCTTAGTCGCCCTTACGGCACCGCGGTAAGAAAGAGGGTGGTTTATTCTATTCAGCAGGAAGATTTTGAAGAGATCTACAATCTACAGAGAGAGGCTACAATCTCTCTCTTAAGGGAAAGAAACCCCCTTTTTCCGCAAGCGAAATAGTAGTGACAAGTTTCTTAACATTTTTCATTATGACGGTATCATTCAACAACACAAAAACACTTGAAACAATTTAAAGATGTATTAAACTTTTTATCGTAATCACTTTAATTATTTTTGAAATTCAATAACAACTACGTGTAAAAAATATCTTAAATAACAACAACATCAACACCTTACCAAAAGTATTGTAAGCTGAATATGTTTACAATGGCGTTGGGATAAAACACAGTATACATAGTTTAGTACAAAAGTAATGAGAATATTTTTTTGCTATAATCCGCGATAAAAGATATATGTAATGCTAAATGTAGAGTGTACTATTCGTTCTCATACCTGATACATGCAGAATTTGTAAGAACTCATGCACTACCCGACACCGATAACACAACAATATACAAGCACTGCACACAATCACCACCACAATCTCAACAATTGTTTCGCCCCGTAACCGAAGCATCGTCAGGAGATAGACTCTACGACAAAATTGCAAAGCGAAGTATCACCCAAGCAAGCAGAATTATATAGTAACGAGTTAAACCCCCACCATTTAGCGCTCTTTATTTCTTTTTTCTATTTCTTTATTTCTCTCTTTATTTCTTTTATCGCAGATTATAGCAAAATAATATTCTCATTACTTTAGTATTATGGACCTCCGCAAAGTAACGCCTAATTCTATAAATAACATAGTTCAGTATTAAGTAGTGCGTTTGAGTGAAATAAAACATTATCGTTTAAATATGGTACATAGCTTTGAGTTGTTGGTTTGTGGACAGAGACAAAGAATTGCCAATTATTCCACCTGCCCCCGCCACACCTGGACCGGCTGCTCTTTTTATTTATTTCATCGTCGCCGATATTTTTATTGGTCACCTTCTGACGCTACTCAAACAAATAAACACCGAAGGCACAAAGTTTGCATTCTGTTTACTAAAACTAGAACAACTATAAATTAAAAAATAGTAAGTTATAATTGTAGGTATTTATAATTTTTAGCAATACTCACAGTACAAGAGTATTATATAATATTATCTATACTAATATTATAAAGAGGAAAACTTTGTATGTATGTTTGTAATGTCGTCACACAAAAACTACTAGACCGATTTTAAAAATGTCACCATTTTTCTTTTTTTCATTTTTAAATTTCTGTCACCATTGGAAAACTGCATCTTTCTAAGCAACGTAGGCTATATTACATTTAAAAAAAATAGGGATCCGTAAGCATGATAGGCTATATTACATTTTAAAAAAAGGGATCCGTATTAAAAATGTAGTAAGGTGTAGAAAATTAGTCATAACAATCTGTCATCGTATGCGCTTCGGAAACTTATGATGATATATTTACCTAACAAAAATAAATCTATAGTCGGACTTAGTAGACTTTCCACTGCCATGAGATTGGTACGTACACGGATGAAACTGTGGGATATTACTAGAATAATATTCAATTCCACGTTCCAAAATTTTATCCCAATGGCTACGATTTTGCAATTTTAAATTTTATTAAATTAAATTTATTTTTAAATTTTATTATTATCTATAAACTTTGATAACAATATTTCGAAAAAGGTTGTCATAATAGTTAACATAATCTTTGAATATTTTTATTCCAGCTACATAGTTTTACTTACATCGACGTCACCTTGATGATGCTTGCGCTCGCCCGATCGCCACTCGTTGGCGCTGAAAAAGCCATTTAAAGCAAGTTAGTGTCAAATCGAAAAAAAAAACAAAACTTCGCGTAAAAAATTAGGCGTTGTACACAACGTACTAGAAACACGTGATTCCGCACTCAAAACTAGATGGCGCCACTGATCGTTTGCTCCGCGCTATCGAAGTGCTTTCGTAGTAATATAAGAAGTCCTCATACATTATGTTATAAGATCGACATCGCTATCAGATCCTAGGGCTCTAAAGTAGTGGTTTGCTCCGGAGCGGAATCTTGACAACCGGTGAAATTCACCGGTGATTTGTCGACCTCCGGTTTTTCACCGGTGATCTCCGGAGCTTAGTTTTTGGTGTAAAAGTATGCAATTGAGAAAAAGAAGCGAACGATGTACCTTATATTGAGTTATGTTAAGGCAATCCGTTCGCTCGTTTTATACTGCTCCTGCTAACTTTAAACACGTAAAATAATTACATTCATTTAGAATTTCTGGGCACTTCAAATAGTATAAACCTATTAATTATTCATAAAATATATTTTTTTTATGTTACATCAAAAGGTTTAGATTGTTTAGGTAGTGATAAAGATACATAACAAATTTTCGCCTTTATGTTTATATTAAGTTATGAATATTATATTAATAATATTATAATAATTAATTTAACTTATATACGATTAGGTTAACTTAAATACAATTTTACATTACAATTACAGTACAATTACAATACAATTTACAGTCACCTGATGACAAAATATCTTCTTTGTGTTGACAAAGGACGATGGACGTCCACTGCCGACTGACACCACCACAGATGGACATAGGTCTCTTCATGGAATCTCCACACCACACGATCTTGTGCCGCTTAAATCCAGCGGCTCCTTTGAGTTCGTCGGTCCATTTCGTGGGGGGGGGGTCTGCTGACAGTGCGTTTTGCGGTGCAGGGTCGCCATTCCAAAACCTTGAGACCCCAATGCCCATCGGTTCTCCGAACTATTTGCCCCGCCCATCGGTTCTCCGAACTATGTGCCCTGCTCATCGCCACTTCAGCTTCGCGAAACGCTGAGCTATATCTGTCACTCTGGTTCTTCTACGGATCTCCTCATTTCTGTTTTTATCACGGAGAGATACTCCGGCGTAGCTAGCTCCATTGCCCTCTGTTCGAAGACTTTGGTCTTCAAACACTGAGGTATTTTGGACGAAAAGATCTCGCGTAGCTTCTCAAACGCTGCCCATCCGAGTTAGATTCGGCGAATAACCTCTTTCTCAAAATTGGACCTACCTAATACGACTGTATGTCCCAGGTATATATACTCGTTCACAATTTCAACATGGAAATATGAGCTGTGTTAAGATCACTCCAGAGATGCCGAATCGACTATCATGGGACATCTATGGGACTTTCTATCTACCTAAGATTAATGGAGATTATAAATGTAATTTAAGGAAAATGAGGAGAGCGGAAGTTGTAGCATAGAGAAGTGAAGTTATCTGTGTAAATAAGCAATAAATAAATCCTTAAATTGTTTATTTGAGTCATATTTCTTTTATTTTAATTGTATCTGTAAGTTAGGTAGCCGAAAGAGAATCACCGGAGAAAAACCGGTTTTGCTCCGGAGTTTACGGCGAGTACTTGTACCGGTGAATCACCGGTGATTCTCCGGTACTCACTGCTCCGGTGCAAACCACTACTCTAAAGTGCATCCTGCTGGAACACTACGCCTTAGCGCGTCTGAGACGGTGCATCCTCCGTCCGGCACATCCATACCTGGAATGCCGTGAGGAACCCGTCGTCTGTCCGCGATGCTTTCCGTATTCGTGAATAGCACGCATTCCCGCCCCCGACAGTACGTGCGTCGGGTCATCGTATTATAGCGTTAACGCAAATTTGCGGACGTCCATAATACAAAAGTAATGACAATATTATTTTGCTATAATCCGCGAAAATAAAAAATAAATATAAAAAGAAAATATATGTAATGCTAAATGTAGTGTTACTATTCGTACCTGATACATGGAGAATTTGTATTTATATTGGTGACGGGTATTGCTTTATTTACATTTAGCATGACATATTATAGCAAAATAATATTTTCATTAGTTTTGCGTTGTAAATCTACAATTCTTAATATTATTTATATTTGTTGAGACTGATATTTATCAGTCAATATGAATGTAGTCCTACAGTCCTTCGTCGATTATAATTCATGGATTTTATTTTTGTTGTTTGAGCTGGAGCTAATGATTCGAACTTATTTTGCTCCTTGAAAATATCCAGACGCAAACAAAAAATACTACGACAACCTCGACTGAGACAGACTTAAGCCTAACTGGTTACAGATAAAGACCCCCATTGGAAGAGATCATTGATTTGGAAATATTTATTTCGTTGAAGTTTATGGTCATATACACTCAATCAATTTCACAAATCAATTCAATATTTCAATCAATTTATTTTCAGGTCAATTTTTACAAAGTCTAGTTTCTTAGACATTTTTAATAAATATAAAAAATAATTTATAGAATTAGGCGTTACTTTGCGGAGATCCATAATACAAAAGTAATAATAAAATTATTCTGCTATATTCCACGATGAAGTGAAATAGAAAATAGGTATATTTAATGCTTAATGTAGAGTGAACAATCCGTTTTCATTCCTGATACATGCAGGATTAGAAAACACATGCACAAACCTCCATCTCCACCACCGCCACCACAATACACAAGCACTACATACGTTCACTATCACAAACTCAACAATCGTTTTGTCCCGCTACCGAAGCATCATCAGGAGATACGACTCAGGACAAAAACGCAAAACAGTGGTGGAGGTTTGTGCATGTGTTTTTACGAATTGTGCATGTGTTTTTACGAATCCTGCATGTATCAGGTATGAAAACGGATTATCCACTCTATATTTAGCATTATATATATTTACTATTTTACTTCATCGCGGATTACCTATAGATAATAATTTTTTTTATAACTTTTGAAATATAATAAAGCAAAACTTCCGAGATAATTTTTTTAGACACGCAAAAATTAATTTGATGTTTTTCAGGTCTTTTAAGTAAACGTCAGAGAGTAATAGTTTAATAAAACTCCAATTGTAATCCATATCTGTTACTTAATACTAAAACAGAGAGACAATAGTTACCCAAATTCATAGACAAAAATGAAAATTTCACAGTTTCCCATAAGACATGATAAAATGTAAAGACATTTTGCCTGTTAAATAATAGATTATATTCTATCCATGTTAGAATTGTCTATGACTTTTTAGGTTTACAAACGCTTCAGCCACTATTATCATATTTTTTGGCATATTGTTGTTATAAAAATCATCATAACGATCCCTTTAAAAAAATCGAAGCGAGAAGACGCGGACAAGATGCGTCGGCATGGTTCATCGACCCCAACGATATTTCTCGAAATTCGCTGCGGAATCTTTTCGCTTTTTAATTGTATGTACTGTGCTACACTCTGCCAACGTGATACATTTTAAGAAAAGTACGACGTATTATCCTCCAACTGAAATTATTACAGCAGAACATGCGAAACTAAAAACGTATTCATTACCATCCTGCGTTATCTTCCTGCCTTTATCCCACTCTAAGTGGGGTCGTCACAACATGTTACAAACATGATGTCACATGATTTGACTACGTATGTTAACACCGGCCGCCTGCCTGACGTCAACTTACCAAACTAAAAACATATTTACGTAAAACAAATAAAAACATAACTGAGTCTGAACAATTCTTAAATTCTTTAAAGGTTCCTAAATAATTTTTGGCATTTTTATTACCTTTAAATACAGGGTTTTAATTTGCAGAAATAATTCCGGTAGAAATAAAAAATAATAATTGAACAAAAAAATGAGATAATAAACAAAAAAGTTTTTTTTATGTGTTATTAACGCCCTGGAATCAAGTTCTTTAAGTTAAACAAATAAAAAGTATCAAACTGTCGAAAAAAAGCTGGATTGAAATAAGAGATCGCTAATCGTACAAAATTATTAAATTAACACGAGTGTAATGTAGCTCTGCATTTGTGACAGACCCTAACGTTAAATATGACAATGTGCCGTGCAAAGGACAAAAAACTTATTTACCAGGCGAGACTCAGCCATTTTAGGGTTGTTACCTTGTTAACAAGTGCTTTTAAACACGCTTGAATAAAAAATAATAGCGTAAAGCTAACCATGATGCAATTTAGTTCTCCTGCGATATAATTATTACAAAAAGTTTTCAAGTTCTATTAAACGATAATTTCCAATATCAAGAAAATGTGTTAACTGCTCTTTCGAATAAGCGAATAATCGCATATATTTAAATATATTTTTATTTTATAGTTTTAACTATTTTAATAGATGTGTCAGCAAATAAAATTATTTCTAAAGAATTTACACTCAAATTGCGTCCATTTTGAATTTCGAAGCTTACCTATATTCAAAGTTCAGAAACGCGTGTAGATACAATTAACTTATTAGATATAAGTTATATTTATATATAATATATATTATATAATAATATATAATAATATTTTTTCTGCCTAGAAATCAATAAAGTTTTGAGCAACGTACTTAAAGCAAACAAGTAATAGTAGTTATTTAAGATAAGTGACAGAAGTCACTTAATGAATCGGTGATAGTTTTAAAATTGGATCTCTATTTTCGTTATAGGAAACGAGAAGAGGAAAACCTTCTATTTAAAAATATATTGTCGAGGTGCGACCCTAACTTACAAACACTCGATGATGTTTAGTCGATTATAATTAGCCGCGCTCCCGACCCGCGTGGTGTTTGGTGCAAGTTATGAGAAAAATAACGACTGCCCTTATATTTAAAATAAAAGTTATTTCAATCCCTATATACAAATAATATTACCTGTATTGTAAAAAAGTATTATATTTAATACTTAATTTTTCTTTTTAATTTCTCTTTAATGATTAATACATGACAATTTTATTCTTATTCGTCATTTGTAATGAGCAGTATAAAACTTTAAGTATCATCATCTTCCTGCCCTTATCCCACTCTAAGTTGGGTCGGCACAACATGTTACAAACATACTGTCACATGATTTGGCAGTGTTTTTACGACCGGCCGCCTGCCTGGCGTCAACTTAACGCTGTCGTATTTTACGACACCTCGGTAAGAAAGAAAGAGGGTGGTCTATTCTACTAAACCGGATACCACACGGTGGGTCAACTTACCTTAGTCGCCTTTTACGACACCTCGGTAAGAAATGAGGGTGGTCTATTCTACTCAGCCGGATACCACACGGCGGCAGTATAAAACTTTAAGTATAATATCCTCAAAAGATTTATTAAAAAAATTGTGCCCGTTTGGTGTGAACACAATATCAATTATAATTATATCACAAACCAATTATAGTTATATAATAAAGAAATAAATAGGCATGGAATAAATTCAGTATATGTATAGGAATATCGTATATAACTACTAAGGTAAATTGACCCACCGTGTAGTATCCGACAGAGTAGAATACATATACCTCTTTTCTTACTAAAATACTACTAAAGTAAATTGCCGTCAGGCACGCGGCCTGTCGTAAAATAACTAGCCAAAGCTTGCTTCAAACATGTCGTGCCCACCCCTCTTAGAGTGGGAGTAGAATGATGCTGATGTAGGTACAGGAATCCAGTATATTATTAACGTACAGCATACTCCAATACACATATAACGCAGTACCTAGAAGTTTGCATAAATTATAAGAAACTATTTGAAGCGTATTTGAATAAAGAATATTATGATTTTGGTTCATTGCGTCTGTGTGCTTAATAATGAGCCAAATTTTTATACTAATTTATTATATAAGAAGTATTCCTATATTATATAAAAGTATATAGAAGTATTCCTTATAGCGATATACTCTTATATACCTATATCAAAATCGCTCTTACGTCGTCCCAACGGCTGCGTCGACCCGCGCGTGCCTGCGCGGGTAGCGGCAGATGTGCGCAGCGCGTACCGCTGCTCTCGCGCGCACCTTTACATAATTTGCTATAGCTCCACTATTCACCTACTCGCCTACTGATACACTATTTGTAGCAGAAATACTGAAATATCAACATTCTTGTTGAGCTCACTTATTAAACGGTAAACAATTTTAATAGCTTAAATAACGGTAAATATCTATTATCTATACTAATATTATAAAGAGGAAAAATTCGTAAGTATGTTTGTTATGTATCACACAAAAACTACTGGTTCGTTTTCAAAAATTCTGAAAAGCTGCATCTTTACTGAGCAACATAGGCTATATTACATTTTCAAAAAAAATAGGGATCCGTTATAAAAATGTAATTATGTGTAAAAAATTAAAAATTACGCGTGTGTAACCGCGGTATATTACTAGTATATAATAAATTGCTTCCTTCTCACATACTTTTTCTCTTTAATTTTTTTTTAAGATTTATAATCTATATAGTAATAACTAATATACAGTAATAAGTAATAATAGTAATATATAGTAATAACTAAAGTAACTAGTAAAAAGAATTATATTTTTAAAAGAACAACCGCCGAGTTCCTTGCTGGCTCCTCTCGATAGGAACAGCTTTCCGAACCAACAGCAAAGTTGACGATTCAAAAGCACTTGTTTACAAGTTTATTTGAATAAAGAATATTTTGAATTTGAATATGAATATGAAATGTTGGTTTATAATCTATAAAATGCCCCAAAAAAAATTCACTTCAAAATAAAACAACACAACATTTTAAAAAATGTTCTTGTAATTGTGTAAATAAATTCCTACCATCTAAAAAAATATATAATCAGTAATATTTCCTTATCTTGCATAGCAGTATAAGGAAAAAAAATAAAAGAAACTCAAACAAAATAATCGATATACCTATCGCACTATTGTAAACGGAACTTCTTCGCTTTGAGTCAGACACGAGAAATAATAAAGATTCGAACTATATTTAGTACATTTGTACCACGAATAGACGCGCCCACGATACGTAGCCGCGTAAATCAACGCCCGACTAATGTATTACAAACCCGATACAGCGATGTCTGAGACAGAAACATAACAAGAACTCATATTTACATTTAACTGAGGTTACAGAACTTAATAACAGAACTTATAAGCTGTGATGGCCTAGCGGTGCGGTGATAATTGCAATTTATCACACGCTTTTCGGTGAAGGAAAACATCGTGAGGAAACCTGCATATCTTTAGAGAATTCTGGGGATATGTGTAACCTACCAATCCGCATTGGAGCAGCGTGGTAGATCTTAGCTCCAACCCTTTTCTCCAAAAATGGAGAGAGGAGGCCTATGCCCAGCAGTGGGATAGTAACAGGCCGTTACTTACAGAACTTAATCAATTTATTTTTTGTTTATTGTAAGCGGAAAAAAATGTAATTATTTACAGAAACCTCAAAAATTACAGTATTTCTCTACTCCGTATTGAATGTTATTATACGTACAAACCTTCCTCTGCAATCACTCTATGTATTAAAAAAACCGCATCAAAATCTGTTGCGTAGTTTTAAAGTTTTATGCGTACATAGGGATATATGGACAAAGAATGCGACTTTGTTTTATAATTGATATATTAATAGTTATTACAATTTATTTCTTAGTATCCTTAAGCCTTGACGACTTGTCTGGATATTGCACATTCCTCTTACACAAATAATCGGAATACAAACTTAAATTAACAAAATTACACAGACAAAATATTAAATTATAACTAAGTATTCTTAAATAATATGTAGTGCGGGTAGATTTTATTAATGAATATACTTTTTTTTTGTATTCTATAATATGTACCTGGGTGACAGATCCTTGCTCGGTAATTTTTAAAATGATGTAAAAAAAATTAAAATTAAACAAAAAAAATTGAAAATAAAATTAAAAAAATAATAGGGAAATCGGGGCTCGATCCTAGGTTTTTTACCTCTCTAGACCGCCCGTTCCCCAATGAACTACCATGACTTTACGTTTGACAGCGTAAAATTGTGATTGTATTCAACGCAAATTTCAAAAAAATTTTAGAGCCCGAAAACAGTGATAAAACGACATTTTTTTTTAATAAAAATTATCTAGATCGATTTTTCTCCCCCAAAACCTCTTACATGCTGAATTTCAAGATTAACTAATTTAAATATTAAAGATACTTGCCCTGTATCTAACCTATAATGCTTAAATATCCATATATTCTTCTATACATAATAATTAAAGAAGTCCAATTAAGAAGAAGATCCGATGCATTAAGACTGAACCTATTGAAAATTAGTCATGCAAAAGATAAAACGCACGTAACTTATATATACTTACATATACTATCAAACGTTTTATTTTAAATCAGTATTATGAAATCTTTTAAGATTCATTAATAAAAATCTGGTTTACAATTTTAATATAACCCAAATGCGCCAGCAAAGGGCAGAAGCGATATGTCGACACATGCTGGCGCACCGCAATGCGGCACTGTTGCTCCTCCGTACATATATATTACGAAGTACACTCCACTCCCTAATACTGGTTTATTTATAAACCGGAAAAAATGTGTTAGACTATATTTATAACAAACTATAGTACTACTACGAACAATTCTAATTTGTAAGCTTATCTTGACTTAACAAAGTCATAATCTGTGCTATTAAACAGAATTAAAGTAAAATTTTAAAATTAAAGTACTTAATTATTCTCCTGCCCTTATCCCGCTCTAAGTGGGGTCGACACAACATTATAAACACGTTGTCACATGATTTGGCCTCATATTTTACGAACGGCCGCCGGTCTAACGTCAACTTACCTTAGTCGCATTTTACGACACCTCGGTAAGAAAGAGGTTGGTCTAATCTGTTTAACAGGACACCACAAGGTGGGTCGACTTACCTTAGTAGCCGCTTATGACACCTCGGTAAGGAATGATGATGGTCTATTCTATTCAGCCGGATACCACACGGCAGACAGTTTTAAAATAATTTGAACTTAATTAATTAATTATTAGTTTTTTTTTTCATTTTTTCGTGACTCGATATATGTTGGGGTTACAGAAAGAATGTCTCTAACAAATGAAATCAAAATAATCTTTACTCAAATAAGCTCTTCTTCTGCTCTTCTCTTCTCTTTCAAGCATTTTTGAATCGTTAAGGACCAATGTGATTAACAAAATTAAAACAGGTTCGGAATGTTACTCTTACTGAGAAGAACCAGCAAGAAACTCGGCGGTCAATCTTTTAAACATTTTTAATTTTACATTATTAAACCGCAGTCTTGTATGAAGTTGAAAGGATTTTCAAATCTACATAATCTTCAATTTTGTAATATGCTTTACGTATAAGCATATTTCTTACATTTAATTTAAACCTTTCTGTAGACAGGTCTAATATGGATTGCGTTTACCACCTCAAATTACCCGTAATTAAATAATAAATACACATATTATTAAATCAAAAGGTATAAAGATTTATGTAGGCTTACTGATAGTGGCAGTCAAAATATATAGAAACATTCAACAACAAAAAAAGCACGTAAATACTCGTGAAGAGCAGCTATAGATGTCCCTTGACCATCTCAAACTTCTATGAATATGTTTAAATTTAAATCCTGTACTATTCTCTCTATTTACCTTACCCATAAAGTATTTAAAAAATCCTAAACTTCGTCTGTTTGTTACTGTTTATATTCGTCGTTTTAGCTGTGAGCTTTCACAGCTTAATGTCTAGACCAATATAGATGAAATTGAATACAATTAAAGATTACGAGTATATCGGCATACCAAATAGGATATACAATTTTTCACAAAACGATTACAAATTATACGTCTAAACCACACTGTCTATGTTTGAAATCGCCTCAAAATTCATTCAGTAGTTTCGAGTTTATTGAAAACAGACACAACTAAAGACAAGCGAAGTGACCCTTGATTTGTGATATGTGGTAAAAACTAAAGTTTTTGAATTTAAACTATCGTAAGTAATATTCATAGTACATGTATTGAAACAGAATACTCAAGTCTTATTCTATCGGGTTAGCCCGATTAGTATCGATTTACAGGGGCCTTAATAAGACTTTAAGTACATTAAGTAAATTAACAACCTGATACTGAAAACATCAAAAATAAGTATACTACATCATAATTGTCCAGGCAAAAACAATCGATAAAATATTTGGCAAGCCGCTAGTAATAAAGTGGCGGTACTAAAGCGATGTGACGACTTACGGATTTTTCCATGCCCTAAGCTTTTTATTATCAATGGAAACGAAGTGTTTCATTCAGTGGATACACAAACCGCAGATGATTACTTTCGGATTCGTTCCCGATGTGGTTTAGATGAAGCGTTCGCAAGCGATTGAGTTGAGGTGCTGTACGGATGCGTGCGATTATAATTAGGATTGTATTTCTGATTCCGACGAAGCTCAGTATGGCGGACACCGCTGAATTCCATCTGAGTCATTGTGCCCGTTCTGTAGCCTTTATTTTCGTAAAACACTTAACCCTTTCACGCGCATCATTGTTTAGTGTCAAATTTTATTTTTCAATTAAAACAGGTTTATTTTTGGATTAACCTAATATTCTCGTTATCTCGTATTTTATTACTAGAAATAGGAGTTGTACACTTTGACCAATCCACCAAGCCTTGCCTTTCGAATCAAATTGCTGTTAAAAGTGACGATGCTTCTGCAATAAGGACATACAGGTTTCCTCACAATATTAAATCACATAAAGTGCATATTTGGAATATCAAGACACACATAAAAACATTAGGTAGGTATTGACTGGCCCGTTTAAGTGGCTAGTGACCCTGCCTTCAGCTTCGTAGGTCGCGGATTCAATTCCCGACAAAGACCAAAATTTTCTTTAATTCATTTGTTGGTTATTCGAGCCTGTGTGTATATTTGTATTAAAGTATTTATTTAAAATTTCATACGTATATGTTTACCAGTTGTCTCTCACCCATAACACAATTATTAAGTTACTACTTTGGGGATATATGACTGTGTTTAAATATCCCATATAATTATTTAGGTATCTGCCTAAGATTGGAACCCACGGCTTTAAAAATGTAATCGTCGAACTGAATCCAACAGCTTTCCTATCTCAGTATTTCTGTTAATCTTTTTGGTCTCAAAGTGTACACAGTAAACAGATTAATTTTAAACATCATATTGCGTTATTAGTCAATTATCGAAACTTTTTAGTTAAATGGAATATTTGTGTATATTAGACCTATTTACAAAGACCGAAGTCGAATGATACGGTCTGGTTGCGACATGGTTGATAGTTTGAACAATGGTGATCCATACTTAACTAATGCGACGTCCGAATTTTCAAGAATCCTTTAAATGCTTGTTATAATTTATTACCCTTTCCAAAAAAGCTGTGATGCCTAGTGGTGCGACCGTGTGAATCTCTAGAGACGATCATGGGGCAGACACCAATGAGTTTTTCTATTAAAACTTATGTGTCTAATTGATAATTGCAATTTATCACAAGCTTTTCGGTGAAGGAAAACATCGTGAGGAAACCTGCATATCTCTAGAGAATCCTAGGGATATGTGTAACCTACCAATCCGCATTGGAGCAGCGTGGTAGGTCTTAGCTCCAACCCTTCTCTCCAAAAATGGAGAGAGGAGGCCTATGCCCAGCAGTGGGATAGTAACAGGCCGTTACTTACTACCCTTTCCAAACAAATCACAGAGACGTGGGAACGAATGAGAAAAATATTATATACGAGTAGGTATCTTTAATATTGAAATGAGTCAATCTTGTATATATATATTTTTTTTGGAATCGCGTAATCGGCATCAACGATTTTCCTAAAACGATTTTCAGTATGTAGGGGAAAAATTGATCTAGCCTAGGTTTTATTGAAAAAAGAAACTCGTTTTATCATTGTTTTTGGACACTAAAAAAACTGCTAAAATAATAATAGAAACTAAATGAAATTTTTTCATGTCAAATACAAAACTGTGACAGCCTAATGGCAACCAGACGCAAGCAAAAATTTTGAAACCTAAGTTCGATTTCTACATGTCACCCGGCGCTTTTTTATTCTTTTTTGTTTGCATTTTTTTATATCTTTTAAAAAATTACCGAGCAAGGCTTATTAAGGAAGTCAAAAACATACTCAACATTTTAGAAATCAGAGGAAATCGATAAATATAACAAGAGGTCATAGATTTATTGTAAATAACAACCTCAAAAAAATAAACTATATTACTTCTGATTGTTAAAACACGACCAAAATGTAAGATAAGTGGCAGCAAAATAGTAAGACTCCATAGCACTTTTATGAATAAAAAAAGAGAAAGTGTTTCTTTTATTTCCAAACGAAGCAATGTCTGTTGTACTTCCGGTATCGAGAAGTTAAAGGGCTGAAGCTAGTAACACTAAAGATCGATTGAGTTATTTGGCAATTGGCACTAAAGTTAATACGCACATATTACGAAGTATATGAATATATTATACTGTTACTATTTGAACAAAACAGTGAACCTACCTTACCTCAATTAGCACTCACGCTCTTATCTGAAATAAGCGGCACGTTATGAAAAACTGTATTACAAAACATATAGATAGGTACATACGAAATAGTTTGAACATTATTTAGCCACGATAAGGCCTGCGTACGATGAATAGTGAAATTCAAGAATTTAATGCACACGTTACAAATTTATATAGGAAAGATAAAATCAAGGACAATGATAAATGGTCATTATTTATTAACGTAAACAAATACTATGTACAAATATGATGTAAACGTAAGCAAATACTAATATTATAAATAAATAAATAATTATAAATAATAATATTTAAAGATTTTTACTTTACTTTACTATTAAGCTGTGATGGCCTAGCGGTGCGACCGTGTGAATCTCTAGAGACGATCATGGGTTCAAACCCGGGCAGACACCAATGAGTTTTTCTATTAAAACTTATGTGTCTAATTGATAATTGCAATTTATCATACGCTTTTCGGTGAAGGAAAACATCGTGAGGAAACCTGCATATCTCTAGAGAATTCTGGAGATATGTGTAACCTACCAATCCGCATTGGAGCAGCGTGGTAGGTCTTAGCTCCAATCCTTCTCTCCAATAACGGAGAGAAGAGGCCTATGCCCAGCAGTGGGATAGTAACAGGCCGCTACTTACTTACTTACGTACTTTACTATTGCTTTCTAATGGTCATTTTAATCATTTTGTGTATCTAATAGTTGAGTTTCATAGTTAAGTAAACTTCGTTTCATAACAATTTATTGTGACGTCATAGCTTTTTACGAATATATACCAAGAGATAAACGTAACTGAAATGATAATATTTTAAACGTTGCATTAAGTTAAGCATATTCTTATAATTATTTTACTTTTATTCATATTTATATTATAAATACGAAAGTGTTACAATTTAACAGCTTTTGCAGGAATTTTGTGAAATGTGGTGTTGTAAATGGAGGTTGTATACCGGGCTAATATAGGTCATATAGGTCTTATATAATTCGTCCATAATATAGAATTAAGCCAGTCCCGTTTTAAAATAACAAATTATACAACAGATCTGCCGAATCACATAACTATAATTTTTCTTATGGGGTTGATTTTCACCTTTGTGCTGACATAGACTATTTTTTTTTTCAGAGCATTGTATCAAATAAGGGCTATGTTTGTCGCTGATGAAAGAATTCGATTATCACGTTAAAGCTCTTCCAAAATCTCCTCTAAAGACAGTCATACTAAGGCTAGGTCTTAATTGGTATTGTCACGAAGTACGTACGTAATCCGCCTTGATGAAGAGGGGCATAGTATATATATCTATACTAATATACAAAGTTAAAGAGTTTGTTTGTTTGAACGCGCTATTTTCGGAAACTATTGGACCTATTTGGAAAATTTTTGAGTGTTAGATAGTCCATTTATCGAGGAAGGATATAGGCTATATAACCTCACGCTAAGATAGATAGAAGAGTATAATTTATATAGCTAAACGTTTGTAGGTTCAGCTAGTATAAGATAATATAGGTGATACAAATTGTATTTCAGGCTTGTAGTAATAAATTTCAATTGCTACATCTTGCCTCGCCCGTTTTTTACATAGAGTAAGAGAATTAATTACTTTGCGCAATTGTAAGTGTTCAGGTTAAAAGTAAACCATAATTCCTAGTAACTCAATGTGACTTTGAACTGGATGGTCTTTATCAAAGCGATGAAGAACATCCAGTTTCAGTGTAGGTGAATAAATAATAATTGATAAAGATAAGATATAATACTTGATAATGAATTGATATTAAAAATTGCCTAGACTAGTGTTTATACGAACATTTAATAATTTTAGTATGTCTTGGTGATAGAAGTAGGGATCAAGCAAAAAGGCAGAAATCATTATGACGATATGCCTCATCTGTATTGATTTGCCATTGATATTTCCCATATTTTAGTGGCACAAATAGAGTTTAAGCAAAAAATGAAAAAGCATAGTACGAAGTCTTATACGGTATTGATAAAGGACATCTCTTTGATAGCTAGACCTTTGATATGATCTTTGATATCTTTGATAGCTAGCTCAGTTTTAATGACGAGGAACAATAATTAATACTTTGCGTGTGTCTTGGTGATACAAATAGAGTTAGAGCACAAAATGAAAAACCATAACACGGAGTGTCTTATGTCGTAATTGATAAAGGACTTCCGATTATTTTGGATGTATTATAATAATCTTAGACGTTCCTAGAAATTGACAATCGCTTTTCGTTAGTTACATAGATGCAAGGTATATACTGGATACACATATAAAGTCACGAAAAAACATTGCGCTATGACCACTTAATGTCTGTTTGCGAAAAAAAAATCAGTTCACATCTACCCACACGTGCATAGAGATTGCGAAAAAATACAAGTAATTCGCTGTATGATGGAAAGAAGCCGGTTGCCACGCGCGATTGGCGACATATTTTCCGAGCGAAGCGCAGAACAGGTTTGCGCATAAGGGAGGCACATGTAACCGCTTGCGATGCCGACATACACGCTTGCCACACTACATTATGTGCCACTTACCAAAATTCTAACGTACAAATTAAAATAATAATAATCTTAATATAAGAATACAACAATACATCTCAAGAGGCTTTCGCTCAGTTGTTGGATCGAAGGTAGGATACAGAAAGCAGTATTCCTTGAGACGGCACATATTGTGGGGAGTTTCTCACTCTGTTATCCTAACTACCGGGAGCTTGGGCCCTTTCTCCGCTGTTTTTCAACAACATTTTTTTATATTTTGAAATGTTTTTGTTTTTCTTTTTCGAAAATATTTGAAAAATCAATGAAATTTGTAAATAGATGAATGAGTGAATCATCATGATACTACATCATCGTCATTCTCCTGCCCTTATCCCACTCTAAGTGTGGTCGGCACGACATAATAGTAGTATAAACATGCTGTAACATGATTTGGCTAGTTATTTTACGATCGGCCGCCTGCCTGACTTACCTAAATCTTCTTTTACAACACCTCGATAAGAAATGAGATTGGACTATTCTACTAAGCTGGATACTAGATGGCGGGTCAACTTACCTTAGTCGCCTCTTACAAAACCTCAGTAAGGAATGAGGGTTGTCTATTCTACTCAGTCGGATACCACACAGTATTGAATCATAAAACTACATTTGAATATATTTTAATTAGCTAACTAATTTTATTAATTCTACAAGATTGTATTTGAGTAAAGCAACGGCCTGTCACTTTCTACTCTATTTCATTGTAAGGCAAAGATTTTATCTCTTCTATGAGGAAGATAATAACTACTATGCGGTTTGACTTTACACGGTTTTAGATATAACAGAAATTCTCTATAGCCATGCAAATTTCTTGTCCCCTTTTTCTTGTTAATCATCGAATTTTCTATGGACCGAATACTGCGCTTTCCGCAACGCCCATTGGTTCTCAGCACTATGTCGTTATTTCCGTATGGAACTGTTTAATTGCAAAAAAGAACCAGCTTTGTTATATTATATATATATAATTAGCAGGAGCTATAAATATATATCAAACAGTTTTGCTGGGGATATCTAAGAATCCTTAAATGGGTCGATTATATACTCGTACCTAAATCGCCCTGTCTGAATAACAAAGTCACATTTTCTATGCTTTTATATGGGAGATGTGACTTTGTTCTTCGGATATGGCGAAATGATTGAGAATAACGTAACTGCACTGTTGCTGTAAAGAGAATATCAGTTCAATTGTATCAGAAATACATTCTTTTAATTGTAAACACTTACACAATAAGATTCACTTGCTTTGCATGAATCATTAAACCCACGTACGACCTCAAAGTTTTGTGAAGTTCTAAAGATATTTAAATATTATTAAGTACTAGTTAGTGATTTACCTGAAAATAGAATGTTAAGACCATATTTTTTGTTTAAAAAAAACATATATCAGAATTTTAAGGATTTTTTTATCAAAAGGATAGTTTGAATATCTGTTCGGAATACTAAATAATTAGAATTATTGCTATGTAATGTGACCTTTATATATGACATCTGAGTAAAATTACATTCAGCAAAGAAATCTGTAAAAGCGGCAGAATTCTCGAGTTGCAAAGCTTTAATACGTTTGCATGGAGTACATAAATCTTTGAGACGAAGTATGTTTAGGTACTAAGGTAATAGAATGTGTATTATTAGGTAAAGTATTGGATATTATCCCTCAAATGGATCGCAAGGAGTTGCTGAATTCTAATGGCAAAAGATCAAGAGACATTAAAATGGCTGACATTAAGATCGCTGTATCCAGAATTAGTAACCTATAGGCTAAGAAAACTCCTCCAGTTTTCTAGAAATCACGTCATCACGTGAGAGTTGACGAGCTCTAACCTGTGAACAATAAAAAAGTTATTTTTATACACGATTCGAATGCAACACCACTAATTCGTCTTAAATGACGCACGTTAAATGATAAAACGTTAATAAATAGTAACGTACACAATGACGTAACAAATGTGTGACGCAAATTATTTGAAATTACTACAATATAATATGTAATCAATTACATAAGTGTTTGAAACGGATTATGAATTTCGTTTAAAAAATATTAGGACGAATCATTAAAAAAGGTAAAGTAACGGCTTGTTACTATTCCACTGCTAGGCCTCCTCTCTCCTTATTTGGAGATATCTCCTTATTGGACTAAAAAAATTCCAGAGATATACACCTTTCCTCACGATTTTTTTATGCATGAACAAAAAGCGTATAATAAATTGCAAATATAAATTAAGCATATACATTATAACAGAAAAGCTTGAGGTATGAACCTATATCCCCCTAGGGCCCTAGAGAAACGTCATCACATCATGATGATCATCAGCATCATTGTTTGGCCATATTACATTTTTCACAATTAATATATTATGTATAATCTCTTTTTTGTAGACATTTACTGCAAGACATAGGTTTATTTGGGGGAGATACACTCAATACAATCTAGTGCCGTTTGAATCCAATAACATCACATCATATAGCTAAACTGGCAATGAGTGGAATACATAATATGAAGAGCCGATAAAACATCGGCCTCCTAAAGGTTAGATGGCGAGCCTGACTATAAATTAATAAATAAACTACATATTTAATGCCATCCAAAAACCGAAAATTCCGGTTTGTAGGCGATACACGATGATTAGCGAGTAAAGCCGAGTATGCGATGCTCCTTACACAATCGTGCTCGCGCTTAGTCGTTTGTAATTGCCGATTATCAAAAGCCATAAAAGAATTGTAACAATGTAGTTAAAAGCGACGCGTTCTCTTGAAATGTAAAGAATTATCGACCAAACCAGTATTTGGCAAAACTGTCAACCTCGATCAGGTCTAAAAATAGTGGATGCATTTTCGACTATATCCGCTTTTTACGACTCATGCGCATCTCGGCTGCGAAGCCGTTGCAAAACCGCCAAGTTGACGATTATAGCTCGATCGTAAGTCGTAACACAAACGCGCTGACGGTGATTTACAAGCGTTGGTGAAGAAAAACTAACTTTTTAATTATTACTTTTCAACACTTTGATCTTGAATTATGGTTACCGCTTTAACCTATTTGTAACGCTGTTAGAACGATTTGAGTGGAATAAAACTAGATGCTGAACAAACGACGAAGATAGTTTCGTATCGTCAACATCCTACAGGTTGTTCATGATTTCCGATGCGCATTGTTTAAAAAATAAGTAAAGCAATGACCTGTAATTATCCCACTGTTGGGCGTAGGCCTTCTCTCTCCGTATCTGGCGAGAAGGGTTGGAGCTAAGACCGACCACGTTGTTCTAATAAATATTGGTCGGTTACACATATCCCCAGAATGAGATACGCAGTATCCTCAGATTGTTTTCCCTTATCGATAAGCGTGTGATAAATTGCAATTATCAGACACATAAGGTTTAATAGAAAAACTCATTGTTGCCTGCCTGGATTTGAACTTGTATCCCCTCGAATAAGTCGAACGGTCTCACCTCTGCGCTATCACAGGTCTAAAAATTAAACGTAATGCGCCAAAAGTTTACTAATAGGTACTCCTTAATCTAATCTCTGCTAATCGTATATATGTGTAGGTGACATACCTACCTATGTATATATACTATTATAAATGCGAAAATCTGTCTGTCAATGTATAGGATACAAGAATTACCCGTTTTTCCTTTGGGAAATGGAATTGATGATATTTTAAGTTGATGAACGAAATTGCCAATTAATTAGATATGAAATTATTGCAGTAGCCTTAATACAGGTCTAAACAACAAATCATTTGTTTATTTTCTATATCCATCGTGTATTGAATTACTGCAAAATTTCAGATATCTGAAGGTATTTAATGACCAATGTTTTAGTAGGTCTAGTTCAAATAAAACGATCGTTACAGGAAAATATTTAAGATGTTTTTGATTATATGACGGAGAGTAACTTGTCCATATCTTAGGTTATTATGTCGATATCTTAGACTAGTTTTTCCATATCTTAGGTTAGTTTATCGATAGCTTGTTCGTATGTTAGTTCAGGTTAACAAGTGATAATCATTACATTTATATTATTTTCTTTACCTACCGAAATATAAGCGTCCAAAAAGCGTCCTATATTACCCTGATGATAAGATTACGATCGCAAACACAGACATATAGTACACAGTGTCTTAGCCGGCAAATACGAGGTCCCAGTTTCTTTTTCCATCGCTCGTTGCTGCTCGTTAGAGATGTGACTTGACGAAGAAAAAAACGATTAAAAAATAATAGATTTTTTCCCTTCAAAAATAATCGATTTATTCGACTATTTGAAAAGTTATCTTTTTAATATTAATAATTAATTACAATAAAGGCTAATCAAAGTGGACAACTACCAAGAAATAATTACAAATGGGCTGTTTGTGAAATTTGATCAAAATGAAATATAATTCAGCTTCATTGGTATCATCCAACAATGCATATCTAATCTTAAAAAATAGGAAAAAGAGAATAATAAAAAAAATCGATTATTAAAAAAAATATTTTTGATGAAAAAATAAACGATTATTAAAAATCGATTATTATTTCACACCTCTACTGCTCGTCGTCCGATGGACGACGATGGGGATTGGTGGTGTGACGATGACTAGTCTAGTCACAGTCACACCACCAATCCCCAAATACACGTGCTCTAGCCTTACAGGAGGCACTCTATAACAATAGTAGAACTTATGGCTCTATTCTCCGCAGGTTAACCAATTCTCTCGACGATGGTACTGTGCTCGCCAGTCCTGTCCACATATTATCGATTTTCACTAATATTAAATTATTGATTTTAGTTTTCACTTAAGGATAAATACCTGGGTGACCGAGCTTTGCTCGGAAAATTTTAAAAATATATTTAAAAAAATGTAATAAAAAAAAGAAAGAAAGAAAGCGTCGAATGATATGTGGGAATTCATCCCAGGTTTTGAACTTTTTGGTCCGCCTGTTAGAATTAGGCTATCACAGCTTTGTATTTGACAGCTAACATATAATTTGCAATTTTTTTTTAAATGAAACCTAATGAAAACGTTAGAGTTATTGAATTTAAAATAACAGTGTGCATTCAATAACAGATAACTCTTTTGAGTTAAACTTTTTATTTCGTTCATGCCAAGGCCTTATATGAAAATCAATTCCTATGTAGAAAAATCATAAACAGATTTAAAAATATCTACCTATTGTACCCACTGAATGTTATCTGCCGACAATCCGAAACCTATACATAATTATTACATTATCACGTAGCGCAGTTTTATTTCATGAACATAAAAATAACCGTAGGTACAAAACACATTACGTGCTTTTTATTTGGATAACTCATTATCAGATATTATTTAACGTCACACCGTTCTGATAAGACTTCAACATGCCCAGTACGAGGAAGTTGAACTACACACATTAATACACGTTTTTAATCTACAATAATTGTTATGATAAATCAAATAGTCTTAATGCATTAGCATTAATACGATGCATCAAACCAGCAACACAGCATCTTGCTAAGTCTATTTGATTCCACTTAATAAAAACTAAGATTTTTTTTTTTTGCTTTTTCATGTGTGTGTTAGTGTGCATGTGTAACGCTTCAACGCTCTATAACCTTAACGATTTTAATATAGAAAATAATACGTAATGTAAATATGGTAGCCAGTCGTTGACAATAGTTGTAAGCAATAGTTGATTTTATGTTTACTTGTCCGTGTATTGTCGATAGCCCTTTAAGGTCTTGAATCCAGGCCATTAAAAAAAAAAAAAAAATCGATTCAATGATAAATCTTTTTTGGCCTAATTTGGGATGTTAAGCCATATAGAAAGATAATAATAGTAAATCTTCTTTCCATCCGTTGTGTTACATTAGAAATTGCATGTGTATTGAGCATGAATTAGGTCTAAATCTGAAATCATATACTTTTTAATCCAGTAACATCCTTGGTTCTAGAGAAAACCAAAATAACTTAATTTTTGTCTTAAAATACCTATAGATAGGATCGTCACACTTTTTAAAGTTTACACAGTGAGTAGAAAAGCGGGACACAGTCAACCATATAACAATGTGCAAATTACAATAACAGTTTATCAGAACGATCTTGATTGTGACTATTATCTAACATTGATAAAAAAATACCTACCTAGTAAGTGTTTGCCCAGCATTAATATTGATGTGACGGTCACTTACATGAGGGACGTTGGTAAATCTATTTATTAATACGTGAAACAAAAACTATGTATTTCTTTTTACAAAATTACGCAGACGGCTTTCAGCACAGATAAACTTTATATAGAGAAGAAATGCAGAATAGCAATACGTTTTTTAAATATTATTATCCTCCTGCCCTTATCCCACTTTAAGTGGGGCCGCACAACATGTTACATGTGACATGATTTGTTGGTTGCGTTTTTACGACCGGCCGCCTGCCTGACGTCAACTTACCTTAGTCGTATTTTACGACACTTCGGTAGGAAATGAGGGTGGCCTATTCTACTCTGATCGGATACCACACAACGGGTCGACTTACCTTAGTCGCCTTTTACGACACCTCAGTAAGAAATGAGGGTGGTACTATTCAGACGGATAACCACACGGTGTCTCTGTGTGTGTATATATATATATATATATATATATATATATATATATATATATATATATATATATATATACAGAGACACCGTATATATATACGTATATATGTATATATGTATATAAATATATACATATAGATATACACACACACAAGATTAATTTATATAGGTAAGTGAACACTGATACTGATTATCTATTAAAAAATCAATATGTTTTAAAGTCGGTTAATAAATATTAGTAATACAGATTTGTTTACGAGTTAGATTATGTGCGGGGAGGCGCATCGGAACGCGGACGAATGCCTCGCTTTCCTGACTTTCCAGTCGGCGGCGGGCTGCCGGTCGAAAATTATAGCGTATCAATAAACGATTTCATCGTTAGTTCGATTCACACGCACGCATAACTATGGCATTGTAAGTATTTAAAACATTACTGTTTCTGACCTTTTTGTTACAAATATAAACCTGTACCGTGCAGATACCATTAATATAATTCAGTTGGTGCTTTGACTTAAGTATAATATGACATTACATTAAGTATAATATGACATTTTAATATAGATGATACATCCATATCAGAAGCGCATTAGATACATTTTTAAAGTCCAAGATTCATATAATCAGAGTTAAATAAGAGAACAGTTGACAATAAATCAACATGTCGCTTAAAAATATGTGCAAAATATATCGCAACGGTGACGGCTTGGCAAGGACATCGCAGGACGAGTCACCGTGTCCTCTATCGTCATGCGCAGGTAGTGACCAGAGGACATGCCCATTGTTTATCGCCGTTAATTATTATGCCCCAACGCAGGCCAGAATTGTGGCCGAACGCTACCTGGCCTCAAGATTCAATTGTAGTCAAACTATTTTAATAGAAAATTATAAAGCCTAATTGAAATAAACAATCATACTCTTTAATTTATGTATTATGTAATATGCTCTCTGCTGTAACTAATACAAATACAGTTTTGCAAATGATTACTGCGACTATCATGCTTGCAGTATCGCGCTCGATTGAGAACCGTTACGTGAAATGAAACGTCGAGTACGCGGGGTGGGGCAGGGAGTCGACTTGATGACGATGGCGCCCGAGCTCGGCCGAGTACCGAATGCCGAGACGTCGACGTACGGTGGGGGGACGCGGGGGTGCGCCACTTTATCGCTGCGAGCTGGCAACGTCGCGCGGGGTGGGAGCGCCCCGCAGCACAACCTCTCACTCACCGTCGCCGGTTCGCCAGCCAGTGTTACCTTTGACGGTCGAACGTGTGGTTGTTTGATGTCAGTGACGTCGGCGTCGGCACTCGTGCAACACGTCTATCATGTTTCGTTGAATGCAAAGTCGGTTTCGTTTATGAACGATAACAATATATTTAATTTATCAAATGCTGGAATATAGTGACAAACATACGCCTCATTGGATTTGTGTGCTTTTATAAACTGTGCAGTGACTTTAAAGTTTAAGACACCATAACAGTGCAGTGACTAACCAAAGGATTGCGAAGTGATATTTTGGATTTTCAAAGAAGACCCTGGATGTGAATGAATTGCGCAAAATAAAGTGCTAATGACTTACATTGGATTTGAAGTGAATTAAATTTTAAGGTGTGTGTGTAGGATTGTGTGTGAATCCATATTAAGTTCGAAATTTTGGATTAAAAAATTAATTTATCAATTAATTATTGCGTCGCTAAATAAATATTTGAAGTAATATTTTTTTGAGCTGTAAAACAGTCGAAAAAAAAATGCTACGTGATAGATACACTCGTAGAATCTTGCTACGCAAATTTTCCTTCGCCTGATCAGACTAACATGGCAGTATTTGACACGTTCATAGGCGCAAATAATATATATTTATTAATGTTTTATTTGTTTGAACTTTTTTAATTTAAATTTTATGTAAATTAGAAATACTAATAATTTATCTTATCTAAAAAAATATTGGTTTTATTAGATAAAATATTTATAATAAAAGTAATCAATTTTTGAGCGAAGCACGATGAACGTTTCGTCAATACTATTGATGCTACGACGATCTGTTAGTCTAAAAACAGCCACTGAATGATAACATTATATTAAAAACTCTCAGACGAAAGTGACACGAATGCACAAAAGGCAAAAGAAAATTGGAAACTCTTGTCATTGACCACAATGGCTCCAGTGAAGGTTGTCTACAATGCAGTGCGTCGTGTTTCAGGGGGTGCCTTGAATCGACAGGACGGCGAACTCTGGTAATACGGCAGGATACGCGGGAGCAAACATAATCTACGCGGGAGCACACGCTCCCGACGCTGAAAAGCATCATATTCTGCAAGATAACATAGGCTACAGAGTCAACGCACCAAGGTGAGTACAAACTAACCATACTAAATATCTTAGATTTTAAAAAATTACAATGGCAATATGTATTCAAAGTTATAAACAAGCAACGATCACAGACTTTAATGCCACGTATATAGCATATAGATTAAAAAATAGTAAATAATTTTTTAAGTGTAATTATAAAGCAAAGCGAATCAGTTGTTATCGAAATTTTACCTATTAAAAGAATTGATACAGAAACCGCGTATATTCCAGGTACATAGAATGTTTTTATCTTATCCGGAACAAGTTTGTTTACATTGAAACAAAACGTTGAAACGTGACTCGCTTACTAGTGCTTACCTTATCGTAGTTAACAAGCAATAAAATCAAAAATAACGTTTACATAAAATATAACAGCTGTGTAACATTTGCACCTAAAATAATACTAAGAAGTGAATAAGTAAGATTGTAATTGAACGAGAAGTGAATGTTTAAATGAATATTTACTTGTACGGAATCCCCTCATAAACGAAGGGTTACTTGTACGGCATAAATGTAACGATGTGAAGTGCGCGATGCACATCGCTGCAATAATAATGAAAGAAATGAAATGTGCTCTTCCATTCACACGCACAAACGCTTTCGGCACTCGGTACACGCTCACAAACAAACGACGCCGCACACTATCAGCCAGTCCCGCACACACGGCCACCTCACTCACACTACCGCGAGATGGGAATGCAAGCGGTGACTGCACTTTAGCTCTTACAATAAACACAAACAAACAATACATTAACACACTGAGCGCATCGAATAGTTAAAGGCTCATTAACCAATTTTACTGTTTGCATATTCGTTAAAAAGTTTCATCTTTTTCTAAATTCAAAAAAATTAAATCAAGATAATTTTAAAAAGCGTAATATCAGATATCCGAAACGAAAAAAATTCGTTAAACGTTCATAAAGTTCAAATTAATAAAAAATACTCACCGACAAGTCGCGTAGCCTAAGTAGGTAGCCGTGGGAAAGAAATGTCAGACTTTGACCGAGAGGTCGGGGGCGGATGTGTATTGACTTAACGCGGTTACAACCATACCAGTAATACTTACCTAAATAATTTTATTGTCAAAACTTGCGACCTTGAAATTTGTTCCAAAAATAAATATTTCATTTAAAATCATACAGGAAAACAACAAATTGTTATCGCAACTCCGTAATAAAGGCCCATATTGACGCGAACGGGCCCACTTACCCTAAGCGGGCGACGCGGGCCAGTCGACCCTTCCCGCTCATTGTATCGTAGTCACCCTAGAATACTCGCCTCCATTCGTAACCCCCGGAATTTTCTCCTTGAAGCATGATTCATTCGCTCTCCCGACATAAGCGTCAATTAAGGAGAACAGATAAAAATCAATATAACAGAAAATTATATCTTAACTTCAGTAAAAGTTAAACTGTAACATTGAATGATATTGTAAAATACATTGTTTAAATAAACATGCTGTTGCATACGAGATTTAAATTAAACTTTAATATAACGTTTGTCAAGGCCATTTTTTTCAATCGACGACCGATCATTTAAATTCAAACATATTTGTAACCGTATACTATTTATTCAGGAACGTTAATACTATTGTAAGCAAGCAATGTGCGCACAAGCCACAATTTTGAAGTAGCGTTTAAATAGGGGTGACCAACTGTCGTCTAACTTAAGGGTGAACATGCCACGGCTTCACGCTATATCGATAACAACCTACGAAGTTAGTTATTAATACCTTATTTAACACCGAATCTAAGTTCAAATAGTAATTAATTGCATATCATCAATACCGATTAAAAATAAAATATAATTATTAAAAATTACTAAAGATTAAAAAAAATTTAAATCAAATCAAATCGTATCCGACATAGACGGAAACGTGAAAGAATTATGACATCAAACATGGACCATGAATTTTATGTTTGTATCTATTATACTTTTGAATTCTATCGCATCTAAATAGTACGTAAGTATGTAGTAACCAGTATAATTTTTAATTGATTTCGACACGTGATTATCACTCCTGCCAATTAGCTAAGAATTCACCGCGTCTGCGCAACAATCTAAAATTAACTGCAGCCTATGTATCAAAATACCTACACGTTACTCGCCCATCTCTCAATAGTATGCCAAACACCTTCCAGCTTCTCAAAATAGCGACATAGTCATTCACATTGATTTATTTGGACGTTTCAAGTTAAATATATAAATATTTCAACCATAAGATAATTTACACATATAACATTACAAAACTATAACATAAATATAGAACATGCTGTCGCTTGCCAATGTACCTACTTTGTTGAAACCCTTCATAAAGGAATATTCCACGAAGAGTCTCAAAAGAAATGCCAAAACCGATCACTCGCTTTGAAACCCAAAATATTTTGAACGGAGCGTAAGTGATTATTCGGATGTGGTACCTCTTTTACAAAAAAAAAACCAGGATGCAGAACACTCTTGATTTTTTGTCGGCCTTGCTCTGTGTTCGGCAAAAAGAAAAAAAACTCAGACAAATCTATAAAAAGAAGTGTAGGTCGGGCCGAGTTTACCTAAGAAAGGACCCTTGTAAATCATCTGCTGTGTGAATGTATTGTATGGCAGCGCGACGAGTTGAGCGTTGTTGACTTGTGTTTATTGGCTGTCGACGCTACTAAGTGTCTGTTAAGCTATTTATTTACGAGCATTGAAACATGGTATCGTTTTAAAACTAACAAATTACATTTGGTCATTATTCGAGATTGAACAAATTACTTCATCAAAATCAGTTTCGATCATTATCTTCGTTTTTCTGACTTAAAAAACAAAAGATAAATTTTACTTAATATTGCTTAGCCAAATTTAGTAAACTTATATTGTTTTTTATGAGTTCATAACGCGTTAAAGAATATGCAGTAATACAATAGTCGCACATTGTTGCACTACTACAGAAGCAAGTAACAATAAGCCCGTGCGAGTGTTTGTCGGGCATTTGTCGAATGGGAATTATTAGGAAGGGCTCCGGGAAGGCTCGGGAATTCGCCCCAAAAGCAGTTCACATGAATCGGTCTCCCACTCCGGCGCCATACAAAAAATCAAACACATCCCGAGTGAAACACAGGGGTAACAACGCGTCACACACTATACAACCATATTGATTTTTTTCTCATTGTTCAAAATAATAAAATCTCCGAGAGCATTAAAAAAAGATCTTGCGCCGATAAAATTTGGGTTGAATATTGAGTCTGCGTTTATTAATAATCGATGCGTTAACGTGTGGAATGTAAAATGTAAGACTGCAAGGCCACTTACAATGGAATAGAAACTATTCATATCGTTGATGAAATAAAATTAACTAAATAATATGGTTGTAATATAAACATTGAAAACAAAAGGATAACGATGTCGATAAATAAGATCCATTAGTTGAGCGAAATATGTAATTAGATTTTCACTAGATTTAACACATTTATGTCGTGACACGAAAAAATATTATATTGATTTTTATATACAGTGACATGCAAATACGTTTGACCCTCATCTTGCAAAAATAATGAATGCTCGCTCTCTCAGTTGAAGTCAAAACTCTCAACGGAATACGTATAATAACACTGTCAAAAATTCACAGACGATACATATTTGTATAACATTTCAGCGGCTATGGGTGCGCCGGCGGTCCGGGCGCGATGAGCGGCGGGGGCGAGAACGGGCAGTTCGGCGCCACCGCCGCGATGGTCGCCGCGGCCACGACGGCCGCGATGCAGGACTCGCAGCCCTTCTCGCAGGTACAACATGTGTCTTTTGTGTCTGTTGTGACACGGTCTAATACAACTTATAAGCGCACTAGGTACCATAGCTGAATTTTAAATAATTTTAATCTTACTCCTCATTTGCAGATGCAAAACAACATGACTATGGGTAATCCCCAGTATAGCGCAATGAATGGCTACGGTCAACAGCGCAGTCATAACCCCGCTATGACAGGAATGGGAATGGGTGGTAATGGTGGAATGAATGGAATGACTGGTATGGGTCAGATGGGAAATGGCATGAACGGCATGAACCCAATGGCACAAATGGCTAATATGGGAATGCACGCTAATATGATGTCTTCGCAAATGGGCCCTAGTCAGATGGGTGGATCGACCAAAATCGGTCCAGGCTACCAAAGGCGGCACGCACCTTATCCGTCAGGAACAATGCTCATGGGATCAAGAAAAACTCAATACATGACTGGACAGCCAAGCTTTGGACCTGGACCTGGTCAATATACTACAGGATACGGCGGAAGACCTGGGTTTCAAGCTCAATATCCACCACAGCAAGCACTCGGACCGAGTGGCAATTTTGGTGCAGGAATGAGAGGAACTATGAGACAATCAACGCCGCCTTATTCAAGTCAAGGGCAATATTTTAATGGTGGTGTTCCAAATCAGTTTCCTCAACATCAAGCAAGCAATGTTCAATATGGTGGACAATATGGCGGACAATTTGCACAAGAAGTAGCAATGCGATCTAACATGAGTTATCAGCACAGCCCGGTTCCAGGAAATCCTACACCGCCTCTCACGCCTGCAAGCAGTATGCCACCATACATTAGTCCAAATGCTGATGTCAAGCCACCCTTTAATGAGCTGAAACAATCTATGGGCTTGCAGAGTAAGTTCCTTTTACGCTTTTAATCGTTATAAGCTACATAATGATCAATATTAAGAAGACCAAAAGGATGTTCATTTTTCAAAAATTAATAACGGGAATTATTAAAATACATATTTTTCTTTTCAGATGACGAGCTCCGGTTAACATTCCCTGTAAGAGATGGTATAATATTGCCACCTTTTAGACTAGAACATAATTTAGCAGTTAGCAATCATGTATTCCAATTAAAACCAACGGTTCACTCAACATTAATTTGGAGGTAAGTATTCCTCAATGCCTATTGCATTTTAAGGGTTACCAGTTCCAGTATAGTTGAATATCGTTTATATGTCATTTATAATTGTAAATATATATTTTCACAGATCTGATCTTGAGTTACAATTGAAATGTTTCCATCATGAAGACCGACAAATGAATACTAACTGGCCTGCAAGTGTGCAGGTCTCAGTTAATGCAACACCCTTGGTTATTGATAGAGGCGAAAACAAAACATCACATAAACCATTGTACCTGAAAGAAGTCTGTCAACCAGGCAGGAATACAATTCAAATCACTGTCTCTGCTTGTTGTTGTGTAAGCATTTAATATTTTACAACCAATATATTGATATCTTCAAGATATAAATTTGTATCTCAGGTTTGAGAAACCTAAGATACAATCTTATTTCTTGCAGGGGTCGATATTTGGTTCTTATTTGCATTGTTTATTAATATCGTCGTAACTGTGCCATTAAAAAGAATTTTCATTTTCAGTCACATCTGTTCGTTCTACAATTAGTACATCGACCGAGCGTAAGAAGTGTTTTGCAAGGGTTATTACGAAAACGTCTTCTCACGGCAGACCATTGCATTGCAAAGATTAAAATGAATTTTAATCAAACACCTAATAATCCTAACAATAACTCTAATATTTCTAACGATAGAGACAGTGTGGAACAAACAGCGCTAAAAGTATCACTAAAATGTCCCATTACATTTAAGAAGATAACATTACCTGCCCGAGGGCACGAATGCAAACATATACAATGCTTTGATTTGGAATCTTATCTGCAACTTAATTGCGAAAGAGGATCGTGGCGATGTCCGGTTTGCAAGTATGTATTTAATTAACTACATAGACGAAAAGAAACTAAGTTGTTTCTATATATATTTCTTTGTACTTTTCAATAAAATATGTAAAACATATTTTAATCTATTACAGTAAACCAGCACAATTAGAAGGCTTAGAAGTAGACCAGTATATGTGGGGTATCCTAAATACATTGAACACCTCTGATGTAGATGAAGTAACTATCGATAGTGGGGCAAATTGGAAAGCAACTAAGATTCCCGCTAATACTGGTATCAAGGTAAGCATTTTTTGCAATAATTTGTTAGAAAGACAATTTATGCATTAATAAATATTTGAAATAAGAAAAATACTAAGTAGAACAGGCAGTCTTTAATTTGATAACTGACAGAATACAGTCGGTAAAATAATATCAACAAAAAACCACCGAACGTAATAATTTGTTTAATTTAAACAATGGGAAAACATTGAGGTCCGCTCTTATACAGTGCAACATAAGTGATAACAAAAACCATTCAAAATCAAATTACAAACCCGAAGATTGAATTGACAAAGATTCAAAATGTTACCATTTAGATATGAAGGTTTTGTCAAAGAATATTTAAATGAGGTATACTTTTTTAAGCATTATTCAATATTTTTATAGCAAGAAGACGATAGCAACGATGGTAGTGGAAAAAGAGGGAAAGCTGTATCACCAGGATCCATGAGCATGCCTACAATGAATAATTGGGACATGAATCAAGCATTATCACCCTACCTACCGCCAGATATGAACACCATTGCAAGTGGATCCATGATTACATCCTACAACCAAGGCGGACAAAATAGAAACTCGGGATCAAGTAACCAAAGCTACGACTTCGGCATGAACAATGGGCCAGGCAGCAATGAGTTTGCAGGCAATGGTCCTCTTTCCCATTTGAATGAGAGCGTTAACTCTTTGGATCCACTCAATGCGATGGAAAAAAGTCTCAACGAGCAGGTTTGTATTATAATAAGTACTAGATATGTGTATGTATTATTAGATTAATTTTATTCAGAATTACAAAGATTTACCTAAATATAGGGCAAGTATAACACGATATAATATTAGCAATTTATTCTCCTGCCCTTACTCCATTCAAAGTGGGGTCGGCACAACATGTTTAAAAATTTTGTCTTATCATTTTTACGACCAGCCACCTGCCTGACGTCAACTTACCTTAGTCGTATTTTACGACACCTAGGTAAGAAAAAGGGTGGTCTATTCTACTCAGCCGAATATCACACAGCGGGTCGACTTACCTTAGTCGACTTTAACGACACCTCGTTGAGGAATGAGGGTGGTCTATTCTATTCCGCCGAATACCATACGGCGGATATTATCAATTACTGTTCACAATTAGGTCCTACAAAGCAACATACAAAAAATGTTTATCTATTCCTACGAGGAAAATGGTTTCTACAATACCATAAATTTAATAAAAATTGTTACTTGAAGATTAGTCTTTAAAAAAATACCTGGACCTTACAGATGCCTCATACACCTCATACGCCGCATACGCCTGGTTCTGCACATACGCCGGGCGGAGGCGGTGGCGCGCACACACCAGGTTCAAGCCACACACCGGGCCCACCGTCCGTTGACCACCATCCTCTTACAGATGTTGACATACCCGCAGATCTCAACTTTGATCCAGCTGCAGTCATTGACGGAGAGGGTACCGATAATCTAAACGTAAGTATTAGCACTTAAAACAAAAAATTAATAAAAATGAGCTAGAAATATTTGATTGAAATCTACTTATATACCATTGTTCAGGATTAAAAAACAAATTCATTGTCATTATAGCTCCTGCCTGAGACGAGCGTTGACCCCATGGAGCTTCTCTCATATTTAGATGCGCCAGCCCTTGGAGAACTGCTCGCGACTCCACCGTCATCCTCCTCGTCAGCAGGATCACATCCACCTAGAGCGCCTTCTTCTGATGATCTCTTAGCCCTCTTTGAATGAGCAAACGCCTATGACTGGTGGGGCTTATATGAACCCAACGAATGAAAACTAATGTGAGGTGATGCGATCTCGTTTAGTCATTCTGCTTCCGCGTGTGGTTTGCCGTTTACGGCGAAAATCCAGCTCTTCATGCAAGTGGAGCCCGACATTGTGATACTAGATTTTAGTTACTTCTCCAGCAGTGGAAATATTAAGTACCGCAAGCTTATCAGATATAATTGAGATTATCGGAGTTCATGAACACTCAATTTAGACAGAATCTCCTGAAATTGTAATCTGATTGAGAATTGCGGCATTCAATATGGTCACAACCGATGTGTGTTGTTGAAACAACGGCACAGGAGAATATTTAGTAGGTATAATATTTTAGGTAATATCGTATTAAGGCGAGGCGTGGGCCGCGCCGGCCATGCACTGCGGTGTCGTGCATGTATAGTTCCTCGCACTGCCGCATACGGTGGCGCACCTAAGCTCCCTATATTCTAAACTCTAGTTTAAACTATAACACAAATTAAAAATAATATAATATTGATTCAACTTATTCGATTTGATAATATCATCATGAATTTGATTTGTGTCCGTATTTTGTGAATAGTTCACCAAGTGTATATAGAAGAGTTTATTTTATTCATATTCGTTATTTTGGTGGAGTAGATGAGGACGTCGTGCCGCCTGTACATATAGGATAAAGCGACGCGACGGTCGCGGGAGGCATCATGAATCTTATAGTTCCTATTTAATGCGAGTGAACTATAATGTTCATATGCCGTTTATTGTAAAATATTCCTTGACGTTTTCGCATATTCTGCATTTTTAAATCATAAGATAGGATACGTGAGTATAGCGCTACTCGCTTTTTGGGTGATATATTCTAAATGAGTTGTTTTAATCAACAAACTTATTGTAACAAACTAGTTGTTACTTAACTATATTGTAAATGTGAGTGCAAAATTGAACTCTGTTAAATTATTTTGCGTTACGTGAATCGAGAATGATAGAAATATATTTTAATTTCTAAAAGAGTAATGAACTGTATTATTTGTAAATAAGAAACTAGTTAAGTATATTATATTATCTAGTTATATTTAGGACAACATGGCAGATACTTATATGATGGCCAGTTTTAGTGTAGTATTACTAAATTAAAAATCTACACATGGTTTTACATGTACATACAAATTACAAATACCATAATAAACATGTCTACATGCGTTCAGAGTGCAGATGTACTTAAAATGGGACTTACGAACTTTTTTATAAATAATTTTCTAAATAAGGTTAGAAAAATATAATAGTCAAATACTAGATTAGTAAATATTGATGCTTCTCTAAAAAAATTTCCTTTCTTTATTTTGATATTTCTTTACTATCTTTCTATTTAATTTCTATCTAATTAGATAAAAATCTCAAGGTCCAATTGATCAATGTCTATGTAACTTGGAAAACACGTGAGTTGGGAGACTTAACATATTCTGTACTCTGAAACGTTTATTCACTTTTGATCCTGGAATATTATGCTAGAAAAATATAATTTTCTCAGTCTCTGCTCATCTTGATTCAACATTACATTACTTATGATTCATAACTAAAAGCAATAATCAATTGATACAAATATATATATACATATATTATCTGTAGTTGTATAAAATTATATATTTCTATTAACTGTTGAATTACTGATATATAATGAGAAAATTGTGATGAGCATTGCATTGAAGATACATTTCACATATTTTCAAATGTTTGGTTCTTTATAATATATATGTATGTATAGATAAACTTACATAACAGTTAATAATTTGTAATTGTCTTTACAAATATAAATAAAGTTGAAAATAAATAAATCTAAATGGAATTAAGTTCCCGAAAAACAGTTTGTAATTTCTTTACTGTTACTAACAGGAAGAGATAAGATAATGTAATAACACATATACTTGTTTGTAAGGATCTTGTCTCAGTCTGTTTGAAATAAAAAGCATTAGCTATTAATTTAAATGTTTGAAAATTTACTATCATATAAAAATATTCAAGATCAGTTTATTATTATTCTCTAACTTAGAGTTGTATGTAAAACTACTCACTAACTTTTGTAAAAAAAATTGGTGATTTTTGCATCTTTACTTCATGCTATATTTATGGACGCCTCTTTAGAGTTAGTCAACTATTATGGAAACAATAAAATAAGTATAATAAAGCTGTGGTCAATAATAAAAAAAATATGCTTTTCATGTGGATTTATGCAGCTGTAATGAAGTTAACATGTGAAATTGATCACAGCTTTAACTTTTATCTACATACTTTTAAGGGACCTTCAATTCCAGTTAGCTAGTTATATTTATTATAGTGAATATTCCTATTGGATGGATCATGTCATTTAAGATTTTTGTGTGACCAAATAATTTTTCTACTAATTTTACCTTTGTAGGGTGAAAATAAGGATTTGTTTATATAAAATGGAAAATATCATAAAAAATGAATAGCATATCACATGATCAGAAAACAAAAATCATGATGTATGATTCATCCAAAAGAGTAAATTATTACAATTTATTTTATTGAATATTGTAATGAACCCCTGTCAAGTAAAGTAGTATTTATTGTATGGTCGTGCAAACTTAAGGAACAGCATTTGGAAATAAGTGAAGAAAGAATTCAAATTAATATAACCATGGTTTCAAGTTAATGAAATGCCAAACAGTTCTGTAGCAGTAAACTTTTACCACAATCATGTTTATTCAGATTGGTATTCACTGAAATTCATTTTGAAATGTATAAAATGGGAAACATAACATTTTTTATGTTATTGAAAATAAAATGAACCTAAAACATTAACATAGATCTTTTATTTTTATTTCTGATATCTTTATGTGGTTTCAAGAGAATTTAAATTTGCAGGGAATATAGCTTGAACATTAAACTAACAAAAAAGATTATTGGCCCAATACATCATACCTATTAATTTATACTTAGTTTTTCTTATAATTTGCTATTGAAGGAATTTAAGGGAACAATATTTTATTTTCATGAATTAATTTTTAAATTAAATACCATACATATTATTTGACTATGAATTTCAATATTTTCTGTACAGTATATTTACATATTAAATAATAAGACATCATTTGAATATTTTATAGAAGAAACTTTTGTTAAAAATTTGAGTATCATGTTAATAAAATATATAGAGAAAAACATCAAGGACTCAGTATATTTTGGAATATGTTAAACCTAGTACATACTACATATAGTACATGGTATAGTGTTTTAAATCTCTAGTGACAGTTTTTTTTGCCAACAGTAGTACTTTTAACGAAGAATATTAAAATCTACCAAACAATATGCATTAAAGCAAAGAGAAATTTCCCTTGGGATATGTCAATATGAAGCAAAATCCAATATCTTCATATATGCTGAATCAAAGCAGTAGTAAATTTCTGGTTGGAATATGTGTAATACAAAACTAACATAACTTGCTAAAAAGTTTTCCAAATACAAGTGCTAACAGTTGTTTTTAAACAAAAAAAAACTTACGTTTGTCACATACCAAATTAATAAAATTATTGCAACACCGTTAGTGTCAATAACTTTAAACAGTTGAAATATGTTGGAATAAAGTATTCTCGACTTCCTCCCTCTATATTGAAAGAAATAATTAAAAATAAGAAAACTTAATTAGATGTATCATATCATAAATAGGGCGCACAAAAATATATTGATATGTCAATTTGACATATATGCGATTCGACTATCGATACTAGTGCTGTATCGATAATAAGAATTTATTGTGATCTTTCATAATTGTGTTATAAGAAGAGCACAAACTTTTGTGTTATTCTTTCAACCCATGCTGAGAATCAACGCAGCAGAATATCTCTAAAACTGTTAAATAATCTTTTTTGAAAATATTGTGTGGTCCATTGCCTAAGTCGAGCGTTCAGGAATAAAAAAATGATCAATTCAAAGTATTTAATCATTTATGTAATAGACACAAAACATTTATATTTACCTAGTCTAAATTTTCAATATGTTTTAAATAGCTGATTTTTATATGATTAAAAATGTATAATTGATATAGTATAGATTACTGAATATATGTATAACATTAATTAAGACCTCTCTTGTTTAATATATTAGGCAACGCACTGGACCATCGACGATTATTCCAAATTGTAGCGCAAATCGATTAACACTTCCTCAATTCCGATTTTACCCATTTTATCCTGTAAAATTATTTTAGATAGTTTTTATTCGCTCTTCTACGATATTTAAAATTTATATTGGTTTATTTCCAAAAATAACATTTGGTAACTCCTTAAATCTTACAGTAACTAACAGTTAAAAATATTATACTTAAAACTAGTATCATAGGATGTATATTGTATATCCTCTATTACTTCTTTGATTTTCAGGCGTAAAATAGGTAATAAAATAAAGTTTTGTTCTCGTGACTTTTATGTGTGTGTTTTGTGATTGGAATATTTATTTTATCATTTCATGACGTTACATAATACCTAAAAATTAAAAATAAAATAAGGGACCAATATCATTGTTTCCAATAACATTGCGAGGTTGTACCATCACGTATATCGGCATCTGATTTTGCAGTTCGAGTAACAGGACATATTATCACAGAGTTATTATACTGGGAGCCAGTCTAAAATATGTTCATCAAAAAAAAGAGTAAGCAAATTCCTTTAAAAAAAATATAAGTATGGGCCTGTCATTTTTCCACACTTATTATTTGTTGGACACTTGCACTCTCAGATCTCCCTATGGCTTCTCTACTCTATGTATATTATAATAAAGATGCAACAACAAAAATGTGTATTATGCTTGAAATGCACGTTTATTTCCTGTAGCGCTATAAAAATATTTTTATAATATGTAATTCACCTCTCAGTGCAAAGGAGCACGTTAAAGATGTTAAAAAGTATCGCAAAAAAATTTTTAGCTGTTTTTAAATATTAAATAGAAATAAAGTGGATGGTATGACCTAGCAGCTAGAGCGTCAACTATTAATTATTTGTTTAGCAGTAACATTCCAAGTTGGTTACAAAAACTTACAAAAGTTTAGTCAAAATCTGAATGTAGAGATAATTTAAATATCGACCTAACTTTTATGGTTCGAGCACCATAATCTTTTTTTTCTTAGATTGTTGTCACTTACATTTAATACATGTTTCGTTATGTTTTTTTTTAAGCAAAGTTACTATTTTTATAACTTTGCATAGTAAATATATATAGTATAGTATAATTATCAAATATCTGATTAATTACCAGGAATGTTAAATATCGAACAATTTAAATATTGTTTATGAACTGTCAAGTAGACATAATTAAATTTTGTTTTAACACGTTTCGGTATACAATTTCGATAGTTCTGTAAAATATTAAAAGCTACATTCATTACATTACAATGGAAAAACATAAATTTTAAAATTATGGCCACGTATTTATTTACATATTAACAATATAAATGAAAAAAATGTACATATTTAGTCGATGGCGGCTAAATATACTAAATGACCGAGTTCCTTACTTTCTAATTAAAATAAAATATATTTTTGGTAGAGCTGTTGTTGTAAAGTTCTAAAGTTGTATTTTGTTGATCATAATAATCTTCGATACTTAATACAAATATACATACAACACACTAAATAAAAAAATCTTTTATGACAATAAAATAGCTATATATAAATAACAATAGAATAGAGTTATTTAGCAAATAACTTTCAATATTTTCGCGCACGCAAGGAAAGCTTTAAATTTTGCCGTTTTCGTAATATTTTTATTGCTGCTCTTCTATTCTTCTTATCATAATGTTATATAGCCTATAATAGCCTTCCTTGGCAAATGGACTATCTTATGTCCAAAGAATTTTTCAAATCGGTCAAGTAGTTCCTGAGATTAGCGCGTTCAAACAAACAAACTCTTTAGATTTATGTATATTATATAGATAGATATGTCGATCAACGATATTATAATTATTAGGGAACACATTTTAATTACTATTATTTAGATAGATTTTATAACTCTGGTGTATAGTTCATATTGTGATGGAATACTGCCAATCCTTCACCCATTGTCCAAAAGCATTAACTGGTTCTGCTTTGCTATAAAACAAAAATAATGATAAAATTATTTTGCTATAATCTGCAATAAAGTAAATAAAAAAAATATATAATACTAAATGTAGAGAGTGGACATTTCTTACCAAGGTGTCGCAAAAGGCGACTCAGGTAAGTCGACCCGCCGTGTGGTTTCTGGCTGAGTAGAATAGACCAACCTCATTTCTTACCGAGGCGTCGTAAAAGCGACTAAGGTAAGTTGATCCACCGTGTGGTATCCGGTTTAGTAGAATAGACCACACTCTTTCTTACCGAGGTGTCGTAAAATACGACTGAGGTAAGTTGACGTCTGGCTAGCGGCTGGTCGTAAAAACGCAGACTAATCATGTGACAGCATGCTTATAACATGTTGTGCCGACCCCACTAAGAGTGGGATAAGGGCAGGAAGATGATGATGATGATGGCTAAATGTAGAGTGGACTATTCGTGTTCATACATATCGGTAGGTATATGTAGGATGCTAAGGATCATCAGTATAGGAAGAATCCTGCATGTATCGGGTATTAAAAGGGATAGTCCACATTCTAGTCTACTTTTAACATTATAATATATCTTTTATTTACTTTATCGCGCATTATATCAAAACAATTGTAATGTTATTTCTGTTATTTCTGTTATTTCTGTATTATGGATCTCTGAAAAGCAGCGCCTTATTCTATAAATTATCTAGGTATACTAATATATAAAGCTGAAGAGTTTGTTTCTTTCTTTGTTTGATTGATTGTTTGAACGCGCTAATCTCAGGAACTACTTGACCGATTTGAAAAATTCTTCCAGTGTAATATAGTCGATTTATTGAGGAAGAGCATAGGCGACTATATATATAGCGATATATGAGATTAGATGAGTAGGAGAGGAGCAGCAATAAAAAATAGTACGAAAACGGCAAAGTTTAAAGCTTTTCTTGCGTGCTCTGAGTAAACGGTAATCATGTCAATCAAAAATCATGTACTACAAAATTGTTCCCATCTAAAAGTTCTAAATAAAAGTCCGCGACAGCATATGTCTAACTTTTAAGGTTAACCTACTTTAACTATTTTTATGGTTATCAAAAGACTATATTATTAAGGTTTTAATGTTTCCACACGGGCGGAGCCGCTGGCGATTGTTAGTTAACTTATAAAAGTCATTATACGCAGCATTTACGTGGAGACTAGTCATCTCTTCTCCACAATCTAGAACAAAGGATAAGCAAAAGTCATCAAATAATGTTTTCATGTACATTTTTTGTGCTCAGCAAAGTAGGTATAAAAAATTATAGTTTAATAAAGCCACATTTAATAGACTGCATTTCGACACCTGATATTGCTTAATATTTATACTCAAAGACGTCGAACTAAGAATAAGTAAGGCAACAATGAAAAACGTAACATAAATATATAATTGTTACGCAAGGTAAACGATTACGCAATTGAAATACTTACTAGTAAAATTTAGGGCTATAATTTTATATTATCATGCCTAACTGTCTTATATAGATGCCTTTTGTATCATTATTAATAAGGCTTTGATATTGTAAGCTGATTTTATAAGCTTACTTTGAAACTCTACACCTAATGTAGGAAAAACTTCACCATTCTCAAGTCTCACTCACACATGCGAGGATTATACACACGTGCCGCGTTCTATACATTTATAATACAACCTTTAGTGATTGGACAGTCCACAAAACGACGGGTCTCAGGCAGGTATCGCGCCTTGCCTTACCGGTTGAACGACACGAAACGATCGAACGAACCTCTTATTTTAATAAAACGAACAGCTTTAGAACTCTTAGACTAAACTTGAATGTGATTAAAAGCCACGATTTAGTAACTTAGTTTACTTAGTGGTGTAAGGAAACCTTAAGTTCTTTTTGTTCTACACAGCGATAAGATGTTTATATTGACTAAGTTTTTATGTGTGTGCATGAAACATATTACCTATAGGAGATATTAAGTTTGGTATGTATTTCCTTTTATATATTTTTAAGATTAGAATACAACAAATATTTTTATATCAAGGCGAAATTCATACTTAGGAATGTGTTGTGAATGTAAGCACGTAGGTACTTGAATTTCTAGCTATTTGGCATGACTTCAAAGTTGCCTTTGTCTTGTTTGATTTAAAAATTCGAAATATATTGCAGCTTTGTAAAATATTATCGCGTTACGTAAATATTAATATATATGGGAAGGGATGAGTTACATATTTGTACGTGTAATAATAACTTTAATCACGACTTTGTAAGGTGTTAAACACAAGAGTCGTTTTATGGATTTTCAATATTATTAGTTTTTACGTGATATTTACTAGAATATTTTCATTTATGTTGAATATTTTGTACAAAGAAAAGAAGATGGATGATATGGCGTATAATTATGTATAACTGAACTGTAATTTTATGTCTTTATGTAATATTTTTTATGATTGACCTTTTGATCGTATAGGTTAATGGTTGAACATGTTGAAAGGTAAGTATCCGTACTAAGTTATACCCGAGACTTTGTTTATGCGTTAAAAATAAAATTTTATTTTTTCTGTTTCCTAAAGAAGAAAGAAGAAAATTTTCTTCTTATTTTAACATAATTATTTTATCCTGTACTTGAGCCCGGTACATATGCATCAATTGTACTAAATTTTATCAACATTGGTCCAGTAACTTAGCCGTGAATTCTTAACAAATAGCCTGGCAGATTATCGTATTTATAATGTTTGTATGGATAAGTATCACGAATTAGAAATCTATCATTATTATAAGTTCGATTCTGGTATATAAAGAAAAGAACACACAGAATGCCCTATAAAAGTTTCCGATTACAAAGACAGCAACAAGAATTACGTATCTCATTGTTAAATATAAACTAACCTGAGTATAACTTGACTATAAAGTTGTGACTTAATAATGAGCAAAAAACCCTTAAAGTATATAATTAACCTTCATGAAGGGTATAATGTAATTGTTGCTGTTATTCTTTATCTACTGGATAGCAAATACGTATTTCAAAATGGCTGCGATTTTTTTTTTTACTTTATAGAGACATTTATCTGCTACTTAGTTTATTTGTCGGTTAAATATCCAACACTTCATCAGTAACTTGTGAAACAGGCCCTAAGTTTAGTAACTCTATAGATAACAATTGAATGGATAAATCTGTCCAGACTTGGAAAAAGGAGAAACAAATACATTTTCACGTGAATTTTTATTGTATGAAGTATTATTGTAGCTTTTATATACCTATTGTTTAAAATATTCACGTGTGGTCGGAAATTATATATATTGATTTAAGAATTTAATAAAAATGTAACAAAAAATCTCCTATATAAAACAGACGCTGCGTCAATTTTTTCAGAGACGATAAATTAATTTAGATATCTAAACTAGTGGTATAGTATTTGTGAAGTGCACAATAATTTTTGGTCTGAATTTTAATTTATACTTGTGTATATGGTTTATTAGTACAAGAGATAAAACTTTACGGGCTAACTTTTATACATTTTTTTGTTCAGTTATTGTTTGTTTGTTCGTAATTTCTTTAGTGCCCAAATTTAAGTAAATATAAAAATGTTAAAAAACAACGTAATGTGCAATAGCGGGCTTATTTCAAAATCGGAATCTCTTCCAACTAACCAGACTTAAAAAAAGAGTATTGTATTGTATAGTTTATTGGAAAAACTAATTCTTTAAAGCACTTGCATGTTATTAAAAAAAAATTTGTAACACTAAATAAACTACTGTAGCGGATGGCTACAAAAAGGTCATTGCAAATACGCAGACGCGAAACTAAACCTTATCTCTTATCCATCTTGAGCAATGTCCATTCACCTTCAAATTGCAAAATACCTGTTTTTTCATATGTTTTTTCTTTATTTGTTATATCCATTTTCTGTTATACTTAATAGTTTAGTTCTTTATACCCAAGATAACCTTCGTTGGTGCTTCATTCTCGCGCTTATCAAATATAGTAGTCTAATAGTGATATATCGAAATTTGGCTATGTTTGTAGCAAGCAGTAAAGCACTCGAGCGGTACATACAAGAAATGATGTCATTATTTTATCATACTGTATGTGTAGGGCAAAATATCAAGTGATTGTCCTTTCATCTAGTGTCCCTGAATAAAGCTTTCAGGGGAAAGTGATTTGATTATATGCTTTTTTTAATATCAATGGCATTACTACAATGTGAATCGTATGGTAGTATAATCTCTATTTTATCTTCGACTCTATATTTTATCTCTTTCTTTCTCTTTATATTTCTATATTCTATCTTCGACTTTACCAGTTTTTGACTCCGACAATTTGGTTCCGACAAAAAAGCAGCAATACGTTTTTCATTCAGTTTATAAAACCCTTAATAAAGAAGTTCTAGATCACTCATCGCAATCGCTATGCAGCACGACAACCCTAAAGTTAACTTGAAATTCTCACAGTAATACGAAAAACTAACTTTTTAGTTAGTTTTTCACAACAAAAATTAACTCATTAGGGCGATACGGTTAAGAAGGTTGTACTCTCGCTTCCATTAATAGAACATAATAACGGACATTATTATTTTAACATGATTTTTGGGGTATTATTAAATACTTCCAGATTCGTAAGTATTATCAGACAAATAACTGATCTATTCATTAGTTTATTTACTGGTATATTGGTACAAGTTATGAAATATCAGTTTAGTTTATTTCGTCGTGAAAAACGTTTACTAATTTTTGTCCAAAATCAAAGTATTCAGTAAATTAAGTGTTATACGTTTATTATAAGTAATTTATAGAATTAGGCGTTACTTTGCGGAGATCCATAATTCAAAAGTAATAATAAAATTATTTTGCTATAATCCGCGATGCTAAATGTAGAGTGGACAATCGGTTATCATACCTTTTTTACGAATCCTGCATGTATCAGGTATGATAACCGATTGTCCATTCTACATTTAGCATTATATATATTTTCTATTTTACTTCATCGCGGTTTATAGCAAAATAATTTTATTATTACTTTTTTATTATAAGAATTATACGTAGAATAATGCATTTGCAGTCAACCGTTCGTCTATATACCGTTATAAAGGATCAAGATACTACTAGTTTGCCTTATAGAGAATCTCATAATAACTATGGGAGGAACGTACAATGTTATGATTCACTGACATGACGCATACATTTATCGGAAAAAACAGATGAATGTCCTTAACGATATTAGTAAAATCAATTATTTTTCACATACAGCGACTTTAATCGACGTCATTGTAACAAAAATCTAGAAATTATATAACTACAAATTCCTTTCTTACTGGGGTGTCGTAAATTCCAAAGGCAAGTTGACGTCAGGCAGGCGACTGGTTGTAAAATACGTAGCCAAATCATGGGGTCGGCACAACATGTCTAAGACATGTTGTGCCGACCCCAGTCAGAGTCCCCCCCCCAGTCAGCGTCGGTTCTGGGCACTCTCCAAAGCGGCGCTTGGTAACTTTGACCAACCATCACTTCCACCGTTACGCACTGAGAACAACGCACTGGCCCACACAGCAAACGAGAAAGCTGATCTTTTGAGGAATTTCTTTGCCTCAAACTCGACTATGAATGACCAAGGAAACCCGCCGCCTACTATCCCGAGGTGTCAGAGCTCAATGCCAGATATTAAGTTCAGCCAAAAAGCTGTTCGGCGAGCTCTGTTTTCCTCGGATATTCATAAGTTGAGTGGGCCAGACGGTATCTCTCCAATTGTGCTTCGAATGTGCGCCCCCGAGTTAACTCCTGTGCTAACGCGTTTATTTCGGCTCTCATACTCACAAGGCATAGTCCCAGATATATGGAAGTCAGCCCTGATCCATCCGATCCCTAAAAAAGGCGATGCTTCAGATCCAGCTAACTACAGACCTATTGCTATTACCTCCCTTATTTCCAAAGTTATGGAGATGATTATAAATCGTCAGCTTCTGTCATATCTTGAGGATCACGAGCTGATCAACGACCGTCAATACGGTTTTCGACACGGTCGATCAGCAGGTGATCTTCTGGTCTACCTGACTCACCGTTGGGCGGCAGCAATAGAAAGCAAGGGAGAAGGTCTCGCAGTTAGTCTGGATATGGCGAAAGCCTTCGATCGTGTATGGCATAGGGCACTTCTTTCGAAGCTACCTTCCTATGGGCTTCCAGAAAGTCTGCGCTTTTGGATCTCCAGTTTTCTCACTGGACGTAGCATAAGTGTCGTTGTCGACGGATTCTGCTCGAATCTTAAGCCAGTGAATGCTGGGGTTCCCCAAGGTTGCGTGATATCCCCTACACTGTTTCTTCTGCATATCAATGACATGTTAGATGATGCTAATATTCACTGCTATGCAGATGACAGTACAGTGGATGCCACATACACCGGTAGCGCAAGCCTTTCTTGGAATAAGGTCGACGAGTGCCAGGAAAATCTTGTGTCTTCTGTTGAAGCCACCTTACGGAAGATCTCCGACTGGGGTAAACTAAACTTAGTTATAACCCCCAGAAGACACAAGTTTGCGCGTTAACTGCTAAAACATCGCCGTTTATCGCGTCACCGTCTTTCGAGAATACTCTTTTAGGTGTTTCGAGTAGTATCGAAATACTGGGACTCGACATCTCCAATAGTTGCAAGTATCGCGATCACTTGGAAAGGAAGGCTAAGTTGGCCTCTAAAAAATTGGGTGTTATCAATAGAGCGAGACAATACTTCAAGCCGGCCCATAGACTTGCGCTGTATAAAGCACAAGTCCGGCCTCACATGGAGTACTGTTCTCATCTCTGGGCTGGTGCACCCCAGTACCAACTTAAGCCATTCGATCGCATACAGCGCAGAGCAGCTCGTATTATTGGGGACAAGGTGATTAGCAAACAGCTGGACTCTTTAGCGATGCGTAGAAACGTGTCTTCACTGTGCGTTTTCTACCGCATCTTTCACGGAGAGTGTTCCATTGAACTGCATGACCTGATTCCTGCCGCTAAATTCCATAACCGTACTGTACGTCACAGATTAAAATATCATCCTCACCATCTGGATGCGTGGCGATCCACCACAGTACGGTTTTCAAATAATTTCTTTCCACGCACCACCATTTTATGGAACGATCTCCCTTTGGCGGTGTTCCCGGATCGGTACGATATAAGTACCTTCAAAAAGCGTATTTTCCACTTTTTTAAAGGACAGCAACACCCTCGCGCTGCGAGAGGTCGTGGGCGGCGGTGATTACTTGAGGTGCACCGCATGCTCGTTTGCCATCCTATTCCATAAAAAAAAAAAGAGTGGGGTAAGGAAAGGAGAATGACGACCTAAAGCCATGGAAGTAAGGATAAAAGACAAGTGCAATTGTTACAGCATAAGTAAAGTGTCTCACTTACATGAAGCATAGGCTGTAGAGTTGAGTTCTAGTTAAGTCCTTAAAGTTTAAGGTTATTCACAAAAATGCTATGTTGTTAATGGTTTCATTTTAAGGGCCTGTTTCACAAGTTACTGATAAAGTGTCGGATATTTAACCGACAAATAAATTAAGTAGTAGATAAATGTCTCTAATAAGATACTATAAATAGTGAAAAATTAAAAAAAAATCGCGGCCATTTTGAAATAGGTATTTGCTAATTAAAATATAAACAACCGGGTCACATCGCGATAACCTCGAGTTACCTCGAGTAGGTATTTGCTATCCAGCAGATAAACAAAATAACAGCTACATGATCTATCAGTTAACTTTTTAGGGACTTTAAGAGATAAGCCTATCAGAAACCCGAGAAACGCAAATTTCCGAAATATGTATCAAATATGTTCCGAATAAGTTAACTGACAGTTTATTGGTAACTTGTGAAACAGGCCCTAAACAAAAAATACTGTTACTATTTGAAACGTAAGCTTGGCCTATTTTAGTGTCGTGTTTGCATTCAAGATCAATAACAAATTATTAACTTGCCTTTTTTTACGATAGCCCAATTACTACAAGTTGCTTTGTTGAATTGTTGAATGTTGTTGTCACCTTCCAGTTATGCTGGCGGGAATTTCCGCTACTTGTCATTTCTAACAGTCGTCGAGTCGTCAAGCTTCCCGTACCACTTTCAAAACCGTTAGACGAGGAGTTATGTTAGAGAGTATCTAATTTAGGTTTACCACGTATTTACAATTATTAATTTCTATAATATATTTTATAATATTATCACTAGTATTATCACTAATATTTTACATAGTAAATCGCTTGTGCACGATTTTAATTATTGTAAAATTATTATAAACTAAATACTCATATATTTCTTTTGAAGTCACGAAAAAGATGACGATTAATTATTCTAGATAACTTATATTTAGTTGTCATATTTTATATATATTTATTTCTAAAAAAATCACAACTATATTGTACGAATATACAAGTACTTGGCTACTATTATGTCTTTATAAAATATTTACTTAACGTGATGTTGCCTAAATGATTTGTAACCCTGAAAATTAAATAATAATCCTTACTGTAAAAGCTCGTTATTAGCTTCTATTTCAAATTGACACTGAGAAAAGATAGAAAGAGAAAATATAATACGAGCTCTACCTACGATATAGTCTGCGATACAGTCTACGATATAGTGGAATTTCAACCAATAAGTTCCGTATATACATACATCACTCCAGGTTTGCAAATTAAACATCTGTGTGTCAAATTCATTCAAATTTTATACAAACTTTTTCAGCGGTTTTACCCTGACTAAGTTGCAAACATTAAAACATAAATATTCATATAATATTAATGAGAATTTTTATTTATTTACAGCAAAAATGTACAAGTTATATCTATCTTAAATTACTTACACGCTAGGACTATACAAATCATGCCCACGTGGAATGGTCCCAAGAATGCTGGCAGCGTTTCCGCGCTGAATCGCTAAGCTGATTCTTTGTGCGAAAAAGGAGCCAGCCCTCTTGTCACCTGAAGAGGCAATCAACCGAGGTGTTAAAACGGATAAAATTTTTTTTGCACTTTGACTCCATGGCCCTAGGGTCTCGACTGCAAACGGCACAAATATATAACTCTCGATGAGAGATGCATACTTCCGCCGTTTGCCGGTTTCGGCCATTTCCGCCGCAGCTCCAGGTCTTGACGCTGTTTCCCTGATATGGGACGAGGCTAACGTATCAACGCATGTTGCGTCCCACATTAGGGCCCGTCCCCGTTCCCAAAGAACCAGCGTCAAGCCGTCTGGTCTCTTGCCATCATCGCGACATATCCCGGAAGGCTCGAGAAGAGCAGGAATGTCGATGGTGGCAAGAGCTCTTTTGATGGTATCATTAAGAGAACCATGACGGAAAAGCCTACCAGAGCTCCTATGGCATGAAAGCCCGTGTATGCCAAAAGTGTCTACCTCTTTTCCACATGGACATCGGTGCTTAAGGCACAATGTGGTTCCCAATCTGAGACCTAAAGCTACTCTGAAACTTTCGTTATCTAATAGTGTACCAAGATTTTTAGAAGGGAGAGCATGTAGCCAATAACCAGATTCTTTTTCCGATAAAGCTAGAAGCCTAGCTCGGTCTCGGTCACTCGAAAGATTTTGTACCAAATTTTCATGTGTAAGCTGAACCAATGGCACATCCCAAAGTTTTTGTGTGGTACATTCCTTCGGGATGTTATCATTGGGGCAGCTGATTTTCCAACTATCTAAAGCCTCTGTAGCATAGCACAACGAAAATAAATTTGGTTGTAAAATTTCAGAACTAAGTTTTTTAACACTATGCACAGAGGCCAGAAATGCCGGAAGAGCAACACTTGAAATTTTTCTCACGCCGATGCCACCATATTTCACCGGCAAAGTAGCCTGATTCCAAGAGTTATTGTCAAAAGACAAATTCAAAATGTTTTCTAATGCATTTTTTAAGGTGGCATCTATATTATCGAGTAAACCAGGATATTTCCAAATTGGGCTGGCACGAAGTATATAGGTAAATTTAGGTACAAAAAGGCAAAATTTTAAAATCGTAAATGCAATGTGGGAATTTAGTATGCCCAATTTGTCTGTATTGTCCGAAAACATACAGTATATACAGTTTATATAATTAATGAGTATATAAACTGTATATATAGCGGAAATAAACACATCTCTTTCATGTCAGAAAATTACTCCTTAAAATAGAACGTAGGGTATTTTGCATAACATACCTATTTTACATGAGTAAAAAATATGCTTCTTTTTATGCAATCACTTTTGTGAGTAATATAATTGCTTTAACTATTTATTTCACCTCGCTAAGATCGTGATAATATATCGGCACGAATCGGCATGAAAACTTGCGAGTGCGACCTACCACTTACGCAAACTAACAAAAACTCACAGACCATAAAATAGAACTATAATTAGTTATTTATTTACTAAAGAAAGATATTGGTCGCAATTATATATTAATAATATAATAATAAATTTATTTTCCGCATTGATTGCCAATTTAATAGGTCACATTAGACGGGTATTAAAATTTTATACAACGATTATAAAATATATTGTTATCACTTTTCTTTATCCTCCTGTCCTTATCCCACTCTAAGTGGGGTCGGCACAACGTATCATAAAAATGGTGCCACATGATTTGGCTTCGTATTTTACGACCGGCTTCCTGTCTGATGTCAACTTACCTTAGTCGTATTTTATGATACCTTGCTAAGAAAATGGGAGGTCTATTCTACTTAACCGGCGCACCACATGGCAGACTTAGTCTTACCTTAGTCGCCATTTACGACACCTTGGTAAAAAATTAGGGCGCTCTATTTTACTCAGCCGGATACCACACGACTAATTGTCATCACTATTTAATTTGTTATAAACTCTAATCAAAATAATAATTAAAATTTTAATCCGGTATACATTTTATTTTTAATTTATCAATGCTAATTATTTAAATTCAAATGAACACACAATTTGAAATAATAGTAATAAAAATAAAAACATTTGAAATTATTAAAAAATTCATTATTTCAAAGCCTTTTGAGTGTTAAGAAAAAGTTAATACTCAATGAATTTAATCTCTTTTTAGTTTGTATGTCACATATTTTTTTTCACAAGAAACAATATATTTATTAAATAAGTTTGATGGATCTTCCTGACGATAAAACATGTTTAGCAACAGACTGGCAACGAATTCAAACACGTTGATATATCTTTGTATAATCTGGTAATTCCTCTTTAATTGAGGTAAAATACTAAAATTAAGCTTCCTGCATTTTTCATTCAAATTTTCTATAAAGCTACGATATATACTATGCCTTTTAATTTCTATAATAATTATAGTACGTCCTATTCTAATATACTCTTTCACGAGCAATAATATATTAGATATTTCTGACGATATGGTGTGGTATCCGACTAAATAAATATTACCACCCTCATTTTTTACCGAGCTGTCGTAAAAGGCGACTAAGGTAAGTCGACCCGCCGTGTGGTATCCGGCTGAGTAGAATAGACCAACCTCATTTCTTACCGAGGTGTCGTAAAAGGCGACTAAGGTAAGTTGACCCACCGTGTCGTATCCGGTTTAGTAGAGGAGACCACTCTCTTTCTTACCGAGTTGTCGTAAAATACGACTGAGGTAAATTGATGTCAGGCAGGCGGCCGGTCGTAAAAACGCAGCCAAATCATGTGACAGCATGTTTATAACATGTTGTGCCGACCCCACTTAGAGTGGGATAAGGGCAGGAAGATGATATTTCTGACGATAAAACATGTTTAACAACAGTTTAGCAACGAATTCAAACACGTTGATAATTCTTTGAACATATAATCTGGTAACTCTGGTAAGCTTTCATTCAAGTAAAGGACTAAAAGTTACGCTTGATGCGATTTTTCAGTGAAATTTTTGTCTGTTAAACTACGATTTACATAACACTACTTAATATACAGGCTTCCCTCGTCAGGGATCCGGCAGAAAATCAGCGTTGCTGGTATTTTTACCTCCAACACTAAACTGAGCCAGAACCTTTTCATTGGCACGACACAATCTAAATTCACCTTTTATATAATTTTTCGTTGTTAGGTATTGCTTCTCTTTGTGTGTAAATTGTTTATTCTGTGTTGTGTGAATAAATAAAGCTATTCTATTCTATTTATACTATGCCATTTGATTTCTATAATATTCTGTAATGAATCAATCAAACTATATTCATACAGCGGCTTATGTGTGAATAAATGTATTGGTTGGGCAATACAATTATGTATGCGACTCAGAACTTACACGTATGGTGGGAGGACATTGCCCTCGGCCGCCTTCGTTCCCTCTCTTCCAACCTCTTTCAATAAACAGACAAAAATATTTTCTTTTATTGCTATATTATATATAGGGCGGCTGGAAGGGATCGCTTATAGCGATAAGCTTTCCTATATATACTTTGTTTTAATTTAATTTTTATATATTAACTGTTTTTACATAAATAAATAAATACAATTTATTAGATAAGTATATGTGATGCCTTATATTTTTATTAAAGAAAATCACATTTGCATTACAGATATTGTTAATAGATAGATAACTTGGTCGTGACGACATAAGATGTCCTCTTGTTCTTATCTCACTCTAAGTGGGGTCGACACAATATGATTTAAACATGTTGTCATATGATTTAGCTACGTATTTTACGACCGGCCGCCTGCCTGATGTCAACTTACCTTAGTCGTATTTTACAACATCCAAGATGTTGTAAAATACGACTAAGGTAAGTTGAAAAAAGGGCTGTCTATTCTACTCAAACGGATACCATATGGTGGGTTAAGTCACCTTAGTCACGTTTTACAACAGTTCGCAAAAATGGGTGGTCTATTCTATTCAGCCGGATACCACATGGCGGGTCGACTACGTCAGTCGCCTTTTACGACACCCTGGTAACAAATGAGCGTGGTCGGTATTCACCCGGATACCACACGGCGTAATATACTAATGTGACGACTTAAGTCGACTTAAGACACATTATGTGAAAAATGTTTTGACTTTTTTAATTCGAACCTTGTAAATTTGTGTTATTAAGAAGTACTTGATACACAAAGTATTGTAGAAATTTATTGATGTTACAACATACAAACGAACAGCTGCAAAGTTAAAAGCCGCTATCTATCCATTTATATTAAACGCATATTCAACGCTGTTTTATGAGAAATTACGTAAGAAAGATTAAAGTTGCTAAAGATTAAGATCCTTAGACGTCAGTAAAATAACCATCGTATTTAAATTCCATTTATTTATATTTCGTTTAGGAATCGTCTGTAAAAACATCGTATAAAAGTGTATAGATAAAATTTATTTGTGATTTCATTATTGTAATTTTCAACATAATTGAGTACGATCTTTTCCTTTTAATTAATTTATATCTTATAACACAAGATTACCTTGAATAGATCACTTTTAATTGATAATGGCTGCTATTGTATACGGCTCTTTTTTATCTATTTATTTTGTAATCCTATAAGTTTAGTAACTACACCCACCGTTTTTATTGCAGTTCACAAAAACAACAGATCCATTGAAAGTATAGAAACGGCCTATTACTCCAATTCTCAAAATAAACTAATAAAAAATTAATAGCCTTTTTTTCTTACATAATAATTTTCATCGATATAATTAAAACATATTATATTTTCCTAAAATTCATTGCGTGTAGTCATCGAACAAGTGAAATTATCATAGTTTATGAAACATGAATGATTTCAACATTCAATTTCACGTAGGTAATGGCTTTAGATCTATTGTTATTAAATTATGTGAAAGTCATCTGAGATTTGTTGAACAATTTTTGGTTAGATTAATTTTGCAATACGCTAACGGTTTAACTGTGACAACTTTGATTTTATAAAAGTAATAATGATTTGAATAAAAAAATGGTGTAAATTAACTCTATATAATGTTGTTGGTTTTTTGCTATCATTTATTCCAAGGCGATATACATATACATGACGTTATGTTTAAACTTGTAATCTTCCATCGGTCAAATAATAACTAAATATGTCGTTGATTCTCCCCTTTTAAACTAAAAGAATTTGGAATTCCAAAAAATCCTTGAATGATATGGAATGTATCCCTCAAGATAATTTGGTGAAATTATTTGCATATATCAATATATATTGACGCACAATTTTACTTATTTTTTTTTTTATAAATATACACAGATTATAAATAAACATTTATAAGCGATAATGCGGTTTAATTTTGTGACTTTAATGTAGAGTCTAGCCTGTTTCGTCAAGCTCAACGTAATTTATTTATTTATTAAATAGGTAATTAATTTAAAGTTAAACGAACTTTAAAAAAAATACTTGGTAACGTAATAGATATTTTTCCTCAATATAATTATACTATTTTATTTTTTTCTGCTCTTTCATTTACACGAAATTAATTATAGGGCACTCTTTCAAATACACAACTCACGTTCAAATACGTCTGTAATATTTTGAATTCGAAAACAGTAAATTCTGTAAATGCTTCGATAGAACCAAATTGAAATTAAATTGTAGAGGTGCATTTCAAATCAAATCAATCACAATAATCTTTATTCAATAAGCTCTTTAAAGCACTTTTGAATCGTCAAGTATCAATATGATTAGTAAAGCTACAAGTGGTTTGGAATGTTGCTCTTACCGAGAAGAATGAAACTCGGCGGTCAATCTTTTAAACATTTTCAATTTTACATTATTAAACCGCAGTCTTGTATGAAGCTGAAAGGATTGTAATATACACTACGTAAAAGTACATCTCTTAACTTAAATCTTTCTGTAGACTGGTCTAGTATGGATTGCGGAATTTTATTGTAGAAATTTTATATAATACATATTGATTATGTCCGCTATAAAAATCCCTATCTATAAAAAGTTATTTTAAAGAGTTTCAGGGTCAAGCAAAGTATAAAGTAACTAGCATGGTTTTAATATTATATTTGTACTTTGACTCACGACTTGAATCCGTGATGAGGCCAAACACCTCACGTATTCCGGCCGGTTATTTTAAATAATATTCGGAACAAAGTTTGACCCGAAATTAAGGTTTTGCAAATGGGAACTTAGTAAAAAGAGAACTAACCTATGTTTATAGGCAAATGTGTTTGTATGTCACTAATTAAAAATTGGAAATATTTATCGCATATTTTAGTTATATAGAGTACAAGATTTCTTAATGGTTTATAATAGTAAGAACCTGGGTGACCGAGCCTTGGTCGGTAATTTTTTAAAAGATATAAAAAAATTCAATTGAAAAAAAAAAGAAAGTGCCGCTTACATCTAGGATTTGAACCCGGATATTTTTTTTTATATCGCCCGTTCCCTATTGATCTATCACGGCTTTACAATTGACAGCTAATTTAAGCTTGTGTTTCTATTTAAGCAGTTTTTTCGTGTCCAAAAATAGAGATAACACGTCAATTTTTTTTAAATGATAGCTAGCTTAATTGATTTTTCGTAAGCCGCCATATACTGAGTTTCATGAAAATCGTTGAAGCCGTTTCCGGAATTCAGAAAATATACATATATGTATATACAAGATTAACTCATTTAAATATTAAAGTTAACAGAAGCTAACTCTCTCAAGTAAACAAGATTTGCAAGTATAAAATGCAAATTCCATTTATAAATTACTGATTAGACTTCATAGAGTTATTATACTTAAGGCATGTTTCACAAGTTACCAATGAACTGTCAGTTAGCTTATTCGGAACATATCTGACACATATATCATAATTTTGCGTTTCTCAGGTTTCTGATAGGCTTATTCAGCACTTAAAGTCCCTAATAAGTTAACAGGTAGACCATGTGGCTGTTATTTTGTTTATCTGCTGTATAGCAAATACATCATCCTCCTGCCCTTATCTCACTCTAAGCGGGGTCGGCTCAACATGTTATAAACATTCTGTCACATGATTTGGCTGCGTTTTAACGACCGGCCGCCTGCCTGACGTCAACTTACCATAGTCGTATTTTACGACACTTCGATAAGAAAGAGAGTGGTCTCCTCTACTAAACCGGATACGACACGGTGGGTCAACTTACCTTAGTCGCCTTTTACGACACCTCGGTAAGAAATGAGGTTGGTCTATTCTACTCAGCCGGATACTACATGGCGGGTCGACTTACCTTAGTCGCCTTTTACGACACCTCGGTAAGAAATGAAGGTGGTACTATTCTACTTAGCCGGCTAGCTTCTTTATTATATGTATAATAACTATATTATATTGCCTCATTCTTTATGATAAATAGAGATACAATATAGAATAGTACCACCCTCTTTTCTTATCGAGGTGTCGTAAAATACGACTAAGATAAGTTGACGTCAGGCAGGAGGATGATGACAGATACAATATATGTTTCATATTAAAAAAAAACTTATTATTTCTGCTCTGTGATTAATACAAAAAATAAATAAGGTCGAATATTGTAACTGAATAAATGTGAACAGTACCAGGTTGTAAAATCAATAAATAGATGTGTAGATAGCCAACTGGTCTGTTCCGTTATTTCTACAAATCGGCACGCATACTAACACATTTTCATTGCACTTGGACCGGAAACTGTGGACTAATGTCGCTCTTTCCTCTCAGAGGAGACAGGTGAATATCGTTTGATGACCACATAAAGGATAAGTTGTTTTAAAAATGATTGCAAACGATATCTCATGTCTACTGCAGACAAAGTTGGTGTTGTATGTATTTGTATTTTGAACACGAGTACCAATATACCAAAACATAATTGAACAACAATCTATCTATCTAGTAAAGAAGCAATCACATCAATCTTTGTAGTAAAGAAGCGTAGTACTTTCCCATTATAGACACATCAAGTTCTTTGGAATCGACCAGTAAAATACCTTCCGTATCCCAAAAGACAGTCGCCATAATCTTGCCAGCTGATTGTATCACTTTGAACTTTTTTGGAGGAGGTGTGCCTTTTTTATGCTACTGCATTGACTCTTGCTTCGACTCAGGTTAATAGTGGTGAACCTTTCCCAATATATTGTTAGTTTGAATTGTAGAAAAGCGGAATACTTTTATTTGTAAGACGAAGCTTAATAATATAAATTAATAGTCTAGGAATGTTTCTTCATAGAAATTGCAACATTTTTTTTATAACCACTTAGATTATTCTAATCGATAAAAGCATCCATTGCAACAACGTTTCAAGCAACCCTTTCGACTATTTCAACGGTATGAATAAAAATAAACCCAAATTCGTATTGACTCGGCAACTAAGGAATTATTTAAAGACGTATATCGTAAGGATTTCAGAATTTATATTTGTACCGATCGCATAAATTTTGTTTTGCGTGTAATCTATTTTAATAAACGTTTAAAATTTCGTCAAGCTTTAGATCCTGATCGAAATGCTAATACCATTCATTATTGTAGTTGATGTATTTAAGATATTTAAAACGACACTAAAGAAAAAAAAATTAAGTAACGGCCTGTTGTATCCCACTTGTGGGCATAGGCCTCCTCTCTCCGTTTAAGGAGAATACGTTTGAAGCAAAGATTAGTAGGTTACACATATCCCTAGAATTCTCTTGAGATATGCAGGTATCCTCACGATGTTTTCCTTCACTTAAAAGCGTGTGATAAATTGCTATTATCAATTAGACACATAAGTTTTAACAGAAAAACTCATTAGTGCCTGCCCGGGGTTGGAACCCATGACCTTTCGAAAGAGTGGCACGGTTTTATCGCTGGGCTATCACAGCTCAAAACAAAAAAAACTCTTTAAATTATAACATTTTTATTTGTTGCGAAGCGAAATGAACTAAAATGTTTAGATAAAATTAAATGTCAAAATATAACCTTTTGAATCACGAAACCAGTTCATTGCATTTGTATTAACTAAAAACAACACAAAAATATATGCATTTTATATACTTCTCTATTAAACATACAGTATAAGGAATAGTTAAACAAAATTGCAATGGCAAAGCCGAAATTGATTGTGAATTCTTATTATAAAATCGTATACAAAGGTTCATAGATCATTTACGTACTATCTTGTAAGGTTTGATGCAAGAGCCGCAAGATTATGTCGGTTTCAAATTTGTTTCGTGTGTTTCCATTTTATACTTTTTTAATTTTTTGATAAGTTAACAGTGCCACGTAGGGATGTGACATGGAGTAGAAAAACTCGATTATTTTCCTTTAAAAATAATCGATTTTTTCTGATTACCTATTTCAAAAGTTGTCTTTTTTTTAATTAATAATTATTTAAATATAGGCTAATTATAGTGGACAACTACCAAGTAATAATATCAGATACGCTGTTTGTAAAATTTGATTAAAATGTGTAGTTTAGCTACATTAGTTTTATCCAACAATGCATACCTAATCTTAAAAAACAAGTAAAAAAGAAAAGGTGGATACTTAAAATAATCGATTTTTGATGGAAAAATAATCGATTTTTTTTTTTGACATCCCTGGTGTCGTCACGTGATTGTAGCGGATAGTTTTTAAAGCCACCCGTTTATTTTACATTTCCGCCATTAAAAGCTTAATAGAAGCACTTAAGTTCGTTAAAAAAGAAAGTAAATGGCAATTACGATGACAATGAACGGTGGTGAAAGTACGACAAGCACATTAGATACTTTGAATACTGATTTATACTATAGCCTTTGGTTTCTTAGCTTTTCCTATTAATAGTAGTTTCCTCCTTCATCCTGTTATACTGTGTACTTGTGAGGGTATAGAGTTATCCCGTTTGTTTATAGTAACGATTTTTTATTCTTTAAAGTAGTAAAGTAAGGGCTCGTTATTATCCTACAGCTGCGCCTATTCCTCACTTTGTTTTTGGAGAGAAGGTTTGAAGCTAAAACCCTTCATGCTGTTTCAATGCGGATTGCTACTTTAAACATAACCCCAAGAATTCTATAGAATTCTAGGCATATGCAGGTTTCCTCACGCTGTTTTTCTTCTTCGTGTGATAAACTGCAACTATCTTTGAGTTGCTGTAACCAAGATACAATTTTATCTTTAGCTGCACGTTTGATTAAGCGATAGATGTTCAAATGTTTGTTTATCTTAATATATACAAAGGATGCTAAAAATGAATGTTGATGTTCAAAGAAGTATGTTTGATATCTTATAGATAGGCCACTTTTATACTGAGCTTGCGACATATTATGAATAATATATTGAACATAACGAACAACAACTTGGGTCAGTAGGTAAATAATATTTCTGCATCCTCTTTACATTTACATCCTATACTGTCAGGGCCACGCACACAGTTATATAAATTACTTAGGTTAACATGTATTTTTTAATGAAGCTTATGACCTTGTTATGTGTGTTTGGAGAGAGGCATTCGATCAAGGTGACAAAATAGAAAACAATACACGTGGGCAACTGAAACAGTGATATACTAAAAAACCAGAAATGCTCCAGAATATCCACATCATTTTATAATTAGCCATCCGGCTAATCCGGAAATTGAAATGATTGAATAATTAAATATCCATTTCCTTATTCAATAATTTCAATTTCCGTCTCACAATTTATTTTTTTAGAATCTTAAGGGCCTGTTTCATAAGCTACGGATAATCTAATGCTTTTAACCCTAACGGATTTTACAGCGCCACCGAGTGAGTGGGCGAGCGCAGAAGCATAGTCGGGGGTAAAACCTCGAGCGAGGCTCACAGAATTCTGGGAGGGTCGCATTAAGGGTGCCTCCAGTGAGGCCGGACTCGGATTAAAGGAGCTCCGGCTGCACATACTAGTCATACTGGTCCAGTTCCGATGACAGTGAACGTTTATGATAAGCATAACCTTATGCTGATGAATACATAGATCACACACACATAACAACAGTCACACACCCACACACAAACGCACAAAAACACACACGCTATAATTAAATAACTTAATAAATAGTAAATACTTATAATTAAATAACTTACCTTTGTTATGGAAGAGAGAGACCTTCTGATACAAATATTTCTAATACTTACTAGGTTTCAATCTGTATTTCTTGTAATGAATATTGTAAAGAAATAAACCTTTTTGTATTTTATATTTTGCTGTCAGGATTGGCTCCAGATGAAGCAACTATACAGTAACGGTATACAGTAAGTTTTGTTCAAAGTTTTTTAACTTGACTTGTTTTTCTAAACATGCTAACCTAATTTTTATTGCAAAATTTAAATGTAGGATTTGACCCATTTTACAGCAACTTTTTATAATACTAAAGATTAAATTACTAAATACATATAATTAATATCAAACTCTTGGCAAACGTACAAAGTGTTGAGTATTGAAATACTATATTTTGACATTAAAGTAATTTATACCGATGTCGTTAACATTAAAAGCAACTATTGCGGCGTGACGATGGCTTCATGTTATTACGCGTAACATGTGTATCAGATAACACTGTTCATAATCATTATATATAGAAAGTTGCTTCCTAGAATAGACAACCCTCATTTCTTAGCGAGGTGTCGCAAAAGGAAACATAGGTATGTTGACGGCAGGCGGCCGGTTGTTAAATACCTTGCTGAATCATGTGACAATATTTTTATAACATGCGACCCCACATAGAGTGGGATAAGGCTGGAGAATGATGCTTCCTAACTTTAAATACATATATTAGACCTTATTAGTTTGAACTTATAAGTTTTGCTAGATAATACTTTTTTCCTAGTTTTAATAGTTAATTCATACTGTGATAGCGCAGTGATAAGACCATGTGCTTCGTTCAAGGGTGTCACGGGTTCAAACCCAACTCAAGTTTTTCTGTTAAAAGTTTTGTGATTTTTGACACACACGTGTTTGAAGGCAAAATAAACGCTGGGGGTTAAATTTTATAACTCTGCTTGCGTGGGTTGCGTCGCTTTGCGATTTTGTGGTGACAGACCTCTCCACATCTCCTGACGACGCTTCGGTTACGGGGCGAAACGTTTGTTGAGATTGTGGTAGTGAATGTGTGCAGTGCTTGTGTATTTTCTTTTTATGAGATTTCTGCAGGTATCAGAACGAACAGTACGTTTATCATTACATATATTTTCTATTATCGTGGGTTATAAAAAAATAATATTTTCATAACTTTTGTATTATGGACATTCACGAAGTAACGCCTAATTCTATAAGTTATAAAAAAAAAACTTAATTTAGAAATCGCTGAAAAATGATTTACCAGTAATAAACTGTAAACAACTACAGATAGAACAGTTCAACTAATGATAATTTAGAATAACGGAATAACACGTTTACAAGAAGTTTGTATTTATATCAAGTTTTAACACACCTAAATAGGAAACTTGTTAAAGTTGCAACCGAGCTTAAATCTACTCTCGGCTTGATTACAAGCATATAGTTACTACGAATTAACACCTTTACCCCAAATACATTATTAGATATGTAAATTGTGTTCATTAATTTTCATATATATGTATATAAAGCTGAAGAGTTTGTTTGATTGTTTGAACGCGCTAATCTCAGGAACCGATTTGAAAAATTCTTTGAGTGTAAGATAGTCCAATTATCCAGAATGGCTATAGGCTATATAACATCATGGTAAGACTAATAGGAGAGGAGTAACATTAAAAAATATTACGAAAACGGCAAAATTTAGCGTGCGTTATGTAAATGGCGAAAGTTATTCAAAAATCATGTAATTCAAAATTGTTCCCCTCTAGAAGTTCAAAATAAAAGTCCACGATAGCTTATAAGATTTTTCTTGTAACTTAAGATTTTTTTTTTGTTTTAATTTTTTAATAATCAGTCGCAATAAAGATTGGAAAATAAATTTTGTAAAAAAGGGGTAAAATCAGGTAAAAGTATTATTTTTCAAAAGTCGTGGATTCTTTATATACCTATATACGAAAAAAATAGTTCGATTCAACTTTAATGATAAAATAAAAAAATTATGTATTAAATAATTTTTACCTAATCCCGAAAAAAAAGCGTAAACAGATATTCCCATATGTTAGCCTGGTATTAAAGCTTCAAATGTACCATTTTTCATTTATGTCGCTCTAACGAATCAGCCGTAAAAGTGTGGCAGATAGACAAAGTTTCGAGTTTATAAGTTAAATATAGATTACTAAGCATTAATATAGGCCTCTTCTCTCCGTTTTTTTGGAGAGAAGGATTGTAGCTAAGACCTACTACGCTGCTCCAATGCGGATTGGTAGGTTACACATATCTCCAGAATTGTCTAGAGATCTGCGTTTCCTCACGATGTTTTCTATCACCGAAAAGCGTGTGATAAATTGCAATTATCAATTAGACACAAGTTTTAACAGAAAAACTCATTGGTGTCTGCCCGGGTTTGAACCCGTGACCTCCTCGAAATCGCACGGTGTTACCACTGGGTTACCACGGCTAACTAAGCGTTAATGTCTTACAAAGACTTAGTACTAAATATGCACAGTTGCTAACTACGTATTTTTATATTTCAAGAGCAGTGTATCAGTTATTTATAAAATCTAGGAAATAAATCCAAGAGAACTCGTACCGCGTGACGGAAGACGTAATCCTCTAAAAACTATAACCGTTCTACTTCAGTAGTAACTCTACAATTTTTGGTATCATTGTCCGCGATCTTCATGCTTCGTTAGCAGACTCAATGACAGGGTAAAAAAATAAAACGTAGCGTAAGAAATTTAACTTAAGAAAGTAATCAGATTGTTAGTAATAGTAACTTCTTATATAGAATTTATTTATTTACTTATTTGCTTACTTTACTTTGCATACATTATTATGGGAGTAGAAATTAGTCATAATGTGGCCATAGAAGCGAACAACTGACTCCTAGCTAAAATCCTCGTGTTTAGGATATCATTTTCGAGCCGTAGTCCGTAGTCTTCTCCGTTTATTTGAACCACTTAGAAAGAAGTATATGAGCTACTCAAAATAATTTTTACTAAAAAAAGTAACATGTACTAAATAATTTTCTAGAAAGCCTTTATTACCCACAAAGCAAGATAATAATAAGACTTTATTAGCTCTCCTTTAAGAAATTCATCTAGTCGCAGATAACAAAAAGTTAGAGATAGAAATATTTCTTTAAATCGACTGTCTGTTGAATCCGCTGAACCAATATCGATGAATCCAATTTATGCTTAAAGACCAAGATATAAAGACTAACATATATGCTATAAAAATCCTGTTAATTCAACAGGAATAGAATGGGACATCAGACATTATATTGAGAAACGCCATTTATTATGACTGTATCTAGATATTTTGTTGAAAATGTACAAAGTTGAGTTTAATTTGTAATTTAAAGAAGGTTAGAGTTATTTTAAGAAAGTTTTTTATATATTCTGGTTTCTGTTTACTAGATAAATTTAACTTAGCTTTAACAATTTAAGTATTAAACTTTATTTACTAAAATATGATCTCGAGAAAACGATAAATCTCTCTCAATCTTCCCGAAATGTTACAGCTAATTGCAATTTAACCCCTGGATCGATCTGATTTTTATGATAGCGATATTTGCACCATTGGAGAGTGACAGAAGCCACTGTGTACTTCAAGACTACGGTCCACGCGAACGAAGTCGCGGGTTAAAGCTAGTGTTATATAAGTGTTGTGTCATCCATAACACATGTATTAAGTAATTTACTTTACAGTTTGAATACCATTTGTGTAAGTGACCCATATTCTTATTTAAGTGTCCTATATAAATAGCAAAGTGAAATAAAAATTTTAATCATATATTTATTACCCATTGCTACAGCCAACAACAGAAGTTGTTATCTACATACGTTTTGCATTTCACTGAATAATTACATTACGTTTAATAATTACATTCACATTTTGCATGTGCACATAATTCAGTGCGAAAGAATACGTCGAGAATTGTATACTGGCGTGAAAACTTAATTATATATTCTAGATCATAATCGATTTCGTTCTAATAATAATTATGGTTGAAATGACTTTTGAAATGAGTCTTTTTCCGATTTTCTTCTTTCCGTTTCGTTTAATTTATGCGTGCTTGTGTATAAATCTTGTGACTTATGAAGCTTGTCTCTGTACATACTGGATTTCTATCTAAGATAAATGCTGTGTTGCGACTCAGCAGAATTAGCAAATCATTCGTTAGTCTGGTATTCGCTTCTACAATATTCGCAATCCACCCTATTGTTTTTTCTTTTTTTTTGAAGTTTCTTTTTATTATGTAAAAAATTACCGAGCAAGGCTCGGTCACCCAGATATTGACTATATAAATGACATATAAGTATATGATAATATACTAAGCACAGACTAGCTATAAACATAAAAATTGGCATCAATTATCTTGCAATATTCAAGGTTTTTCTGCGACACCGGTTAGATAATGACATAACTACATGAATATATAAGTCAGTCATTCTAATTCAAATTAAAAATATCCTTTATTCAAATAAACTTGTAAACAAGTGCTTTTGATTCATCAACTCTACTGCTCTATAAAACCTAAGCCACACTTATTGATAAAAATATTTTTATCAAACAAAGCCTTGGTATCTTGGTATATGCGAGACATGTGCTATATGCCAATTGAAAATTGATTGCAAAGCTTCAACATTAGAAATGTTAGACATGACATTTGCCCTGCTATGGGAAAATAACAGGCATTTACTTAGTACTAAAACTTTAAAACTTTGTATTCAATTTGTTCATTGCCGCAATTTTCATTACTTCGTTTAGTTATTGCTCGTTGAATTGATTGAATATTAATGGTACTATTGTTTAGAATATATTTTTTGTCCTTAAATTTGAACTAAATACATTATTCAAACAGATTTATATAGATGATTTTAATTACGTTTTAACAGCCTAGCTTATACCTACATATACAAATAGGTATTGCCATTTACTTGTCCTAGATATTGTCTGTCATGTTAAGCAAGAATTGGCACATCCTGTCTTTAGCTGCAAATAGCAGTATGACATAAATTATTGTAATTAATTCGTGGCCGATTGCTGCAATTTTATCCAACACTAGTATTTACGTGTGTTTTGATCGTTTATAAATGATCTTCTCTTTCATATATACTTGACGCGGTGTTGCTGTAGTGTATGCGGGTTGAGATGTGTGTAACTTACCTTGTATATTTATATACAATACACATATTACATGTAATACATATATGATCATACTCACACTAACTCACACTAATACTGATGTACAAAGGAACATACACGGTCTCATGATGCACCACGTTAGTAACACGAGAGCCCTAGGTGACGATGGACGTGAAGTGTCATGTGGTTATTTGTAGTGCGTGTTTGAGCCTGTGCTATATTCATACAACATTATTTTAAACACAATACAGTTACTGTGATGATATACCCTTCACTGGGTGGAAAGAAGACTTCAAAAGAGATACAAGATCGTTTGTCGACAAATTGCTTTAAAGGACCCATATCCTCGTTTAGTAAATTTATTAACAGAAAATAGGGAAACTATATTTATGCCTCAGCATCAAGACGGGTTCAAAATGCTGACTCAAACTCATGTCATTCATGTTTGAAATACGAAATACGCTTAAAACACAATTTAACAAGGTTACAACCCACTGCAAATTAGTTGGCGAGTCATGAATTTGTATAATAATAAGTCACGATATGGCTAAATATTTTACAGATGCTACGTACCTGACATTCAATTTAGGCTCGGAGACGCATGTTGGTACAAGACTAATATTCAGCCCCTGTGATGGATATCTCACCCATTTCCCCATGTTGGGACATGGGTTTCATTACTGTCCCGACAGCGCCATCTTCTTTAACATACCAGTCGCTTTAATAAACCTGATAATTTTCCTGAAGGGAATATTTCTTAGTTTCTCAGCTTCAATTTCATCCGTACTATTTCCCATTTTACCAGCGAATACATGGGGCACTCAGGCATAAGGTAAACTATACGAACCTTGACATACGTTACACAGAAGGTATTCACTTTTAGGCGCAGTGCTTCATAGCCATAGAAATACTCATTTCTTTATAAAATTATGTGCTCTTTACAAGCGATAATTGTGACTTCTAACCCCAGAAAGAATCCTCGTTGCCACTAATCTATATGTAGGTTATATAATACACGGGAAACAAGTCGGCGTTTACTGCCTGAACAATCTACTTTTAGTATTACCTACATTACAACGTCAATCCCCAGAAACTTCGTCTTTGCATGACAATGAGCAACGTTATATGTACATATTGTCAATTTAAATTTATAAAATACGAATATACAATTAACATACGAAGACATAGATAGAAGCTTCATTTTTGTGCCTTTTGGTGTAGATACCTTAGGTCCATGGGACCCGGACGCTCATACGTTCTTCAACGAGCTATATATATTCTTTAATTATTATTTAGTTACTTTTAATTTGTTTTAAGTTTTTTTAATGCATGTTTTTGTAAAATGGTTTAATTTAGTAAATAGGTTACATAGTATATATAATTAAGTGTCTTGTTTTAATTTTATTATATATCAGCAAAAAAAATTAATGTACAAAATAATATTTGAAATTCCATCATTGCAAAAAATCGGTAATAGCGACGATCATTATGAAACTGTTATTGAATGGAAAAGCTTAACGTTATTAACATAGTACGTGTTAATTGTATATTTGTATTTTATAAATATTCAAAATTTAATTGGGTTCAGAGAGTACAAGATCTGAGATTAAAGAACTGTTGAAATATTGAATACATGTATTTATAAGAACTTCTATGAATACAAATATCAAATCAAAACCTTTTAATGATAACGTCACAGTAAATTAACAAACAGTAAAGTAAAAAACAGTAAATTAATAGAAAGAAGAGGTAAAATTAAATAAAATTAAGACAGATATACAGAAATGTGACGTTACAAATTGGACCACCATTCAGCTTAAGTTGAGGAGTATCTCAACGCTGGTTTTCAATGGCGACCATTTTTACTTAAAACTAAAACTTAATCTAACGACAGTAAAAACAACAGTGACAGACAGTTACAGAAGTATGAAAGACTATGAAGTTATACATAATAAAGAATCAAAGAAAGAAAGGGCAACCGAGGGTGCTGATTTAATACAACTGACCATATAATACATCGTTCCAGTAAGGCGTATAACGATTTATTTAATGAAATTGATATATTCAACGTAATATATTTTCATATCAGTCAATATATTTTCTTTCAAAAATAAAATAAGAAAAATACTGTATCCAACATTACATTAAATAGTTAAGCTCTTAACTTTCTCTTAATATTTGTGTAACATATTTTAGTGGAAACTTTATTGATGTGTGATATATTTATATTTAAATATTTATTTAGTAATAGAACCATTGTTTGTTTCCCAAATAAAATAAAATAAAAATAAAAATAAAATAAAATATAATTCTGTAGTTGGTGACGACCAAATGAACTTAGAAAACGGATTTAAAATATATTATTATTTAATTTTATTTAAATTTAATATTTCCAAATATATAGTTAATTGTATATTTATTTGCAACTCAACAATTAGTACGAATAAATGTACACTATCTGTAACTGACCCCAATTATGAACGAAAAATTCATTCTGTCAAGTCACGTAGGTAAATAAAAAAAACCGGCACATACTACAATTGGATACAGTGTTCAATTTATTGTGATATGATTAGAAAGGCTGCCATTCTATTCCTATACCTCGATAATAATTAACAATATATTCTTTATATAGTGCTATTTATTACATTAAGAGTAAATAAATAATAAATATATGAGACACTTATACACACGGTCGTCCGTCCCCAAAGTAACTAACTTAATACTTGTGTTATGGTAGACAGACAACTGGTGAATATATACTTTTATATTTTCTAAATACATACTTAAATACAAATAAACACCCAGGTTCAAAGTCCAACAAATTCATTTAGAGAAAATGTTGGCCCTCGGTGGGAATCGAACCCGCGACCCGCGGAGCTGAAGGCAGGATCACTACCCACTACGCCAACGGGCCAGTTAGAGTATAAAAAAACTAAGCCAGAACTTAATTCTAGGCTTGAGACTCAGTAATAAAACAGTCTACGTAGACTGTTTTATTACTGTCTCAAGCCTAGAATTACCTTAAAATTACCTTAGGTGACCTAGACGTCTAGGTCACCTGGACTATCATCATCCTTTTGCCCTTATCCCACTCTAAGTTGGATAGGCACAACATGTTATAAATAAGTTGTCACTTGATTTGGCTATGTACGACCGGCCGCCTGCCTGACGTCAGCTTACCTCAGTCGTATTTTACGACACCTCGTTAAGAAAGAGGGTGGTCTATTCTACTCAACCAGATATCAAACGGTGAATCAATTTACGTAAGTCCCCTTTTACGACACCTCGGTAAGAAATGAGGGTAGTCTATTCGACTCAGCCAGATACAACACGTCGGGTCGACTTACTTCAGTCGCCTTTTACGACACCTCGGTAAGAAAGAAAGTGGTCTATTCTACTCAACCCAATACCAAACGGTGGGTCAATTTACTTTACTCGCCTTTTACGGCACCTCGGTAAAAAAGGGATGGTATATTCTACTTAGCCGGATATCACACAGTACATCGACTGACCTTGGTCGCCTTTTACGACAACTCGGTAAGAAATGAGGGTGGTCTATTCTACTCACCCGGATACTAAACGATGGGTCAATTAACCGTAGTCGCCTTTTACGACACCTCGGTATGAGATGAGGGTGATCTATTCTACTCAGCCGGATACCACACGGCGGGTCGCCTTACCTTAGACCTCTTTCATTAAATATGATGAAATGGAGACTATTTCGTAGGTATCTGCTCTTTGCATATGTAGTTTTCCGTGATACATATAGAAAACCACGAAATACAACTATTTCTGTGTCAAACGTTATCTTTAAATTTTGTTTGCATAAATTTATAAAAAAACTGTTATTTAAAATCCCTATATATATTAGATCTGGAAACATTGAATTGTCTACTAACATGCAATACATTGAATTTTTTCCAAGAATAGTTATTTTATTGTGAACTAATAGTGATTGCAAAATTAGAAATCTAAATCAGCACTATAAAGTTGCTTAAATATATATCCAGTTTACGATAGCCAATAACGCAGGCGTCAGCTGCAAAAGTCGTTTTTCAGAATCAGGTGTTCCAAACAGCTAGTATTGCAAATCTAACTTTGATTTATAAATATTTACTGCAAACATTTTTACTAAATATTTTATCCACATCAACTATATAGTAGCCGGCTGATTGTAGAATAGATCACCCTCTTTCTTACCGTGGTGTCGTAAAATACGACTAAGCTAAGTTGACCCAACGTGTGGTATCCGGTTGAGTAGAATAGACCACACTCATTTTTACCCAGGTGTTGTAAAATACGACTAAGGTAAGTTGACCCACCGTGTGGTATCCGGTTGAGTAGAATAGACCAACCTCTTTTTTATCGAGGTGTCGAAAATACAACTTAGGTAAGTTGACGTCAGGCAGGTGGCTGGTCATAAAATAGGTAGCCAAATCATGTGACATATTTATAACATATTGTACCGACTCCAGTTAGATTGGGATATGGACACGAGGATGATGGATGATGATACCCACATCAAATTGTAATAGATAAAACCACAATAGCCAAACGGTGAGAGGTCACAGTTATTCCCCAAAGGGTCGCATGTTCCATCCCCGGGAAGCAATGACTTTTCAATCTTCTTATTTTACCTACCGGTAGGTGGGGCTCGATCTTAATTACTTTCATTTCTCCATTCCTCGAATAAACTACGCTGATTTGACAATTTAAATTTAATTTATAATATATATAATAAATTAATTAAATAAATTTATTGAATTACATAAATAAATTAAATTAAATCAATTAATTTAATTTAATTTACAATAAATAAATAATAATATACAAATATAATATAATTTTTATAGATATATTCAAAACATTTTTACCTCGTATTTTCCTAGCTGTAGCTATAACATTGGAATCTTGTTGGCCAAGGATATAAAATTTATCGCTAATAACGTGCGGGTATATAATTATGCTTTGTAGAGATTAGTTTCAAACACATTATCTCAAATGTTACATGACATGTTATACTACAATTGTTGGTTCGTTGCTATTTGTATTTATTTATTTATAATAAGGATTCAAGACTATTTTCTAGCTTATATATCTCTGGTGGAGTCTATTGATGATGTTTCAATTTTTGAGATTGTGATAGGGAATGTGTGCAGTGTTAGTAATGTAATGTAGTAATGGTGGTGATTTACAGTTCATGCGATTTACGAATCCTGTATACAAAAAGAATGGATAATAAACTCTAATATTTGTCTATACTAATATTATAAAGAGGAAAAATTTGTATTTATGTTTGTAATGTTTCACACAAAACTACAGGACCGATTTAAAAAATTATTTCACCATTGCAAAGCTGAATCTTTACTGAGCAACATAGGCTATATACATTAAAAATAATAGGAATCCGTAATAAAAATGTAATAAGGTGTAAAAAATTAGCCATAAAAATCTGTCATCGCATGCGTTGCGGAAACTATTGATGATATATTTAACAAAAATAAATCTATAGTCCGACTTAGTAGACTTTCCACTGCCATGAAATACGGTATGTACGAGGATGAAACCGCGGGATATTACGTGTATTATATAAAAGTTCTCTAATCGCCGACTATAAAAATAATATTATCATTACATTCTAGCTTAAAAAAATCACTTGCAAATTTTCCTCGTAATATTTGAGGATGTACCAACTTCGATGAATCAATTAGCGACGTCGACGTAAGTTACGAGTTGTATGTCATTTGAAGATAACCAAATACAAGATAAACCGTGCAAACAAAGCGCCATGGACTTGAATATAACACCGACCGCATTGTCAGAGGCCATGGGAATTCTGTAACCCGAGTGATTTTTTATGGGAACGTGAACTCGTACGCATCACTCTATGTTAAAGTAACTGTTAAATGTAGATGAAATAACGCGACAAAATAGATGGTTAATGGCCTGTTTCACAAGTTACTGATAAAGTGTTGGATAGTTACCCGCCAAATAAACTAAGTAGCAGATAAATGGCTCTAAAAAGAGACTCAAAAAGTGAAAAATTAAAATAAAATAAAATGGCGGCCAATTTGAAATAGGTATTGGCTTATCTTATCTACCTGTTAACTTATTAGGGACTTTAAATGCTGAATAAGCCTATCAGAAACCTGAGAAACGCAAAATTCCGAGATGTGTCAGATATGTTCCGAAAAAGCTAACTGACAGTTTATTGGTAATATATTATTTATATTACCAATAAACTTAACTTAATATTATAATTTTTATCCGAATCTCTTAGGTTTTGGGGGAGAAAAAATGCTAAAATGTCGACTAAAAAGTAAATGAAATTTTAACTGTCAAATGTAATGTTGTGATAGCGTAATGGTTAACGGCGGACCACAAAGTTCAAAATTCGGGTTCAAGTCCCTGTTATCCGCGCTTTTTTTTTTTATTGTTACCTTTTTAAAAATTACCAAGAAAGGCTCTGTCACTTAGGTACTTTATTCTTTAAGTATTATACAGTACCGAAGCTACAAGTAAAACGCCAATTATACTTAATATATGCAGGAAAAATGAAAACAATATAATTAATATAATTATCGATAATTAATATAATTTTTAACTGCTTTTTCAAGTCGTTACATGACAAATAAATTCCAAGTAAGTCTATATTCGTTAAGTAGTTAGGAGGTTTACTAATTAATTACTATGGTTACATGAACGACATTATCTTTTGGACAACGTAAATGGGCGATAACTTTTTTATTCTTAATGTTTATTGTTAATCTCTTATTTCTTACAACTAATTAAAATGAAAGAAACATTTTTAAAGCAACAAAATATATACAATTTAGAAGTTATTCTCACTGTAATTTAAAGTCCAATTAAAAGAGCTTTTAACAAAATTACATGTCCCTATTGTAAACCGTTGAGAAGTTCCTTCCAATCCTAGCAACAGCATTTTTTTTGTATTTCTTATACCTCTGATGAAAGGTCAGAGACTTTGATTTTTCTTTAGTAATTATATACAATTCTGTATTTTATTGCTTAAATTAATTTGCTTTAATTGCTAATAAAACTAAAATATTTACACTCTAAAACGTATTTTTGCTTAGACTTATTTTAATTTTAATTCAGTTACCCTAATCTTAAAATCTAATTAACTCTTATTTACATTTCTACTTTAACTTATCTTTATTTAAAAATCGCTCAGCTCTTGTTTCTGCGTAGCAACAGCATTAGATCATGGTTATCATAAACATGTATTAGGTATCATCGGGACTACAGTATTTAAAATTGCAGCTTAATCGGACACAGGGAAATGGGTCAAAATTAACATGTAAAATCCCACCTTCATATACATACATTTCAAGTTAACAAAATCTTTAAAAAAATTCATTATTAGGTTTTTTTGGCTGTATGTTATCCGGCTGAGTAGAATAAACCACCCTCATTTCTTACCGAGGTGTCGGAAAGGCGACTAAGGTAGGTCGATGCACCGTGTGGTATCCGGCTGAGTAGAATAGACCATTCTCATTCATTACCGAGGTGTCGTAAAAGGCGACTAAGGTGAGTTGACGTCAGGTAGGCGGCCAGTCGTAAAACACGAATCCAAATTATATGAAAACATGTTTATAACATGTGCCGTCCCCACTTAGAGCGGGATAAGGGCAGAAGAATATTGTCATTACTAGGTTTTTCAATATTTATATATTTAGAATAACAAAAATTATTTGAGTATTGAATCTAACGATCCCGTATTACCAAATACCATTGCAATATCAATTTAGGTTAACAGATGGTCTGCACTCAATTCAGGCTAACGCAATTTTGTTAATTGACGTTTTGATAGCAACGAACATTATATAGACGAACCACTATCGACTCACAGCAGTTAAAGTCAAAAGTTAAAAAGACATACGTATGTATAGATAAGTTAAATGACTTTCTCGTTAATTACGACATAAAACACTACTTACTTTTAATAGAACACTCATGAGGTAATAATATATGCAAATTGACTGGTCCGTTGGCGCAGTGGGTAGTGACCCTGCCTTCAGCTCCGCAGGTCGCGGGTTTGATTCCCGCCGAGGGCCAACATTTTCTATAAATGAATTTGTTGGTCTTCGAGCCTGGGTGTATATTTGTATTTAAGTATCTATTTAAAAATTATATAGGTATATATTCACTAGCTGTCTGTCTACCATAACACAAGTAATAAGTTACTTACTTTGGGGACAGACAACCGTGTGTGTTAGTGTCCCATATATTTATTTATTTATTAAAAAAAAAAAGAAAATTAGAACCATGGACGAACTTAAAGATAAATTAGAACGCGTCGATTTTTCGTTGAATATTCAAAATAATTATAAAATGCCGTGTGGTATTCGGCTGAGTAGAATAGACCACCCTCACTTGTTACCGAGGTCTCGTAAAAGGCGACAAAGGCTAGTTTACTCGCCGTGTCACGTGTGGTATCCGGCTCAGTAGAATAGACACCCTCTTTCTTACCAAGGTGTTATATAAAGAGACTAAGGTAAGTTGACGTCAGTCGTTAAATACCTAGCCAAATCATGTGACAACATGTTGAACCGACCCCACTTAGAGTGGGATAAGGGCAGGAGGATGATAATGATGATTCGGAATATTTAAAAAATATGATTATTTATATTAATGCTTTTGAATAATATCCAATTGTAAAATAATCATTACTTTAATAGTGTTTAATGATAGTTGAAATAGGATTTATAAAAAATATTATCTTTCTCGTCCGCTATCTTATCTGTGTCAGAGTAAACTAAACGCTGCGTCTTATGGTAACCTGTAAAAATGTTGTGAATTCAAACTAGTGTTTTGGTTGCAACGTAATGGTTTAAACATCGAAGTAATTTAAATTAAATATAGGAAATCAGCAGAATACTCGGTTCCAAATTGATTATTACATAAGTAAGTAAGTAATGGCCTGTTACTATCCCACTGCTGGGCATAGGCCTCTTCTCTCCGTTTTTTATTTTTGGAGAGAAGGATTGGAGCTAAGACCTACCACGCTGCTCCAATGCGGATTCGTAGGTTACACATATCCCCAGAATTGTCTAGAGATATGCAGGTTACCTCACGATGTTTTCCTTCACCGAAAAGCATGTAAGCGGAAAAAAATGTAATTATTTACAGAAACCTCAAAAATTACAGTATTTCTCTACTTCGTATTATATGTTATTATACGTACAAACCTTCCTTTTAAATCACTCTATCTATTAAAAAAAACTGCATCAAAATCGGTTGCGTAGTTTTAAAGTTTTATGCGTACATACGATATATGTGACTTTGTTTTATAATATGTAGTGACATATATAATTTGTTTTCAAACTAATTCGTTTTGCAACGCTACATTTAAGTCTTGAATTGGTTTAAGATCGAAATAATTTAAATTAAACATAACAAATGAATAAAGAACTCGATTACAATATATTAATATAGTATAATTATATTTTACGTATATCTTATATATATCTTATGTATTATATATAAATGGTGTTTATACAGGTGTAAGGTACAGTTGTACTAGCTACTCTAGACGTATATCATTATCGGTAGACTGTAGACTGTAGAGGTCTGAAAGCCAGTTGAACGTATAAGACCGTTGATCGCGGACGCTTTCCTCGTATAGACCTATCGACATCGCGACCTATGACGCTATTAACGTTCCCACTTCGCAGTCTTCGAAATGATATTAAATAATTTCACATTCCCAAATTAACAGAGTGTAATAAACAAATAAGTGATTTATGTGCTAATAAATATTGTGACGCTGTTTGTTTAGTGAAATTCGTGTGATAGGATGCAGTGTAGATAATATGAGATATCTAAGGTTTTGCGGTTGTGGTTCACGTTGAAAGGTATTTCGCATTTTGGTTTGTAATTTTAGAGATGTGTTTTTTGAAATTAATTTTTGTGGTCAAAACGAGTTTATTGCAAGCGAGACTCGAGAGAGACGAAGATTTCTTATAGTAAAGGTCAAATGAACATGTAATCCGGAACAAATTAATTGCATCAGGAAATTGAAGCCATTGGCTGGCCTTTAATTAGTGAATAAAAACTAGTTTTGATTATTTTATAGTAATATATATTATTTGTGATTATTTTAATGTTATCATCAAATATATTAAGCAGTTATAGAATTAACTTATATTTGTATCTATTCTTATATGTTATGGGTATTAATTGTGTTCGGGTATAACATATTAAGAATTTATATAACTAGTATACATGTAATCATCATCATTCTCCTGCCCTTATCCCACTCTAAGTGGGGTCAGCGCAAATTTATTTTACGACCGGCCGCCTGTCTGACGTCAACTTACCTTAATCGTCCTTTGCAACCACAGTCTTGACTGACACTGACACTTCAGTCAGTCAAAGAGGGTGGTCTATTTTATTCAGCCGGACGCCATACGGCGAGTCAACTTACCTTGTCACCTTTTACGTTCACCTTTTACATCTCGGTTTGAAATGAGGGTGGACTATTTACTCAACTAGATACCACACGGCTTAACCAGTATATATGTAATCATTTTAAACAATGTACGATTATTAAAAATGTTTTAAAATACCATACAACGAAATATACGATAGATAGATATTTTAATATCGGAAACATTCCCATCGAATAGCTGCACACGATAATAGTTTTGATTAATAATATATATTTCCTTTGATAGCAAAATGACTCTTTGTCCATGCGTTGCAGAAATATTAGCATAATTGATAATTCTACTGTAACGTTTGAACAGATTAGAGCACGTTTCATATTGTTTTTATATCGCCAGATCGTGCCAATGCTGCAACAATGCTGGCCGCAAGAGACTCGAGCAGACAAAAGCGGAGCGTGAAAAGACGGAACTCAAGAAAAAAATCCTTATCGCCATCAGATTTGAAATGTGCTCGAGGGGACACCAAAAGCGAGAACAAATTGAACGGTAAACGGTCATTATCCGAGGGGTCAGTGAAAGTGCGACACAAGAAAAGCAACATACAGAGGACTTTGACCTACCCTATATCGTGTGCTGATTTCGAAGATGTATCCATGGACGAAGTATTCACTATAAAATGCGCTGTGCCTCCTGAAAGTGACGAATCTAATTTGCCGCCAACGAGCAGTGATAGAGACACTGAGGATGACGTGCGTGTTTTGCCTAAACCTGTGCCCCTAAGGCCTAGATGGGACTCTGGTAGCGAAATGGATTCATTAGTATCTATAGCCGTGAAGAAAGCGTCGGCACGACGACGCCGAACGCCCGCTAACCTTGGTAAGTGTATCTACATAACATTTGCATTAGAATAGATCTACTATATAAAAATAAGTCGGGTTTTCCTTCCTGACGATATAACTCCAGAACGCACGAACCGATTTCCACGGTTTTGCATTCGTTGGAAAGGTCTCGGGCTCCGTGAGGTTTATAGCAACGAAAATCTAGGAAAAATTTCAATAGAAAAGCGGGAAAATAGGGAAAATCATTTTTTAAATACAGCGCCATATCAAAACTACTGGATCAATTTTAATCATTTTTTTTACACTGGCTGACATGGGATACATATTTTATACCCGTGCGAAGCAGGGGCAGGCCGCTAGTGTATCTATAAATTATAAGAGTGGCAAATGATCCACTGAATGTTCAAACAGACAAGTCGTATACCATTTATTTTATTTACACAGACAACTTTGTGATGTGAACCAGTTTCTGATACCGTACGAACTAGAAATACTACTTTGTGGAGATAGATTCTCCAACGATACATAATCGAACTAAATAAAGATTTGAGATACCATCCAAACTAGTTAGTCTTTATGAGTTTGACCGCACGGTATATAAGTTAGACTCTTAGAAAAATACAAAAAAATTAATAAGTATATAAACGGTATGTTCTACAATGTTTTGGGAGTAAAAATAAAAATATATAAATAAATATATATCTAAGTAAAAGACCTTTATGGAAATTACTATTAAATTTTAATAAAATTCCGCCAGAGGTTTTAAATTTGTCTACACACAAATTTAAACTATTGTATAGATGTCTTATTGTAATATAAAATAAAAACATTTCTGTCTCGGTTGCATAAGTTATGTTATAAACTATATTTATGTTTTTATACATATCTACTTATTTGGAAGATCTAAAGAGCACAATAAATTAAATTGTTTTAATAAGTATTAAAGTGAACCACAAATTTCGGGTTTCACATGTTAATAAAAAAAATATACATTTCATTCGCATATAGCTGTCAACACCATGTAGGTTACCTCAAATGTAAATTAGTATTCGATAGTAATATTATTTTATGACTTGTAAAGAAGCTGACAATTGACAAAAGCTTGCAAAAGTATATTTGAATAAAAAATTAAATACTTTATCGACAACACTACACAAATAAAAATATTAAATATATCATTATAATGTATACAATTATTATTAGTTCTTTTAAGTACAAGTTTTAAAGCCTGAAAACAGAGATAAACCTACATTTTTTTTAAATAAAACTAATCTAGATCGATTTTTATCCCCCAAAACCCCCTACATGCTGAATTTCAGAAAAATCGTTGGAGCCGTTTCCGAGATTCCGAAAATATATATATGCATACAAGATTAACTCATTTAAATATTAAAGAAAAGATTCTTAAAAACATTTTTTTTAAACTGTGAAGTTCTCTATCAAATTGCGAAATGGACTTTATTAGAAAAGTAACATTGGTACGATAAAAATGATTGTTAACTAATACTATAAGTAAATATAGACGCTAATATGAGACATGAGAACAAATAAAAGTAGGTAGTATTTATTTAAATTAAGCTCAGCAAGTTCGTAAACGCCGTAACCGGTCCTGGGTTACTCTACCAAGAAGAGCCGACAGTCGAGTAGGTACTTGCCTACTTTTTGTGCCAACATGCAGCAGTGTTATATCTACATTAATCTGAATATCGTTGCGCAATTCAACGCCTTGCAATGTGCAAATAATAGCATTACATTCAAGACACTAGTAACCCAATAAACATATGTTATTACCTAAGGCGAGAGACGCAAATATTTATCCTACATTTAATAAGTGACTCTAAAATCTATTTTAAATTTATACAACACTAGTAGTATCCCGCAGTTTAATCCGCGTAATTTTTATTTTTTACACCTTTTTTTAAGTGTAATATAGCATATGTTGCTCAGTAAAGATGCAGCTTTCCAATGCTGAAAGAATTTTTGAAATCGGTCCAGTAGTTTTTGTGTGAAAACATAACAAACATACATTACCTCTTTATAATAACAGTATAGATTTTAGCATCTAAAATTTATACAACAATGCACCTTTATTTTCCGTGTGGTATCCGGCTGAGTAGAATAGTCCACCCTCTTTCTTACCGAGGTGTCGTAAAATGCGATCAAGGTACGTTGACCCACCGTGTGGTATCCGGTTGAGTAGAATAGACCACCCTCTTACTTGACGAGGTATCGTAAAATACGACTAAGGTAATTTGACGTCAGGTAGGCAGCTGGTCGTTAAATACGTAGCCAAATCATGTAACAACATGTTTATAATATGTTACTCTTTAGACCCAGCGGATATTCCTGTAAGGTTTGATGGCAATCGGAGCATTTTATTAACTGTCAATGATACATTTTTTATTACTGATAGCTTTAAATTAAGCCCGGCGAAGCGGTCTGGATATGCTGTTTTATAAACTGTTATTTTAAATTAAATTAAAGTTTTTATTAATTATTATTTGTATATTGTATATTTTATTATTTGTATAAACTGTAATTTTATTAAAAGAAAGGATTCAGGAACTGTTTGACTAACAACTAGTGGGCGATGACCTTAATGCGTAATGCTTTGTGATTACAATAGGTTATTGTTACAGATGTTCAATTAATCATACAATTTTCGTCTGTGACCTAAATGACATTAGCTCGCTTACCTTGTAACTGCCTGCTCTTTGATAGCAAAAGTAAATTCTACTTTATTCTTCCGTAAAATATATAATACTTGACGTAAATGTATCGCTTTTATTATTTATTACTCAAGTTTTAGTTATATTATTTATTATTATTTAAACTCGTGCTAATTTTTTGATAATAGACTAACTTCCGAGTTTTTTGAGTATTATCAGTAGAAGCAATTTTTTGAACCGGCATCAGATTTGACGATCCAAAAATACCTATTTACAAGTTTATTTCAATACAAGATATTTTATTTGATTTTAATGAAGAATTATCCTAAATATGGATAAACGTACGGATCGTTAGGCAATCACCCAAATTATTGAACAGTATAATTTTTTCAGCGATATTCTCACAGGTTACAGTATGCCGATTTTAATTATGTCAATTGTAATATATTAAATATGATACTAATGGAGAAAATATGAGAGATGAGATATCCCCTGCTTCAATGAAAATCCTGATTTTGCACAATTTCTTTGTTTCTCTGTCAAGAAAATAACCTAATATAAAAATCGTGATATTTTTGGTAAAATAAATGTATAATAAAAATATATTAAAATGACTTAAAGTAAGTTAAAGTAACATATTTTTACCGTAAAATATTAAACTAATAATAAACGTGTTCATTTCGACATTATGTTATATAGTTCTTGCGACTAAAATTCTTCGTAAAAGTCTTCGAAATAATTGTTTATTTTAAATGAAACGCATAGCGCTATATGAATTATCGAATATACTTTGAAGATTCAGCGCTATCTATTAGAAATGCAGCGAAAAGTGCATCAAATGTAGCACATGATATTAACATATGCCAATAGATGGCGTTCTACCATACATATAAAAATTTAAGCCGTATTTGTTAATTTTACTAACTATTCTATTGTACCATAGCTTTAAACAAATCTTAAACTCGTGTTATAATTATGATAAACCGGAGTAGCTCATTCAAATGTATACTCGTCTAGTAATTACTTTTAACCTTGATAGTAAGTACGTAATAATATCGTAATACACTATTTTTGCCATTGACATTCATAACTAACTATACGCATCGATGACCTTGGACAACTTTACTGTTCTTAATATAATAATCTGATTTACTTTTAGAATACTAATAGACTTGATAAGCATATTATGTAACATACGTTGCGGTAATATCACAGATTGATACTAGATGGCGCTGACTCAAACTATGGCGCTCTATGGTGCGTGTCTATATCTTTATACAGATTGCGAATTATAACGCAAGTTGTTATTAATTAATACATTTTACTATCTTATTTCTATATTATAATTTACGTTGTAAAAGCCATGATATAAACAGCATTTTGTCAATTCGAAATATAACAAGTATTATATAGTGGTTCGCAAATTCTGTACCTATTTGTTTAACTTTTTATGTAATAAAATGGAAAACGAGATGCATCTAATATTTGGTAGCTTAGGATGTCTTTTAAATTTTCTTGAGAAATCATCCAATATCGCGCCATCGTATTTCCGGTGTTTATATAAAATTCTACATTACATGAATACTCTTGAAATTTTGTAAGCCTTCAAAAGTACTTAATTTTGAGATATGGTAATAGTATTGATAAAAAATCTCCTAAATTTTTAAACTTCTGTATTAAGTTATTTTTGTTAATTGTTTATAAACAGAATAGATAAATCCATACCAATTATTGTGAATGTGAAAGTCACTCTATCGGTTATACATTTACGGATAAACTGCCTTAGCAATATGAAAGAAATTTAATAAAATTGAGAACTAGCTGATATACCTATATATTTCGGCAATAGAAAACAACACAATTAAGGGTATCGTTTGCGCGAACGAATAGACGTCTACACCTTGTATGTCATAAACACAATGTTTATTCTTCTTTTAATAATTAATTCAATCAAATGTAAAAAAAATTACTTCATACATATCACATTACAGCTGGTTAAATAAGGCGTCAGGTGCAAATGACGGAAGGAACTATATAAACGTCCTATAAGCAAGCATGTGTCGCCTTTGGAAAGTTAACAAATTACATGTCCACCTTATGTGATAGGTCCTAGTACTTCGTTTTACGTTTTTTTTTATATACAAAATGTGCTTGAAAGTTCAAAGTCTTCTAACTTAATTTTGACAAAAAATAAGAGCTGCAATAATGCCGTGAAATAAGACAAAAAAAATCTAAAAAAGCTCTTTTTTCGGTTAAGTGGAATTAACTTTATGTAGAAATGTATATAACTTATGTAGAAATTATAACGAAAAAAGAAGGAAAAACGTAATAGCGTGTACATACAAACCAAAAACTAAGTTTGCATCCCGGCAATTCTCCGTATTATCCAAACATATCTACAATCGTGTCAATAAAATATTAAATATATATCCTGTAAACTACTATAAATGTAAAGAACTCTTATCAAAATGGCTACTTGGTTTAAATTATGATGAGACAAAAGCATTGATATAAACTCAGATTCGCAACCATTCATACATACACATGCATGCACACACTCTCGCACACAAAAAAACATTTCGCAACAAACGCACGAACACACACACACTACACTCACACACACACACAAATTACACGCACGTTCTATTTCCCATTATGTATGTAATGTTATGGAAGAGCGGGGCCTCCTGTCACAAGTACTAGTAGAAATACGAGTAACTTACTAGGATGGTCCCAACTTACTAGGATGGTCCCAGATTCTGTTAATGATTATGTAAGAATTTTGAAGGAAATAAATATTTTTTGTTTGTTTTGATTTTTTATGTATCTATAATGCTAATTACTATATGTGTAACTATTGAATATGTAAAATGTCTATTTGCTATACTTATTTCTTATTTCTACCTTAAGGTCCAATTTTTGTATATTAAGCATGAGACAGCTTTGTTTCACTCCCCTGGGCTAATAATTAGTTGAAAAATGTTACGTACACTCGGTAGAGGCGGTAAAAAGGGTTTGAAATCGATCTAAGTAGCGTTTTGCCCCCTCTTCTTTATAATATTAAGTATATAAGTATTAATATATTAGATTTATCTTTTGACGAGTCCAAATGACGCGTTGATGTCTTTTATACATAAACTCCCTTATTCCTGTTCTAATAAATTAATTCTAAATTTTACGGATATTTCCGTTTAGTCACATTAATACTATTATTATATCATATTTACAGTAATAATTTATAATGTATGGCACGACCTATTATCATTATAATGCTCTTTTCTTGACTTAAAGCAATAAAAAACTTCTTGACTTAAAGCAATAAAAACCGACAATAAGTACTTAAATAATCATAGGTTCATAGTTTTGCTTACCGTAATTATCTTTAATAAACTGGAAGTTATTGCAGTATTTAATAAATGGGTATAATACTTAGAATTACGATCCATTAAAGCGGTTACGTAGAGCTGATCTGATCGAAGAAAGAAAATTAAAAAAGTAGCTTTTAGTTGTCTCACTGCGAGGTTAAATAAAACTCGCAATTGTATCAGAAAAAAATTGAGTATTACCATGCTTATTAAATTGTCAAGTTACGCATATCTCATAAAATCCCTTAGGATATATAGTTAATAAAAGCTGTGGTAGCCCAGCGGTAACATCGTGCGACTCTTTCATGGAGGTCACGGGCCAAACCCGGGCAGACATCAATGAGTTTTTCTTTTAAACCTTATCTGTCTAATTGATAATTGCAATTTATCACACGCTTTTCGCTGAAGGAAAACATCGTGAGGAAACCTGCATATCTCTAGAGAATTCTGGAGATATGTGTAACCTACCAATCCGCAATGGAGCAGCGTGGTAGGTCTTAGCTCCAAACCTTCTCTCCAAAAAAAACGGAGAGAAGAGGCCTATTCTCAGCAGTGGGATAGTAACAGCTACTTACTTACTATATAGTTAATTGTGTAAAATTGAAAATGTTTAAAATATAGACCACCAAGTTTCTTGATGGTTCTTCTTGGTAAGAGCATTCCGAAGCAGTTATAGCTTCATTAATCATATTGATCTTTGCCGATTCAAAAGTGTTTGAAAGAGTTTATTACAATAAGGGTTATTTTTTAAGGATAGCGATTTTATTTGAGTATTTTCCAGAAGGATAAAGAATAGCCAACGATGAAGAATACTATATAATATATATATAGTAGAGAATGAATACATAATATAATGGGGGTAGCATTTGATCGACCCGGGAATCCAACCGGAAATTTCTGACTTAGCAAAAAAGCCACACCCTTGCGCCGTTAATATTTTGTTTTATCAAAAGAAAAAAGGTTTGAAATAATAAATTAATAAAAAAAACATGTTTCTTAATTTATGTTTAAAACTCTTTCGTTAAAAACTCTTTAAAAATAACTTGATTATTAAGTAAGTCAATAAATACGTCCCGTTAAAACGCAGCTTACATAAAACGCTTACTTACCTGCATCCGAAAAAGTATCTTTGGCATCTCAGTCTTATTGCGCTTACGCATGTGTGTGTAGGCGGTCATCTCGTGACACACAAACAAAACAACCAGCCGACCATTCTTATTTCCGAAGTTGTTTCTATCCACAAAACTGTTTTACCTCGCAGGCAGTTTAGTCTAGTTCGCCATTGCAAGTTCATTGTTCTGATAGTGCTGGGAATTCGGTAAAGTCGTAACCGCCAGTAATCTGTGGTTATGTTTTTGCGTTTATGTTTGGTGCCCGATAAAGGTAAAGCTTTTTTGTACAATCATCTCGTGGCACTTAGGACATTTTAGTATTTAGTTGTGTTTTGTTGTTGGCGTTAAGAGTGCCAGTGAGTCACGAAACTAGTTACATGAATGTTCGATAAATAAGTATCGATATAGATATGAAAAAAAAATTACGTTTATAATTAAAAAAATATTGTTTTTAATTTATTTACTTATATTCGATTACAAGTTTGTCTCGTATATATAATTTGTGCGATATATTATTTAAGTAATATTGTAAGCCAACAGAAAGACACAAGACAAATAGATCCCATTATATTGAAGAACTTTGTTTCATTACCCTTTACATTATTTGACTGACCCGTTGGGGCAGTTGGCAGTGGCTTCAGCCCGCGGGTCGCGGTTTCTATGCCCGCTGAGGACTAACATTTTTTATACACTAACATTTGGTTCTTCGAGCTTTGGTGTAATTTTGTATTTAAAATTATATATGTTATATTACCAGTTGTCTGTCACCCATAACACAAGTATTAAGTTACTTACTTTGGGGATGGAGAACCGCGTGTATAAGTGTCCTATATATTTATATTTTTTAAGTAAATAAAACTTAAGTAAGAAGTTAATAAAGCAACTACGGGTTTTTCATTAACCCACACAGTAACACACAGCTGTTTGTTTCGTAAGGACACATAAATAAAGTAGTAATGTGACTGTCTCGCAGAATGACGCCCAACACAGATTAACCAAGATTAGAAGTTTTGTAATATTATGGTAGAGTTACAATTTGAAACAATAAATATTATTAAGCTAAGTTTTAACATAGAATACGGAGTACATTTATATGCTCTTATTATACCTATTTATTGTATTCCTTTTTATTTTAAGCAATTCGTTAGACCAAGAACATCGGTACAACTAACCAAAAATGGAATTACACTCCCTTGACGTGGCAAAGTTTTAATACGTATTTTAATTTGTGTTTTGTAATGTATTTAAGTGCATTAGACCTAATTAAGCATATCAATCTGCATTGGAGCAGCATGGTAGGTCTTAGCTCCAACCCTTCTTTCCAAAAACGGAGAGAGGAGGCCTATGCCCCGCCGTAGGATAGTAAAAGACCGTTACTATATACTATAATGTATTTAATGCTAAAAAAAAATAAGTAGCGGCCTGTTGCTAACCCACTGTTGAGAAAAGACCTCTTCTCTCCGTTTTTTGGAGAGAAGGTTTGGAGCTAAGACCTACCACGCTGCTTCAGTGCGAATTGGTAGGTTACAAATATCTCCAGAATTCTCTAGAGATATGTAGGTTTCCTCACGATGTTTTTCTTCACCGAAAAGCGTGTGATAAATTGCAACTATCAATTATACACATAAGTTTTAACAGAAAAACTCATTGGTGTTTGCCCGGGTTTGAACCCGTGACCTCCTCGAAAGAGTCGCACGGTGTTACCGCTGGGCTACCACAGCTCAATATAGTATATAGTATTTAATGTTAGTAAAGTAAAATAGTATCTTAATCAATACAAACGATTGATATTTAAATAACATCGATAAAAGAATCGAACGGAATAAGCACATCGCTATGAGTAGCGAGCGCAGCAGTCGGCCGGCTCCCTGCGCACATCCGCTTGCGCGTTCAGCCCCGCGCCAAGCCTCGAGCCCTACTCGTTCGCGCCGGTCAACCAAAATACTCGTTCAAAACTCTAAAACAAAAACAATATACATTATTCCATATTCAAATACCGTGTCGTTTTGTGTTGTGTAGTGCTGTGAAATGCAACTATATATTTTATATATATTTTTCGACCGTTACTTTAATTATCGTTGTTCAATAACACCTAACTTTGTTACAGTATGTTTTACTCTTTAAAGAAGCCGCATGTAATTCTACCCCAGTAATAAGTAAGTTACTATTGAGTAATTGGATAGAAGTGTACTGAGTCAGCTTGAAATGTAACACTATCTTTTTAGGTACCGTGTAAGTAAATTAGAAAACGAAACCCTTCGAGTGAGTTTTAAGTGGATTAGCACTCGGGTAAACTGATATCAAATAATACCCTATGTTTTTACTTTAGTAATACTGTTGAATTTTGAGTTTTAATAGATTATTTCATTTTAATCTCTACATCTCCGTATAGAATGTATGATTAGATAACGAATCTTTTGGTATCAAATAAACGTAATATTGATAGCAATTCATATCGTATTTGGCAGATTATGGACATATTAATACTTTTCGAGTTTTAACTTGTGCATATCTGCTAAATTCTCGCATTAATAAACGATTTGTAAAATCTAGAAACCGCTATTTAGTCACGTAATATCTATTATGTTTAATTGACCTTATAGCTAACCTTAATAAACAATCACAGAGATTCGTCTTAAATGCTGCACAAAATGTGGTTTTTAAAGCTTAAGTTTAAGTTTAAAAGTTTTAGCTTTTTTAGTTTCAAGTTTTACTTTTCTTATTTACAGCAAAAATGTACAAGTTATATCTATCTTAAACTACTTATACGCTAGGACTATACAAATCATGCCCACGTGGAATGGTACCAAGAATGCTGGCAGCGTTTCCGCGCTGAATCGCTAAGCTGATTCTTTGTGCGAAAAAGGAACCAGCTCTCTTGTCACCTGAAGAGGCAATTAACCGAGGTGTTAAAACGGATAAAAAAAAATTTGACTTTGACTCTCAACTGCAACTTGGTCTCAACTGCAAACGACACAAATATATAACTCTAGATGCGAGATGTATACTTGCGCCGTTTTACTTATTTTTGTCAACTGATGCATTATCACTTATATAAGTGGAATTACATTTGGTATTTATTCAAGTAAAGATGATCTGTTTAAAGATCATTTACCCATTTCGTCCAGGGTTACCAGTAGTGTAATCTGGCGTGTGATTGCTAGTATTACACTTTGGGACAGCAATGTCTATCTGTTTGTTGATCTTAAACCGTAGCTTCAATACATTCATTAATAATAATAACGCCACTCTGAAGAATCACTAAATATCGGATTAGGTATTAAAACACAATCGTGTTAATTCGTGAAGAAACTATAAATAACCATTTGATCAAACTATGTTTTAAAAGAAGCCTATTGCCAACTTGCTCAATACCATGAAATAGATTAAAGCTGATCGAATGAATACCAAATCAATTTGGCATGGGTTAGAAGATGACGTAAGGTAGAGGCGTAGAGCCAGCATCATGGCTTATTACTAAGGCACGTAACCTTAAAAAGTTAGACACTTAAGTTATACGGATAATTTGATGATTTTAATTATTCTTAAATATTGGAAATATGTGGTAAACTTTGTTGTTTAAAACTGAGTAAACTGTGCCTGTTATCATAACAAACTGCAAGTTTGATAGTGATCTGTAAAATCTACATACTTTTGTCTCCTAAATTTAATAAACTACGTTTTGTCAACAAAAAGGGGCCACAATTTTTTTTATTAGTTACTAGTTTGGAACAAAATAATGTCAAAAGGTTCCAGACTACGAGGCCCTTGAAAAGCTCTATCAAATAGCCAACATCGTACTAGTAAAACTTTTATAATCATTTTCATACTTTAGAAAACACCACCGTAATAACACCGTACAAAAGCTATAAAAAGCATATAAGCTAATGGGTAAACGCTACTCTATGATTGAAGAAAAGTAAATTATTTACTCAAGTGTATACGCGCTACTAATATCGGTCAGTCTGTTTGTCTGTCTGTTACGATTTCAAGACTAATCTATTGAAGCAGTTATGAACTTTGGTTAACTTAAAGATTACGTATCTACGCTAACATATAAGATAAAAAAATGTTTTTTCCATGGAACACATTAAAATTACATTATACATTATTGAGGGTATTTTAACACTTAAGTTGACGCGTACGAAGTTGCCGGTACAGCTAGTTTTTAATAAATTATTTAACAATGCGAAATTGTAACATGGTCACATTCGTCTTTCGATCTTGCCAAATAACCAACCGTACAGGTTCTATATAAAGAAAGGACAAGCTTAATCGCCTTAGCCTGACCTCGCTACCTCCTCTCGGCCCACACGAGAACCTTGGACTAGCGCCAACGTCCAAAACTTGCTTTCATTGTTTGGCTCTACCTTATCTAGATCTATATCTATATTAATATATAAAGCTGAAGAGTTTGTTTGTTTGTTTAAACGCTATAATCTCAGGAACTACTGAACCGATTTGAAAAATTATTTCAGTTTAAGATAGTCCATTTATCGAGGAAGGCTATAGGCTATATAACATCACGCTAAGATGAATAAGAGAGGAGCAGCAATAAAACATAGTACGAAAACGGTAAAATTGAAAGCTTTCCTTGCGTGCGCTCAGTAAACGGTGAAAATTATTCAAAAATCATGTATTCCTAAATTGTCTCCCCTCTAAAAGTTCTAATTAAAATTCAGCAACTGCATATGTCTAGCTTTTAAGGTTAACCCATTTTAAACATTTATATGGCTATCAAAATACTTTATTAAGGTTTTAATATTTCGTCGCGGGCGGAGCCGCTAGCAATTTTTAGTGCTATATATGCTCGTATATTTATATCAACTATTGATGATATGGTTTTTTGTTTTCATATAAAATATTGCCACTGTTTAACCAGGCTCTGTTTATACGTTTTCGAAACGCTACCAATTTTACAGTAACCTGTTAATGATATGGAAATATAAAAAATATCAACGGAAAATGATTAACCAGTTACTTATGTAGTACCTATTGACCTCCTCAGTAGTACTTCATTTTCATATATACTAATAAAGAAAGCTGTATAGTTTGTTTGATTGTTTGAACCCGCTAATCTCAGGAACTACTGGACCGATTTCAAAAATTATTTGAGTATAAGATATTTATCGAGGTTGGCTATTTTTTGGTATTCATAACCTTATATTAATTGTTATTGATTTGAAATGTATTTATGTATGTATTTTATGTATTTCATAATTCTAATATATAATTAACTTTACTATTCTTTCCATCCATTCTATCTATCCTAAATATAAAGATGCAAAACAGAAACAAACCTAGAGCGTCATAACACGTAACAACACAAACTTACATTGCCAATTTTATGTATTGATGTCAGTGGGCACTACTAACTTGTATGTTAATACGTGGTGAATTCATGCCATTTTTAACATTCACGAATAGTTATAAGTAACAAGCAATTACGTCAGTAATACTTGTTATAAATTCAGAAAACTATATTGCAATTAATATCTATTAGCAAGTTATATATATATAAATGTATTTTATAGAAGTAGGCGTTACTTGGCGAAATTCCATAATACAAAATTTATGTTCTCTTTCTATTTAAAAGATATGTATCTATCTATGTCTCTTTCAATTAATAAGAAGAAAATAAATTTGACATACATAAGCGGGTGACCAACAGTGAAACAAAACCTGAGCTAATATAAAATCAAATATTTCGAAAAAAGCCAGTGTAAGGAAATTTTAAAATATAACTTTAACCGGTTCTATCTCTCTCTTTCCCTTCAACTAAAAAACTCCACTGTTGGTAATAGGTCAAATCAAATCAAATCAAAATAATCTTTATTCAAATCTTATATATATAAAAGAAAGTTTGTCTTAGTTACACTATTTATAACTCAAGAACGGATGAACCAATCCGACTAAAAATTGGTGGAGAGGTTGCTTAGAACCAGGAGACGGACATAGGATACTTTTTATCCCGTTCGACCGCATTTATTTTATCCCGTCAAGTTACTATAAAACGTGAGATAATAAAAACGACTATGACATTAAATAACAAAACGCAAATGTCAGTGGAATACAAAACATAAATGACAGCTAAACGTAATTTTGTCTTTGTTGAAGTATGGTAAAAAATTTGACAATTATCATAATAATAGCTAAACGTCACTACATAGTATAAAAAGTCGCTTTCTCTGTCAGTCCTTATGTCCCTATATCCCTATATATGCTTAAATCTTTAAAACTACGCAACAGATTTTTCAGATATTCTAAAGATAGCAGGAAATCTTAATGGTATAGGGAAAGGGGAATTGCTATACTCCAAATTTAACGCGTGTTGCCCACAGGCAGTAATGAATAAAACAAAACTACTGGATAGATTTTAATCATTTTTTTCACTGAGTGATAGTCTATATATTTTATACCCGTGCGAAGCCGGAGCGGGCCACTAGTAAGCAATAAAAATAACGAACCTACAACTGGTTCGGAATTATGATCTTACCGAAAAGAACCAGAACGAAACTCGGCGGTTTTAAATATTTTAAATTTTAAATAATCATCTTTTATATCCATTCTTATATAATAAACGCGAAACTCTGTCTGTTTGTTACACTTTCAAGGCTAATCCATTGGATAAATATTAATAGAGTTGGGTTCGAGTGGAGCTTCTTACGGAGCTTACATATAGAACGTGAAAATTTCCGTTTTTCCTTTAGGAACAGAGTTAGCAGTATATTTTAAAATAGACGGTAATTAAACATCTAGCCGTGTGGTATCCGGCTGAGTAGAATAGACCACCCTCATTTCTTACCGAGGTGTCGTAAAAGGTGACTAAGGTAAGTTGACCCACCGTGTGGTATCCAGTTTAGTAGAATAGACCACCCTCTTTTTTACCGATGTGTCGTATAAGGCGACTAAGGTAAGTTGACTTACCGTGTGGTACCCGGTTTAGTAGAATAGACCACCCTCTTTATTACCGAGGTGTCGTAAACTACGACTAAGGTAAGTTGACGTCAGGCAGGCGGCCGGTCGTAAAAACGCAGCCAAATCATGTGACAGCATATTTGTAACTTGTCGTGCCGACCCCACTTAGAGTGGGATAAGGAAGATGTATGTACGGTATTTAAACATCAAAATACAAAGTCGAGGGTACTACTTACATAATAATAGAAAAGTTACTAAATAAAACCACCTACTACTCTAGACATTTCAATTCATTATTGAATGTTCGATTTCAAAGTAGGAAACAATTATAGTAAAATTTCATATTGCATCTTACTTTCAACTCACGGCGTGCGCCACCCATCCGTGGTGCTTTCTACTGCAGAAGAGAATATACAAACTAACATTGCTAGATGCATTCCGGAATTAATAATTAATCTATATTACTAGGAAAAGCGAATAGGTCAATAAACTGTTTTTTCATAACTGCAAGTATTTTCAGTTTCTAATCAAAATTTCACTCGGTATTAAAATAACGACAGATAATTAAGGTATTATATGAAATTAAATACATTTACTTAGTCCATTAATATGTATTTCTTCATGATGAAAACGGACTATAGCAAAATAATTATAGATTACTAATATATAAAGTTGAAGAGTTTGTTTGTTTGTTTGATTATTTGAACGCGCTAATCTCGGGACGTACTGGAACGATTAAAAAAATTTGTTTTAATGTAAGTCCATAGTCCATTTAGCGAGGAAGGTTATAGGATATTTAACATCACGCTAAAATGAATATGAGAAGAGCAGCATTAAAAAAATAGTACAAAATTTAAAGCTTTCCTTGAGTAAACGGTGATATTTATTCAAAAATCGTGTATTACGAAATAGATTATAAAAAATCATATCTATTGAATTTTGGAATTTCGCAAAGTAACGGCTACTGTAATGTATTACAAAGCTATTTGGGTTTTTTTTAATAAGCGTTATATTTCCATATATTTCCAAGTGGAGACAGCGTCTCAATTCTTTATTTATAGTAACTCTAATAAAATATTAATTTACTAGTTCGGTACATACAACTTTATAAAATTTTTAAATTATTCATTTCGAGTTTTTTTTTATGTATTACAAAGCTATTGCAATATTTAATAAAATAAAGTTTTTTAGTTTTCATATTATATTCGTAAGCGACAGCGTCTCTTTCTTATTTACGTCTCTTTATTATAGTTATTATAACTATAATAAAATTAAAAAAAATTCTTTTTTTATAATAACTATAATAAAAAATTCTTTATTTATAATAACTATAATTAAAATATTACTTTAACAGCTTGATACAACTTCATAAAACTTTTATACCTGATTGAAATTAGTTTTTATAAATTAAACTAGCGGCCTGCCCCTGCTTCGCACGGGTATAAAATATATATCCCATGTCAGTCAGTGTAAAAAAATGATTAAAATCGATCGAGTAGTTTTGATTTATTCATTACTGCCCGTGGCCCGCACGCGTTAAATTTGGAGAAAAACAATTTCCTTTCCCTATACCAAGAAGATTTCCTGCTATCTTTGGAATATCTAAATTCATATAGTACATTTTTACTTATTTACTTTTACATTTTCCCTATGTATTTTATTTTTACAATTAATTACAGAATGTCTTTAAACAAACTCTTGAAAGAGCGCAGCGTCCTCACGGCATTTTAAATCTGCAATATCTCCGAAAATGTTCACTTAAATCACATACTGTAAACGGCCATATTGATCTATATTAAATCAACTATTTATTTAAGGTACTTAATTGGATAAGGATTAATGCTGTATTGTATAAAAATTGCTTCAAAAATATGGCATTATTTTTCGTAAAAAGTAAATGACAAAAAATGCTATTGTGTGTTATCTATAAGAGATAGACATATACCATCGCGGACTTTTCTGTAGAGCTTTTCAAGGTGTACAAATACTTAGTACATCATTTTGATAAATCTCGTAGGGTTTAGCCTGCGTTTGCAATGTAAGCGGAAAAAAATGTAATTATTTACAAAAACCTCAAAAATTACAGTATTTCTCTACTCCATATTGAATGTTATTTTACGTACAAACCTTCCTCTGGAATCACTCTATATATTAAAAAAAACCGCATCAAAATCTGTTGCATAGTTTTAAAGTTTTATGCGTACATAAGGATATAGGGACTTTGTTTTATAATATGTAGTGATAAAATTTTACTGATTTTTCATAAAAATGATATCAATTTATAATTTTATTTTTCTGGATATTAAGAATGTATTTTTCAACTCAATTTAACTTCATATTTGTACGATATCAAATATTTTCTACTATTATACCTAGTTGTAAAATAAGTTATCTTCGCGATTACTTCGTTTTAACTATTTGGAAGCTATACACTTTTACCTTATCCATTTAGGCAATATAAAAAATTAAGTATAACTATTTTATTCTAAGTAGTTTAAACAAATATCATTCTTGATAACCTTTCTAAGAGCAAAGCCAATCGTTGAATTTGTAGTTTCAGATACGTATAACATATAAGATAATTCAACTTTAATCACACATTCGTCATGATCAAATTATAAATAACTATATCGGTTATAGTTAAACCAAATTAAAGTCTGATTTTATATATAGTATTTTGTTTTCATTAATTAACAAGCAGCATCAATTAAGCTGACTAGTATAGTATCGCCTATGTGTTAGTAATTTCTAAGCGTTAAGCGAAATAGTTTGCTCTTCAAAAACAACAGGAGTAATTTTTAGTACCGCTCGCGACTGTTTCGTTTTTTATAGATTTTTATTATAATTTTAAACAGCATCGTTTTACTTAGCGAACCAAAATGATTTGATAAATATTAAAAATATTTTACAATTGATTCAGAGTTATTTGAAATTGATTTGCAGTTATGAACTGTGTGTATATAATTTTATAGTAATACTTTGTTTTTTCAATTCCAGATTGGGGCGTCAACAGTGAACAAGGAGAAGTAAGCGAACCCGAGGCCGGTCGTATGCGTCCCGAGGACTACCGCCTCGTATTCTTAAGTTCTGACTCGTCGTGCCGAGAGGACACGGAGGACTCAGCGTCGACAGCATCCTCCGCTGCGCCGCCCGCGCCCGACGACTGTGATTGGGACTACTTCGAACCGGGCGCGGCGGCGGCACCACCATTGCCATCTCCACCTACAAAACACACGCCACAGGTCTGCCAACGAGCTTGCTCCTGTGGTGCCGAGCCGCGCATTGTAGCTGTGCCTGTCCCCGTGCCAGTACCAGTACCAGCCGCTCTTTGGCCCGCGCTTCTCGCGTTCCCAACTCCGACTCCGCCCACACCCCACTGGAACACGTACCCTGGTTTCCCACCTCTCGATGCTGCGGCCCTCGCTCGTTTTACGACGGCCGCCGCCGTTGCAGTCACCGCTGCCGCCACTGCGTCTGTTCTACCGCAAAATAGACTCGAAATGACCGTAGAGCGGACCGATAAGGCGATACAGTCCGAGTTACAAGTGCCTATACCTGCCGATAACGATAATGTCGATAAAAATATCGAACGCTCAGTCGAACACGGACCGTTAGATGGAATCAAAGTGATCGCAGAGAACCCGGAATCAGTTTTATCGGACACGGTGGACACGATGCCTGACCATCTTGACGCGGAGAAGGCGTTTCCCTCGTCGAATGAGTCGGCCAACTCCAGCGATTCAGAGGCCGGAGGCGCTCGCCTGAGTTATGATCTCAGAAGTGGCGCCCCCGAGGAGCCGGCGACTTCTGACGAGGATTCCGATGACTCGGGTGGCGGAGGTGGTCAATTTTCACGTGTGTTTGTCGTCAATCCCGCAGATTCGTCTTCAGATATGGAAGATAACGCAGATAGCAGTGGTATCGATTGCGATGACTCTTATGATAAAAAATCTGACAGCTTAGAATTAATGGCCGCAGATATGGTTATGCAAAACAACATGAATATTCAAGCGGAATCCGTTGAGAATGTACGCGAAAATAATAATGACAATATAGTTATTTTGGAGACTGTAAGTTTTTCTGAAGATTGCTCTGTAATTTCTTACTGCAGCAATAATGATGATAATAGTGAAAGTATAACGGAAAAATCGAACTTTATTAAATTTTGTGACCAAAATATGTTACAAAGTGAGATTTGCGAAAAATTTAACAGCTTCAATACAGTGAATGATGACTATATAAATAGTTTAGATTATCAATCTGTAGAAAATAACCAAAGTAGTGGTATTTCAGAAAATATTGAATGCGACTCATTAGATAATTCTTTTATTTCCGATTGCAACATCAAATCATCATCAGAATTTAATTCTGAACGTGATTGTACTAACAATGAATCAGTCGTAGAAGAATCACAAGGGCAATCTAGAAATTCATCGTTCTCACCGGAACTAAACTACGAGGAAACAAGTTTGGCGGCCTCGACGTCACCGAGTACCGAAAAAATTGACTTGTTTAAAGGTATTGAACGGACGCTCAGTGAATTATTGAAAAAAGAATTACTGGAGGACCAAGGGGAGGAGAAAACGCACGACTCGCGGCCGGTTTGCGCCGAGACGGAGGGGAGCGCGAACACACCTGTGGCGACAACAGTTTGCCGCTCGCGCACGGCCGGAGCGGACGGCGCAGCGCGTTTCACTAGCCGCGTTATGATAACGCACGACTGTGTCTCCGTGGTCACGTCAGACACGACGCGACTCATGCGTGACATTATTGTGCATCACACCAACTCGCAAAACGAACCGGAACCGGGCGCTAGTGAACAACAGAACGAAACAAACGAACGATTATCAGACAACGAATCACCGCAACCTTCGGGTGGTGTGACCGTCGTTAGCAATTCCGACACTCTCTCGGCTGTCGTGTGCCTCGAGGAGGGGCTCGCGGATGACGACTCTTGGGTCGAGGACGTCAGCCACGATGATGACGACGCCACGTCGCCCTCGGACTCCGATTCCGAGGACGAAGCCATGTTGCCCACTCGTGGGGATGATTTTGCATATTGTCGGCGTTCCGTAGACTTTACGTTACACACTATCGTGGAAGAAAGTTGCGAGGAGAGCGAGGCGGAACAGACCACGAAGAAACCGCGACCTATATCCGCCACCGAACTAGAAAAATATTTCTTCTTTGGCTTAGGCGATGGAAGAAACGTACGAGATGATGAAGACTCGGTGTCGGAAACGTCTAGTGTGTGCAGTGAGGGTGGCGAATCCATTGTTGATACCGAACAACCGAAACGAAGTTGTGATAGCGACGAACTAGTGTCGTCGCGTTTAGAGAAATATTTTTTGTCTGGGTTTATGGGGTTTACCCAGGAAAGACGTGATTCTGACGGGTCTGGAAGTGTCGGTAGTGATAGTGAAGGTAAACAAAGTCCCGAACAAAGACGAAAACGACTAGTTCGAGCTCGCGGTACGCCTAGATCGCATTCATCCTCTTTAGATAACCTTTTGACCGGTGACGAGCCGAGCCAGGATACCCAAGAGATTTCAGACGGTTCGAGTACTGAAACTGAAGATCGCCATGAATCGCTTGAAAGGCTCGACATGCAAGGTGAAACAAAACGAAAAAAAAATAAAAAGCCAAGAGGATCACCGGCTGATGAACGGCGACAATCAGTCGAGTTTCCAGAAGAAACACGCGACGACACAAGATCTGTGTCAGAAGGCGAGGATGGCAGATCATCTCCACGAGTTGAATTCCCACCCCTTGGATCTGAACTTTCCGAATCCAAGAAACAAACAAGTAGAGATAGTGGTTTCGTAGGGAGTTGTGACGATTTGCTGAGGAGTGGTGAGTCTAGTTCAGAATTTACAAGATCGCACGAACCCAAAATGGAATTGGAAGAAATCATAGAGGAGGTGAGACCGGATATAGATGAACGTGTCGAGAGAACGCCTTCCCGTCCCCCTCCGAGTCCTCTTACGAGGAAAGATAGCTTTAATAATTGGTCATCTGACGAAGAAACCAATCTTATGATGACAAAAATGCGTCAGTTTTTCAAACAAATGGTTAATACCGCTAATGTACGCACACCAGTACCGGCATCACCCAATTCCGAAAGTTCACGACCACCGAAACCACCGCAACTGCTTTATTTTGAGAGTGAATTAACTAGACTAATGAAAACAGTACCGGGTATCCGGGACGAGGAGGTTCGTGAGATTGTCGAGTATTTATCGAGTGAAGACACATGGAGCGACTCCTACGACTCCTCTGATTACGCGGGGTCTGATTTGGAAGGCACAGCTAACAGGTCAGCACTGAGAAAACAAATTTCAGACAGCTGTCGAGAAATAATCGACGAATTCGATCGTGGTAACAGTGAGGCAGGGTCATTGGAGAGGGACGCTGCTGGCGCGTATCAGAGGCTGGCGGCGACGTTAGGGCGGGCGGGCGACGGCTCCCCGCCACTATTTGGCAAAGTCATGCGTCATATTGGTGGAAGATTAGTGGCATTGATGCATGAGGTGTCCGCTGGAGCGTCGCCGAGTACGGATGAAGACAGTGCTTCGGAGCCGGGCGCGTTAGCCCGTAGTCGATCTCATGACATTCTCGAGGCTACGGCCAGTAGGGGCAGTGTTGCTAGTGACTGTGAAAGGTTTTCGTGGCGCGGTAGTTTTGAGTCCGCTTTATTGGCGGCTGACTCGAGAGGGACCTTGGGTGGTGATAGGTGTGAAGCGAGGAGATCACCGGCTGGAGCTGACTTGGCAGCACAGAAATCACACTCCAGAAGTTGTGGTGCGATCAGTGGTAGCGAAGATCGGTTATGGCGAGGAAGGCGGCGAGCTTCGGCACCCGATGCAGAGGTGAGGACCTTATCCTAAAATATATTTTAGTAATAAAAGAATAATATCAACTATACGAAGCTGCTTGTATCATAATAAAATATAATTATTAAAACTGCTAAAAAATTGAGTGTAGAAAAGCGTTAAAACTTCATAGAAATATTTTCCTAATTAAATGTTCTAGAAATCATGATAAAAATATGCATCGTCTTAACAACCTTAGTCACTTTACTTTAATCACAACAAGATAAAATTTTAAACAATAGTATTAATAGTAGATAACTTACACTCAAAAAATGTATATTCATAATGTATAATATATATATAATAAGAAAATAAAGATATGTTGTAAAAAGTACTACTGACCACAGGTGTCCTCTCTCCCTTTTTGGAAAGATGGATTTGAGCTAAGGCCCACCATGCTGCCCCAATGCGGATTGGTAGGTTACACATTTACCCAGAATGTCCTTGAGATGTGCAGATTTCTTTACGATGTGTTCCTTCACTGAAAACCGTGTGATATATTGTATATGTCTTTTAGACTAATTTTTAATGGCAAATCTCATTGGTTACCCAGGGTTTGAACCCGTGATCACTCGAAAGAGTCGCACGGTTTTACCGCTATGTTATCACAGCATATTATAGAAAGTATATTTATTTATAAATCTTTGTTTTTCGCCCGCTAAACACGAAAGCATGAAAGTATTTTATTATCTCAAGTGTTCTATAAGTAATAGAAAATTAAATGTCAATGTCACTTTATTAGAGATATAGAAAACACTTGATTATTATGATAACATATCAATTATGAGGATAAGATTTTATGATAAGCTATAATGGGTGCATGAGACGGCTTTTTAATTACTTTTCAGTTAATTTGTATAGGACATAGGGTTTGAAATTAATATATAAATATTTATTTTTTATTTTATTTTATTTATTAAGGTTCACCAGTGATTGTTACATAAGTTTTGATGTATGTATGTCATGACTATGTACAATCGCTTTAAGATAAACACGACTTGAACTTTTTGTTAAAAACTAAATAAAGACACTAATTACTTATTTTCTAAAACCTTATTACAAAATCTTACTTAAAAAACGTAATTAAACTTTTAATTAATAGATTAACGTAAGTTGAGTTAAATTTTTTGATACATCAAGATAAGATATCAAGTACCGCACTTAGGGCAAATTATGACATGTGGTTATTGTGTTTCTTGAAGCTTCGTTTGTGGTAGTCAGTCTGTCGGCCTGGAACTGAGATACTAGCAACATCCATTGCTTCTTTGAGCTCATAAAACCGTAAAGAACCGTTTTTAACAGTTTTTTTTTGTTTTGTGTGTAACCTGTCTGTAATTGCTATTGGTCGGTCCAATCCTCTCCTTACAAAACAGAGGTTTTTGTCCAGCTGTGGGATAGTAATCGCTTAAGACAAAATAGAAGTGTCTTCGTTAGTCGTTTTAATTGCTAACTTTATCAGTTAAAACATTTGTACTACATATCTATCATTGATCAATAACGACATTATCTGAGCTATACAGTTATCGTTGCGATCACCAACTCACCTGCCAGGTGTAGTGATTATTTGCAACAACCTTGATTAATAACGAAATCCTGTATTGTGCGCAGAAACTGTTTTGAATCCGGTTGAATGGATAAGTATGGTATAAGTTTACAACTGAATAACATAATATTTATAACGATTTCATCTATATCATAGTAAATAAAGGTTTATCAATAATGTATATACCAACTATTTTCTTAGTAAACATTGTAATAATATCATCATCTTCCTGCCCTTATCCCAATCTAAGTGGGGTCGGCACAATATGTTATAAACATGCTGTCACATGATTTGGCTGCGTTTTTACGACCGGCCGCCTGCCTGACTACAACTTACTTCAGTCGTATTTTACGACACCTCGGTAAGAAAGAACTTGGTCTATTCTACTAAACAGGATACCACACGGTGGGTCAACTTACCTTAGTCGCCTTTTACGACACCTCGGTAAGAAATGAGGTTGGTCTATTCTACTCAGCCGGATACCACACGGTGGGTCAACTTACCTTAGTCGCCTTTTACGACACCTCGGTAAGAAATGAGGTTGGTCTATTCTACTCAGCCGGATACCACACGGCGGGTCGACTTACCTTAGTCGCCTTTTACGACACCTCGGTAAGAAATGAGGGTGGTACTAATCTATTCAGCCGGATACCACATAAACGTTGTAATAATATATCAATCAAAATTACGAAACGTTAAACGATTTAATGAAAGGTCACATTATTTATAGTTTTAAATTTTTATAGCGACCTCAATTATATAAAATATATTGATATATCGAAAGTATTTCTATTGTTCCGGGGTTCGCGATATTTTTTGTAGTAATTTGTTAGTAATTTTTTTTGCATACTTAATGGTATAGAATTATATGGTCAACAAAGTATATTTTTTTAGTCGATGATGTAATGACCATTAAGACTATTTGAACAAATAAAATAATAATTTCAAAACCATACAAAGGCATATATTACGTTAACTATCTAAATCACTTACGGCTTTCGCCTCTAGAACATGATAACTATGAATAATATAATAAATAATATAAGTAAATAACTGTATGGGACAATTACATACTGTCATGTACATACTGTACATGGCTGTCCGTCGATATAATTTTAACGTATATAATTTAAAATAATCACATATACACATATATACACCCAGACTCAAAGAATAAACATTTTTTTTAATATATGGGACATTTACACACACGGTCGTCCGTCCCCAAAGTAAGTAACTTAATACTTGTGTTATGGTTGACAGACAACTGGTGAATATATACTAATATATTTTTTAAATACATACTTAAATACAAATATACACCCAGGCTCAAAGACCAACAAATTAATTTAAAGAAAATGTTGGCCCCGCGAAATGAACCCGCGACCCGTGGAGCCGAAGGCAGGGTCACTATACAATGCGCCATCGAGCCAGTCATATTATGGCCAATGTAGGTCCTCTGCGGTAATCGAACTCGCGACCAGCGGAGCTAAAGGAAAGGTTAATGCCCATTGCGCCACCGAGTCAGTCAAAATATAAGTTTATTAATTTTAAAACAAAATAATCATAACGATTAAGATTTTGTGTAGTTGTTGGTAGCGATGTTTTTATACCTGCCTGCATGTATAATGTATGTGAACGTTACTTCATACACTCAGTATTACCATAGATTCTCCTAACGAACGCGTTTAGAGCAAAATAATTCATAAATTCTGTACCATGGAATTCCGCAAAGCTATAAATTAATACAAAGGCCTGTTACTATCCCACTGCTGAGAATATGCCTCTTCTCTCCGTTTTTGGAGAGAAGGATTGGAGCTATGACCTACCACGCTGCTCCAGTGCGGATTTGTAGGTTACACATATCTCCAGAATTCTCTAGAGATATGCAGTTTTCCTCACGATGTTTCTTTACCGAAAGGCGTGTGATATATTGCAATTATCAATAGCTGTGGTAGCCCAGATGTAACACCGTGCGACTATTTCGAGGAGATTAAGGGTTCAAACCCGGGCAGACACCAATGAGTTTTTCTGTTAAAACTTATGTGTCTAATTGATAATTGCAATTTATCGTATTTAAATCACCTCTGCATTCTACTAGATAATACTCGTATGTAATAACTATACAGTTCGCTAAAAATAGGCCTCTATTTAATTACCTGAACGCATTACATTAACAGTAATTTGTACTGAATTATATGGATTTTCTAATGTATTCAACTACTCACCTATTACCGCACTTAATAGTTAGTAATGATAGTGATTACAGTTTGAAATTAACATCATATTAATGATTATGGAAAACGCGCCATTCTATATCCAAACGAAATTATGTAATTTATTAATACGGAAAAGTAATTGCATAATTTGTCAAAGATTTCTGGGTTGATTGCATTAACATTAATTAATTTATTTTATTACGGACGTTAGCATTTATACCGCCATGTAGTATCCGGCTGAGTGGAATAGACCACCATCATTTCTTACTGAGTTGTCATAAAAGGTGAAAGGTAAGTTGACGCTAGGCAGGCGGCCGGTCGTAAAATACCTAGCCAACAGCAGAAGAATGATGGACGTTATCAGTTATGTTAAATAATAAGTTTATGTAATAAATTGGAGTTAGTTTGAAATTTCAAATTCAAATAAACTTGTAAACAAGTGCTATTGAATCGTCAATTCTACTGCTGGTTCGGAGAGCTGTTCCTACCGAGAAGAGCCAGTAAGAAACTTAACGGTTGCTCTTTTCAACATAATACTTATAACTAGTTACATTAATTCATTACTATCTTGTACAGGGTCGGACAGTTGCTATATCCACGCATTCTTATCGCCTAAATAATCCTCAACAGTAAAGTAGGGTTTTTGTATCAGCCTCTCTTTAATAGTGTTTTTAAACTGCTGTAATTGCAAAGCTAAAATTGATTGCGGAATTTTATTATTAGACGTATGTCAAAGAAAGAGCAACATGAGTGAGTCCTTAAATAAGTAACGACCTGTTACGAACTTACTGCTATTTTAAATTATTTTTATTACTACTTCCTCCAACATGTTCGGAGGCTATGTTTCATGGGTGGGATTCCCATATTTCTCGTATACTACTTGCTGGGCATAGCCCCCTCTGTCCGTTTTTGGGAGATAAGGGTTTGTGTTACGACCGGCCACGCTGCTCCATTACGGATTGGTAGGTTATACAATCCACAGAATTCTCTAGAGATTTCAGGTTAGTTCACGATGTTTTCCTACACCTAAAAGCATGTGATAAAGTACTATTATTAATTAGACACAAGTTTTAACAGAAAAACTCATTGTGTCAGTGGATGAAACCCGTGACACTCCCGAAAGAGTAGCATAGACTCACCCTTGGACTATCACTGTGTTTTAAACAGCATCATACTTGAAAATTGGTAAAGGAAAATAGAATGGTTATGGAATAGGACCTGAATAGTTACAATCCGTTTACTCACTTTTTTATGTACTTATTTATTTATTTCAATTACCAACAATGGTTACAATACTTTAAATCTTAATATTATAATTCCATTTTCTTATTGCATTAAAAATTATAGTAATTATAACATGATTCATAGGATAAAAAAGCAGCTCTAAGCTCTTACTAATAAAAACAAAAATGTTAATTTGAAGTACTAAATAAAAATAATAAAAGAGTCAGAAATTAAATATTATATAAGTAATTAAAAATTATGTAAGTTTAGTTAATCTAACAGTAATAAAAATAAAAATAAATAAAAATAATAGTTATTGATTTTCTACAAGATTATTTTTTATCGCACTTCTGAAATTGTATTAAAGCTAAGCCATATCACGAAACATTTCGTTTCTTACGTTACAACGAGAAATCATATATAATTACTAACGTTCTGAAAGTTTATGAATGAAATAAATTAGTCAATGCAAACAGATAATGAATGCAAATTGTTATTAATCTTCATAAAAGTTATTAGTGTTTTTAATTATTATTTTATAGCGAACCGAAATAATTATAAACTTATTATTGTTTTAAATAAAGTGTGTATTGTAAATAGGCGTTAACTTCCATACAACCACGGATAAGCCCATTATCCAAGTTACTGATCATTTTATTAATAGAAAAACAGAATGTTTGCGATTTTATATTTGTTAAAAAATTAGACATACTAGTAGCTTCGAACGCGTTGAAATCGAATAGAGAGGCAGTGAGAGAAATTATTCTATTTAGATTTCGGGGTCAAAACTAGTCTTCCATTATTACTGACCTGGATGAAAATGATCGTAACAAGGTATGTTACTCAATAAAACTATTTTTAGCCCATAGTTTAGCCGTATGGTGTCCGGCTGAGTAGAATAGACCACCTTCATTTCTCACCGAGGTGTCGTAAAAGGCGACTAAAGTAAGTTGACCCACCGTGTGGTATCCGGTTTAGTAGAAGAGACCACCCTTTTCTTACTGAGGTGTCGTAAAAGGCGACTAAGGTAAATTGACGTCTGGCAGGCGGACGGTCGTAAAATACTTAGCCAAATCATGTGACAGCATGTTTATTACATGTTGTGCCGACCCCACTTAGAGTGGGATAAGGGCAGGAGGATGATGGGTCCTTTTATAAAAAAATATATTTATTTTTAAAATTCTATCGTTAATTTCCCTAGAATTTAAATACCTAGACCGGACAAGCAAAAAAATTCCACCGATTACATTTTTTATAATAATAAATAAATAAAATAAATAAATAAATATATGGGACACTTACACACACGGTCGCCTGTCCCCAAAGTAAGTAACTTAATACTTGTGTTATGGGTGACAGACGACTGGTAAATATATACTTATATATTTTTTAAATACATACTTAAATACAAATATACACCTAGGCTCAAAGACTAACAAATTCATTTATAGAAAATGTTGGCCCTCGGCGGGAATCGAACCCTCGACCCGCGGAACCGAAGGGTCACTACCCACTGCACCAACGATCTAGTCAGATCAGATTATATAAATTATTAGATTTCAGACCTTTTCAAAACTCTGAAGAATTCTTTAAAATGCTTAAGTAGTATACTTGATTTACACTCGAGCTTTCGTTGTTAGTGGAATAAAAATTAAAATAACTGACAATACATGTGCACTTTATAACGTTTATTAGCAACTGACTTAGTAAGTGATCATGCATAAACTATGTAGGTGAATACTACAAACTTAAACAAGTAGCCTTAGACTAGTTTATAACAAACAACGATATTTTTCCTCTACGCTTATTCAATAAATAAAAAGAAATTTTCCCAAAGCTAACTCATTTACTCTTCCTCAACAACTCAATGACACATAATGACAGCGTTTTTTATATTATAGACAATGTTTTTTATATTATCGACCAACTATATGAAGGAGGTTGTATTTAAAACATGTAACAATTTAATGCCAGTCTACAATATCTGTAGAGAGCTGGAAAGACAAGGAAATTGATTTAGTTTTGTCTTATTTAAAAAAATATACTATATTGACTAATCCAATTATATCCAAGGCAACAATATTTAATGTGGCTCTGTTTTCTATGGTAACAGTCGGAAGAAGAACAGCGTGCTGGGTCACTTCCGCGTCTACCTTCTATCACGGGCACAAACGCTGTAACGGCAGGACCGGTGAAATCGGCCCGATATCGGGCTCCTGGATTTCGGACAGCGACCCGGGCGGCTTCAGCGCCTGGACTCCACGTTCCTCGGCGAAGGCGACCGCCACCTACGCCGCAACCCTCGGCACCTTCTGCACCGGCGTCAGCTCCCAGTTTACAAGGTCAGTTTGCACTTGAAAAATATCAAATTCAAATTATTCTTTACTAGTAAAATAGTCCATTTATAGAGGAAGGCTATAGGCTATAACATCACGGTAAGATAAATAGGAGAGGAGCAACAATAAAAAAATATTACGAAAACGGCAAACTTCGAAGCTTTCCTTGCGTGCGCTGTGTAAACGGTGATAGTTATTCAAAAATCATGTATTACAAAATTGTTCCCCTTTAAAGGTTCTTAATAAAAGTCCGATAACATATGTCAGATTTACCCACATTAACCATTTTTACGGTTATCAATGGCTAATTTTATATATATTGACTTACTAGTAATATAGAATATCGAGTAAGATCTTTAAAAAAAATACCGAACAAGAATCGGTCACCCAGGTACTTACTAAAAGCTGATATCTTGTAGGAACTCAAATGAAAAAATCAATTTAGGGTAGGAGTGTCTGCTGACACTTTAAATCAAATTAGAAATAAATTAAATTAAAAAAAAATCAACCCGGATGCTTATGAAAAGCTAGATGATATGATTATTATTGATAATGAACGACTTGTCCTTTGTTTCTGATATCAAAATAGCGATCTATATTGATTCAACATTTAATATGATAATTTTTAAGAGTTGCTTTTTGATATATATGAAATTTACCTGCATCTTGTTTTTTCTAGTAAAACACAAAAAAAGAGCACGTAAAGGTTTAACATAAAAAATTTAATAGCTCATTTACATGATTTACTGTGATATATTAACGCAACCAAAACAAAACAAAACAAAGTTAACAATGTTTTCAACATCGGTATAAAGTATTTAAGTATATCTTGGTGAATTTATATATATGCTCCTGCCCTTATCACACACTAAGTGTGGTCGGCACAGCATGTTACAAACATGTTGTCACATGGTTTGCTACATATTTTACGACCGACCGCCTGCCTGGCGTCAAGTTACCTTAGTGGTATTTTACGACACTTCGGTAAGAAATGAGGGTGGTCTACTCTACTGAGCCTATATTTTTCAGATCCTAGTTGAGGTCTACGTAATAGTCGTAGGTAGAAACTAGTCTGATTGTATAAAAGTGAGCCACTCCCTTCAATGTTAACTAAAGAAAATGATAGCTGTTATCCAACACTTATAATTTGTTCTTTTTGTATTGCCGTCGGATTACTTGCAAATGACGAGAGAACCGTAATATGAAACCGGTACCGTTCTGTTATATTTTGATTACCACGTAAATACAAAGTAATGTAATTACTGCTACTTTTATAACGCAATTATAGTTGACGATCATACACATGAAGCTTCTTCGCAAAGTTACACAGCACGTTTTACTTTCGCTACGGTTGGTTGCGTAATAATCAAATGTCAGAAATTACAAGTTGCCCTAGTATTTCCCCGGTGCAAATCAACTTGTGATCGTTTTTTATTGTCATAGTTTCGTGTCTTTAACATTCTTGCTTACATAATTGTTGTGAATGCAACCTTTTATGACTATGACCTGTTCGCAATGTTGTACTGGTAGTGTCGCTAAACGTTCTATTTTCTCAGGAATAGTCTCGAGTAAAAAAAATAATAGATTCAGTCGTGAATCCAGAGAAGTCATCAAATAAAAAATATATATATAAGTATTTGATTTCGTTGCGAAACCTTGTCTCTGGTAAATATAGTGTATGTACAAGGTGTATATAAAAACTTTGATGTGAGTTAACATAATTTGTGTGAACGAGTTATTAAAAATTACATTGCAACAATAGAAAAATTTCATATATATAGATGTAGATGCATAGTTACATTATAGGAATTCCTGTATATGTATATGGATAATTATTGGTAATTTGACGTATTCACTTAGGCTCATGAACATTGGCGTTCACAGGCATATCGACATATAACATTTACGGTCATAGGCGTAAGTGCCTGAATATGACTATATTGCATTTAGTTCTGATGTTATCCTGTCATTAATAATAAGTAAGCTGATTTTTTTTATTCCTCCTTATAAACAAATATTACATCAGTTAATTCCTACAAATAGCCAACAACAAAAAAATTATGTCATGACATCTGTTTCTCTTAATAGTTATAGATTTATTTATATTTTTCGACTAATTTTATAAACCACATTCTCCGACATTTGCGTTCTATTCCATCAAAACAATATCCTTATTTGTAAAGTCTTAATATGGAGACTGTACAAATCCGGATTATTTCACCTTTGTAATATAACAACAATCATACATGTATTGAACATTGTTGTAACTTTATTACAATTAATATTATTTAATTAGATTAATCATAACCTGGCAGCCATTATCTATAATGAAGACATGAGTAGTGTAACCGAGGACATCTTACAGTTTAACAATTTTTATCTTAATAACAAAATCTTGTTTCCGAATTTAAAATATATCTAGCTTTAACAAATCGTTTGTCGGTCCAGCTACTTGGAAATGGACTTGTATGCTGAACGATACTAAGGCCTTGGCAAAGCAATTTGAACAGGTTTTTTTTTTTTTTTTTTTTTATTATACAGGAAAAAACCCCTTATAGGTACTGCCGCCCGACGGGGACAGGCGGCGATTATGTCGGACTCGCACCGACTAAAACGACCTGTGTGCTCCACCACGCTGCCGATGGCAAGGACAGGGTATCATTGTACATTTTGCCCCCATCCCGCCGACAGCTATGATCCCAGAGAATAAACACCTCCAGGTAGGGGCCCCTCGAAAGAGAAACCCCCCTCCGCTAACCGGTGCATCGGGAGCACCAGATGCACCGACCGCCTCGGGGACCTGTAAGCCAGGTGTCCGATGTACCCCGTTCGGAACACCTGAAGGTCCCCAGTTAGGGCGGCAGACGATGGGCTTGGGCGAGTCACTAACACCTGGACTCACCAGCAGCAGATTGGATCCAGAACAACAGTTCGTGGAACCGCTCCGCCGCCTCCCTCCGCCCCCCTCTGCAGAGCAAAGGGAGGCCATCGCTGCCCACGATCGCTCCCTGCCCACCGTGTTTGCTATGTCACGGTCGACAGGGAGAGATCGCGCCCCAAGTAGGGGCCCCAACGCCTTGGTGGGCGTTTCCGCCCCCACCGGGTAATTTTTTATAGAGGTTTTCTTCCTCGCAACCCGAAGGTCCCCGTTCCCATTGCTGGGCTTCCGGGTTTCGCCGACGGTGGCCGTAACCATGTCCAGCCAGACTTAGAGTAAGCCCAACTGGACCCGTCGCTCATTAGGGACTTCACCCCAACCCCCCCGAAGTCCCCGGCCCGTCCAGATTGCCCTCTGCTAATCAGAGGGACAACTGGATTGGCCACCCCTCAGTGGTCCGTTCGCCAAGACTAAGCTTGCCCAGGGTGCGCCACGAGGAGGCCGACCACTTTGGCACCCCAATTTGAACAGGTTTATCTTAACGTTATCTTCCGTAGTACTGAGAAATAGACGATCATTATTACTTTACGCCTTCAGTTTTCATTTAATATCCAACACAATAGATTATGTTTCACCTTACATTTAACAGTTTACGGAAGTAAAGTATAAAATTAAGTGCAAGCATCAGTGGCTTAATGACTGTAAATTATGGCTGTGTTAAAGTACTATATTGAGGCATGCACTTAATTTGAAACTAATTCATTTTTCCACGTCATTTTTCATGAATTATAAAATGGAACCTAGATGAAAGCTTTTTAAATAAAAAAAATGCAATTGAAAATAATAAAAAAGATTTTATCTGAGATCGATCCTATTATTCTAAATTTGAGGCCGCCAGTTACCCAATACAATTGAGCTATTATGACTTTACAATTAACAGCGTTATTATCCTTTGCTTTCTCATACAATTATAGCAGTTTTTTGCAGTGCCCGAAAATTGGGAGAAAACATTTTTTTTAATAAAACCTAGCTAGATCGATATTCCATTCCTATAGCCATTTGAAAGTTAATATTTTACAATCACACACATTCTTTCAAACTTTCGCCTTTTTAATGTTATTAGGATATTTTTATATAACACAAACAATTTGTAAGAGACAGAACATATACGGCTATACTCTTCAATGGTTGACTATATGAAAATGTTGCTATTAAATAGGATTTTAAACATCGCAAACTAAATAAAAGAAAAAATAAAATTAAATAGAATAAAAAAAGTGAGCCGGATTCAAGTTTTCTAATCTAAGTCATTGAACTCTTAAATCGAAATGCTCTCCACGCGCCAATTAGCGGTCACAGCTTGTGGTTCTATTTTCCATCACTATGGGGAAATTTATCGGACTTTAGATACTGTTAATACATGATGTCTTCTGCTGAAGCGTTTTTTCATTGCAACATGTTCGCGGTTTGTATTGTCACACTGATAGTTTAGATGCAGGCGAATTTAGAAACGGGCTAAATTAGACGAATCATGGTAAATAGCGCAATAAAATGACATAGTGAAATTCCTTAACACTTATTTGGGTTCGGTAAAATTGGATGTGTAAAAATGTCTTTGATAAATATTTTTAGTGAAAATGATGATATTATAATATAGTAATAATCCTCAATTATATTTTAACTAGTTTTTACCCGCGACTTCGTTCGCGTGACTTGTTGTCGCGTGATAGGTTTATAATAGTTGTCGTTTTTAGTGTCATCCTATTCCTGTTGAATTAACAAGATTTCTATAACCCTTATGTTATTCCGGTGTATAAGGAATAATTGTGCCAAATTTTATCTATATTAGTTCAGCGGATTTGCCGTGAAAGAATAACAAACATATATCCATACTCACAAATTTTCGCATTTATAATAATATTAGTAGAATTGTGAATAGATAGAACTTTACTTTTATGTTAAGAAATTCTACGAAATAATGCCTTATTCTATAGAATATTTAAAAACCATTTAACTTAAATATAAAATTGTCTAATTTATATTTACAATTAACCATGCACTTTACCGTGAAAGAAAGCATCGTAAACAAATACATATCTCTGGAGACTTTGGCATATTTGTAACTAATATATCCGGGTTTGAAAAGCGTAATAATTAATCCTGTTTCTATTGAGAGAAGAGGCTTTTTCTCATCAGTAAGGTACAACAGGTATATTATTCTAGAATCTTCTATTATAAATTCTGAAAAGTCAAACTAAAATCGTATGCAATGATACGGCACAGCTTAACCTCAATACAGATTCGCAATTAGGTAATCCATTACGCTTAAGGCGTTTGCACTCAATAAATATGCAAATTGCTCTTATATAGTGTTTGTAACAGTTTCTTACGAAGTTGAAGTCATGTTAATATTAAACCATGTGTGCAGTGATTTGAATTGTTTTAAAATATTTTTAAAATAACTAAGCTTCTATGTAGTCTTAATTACTGAAATAAAAAAATGTCTGACACTCTGTAGCTACTATGTCCATACTCGTAAAGATCCTGGCTCCGTTTGGACTTAAAAAAACACGAACAACACAGTTTTTCGCACTTATTATATCACTAGCTACTTCTCGCAGCTTAGTCGGTATTGATATCGGCATAAGCATAAAATAACACCATCATCTCTAGCCCTTCAACTGTCCTTTAAAAATCGCTTCGTTTCCGTATACCATTCGGATGTGATGAAAGGACAAAGGAACACGCTATCTCATTTATAATGTTTAAATGTTTGTACAGATTTGAGAATAATTGCAAATAGCTGAATATTTTGATAATTGCTTCTTGGTATTCGAACCAGATTTTTCCTCATTCATCTAAACGAAAAGGATTCTAGGCTTAATTTCGTGTCACATTTTACAACATCTTAACTTATATTCAGCGCTTTTTGAACAAGTTGACCACTTACTAAGTTAAAATGTAGGCCTAACTGTTGTTTAACCATTTTCTCTCTTTATTACTATGTTGTGAACATACCAAACACCATAGTCATAACAAAATGTAAAAGGAACTTTTCATTACAACCTACATCGTAATAAGATTGTTCTGGATTGTTCTTGTAACTTTAATAATATAAAAAACAGAATTGAGAACAATGTTATCTTAATTTGACATACCATCAGAAAACAAAAATCGATATCAAATGCGATGACAGCTAATCAATTTTCAAGAAATGTTATCAACTGTTTGGCGACTTTAGCTACTTATAGCACTATTTGTCTTAATGTGGACTGTAACGTAACACCTTTCAAAAATTCCGGTTACCGGTTTCCTGATAAAATTTCCGATCTAACACATGTAACTGCACTGATTCTATTTTATGCGTAAATATCATGGTGTATTTTGATTAGTAGGCAATACATCACGCCATTTGTAACATACCACGCCATTTGTACAGAACATAGAATTGCGTCCCACAGTCATTAATCGAAGTCTGGCAAAGCGGTTTTATTGATTTCCAGTAGCCACGGCTTCGATTCCTTGGCGAGCTAAGATATTACATCCGATAGAGTGATTACTTGTCTCAGTCATATTATCTGCTCTTCACTATGTTTCTCTCTAAACAATGATATGAAAGCATAAGCAGGCTGTTTTCCTACGCAGAGTGTCAACGTACATCTCTCCGCATTTCCCGCTCTCTACAATGCTTTTGTGCTCACCCATCCCACTTGGTGACGAAGTAAAGACCATTTATTACCATCTGTATTAGGGTTCTTCATTACCCGAAGACCTTAAAAAGAATGATTAGTTATTGTTTAAGGTAGCATCCGATTATGACCGTCATTCGATGACCGAATGAGGCTGTGTTATTTTAATTATTAAAGTATTTAAAGGTATTCCTTTTTATTATATTGCGATAACCACTTAGGTGTGGATCGTTAAACATTTTTAGCTTTACTTTTGTACTATGGATTTCCGCAAAGAAACGCCTTCTTCTATAAATTTCTATTCCTAAGTTTAAAACGCGCGCTGACACAAAAATCTTTTTAATACCATTTGTGATACAATTGTACTGTAAATAATATTATCCTACAGCAGATGTAGTGAATAAAACTAAATACTAATCTGGGTAGGTTTAAAACAGTATTAAAAACATAGCAGTTTAAAATGCTAATACCCCTTCTTGGATCACTAACGACCTGACGGGCTACATACCTAAGCTAGACAAATATCAACCAGCCAACAACCAAAAAGACAGGCTATCTAATAGTCACTTTGAATCAGCGTTCACAATGAACCTAATTATAGCTTCAATCATAACTTATCAACCCCCTTTCCTTAACTACTATAGAACTAAAGAAACATTGAATGAATAAAGAAATTAATTTTATATCTGACTCCTAACTCCAGTGTCTAATATATTTATCAGTAACCTAAAATATACGATGAAGGTGACCATTGTCTTTATGTAAATATATAAAATGGGTACCAACTTACAAATACGTACCGTGTCGATTGGCAGCTGATTAGAATATTAAAAATAGTGGCACCTATACCTACTAACTAGTATAAATAATGCCGAGTACTAAATCTGAAATACTTAATAGTGTCAGTTCTTAGAATATCATTGGCGAAATAAATCATGTTTTGCTCTAAGGCACGAATGAGGGACTTGTAACTCATGATTTAGGTGTTGCCTAATTTTAAGCTAAAACGGCTACTATTAATTCTATCCGACGTCATTGTATGATTATTTAGTGTACAGTTACTAGTAAATATGTTAGTTAAGTTATGAGTAATAGTAATTCGTTTAAAGAGGGTCAAATTGATGTTATATAAGAATTAAGTGTATATGAGCTGAAACAATCAGACCTGAGAGGTATTTGTTACAGAAAGTATAAGATCATCATCCTGCTGCCCTTATCCCACTTTAAGTGGAGTTGGTAAAATATTTTATAAACATGCTGTCAAAAGATTTGGCTGCGTTTCTACGAGCGGCCGCCTGCCTGACGTGAACTTAAACCAACCTTGTCAAACTTAATCGTATTTTACGACACCTCGGTAAGAAAGAGGGCGGTCTATTCTACGCAACCGGTCACCACACGGCAGGTAAAGTTACCTTAGTCGCCTTTTACGAAAACTCGATAAGAAAGAGGATGGTCTACCTATTCTACGCAGCCGGATACCACAAGGCGAATCGTTTTTTAAAAATGAGGGATCTAATTATACACAATTAAACAAAATACCAAGTTCTTTATAAAAACCTGTTAAGTATAATAATTTTACTAGAGTATAAACAAGTGTGTATTATAACGAAGAATTATAATAGTTGTAGTAAGAAATATAATGTTTTATTACCCTTTTATATTTTATTTGAAGAGTTGCTTGGAAGAAATCCACTATTACTTTTTACAGTTAATTATTTCGCTTACCTTTAAACTCTGTTATGTAGGCATATGTGAAATAAAAATATTTATCTATCTCGTACATCAATGTTATAGGTGTACTCATTGAGAGGTAAAAACCAGAAAAGCATTGTTTCTCTGACAAGTAATAAACTTTTAACGTGTACACTGTAATCAATTGTACGACGGTGATTATCGACGTGTTATTAAAATGCTTTCACTTGACTCTTTCGCAGGCATTCCGCGAGATTCAAACGAACTAATATAGCCGAATAAAATAATATTGTTACGGTGTAAACTTCGCATTCCAATATTACACAATATTTTCGATGGCCTCAAAGTTGCAATTGGTGTGGCAATTACTAGCTAGCCCTTTTTATTGTTATCGTATTTAAAGACCCATTTCTTAGTATCGGGTTATGGATACTAGTAATGCAATGCAGTGCATGCGGTGACAGATTTTTATGACTAATTTTTTACACCTTATTACATTTTTATTACGGATCCCTATTTTTTTATATGTATCTAATAATTAATAAAGCCTATGTTGCTCAGTAAAGATGCATCTTTAGAATGGTGTAAAAATTGTTGAAATAGGCCCAGTAGTTTTCTGTGAAAACATTACAAACATACATACAAAATTTTCCTCTTTATAATATAACTATAGATAACTTCAAGAAGTTGAATAATATCCGTGGAACTTTGTTAAATAAGAAACTCTTATAATAATGGATTACTTCTACACTATTTTTTTGTATGTCGAGAAGAAAAAATATTATTAAACGGTAAGATGTTCTATTAGTAAAACGAATCATGATTTATATAATTAGGGCTTAAAGAATAAGTCCGAACTGTTCAATCATCATCCCCCTGCCCTTATCCCACTCTAAGTGGGGTCGGCACAACATGTTATAAACATGCTCTCACATGATTTGGCTGCGTTTTTACGATCGGTCGTCTGCCTGACGTCAACTTACCTTAGTCGTATTTTACGACACTTCGGTAAGACAGAGGGTGGTCTATTCTACTAAACCGGATACCACACGGTGGGTCAACTTACTTTAGTCGCCTTTTACGACACCTCGGTATGAAATGAGGGTGGTCTATTCTACTAAACCGGATACCACACGGTGGGTCAACTTACCTTAGTCGCCTTTTACGACACCTCGGTATGAAATGAGGTTGGTCTATTCTACTCAGCCGGATACCACACGGTGGGTCGACTTACCTTAGTCGCCTTTTACGACACCCCAAGTCTGAACTGAACAAATGTTAATAAAAAAAACTCAATAGAAATATATTTTTTGGTAAATCTGTCTTGTTGCCTACCTTCTTGTACATCTTAAACGTGTCAAATGAGCAGTACCGTAATCATTGAGCAAGTACTTTAAATTTAATGCTATTTAAGGGCATTACAAAATTGTTGAAATGTCACACTATGGACATACCTGTCGCCGATTTAAAAATATGTTTCCAGAATATATTTCGTAAAGTTCATATATATTACCTATTATATTATGCTAAAGAATTTATAGGATATACGAATATGTAACCTGCTTATTCGCCTTAAGACAGAAATAAAACAGGAAAGAATTTGCCTGATGGATTTTACGGACTCTTAATTTACATTACATTACGTGACTATTTAAGGGCATTACATAATTGTTAAAATGTCACATTATGGATATACCTGTCGCCGATTTAAAGTTATGTTTCTAGAATATATTTCGTAAATTTCATATATATTATTATATTATACCAAAGAATTTATAGGATACACGAATATATACCTGCTTATTCGCCTTAAGACAAGAAAAACCAGGAACGAATTTCAAACTCTTATTATTTTGTTACCTTTATTTATTACCTTTACCAGTGTAAAAATAAAAAATAAAATACCTCTATGGTTTCTAGAATATAACCAAATGCGAAATCGGCTGTCCTGACTTGAATAATTTGTAATGAAGTAACTATAAACTTTGAATAATTATAAAGAAAAAATTTCGTGACCCTACTACAAGATGCTTTTAAAAACAATGATTGATCTAGTATGTTAGGCTTCAAATTGTAGTGTAGTATTTATGGCATCGAGCATAATCCATAACTTAACCAAAGAAACTTATTAAACTTATCTGTTGCGTTTATAGTAAAAGTGTTCGGGAGTCCGTAAATTCCAACAGTGGAACTTACCCACCACGCAATAACTATTGTGATTCTTGTTTTAGTCATTCAAGAGGGTGGGAACCCTAACGCAATAATAGGCATGACATCGTGACTCGTGACCGCCCAAACAAGGCTTTATATTACGGCAAATAGCATTTGTCCCTCAAGAAATACGCTCTAAATGTCACGTAGATTAACTCATTGATTAGCAACACTAGTCATATAGTTCATAAAGCTTGTTCAACAAGAGATGTTGGTGACGCAATCTCATTTCAACATTAATCTTCTTCCTGCCCTTATCCCACTCTAAGTGGGGTCGGCACAACATATAAACATGTTGTCACATTATTTGACTACGTATTTTACGACCGGCCGACTGCCTGACATCAACTTACCTTAGTTGTATTTTACGCCACCTCGGTAAGAGAGAGGGTGGTCTATTCTACTTAACCGGATACCACATGGTGGGTCAACTTACCTTAATCGCATTTTATTGCACCTTGGCAATAAGAGGTTTGTCTATGTCTATTCTACACAGCCGGATGTAACGAGGCGGATCGACTTACCTTAGTCGCCTTTTACGACACCTCGGTAAGAAAGAGGTTGGTCTATTCTACTTAACCGGATACCACACGGTGTTCATTTCAACGCATTAATGGGGTTATTAAGATAATATATTTTAATGTAAGGTACTATTTAAATGTATTTAATACTCACAGTAGGTACTTGACAACAATTTAAAAATCGTTTGTGATTAAAAACGTTTGATACTTTAACAAAGGCAACACAATCTACGACAATACAAATATACTTTTTGTGTGAAAAAATATTTATTTGCATAGAATAAATTGTGATATGCATAATCGCTAACTAGATGTAGGAATATTGTGACCCCTGTGTTACGAAAGAAGATTTAAACATCGTCCGTGGGAAAGAGTATAAACTATAATTTAATTCCGAGGTTTTGCCTGCACATCTTCATTAAAAAGCATAAGGATTGTAACAATAATTTGATTATTTTATAAAAAGCTTAGCACAAGTATATAGTGTGTATCCCGCTTGACGATTATATTATTATTGACAATTCGAAAAATAAACTAAAATACCTATATGTCAAATATTTCAAACAATCCAAGTGAATAAGCAATGAAAGTGATATGTTTAATTTTTTTCTAAAACATGAATATTACAACGTATTTATCCTAGTACTCAAGAGAATACAAGAAAATACCTCTTTTGCGATAATTTGAGTTATATGGATCATATCTTAGATTATATTTAACATAAAACTAAATTACCTTTAGCGTCGTTCAGTGTGGAGATCCTATATCTAGCAGTAAACGTCTATCAGTTCATGATGATGAAGTTATTTCTACTTGAAGCTAAGCTTACTTCGCACTTATAATAATTTATAGAATTAGGCGTTACTTTAAATTTCATAACAGAAAAGTAATCATTATATTTATGTTATATAATCCGTCAGATATATATTGAAATAACGTTTGAACTTATTCGAATTTCGAACGAAAATAACATGGCCGAACTTTGTACTAAATTTTTACCTGTCATATTCAAACGTCATATTTCTTCCCAGTGAAATAAAGATTCAACTTACTTAGAAACAGAAAAGAAAATGTTCTATACTTATTTAAGTTAGATATAAAATTAAATGATTTTTATATGAGGAAGGGAGCACATGTAAGAAAGATCTATTCGAGGTCAACCAGTATTATAGTTGACGCAACTAGTTAGATGAGTACATTTGAATAAAAGTATACATTTAGCACTATTCTGCTTCAAAACAGAGAATAGAATTTTATGGACTGTTACAATCTATACTTGTTATTTTATTATTATAAGTAATTTAATTTTTGTACATAAAAATAATAAAGAATTATAGAACGATAGATGTATCTAATAGACAAAGTAGGAACCGACATAAGCTTGCGGCTCCTGCTTTGCGCCTTGGAAAGGGACGAAATTCGTTTGTGGGTTTGTGTATAAGATTCTATAACAAAAATCCGCAAGCAATTTCAGTTTTGCAATTACAGCAGTTTAAAAACACCATTAAAGAGATGCTGATACAAAAAGCCTACTATAATGTTGAGGATTATTTAGACGATAAGATTGCGTGGATATAGCTACTGTCCGACCCTGTACAAGATAGTATTTACTTAATATAATAAGTTATAAGTATTATGTTGAAAAGAGCAACCGCCGAGTTTCTTGCTGGCTCTTCTCGGTAAGAACAGCTTTCCGAACCAGCAGTAGAATTGACGATACAAAAGCACTTGTTTACAAGTTTATTTGAATAAAAAAATTTGAAATTTGAATTTGAATTGTGCGCTGGCACAGATAGTTAAGTATAAAAGGTGACCCATGTTAATATGAGAAAAGCATAACTTGTACTTTTTAAGAAAGTTAGTTATAGTTCTCAACTTCGTTTGAATGGACTTCAGTAGATAAAATCTTTAATTATTTCCTTGACAAAAATCACATTGATACAATGAATGCTCCCTTCTGATGTAATCACAAACGGTTTTGCATATATTATAATAAATAATAATATGAAATTTATTCATATAACTGTGTTGCTGTACACTTTATAGTATAATATAATTTACACAGCCATAATATAATAAACACAACATGTACAAAGTTCGAGATTAACAAGCAATAATAAAAATAAAATACGAAGGTTTATCATGTTTCTACATAAGCGAGGTTTCAATATATGATTGCTTTGGTACCTGACAAAGTTGTCGTTCCACTATTTTAAGTTTTGTTGTAATTCTGTATGAAAAACCCCTAATTAAATAATAATAAACTATGGGACATTTACACACACGGTCGTCCGTCCCCAAAGTAAGTAACTTAATACTTATGTTATGGTAGACAGACATTTGGCGAATATATACTTATATAATTTTTAAATACTTACTTAAATAGAAATATACACCCAGGCCCAAAGACCAACAAATACATTTATAGATTATGTTGGCTAGAATATTTGTGTGATATTCCCTGGTAACATGTGACATACCCCTCTGAGAATATAGTACCATAATTTCTGTAGAGGAAGCGTTTCTGTCATCAATAACGAAATCAGTTCATTGTGTTTTCAAGATAAGAAAAGCGTGCAGCGTGTAAAATGTATTACGGAATAGCAAGCATGATAAAGTGGGTATAGTTTACAACGCTGTGAGTTTACGCGCCAGTCATTGACCTACTCGTAATCTAGATGAACAAAACATAGATAAACTATTAACTATAAAAGTGTTAAGAAAATGTTATTGTTTTCGCGTATACAAAAAATACATAAAAACATCAGTCGTAATAGTTTAAGATAAAATAAACTGTATAAAACCGTATTGACACTTGTGGATACTTTCTATAAAACCTTACGCGCTTAATTATATTATATATGTATATACCTATATATATTCGACTGGCCCGTTGGCGCAGTGGGTAGTGACCCTGCTTTCAGCTCCGCGGTTTCGATCCCCGCCGTGGGCCAACATTTTCTATAAATGAATTTGTTGGTCTTCGAGCCTGGGTGTATATTTGTATTTAAGTATGTATTTAAAAATATATAAGTATATATTCACCAGTTGTCTGTCTACCATAAAACAAGTATTTATTATTTACTTTGGGGACGGACGACCGTGTGTGTAAATGTCCCATATATTTATTTATTTATGTAGATCTTCAATTAACAATAAATAGTTCTTTAACTATACCAACTAAATCGTTAGCAATAAATATGAGAAAATTTTAGTGATTTTAAAGTTTTTTTATTTAGAAATAAAATGAAATTATATTTTTAAGAGTAATAATAACGTCATAAAGCTAATAAAGGTTCTAGCTTAACCACTTTCACGTCATCATGGGAAAACAGCATTCGAATGTTCACCCGTGTTTACCGCCTAGATGAGAACTTTCTCTGACTGCACGTTGGTAACTTGCTGCAGACATATTTGTCAATAAAACTGACAATTCGCATTGTCTATGCATTTCTACGATATAATTGATTTATAGTAAATCCGTATTACGCTTTACTTTCAGAATTAGACGCAATAAATTCTACCATTAGTTTGCTTTCTTTTGAATAGAGTAATTTAGAGTTAAATCTAGATTCAGAGTTAGGCGTTACTTTACAGAAAACCATTATGCAAAAGTACAATTAGATTTTTGGTTAATTAGAATTAGATTACAGTAAAATAATAATATGATTACTTATTTTTGCATTGATCACTTTGAATGATTTGCAAAACAGCAAGGGAACCAAAGTTTTGTTACAATATTATTTATGTGATATTTTGTAAATAAGACTTTGGATCTATTAGACTCGTCAGTGTATCAACTGTAAATACTTGTATCATCATTCTATTGCCCTTACCCCACTCTAAGTGCAGTCGGCACAACATGATTTAGTTACGTATTTTTTTTTGTATTTTACAACACCTCGGTAAGAAAGACGGCAGTCTATTCGACTCAACCGGATACCACACGGTGGGTCAACTTACCTTAGTCGCCTTTTACGACACCTCGGTAGGAAATGAGGGTGGTTTATTCTACTTTACCCAATACCACACGGCGGTATACATGTCACTGTAACAATTAAAAATATTTTTATAATTAAAGATTTAATCATATTTTAAAACGACAATTAAATGTCTTCGAGACTATATTTCATTCAGACATAAACGAAACTTTCTAACTTTAAACTTGATCCGATCAGTATATAATATAATAATTTGAATAAATATGCTTAAATTATCTTTATTAAATAACAAATTGGTTTTCCTATATTCTCGTATTGTGCGTATTAAAAGTACGCGCCTATAACTAAGAAACGATTTTAAAATAAGTAATAGGTAATTATTTAAACATGACATAACGCTATAAAAATATTACCGTTATATACACGTCTGCAAATATTTAAATGTGAATATGACAAAATTAAAATTTGATAATGATTTAAGACTGAAGATGTAAACGTGAGTGTTAAACTAAGATATTTGTTGTGACTATTGAATTATCTCTTGTTATATTCGATCAATCACATACGTAATCGAATAATGGCAACTTTATCGTATATTTTATTTATTTCATATTTTAGAAACAAACAGTTCAATAATATTATGTACACAACCACAACCAGTGGCGTAGCTAGGTTATGAAAGGCCCTGGGGCTAAGAGAAACAAGGGCCCGGTCTAAAGTATAAGTGTGTTTGTTCGCTTGTCCTTCCTTCATATCTGATGCGGGATTTGGATCGATATGAATTTTGGTATTGCGGGCTGGAGAGATATTACTATGGCGAAAATGCGTTAAGAATATTCCTATAACAGTGCCGTAGCTAGGTAACGAAAGGCCCTGGGACAAAAAAATAAACTAGGGCCCCAACTAAACTATTTGAATTGTTTGTTCGCATTAAAGACACGTTCGTCGTGAAATCTGGCTTATTTATAATCTGAATGTAGAAATTGTCTCGAGTTCAATTTATAGTTTTTAAGTCCTAGGGGCCCCTGAGCTTAGGGTCTAGAGACACTGCTCCGTTTAGCCCCCCCGGTAGCTATACTACTGTGTTGAAACCACAATTATGACAAAAGAAGTATTTATAAAACATAGTAAAAAAAATCTGGCATGAATTACAGCTGTTACATATTTATATTGTGTTCGAACAAATAAACAATTATATGTAATTCAAAATAAATTCTCAAAAGTATTTTATAACAAGTGGCTGATATTCATAAAATTTAATAAAATATATTTCTGTTATAACGGCCATATTTTGCGTTGGTTTTTTTCAACTCTCTAGAAATATAAATTAACGACTTTCTCACAACATTATCATAATCAAAAGTTTTGCTCGACTCCAGTATCATAAGATTAAATTAGTATTGTTTCGTATACTTGTTACATTTGAAAGTAATTATTGTTAATTTATCTTCTTATAATTTCTTTATTCTTAGCTATAGCGCTCATGGGCTGCAATACTGGTACAACTCAAAACTCATGTTTTGAGATAAATGGGTTTAAAGTTTTCATTGATAAAGAAAATGCATAAAAAATGCTTTAATATTGAACAAACAGTTTAATATTGAATTATGAGTTTTGTCAGTATTGCTGCTGAAAAGTGTATTTTATCATTTAAACCTAGTCCAAAATACGTGTTTTTTGAGATGGTTGGTTGAGTTCATTTTGGTCATTATGGTTATTTATTTATTTAATACTTTTTGTACAAAATAATGTATAAATTAATGGTTAAAAATAAATTAACATTGTACAAAGGCGGTCTTATTGCTGTAAGCTATCTCTCACATACAACATATAGTCAACGGAATTATAGCAAAAGACTTATTGTTGTTACTATTTCAGTAAGATTTTCTTGAATTCTAGATGACTAAATACAATAAAATTTAAATTTAAGGAATTTAAGTAATACGCTCAAGACATACGCTCAGAATTCCTGAGACATGTGTGGATAAATCCACATGGGTGGTTAAGCTTCAACTCTTCATCCCAAAAAAGAAAAGGAAAAATTAGGCTTATGCTAATATATCTATCGCATAGTAACAGGCCATTACTTTTATATGAAATTCTGGGCTGAGGTTTATGATGCTGCTTCATTTAAAGTTCAATTTCAAATTTCAAAATATTCTTTATTCTAGTAAACTTGTAAACAAATGCTTTTAAATCTTAAGCTGCTAGTTCGGAAAGTTGTTTGTTCTCTACCGAGAAGAGCCAAATCAATACCAACTTCCAAGTTGAACCAAAATGAACAGTTGTCAACATTTACGTTCCCATAGCCTGTTTTTCAAACATTGAGCGGTCCAAGATCATAAATGTTAAAACATCCTGTACATAAAAATATACCTTCATCCGCTACCGCAGTTTTTGTCTCCTTTTGCGAGTCAAAATGATTATTAATTGCGCAAAACACTTAATCTGAACACAGACATCTATATAAAAAAACGCCATAACTACAGTTTCCTCTTCCGCACTCGTCATTAATCTACTGTCAATATTTTTCGATATAGATATTTGGAGTACCAGCTTGTAACATACACCCTGAGATCAAAAAAAGGAAATTGAAAGAAAAAAATGATTTTTCATATGAGACAGTTATACGTACAGCCGTCCGTCCTCAAAGTTAGTTAATTAATTGGGGATGGGGGCAATGTTTTATATCTACCAAATCCCCGCCACCACCTGTCAATAGTGATATAGGCCACATTTTATCTTTGAAGTGATACTATAATGAGAAATCCGAATTTAAATCCATTCAGCAGATGAATTTATCGTGTACAAACAGACATACGAGGCGTTAGACTTTTTTTTATAATATGAAGTGATGTCTTATAGACGTAGATAAATAAATAGCTCAAAATCTGATTTTATAATATGTGAAACTTATTCACTTGAACAAATTTAATTGTATTGGGAAATGAAATGTTGATTGGAACCTTAATATACTGCGTCTAGTCTCGAAAAAACTCAAAGAAAGATTTTATGCTATTTAGCCTAGAAATTGTCCACAAGACATTGAGGCCAAAAAGCATGAAATTTCATCAATCATACATCTAATTAACAGTGACGTCACAACTAAAACGAAACCTATTATCGGCGATACAAAGAACAGATTATGAATATCATTAAGTAAAATAAATATAATCCCATTAACAATCACTTATTAGCCCTATGGCTTCAGTTTACTCAGATAGTTTAATTGACTTTATGTTACGCAAAACAAAAAGCCGAAACTAATTATACCTTAGTATCTCTTACGTGTTTAAAACTCTCATTTAATCAAAAGTATTTGCGAGAAAATGAGAGGTTTAAATGCTTAGAAATAAATACAAATATAATGAGACTTTTGTTTATGTTCTTACAGTTTTTATACCTAATTTGTACACAAGACGCGGTCAATTACGGTGTATAAAATATACAAGTAATTAAGGTGTATAAAGTTTACTGCGCTTACCTACTATAAGTATTTTATAGCAACAAAATATTACTGAATGAATTACGACAAATCTGGAGTACGCTTAATTCAGAACATGATGTATACGGAACTAAGGATTTTTAATAGTTTAGTTGGGGGCCCTATTTTATTTTTTACGCCAGGGCCCTTGGTTTCAAATTCAAATTCAAATTCAAAATATTCTTTATTCAAATAAACTTGTAAACAAGTGCTTTTGAATCGTCAACTCTACTGCTGGTTCGGAAAGCTGTTCCTACCGAGAAGAGCCAGCAAGAAACTCGGCGGTTGCTCTTTTAAAAATATAATTCTTAATACTATTTACATTATGTCGTTACTGTCTTGTACAGGTTCAAAGAGAGCTATATCCACACATTCTTATCTTCTAAATAATCATCAAGAGTATAGTAGGCCTTCTGTATCAGCCTCTTTTTAACAGTGTTTTTAAACTGCTGTAATGGCAGTGCTGAAATTGATTGCGGAATTTTATTATAGAATCTTATACCAAAACCCACAAACGAGTTACGCACTTTTGCAAGACGCAAAGCAGGAACCGCAAGCTTATGTCGGTTCCTGCTTTGTCTATTGTATACATCACCTATCGTTTTATAATTCTTTATATTTTTATGTACATAAATTAAATTGCTTAAAATATACTGTGAAGCAAATGTAAGAATACCTGTTTCCTTAAACTTCTCTCGCAGGGAATCACGCGGTCTTAAATTATAAATGCCACGTATAGCTCTTTTTTTGTTACTCTAGCTACGCCACTGTATAAATACTACATTACTATATTACAAAAATTACATTCTTCGCTAATTCTCCACATAACAACTGTGACAAATTTACACTCCGTACGCGTAATTTTCGTAAAAAGAGATAAAAACTTTTTGTTTCGCTTATTTATATAAATATACTCTTAAATTAATGCCCAGTTTATTTTTAATGTTTTTTAATTTGCCTGTCGTGCTAGATATTCGATATTATTACAGTCGTAAGGACTAATAACGTAACCATGTCACCATCGAACCAACGCGACGGTTGCTTAATATTATTGGTATTGGTCAATGTGCGCAGGCGCCACTCGACCGTAATGGGACCAAGAGTGGTATATATTTAGAAATATATATTATCACTCACATGTTTTATTAATAATATTAGTGGTCGTCCAATGGACGAAACTCAAACATAATTCATTTACATTTTAAGTTTGTACGTTATTAATTTTTAATTGTCAAAGACTATAATCTGTTTCCAAGGTTACACAGTTAATTTAACTACCTATTCATGTTATAAATTAAATGACATGTATTTACATATATCAAAAGAATGAACAAATATAGACTAAAGTTATGATTTTATTTAACATTTAATTAACTTAGTGTATTTTTCATATGTACATTATTTTTATATAAAAAATACAAACTCTTCAGCTTTATATATTACTATACATAACGTTGCTGAATATTGCAAGCAACTCCTTCGTAATTTTCCATAAAAAGAGGTATAAAGTTTTTGCTTAACGTATTAATATAGAGATAAAATAAGCGCCTAGAATAGAATCTAAAATTTTGGTTTACTTGTTAAATTATACAAACATTATATAATTAGCTTTCCATTATAGCGGTTTAATTATTATTCAACCTTTTTAGCAAATGAATAAAGTTTGCAGACTTTAAACCGTTATATTAACTGGTTACCTGCTCACGAATTTAAAAAAAGGTGTCTATTTATGGCCCTCGGCGGGAATCCAACCCGCGACCCGTGGAGCTGAAGGCATGGTCTCTACCCACTGCGCCAAGGGGCCAATCGAACTATGATGGGAACAAATAATAGTTTAATTTATTTTTTTATACCCATAGACTAATTTGATTACTATCTTAAGGATGTAACACTCAATATATCAGGCTTCTGAATGCATAGAATCAATATTAGTATATTGGTTCTATAGGGACGCCAGCCTAAAATGTTCCATATTACAATAAAGAGAAAGCAAATGAGGTATATCATCTATCTCTTTTTTACGTGTGCGTAGTGAGCAAACGTCAAAGGTGTGCTAAAAAGTTTATGTTATAAGTATTTTTAAATTAAGAACGCGCCATGAATATTTCCATGCACATTTGTGCATAGAATTATTCCTGGCATTCATTCCATAGTATAATGTAATGTCTATGTCAGAATGTCTATGGGCAATTTAATGAAATATCTTAACGAGATATAATAGGTAAGGAAATTAAGAGGCATCCGAATTTCTTTTTAAATAGTAACCTTGAAACACGAGTGCTTGTTCGCATTTATGTGTTGCTATTGAAATAATCAGATATCATTTTACGGTCATGTGTTGCAAGATAAAAACAAATACGTACAAACACTACCGAAACTATTGCGTTTCATGTTTTTACCATCTCATCAATATTTCCACCATCCACCAATTATTAACATATTATTAAATATGTTAATAATTGGTTTAAAATTAAATTTTCTAATTTACACGTTACTGACCGAGGGCCAACAGTTTCTATATACAATCTGTTGGTTCTTCAAGCCTGGGTGTATATTTGTATTTAAGTATGTATGTTTTTAAAAATTATATACATATATATTCACCAGTTGTCTCTCAACCAGAACTCAAATATTAAGTTACTTACATTGGGTACGGATGACCATGTAAATGTACCATATATTTATTTATGTACGTTTTATAGTGTTTTATCAGGGATTTAGGGTGTAAAGTAAAAATCAATGCTCACGGACATATTTAATTGTTTGTAGTTGTTGACCTATTTATTTAGGGCCTTTTTCACAAGTTACTGATAAAGCGTCGGATAGTTAACCGTCAAATACCTAAACTAAGAAGCAGATAAATGTCTCTAAAAAGAGACTAAAAATTGAAAATTAAAAATAAATAAAATCGCGGCCATTTTAAAATAGGTATGCTATCCAGCAGATAAACAAAATAACAGCCACATCATCTGTTAACTTAACCTGTTAAATTATTAGGGACTACTAACTGACGGTTTAATGGTAACTTGTGAAACAGGCAATTAGTCTGCGTTACAAAATGTGGGTTTTAGTTTAGGGGAAGGGGAGGAGGGGTCTCCTGCCAACATAAGCTTCATTATATCTGATATCCTAATGAGCTAATGTTTTGTGTGCTGACTGCTGAGTTAAAATATGCTATGCCATGGCGTGGTTCTTACCGATTAAAATAGATGCCGCTATATGTTACACGAACTTATATCACCACTATCGTTAACTGTTACTATTCTCACCTTAAAGTACGCTTTCTTAAATTGCTGAGATTACGTATAATAGATAAGTAAATTAAATGTGACATCACTTTTTACACGCTACGTAACAAATACTAGTTTTACCAATTAAATCTATATATATAAAAGAAAGTTGGTCTTAGTTACACTATTTATAACTCAAGAACGGATGAACCAATTCGGCCGAAAATTGGTGGAGAGGTTGCTTAGAACCAGGAAACGGACATAGGCTACCTTTTATCACGTTCGACCGCATTTATTTTATCCCGTCAAGTCACTATAAAACGTGGTATCGCAAAAACGACTATGACATGGAAAAACAAAATATAAATGACAGCTAAACGAAATTTAGTCTTTAGATAAGTATGGTAAAAATATGACAATTATCAAAATAGTAGTAGCTATAAACGTTACTACATAGTATAAAACAAAGTCACTTTTTCTGTCTGTCCTTATATCTCTATGTTTGCTTAAATCTTTAAAACTACGCATAAGATTTTGATGCGGTTTTTTTTAAGTATATAGAGTGATTGAAGAGGAAGGTTTATATGTATAATAAAATTCAATATGGAGTAACGAAATACTGTGATTATCACTGAGTGTCATAGGCTATATGCTTTATACCCGTGCGAAGCTGGGGCGGGACTCCTAGTTATGAATAAAAAACATAACTCTCAAATTTAAATTCCTCCGTCTTAACACATAAATAATACATAAGCCAAAAATTTACTTGGATACCCTTTGCAGAAGGATACCTCGAGTAACAGTGCGCAATTAATGCGGAATTAATACATATTATTTCTTCAACATTAATCCGCAATGTGGTATCCGGCTTAGTAGAAGAGACCACCTTCATTCAAATTCAAATTCAAAATATTCTTTATTCAAATAAACTTGTAAACAAGTGCTTTTGAATCGTCAACTCTACTGCTGGTTCGAAAAGCTGTTCCTACCGAGAAGAGCCAGCAAGAAACTCGGCGGTTGCTCTTTTAAAAATATAATTCTTAATACTATTTACATTACGTCGTTACTGTCTTGTACAGGTTCAAAGAGAGCTATATCCACACATTCTTATCTTCTAAATAATCTTCAAGAGTATAGTAGGCTTTCTGTATCAGCCTCTTTTTAACAGTGTTTTTAAACTGATGTAATGGCAAAGCTGAAATTGATTGCGAAATTTTATTATAGAATCTTATACCAAAACCCACAAACGAATTACGTACTTTTGCAAGGCGCAAAGCAGGAGTCGCAAGCTTATGTCGGTTCCTGCCATTTCTTACCGAGGTGTCGTACAAGGCGACTAAGGTAAGTTGACTTACCGTGTGGTATTCGGCTGAATACAATAGTACTACCCTCATTTCTTACCGAGGTGTCGTAAAAGGCGGCTAAGGTAAGTTCACCCACCGTGTGATATCCGGTTAAGAAGAATGGACCAACCTCATTTCTTACCGAGGTGTCGTAAAAGGCGACTAAGGTAAGTTGACACACCGTGTGGCATCCGGTTTAGTAAAATAGACCACCCTCTCTCTTACCGAGGTGTCGTAAAATACGACTTAGGTAAGTTGACGTCAGGCAGGCGGCCGGTCGTAAAAACGCAGCCAAATCATGTTACAGCATGTTTATAACATGTTGTGCCGACCCCACTTAGTGTGGGATAAGGGCAGGAGGATGATTTTATATTCTGCCAATAAAGAATATTTGTTATAATTATTTTTATATACCATATTAGTTAGTCAGCTTTAATATTTTGCAGTTTATGGGAAGAAGCGATCGGTCAAATCCTTACTTCTTTGTATGTTCTTGAAACCGCAGCATGAATAAAAATACATATACAATATAGAAGAATGATGATGTGTATATATTTACCAGCTATCTGCCGCCCATAACACAAGTAACTTACTTTGCCGACGGATATGTAATTTTCCCATATAAATAAAACCTACATTTACAATCTGGTATTAACTAATTCAACATATTTTCCTCTTATAGTGCATTGCATAAAAACAAATATTGTACCAGTACCATCGACACTATTGCGATGTGTTTCGTGAATTTGAGTTTGTTTCTTCACGTTTTGAGGCCAAGGCTTATCTGCCTTGATTGGTTATCACACTTATTAGTAAAACTTGTAGTTTACGCAATAATGACATAGTGCATGAGAAAATCGACTAGTAAAAAATAGTAAACAATGAGTTACTTATTGAGTTTAGCAAGGTTTTAAGCAAATTACGTATAATTTATAGAATTAGGCGTTACTTTGCCATAATACAAAACTAATGAGAATATTAATTTGCTATAATCCGCGACAAAAGAAAATATATGTACTATTCGTTCTTACACCTGATACATGCAGAATTTGTAAAAACTCATGCACTACCCGACACCGATTGCACAACAATACACAAGCACTGCACACATTCACCACCACAATCTCAACACTTGTTTCGTCCCGTAACCGAAGCATCGTCAGGAGATAGACTCCACGACAAAATCTCATAGCCTTGCGATTTTGTCAAAGAAAATCTGTTACGAGATACGACAATATCGTTTTCCAGCGTCGATATGTAGACGTTACCTTCTTTTTATAATAAGAGTCGGATAAAAAAACGACTGTATAAATGTAATATTTATTTAATAAACATTTGGATACTTTTTTACATATTGTATGATTCATTAATTTTATATCTATAACCATGTATAAACTATTGCTATGCCATATTTATGTGTCAATATGGTAATAATATTCAATAAATATTGCCATTTAATAAAATATAAGACATCGATAAAAATTAAAATTCGCTAACAATTGCTTAACACGAGAGCAATTACGTGATATCGATGTAACCTTTGACTAAAGGTCACCAGAGATGCTAATAGTTCATCGATCTTTTTGTCTAAACCTTGACAATTATGCTTGGTATAACCATAAACAAATATCAAAAGCACATCATCATCAGACATATAAAATCGAAGCTCTTTCTAGTTTTCAAGATGAGTCATGTATCACAAAATTGATGACTACGTATTATGTCTATGTGAAGAATGTAAATCTCTAGATTTTTATTATTCGATTGGAAAGAGCATATTTATTTCGATTTTTTCTTTTTAAGCTATTCTCATAATAAATATTAAAGATACTATCCAAATCTGCGCATCCTCGGTAACGGTCCTCTTAACTCAGCCAACCGTGGAAATTTCCAGAATTAATTCCTCATCTATACTAATATATAAAGCTGAAGAGTTTGTTTGATTGATTTTTTGAACGCACTAATATCAGGAACTACCGGACCGATTTGAAAAATTATTTTAGTGTAAGATAGTCCATTTATTGAGGAAGGCTATAGACTATATAACATCACACTAAGGTGAATGGGAGAGAAGCAGCAATAAAAAATAATGCAAATACTAATTTTCAATTCGGGAAAAATTGTAACGCTAGTACATGTACACATTTACAATTAAACTTATTTGCAGTTATTAAAAACTATTTCTTTAAATGATCGATAGAAGCAGGCGTTACTTTGCGTAATTACGAAAATACATTATGACAACTTCAGCTTCACGACAAAATCGTAATGCATTACGATTTTGTCGTGGAGCCGATGATGCTTTGGTTGGATTTATTTGTTGTCTTGTGGTAGTGAGTGTGTGTAGTGCTTGTGTGGAGTGTTGGTGGTGGTCGTTTTCTGATACATGTGGTGACTTGTCCTGTATATGTAAGGTATATGAATGTTGCAGCTTCATACACACTTAGCATTACAGAGATTCTCTTAATTAACAAACGCGTATTATATTGTAGCAAAATAATTCTATTGTCACTTCTGTACTATTTCTTTTAAAAATTAATATTTGAAGTTGAAACTTAACCTTCGTTTACAAATTATTATACGCTTCTTTTGATAATTTTAATTAACATATGTTGTAAAAACAGCAATAACTTATCTGAATCTATGTAAATTCGTTAAAAGCATTATTGTGAAACTCTTGGTTTATCTCAAGCAAGACAATTCTGATAAAATAGTTTAATTGATGTCTTTGATAAATAATCAATAGCACTTAGCGAAAGTTCTGTGGAGCAATAATATTATAGTGGTTTAGTAAAAAAAAGTAAGTAGCGGCCTGTTACTATCCCACTGCTGAAAATAGGCCTCTTCTCTCCGTTTTTGGAGAAAAGGTTTTGGAGCTAAGACCTACCACGCTGCTCCAATGCGGATTGGTAGGTTACACATATCTCCAGAATTCTCTAGAGATATGTAGGTTTCCTCACGATGTTTTTCTTCACCGAAAAGCGTGTGATAAATTTCAGTTATTAATTAGACACATAAGTTTTAGCAGAAAAACTCATTAGTGTCTGCCCGGGTTTGAACTCGTGACCTCCTCGAAAGAGCTACCACAAGAAAGGGCTACCACAGCTACGTGGTTTAGTTGTTATTTATTTTCTTCGCTCTTTAGGAGGGAGGGAGGTAAGTCGGATTGACGACCGACTGGGTTAAATGGTTTTTTTTAATAATCAATGTCTGGTCTAATTATCTACCAATGCTGATTTCCGAAATTGCATTATTTCTAAAATGAAAAGACATTCATTTCAAAAAAACATTGTCTACCCCTTCCCTTCCCTTCCCTCTTTCTTACCGAGGTATCGTAAAATATGACTACGTAAGTTGAGGCCGGTCGTAAAATAACTAGCCAAATCATGTAACAACATGTATAAAACATGTTGTGCCGACTCCACCTAGAGTGGGATAAGGGCAGGAGAATGATCATTACTTTGGTAACGGACAACCGTAAGAGTAAATGTCCCATATATTTATTTATCAAAAAAAGTTCTATGTTTTATTCTTATTAAAATGTCATTTAACAATAATGAGTTTACGGCTGTTATTAATTTAAAAAATAATTACTTATGTGAAAGCAAAGGTCAATTGCGCTGTGAATTTCAAAGTCACTATAGTTTCGGGTAACGGGCGGTCTCAAATTTACAATACTCGATACCAGATAACATAGTCTTTTTTCTTTTTTTTCAAAAAAAAACCGGTTGACCGATTCTTGCTCGGTAATTCTTTACAAATTAAAAAAAAATCAGAAAAAAATAATTGGGTAGGTGGGGCTCAATCTTAGATATTTTCATTTCTCGAGGACGCACGTTCCCCGAATAAGTTACGCTGACTTGACAGTTTACGGCAAAAATATTGTTAAATATTCAATTAAAACGTTAGTATTCAATTTAATACCCTAAAACACGGATAAAACGTTGTTTTTTTAAATAAAACCTAGCTAGATCGATTTTTATCCCCCAAAAACTCCTACATACTGAATGTCAGGAAAATCGCTCGAGCCGTTTCCAAGATTCAGAAAATATATACATATATATATACATAAAAGATTTACTCATTTAAATATTAAAGATTACAGAGCAAGGGTCAGTTACCCAGATACTTTATTTAAACACAATACTTACATTATTTCGCTATTTAAACACGAAACAATAAAGCTGTAACAATTACACCTTATCTGTCAGAGAGAGCGGCCTAAAGATACACCAGAAATGTGACAAAAGCATTCTTTCCATTTTCGGTCATCGTGAGTATTTAGCTTGAACAATGCCATGATTTAACTAACCACTTCTCACAAAACTTATGACTTTTTGGAATCCACATATATAATTGTAAATAGTATTACTTGACGAATACACACTTATTTTTATCCCCAATGCTAAAATACTGGCTATTAATAATGGCTGATAATTTGAAAAAAATCTTGTCTTTTAGAGCATTTAAAAACTTTTTTATGAGATAAAATTTTTATTTAGTTTGAAACGACTGCCTCATGGGTGCAGTGATTGTATGCATTCAAAATTATATATGTATACAAACCGACAGGGCAAACGTTGTTTTGCTATATAAATAATTTTTAGAGAATTTCTATTGTATATTTTTTTTAAAATTACAAAAAAAAAATTGAGGTGACAACCCTTATGACTTAGGGGTACGAAAAATAGATAGTACCCAATGCTCAGACTGAATATGCATATAAAATTTCATAAAAACCAAAAGATTTTGGTAAAACATTGTGACACGAGGATTTTAAATATAAGATATTTTACCCGCAACTTCCTTCGCGTGAACTGTTCTCGTATTATCTGTTCTGGTATTATCGATAGGTCGATAATAGATGACGCTTTTCAATGTTATCCTATTCCTGTAGAATTGGCAGGATTTTTATAGCCTATATGTTACCCCTGTGTATAAGGAATAATTGTGCCATATTTCATCGATATTGGTTCAGCGGATTCGCCGTGAAAGAGTAACAAATATATTACATCCATACTCACGAACTTTCGCATTTAAAAGGATTTAGTAGGATTTACCAGTGTCTGTCTGTCACCCATAACACATTTATTAAGTTACTTACTTTGGTAACGGACAACCGTATGAGTAAATGTCCCATATATTTTTTTATAAAAAGGTTGACATTTTATTTTAACCATTATGAGTTTAGGGCTATTTTTATTTTAAGGATATTTTTAATATTTATATACCGCCAATAAAGAATATTTATTATCTTTATTTTTATAAAACATATCAGTGAGTCAGTTTTAATATTTTGCAGTTTATAGGAAGAAGCGATCGTGCAAATCCTAACTTCGTGTAGATTTGTCAATGCATATAAACTTGAAACCAAGCATGAATAAAAACACAAAATTATATAATGTATGAGGTAAAGTGAAGCCGGTTTGTAGAAAAAATTACTACAGGTATTGCGGACTGCCGCGAGTGCCTTCGTTTCGCGAAGGCCGTTACGTTGTAGCAGTAACGGGGATTATTGGTATGTTCAATAAGTAGGTAATGCACCAATGAAGCAACGATCGCTTTTAATAACAAAGTATTCTCATGTTATAAATATAACCTGGTTAAGGTTGGTCGAGCCTTGTTTAGTAATTTTTTACAAAATAAAAAAAAGAAACTTAAAAAAAAGAAAAAAGTAATTAGGTAGTTGGGAATCGATCCGAGATATTTACATTTCTCGAGACTGCCCGTGCCCCGAATAAGCTACGTTGACTTAACATTTTATGGAAAAAAAGTAAATTCAATATATTTTTTAGTATTTATGCTAAAAAACATCATTTTTTTACATTAAACCAAGCTAGATCGATTTTTCTCCTCCAAAACCCCCTACATGCAGAATTTCAGCCGAGGTATCGTAAAAGGCGAATGAGGTAAGTTGACCCACCATGTGGTATCCGGTTCAGTAGAATAGACCACCCTCTTTATTACCCAGGTGTCGTAAACGTATTTTACGACTAAGGTAACTTGACGTCAAGCAGGCGGCTGGCCATAAAATACGTAGCCAAATCATGTGACAACATGTTTATAACATGTGCCGACCCCACTTGTACAACGAAGTATTCTTATGTTATTAGCACGTGTTTTAAATACGAAAGGATAGCGCTTTTCTCATTTTATCTTGTTCAGAAATAGTTGAATCCGATTGAAATAGACCACCTCTTTCTTACCGAGGTGTCGTAAAACGTAGCCGAATAATGTGATAGCATGTTTATAACATCTTGTGTCGACCCCACTTAGAGCAGGATAAGAACAGGAGTATGATGATCATTTTATCTTGTTCAACTGCTAGACGTCAGGTTGACGCACTGTGTGGTAGCCGGTTCAGTATAATAAATAGACCACCCTCTTTCTTACTGAGGTGTCATATATGACTGAGGTAAGTTAGACGTTAGAAGAGTAAGTCAGACGTCAGGCAGGCAGTCTGTCGTAAAATACGTAGCCAAATTACATGACAGACATGTATGGGGCATAGTGGCATAGGGATAAGAACAGGAGGATAATGATCATTTTATCTTGTTCAACTGCCAGAGGTCCATTGCCAGACATGGGTCTCTTCAAGGAAATCCTACGCGCCATTTTGAGGTCTCTGACCAATTAGTGATAGGTCTACCAACGTTTCGAAAACGGGTTTGCCGTTTGCCACTTCATTTTAAACCCTCCACCACGCTTATTCATATCACGTGCCCCGATCATCGTTTCATCAACGTCGTAAAAGATATGATACAAAAAAAATGTTTCCTTACAGTCCTTCTGGTTGCTCATTTGATTACATAGATATTCCAAGCATATAGGTCGCAATATAACCCGCTCAAAGATTCAGGGTCCTATTAAAGTTTTTTTTATTTAATTAATCAACATATATGTTAAACGTATATGTAGTAGGTATACAGTTATCAAAACCATAGTTAATGTTACTTAAATTTATCTTATCTTATAAAACTAAATTTGAATTAAAATTTATACGGATATAAGTTTCTAGCTATTCTGTTGGCGATTGATGATAATATAGTAAAAAATACCTATTAACCAGCGACAAATCCGTTAACCATAGAGCATAGGTGACTTATATTCCTTTGGCGATAGCGTGGGAAAAAATTAATCCTGATGATAGCATCAGGATTAATTTTGAATTGAATCTTGTATGGGTGGCTATCCACCCATACAAGATTCAATTCAAAGATTCAAATCCAATGTTTAAAAAAATAATATAAATATTGAATAATTTGTTAAAACCAATAAGGCGTTTATACATTATTACAAACTCCCGCGCAACTCTCACAGCACTGCGATAACAAAATTATGATGTAATCATTCGTTATTAATGACCTAATATTAAGCTATTGGAAAACACATTTAAAAAAACTTCCCTAATATATGTGAAATGTGATTACTTGCTTTATTACAATTCTCTTAACTTTCCACTTTTAAAATCATAATTTACACTTTTCAAGAATTTTTTTACCCACTATAATGTCCCCAGTTGCCGTAAACATCGCCACGAGGTTCGGTGTTTAATATTACAGCTATCATAATAAAAAATATAACAAGCAGATCATCATCATCCTCCTGCCCTTATCCTACTCTAAGTGGGGTCGGCACAACATGTTATAAACATGCTGTCACATGATTTGGCTGCGTTTTTACGACCGGCCGCCAGCCCGACGCCAACTTACCTTAGTCGCATTTTACGACACCTTGGCAAGAAAGCGGGTGGTCTATTCTACTAAACCGGATACCACACGGTGGATCAACTTACCTTAGTCGCCTTTTACGACACCTCGGTAAGAAATGAAGTTGGTCTATTCTACTCAGCCGGATACCACACGGCGGGTCGACTTACATTAGTCGCCTTTTACGACACCTCGGTAAGAAATGAAGTTGGTCTATTCTACTCAGCCGGATACCACACGGCGGGTCGACTTACATTAGTCGCCTTTTACGACAACTCGGTAAGAAATGAGGGTGGTACAATTCTATTTAGCCGGATACCACACGGCTTAAAAAAATATCAAGCAGATATGATATTTAATTTTTTAACATGCTGGTCAATATAAAATCTATTCGTTTTATTAGCCGTGACATACTTACAGAGAGCAACGAAAATCGTAACAAAGCTGTCTCAAATGTCAAAGAGAAGTTCAATTTTCAACAATTAAGTTTATAAAAACTGAGTATATATTAGAATTAAATATTTGCGCTGTAGAAATAGAATTGATGCAATTATAAACCAAGATCATAAAAAATTAAATGTTAGCCTCTACCTGACATAATATATTTATCATAAAAAAGTATAATTTTATAGGGGTTACAAAGCGTGGGTATGACAACCTTAAAACATAGGTTCCAATTCTCCGAAGTGGTAATTATTTAGGCGAGTATTTAATTGAAACGAATTTGTTCATATATTTTACCACCATTTCATATATTTTTCCACCTTTATAAATTAGGTATAAAATCGTATTGGATTTTGAAAATAATTCATCAAATCCATCAAATTTGACAACCCTGATGCCTTTATTCATTTTATTACATCATAATAATTCGTTTGACCTGAGTAATGATCCAATTAAAGCTATTTGTCTCCTTGCTTTGGGCCCATCAGTACAGTGGGCCAAGTTTATTTTATAATAAAAAATGACAAAGTCTGTAAAGCTATACACTCGACAATAAGAATATAAACAATAATTAATAAATAAAAATATGTTAATATACGTTAGGTATATAATAATACTAGCTTATACCCGCAACTTCGTTCACGTGCTGTTGTCTGGTAGGTTGACAATAGATGGCGCTTTTCAATGTCATCCTATTCCTGTAGAATTAACAGGATTTTCTATAGCCTATATGTTATCCCGGTGTATAAGGAATAATTAAACAAAATTTCATCGATATTGGTTCGGCGGATTTGCCGTGAAAGAGTAACAAACATACATCCATACTCACAAACTTTTGCATTTATAATATTAGTAGGATACGTCATACGATAAATAAATATATGGGAATGCCCTTATTACAATTAAATAAATTTTATTAGGATTTATAATTATAACAGATATGACACTTAAATAACAAAAAATAAAGTCTTACGCATGTCTGTGTTGGTCTGTTCACGAGAAGCTCAATAACTACTAAAGCGATTTTGATGTGGTTTTACTAATAGATTGAGTGATTCATGAGAAAGGTTAAGGTGTATAAGTTTTTAAAAGAATTTCATTAAAATAACGCGACGATTCGCTATTATACACATGATGTTTCCTTCGACTTTTGCTAATCGATTAATCACATAATATTTTCTTTCATTTCCCTCATACGATCTCAAATTTGTTCTACTAAACTGCATTATGTGTCTACAATTATTACAACATTTTACCGGCACCTACTGTGAAATGACAAAATTACATAATTGTTTTAGCTTATAAATATAATCAATAATGAATTATTAATGAGCAGAAAAGTGATATTTTACATTATTAAATATTGCATTAGTAAGTGAAATTTTTAGACGCATTAACTTGCAACTATTCGATAGGTAGATAGGATTAAATACATCTTATATTATTACGTAATATTTAAAAACTAATAAAATACTAAAATTTGTAAATATCGTTATCATGCCATCAAATTCAAAACAACTTGTCGTTGAAGCCTGTTTTTCAACTTATAGAACGTTGTATATATTATAATTATTTAATACATAGTACATACGAATTTCCTGAATTATTACTTCTCGTTATCAGATTATTTGTATAAAAAACAAAATGTCGATGAATTTGATATTCATTCCATTTAGATCGAGAACATTTGTGATGCATAATTACGTCGTTTAAAATACATTATTTGTTTCGAACCAAAGCTGCCTTATTTAAAGACTTGATTTGGTAGAAAAAGATTTAGTCTCGTCCAAGTTGGCCAACTATTCAGTGTATTGTGTATATTTCAAAACTATAAATTGTTACATAATTATTATTAATTATTTACATAATCAAACAACTTCAATCAATATGAGTGTAGTGAAAAAAAATAAATCTAAAAATAAGAAAGAGAAAAACAATGAGAAAGTATTGGAACACGAGGTTACTTGTTGGAACTGTTTCACATCAGAGGATATCGACTATGATGTAACACCAATCACTTTATCTAAGGTACGCGAGAAACATAGAGAAAAATTAAAGGTCTACCCTTTTTTTGCATCTGAAGTTACAAAACCTAAAACAATGTCTCTCAAGCAAAAACTCTCGGATGCATATATAATTACTAAAAAGAAAGACGGAGATAATTTAACATCAAATTCAGTTTTGCAAAATTCATCAAATGTGGATACTGAAAGTATTCCAGAAAAATATAATAGCGTTGAAGCTCCTGAAGATAAATTTCATGAAATAATACACGACAATATTAATGTAGAGGCGTCTACAAATAAATTACCAGATCAAAAGCAGTTAGAGGTAGAAAAAAATCTAATTCATTTGCAATATGAAAATAGCAGCGGTGGATATTCGTCAAATAAATCTAAAGAAATAAATCCAAAAAAGAGTAACATTGGAGATAGTTGCGAAGACAAATTAAATGAAAAAATACAAAGTAGTATTAAAAGAGTTTCTTTTAAATGCACTAAACTAGAAGAAGAACCTCGGACACAAGTCCAAAATGATGATATTATTTCGCACTCCAGCCATTTTGAAACCAACAGCGATCTAGATACGTTTAGCTTAACTGAAGAAAAAACTGAAGATACTAATAAATCTTGTCAAGATAAATTACGTGAAGAAATACTAACCAGCTTTACGGAATACGTTCCTCCAAACAAAATAGTGGAAGAAGAAAATAATTTGCCAACGAAAGAGATAGAAATACAAGACACTATTATAATTTCTAGTGACCAAAGCAACTATCCAGATTCTTCAAACGTTGATCTACAAGATTGTAGCCACGAAAAATATTCTCAAGATACATGCAATACAATAACAAAAAACTATATAAATATAGATGCTTCTAAAAATAATATACTTAAAGAGGTAGAACAAAAATTAGTAATAGAACAACTAGAAGCACAAAGTACTACTTCGCACGCACTCTCTTCTGAAAATAAAACTGACCCAGAAGTGTTAGAAAAAGAGAATAGAAAAATGTGTGAGAATATTCCAGAAAAATGTGCAAATAATGAATCTTGTCAAGATACATCTAATGAGAAAACACTAAATGAAATAGTAACTTCTACAACCAAAATATTTAAAAACGAAGAAAGTTTACCCAAAGAACGAACAGTAGTAGAACAACAAGAACAAATAGACAACAAAAACAATGTTCCTATTTCGGGCTCTCCTGAAAATGAAAATAGCAGTAACATTTTAACAAAATCTATTACAATAAATCCTACTGAACCTGTCAGTGAACTGCAAATCGAAAAATCGCTTACACCACTAGGTCCTTTTTTGAACGAATCGATATCAATTCCAATAAAAAATGAAATGATTAAAAATGATATTCAATCAAGTAATGACTCCCAAGCACAGGTAACTAAAGATCTACAGCAATTTCAAAATTTCCCATCTCAAAATGAAGATAAAACTAGATTTAGTGAAGAAGAATTATCAGATAGTGAGAAAATAAAAAACATGAATAAAAATCCCCCAAAAGACGTAAAAGTAATTAAAACATCCGAAACCACTGAAGAAAATACAGATGTAGGTATAACAGAGGTCAAAATATTATCACATCTATCACAAGAAAAAAATATATCAAAAGAAGATGCGAACACTGAACAAAATACAAGCCTAACAGACAAAACCATAGATCGATCTAAATATGATGAGGGTGAACGAACCCCAAAAAAAAGTCAAGAAACTTTAAATAAAATACATGATCTAAGTGCTCTGGAATTATCAAAAAGTACGACAGTATTTCAAACAAGACAGGTTACAAAGTTCACCCCACCTTTATTAAGGAAGGTAATAGAAAAAACAACCGTTGAGAAAATTACTAGTAAGAAATTAAGTCCGGATAAGGTTTCTAAAAGTTCGACTGAAATTTCCATGGAAAGTCGACCTCCGATATCATCACCATTAAAGACTCCGTCACCGTCGATGTTACCAATTTTCCGAAAAAGTACCACTCAAACAATCATAAGTAAACCTATAGAAAAATCTATTCGTTTACCATTGTCATTTGACGAAAATACAACAAGTGTATCACCAAAAAAAGACTTGCAAGAACCTATTCTTAAAAGTCCTATTCTACTTAAAAACGTCAAAACCGATATCCGTCCTACGAAAATACCATTATTAAAACAAAAATTGACAGTAGTATCGCCCCAACAACATTTAAAAAAAACTATTTCAAAAGAAGATTTAAATAAAGAAAGCAATGATCTGAACGAAGAAAATTCTATACCAGTGTGTATACCAGAAGATAAATATATTGCAAACATTGATACAAGTTTAGTAAAACCTACGTTAATTACGTCAGAAAAAAATTATAAAGTTACTTCTGAAGAGGAAAAAATAACGCTTGAAGTTAATAATAGTGATAATAATTCGACAGAAGTAAAGGAAGATATGACAAAAAAATTGGACGAAACTGATGATATGAGCTCTACTAGTTCTGAATTTGGCTACACAGGATCCTCGGAGATAAAGCAAGATTACAATATTAATAAAAACCTCTCTGAATTGGAAGATAAAAAAAGTGAAATAAAAGACGTTCTTTGCATGACCAAAAAGTTTGCAACGTCTCTGCCATCACTTAATGAAAATCAACAATCCTCAATCAATGAAAATCCTATGACTTTAGTTGATGAACATCCAACATCAAAGACTGCATCTTCATTATCATTAGCAACAGGAATAAAAACAGTAATGAAAAAACTACCTAATAAAAGTCTGCAACGAAGTACACTCTCGCTTTCACCAAGATCAGTTAGTTTTGAAGGTATCTAATCGCTTTATAATATTGTATTTTATTTATTTGCAAAAATCTACAATTTATATATATGACTGTACTTTATTGCGGTTGGTTTTAACTGCCTACTAGCATTAATTTAGTGCGCTCCACTTCGTTATGTCGAATAACAAAACGTATCGCCAAAGCTGTTCGTAACAGGAAACAATAGTGCCACGCAGGATGCGATAAAATTTAAATTAATTGTTTCATCAACAGAACAAATATATTATTTAGTTTAGCTTCATGGGAGACTCAAACCGTGCATATATGTGTTTAACGCGCACTAAAATATGTCAGTTTTAATAGGATCCGTGCCAGAATCAAATTATCGGTCTTTAGATAATAGTAGTTTAAGTGTTAATAATGAATCTGTGTTATCTTATCAACCTGTTAATATTTACTCAGTTAATTCTAATGGGAATGAAAAAGAAGAAAAAACACCCATCTTTGGCGTAATCTGTCGTTGGTGTTGTTTTTGCTGGAGAACTGAAACTAAAGATGTTCTCGATTCTACAATGGATGATCCTAATTCTTCGTTAGTTGGGCATATTGGTCGCAGTTACACATTAAATACAGAAGTGAACAAACCTATTGAACGTTCAGTTCCTACCATAACAATTACCAAAAATATTGATAATGAATCAATAAAATCAATTACAACATCTTTGTTATCTAAAGAACAAGACGCTAGTGCTATAAGCCTCCGTCAAATAAAGATCAATAGACAGAATTCAAGCCCATGTACTACATTATATAGTTCTGGAAGTAACAGTCGAAGCAGTACGCTTAAAACTGGTGAGAAAGTGTCCTTCATCCGTGAGATCCTGACGCGGCGCGATTCATTTCTGAATTCGTTAGAATGGTGTGACAATTCCCTGACAAGGGGTAAAAAGTATCGTTACATAAAACGCGACAATTGGCTAGAAATAGATAATAATGGTACCCAAAAAACTAGTGATTTTAAGGAGCACACAGCACCTTTCCGATAACTTTGTGTCTAATTAAATTGCTCAAAATTTGTTGTGCGCACAAAATTTGAAGCACTCTTTTAGATATTAACCATTACTAAACCCACAGTGCACTCTACAAATTACTAATGCAATTATCCGGTATTGTTGTTATTGAACATATCTTCTCGGTAAACAAAGGAAAACTATTACCTTAATTACTAAATTAATTATAAAACATAATCAATAACATGTACAATGATGGACTTTTACTTGGTTAGAAATCTCGTCCAGCCAACTAAATAACTCATAGGAAATAATCTATATCTATACTTATTATAAAACAAAGTCCTCAAAAGCTGTCTGTCTGTATGTGATCGAATTTCTCAAAATTTACTGAACGGATTTTTGTATGGTTTTTACTAAAAGATAGTGCAATTTCTCCGCAAGTTTTAGTTTATTAATACATTACGGTTTTATGTAAATTGTGTTTTATAAACTTTGTGACGTTCCGATTTGACGATCTCTGATTCTGACATGAAGCGAAGCTGCAGGCACAGCTAATTATAAGCATAAAAAATACCGTGGTGTTTTACTAATTAGTGTAAACAATTTCTGATTGATATATTTTCTTTATTATAGATGAGGTGTACATATCTGAGGCGGTGTCACCTGGCCACGCAACATTACCAAGACGTTCTAATTCGCCATTGCCTCATGAACGCGACCTGGAAAGAGATAGATTTCCGATCAATAGAAGTGGTTTGCAGGTACGTGATACTCTCTGTTGAGACGAAGATCAACCAGTAAGCGATTGCTTCTTTAAAATTACTCATCTTTCTACCCTTATCCCACTCTAAGTGGGGTCAGTATATGTTATAAACATGTTGTAACATGATTTACGTACGTATTCTACGACCGGCTGCCTGCCTTACGTCAACTCACCTTAGTCGTATTTTACGACACCTCGGTGTCTATTCTACTCAAGCGGATACCACACGGCGGGTCGACTTACCTTAGTCACAACTTAAGAAACCTCGCTAAGAAACGAGGGTGGTATATTCTATTCGGCCGGATACCACACGGCAGGTCAACTTACCTTAGTTGCCTTTGACGACACCTCGGTAACAAATGAGGGTGGTCTATTTTACTCAGCAGAATCCCACACGGCTTCTTTTAAATTACTAATAAAATTCTCTATTTATTTTTGGAATATTATACATGTGTCATGTTGTTTTATTTAAACAATTACAAGGGTTTTAAACTCTGTAACTTTAATGTTATTATGTTCTCTAAATACGTTCAATACAAAGAAAACCAACCTAGATTTTTACAGTAACGCATCAAAAGCCGTTCTAATATTTAGTTATTACCTGCCTAAAAAGGTATGAAATTAATGTAAAATAATTTCATATCCCCCAATCATGCCACTATAATTAAAAATATATTATTATATACTCGAATAATGAATATACAAAATTTTCAAATGAATCATTTAAATCCAATTTTTCACAACTACATGCATTCAATGAGATTTTAAAAAGTTTTTTTATATAAAAATCTTATAAAACACTAAATTATTTATATCTTTTTAATATACAAAAATGTTAAAGAAAAGCAAACAAAGTAAACTTTATACAACTTCTACTTATAACTTTACAAAATTATCAGAGTGGAAAGAAGGATAAGTTAAATGTTTGTTTTATCGGCGCTTTGGTGTTAGTTTGTATAACTGTAAAGTTAGAAACAAGTATTGTTTCGGAGGCCGCGTTTGCAATGGTATTATGTTGCCAGTACATTGTCATGGCGCTTGCAACACAACCTGCGAACATTTCTGCTTGCAATGCCAGAAATATGTATTATGTTATTACAAAAAATCGTCATGATAAAAAAAGAGAACGCCCTTAAAAATGTTTAGGTACTAGCTAACTCCTATGATAGGTGTATTTAATTCATCATGCGTTTTACATACAAATATACATCCTCCTGCCCTTATCGCATTCTAAGTGGGGTCGGCACAACATGTTATAAATATGTTGTCACATAATTCGGCTACGTATTTTACGATCGGTCGCCTGCCTGACGTCAATTTGCCTTAGTCATATTTTACGATAACTACAGAGGATGGTCTATTCTACTAAACCGGATACCACACGGTGGGTCATTTTACCTTAGTCGCCTTTTACGACACCTCGGTAAGAAATGAGGGTGGTCTATTCTAGTCAGCCGGATACCACACGGCTACATGAATAAATTTGCAAATCCCAAGATAATTCCTGGTTAATGTATGTATAATGTAACTTTACAAACAGTAATAGTGTGATGGGTTAAACCTCCAATATTTCCCTCCCTGGAAAATGTAGGTATTTCCTAGTGGTATAAAAAACTTTACTATCCAATGAAAGTAATCATTTTATTGTACTGTTGCTTCCTTCATGTTTGTCCTCTTGCCTTGTTTTAATACGTACGTATGACCATTGATGGCCATTGATTTAATTAATAATCTGAGTCAAAATAAAACAAACGCTGTTGGATAATTACTTTGTTGCGGATTATTAGGATAGATAATGATTCAAATTCAAAATATTCTTTATTCAAATAAACTTGTAAACAAGTGCCTTGGAATCGTCAACTCTACTGCTGGTTCGGAAAGCTGTTCCTACCGAGAAGAGCCAGCAAGATACTCGGCGGTTGCTCTTTTAAAAATAATTCTTAATACTATTTACATTAAGAAAAGTAACGTCTTGTACAGGTTCAAAGAGAGCTATATCCACACATTCTTATCTTCTAAATAAAATTGGATTATTGGATTATCCCTTCTTATATAAACAGTCTTATCAACTTAAGATATAAAAATTAAACAGCTGTTCTAATCAAGACACAATTTTATTTAGAAAATTATATATGTATATATATATAAAATTACTTTAACTTTTATCTCACTAAAGTCGCACTCTACCTTACATCAATCTTTCACCTACAAGCTGACCTGTATTTTAGCAGATAGATATACACTGATGTAATACTAGTTCATGATGTGGTTAATCTTAAGAAATGTGATAACTCAACTCCTTTATACAGATTCGTGTGGGCAGACTTAATAAAATGCCGTATTCAATGCCATATGTGGTTTTCTGACCCCTTTCACATGCATAAGTACCGCCATTACTTAAGGTGAAATCTTATTAAGAGATTTTATATAAATATCGACATATTCTCTATATTATCTAACCTAATATCATCATATTTATATATCATATTATATCAAAAATCGCATAAAAGTTCTTAAAATTTTCTGCAAAACAGTTTTAGCTTTAAAGTAAATTTAAAATAACCTGTTACTAAATTAAATATTAATTAAAATACGATTTCAAAATATACTCTCTCGTCTTTCTCTTTTTGTATCTCATTTTGGTTATGCCCAGACCGCAATGTATTGTAAAATTATGTTATATATAAGTTGCCTTTTAAAATCAAATAAATCCAAAATAACAATTCAGTGTTAGGGAAATTCTGAACTCGCATTCTCATTTTGAATTTCAAAATAGTCACCAATTACACCAATTTTATTCAAATTTTTAAATGATGCGTAGGTACAGACTATAAAACCATAAAGGGTGTCAAAAATATAGAAATAAGATATGATGATAGGTAACGATACACTAAACTTATATTTAATGATAGGTTATATGTGTTTTTTAAATATTTGACGTGTAGTGGAACGTGTAGCATGAACGATGGGAGAGGTAAACAGTTCAATTCAAATATTAAATCGCCTTACAAGACTTCAAGCTTTAACGGGATTTAATTTTACAATGGTTTATTTAGCTCTTAAGTGCAGTTTAATTAAATCGGTTGTTAACCAATTTTATTGCATTCGGCCCTTCAACACAAAACTTTTATATGAAAAAATCATTTATAACAGGATGTTTAAAGAATAATTATATTATTAGTAGTTAAATAAAACACCTTACACTTTTTTAATAGCATTACTATTACTTATATACTTGAAGGTCAAGGCAACTGCCATATATCTGTTATCAGACAGTCAAAACAAGGACACTGGCAATGTCGAGAGAATTATCGAGGTCCTTATGCAAAAGGAAGTGACAGTTTTAGATATACATAATGTATTTTAGGTAGGTACAATATATTAGCGATAAAGTAAAACAACAATCAAAACCCTGTTCCTTTGCCTAGTATCAGGGTAAATATACCCTGTATAATAAATAATACAGATTATAAATATAGGTAGATGTTCGAATTCGAATTATTTATTATAGATATGAAAATTTGTTTTTTATTTTGTAATTATTTAAATTAAATTTTTGAAATCAATACTAATAATCATTATCACTATTTATTTCAAGATGAAATTACTTATTAATATTAAATTGCGTTAATACCTATAATTTAATTGTTGATTTAAAATAATACTTAAAATAAATTTTATCCCTAAAGCGCTGCTATATATATTTGCATATATGTATTTATTTAAGCCAATGTTTTTATGGCGTTTTTAACTAATTCAAAATATACCTACGTTTGTGCATATTTATCAAATCAATATAAACGAAACAAAAATATGAACTCCATCTAAAACAAAAATATTTGTCATCGATGAAAATAATCTTATAATGTCATGTGACAAAACACGTCTATAACAAAATTAAAAGCTTACAACCAAAAACCTGTTACAAATAAATTGTGAGAATTCGTATATTTGTTCTCAAAGCAACACTCAATAAAAATAGATGACATTTAATTTGAAATTAACATTAACGTATTCAGTGTTACGTTGTTCGTTTTACGTAATTAATTCAAATAAACACTAAACCCACTGTCTGTTATTTGTTAAATACGAAATATTTTATTATCACGAAGATCTCCCTCTTTGGCAATAAACTAACATATTTATTTTGCTTACCACGGCACAATATTTCCTATTGACATTTCATTCCATTTACTTAGGATTAAGGACAATAATATATTCGTGTTTTGTTTTTTATTGGTGTGATTGTTCGACATACAGCATTCACAAGTAATTTCTTATTGTAAAAAGTTGCCCCAGGATTCGCCTTATTATTAATATACATATATTATAAAATTCGATTTAGTCGTTATTCCTTCGAGTTGTTTATTGTATTCTCTTATAACCGTTTTACATCCAGGGTAAACCGCGACGCCGTGTACGTGCAACATAATGGAATTTGGTGTTGAAATTAAAGCATTTTATTTTAACTTATTTTCTATTTAAAAAAAAGAAATGTATACAACAAATTAAAAAATAATAATAAAGAATAATACATACATAGGTGATTAAGAATTTCTAATTTATTAAACGTGAAACTATTTTATATTAAATTTTATATCGTATCAAACTATTCGTCTACCGCATTCTTAAAATTCCCATCTAATAGGTAAACCATTTACAAATAAAATTTAATAAATATTTCTATGCCAATTGAACAAATATAAAATTTTAGGCTCCTGTTAGTTAATTAGTAAATTGCTATCAAATTATATTACTGTGCGTTTGTCGAATTTTAATTAGGTACCAATTTCTAACGAACATAATAATTAATTTAACCATACTCGTTAATACATATAAAAACTGTATTTAATTTTTTTATCAAACAATTTACTTCTATTAAATGTACACATTAATGAAATGAGATTATACGTATCGGTATTAGTTTTGATTCTAAAAAAAACTTGTAAAAATGTATGGTAAACTTTAATTGTGAATTGTGAGTTTATTGTTAGCTCTTTGGTGTACTTTATTTGATTTTTATAAGTTGCAAAAGTAATGAGAATATTATTTTGCTATAATCCGCGATAAATTAATAAAAATAAATAATTTATCGCGGATTATAGCAAAATAATATTCTCATTACTTTTGTATTATGGACCTCCGCAAAGTAACGCCTAATTCTATAAATTATTTTATAAGTTGTGTAATATACCACCCTCATTTCTTATCGAGGTGTAATAAAAGACGACTAAGGTGGGTTGACCCACCGTGTAGTATCCGGTTGAGTAGAATAGACCACCCTCTTTCTTATTAGTATAAATAGTATATTCGTTTCATGTCGACGCCGTTTAGTAGGAAATTGTATTACAATACTCATATTTATACACCTTTGAATTAATTTTAAATACCAGAATGTTTGTAAAATCTAAATGTATAGTATCTGAATTGCGTTATACAGTAAATATAAACAGCGCGTGTTTCGTATACACACCGCTAATAACACAACCGCTGTTGTCATTTTACTGCACCGTCGTATCGCATGACAGCAGATAATAGATGTAAACAAAAAACAGTTCACTCTCGTGAGCTCACGCTTACAACACATTGTACAAAAGGACTCAATCTTGCATATAAATCTAACATCTAAATACTGTGTATTGAACTATCTTTATTATATAATAATCAGGTTTTGTTTAGAATTGTTTTATTTAGAATTTGTGTAGACCATAAACAATGCAATTGGTTTTTTGTTGTTGTAGATCACGTCAAAAATCGCGTTTATAATAAAACAAAATTATAAAGTATTTAACTAAAAACCTTCACATTACGTTCTTAACTTTAACAGATATTCCTCTATTACAAGTCTTATATTTTATTGGCTTATTGTAGATAAATTTTTGACTATTTTTTTTTCAAACTGGCTACATGCTGCTATATTTAATGGTTTTTTGTCTATTCCAGGTGCGTTCCGAGTCTATGGCATCCGTATACTCGGGTGCTGGTGAAGGTCTGCGAGGCAGCGTGACAGTAAGGGGCGAGGTTCAATTCTCGCTCTTATACAACTACAGGCTAGGAGCTTTAGAAGTAGGAGTCAAAAGGTGTCGAGATCTGGCGCCGATCGATCTCAAACGCAACCGCTCTGATCCTTATGTCAAGGTAATCATATATAAGTAATGTGTTACTTATTTATAAATTCAATATTCAACAAAACTTGAATGACATTTCTTAATCCAAGGTAGGATTATATCGATCCAATCTTAGATTCGATATTTATATTCATATTCCTTTTTTTATTTAATAAATTTTATGCATGATATTTAAAAATATTCGAATAAACGTATACTTATTTAATTTCAGAAATCTAAATTTAAAGTACCTAAGCATAATTAATTTGAGATTTTATCCACATAAAACAAATTATTTATTATAAAATATATATTTAATATAGGTATATTATTTTATATATCAAAATTTTGTGTATATATTTATTAAAATATATTTTAATAAATATATACACAAAATTATGTAGATATAAACAGACGACCTGTCTTTGTTTTGATATTCGATTTAACCATGTGATCCAAAGATGTGGTGTTGCTTAATGTATAATGGCGATGAATATTTGAGAGGATCAGAATCAAAAATAGCTAGCTAATAAAGTCACAATCAAATTCAGCTAATTTTAAAAATTTGTATTAATTTGCAGGAAACGTAAAGAGTGATATTACTTAAATTCACAGTGATTAAATCTGTGTTCAATATTTTTGTATTTGTCGAAACTCCAAGAATTAAACACATAAAACAAAATTTTTGTTTTACTCAATTTTAATTATTTTGGATATAGCTAGGTTTGATTCTAACCTCCTCATTTGGTCTAGCATTTTACATTGACCAGACTAAAATGTTGTACATTTTTTATGTATAAAACAGCAATAACACGTTAATGCAAGTGTTGTGGTGTTGTAGGTGTACTTGTTACCGGACAAGTCCAAAGCCGGCAAACGCAAGACAAAGGTGAAGAAGAACACCCTGAGTCCCGTGTTCGAGGAGACGCTGAGCTTCGTGCAGCCGCTGGCCTCGCTGTCCTCGCGGACACTGTGGCTGAGCGCGTGGCACGCCGACATGTTCGGCCGGAACGACTTCCTCGGCGAGGTGACGCTGCCGCTGGCCGACGTCGTGTTCGACGACCCCGCGCCCATGTGGTACAAGCTTCATGAACGGGTAACTTATTACTTACTGATACCACACTAATAATAACCTGTTTAAGTAACAATCTCCCAATACATGTCGACGTAAGTCGAGTTACGACCACCTTAGGACATTCACGAACGGGTAATTTATTATATTTACAACTCATTCTACCACATCAATGTTCGCATGTTTAAATTATAGCTCTCTACTATGTATTGGTATAAGTCGTGTTAAAAAAACACAGGAGGCATCTTTAGGACATGGGTAACTTATTACTTACTCATTCTACCACACTACCAATAACCTGTAACAGTAACAGCCATCTAATACATGTCGACGTAAGTCGAGTTACGACCACACATTAGGCATCTTTAGGACATTCACGAATGGGTAATTTATTATATTTACAACTCATTCTACCACATCAATGTTCTCATGTTTAAATTATAGCTCTCTAAAATGTATTGGTATAAGTCGTGTTAAAAAAACACAGGAGGCATCTTTGGGACATGGGTAACTTATTACTTACTCATTCTACCGCACTACCAATAACCTGTTTAAGTAACAGTCTCCCAATACATGTCGACATAAGTCGAGTTACGACCACACAGTAGGCATCTTTAGGACATTCACAAACGGGTAACTTGTTATATTTACAACTCATTCTACCATACGACCAGTGACGTGTTTAAATGATAGCCCTCTACTATGTACTGGTACAAGTCGTATCTTTAAGACATGGGTAACTTATTACTTGCTCATTCTACCACACGACCAATGATGTGAAGTCACAGCCCTACATGTTGGCATAAGTTGAGGTACGACCACACCGCAATCATCAAGGGTCCAGTAGATTTAACTCTTTCAACGACTAGGGGATCATAAAATGATTTTTTTATATTCATGTTTAAATCATGTTATTTACTGATTGGGAATTTTATAACGAAGAAAATGGTATGCTAATCATAGGTATAATTATTATATAGTAAAAAAAAATTACCAAAAATAAATGTGAAAATTCTAAGCAACGATTTCTGCACATGGTGCTCACTTGACGTGTGAGGGGTTAATGAAGCTATTGTTTCTTATAAGTAATTGGTATTGGTCAATTTTTTAAACATTTTTCAATTCACATTATTAAAATGCAGTCCTATATGAAAAAGATTTTAAAAATCCAACCATTTTTATCGTTTATATAATCTCTCTTTCCAAAATCATACGATATAAAAAAATATGACGTGTAATGCTGGTACATCGATTCGGCTTCGCATATAGACCATATTCAAATTCAAATTCAAAATATTCTTTATTCAAATAAACTTGTAAACAAGTGCTTTTGAATCGTCAACTCTACTGCTGGTTCGGAAAGCTGTTCCTACCGAGAAGAGCCAGCAAGAAACTCGGCGGTTGCTCTTTTAAAAAAATATAATTCTTAATATTATTTACATTAAGTCGTTACTGTCTTGTACAGGTTCAAAGAGAGCTATATCCACACATTCTTATCTTCCAAATAATCCTCAAGAGTATAGTAGGCTTTCTGTATCAGCCTCTTTTTAACAGTGTTTTTAAACTGCTGTAATGGCAGTGCTGAAATTGACATAGACATATAGACCATAGTTATAGTGTTACTGAATTTTGTTAGTTAAAAAGAGTTCAAAATCAGGAAATTGAAACAGTTCTATTCAAATTCAAAATGAATCATTATTCTTTTCTTGTCTGCAGACTGAACAGTTTGACGAGCAACATGGCTTGCGCGGGGACCTTATTGTAGGACTTAAGTTCGAGCTACAAGACGCAGCGCGCGGGAAGGGAACTCTGCACGTGCTAGTTAAGGAGGCCAAGAATCTCGTCGCAACCAAACCTAATGGTCTTGCTGATGTCTTCTGTAAAAGGTTAGTACCTGGTTGACCGACATTGCTCGGTAATTTTTAACAAAATAAAAAAAGAAACTTAAAAAAAAACATGTAATTGGGGATCGATCCTAGGTTTCTCGCTGCTGCCTGTTCCCCGAATAAGCTACGCTGACTTGACAGTTAAGGCAAAAAATTAATTCAATTCAATATACATTTTAGTATTTTTAATGCCCAAAAACAGGGGTAAAACGATTTTTTTTACATAAAACCTAGATAGATCGATTTTTCTCCCGACAAACCCCCTACATGCAGATACAGAATTTCAGGAAAATCGTTGGAGCCTCACCGAGATTCCGAAAATATACATACATAATAAAAATATATACATATATAGTATCTGGGTGAACGAGCCTTGCTCGGTAATTTTTAAAAGGATGTAAAAATGAATTAAAAAAAAAATTAAATGAAAAACTAAAAAACATAAGGACAGGTGGGGCTCGATCCTAGGTATTTTAACCTCTCTAGACCGCCCGTTCCCCAAATGATTTTACGTTTGACAGCGAAAAATTGTGATTGTATTCAATGTAAATTTCAAATAAATTTTAGAGCTTAAAATTATTAAATTTTAAACTTATCTAGATCGATTATTCTCCCCCAAAACCCCCTACATGCTGAATTTCAGAAAAATTGTTGGAGCCGTTTCCGAGATTCTTAAAATATATATATGTTTGCGTTGTTTATATTAGCTACCTTCTCCCGGAGCGGGGCAGGCTCGCCAAGCAGAAGACGGGCGTGGTCCGGCGCACGCTGAACCCGCGCTGGGAGCACACGTTCACGTACCGCGGGCTCACGATGCGCGACCTGGCGACGCGCGCGCTCGAGCTAAGTCTGTGGGACCGCGACCGGCTCGCCTCCAACGACTTCATGGGCGCCGTGCGACTCTCACTGGCCACAGGTAATGTTACTTGTCTATGTCCCCGCTGCCCGATGTTAGTAGAGCTTCTGCACTCTACTCGCATTTCGCAACCCCGCGATGCTTCTGCGCTCGCCCGTCCCGTTGCCGTTGGGGCTAACAGCATACAGTCAATTAAAAAAAAGAACTTATAAGTACTATACAGTGCAAACTCTATATAACGATCCTGAAGGGACTGTGCATATTTTGACGTTATAGAGAGTTGTCGTTAAATGGAACCAGAAAAATCTGTATTAGAAAAAAAAGTTTTTTTCAGACTAGTGTTAATAATAACATTAAAAAAACAATTCTTATTTGATCACTATTGCGTATTGTCTGTTATTTTTGTCGGACTCTTTTGCTGCACCAGTAATTTTGCTGTATTTTTTTTAAATATTTTATTCATATCTTGCGGCATCTTGGTGATAAAGAATCCTACTAACAACAGTCAACACGAAGCAATCCCAATTTGTAAACAAAAGAACGGATTTCTTAGAAAGTTCGGTACGAGTATGTGTAATGCCGACAGTCGAGTTTATTACGGGCTAGGATAATAAAGCGACAAAAGAACGTACCCAGCTGCGCAGTTTTTACTAATTTTGGCAACTTAAAAAGTATTTTATATTATTAAAGTGCTGTCGTATTGAGCTAAAAGTACATTTCTTTCGGAAAGTTTAGATTAATACGTTACGGTTTTATATAAATTGTGATCAAGTGTTCTTTTAAAACTCGTAAATCCATACATTCCAATACATTACTTTAGTTTATCTCTGAATAAACTAAAGTAGTAGGTCTCTATCTGTTATGGTTATCTTACAATAACTGCTTTTACGTTCAAAATTTCAATTTCAATTCCAAGTATTGAGATTTTTACTCGGACGAAGCTTCTAGCACAGCTAAATACATACATATACATATAAAACAACGTCCACAAATAAGTGGGGTAGTGGCGCCCCGCGCGAAATTTTTTAGGAGCGGCAACATTCTAGAATATCTATACTAATATTATAAAGAGGAAAAATTTGTATGTATGTTTGTAATGTTTTCACATAAAAACTACCGGACCGTTTTCAAAAATTCTTTCACCATTGGAAAGCTGCATCTTCACTGAACAACATAGGTTATATTACAATTTAAAAAAAAATAGGGATCCGTTATAAAAATGTAATAAGGTGTAAAAAAACAAAAATTATGCGGGTGAAACCGCGGGATATTATTAGTTTAATTAATAATATTTTTTAATTATTTGAACTATTTAATATTTAAATGAGCATAGAATACTTTTACGAATATTTTTTATCCGACCGACTTTCTTCCGTAACCGACATGTATGGATTCCCCGAATTTTATTTTGTGCTATTCTAATGGATTAATTTTTTTATAGGTACTTACATGGGTGCAAGCGTTAACTGGATGGACAGTGTAGGTAAAGAAATAACATTATGGCAAAACATGATGCAGCAGCCGAACTTGTGGGTCGAGGGATCTTTACCCTTGCGACCTCAACTTATCAACTAAAATATTGCCAACAAACTGTACCTTTTACAATACGTACACCGAATTAAATTTAAACCAACATTAGTGTTAATTTTATATTAAACCTGACTATTATTTTATTACAACTTTAGCCTATGGTTTTTTGTTTCAGTAGTGTATAATGTTCTAACAAAAAAATCTTGTAAACAATTTCTTATATTCTCAATGGGGATCACGAAATACTCAAGTAAAATTATATAGATTTAAGTAATAAAAAACTTGTATTTTCCTTATTTCACTATCTGTGCCAATCATGTTATATTATATTATATACATATTTTTAATCTATACTCTACACTTATGTAATTTTCTATACATTCCAATTTGTGATGTAAATTATTTTTAAGTTAAATGACAATAATATCTATTTTTAAAATGCCTACTAGGTAATAAATAGAAGGTAATTTAAGTTACGCATTTAAATTAGATATATAATGTACAAATTTAAGTTTTCCTGAGACCGTATGTTTTTTCTCCTTGTGATTTACTAACTGTTATTGTAATGAAAAAAATATATTTCTATGTCCTATTGCGTTACATCGAATTTTATAAAATCGTCCATAGATCATACTTATAAAAATAACTTGATACTAAGCTACTTAATAATAAATACAGTAAGATGTATTTTGTAATATTTTTTTTTTATATTATAAGTGTAAGTGAAAGAAACAATTTGAAATAAATAATTTTAAAGAATTCCATAATCATGCCTTTTACTTTATAATAATAAACTTGTTTACAGGAACTGAACCAAGTGATCTTTATACCGATTATTTAGATAATTGCAACAACTACATTTTTCCTACAGGATTAAATCAATTTGATCGATTGCTTGTTGAGGGTATTGTGTAAATTGATTAGGTAATACAAGCCGATAATTGATGAATATATAAGTAATATAAGTCAAAAGATTTTATTTGGCAACCGCAGCCCAATCTAATTGAACTATAACGAAATGTCTAGTGTAAGTTTACGACATCCATTCTAACATTCTCTTGTTCTCCTTTTTTTTACACTTTTAAGTGTTTTTAATGTGTTGTTGGAAGAAACTAATGTAGCCAAACTACACATTTTAATCAAATTTCGCAAACGTCACAACGTACTTGTCTACTTTAATTTTTCTTTATTCTTATTAATATTAATCTTTTATTCATTGCCCTTATTTAGAATAGTAGTTTGGTGCTACTCTTTGATTTGAACCGGAATTTGGAGATGCCAAGTCCGTTCAAATTGAAGTAGCGTCAAACTACTTTTTTATAAATGTTATTTTTATATAAGGGTCACTATATGATTGCAATACAGCGCCATCTAGTGGATTATTATGATAACGTTACAGCGACATCAAGGAATACAGTTCCTTATCATTACTCGACTAAAATGACGGAGTTTCTCATCTATATCCTATATAGTGTATTATCTATGGACTAATCGACATCCTATGATGAACGACATTGATGATTGACAATGTATAATACCAATTAAAATTATAATACACTTACTCTGTAGTTGATTAGAAATGTAGTATTTTGAACAGATATACAATTGTAATACTTTTATTTTACAATAGAAATGACTTGAAAAGTAGAAATAGCTCCTTTAAAAATTATAAGCATAAAAATACAATAATGCAAATGATAAACTAGTAAAAGTAAAGCAAGAGTTTAATATTTGCTTAACGACATAGTCCATAGAGAAAAATAAGACAAACTCAAAAGTTTTTTTTTCTACTTTTTTTATTTACAACAAAAATGTACATACAGGTTTATCTATCTTAAATAACTTACACACTAGGACTATACAAATCATGCCCACCTGAAATGGTCCCAAGAATGCTGGCAGCGTTTCCGCGCTAAATCGCTATGTTGATTCTTTGTGCGAAAAATGAGCCGGCCCTCTTGTCACCAGAAGAGGCAATTAACCGAGATGATTGAACGGATAAAGAAAATTCGTACTTTGACTTCATGGTCCTAGGGTCTCAACTACAAACGGCACAAATATATAACTCTCGATAAGAGATGCATGCTTCCGCCGCTTGCCAGATTCGGCCATTTCCGCCGCAACTCCAGATCTTGACGCTGTGTCCCTGATATAGGACGAGGCTAACGTTTCAACGCATGTTGCGCCCCACATTAGGGACCCGTCCCCATTCCCAAGGAACTTCTGGTCTCTTCTGAAGTTCTGGTCTCTTGCCATCATCCCCACATCCCTCGAGAAAAGCAGGAATGTCGATGGTGGCAAGAGCTCCAAATGGACATCTGTGCTTAAGGCACAATGGTACTACCAATCTAAGACCTAAAGCTACTCTGAAACTCTCGTTATCTAGCAGTGTACCAAGATTTTTGAAACGGAGAGCATGAAGCCAATAACCAGATTCTTTTTTCGATAATGCTTAGAAGCCTAGCTCAGTCTCGGTCACTTTCATTATGTACACTGTAATCATAGATTACTAACTATAAAATAGATGGTTGAGATTCATACATTGGCGCGAGGCTATTTTCGGTGGTATGGGGGGGTGCAAAGTAGCACTATAGCTACTTACATTCTCATTCATAAAAAACTATCTGCCTCTCACCCGTTTCATTCATAAAAACGGATTTAGTCTCAGCTCTGACTCTTTCTCACATATGGAGTAGTATTATATATAACGTATGACGTAAAATCGTAGTAAAATTAGTGATGTACTTGGTGCGCTAAAACCGTAATTAGTGATGTCAAAAGATGATTATCGATTCGCACACCGCTCTTACCGATTTTTGGATAACCGCTTCTCCTGTTACATATTAATAATGATTTTTAAATATTAATAAAACAAAATATTTAAGGAACTTCTTTATTAAGACTTTTACTGCAATAAAAAAAATATATATACAACAACCGTTTTGCATTTCTAAGTGCATGCTTCTTAAAAAAAAAACGTTTTTCTTAAACACGCTAAAAGTACAACTTCAAAAATTATTACTATTTTTAAATAGGAAACAGGAACAGCAAGCTGACTAAAAATTATCCAAACAGAGCTTTCACAGTCCTCAAACTATCTTGAAAATGTAGGAATTGTAATTTAAATTATTATATATTATTATTAAACAAAATTAATTTAAAATATTCACTCGAAAACAAATGTACAAGATTAGTATTTGAAACAATAGATGCTTTCGTTTTTACCGTTTAAGTATTTAGGAAAAAACATTATACTTAAAAGAAGTGTACTTGATGGTAAATTATAAATATTTCTTTTATATTTAAGTCTTTTTTAGATATATTAGTAGTAGTTTTATAGAATATTAGTGGTTTTTATCTCTAAGTATAATGTTTTCCATCATATCAGTTAACACTTCGGATTTATACATATAAAGTAATAATTAAATTGTGAAATTTTGCCATATTTAATGTGCCAATTGATATCAAGCTTTGCGATGAAAGAAAATATCATGAGGAACTATACTCCATGGGTTAAATATTTAACTAAATGTAAACATGTCAAAACAGGTACTTTATAGTAGGCATTATCTGCCTAGTATAAAGTATCTTTTTTATTACAACACATGATACTAATATTAAATGTTATTTATATTTCTTTCAAAGAATTTAAAATTATTGATAGTATTCGCACCACTGAATAAGGTTAAATATGGTATGATTGCTATCAATAATTTTACAAATTTTGAAACAAATAAATAAGAATATTATGTAATATCCACTTTTAAGAACCCAAACATAAAGGTATTATAAAATTTTTAAAGAAAACGATGGACAATATTAAAGACACTAAAATACTACACATTTAAGTATCACAGAGTGAAACTCATAGAAAATTGATATTATGTTACGTCGGCTAATCTAATGCAATTACTATTTTAGGTAGTTTACTTGGCTAATTTGTATCTGCTGAAATTCATTAAATTATATATTGCTGTTTTGCTATACTAAATATATAAATATTTAATTTTAGAAAATAACAATTTAAGAAAATTACTTTTATAAATATTGGAGATATTCTTTGGACCACTGCAGTTGAATTCCAATTTCTTCATTTGTTAATAATATTATTGTAATGACATATTTGTCACTCCTGAATCACATGGTTTTGTTTGTTTACATCTTGTTACGTTTTTATTCTTATGGAGTATGTATAGTAAAATACTAATATTGTTAAATATGAAAACTGTATCACTTTTTAAATGTTAATAATAGTAATATTAGTTAGTTACTTTTGCCTCATGTATCATAGATCTATAACTTTACTTGCGATAAAATTTTCCATTTCCATTATCGTTTTTCAAGTATCTGTAGTACTGTGAATTCTCCTTAACATTAATACACCATTGTCTAACTCGCATTATGATAACGAATATGCAAAAAAACTTATAAGAAATCATATTTATGATTAACGCAAGTTAACCAAGAATTATAGTTTTTTAAGTTATATACATTTTTGACTAATTAACACTCTACATGCCATATAATGCCATTCCAAAGATATAAGTTTTTGTGATGGATAATATAATTTTAACTAGATCAAATCTTTTAGTTTTATTAGACAATAGCGTAATTATAAAAATTTCACAATTTAAATAATCCTGTTTTGAAAATATATTACTCCCAGGATTGCTCAGGTTTTTAGTTTTGCTACACAAGTAAAAACACGTGTTTTGAATAGGAATAAATGGTGTTAATGTTAAAATACACAATTTTTAGCAGCAATACAGGCAGAACTCATAATGCATTATAAGCCCGTCGTTTAAGCAAACTAGCAATTAAACTAGCAACTAAGCAATTGTTATTCATTTTCCTTAGTAATGAATATTTTAAACCCATTCATCTCAAAATATGAGTTTTTGAGTTGTACCGCTATTGCTGCACATGACCGATATATCAATATATTGAACCGGTAATATGATATGGCTTGGGTCTGGAAAATATTTCTGATGGAATACAAGGTACCATAACTATCAAACAATAATATTAACCAATAATGTTTTAAACAATGAAACCAAATTATGATCCGTTCTAGTGTGCTAGAGCCCCCTTATCCACGGATTTGAGAAAAAATCCATTGGGTCCTAGTTAAGAAGTTTCAAACTTCATAATGTTTGTCAATTATACTAATATGAATACTATTTTGAAGACACAACCTTCTCTCGAGTCTCTAGCATGGAAGCGGACTTTTACAGCCTTATTCCAAAATTCCGAATGGTTCAGGCGGCAAAATAAATTGTTAGTGAATAAAAGCATTCGCTCTGTGAAAATGTTATTACTAATGTCAATAAATGAGGCTAAATAATTATGATTCGACTGAAGCTCTTCATATATGTTCATCTGCATCATCGGGCTCGTGGACACTTCCCGGCGGAAGAGTTCGCAGCATATTTAACCTGTAATAAATAAGTAATTCTTAAATAATGTATAGATAGAACATTAGTTTGCAAAGGTAGTCTTACAGACAATCTTGGCATTGATATCCCCTGAGTAGAATAGACCACCCTCATTTCTTACCTAGGTGTCGCGAAAACCGATTAAGGTAAGTACGTCGGGCAGGCGGCCGGTCGTAAGATACCAAATCATGTAATAACATGTTTAAAACATGTTGTGCCTACCCCATTTAGAGTGGGATAAGGGTAGGAGAATGATGCATTGACAAATAACAGAGATTTTAAATTTTAAAAATATGTTATTAGCTTCTACTGGTCTTAAATAGTGTCTGGAAAATATTTTTTACGTGTCTATAACTTTGTCTACAGTTATATTTTAAGTATAGAATAGAGACTATAATTATAAATAATATTTTTTTTTAATAATAAAATATAAGGGGTATCTGTGACAATATTTGTGTTATGTTAAATATCTTTGATTTTGTACCGTTAGCAGTACCAGGCTAAAATATTATGCTTTCCAAATACTGAATTGTATGTGACAATTAAGAAGCATATGTGACAAAGTTCCAATGATCATCACTAATATGTCTTTTAAGCTATTCTTATATCACACACTTTTTTGCATCACTATAATAGAGGAAAAATTGTACCAAACATTTTTTGTTATATCTCAAACGGATTAGGCAGTTAGCCCATTAGACATATAAGCTTCAGTTTTAATTGAAAGTGAAATGGACAGACTGACATACTTTACATCAAATATTTACTTGCCTTCATCTAGTCAAATCAATTGACCTAATCATGTGCTTCATCCCATAAAGCATCAACAGCATATAGCCCTTAGACGTCATCCCAATGAGTACTCTCTTTGGCAATGACCAGGTTTATCTGAAAATTATTGCAAAATCATTTTAATAAATATGGAACAAGCTGTGATAGCTCAGCGGTAAGGCCGTGCGACTCTGTAAAGACGATCATGGGTTTATACCCCGCGCAGGCACATGTCTATTTGACAATTGCAATTTATGACACGCTTTTCGTGAAGGAAAATATGGTAAGGAAATTCGCATACTTCTAGCGAATTCTAGGGATATGCGTAACCTATCGCATCGCGTTGCTCCAATGCGTATCCGCATTGGAGCAACGCGATGGCAGGTCTTTGCTACAATACTTCCCTCCAAAAAACGAATAGTGGAAGCTTATGGTTCCCACTGCTGGGGTGGATAACAGGCCGTTACTTTAAACATACACATGCCAATTTTTGTGTTTACAAACAAAAATGATTTATATTTGAAACATTTTAACTCACTTGAAGAATATCAGCCATTGTATCAGATATTAATGAATTCATTGCAACAACAGTAGCAGTGCCTTGACCAGACACAGTTACTCAGACAAAAAATCCAGTTGAAATGTGCATAACTAAATGGGATAGTATGTTAAAGTATCTTGAACAAATAACTTTCTGTTAAATAATTAAAGTATGTCTATAATCCATATTGTCTGTCGCAGAAAGAATAAAAACTATTCAGAAATAACCACTTAAAACATAGAATATAACTGATATTGGGTATGACATATGATATACAACACTTCAATAAAGCATACACAATAAATATTACTATAGAAGGAAAAGTTTTATTTTTATTATTTTAGTTTTATTTTAAAATTAAAAAATAAAACTTCCCAATATTATTACAGTTCAATAAAAACACTAAGGATATACTATAATGCTATATGCTTCGAGGTCCCTGCTTTATACCTTGTAAACATATTAAATAGACAATAGGTTGAGATATAAATAAATAAATATATATATAAATTGAAAAACACTAGCTTAAATTGTACTATATATTATAGAAAAAGAATATAGCACGAAAAATACTATATTTTTATCGCTAATTGCAATTGTCGTGCTATTTTTAATTAACTGTGAATGGAACGCACCCGCAGCACTGCATAGGGAATGTTTGAACGAAACTCATTCATGTATTTACGGGGCTTAGTTAGTTAGTAACTCTAACTCCGTGTCATTATCCAGCGAAAAGTAATAAAAAATAATCATGGAAAAGTAAATAATGATTGAAAATAGATGTGTACTATTTATTTTTTCGTGGATTTCCTAAAAGTACTATATTTTTTTTATTTAAAAAGAAAAATACTATTTTTCTTCAAAAAAAAGGTGGCAACCCTGATCGCGCCCTTTTTGATTAAATAGGGGCAACACTGTGCCGTTATTGTTTCCGGTGGAGTCTTACTATATATACCAATAAAACGTTTCAGTGACATTCAGTCCTTGTTCGTCATTCAAGAGAAGTGCATCTCGAAACGGGAATTGTGGCATTCCTATTATATCGTGTTCTTGTATATAGTGTGCGTTGTAAAAAGTGATTACGTTGTAAGTAAAAAGTGATTACAGTTATATATTACGTATAACGAACGTTTCTGGTGAGTCAATACGTTTCAATTTTCTTCGTATTAAATAGTGCAAAAGTATAGTTTATTTGTTATTAAGTTTTGGATAACTACTCACATTTTATTTGAGTTTTTGAGTTTGTGATAGTGAATGTATATAGTGCTTGTGTATGGTGGAGGTTTGTGCATGTGTTTTTTACGAATCCTGCATGTATCAGGTATGATAACCGATTGTCCACATTAATTTACACATTAATTTATCCCATTAATTCCACATTAATTTATATTATTACATTTACATTTTTTTTTGTAATGGTGATGTGTTGCGGTTGGCAAAGAGCCGGTATTTGGCACCTGCAATACATGTAAAACCTTAATTCTTTTCCCAGTCGCTTTTGGTTACTGATGTTTGAGTGCACGCTTACATCTGTGGCTGAAATTACGGGAATCTAACTTAGCTTCATAAATTCAGACTTCACTTGAGTATTAGTTTCCTCAAATGCATTTTCTCAAATTACAGAGGTCCTGGTGGTTGACGCTACTGTTCGGCCTGGCGCTGTTCGAGCGCTCGAGGCGACGGCGGAGCGACAGCAGCTGCAGCATAGCCGGACGGGCCGGCCTGGGGTGAGGGGCGGCGGCACGTCTCCATTGGCGGCAGCGAGGCCAGACCAGCGTAGCTCGTGTTGGTAATGTACGTTTTCTGTATCGTCGAACATTAGCTTCAAAAGCGCGCTACTTTGTTAGACGTTTTATTAACGGGCTAGCCATTATAAAGGTGTCGTACTGATTTCTGAAATTGCGCAGTTTCGCTAATTCGTACGTCATTAACTTTAACATTTTTTTTCTAATGGTAATGTGTTGCGGTTGGCAAAGAGCCGGTATTTGGCACCTGCAATACATGTAAAACCTTAATTCTTTTCCCAGTCGCTTTTGGCTACTGATGTTTGAGTGCACGCTTACATCTGTGGCTGAAATTACGGGAATCTAACTTAGCTTCATAAATTCAGACTTCACTTGAGTATTAGTTACCTCAAATGCATTTTCTCAAATTACAGAGGTCCTGGTGGTTGACGCTACTGTTCGGCCTGGCGCTGTTCGAGCGCTCGAGGCGACGGCGGAGCGACAGCAGCTGCGGCATAGCCGGACGGGCCGGCCTGGGGTGAGGGGCGGCGGCACGTCTCCATTGGCAGCAGCGAGGCCAGACCAGCGTAGCTCGTGGAGTCACGAGGCCAGCTGTCGGACTGCCCTCCTGTAAAATTAATCCATTTATTTCATTCAATCCATTAATTTTTACATTTTTTTGTTGTAATGGTAATGTGTTGCGGTTGGCAAAGAGCCGGTATTTGGCACCTGCAATACATGTAAAACCTTAATTCTTTTCCCAGTCACTTTTGGCTACTGATGTTTGAGTGCACGCTTACATCTGTGGCTGAAATTACGGGAATCTAACTTAGCTTCATAAATTCAGACTTCACTTGAGTATTAGTTATCTCAAATGCATTTTCTCAAATTACAGAGGTCCTGGTGGTTGACGCTACTGTTCGGCCTGGCGCTGTTCGAGCGCTCGAGGCGACGGCGGAGCGACAGCAGCTGCGGCATAGCCGGACGGGCCGGCCTGGGGTGAGGGGCGGCGGCACGTCTCCATTGGCAGCAGCGAGGCCAGACCAGCGTAGCTCGTGGAGTCACGAGGCCAGCTGTCGGACTGCCCTCCTGTAAAATTAATCCATTTATTTCATTCAATCCATTCATTTTTACATTTTTTTGTTGTAATGGTAATGTGTTGCGGTTGGCAAAGAGCCGGTATTTGGCACCTGCAATACATGTAAAACCTTAATTCTTTTCCCAGTCGCTTTTGGCTACTGATGTTTGAGTGCACGCTTACATCTGTGGCTGAAATTACGGGAATCTAACTTAGCTTCATAAATTCAGACTTCACTTGAGTATTAGTTACCTCAAATGCATTTTCTCAAATTACAGAGGTCCTGGTGGTTGACGCTACTGTTCGGCCTGGCGCTGTTCGAGCGCTCGAGGCGACGGCGGAGCGACAGCAGCTGCGGCATAGCCGGACGGGCCGGCCTGGGGTGAGGGGCGGAGGCACGTCTCCATTGGCAGCAGCGAGGCCAGACCAGCGTAGCTCGTGGAGTCACGAGGCCAGCTGTCGGACTGCCCTCCTGTAAAATTAATCCATTTATTTCATTCAATCAATTAATTTTTACATTTTTTTGTTGTAATGGTAATGTGTTGCGGTTGGCAAAGAGCCGGTATTTGGCACCTGCAATACATGTAAAACCTTAATTCTTTTCCCAGTCGCTTTTGGCTACTGATGTTTGAGTGCACGCTTACATCTGTGGCTGAAATTACGGGAATCTAACTTAGCTTCATAAATTCAGACTTCACTTGAGTATTAGTTACCTCAAATGCATTTTCTCAAATTACAGAGGTCGAAAGATGCGTACGACGTCTTCGGTCCTGTTCCTGGTGGTTGACGCTACTGTTCGGCCTGGCGCTGTTCGAGCGCTCGAGGCGACGGCGGAGCGACAGCAGCAATCTATTCATATAGATTCAAATACAACCTCTTATGAAAGAGGTTGTATTTGAATCTATATGAATAGTTGTTCTATAATATAAAAAAATGTTGTCTGTGTCATTATGCATTGATTTGTTAAGAAAGAGTAAATGGGTTCACTTTTAGAAAAATTGCTTTTTATTATTGCATAAGTATGAAGGAGAAATATTGTTTGTTATTTAATTTCTGTTAGATTTAAACAGTTGCACATTTTAAGTGATTTATAAACTACATAAATATTTACTTTCAGTTTTATAGAACAGTCTTTTTATATTGCTGTTATTCTTTCATTCATTACACATACTATTATGTCTTTTATTAGCACTGTAAATGTAAAGATATCTCAAATCATAAATATAAATAACATCATGTGACAATCATATTAAAATAAGAAATTACTCTTAATCTTGGATCTGAGGATTCTTGAATCTGCAATTAATCAATCAATCGTTTAATCAATCGTAACTTTAATTTTTGCTTTTGCTTTTTAATTAAAAATCAACAATAGTGTTATATAAAGCAACAATATACCCTATATTGCTTTATACAGAATAAACTTGCTCTCTTTTGCTATTTACTCCCTTTTCATCCGAGTTTCATTATAACAAACTTGACAATCATTTTTAAAGTTCTAATATAATACAATGAAGTATACAACTTCAATTGAAAATACTTCTAAAAAAAAATATTAAGTAGACCATTTAAGTTATGCCCAAATTATTCATAACTAAGATAGATGCACACTTATGATCAATTAGAACAACTTCTAAAAAACTTTAACTTTAATGTTCCATTATTAATCATTTATTGCACTACAAGACACTAGAAGCTATATAAAATCTCAAGATATATCCTTAATATAATAATGAATATAGCTAATAGAATATAGGTTAGGTTATTATATTTAGAATGTGAGAATGTAAATTTTAAGAAAGCTCTTACTATTATTGAGATGCACAAAATTCATTAAAACTCAACACTTACATTTATATAATGATTAAGTAAATCCTCTTCTTATTGTTTTATGACTGCACGATTCTTCGTTGTTATATTTCTCATTTTAAGAAATATCTCAACAGCTACTGGTGAAATAAGACTTTATACATTTAATTTGCTTCTAGTGATATTTGTTTCAAGAATTTTGCTAACTAAATTAAAACAAAATTATACATTTTAGTAAAAATTAAAGTACTAGAACTTTACAACGGGAAATTTAAAAATTTAATACACATTACACCGCCTATTCGTTAATAAAATCAACTTGTTGTCTTGTTATATGATAGACAGTCAAAATGAGAATGAGTGCGTAAAAATATGTATGTAGGAGTGGAGCGAGATGCAGCTGAGACTATTTTCATACGATTCATTCATAAATACAGACATGTGCAAGAGGGATGCGAGATAGCATGTGTTGGCGCCTGTAGTAAAACCGCCCTGACTGTAATCTTTGTCGGTCACTTGAAAGATTTCCAAACAAAAGTATGTAGTCAAAAAGTTGTCTGCAATAGGGATGTAACTTGCAGTGGAAAAAATTGATTAATAAATAATCGATCTTTTTCCTTAAAAATAACTCAATTTATCAAAAATTCCGAATCGAAGAAATTTATTATCAACAATCTTTTTTCAAACTATTTGAAATTTTCGTTTTTTACATTGATATCAATATAAATAAATAGTAATAAAGACTAATTAAAGTCGACTAGTACGATAAGAACATAACGCTATTTGCAAACATTTGCAATTTGCAAACAGCGCATAGATGCGCTGTTTGCAAATTTCATTAATATGTATAGTTTGGCTACATTGGTTTCCAACAAAAATCTTTCTTTTTTTTCTTTAAAAAAAAGAGAGAAGATACAAGGGTAATTAATGTAATCGATGTTTGACAAATTGATTTTTAGGGTTTAAAAAATCGGTTACTAATTTTTATAATTATATAAACAAAACAATCGATTATTCTCTACATTTCTATTCTCTAGTCTGTATTTGTAAACATAGACTACTTTTGTAATTTTGAACATAGATTACTAACTATAAAATAGATGGTTGAGATTCATACATTGGCGCGAGGCTATTTTCGGTGGTATGGGGGGGTGCAAAGTAGCACTATAGCTACTTACATTCTCATTCATAAAAAACTATCTGCCTCTCACCCGTTTCATTCATAAAAACGGATTTAGTCTCAGCTCTGACTCTTTCTCACATATGGAGTAGTATTATATATAACGTATGACGTAAAATCGTAGTAAAATTAGTGATGTACTTGGTGCGCTAAAACCGTAATTAGTGATGTCAAAAGATGATTATCGATTCGCACACCGCTCTTACCGATTTTTGGATAACCGCTTCTCCTGTTACATATTAATAATGATTTTTAAATATTAATAAAACAAAATATTTAAGGAACTTCTTTATTAAGACTTTTACTGCAATAAAAAAAATATATATACAACAACCGTTTTGCATTTCTAAGTGCATGCTTCTTAAAAAAAAAACGTTTTTCTTAAACACGCTAAAAGTACAACTTCAAAAATTATTACTATTTTTAAATAGGAAACAGGAACAGCAAGCTGACTAAAAATTATCCAAACAGAGCTTTCACAGTCCTCAAACTATCTTGAAAATGTAGGAATTGTAATTTAAATTATTATATATTATTATTAAACAAAATTAATTTAAAATATTCACTCGAAAACAAATGTACAAGATTAGTATTTGAAACAATAGATGCTTTCGTTTTTACCGTTTAAGTATTTAGGAAAAAACATTATACTTAAAAGAAGTGTACTTGATGGTAAATTATAAATATTTCTTTTATATTTAAGTCTTTTTTAGATATATTAGTAGTAGTTTTATAGAATATTAGTGGTTTTTATCTCTAAGTATAATGTTTTCCATCATATCAGTTAACACTTCGGATTTATACATATAAAGTAATAATTAAATTGTGAAATTTTGCCATATTTAATGTGCCAATTGATATCAAGCTTTGCGATGAAAGAAAATATCATGAGGAACTATACTCCATGGGTTAAATATTTAACTAAATGTAAACATGTCAAAACAGGTACTTTATAGTAGGCATTATCTGCCTAGTATAAAGTATCTTTTTTATTACAACACATGATACTAATATTAAATGTTATTTATATTTCTTTCAAAGAATTTAAAATTATTGATAGTATTCGCACCACTGAATAAGGTTAAATATGGTATGATTGCTATCAATAATTTTACAAATTTTGAAACAAATAAATAAGAATATTATGTAATATCCACTTTTAAGAACCCAAACATAAAGGTATTATAAAATTTTTAAAGAAAACGATGGACAATATTAAAGACACTAAAATACTACACATTTAAGTATCACAGAGTGAAACTCATAGAAAATTGATATTATGTTACGTCGGCTAATCTAATGCAATTACTATTTTAGGTAGTTTACTTGGCTAATTTGTATCTGCTGAAATTCATTAAATTATATATTGCTGTTTTGCTATACTAAATATATAAATATTTAATTTTAGAAAATAACAATTTAAGAAAATTACTTTTATAAATATTGGAGATATTCTTTGGACCACTGCAGTTGAATTCCAATTTCTTCATTTGTTAATAATATTATTGTAATGACATATTTGTCACTCCTGAATCACATGGTTTTGTTTGTTTACATCTTGTTACGTTTTTATTCTTATGGAGTATGTATAGTAAAATACTAATATTGTTAAATATGAAAACTGTATCACTTTTTAAATGTTAATAATAGTAATATTAGTTAGTTACTTTTGCCTCATGTATCATAGATCTATAACTTTACTTGCGATAAAATTTTCCATTTCCATTATCGTTTTTCAAGTATCTGTAGTACTGTGAATTCTCCTTAACATTAATACACCATTGTCTAACTCGCATTATGATAACGAATATGCAAAAAAACTTATAAGAAATCATATTTATGATTAACGCAAGTTAACCAAGAATTATAGTTTTTTAAGTTATATACATTTTTGACTAATTAACACTCTACATGCCATATAATGCCATTCCAAAGATATAAGTTTTTGTGATGGATAATATAATTTTAACTAGATCAAATCTTTTAGTTTTATTAGACAATAGCGTAATTATAAAAATTTCACAATTTAAATAATCCTGTTTTGAAAATATATTACTCCCAGGATTGCTCAGGTTTTTAGTTTTGCTACACAAGTAAAAACACGTGTTTTGAATAGGAATAAATGGTGTTAATGTTAAAATACACAATTTTTAGCAGCAATACAGGCAGAACTCATAATGCATTATAAGCCCGTCGTTTAAGCAAACTAGCAATTAAACTAGCAACTAAGCAATTGTTATTCATTTTCCTTAGTAATGAATATTTTAAACCCATTCATCTCAAAATATGAGTTTTTGAGTTGTACCGCTATTGCTGCACATGACCGATATATCAATATATTGAACCGGTAATATGATATGGCTTGGGTCTGGAAAATATTTCTGATGGAATACAAGGTACCATAACTATCAAACAATAATATTAACCAATAATGTTTTAAACAATGAAACCAAATTATGATCCGTTCTAGTGTGCTAGAGCCCCCTTATCCACGGATTTGAGAAAAAATCCATTGGGTCCTAGTTAAGAAGTTTCAAACTTCATAATGTTTGTCAATTATACTAATATGAATACTATTTTGAAGACACAACCTTCTCTCGAGTCTCTAGCATGGAAGCGGACTTTTACAGCCTTATTCCAAAATTCCGAATGGTTCAGGCGGCAAAATAAATTGTTAGTGAATAAAAGCATTCGCTCTGTGAAAATGTTATTACTAATGTCAATAAATGAGGCTAAATAATTATGATTCGACTGAAGCTCTTCATATATGTTCATCTGCATCATCGGGCTCGTGGACACTTCCCGGCGGAAGAGTTCGCAGCATATTTAACCTGTAATAAATAAGTAATTCTTAAATAATGTATAGATAGAACATTAGTTTGCAAAGGTAGTCTTACAGACAATCTTGGCATTGATATCCCCTGAGTAGAATAGACCACCCTCATTTCTTACCTAGGTGTCGCGAAAACCGATTAAGGTAAGTACGTCGGGCAGGCGGCCGGTCGTAAGATACCAAATCATGTAATAACATGTTTAAAACATGTTGTGCCTACCCCATTTAGAGTGGGATAAGGGTAGGAGAATGATGCATTGACAAATAACAGAGATTTTAAATTTTAAAAATATGTTATTAGCTTCTACTGGTCTTAAATAGTGTCTGGAAAATATTTTTTACGTGTCTATAACTTTGTCTACAGTTATATTTTAAGTATAGAATAGAGACTATAATTATAAATAATATTTTTTTTTAATAATAAAATATAAGGGGTATCTGTGACAATATTTGTGTTATGTTAAATATCTTTGATTTTGTACCGTTAGCAGTACCAGGCTAAAATATTATGCTTTCCAAATACTGAATTGTATGTGACAATTAAGAAGCATATGTGACAAAGTTCCAATGATCATCACTAATATGTCTTTTAAGCTATTCTTATATCACACACTTTTTTGCATCACTATAATAGAGGAAAAATTGTACCAAACATTTTTTGTTATATCTCAAACGGATTAGGCAGTTAGCCCATTAGACATATAAGCTTCAGTTTTAATTGAAAGTGAAATGGACAGACTGACATACTTTACATCAAATATTTACTTGCCTTCATCTAGTCAAATCAATTGACCTAATCATGTGCTTCATCCCATAAAGCATCAACAGCATATAGCCCTTAGACGTCATCCCAATGAGTACTCTCTTTGGCAATGACCAGGTTTATCTGAAAATTATTGCAAAATCATTTTAATAAATATGGAACAAGCTGTGATAGCTCAGCGGTAAGGCCGTGCGACTCTGTAAAGACGATCATGGGTTTATACCCCGCGCAGGCACATGTCTATTTGACAATTGCAATTTATGACACGCTTTTCGTGAAGGAAAATATGGTAAGGAAATTCGCATACTTCTAGCGAATTCTAGGGATATGCGTAACCTATCGCATCGCGTTGCTCCAATGCGTATCCGCATTGGAGCAACGCGATGGCAGGTCTTTGCTACAATACTTCCCTCCAAAAAACGAATAGTGGAAGCTTATGGTTCCCACTGCTGGGGTGGATAACAGGCCGTTACTTTAAACATACACATGCCAATTTTTGTGTTTACAAACAAAAATGATTTATATTTGAAACATTTTAACTCACTTGAAGAATATCAGCCATTGTATCAGATATTAATGAATTCATTGCAACAACAGTAGCAGTGCCTTGACCAGACACAGTTACTCAGACAAAAAATCCAGTTGAAATGTGCATAACTAAATGGGATAGTATGTTAAAGTATCTTGAACAAATAACTTTCTGTTAAATAATTAAAGTATGTCTATAATCCATATTGTCTGTCGCAGAAAGAATAAAAACTATTCAGAAATAACCACTTAAAACATAGAATATAACTGATATTGGGTATGACATATGATATACAACACTTCAATAAAGCATACACAATAAATATTACTATAGAAGGAAAAGTTTTATTTTTATTATTTTAGTTTTATTTTAAAATTAAAAAATAAAACTTCCCAATATTATTACAGTTCAATAAAAACACTAAGGATATACTATAATGCTATATGCTTCGAGGTCCCTGCTTTATACCTTGTAAACATATTAAATAGACAATAGGTTGAGATATAAATAAATAAATATATATATAAATTGAAAAACACTAGCTTAAATTGTACTATATATTATAGAAAAAGAATATAGCACGAAAAATACTATATTTTTATCGCTAATTGCAATTGTCGTGCTATTTTTAATTAACTGTGAATGGAACGCACCCGCAGCACTGCATAGGGAATGTTTGAACGAAACTCATTCATGTATTTACGGGGCTTAGTTAGTTAGTAACTCTAACTCCGTGTCATTATCCAGCGAAAAGTAATAAAAAATAATCATGGAAAAGTAAATAATGATTGAAAATAGATGTGTACTATTTATTTTTTCGTGGATTTCCTAAAAGTACTATATTTTTTTTATTTAAAAAGAAAAATACTATTTTTCTTCAAAAAAAAGGTGGCAACCCTGATCGCGCCCTTTTTGATTAAATAGGGGCAACACTGTGCCGTTATTGTTTCCGGTGGAGTCTTACTATATATACCAATAAAACGTTTCAGTGACATTCAGTCCTTGTTCGTCATTCAAGAGAAGTGCATCTCGAAACGGGAATTGTGGCATTCCTATTATATCGTGTTCTTGTATATAGTGTGCGTTGTAAAAAGTGATTACGTTGTAAGTAAAAAGTGATTACAGTTATATATTACGTATAACGAACGTTTCTGGTGAGTCAATACGTTTCAATTTTCTTCGTATTAAATAGTGCAAAAGTATAGTTTATTTGTTATTAAGTTTTGGATAACTACTCACATTTTATTTGAGTTTTTGAGTTTGTGATAGTGAATGTATATAGTGCTTGTGTATGGTGGAGGTTTGTGCATGTGTTTTTTACGAATCCTGCATGTATCAGGTATGATAACCGATTGTCCACATTAATTTACACATTAATTTATCCCATTAATTCCACATTAATTTATATTATTACATTTACATTTTTTTTTGTAATGGTGATGTGTTGCGGTTGGCAAAGAGCCGGTATTTGGCACCTGCAATACATGTAAAACCTTAATTCTTTTCCCAGTCGCTTTTGGTTACTGATGTTTGAGTGCACGCTTACATCTGTGGCTGAAATTACGGGAATCTAACTTAGCTTCATAAATTCAGACTTCACTTGAGTATTAGTTTCCTCAAATGCATTTTCTCAAATTACAGAGGTCCTGGTGGTTGACGCTACTGTTCGGCCTGGCGCTGTTCGAGCGCTCGAGGCGACGGCGGAGCGACAGCAGCTGCAGCATAGCCGGACGGGCCGGCCTGGGGTGAGGGGCGGCGGCACGTCTCCATTGGCGGCAGCGAGGCCAGACCAGCGTAGCTCGTGTTGGTAATGTACGTTTTCTGTATCGTCGAACATTAGCTTCAAAAGCGCGCTACTTTGTTAGACGTTTTATTAACGGGCTAGCCATTATAAAGGTGTCGTACTGATTTCTGAAATTGCGCAGTTTCGCTAATTCGTACGTCATTAACTTTAACATTTTTTTTCTAATGGTAATGTGTTGCGGTTGGCAAAGAGCCGGTATTTGGCACCTGCAATACATGTAAAACCTTAATTCTTTTCCCAGTCGCTTTTGGCTACTGATGTTTGAGTGCACGCTTACATCTGTGGCTGAAATTACGGGAATCTAACTTAGCTTCATAAATTCAGACTTCACTTGAGTATTAGTTACCTCAAATGCATTTTCTCAAATTACAGAGGTCCTGGTGGTTGACGCTACTGTTCGGCCTGGCGCTGTTCGAGCGCTCGAGGCGACGGCGGAGCGACAGCAGCTGCGGCATAGCCGGACGGGCCGGCCTGGGGTGAGGGGCGGCGGCACGTCTCCATTGGCAGCAGCGAGGCCAGACCAGCGTAGCTCGTGGAGTCACGAGGCCAGCTGTCGGACTGCCCTCCTGTAAAATTAATCCATTTATTTCATTCAATCCATTAATTTTTACATTTTTTTGTTGTAATGGTAATGTGTTGCGGTTGGCAAAGAGCCGGTATTTGGCACCTGCAATACATGTAAAACCTTAATTCTTTTCCCAGTCGCTTTTGGCTACTGATGTTTGAGTGCACGCTTACATCTGTGGCTGAAATTACGGGAATCTAACTTAGCTTCATAAATTCAGACTTCACTTGAGTATTAGTTACCTCAAATGCATTTTCTCAAATTACAGAGGTCCTGGTGGTTGACGCTACTGTTCGGCCTGGCGCTGTTCGAGCGCTCGAGGCGACGGCGGAGCGACAGCAGCTGCGGCATAGCCGGACGGGCCGGCCTGGGGTGAGGGGCGGCGGCACGTCTCCATTGGCAGCAGCGAGGCCAGACCAGCGTAGCTCGTGGAGTCACGAGGCCAGCTGTCGGACTGCCCTCCTGTAAAATTAATCCATTTATTTCATTCAATCCATTAATTTTTACATTTTTTTGTTGTAATGGTAATGTGTTGCGGTTGGCAAAGAGCCGGTATTTGGCACCTGCAATACATGTAAAACCTTAATTCTTTTCCCAGTCGCTTTTGGCTACTGATGTTTGAGTGCACGCTTACATCTGTGGCTGAAATTACGGGAATCTAACTTAGCTTCATAAATTCAGACTTCACTTGAGTATTAGTTACCTCAAATGCATTTTCTCAAATTACAGAGGTCCTGGTGGTTGACGCTACTGTTCGGCCTGGCGCTGTTCGAGCGCTCGAGGCGACGGCGGAGCGACAGCAGCTGCGGCATAGCCGGACGGGCCGGCCTGGGGTGAGGGGCGGCGGCACGTCTCCATTGGCAGCAGCGAGGCCAGACCAGCGTAGCTCGTGGAGTCACGAGGCCAGCTGTCGGACTGCCCTCCTGTAAAATTAATCCATTTATTTCATTCAATCCATTAATTTTTACATTTTTTTGTTGTAATGGTAATGTGTTGCGGTTGGCAAAGAGCCGGTATTTGGCACCTGCAATACATGTAAAACCTTAATTCTTTTCCCAGTCGCTTTTGGCTACTGATGTTTGAGTGCACGCTTACATCTGTGGCTGAAATTACGGGAATCTAACTTAGCTTCATAAATTCAGACTTCACTTGAGTATTAGTTACCTCAAATGCATTTTCTCAAATTACAGAGGTCCTGGTGGTTGACGCTACTGTTCGGCCTGGCGCTGTTCGAGCGCTCGAGGCGACGGCGGAGCGACAGCAGCTGCGGCATAGCCGGACGGGCCGGCCTGGGGTGAGGGGCGGCGGCACGTCTCCATTGGCAGCAGCGAGGCCAGACCAGCGTAGCTCGTGGAGTCACGAGGCCAGCTGTCGGACTGCCCTCCTGTAAAATTAATCCATTTATTTCATTCAATCCATTAATTTTTACATTTTTTTGTTGTAATGGTAATGTGTTGCGGTTGGCAAAGAGCCGGTATTTGGCACCTGCAATACATGTAAAACCTTAATTCTTTTCCCAGTCGCTTTTGGCTACTGATGTTTGAGTGCACGCTTACATCTGTGGCTGAAATTACGGGAATCTAACTTAGCTTCATAAATTCAGACTTCACTTGAGTATTAGTTATCTCAAATGCATTTTCTCAAATTACAGAGGTCCTGGTGGTTGACGCTACTGTTCGGCCTGGCGCTGTTCGAGCGCTCGAGGCGACGGCGGAGCGACAGCAGCTGCGGCATAGCCGGACGGGCCGGCCTGGGGTGAGGGGCGGCGGCACGTCTCCATTGGCAGCAGCGAGGCCAGACCAGCGTAGCTCGTGGAGTCACGAGGCCAGCTGTCGGACTGCCCTCCTGTAAAATTAATCCATTTATTTCATTCAATCCATTCATTTTTACATTTTTTTGTTGTAATGGTAATGTGTTGCGGTTGGCAAAGAGCCGGTATTTGGCACCTGCAATACATGTAAAACCTTAATTCTTTTCCCAGTCGCTTTTGGCTACTGATGTTTGAGTGCACGCTTACATCTGTGGCTGAAATTACGGGAATCTAACTTAGCTTCATAAATTCAGACTTCACTTGAGTATTAGTTACCTCAAATGCATTTTCTCAAATTACAGAGGTCCTGGTGGTTGACGCTACTGTTCGGCCTGGCGCTGTTCGAGCGCTCGAGGCGACGGCGGAGCGACAGCAGCTGCGGCATAGCCGGACGGGCCGGCCTGGGGTGAGGGGCGGAGGCACGTCTCCATTGGCAGCAGCGAGGCCAGACCAGCGTAGCTCGTGGAGTCACGAGGCCAGCTGTCGGACTGCCCTCCTGTAAAATTAATCCATTTATTTCATTCAATCAATTAATTTTTACATTTTTTTGTTGTAATGGTAATGTGTTGCGGTTGGCAAAGAGCCGGTATTTGGCACCTGCAATACATGTAAAACCTTAATTCTTTTCCCAGTCGCTTTTGGCTACTGATGTTTGAGTGCACGCTTACATCTGTGGCTGAAATTACGGGAATCTAACTTAGCTTCATAAATTCAGACTTCACTTGAGTATTAGTTACCTCAAATGCATTTTCTCAAATTACAGAGGTCGAAAGATGCGTACGACGTCTTCGGTCCTGTTCCTGGTGGTTGACGCTACTGTTCGGCCTGGCGCTGTTCGAGCGCTCGAGGCGACGGCGGAGCGACAGCAGCAATCTATTCATATAGATTCAAATACAACCTCTTATGAAAGAGGTTGTATTTGAATCTATATGAATAGTTGTTCTATAATATAAAAAAATGTTGTCTGTGTCATTATGCATTGATTTGTTAAGAAAGAGTAAATGGGTTCACTTTTAGAAAAATTGCTTTTTATTATTGCATAAGTATGAAGGAGAAATATTGTTTGTTATTTAATTTCTGTTAGATTTAAACAGTTGCACATTTTAAGTGATTTATAAACTACATAAATATTTACTTTCAGTTTTATAGAACAGTCTTTTTATATTGCTGTTATTCTTTCATTCATTACACATACTATTATGTCTTTTATTAGCACTGTAAATGTAAAGATATCTCAAATCATAAATATAAATAACATCATGTGACAATCATATTAAAATAAGAAATTACTCTTAATCTTGGATCTGAGGATTCTTGAATCTGCAATTAATCAATCAATCGTTTAATCAATCGTAACTTTAATTTTTGCTTTTGCTTTTTAATTAAAAATCAACAATAGTGTTATATAAAGCAACAATATACCCTATATTGCTTTATACAGAATAAACTTGCTCTCTTTTGCTATTTACTCCCTTTTCATCCGAGTTTCATTATAACAAACTTGACAATCATTTTTAAAGTTCTAATATAATACAATGAAGTATACAACTTCAATTGAAAATACTTCTAAAAAAAAATATTAAGTAGACCATTTAAGTTATGCCCAAATTATTCATAACTAAGATAGATACACACTTATGATCAATTAGAACAACTTCTAAAAAACTTTAACTTTAATGTTCCATTATTAATCATTTATTGCACTACAAGACACTAGAAGCTATATAAAATCTCAAGATATATCCTTAATATAATAATGAATATAGCTAATAGAATATAGGTTAGGTTATTATATTTAGAATGTGAGAATGTAAATTTTAAGAAAGCTCTTACTATTATTGAGATGCACAAAATTCATTAAAACTCAACACTTACATTTATATAATGATTAAGTAAATCCTCTTCTTATTGTTTTATGACTGCACGATTCTTCGTTGTTATATTTCTCATTTTAAGAAATATCTCAACAGCTACTGGTGAAATAAGACTTTATACATTTAATTTGCTTCTAGTGATATTTGTTTCAAGAATTTTGCTAACTAAATTAAAACAAAATTATACATTTTAGTAAAAATTAAAGTACTAGAACTTTACAACGGGAAATTTAAAAATTTAATACACATTCATGGTATGTTATCTTAGAACTAAAGGTCCTGATTCGGTTTTCAGCGACATCAAGAGTTCAGTTTTTAAAACTATGCAACAGTGTTTACATATTTTTAATTAAAGAGTGTAGTATTAACATATTAAAAAAATAAAAATTTATAAATTTTATATTTGTAATTATTTTTTTAATGTTATGTTGTTTTAATTAAATAATTTAACAAGAATTAGTAATATTTTATATAATTTAAATAGAATAATTTTTCTACATAAAAAAACTATAGCTAAACTTGTCTTTGACCATAGATAATACACTATAATGAGTGCTTGACAGATATCTGTTAAATTTGAAAAATTACGATGAATATATGTAATATATGGACTTTGATTTGAATATTATTAGTTTTTGTATGTTACGTAGAAAAAAATGTCGCAAAATGTTTTTTGTCCAACAGTCTTTGGTAAAGGTGAGTGCTTATTATTAAATTAATCAAAACTCCTGCCGCGTCTATGGCAATGACGTTTATACTTAGATTATCGAATAGTATTAATTTATATCTGCTTAAAATAATTGTTGCAGATCCTCTAAGAATATGGATTTATTCCAAACTTGGGTACGGAGGATTGGAGGTCCGCTAAATATAATAATTTGGAAGCAGATTACGTGTTCAGAAACCGACGTGTTTCGCAAACATGTTTACATATATCCGTTTTTATTTCCTTAAAAATTTTCCGTTTCATTTTAATTTGTTCGATTTGTTAATGTTGTTTTGGTGAGTTATTTAATACACAAGGCAAGTAGTAAAGCCAAGACTTTTCTATATGCATCATTGCTTCTAGGTGTAAAAAACGATATAATATCAGATAATTTACGTATGACGTTCTTTTGTTAATGTTTAAAGTACATACTTTATTAATAACTGGACTGGCCCGTTGGCTCCGTGGGTCGCAGGTTCGATTTCCGCCGAGGGCAAACATTTTCTATAAATGAAGTTGTTGGTATTTGAGCCTGGGTGTATATTTGTATTTAAAATTATATAAGCATATATTCACCAGTTGTCTGTCACCCATAACACAAGTATTAAAATTAAGTTTACTTACATTGGGGACGGACGACCGTGTGTGTAAGTGTCCCATATATTTATTTATATTTATAATGGCTTGATTTGTATTTATAACTTAAATTTATAATTTGTAGATATTACTTGTTTATTTTGTACATAAATAATATAATGAGCTTTATATTATAAAGTTAAGCTTTTCGCATATATATTTATAAGCCTGCAATACTAAAGTAATTGTAATTTTCGTTATATTCAAATCAAAAGTAATTTATTGTTAAAACGACTGTATTATTTATACAAAATAGATAACTTTTCAATAATTTCGTTTTTTCATTTCTTTTGTATTTATACCCCGCCCTACTGCAAAAATATTATATATATATAGTATATATAGATATATATGACCCTTTTGACCTTTTTAGTACAGAAACTGATCTCTAGATGGCGCTATTACGGATCACAAAAAACGACTGCGAGTTACCCATCTATTTCATTATGTACACTGTAATCTTTGTACACATTACACCGCCTATTCATTGATAAAATCAACTTGTTATATGATAGACAGTCAAAATGAGAATGAGTGCGTAAAAATATGTATGTAGGAGTGGAGCGAGATGCAGCTGAGACTATTTTCATACGATTCATTCATAAATACAGACATGTGCAAGAGGGATGCGAGATAGCATGTGTTGGCGCCTGTAGTAAAACCGCCCTGATTTTGAATGCACACCGTTCAGTTGTCGTTTTCGTTAATAAAATATTTTTTTTTATTAAAACAGGCTGCAATTGATAAGTTTTAATAATATTTGCTAGTATAAGTTAAAAATAATGGAGAATTATACAACAAAATCAATTTTGTTTTTTCTCATAATATTTATTATGTTAAAAAGAGGTATGTTATTAAAAACAACGCCCTATTATCGATTTTTTTTTTCCTATTGTTTTATTAAATATATGTTTATTCTATGAGTTTATTAATGTTTAGTTGATTGAAATTTTAATTTTAGTGTACTCCATTAACTGTTATCAGTGTTCTGGTACAGATTCGAATGAACCTTTCGAATGCAATGAGTTATTAGATTCTAATACACAAATACAGCAAAAAGACTGTGAAGGTATACATGATGCTAAATTTTGTATCAAACACGTGGGAAGATATGAAGGTACAATATCGTTATAACATATATCCCTGACTAAAGTATTGAAACTGTTCGGCTGTGGGGAGTGGGCTAACTAAGTTTTATAAATACTAATTTTAAATAAAATAAACTAAGGTGGTGGCAATAGTAAATTATCTTATTTTTAGGTATATTTTAGAACTTCACTAGACTAGACTTGAAAAGTTAGTAGGAACAAGTATAACTTAGTTTGAATACATCCAAAACTTCATTATATATATTTACATATTTATTTCTTGGTTTGTTTTTATTTTTTTTGGTATTTTTTATTATAATTTTAATTCTTTTTTATAATCTTACTTGATATATAACAATAGCAGTTAACAATCATTAACAATATTGTCAATACTCTAGGAATTGCTATAGATTGTTACCAATGTAACTCGTCAGCAACAATGGAGTGTGGTGATGGACTTATGAATCTGGATGGTGGTATATTGTTAGCTGCACCTTGTGACTATGTGTACAATGCTAAATATTGCATTAAAAAGACAGGTTATTCAAATCCAAAATATACCATGCTATATCTACAATGTATATAATAGAAAGCAAATTTTATGCTTAATACTGCTTAATATGCTTAATTGACTGGCCCATTGGCGCAGTGGGTAGTGACCCTTCCTGCAGGACCGCGGGTTGTAGGGACTCTGCTGAAGGCTAACATTTTCTATAAATGAATTTGTTGGTCTTCGAGTCTGGGTATATAATTGTATTTAAGTATGTATTTAAAAAAATATATAAGTATATATTCACCAGTTGTCTGTCACCCATTACACAAGTATTAAGTTACTTCTTTTGAGGACGGACGACTGTGTGTGTCCCATATATATTTATATTTTTTATTTATAATAACATTTTGGTTGATATTATTTATTGCACTTGCTAAACTTATATAAATATATTGCAAAACTTATAAGGCTATCTAATTAAAGATTAAAATAATATATAAACACTATTTTTCTCTCTTATAGATGATTATCTCTCTTATAAAAGTTTTTGCAAAAGTAATCCTTGATAGAATTAAAAACATGCTCGATTTCAACCAGCCACCTGAGCAAGCGGGATTCAGATGTGGCTACTCCACCATAGACCACATATTTGTCGTAAAGCAGCTCGTTGAAAAATGTAATGAGTTCAATATTATATTCTACTGCTGTTTCATCCACTACAGCAAAGCTTTTGACTCGCTGGAACATGAAGAGATCTGGAAAGCGCTTAAAAAACAAGGAGTAGAAAATAAGTATATTAGAATCCTAAGGAACATCTACATAAACAGTAAAACCAAAGTCAAACTAGATAGGAAAGGCAAGGAAATAAAAGTCCACAGGGGTGTGCGCCAGGGGGATCCTCTGTCACCCAAGCTATTCACTTCAGTACTGGAGGAGGTCTTTCGCTCATTTAACTGGGAAAATTGTGGGTTATCAATTAATGGTGAAAACCTGACGCACCTAAGATTCACAGACAATTTGATTATTTTTTCACAATCCAAAGAAGAACTACAGGCAATGTTGAATGATCTGGATACAGGAAGCCGCAAAGTAGGATTGCACATGAACCTAGAAAAAACCAAAGCCATGACGAACGGATATAAAGAACCAATAATTGTAAACAACGACACAATTGATTATGTAAATGACTATATCTATCTAGGTCAAGTAATTTCGACAACAGAACCAGCGGGAAAAGAAATAGACAGACGCATCGGAAATGCATGGAAGCAATATTGGAGCTTAAAAGAAATAATGAAAAACAAACAGATGAAGATGTCAATAAAAAGAAAACTATTTGACACATGCATATTGCCAGTGCTCACATATGGCAGCCAAACCTGGGCTACAACAAAAGCGCAAGATAAGAAACTTACAGTATGTCAGAATGCCATGAATAGAAGTATGCTTGGCAAAAGACTGTCCGACGGAATAAGAACATCTACTATAAAAAAAAAACGAAAACTAAAGATGTAATTGACACCATCAGGAGGCTAAAATGGAAATGGGCTGGCCATACAATAAGAGGAGATGAAAGATGGTCAAGGAAAGTGATGTTTTGGCATACAAAACATCAGAAAAGAAAAAGAGGCAGACCACTGTGAAGATGGGTTGATGACATTTTGGCTGTGGCAGGGCCATAATGGTCTAGAACTGCCAATGATAGAGTAAAATGGTCACAGTTGGAGGAGGCCTTTGTCCGAAGACAAACAGACAACGGATATTAAATATCATTCTTAGTATTACAAATGAAAAATTTATAACAAATGTCTGAATAAAGGCTTAATATATATAGATGATTATTTGTATCATGTTTTTATTTATATTAATCAAATGAAAGCATATTTTTTCGCAATATTTTTTTATAGTGTAATGTTTAATTAGAAATTGTTAAATGTAAATTAATGCTAAGTAGCAGTTTTTTATGAGTATTTAGATAATTTTGCATTGAATTTAAATATGGACAGACCCAACTATTATTTTCGAGGAAATTTATCTTGTTGAGTTTATTGTTGACTTGGCTTGTTGATATTTATTTGGTTTACACTGCACCATAATCTAAAAATTATCTTTAACACAAAATCTATTAATAGTTTTATGAAAAGCAAATGTGTTTCTTTAATGAACTTACATTAATATACTAATATTATTTTACAGGTGGTATAAGCACAAAGAGGTTTTGTTCAGCACTTGACTTAGGAAATTATTGTAATTATGTGGACCAACCAGGTGACAGATTTAATTACCGAACATGTGTTTATACATGTAGCACAGATGGATGCAATGGAACAACAATCTTAATACCTCCAATTTATTCAGTTTTAGTCTTAAGTTTAGTAATAATTAAATATTTTGGATATTGACATATGTACCCTTATGTATAAGTTTGATTGTTTACATTTAGGTAATATACAATTTTGTGGAATTATATTTAGTACCTGGGTGACCGAGCTTTGCTCGGTAATTTTTAAAAAGATGTAAAAAAAAAAGTTGAAAAGAAAAATGAAAAAATAATAGGCCGGGTGGGACTTGATCCTAGGTTTTTTCACCTCTCTAGACCGCGCGTTCCCGGAATGAACTACCATGACTACGTTCGACAGCAATTGATTGTATTCAAAGTAAATTTAAAAAAAATTTAGAGCCCGAAAACAGGGATAAAACGACATTATTTCATAATTTCATTATTATTTCATAAGTTCATTTTTGCAATAACGACATTATTGCAAAAATGAACAAAAAAATACACTAACATTAATAGTGTATAAACACTATTAATGTTAGTGTTAATGTTTGTAAAATTATGTACATTCCTTTACAATTCCATTGTTTTTTTTAAATTGTAAGTACATTAATTATAGGCATTAAAAAGCATTTTACTAATCATCAAATACCACTTAAAGATATTTATTTTATAGATTTGGTGATTATATTTAGATTATTAGGTGATTTTTGCCTTATTTAGCAATAATATATATTTAAGAGTTTTAACAAAGTCCGTCCAAGATTTTTTTTTACAAATAGATCTGAACTGCTGTCTATTTTGTGCCTTTGTTTTATATAAAAAAATATTTAAAAGGTTTTATAGCTGTAAGTTTTTTTTGTAATAAACTGTTTTATAAAACTTGCTTTTTATTTTACTAGCAACTCGCCCTGGGTTTGCACATAACCTTAGTACAGCATATGTGTTGTGAAATTTGAGCGATTTCATTGTGAACCGCGCGTGAATTCGAGCGATTTTATTGTGATCCGCGCGTGAATTCGAGCGATTTTGTTGTGAACCGCGCGTGAATTCCAGCGTTTTCATTGTGAACCGCGCGTGAATTCCAGCGATTTCATTGTAAACCGCGCGTGAATTTCGAGCAAAAACGAACGGACGGCAACGCACTCTGCGAAAGGTAGTGGGCGGCGGTGATTACTCATTTGTCATCCTATTGTATAAAAGTAAATAACCTAATTTTAATTATGGATACCTACACTCCATAAGTTATGTTCGCTGAGTGAAGCCAACAAAAGAATAAAACATTAAATTTTAAGCAGTTTACTCTTAACCTGCAGTTTATTAATACGACTCCTATAATACTTAAAACTATAAAGTGAAATTGAACTGGATTAAGGATTATTAAATCTAGGTAAAGGAATATTTAATGCCTACTGTAGTGTTTATAAACTGATGTTGTATGAATATAGCACAGACTCAAACACGCACTAACAAGTAACAACATGTAACTTTACGACCACTCTCACCAAAGGCTCTCGTGTTACTGTCATGGTGCATCCTGAGACCGGTTATGTACTAGTGAGTTAGTGTTACTATGTTCACGTATGTATTACATATATATGTCTTGTATATAAATGTACAAAGTACGTCACATCTCAACCCGCATACACTACACCTACAATAGGTAGGACAAAGGATGTACGAACAAGAATAATTAGAATGTTTAAAGATTTATTGACAATTTGTGCTACACAAGCATGATATAAAAATACACAATAAATATTAAATGTCGACTTAGCCACAAAACTAGATTACTATAACTAAGCTTACACGCAATAATACTTTTCGTTTAAATTTTACTTAGTATATAGTCGATGCAATAAAGTGGAATGTTAACCGACACTACAATATGTGAAATAGTTCATAGAATAAAATGTTTTTTTCACATTCTGGCGATAGGTCGGCAGCTATGCTGCGATAAATTCTGGGACATTGAAAAAAAAATATGGCGTCAATTTGTTACATTTTTAAAATACTTCTCTGTGACAGTCACCGATATTGAAACAATGTAATATTAACTAAACAAAATTGAATTTTTATATTTTAAAAAATAAATCGAAATTACCCAATATTTTTTTAAATTATGATAACTTAGTCGGTAGCCTTGTATAATAACCTAAATTTAACTAAAACTATCCTCCAGGTTAGCATACTACAAAACTAATTTTTCGGCTATATTTGAGAAACTGCTACATTTTCAAGCCAAGAATTGCATAGTGTCATCTAGCACCTACCTATCTAACATAATAAAACTAAATGAAACTGTCACTGTTTTATGTACAAAAATTTCAGGTAACATTTTTGTACAATTTATTTCAAAACATCTGGCAGTACATTTTATATTTAAATTGACATTAAAACAAATTTGCATACTATGCAACAAAAAAATAGACCTAAATCTACAAATTACAATAAATTCTAATAAAAAAAATTAATAAATCATTCTTTAAGACATAAATCTTGCAAAAGCTTAATACAAACATCCAGACCAATCAATGATCATTGATACATTTTTATAAAATTGTATGTTTGAAAAAACGAATTTCAATACTAATAATATTCATATACAATCAATTTTAATAATATCGGTCGGACTTAACTTTTTTTTTAACAAAAATTGCCACGGACACTCAGAGGAAGGGTCTTGGCAATTAATGGTATTTCAAGGTTAAACTTTTAACATTCTAATTTGATTACTAGTACATTACGGTTTCATGTAAATTGTGTTAAAGGAGCGCAGTTGTAAAAAAAACGCCTTCAGATAGCTTGAATCGAGTGCGCCGTGTAAGCCACCATACATTTATGTATTAGAAAATTGTAGATCCATAAAAACACCATGAAAAAGTCCTCAACAGAATGTTTCTATCTCTTATGGTTGACTCACATTGACTACTTTTATGTTAATCTATCCATACTTATTATAAGACAAATCAGTAACAATTTAACTGATAATAAAACAGAGATTTACGCGGGAAAAACTTTGTGACATTGATCCCATGTAGGGAAAGCCGCAGGCTAGTAAAATATAAACAGTTGTTATAAAATCGACAGAAAATAACTAGAAAACTCAATCGGATACCTCTTCAAAGCTATCTTTATATCTAAGACGAATAAAACGCAATAGATTATTTATTTTAATCTGTCTATATTACAGACTGAGTTCATGTATTAATTTCATAGATTCTTATATGGAAAATGTCATATATTATTTTAATATACATATATTAATTACAAACTTCCAAGTATACCATTACGCGATCAAGATTTAATCACTTATTAAATAGAATAAAACCGACCGATATTACAACTGACCTAGTTCATTATATCAAAGACGCTTAAAATAATATAACATAAGATTACCAAAGTAATTGTCACACAAAAATAAGGAACAAACATTGAAACTAACAATAACGCTAATGTAAATCAGACTATAAAACAATCACTAACAAATGAACTTAATCTTAAAACTGGGTTTAAACTTTATACTGTGCTTAATAAAACAGTGCTCAGAGCAGCATTTTCATTTAACACGCAAACCTCCCACGTTCAATACACGAACAATCTCATACATAATGTTCTTTCAAGACAAATTTCGTATGAATTTATAAAAAAATGTTTAAAATACATAAAATACAACACACCGAAATATTTAATATATAGTATATGTAATATTTAATTTAATGTATGTATAGTATATAAGTTATTTCATCATACATATTTTTTCATAATAATTTCGTATATTTTTAAGTTATACTAAATATTTCGATAGTTTTAAATTTTATTATTGATTTTTTTTGCGTTACATATTATAATAAATATGTAACGCAAAATCATTGCTAAACTTTTTAACGAACGTTTAGTTAGAGGTTAACTATGGAGTTATGTTCATACATTACATTCATTTCATTAGTTATCATAATCAAGATATTAGTCAAAGACAATATTTCATTTTTCGTAGGCCAGCCGAAGAACTTAATACATATTAGGCCTTATATATTTATAAATTTTATGATTATTAAATCGAATATAATAAACAAATAAAAAAACTATAAATATTGTATCAATATTTACCACGTAAAATAATATGACGAAAATCACTTTCTGGAATGATACGTTATTTGACAAACAATTCCAATTTTATAATAAAATAATTAACTCATTTATGTATATAAAAAATGCAGTATCGTTGTTTTATTAAAGTATAATTAAAAAATAATATAATGCATAATAATTGCTTCATGAAATAAATTTTAATACACGTATAAAGTTTATTTTTCATAATGGACACAAACAAAAATTGTTATTGTATAACTATAAAATTAATATAGTAAAAGTTTAAATTAATTAATTTTAGAACCTTTTTATATAATATTTTGCAAATAAAGATGATTTGGTTTGATTTGATCAGCGAGTAGAAAACCTGTCATCTAAATATAAACACATTCTCCAAATGTAAATTATAACGGTGCTATACTACTTTGCAAAATGAAGAGTTTACTTTAAAAGTTACGCTTGTCTTACAAGCGAATTAAAGCTTTTTCTTCTAATTAGCACTATAGTTGTTAACCCACTATAGTAGCCCATGTTTTTGCGATTGTTTAATTGCATATGCCTGTAATAATTAGACCTCGTAAGCAATAAATAGACACAAACTTATAATCTTTGATGCGCAAGGCAAAATCCTACGATATCAAGTAAATTCTAGTCATTAAGAGATAATTTATTTTTTCAATGTTACTCTTTTATATCTGTTATGAAACTATGACTAAAAGCTTTTAAAGAATAAACTTTTAGTACAACAGTAATACAAGACATCTTTTTGTTTAAGAAATACTGGTTTCAACTTGATTTAATAATTTACCAACATATTAGTCTGGTTAATAATAATGTTTAATATGAAAGAACGAAAACAAAATTGTCTATGGAGAAAAAACTGTAGCATTTGGGAACAAAAATAAGAACTGAAAATCTAACTATTCTGTAAAAAATTTCAAATGGACACAGTTTATGAGGATGTAAAATATTTAAAAGGTTTATGCATAGAACTTGCTTTTTTATTTTGTATTACTGTCGAAGCCTCTTTATTTAAATACGATACTTGAGTTTAACGAGAATTTTTAAGTAGATAATTTCTCAGACCCCCCTATTTGCATTCAAACGTTTTATACACTCGTATAATTTGTGCCAATTCTTTTTATATTATATGCATTTTTAAACTTTTTTACACACTTTAACCTTTTAAACCTAATATTTTGGAATGTGAAATCGAAACAAATAAAATTTTTGTAGAGAGCAAAATAGAGCAGATTATCCGTAAAAAATATTAAGTATAGGCTATCCGTTTAACTTAGTCTTCGCGTGCATGGTACAAGGGCTCAGTACTCGTTTTAGTCCTACCCCCTCGCCCTACAAGGGCGTACGCGCGGACTAAGTTAAACGGTTAGTCCATAGTAGGTTATGATTTATTATCGATCTGCAGGCGGAATATAAAAAATAGCAAACAGCCGTTGTTGATAACTGAGCTAGGCAAGAGCAAGCTAGCACAGTCATTAGTATACCCTAGTATAAAGTTTACGAGGATTTAAAATATTTATTTTTATTTATTTATTTATTTGTTAACAAAATATGTAAGATACAGATACAATTTCCTTATGCTAATAATATAATTATTTATCACAGAGTAATTCGGAAAAGGGTTTGTCAGCACTTGTGCTAGGGAATACCTGTGTTACAAGTGCTGACACCTTCCCAATCATCACAAGTTACATTCTGATAAGGAGTTATTTAAAAGTAATAATTAAAGTTAAGAGTTATAAATTAGGCAAAAAATAAAAATACAAAAACAAAACAAGCAGACAAAAATTTATCGCAATTCCATGCAAGTATATGTGTCTGTGAGATAATATGATAGTAAGTGTGAGAGTGTGAAGTGTGTGTTTGGGTGTTTGTGTGTGCATATGTGTGTGTGTGTGTGTGTGTGTGTGTTATTTACTTTTTTATTATTAATAGGTCTTCACTAGCAGTATAGCCAAGCGTTAGCAAGTATTTCCTAAGTGACTTTTTTGACTGTTCCCGAGACTGACTGTAGATGTTTATTATTTTGTTTATTTTATTATAAAGTATAGGTCCTAAAAAACATAAAAATCTTTGGGCAAAGGCTGTATTAAATTTTCCCACTGATATAGGTCGTACTATTCTTTTATTTCTAACTATGCTTTCATTAAAATTAATATTATTGGAATGCATATAAAGGATAGCTTTAAATATAAAAAGCCTTCTCACAGATAGTACCTCAAACTCAGAATAAAGGTTATCAGTCCCAAAAGTATAGGGTTTTTTCAACATAACTTTTAATAAAATTCTTTGGGACCTTTCTACCTGTAACATATGAGTCTTAAATGTTCCCCCCCAGGCAATTATGCAATAACCTATTAATGACTCACATAGAGCAAAATATACCGTCTTAAGTAGTTTTTTATCAGTTAGATGTCTTATTTTTTTGAATATAACTGTTAGGCTCCTAACCTTAGACGCCAATGAAGTTATGTGTGATTTCCAGCTCAATTGAGAATCAATCAATATGCCAAGATATTTAACAACTGACACTCTTTCTATTTCTGTGTATAAAGTTTTTTGTGTTACAGACTCTCTTATGTCATTATCAATTACTTTTATCTTCACAACTCCTGATGGTTGATCATTTTTAAGTTTAGAAAATGAAATGTATTTTGTTTTTTCTAGATTTAATGTCAACTGATTCTCTTTTAAAAATTGCATTATTTTATTTATACCGATTTCGGCGTGGTTTACTACTTCTGACCAGTTATTCCCGTAAAACAATAAAGCAATATCATCTGCGTAAGCCACTAATTTACCATTAGCGAAATTCAGATTACATAGGTCATTCACGTAAATTAAAAATAGGGTCGGACCAAGTATGCTGCCTTGCGGGATTCCGCAAGTTAAGGTGACAGGACTGCTTATTGCTTCACCTACTTTAACTTGTTGGGTCCTATTAGTCAAATAGTCTACAAATATATTTAGTGGAACACCTCTAACTCCTATATTCTCCAGTTTGTGTGTAAGGGTGGTGACAGAGACAGTATCGAAGGCTTTTGTTAAATCTAAAAAAATCCCTATACACTTTTGTTTACGGTCTAATTTGCGAACGATAAAATCGGTAAGTTTATGTACTGCGCATTCTGTTGATTTACCGGCTAAAAATCCGAATTGATTATCAGAAAAGAAGTTAATTTTGTCAAGAAATGAATTTAATCTACTGTTTAATAATTTTTCCAAAACTTTTGAAAGAGCAGGTAAAATAGAAATAGGCCGATAGTTCGTAATATTGTCTTTGTCTCCACCCTTATGTATAGGCTTAATAAGCGCCTTTTTAAATAATTCCGGGAAAATTCCATTTTGAAAACTAATATTACATATGTGTGATATAATAGGTGCTAATAATTTCGCGTTTGTTTTAAGTATTTTCGAAGGAATACCATCTATACCAGTTGCACAATCAGTTTTGAGATTCATAATTATTGATTCTATTTCTTTACAATCAGTATCTAATAACGCCATAGAATTTAGAGAACGACTTGAAGTGCTTTGACCAAGCTGCCGCGAGCTCATATTATTTTGCGACGTTTTTTTATTTGCTAAAGATTCACCTATACTTGAGAAATATTTATTAATATAATTCACAGATTCCATTGTGCCTTTTTTCATTTTACTTAAATTAGTATCTGTATCATTAGTCCTACCCCCATTAAGATCAGTGATATTTTTAAGAATATTCCAGCTTTTTTTAATGTCTCCTTTAGCTTTATGTAGTTCTGAGTTATCATACGCGGCTTTGACTTTTTTAAGTAAACCGTTACAAAAGTTCCTATATCTCCTGTAAGTTGTTGAGAGTACAATATCAGTAGGTGACTTTTTTGCCTTATAGTGTAGTTTGTCTCGAGTCTTTATACATCTCAACAACCCAGGAGTTATCCATGGCTTGATTATTTGCTTACGATTAGAAACTTTATGTAAAGTGCAGTTTTTATTTATCACATTTTTTAGTCCATCTATTAAAAACATAGTAGCTTTATTAACATCTGTTGTATTTAAAACCGGTGAGAAATCCACCAGTTCCAAGTCTAATTTTATTTTGTCATAATTTATTACCTTTTTAGTCTTAATTTTATCCTTATTTATTTTTGTGCCGTTAAGTGTAAGTAGAACAGTAAAATGATCAGTCATAGTCGTGTTAATAATAAAAGTAGTAGCTGAATGAAATGTTTTCAACATCACATGATCCAAACAATTTTTCTCTCTAGTAGGAAGTTTGTGACCCGGTAAAAGACCATGTAATGCTAAAATATTTAAATAATTAGCTTCAGAGAAAGATTGGTCTTCGCCAATAATGTTGATATTTATATCACCAACCAAGATAATATTTTGAAAAGATCTAATGGAGGTCAAAACCTCATCAAGGCCCTTTATAAAGTTATCAATACAGTGGTAAGAGGGAGGACGATATATGGCAATTATAGCTGTGTGTGATTTTAATTTAATAATAAGACAGTTTGAATCAAAAAAAGGTGGTTCATGTATGTCAACATTCAATGAGTTTTTTATGTAAGCAACAACTCCCTCATTTTGACTATGGCAATTTTTGGTATAGTAGGACATATAGCCTGGTAATTTTGGTGCCGAAAATTGTTTTTTTAGCCAGCACTCCGTTAGTATAAGTATGTCAAATTCACAGTTTAGTCTGCCCAAGAATATATCCATCTCTGACATATTGTGGTCAATGCTTCTAATATTTTGACATATTAACGATAAATGTTGTGATATATTATTATTTCTTTTAAGATAATTATTGCAGCTTTTCACATCTACAGCAAAAGATTTGTGAGTGTTATAATTTTCCAAATCATTAACATAATCATTTATACTTCCCATTAATAGCCGGAACAAAAGGCATTAACACAAGACAATGTACTGTATGTTTTGAACGAATACGCTCGCTTGATTATACGCAAATAATACAAAAAGACCTTATTACGCCAAGAATACCTATAAACTCTGTTTAATATTACACATTTGAAGACTATAAGTATCCAAAAGTTAACATTAGTAGGTGTTTTTGTAGTAAATATTAATTGCATTGTATATAAACGCCGAAAATTCGTCGAGTAAGATGTGTGTTTTATGTAGAAAAATAATGAGTAAGTGAAACATGTTTGTTTTAAATAGTTAACAAAAATATAATAAACCAGAGGGTAAAAATACTTTTTTACGCAAGACAAAAATAGTGATCTAACTAACATTCTGACTTTTAATTTGTATCTATATAATCTTAAATAATTATAATCTTTAATTGGTATGACTAATTGCGATATTGTAATAATACATATTAATCCATGTATATAGTTATACCTTACATAACACAAGTTGACCATCAAAGATGCTAAGTAAAACGAACAGATATATATAATTTTATGTTGTAAAAAATGATTATACTTGCGATTGTAAAATGATAACTTACTATACTTAAAGTAAATTAATTCTAAGTTCTTTAAGCATGTCCTCACTTTTAACCAGAATTCCTTTCGTACCTTCCTTCTCACGTAAGTATACGTTGCCCCGAGTGCACCAACAAAAACTATACTTATAAGATTTAGCAAAATCACGGGCCAGAAAAAACAATCTGCTGCTCTTTGGAGTCAGGTGATCTGAGATATATACGGGCACTGAAGGAATACCAAGTCCAACATGGGTAGTGTTCAATTTACGTCCAGGATTATTCTTATTATATTTTCTGGCGGCAGAAATGAACTCATCCTTCCGAATAGATGTTGATAGTCGTACAATAATAGGTTTATTATCTGATTTTGTATTAATCCTGTAAATATCCTGTATTTCTTGAGGTTGTATATCAAATTTTATAGCCTTTCCTATATTTGAAACAAATTTAGTTAAGTCCGATTTAGTCTCATTTAGTTGTTTAGGTATACTTTTTATTTCGAAGCTCGTACTTAGGTTGACTCGTTCTAGCACATCAATTCTTTCCTCTAAACGAATAATTTTTTTGTCAGTTTCGTGTTTTTCATTCTCCATTTTCGAAACTTTTTTATCAATTTCGTCATACTTCGATGAAACAAATTCAATGGATTTTCGCAGGTCTGTAAATTCTGATTTTATATCAGAGTACAATTTTTCAAATTTCGCGCTTTGTTTATTTATCATGTCGGTCAATAGATTAGTGATTTCTATTTTAAACTTACTTAGTTCGCCAGACCATTCATCCTCGTGTCGTCGTTTAAAACGCTTCGTAATGCTATCGCGGACTCCTTCATTATTCTTACTTTGCTGAGAGACGTCCGAATCGGATGCGTAGTGCTCTTTAGAGTGAGAGGATGCCGCTGATGAATGAAGCATACTTCTTTCTCTGTCACTTTATATAACTCGATTAATAGCAACGTTTTACAACCGCCGCTTCGATTATGCACTCCTAGTACTTTGTTACCAAAGTAACTTAGCGAATAAGAAAAATAAAATAAATATTTTGTTACTTCAACAAAAAATCATTCGCGTCTTATGCACTCCTAATAACTATTAAATTTAAAAGAAGTACGAAAATTAAATTTTGAATTTAGAAGCAATTTTAAAAATATAAATAAATTTAAGCGACACACACGTCTGTACTCCACAGAGATCCGAACGGAAGGGGTATATAAATCATATTAAGGCGGATATAAATCATATTATTCAAGAATTTAAAAAATAAAATAAAATTAGTAAAAACTATATATAAAACCTCTTTCTTTCTAAAAGTTGATTGTGTATTAAAGACGGTATCGTAAAACGTGTGGAAAATAATAATTTTAGTATTAAGGCATATATTATTGCATTACTTTTTGGTCATCCAGTCAATTATATATATATTTAAAAAAAAATTAAATCCTTTTATGTTCTTCGTCTAATAATTTGTCTTCGGAACTATATTTTCAATTACCATAATGTAAGCTGACTGTATTATAATGGAAATCAGCTATACGTTGGATAGCCAAAAGAGACTCGATTAAATTGATATACAAACAAAAACATTCCTAACAAGTTTTAATAACTGTTACTATCAATTTGAACCATGGCTCTACCATAAAAAATATATTTCATAAATCATATCTATACTAATATTTGAAGAGTTTGTTTGTTTGTTTGATTGAACGCGCTAATCTCAGGAACTACTGGACCGATGAAAAATTCTTTCAGTGTCTGTTAGTCCTTTTATCGACGAAGCCTATATATAACATCACGCTAAGATAAATAGGAGAGGAGCAGCAATAATAAATACAACGAAAACAGTAAAATTTAAAGCTTTCCTTGCATGCGCTGAGTAAACGATAATAGTTATTCAAAAATCATGTATTACAAAATTGTTCCCTTCTAAAAGTTCTAAATAAAAGTCCGCGACAGTAATGTCTAGCTTTTTTTTTAAAATTAATTTTTTAGGTTTTAATCTTTCCACGCGGGCGATTGCTAGTAAAATATAAAAAAATCCCAATATGTAAACTCATACTAAGGGTATGCTGCTTATATATAATTTCGTCCACTAGTGTGTCAAAGCATCGCTTTTATTCGGAATTAAGACAATCGGGCCTGAAGAGACGCAATATGCTGTTCAAGTTCTCGTACTCGATGTTGACTATTTTGCAACTGTCGTTTTACGATCCTCAACTCTTCACCTTGCCGATTGAACGCCAGACGTAACTGGAATGAAAATAAATGTATATTAAGGCGTTTTATTTTAAGGCGGCCGATATAGAAAAGATTTTTGTTGCTCAAAAAAGAGCCATACGGGCAATCTATAATATGAAGCAACGTGAGTCCCTTCACAAAAAACTTCAAAGACATAGGCATACTTACTGTAGCATCACAATATATATATTTATATTCTATTTGTACGCAAAAATATCCATATGTACAAGACCAAATTCGATGTATATTATAGACATACGAGAGGTCACAAAAAGCTTATACCTGTGTCGCGACTTAGCAGAGTTAGCAACTCAATCGATGGTCTCGGTATTCGCTTTTACAATAAAATTCCGTAATCCATAATAGACCAGTCTACAGAAAAGTTGAAGTTAAGTATAAGAGATGTACTTATACGTAAAGCATGTTACAGAATTAAAGATTATTTGGATGATAAAAAAGCCTGGATTTGAAAATCCTTTCAGCTTCATACAAGACTGCGGTTTAATAATGTAAAATAGAAAATGTTTAAAAGATTTGACAGCCGAGTTTCTTTCTGGTTCTTCTCGGTAAGAGCAACATTCTGAACCAGTTGTAGCTTCATTAATCATATTGATCCTTGACGATTCAAAAGTGCTTGAAAGAGCTTATTTGAATAAAAGTTATTTTGATTTGAAGGTAATGATTTGAGAGATGCGGAATTATATAGTACTAATATTTAAAAAATGTGTAAAATACATTAAAGGGGCCATTCAAGTAGTACGTAAGCAGATTTATTATAATTATTTACCACCCCTATTCTCATCATCTTTCTGCCCTTATCCCACTCTAAGTGGGGTCGGCACAACATGTTATAAACATGCTGTCACATGGTTTGGCTGCGTTTTTACGACCAGCCGCCTGCCTGACGTCAACTTACCTCTGTCGTATTTTACGACACCTTGGAAGGAAAAAGGGCGGTTTATTCTTCTAAAACGGATACCAAACGGTGGGCCAACTTACCTTAGTCGCCTTTTACGACACCTCGGTAAGAAATGTGGGTGGTAAAGAATATAATAATGATAAAGGGAATTATTTCATACCTCGTGTTCAGTGTTGAAAACATCCCCTTGGTTGATCTGCTTGTAGAGCGGTACTGGTTCCGTCTCGCCCGTCTGTTTTCCAAACATACGCTGCAATTGATGGAACTTTGTGTTCTGATTCGCAGACGTCTTCTGACACTTCTCAGTTACTTGCACCTAGTAAAGGATATAACAGTCTGTTAAATTCAAACTCAAAATATTATTTATTAAAACAAACTTGTAAACAAGTTTACGCCGTGTGGTATCCGGCTGAGTAGAATAGACCAACCTCATTTCTTACCGAGATGTCGTAAAAGGCGACTGAGGTAAGTTGACCCACCGTGTGGTATCCGGTTTAGTAGAATAGACCACCCTCTTTCTTACCGAGGTGTCGTAAAATACGATAGAGTTAAGTTAACGTCAGGCAGGCGGCCGGTCGTAAAAACGCAGCCAAATCATGTACCAACGTTATAACATGTTGTGCCGACCCTCAACAATATAGTAGGCCTTCTGAATCAGCCTCTTTTTAAGTGTTTTTAAACTGCTGTAATGGCAAAGCTAAAATTGATTGCGGAATTTTATTATGGAATCTTATACCAAAAAAAAATTTCATTTCATAAAAACATTTTTTGGCTCAACATTATATTATAATTAAATTATTATAATTATATTATTAGCTTATATATATATTAAATATATTATATATATATATATTAATATATATATTTAATATATATAATAGCTATTATATATATTAAAAGCTGTGGTAGCCCAGCGGTATCACCGTGCGCCTCTCTCAAGGAGGTCTAGGGTTCAAACCCCGGGCAGGCACCAATGAATTTTCTAGTAAAACTTATGTGTCTAATTGATAATTGCAATTTATCACACGCTTTTCGGTGAAGGAAAACATCGTGAGGAAACCTGCATATCTCTAGAGAATTCTGGAGATATGTGTAACCTACCAATCCGCATTGGAGCAGCGTGGTAGGTCTTAGCTCCAATCCTTCTCTCCAATAACGGAGAGAAGAGGCCTATGCCCAGCAGTGGGATAGTAACAGGCCGGTACTTACTAACTTATAAATATTGTTTTTATACCTGTGGCATATCGTTATCGTGATTATCCTGCCAGGTTGCTAGCGGGCGGTAGTCTGGCGTCGTTTCCCGCGACAGGAACGCGAACTTTTTCCTGTTGTTAGCATCTTGTGGTTGCAGCGCCGGCGCGTCTTTGTTGGTGCGAGGTTTGTGAGTTGATATCGTCACACCTGGATAGAAATATAAAAAAGTAGACTTCATAACATTCATACACGCTGTATATATAGTTCTAATAACAGTCATCATCATAGGTTATAAACATGCTGTCACATGTTTAATTTACCTTAGTCGCCTTTTATGACACCTCACTAAGAATGAGGGTGGTCTATTCTACTCAGCCGGATACCACACGTCGGGTAACTTAACTAAATCGCCTTTTCGAGACGTCGGTAAGAAATGCATCTTTGTCTCTTGTAACTAAACCAATTCTTATACAATTCACATACCTTATACTATTGGAAATTCAATTAGAAAGTAACGCAAAATTTAGAAAACCCATCTCCGCCTCTTTAAGTAAATTAATTGGCACAGATACTATTAAAAATATAAGTAAGTAAGTAATTAACGGCCTGTTACTATCCCACTGCTGGGCATAGGCCTCCTCTCTCCATTTTTGGAGAGAAGGGTTGGAGCTAAGACCTACCACGCTGCTCCAATACGGATTGGTAGGTTACACATATCCCCGGAATTCTCTAGAGATATGCAGGTTTCCTCACGATGTTTTCCTTCACCGAAAAGCGTGTGATAAATTGTAATTATCAATTAGACACATAAGTTTTAATAGAAAAACTCATTGGTGTCTGCCCGGGTTTGAACCCATGATCGTCTCTAGAGATTCACACGGTCGCACCGCTAGGCCATCACAGCTTTTAAAAATATATATATTATATATTTATAAATGTAAAAACCACTGAATTTATAATTTTTTGAACTTGTGTTTGAAACATATGTGAGCGTAGTGCGAATTTTGTTCAATCTACTCGATCGCTTTATCGCCAATTTGTATGACGCTGCAAAAGTGACATCTAGTTTTTCCAGCGTCATACAAATTGGTCTATTGTGATCGAGTACGTTGAAAAATCTCGAACTCAGCACACATTTATTCCTAATACACCGGGGTAACATATAGGCTATAGACATTCTGTTAATTCTACAGGAATAAGAGGACATTGAAAAGCGCCATCTATTATCAAAACGACATTAATCCACGCGAACGAAGTTGCACGTAAAAGCTAGTGTAAAATAAATAAATAACTAGACATTATAGGCACATAAATTTCTATTTAATTTACATAGGTATTATTAAAAAAAAATCGTTTTATCCCTGTTTTTGGGCATTAAAAAAATATACAAAAATTTACATTGAATATATAAAACACTATTTTTGCCGACAACAGTCGATGGCAACAGCTATGCTCGGAGTATATCCGCGTGATCAGAAATGATGAGATCCGTAGAAGGATCAAAGTGACATAGCTCATCCTCAAATTCTAAGTTTTACTATGTTACACGTTTTTAAGAAAAAATTTATACCGGTCTTCATGCTGATGAGTAGAGGTGGTGCGTTGATTCCGCTCAGCCAGTCGCGGGAGCTCAGTGCTGGTTGAGGAGCCGCGGTATCGGGGTACAAATCCTCCTAAACAACAAAGTCAAGTAACGGCCTGTTAAATTCCCACTGCTGGGCATAAGATTTGTCGTTCCGTCACTGGAGAGAAGGGTTGGAACTAAGACCTATAACTGGATTCGTAGGTTAAACATATCCCTAGATTTCTCTAGAAATATGCAGGTTTCCTCACAATGTTTAACTTCACCGTAAAGCGTGTGATGATTTTCAATTATCAATTAGACATATGTTTTAATAAAAAATCCGATTGGTGCTTTCCTGAAGTTTTGAACTCTTGACCTCCTCGAAAGAGTCGCACTGGGCTATCACAGCTTTTGAATGAATATTAAGACTATGCTAAGCATCTACACGCCACATAATTAAGTGCGTTATTGATAAATTATGTTTAGGGAGGTGTGAAAGTAGCGCCCATTATAGAAAAGATGAGATGTAGTTGGTACGGACATGTAATGAGAAGGGTTAAAATTTATGTGATATCAGTTGCTAACAACATCATCATTGTTCTCCTCCCCTTATCCCACTCTAAGTGGGGAGATCATGGATCTCCCCAAAGTACTTCTATAAATTATTTAAACACCTGTCTACATCAAAGTTTGAATTAAGTGTAAGGAATACCCTTATGCATAAGGCATAGTACACAAATAAAAATTATCCTCATCATTATCGTCATCTCCTAAGTAGGGTCGGCACAAAATGTTGTTATAATGATTTGGCTAGGTATTTTAAGACCGCCCGCCTGCCTGATGTCAACTTACCTTAGTCGCCTTTTACATCTCGGTAAAAAATGAGGGTGGTCTATTCTACTCAGCCGGACAGCACAGGGCAAACATAAATAAAGATTATGTCAACATAATATTATAAATGTGAAAGTCTGTCTGTCTGTTTGTTACGCTTTTACGGCTAATCCACACAAATACTGATGAAAATCAGCACAATTAACAATTCTTGGGACGACTACGTAAGGGCATGATATGTATAGTATAATATTGCCTAAGTAATTTAGGACAATTTATAAAAGTAGACATTATTTTAATATAACAAATACCACAAGGCTAAAAAGCTGCTAACAAAAAAAAATCGTAATATTTCCGTACCTGAAAGCAGTCAGACTTGCGCGGCACTATCATGGATATGGGCTCGCAGAGTCCACGCGACGTGTGCAGCTTGTAGAACCGGAACACTTCACACATGGAAGTGTTTACACCGCGCTTTGGCATAAAACCCAGTCCCCGCTAATAATACATACAAAAAATATGTTTAAAAAATCGTTAAACAAACAGTTAAAGAAAAGAAACTTATAATTATGTACTTGGGGATCGATCCTAGTTATTTACATTTCTCGAGGATGCCCGTGCCCCGAATAAGCTACGCTGACTTGACAGTATATGACAAAAATTCAATTCAATATAAATACCTATTAGTATTTTTTAATGCCCAAAAACAGGGATAAAACGTATTTTTTTTACATAAAACCTAGCTAGATCGATCTTTCTCCCCCAAAACTATCACATGCTGAATTTCAGGAAAATCGTTGGGAGCCGTTTCCGAGAGAATATATATCTCCCTTAATTAGAATAAGACAAATGTACTAAGAATCGAACAAATAATATACGAGGTGTGTTCAAAAAGTATCGCGAATTTTGTGTATTTTCAAAAAATATTTATTTATTCGTGAATATTTATTTTGTCCCCTTCAAAGTAGTCCCCTAGGGATATTATACACATGTGCCAACGTTTTTTACAATCTTCGAAGCACTTCAAAAAATCATTATTTTGTATCTTGTTCAGCTCCTCCTTCGATGCAGTCTTTATCTCGTCAGTCGTGGCGTAGCGTCGTCCTTTCATGGGCCTTTTCAGTTTCGGGAACAAGAAAAAGTCACAGAGGGTCAGATCTGGAGAATAAGGTGGCTGTGGTATCATTAGTGTGTTGTTTTTGGCCAAGAAGTCGCGTACAAGCAGCGATGTGTGAGCAGGGGCGTTATCGTTGTCCATTTTTTTGAGTAAGTCAAAATCGAAGACGAACCAAAACACGTGCAAGCAAAGCAGCTGTCAACAATTAACTGAAAATTCAAAATGGCCAAACTTGTCAGCATAAGTGAGGGACAAATGTACCAACATAACGCCACAAAAAAAACGTAATTCGAATATGCAAAACCCGAGAAAATTCAAAATTCGCGATACTTTTTGAACACACCTCGTATATAGCTTTTTGAAAATAGTATATATGTTAGGAATAATACATAATACACTTACTTGAGGATTTCCAGACAAGAATTGATTAAGGAAATGCACATATGGCTGCTCGTCAACAACTTCATAGTAGCGGATATTGCCATCGCCTTTGCCCGCCAGGTACACCTGTTATAAACAGAATACATTTATTTTTCAAAATACGACAGTCTCTTAGCCTCACGGCTTATTCTTGGAGTAATTTAGCGAAGGGGACACAAGTCCAAACCCCAGGCAAGCATCAATGAGTTATTCTGTTATAATTTTATGTGTCTAATTGATAACTGCATTTTATAACACGCTTTTCAATGAGGGATTGTGGACTTTGACGGAGACTTGCTTATTTCTGAAAAAATCTGCTTTAATATGTAACCTACCAATCCGCATTAGAGCAGCTTAGTTAGTCTTAGCTCTAACCATTGTCTCAAAAAACAGAAAGAGAAGTCTAGCAGTGATATATGTATAAACAGATCCTTACTTTACTACTTTTTCTACATATAGAATAAAAAAAACCGCTTTTCCTCAGGAAATAGGAAAGAGTATCTCAATTCAAAATTATATATGTATACATTTGTTTGTCACCAATAACATTAAGTATTAAGTTATTTTGAGGATATATAATTATTCCATATATTTTATCTGTAATTGTTCCATATATTTTTTTCTCCGAAAAATAAGATAAAATGCCTTTGGGCAGTAGTAGGATAGTAACTGGCCGTAACCTCATAGAAATTCTCGGTAAGAATACCGAGGTGTCATAAAAGGCGACTAAGGTAAGTTGACCCACCGTGTGGTGTCCGGTTTAGTTAAATAGACCACCCTCTTTCTTACCAAGGTGTCGTAAAATACTATTAAGGTAAGTTGACGTCAGGCAGGCGGACGGTCGTAAAAACGCAGCCAAATCATGTGACAGCATGTTTATAACATGTTGTGCCGGCCCACTTAGGGTGGGATAAAGGCAGGATATGATGATGACCAATAATATCTTACACATATATTTTTTTTTCTTTCCAAAACGAGAGAAGCCTTTGGACAGTTAGAATGCAACAGGCCGTTACTTTAAGTAATTATTTAAAGTAAAGGGCTAAAGTAAGAAACAAAACAGATACTTTACCATATTAGTGTCATAGTCGTAATATGGAAAGACGACTCCAGACGAGCTGTCAATGGTCTCGCAGACCAGCGGCTTGGTGAGGTCGTGCTGGTCCCACACCGCGTACTGCCGGTCGCTGTAGCGGGAGAAGCCGGTAGTGAGCACTTTGCCCTGACCTCCGAGGAAGGTGCACTTGGACGCTTTGGTGCCGGTGTGGCATTGACCTTCCTGGGAAATTGTAAAATAGGTCTAGGTATAGAATATCTATTGGTAATTGGACTGGACTGGCCCGTTGGAGCAGTGGGTAGTGACCCTGCCTTCAGCTCCGAGGGTCGCGGGTTCGATTCCCGCCGAGGGCCAACATTTTCTATAAATGAATTTGTTGGTCTTTGAGCCTGGGAGTATATTTGTATTTAAGTATGTATTTAAAAATATATAAGTATATATATTCACCAGTTGTCTGTCAACCATAACACAAGTATTAAGTTACTTTGGAGACGGACGACCGTGTGTATAAGTGTCCCATATATTTATTATTATTATTTATCACTACATATTATAAAACAAAGTCCATATTTCCCTATGTATGCATAAAACTTTAAAATTACGCAACAGATTTTGATGCGGGTTTTTTTAATAGATAGAGTGATTCCAGAGAAAGGTTTGTACGTATAATAACATTCAATACGGAGTAGAGAAATACTGTAATTTTTGAGGTTTCTGTAAATAATTACATTTTTTTCCGCTTACATTGCAAACGCAGGTTAAACCTTACGAGATTTATCAAAATGATGTACTAAGTATTTGTACACATTGAAAAGGTCTACAGAAAAGTCCGCGATGGTATATGTCTATCTCTTATGGATAACCCACTAAAGCATTTTTTGTCGTTTCTTTTTACGAAAAATAATGCCTTATTTTTTAAGCAATTCTTATACAACACAGCATTAATCCTTAAAAATTAAGTACCTTAAATAAATAGTTGATTTAATATAGATCAATATGGCCGTTTACAGCATCTAATTTAAGTGAACATTTTCGGAGATATTACAGATTTAAAATGCCGTGAGGAGGCCGCGCTTCGCCCTATAACACTTCGACTTTAGCAGCGATGTCGCTCTTTCAAGAGTTTGTTTAAAGACATTCTGTAATTAATTGTAAAAATAAAATACACACGGAAAATGTAAAAGTAAATAAGTAATAATGTACTATATGAATTTAGATATTCCAATAGCAGGAAATCTTCTTGGTATAGGGAAAGGAAATTGTTTTTCTCCAAATTTAACGCTTGCGGGCCACGGGCAGTAATGAATAAATCAAAACTACTGGATCGATTTTAATCATTTTTTTTACACTGAATGGCATTGGATATATATTTTATACCCGTGCGAAGCAGGGGCAGGCCGCTAGTTAACAATAAATCGTTCATTGACGTCACTGTGACAATCACTAGTTGAACTAGTTATAAGCATACTTACAGAAAGTACGATACCCCGTCTCGGTTCGATCACTCTCAGTTTCTTGTCCTTGGACGTTGTAGCGATAAGGGATCCGTCCCGGTTGAATGACATGCAGTAGATGACGTCAGTGTGGCAGTCGATGATCTTGACTGCCTCACCTTTACCCACGTCCCATACGAAGATCTAGATCAAACATCTATTATGAAACTTATTTACATAAGTAAGTAAGTAGCGGCCTGTTACTATCCCACTGCTGGGCATAGGCCTCTTCTCTCCGTTATTGGAGAGAAGGATTGGAGCTAACACCTACCACGCTGCTCCAATGCGGATTGGTAGGTTACACATATCTCCAGAATTCTCTAGCGATATGCAGGTTTCCTCACGATGTTTTCCTTCACCGAAAAGCGTGTGATAAATTGTAATTATCAATTAGACACATAAGTTTTAATAGAAAAACTCATTGGTGTCTGCCCGGGTTTGAACCCATGATCGTCTCTAGAGATTCACACGGTCGCACCGCTAGGCAATCACCGCGCTCATTTACATAAACGAAAGAGAAATGTTTGTTAAATAAAACCATTATATTCCTGCCCTTATTCCACTCTAAGTGGACACAACATGTTATAAACATGCTGTCACATAATTTGTCTGCGTTTTTACGACCGGCCGCCTATCTAACGTCAACTTACCTCAATCGTATTTTACATCGTATTTTACGACACCTCGGTAAGAATGAGGGTGGTCTATTCTAATAAACCGGATACCACACGGTGGGTCAACTTACCTTGGTCGCCTCTTACGACACCTCGGTAAGAAATGAGGTTGGTCTATTCTACTAAACCGGATACCACACGGTGGGTCAACTTACCTTAGTCGCTTTTTACGACACCTCGGTTAGAAATGAGGGTGGTACTACTCTATTCAGCCGGATACCACACGGCGTATGTTTGTTAAAATAAACCATTTATAGAATTAGGCGTTACTTTGCGGAGGTCCATTATACAAAACTAATGAAAATATTATTTTTCTATGTAAGTAAGTAGGGGCCTGTTACTCTACCGCTGCTGGGAATAGGCCACCTCTCTCCGTTTTTGGAGAGAAGGATTGGAGCTAAGACCTACCACACTGCTCCAGTGCGGATTGGTAGGTTACACATATCTCCAGAATTCTCTAGAGATATGTAGGTTTCCTCACGATAATTTCCTTCACCGAAAAGCGTGTGATATATTGCAATTATCAATTAGACACATTAGTTTTAACAGAAAAACTCATTGGTGTATTGAACCCGTGACCTCCTCGAAAGATTCGCACGGTGTTACCGCTGGGCTACCACAGCTCATCCTAAATCTACTCACCAAGTAATCAAATCCAGCACTCAGCAGGATATTCTCAGCAGTGGGATGCCATTCGATGTAGGCTACACGACGTTTGTGGCCATGCAATTCCACGAGCCAATCAGTCAAATGCATGGACAGACCGCCGTCTGGAATGTGCCATAGTTTAACCTGAAAGACAAATTGTTTATTATTATTATTAATAATAATAATTAAAAAAATATATCTACATATAAAAGAAAGTGGCGTTAGTTACACTATTTATAACTCAAGAACGGATGAACAAATTTGGCTAAAAATTGGTGGAGAGGTTGCTTAGTAACAGGAGACGGACATAGGATAGTTTTTATCCCGTTCGACCGCGTTTCCTCCAAGTCACTATTAAACGTATAACAAAAACAACTATGACATGGAAAAGAAAATAAATTTTATTAATATCCGCGTCTATGAGTTTAATATACCTTAGTTGACAGTTTTGTGTGCCGTTTTTCCCGTACCCGGAAGAAAAATGGGTATTTTTATATTCCATATTTTTACCAAATATTTAAGCTTATTTGCCTTAAATTTGATCAATAAAGTTTCTGCGAATTAGCCATGAAAGCGCAACAGACAGACTTTCGCATTTATAATATTAATAGAGATTTAAAACTTATTTGTAATAGCAATTCCTCTTTTGATTTGAATAATTTGCTGTACTCGATATTTTAATTCAACAATATCAGCAAAAATTTATTTAAGCACATAGTTATTTTCGCTTTCTTAGTTCAATTTATCAGATTACAAATGAAGCATAGTAAGTAAGTATACCTTTATATGCAGTTGCAAAAAAGAAAACCTGGCCGTGGCTTCCCTTGTGTCTATTATTATAACAAAATTTATCAAAATCGATTCGGTTTTGGCGCCATATGTGACAAAGTTAATCTACAATTGTAATATACAAGTATAGATAAACAAATTGCAATAGCTGGTTGATAAACAGAGATAAATCATGTTTACATATATTTTGTACTACATTGGCTCTAAATATCGAGTAGTTTAAAAGCCGTTGAAATATATGTACAATAATACTTTGAGTGCTGATATGTTTTACTTATCAAAAAATAAACAAACTAGAGCTAATTTATAGTACTCTTTGCACATTACATATAGGCACTTGAAATAAATGTGCTAAGGATCAACGACTAGTTAGAATTTAATGAAAAATAACTCTATTTTAAGACTTAGAATTGTAATTGTAAGAAGTAACTAAAACGTATATTTTAATTATTTGTATAAAGTATTAATGTTCTCAAAGTTAACTGGATTCCGACCTTCTGAGACATTACAAATCTTCGGCTAATTAGAAAAAAAAATGCGCGGATAAATATTGACAATGCTAAGATTCTATATTAACAGATACCATCCCATGCCAAAGTCCATCATCATCATCATCTTCCTGCCCTTATACTACTCAAGTGGGGTCGGCACATGTTATAAACATGTTGTCACAGGATTCGGCTACGTATTTTACGACCGGCCGCCTGCCTGACATCAACTTACCTTAGTTGTATTTTAAGACACCTCGGTAAGAAAGAAGGTGGTCTATTCTACTAAATTGGGTACCACACGGTGAGTCAACTAACCTTAGTCGCCTTTTACGGTACCTCGGTAAGAAATTAGGGTGTTACTATTGAATAAACCGGTTGTCGTTAGATCATCGAAGTCAAGTAATGTCGTCAACAGTCAGTATTTGGATGGATGGTTGCATAGGAACGCAGCTGTTGGCTTTTAAAGAATCTTCAGATTATTTTAACCGACACTGTAAAAGCCTTAGTTATATATGTTAGGGACCTGAATGGAATATGGAATGAATGCAATAAGGTTAGTTGACCCACCGTGTGGTATCCGGTTGAGTAAAATAGACCACCCTCTTTCTTACCGAGGTGTCTTAAAATACGTAGCCAAATCATGTGACACCATGGCAACTTATTTTTTTAATAGAAAATGTTTCTATAAATGAATTTGTTGGCCTTCGAGCCTGGGTGTATTTTTGTATTTAAGTATGTATTTAAAAATATATAAATACCTATATATTCACCAGTTTTCTGTCTACCATAACACAAGTATTTAGTTAACAAGTGTTTAGTTAAGTATTTTTATTTTTTATTTTATAGATGACGTCACGGATGTCGTTACGTCACGTCATGTTTACGAGCTGTCCTTTTAAATAAATTATTAAAATTAGTTAAAGTTAATAATTGTACAAAATTTTGTGTATTGTGTTTTCGTGTAGTCAAAGATATTGTGGTATAACATTTGTGCCTTAAATAAATAAGTGAAAATACGAAAAAATAACTATATAACAGTGATGATACTACATGGCAAAAACTAATAAATAGTGTAAATATTATTAATTAAACGATACATATACGTGATAACTAATGTAATAAAACAATATTATAAAAACAAAACATGGAATAATGAGAAATTAAAGACTTAAACACGAAAATAATAAGTAACAAAACTGTCATAGTAATTCAAAGTGCAACGTTAATTGTGAATCAGCTGTGTCGTTCGTATTACATTGACCTTAGAAAGTTCATTGACTTTATATAGTTTACAAGCAAACTGAATGTTAATTACAAATAAATTCTTATCGTTCTGATGGCGTATTTGCGTACTCACGTTTATAACTAGTCTTGAATCAAGGTTCAAATCTCACGTTAAATATTTTTAATTTTTTTTTTTTTTTCTCGTTTCTTTGAATATCATATCAATTATGAATATATCTGGTGTAACATTCCGTAAACCGCGAAAAGTAAAATCGCTAATGGACATTACTAAAGAAGACTATTCTTTCGATGAAAATTTCGACACTACTGTTTTTAGTGTCCCTTCAGCAATGAATGACAGTCGAACAGATGACCTAGAAGCCAAAATTTCTGGTTTAACTCAGGACTTAGAAAGTGCGCTCCAAGAAATAGAAAACCTTAATTATGAAAATACTCAGTTAAAATCTGAATTGGAAGAATGCCGTAAAATTATAAGGAATTATAAAAAGGTAACATTGGATGAAAGGAAATCGATGACACCTGTGTCTGTAAGGAACCAAAAGCATAGTGTAAAACAAACATCGAGCCTAACTTCGACTCCCATAAAAAAACCTAGTACAACTGTTGAACATCACAATAAAGCTTTAATGTTAACTACAAATAATACTCAAATGTTTAATAAAAATTGCAAACCAATACTGCACTCAATTAGCGTGAAAAATAAACCTGCCCCGTCAGGCAGTTCGTTATACACGCCCAGAAAAAACAATAAATCACCTACATTTGAACAGAAGACTGTTAGTTCTGTCCCTAAAACAAATCAAAAGGAAAAAGTAGTAACGAAAATTTATTTGCCAGTATTAGCTAATAAGAAGGAAATACATACAAAGAGGTCTTCTCCTTCGCAAAATATGCACATAGCAGAAAAAACTTCTACGAACACTGCATCCGTCTCTAAAGAATCCTTAACACCCACAACAACAGAAGTAATAGAAACTTCCAAACCATACACCCTGTTACAGGATAGAATCGAATCCCAGACACCCCGCATTCTGATAATTGGTGATGAACAATTATGTAATTTATCAAGTGAAATGCATCAAAACAGACAATATTCATGGAACGATATTTATTCCATATGTGGATTAATAAAACCTTTCGCGGACTCGACACAAATATTATTAAATTGTGAAAATTACTGTAAAGATTATTCAGAGAAAGATATTGTAATTATAGGAATTGGGGCCAACGACACCAACCCTTATAAATTATATTCAGCTATCAGCAATGCTTTATACGTATTTAGAAATACCAGAGTATTTATAGTAAATGTATTCGAGAATCAGTACCTAAACTGTGGTTTGCTGAACAAAAATATTAAATTGATAACAAAAAATTATAGCAATTGTACTTTCATACAACCGAATTATAACTACCACTCTAAAAACAGTTCACAACAAAGTTGGGTCAAAGCGCTTTGTCTAAAATTAAATATTGAAATAGACTACATAGCATATAAAGAAAAATATATAACCAACATTAAAAAACACATAAACAAGAAAAACACATTTAAACAACAATTTAAGAAAGGAACTATTCCTTATTACTTTGAGGCCCAAAAACAAAAAAATATAAAAAAACACTCTCATACAAAAATTAGTACTAAGAATGAAGGGGTACAAAAAAAAGGCACTATCCCCTATTATTTTAAATCAAAAATAGTAACAACTACTGCGGACAAATCTACACCACTTACTCCTCAACCCTTGTTTTTTCGTTAATAATTTAACAATTTTCCATCAAAACATAGCAGGCATATTAAATAAAATAGATCTCTTTGAAATTACCTTACAAAACTTTATGAGCAATTCTGACTTACGTAACGTTGACATTATTTGTCTAACAGAAACCTTTGTAAAAAAAGGATCTGAAATAAACTTAATAATTAAAAATTACAATGTTGCCGCCCAATTTACCCGAGCAAATCAGAGACGTGGCGGCACATGTATCATATTAAAAAAAAGCTTAGATTATATTCCCCTTACAGATCTTTATAAAAAAATAACACCGATTGAACACCACTTTGAATACTGCGGTGTATTAATAAACTCTCTAAACTTAATTGTCGTATGCATTTATCGCACACCCACATCGAATATAAGTATATTTTTTGAAAAACTGGAATTATTATTATACAAACTAAAGGTTAAATGTAAAAGAAATCTGGTGCTATGTGGAGATTGGAATGTGAATATTCTCGTTAAAAATAAAATATCGGAACAATTATTATCAATTCTAACTAACTACAACTTAATCAATCATATCAATAAACCTACCAGGAAACTGTCATGCATTGATCTAATTGTTAGTAACATTAAAGATGTAAAATCAGACATACATTACCTTGCTTTATCTGACCATGAAACTGCCCAAACAATTACATTTCCCATTATGACTACGCCCGAAAAGCCCATAAATAAAAGTTTGTTCATAAAGAGAAGAGATTTATCCACTGACAATCAAAAAAAATTTATGGAATGTATGTCCGCATTGTCATTCAGTGAAGTATTCATGGAAACTAATACTAATACAGCTTTTGAAAAATTTCATAATGAAGTTGTTCTTTTTTACAATTTGTGTTTTCCTTTTATAACAGTTAAATTAATAAATAAACAGATTAAAAATAAATGGATCTCCAAGGGACTAAAAAAATCATGTATAGTTAAAAGGCAATTATACTTAAACTATAGACTGTCTGGAAGTAATAAACGTTCAAATAAAATAAAATACAATAGATACGCAAGAATATTAAAAGCATGTATGGCCAAATCTCAAAGCCTTTCTAACACACACTACATATATAAGTCCAAAAATAAGTGCAAAGCTTCTTGGGATGTCATTAATTCAAACATGCAAGCTAAGAATATGAGTAATGAAATAAAGAGCTTAAAACTAAATGGAAATGTAACGTTATCAAATCCCATAGAGATTGCTAAAGAGTTTAATAAATATTTTATTAATATAAGCTGTAACTCAAATATACAAAGTGCTATAAAATATACAATAAAAAATACACCAAGGAACTGTCATTCCCTATTTCTCACTCCAGTAATCTCACACGATGTGTATGATGCTATACTACAACTGAAAGATACTAACGCAACGGGGTATGATGGGCTTAATACAAAAATAGTTAAATCTTGTGCATCATTTTTGGCACCTGCTCTAAGTCACATTATTAACTTATCCTTTTTAGAAGGTGTATTCCCTGACAAACTAAAAAAATCGGTAGTTAAACCTCTACATAAAAAGAATAATAAGGATGAATTAAATAATTACCGTCCAATAACGCTCAACCCCATTTTGTCAAAAGTATTCGAAAAAATTATGTATAATAAAATTTATAAATTCATCGATACGTTTAAAATACTGAAGGAAGAACAATATGGCTTTAGAAAACAAAGTAGTACCACCCTTGCTTGTTTTTCACTAACAAAGTATGTATTGGAAAATCTTGACATTGGTCATAACATTGTGTCCATTTTCCTTGATATGACTAAGGCTTTTGATTTAATAAATCATAAAATACTACTTAATAAATTAGAATACTACGGAATACGAGGCGAAGCACTTAAATGGATATCTAGTTACCTTTTCGAACGGCAACAAAGTGTAGAAGTCTTAGAGACTTCAGGAAAGTTTAAAAAACCGTATCGTTCATCATTTGAAACGCAAAATCCTTATGGAGTACCCCAAGGGAGTATTCTTGGTCCTTTGCTATTCCTCCTTTATATTAATGACCTCCCAGACATAGTTTCGCATAAATGTTTTATGTACGCCGATGACACAACGATTGTAGTTAAAACTAAAGACAAACAAAACCTTGAAAAACAAACAAACGAAGCACTCAATTCGGTTGTACAATGGTTAAATCAAAATAACCTCAAAATTAATATGACTAAAACTCATTATATATATTTTCAAACAATTAACTCTAACCCAATAAATTTCAATCTAGAGTATGAATCATATAATATTGAGAAATCAAACACGACTGTATTTCTTGGGCTAACATTAGACAAATTGTGTAACTGGAAAGCTCATGTAGAAGAACTGTGTAAGAAAGTGGACAGATTCATTTATGTTCTAAAAAAACTATCACAAGTTAGCAATAAAAGAACTGCCTTACTAGCTTATCATGGTTATGTATCATCGATTTTACGATACGGAATTTTACTGTGGGGAAATTCAACAGATGCTTCAAAAGCATTTATTAAACAGAAAGCTTGTGTACGATCTATATGCCGAGCTCATATTTTGGACAGTTGCAAACCACTGTTTAGGGAGAATAAAATTTTACCGTTACCGTGTCTTTACATATACGAAGCATTGCTTTTTGTTAAAAAAAATACCATTTTATTTCCTGCATTAAATGAAATATATCCGAACAGGAGGTGCAGGCCATATCCACCAGGTAAACTCTGGGCGCCATCACAACGGTTGGCTGTCTTTTCTAACAATTCATATTGTATGGCTATTAAATTGTACAATAAACTCCCAAATTGTAAAAAAGAATTGCCTCTACTGAAGTTTAAGGGAGCAATTTTGGAAATATTAAACCAAAAAAATTATTATTCGGTTCACGATTACCTTAATGACAACAATATACTTAATGTTTCATGATAATTGTAAGAATTTTTAAATAATTGACATATGTTTACAATAATGCAATAATTCTTCTTTTGTTACATTTTATTTATTTTCTTATTTTAATAACATGACATAATTGTAATATTAATTGTAATTTCATTATTAATTAATTGTAATTTTAATATGTAAATAAATGTAATTATAATACTATACTAGAAATGTTAGGCATTTTTAGTTTTAAATATTTGCACACTGTTAGTGACAGTAGATTGTGTTAGGGAATTTAGTAATAAGTTATATCTGTATGTACCCACAATTTCGCAAATAAATTTATTATTATTATTATTATTAATATAAAAATATTACCGTGCAATCATCGGAACACGATGCAATGATGTTATCGTTGAATGGATTCCATTTGATATCCAACACGGGGCCTTTGTGGCCGGTGACGCGGCTCGCGTTAAAGTCCAGGCGACCAGTCTGTAACAAACACACAAATATGCTTTTTTTGTATAGTTTAAACATACTGTTATTAGAGCCATACACGTCGTGTGGTATCCGACTGAATAGAATAGGCAACACTTTTTTTTACCGAGGTTTCGTAAGAGGCGACTAAGGTAAGTTGACCCGCCGTGTGGTATCCGGTTGAATAAAATAGACAACCCTCTTTTTTACCGACGTGTCGTAAAAGCCGATTAAGGTAAGTTGCCCCGCTGTGTGGTATCCGGCTGAGTAGAATAGACCATCTTTTCTTACTGAGCTGTCACAAAAGGCGACATCATGTGACAACATGTTGTTCCGACCCCACCTAGAACGGGATAAGGACAGGAGGATGAAGACTGTTATTAGATACATACATAGATATAAATAATCAGTCGCGTGTATAAATGTTATGAAATCGACCTGTGTTTAATTGATATACGACGCGTTTACTGACCCAAATTGTGAATGTATTATACTTGTGACTTCACGACGTCGTTAGGATTTTTTTTGATGTTGAAATAAATATTTCGGTTTCAAAAAATAGCGTATGTCAAACATTGGGGTTAGTTAGTGCCTGTAAATTGTACATCCCTCTCTCCAAGATTAAAATTTGCCGTTGTCACGCAGTTTCACATTAAAGAAGCTTAACTTTTAAAATTTAGAAAGACCATTGCTTTCTAATATGACTAAATGGTTAGACGACGTTTAGTTTATTAGTTTTGAAGCTCAAAGAAACAACCCTGAGTTTTAATTAAAATGTATAAAGAATGAGAACGGTTTTTGCTTCCTACACTTAGCATGACTTACATAGATTTTCGTTACAAAAGCGAATAATTGCAAAATAATTTTATCTTTGTACTATATAATTCCGTAGAGTAACGCCTACTTTTATGAATTATTTGTCTATGTCATTTGCAATTGTCAAAATTCTTGTCTTCAGATACTTATAGCTTGCTAATAAAAAAGCTTGCTAATAAAAAAAAGGGGTTAAGTTAGTTTCAGTTTAAGATTTTTAGCTGTAAGTTGTAAATACTGTGTACTAATTTAAGCGAACAGGCAGGGTGGCGGTGGACGTATCCAATCGCGGAAGCCACCACCCTTGACCTGGATGAGTTTGGCCAAATGAGGCGTTTCTCAGCAGTGGGCCGAATAAAAACACAATAGCGACCCACTTAAAATCGGAAAAAAAAATAAAATAAAAAAGGGGGCAATGTGGTATGTTTTCTAAAGGTGAAGAAAGACATATGTTAAGTAATAAGATAACAAAAGGTTGATACTTCAAATTTAATATATGTCCACTCACACTTGACGATCACAATACTAACTTAACAAATAACGCTCTCAAACTTTAAACGAGATTATGAATGTATGTTATTAATTTTAAGACAGTTTAAAAAATAATAACAATTAATGCATACACTTTTATATACAATGTAGTCAGTCAATTATTCTAAATACCAAAGTAATTAACATCGCAATTCGTCACACGTACTTGCTGTGCCTTGGGACTTACAAACTGTGGCAATGGTACTGTTATTTTTATTAGAATTCTTTGTTAATTCCTCACGCAACCGAGCTCTTTGCAAGACCTTAATATTATTACAAACATAAAATCTTTAAACTAAAGGCCTTTAAAAAAATGTTCTTACTAGTATAGTTAGTATTGCCCTCCTGCCCTTATCCCACTTTAAGTGGGGACAGCAAATCAAAATCAACAAAAAATTTTATGTTATAGACATGTTGTCAGATGATTTGGCTACATATTTTACGGCCGGCGCCCGCCTGGCGTTAACTTACATTAGTCGTATTTTACGACACCTCGGTAAGAAAGAGGGTGGTCTATTTTACTTAATCAGACACCACACGGTGGATCAACTTACCATTAGTCGCCTTTTACGATACCTCGTTAAGAAATGAGGTTAGTCTATTCTACTCAGCCGGATACCAAACGGTGGGTCGACTTACCATTAGTCGCCTTTTATGACACCTCAGTAAGAAATGCGCTTGGCCTATTCTACTCAGCCGGATACCACACGGTGGGTCAACTTACATTAGTCGCCTTTTACGATACCTCGTTAAGAAATGAGATTGGTCTATTCTACTCAACCGGATACCACACGGCTTTCTAGCACTGAAGTTTAATAAACATTTACAAGTTAGGTAAAACTATCAAAAAGAAGGAAGAAGTTTTTACTATTGATATTTGATTTTCTTTATGTTATAAATCTTGTTTCAAATAAATGACATAAATCTAGTTCGTATGTCTGTTATAACAGTCACCAGATGCGAATCAAATCTGCGTGCCTCGTCATTTATATAATCATCAACAGTGTATAATGCTTTCTGTAATGCAAGTACACACTAAACGAAAGAGGATGAACACCTGTGGAGTGCTAATAGACTAATTGTTTGGTTGATTGAATAAAACGATAGCTAATGATAAAGTAAATGGCATGAAAAGAAGAAGCCAAAATTGTTATTGCACAAAATATGTAGTAAAAGTGAATGTTTAAAGAAGCATGTATTAGTTGAACAAAATTCCAACACAATACAGACGCCAAAAATGCTTTTTCCGTCGTAAAAATTATGTTTATAACAACATAGTATTATCTTACAACGTGGATAACAGTAAAATTATTTTGAAGTTTTTTTAGTAAACGTTGCGGACAATGGAATGACTTTTTTAATGGATATATTTGAATATAAATACGGCATTTGCATATTCAGTTGCGAACTGCGCTGTGACTTTTTTAATGTACATATTTAAATTGAAATGCGGCATTTGCAATCAAGTAGATTATTATGTAAATTGCCAACAACACTACAATGTAGATTGTTGGCACTGCATCATTTAGATACTACATGTTACGATTTTTGATGTAACGGGCAACATTGATTATTGGTAGCATTAACTTCATGTGGACACACCATTAATGCGGTAAACATGCGGTATCTATGAGAATCCTGTACGTTTTTCCTCGCTTACTTTTGTTTTATGGCGTTTGCACGAGCATATTCATATGTTGCATAATGTTTGTCCGATTATCATTGACTGGCTCGTTGGCGCAGTGGGTAGTGACCCTGCCGTCGGTTCCGCGGATCGTGTGTTCGATTCCCTATAAGATTTTCTATAAATGAATTTTTTGGTCTATAAGCCTGGGTGTATATTTGTATTTAAGTATGTATTTAAAAAATATATAAGTATATATTCACCAGTTGTCTGTCTACCATAACACAAATATTAAGTTACTTACTTTGGGGACGGACGACCGTGTGTGTAAGTGTCCCATATATTTATTTATTTATGATGGTCGTGCAATGTGTAAACAAATCAACATATACAAGATATAGATTAAACAAAACTCAAACTAGGCAATAGTACTTTCCAAATATTACGTCATTCATTTATTATTGTTAAACTAATGAACACCACATTCCTAGCAAAGCCAATATTAAATTCGCGAAATGTTGTAAATCATGTAAGTTATGTTTGGCGTTACTTAAAATGACGCAGTTGAGCGGTAGCGCGAAAAGTTTTTTAAAGAATAGATTAATTTATATGCGAACATGATATCAATTTGGTAATCAGCTAACAGAAAAAGTAAGAATAAACAATTAATTAACCACAAAATCAAAATGATTACACAACAGAAACAAATTGCATATTACTGCTGTCTTATCGCTTTCTGCTAGACAAGCAATTGTTTTAAGTTGATAATAGTCAAACAATAAATTCTACAACGTTGAGAAATTTGTGTTTTGAATTCCGTGATGAAACGGAATTTAATAGACATATTAACATTTACACGTGTTATATTATGGTACATTTCGGTATTCGTTGCTTATATAATGTTATTGAAATTAAAAAATGCTGACGTTATTATGACACGATAGAAGTTTTATTTGACCATATTTTATATCATCGTATCGCAAATCACGTCATATTTTCACTTAATAGTAACGGCCTGTTACTATCCCACTGCTGGGGATAGGCGTCCTTGTTTTTGGAGAGAAGATTTGGAATTAAGACCCACCACGCTCCAATGCAGATTGATAGGTTGCACATATACCTAGAATTCATTCTCTAGAGATATACAGGTTTCCTCACGTTTCCTTCATTAAAAAGCGTATGATAAATTGCAAATATCAATAAGATGCATAAGTTTTAACAGAAAAACTCATTAGTACCAGCCCGGGAAAATATCAAAACAGTTTCAAAGCAGAGCTATCACAGCTTCTTTAACTTAAAGAAATTCATTATAATGATAAACTGAACATGAAGTATCCAAAGGCTAGATAGTTAAAAAAGTCTAAAATAACTAATCTTTGTTTAAATTGAAATTGTTCAATATTCATACATTAGGGTTACACATTAATCATTATAACAAATCAATTCTCTTCATATTATATTCCATCGATAAAAGTGATAACAGACAATTTTATTGTAAATAAGCATAGTTTGTAGGGAATATTGCGTGTGGCGGCATTTTATAAAATGTTAATGCATTCGCGTTTATGAATGCTATGCTAATGCGGCACCACAATATCCAATAAAATGTAAATTTGAATATATAATTAACATAAAAGAACTTTAATTATGTAACTTATTATCTTGAGTTGAATGCATTCGACCTATATACAAACGAATTATTCTTTTTGCGATATGATATGCTGTAAGGACTGATATGATATACTGTAAGGCTGGAGTAGGAGTAGGCAAACCCCATAGATGGACAGACGATCTTAAAAAGGTCGCGGGAAACCACTGGATATAGGCGGCACGGGATCATGTAGAGTGGCAGTTCTTTGACGATACCTACGCCTAACAGTGGACGTCTATTAGTTGACTAAGGAGACAGCGAGATGCTGTAAGCCTTAATGGCTTCAGCAGCGTCGGAACCGGCTTGCACAGAATTACCTTAAATAGTGCGAAATCCGGAGTCATAAGTGCAGAAGATATATTACCTAGTATTGGCCCTAACAGTGCCTTCTATGAGATTGGACTTCGGTTAATGACCAAAGTTTAGTGGAGTTGCAAATAATCATCACGTTATCGGATCATGGAGGACTTTTCTCAAATTAGGTAATATAGTTATTTATTACAACTGTCGTCCAAACGACATTTGCTATATTTTTTGAAGTTTCAGATTTTCCAGATCTCTTTATATATAGTCTTATCTTATTATTATGCTCCAGCAAACAAGCCTTGAAAGCGTTACAGACAGACTGAGTTTCGCGTTTATATTATGCTACAAATACAACTCGCTTCAAATAATTAGGTCAACATTGTCAATGTGACATTTGTGTGTTTTGGTCTCTCTCGATCATTCTGGAATAACCAATGCACGGTTGCAACTGACCTTTTATACACTTGTACCCTATACGCTTTTGAATAAGTTGCCACAGACTTCCCGAAACACGAGCGACTATAAGATGTTGATATCAAGGTCTTGAGCTAAGCTAACGTGTGCTAAGGGGTGGTGTGGTGTTGCGTGTATCTTGCCGAGTCGAAATAGACGGCGCTTGGGCATAAAACTTTTCATGTATTACAATTAATATTGATTATAACTCATATTGCAAAATTAATACGGTAAGTTAACAAGTATTTAGTTTAAAATGACTTACGTGATCCAAGGGTAGAACGAGAAAAGCTCCACCGCCAGCCACTTCAGTGACGATGGCCACGAATTTAGGGTTCACGGCGCAGAAGTTTGAATCGTGTGCATTCCTGGTGATTTTGATGTTGTCGTAACAACGTTCGCGTTTGAAAGGAACTCCGTATACATGGCGGAATTTTGAGCTTCTCACACCACGGAACCATACCTGAAAAATCACACAACTATAATATAAACACATGGGCGTTGCTGGACTTTTATGGACCATAAAAAGTATCGATCTACTGTCCTACTTAGATTAGATTAAAGACCGATCTCGCTGCTCTATTTTGGATAGTATTTTTTGTATAAATCCTATATATTTCTCAGAGATATGCTGGATTCTACGCGATGTTTTTATTCACCGAGAAGCGTGTGATAATTCGTCAAGATAATTTAGGCTCAAATCTCAACTTGTACGTGGGAAACACATCTTACAAATTAACGAGACTATAACGACCGTCTAAAACTTACATTAGCTTTTGTATGTCAAATATTATTGACTAGCAATCGCCAGCGGCTCCGCCCGCGTCGAACGATTAAAACCGTAATATAGGATAACCTTAAAAGCTAGACATATGCTGTCGCGGACTTTTATTTAGAACTTTTGGGGGGGAACAATTTTGTAATTTGATTTTTTTTAATAACTTTCACCGTTTATTTAGCGAAAGCAAGGTAAGCTTTAAATTATGCCGTTTTCGTAATATTTTTTATTGCTGCTCCTGTCCTAATCTTAGCGTGATGTTATATAGTCTATAACCTTCCTCGATAAATGGACTATCAAACACTCAAAGAATTTTTAAAATAGGTCCAGTAGTTCCTGAGATTAGCGCGTTCAAACAACCAAACAAACAAACTCTTTAGCTTTATATATTAGTATTGATATTCCTGTTAAACAAAACGCCTTAATATGTTCAATCAAGCAATTTAAGGAGCTATTTATTATTGAAGCTCACACAATAAGGGAATATTTTACGTAACACATTGATATTTGGTATATTTTATATTATATATCTATAAACGATATTGATATATTTGGTAAAAAAACATGAATTTCGAAAAACCTTCCACATTTAGCCTATCCACTATTCCACTTTATGAATACAAAACACTTTTTTTGTTTAATTATATTTTAAAGACTCACTTTTCTTATTTCACAACCGATTTTTATACAACATCATAAATCTGATCATGTACTTTCAAAAAGTGAAACCGGAATTTAAATTATAAACATTTTCTATTTCTTGGTATTTTTTAATCGTCGAGTACGGTACGAGTTTACTATTACTTTTTGTGCTTGTGGTATTCTAGGTTTAGCTAATGTTAGGGTTTTTGAATTGTCAATGTGGTATAAATGTAGCATTGTATGCTAAATCTATACCATGGGTGGACAGACAACTGGTGAATATATACTTATATATAATTTCAAATATACACTTAAATACTATACATATACAACAAATTGATTTATAGAAAATGTTGGCCCCCGGCGGGATCGAACCTGCGACCCACGGAGCTAAAGGCTGGATCACTACCGCGCAACTTCAGTACCGAGATAAAAAAATCTCACTAACTTTTAACTAAAACCATATGACGAATCATATGGTTAATCGCATTACTCACAAAATAGAGTAAGCGAGAAGCACAAACAAAAAATTTTCATATCAGCATGGCGATGTGACGATATCTTAGATGATAACTTGACTGAATCACTGAGTCTCGTATCACGCTCTATTATTTAATTGAACTGACAGTAAACGTTTTAGTATATATTCAAGAAATAAATAATTATTAAGGTTAATTTGAAATATTTCCACTTTATTAAATCACGACCCGGACGAAGCCTATTTGAGATGCTACTTAATTCATGCCATTTATTTTTCTTTATTTTATTTATATTAGCCATTTTATATTATCAACTTCTTATGATATTGTATAACGTTTATTGCGTTCCGTTTTTTTCAGTCTAGTTGGCAGAGCCGGTATCCACGTAATTCAGGTGAAGACCGTGCTATAAATTATTTTCATTGGAAACAATTCAATGTATTTTCAATTGTTACATACTGTTGTTACTCTCTTTGAGCACTACAACCCAAAAAATTTACATCGTAATAAATCACGTCAAATTTTTATTTTTGTCTTAAAAACGTTCTTAAGTTTTCGCGGATACTGTATTGAAAAGCGAATTTTAAAATATCTTTGTAAGATTTTATCTAAATATCTTTAACTTTTGATCAAAGGATTGTTCAGTTGAGATGTATTGCTAATTTTTTTTATTAACGAATATCTTTTATTATTCGTCGTGCGGTATCCGGTTAGAATAGACAACCATTTCTCACTCATTTCTTATCGAGGTGTCGTAAAACGCGAGTAAGGTAAGTTGACCCACCGTGTGGGCAGAGTAGAATAGACCACCCTAATTTCTTATCGAGGTGTCGTAAAATACGACTAATGTTAGTTGACGTTAGACAGGCGGCCGGTCGTAAAATACCTAGCCAATTCATATGTCAACATGTTCATAACATGTGCCAACCCCACCCATAGATGATAAGGGCAGGTGAATGATGTGAATAATGAATATCCTATATTATATGATAATACGAAAAACAGTGATATGACTATGAATAATAACCTTTTTTTTAGTAACCTGTTATAACACATCAACTTTCTCACTCTACGGAAGAGAATTAGAGTAACAATGAATTGACGTCGTATAACGTCTGCAGTGAACTGTTTTTTTTTTCTTTTTTAATCATTTAATATTACAGATAGTTATTACAGCTGGGAAAATATGTATGTAATTTATACATAACTAGCGGACTGCCCCTGCTTCGCACGGGTATAAAATATATATCCCATGTCAGTCAGTGTAAAAAAATGATTAAAATCGATCCAGTAGTTTTGATTTATTCATTACTGCCCGTGGTCCGCACGCGTTAAATTTGGAGAAAAACAATTTCCTTTCCCTATACCAAGAAGATTTCCTGCTATTTTTGGAATATCTAAATTCATATAGTACATTTTTACTTAGTTACTTTTACATTTTCCCTATGTATTTTATTTTTACAATTAATTACAGAATGTCTTTAAACAAACTCTTGAAAGAGGGACATAGCTGCTAAAGTCGAAGTGTTATAGGGCGAAGCGCGGCGTCCTCAAGGCATTTTAAATCTGTAATATCTCCGAAAATGTTCACTTAAATTACATGCTGTAAACGGCCATATTGATCTATATTAAATCAACTATTTATTTAAGGTACTTAAATGGATAAGGATTAATGCTGTATTGTATAAAAATTGCTTCAAAAATAAGGCATTATTTTTCGTAAAAAGTAAATGACAAAAAATGCTATAGTGGGTTATCCATAAGAGATAGACATATACCATCGCGGACTTTTCTGTAGACCTTTTCAAGGTGTACAAATACTTAGTACATTATTTTGATAAATCTCGTAGGGTTTAGCCTGCGTTTGCAATGTAAGCGGAAAAAAATGTAATTATTTACAGAAACCTCAAAAATTACAGTATTTCTCTACTCCGTATTGAATGTTATTATACTTACAAACCTTCCTCTGGAATCACTCTATTTATTAAAAAAAACCGCATCAAAATCTGTTGCGTAGTTTTAAAGTTTTATGCGTACATAGGGATAATGCGACTTTGTTTTATAATATGTAGTAACCGAGGTTTACTTAGTATTTTTTTATGAATTAGTTCGATAATGGGCTCCTAATCATAATTTTTGCGGAACGAGGACTTTAGGGGTGATTTTAGATTTAAATTAGGATTAATATTTGATTTTGCCACTTGTAATAGCATTTTGGCTTCTCCAGATTCGGGAGAGGCGAAATTGCTTTACAATGTGGTTAAAGTAGGCATAAGTCGTAGAAAGTAAGGTTAGTTTGTAGTTACTATGGGGGTGACATTTTCCTTGAGAAAAAACCCCAAAAAAAAAGGTTATAACGGAACTTGAAAAAAAAATCAGATTTGAGCCATTTATACTTGAACAGGGTATTCTAATTTTAAAAACTCCCGATTACCCAACTGAGCTATATTATAACTTTGGAAATTAAAGCGAAATTAACCATTGTACTCTAATTATATTATACCAGTTTTCATTTCCTTCAAACATGGATAGAATTAAAAAAAAATCCGTCCTAATCCGCCCGTTAATATATTATATTCAAGCTTTTATTGTGTATAAATTTCATTAATATTGTTCTAGCGGAAAATCCGTGAAAACATAAAATACATATACTTTCGCATTTGTAATATTAGTAAAGATATAACAGATATAACACTAGTTAACACGCTTCGCTGTGGGTTTATTCAATATCGATTAGTAAAGCTTCGATAAAACTCTCACAAAAAATGCACAATTGCATGAAATCCATACACAACTTTTCAAAAATAAATGAAAAATAAATGTCGGTACCCGAATGTTTAATCACAAACTAACTAGTAGATTTTAAACTTTTGCGATTCATACTGATTATTAAATAAACATACGGGTCACATCGCGTTATTACCTTAGTATAAGGTTCTACGTTTCGGCAGAGTTGCATCCACCGTGGTCACGAACTGACTGGAGCGCCGCGGCGTCTTCGTTCCCGAGTACTACAGTCATTATTTTGTTCATCTACCCTCACTTGAACCGCACAATCCATATAAAGTCTGTTGCACACCACACTGATATTATGACTGAACGCGATGTGACCCGTATGTTTATTTAATAATCACAAACTAACTGTTATTATTCTCTGTTTGTTCAAGATATAAGCTAAATTAAATGCTGTTTATACTCGACATTAAGGTTAGGAATACCCTAATTGCTTTAATAGGCATCATCTGTATGAAACAAAGTCTATTCTTTATGAAATTAACGACTAAGCCTACGTGAGTACACTAGAGGTGTGGTAATGAACACCATTGTTGGAATATTTTTCTCAGCGACGTCGAAAAACTTGTAGAAACTTGACAGAGTAAATGATTATACTTTTGAACGTATTGTAAAATATAACCTGGTTGCCGAGCCTTGCTCGGTAATATTTTACAAAATCAAAAAAAAGAAACTCCAAAAAAAATAAAAAGAATAATAGGGTAGGTGGGCCTCGATCCTAGGTATTTTAATTTCTAGAGACTGCCCGTTCCCCGAATAAGCTACGCTGACTTGACAGTTTTCGGCAAAAATAGTGTTTTATATATTCAAGTTTAATTTTGTATTTTTTATGCCCAAAAAAAGGGATAAAACGATTTTTGTTTAATAAAACCTGGCTAGATCGATTTTTTCCCCTTCTGCATTGGCCCACTCGCAAGGTTAATCTATATTTGTATTCGTATACTTATATATCATGAATTATTTATCTATAGTATAATAGTTATTGTATAATCTGTGCAAAACATGTCGAGGGCGAATAAGGTCGCCAATGCGATGGACAAAAAGACGGTTTGGATTGTTTTAGTTCGTGTAATAAGGCGTTGGCCAAATGAAAGTGATAGACCTAAAAATCGCTTTATGCTGTTAATGACCGGTCTTCTAAGAGTGTTATAAAGAAACAGTAAATTGACTATAATAAATAATAGCCAGTTTAGTATGTAACAAAAAAATACATAAAAAAAATTATATAGATATAAATACAAAAATATTTTATTTGAAGATGTCAAATATAATTTAAAAAAAAAACAAAACAAAATGTAACAATCAGCTATGATAATTTACAATTAGTTTGTAGTTATTACATTATCTAATAGATTAACTGTTAGTTATAATATTATCACTTATCTCCCATAGCTATATGCGATATACAGTCACGCTAAAATAATTTTAGTCAGTTCTTATTTTTTAAAAGGTGACTAGTAATTTGGGTTACAAATTACTAGTAATCTTGTTTACCCCTCCAGATAAGCTAAATGCTTGTGTTAGGGGTGGGTTCACATCGGTAGTATAATGGCCGGGATTCGAACCCACGACCTCTCGATCGCAAGTCCGTTACTTTAACCATTCCACTACCGCGTAGTACCGAGTAATTAGTAATAAATAGTAGTTTTCTAGTTATTAAGGGGTATAACGCATAAAATAAAGAAAAGCAACTGGCACATGCACAAAGTATGATTAGAAAACATATCGGCAGAAAACAAAATTCCCTATACAAAAATCTTTAATATTTAAATGAGTCAATCTTGTATGTATATATATTTTCGCAATCTCGGAAACGGCTCCAACGATTTTCCTGAATTTCAACATGTAGGGGTTTTGGGGAGAAAAATCGATCTAGTTAGGTCTAATTTAAAGTAAAAATTTCGTTTTATCCCTATTTTTGGGCATTAAAAAATACTAAATATTACATTGTATATAAAACACTATTTTTGCCGTCAATTGTCAAGTCAGCATAGCTTATTCGGGGAACGGGCGATCTAGTGAAATGAAAATACTTAAGATCGAGCTCCACCTACCAAATTATTTTTTCTTGTTTTTTGAAGTTTTGTCTTTTATTTTGTAAAAAATTACCGTGCAAAGTTCGGTCAACCAGGTACTAGAGTTTTATATGAACAACTTTTGATAATTAATTAAATAACTTTATAAGACAAAGTTCCTCACCGCGATGTTCGCGATTTACTCAAAAGCTACCGAACGGATTTTCCTGTAGCTTTTACCAACAGACAGACTTATTTACGACGATGGTGTAAGTGTATTATTTGTCAACAAATGGTTTACATAAATGACTTGGAATATGACGACAATCAATGAAAATTTCGGAACTTCAAGTTGCCTGAGAGCTTTCATCGAAAATGCTACCTTATTGAAATCCTACCTCATTTCTAACCGAGGTGTCGTAAAAAGCGACTAAGGTAAGTCGAGCCGCCGCGTGGAATCCGGCTGAGTAGTATAGACCACCCTAATTTCTTATTGAGATGTCGTGAAATACGACTAAGATAAGTTGACGTAAGGCAGGCGGCCGGACATGTTTACAACATGTTGTACCGACCCCACTTAAGAGTGGGATAAGGGCAAGAGGATGATGAGAATGGTTGGCATATTTCTCCTTTATAATAGTTATATTATACTAAAATATATCTATATCTATCTGACTTTCCGTATCGATTTAAACTTATACTATCAAATAAAATATGTGTAAAAAAAATAATAACAATAAATGCAAATAGCATGCAAACTTAAATACTCTAAATTAAAAAAAAAAGATGCGCCTGTACCTGTGAGTTTGTCATCTCGTCGCCACTACTCTGGTGCGATTTCAAGGCATGCACTACATAAGATTCACACTCCAAAAACTATGAAACACAGTTTGTGCATTTTACAATACATAATATTTATGTAAACAAGGTACTGAAAAATTTAGGCGCCCACAACATCACGAGCTGCGAAATAAACACTGAAAATTTTAAAAGAACAAAAAACAAATGAAAGGCATATCACAGCGCTAAATAAAACGAAGTGCAAATTAAGAGTAACAATACGTAATAGCCTCTACATGACAGTGAACACTTAAGCAATTCAAAACTATTCGTATGTGATTGTTGCTGATAGACGCGTGCGTCGAGTGGCGAGCGAAAAAAAAGTGAAATGTTACTACTGTATAGTCACTGATGCTGGGAGAAATTATACTCATTGTGTGCTGCAGCGATAGACAGTATATCAATTAAGTACAATTTACCTAAAACATTTTTGTTGTGTAACATGGTTTATGTAATCACAGTTTATATTACTTTCAAAAATGCATATGCAAATTTTGTGCTGAATGTTGTTAAATTTTTGCTTGAAAGTCACTAAACAATTACTATTTAAAGATATTTTATGATAATTGCCTAAATGATCGTGCAATATAGATTTTTGTTACCATCATTTAAAATTGAATGATGATTAGTTTAGAAAAACAGTCTTAAAATCTGCTATATTGTATGGATCAGAATATTGGGTAATGAAAAAGACGGATGAAAGAAGAGTGCATGCAAATGATATGAGAATGTTAAGTTGGATGTGTGGTGTGTCAAGATTGGATAAAATACAAAATGAATATAAAAGGAAAAGAAAGTTATGCCTTTTATAGAAAAGGCAAGAGGTGCAAGTTTGGGATGGTATGGACATGTAATGAGGGATGAATATCATGTGACCGAACGACAGTTACATATAAATGTGGATGGATATGTGACTAGAGGGAGGTCTAAACAGAGATGGTTGGATTATGTTAAGTGTGAGATACATATAAAAGGCATAGCAACAGAGTTGATGAACAATGGAAGAGAAAATCCTTTTGTGGTGAGATAAGGCCTTGGATAAACTCTTGTGTGTGGGATAATGGCAGAAAAAGAAAATGATTAGTTTGAAAAAAGTAGAAAGGAATAAGCTAAGGATGTAAACTGATTTATAGTGTATTTAGTGAGTAACTAATATTTATACATATTTTAAAAATAATAAAGCTTTTATTTTTTATTTATAGCCCAATGTCTACTCCTATATCCAATGCTTGAAATAACAAGTACATACTTTAAAAAAAGTTTAAAATGGTCATTCTGAAATCAGATACAAAAAATGCAAAAAACTTAGGCTGATAAGATAAACATTAGTCAAATGAGATTTATATGAGTAGATATTATTCCATAATAGAAAAAATGGCAGAATTATTTAAATTGTTCTTTTGATATAAATTTTATTATTTAAAAATATGCATTGTGCAAAAATATAACAATAAAGAAAATGCTTTTTATACATGTTTTAACAAGAAAAGTGATGTAGTGTGGTGTTCAAAATTCAAATTCAAAATGAAATACTATGTTTCATGAAATACTATCACACATGAAATACTTCAGAAATGTGTCCTGGGTAATAAATTGTTTACTATTAATGACAATGGTAAGCAATATTTGAATACACATTCGAGAAATTATGATGTATCATCTATCTATTTATTTATTTTAACAAGTTATAAAAATAAATCTGTATAGAAGATAAATAGTTACTACTTTCTTATTTGATTAACTTGTTAAATTGTTTATGTATTACCTAATTGCTGTGCAGTGTGGAAATTAACCTGTACCAACTCTGATAAAAATATAACACACAATATAACAATTGTATTGAATTCATTTAGCATTAAATATATAATTAGTAAAGTAATTAATACTTAACATGTAGGACTCTTGAATTTCTAAACATTATTAAACAATTTTGTACAGTTACTCACATTTGTTTTACCACCTTACTGAATTCACACCTCTTACACAAATTAAACTGGTTTCACAGAGTAATAGGCATTTTGAAATTAGAACATAAGGCAACATAATTCAAGAAAAAAGAAAGTGATAACTATAAGTGTCACTGTTCTATATATCTTTGTATTTTTTTTTATTTATTAACTATATCTTTGTAGTTTAGGTAATGTTTTATTGATCTTGTGAAATTCAATTTGCTTAAAATACAATAATATCCACACAAAAGACTTCATAAAAATAATATAAAATTTAAGAATTTATTAAATATTAAAATGAATTTAGAAACTTACTAGGAAAAAAAAATTCAATTTGTCAATTATATTCTGCTAACGATTTAAAAATTACACTGATTTATTTACCATTATTACCACAATGAAATCAGTTATATTTCAGATACTGTTGTTAAAAGATTGAATATTTATACAAAATATTTAACATTTGATTCAAGCAAACTTTAACCAGATATTAATGATTCTGTGATATTCTAATATAAAAAGGTGAATTAAATATGTGTAGTGTAAGAAAATTAACGTTCAATAGAAAATTTCCATTAATTTTATTTGAATTTACTTACTATTTTGGAGAAAAAGGAGGATATTAAAAATGCGGAATAAAAAATATATACAGCTAACATTTATATTTCTACTCTGTCTATTACATAATAAATATAGTGCAATAACAATTATAATGAAACTATATGCCTTTGTATTGAACGTCGAAGTGTATAGGAAATTATTAGAGTTCAAAGCGACAAAATTACTTAGCGATAAATTACATGAACAAAGTGTTCGTAATTTTATCAGTAGGCACTTACCTTTGCGGCAGGCTTATTACACGCCCTTACATCTACCAATGCTGTACCTTTGGCTGGGCTCTTCTCAGTTATTATATCTAAACAACTAATTTCTCTTATCATATCATCCTTTACCGGAGGCATATCCTGTAAAGAGCACAAGTCTGGGAATGTAGACAATAATTGGACTAAAAGTGAATCTGAGTAACTTTGATATTTGCGCTGTTATGCAGGTGTTACAAAAACATGTATTTAAGGTTCAAACAAAAGCAGCATTACTGCATAAATCATGAAATTACTATTCACAGGATTCGCATCACATCACGAACAAAAAAATCGAATCAGTTTTTTTAAACTTGCTTCAGCACAGATTATTAACTTAATATTACCATAGATAAATAAGTAGGAGACTTTGTATACTCAAAAAACCTGATTAAATTAATATATTGAATAACTTGCTTAACGGCTCAAAATTACATGGAGTTATTATTTTTATAAAATTGGCTCAAGTACAAAATTATAGACTACTTCGAAATATCAAAAAGAAGATTTTCGGCTGTTACGAATAAGCCAATCTTTAAATAGATGGCGTTAGAGTCAACTAACGTAGAACTAACCATGAACTAAAATGAATAATATTTCTCTTACATGATGTACATACATAAGTTATACATATTTATTATTTTTGCGTTTAGTGGTTAAATTGTTTACTTTTAACGAATGATTACGTTTAAAAAACTGCTATTATAAGTCAGCAATCAAATAATTTAGGTATAGAATAAGGCGTTACTTTGCGGGGATCCATGATACAATAGTAATAATGAAAATTATTTTGCTATAATCCGCGATGATTTTTTTTCACCAATCACATTTTTGCTTTTTCTCAGTTCATTAGGATATAAAGTAATGAAAAATTTGTACTTTAATGTGCGATAAAAGCAATATATGTCATGCTAAATGTAGTGTATTACTGTTCTTATACCTGATATTGCAGGATTAGTAAAAACTTACGAAACATCATACCAACTACCAAGTATCAAACACCAATTAAACAAAACTAATGAGAATGTTATTGTGCTATAATCCGCGATTTTATTGCGGTAGTAGTTTTGTATTATGGACCTCCGCAAAGTAACGCCTAATTCTATAAATTAAACACCAATAACACAAAAATATATAAGCACTTTCATATTTACTACCACAATTTCAGCAATACCTAATTTTGCATTTGAGTCAAGATATTTTCTTTTATCGGGAATTATTGCAATAAATATTTCTTTGGAGTTTTAAAGTTCCCTATGATGTCTTACATAAAAAACACTTACATAAAAAAAACAATACTATTATGTTATAGTATTAGGCGTATTGCTCCCTGTTGAAGGTCCATTATACAAAAGTAACGAGAGGTAATATTTTAGATTTTTTGCAGTAACAAATCTTACAAAATATGTCTATCATACGTGTCATCTTCACTGTTTAGTTATGAATTTATCTTTACTTGTGCAGAATCAGCTTCATTCATAATATATGTGTGCGACATCGTGCAATCGTGAAACGAGTTAACAATTCAAGAACCATTCCGATCAAACCGCAACCAGTTGAGTACGATACTTTAGTGCGCGTACTTGTGCCTACTATATATAAAAACATACATCAACACAATGGTTAAAATACATAACTTTGGCGCTGGGCCGGCTAAGCTACCCGAAGAAGTGAGCAGATATTCCTTCTATAACAAAATATTGTTTTTGTATTAATATTCTTAATAGTGTGTGCTCTTTGTAGGTTTACGACATTATAAGAAATGAACTAACAGACTTTGATGGAACGGGAATTAGCTTATTGGAAACGAGTCACCGTTCACCTACTTATTTCAAATTGAATAAAGAAGTCCAAGATGTTGTGAAGAGATTATTGTAAGTTCCTGTTAAATTAAGTCACTATTATTTATTTATTCCGCAGTATTTATCATATTTTGGCCAATTTTATCTCACGAATTATTTATACTTAATACATGTCATAAGTAGGTACATTTATGATTTATACTCTGTATTACTAGCAAGAAATGTTTGTTTTAAAAGCTCTAACTTAAACTTTTTTTATGACAGCTACATATATCCCACTAATATTACTCATAAATATATAATTTTTGATTTGGTCGTATAGATGTTTATTACTTAATTATACAAAAGCGGGTTAACAGTTTTGATGAAATACATATAGACAGAATACAAATATCGTACCGCTAGTAAGATATTATATGCATTTTACCCCGGTATTGAACTACGTTGACAAAGTTGCGTGAACAAGTTAGTGTGACGCCATACATAATATCTTCACGATCATTACGATTCTTCAATTTTATTTATCTGATATTAACCTATCTATTTGTTTGGTTTTATGCTGAAGGTCAACCAGTTTATTGAACCTCAGATTATAGATAAGACTTTATAAGTTAATATTTTTATATCTATGAGTATTTATTAGGTAAGCGAATCGTTGTTCATATTTTTAATTAAACAAATGGTTTTGATAAGTAATTGTTTTTATACGTTAATTGTAAACGGTTAATTTCAAAAATAATGTTGGCGTTACGTTGAACGCTGTAATCTAAATTATATTTTTACGTATCTCTTTCTTTTTATCGAAATAAACAACAAAAGGCGCACCACAGATCTTGAGAAATCTAAATATTTAGGGTAATACTTATTTTATTTTCGAACGAGCGATTTTAATATGTTTAAAGACTCCTAAACTAACCTCTATGTCCCGAATGAACTTGCGTACTTGTTTATTTGAAAGTGTGTCGTAATTAAATGTTTATAAAAGTAATTAAATGTTTTTCCCCGATACAGAAATCGATAAACTGACGCCGCATACCATCGGCTGAGTAGAATAGACCACTCATTTATCTTCGAGGTGTCGTAAAAGGCGACTAAGGTAAGTCGACCCGCCGTGTGGGATCCGGCTGAGTAGAATAGACCACCCTCATTTCTTACCGAGGTGTCGTAAAAGGCGACTAAGGCAAGTTGACCTACCGTGTGGTATTCGTTTAAGTACAATAGACCACCCTCTTTCTTACCGAGGTGTCGTAAAATACGACTAAGGTAAGTTGATGTAAGGCAGGCGGCCGGTCGTAAAATACGTAACCAAATCATGTCACAACATGATTCTAACATGTTGTGCCGACCCCACTTAGAGTGGGATAAGGGCAGGAAGAACACAGAAATCGTTACTGCACCTTCAGTATGATTGTCTTAGAATTTGCAATTGTCTAGGTGGTTAAATAAACCTTGCAAAACGTAGCTATTTTTATTTCTTTATAAAATAATTTGAATTTACATTTCTATTAATTTAATTCTATTAATTTAAACCTTCATACAATTCTCATTCAAGTATCTTATATGAAAATCATGTTTCAGTTAGTAGTGTAGTATCGTTTTTTAATAGTAGTGATGTCCAAAGAAATTTTTGGACTTTAAGCTATTATTGAGTCCAAAAATATCTTTGATTTTTAAATTAATACTACATACTAACAAATTGTCATAACTTTTTATCTTTAGGGATATACCAAGCAATTACAAAATTTTGCTCTTATCGGGAGGTGGACAAGGACAGTTTGCAGGTGTTCCGTTAAATTTGATTTCTCGGACAGGAACAGCTGATTATGTGGTTACAGGTAATTTTATTTAAAAAATTACTCGAATATATTTTACACAAAAACGTGTTACGTTTTAAAATTGTGTATGTATAAATCATGCTTTAATATTTCTTTAATTTGCTAACAAGAAAATCTATTGTGATCATCACATTTGTTATTTTTAACGCATTATATAATGTCTCTTAATTTTTTATATCTAGGTTATTAGTACACACTACAAAAGCATTATATTAGATATTAAAAGTGAATTTCGTTCAAAAATTAAAACCAAAACCAAATTAATTCCGTATAACTCATTTAACAAACAAAACAATAAAAAATACAATTTGGAACGGGGATCCGAACATTCGGTAGTGTAGCAATAATATAATCATATTTCATATATACTCATTGGTCTACGACGGAAAACCGAGAGGTTTAATAGATGTAAAATAATTAGGATGACAAGCGCGTTTTGTGACTCGCAAGTGTTTGCAAAATTTTAACGGCCATTTTCTCCAATAAGGGACTGTTATGTCTGTAAGTAACAAGCTGTTAAAGAGGGCCTTATTATGGATGTGTGATAAGTTGTTATAAGAGTCACTGACGTAATTGTATTATTGGGTATAAAGCAAGCGATGGTTTAGTATGTTGAGGAAGGAAAATATTTGTTTTTATAACATGTTATTGTTGTGAATTACCTGAATCCTATTGTCGTTGGTACTAAGTAAATAATTAGGTATATCTACTCATAGAACCAGTTATAACTAATATAAGAACAGTAATGTCTTTAGAAAATACGAAGTAAAAAATACTCGGTAATTATCTACAGGTTTATGCTATAAAAATCTTATTTTCATTACAAACTTTTTCAATGGTAAAAACTAAAATAATGATATTCGTAATATTTTTTCGGTATATTCCGCGATAAAAGTAGATAGAAAATATAAGTAATGATAAATTTTGTATGTATTATCCATTTTCACACATACAAGATTCGTAAAAACTCATGTACTAAAAACCTTTACCACACTACACTAGCACTGCACGCATTCACTAACACAATCTCAACAATCTTAACGCCTTGTTAACGCAACCATAATCAGAAGATAGGCTCCACGATAAAATCATAAAGCCCAATTCTTTAATTTGATTGGAAAACATGGATGAAATTTATGTTTAGATCAATATGGGTCTAAAATCTACATCTTAGCACAGTTTTGGGAGCTTCACTGTAGACTAAGTAACTTTTAATATATTATATTATAACCGTTTTTTGATATTCAAGGAGCATGGTCCGCAAAAGCAGCAAAGGAAGCAAAAAAATATGGCAAAGTGAATATGGTTTTGCCTCCCACAGACCGCTATGTGGATATTCCGGACCAGTCCACTTGGAACCTTGATCCTAATGCCTCATACGTTTACATCTGCACAAATGAGACTATTCATGGTAAGTAATAATTTGTTTACGAGATAAAATTACAAAATGCTTTTTATTTTGAAAAGGATATTTTCTTTTTGGAAAGATTTGGTATATAATGCAAATGATAAATACATTGCTACAATGCTTATTTTGTTATTCATTTTATCGAACTATTTTGTTACTGAGTTCATAGTATTGTTTACAATATAATTAAATATTCAATTTCATCATCTGCAATAACAATTTTTATCGGACATTATTTATTTGCGATATCTTGAGATATCGTTATGGTAAACAATTTTTTGTGTGTACAATAAAAATACAAATATGCTATTTTTATAAAAACTTGTTTGTTTTAAAACTAAATTAGCCACTTGTGTTATATAAATGTTTTGTAATTGAAAGATCATAAAATGGTAATTTTTAATGAATTTTATTTTTTACCGCTCTAGACCATATTTGGTTCTATAAACGATAATAGGTACATTTTTCGATTTGAATCAATCAAACTTTTATTTAATATTTATTAAATAGAAGTGTAGTGTGTATAACTTATTGTAATTTAGTAACATGGAAAGTAAAAAGGCACTGAAATTATCCCCATTATATATTATGTTGGTGATAATTTTAGTATGTACTGTATACTGTTTTTCTATGTAACGTATTATATTAAATTTTGTTGTTATTTAATTTTTATTATAGTAAACAGTTTTATCAGGGCATACATATTGCACTAATTCCAGAAAATAGACACTGGGTAGATTTTTCGACTGTATAATATTAATAGTTGCATTAAATTTAAGGTTAAATATTTCGGTTAAACTCCATGTTTTCCGGAACAATATAACTGTTTCTACGAATTTTTGAATGATAGGTTTAAAATACATTACAAATTATCTGTTTATTTCAGGTATCGAGTTCGATTCCATACCAGATACCAAAGGAGTGCCTTTGGTAGCTGATATGTCATCAAATTTCATGTCCAAGAAAGTTGATGTCTCTAAGGTAAGTAGGTAGAAAAAAATCATTATATAAGATTTTTGTAAGAAACAGATATCGTTATTTCCACATCTCCTCTCCGCTTAAATGAGGATAACTGATTGGTGGTTAAAACGTATCTTCTCTATTCGCCGCTTTGGTGGAAACCGGGCCTTAAAGTTAAAAAAGGTATGATACTTTATTAATTATCAAACTACAGAATACCCTGTGTGTTAACTATTGGTATATAGAACTAATAAATCAGTTTGAAATTAGTTTGGCGTAATCTATGGCGGTGCTCAGAAGAACATTGGCACTGCTGGTGTGGTGCTTGTGATAGTGAGGGAGGATCTTCTCAATCAAGCGCTTCCAATTTGTCCTTCGATACTGGACTGGACAGTTAATAGCAAAGCTGACTCCATCCTTAACACGCCGCCAATGTTTGCGTAAGTTTTCATTTATGGCTTAAAAATTGATTATTCAAAAGATTGACGATTCAAAAGCACTGGAAACTGTCTACTTAAATGAAATATATTTTGCCCTTTACTTTTTATACCTTACTAGTAGTCCGGCCACGTGTTCAAATTCCCCTCGAAATTTATTGATTCATTCGTCATTGCAAGTTAAAATAAGCTTCGATTGCCACCAAACTTAACAAGTTTTTCCGCTAGGTCAATCAATCGATCGATAAAAGATTGTCTGAAAATTTTATTAAAATTCACAACTACAATCTCTTTTATAAATATAGATTATAAGCTTAATTTTTGAACTAGAAATATCCAGCGGCTCCGCTCGAATGGAAAGATTAAAACCGTAATATAGTATTTTGATAACCATAAAAATGGTTAAAGTGGGTTAACCTTAGCCTAGACATATAGCTAGACATATAACTAGACATATAGCTACCTTAGGCTAGACATATTCTGACGCGGACTTTTATTTAGAACTTTTAGAGGGGAACAATTTTGTAGTACATGATTTTTGAATAACTTTCAGTGTTTACTTAGTGCACGCAAGGAAAGTTTTATATTTTACCGTTTTCGTAATATTTTTTATTGCTGCTCCTCTCCTGTTCATTCATTAAAATGTATATATGTTATGTATGGGGCAAAAGAAGTTTAAAGCTGGGGTGCGGTCGAAAAGGTTGGGAAACACTGTTCTAGAGATGAGAAAGCCCAAAAATGCCCGTAAGTGGGGCAGTAATCAGGATGTTTAGAATTAGTACTAGTTAAAACGCGCATGAAATTATCAACTAACGTTATCTATTAAAAGTGGCGTTAAACTACTAGACCATAATAGTACGTTAAATCTAAAGATAAATAAGATTAAATAAAAATAATTCAAAACGAAAACAATCGCTAGGTATAATATTCGCTTGCGCGAATATGTAAGTCATAATGTTCAATAAATGCTACATAAATTTCATTCTGCCGCGCGTTATCCGGCTGAGTAGAATAGACTACCCTCATTTCTTACCGAGGTGTCGTAAAGGGCTAGTAAGGTAAGTTGAACCGGCGTGTGGTATCCGGCTGAGTAGAATAAACGATTCATATTTCTTACCGAGGTATCGTAAAAGGCGACTAAGGTAAGTTGACGTCAGGTAGGCGGCCGATCGAAAAATACGTAGCCAGATCATGTGGCAACATGTGCCGACCCCACTTTAAGAGGCCGTTACTTTTAATTCATGTTTTAGAATATTTTTTTATATATTAGTATACCTATATTTTATTTCATATTAATATTTTAGTATCTACGTGATGGGAAGAGTATTGCAATGGATTGAAAGAAAGGGGGGTCTAGATAAGATGGCAGAATTGGCCACAAAGAAATCATCCTTAATTTACAACATTATTGAAGAGTCCAACGGCTTTTATTACGCTCCAGTAGCTAAGAATGTAAGAAGCAAAATGAACATCCCATTCAGGATTGGTTCACCGACTGGTGATGATGCACTTGAGAAAGAATTCTTAAAAGGCGCAGAAGCTTTACAACTTATTCAGCTAAAAGGACACAGGTAAACAAGATAAATTCTTTTAAAAAGCTTCTAACAAAATTTCATGTCCCTATTAACCGTTGGGGAGTTCCCTCGTGTGGAGCCAATCCTGGCAGTAGTGTCAGGTCATGCTTATCATAAACATGCAGTGCTTGCGCGCTCGCCCTTGCATCGTGCATCTTGGTGTTAAAAAAGTTGTTAGTACAAACAGCTTCCATACTGATATTATAAATGTCTTTTACGTTGTCACGGCTAATCTGCTGAACCAATATTGATGAAATTTGGCATAATTAAAGCTTATAGACTAGGGTAAAATATGGGCTAAAAACCTCGTTTTTCTTTCGGGAACAGGAAAAAACTAATATTGCATTATTGATGTTACTTAAGTTGGCTTAAGTTGGCGTGACAGAATGGCAGGAACCACTAATAATAAAAATAAACGTAACATCGAAATGTTTTAGTAAATAAAAGTTTACTAAATACTACGATAAGTTAGAATTTGCTTATATTTAAACAGTAGGTACTCTACATAAGACCAAATACTAGTTATAAACAAGAGGTTTTTCTGTGATCTTCAAATCGCATTGGACATAAACTAGGTCCTTGGGAATATAATAAATTCCTCAAAAACTATGTAAATGTTGGGTTTTAGATATAAAAGGGACTGCCGGTATAACTTACTTAAGACCAAGGGAACTTAAAATAATCATATAAATAAGATAAAATGCCTATATTTTTGACAACTATGTATTTGTTTACGCTACGCCGTGTGGTATCCGGCTGAATAAAAAATAGTACCACCCTCATATCTTACCGAGGTGTCGTAAAAGGCGACTAAGGTAAGTCGACCCGCCGAGTGGTATCCGGCTGAATAGAATAGTACCGCCCTCATATCTTACCGAGGTGTAGTAAAAGGCGACTAAGGTAAGTCGACCCGCCGAGTGGTATCCGGCTGAATAGAATAGTACCACCCTCATTTCTTACCGAAGTGTCGTAAAAGGCGACTAAGGTAAGTTGACCCATCGCGTGGTATCCGGTTTAGTAGAATAGACCACCCTCTTTCTTACCGAGGTGTCGTAAAATACGACTAAGGTAAGTTGACGTCAGACAGGCGGCCGGTCGTAAAACGCAGCCAAATCTTTATAACACGTTGTGCCGACCCCACTTAGAGTGGGATAAGGGCAGGAAGATGATGTAGTTGTTTACGATATTCTTAAGTACAATATATATAATATCAATGATTTTATTTATTTATTGCTTTTCCCAATACATCTGATACGCTGATTAATATAAGTTCAAAGTAAAATTTTGTAGATTTTTTTTAAATTTATCGATTTCAATGCGCTTTACTAACCTATTAAAGTAGTATAAATTAGTATTTAAGTTGTATATCAAATTATAGGGACGTGGGAGGAATTCGTGCTTCAACATATAATGCCGTCACGTTGGAAGAAGTAGAAACTTTGGCCAGCTACATGAAAGAGTTCTTTAAGAAGCATGCTAAATAAATTAGAGCCGAAAGTTTACTTTAATATACTAAGAAAAATTTCCAGAAACTTCCTATACTTATATATAAAGACTTGTATTGGCTTTAGAGATAAGATTAAAGAACGTTTTGCAATGGTAAGTCTGTATGTTTTTAACATTTTTTCAACAGGATAAGTTTTGAATTCTCTATATGTTTTTTGTTGCATTTATCTTTTATAAAGCTTAAGAGTGTTATTGTATAATAAAAACATTTCTTTCTACAAGAATTGGCTGTGTAAAATACTAATAATTATGTATTTACGAATATTGCGAAAAGATTTAAAGACTTTTTAATACTTCTTAAGTATTTTTTCTAAATAAATGAATTTTTATATTATTTTATTGTTTCATTATAATTAATTAAATCGCTAAATTACTGGTAATTAAAATTACAAGATTCTGCCCGGGTCGTCTATATGATCTTTTCGACTGAGACAAAATGCCTATGTTAGTCTCTAGTCCTACAAAATTAAATAAACAAATAAATATATGGGACATTTAAACACACAATTGTCCGTCCCCATAGCAAGTATAAGTACCTAATACTTGCGTTATAACCGACAACTAAATATATACACATATAATTTTAAATAAAAACATATATGTATATTTAAATACATAAGTACATCCAGAATGAAAGAACTAACAAATTAGAAAAAGTTTAAGTATTTAGAAAATGTTGGCCCTCGTCGGGAATCGAATCCGCGTCCTGCGGAACTGAAGGCAGGCATCTGCAACCCGAACCAGTAGGTCAGTCAATGAATACAAATAATGAGTTAATAATATTCTAATTTATAAGTATGTCTTGTATAAGTAAATCAAAAATCATATTTTATTGATTGGAATGTTACTGTGACCTTTTTGAAATCATTTTGTTTCGCACATGACCTGTTTATAAAAGGACTAGGACGTAATGGAAAAAAAATAAAACAAATTTTATATAATGTTAATTTATTTTTTTTGTAAAAAATATTACTGTTAACGTAATTACTAATGTGGTAATCGTTGTGATGGAATATAAACCACGCCATTGTTGAGTATTTAACAATTTTATAATATCAGTGGTTAAGGTAAAAATTTGTATTTTATTTCATAAATTGTAAAAGAATTAAGTTCCTGTATAAAATTATTATCATGCTTATTAAATAATCACTTAACATACGTAATATAAAACATTCTTTACATTCTTTCATAATATACACCCACACATTTTTACATAATTGATATAAAATACATTAAGTACAGTCCGGTTTATAATACAAAAAAATAATTTGACTTAAAATATCGACACAACTCATATTTGAACACTGCTCTCGCAATGCCAGTGTCTAAAGCTAAATCGGAAATTAAAAATAAAATTAAAACTAACATATATCTGAGGTCTACCATAAATATACAATTACTTAAAACGCATATTTACATCTTTGTTATAAGGTATAATCTATACTTATAATAAATCTGTAGAGAGGTCAATTCTGTAACTGGAATATATTTCCAAAATAACTATCAGGGGGTGATTAGGGATCGATACTGATGCCAAAAATGCAATCAGTAAAAATTTTGTCTGTCTGTCTGTCTGTCTGTCTCTCTGTCTGTCTGTCTGTCTGTCTGTCTGTCTGTCTGTCTGTATAACCGTTATAGAAACAAAAACTACTCGACGGATTTTAACGAAACTCGGTACAATTTTTTTTCATACTCCTGGGCTGGTTATAGTATACTTTTCATCACGCTACAATCAATAGGAGCAGAGCAGTGAAGGGAAATGTCGGGAAAACGGGAGAAGTTACTCCATTTTTTAAGCTTCCGTCGCGTGTGCAACCTTGATGGTTAAAGCTACGCAGAAATCATGTATGACGGAAATGTTTTCCTTAAAATTATATAAAAAATATCCCACGACAGCATATGTCTATCTTTTATGGTTGACTCACAATAAGACGTGTAACTCCCGATAGCTTAGCAGTTCGAAGCTTTCTGGTTATATTTGTCTACTCCTACGTTTATATCACTCTCAATCATCCCTAAATTAAAAAGTGAATAGTATTAACCATTGTATAAAAAAAGAATAATTGAAATCGGTATAGAAACACCAAAGTTATACATGAAATACGCTAATAATAAGCCATCGCGCGTGAATACTGAATCATGCTATAGGGATTATCACTACATAGTATAAAACAAAGTCACATTCTTTGTTTGTCCCTATATCCCTATGACTGCTTAAATCTTTAAAACTACGCAACAGATTTTGATGCGGTTTTTTTTAATAGATAGAGTGATTCAAGAGGAATGTATAATAACATTCAATATGGAGTAGAGAAATACTGTAATGTTTCTAATGTGATGTCGTAAATAATTACTTTTTTTTCTTTATAATTAATAATTACTTTGATGTTAGATATAGCAGGAAATCTTCTTGGTATAGGGAGAGTGGAATTGTTTTTCTTCAAATTTAATGCGTGCGGGCCACGGGCAGTAATGAATAAATTAAAACTACTGGATCGATTTTAATATTTTTTTTCACTGAGTGACATAGGCTATATATTTTATACCCGTGCGAAGCAGGGTAGGCCGCTAGTTTGTATTAAAGTTAACAATGTAATGTTATATTTTTTTTTCGAAAAATTCGAAACCCCAACAAGACTTGCTTTTTTTTGGCAATCGTCTAAAATTATTTTGAGCATTTATTCTCGTTGATTATAATCTCAGAACATCAACACAATCACTGTTTGTGGCAAAAACAATCTATAATCGCTAAACATTCTACGAATTTTGCTATTGCGCTTAACGTGATTTGTGACATACAAAATATATTTGGTGGGCCTGCAATTTGAAACAGTGAGTGTGTTAATTGACGTGCTTTGTAGAAATTAAAACTAATCGTAAAGCTAGAAGAGTATAAGGTTCTATCAAGACAACTATCGGTAATACAATAAACTATATCGTAGTTTGCATTGGTTTGAAGAATACCGAGAGTTGACATAAATACGTTAAGTATTATGTAAGTTTGACCAGAATTAGACAACATGTAGTTCTACGCTGTTTATTGACCCTCGCTGTCGCTGTCACTCTTATCTGAAATGTTACAATCATATTATTATTGCATCATTGTTTTATTATCGTCGTGCATATTGTTGTTACGGTATGAATAAACATAAATAATCTGTGTTCTTAACACGCTAAATTTTTAAAATCACATTACATTTATAAATCTATGCCCATGAAATTGGGGTTTTGTACAGTTTTTAAAACCGGGGTAATAAATGGATGGGTATCGAAACTTAATTGACATGCTATAAGGAGTATGTATCTTTATTAGATTGTTATTGTAGATTTAGACTAAATATGGCGTAAACCTCACGTGCGTTGCCCAAATAGTGCTGAAATAAATTGGATTGCGCGATTGACCTTTTCATAAAATCGGTCCTGCTTAGTGGTACCATATATCTGGGCTAAATGAAATATAAATGGAATGAGCAAAAGTCTTCCTGTGCATTGAAGAACAATGTCAAAATTGTAGAATAAATCCATATCCATATCCAATTATTAACTTTAACGCACAATATACTTTAAAGTGAAGCATGAAGAATATTTATATGACCCAAAGAATTTATCCACGAAAGTATAAGATAAATGTTCAAACTACAAAAGCTATGCATGGCACGTGAAATAGCTGCAAATAAAAAGAAATGAAAGTGCGCACAAATCTAAGTGCCCCGAATACCAACCTTTCTTACCAGGATACGCGTGCCTTTTTAATCTGTCGTATAAATCTTCCTTTGTTCCATAGATGCTGGCATTCGACCGCGCTAAACTATTCATTTTTCCATTCATTCCATTATGCAAACTCTCTTTCATATACGTTTCATTGTAGAAGTTGGGCATCTCCCAGCCATCTTCTTCGTCGTCGTAATAGTGGGCATATGTAGAATGGTGGGATGGGGCAATTGATTCTGCGTAGGGCGTATGAGCACCGTAGTAGAAGTTGACTTGTGATCCGTTTTGGTCTATGGCGGGCGTAAGGGTCTTCTTTGGTTCTCTCTTTTTTGTTGATCTGTCGACGAAGTAATGAGAGTAAAATAAGTTTGTCTCTAAAGATAAATCCTAATATTTTTCTAATTGCCTATGATAGCCTAAGCTAGGTAATATATATTATCCTTATATTCATTAGGGTCATTTACAATAACTTACTCTATCGAATCATTTTTAAAATATACAAAATGAATGTTAAATAGATATAATATGCTTTTAGGAACTACTTGACCTTATAAGGATTCATTAGATAAAATTTATAGGCCATCTCGACTATTATATGGCAGATAACAAACAAACTGTAATTTTAGATAAGATCATTGCTATAGAATACAAAACGCGTCAATTCTTAATTGTTTTCGGAAAGTAGATAGGTATTCTTTGGTTAAGCGATACAATAAATATGTGGTAAAAAATAAATTACTGAAACCTTATATTTCAATAAATATTAGCGAGCGTTAAAACCAAACACATGAATGTCGTGATCATATGTTGAATTTTGCGCTAAAGTACAATGTGACATGTTCCTATATTTAGTGTAAATAGTTAAGATATTCAGTGGCGTAGCTATCGGCGGTCTAGAAGTGCCCCGGGGCCCTCAAGCTCAGGAGAGCCCCTGAGCCTGCCCTCCCCGGGAGTGCGTCGATTTTGGAACACGAAGAATGCAGTACAATTTTTTGTAAATACTTGGGTTTTCGTACATAGGTGGTATCCGGCTGAGTAGAATAGACCACCCTCATTTCTTACCAAGGTATCGTAAAAGGCAACTAAGGTAATTTGATTCTCCCTGTGATATCCGCCTGAGTAGAATAGACCACCCTCATTTCTTAGCGAGGTGTCGTAAAAGGCGACTACGGTACGTTGATGTTAGGCAGGTGGCCGCTCGTAATTTACCTAGCCGAATCTTGTTACAACATGTTCAAAACATTTTGTGCCGACCCCGCTTAGAGTGGGATAAGAGCAGGAGAATGATGACTTGGGTTTTCGTCCATAGCTGGGGCCCTAGTTTCTATTTTGCTCCAGGTCTCTAGTTATACAACAACCCCACTGAAGATATGTGACATATTCAGATAAGGAAATGAGTAAAAAAATTAAAAATATGTTGAAAAAGAATTAACCTGGCACAAATCATCCAAACAAGTAGGACGAGGAAAATAATGAAGATAACACCACCAGCGATACCACTAGCGATGTACGCAAAATCACTCTTCTCTCTGCAATGAAGACCGGTGAAAGAACCAGCACATCTGCAGGATGGTTCCCCTCTCGCGTTCTTCACACACTCGCCGCCGTTATCACAATAATCGAAGCACACATCTGTAACGTGTAATATTCAATATAACTTTATGAGTAACTAGCGGTTCGCCCACAAGTTTCTGTGGCTCAGGGTGCTTTTGATTTCCCCTCGTAAAAAAAACCAGTTACTAACAGTTCAAAAAAGTGCATTAAGAGTAAGACGGATATGTAGATTATGGATGAAATTAACTAAAGATCTTTTCGTTATAAATAAATAGATAAATATAACTGGCTGAGTAGAATAGACCACCCTTATTTCATACCGTGGTGTCGTAAAAGGCGACCAAGGTAAGTGAGTGGTATTGGGCTAAGTAGAATATACCACCCTCATTTATTATCGTAAAAGCCGAAAGGTAAGTTGTCAGGCAGGCAACCGGTCGTAAAATACCTAGCTAAATTATGGAAAAACATAGGCTAAAGAAAACATAGGCTAAAACATAGGATAAAGACAGGACAATGATATAAATCTCAAATTCTCTGCCAAAAATAAAAGTCACAAGAAAAAGAAGCAAAGTCGAAAACGCTTCCAGATAATGGATTTAAATCCAGATGGACGTAAATTAATTTTCATTTGCATTCTTTTGCATTTATGCACTCTTTACTCGTTGTTTTACTCAATACTTTTTTGGCAAAATATCAAGAAAAAGAATATACATATCGCACGCTTAGTATTAAAGAAAACTAATGAAAATAAGTTGTTTTGGAACAAATTTCAATAAAGCGTAGCGTCTACAAAACTTGGAAGACCTTATAGACCCATGACGGAAGGGTAAGAAAGCTTTTTAATAGTTCGTAGCGTGATATCATAGGTGGCATTACAATAAATCTATCTAAATGAAGCCTTATTTTGAATTTCGTTACTTTAATACTAGGCGTGTAATATATAACCTCTTATTGCATCTTGAGGTAACAAGAGGGCTGGCTCCTTTTTCACACAAAGAATCAGCTTAGCGATTCAACGCGGAAACGCTGCCAGCATTCTTGGGACCATTCCCCGTGGGCATGATTTGTATAGTCCTAGCGTGTAAGTAATTTAAGATAGACATAACTTGTCCATTTTTGTTGTAAATAAAGTGTTACCTCTTATACAAAACAATATCGTTCCTTACCATTACAAACTTTTCCAGTACCGTTGAAACCAGGCTTACATTGACACTTGAATTCACCAGTTTCAGATATAAGGAGACAGTAGGCGTTGGTATCGCAGTGCATGTCCGGTCCACTCATTTCACATGGATTTGTGCAGTCTGTTTCAGAAACCTATAGACAAAAATATATTAAGAGAAACTTTTATGGTGCGAACTTTAACAATAAGGACTCAAGTTTTAATACGAAATCATTCGAGGGTTACAGAGAACTTAAAACCTTTCGGTTTTAGAGCTTATACATAAATTAGGGGAGCCATAGATATGTCAGTGAGAGCGAATGTACAACTAATTATAAGAGAGGGAAGATTAAAGACTTATCTTTGTCTAATCACTATAAATACAAAACAAAGACATTTACTTTCTTTTTTGTTGATTAGCATATTTTAGGCCACCCCCCCCCCCCCCCTACTCGAGTTTAATAATTGTATGCTTTGGTTGGAGCTAGAGCATAGAGCATGGAAAAGCTTTCTGTGCTTAATGTATGTAATGGAAATCAATTGATACTAATATGTAAATGCATATCACATATTACATTCTATCTGTCTGTTTCACGGCTAAACTGCAAAGCAATTAGTGAATAAATTTGGTACAATTAAGGCTTATATATCAGGTTATCATATAGTATATAAATATTCCCGTTCATCCTACGGGAATAGTACTTACTGCTCCTGGTCCTCTAGTACTCGTGTTGATCGGGCAAGGGATGCAAAGCGTTTGTTGAGTTTGAGACTGGTAAGTTCCCTTTCTGCACTGTATACAGGTGTTCAGAGTCATATTGAGGTATGAACCTGAAATTAAGTGGTAATTTTTTAATAATGAAATAGTATTTCTAAAGCCATCTCTTTGATAACTTAGCCGCATACATTGTATTTAAATATTTATTACACGGATTTTGCTTTTTACTGTACAACATTACAAAAGATCTTCCTTTCATTGCTAAATCGTCTGACAGTTCATAACGTATTGCATTTCGAATTTAATTTTGAATTTATACTGACTGCAATGCCATGTCCGGCTAAGGCGAATTGACCATCCTCTTTCTTACTGAGGTGTCGTAAAAGGCGAATAAATAAGTTGACCTCCCGTGTGGTATATGGCTGAGTACAATAGACCACCCTCTTTCTTACCGAGGTGTCGTAAAAGGCAACTAAGGTCAGTTGACCCGCAGTGTGGTATTTGGCTGAGTACAATAGACCAGACTCTTTCCTATTAAGGTGTTGCAAAAGAAGATTAAGTCAAATTGACGTCAGGCAGGCGGCAGGTCGTAAAATACCAAGCCGAATAATTTGACAGCATGTGTATAACACATGTCTGACTGCGCTATTTCAACGATAACTTGTACTGCCACTATTTGCATTTTAATAACCACTCAATAACAAAAAGTTCTTTATCACTTATAAAATGATTTAAAATATTCAGTTCCAATATTTCTTACTATTTATCTTTTTATTTAAAGACGAACGGTTGCATATTAATAGATGCAGTATTCATTGCAACAAACATACCTAATCTATATAGAAGTTATTCTTTAAGTCATGAACTTAAAAAATGTAGTGATTAGGTATCCTTAGTGAGCACTTTATCTGCTACATTTCTAAATTCACTAATTTAACACACGCAGGATGTGTACGATATAGACCTTTAAAATTATATCCATACTTTTTGTTTTACACAACATAAATGACAAGCAATTTACACCCTTCGCTAACATCAAGGCAAACACTGTGTTTAGGCTTGTCAGAGTATAACCGTACAATGTCATAATCTCATTTTCCTGTAAGCCGCGAAAATTTTTTAAGCGATGTCTCTGGACGTAAATAAAGAGCTATTCCAATTTCAAAATTACCTGGTTTGCAGACAGGTAATGAGCATTGATCCGGAGATGCGGCACCGGGATGAGGCGTAGTAGTTCCAGGAGGACATGGAGCACAAGATGCTCCTGCACCTGTTGCTCGCCATGTTCCACGAGGGCAGGGCTCACAACCACCGTCACTGCTTAGCTGCTCGCCTAATTAAAAAAAAAACAATAGAATATACCTGTTAAGCCAAGTACTTTTTAAATTGTATTTGGAACTGGTATTATTCTTACCTGATGGACAGTCGTCTCTACATTCAGCGGCTGATACTGCTTCTGTGGCACGCGTTGTCTGGCCCCTTGGACATGCGATGCAAGAGAATGCACCTTCTCGTGGTTGGTAAGATCCATGACCACACGGCCTGCAAAGATCTGCCTCCGCATCGTAATACTTGCCAGCAGCACATTTTTCTGAAAATTGTAATGACTCAAATGTAAATATAGATTGCGGATTTTATCTTCAATAATTTAAAATTTTAAAGTCCTTCATAAGGAATTTAAAATATTTGTTGTTGTAGTAAATAATTATTAACATTTATTAATTACTAGGTTCTGCACAAGGCTTCGCCTCCAGGGCTTTAATGCTGCGATAAATTCTCTAAAGTCTTAAACAATTTCGATACCAGAAATAACCCATTCAGTTCTTCGTTCAACGTAAAAGAAACACAAACTAGTACATATAATGTAATGATGGAAATTTGTAGCTACATTTTTATATTATCTATATAATATCTGTAATTTGGTATATATCACAACAACACTGGCGTTCAATGCTTGAGAAATCATATGCAATAATTTCTTGACGGTATAATATACCTTTGCAATCGGCCGCACTTCTGGCACCAGATGCTTGTGTGACTCCTGATTGTCCGGCAATAGCTGGACAAGGCGTACATTGGAGCTGGCCGGCCTCAGATTGGTAAGTACCAGTGGGGCAAGGTTTGCAGGAGTCGCTAGCCGTATCAAGGTATGTACCGACAGCGCAGGACACTGTAATTATACATGTATTTAAAGATTTGTGTGAAATAAAATAGGAATGAGAAAGAGACCTTTCCGACAAAAATGAAGTATAGCTTTAACAACAAAGTGCCAAACTGGTTGGTATATTTCCTGTTACATTTAATAAATAAATATTTTAAGTACGTTGTAATTCAATGAATATGTCAAAGTTTGTAATACATTTAATTAATGTTAAACGAAAAGCTACGGATAAGGAGCCTTAAAAAGTTAAGTCTCTTCTAAAAACGACGCTCGAAATTTACGTTCGTAAAAAGATTATACTTACCACAATCCGGTGCCATAACGACTTGTCCCATGGGACAAGCGTAATCCGATTCAAGCTTTAAGCTAGCTGGATCCGGGACGGTATTTGGTAGAATATTTCGTACATCGAATTGTTCGTCCTCGAGAATTAGTTTCTCCAGTAATCGTTTTACAGTCGAACGTTCGTTATTACCGTTGTGTATGACGGGATCGCTAAAATACAGAGGTTCTTTGGTTATTTCAATTTTTATGTTAGTAATGATAATACTATAACATGACTAAACTTTTTTATTTTGTCTTTCAAATGTTAATTTATACTTTATTAAAAATTCAATCGTCGACCGCATTTATATATATTGCCCTATCCGAAGATTAAAGTATCATTTCCTATGTTTATACATGGGGACATGTTACTTTATACTTTGGATAGGACGATATGTTATTTGATTATTATAAATATAAAGATTATATGCTACATTTTGTCTTTCTCCTGAATACCTCTTACCTTCCCACTAGAAATTACATCATGCAGTTTTATATTTCGTACATGTACATAACGAATTAAGAATGTTTAAGAATCATTTACGTGTTAGTTAAATATTCTAGTGCTAAAGTGAAAGTAAAGTGTGACTTACTTAACGGCTGGGAATGAGATCTCAATACTGTATGTATCTCCGATTTGACGTCCTTCTCGATTGCTTCGTGACCTATGGTGCCAGATAAAAATCATGCAAAAGTGTTCAAAAAGAATCATGCTCACTTAAATATTACCAAAGTGATATAGTGCTTTAAATGCAGTTGAAACTTTTAATACTATTTCATATAGGGATCTGTGTTATGTGTCACGTGTCATATCGTTTATTAGTGCACAAAATTGCATAATACTTGTAATCTGTTACGCCCACACCTAGCTTTTAGATTATCTAATTTTAAATTGTGACTACTTCTATACGATACTATTTATTTTATCTTATTAAAGCTCTAATAACAACTTACTCTTCTACTGGTATGATTGCGTCTAGTACATATGTGTCTTTAGTCGTCACTGTTGACGGAGAAGAAACTTGTCTTGTCTGTCGAATATTACCGCGATGATCACACTTAACGTTGATGTCCAATTCTTTACATTCGCGCGTACCTATAAATTGAAGTAAATATATAGAAATGAAATTAAAATTAATTTTATATATATCTATGACTTTTACAATAAAAACAATGACAGACTGACGTAGATAAAATGGTATGATGTAAACGATGTAAATATTTTACCGTCAACTGCGTAAGAACAGAAGTTCCAATCTCTGTTGAGTTGATTGATAGCACTTCGCACTTTCTGTCTTAGTACGGCTTGTCCGGCATCATTACATAAGACTGAACTTGGGAATAACATAGATATTTTAAAGACACGTTGGGCGGGCGAAGCAGCTGTAAACAAACAGATTGAGAATTATCCTTTCACAATATGATCATTCAATCTTATACGTTATGAAATTATTATAATAAACACTTACGAGAGCAAGCTGGATAAACTAAAGGTAATGTTGGATCATTTGTGGGACGCCAGAAACCTTCAGCTCCGCATGTATAGAAAGGTGGTACGAGTTGTGAGAATCTTAAACCATCGCGACAAGCAATTTCACAGACCTTAAATTGGCCACCGGCTCCCCAGTCACGACAAGATTGGTAACCCCCCAGAGGGTCAGTTAAGGGCGGACAGAATTCAACTGTAAATAAGAGAAATTATTTGTAATATATGTAAATAATAATAAGTTATTAAATTTATGGACCATTTCATAATAATCTTTATTTAATTAAATAATTGAAGTACAAACGAAAGTGTAAACTTACATAATACTGTTACTTTGAAGGTGCAGGTGGCAGCATTTCCAGTTGCATCGTATGCAATGTACGCAATATCATATGCACCCCAGGCAAGATTTTGACCAGGTTTATGCCCTGATTTCTCTACGACTTTTGTAACACCCACGTTATCACTAAACACTGGCATGTCCCAATTAACAATTGATGACCCATTTTTAGCTATAACCCATAGATCACCAGGGCAGCGATCTACTCTTGGAGATTCTTTATCAACTTGAAGTTGTTGGCATTTAGTACCGGAATAACCATTCGGACATACTCTCTGCCCGCAATGTGATGGCACTATCCTCTCTACCCCACCAATAGTATCATCGTAACCTGCCCAAGTAAGTACTAAGCCGTCATATAAAACTGGTTCAGTTCTACAATCACGAACTTGCTTTTGTATTTCATTAGTAACGTCCAGAGCGCGGTTCCAAATTTGAACCTTAGTTAAATGACCTTGGAAGCCTAATTCAGTATAAGCTTTGGGATTGTCTGATTGCGGTTTACCCAGTGTCACCCAAACACTGTAAAGTAAAGAAAAAAAAACAATTAAGAAAATTTAGTATTAGATTTTATCAAATAATATCAAACGTGACATATACTAGTATTTACTTACTATCGTGGTAATGTTTTTCCGCTACCATATCCATCTAGCTTACTGGCTATTAATCCTTCTGTAATAAGGGTCAATTCACCCCCGTTACTTCCATCCCATACCAACGCAACGTGATGCCACTGCCCATCGTTAACAGTTGCGAATTCTCCGAAGCTTAGATATACATCTTGAAGCTCAGGGAAAAGAGACACCTGGACACCATTAGAATGAGCTTGTATGATTGTTCTTCTATTAAGTGCAATATGTGAATTGCTGAAAATAGTAATATGTAAAATTAATATATTTTAAAGAATTACCGTATGATATTTGAAATATTTAGTAAAATGTTTAGATAATATACCTTACTCCATATGCTGTGAAGAAAATACCACCTTCGTCTTGCTGTGTATATTGAACCCACATTCCAATGGTAAGACTGTCAGTCGACTCTGTACTAAAAGGTACAACTTGGGCTGCGCTAGACCGTAAAGGATCACTAAAGTACAGATCATAGTCAACGCTAATAGCTAAAAACAAACGAAAAAATTAATAAAAAATATTATTGTTGAGATAGAGCTTAAAATACATTTTATTATTCTTAACTTACTTTTCCTGCAATCGTCACCAGTTAAATTAAATGGACATTGACAATAAAATCGCCCAGGTAAATCAATACAGGTTGCGGATGGAGGGCAGGAATTTTCTTTACAGTCAATTATATCTTCATCACAATTCTTTCCTGTAAAGCCAGGGGCACATGTGCATGAATAACCGTCCCCATCGTCTGTACATGTTGCACCATTTTGACATAAGCCAGCATCACATGCGTCGAATTCATATTGACATCCGATGCCTGTATAATCTAGTGAACAGGTGCAATTAAGGCCTGAACCGAAATCTTGACATATTCCACCATGCATACATGGGCTACCGATGCATCGTTCGGGAGCAGTTTCACATTGTTTACCATCTGTTCCACTTGGGCACCTAAATAAAAAATGTATATTTATAATTGATTTTTTGAATGGATTTAAGATACCTAATGATTTTGATGAAAATAATCTTTTTTTTAAATTGAAAAAGTTTGAAAATAATCTTTTTTTAAAATATTTCATGTATTAAATACTAACACACAGAAGTAGTCTTGGAAAAGATCGATACATTTAGCATTATTCTGACATGGAAGATTTACACAATTTCCTATGTCACGTTCACAGCGTTTTCCTGTCCATCCTGGCTGACATCCACATTTGTAGCCTCCAATTTCATCTTTGCAGGATCCACCGTTATAGCATGGATCAGAGGCACAATCATCACTATTAGTTTCGCACATTTCTCCAGTAAACCCTTCACGACATACGCATTGGTATTTATTGTCCAAGTCAATACAGCGTTCTGTTCCAGTCGGATTACAGGGCTCGTTCAAACATTCATCAATCGCTGTTTCACATTGTAGTCCAATAAACCCGGGTCGACATTTACACATAAATCCATCTATTTGGTCAGTACACGTTGCACCATTTTGACAAGGTTGGGAAGCACAATCATCAATCGTATGCTGACATCGTTTGCCTGTATAGCCAGCTTCACAGCTACAAGTGAAATCGTCAATGCCATCAATGCACCGACCACCATTTTCACAAGGCGAGATAACGCATTCATTAATGTTTATATCACAAGATGGACCTGACCAACCGGGATCGCATACGCACTGATGAATAAATAATTTATCAACACATACACCGTGTTTACAAGGTCCATTAGAACAAAGATCTATCTTCTCATGACAACGTTTTCCTGTGAAGCCTGATGGACAAGTACAACTAAAGTCATTTACTAAGTCTGTACAAGGAGCGCCAAGTAAACATGGTTTTTCTATACAATCATCAGTATTCGTTTCACATAGTTGACCTTCCCATCCCGGTAAGCATTCACATTTGTATCTCCCTTGTTGCAAAGCCGTACACGTAGCGCCATTTTTGCAAGGATTTCCATTAGCCGAGCAAGGATCAATCTAAAATCGACGAAAAATGGTTAGATTTTTCTGTAAATTTTAGTGCCTAAATAAATAATATGTACTTAATGAAAGTAGTATGTACTTTTTAAATAAAACAAATACATATTCTTACCGTAATATCACAGTCAATACCAGTATATCCCGATCTACAAAGACAAGTAAAATTGTTATACCCTGGTTCGTCTTTACACATTGCCCGTTCAGGGCATGTATCATTTCTGCAATCTGATCTTTCTTCTTGGCAGTTAATACCACCATATCCTGTAGGACAAGAGCACCTGTATCCCTGTGGAAGATCTATACAAGTTCCTCCGTTATAACATGGTTGGCTTTCACATTCGTCAATATCTATTTCACATCTACGTCCTGAAAATCCGGCTGGGCAATAACATTGAACACCATGACCCTTTGGCACACAAAGGCCACCGTGTTGACAAGCACTATTAGAGCACTCTACCGGAAGGCATTCTTCTAATCCAGTAGCACCCATGCTTACCGTTTTCATGTTTGTAGGACATTCCATACATAGTGTACTTCCAACTAAGTTTTGATAGAAATTTCTCGGACATTGAGAACATGGGGCTAAACCTGTGGGTGAATAAGTCCCTGATGTACACTTTGCTCTACATTTATCTTTTCCGGAAGCTGCTGGTTGATAAGTAAAAGTATTAACTGGACAAGCTTGACAATCTTTAAATCCTCCTAGAGGTGGTTCACTTGTATAGCTGTTACGAGGACATTCTAAGCATGGCACTAATCCAGTTGGAGAATAGGTTCCATATCCACAAACAGGTACGCAGTCAGTTAAATCTTTTGATCCTTCTTCCCTCGTAAAAGTTCCTTGGGGACATTTAAGACAAGAGCCCTGTCGTGCTTGATTCTGGAAATACCCTCGTGGGCACATTGTACAACTTTTTTGTTTTTCGCCGGCATAACTTCCAGCAGGGCAATGCACTGCAATGAAAGTAATATTTTTAATCAATAGTCATTGGCATAGGACTTAATTAATAATAAAAAAGATCACTTACAGCATCTAGGCACATCATTAGTATCCATATTAAGTACTTCCCCGACGCTACAGGTAAAGCCGCGTGAAATTGAACTTCTTATTGCTCTTAACGGCGGACATTGATTACCAATTGAAGAAACGTTTAGTAAAGGCTCAATAAGTGCACTTGCATAAGGTACAGATAAATCAAAAATAAGATTTAATGTCGAACCACAAAGATCGTATAGTTGCGTTTGTTTTATAGCTGGTGTTATAGCCAAAACAAAATCCATTTTGACTACATTTTCGTCAAGAAGACTAGGCATTGCTTTGACGAATGTTACATTAATGTTGACATTTACGGCTGAACAACGTTGAGATAGACGTTCATTTAAAATATTATCATATTGCGCTAGTAGATCCTTGTATTGTGGTAAGCAAGCATTTGAAACAGCTCCAAGGGCCCGATATTGGACACCAGCTACTACATGGTATGCAGCTTGTTGAGTATCTGGAAGTACGATACAGATTTATTAGCCCGATTAAGTTAGCATGTGATTTGACTTCTTATTAAATACACACACACACACACATTTATTTTATATTTAGTAAGCAGTTTAGAACTTACTCTCAGAAACACAATCAGGAACAACAGCAGTGGGAACCCATTGCCGTTTTGTTTCACATACAAACGTTTTCACTGGCTCCCCATCAGTAAATCTAAATCCAGGACTACACGTAGCGATACATTGTATTCCTCTATCACCAGGCAAACAATTTAATGATCCATGAGCTGGTGGCATTAGCTCCCAGTCAACACAAGGAGTTGCTTGAACTGACACCTACGAAACGTAGTGAACAAATAAGTAACTGAGAAGTGCAGTTTTTTTACAAAAAAAAAAATGATAGACTGAATTTAAAATACCTGGAAGTGACATTGAGCTATGTTTCCGTATTTATCGGACGCAATAACAGTAATATTTTCATATCCACGTATAGGTATAACTGCTTTCTCCGGAATGAATTTAAGGAAAACTTCGCCCGAAGCATCGCTTGCATTTATTCTTCTTCTAGTTTCGTTGAAATTTACAGCATAGCTATCTTGTTTATCGACAAGTTCTATAACGTAGCTCTGTGGGCAACTCAGTCTAGGTGGAGTGTAATCAGGTACCGTAATATTTACTTCGCAAATAGCTACGTTTCCGTCGAAGTCAAAAGCTACATATCGTACAACCATATTATGAAATACTTGTATAGGAGTTTTAAAATGTTGTGGTGTTACTTCTAATCTCGCTATAGCCCCAGAATTGTCAGTAGCAGTTGGTTCAGTGAAATTAACTGGTAAAAGTCCTCCATTTACATCTGTTTGGACCACTATTGGATGTTGAGGACAATTTTGGAAAACTGGTGGTTCATTATCTAAAAATTTGCAAATATTGATAAATAAAAAAATATTGATATTACGTCAATTATGATAACAAAGGATTTTATAATTATTTACTTACCAACGCAAGGTGAATAACCATAATCGTAACCTAATAATGGTTCTACGGTAGGTTCATCACATCCCATCAATTCAAATTTAAGACAAGCATTGTCCATAAAACTAACAATACCTAAAATAACAAATCTTGCCTGCACATATTTTGGTAATGTGATCATAGCTAACTCTCCATAGTTTCCAGGATCTCTCATTGTTAGATTAAAGTTAGGGAAATAAACCACATAATTTTCATTTTCTGCTTGTTTGTAGAAAAATCTTATTTCTGTCGGTCGGCCAACAATATCAGAAGTTACAACACCCTTAACTAGTATAGCTTTAACTCTATATACTTTCCCTAAGTCAACACTAACATAAGTAAAAGCTTCTTGTTTACCACACCAACCAGTGACAGAATTAAGCCTAATATTTTTGGCTTCATAATTTGGTCTTTCTGATGTCGCATTAATTGCAGAATCGGGTATCCTTCCAGAGGCTAAGCCTAGGGGCTTTATTACTTTGCATTCTGGTTCACGCATACAGGTGATAGGTCTTGGGTTAATTAAAATATAACCAGGCCTTGAGCATCCAAATAAAACTTCTGATCCTTGCTCGTAACTTTTTGAAATTTGATATCCATCGGCTGGTCTGCCCGGATCATCACATACGGGCCCTTCACATCTTAAGTCTCCAAAGTCCCAAATTCCATTTGCTTGACATCTTACTACGTTATCATGTTTACTTGTTTGCCCAGCTAGTTTAAAAGTATTTTGGCAGCCAAAAAAGAACGAGCTTTGGTATCTTGTATCAAGATATTGACCATATTCGGCTCCTGGTGTTGGCATCGGTACGCCGCAATCTTTACGAGGACACTGTGGTTGGGCACCAGAAAGCCAATAATCCGGTAATCCCTGAAGTAAACATATTTATTTATTAAGATTTATGTTTAGGATTAGATTTCAATAGGTCAATAATATATACAAAAATAAGATAATTAGTTTTACTGTTCGCACTTACTGGTTTTGGATCATAAACGCATTGTCTGAAAGAGGAAGTAGCAGTATTTCGCAAAAGACGACCTGGAGATGTGCAGGTTATAGTAACATTATCTCGATACGGTACCAATACACTTTCAGGATCATCTCTTATGACTTTCAAACCATCATTTTTGTCATCGGACAAAGTAACACATCGTGCATCTAAAAAAATATAATTCCAAAATCAGTAAAAATTTAACCATCAAACTTAATATTGTATAGAACAACCAAACTTAATAATTACTTACATTGACATTCGGGAGTTGTACCATTCCAAGTTCCACTAGAAGTACAAAGTAGCGACGAGAAACCAGACATAACGTATCCGAAATCACATTGGAACTCAACAATGTCTCCGAAGTGATAAGCACTTTTTGTAGATAATAGTTGGCCATTTTCAGGTGAGGCAAGAGAAGGACACATGACAGGGACACAAGATTTATTTCTTTGATATGTATCGCCATCTCTTTCACCAGTTTCTGATTTATCTATAGCAAACCCAGCTGTTCCATTTGACGAGTACAACTCATATCCAATATTACAAGCGCACGAGAAATTTCCTGGCCTAAAAAATCACAATTTGTATAAAATATGTGACTGTAAACCAAATCTAAACTCAATCTCAAACACATATCTAATAGTAAATGTTGAATGTAAACTTACGTGTTAATACATTTTTGGTCACATCCACCGTTATTTTCACTACATTCATTTATGTCTGTACAATCGAGTCTTGCGCATCCCATGATTTCAAGTTTCAAGCACGGTGCTCCAATGTAATCTTGTATTTTGAACTTTACGTATTGTGCTTCAATGGGCATTGGTAAATTTAATACTGATAATGTAGGCTCAAGAATCCGAAATTCTACAGCGGTTCCGTCTGGATTTGTATAATCTTTGAACAGGTCAGTTAAATCATTGGTGTATTGAATACGTATAGCGGATGTAAATGCAATATTGGCATCCGCTCTCATAACACTCATGGTTCGGAATCCTCTTATAATAGTTGGTGCTCTTAAATCTACAAGGATCCAGTTAGCTCCGGCTTCTAGATTATTACCACACCAGCCACCTCCGCTATTAAGACGAATCATCTGTAACAATGTAAATAGCAGTTGATTATAATAAATATAAAAATAGAATATGGAATCATATAGGTGAACTTTAGAAAATTATTCTTACCCCCTTATAATACCCATGTTCCGACGCAGAAGTTGTTATAGACTCATCTGGAATAGCTCCATTAATTAATCCTAAATCACCAACTGGCCTGCAGTCTAGGCTTGGTGAAAATCCCGGCCGGCAGGGGCAGTAAAATGCACCTTGAGTATTTTTACATTCAGTTGAAGTTGAATCACATTGGCTGCTAATGCATTCGTTGATATCTTCACATGTTGGCATAGCATCAAACTCTTGGTTTGGACCACATTTAATTATGCTAGGGCCAATTATTTTGTATCCTTAAAACAACAAGTATGAAATTAAACAATTTTAGGGAATGACTTGTGCTAATTATAGTAATCTCGAACGAATAAAGAAGTTTCAAATGATCGTGTATAGTCTAAATAAGAATTAAGAATGTTATATCTACGTATTCCGTTAGTTCATATTCATTCCGTAAGCTAAACGTGAATATATGCTGTTTTTTTATATAAAAGTGCATTTATCTTTCTAATTATGCACTGCTTTAACACTTTATAACCACTTAAGCCTTTATAAAGCCTTATACTTTAAGCCAAAATTTATTTTAGTATTTACCTTTATAACATTGTACGCGTGCTTCATCACCAAACATATACGATCTTGTTTGATCAACAATAAATCCATTTTTAATTTCGGGAAACTTAGGACATAAAGCCTTTGTGCAAGTTGGAACTTCACCAGACCATGTTCCGTTACTCATGCAAAGTAGAACCGGTTGTCCAGTTCGAACATAACCAGGTTCACACTCATATCTCACTATTGTGCCGTAGCTTCGGCCACCTCCGTTTAATATGGTTACATTAGCATGAGGTACATCCGGTAAAGCTATACATTGGGAAGCTAAAAATATATACACATATTTTGTTAGTCATCATCCTTTTTTACATTTTACACGGGAGTAGTAGTTGAGTATCTACTTTATGCTTAGATTGCTAAGCATAAAGTAGATACTGAATTCATAGAAGAAGAAAAATTATTTATTTTATTGTTTCCTTTTTTTACCTAGGCATGTGGGAGTTCTTTCCCACCTTCCATCGGATAGACAAGAAATTCTTTCAATAGGTTGTCCAGTTGGAAAAGCAAATCCTGCATAACATTGATAAGTTGCAACGCCACGGTAAGTTACATTGGTTGAGCCAATTGAGAAGCCATTGTCTATTTGAGGTACTGGACCGCAATATACCTCTGAAAAGTAATTAAGTATGAAATTGATTTGATATGAAAGCGAGTAAAATTTTTAACAAGCTTTCGTTACATTAATATTTAATTCATTGTTAGGTAAATAATCAATACAAATACAATACCTTGGCATCCCGGAATATATGTGACAGACCATTTACCACCATCTAAGCATTGTGTAGAAATTCGAGCCTTTCCAGTGGCAAATTCTTGTCCAATCGGACATGAAAATGTTATTGTGGTTCCAAAAGCTGTATCTCTGTTAGATGCTAGAGCACCAATTCCTGATTTTATAGGAGGGCAATCTGAAATAGATATTAACATTAATTAATGATTTTTAGAATATTCCATAATCAACATATTATAAAACATACTTTATAAAACAAAAGTGATCATAAATTACCTGCCGAATATATTGCTTTCCACCCAGGTCCATTATGTAAAGCATCAGACATAAATCGAATAAGCATTTCACCACTTGAAGCAGTTAGTGTTATTCTTGGTTTAACTGTAAATCCATTTTCTGAGTGCAATCGCAATCCACTAGTACTTGAACCGTCAAAGACTTGTACTATATCAGAAGGATGAATGTTGAATTCGTCGAATTTTAGAGAAAGTGGACCACCATTTGGATTTTTTATTCTGTACAAACATTCCTGATTATTTGGATAATTACTGAGACCATATGCTGGTGAGGTAAATGTCCCATTAGAAGCTATTATACTCGCCCTACAACCTTGTGAATATCTCATACTGAATCCTTTTTTAGAATCTCCAAGGCTGGTGCGGAAATACATATACATATGGTTTGTAGTTGATATAACTACTTTAACATTTTCGTCACCAGGCCCAGTTAACCTTGCCAATACGGGGCTAGATGGCATGTTTCCATCTTTAATTACTATGTAATCCCGATTCATTTCTAAATCTAAATCATCAATTTCCAATGAAACTATCCTGCCAGGTTGTGCCTCTATAATATACATACATTCTAAACCACCAGGGTAGCTATTAGGATAGCCAGGAGATGTTAAAACTTGGCCTTGTGGTGTCGCTCTAAGAACACCGCCACAATTAGATGATTCAGTTTTCCATGACGCACGGAATCCCTTCTTTTCTACTGATCCATCTGAGCTAAATTTAATAATCATAAAGTTAGAAGCGGACACATAAATTTTACTAGATAAATCTTGTTTTCCTGATAGTGTTGCCAAATTTACAGATTTGTCTTCAGTTCGACCACCAACTAAGATTTGAACAGTATCAAAAGACTTTTCAGTTTCAAAATCTTGGAACTGTAGTACGATATTTTGACCCTGTGGTCCTTCGAGAGTCCATTTGCATTCGCTAAAAGGCGAATATTTATGAGGATAATTTGGACTTTCAACAACATCCCCACTACTGGCCATGTAATAATGACATTCCGAGGGACAATCCATTTCGTCTGACGCGTCTCCACAATCGTCTTGCTTGTCACATTTGAAGGCCGCATTAATACATCTTCCGTTTGAACAATGGAAGGTTCCTGTAAAATTCAATAGCATTGTATCAATTGTTTCAGAAAACTGATTTAATTTAACATTGTTTGTTAATACATGGTGTAAAGTGTATACATAAATAGTTAAATAGTTTTTTTTTATAGCGGGCCGTTTAATGTTAAGTATTGGACAGAGGCCTTTTTCCAGCTCCTTCACTCCCGATAAAATTAATGATTGATAGGTAATTTATACTTTTTTTCTATGATTTCTTATCAGTTCATAATAAATTCAATTCAATTTTTATTTGTATGAAATAAATAATTTACCAGCAGGGCAAGCAGTCGCTTTGCACATGAATGGAAGAAGAGTTTCGCATGTAGTCAGTTCCCACGATTGACTGTCTGTAGTAACATGAACATCAACACATTCGCCATCTTTGGGATTTGGTTGTCTCAGATCCCAAAATCCAGCATATTGTGATATTAAGGCACCAGCAGCTGACTCTAACGTGTTTGTTCTAAGATCATCTACAGTTGCGAGACCGAGCCAATAGTGTTTATTACTAGGACTATATGGCACCATATTTGCAGTCATGTTATTTTCTGAATAACTATCTATTACTATCAATTCACTCCCGTACCTGTAAATATAAGTAAATTGACTTATAAACTTCACATAAATATAAAAATATTAACTTTATCTATGTTTCAATATTATCGTTTTCATACCTCCGACATAATTCCGCTGCTTTCTCCCAAGAATGTCTTATATTGAAAAATTTATAACAATGCAGTCCCTTTAACTCCCATCCTGAAAAGAAACAAAGAATTTGATTTAAAGTCAGTTACAAATAAAACAACATCGACCATATAAAGATAAAGAAAATAAAATCAAATAATATTATTGTCAAGCTTTTCGGGTCCATATTGCTTAAGTTGCGTGTTTTATGAAAATAAATGTATCAACTAGTGCTTTATAACAGAATACGCTCCTAATAGTAATTAGGTAGACATAGCTATTAAATTGAAACAAAAAGTTTAACTTTGAAAATAAAACTGAGCAAACTACTAACTAACTGCACCATTAAATTACATGTATAAATAAGCAAGGTCTATTTGGCACACATGTTATTTTATACATGACAGAGCCCAAGAGCCCCACTATGAAATATTATTACATATCACTCTCATTTAAGGATTTAATACACGATAGGTGTAATCCATGGTCTAAGAATCGACAGGTTTTGTGATCTTAAGTGACCTCGAACTGGGAACAATATTGTATTATTTCATTAAGAATATAGAAAATTACGATCCAATAAAACGCGATTCACGAAGGAGCGAATATTTGTTATCAAATTCCTAAATATATCTAATGATTTTTAATCGTTTATTTCCGAGCTTGCAGCAAAAAATAAACAGTTCCAAATAGAGCGTGTGACTTCGTCGGTTATCATGAAGACTGCGATGGATTCATGCTTCATCAAACACAATGCAATACGATGCAACGTTTGACCTACTTATCACTCCACAGCGAAATGCAGCGTACTAAACAGTAGTTTGAGTACTTCTTTTCTTATCAATTTAGATTAACGTCTATAAAGCAATAGGCTGCCAAAACTAGTATAAAAACCCTATGGACTTAAAATATTAGCTAAAATGTTAACTTTAGAACAAATACGTAGACCAAAACCTTTTTTTGACGTTTTGGAAGTACGTAAGTAGCGTTGACTCAATAAAAAAATGCACTATATATCGTTGTGAATGATTTTTTATAACGAAGTGTAATGATCTGCAAAGATACAGTAAAAGTGTTTACAAATGAGATTTTTAAATGACAGCCTTAAACGAAGCGATTTAGGAATCTCGAGACTTAACGAATATATTTTTTATGAAATTATAAGAACAAAAATAATCCACGACATACGTTATACAAGCTTTTACAAGGAATGAATGCTGTTTGAACTTCACAGTCCGTTGGAGATGTACCAGTGGCATTGCTGTAGATTAAATTTCACCTAGTGGCAATGACTATTACCATGATAGTAATAGTAACTAAAACCAATATTTGAACTAGCTCTCCCAGTAACAGTGAATAGATAAAGAACAAAGTTATCGCTTCCATCTTAGTTATAGAGATATCTCTTGCCTTAAATATTTTTGACTCTCTAATTATTTTGCATTCGCCTAAACCGCACTAATGTTTACCACATATCACAAACGTATCTTATATTTGGCATTCATTCATCATTCTCCTGCACTTATACCACTCCAAGTTGGATCAGCACAGCATGTTTTAACCATGATGTAATGTGATTTGGCTAGGTATTTTACGATTTTTAATATATCAATTAACTATACTCTCTTTAATCGTTAATTTCATCATAAGACGTTGACAAGTGTTGTTTATTGATTTTTGTCTTAACGGAGTATTTAAAGTTGTGTTTAAATTTAGCATTAATAAAGAACTACAATGTTTTTCTAAGTTACATTTGTACGTAGTTGTTTTTCTAATTGTTTATGCAAATAATCTCGTCGATAGCCTTGGAACACACAGACTTACTGGTAAATTTTGATCAAGCATTCACCCAGCCCGAAATTAATAATGCTTTTCTTTTATAACTATCGTATTACTTTTAGTAAACCATAAGCATTATAGTATATTATTGTTTATAAAGTTTTGTGTCATACTAAGTGAATGTAGTCGAACAAGTTAGTTGCTTGATTCTTGTTCCTAACTCGAAACTTGTTAGTGGTCACGAGTATTGTGTTACAAGTAATTTTGGAATTGCTATGCAGCGAACGACCGAACTTTGATTAAACTGCTGATATATAATTTAATCGATAACAGGTTTGAGATAGACCCATATTATATAAGATGCTTATACTTAAATAACTTATATGAACCTAAGAACTGCTACGACGGAGGACCATGAGTTAAAGACTATATTGATATCTCGGGGGTATTTTCGCTATGACGAAAGCTAAGACTATGTTATTTTGCGGGCTTGATATTGTTTTGAATAGTATGATGTTAAATATAAGTAAGAGGTCGAGAATCTCAATAGACCTTAGGGTTCTGAGTGTTTAAGTGGCGACCCCGCACCGAAAAGCGCTGTGTTGATGGACCTAATAAAAAGTCGCGGGGAGTTGGTGTCGTTGAAAACAACGAAAAAAAATCAATGTTCAGCAGAACAAGATTTCAATAACTTAAGGGTTTAACTTAATATCAATATATCTGGGTGACCGAACTTTTCTCGGTTTTTTTAAAGAAGATATATTATAAAAAGATGCTATATGAGAAAAAAGAAAAAAAAGGCTGGTTTATATCTGGACTTGATCCAGAGTATTTTCACTTCTTTAGACCGCCCCTTTTCCAACTGAGCTATTATAAATTTGCAAGCGACACCGTTATTATTTTTAACCTTTATTGTCTAATAATATGGTAGCAGTTTTTTAGTGCCCTGCAACAGGGATAAAACAACATTTTTATAAATAAAACCACATTACATACTAAGTTACATGAAAATCTTCAGAGCCGTTTACGAAATTCAGATTCTATATACGTATATATTATTCAAGATTAGCTCATTTGAAGATTAAAGATAAAATTATCAAAGTATTCCCAACCATTAGTGATGCGTTTTAAAAAAAAATCATTAATTTTTTTAGATGATACAGACTTTTTCTTTTTTTTAATGCCGAAATTAAATCTAACAAACTATCGAAATACTCTTTTGGATCATTACTGCATTAGCGCAATGGTAATTTAAAATTATAATCGCATAAAACTAGTTTGTGTTGGTACACAACATTTAGAGTACAACAGAACTTATTACAGTAAACGATTCACAATTACTAAACTCGCAATTTTTTTTTTGCTTTCGACGAAGTATTAAGCAATCATTTGAACAGACAATGTTAAATTTGGTGTATGTTTTTGATACATATGCTTTATGTTCTAGACTTGAAGTAATGTAGTGCTTACGGTATTTATAATGTAGTGCTTATAGTATCTAATACTAATGGTTAAAAAAAGTCAAGTTATATAAAAGCTTTAAACAAACTTTCGTGTCCCTATTGTTAACCATTTAGGAGTTCCCACATCTGGCAGTAGTATCAGGTCATGCTTATCATATACATGCGTTGTCATCGGGCTGGAAAAGTATGTAAAAATTTCAGCTCAGTGAGACAGCGGGAAGAGGGTCGAATTTAACATCTAAGAATCCACCTTCGTAAACAAACATACATACAATTCATATAAATAAATCTTAAAAAACCCCTTTTTGTTTATTTTCATTCCTTATTTTTATCAACCTATATTAAGAATTATTTATCGCATTTAAGTTTGATTTATTCTTAAAAATATTTAAAATAAATGTCAAGCTAGAAATGCTTAAGGTAACTAAGAATAAAAGAGGAATATATCCACCACACTCGTACATTATTTTCTTATATGTCAAACGAGTTTTTTTGACGAAAGCTTCGAGGCGGCTACATTTTTCTGATATTTTCCAACAGTTATCGTGATATTTGAATCAATGAAATGTAAATGTAACTAGTGATAAGAATTATATTTTTAAAAGAGCAACCGCTGAGTTTCTTGCTGGCTCTTCTCGGTAGGAACAGCTTTCCGGACCAGCAGTAGAGTTGACGATTCAAAAGTACTTGTTTACAAGCTATTTGAATAAAGAATATTTTGAATTTGAATTTATATCATATCTTAACAAATTACACATCTTCGTCAGGAGTCATTCTGTTTATTGGTAAAAAACCATTTGCAATTCATCTAGTAGTTTTTGTGTTTATCGTGAAAAGACAAACGCGGCAGGGGATATATTTATGATAAATATGTAAGGATTAAGTTATAACATCTTACACTTTTAACAATCGTTGTCTGTTAGTTAGTAAACTATTGGCAAAGCAATTCTTACAAATAGCTGATATCTATAAACATCCAAGCATAGAATAGCGTAAGCACAGCTAAATATTTGATTCCCATAACGGTCACGGGTCAGTTATTCTGTAACTGCGCTACTACTAGGGGGATCGGATTCAAATACCGCGCCAACGGTTCTTCTTATATGTGAAGACTTTCAATGTCAATAAAAAAAACTTCTGGTTGAATTTCATATAGGATTATCGAATAAGCATGAATGTATTTGTTTTATTTAATTAAATTTAAAAAATGACTCAAAATCGTTATCAATGAAAAAAAAAACAAGCTATGAAACTTTTTAGTTTATATAATCTATAGCTCCCTTAATTTCGTAGTAACAGTAATTTTTTTTTTGGATTATTCAAAGATTAAGTCATAAGTAAATAAAATTTTTAGAAAATAGAACTTATAAAAACCCTTTTATATATCATCGGTTTGTGCAATAAATCTGATTAAAACAAAACACTACCGAGTCATTATATTATTAATTGAAAAATGTGTCAATTGTAATTATCATAAATCGAAACTTAAATTTGTAATCTACGTAAATATTAGAAATCAGAATTGCATTGATTACAGTCTACAGGATTTCAATTTCCACACTTTTACATTCAAATAGGATGTATGTATCACAATAGTCAATCGTGAATCACGCCGACGTATGTGACCACCGGGGCGCCTTTCACTTATGAATGAGACTTCAAGGCTGTACCGCCTTACTCCTCGTGATTTGCCCGTAAAAGTAATGTATGATAAATATCTCATACAAGCATTTGTTGGTGCAAGTTTAAGCGCAGCGGTGCGAAAATCCTGCCTGCATCTTTACAATTGAAAATGATCTCCGATACAATGTCGTGTACGACCTACTTGGATTCATTGATAACTGCAAAATCCTTTTTAGGTATGCATTAATTAATGTGCAAGTAGCCTTACAGGACCAGAATATCTGATTGTGAAATGTGCGCACGTAAGTTAAATACCTTTAAAAGTCATTTGCAACATCGGCGCAGGGTAGTATGTCTATCGGTTTTCTACAGGATATATTTCGTAGAGTATACTCAGGTACTTCATGACCTTGTTCCAACATCACCTTTTTATAATCACACCGCTAGGCGCCGGGAGAAGTTTCATCTTTACGTTATTGACATCCTACGAAGGCGCACGGGGCGATTCGCTTCGTCATTTCTGTTGCGCACAGCACGGCAATGGGATTCTCTCCCGGTATCTATCTTTCCCTATACTTACAATATGGACAAAGAAAGGGTAAATAGGCATCTTATAGACATGCGCCTTCCACCTTAGACTGTATCATCGCTTACCATCAGGCATGATTGCAGTCAAGCGCTCGCCTATTAAACAATAAAAAATTCACCATTACAAAGATCGCTTCTATTAAGAGCTCGAAACTCTTTATGATTCGGTTGAAAACAATCGTTTTTGTAAACAAACCAAAAATATATCGATTACCATTTTGACCCAGTGACCAATTTTAAAATTTTCAAGACAATATTGTTGTTGCTTGTTACCATTTCATTTGTTTATTTTGGTTGTCGGATTTTACAGATATCGACCACACCTGATTCGTAATCCGTTTCGTCCATTCTGTTAAATATAAAACACTTTTACACATCATCGAAATAGTATAATTGTTGTGTAAATTCAAAGAAGAAAGAATATGATTTTAACATTCGAGAAAAGCTGATGTGGTGCTCCAGTCACCTTCTGTAAATGCTGAATCGTCGGAACAAACTAACGCATGATTACAGTAAGACCACAATGAGCAACAATATCACTTTAAATAATTGATAGATTGAAACTGCCCGCGAGTTTTGCAACTATGCTTGCAGCTTGACACACAAAAGATCAAGGTTATATAAAAAATAAAAAATTATAGATCTTTTATGATTTTTTTAGTACTCAAGCTGCGATGAAACCAAATAACATACACGTATACTAAATCCATGGCAAGATTTTCGTAATACATCGGTGGTCGTAGTCGTGTATTAGAAGTACGTCAACGTCTCGCTTAGAACGCAGATTCGAATTTTTAATGTTTCATATTTGTTATTGAACGTTATTTGTTGAAAAATGCATTAATAATTGATTAAATAATGATAATTAATTGATAATATTTCCTTTATCACATAAATATTATGGCTGCAATGATACTCTTAGCACTAGGCTTTGATCTGTGCCTTTAGGCATAACTTACATCAGAGAGTTTATTGAATCTTGTATGTATTCATGTGCAAAATACATTGTATCAGATTTCCTCGTCAGAGACGAGGAAAACGAAACAGAGCGAGCCCATTGCAACGCGGGTCAAGTTTGCCTACCGCATCTTTTTTAAATGTTTTTGAGTAAATGTTTAGATTTCTGCATGATACTGGAAAACATTCATTAACGTTGAAAACATATTTCTAATTACCTATCTTTTAGTGTAACGTATTTCAAAAATTACATATTTCGCCAGATTTTCGCGGAAATACGTTAAATGAAAGTTAACAATAACTACTATAAGCTATTTAATTACAGCCAAAGTCAGCGTATGTGATGTTTTTATTTCCTTATTATATTACCAGACCAAACAAAAGAATATTAATGCAAACTAGCTTTCAAGAGCGCATTTCTCCCCAAATCCTGTGCTAACAAAATGTATTGTTAGTAATTCTGCATACGTATATTCTTGTTTAACAAGTTACAATGCGAGACTTAAGCTCGCTTTACAGTAAATATGTAAAGCTCTACGTACCTCCTTTCATCTCGCGTTTAACAGATGGAAATACTCATGTCGTAGTGGCATAAGTTTGTGCTGGTTGAAAGTCTTATTAGATGTTACTATGAAAACTTCTGTACTAAGGACATTATTCCCTTTTATATATTATATTATAACTCGATATTGCTGTGGTCATAATACGGGCAAATATAAAGTGCACGTACACCTTTTACCCAGTAATATTAAATTTCATAAAATAATAATCTCAATGATCAATGAATTAGAAAACGAGAGTTGTAGTCAAATTAAAATATATATGTATATTTGCTGTTGATTGACGCGCACGATATATAGTCTCTTTTCATATGTAAAATCCGTACATATTATTATCCGACTACTCTAATATCCTGTATGAATGCTAGCCCTATTGATATACAACGGTTTGCATTTGAACTTCCTTATTAGCAGGAGGTAAAACCATATATGACCTGAGAGTTTATTATAAAAGTCGCTTGTTTAAGGAAAAATAGTAAATGAAACAAAACTAATCATTTGGTGTGTTAATAACGATGATTTCAATGACTACAAGTATATTAAGCTTATTTGACTCACTTCACCCGATGAATATCAACTGATGTATAAACCTTTCTTTTATGGATGTAAGTTACCTCTAATATGAATATTAACCTCACCAAGGGAACCCGCCTTATCGCAGTCCTATACGTTGGTTAGCCTTTACGAATCATTTTACTGGCATCAATCGGTTCAATCATAATTGAGCTTTCTATTATGGCAGGATGTATCGTGTATAGTTGTAGTTGCAATTAAGGTGAATAATTTGGATAAGATTATACCTTAAACTCCTTATATAAGCAATATAATTACGGTCGTCACGCTTACCTACTTTATTTAATAGCTAGAGGTACTCTAGCAAATTATGAACTGGTTCAATATTCATAATATCATATTTTATTTATACAATATATTTTTAGATAATAGAGGCTATATAATTGCGGCTCTCGTGCATAAGTTGTCTTACAAAGCCACTGACCCAGATCGCGATGCTCCAAATATCACCGTGTGCCAAGTTGTGAATGATCTAATAGGTCCAAACGGTCGTGAGATGAACGGCTTTCGATATTGTTTAATGGTGACCATTTAAGTAATCCTCGCTCGAGGTCCTTCCCTTTATGTTGGTTCTGTTAAAACCAATGTTTCAAATGTCTTTTAAATATTTTCTATCCGATTCCGCAATGTACCAAATGTAAAATGTTGTGCAGTTGTTTCGCCACTAAGATTTCTAGTATTTTAATGTCTATTTAGTAATATATACTTTTTCATACAGCAATCCAGTAGTCAAGATTTAATTATTTTTTTAATTATATATGAAACGATTAAATATATGTTTTTATATAACATTCTTTTTATAAAATTGCAACACATTACTAAGTAATGTTACCACATGTTTTAGCAGTATTATTAAAGGCTGAAATACGTAATTAAAAATACTATACCATACGAAGTGTTAGACATTTTCAACGAAAATATCAATTAATTATTTTTTTAAATTGTTTTAGAATTCTATTGGAAATGACCTTCTGATGTATCTCGCAGAGCATATAAACTCATTATGATCAGTATCGTTGACTAAAGGATTTTAATAATTGTGGATCATTCTTAAGAGGTTCAATCAAACAAAAATCGCACTGTATAGAAACTGCCTTAGAGTAATGAACATACCCTTATGTATCGAGTTAAGATATTGGGTGGTTGAAGTCGCAACTAGAACGCTGTAGGACGTCATTAAGAAGAATAGGATAAATTCTGTAAATAGCTTTTTACTAGACTAAATTTTGACTATTTTTTTTTAAACATAGAGTAGATATAGTTAATTTTCTTAAAGGTAAATATCCATCGTGGATATTTTCGTAGGCTTATAAAAGAGGAATATTAGCATCATATATAGTTTTGTTATATCTCAAAAATATAAGGCTTCGTTCTCAATAAAAGCTGCAAAGTAAATTAAGTTTTTAGTCTATTCAGTAATTTTCAACAATCGTCGTAGTATTTCAACTAATTTACACAAACCCCTAATAAATAATACACTAACAACCTTTTTCTGTCTAATGATGAAACCGTATGAAAAACGGTCCAGTTCTTTTCGAGTTCATCGCGAACAGATACAGACAGTCACACACGGGACTTTTATAATTTGTAAGGATTATTTATCGCTGACAATAAAACCTAACGGAGTACTCCTTTATTGTAAAATACATATACAAACTTATCAATAGATATACATACATAGCTTTCATATTTATTACGATATGATTAAAATGACTTGACGATCGTCACTCACAGATATGTAATTTAGCTCTATTAGCTCTTAGCTGGTCAAGCGATATCTAGGTAGCAGATAATAAAATCGTTGTGGTGCGATTAAGTTCTAGGTTAAAGTAACGGTACGATGTACATGCATGCTTTAGCGAGTAAATTTAAATACAGAAAATAGCTGTTGCTGGAGAATTTGTCCTATTATTTCTTCTATAATTTCAAAACTGGTTAATTTTCAGTCAATTTTTTCTGTTTTTACTGCCTTGAGAGACACATTTTTTATAAATTAAATTCCAATAACCTAAATAGATGCCAATTTCTAGTCTGTAGACTCCAGTTTCTAAAATTTGATAAATAAATGAATTATACTCTCTCACATCAGAAGCGGGATTAATAAACCTAAACTACGCCCATAAAATTTCTGATTTAAGGTGCTGCAAAGTTAAGTGACGAGAACGATGTTAGTGAAGGTGATTCCCGTGACCGACCTCGAGACAGTGGACCAAATGCACAGCCAGTTGCTGGCCTTCAGTCACCGATTCTTGGACTGGTCAAATGACCATCCAATTGTTCCACTTTAACTAATTGGGAAGGATTTAAAACTTGGCTTGTTGAAACTGTTTCAGATGAATCGCGGTATTATGATGACCTGATGCCCTTAATGACCTTGATGTACTAGGTGCTTCTGTTGACCTGATGTCATCAGGTCACCAGGGATTCGGCTAGCAGTATCGTAGAATACGCAACACCTGAATGGGTGATGGCAAAAAAGGTGATTTGTGTTGAGATCACTAAACAGTGGTTGGTGGAAACTGTTGTTCTGGTATGTAATATTTTTGTATACGTTCCGACTTGATATGACTGACTCCGAAGAATTTGCCTGATTTAATTTAAAGTCTTCATTTCTATAAGAAGACCCGATAGACAGCTTGATGATACTAGCCCAACGTTGCCGTCGTTGCTAACGTTGCTTTGTGTCACCAAACGAATAAAAATTCTACCTCCAATTTTTAATAATTCTAAATTGTTTACTCGGAAGTTCCTGTACTTTTGTACAAATTTTATTTGGCCTTATTGTGAAATGAGAGGTCATGGCTTTGAAAATTATTTTAAATGTTTAGACGAAAAATGATACAGTTCATCACATACTTTATTATTATTTAATTATACCTTTTTGCAACAACTAAAAATAAATTAATTTTATACTGATACACGACAAAAAATACTCCTTGATAGTTGTGCTGAATATTTCGTTGTGCGCAAGACTGTAGGTGATTCAGTTAAAGGCAAAATTGTTTACCTCATCACCATTTTGCGTGGTACTGGAATAATTATTTTACTCACTCCTTTCTTCATCGTAATAAGCAGTGTATGATGTGTTAATGGCTTAAATATTGAATTACATTTTATTTTGGCAACAATCTATCAGAGATTTGTCCAATATGACTTTTTGCTTGGTCAAGATATTTTTGCATTACTTAGAATTATAATAACATTCTTCAGGCAATAATTGATGTGGTTTTATGATTTTCACATATTAGAAATAACTGCCGAAATGGTCGCAGAATAAAATCTTGTTGACTTGTTATAATCTTATAGGCATGTTCGTTTCTGGTAATTCAGTGCTACCAGACTTAGAAGTGACCACATGCTTTGATTTTGGAGAGCTTAATAGCAATGCTATCCACAATAATTTTCAGCTTTCTTTAATTCAAATTTAAATTATTCTTAATTCAAGTAAACTTGTAAACAAGTTCTTTTAAATTGTCAATTCTACTGCTGGTTCCAATCGATGATCTCATAGGCAAGCTATTTAATGCTAAATATTTTACCATACTTGCAGTACAAGCGTGGTTTTATCTAATACCCATCGCTGTAGATGATATTGAAAAAACTGCATTTGTTACTCTTGTTGGGTAGTACGAATTTTTGCGCATACCTTTTGGCCTTTATAACGCTCTGTCGGTTTTCCAAAGAGTCATTAATGTAAAAACCATACATCGAAGTCAAGGCCAGGATAAATGGAGGCGCTTTTAAATTCCCCTTACCCATGAGAGTAAAACAAGTCTGTCAATTTTGCGGATTCTCAGGATATTTAAAAAAAAAAAAATTGGCAGGGTTCTCTTCAATAAAGGGGCCATACCTTTATGTAATTTGACCTAAATAATGCTTGGATTTCTGAATACGATTCTAGAAATATTATATTTAGACATCTTTCTTCTGAACCTGTTTTAGCTCTTTTTGACTGTAATGAACATATTGAGCTTATACCGATACCTATTGGGTGGTATTTTGTTTTAAAAAACTTGTGCTTTAAAAGTTGTTGAGTATTTTAACATAGGCACTATTGACATAAAAATTCGTTATCAATCTTATAAATGGGAAACATTGGATGTTGTCAATTATGCCATTAAAAGTTTCCGGCATTATCTATTTAGTCGATCTTTAACAGTCATAACAGACTGTAACTCCCTTAAGGCTTCACGCAATAAGAAAGAGTTACTTCTAGAGTTCACAGATCACAGAGCTTATTTTCAATTTTTAAATTTTGATTTTGAGTATCGGAAAGTAGAACACATAGACTGTTATTGATTAAAATTTTTGCTTAAAGTTATAAAATACAGAACGGATCTGTTGCACTTATATTATTAATTTTTAAAAGAAAAATGTTTCTTTGCCCTTAAAAGCTATCGATGTTTATGATTTAAATATTTTACGATTCTCTTAAACATTTAGGCTGGGAGAAAACTCTGAATAAGATCAGACAGCAATTTTGATTTTTAAACGTACTCTTAAATATTTTGAGGGTTGTCTTACTTTTAAAGCGAATAAAAACCGACCAGGTTCTAATCTTTTCACGCTATTGACAAGATCCCTGTCCCCTTTCATACTGTGCATATGAACACGACAGAAAAGCTAAATGGCAACAAACCTGCCACGTGATATGCTGTAGTATTCGTAGACTCAATTACACAATTGTTTAATAAATCCTGAAAACTATCTTACTGCTGCGGTTACATTTAATTGTTTGAAAGTTTTGATTTATTCCTAGAAGAATTAAGTGTTATCGGGTTGCATCCTATACGTTTAAACGGATAAGTTTAGAAATTTCTGTGCTCATTGGTCATTAGTATTGGTAATGATATTATGCGTGCTAATGGGCAGGTGGAACGAATTTTGAGGTTTTCGACAAACTGTTTCACACTATTGGTTTATGTATAGAAACCGAATATGCTCGCGTCTCATTCTATTGGGTTAACTCGATTAGTTTTGAGTTTTTCCGTGGCACTTATTCATGTTTCACTGTGTATTAAATATCGTTTAAAAGAGTTGGAAACATGCTGTATGTAAGGTGCAGTTAGAAATTAATAGCACATTTAGTTAAAATCAACGGTCACAGTCTTTTTCAGCTCCTTATGAGTTGCAATCAATCTCTTCCCGCTATATCAGCCTTGATATGTAACGCTAATCGTGTCTAAGCATTCAACGCGATTGAGTTTTACCTACCGATGCTATCGTCAAGAATCCAAACGAAGGATGGACGAGCGGTGCGAACATAAATTTTGATATAACAACCTTTGCTTTAGGTTGTTATACCGTATAACATTGGTGTTATTGTCCATGCATCATTCAAGTATTGAGATTGGGAATGAGTTGTACGTATCCCATAATAATAATTTACGGATTGTATCCCGTGATATGGGATGTGAGTTAGTAGACTCTGTAGATAGGTCAACAATGTAAGTGTGGGTTTGTGTGAGAGGTGAGCGACTGGCCACCGAACACTTCTTGCACAAATACCTCATTGTAGTGCAGAAATATGTAATAGATTTAAGTTTATTAATTCCGTTATATTTTAGCAATAAGTTTTTAATTTTGATTGTATGTGTTTATGTATTATTATGTTTATTGGGTTGGTTCGCAATTGGTTCGCTAGATTTAGCTTAGCTTAGATCATGAGATTTGGGAAATGTCCTGTTGTCATGTGATTTGACACGGACATAAGTCATGTGATTTGGCTTGATTAGGGAAATGCCCGATTGTCATGTGATTTGGCAATTAACCAAGTTTTGGCGGGCATAGCCATGTGATTTGGCTTAGGGAAATGTCCGATTGTCATGTGATTTGGCAATTAACCAATTTTGGCGGACATAGCCATGTGATTTGGCTTAGGGAAATATCCGATTGTCATGTGATTTGGCAATTAACCAATTTTGGCGGATATAGCCATGTGATTTGGCTTAGGGAAATGCCCGATTGTCATGTGATTTGGCAATTAACCAAGTTTTGGCGGGCATAGCCATGTGATTTGGCTTAGGGAAATATCCGATTGTCATGTGATTTGGCAATTAACCAATTTTGGCGGATATAGCCATGTGATTTGGCTTAGGGACATGTCCGATTGTCATGTGATTTGGCAATTAACCAATTTTGGCGGACATAGCCATGTGATTTGGCTTGCTTAGGTAAAGTGTCCATTGTCATGTGATTTGACAATTAGCCAGGGTGTTTGGCGGACACTGGCCATGTGATTTGGCTTGTTTATGTTAAGTGTCCGTTTGTCATGTGATTTGACAATAAACCTGGGTGTTTGGCGGACACTGGCCATGTGATTTGGCTTCAGGGCTAAAATTGTTTTTTTTTTGTACGGTTGTGTGTATACCTACTGTATTGTATTGCAAATATTGTAAACAATTGTATTTGTTGATCAGTGCAAAATTAAGAAAAATTGTAATTTGTTTGTTCGCGAGCCGTGGTAGGCTGCTCGTCAGAATGGCCGTGTGGGAGATGATAAGTTATTTGACTTATTTTTGTGAATAACTTCTGTTTTGATTATTTCCGTTTCCGTAAGATATTGTATTTGACTAAAGGTTCATATCCGCTTGTGAGAACCAGTACTATGTCAACTGTCGACAGATCAGTCTTTGTCCGGATTTGGACATGGCAAGTAGTGCCCTGAACTGTCTCTGCGTGGTCGGGTAAATGTTAAGTTAAGTATTGTGTTTCTTGATTGTTATTATGCTGCATTGTGTACATATTCTGTTCCTACCTGAGTTGCGTTCGTTATTTGTTAATTTAAACGAGAAAGATATTTAAATAATAAAACTATATAATATAAATAATAAAACTATATAATTTAAATAAACGATAAAACAGTTTAACTAACATATTGGTCTTATTTCTAAAGTACGCGCTCACATATATATACAGTTATTATTGATTCCGGATTCACTTTTTTGGCTTCTAAACAATACTTCAAAATTTACCGTACACGTATGCGAGTTGAGATGTATAACTTACATTGTATTTTATATACAAGACATATATATGTAATACATACATCAAAATGCTCACACCAACTCACACTAATACTGATGTACAAAGAAATATACACGGTCTCATGATGCACCACGTTAGTAACACGAGAGCCCTTGGTGAGAGCGGACGTGAAGTGACATGTGGTTACTTGTTAGTGCGTGTTTGAGCTTGTGCTATATTAATACAACATTATTATTATTTACTTACTTTATTAACTGATTATTTATTTACGTTTATTTACTCTACATCATGAATCTTCAAATGGTGCGTCTAAGAAGAGAATTAGTCCATCAAAGCGATTCGTAGTTCAAAACATATTATTTGGCTTGCCTAACAACGATTTGTGAAATGAAAAAGTCTGTCACGACATTTTTAGAACGTATTTCGTTAAAGAAAGTTTTTAAAAATTCTGTCAAACACACCCGTTGAATTCGTGACTTCTGAAATTCAATGAAAGCGCAGAAATTCTTGACCCGTTATGACAACAGGGTTCGTTTAGTTAACACTTGGTCGGCGGTTTTGAATTTCTAGTGCCGAGTTGAACGCCTGTATTCGGTTTTTAACGAGAAAAGTTTTGCTTGAAAAATACGAATAATAATTGCGGAAGTTTGTCTGATGAAAATTCTTATTCACCAATCTTATCTTATCTACTTAATCTTAATATAGCTGGACTGACAAACTATAAAAAGATCGCGGGGAGCCTTTGGATTTAAGCGGCAATGAATCGTGTGGTGTGGAGATCCCGTGACGAGACCCATATCCAACAGTGGACATGCATCAGTTGACGAAGATGAAGAATCTTACCCTAATATTATGTCTTATTAGTATTATATTAACCGTAACTGTTTCTTTTAATACTGTCGTTTTTGTTTTTGTTTACTATTACAGTTTTCGTAAGTTAATATAATAGGTTCTTAGTTACATTTTAGCTTTTGGAACATGAATATCAACAAAGTATGAGTTAAGGAATCATTTATTATTGATTAAATCTTAAGGCTTTGTAATTTTTTCTTTGTAAACCAAAGGACATCTACTGCTACATATAGATCTCTCAAGAGATTTTCACGCTTTATTATACGATGTGCCAATGGGATAATCGGCGTTTTATTATACTATTGAGGACTTAGATAATAAGAATGCGTGGACATAGCTACTTTCGACCCTGTATAAGATAGTAATGACTAAATGTAACTAGTGATAGTAATTATATTTTTAAAAGAGCAACTGCCGAGTTCTGGATCTTCTAAGTAGGAACAACTTTCTTAACCAACAGTAAAGTTGACGATTCAAAAGCACTTGTTTACAAGTTTACTTGAATAAAGAATATTTTGAATTTGAATTTTCTACCTTTTCGAGGTCACAGTCTGCTCAAGACTTAGTTTGTTAGATTATATTAAGCAACGGATTTGTTTCGGATTAATGTTTTAAATTATAAATTAATGTGCGTCAATTGATGATTCGTTATTTTTTTACGATGTTATATAATTGAAATGAGCAGTTAAGGTTATTAATTAAAAAAATATTACAAATATTTCAACCTAGATGATAATTATTCACTCCAATATAGAATGTTTCTCGTTTTGTGTAATAATTATTTACGAAGCGTAACTTGCCTACATTTTAATGTGCGTACTGTCGCAATATGGAGCTGCAGATATAATTATAATTATTTAGTTTTTTATATACATTAATGTATTTCTTGCAATATGTTTTTATTAAAATCTTATTTTTTACCTATTTTAATATAATAAATGTGAACATTTGTGCTGGTTTGTCCTTTTTTTAAATCCGAATGGAGCAAAGGCTTGATGTAATTTTTTTGATGGAATAATTGAAGTTGGTGAGGGATATTGACCTCTCATCTCAGTTGTAGAGTCTTCGCAGATGACGTAGCGAATTAAAAAATCGTTAAATTTTATAACCAAAAAAATTTATGTATAGAAACCGGCTATACTTACGTATTATTCCGGAGCTTTTTATACAGCGTTATAATTATAATTAGAATAGACCATCCTCATTTCTCTCCAAGGTGTCGTAAAATACGACTGAGGTAAGTTGACGTAAGGCAGGCGGCCGGTCTTAAAACACGTAATCAAATCATGTGATAAGATTTTTATAACATGTTGTGCCGACACACTTAGAGTGGGATAAGGGCAGGAGCATGATGATGATTTCTACAACGTTATCGCGGCGGAAAAAAGCAAAAACTTTCTCAACAGCGCAAATTTATCAAATTTCACAGGAAAACAAATACTTATTTACAGAAAACTAGTGATCTACACACTACACGTAGACAACGCACGTAGTTTGTAAACTACCAGGCACAAAGCAAAAGTTGCTCTGCGAGAATCAATTGAATTCATGACACGCCGAGCATGCATTTCTAGCCTAGTCTGAACTCTACAGCAGAACAGACGTATTTATTTCAGATCCTGCAATCATTTTTATTTGTCAACCGAGAGTCGGTATAATATTTGTTTATTATAATAAATTTGAAATCAAACGTGTTAATAGATTTAGAAGTTATGCAGTAAATTAAATTTTAATAGAAATGATTTAGTTGCTTATATTATTGTGAAAAATATATCTAACACGTTACATATTATAAAGGTTTTCTGTAAGACAATTTGGATACAGCTAGACACGATTAGTTTACCACTATACTCGTAATCTTTTATATTTAAATGAGTTAATCTTGTATGTATGTATATATATCTTTTTTTCAGAATATTGTTAACGGCTCTAACGATTTTCCTGAAATTCAGCATGTTGGGGATTTTTGGGGAAAGGTTTTATTTAAAAAAAATCGGGCATTTTTGGGCATTTTGGATCTCCTCAGTAAGTACAGCTTTCCGAACCAACAGTAGATTTGACGATGCAACAGCACTTTTTTACAAGTTTACTTGACTAAAGATTATTTATTTATTTCTTTCTTTTATACATATAGTTATATATAGTTGGAAAAGAGAACGAAAAATTAAAAAAGCATATGCATAAAGGCGGACTTATACCTAAAAGGCATCTCTTCCAGTCAACCAAAAAGTATTTAAGTAGCAAAAGGAAATTGTTTAGAAATTGATTTGAGTTACATGGGTACATTTCAAGTTAAGATTTTTATGGTGTAAAATGTTAATATGTGTATGTTAAGAATACGTTTATTTAAGCCCCTTCAGTAGATTCTTACTTACATTTGGTAAACAATTTAAAAATATAAAACTTTTTAAAATAATGGAAACGATTTAATTTTTTCTGAAAGTAACTGATACTTAAATTCCCGAATTAAAATTAAAATATGTAAATTTAAACAGAATCAAAGTATAAAAACGGTTGAATACTCGTATTTCCAATACAAAAATCCAGCGATCCTTTTATAGGAAAAACTCTAATGGTTATTCTGTCCGGGGAATACAAATGCGGCAAAGGACTTTGGAAGGCGGAATAGGCAATATTCGAATTTAACGGCTCCGTGATTAGAGTTCCAAATTACATAATTAGGTGGCAAAATTCCACTGTATTATAATACTTACGGCAGAGTGCTTAAAATAAGCGATAGTTAACTTAATACACAGATGTTTTACATATTCAGTATAAATAATTTACAAAAATGTTTTGTGGAAAGGCAAAGCACTGAAAAAACCCCAAGTTAAATTAGGAAGTATTGCAGCCTTCTTGTAAATCCTTAAGCTGTTATATAATATATATAAAATGCAAAAAAAAATAAACTAAGAAATTGAGGGCTGTGATATGTGGGATTTGATCCAGGGCATTTAATTTTTATAGTCCGCCCGTTCACCTTTAAGCTATCGCAACATTACAAATGACAGCAAATTTAAGCTTCAATTTCTATTCCTATTTTTTTAGTATAGATAAAAAACATTTTTTTAAATGAAACCTAGCTAAATCGATTTTTACTCACATACACGCAATTCATTTAAATATTAAAGTTGATAACTTAAATTTTTAATTTATTTTAATTTCTTTCCCTTTGTTTTTCTTTCTACTGTACATTGATATGGTTAAATGATAATATAATATATATTTCTTTAACTTAATCATCTAAAATATGATAAAAATAAAAAAAAGCATTAAAATATGGTAACTTTGAGTTGAATTCCAAATTTAAAAGTTATAATGTCAAAATCTCAGTCTTGATCTTCGTTGAAGTTTTCTTTGAAATTGTATTAAGCCGATAAACCTTGTTTGGCGTCAAAGTATCTAGAGTGTCTACTTTCGAATAGCGTCCGCCATTAAGGTTATTGATGTTGTAGCATGATGAATCGCTAAGAGCGATATTGACAAGACGTATTAATTTAAGCGAAGAATATTTTTAACTATAGGGCAATATGATTAGCCGCGTGCTATCCTGCTGAGTAGAATAGCCACCATTTTACAAAGATGTCGTAAAAGAGGACTAAGGTAAGTTGACCTGCTGTGTGGTATCCTGCTGAGTAGAATAGACCACCCTCATTTCTTACCGAGGTGTCGTAAAAGGCGACTAAGGTAAGTCAGCCTACCGTGTGAATAGAATAAACCACCCTCTTTATTACCGATATGTCTTAAAATACGACTAAGGTAAGTTGACGTCAGGCAGGCGGCCTGTCGTAAAGTACGTAGCCAAATCATGTGCAAACATTTTTACAATACCTATGTTGTGCTGACCCCACTTAGAGTGGGATAAGGACAGGAAGATGATGAATGTTTCGTTTTGAGATGGAGCTCGATTAAATTATAGCAATAGTATCATTATGTTTGTATATTACTTATTATGTTTATACGTAATGATTTTTTAAATAAAAAGTACCTAGCTGGGTTATTTTAGCACGAACTTTGCTGGGTAATTTTTAAAAGATATAAAAAAAATGCAATAAAAAAAAGGAAAAAGCGCCGGGTGATATGTGGGAATCGATCCCAGGTTTTTTACTTTTTTGGTTCGCGCGTTACCATTAGGCTATCACAGCTTTGCATTTGGCAGCTCAAAGTATGAGTTATAGTAATATCAATTCCTATTTTCGTAGTTTTTTTAGTTCCCAAGAACAGGGATAAAACGAGATTTTTTTTAAATAAAACCTATGTAGATCGATTTTTCTCCCCCAAAACTCCTTACATCAGAAAAAATATTTATATGTATATACATATCAGATTAAAACTCATTTGAATATTAAATATAATGTGTAAATTAATTCTATATTTAATTATTGAAGGAATAATATGAATTGGTTTAACAAATTTCACTACAGCTGAACACGATTAAACTTCGAACCGATTTATCTTTTCTCGTGGGTCTCAAGAGCTGAGAATTTATCTACATAAGCTTTTCGTCCACTAATTCTTAATCCATTTTCGATAAAAGATGGTGCGCTATAGTTTTTTGTTACTTTTACAATCATATTCGTTTAAATATTCTACTACGATTACTGTAATAGGATCATTATCCTCCTGCCCTAATCCCACTCTAAGTGGGGTCGGCATACGCTATAAACATGTTGTCATATGATTTGGCTCGGTATTTTACGACCGACTTACCCTAGTCGTATTTTACGACACCTTGGTAAGAAAGAGGGTGGTCTATTCTGCTCAACCGGATACCAAACATACCACCTTACTCGAAGAACCACCAAATGGTTTTTAAAAAAATTTTCGAACACGCGACCTGCGGAATTAAAGGATCGCAAGTTCAATATAAGATTTATTGTAGTGATGCTTGTAATATAAGATTTATTCTCTCTTGTCGGCAAGACAATATCGACAATTGTGAAGTGAACCATGAGGATATATGTCATGAATGTATCGATAACTAGATCAAATCACGCACGCACATGTTTGATACAATCTTTAGTGTTAGGCCGTTATTGCATGTAAGATATGGCACGTGTCTGTCACGTTCGGTTTGATGTGAAACGACCTTTACAATGTAAACCTGAGAGGCAATTTCCCTACATTAATTATGCGGTTGATGAAGATCCTCTAGACCGACGACCCGCTCATTTATTTGCCCCCGGCAGGCAGTCTGTCTACCGTTAACATAATATTAGTGCTTAAAGATTTTAGCACGAGACTTATGTAAGCTTATTCAATTTTTTTATTACATATTAAATGTTATGTGATATTTTACTACGGCTATTCGATCTTATACGATCTATATAATTTTCTCGTGGAGTCTATCTCCTGATGATGCTTCGGTTGTAGGGCGAAACGATTGTTGAGTTTGTGATAGTGAACGTATATAGTGTGTGTTGGCGGTGTTTTTACGAATCCAGCATGTATCAGGTATGAAAACGGATTGCCTATTCTACATTTAGCATTATATATATTTTCTATTTTACTTCATCGCGGATTATAGAAAAATAATTTTATTATTACTTTTGTTTTAGATAAAGTTTGCTTACTCTTCTTTGTGGTTGAAAGAATATGATGTTACCTATATTATCGAATAACATTGACGAAATTCATGATTAATCGCTGTATTAAGACGTAACTCAACAATATTAAATCATAGTAGTTAATAAATTTAATTTGCTGTGAGAAATACGAAAAATTTTTTATTCAAAAAGCGGTCTGTTTAAGCTTTGATATAAATTATCATAACATATAACATAAAAAATGATAGTTTTCTAAAAAAATTCTAGTTTTAGTTGAATTAACAGGAAATGACAAGCTAAAAAGATTGGAACAAAACCTATTCGGACAGCTTTCAGCTTATGAAACTACTATCTAAATTAATATGTACATTTGAATGCAACCCATGTAAATAGGTGGTCTCAGTGTTTCATTATGCTGATGTAGTTTGGAAAGTTAGGCGTTGAAATAAAGGAGAGCTTACATAAGTTAATTATTTATATACACTTTAAAATTAGATTTGATTATTTAACAATCGATATAATAAAAAAACTTATCTTTTAAATTTTAAAACTACGGAAATACCTATTTATAAAAAATACAAAATATGGAACACCAGAATACAGGAAAGTCAAACTATATGTCACATAAGAAAGCTCAGTCACTTAGGGGGCGATGGAGCAAACTATGCTTGGAGTATCTCTACATGCACATATAAAAAATGAGGAGATCTGTAGAGGACCAAAGTCATCGACATAGCTCAGCGTGATTAATAAGTGCCCCGGGTGGGTTCGAAACTATTCAATATATATAACCCAATAGAATAAGACGTGAGTATAGCCGGTTCTATACATTAACTATGAATACTACTCACGATAGTTTAAATTTAAAAATATCTCAGCGTATCGTCAAGCTGAAGTGGAGATGAGCGGGCCACTTGGTGCGGAGAACGGATGGTTGTAGGGGTCTTAAGGAGTTAGAATTGCGAAAACGCAGCGTCGGTAGACCCCCTACGTGACCTCAGAATGGTCGCGGGGAGCGGCTGGATCTAAGCGGCACAAGACCCTGTGGTGTGGAGATTCCGTGAAGAGATTCCTATGTCCAGCAGTGGACGTCCATTGGTTGAAGTAAAGAAAAACTATAAGCATTGGTAACAGTAACTATGCAATCAGTGCAGATGTAGTCCTGTAAATATAATTCTATAAGGAACTTAATGTACATTCATTTTATTTCTTTTTTAACACTACAGATATAAATTTAGTTACAGTTTTATTTCTATACTTCTTATAAATATTATAACAAAATAATTATTGAATTCCTTACAGAAATAATATAATTTTTCATTCGCTATAACTTTGCCTCAAGTATCTGTTAAATGTAGAGTACTTTTAAGTAATCTTAAGGCCAAGGTAGCATCAATGCATAAATATGAATATGTAAACCGGTTATTGCAATTATTCGACATAAAGCACAACAGACATTTCATGAATATACTAATGAAATACGGCCATCGCAATAACTTGTGTAAAATGTGTAATAATCGTCTTAACTGATGGATACTCTCAGTTGGTTGTAACCATCCATCTTTTTCGGCCTCTCCTTTCAAATTTCTTTAAGACTTTCCCTAATATACTCATTTATTCTATATTTGCATGCACCTTTCTTTCTTTTTCTTTTAATACCCAACTTAATACATGCTTAAATACTTTCTATACATTTCAAATAAAAAAGATTCAACGATTAAGTATTTTTAAATGAAAATCACACTCAGTGCCTATATTTGTTCCGGAGAAAAAAATTGAGACAATTTATTTCATCGTTAATTTAACGGTAACATTTATTTTCCGTTCGTCCGTCCGTGTTTATTTTGTAAATAGGCTTACTTTATTTCCATCTTCAAATAAACATAGATGAACAGAGCCAAATTAAGCACCTTTCTCATTTGTTCTCCATGAAAAATTGAAATCGGTTGATCTTCTACAGTTAAGAATCAGCAGCTCCCTAGAACGCTTTCGGGATTGTCTGTCCATTTTGTGAGAGTCTACGAACACTTTTATTTTATGCAAGTTTGCTATTCGACCTTGCGACCATAATGTTTATCAATTTTTATAAACATGTGTCTCGCTTATCGCCATTCTAGCTTTGCGACATCCGAAGACATATGGGTCACTCTGGTTTTTCTACAGATCACATTGTTATTGATTCAATTAGGTAAAAAAGGATTAAAAAGAGTCGTCATGAATTCTTCTCTTATTCAACTATTCCCGTGAAGTAGTTTAACTTTTATAACTGATACATACAGGTCCTTGAATAATTATAAATAAATATAAATATATGGGACACTTACACACGGTCGTCCGTCCCCACAGTAAGTTACTTAATACTTGTGTTATGGTAGACAGACAACTGGTGAATATATATTTATATATTTTTTAAATACATACTTAAATACAAATATACACCCAGGCTCAAAGACCAACAAATTCATTTATAGAAAATGTTAGCCCTCGGCGAGAATCGAAGCCGCGACCCGCGGTGCTGAAGGCAGGGTCACTACCCACTGCGCCAATGGGCCAGTCTAACTAAATATTAAGCAGAATCCTGAGAGTCTTAGAAGTAATTTAAATTATTATAAACATTACTTACCATTTGGACACGTGAAGAGACTCGTCTGGAAATAAAGAAGAAAACATTAGTTTAAAATGTTAATTTTATGAATTTATAATTTGCCGGATTAAGTTTTTAGGAAAAATGTATACACACAATATTTTTTGTTAAATATTCCCGAGCAAAAACTAATGTATGTATAGATAACATATGTTATGTATTTACGTATTATATAATGCGAATGAATATTTTATAAATTCAAATTAAGCTATAGAAAGCGACACTGTCTAAAGTGTCAATGACACTTCATAGACATAGATATTACTCGTATATCCCCATTTAAATTTAGTGACGCTAAATATAAGGTTTTTTTTACTACCTCCTGGAGGATCTTGTCTTCTGACATTTGATCGTTCGATCGATCGATCGATATAGCTATGTGATCGTCATGATCAGTTAAGATTCACCTAAGTCGTATGTATTTTAATTTCTTATTGATTTTATCAGAAAAGAGATATTCAGCCACAACCCTGATTAGTAGATTCGAGTGTACTAATGTCTTGTCGAAGTAATTTCTTGTGAACCGTTTAAAAAGACGGTACAGAAAATTATTATGAGCACATTGGTTCTAATTTTGCGATGGAGTAAAGGATGGATTACCATGAAGCAGAAAATGCTTAAGGTAACTTTTAAATTGATAATTTAATTCTGTATTTTTTTTTATTAGGTACCGCATTGTATATGACTATTGTTTTTACAAATTAGAATGGGTGTAGTAAGCATTTCTTAAAAGAGAGTTAAAAGTCATCGTGGATTCTCTATACATTTTTTAAATAGGAATTATCCTACCATATCTAATTCTCTATTCTAATCAGCCAGATAGCACATGGCGGGTCAACTTACCTTAGTCGCCTTTTACGACCCCTTAGTAATAAATAGGAGTGGTCTATTCTACTCAGCCGGATACCGCACGGCGGGTCAACTTACCTAAGCCGCCTTTTAGCACAGATCGGTAAGAAATGTGGGTAGCTTATTTTATAAAGCCGGGTACCACATGGCGGGTCAACTGACTTTAGTCGCTCTCTACGACACCTTGGTAAGAAATGAGGGTGGTCTATTCTACTCAGTTGGATACCACACGGCGGCTATTATAAATTCAGGCTTCATTCCATCAAAAGAGTAGTTATATTCATATTCCGCTGTTTATTATTTTTTTAATCAAAAACGTGTTACAAACATTTAGAACAGCTTGCCAAAGAGGGAAAGTGAGATCGAGGACAATCGCCACCCGTGACCGTATTTAGATACATTTGGAATTAATTAATGTTTTATGTTACGGATCAGTAATTGTTTTAGACGTGTAATAACGTGTTTTACGGACATTTTAGATATATTCTAATAACAAAGTTTTTAATGTGAAGGTTTATGTAGTTTAACTGAATGTCATTTCACTCATACTTCGTTGGAACGTACCATAGTTCGAATCAAGGTGCGGTATATCTATTTCACAAGTCAAGTTAAAAATGCTTTTAAAAAGCTGTTACCAAATTTCATGTCCTTACTGTTGAGCATGTCCGTTGAGCAGTTCCCTCGTCTGGAGCCAATCCTGACAGCATATTATTATCATAAACATGAATTGTCTTCGGGATTAGACCAAAATATAAAAGTTCCATCGGACACTTTATTTTAACTTGCAACATTCCACCTTCACATACACAAATTGCAAGTTCAATAAAAGATTTTAAAAAGTAATTAAGATTTACACCGTATTATATTTTGTTCTTTTTTTATTTTTTTCTAATTGGACCGATTGTGCAAGTAAGCTAATAATATGATGTATAAACGAACCGAACATTCAGAATTCCGTGTAACGAATGAATTAACTTGATTACGCCGTTATAATCCACGAAAAACGAATTACAGCATATTGTGTTAAAATATGTAATGAGATTTATTCGTAAAACCAACACACCAGAATACACACGTGTTTAATAAACGCAGCTTTTAATAAACCAAATAAAGAGTTGAAAGTGCTCACTACGGGGTCTGATTGTATTGAATAAGTTAAATTACGTAGTCGCTAATTTGCATCAGCCGCGATGGGATGAAAGTTGTTTGGATTTCGATCTATTTAGTTAACGCACTACATTGTATAGTGTAATGTAATTTTAAAACCGTTAGTATTCGCAAAGCATAGTGATTGACAATTATATTTCTTTGTATTGTTAAGAAATATAATAATTTAGCATTTTATTTATTTCTTACTAGTATGTCAAGCCCGCTTTGCCGTGCTTAATTTAAAGATATATTACTTACACTTATAACAAAAATACCCCGATCGCCACGAAATTACAGTATGCTAGTACCAGTATCACAGTATACGACCTTTCAACTTAAAATTGTCATACCTTTTTTATTTGCTGACCGATTGTAATATAACATACACTATATGTTAAGTGAGGCTTTCTACTACACATTAATAAAAAAAGGCGTAAAAATCGTTTTTGAGATTAGCGGAAACAAACGTACAGAGATTTGACATCTCAACGATTTTATTATATGTATAGATATATAGATAGAATAGATAGAAGATAGATATAGATTTATCATTCTCCTGCCCTTATCCCACTCTAAGTGGAGTCGGCACATGTAATAAACATGATTTGGCTACGTATTTTACGACTGACCGCCTGCCATATGATTATTTATTGTGAAGGGAAATATCGTGAGGAAACCTGGAGGATATGTCGCTGATCCTGAGATCTACGTATAGTACGTGCAATTAAGCAAATAAATATGTTAAAGCTTCAACCCTTCTCTCCAAAAGGTGCCATCTTCAGTAACAATCTGGTAATTTACTTTTTTACTTCTAGTACCATTCTCACAGACAATCTTTTCAAATTCCCGGGGACGACCAAGCAATAAATTAAACAGTTTTAATTACACGGAAAATAGTATTCTGGCAGTGAAATTGCGGCTGCACAATAGGTCACTTCTCATTATAATTATTCACGCAAAATAAACTGTTGCTCATTGTCTTTATTTTGATAATGACTGGTTTATTTCAGCACGTACTATTCTAATTAACGTAACACGTTATATTAATGTTGAATTTTGAGGGAGAAAGCATGTACATATTTATAAAAACCACGTTCGGATTTTTGATTTGATTAATCAATTATGTCATTAGGGGTTTATTATTATTTGTATACATAACAGGGCACAGCTCCTTCGTATCATTTTCTTCTTATTTGTCAACCGATGGACGTCCACTGCTGGACATAGGTCTCTTCACAGAATCTCCAAAGCACACGATCTTCTGCCCCTTGGATCCAACGACTAAACGAGACCTTTTTGAGGTCTGTCCACATCGTAGGGGTTCTATTGACGCTGCGTTTTCCGAGGGGTCTTTTCTTGCTGTTTCTCCGACATTCCAACACCTTCAGACCCCAGCGCCCATCCGATCTCGACTGATTATCATCATGAACTCCTTCGTATGAACTGTTTTTAATCTCGGACTTTACACGTATTTAATTTGATTTATATTTCATTCCATTTTTTCGTTGTTTATTGCAATCAATCATTTCTTTTAATAGTAACCAAAACGAAGTTACAGTATGCTATGAATGAATTAGGGGTGTTTTATTTCATGACAGAGTAATATTTAACTATTACCTGACGATGTTATCTATGTTATAAAAATTATCGTATGGATCAAATTAATTCTTCTCATCACTTTGTATTCAGAGGTCTTATCAAGATGTCTCATAATCATCCTACTCTGTATTTTTTGTAATAAATAGACTATAAACTATAATTCGTATCACATAGAGTTATTAATACTAGAGTAGAGAAGCTATAGGCAGGCCTGTAATTGATAGTGACAAAATAAATAAAGAATGAAATTCATATACTCTATCATTGTCTAATCACATATACAAAAGAGAGACAGATAGATTATACTTCGCTTTCTCTATATTGTATAAGGACCCATATTTTAGGCTGGCTTCCCTACTCTAGTATAATAATACAATACTGTCAATTACAATACTAGTCGCACGTTACGTAGTGATGCTACGTTATTCCAATAACGTAATATTTTCCAATTTCGTATGGCAACAGCATCCATCGTAGCTTTATTGAATTACGTGTTTTACATCGGCAAAATGCATTTATTTTCTCGATCTGTCAATGACATAGGTGTAATAATTAATTTTCTTTTCGACCAAAGCGGATTTATTTATGTTTGTGTTTTAATATATTTAAACTAGTAAAGTTTATTCAAGTGAAACTATTCTTCCTTTAAAACATTTTTACGATTAAGTAAATGATAACAATATTAACTAAGTAAACAAAAAGAACATATGATCAAAAATATTTATATTATTTACTTTAAGACGTGAAAATTATTTGATGGAATATATTTCCAAAAGAGGATATATATCAATGGAAAGAAAAGACAAGAAGGTTGCTATTTAAGTGGCCACTCCGCACCGGATAATACGATGTTCCTAGACCTCCCATAGAGTGGACAAACGACTTTAAAGAGGTCGCAGGTTAAGGTCCATATTCTCTACACCGTAATACGTTTAAGACGAGACAGTATATGACCTATACTAGAATCGAAATCAGAAAAACAATCGCATTTTTGTTGATAAGATTTGAAGCGATGGAATACCGTATATACATATAATTTTCCTACAAAATATTAGCAAATTTTTGCGGTTCATGAAAATATTTATAATATATTTTGTTTGATTCGGATAGCCGTGTGGTATCCGGTTAAGTAGAATAGTGCCACCCTCATTTCTTACCGAGGCGTCGTAAAAGGCGACTAAGGTAAGTCGACCCGCCGTGTGGTATCCGGCTGAGTAGAATAGACCACCCTCATTTCTTACCGAGGTGTCGTAAAAGGCGACTAAGGTAACTTGACCCACCGTGTGGTATCCGGTTGAATATAACAGACCACCCTCCTTCTTACCGAGATGTCGTTAAATACGACTAAGGTAAGTTGGCGTCAGGCAGGTGGGCGGTCGTAAAAACACAGCCAAATCATGTTACAACATGTTTATAACATGTTGTGTCGACCCCACTTAGAGTGGGATAAGGGCAGTAGGATATATATTTTGTTTGATTTGGAATTATACGTATAAAACTAAATATTTTACATACAGGATGTTTTTTATACTTAAATGCACAAATTAGATTTCAAAACTTTAATGGTGTATACATAGAGACAAAATCGGGCACAAGGTGAGCAGTATTTTTGTTATACACTGTATAGACTCGTTTGGCTATGCCAAGTTGCCATTTCAAAAATTTGTAATTTATCTGTATACAGCTTTAAATTAGTTTAATGCTATTTATGTTTCTTTTAATTATGCATCTTTGTAAAACTTGTTCATGGCTCGGTTTCTAAGTAATCAATTTCTTTAAAGGGTTCATTATGATTTGTAAGAGTAATTATAATTAATCTTATAATACTTTAATGAAACTGGTTGTCATCTATATCAATATTAATGTATTACTGTTTTTTTATTTGTCCCTTTTTCATGTCAGAACGAAGCAACAAATCAATTGGATGGATTGGATATGATAGTTGAAGAGCTAGAAAGAGATATAAGCTATGATACTGAATTTCATACAGTAGAAACTAAGAAGAATATTTGTGAATCCGACAATATTATATATTAAATTTTTAATTATTATATCCAGTTAGAACTTAGCCCAAATGTAAATGAACAATTATTTTAATTTCGTTTGGAAAGATAATTTTCAGTTGAAGCAAAGTATTTTCATTTAATATAGTCATTACTATGATAATGGCATTTATCAAAACTTTACGATAGCCTATTTCAGTTAAAGCAAAGTTTCTTTTCAGGAGCTACAAAGTTATATCTTATAACGATAATTGTCATAGCCTAAGTAGTACTAAGTAACGAAGTGATTGTACTTTCTTAAATCTAATAGATTAACTTTTTGAGGAGATTCGTTAGCATTTATTTTATTGAATTATTGAACGTAAAAGTAGTTATTGTGAACTAACCGCAAGAGATAGAGAAATGTTGTCGCGGACTTTTTTGTAGTATTTTTGTGGATTTCGCGACTAAAGCTCCCAGTAGGCAAGTTTTATTTATAACTGTGCGACCTCTTTAACACAATTGAAATATTACCAGAATATACTATTACCTACACCTTCTGAAAGAATTACAATACCATTTAGTAAAAACCATATAAAAATCAGTTCAGTAGATTTAAATAAATAATCGCTCTCATATAGACAGCTATTGGGAACTTTGTTTTATAATAATTTATTGTAAATATAAGGAGCTTGTTAACAATATAAAGTACTAAGTGTAGCTATTGCACGTCGTCCTATTCCTATCCAGTCCTATTGTACAGAGGTATTAATACTAGATAAGGAGTCATAGACAAGCCTGTAAGTGATAGTGACACAGTAAATAATGAGAGGGAAGATGGAACTCGAATACTTAAAGTAGCGGCCTATTACTTTCCCACTGCTGGGCATATGCCTCTTCTCTCCGTTTTTGAAGAGAAGGATTGGAGCTAAAACCTACCATGCTGCTCCAATGCAGATTGATAGGTTACACATATCTCCAAAAATTTCTAGAGATATGCAAGTTTCCTCACGATGTTTTCCTTCACCTTCCAATACATAATATCTATTACAATTTATTTCTTAGTATCCTTAAGCCTTGACGACTTGTCTGGATATTGCACATTCCTCTTAAACAACTAATCAGAATACAAACTTAAATAAATTAACAAAATTATACAGAAAAAATATTAAATTATAACTAAGTATTCTTAATAATATGTAGTGCGGGTAGATTTTATTACAATTACTGCGAGCGAAACAGAAAAATAATGTTGGAGATAACGATCACGACAAGTTATACAGGTTGATTCTGACATGTAGTTAATAACTGATTTTATTTATTTATTTATTTTTTTCTGTTCAGATTTTTAGTAGGTGTTCTTTGATTTTAGATTTTATATTTTGTTTTGTTATTGTTGATGTCTGCCCGGTTTCTAACCCGTGACCTCCTCGAAAGAGTCGCAAGGTGTTACCGCTGGACTACCACACAAATACCACTAGAATACTTATCTTTGTTTAAATACACATAAAAAGAGAGACAGGTCACTCTCATTGCTTTCTCTTAGCTGTAATATGGCACATTTTGGTTTTCCCTAGTCTAGAATAATAACTCTATGGTCAGTATGCTTGAATCTGTTTTGTATTTTTTGAACCGTAAACAATTTGAATTTGATTAATTTTAAAGTACTGCATGCTGTTTAACGATCTGCGTAGCTATTGTTGTTAAATGGAATGTTAATATTGGTGTTTATAAATGTATGAATGAGATGTTTAAATTGATATAACGCCCGCTATTATAATATAAAAAATTAGGAGTTTTAATAATTACCTGTGTTATTTAATTAGAAAGCTCGTAAAATATCTTTAACTTTGAATAAAATTGATGAGTCAATGAGCAGAATTATATAGAAAATTATATTATAGAAAATAACAAAACAATCGGTTTCATAGATTCAGGTATTAAAGCTCATTTTAAATTAGTATTATTGTTTTTTTTTGTAATACTTTTTTAATACGTCGCCTTTTTTAGTAAGTCGCCCTTTGTGACACCTCGGTAAGAAAGAGGATGGTCTATTATATACAGCCGGATACCATACGACGGGTCAACTTACCTCAGTCGCCTTTTACGACACCTCGGTAATGAGCGTGGTCTATTCTAAGCAGGCGAATACCGCACGACTTTTTATTTTTACTCTTTAATATTTTTTCTAACGGGGAGACTTTTAATTAAAACTAAAAAAAATATATTAGCTAGCTTATTATAAAATATAAATAGCTAGTTAAAAATATATATAAATTATAATATATATTAATTATCTATATAAATTTTATGTTATCAAATATTTGTAATAAACAACTTTGTCTCTAGACTTTAGATGTGGATGAAATTTTTTTTATAGCAAATACAAACCACTGAATAAATAGTTTTATTTGTTTATGAATCTATGCAAATGAAAACATTTCTATCCACAACGGGAATATTTAGGGAATATTTATATAGAAATGTAATTTCTAAGAATTTTAATTGTATGATAAAAAAAAAATTAATGAGATATAAAAATGATATAGTCCTTACCTCAGAGAAAGAAGGCGCGGCAAGTAATAGGAGTAAGGCGACACTGAGTGCCGACCGACACCTTATCAGCATCGTAAATCTGGAAAGAAAAGTAACAACTTTAGTATTCACCGGATACCTTGTTAACATGAAAGATTGAATATGTAATGTGAGGGTACATTTTCCCTATTACGAAAGGGCGGGCCGTCGTGTAGGCCCTTGTTATTGAACCTAACATCTACTCGTATTATAATTGTTGAACTAAAATGGTTGATTATACAAAACTAGCTGTACTCTCTGCTTCACCCGCGAAGAAATTATGTGTCTCAAAGATTTTCCCGGGTAGTACTCTACCCGACGTAAATTCTAGAATAAAAAGTCATACTTCCATCGAAAATCGGTTTAGCCGATTCGGATAATGTATTATTAACTTAAACCTTACTAATTTATAGAATTAGGCGTTACTTTGCGGAGATCCAGAATACAAAAGTAATAATAAAATTATTTTGCTATAATCCGCGAAAATAGAAAATATATATAATATATCTAATATAATAATATATATTATTATATAATATATAAATAGCAAATAGAAAATATATATAATCTATCTAAATATATTTCTATTTTACTTCGTCGTGGATTATAGCAAAATAATTTTGACCGGCCGCGTGCCCTACGTCGTCTTACCTTAGTTGCCTTTAACGTCACCTCGGTAGGAAAAGATTTTCTATTATACTTAGCCGGTTGTCTATTATACTTAGCCGGTAAACATAATAATGTCATTCTATTATTTTGCTGTCATATACTCTTTTAAGCATTGAGACTGTACGAATGTATTTGAATTTAATACCCTAAGAATTTGGATTTTCATTTATTTAAGTCATATTTACACATATTTATATTTTTGTTTGTTTGTATCCAAACATGCAAAAATGTTTGGATCCAAATGTTTGGAGATTAACAAGTAAATAACTTTACTTTCAAAAGCAATATTTCGTTAAAAAGTCAGCAATATAGAGAAGGTAACAAGCAATAAGTTAAGAGGATTATATTTTGATCGTCAAAATTATACTTAATAAGTACTTAATATTTCATATTATACTTGAAATATCTAAGTAGCTTTATAACGACGTTAAGAGGCGCTCATTTCATTATAATAACTTATTTAATTGCCTCCTTATTTGTCGGAAAATTATTAAAGGGTGTATTAAATCTGTAAAGTACTCCTATATCTTAGTAACAAGCAATAATTTGCCCTTTTGGTAAAATGCCGCAGGGCTTACGAGAATTTTGCACAGAAAATAAAATATTTGCCAGCATTTCGTAGTCACGTACGTTGCTAATGGGCTTTTAAAGAAGCAGAATTCATTAGGAGGCTCACCCAAATTGGTGCGAGGGTGGTTTCTTAATGTGCAATTTTGCTTGGACAGTTGCGTGCTCCGCGAATATTTAATAGTTTCAATTGTTTTGACATTGAGGTGTTTTTTTTCATTTGCGTGGTACGTGTCTAATAAAACTACGATATTAATGCGAAGCTAAGTCGTGGTATCCGGCTGAGTAAAATAGACCATCCTCATTTCTAACCGAGGTCTCGTAAAAGGTGACTAAGGTAAGTTGACCCACCGTTTGGTATCCGGTTGAGTAGACCACCATCTTTCGTACCGAGGTGTCGTAAAATACCACTAAGGTAAGTTGACGTCAGGAAGGCGGCCGATCGTAAAATACACAGGCAAATCATGTGACAACAAGTTTATGCCATGTTGTGCTGACCCCACTTAGTGTGGGATTAGGGCAGGAGGATGATGATATTAATGCAAAGCTAGAAAAGAACTAAGAATTTGTAAATATAAAATCTCAAAGTTACTTTTAATATATTCCAGCTAAAACTAGAGTTGTGCAATTAAACGCTTCACAAGGGAGATATTATTCCTGTTACGTCAAAATAAATTAATTGCAATTGCTAGGGCTGCTAATTGCCAGTATTTGTTCTTGCTAATTTTATAGCTTGCTTTTATCTTAGAATTCATTATCATTATATAATATCAGGTTAAATATAAGTAATATTAAACATGTAACAAAAATGTTGTTGCATCTTTATTAAATGTTTTTGAATATGTTGTCAAATTTATATTGTCTATTTAAGGACCTGTTTCACAAGTTACCAATAAACTGTCAGTTAGCTTATTCAGAACATATCTGACACGTATCTCGGGATTTTGCGTTGATACCATGTTGTGCCCACCCCACTTAGAGTGGGATAAGGGCAGGAGGATTATGAATTATATATAAAATTTAAAAAGTATTCAATTGCAATTCACATTACAAATTATATAATAAAACTTTTATAGGGCAGTGTTATTCTGCGTAAAAAAGTATACTTTTCAAACGTTATTTAGCTGTGGTTTACACAAAATTCTTAGCTAAGTTTACTGCGTGTACTTTTTAAAGTTTTTTTGTACATATTTCTTAGCTGACCACATCAGCGGTTTACAAATGTTTCCCGACAGTTTTGCAAGCATCCGCCAGTCAGATGATATCATTCGAAGCCGGTTTTTAGAGTCATTCAATGACACAAAGCTTTGTAGGTAAATCTTAAAGCCATATCAATGAATGTAAGCTTATAATAGTGCTTTCATTTTTGTACGTAACCTTCTAAATCTAACATGTAATAAATAGTGAAGTTGTTCAGCTAAACTACTTCCTAACTAACTGAACTAAAACTTGTTAACTAAACCTTAAAAGAGGTATAATACTAGCTTTTACCCACAACTTCGTTCGCGTGGATTGTTCTCACGTGATAGGTTGTTAATATATGGCGCTTTTCAATGTCATCTTATTCCTGTAGAATTAACATGATTTCTATAGCCTATATGTTACCCCGGTATAAGGAATAATTGTGCGAAATTTGATCGATAATCTTTCAGCGGATTCACCTTGAAAGAATAACCAACATACATTCATACTCACGAACTTAATACTAGTAAGGACTAAATGTAAAGTGGACTATATGTTTTCGTCCCTGATACATGAAGGATTCGTAAAAACACATGCACAACCCTCCACTTCCACCACAATGCACAAGCACTAGACTAACACTATCACAAACTCAACAATCGTTTCGCCCCGCAACCGAAGCGTCATCAGGAGATAGACTCCACGACAAAATTGCAAAGAAACGCATCACCCAATCTAGCATAGTTATATACTCATTGGTTCAACCCCAGCATTTATTTTGCCTCCGAATTTTAAGCCAAAATGCTTTATTCTATTAAAAATATGTTCATAGTGGATACCTTATACTTCTATTAACAGAACCTTGCGTCCAAACTATGCGAGCCCAAATTTAAATAAACATGATCTAAATTTATATAAACAGCTCAATGCGCTTTAAAGTTAAGTAATAAATTGTAGTGATTGTACTCAGCGATTTCTTATAATTTACGTGCTCTGCTAGTCATTAAATAAGCGTGGTGGGTGTAAGCTCTATACCCTTATTTAAAAAAAAAAGACATGGCTTTTGTCTAGCTGTAAGTCACTAAATAGGCCGCCACTTTACTTATTTTAATGTAGTTGTACTTTAATTTCTTAAGATAGTGTAAAAAAAATCGCTTAAACGCTAGAGTACTCATACTCTACGCTACTCATATATGTTAAACTAATACATTTATTTTAATTAATATTAAAACAACATGAGAGATTGGAAATTTTAGACCAATCGAACTTCAATGAGAGATAGTTAGAAACTCTCTGAATGGTAATAACTAATATAAACTCCCAAGTCTACATTGTTGTTTCATTTCACCAGAATGTATATTTGTACGCAGAGAAGTTACTCGTACAACATGTAGGTATGATTACAAGTCATCATTCTCTTACCCTTATCCCACTCTAAGTGGGGTCGGCAAAATATGTCTTTTTCCATTCTCCTCTATCATTCGTCAACTCCTTTAATATGCATATCATTTTTCACACAATCCACCCATCTTTTTTTCGGCCTCCCTCTAGTCCATTAACATTCATATTTAAAACTCTTTTGGTCACATGATTGTCATCCTTCCTCATTACATGAACATACCAACTTAGACTCGTACTTCTCATCTTTTCACTACCACACTACACAACCTCTTTTTCCGATTTGTTTGTTCTAGACTTAGTACTCTCATTAATTGTCATAATAATAAAGAGTGACATAGCCTACTTTTTATCTCGATACAAAAGTCGACGCAGTATAAGTCGCGGGCACAAGTTAATAAATTGTAATTTAAAATTTAAACTATCGTGAATGGTATTTATAATTAATGTATAGAAACAGGATATACTCACGTCTTACTTTATCGGGTGAGCCCGACTAGTGACAAGCGCGATAATAAGAGTTAATAAGAGCTACGTATGGGCGTAGCTCTTATTAACTCTTATTATCGCGACAGTAACTAGATAATTTTCGCCGTGATAAGGCCGCATAAAGAGATCATAAGGGTTTATATTTGAAATTAGTCGGGCTCACCCGATAAAATAAGACGTGAGTATAGCCGGTTTCGTTACATTAATTGTTATTTTAATATTTTTATGTCAAATTTCTTGACACATTGACGTTGCTTTGAAAAAAATAATCAATAAAAACTAAATAAGTACAGGAAATGCTGATACAATATAATTACGGCGGAGCATTATCAAGAGGACGTAAATAAATACTTCGGTTATTGATCATTACAAATATATTCTAACGTTCTCACATTCTGCAGAATATTTCGTAAGAAGGAAACGAATAATTTATCCAGTAATATTAGTTTAAGTGTGTGGCAATAACAGAAACGGAGGTTCGATATTAATATTGCAATATATACGATGTTTGTAAAGATCGTTGAGAATAACCTTGCTTTAAACATTAATGTACACTACTAAATCGGCTTGCAATAAATAGTAAATATTTAATTAAAAAAAGTATCAACTCATGACTGTAAAATGACGGTATTACTTTTGTGTATTGACATACATTTTTCGTAACTTACGTATTTCTTTTTCTATTTTTAAAAACCTGGTCATCATCATTCTAATGCTTTTCTCCTACTTTAAGAGGGTTTAGCTCGTGTCTCTTCCATTCTCTCCTATCATTCGTGAACTCTAGCGCTACTCCTATTACATCACATTTTATAATTTACACAATCTAGCCATCTCTTTCTCGGGCTCCTCGAGTCACTTATCAATTATATTTAAAACCTGGTGTATAAAAGAAAATACTAGTAATAGACATGCCACGCACACTTCTTGGTGACGCAATCCTTAAAAGAAATCCCTTAAATAACATACATAATATAAGAAAAATCTTATATTGTAAAAATTTTCCTAAGGAGTGACATTCATCGGAACTCACCATACATCGACTAAACCTCACCCATCTCAATTGACGTTTAAATTATTTGTGAATCAACCATTTCGTTACATACAGCAATTATGGAATCAGGCTTTGAAAAAGCGTAAGCATTGGAATACGATACCTAAATACACGCTTAAAAACTACAATGGTAAGACAAGTCCCACTAGCACTGTGTTTAAATCCAATCTTCCTCATTCTCCTGCCCTTATCCCACTCTAAGTGGGGTCGGCAAAACATGTTATAAAGATGTTGCCATGATTTGGCTAGATATTTTACGACTGGGCAGGTAGGCGCCTGAACTTAACTTACCTAAGTAGCCTTTTGCGGCAGCTCGGTAAGATAAAGGGTGGTCTATTCTAAAAGATAATCATTTCAGCATTATTGAAATAAGATATTAATAAGATGCTACTATCATAGTGATTACTCTATGATATTAGCATCAGGTGCTGACGACACTAAGGTGTCATCAATTTTAGATATGACGTTGAACGAGTAAGTTTGAAGCTTATTCTGGTTAAAGTTCGCCCTCTATACGTTTGAGCTTTTAAACTTATGTAAATAGCACTTTATCATATTGCTTTAAACGTCCTTTTCTAAAGTAGATTGTGAAAGTTTCTCTACATAAATAATTACTATATAGGATTTGTAGTACCTTTAAGTAGAACGATCTAAGGAAACAGCATTTCAAAATGTAAAGATATTTCTCCGTTCACTTTTACCGGGGAAATTAGCTTACTGACCGAGTAGTCGGCATAAATTGAGACACAATATTGTGAATCTAGTTCAGAATTGTTAGTGCCAATAGATTGACCGTTAATACTTAATAATTATAATATACCTGTATTTATTAACTTATGTTTTATTGATACGAAATAACAAATTTATTTCAATATGAAAATAATGGGTGTCCCAAATCCTGCAAAGGCTGCATTATTTCTTTGTATGGCGAAATTTATATTATTACCAAGGCAAGTAAAGTAACATTAGGCATAACCCGCCTCCCTCCTATTTGGAGAGAAGGGTTGGAGCTAGAGTAACCACGCTGGTCCAATGCAAATTGGTAGATTACACATATCCTAGGATATTTTAAGAGATGCTTAGGTTCCCTCCAAAATCTTACCGTTTGACTATCACAGCTTATACATAGTTTAGTCACCAGAATAAAATACTAGGTAATAACTATAGTATATGCTCCTTCTATAAGCACAACGTGAATTGGAAAATATTATTGGGAACTTATTGGGAAGATAAGTATCAAAGTACTCGTAGGTATCAAAATATTTCAGAAAATATTCACATCCACAGCTTCAGTTGCTCTCAAACATAAATATACCGTCGGTTTTCGTAAAATGCGAATCACATTGTCATAACCGATAACAATAGCTTTCGCACAATGTGTACAAACCAAAAGTGCTTTATCGAACCGTGCCCGCATTGAGCAATGGAATTTTATCTCGCTAAAATAATCGTTTTGCACAGTACACACAGAACGATTGTAACATTATCTTTAATCAAAGGCTGATTGTGCGGCATTTGTCTTGGGAAACCAATGAGCCACTAAGATTTTTATAAACTAAGCGAATTTGTTATGGATTTGAAGCACATATATTAATATAACAATTATAAAAAAATAACAATTTTCTCCATTTTATAGTCGTGTAAAGCTCTGAAATAAAAAAAAATCACTACAGAAAGTGTTCTGAATAAAATTTAGAAAAAAACATTTATTTATTTTAACAATGACATATAACAACTTTACATTACAAATTTTTCATTACAAAAATATAACTTAAAAGTTATATTTTTTAATTACATAAATGTAATTGCTTTCCATACCTTAAGCATGTCTGTCAGAAATCTAAATAATGCGGAATGACGTGTTTATATCGTTAAACATTTATTGCATAAGCTTTCTAGTTGAAAGTGCTTTCCTTGTACACATTCTTTGGCTTTGCGTACAAGAAAATGCGTCGTACAATAAAAGATGGGATCGTCAAATATTACTTTAAGAATAATGTGAAAGTTTTTTAGCCGTATGGTATCCGCCTGAGTAGATTAGACCACCCTCATTTCTTACCGAGTCCTCGTAAAACGTGAGTAAGGAAGTTAACCCACCGTGTGGTATCTGGCTGAGTTGAATAGACCACTCTCATTTCTTACTGAGGTGTCGTAAAAGGCGACTAAGGTAAGTTGACGTCAGCCGGGCCGCCGATCGTAACTAACCTAGCCAAATCATGTGACAACATGTTTATAACATGTTCCGCCGACCCCACTTAGAGTAGGAAAGGGTAGGGAATAATGGTTGAAGTTTCTGTTTTCAAATCTGTTTAATAACACAGGAACTAATCAATAATTGAATCATTCTCAAGCAGTTGATTTACATTAGTTTACTTAACAAAATATGTGTAACTCAAACTACTTATTAATAGGTTTGGAATTGCAGTGTTGAAGCACGCTATTTGAAAACAATAGCATAGGAGGTTCTCAGACGTCGCGCTGTGAGAAGAGGCCACGGGGGCATGCAAGAAAGACGTGACAAATCATTAGGAAGTTCCTCACTTGTAACTTTTTATTTCCTTGTTCTCGTAATGCTTTACACAATAACTGAGTAGTGTGAAGATACTTTAAAGCAAATCTATTTTACACACCTCTCATATATTTGTTGCCACGTGTACCGACATACCGGAATACAAGACTGCGGTTTCATAATGTAAAATTGAAAATGTTTAAAATATTGACCGCCGAGTTTCTTTCTGGTTCTTCTCGGTAATAGCAACATTCCGAACCAGTTGTAGCTTCATTAATCATATTGATACTTGACTTACTTAGTCGCTTTTTACGACACATGGTAAGAATTATGGGTTGTCTATTCTACTCAGCCGGCTACAACACAGCGGGTCAACTTACCTTAGTCTATTCTACTCAGTTGGATACCCCAGAAAAAAATAAAATAAAATAATTTTAATCGCACAATACTTCGCGAGTTCAAAACTAATTATATCTATATATTTTTGAAGTTTGTACATCAAAGTAGATAGAAATAAATTGGTGATTTCAATAATCATCAAATATATAACTTAGTTGCGAATTGGATTCTAACACATTTACTGAAATTTGAATGAAACTTTATACACACAGTGCATATTTTAACATTATTCTCATCGAAAATCCATTTGATAATTTGCCGACGTAGACTTATATTATTAATGCAAATTTGAGTAGAACATAGTTCTCGCACAAGAACGAGGCATCTAGAATACGTATATAAATTAAATTTCGTTCTCAAATTCCGTTACATTGCAGTATTAGACGGGAGTTAATTTTTAATTGACCATTGTGGTACTGAGAAGATTGCTTAAAATTGACCTCCTTATTCTATATTATTACCCGTTTAATAATGAGTGTTTTGAAATTACATGCGTGTATTCTCTCACGCTTTAAGTGGATTCTAAGCAAAAGTGTTAAGATTTTAGATTGCTGCTGGTCGTGTTCAGAATCAGTACCATTTGGATAGTTATTATAACTAAAATGAACTTGTAAAAGTATCAATTTTGCGAACTTCTTTGCTTTTTTTTCAAATCTCTTTTATATTTTCTAAAAAAAACGGGTTAGACTCGGTTTTCAAGGTATTTTAATTAAATGTGTCACTAATGCATTATAGCGCCGTCTAGTGGATTATTACGGTAACGTTGCAGTGACATCTCTGAGACGGGACGTAAAACAGTCTCTCATGATTCGAATAAAATCCCTTGAAAAAATCGAATACCCCTGCTGCCTCATAATAAAATGAAGAAGTTTCTCATCAATATCCTATATAGTTTATATCTATGCAAGAATCGGTTTCCTTTATAAATGACGTCCATTTCATGATGATTATTCAAAGAGTCGATAGAGACGAAAGTATTATTCTGTCGTCTATATTATGTACACTGTTATCTTTGGTTGTGTATTATAATAAATTCGTACTATATAACGCGTCGATTGTAACTGATGATAACTGAATGCTGATCAAAGACGAAGAGAAAATCACAGAAGCGTTTACGTAAGATAAGCATTGCACAATATCAGTCGCTTGAGAGAATGATAATGGTGTCGACGGATAAATGCTTTTAGAGTGAAATGAAACCGCATCTTATCAATATTCATATTTACTTTTTATTGACATAACTCTCAACTAACAAATTTACTTGTACAAAAATTTATACATATTACAAAACAAAGTCCACAATCGATCGATTTCCTCAAAATCTACTGACCGGATTATTGTACTTATTCTACTAAGAGACTGATTTGCAGTTCTTGAGGAAGGTGTAGGTTAACAGCGTTAATTCCGGAACGGTGAACGACGGATTTTAATGGGACTTTCAGTAGAAGATAGACGATGTTGTGGAACAACATATTGGCCCTTTCTTACGTGGGAAAAACTTTGTGACTCACTGTATGAAAACGGTTTTTGCTTCTTACACTTAGCATTACATAGATTAACAAATGCGGACTAAACCAAAATAATTCTATCATTACTTTCACACTACAGAATTCCGCAAAGTATCGCCTACTTCTGTAAATTACATATTTCATTATTACTACATGACATATTTCACATCACTGCGTTCTAAAAGAACGTTTCACGAATATGTACTATCGGTCAAGCCTATAGCTACAAATCGGACAAACTTTCTATAATAAACAGCATAAGGAATTCTCGATTACTAGCCAAATGTATGTCAACGGTGTACTTCCGTTATAAATACACAAGGATTGTCGCAACGGGAATCTTATCGTATTTCGTTGTGAATATTTATTATCGAATAAATCGATGCTTGTGTTATGTACACACAAACTGTATTAAGGAATTTAATGCGCCGTTATGCCTGAACATGGCGGCATCACCTCAGTTTTGATGTCAATGATTTGCTTATTATTGTTATTGCTTATTGAGTGTTAAAAAGTGTATTCGGCGGATTGTTATGTTTTTTTAAGTTTGGCATGTGATAACAAATTATGTCGACTACTGTTTCAGAAAGTCGAGCGCAACGGTTTCCAGCCAGGCTTTATTGCAGACAAACCAACAAAATATCAAGGCAACAAGAGTACAGAGCGTAATAAATTGTGGATCTGGAACCCTGCCATCCATTCTAAAGTATGAATACGGTTATTTCGTTGTATCTCAGTTTTATTGAATCGCGTAGTAATGGTGTTCCACTGCTGCATTATTAAAAAATATATTCACGGTGTTAATGGCACTTGTGAAATATCTACGTTTCAAAAAACTTTATTGTATGTCAAATCAAATCGAAATAATCTTTATTCAAATAAGTTGCAACAAAAGTAATGAGAATATTATTTTGCTAATAGCAAAATAATAATAATAAATAGCTTTAGCAAAATAATATTCTCTATCTATATTACTTTTATATTATGGACTTCCGCAAAGTAACGCCTAATTCTATAAATCAAATAAGCTCTCTCAAGCACTTTTGAGTCGTCAAGGATCAATATGATTAATGCAGCTACAACTCGTTCGAAATGTTGCTCTTAACGAGAAGAACCAGGAAGAAACTCTGCGGACAAACTTTTAAACATTTTAAATTTTACATTATTAAACCGCAGTCTTGTATGAAGTTTAAAGGATTTTTAAATCCAGGCTTTTTTATCATCCAAATAATCTTCAATTTTCTAATATGCTTTACGTATAAGCATCTCTCGTGTACTTAATTTAACCCTTTCTGTAGACTGGTCTAGCATGGATTGCGGAATTTTATTGTAAAAGCAAATACCGAGGCCATCGAATGAGTTGCTAACTCTGCTGAGTCGTGGATACGGGTATCACAAGTTTTTTGACCTGTCGTATGTCGATGATATAAATCAAATTCAATTTCACAAATTGTACAAAAAATTGTAAATATCAATTAAGTACATTTTGTTTTAAAGAAGGCTTTTTAATGAATACATGCCTACCCGGTTTCGATTCCGTATTCCCCGGCTTACGGCTTTTTTAGTGTTACACATGATAGACAAAAAAACTAAATATCTTACTATTTTGAAAACATTTAATTTTTAATTACAAAAATAAAATACTAAAATTATGTTCAGTCGATATTAAATTCGAGTCTTGGCCTATCTTATACTAAAACCAAAAGTCGCGACGAGATTCACGTGCTTTTCGCAATTTTCAGCACATTCCATTTCCTGTATTCCAAGAACGTGCGACGCGAATCATGTTAAACAGGAATATTTGGAGTTCGAACTGATTTTGTACAAATCTATCGATCATACCTTATTGGAAATATTTAACGGAAATTGATCTGGACATTATAAGTTGGTCAATAGATTTGATTGCAGTCAATTATTACCGAGGTGTCGTAGAAGACGACTAAAGTTCGTTGACGGCAGACAGGCGGCCGGTTGTAAATTCACTAGCCAAAACTTGTAACAATATACTTCAAACATGTTGTGCCGACCCCACTTAGAATGGGATAAGGACAGGAAATTAACAATAAGGTTGGTTTGAAGTCAATCTAACGGGCAGTATGGTTGAGCGTAGAAGCATCGTTAAAGTTACATAATGTGTCGTTTAAAGTAAACTGCGGTACTATAGTCCTCTTCTAGTGAGTTTAGTCCTTTCAATAAAATATTTATTTGAAATTTTCTTCAATTTGAAAAATCAAATTTTGTGAACTTAGCTATAATTGTAAATTACATTGATTATATTTTATTTGATATTTATTGCCGTAATGAGTATTTCACCGTAATACTGTAAGAACTTTTTATTCTTTAATACCGGTTTTACCTTTAGAAATGTCTCCTGCAAAGTAACTAATCAGAACTAAGTACGGCAGCTTGATTAAACAGTGTCAGCGCTTTTACGTAGCGTTTATAAGCTCTAGGTTCATTAACTTTTTGTTAAACTCTAGGAATCATTTCATTTTAAGATTTTAGAAGACTACCTGCAGAATTTTGTAGAAACGGATGCTTAATTACCTAAGTTTTTTCTTACTAGTTTATTATAATGAATCATTCTCTTGCTCTTATCCCTCTCTAAGTGGGGTTGGCATAAAATGTTTTAACCATTGGCTAGGTATTTTACGATCGGCCGCCTGCCTGACGTCAACTTCATTTAGTCGCCTTTTACGCCTCGATAAGCATAGATAGATGAGGGTGGTCTATTCTACGCAGCTGGATACCACACAGTGGGTTAACTTATCTTAATCACCTTTTACGAGACCTCGGTAAGAAGGTGGGGTGGTCTACTCTACTCAGCCAGATATCACTCCGCGGAGTTTATTATAATGAATATTGCTAAATCATCTGAAAAATTAACAAAAACTAACAAACTCTTTTGTTGTTGATATGAATTTTAGATTTCAATTTGTCAGTCAGCTATGGAGAAGTAACTTTGAAGGAATTATTGATAATTTTTCTGTTAATTATAAAGTACAAACTTTATATCTTATAAAAGATAGAAGTGTATTGTGATCGCGAATTTCAAGGCGTCAGTATTTCTACAGACGTCGCTTTAGTCACGCTTCGAAATGACGTCGCGTCAACGATGTTTTGAGTTTCTATGAATTCCCACTACAAATGTCAGTCATCGCATCGCTTAGCGTTACTTTCATGCTCAAATTAAAATGTAATGGATGATAATAATGCAATTTCATAATTTTCTTTATCAAATACCTTTATTTTTATAAAATTAATTCTAATCTCAAAGTACAAGTAAGCGGCTGTGACACTATGAAACGCAGGCGGCATTAACATGTCTGACGTCACAGATACAGAAACGATGACGCGGCGTCACTGATCTGCGCTTGAATGACATCTGACACATTTGCATCGCGAGTTAATCTGCAACTCTGACATATTCACTGACGTGGTGTCACTTACGTCTCTGACCTTTGCTTCGAATGTACTTTTATAATTACGATGTCCAGGTTGTGACATCACATGTTTTGAATTAAGAACAAAAGCATATGATATAAAGTTTTTTAATAGTTTTTGTTTTAAAATCATTTTTATATATGTGTATTATAGTATAGCATACCTTGGTCTATTATTTTTTGTAAGGGGGAAAGTCTCTGGCGATCTGAACTATAGGGAATCCTAGTTCAGGCGTCAGTCTCCTCCCATAGTAATTCCAATGTAATAACTTAACAATCAACAACAAAGTAGATATATTGGGTGTTTTAAGTTATATTTAAAATATAAACTTATTATTTTGTTAACTTAATATAACCTGTATAGATGAGTAAATAAATATATAATAAATAGTTTCAGAAAAAAAGTGTTTATCTTGAAAACCGATTTTTTCTCTAAATACAAACTTAGTATAAAACTTTTGTATCGAGAGAAATCATCTTAGCTTATGAAGTGTATAGTAATAGTATACAAAAGAGAATCAAAACTGATCCAAATATGCTTTGTATTGCATTATATAACGTTAAATATTAACATTAATATTATTTCTGGGGTACAAAAATATCTATAAGATATTGAATGTATAGTCTAAAAATGAGGTAAATATAGGTACATGATATCACTAGTATACATATTAAGCAAAATCAACTATAAATTATTTGACTATGTAAGTTGTCTTGTGAGATGATTTTTTTTTGTTATTTATTATTGTAATTTTTATATGACCTGCCTAGCTATGAGATGAGAATGTTAAGGTGGATGTGTGGTGTGACAAAACTGGATAATATACGAAACGAGTATATAAGGGGATGTCTGAAAGTTTCGCCCATTATAGAAAAGACGAGAACTGCAAGATTGAGATGTTGTGGACATGTAATGAGAAGGGATGAAAATCATGTGACTAAACGAGTGTTAAATTTGAATGTTGATGGATATGTGCCTAGAGGGAGGCCTAAAAAGAGATGGTTGGATTGTTGATTGATTGACATGCATATAAAATGAGTGGCGCCAGAGTTGACGAATGATAGGACAGAATGGAAGAGAAAAACATGTTGTGCCGTCCCCACTTAGAGTGGGATAAGGACAGGAAGATATATTGTACTATTTGGTATACAGAAATTTATATGTTTACGCATTGAGTCAAATGTAAAAAAATACTGTATACTTCATTCATATTTTATATATAATTCAGAATGTTTTAATTTCACGTATATCTGGCTGCCATTATTTCATAAAGCGCGAGCTTAATGGGAAAGTTTCGCCGGTGTTCCGGACGATCAACAGTAATAACTGGTAGGCAATAATTGTAGATTGGCCGGCGAGAATTGCTTGTTGTCGAATATTCACTTTCACATCACACGTGGGTTTAAAATCAAGATGTAATTCATGGAAAGTGAGAGGCCATCGCTTTTTCTTTACACAATATGTTTGAACAAACGTCGGTCTTTAATACCTTTGTGTATTAGAAAATCCAGCTGCTCCCGTTGGCAATTGGAAAGCCATTTACCTGGAAAGATAAACAAAGATTATCGTATTTGTATTTTCACGGTTTCTTTTTTATTCATGTCTATTTTATGAATAACTTTTTCGTAGAATGATATGAATAAATGTCTGTGTCGTGTTGTATTCAACTGAGTAGAATAGACCACCTTCATTTCTTCCCGTAAATAGCATAATAAGCGATTAAGTAAGCTGACGTCAGGCAAGCGGCCGGTCGTGAAATATCTAGTCAAATAACATCACAACTGAGAATGATGATGATGACTTTTATTCATTTTAATTATTGGTAAAAATAACGTTTGAATTTTAATATTCAGGAAAAGATTTATTGTGCAATAAGTCAAATACTATGACAAAGTTTGTTTTAAAATTTGCAGCATTAAATAAACCTGCATTTTCCTGCTTGATGAAATTGCATATTTTGTTTCGTATTAATTTTGTATTTCGTTTTTATTTTTATTCCAGCGGTATGGCTTACTATGAAATATTATTAGTTATGACGATGGACTTCGTTCATTAGCATAATTTAAAAATATTTGGTAAGAAAATCTTTGCGGTATTTAGGCTATTAATTTCACTTCGTTATACAGAACAAAAAGAAATGTGAACTATGGCGTTATCAACATAAATGATTGAAGTGTATACAAATGTGACTAATATACTTATGTGAAGTGTAAAGAGTTACTTTTTTTTTCGGTTTTTTAACGTAGACGATTGAGGTATTGCTAGATATAGGTCTCTGCTAAAGATTTCCACGCTGACGATCTTGGGTGTCTTGAATCTAGCGACATCATGTATCATGACATGACTATGGGATGTATTTAAATTATCATTTTTAGTGCTGAATCGCTGCTTTATAACCATTGAACTCTAACGCCTATTGGTTCTTAGTATTATGTGCCTATTGCCACATGATTTTGCAATACGCATAGTTTGCTGAAATTTTTAAATAAGTTTTGAATTCATAGCATATTTAAGTCTATAAACGGCCAAATATTTGCAGAAACAATTTACTAGAAACCTCTAATATTATGTACTGTAAACAGATATTATAAGAGGTTGCTGCTGTCGTGCGTATTATGAGTGCAGTTGATAGATAATGAACTCAGCGCGACGCCAGAAAGCAATTATAGAGTTCTCTGTCACCGAGCGTACTACGAACATAGCCGATGGCGTGCTCGCCGTAATGCGCAATAACAAATGAGGGTTTCGATGGCAACTGAAAAAGAAGCCATTTTGTGTGATTTGACGTTTGCTTTGGGATAAGGTATTAATAACGAGTGCAGTAATACAAGTTGAATTAAAGTTTAGGGTTTCATTAATGCTAAATTTTGGACCTACTTTAACAGTACATAATAGCATTGATAATAACATTTTAGTTATTATGAAGAGACATGTTTTCCGTTAGTTTGTTTAACTTTAATGTTATAAAAATTCCAGTATTTTGACGTTGACCTAGTCTAATGTGAATGATCTCGAGATATCGTGTCCGTTATGCGAACTACGCGACGCTTCGCTAATCAAGCATCCGCACGGTTTGCTCACACCGCGAGACGGAATTTACTTAGCTCCATTATTGCTTTACACAAAACCAATTACCATAACATAAAAAATGAAAGGAGAATCGAAAGAAGAAACTTTAAAGAAAGAATAATTAAGTGTTTAATGGATAAATATGTGTTGGGAATTCTAGAAGAAGGCGGCAACACCGGGGGGCCGCGTTACCACGGCAACGAGAATAATATGAAAAGGAGTAACCAAAGATTACAGTGTACATAATGAAAGGAGTAACAAGGGTGTCAATTTTGGAACTTAGATAATCTTGGATAATAAATATATAATTGGATAAAACACACAGATCCTATTCTTGGAATTATCCCCAACATATTTGAATCGGCCAAATACCATTTAAAACGAATAGCAGGTAACTCTAGTCTAACTTTCGAAGAATTGTATACACTGTTTGCTCAGGTTGAAGCGATCATGAACTCACGTCCTCCATGTCAATATCATCTGATCCTTCTGATCTACTACCCTTGACACCTGGGCACTTCTTAGTGGGTCGACCGTTGACTTCACTGCCTTCGCCTAATATCGAACGTATCAGCCTCAACAGATACGAGCTGATCGAACGCCTGAGACATCACTTTTGGTCACGCTGGAAAAGGGATTACCTGTCGACTCTACAGGAACGTGTGAAATGGAGGACAAGACAGCGAGATGTCAAGATCGGTGATCTTGTCTTTGTACTGGATGATCACTTACCGCCGATGAAGTGGCTTCTGGGCCGCATCCATCAACTCTACCTTGGCGCCGACGGACTATGTAGAGTCGTCGACGTTCAAACTGCAGGTGGTATCATCAAGAGATCCATCTCGAAACTTTGTGCACTGGAAGGCACGTCAGATTCCCAAGAGCTCTTTGGGAAGCAAGTTCCCAAGGGGGGGGGAGGATGTTGGGAATTCTAGAAGAAGGCGGCAACACCGGGGGGCCGCGTTACCACGGCAACGAGAATAATATGAAAAGGAGTAACAAGGGTGTCAATTTTGGAACTTAGATAATCTTGGATAATAAATATATAATTGGATAAAACACACAGATCGTATTCTTGGAATTATCCCCAACAATATGTTTCTACGAGCAGAATGTATCAGTGATAGATCTATACCTATGGTCTGGTTTTGACTTATTTGGGTGGATGGATTACCAGAATTCTCTAATGATATTGTTTAGGGCTGAATGATAATATAAATAGTTCTATCACGATACGGTTAGAGGCAAATGGTCAGTAAGTTGGTCGTCATATCTTCATCGGTATATGTTCACGGTTCTCCGCGCTCATGTGTTTTCTCATGAGTTTCCTCCATGCAATCTAAGGCCAATTTATTATCTGTAACTTCATTTTGTCGCCTTAAATAATCAATTTCACATATTGTGCTGTTCTCTGAGTTATAAAAATGCAGCTAACGTGATATAATGTAGAAAAGTCATGTTTTAGCAGACGCTAGTTCCGTGTTAACAATTAATTTCGATAAGAATTTATTCTTAATAAAACTTTCCTTCCTTTAGATTATGAGCTTGATATTTAAAATGTAAAGTATGACATTACTTGCCAAGATTATTAAAAAGTTTAACGTTGTTAAAAGTATACATAATACGTATGCAATATATAGTTACGATAAAGTCACGGTTTCATCACTCTGTGAGACGAGGTTAATTATTTCTTACGTGAATCAATAGCCGTTTTCTCAGAATTGAATAAATATTTATGAAAAAGTTAAATTTCTAGACATGATATTAAAAATAAATAGTTTACTATATGAATGGAAAGAATATGTATTCGAAAAGGTTTCACCACTTATTACAGTTCGCTCAGCAGATAGTATTCTTACGCTCGAATTAAGTAGGTACATTATGCCCTGGAGGACATCTGTTACAAAATAGACTTCAAGATAAACTATATCTATCGCCATATATCTTTATTTTATCACACTCCTACACAATTTACTAATAAGAAAATGTAAGCTAAAAGAATTATAAAGCAAGGTTTTCATCACATTTAATCTACAAAAGTAATACATGAACTTTTACAGTGTAAATTTTTGTTGCCAAGCACAAAATGTGCAATAAAATTTATTAGGCTAATTAACAATTTAGGAATTTTATTAACCGAAATTAACATGATTGGTCATTTTATTACATAAACTATATGTACAAATTGTATCCGGAAATTGAGTAATATGATACGTGAAACTTGTTTTCACAATAAGAATACAAGGTTCTAAGTAGAAGGTTAAATGTGTCTGTTTAAGTGATGAGTCTAACTTGTAAGGTATATCTTTGATAATCTTTTATTTATCGTTATTATCAGACTTTTTAGTTTAAGACCCAACGTCTACGTAATCTTTTTAAATACAGGAAACTGGACCTCAACTCAATCAAAATAACCAAATCGTTTAAAATGGAATGTAATTCAAACTTACAATACACTCATGCTGTAAAGTTACATTTATTTTACGGTAAGGGAAAACATCATGGCGAAACTTACATAAACCTACTCTCCTGCTGCGAATATGAACTTGATAACTGTGTGCAATAGATGATTATGGTTTAAACATGTAATTGATAATCAAATTTAAAAAAAAAGTTCATGGTTCATCAGGTACTTGCAGGATCTTTTCGGTAGGAGCAAACTTCCGAATTCGTGGTAGCTATATTTAGGTACCACGAGTATGTGTAGGTAGTATTTAGAAACATTTGACAATTCAAAAGTACTGAAAACAATCTATTTTGTATTGAAATTCACACTACAGAATCGTGGTGGACTTAAGCTCTAATCTTGGTCTCAAAAAAAGAATAACTAAAACTAATATAGGACACAAGTAACGCTTTGGAAAAACAATGTAAATTGAAATCGAACTCGATCTTTGTGCGACTGGTGTGTGATGATGCGTTGGAAAGTCAGCACCGTACGTGCTTTGATCTATTCAAGCCGACCACGTTCCACAATATACGTGACGAGCACCTAATACGGAATGCTTCATTGTCAGTGTCAAACGTTTGTTGCCTGTTTTACAGTTACAGCCTTTTTCTATCTCCCCACCCAATATGGCGGTTGACGCGTCATCCATATTCATATTTCATTTCGAAGTGAAAGAGTTGTTAGCCGTCACGGATGAGGAAGTACTTCAAAATTTTGGACAGTTTGGGTGTCCGTGCCCTAAAAAAGTTAAGGCAGTACTACCCTTTTGCGTTTTTCATTCTGACAATGTTAGAGCATTTGTCGCGCGATTATACCAAAAATAAATAACAGCATTACAATTTTCTTATTTTTGTAGGTGCTTAAATTAATCTTATATAGTTAAGATTCCATTAAATAAATTAGATATATTATAAAAACATACACCACTAGGACTTTAAGATATGAGTTGCTTGACCTAAGAGAAAGTAAAACTAAATGTTTCGTATTACTTCCTTCTGATCCACTGAACTATTGACATAATATACGATTATTTTGAGTTTGTAAATCACATTGATAAAACTTGCTTGTATTCGTCTTAATTTAGGGCTGTTTACAGCCATAAACATCAATGAATATGTGGAGTAAGAAAGTTATTTCAATTAATACTTTTGGCAGGGTTTGCTTTACCACTTCAATAATATTGTTGACTATAAATCAGTTCTTAGGTTTATTGGTTTTAATGATTCCATTGCTATTGACCTTACTGGCTATCGGAATCTTTTGTATTGGTGAGGATTAAAATTGAGAATGCTGACTAAGTCTAAGTTTACCTTTACACATCCCTAAATAATTTCAGTTATTTAATTGAGTTTAAAATTAAAATTAATTATCTTAAGTTCTTTTAAAAGCCGAAATCTTTAATAGGAAACTGGCAACAATGATCATGAGGATCATTGTATCGTATTGTATCTCAAATATAGTTTATTGTATCTCAATTATTGTATTGTATCTCAAATATAGTTTTAAATCAATCAGAGAGCATGTGTTTCGACGGGAAGACAAGAAGCGAGACACAGGTTTGTGAGAATTATTCGGTCAGTAGGCCGGTGTTTTTAAATCTACGAACATCGAAAGCCGTAATAATAAGCCATTGTTATCTTACTTAAAGATGTGGAGGAAGTGACTATGAAGATAAGATTGACAAAGTGCAAGTCATTATTTTCAAATAGTAGGTATGAAATAATTTGTTTTTTATCTCATACATACGTGCTAAGTAGTAAGTGGAATTCTGTTTTTTATGGTTAAAATATATTAGGATTTAGAAGAAGGTTAAGATATAATTAAATGATTTTTTTCAAGCTGTACCAGTATCTCTTTGCGTCAGCGTTAAAATGCTCTTATTGAGTACTTAATATTTTAACTCTGTATTTTGTTTTAAATGCATTTTCAAAAGAAAAACGAAACACAAAAAAGATTATTATGCAGCGATTTCAATGAAATCTCTGATACACCTTTTTCCAATATTTCAACAATTATATAGATAAGTGATATTACAATCAATCGACACAAAAATTTGAAAAACAAATTATAGACCAAACTGTTATTATAAATCAATCTGTTTATTGTGGAAAACCGAATGAAAATATGTTTTTTGAGTTCATCTCGATTTGACAGACTAAAAGTCGGAAAGACGCGGCGGGTAACTTTGTTTTATAATAAGTAGTGATTAAAAGGAAACAAAAAAAACCATTTGGAAATGCGCACATACAATGTATTATATGTGGTCATTTTCTAATGGCTTCCATGTATATTTTCTACTGAATCGGTCGTATCACGAAAGAAGGTCGACTCCTAAGAGACTTTCCCGCTTTGAAGCAAAAAATCTCGTTAGAAAATGGGAAGTCAACAGTCGACAACTGGTTCTACAAGTTTGCTTTTAGCAAAAGTATTCCGTGTTGTTTAACACGGATTTATTATTTTAATTTTACAGTCATTGGCTGCATTTTAGAGTTATGTTAAAAGTTCATTCACTTTGTAATCATAGTGTGACATATCCTATCCTATCCTACTAATTATGCGAAAGTTTGTGAGTATGGGTTTATGTTTGTTACTCTTTCGCAGCGTTTCCGCTGATCCATTATCAATTAAATTTACCACAAATATTCCTTATACACCGGGATACTAGACTATAGAAATCCTGTTAATACTACAGGAATAGGATGACATTGCAAAGCGCCATCTATTATCAACCTATCAAAGTTTTGTTAAAAATTTGCAGGGTTGGAGAATGACAGAAGCTATTAGTTTATTCCAAGATTACAGTCCTCGCAAACGAAGTTGCGCTTTATAGGGTGAAAAGAAGTTCAAATGAATACAGCCTTTTATTGATTCAAATCTTATTATTATGAACGCTGTGACGTCAACTTAATAAAATTTGATTGACTGTTACAAAATTTACGTAGAAAAATTTGGTTGGGCTCGAAAATAAGAGCAAACTTAAATAGAAGTTGAATAAACCATGGATAAATGAGAGTTTATCATTAAAAGTAAAAAATATTGTACACATCAAGTTTTAATAAAAATTTAAAGTCAACAAAATAACTTAAGAAAGTTTATTGTGAAGACAGTTGAAATGGGTATGAGTGTTGTTACGTCCATGAAAATATAATTCGACTAAAGAAACTTGAATCATTTTTGAAGCAAATATGACAGTTATTACTAACTGTTTATGATCACCACCATGTTTATATTTATGTAACTGGGTTTGGAAAACAACATAGATGTTTTAATTGTAGACATTTGGACATGGTATGTACCTAAATTAAAATAATTAGAAATGAAAAATAGTAAGGTTTAAAAATATTTGCAGTAATTAATCCATTAATTATAAAGAAAGTTATTAAGCCAGTAACGTTTTGAGTGGCCTTAAAAGTGTCATAAGGTAAAAGTTTTAAATAGTCGTTAAGAAACGAAAGTATTACGTTTATACAATATAATGTATTGTCATACAGCTTGAATAAATTAAGGCACAAAAGCTACATTTTCACATTCACATATAAAGCGAATTTTGCGGTTTGTTGTTGCAGTTTTACTTTTATTTCTGATCTCATTTTTCGTCAGCGGACCACATTGTATTTTGGTTAAAAAATACAAAACGAAATTCATTTAATCATTGTCACTTTTCAAGGCTGTGGGGAAAAGTTGAATTTATGACGTGCAGTATTTTTAATTAGTTTAACGTTATTTTCAAAATCCACTCGACAATTATTCTGGAAACGGATTTAACTGGCCATCCCTATACAGGCTGGTACTAGTATGATGACCATGTACCATTCTGATTAAATAAGATTAATATAGTACATAGAAATTGATCTAGTAATACAAATTATTTTTAGTTAATAATCTTTTTATAGTCTTTAGCCGTATGGTATCCAGCTAAGTAGAATAGTACCACCCTCATTTCTTACCGAGATGTCGTAAAAGGCGACAAGGTAAGACGACCCGCCGTGTGGTATCCGGCTGAGTAGTATAGACCACCCTCATTTCTTACCGAGTTGTCGTAAAAGGCGACTAAGGTAAGTTGACCCACCGTGTGGTATCCGGTTTAGTAGAATATACCACCCTCCTTCTTACCGAGGTGTCGTAAAATACGACTAAGGGAAGTTGACGTCAGGTAGGCGGCCGGTTGTAAAAACGCAGCCAAATCATGTTACAGCATGTTTATAACATGTTGTGCCGACCTCACTTAGAGTGGGATAAGGGCAGGAGGATATATAACCTTTTTATAGTCTTATCATTATAAGGTGAAAATCGAGGTCGATGCAACTACAATTTTCCAACCTCAACTGCTCTATGTACAAATAATCAAGTCAATGACGCAGTAGTGACCTGTCGATGATAATATAACCATTAATAGCGGCTTATTCTCACATATCGACTCCATATCGGATTCATTATTTAATTTGCTTCTAAATGGGATAGCTTTCTCTGGAGGACATGGAAATAAACTTAATTAAATAAGTTTTCTAAATTGCTACTTTAAGTACTAACCTAAACTAAGTAATTTTGAAATTAACACTACGGACACAATGTCTGAAATAATATTAATTGATTATGGACAAAATAAATCAAGCGACGCACATAAAATAATTCGATAAAAAGTTGATAGCTAAACAAAAGTACGTACTTGATAATTGCTAAATAATTTTTGAAAACCTAGTATGTATTTGCTAAATTATTAGAATCAATTGGTAATTGTTGAATAATTTTTTCATAACTTATTGGCAGTCAAATAATAATTTTTCAAAAGTGAACTAGAAGTTCTATCAAATATAAAGAAGCAATTGAATAAAATATCATCATCCTCCTGCCCTTATCCCACTCTAAGTGGGGTCGGCACAACATGTTATAAACACGCTGTTACATGATTTGGCTGCGTTTTTACGACCGACCGCCTGCCTGACGTCAACTTACCTCTGTCGTATTTTACGACACCTCGGTAAGAATGAGGGTGGTCTATTCTACTAAACCGGATACCACACGGTGGGTCAACTTACCTTAGTCGCCTTTTACGACACCTCGGTAAGAAATGAGGTTGGTCTATTCTACTCAGCCGGATACCAAACGGCGGGTCGACTTACCTTAGTCGCCTTTTACGACACCTCAGTAAGAAAAGAGGGTGGTACTATTCTATTCAGCCGGATACCACACGGCGTCAATTGAATAAAATATACACGAGCAAATTAAGTGCTACCTTTTATAGATAACCAACCGTTTCCTCTCTTCCTGTTTAATAAAAGGACAACATATGCGAGTCGGCCGCGATCTGGCTTCCTCAAGTATGGCAGGTGGAGATATTATTATTAGTAACACTTTCCGTTCGTTGAACTAACACAGTTACATGCTTTACGCATTTAGCACTCGTAGTTCAAGAACATGACGCTAATAATAATCGTACTATCGGTTACAGCTTAATATAGGATTAGCGGGATCTAACCCTCGATTTGAGGGCACTTTCATTTCATAACTCGATTTGATAAGGTGTGTTAGTTATAGTAGAATTCTAAATAATAATTGTATTTGTACAGGGATGTGAAAAGTAATCGATTTATATAGTAAGTAAGTAACGGCCTGTTACTATCCCACTGCTAGGCATAGGCCTCTTCTCTCCCTTTTTTTTTTGGAGAGAAGGATTGGAGCTAAGACCTACAACACGGATTGGTAGGTTACACATATCCCCAGAATTCTCTAGAGATATGCCTTTTTCCTTACGATGTTTTCCTTCACCGGAAAGGAAAAGCGATGTGATAAATTGCAATTATCAATTAGACACTTAAGTTTTACTAGAAATCTCATTGGTGCCTGCCCGGGGTTTGAACCCTGGACCTCCTCGAAAGAAGCGCACGGTGTTACCGCTGGGTTACCACAGCTATATATCGATCGATTTATATATTAATTGATTAATTTGTTTGGTTAATAAGAAATAGGTATTGTTGTTTTATCATTATATTTACATTCATCATCTTCGCTTACATTATATACCTACTAAGAAAATGCAATAATGGATAGTTTTTTGAGTATCACAATAGACATAAGTGAAGATTTATAATCTTTATGAATATTTTATACAGGTTATAAATCTCTGTCGCGTACACCGATGTCAAGCGTGAAGGCCTTACAAAAAGCATAATTCATGATATTTTCTCTTTTTCGTTTATCACAAACTAAGTGAACCAGAAAAAGCAAAAACTTTACTATAACTTACTGTTTCGTCAACAATGAAAGCAAAAAGAGTAAAGTTGGTTCGCAGTCAAAATTATTCAAGTAAAAAGCAAACTGACTGAGTGCACAATGTTTACTAGGCTTGGTTTAGTGTAGAAGTAAATAAATTTGTTTGAATAAAAATATTTTTATTAAAATTCGGGCTCTAAAACTTTTTGAAATTTACGTTGAATACAATCACAATTTTTCGATGCCAAACGTAAAGTTATGGTGGTTCATTAGCGGAATGGGCGGTCTAGAGAGGAGGAAATACTTAGGATCGAACCCTGCCCTATTATTTTTTAATTTTTCTTTTCAATTTTTTTTTACATCATTTTAAAAATTGCCAAGTGGGGCTCGGTCACCCAGCTACTTATATTGTCATATGTAATCGTGTCAGCGAGCAATTTTCTTCTACTAGAATCACGTAATCACCATCGATTTTTAAATATAATACTTTATTTTAATCACCAACAAAATGTTTACATAAGGGGACGCGATAAATGGCTGAGATAATATAACTCTGAGTCAACAGGCATATTAAAGTTTATCCTCGTACGAGCGGCATATAAAAGTGTATGATATTAACATCCGCGTTATTCTAACGTGTAGCATAAGCGTTTTTCCTGTCGTTCATGTCATACTACGGAATTGAATTTTTATGGTAAAAGTGAAATACACCATAGTAGGTTCAATGGCACTAAACATTTCCTACGTAATGGCGCTATTTTATATATCGGGGGATATCGTTTTAAATATAAATAACTAAAAGTATTTATTAAATATATAAATATGTGTTATATATGTACAAATTTGGTGTTGTAAAAGCTTTAATATTTATTTTAGGTGTTTATATTTTTAGTTAATCATATGAAAAATAGGTTATAGCTAATGCCAGACTAAAATAATAATTACTATAGGATATATCAAATATTTCCCGCCGTAGTTACCTGGCGGAGTACAATAGACCATCCTTATTTTTTACCTAGAAGTCGTAAAAGGCGACTAAGGTAAGTTGATCCGCTGTGTGGTATCCGTAATAGAATAGACCACCCTTTTTTAAAGATGTACCGCAAAAGGCGACTAAGGTAAGTTAACGTCAGGCAGGCATTCATTTATTCATCAAGTAAATAGGTCAAATATGTAACATAATGTTTAAAGCATGTTCTGCCCCCCACTGAGAGTGGGATAAAGGCAGGAGAATGATGATATATATTTTCAATGCAAACAAACCTGACCTATCTTAAATCTTAGTGTCAAAAAAAAATTTCACTAAACGTGACATATATTCAGGACCAATAGCTAAAATGGCATCGACGTAACAATTTAACTGCCACAAATATGAATGTAGTATATAGTTGAATTAATTAAAAATTAATATATTGATGATTCATGATTCACAGTGCTTAGTCATGGATGTGGTATTTATTGTACTAGTAGGTGACTGCGTGCGGTATGTTAAAGGTCATAATTCAATGTCATTTATGAGTGCTATTTTATTTCACTGGTTACATAACTTAGTTGTTAACATACATTTTTTTTATAATACTTTCGCATTTATAATATTAGTAGGATATGATAGGATAGGTATTTAGTATTTAGTTTTACATATTAGCAATTTGTATTTTGGTTTGAAAGTAAATAAAGTTTATTTCTATTCTATTCTATATGTGGATAACAAAAATATGCCTGGAATATTTAGGTCGAAGAAAAATAAAGTTAAAATTGAGTAAGGCATTAATTTAGTCAAATATATATTGATGTCAATCTTACATACGATTTGTAGATATATGCTGTTTTGGTATTCCCTGGTTTGATTGCGATACGTTTTCTTCATGTGTCTGTGTTAATTTAGTTATAAAATAAACTTATTGTAATTTTTTTAATCCACACCTCGCTATTGAGATAAATGAAGGTTTTGGGTTTCAAATTTTCTTAAAACTGGTCTTTTATTTACTATACTAACGACCGATCAAAGTCAATTAGCATTCCGGATGTCGTTTTATATTAAGGAATATGAATTTGCACGATTGTTGTAGATACAACAGTAGAACTTTAGCATCTTAAAGTAAGCACATTTCATCGCCAAATTAATAGTAAATGTCCGTCAACCGACAACTTCTTCTTTAAAATTAACACCCAACAAATTTTAATCTCTAATGTGTTTAGTAGATTTTTACCTTCTTTATAGTCACTTCTAAAAAAATTTACCAAAATAAAATAATAATTTATATTTTTAAAATACATAGTTTGTGAAATACCTTTACGATAATAGCCGTATTACCGGAACGAAGAAACTATTCATAACTCAAAATTAAAATGGAACATATTTTTTGGTCGATTGAAAAAATTCTACCTGCACTTACCGGTGAATGTCAAAGCCATATACATGACATCCGTGAATGAATAGTCACGAATCTGGATATAGTTTCTTCACGTTATTAATTAAATTTTGTTACAAATCATTTCTGTGGCCTCCTTTGTATTAGCACAACTGATTAAACGAAATATTGGATTTCACGCTGCCATCATCCACTGGGTACTTATATATTGTATATAACTACTTATATAGATACCATCTTAATTTAACTTGCTTCCGAGATTCTTAAATTTACTACTTAAGCAAGTGTATATAAGCACAAATTGTAAAAGTAATAGAATATGTTAAATAAATAGAGGTAGAGCGCACGGGGGATAAAAATCTGCGAAGGATTCTTACGAAGAAGATCTTACTTTGTAGGAAACATTTATTTCCTCAAACCAAAATCGAATTAAGGTACCATCCACGCTATGCTAAACGACTTTAATAGTGAAAGTATTGAAGACACAGCTAAAAAATTACATCCATAGTCAACATTATTGTTGTTTTGCTACCAATGCAAAATCAATAGATTTCATTGTCTCAATTTTTCGTCTAACAGACGAAATAGCTTAAATTTTTTTTGTTTACATCAAGTTTTTTGCTTCAAATATGTTTTTAGTTGTAATTAATTTACAGTTTCACCAAAACTGTCTAGTTTGATAACGAATTCTAATACAGATGAGTATTAATAAAGAAAAAAGAACACAAAGCATGTATCTGTAATCTATAAGGCTAAGAATAATGTTATTTTTTGTATTAACGTATTTCCATATCTAATATTGAGATAATAATAAAACTAAGCTACAATTGCATGCTTAAAATTCTAGTCTTGAACATTCAGGTAGACTCTCGTAAACGTTTTGCGAAGGTAAACAGGTTTTTGTTATTATTTTTTATATCGTAATGAGCGACCCAACAAAATATTGATAGACTTAGATTAGTACAACATGAGAAATAATATATACGATAGTTTCTTTTCTATGTCGATTTGGCTTATTTAAACTGAGATTATATTTTATTGATTTGTTTATTATTAAATGATGACTAAAATTTGCGCCTAGAAATATGTATGTAATGTTGATATTCTTCGTCCAAGCATTTTCGGTTTACTTTAAAAATTCTTGTCCTTAATTGATAGTGATCGATAACTAATCCCTAGGAAATAATATTGATTTAAAATTTCACATGGATAAAAGAATACTTCTTTATTTTTATAACAGTGACAACGACATCGCCCGCGTAGAAATCAGTGTGTAAACAAAATTTATCTTGAATTGAAATGTTAAACATAAAAAAGTAATTGTGAGTTAACCGTTAGAGATAGAGACATGGTATTGCAGATTTGTTATAGTATTTTTGTAGATTTACAATTCCTTATTACCTCCTTATTACAGACCCTGCTGGTTTTCGCGGCGCATGCGAGTGAAACCATAAAACCATAATGTATTATTAAACTAAACCATCCGGATGTATTGCACTTTTAGTAAAAACCATACAAAAATCCGTTGAGTAGATTTTGAGAAAATCGATCACATACAGACAGACAGCTTTTGGGGACTTTGTTTTATAATAAGTATAGATTGCACAACAAGCGACAAACAGTTTCAAAACGATAGAAAATCACTGAAACCCGTAATGAGGTGGCTGGTAAATCTCTACCAAGTTGTATCCATTGGGATAGATGATATATAGACTGTTATTTACAAAAAGTTATTAGACATTTGCCATTTAATAGCTCACACCGATGCACGAACAGGGCGTTAATAAAAGCAACAGAATAATGAGAACAAAAAAAGGCCTTTCTAAAGTCCTCGGAAGCCCGCTGAATGGGACTAACGAGTCAGCCCAAACGATGCCTGTTTTTTGAAGCGAGAGATCTTTTACGTTTAGCGGACTTTTGTGCTTAATTTCAATCGTCGCTGACGTCCAAAGCTAGTGCTTTGGTTTTGTGGACAATAGTATTGTTCAGTACCTTCAATGTTTACTTTGAAGCTGCAAATTATTTTGCAGCTACTTGACGTTACTCGTTGCTTTGATATTTATTGTGGATACATTTTTATGCAAAGGAAAATATCTGCTGTTAAATACTATTACATTTTATCACTAATGACTCTATATTTACTTTCTATATTAAAGTGGTAGTGGGCGACTAGCTCCCAGACTCGTCATATGTCAACCTCGCCTGTTAAGTTTAAGTTTAAGTTTTGAGTAATTTTGAGATTATGGCAAACAATAAACTCCTATATAAAATATAATTCTGCGGGATAAAATCGCAAATAATAGTTATCGCGCTATGTATAGGCACGCGACGCGCTGCCGCAATCGCTATACCCCTGTATTTAAAATCTGTGATATCTTTGAAAATATTCATTTAAATTACATGCTATAAACGGACATATTGATCTATATTTAATGAGCAATGTATTTAAGGCATTTAATTGGATAAGGATTAATGCTGAATAATTTTAAATTGCTTCGAAAGTAAGACATTATTTTTTGTAAAAAGAAAATGAAAAAAATGCTATTGTGGGTTATCCATAAGAGATAGACATATAGAATCGCGGAGTTTTCTGTAGACCTTTTCAAGGTGTACAAATACTTACATTATTTTAATAAATCTCGTAGGGTTTAGCCTGCGTTTGAAATGTAAGCGGGAAAAAAATTTAATTATTTACGATATCAAATTAGAAACCTCCAAAATTACAAAATAATAGAGTTGAGTGAAAACTTCACTTTGCTTTAGTTACCAGAGCATGATAGTAGTAACTTTGTCGAAACGTCAAACTAAGTAAGCATTATAAGTAGGTATTAATATTATAAAGATGAGTAAATAAAAATTTGCTGAATATATCGGAATGACTCAACCGGTATGGGTGAAGTATGCAGCCTCTCGGTGAACACAAGAGTTCAAGGTTAAAGACATATTAACAACAGTATTTTTCCTTCATAACAAGTTTCTGAACGTGGTTGATGTTTTACAGTAAGTATTCAAGTAGTATTCCTGCTATACACCTATTTATTTATTTATTTTATTTTTATTTTATTTTTATTATTTGGAAACCTATGTATTAGTGTACTAATTGCGCAGTAGACTTGAAGTCTTCCCGGTTTTTAGTCTCGTCTTAAAATTTTACTTTTTTTAATTTATTTTTGTAAATAAGACTTAAAAACTGTACGTTGGCAAGCGTATGAATTGACAACGGCTAGGCGGATTACAATGTTCCGGAAAAAAATGACTGTTTTTTTAGCTAACAAAATGTGCGGCATATAATTTACAATTACCTGACAATTTTGTTTACGGATCATTGATTATTACTCGATTTTCATCACTTCTCATGGATAAAAACGCATTCAGTTGCAAGATAGACTTTAGCGGACATAGAGCAACGTACTACTTCGATATGGTTTTAGTTGTACTATAACCAGCCACAACTCAAGTCTTAGTAAAATTCTTAGAACATTATTATTTGGACAGGTTGATTACTTTTTGAATTTAAACTATCGTGAGTGTTATTCATAATTAATGTATAGTAACCAGCTATACTCACGTCTTATTTTATCGGATGAGCCCGACTAGTTTCAGACCCATACGGGGCTCTTGAGCTCTTTATGCGGCGTTACAGCGGCGGGAACTCAGTTCCTGGGCTCTAGTTCTAGTCGGGCACATTCGATAAAATAAGATGTGAGTATAGCCGGTTTCTATACATTATTTAGGTTAATTACTATTCGTAACATTGGAAAACAGTAAGGTGGGATGCGTTACCTTTTTAGGTTAGGTTGGGTTTAATTTTGTAATGTATATCTCAAATCCCTCTTATACTATATTAACATATGTCATAGCGTGGTGTGGAGATCCCGTGACGAGACCTATCCAGCATTGGATGTCCATCGGTTGAAAAAGAGAGTATCTCACAGTCTTATACATTTCAAAAGATTTTTCTGGGTGAATATCTTCTTCTTCTTCTTCTTATAGCGGGCTGTTTTCCGCACTTAGCCGCTTTGTGGCGACCATTGTGCGTGAGGGTGAAAGGGGCTAGTTACTCCAACCAGCCAAGCTCCTTCCAGAAGCCGAGTATCCTATTCGGGACCCTCAAGGCTTCTTGCAACGTCCTCGGAGAGTCGAGGATGTTCGCCCGATGTTCTGCCACCTCCGTGCAATGTAGCATGGCGTGAGATGGTGTTTCCGGCTCCCTCATGCATCCTCTGCAAATTGGGCTGTCAGTGGCACCTATATAAAATAAGTGTTTGTTTAGCAGACAATGACCGGTGATAATGCTTATCATCCTTCGCAGATTGGGTCTATTCATGCGAAGAAGACTGCTGGTCAAGCGGGGATTCAGGGAAGGCATTGCTTCCCTGGATTGCCTACAGTCAGTCCGGTTTGTCCAGATTGTATTGTGTGTTTCAATAGTCATCTCTCTTAGCCAAGATCTTAATAGGCTAAAGGGAAATGGTACAATAGGTTCGGGTCCCACAATCGTGGTATTTGAGCCTTTTCTGGCTAGTTCGTCTGCTGCATCATTACCCAGTGAACCGCTATGACCTGGGTGAATATATTAATATCATATCAGGAACTACCTTGCAATTCCTTGGTAAAGAACCTTGCGTTCGAGTTACTATGACATCTTTCTTGACAATAGTATGAGAAGTAATATAATAACGTAATGTATATATTTTATTAGAGATAAACCTTATAAAGTAGATGTGAAATATCCACAACTACAATCAAGCTTAAATGAAATCTGTCTGAAGAGGTCGCTTGTAAATGTCATACCATCCGTCCCACGCTAAAGGTCATTGAAACGATTACCTTCACGCTATTATCGTATTTATGTCAAAACAATATGAACTACAATAGTCTGTAAAATTTTGATTCTATGACCTTTAGACTTAAAATATAGTGGGCGAACGTTGTACGTAGCAAAATAGTGGTGTTGGAAGATACTCGCGGTTCGACTTGTTTCTTTATGTTCATACTCGTAGTTCTTTTGTAAACTCGACTGTCCACATCGTATTTTCCTTGAAAGGTTTAAGATTCTCAAAGATCGGTTTGCAATAGGTAGCGCATCCTTGTTAGCTTTAAAATATTATTTTTGGTACATTAAATATCGAATACTTACTCAGCAAACTATTGTTGCTACTTATTCAGTGTCTATTGCGTTCATTATATATATATATATATATATATATATATATATATATATATATATATATATATATATATATATATATATATATATATATATATAAATATTCAGTTTCATTCAGTGGATCAGCCGTAAAAGTGTAACATACAAATAGACAGACAGAAAGATGGATGATTTTCGCATTTCTAATATCAGTATGGATTTGGATATGGATAATGATTCGAGCTTCAAAGGCTTGACAAAAAGCAAATGAACGTCTTTAATAATAATAATCATTGTATGAAACGTTAGAGCAGAGTATAAGATAATGAAATAATAAACTTAAAGACCTTGCGTTTCTTCCGCTGACCTAAGCACGGCCAAGTGTCAACGTCACAAATGTTGTTACTTTATTGAGATTTCTCACGTATCAGCCTCATTCAAATATTTGCATTCCATTTGATTGCTTCTTGTATTGTATTGAACAAACTTTAGTTTGTTAAAAGCGTGTATAAATATATGATACCTATTTTATAATTAAATCAGTTCAATAAATAATTGTAAGCTGTAGAGTGTAGTCACACATTAAGGCTTACCATCCTCCTGCTGTTATCCCACTCTAAGTGGGGTCGTCATAACATGTTATAAACATGTTGACACATGATTTAGCTACGTATTTTACGACAGGCCGCCTGCCTGGCGTCAACTTACCTTAGCCGTAATTTACGTCACCTAGGTAAGAAATAGGAAGATCTATTCTACTCCACCGGATACACACGATGGTTCAACTTACATTATTTGCATTTTACGACAACTCTATAAGAAATGAGGGTTGTCGGTTCTATTGAGGAGCATATCATACGGCGGGTCGCAGGTCGACTTACCTTAGTCGCCTTTTACGACACCATGATAAGAAATGAGGGCGGTCTATTCTATTCAGCCGGATACCACAAGGCGTTCATATATTATCTTGAACCTTAACATGAACTCTTATTGCGACTTAACTAAAGACCTAATTAGATATTAGACTTGTTTTGCTTATTCACACCAAGACGCACACTTTAAAAGAGACAAAATGACTATATTTGTAAAATAACGACAAAATAAATAAAAAATAGTTTTCCTTTTCTAACATTATGATTTAATAAATATAACTCGAGCTTTCACATTATAGGTTATGCTGAAAAGAAAACTAAAACCACTAAAGAATTATTAAGTATTTTGAGTACATCTGGAAAGCGGCGATATCGTTAGATATTTAGCACATTATTCTGCTGGACTAAATTTTATTATTCTCAACACATTCTGACAATGGCTTATGAACGAAACTGGAATAGCAAACGGTGTTCGGACTTCCATCTGAGGGCTTCTATTTCGCTCACATATTTACATGCTTTCATGTTTAGAAATGGAAGAATTGAATGCCAAACGAATGTTGACGATCGTTAATACGTAAAATTCATTTGCCTCTACAATTTTGGTTCAATTGTTATTACGATCAGTCATCATCCCCTGCCCTTATCCCACTTTAAGTCGTGCCGGCGCAACATGTCACAAACATGTTGTCACATGATTTGGCTCCGTATTTTACCGGCTGTCTTCCTGACGTCAACTTATCTTAGTTGTATTTTACGACACCTCAGTAAGAAGGAGGGTGGTCTATTCTACTAAACCGGATACCACACGGTGGGTCAACTTACCTTAGTCGCTTTTCACGACACCTCGGTAAGAAATGAGGGTGGTCTATTCTACTCAGCCGGATACCACACCGCGCGTCGACTTACCTTAGTCGCCTTTTACGACACCTCGGTAAGAAATGAGAGTGGTACTATTCTACTTAGTCGGATATCACACGGCTAAAAATTCCTAAACTATTCATTCAAACTATTCATTATTTTTATCTCAGATATTGTAGCTTATATCTCTATCCTGTATTATTAGATTATCAATCTCCACAAATTAATTTTCCAAGTATTCTTTCTATGTACGGTTTATTGGAACAAATAGAAACAGATGTTGATTTAGCTAAAGAGAATGAGCATTGTGGGCGTGACACGTACGAAAAATGAGAGTCACGTATTCTGTTGATGTGGCTACCATCTATTACATACGTGAGTATATTTGTTTAAACTTGCCTCTATGCTATTTGCTGCTAATAGAAATGCTATGCGGTGTGTTTTATATAATCATATCTTCGTATATTGATTTCTGAATAATATCATATATAATGGAAAGTTATATATTTATGTTCCTGATAGACTCCCAAACGGCTGGATCGATTTTAATGAAATTTTTACGCAATTTAAGATTGACAAAGCGGATAGTTCTGTAAAGTTTAGTGGCGATTGGAGCATTTTTTTAAAACTCATCATCCTTCTGCCCTTGCGTCGTGTGGTATCCGGCTGAATAGAATAGTACCACCCTCATTTCATTCCGAGGTGTAGTAAAAGGCTACTAAGGTAAGTTGATCCACCGTGTGGTATCCAGTTTAGTAGAATAGACCACCCTCTTTCTTACCGAGGTGTCGTAAAATACGACAGAGGTAAGTTGCCGTCAGACAGGCGGCCGGTCGTAAAAATGCAGCCAAATTATGTGATAGCATGTTTATAACATGTTGTGCCGACCCCACTTAGAGTGGGGTAAGGGCAGGAAGATGATGATGAATATTTTTGTATATATGATTTCTGAATAATATCATATATAATGGGAAGTTATATATTTATGTTCCTTATAAACTACCAAACGGCAGCATCGATTTTAATGAAATTTTTTCACGATATTGAGATTGATTAAGTGGATAAATCTGTAAAGTTTAGTGGCGATTAGAACATTTTTTTAAAACTCATCATCCTCCTGCCTTTATCCCACTCTAAGTGGGATCGGCACAACTTGTTTTAAACATGTTGTCACATGAGATGGCTACGTACTTTACGACCGACCGCCTGCCTGACGTTAACATACCTTTGTCGAATTTTACTTATACACTTCGTTAATAAAGAAATGGTCTATTCCATTCAGCCGGATATCACACGGCGGGTATTTGCACTGTTTGTTTATATATTTGTTTAACTAATATCTTTTAATATAAATATTATATTTATATTGTATGACCCCACTTAGAGTGGGATAAAGGCAGGAGGATGATAATACCGCCTCTTACATTGACCTTTTCCTTAAAAGTATATAATTAAATGATTCACTACACAGCTTTCATCGATACCGATTTACTAAAGGTAAATCAGATTTACGATTCACTTACCGATTGTGAAACGTAAATTAAATTTACGCTTCAGTATAATGCTTTTTATCCTTACCAACCTTATCAATGTACTACCAAACGCCAGCGGCTCCGCCCGCGTTAAAACCGTAATATAGGATAACCAAAAATGGTTACAGTGACTTAACCTTAAAAGCTAGACATATGCTGTCGCGAACTTTTATTTGGAACTTTTAGAGGGAAACAATCTTGTAATACATGGCTCTTTGAATAACTATTACCGTTTACTGAGCAGACGCAAGGAAAATTTTACCATAATCGCAATATTTTTTTATTGTTACTCCTCTCCTATTCATCTTAGAGTGATATATAATCTACAGCCTTCCTTGATAAATGGACTATCTTACACTAAAATATTTTTTAAAACGGTTCAGTAGTTACTGAGATTAGCACGTTTAAACAATCAAACAAACAAACTCTTCAGCTTTATATTTTAATATAGATTCCCTTTACCGCTTATTATTCCAAACGCGTGCATTTAAAGAAGTTAAATATAAATTTCAATTTTTTGAATCAAATTTAAAAATACATTTTATATATTAAGAAAAAGATATAGAGATATTGTAATTTTTGTACTCCAACAATATTTTTATGTGTCGGCGTCTTATTATGTAAGAAATACATGCGTGGGTCACATCTAGGAAAAAGAAAATCTATAATGTTACGTGAACACGTAATATTTGCAATAGGCTTTGAGTTTTTTATCTTCGTCGTGACACCGAATATCGAACGTGATCGACTAAAAAATTAATAGTCTATTGTGATATAAACAAACAATACAACTGGGTCGACTTTAGAGGTTGTTACGGCCAGAATAAAAGGTATTATATGTATATTGAATGTTGTTATTATAGTCACTACTTAACGCAACTTGGCTAATCTTCATTTATTTTATTTAATTTAAAATAGACATTTTAATCCATATATAATATGACGCTTAATAAGGTGGTGAATATAATTTTAAAGTATTATATTATCATTTATACAATCTATATAAATACAATCGTTAAATGTAGATGTGTGCAAGAGAGTTTATCAAAACTCGTTGCAATAACGGATAAAAATTATGTATCTTGTACGTTCTGTTAAACGATGAAAATAACTGTTTGTAACACGTTATAATGTTAAGTAAAATAAGTATAAAACATTAATTTTAGAACGTTATTAGGCTGTCATGATTAAGTCGTTAATAAGTTAAAATTTTCTATTACGCATTACTGCCGCTTTAATTAATTTTACAATCTATACGAAAAATACATATCTATTGAGATAAATCGGTATTGAGCTCTTGGGCAAGATTTTTCCTAAGTTTGAAATTTTAAACAAAATTAATACTATTTATTAATACCTCATCAAATAAACTGAAATTATTAATTAACTGTTTAATAAATCATGAAGCATGTATAAGAAGAAACTAATTAAATTACTTTTGACACTGACTTTTGCGTTCATTTACATTCAGTTGACACATTTAGCAACCAAAATATTAATTTCAATGTCAGTTATATTAAAAATATAAACAGCAATTAACGTAGAAACGTATTTTGGTCTAATTTGCATTTAAATATTTTTTTACTTACTATTGTAAATTAAAGACATACATAAACTAAAAAATTCACTTAACTCTTTAATGTGCAAACTATAAACGTTGACTTTTATATTCAAAATATGATTTAAGTATTTAATGGTGAATCAAAGTTTAACTGTAGATATTTTCTCTGTACATACTTTTCCCATAAATTGGAAAGTGATGTAAATAAGTACAAGTTAAAGTGAAATCTGTAAATACAACCAAACAATATTAACAATTGAGATAATAATGCGGTTTCTGCGCAGCCAAGTGGGTTAGGTTTAGAATAACTTTGTGCAATAACACCTTGAGGTTAGTGATTAGACAGTGTCGATTATTGTTATGTATATATTGCGCACAATGAAAACCAGCTTGTCGTGTAAGCTTGTATTGTGTAAGCCCCCAGAAATGAATACAAAACATCTGAGGGCGTTCAAAGACGTGGATAATATTATTATAATAAGATACGTTTAAAATTGTACAACTTAATTTATTTTAACTAACTATTTAGCATATGTCTCAATCGATTTCCTTAATATTCTTAATACATATACAAATGTTATAATAAAATTATTTTGCTATAATTCGCGATGAAATCGCATTATACCAAAATAAGCTTTTCATTGCGGATTACAGTAAAATAATTTTATTATTACTTTTGTATTATGGATCTCCGCAAAGTAGGGTCTAATTCTATAAATTACTTAATGCGTATGAAAATAGTGGGACGGATAATATTTTTTTTGAATAATAGACAATGACAATGACTGACAATGACAAATACTACAGTTAGCTCCAAAGGTTTTTACATCGTCAACTGGAAGCTGTGAATGTGGTGGAAGCGGTGATTGAAGAGCAGAAGGTATATTAGAGTCTGGAAAGGTACACCCTGCACTTATACTATCTGAGACCTGGTCCACAACTTTGGGCGATGTATCTTTGACGGTGGTTGGTGGTATAACTGTGACCAATCAACGTTACAAAGCAGAAACGTATATAGCTTTATTTTTGTCTCCTTTGATGTGATCACATTAATGACTGGCTCGTTGGCGCAGTGGGTAGTGACCCTGCCTTCGCTCTGCGGGTCAAGGGTTCGATTCCCGCTGAGGGCCAACATTTTCTATAAATGAATTTGTTGGTCTTTGAGCCTGGGTGTATATTTGTATTTAAGTATGTATTTAAATAATATATAAGTATATATTCTCCAGTTGTCTGTCTACCATAACACAAGTATTAAGTTACTTACTTTGGGGACGGACGACCGTCTAAGTGTCCCATATATTTATTTATTATTTATTAAATGGCAATAACACATTAGTATGTTAATATGTGAAATATTTGGACATCCTCAAAATTAATATGTATACAAAAAGAGATTTTCCACTTTTCCTTTCCAATGATAGAAACAATTAAAAGTTTCTTTGTTTCTCGATTTGTAATTCAGCACAGGCGGTTCATTTAGCAATATGGCGGCGACATTCCTAGCGAAGGTCGACAGCGTTATAATGATTTAATAAAGCACAATTGAAATACTTGAGTGTTAAATATTCAAGAGCCTTATCACAAAGCCCATTAGTAACGGGTAATGACAAAATGTTTAAGCAATAGGAATTATGTAGAGTCTCACTAATTAATGTATTGTCCGTTGCCAAATATACGTAAAATAAATGTAAACGTAAAATAACGTTAGAACACAATATAAAAAGAAATACATTAAAACCAACTGAATCCACTACAGGTATATTAAGAAAAAACTAACTATATTATCTTTGGTAATCAATAATGAATAATCAAGGTTTAATTGGGACAAATAAAACTTAGGTGATACAAAACAAAAAAACTATTTTATTAAAATAACAGACAAAAAAACTTGTATAGAGAACTATCGATAGCGTATTTATACCTAAATATTTTATATTAACTTGAAAGTTATATATATACGACAGTGTTTAAGGTTCAAAATAATAAGAAGTATAAGAATTTAAATTTTATTTTCGTTTTCCTAGAAATTATTTAAAATAAATCAAGATTCACCTTCCAGATAACATAAAAGAATATTTCGTAATTAGTACACTTTCGAATTTTATTTTCTATTTTCGGGCACCAGATGGCGCTAAAGAAGTATAATTCGTATTATTTATCTGCAGTTGTCAACAAAGCTGCATTATTAGCCACATTCCTTCGAGGTAAACGACAGCGAGCCTTGCGAGGAGGCAAGGTCATTTGAGTGAAGGGAACTGAAGGAGAAATATTATATATTATATATAAGCCTAGTCGATCGGCATATACTTCCTATTCTGTATTTGGATCGGAACAAAACTGTTCACATCGATTCAAATAAAAAATCTGTTTGAAGTTGTATCACGATGGTAACTTGAAAATTATATAGATTTGTTTACATCGCTTTAGTTATAAATAAAGATTGAATTTAATGAAAAAGGTTAAAAAATACTTTACAAAAGTACACTAGCAGTAGACACTAAATTATGTTTTAAGAACTCATCATTCTCATCAAACTCCTGCCCTTATCCCACTCTAAGTGGGGTCGGCACAACATGTTGTCACATGATTTGTCTACGTATTTTACGTCCGCCTGCCTGACGTCCGAATCAGTGGTAGTTTCTTTAAAACAGTTGACGATTCAAAATTACTGTAAACAGTAAACTTAAATAAAGAATATTTTCAATTTGAATTTTGAATTTGAAGAACTAGATGTGTCACTTCACCCGCGTGTAAATCATTGTGTCACAAAGTTTTCTTATTCATTCATGTATTAATTTACATAAAACCGTAATGTACTATCAATTTAAACCTTCCTCAAGATTTGCGCTACCTTTTAGTAAAAACCGCATAAAAATCCATGTAGTAGATTTCAAGAAAATCGATCACATACAGAGAGACAGCTTTTTGGGACTTTGTTTTATAATATTTATATAGATGAGGCATCTGTTCTAGGTACCATCAGATTATCCTCCATTTATCTAACAATTCATATAACCGAATACAATTTTGGACTTTTTCGTTAAACTACTAACTTAAAATTACTTATTCTAGATTCAGCTTCAAACATTTTAGTGTTAATACCGTTATTTGTCACCGAGATATTAGTCATCAAGGTCACTGTATATTATATAGAAATAATTAATGTGCTACTAATTGCGGATATTAAAATGCTATCAAATCCGCGTTAGAATACATTAAGTATGATAATTTTATAAATTAACAGATTGTAAGAGTCATAGAAGAATCATTCTAAGTACTTAGTGGTATTTACATTATGTAGGTATTTTTATGAGTCTTCCAAATGAGAAGATTAATTAATTTTGGCCAAAACGATAATTTTGATGCCTACATTTCACCATAGGCTAACCGTTTAACTCAGACGTCGCCTGTGTATAAGAGCCCGGAGGTAGGACAAGAATGTGGTAGGTGCGAGCGGGGAGCGCCCGCGTGATATAATAGTAATGACCGCCCATTTACCACCACATTTTCGCCCTACCACCGCGCCCTTGTGTCCCGCAGGCGAGGTCTAAGTTAAACGGTTAGGCTATAGAATTGAAACGTGATGTTAATCATTTATTTACTTAAAAACACAAACAAAACACCTACATCAATGTAGTTATATTATACTAAATAATATTATTTAAATTAGAAAATTCAATTAATTCTGCTATACATTTTGCGCTTTAATATTAAATGTATAAATATCCTGAGTCGAGATTAATTTCCAGCAGATGAAATCTGTCTGAGATTGAAATTAAAGGAAATCTGAAATATCTATGGCAAAGAATATTATTAGAGCAATGAAATTACTTTACGTAATATTAAATGAGAAATTACCGCAATTTCTTTTGATGTAATACTGAATTTATTACAGTTTACTAATTCGCTATCAAAAAGACCAATAAACTTTGACATGTATACATACATGTATGTTGTTAGTTCTAATTACTTTCACAGCTTTATTAGACTATACAAGCGAGCGCCGAAGTATCGTTAGGGTTGCGAAATGCGGAGTGTAGAAGAAGAGATGCGCAGAAGCTCCAATAGCGTAGGAGACTTACACACAGACTAGACAGAGTTTACTTACTAAATAAAAAAAATCGCATTGAAATTCTAAATATTTCTTCTTTCCAGTGAATTCGGAGCATAACTAATATTGAAATAAAAATGTAGTCAGATCATTTCAAATAATTTATAGAATAGAGCGTTACTTTGAGATCCATAATACAAAAGTAATAATAAAATTATTTTGTTATAATCCGCGATAAAGTGATTATTAATTTTGCCAAATCATTTTATTTTTATTTATATATTATATTAGCTTTTACCCGCAACTTCGTTTGCGTAGGCTGTTGCGTGAAAGTTTGATAATAGATGGCGCTTTTTAATGTAATATTCCTGTAGAATTAACAGGATTTATATAGCCTATATGTTACCCCGGTGTATAAGGAACAATTGTGCGAAATATTATCGATATTGGTTTAGCGGATTCGCCGTGAAATACTCACAAACTTTCGCATTTATATTATGTGTATGTATTAGTAGGATAGGATATTTATATGCCTTCAATATTCGAAACGCAAAAGTCTCTACAATTTTCTACGCCATGATGTTCAGAACCTTAAGACATGTTTGTGACAGGTCACCTAACTGTTATAAAGAAATTCCATGGTGCTGCTTAAATGCGTATAGCTGATTCGAATGTAAATTAGGGTGAATGTAGGTGAAATGATGGTACCGGTGGCTTGTTTTCGAACCGGTTGACGTCATATAAAGGACGCTTATCTGGGTCATCATAAATTATAAGTATTAGAGAAATACCATTTCACATTTAAAGCCTAATATGAATATGAAATATGTACAACTTTCAAAGACCTTTAATAGTTATATTTCATTATGACAAAGTAACTTAGAAGCCACCAAAAGCAACAAACCGACTTAATGCACGGCGTAAGATCTTTAAAATTTTGACACGGATAAAAAGTCCAGCAAATCTAAATTAATCAGAAACGACAATACCGCAAATACTTTACATAAAATTCAAAAGGTTTTTATGGTCAGTAGTATTTTTTTGCATTTGTTGCCAGAAATAAAATTAAAGGTTTAGTGTTTCTTAACAATCAAGCAACATCGTCTTCGTTGACTTATAGTTTTTAATTATAAAATTAAATATGGGATCTATGATCACCTATTAGTCCCTAATAACCGTCTATCTGATGGTAATCCGATTTTCTTAAAATTTGCAGAATAGACTTTTGAACGGATTTTACTGATAGTGTAATTTTTGAGAAAGTTTTAGGCCTATAGTACATTCTCTGTAACGGCTCAACACTTTTAAGGTGACTTTCACAAGAAGATAAAGGAGGTTGTAGAGCAACATATAATCTATATTTTATACTAGAATTATCGCGGGTTCAGGATATACGCAGGAAAAGCTTTGTCACTGGTTGATTTCTACGCGGGCGAAGCCGTGGGTACAACTAGTTTAAATATAACAATGTATGTTATGCTTAATGAAAATATTAATTACGCCAACATATGCCCACGGAACCACTTATATCTCTAATACGAAATACGGAAACCATAAAACTATACTACGCATAGTTGAAGAACGTTTCTTACTATTGATAATCGCAAATATACATTCCAGCAATTTAAAATTTCAACACATGGCAAAATTGCCATAAAGATTAAAGTTGTAATAAATATTTGCGTAATTCATTCACGATTGTCAAAACGCAATCATGAATAAAATGGTGCTTTTATTCCTGTATTTTAAAATCTATTTGTTGTAAATCAGACTTGTAAATACCCATTGACAAATGTTAACGTTCAACGCTTGTACAAATATTTTCACAATTTGTAAGGTTTTACTAATTGTCGACTTTCGCGGAATGATGTAACGTTTTTATCACGGTTTTGAGATTAAATTACTTACACAATTTTTTCGGCCTATTTATATTTTAAAGGATATTTTACTCCAAGTATTAGACATAAGTATAAAGATCCTGACAGACCTGATAATAAATTTATTTCCAGGGTTGGAAAAATGGTTGATTTAATAGTCTTAACTATGATCGAACAGATTGCTCTCTTTTAAAATATAAAAGTAATAATAAATTACAAAAGTAATAATAAATTGATTTTGCTATAATCCGCAATAAATTTATCGCGATTATAGCAAAATAGTTTTATTAAGCGTTAATTCTATAAATTATATTTTTTGTGATTCATACAGATATTATAAATGTATAGTGTATTAAATTATATAAAGCTGTGCTATCACGAACTTATTGATTCGGATTGATTGATCGTAGTTCTGCAAAAAACAATAAAGTGTAAGATGAAATATTAAGATTAAAAATTATATGACTAGAATGATCCTAAAATATTTTACCTTACGGTCTGGGTATAGGCATCTAGACAAACTATCAAGGACATTAATAAAATATTAACGTCAACCACATTTTATCACGAACACGCCATCCTTTAAATTTACAAACACACTTTTAAAATTTTAAATAGGTACTCAAGAAACCAGTTAGACGAGCGAATTTATTCCGTGCCAGATAGTTTAGATGCCGCTGTAAAATTGCGTAGCTACAACGATGTCAAAGGAAAATATGTCTTAATATCAGTAGATAGAGTGCATGAGTTGGATTAGAAATTGTCCTAGTTGTCAGTTGACGGTGTTGGAAGTTGAAAATCCTCCTATATTATTCATTAGTGCACTTTGTATTTCTACTACGCGTAAGGATAGAGATTTGTTTAATTCTTTTTTATTTACTTTTTCGTTATCATCAGGAAATGATCTATTAGAAACAGCACTACGACGCCTTGTACATGTGTACCTTGTACATACATTTATTTTTGTTTTAAAATAGATTTAAATACATATATCAGTAATAATCCGTAGTCAGCGTCGTTTTCATTTGAGCCACAGCGCTTTTTATTCATGATTAAAGATTAGCTACACAAATAAGATTTTTAACTTCATAAATTAATCATATTGCTTTGAAATAATAATTATTTAAATCACATTCAAAATTAATGAAATATTAAGTATATTTTTTGTAATAAAAAATTAATAATTTGCTATAGTCGAATAAATATAGCGGATTACAGCAAAACATTATTATTACTTTTGTATTATCGATCTCCGCGAAGCAAAGCGTAATTCTATAAATTATATTTTTAGTGATTTATACAGATATTATACATAAATGTATAGTGTATTTATTTTTATATGTATCCCTCCTTTACGTCCTAAGGGACCTATATATCGCTATATCTATTTTTATCTATTAATTAATTTCTTGTCATGTTATTATGAAAATAAAAAAAAAACACGAACGTTGATTGAAAAGGTAATTGAACGTGAATAGATTAGTGAGGAAAATTTGGCAATAACTTTAATTAATATTTTACTAAAAATAATCGATTGGCCTTGTTGCCTACTTCGTGGGATGTGGAACTGCAATTATTTATCACTATTTCAGTAAGAGCTAATACTCGTACAAGTACGAGTACGCACGCCACGCGACGTTGACTGCGCGGCGGATGACCTCCTTACCAGTTAGCACTAACGGACTTGTAACCGTTGGTGTCGAGAACATCTTCAACAGATGTTTCGTTTTACTGATATTGACAGTTTATATAAACAAACAAACTTCAGTCAAATCAATTTATAGAGTTGTTATCAATATTTATTAAGGTTATAAAATTGAACGATAGTTAAATCGTTGTATACCTACAGAATCTTTGACAATATGAAAAGTAAACGAAATTCGTTCTTATTCTCCTATGATAATTTCCTTAAAGTTAGATGGTATATTAACTTTTAATAGTTGAAATATTTAAAAAATTTAAACAGTGAAAATATTTAAAAGATTGACGGCCGAGTTTCTTTCTGGTTCTTCTCGGTAAAAGCAACATTCCGAACCAGTTGCAGCTTCATTAACCATATTGATCCTTGACGATTCAAAAGTGCTTGAAAGAGCTTATTTGAATAAAGATAATTTGATTTGAGTTTTACCATCAGTCTTTTACTTCTACGCTATTCGCCGTGATTTGGCGTAAAAGCGCGAAATCCCTTGGGATGACGTATTTTGATGGTAATAGTATTTAGTAGTACTTCTGCCTTATAGTTCCCTGGAATTCGCATTCTAGGCGATGATTGTATATTTGCCTGTTCCTTATAGTGTATATCTCAAAGCCACAAAAAAAACTAGAAGTGAGTAAAAGAACAATGTCAAAATAATGTGACGACCTCGATTTTGTATCAAATATTCTTCCAAAGGTGTATAGTCCATTAACTTCCGGACTTTACTTTCTTACAATTATTATTCCACGGTCTCTTATAGTAATTATTAAAAAGAGTCTATTGTAACTTAACAATACTCAATGTCGTAGAAATTTCTTTTTAAGTTCACACTGTAGATGTACGTGGAAAATAATTAATTAGCGGCAGCGATTCCAGACTTGACGAAAAAAGAGGAACGCCGTAGTCGTGGGTAATGGAGGCATTTGAGAGAACCATGTTTTGTGGGGACCTAATGTAAGATTCTGGTTTCGATCTAAAACTGTCTCATTATTCTTCCTGAGTAATTAAACTGCTTGTTTCTGAATAATTGCAGTCTAATAATTTGGTTTGATCGTTGAATTGGTTGTGATCTTTGGTAAGAAAAATAACTATAAATTCATACTTTGCACCTAAAATAAATTAAGAGCTTTATATTTTACTTACTTACTCTTTGAATACATGCTGAGGTCTATTTAACTATTCGTAACATACAAATATAACTTATAACACAGTATAACAAAACAGATGACTTCTCATAATTCTACTGCCCTTATCCCTCTTTAAATGGGGTCAGCACAACATGTTGTCACATGATCGACTTCGTATTGTACAACCGGCCGCCTGCCTGGCGTAACTTACCGTAGTCGTATTTTTAGACACCTTGGTAAAAAATGAGGGTGGTCTATTCTACTCAGCCGGATGCCACATGGCGGGTCAACTTACCTTAGTCGCCTTTTACGACACCTTGGTAAGAAATGATTGTGGTCTATTCTACTCAGCCCTATGGCACACGGCAAAGTAAAACAGATGACTAATATTCTATTAAAATTTCTATTCAGAAAATTTATGTTTTTTTACTATTATTTTATTATATAAGTTGTTTTATTATAATAATCACTTTATTTATAAGCCAACTTGAGTTGGCTTATAAATAAAGTGGTTTAATACAGCATATTTTGAACCTAGTCGTTCTTACTTATACTATTTCTATGAAATAGCATCTCGATTACCTGGAAAAGATAATCTCATAAGATCCAAACTGTAAAAAAATTGAGAAGTCATTTATTCTATGTAACGTTTTATGTGAGCTGAATTTAAGATAAGAAATTTAATGAACATTCAAATACTTATGCATAAAATAATTTTATTAAATTAAAATTCTATTCAACAAAATAAAAAAAGTGCAGTAAAAAAGTAGTGCAGCTTTTGCTTATATTTCCAAATTTCTCGTTAAATGATTTGAATTTCTGCTAAAAATGCTGATCCAATTTATAATAAAATTTATAATTTGGTATCTCAAAAAATTACGTAATTTTAATTGGAACTCTTAATTCCCTTTAAAAAATAACAAACGCATAAACAAGTTGAAATCCCAATTAGCAATATATTTTTTAGATAGTAGGGATATAGCGAATAATTACGGGGTCTCCCTCGAGTAAATTCGAGGCGACGCTTTTTTACGGTGAGTGGGATTTACCTTCATCACGAGGGATTAATTTATGAAATTATTCGAAAATATTTATTCTGGCCCTTTTACGTGGGGCTAACGGTTTGTTTTATTTCATTTTCACCACGTCTATATTTTTGTTTGGATTTTAAAGCATTTCCTTTGATGTAAAAGAACGAAAATAAAGTTAGTGGTTGTGGGTAATTATTAATAATTATTTTAATAAGTACATTTTGTAAAATTAAAAATGTAATTGGCATTAAAATGTCAAATTCGATTGAGTGTAATTTAAATGTGAATATTATCACTGTGCGAGTTTAATGAACTTAATCCTTTTTTTTACTGGTATTAAGCTCTCGATGTGAAAATGTAACAATAAGGAACTACTGTTTAACCCAGAAATAACTTATATTGATTGTAATGTATATTATATATCTATACTAATATATAAAGTAGTATATCTATACTAATATATAAAGCTGAAGAGTTTGTTTATTTGAAATCTCTAATCTCTGAAACTATTGGACCGATTTGAAAAATTCTTTGAGTGTAAGATAGTCCATTTATCGAGAAAGGCTATATAACATCACGCTAAGATAAATAGGTGAGGAGCAGCAATAACAATTTTTACGAAAACGACAAAATTTAAAGCATTCCTTGCGTGCGCTAAGTAAACGGCGAAAGTCTTCAAAAATCATGTAGTACAAAATTGTTTCCCTCTCAAAGTTCTAAATAAAAGTACGCGATAGCTTATGTCTAGTTTTTAAGATTAATCCACTTCAACCATTTTTATGGTTATCAAAATACTATATTACTTTTTATAATCTTTCCACGCGTGCGGAGCCGCTGGCGATTGCTAGTGTTAAATAAGACAAAATAAAAAACAATACTTGAGTAACATTTTTATGAATTTAAGTACTATCTAAGTATATAATTATAAAAAATCATATGGCCTGGTAGGTTTCTCAAGTCTACGTAATCCATAAGCTCATTCGGTAGCAAGTTGCTTAATTATTTTTGTAATGCATTTGGCAGAAATCCAGTGGTCTTATGTTCCTCATCCTAATAAACTCATTTTATATCGTAAATACAAATAGGTTAATTTATTTACTGTTTCTTTGCTTTAATATCTATTTCTCATATCTCATTTTATTACAAACTAGTAATATCCCGCGATTTCACCCGCGTACCTACCGATTGCAATTTTTAAATTTATACTATCGTGAGTGGTATTCATAATTAATGTATAGAAATGGCTATACTCACGTGTTATTTTATCGGATGAGCCCGACTAGTTTCAAGAGCTCATGAATAACAGCCCCGTACGGGCTTGAAACTAGTCGGGCTCATCCGATAAAATAAAACGTGAGTATAGCCGGTTTCTATACATTAATTATGATCTCATGGCAGTGGAAAGTCTACGAAGTCGGACTATTGATTTATTTTTGTAAAATATATCATCAATAGTTTCTGTAGCGCATGCGATGACAGATTTTTATGACTAATTTTTTACACCTTATTACATTTTTAATACGGATCCCTATTTTTTTAATGTAATATAGCTTATGTTGCTCAGTAAAGATACAGCTTACCAATAGTAAAAGAATTTTTGAAATCGGCCAGTAGTTTTTAAATGAAAACATTATAAACTTACATGCAAAACTTTCCTCTTTATAATATTAGTATAGAAAATGTTGTATTACAATTCTATATAAACAAATTTATATATCAGGATAAATAATGGTACAAGTAGATACATCATACTCTTAAAAATTCAATGAATAAAGTATGCATAGATAAATAGTACAACGTCATTACATTTTTTATCGTAACGTCAATAAACTTCACTCAAAACGCGTTAACATTATTATGGTAATCGCTTGTCTTACCGGATTAACACTTAAGCCTAAAGAGAGCTTAATATTGTCATTTATGTAAAGACAAAATTTTTCTTTTAAAGATTCAACCACAGTTAGAAATTTCATTATGTAAATAGTTATTATCTGAATATTTTTGGTACATAATCTTAATACAATCATCACCCTCCTACCCTTATCCCTCTCTAAGTGGGGTCGGCACAACATGTTACAAACATTTTGCATATGATTTGGCTACGTATTTTACGACCAGCCGCCTGACGTCAACTTGCCTTAGTCGTATATTACGACACCTTGGTAAGAAGGATGGTGGTCTATTCTACTAAACCGGATACCACACGGTAAGTCAACTTACCTTAATCGCCTTTTACGACACCTCGGTAAGAAATGAGGGTGGTCTATTCTACTCAGCCGGATACCACACGGTAAGTCAACTTACCTTAATCGTCTTTTACGACACCTCGGTAAGAAATGTGGTTGGTCTATTTTATTCAGCCGGATACCACACGGCGGATAATCTTAATACAATATTGATATAATATTAAATTAACTTAACAACTACATATCAAACTTATTCACTCAATGTACCGGTTTAAATGGTTATCAATCAAATAGAACCGTTATAATTTCGTACTGACCGAATATATTATGTTCATCATACATTAGATATTTTATTTATATAATTGACGATAGCAGTATGTGAATGAAATTTGAACAATAGGCATTCTCTATTAACTCTTTAATATAGTGTAACGAAGTTACGATATCTTCCGTCAAACATTGTTTATAGTAAAATTTTCGGGTAATATTCTTATCTATTCACATATTTGAATACATTCTTAAATTAAAAAAAAATTAAGAATATAAAAAATTCTGGATCCACGGGGAGCGGAGAAAGGATCCAAGCTTTTAGTTCTCCAATTAGTAAGGAATACAGAGTGAGGAACCTCCTCACAATACGTGCCGTCTCAAGCATTAGTGCGTTCTGTATCCTACGTTTGCTCCTGCAACTAAGCGAGAGCCTCTTAGTCGACGCTCTTCGCGATAAAACCTTTAACCGATACAACAATCGGAATAATAATTGTTGATATCACTGTATATTTAGGCGTTAGTTAAATTAGTTAGTAATACATCTAAGTATTACTTCGTAGGCTAGCTGGCAAAAATCTCTGACAACGGTATAAGTTTAATAATAATGTTCTCCTAACCATTGATTTTACATGGTGATACATAAATAAATAAGTATTTCTAATCCTGGATTATAGCAAAATAATATAATCATTATTTTTGTAGGAAGAAATATTAATTTCTTAATTTGTCTGACATGAACTTAGTCGCCTAAATCTTTATAACGGATCCTATCTACTGAGGATTTTTAGAGATTAAATTAGAATAGAAATCTCATAATTAAGAGATTAAGTTCGTAAAACAGTTCTTAAGCATATTATTACGAGAATAAATGTATTTTACATCATAGAAATGCTTTTTAGCACACAGACAGCAGATGTTTTGAAGTAAACTTACGCTAGACAATAATGCGGTCACGATGGGGCAATATAGCGTCATTAGAGGGGCATTTGATTCACACGAGCGGTCATGTTGTGAAGTTGGTTAGGATGCGGGAATTTATCTCAGCGTTAACGTTTAGAAAAGTTTTTGTAATATTTATTTGTGAAAAATATTTGTAAGTATGTAAACGGCTCCACAAATGTTACTTATTATTGGAATTAGTCAGAATCATCATCATCTTCCTGCCTTTATCCTACTTAGAGTGGGGTCGGCACAACATGTTACAAATATGTTGTCACATGATTCGGCTACGTATTTTACAACCGGCCGCCTGCCTGACATCAACTTATCTGAGTCGTATTTTACGACACCTCGGTAAGAAAGAGGGTGGTCTATTCTACTAAACCGGGTACCACACGGTGGGTCAACTTACCTTAGTCGCCTTTTACGACACCTCGGTAAGAAATGAGGGTGGTCTATTCTACTAAACTGGGTACCACACGGCGGATCGACTTACCTTAGTCGCCTTTTACGACACCTCGGTAAGAAATGAGGATGGTACTATTCTATTCAGCCGGGATACCACACGGCGTGGGATTAGTCAAAATATGCTTCCTTATTATATTTACAGCTTTTGTTGTAAGAGATGTTTAACGTAATAAAGATAAAATTTTTATAATTTAGTCCTTTATATGCTATTTCCTGTAACTTTTAATTATATAGGTCTAGCTAAAGGTTGAGCGTTAGATCAAATCTTGTTTATTGCACTGTTTGTAACTTATTGTCTGTTTAAATTAAAAAAAGGGCTTGAAAAAGAATATTTCTAGTAAAAACATTGTAATAAAAAGATAATGAGTGCCAATATTTTCTATAAACAATTTGTTGCTTCTTCGAGCCTAGGTGTATATTTGTATTTAAGTATGTATTTAAAATTATATATGTATATATTTAGCAGTTATCTCCCACCAATAACTAGTATTTAGTTAATTTGGAGAAGGATGACCTTGGTATATGTATCCTATATATTTATTTTTTTGTGTTAGGAAAGTTCCTATAGTAAGAAAGACTAAGATAAGTCATTGGACTTGTTCTTAGATAAAAGTTAATTTATAAGTTTAGGTTAAAATTAAGTTGCTTATTAGAATTAAGGCTAGATTGTGACTACAATAAAGTACTTCCATAGTGATGTACTTTACAATGGAGAAAAAAAGTTAGGAAAGTGTTAAACCGACAGCCACAGCAACTTATTGTCTGATTTCTGTTTCAAAAAATGTTAGAAAATCAGATAATCTATCTAGATATTTTATTGATTTCCGAACAAAAATATACCGGAAGTAAAGTCTCGTTATTAAAAAGAGAAAGGAAAGTGTCTTGATGGGTCGAACGAAATAGGCGCAAAGACCCTTCAGGGTCAGATGAGACAACGACAAATCTATGAATAATGATGAAGGTTATCTGGTGTTTCATTTTATCCTAATTTTCACTTCAGTTGATAAGTGAAATTAGAAATAGTTTTAAAAATTCAACTACATATATTAGCATGAATTAGCTTTACCCAAGCTAATTGGACACCAAGCTAATGTTTACTAACCAGAATCGTCAAAGACGACTAAATGTTCTTGAAAAGCTAAAAAGCAAATTAAAAGCTCTTGTTGTAGAATGTATTGTTTTGCATTAATATTTCTCAGAATATTGAAAATGAGCATTGCGGAAATTTTTTTAGGGTAAAATAATGAGTAATATAATAAGTATAGCTGGTAATGCAATTTGGTATTTGGCAAACATTGTATATTTTCTGGTTATACAATGTTAATTAAATATTGTAGCGTTGTAACTAGGTAAAGTGGTTTAATTTTTTTTTAGTTTGGGTAAATTTAATATATAATGCTATTGCGATTCTTATATTGAACTACTTGACTATTACAAAATTATACAGTTTTGTTCCCTACCCATATTGACAACCTGTTTCTATTGCACAGCTCGGCAAATGTCTCTATCCAAGGAATGACCCCTATTGTATGACGTAGAGATATACCCACAACTTTTTCGTAACGTGTACAAATAACAGATATCCTAGAATAGCCCCAGTTTTATTATAATGTTCCTTCCTCACTTAATTAAAAAAACTCATAGGTGCATGTTGAAGGATCAGCCTAGGTCATTACGATATAAAAAAATGTTTAAGTAAAAATGTAATTTGTATGAGATCTATGATTAGTTAGCCAAAAAGTAGAAAAAATGCTAGCTCATAGTCGCTCGTACAGACCTACGTTAAGCATATAATTGCATCAAATTTATCTATAATTGTTAAACGTTTTTTACAAGATAAAGTAAAATAATTTTGTTATTTATTGAGAATGGTGGACTTCTGGAATTTATCTCCGATAATTGTTCAATCTCGTTCAGTATCTTTTCATTAATAAAATAAATATGAAAAACGTTACCATTTCATCAACATTGCAATAGTAAAAATTTTAAATACTCAGAGCCTTAATTGCTTTACAGTTTTTCAGTTGTATAAATACCAAACCAGGTGGAAGTGAACAGCCGGCAGAGTTTTAAATAGGCAGCGTTTTTTCGAGACTATACTAGTGGATACATTGTTCTTATAGTTGACCTATAAATAATATACATACATATATATCAACCCTCAAGACAATCGTTTAAAATTACCTTGAAAACATGTTTCATTAAACATCATTCTACCCATGTCTTTTTTCAACCGGAACTCAATGTGATGTTTAACGTTAAAGGTTTTTACTTCTTATGATATCATCAGAATACATTAGACGGTAGAGCTTGAGCGCGTTGATGTCTTCCCTATCGTAAAGCGAACGCAAACGTTTTTATAATAGTTTAAGCGACTTCTATATTTATTATTAAAGTAACAACAGTTTAAGTGCTTTAGTAAATGTAAATATTTAATAACTTTTATGAATTAGAATATAGCCGCGGAAAGAAAGTTGTCAAACCGTCGAAAAGCAATCTCACAAGAATGGAATTTTCGTCTAAAGCGGCGCGCCCACCTGCTTGCACCACACCTGAGCCAAAAGTATGTCAACACTGACTCTTCGAACTCAGCGATCGATCGTTGGAACTTTCACATTACCTTAAATTAACACTCGGTTGCGCGCACTACGTCTAAACCGTAACATGTATAGAAGTAAAAAAGGTACAAACCTTTTTGCACGCCGCGGGGCGTTCCAAATATAAAATCCGGTTTACACTATCAGGGGTTGGGGTTAATGCACGGGCACTGTGCTGTACACACTCACACACTAGAGTCACAAAGTCTGGCGCATGGTCGCCAGGCCGGTGCGGTCGCGACGGCCGCCAAGTCAGCACTGAGGCTTTCTTCGAGACGACGCGCGCACGCGCAGGTAAGAATGAGACTATCGTAATTACACGGCACACATTCGCAGAAATATGTGTGTGTACGCTAAATTTAAAACCAGGAAGGTTCAGTATTGTGAATTATTATCAGGTTTTTATTTTTTACACAGAAATAAAGTTTGTAGCGAAACATCTGCATTATAAAGTGCTGTTTTCTCGTCAAAGAACATATCATCCAAAGGATATCATGGACCAATATCATGAAAAGTATATTTTCCATGATATTGGTCTTGCTCGTTTTCTTTTTCGGTCTACCCGTAGAGATACGCCTAGAGACGCTAAAGTTAATGAGCATTGTATCAAAATCTTCCAGACGCTCTATCATAATAATAAATCTATGAGTATAATGTACTTAGAATATGTATATGTTAAAAACAAATGTCTTTAGAATGTCCTTTAGAGACATAAATGGCTGCCTTATTGCAGCTAAATTCGTCTCATAGCTTTACGATAGGCATGGATTAACATCATTTACATCATGCGATATAACATTCGATATACCTACCAATAATTGAATAATAATTTACCGGATTATTTATTCATATATGAATATAATTAAAACAGTTATTAGTAACTTAAGTAATCTTATAATGTGTGTAGTGTTCAAATTTATGCTCATGTTTATATTTTAATAGATACGTCGTGTGGTATCCGGCTGAATAGAATAGTACCACCCTCATTTCTTACCGAGGTGTCGTAAAAGGCGACTAAGGTATGTCAACCCGCCGTGTGGTATCCGGCTGAGTAGAATAGACCACCCTCATTTCTTACTGAGGTGTCGTAAAAGTCGCCTAAGGTAAGTTGACCTACCGTGTGGTATCGGGTTGATTAAAATAGACCACCCTCTTTCTTACCGAGGAGTCATAAAATACTACTAAGGTAAGTTGACGTGAGGCAGGCGGCCGGTCGTAAAAACGCAGCCAAATCATGAGACAGCCTAAAAATGCTGTCTCATGATTTTGTTATAAAAATAACATGTTGTGCCGACCCCACTTAGAGTGGGATAAGGGGCAGGAGGAAGATGTTTATATTTTTATAGATAAAATATTATTATGTTGGAAAGCATACGGGTCTCTAATGCTTTACCAATCGCCGTCACGGGCTTCTTACTAACTGTTATCCGTACTCACTACTACATAGTAACAAATACGTGCCTACGAAATGATACACAATACACATACTAAGGAGGTTGAGCTTCCAAAATATTCATCATACTTTTTTTATCCGCATTCTGTTAAGATTCCATTTGTATTATTCTTCTTTGTTTTCTTCCAAATGTACGCATCAATTATAAATTTTATATCCTTATTTATTTCTTTTTATTACATATAGTTAGTAAATAGAATGAAAAAGTAAAAAAAAGCACATAAAGGCAGACTTATCCCTCTAAAAGGGATCTCTTCCAGTCAACCTTTGAGTAACAGAAGGAAAAGGACAAGAATTGAAGAAGAAAGAGAATACGGGTAATATAGAGAAAAAGAAAAGGTTTATATAAATTTAACTATTTAATCTATAAATTAATTTTGGTATAATAAATACATGAAAAGATGCTACTTATATATAATTACTTAAAATAAATATTATGTAGTCTGTAACTTAAATACAGAAAGGGAAAGAGATTTGCGGATTGATACTGGTAAATCAATCCTTAATGTATTTGATTTTCTTTGGGAATGGGATAGTTTTTTTATATAAAGCTAGCTGTGCCTCAAACCTTGTCACATCGTTTTTCCCACGTATATTCCGATCCCTCGGGAATTCTAATGTAATGTATTGTTAACTTAAACCTTCCTCAAAAATTGCACTTGTAGTGAAAACCGTATAAAAATCACATACATACAGACAGCTTTCGGGGGCTTTGTTTTATACTACGAGTATGTATAGATATGCAGGCACACTAAGAAACACAATAAAGCGGGACTTAAAACAAATAATATTCTTTCTATCTGCCTATCTTTGAAAATAAAAATACAAATGTTATATTATAAATATAAAATTATTTTGCTATAATCCGTGATTAAGTAAAATAGAAAATATATATAATGCTAAATGTAGAGTGGACAATCCGTTTTCATACCTGATACATGAGGATTCATAAGAACACATGTACAAACCTCCACCACCGCCACCACAATACATAAGCACTACATACGTTCACTATCACAAACTCAACAATCGTTTTAGCAGTTTTTAAAATATTTTACATCGTCAAATGCTAGCAACAATAAATCTACTACGATAACTAACCTATATATCATTCATTTAGAAGCTAGTAGAAAGCTTTAAAATAATTTGAGGTCCATCCGCCTTAAGAATTTTTAGTGTGTTGTTTCTAAGAATTTCGATTATTCACATTGCTCACCAGCAGCTTTAATGATAGGTTGTTGTGGTAAAATAACTCTTAAACACTCGGTTTTTTATAGTTTGTGATAAAACTGTTTTATGGTACTATAAGTTCCCAAAAAGCTTTTATCCTCGTTGTCTAGTTGATAAGGCGCGTGATCCTTATCAGCTAGGTAAATTTACTAGACATTAATAAGGGCAGCCTTTATAAAGAAGAGGAAACTTTTGATGTCCTTAGATATAAATAATGACAGAGAAAACGGAGTATAACAAACAATTGTCGCGGCGAGCAAGGAGAGTCATATTCTATTATATTAAAAAAACAATTTTCCATACCATTCTTTCTATTCTTATTTACTAAGAATGTATTATCAAATAGTATATATATATATATATATTTAGCATACTTAACCGGTTGTAAATCTATACTTATTATAAAACAAAGTCCCTAAAGTCTGTCTTTAGGTAATCGATTTACTCAAAATCTGAACTGTTTTTACTAAAAGGTACAATTTTTGAGGAAAGCTTAGGTTAATAGTTCATTCTTGGAAACGGCTTACCCTATTTGGACAGGACTTTAACTGAAAGATAGAGAAGGTTGTAAAGAAACATATATGCTTCTTTTTAGCCTAGAATATAATAAACATGTTTGTAATTTACCCGGATAAACTTTGAAACTGATTTTCACGCAGCTGAAGCACAGCTATATCCTCCTGCCCTTATCCCACTGTAAGTGGAGTCGGCACAGCATGTTATAAACGTGCTGTAAAATGATTTGGCTGCGTTTTTACGACCGGCCGCCTGCCTGACGTCAACTTACCTAAGTCGCCTTTAACGATACCTCGGTAAGAAATGAGGGTGATCTATTCTACTCAGTCGGATACCAAACGGCGGGTCGACTTACCTTTGTCGTCTTTTACGACACCTCGGTAAGAAATGATGGTGGTACTATTCTACTTAGCTGGATACCACGCGGCTAGTAGTATAAACTATTTATAAGCAATAAAGTTAAAAGAATTAATTAATTTTAATAATTTTAATTTTGTAATTTTGTCTACTTGCAAAAGTTTATTTACACTTTGTCAGTTTTTGAACCTAATCAAGGTATATATTTTTGCGGTAAATTCAACTCTACCTACACTTAAATGAAAGTTTTCTTGAACAAATATATGTAACCAATGTCCGATTAATGACTGTCTTTCAAACAATTACATCAGTTTGGACTCTCTACGCGTATGCGGCACTTTCTCCCAAGGTTGTTGACGTCACTCTGTGGGTCAACAACAAAGTTTAATTTACGAAACAGGAGAAAACGACTATTTGTCATGGTTCGGTTGAACTTCACTTTGAAAAGGGTTTTCTTTTGGTATATTTATTGTCAAAGATATAGTGACGGACGGGTCGTGAATACTAAACACATATGTAACTCTACAGATCAATTTGTTATTCACGTGTTTATTTGGGGTATTATAGTTTGTGATGTAATATATATTAGAGTTTGTGATAGTAAACGTGTGTAGTGCTGTTGTACTGTGGTGGCGGTGGTGGAGGTTTGTAGTATATGTGTTTTTGAGAACTAATATTGAGACGCCGTGTGGTATCCGGTTAAATAGAATAGTACCACCCTCATTTCTTACCGAGGTGTCGTAAAAGGCGACTAAGTAAGTCGACCCGCCGTGTGGTATCCGGCTGAATAGAATAGTACCACCCTCATTTCTTACTGAGGTGTCGTAAAAGGCGACAAAGGTAAGTTGATGTCAGGTAGGAGGCCGGTCGTAAAATAGTTAGCCAAATCATGTTACAGTACGTTTATAACATGCTGTGCCGACCCCACTTACAGTGGGATAAGGGTAGGAGGATATATATAAAAATAAAGTTTATACTAGCTGTGCCTCGGCTGCGTGAAAATCAATGTCACAAAGTTTATCCGGGTAAATTACAAACATCCCGCATGTTTATTATATTCTGGGTTAAATAGAAACCTATATGTTTCTATACAACCTCCTCTATCTTTCAGTGAAAGTCCCATCAAAATGGGGTAGGCCGTCGAAAAATGAACTATTAACCTAAATTAACATAATATTCTTAATTTTTATTGTTTACTTAATATTAACAAGAAACAAACAATATTTCCAATATAGTAATGACAAAAAAGGATTCCCAATAAAAAACTTAATGATTAGGCTTTTTTGTGATATCTATTTTTGGTTTATTGGTATTAACTAATCCTTTTCCAATGCACCAGGAACAATGATCTCACTTAGTTTTTCGGAAGTCATACTGACATCAACCGTTAGATATTAGGTTATAATAACGATACGGTAGAAAGAAAAATACATAAAATAACTTTGTAATGGTTTAACTAATTAAGCGAATTGCCATTATTGTGAAATGATGCAAAAAAATATCGATTTGATAATCACCTGTTACAAAAGCAATTAAAAAGCAATTTTATTATTTTTATGTCATAACAACAAACGACGTTATTCATTCCTTTTATGAGTAATGAAAGTAACCTGACCACAATGATGTGGACAGTTTTAATGTTCGAACGAGTTATAATGTAAATAAAGGTAACAATATTATTTGAATACTATGTAAATTGGTTTTTATTACAGCTTATATGATGAACTGATGAACATCTCAAAACAAAAATTGGTTATTTATAAATATTATCGCCTTATAATAGTGGCTGACCGCTATCCGTCAACGCGTTTATTCGCGCGAATAAGCGCGAAACTTAACAGACAGGGTCAAGGTGTGTGGTGCGCGTCGCTACTTGACTAAACCATTTCCAACATTATTTTCCTGCAATTATCATGTTATAAACATGTTGTCACATAATTCGGCTGTGCATTTTACGGCTTACCCTATGCCTGACGTCAACTTACTTTAGCCTTACCCTTTACGACACCTCGGTAAGAAAGAGGGTTGTCTATTCTACTAAACCGGATACCACACAGTGGGTCAACTTAACTTTTTGTTCGTCCACAAAGTAACTCAAATATTTCTGTTATGATAAACAACTGGTAAATATATATGAATGAAAGAACGAATAGACTGCTGTTTACTAATGATTAATGCTGTCAACCTTGATTTATAGTTAACAAAGATATTGTGTCTGCTAGACGTAAATTTTTGTTACTGTTGTTACTACTACTACTATTTTGATACCCTGTAATTTCTCAACCATAGGGTGAAAAATTAATTAAAATAAGCTCATGCATAGATACGCATATATGTATAAATCAACTATTGGATTTAATATACAACAGGAATTGAGGTAATGAAGTAAAACGTTAAAAGCCTCGTTGTTCTCACAGTTTGTTTGCAGCAAAAATTCCATGAAATTGCTTTTACCGGGCACAAAGTGTAACCCCGAGGCAATATCAAAGTAGGAGCTTGTTGATTGTCAAATTCTAAAGAAAAACGTATCGAACGTAACTCGGAAATTTCCTGCAAATTTGAAGGTGCGCGAGCTATGTACGGCGGAATCTATTATTATCGGAACAGTATATTTTATCGTTGCTTTTTTCCAAGAAATCCTTATTAGGTTACATTTTCAATCTTTTGTCTCGATTTGCTTTTGAATGCTAATGGTCTTACGAAACTTGTACAATGGAATGCTAATTTTGTGGGAACTATTTTATAGCAATTAATGTTCAGTTGCCTAACTTTTTGCCGTGCTCGTAAGCCGTTTAGTTCTTTGGTTTTAATTCTAGGTGTAACGCAATTTTTTACACACGTTAAGTCGATACCCAATTCTAAGTGAACATATGAATGTTTGTAGCCTTGATGTTAGAATGTTTCAAGCATGTGGTCAAACTCAGACCGATGAGTGAGCAGAAAAAGTGCTTTTCAATTCAACATGCTTTACAGTGAACGAAAATTGACTTGAATTTATGAAATGTATCAATCAAAATTTATTATCACTTACATTAAATAATGATATTCATTTTATAAATCTGCTTAGCTTTGCAGGTGATTTTATTATTGAGATTAAAATTTCTAGATCGGAAACGATTAAACCGCACAACGCGTTCATTTGCGAAACTCGGGTCGTATTTACGACTGATATTGCGTTTCGTCCAAATAACCATTTGATTTTAGAGTACCAAGTATCATTAAAGTTAGTTAATAAAATATCATTGTATTATTAATATAACTAATCCTGTTTTTTTTACATACTGTTAACTGATTTCTGTAACCCACACATGTTTTTTTTAAATTTGCAAGCCAAAGTAACTTATTCGGTTCGAAATATTCATTATTATCTAAGTAATCATATTCCGTGTTTCGGCTTAATAGAATAGATCACACTCATTTCTTATCGAGGTGTCTTAAAGGCGACTAAGGTAAATTGACCTGCCATGTGGTATCTGGCTGAGTAGAATATACCACCCTAATTTCTTTCCGAGATGTCGTAACAGGCGACTAAGGTAAGTTGACGTCAGGTAGGCCGTTAAATAACTAGCTTGTTCAACTAACAACATGCAACAAATATGTTGTGTTGACCGCACTCATATCATATTAGCGGCATATAATGTCAAAATCCCAATCATATTAGCTGCATATAATGTCAAAATCTCAATCATATTAGCTACATATTATGCCAAAGTCATTAAAATGACTTCGCGTTGTTTAAAAGCGTCATTTATAAAGTCATAGATCTTATATATTACTAATCTCATCTAATGATTAATAACTTTAAAATAAACATAGAGTCACCCACACACAATTAACGCTATTATCTGTTATTCGCTGTGATAATTGATCTAATACTAACTGTTAAGATCTTAAACATCGTATAAAACCGCAATCAACTCCTCTTTGATATATTTAACAAAGGTAAGAGCCAGTAATTACTTGATGATATTTAAAATAAAATCGATTTCCGATAAACAGAGCTTTACGTATCGCCCACAGGTGTCACAACCAGAAGTCGGGAATATTAAACAACTTTATGGTACTCCAGGTAATATTTCTTAAGGAAAGCCTTAAGCGGGGACAAGAAATTATTACTTTGATTAGTTATATATATAATTTTTTTTTCTTTTTTTTACTTAAGATTAATAGATTTATATGCCTTGCAAAAGCTTTCACGTCGCGTTGTTTTATTATAGGATAATAGTATAAATATAGTAACATGTAAGAATTAGCGTTTTTTTTATATTACGCATTACGGGAAGCAACTGTTGTTTACTATAAATTCCAGACACAAAAAAATTGTTCGTCTGTATGTAATGTAATTTATCTTTTAGGTACGCTTATTTAATAAAATGAGATCACAACTATAAGTGGGGTCTAATCTCTAAATTGCCAGCTTTTTTAAAAGACCTTTCTGTATGAGGTAAAAGCAGAAAAGGAGGATGGAAGTTCTGTCAATGTTTCAGACATTGAATTTTTTCAATTTATTATATAAAATTTAATATATAACTAACCAAAAATAGTATTTTAGTAAAATACTTATAGCCTTCAATAGATGACCAGCTTTATGTTGATTTTAATCACATTATGCAGTGAATATGGATGGCTGGGGTTAGGCTATTCGGTCGGGCTACAATTTAATTGCGCTTTGCCTCGGCCGCAGTAGGGAATAAATGTACAGTTGTGTTCCTATTGATTTCATTGCTCAATTGTTTCTACTTCAAAGCTGAAAAGTGAATCGTATGGATATAATTTTAGATATTTCGTACGACTATTTTTGTTCCTAATGACAATCTTTATAGATGACAGTTTAGCGATTTCTAATTTTTGTTTCTGATGGTTATTACTAATGTAGTCTTTGTTGTAGATGCTTTAGGACATAAATGATAACCTTTTAATTGATATATTAAATGCCGTACCTTTATTTGTTTATTTTCTTTTAGTACATACATGTAAAGAAAGAAAAGAAGAACATGTACAAAGGCGGACGTATCTCTAAAAGGGATCTCTTTCAGTCAACCTTAGAGTAACAGAAAGAACAGGACAAGAAGTAAAATACTGGTAAAATATAGAGACAAAAAGAAAAGAAAAATAAGAAATCTATTTACAAAAAAGATGCAATATAGATAAAATTAATTATTTAAATTTAAGTATTTAAACTATAGTTATAAATTAATTTTGTTAAATAAGTAGATGAATAAGATATTATACACATACCTTGGAATTCTGGTGTTAAAAAAATACAAGGTTAAATAGGGGTTTTAAAACGATTAAAAATGTTACAACTGCTCCTAGGTTTAGAGAATTAATTTGTAAATTATTGTTGTTGTGAATAATAAAGCCGCTATGAAAATAACAAAGACCTCGTATTCATATATGCTTTGATAATAAATTTTAATTATAAAAATACTTTTTGTATTGTTTGTGCCTTCCACTCTTGGTACACATAATCGCGTCTATACATATTGCTATTGAAGTTTAAAAGGCTTTTAAACAGAACTTGCCTCAATCCTTTTCCTTTAATTTTCATAATAAAATATACAAGAGTTAAATATGTATTAACAAAAGAGTAATAAGCTTAAGCTTATTAACAAATGATATGATAGCCTAGCGGTGAGACCGTGCCAATCTTTCCAAGGGGTTACGGGTTTAAACCCTGGAAATGCACTTCTCTCCACATTCTCAACAATCGTTCATTCCAAGATAAAGTCGCAAAGCCTTTGACAGTGACTGTATGAAGAGCTTGTGTATTGTTGAGTTATTGGTAGTGCATGAGTTTTTACTCATTTTGCATGAATCAGGTATGATAACGGACAGTACACTCTACATTTAGTACTACATATATTTTCCTTTATCGCGGATTATGGCAGAGTATTTATTGCAAAGATATTTTTCCTTTACTTTTATTGAATAAATAAGAAACTATTTTCTCAAAAGTCAGTCAGTACTCTTTTCTCCGCACGGCACCGCACTTTTCCGCCCTTCAGCACACCTAGTCACAGACCTCATGTTTCTCTGCTACAAATTTCGCTCTATCCCTTTTCCTTCCCTTAAATAATTTTAATCCTTTTTAATATTAGTAATTGTAAGTAAAAGGATTCATTCATTCATTGTTTAATTATATGTTAATTATTTTGTATTGCTTTCATAAATTAGTAAAACTTATAATTTACCTGGTGGTGGTAGTGTTCCACTAAAATCGATAAAATTGATTGAATATAAATGCAATTTAAAAAAAATACAAAAAAAAAAAATTATCGTGAACTCACCACTGACAGACAGTTTATAATTTAGACAAACTCATGTACCGCTGCATTTCAATTATGGTTAACTCACTCATCTTTATATCGAGGGGTAAAAAAGGTTGCCACGCAATTATCCCTTTTCATACTCGAGACGTGCTTAGGCGATATAAAGAGATCCCAGGTTTCGGTATATTTTACCAAATCCTTGGGTCTCTTATTCAATTGCTTTTAAATATGTTTACCAAACCCAACTCTCTCTTCACTTTTTATATTAATAAAAGAAGAAATAGTTAGGTCATGGTAATATAATATTTCCGATTACTTTGAGTTTTTGTATCACACATATAATGTTGTTCTTGTCCTGGACAAAACAAACTGTAACGATAAGAGGTGGGAAAGCAAGAAAATTATACAAAGGAAACTGATGCACTTCTATACTATTTCGTACCATACGTCGGGCCCAAAATGTAAAAATATAAAAATGGATCCAATCAATATCTTTTTTACTAATAACTATTACTCAAAATTTGGCTGATTTTGTCATCTGAATTATAAAAGATTTTGTTAAAATGAGAATTTCCTATAGGTATGTTAAACAGCTGATTTTAAAAGTAGAACAGATATTTTTTTACAAAACATGGCGGATTATACGAAAATAATTATATTATTAAATTTGTATAATAGATCTCCGAAACGTATTACCTAAATGTATAAATTATTTGTTATTTTAGCTATGCTAAATTTTAGCTATGATAAACCGTTCGATCACATCAAAAATAAAAGACCAAAGCAAATTCTTGATAAAAAATAATTTAGTTTAAGTAATAACTTTAGAGTTTCGCCATCAATGCTTACTTAACTGCCTTTATTATGCGAGTATATTTATAGCGTTGATAATTATAAAACAGATTTTTTTTCCATGACTTCGCAGTTTCCCAAATATTGTCACCCCAAAGGCCACTTTCGATAAGGGTCTGACACCAACATTCATTGAGAATGTTTGAAAATGAACCTTACACTTCGGACGGTTTTATTATTAAAGTGAAGATGGGTGATTCTAAATAATAATTCACTTGGTCATCTTATGTAGGTAAAAGTTACTTATCTAATACCTTTAAATGACCTAATCTTGTCTATACATATAATCTGAATTTCGAAAACGGCTCCAACGGTTTTCAGGAATTTTAGTATGTTGGCAGTTCTGGTAAATCGATCTCGCTAAGTTCCCTTTTTTTAAAATAGCCTATCCCTATTTTCAAGCACTGAAAAACTGCTACAATATTATTAGAATACAAAGGTTATTCTGTCATTTGCAAAATCAGCTGTTGGAATTGGGGCGGTCTCGAAGTGAAAAAACCCCAGATCGAGTCCAAATATCCGCAACCGAAGCATCATCAGGAGAAAGACTCCATGACAAAATCGCAAAACGATTTTTGAGTTTGTGATGGTGAAAGTATGTAGTGCTTGTGTAATGTGGTGGCGGTGGTGGAGGTTTGTGTTGTTGGTGTTTTTACGAATCCTACATATATCAGGTATGAAAACGGATTGTCCACTTTGTCTACATTTAGCATTATATATTTTTCCTATTTTACTTTATCGCGGATTATAGCAAATTAATTTTATTATTACTTTTGTATTATAAAGTAAGTAAAGTAAAGTAACGTAACGCCTAATTCTATAATTTTTATTTTTTTATTTTTATAATTTCAGAACCTATTTAAGTTGACAAAAATGTTTGATTTACAAAATGACTAAAGATAGTTAAAAGCACTATATTCATAAACCGCGTTCTAAATCTGGTTTAAAGTGTCACAAAACTAGTGGCCGAGCTCGCGCAACGATGGGACGCTTTATACGACTAATTGCGCTATTATGAATTTGTCAGTATAATAAATTAGGTGTGCTCAGCACTACGTTATTTATAAATAAATAAAATAAATAAATAAATAAATATATGGGACACTTACACACACGGTTGTCCGTCCCCAAAGTAAGTAACTTAATACTTGTGTTATGGGTGACAGACATCTGGTGAATATATACTTATATATTTTTTAAATACATACTTAAATACAAATACACACCCAGGCTCAAAGACCAACAAATTCATATATAGAAAATGTTGGCCCTTGGCGGGAATCGAACCCGCGACCCGCGTAGCAGAAGGCAGGGTTACTACCCACTACTCCAACGGGCCAGTCTGCCGTCAAATACAACTACAATATGACTGTGTTATATATGGTAAATATAATAAGTTAATTATATAATTTTAAGGTCACTTGACTCTACAGGACTGGTGAGGTGGTCACCGACGCCCTTAAGGACAAATCACCAGATAAATAAATAAAAAAGTTTTGTTCATTTAGAAAAATCTTGTTTTTTTGGTTGTTCGCTCGTGCAAGCAATAACGCAATAATAAGCAATAACAATTTATATGCTATCTATTAGATTGTTGTTGTAATATAGAACAATTTGGAAAAGTTAAAAAAATTAGTGAATAGGCACTATGTTGGCAAGCGCGGTCTATCTTAGGCTAAATCTTTCGCTATCCATCAGGTAAGATCGTGGCCAGTTAGGTCTAATGGTATCCCGCCAACTTTTTAAGGACATCAATAGTGCCAATATTTCAATCTTTTAGACTCAAAAAGTGGAATACTTCTTATTATTTAACAAAATTCAGATATTCTGTAAATTCATTTTTATTTATGTCCCATAAAAAATGTTGTAAAAAACATTATTGGTAAAAAACAGTGTACAAAAGTCAACTTATCCCTATGACAGAGATCTGTGCCAGCTAACCTAGGAAGTGAGACAATTTATTGTTTAGAAAAAGTTGGTACGCAAATATCAAACATTATGAATTACCTTACTAATAATTTCCTAATTTAATTTTAATTAAATTTTTTCCAACATATTTTTTTATTTGTTCTTACTAAAATAAAATACCAAAGTTAGGCTTTGTATATTAATGTTGAAATGCACATCCAATAAAGCACCCGTCCACGCTGTGGACATATATTGCATAAAGCACATCTGTGCTCATCTTCATCGCGTACGCAATTCATAATGAGGAATATACGACACGAGGCTTTAAATCTCTTTAATGTGGCACAAAAGGACCATTCAGCGGGCTTGTGGAGTGCATAATATCGTTAACTTAATGGTGCAAACATTGAATCGCGTGTATCCTATGCAATATTCTAAAGGATTACTCTAATTTTGTTACCTTTATTTTGATAAGGCGCTTTAATATTTTTTTTAACTCACGTATTGAGCACGTTACGGCTTAAGGAAGCGAAACATCCGTGCGATTTTCTCTATTGGGCCCAGAAGAAAATTTCTCTTGTATTAAGCAGTTTAATACAAACTATAGCTGGAGATTGTTCACAATGAATATATGTTTTAGGAGAGTTTGATTGTTGAGGTAGCAAAATCCATTTTATTGAGTTTATAACGTCGTATGGTATCCGACTGAATAGAATAGACCACCCTCATTTCTTACCGAGGCGTAAAAGGCAATTAAGGTAAGTCGACCAGCCGTGTGGTATCCGGCTGAGTAAAATAGCCCACCCTCATTTCTTACCCAGGTGTCGTAAAGGTGACTAAGGTAACTTGACCCACTGTGTGGTATCCGGTTGAGTAGAATACACCACCCTCTTGATTACCGAGGTGTCGTAAAATATGAGTAGGGTAAGTTGACGTCAGGCAGGCGGCCGGTCGTAAAATACGTAGCCAAATCATGTCCCAACATGTTTATAACATGTTGTGCCGACCCCACTCAGAGTGGGATAAGGGCAGGAAGATGATGATGATCGAGGGTGCATACAGATGTACAAGTTAAGATAGTTGCTTGTTCGCAGGGTATTTGTTTAAATAGGTCTTAATGTTCGTGCTGCTTACAGAAACGACAACATTTCTAACTAACGAGACTAACGAGGTATTTAGTGGTGAATACTTATACTATCTTACCGTGCTACTTTATAGAGTACATCTTAAAGATGTCATTATAGTTTTTGTTAAGAGAACTCACACGTAATATTTGATGATGACTCCCTATTCATGATTCCCGAAACAAAATAAATATTGAGTTTGTTTTTATAGCGCGCCACTATTCCGAAATGGTGGACAAACATTGTCATAAGTATTAAATTCCGTTAAATGATGAAAATCCAACGAATGTTATTAACTTAATTCAAAAAAATTCTTATAAAGTCCAATCTTCCAAAATAGATAACAAATTATCAACCGTTTTATGATTGACGATTTGGTTTCAAGCTATTGAAAAAGCATCCTGCACTAGAAATTGGAGTGTGCCATAATTTATTTTCTTAATAATGTAATAGTAATGTCCTTAACACTGAAGTAATGATGGCAATTTTGAATTATCAACCATGTAATTTTCATAACAGTTGGCCATCTATCTTTAATATTTATATGAGTTAATTTTGTATGTATATAAATATATTTTCGGAATCTCAGAAACGGCTCCAACGATTTTCCTGAAATTCACCATGTAGGGGGTTGTGGAGGAGAAAAATCAATCTCGCTAGGTTTTATTTAAAAATCGTTTTATCCCTGTTTATGGGTATTAAAACATACTAACATACTAACATTTGTATATAAAACGCGAGATGAGAGAGATTAATGGAATCTTAGAGTGGAAATGAAGTGTAACATAATTATAACTTAAAGTTCAATTTGAATAAAAGCAAGACACTATTTACACTCGTTAATTATAATACTTTATTGTACGATTTTGTAGTTAAATCTTTGAATACTTATTCATAATTTTTTTTTGCTTTATTTAGTCATTTTAGTAGTTCCGGTTAGTATGTAAGATTGCTTTGTACAGCTACGTCCCTTAGCTAACAGCATTACATTTGGTCAAAGGCTACAGCTAAAATGTTGCGGTGCGTCCTAATTAACTTGCTAATTGTAGGGCGAGATCTAATTAAGTATCTATCACGTTCTAATGAATAAAAGCTAAGATATTACGAACAATTGATTCACAGTTATACAAGATACAATAGAAATATACTACCATAGCACACGATAAAATTAATAAATGTATGGGCGCTGTGCGGGTGAATATATACTTTTATTATTACTTTTATATATTTTTTAAATACATACTTAAATACCAATATACACCCAGACTCAAAGACCAACTACTTCATTTATAGAAAATGTTAGCCCTCGGCGGGAATCGAACCCGCGACCCGCGGAGCTGAAGGCAGGGTCACTACCCACTGCGCCAACGGGTCAGTCAAAAAATTTTGAGTATCAGTCAAAAAATCATTAACAATTTTCACTTTGACATATCAATACGCTTGCTAAGGAGAGTTGAACACTCGTAAAGTCGAAATAAATAACAAAATAAATAAACCCATACATTTTCTATAAAACCTTATTCCGTTAACTGATATTTACAACTAATATTGCGCTTTGTAGCAAATATAACGATAAGCCAGCATGTAAAATCTAAAATCAGCATGTAAATGTAAAATCCTAAGGATCATAGATTGAATTCCAGTTTTATTATGTTTCCTTTAGGGGCGCTTGGGTACAATATATGTAGTAATTTGTTTTCAAATTCCAGTTTCTAAAATAAAATATAGCATACTAGCATAATTTGTATTGCTGTACAAGAAAAAGGAATATATTTTTTTATTGTGTCATGTCTAAATAACACGCTAAGTTTTTATACCGCTATAGTCCTATTGTCTTACTTCTTTCTATCTTATTATGTTACATCATGAAAGAAACCAAAAAAATATAATATAATGAGTTCTATTGTAATTATGCTTTATGATGATACATATTCAAGTTCTTAATTTTTTTTTTAATTAAATAATACGTACCTACATATCAATGTAATACATAGAGTGGGTAAAGTTTTCGCGCAATTTTATTCTATTAGGCATCGACTAGAATTGCTCTAATTCCTTGCGGAACCGATGGGGAATGAATGTCAAAGGTTTGTACGATGTGGTGGACCTCCCGTCCCTTTGTAATTTACTCTGTAATAGGATTAGATCTAATGACTCGTAGAACTCTACTAAAGTGTTGTGGTTGCTTGTAACGAACACGCTAATTGCAAAGCAAGATTTGATTATACTGTTTCTGTTGCAATAGTTATTTAAATTAAAATAAAACGTGTAAAAAGGTATGTGTTACTTATAATAAACCGCCGTAGAATACATGTAATGTAATGTAGCGGCCTGTTTAATATCCCACTGGGTGTAGGCCTCTTCTATACATTTTTGGAGGGAAGGATTGAAGGTACCACGCTGCTATAATGCAGATTGGTAGGTTACATATATCCGTTAATTTATATCATATTTGAACCCCTGTACACAAAAAGTCTGGTCTTACATACATACAGGGAATATAAATACATATATACAGGGAATAATTACATATATACAGTGAATTAAGACCCATCTTGATGCCTCAAAGCGCATTCTCAGGTTACAGATATAGCAGGAATTTTCTAGGGATTTCTGTATTCCTGTGACGTTAACCGCATGGTTTAGTGATCTCTCTCTTTTAGTTGTGACTCGTTCTTTTCTTTAGGACATCACGACTGTAGGACAGTAACAACTCGTTATTTTTTATTGTTTTATAGGCAAACGCTTAGTTGCAATCATGTCGGATGGCAAGCGACTATGCTGTCTAAGGCGGAGCGCGCTTGCTTAGAAGGTGTCTTTTATTCTTGCTTTGAAGATACCTATACAATCTTACTTTGAAGACGCCTGTATTATAAAAACTGGGTAAAATAAATGCCGGGAGAGACATACCAAAAATCACGTCACGACGTGAAAGTAGGGAAAAGAAACAAACTCACTTTCACATTAATAGTATTAGTTTAGATGAGTGTTGAAGAAAAAAATGAAGCAATACAAAAATAAATTTATTTTCAGTAAACCCACAGCCATCAATACCAATCACATAACTTAAAGACTAAATGACACAACATTTTGATTAGTTGACAAAAAAATTTAAAGTGATATTCATAGTGAAACTAAATTGAATCCTTTTTTGGAAGTTAAAAATTATCAGAACTATAAATTAAAAAAACCCTAAAACTAATTAGTAGTTAATTGACACATTTTCTTGATTTTCATATAAAAATGTCTTTATCAATGGTATTGCATTGGTTCAATTGGTATAAAAGATTTTTTATTTCAGAATATGAAATTTGGCTGCATTATTTTTTCCCTATTGTCATTGTTCTAAATCACTTTTTTGTCCCTTTTCTGTTATGAACTGTATGTAGAAAACCCATTACTGCCATTTTTAAATGTCATTACGTACTAATGAGCGAAGATATTATTAATGTTTATTTTACATCTTTACTTTTTCCTGAAAATAAAATAATACAACATAAGTACAAATAAGAAGTTTATATTAAGCGTTTAATAGGTAAAGTTTAAAACCTTAAATGACTACTAAAGTAATATAATTTACTTACCAACGAGTCTTACAAATTTAACTACGGTTAAGTTACGATTTTTAGTAATCTTTTGCAAAAGATTACTTCAGAATAGTATTAGAATAGTAATTTTTTGAAATTTAAATAACGGAGAACAGAAATATTATGGACCTCGGCAAAGTAATGTCTGATTCTAAAAACTATTTAATCTCTTGAACAAAATACGTATTAACTTACTTTCTCCTTGAAGTTATTTGGCCATTTCCTAATAAGCTGTTTGCTTTGACTAATGACTGCATTATAAAACGTTGTAAGTCTCAGTTGTTCTTCGAACTTTTCACAATGTTCGAAAAGAGTCGGATATAAAAACATTAATTCTGCGTGATCCAGAGTCGGGAAGAGATGATGTAGGGCGTGGTTGCCAAAACGGGTGATTGATTTAAAGTGGTCTTCCATGTACTCGACCCTCTCAACTACTGTATCCAGTTGATGAATGCCCCAATCTAAGGATTCATCCCTGGGAATAAAGACATTGATGCATTATGGCAATATATTTTACAGTTATCGAAATTGTTCTTGGTATTGTGAGTTGCTATAATTTTATGATAGGCCTTTACAATGAAGCCTTTTACTTTTTAGTATTGTTTATGTGTGAATCGAATCTTGACTAGTTATAATATATATTAAGTGATTTGATCGACCCGGATGCTGGTAATCGTAATGCGTCATCTCCATAAGTTATACTAGATAGGCTTGTGTGAATTTTAATGTGATGCGTCATTCGAAATGAAAATCGAATCAAAATTAATTTAGACTTTTTTTTTTAAATAAAATGCCCCGGTATATCATATTGTGAACTTTTGTTCATAATATGCCTAAGCGTAATTAAAAAACAGTATGAAATATTACTATTCAACACAATCAGTACTTTTACTAAATTTGTCAGTGTTTTTGATGATGATATAATAATGAAGCGATATCAGTTTATTTTTACAATAACTAAAAATTGTTTTAACACGACCTCCTTAACACAATTCACATAAAACCGTATTGTTAACTTAAAGAAGAATTGTAAATATTTTTGGTAAAAACCGTACAAAAATTTTTAGGGACTTAGTTTTATAATATGTATAGATAGATAAAAGTTCATTTTATTCAATTCATACAATTCATCATTCACCGAGATTGAATCCTTCGTTTTATCTTTTTCATTTTCAATACCCAACATCTTTATGCTTTCTATCATCATATGTCTATTTTATTTATTTATAAATAGTTTGATAATACTCTTACGACAAATTTATAAGTTATATAATCAGTTACAGCCGACTGTAATGAGAAAAAACTTGTGAAGTGACAGATAACATTTTATCCATTGTTTTTGTTACCCTGGGGCTACATTAGCGCCCGAAGATTCGTGTCGCGTTGGCGCGCAAAACATCGTGTGTCGGCGATACACGATGATCTTGTCCACATTAGCGGGCGAAGATTCGGAAAGCGGTCTACGGCGAATATTCGTCGTTGAGTTTTGTGCGTCTGTCGTCCCACTTCAAAGTATGAACGACAATGAAGTGTCGTAAGTGTGGCCACTCAAGCGAATGTTGTCGCGACAAATCTCTTTGATGTGCGCCAGTTTATCGACAGTGCCCCGATGTTACATCGTCTGCGCCCGAACACATCGCGTTGCGACGATGTAACCGGCCACATACATCGCCGTAGCCCGAATATTCGCCGTAGCCCGCTAATGTAGCCAAAGCGTTATTGAACACTTGTAAGTAACGGCCTGTTACTATCCCACTGCTGGGCATAGGCCTCCTCTCTCCATTTTTGGAGAGAAGGGTTGGAGCTAAGACCTACCACGCTGCTCCAATGCGGATTGGTAGGTTACACATATCCCTAGGATTCTCTAGAGATATGCAGGTTTCCTCACGATGTTTTTCTTCACCGAAAAGCGTGTGATAAATTGCAATTATCAATTAGACACATAAGTTTTTATAGAAAAACTCATTGGTGTCTGCCCGGGTTTGAACCCATGATCGTCTCTAGAGATTCACACGGTCGCACCGCTAGAACATCATAGATTGAACACTTGCTGGTTTGATAATTTTATGTTTAACGCACCTGGGTATATCGCCTTCAAAAAAGTTTGTATGTCCGTGATGTCCGGCGGTTAGACCGAATATCATAAACACCAAACTAGATATTAGTACTGTTGCTAGCCATACGAGGATAGTCCAAGGCAAGAATAGTCCGCTCCACCACCACATCCAAATAGGTAATAGAAATGGTATGACGTTATCCCATGTGAACTTTTTATCATATAAATGAAGTGCATTAGCCACGCATCTAAAAAATATAAAAATACATATTCGTATATACTATACATTCGCATATTCGTAGAAAAAACAAAAGGTCATCATTGAAATTAATACATGAGGTTAACATTATTTTGTGATCAAAAATCCCTCAAAAAACATTATATTAATTGTTTTTTTGTTATACAAATGAATCTTACATCTTGCATCTTAGCTGTGTGATATCCGGTTCAGAAGAATAGACCTCCCCCGTTTTTTACAGAGTCGTCTTAAAAGCCGATTATGACAAGTTGACTCGCGCAGATACCACATCTGGCTGAGTAGAATAGACCACCCTCTTTCTTAACGAGATGTCTTAAAAAGGGATTAAGGTAAGTTGAACCCTCATGTAGCATCCGGCTGAGTAGAATAGACCGCCCCTCATTTCTTATCGATGTGTCGTAAAAAGCGACTAAGGTAAGGTTGACGTCAGGCAGGCGGCCGGTCGTAAATGATCTAGCCAAATTATGTGACGACATGTTTATAACATGTTGTGCCGACCCCACTTAGAGTGGGATAAGGGCAGGAAAATAAATGATTATGACATCTTTCATCTAACATTAAAATAACTTAACTAATCAACAATATTTTAAGGAAGCAACACGAAATAAATTTAATTTTGATATTGAATCCTTTTTATATGCTTAACTAAATTTATCAAATGAAATTTAGTTAAGCATATAAAAAGGATTTTAAAACGGTACGTATAAATTTACTACACACTCACTCTTTCACCAACAATGCCAAAGATGTAAATGAAAATATGATGGGAAAGAAAAATGACCCCATTTGCGCCCATAGAGGTTTGTTTGGCATTGGCAAATATTGTAGAAATGGTTCCAACATACTCAATTCCAGATCATTCGCTGTGTTGGTATGCATATGGTGTGATAAGGAATGAGATATTCTCCAGTCTCTGAAACAGAAAGGAGTTTAATTGAATCGATATTTCCTTTTATTGAATATTAATATCTAGTTTTCGGGGCCCATATTCATGAGCTCTTTATAGGGTCTTATCACGGCGGAAACTAACTTCCTACTCAAAACTATGAATACTACTCACGATAGATTTTAATTTAAACTAATAATATAAAAATGATAAAAGGCAAGTTGTTTAGGGGATATTCTTTCCCGTCTTTTGCTAATTGTCAATTCCATCTACGAGTATCCGCAGTCCACTCTACCAAAAAAACGTCTAGGCACTTTGGACAAAAATCTGAAGATCGAAATGCGATGTGTCTTACTGCCCTATTTTTAATTTGAAAATTATATAAAATGTCTTACGAATAAGTAAATCCACTGAAGTTATAAAGGTACATGCGCCAATTATCCCCTCTATGAAAATAGTTATGGGCGCAAACAGTGAGCCAACTTAGAATATTGCCGAGTATCACCGTCGAAGCAGCTCCATATATTAAATTCTGCGTCCAAAGCCAGCAACAAAGCGGGCTCGCAACCATTAAAGAGAGAAAGAGTAAATCTGTGATATGATCACTTTTTTTTCTAATGTCCTTTGGTAAATCTTTGAGTTTATCAGCAATTTTTATCTTCAGGGTCTTGTAAAATCCATCCTCTTTGAATGTGAATGGTGAATTCCTGGGCGTTTGGGCTTTCTTTACGAAATACTTTGGCAAAAGCGCTTCAGCTACGGAACTATTTATGTGGTGTGTTTCAAAGGCCTCAGTTATATCCGTTCCCTGGAAACAGGAAAATTATGTTATTAAAGATGTATGTTATTATAAATATGCTTTTAAAGTGTATGTATGTAAAGGAAGTCATTAACTTAATGTTGAAATCCACGCTTCGTTTCATATGAATGTAGAAATATAAAATTTCATTTCATTACAGCATTACCATTATAATACTCGTAGTACTTTAATTTAAAATACTTATCATAAATTTTGCTATCGCTTAGTTCTTTTAAATATATTATAATTGAAGATTACCAAAATATGTAAGTAAATATATATATATATATACTAGCTGTGACAGCGGCTTCGTGCGTATGGAAATCGTTTTTTTACAAATTTTCCTATTTTAATTTACATAAAATCGTAATGTACTAATTACCTAAACCTTTTTCAAAAAATTTCTATTTTATCTTTCTTTATTATCTTTCTAATTTGTGAAGTACATTTTAAGATATACGATTACATACAGACATACAGCTTTTGTGAACTTTGTTTCAATTATGTATAAATTATGGACCCTGTATCAATCAACGTGTCTCGATCACAATCAAAAACTCGTGCAGTTCTTAATTGTTTTGTCTTCCTAGTAATTTATTTACATACAGATACCAAATAGTTCAGCAAGTAAAGATAAACTTTACAACTAAATTTTAAACTAACGTAAAGTAAAAATGTTTATCACAAAAAGTTTTTTTTAACAATACGACTTGCATAAGGCGACTACTTTCTTACCGAGTTTCGTAGTGTGTCGAGTGTGGATGGATGTATGGCTAGGGGGAGGCCAAAAAAAAAGATCGATCGATTGTGTGAAAAATGATATGCATGTTAAAGGAGTGGCACCAGAGTTAACGAATGATAGAGGAGAATGGAAGAAGAAGACATATTGTGCCGACCCCACTTAGAGTGGGATAAGGGTAGGAGAATGATTTCGTAAATGGCGACTAAGGAAAGTTGACGTCAGGTAGGCGGCTGATCATAAAATGCCTAGCCAAATTAATTCACAAAATGGTTAAAACATGTTGTTCCGACCCATTTAGAGTTGGATAAAGGCAGGAGAATGATAAATGATATTGGCAAAACATAAATGTATTTAATAAAAAAACGAACTTTTAGTAGGTATAAATTTTTATGAATTTATCAAAAATAATGTTGACAGATATTAGAAAAATTATATTATTAATTATATATATTTTGTCTCCTGTTTAAGTGTATTACGAAAGTTATCTTTTATGGTAGTCACGATTTATTTATTTAATGTTCATAGATTTAGACGCTCATTATTGCATTTATAATGTCACCATTACAAAATTATTAATTAACAAAGCAGCGATTTAGTTTTATCCGAAACTTATCGTTTCCTTAATATGCATATTAAATTAATTAATTGACTAAGTCTCAAAATATTGTAATTAAATATTTTGGCACATTATATAAAATCATTAAACTTTATTAATAATTAAATTATTATTTTTTTATTTTCAATCTCTTTGTATATATTGCATTGTTTAATTATAACACGTAAATTATTTTTCTAATGTTTCTTTAACGAGATAAAATCATTCAATGTAAAGACGCATTAAACATGCATGCATAAGAAAAAACCTTCGATTAATATTATTTACACTGCAATTTTATGTAAATGACGATAACCATTTTATGTAGACGCCGCCTTGATCTAACATTAATTCTATCCATTACCTTTTTATATCTGTTATCTGCCCTGCACACGAGAAAAATAGACTTATGTAGTAAACCTGCCGCCATGGGCCGACTGAGTAGACTAGACCACCCCCATTTCATACCAAAGTGTTGTAAAAGGCGATTAAGGCAAGTTGATCTGCCGTATGGTATCCAGCTGAGTAGAATAGTCCATACTTATGATATACAGATATGCACCCTGGAGAGCACCATTTCCGGTTCGGGGCCTCTTTAAATGATAGACTCTCCCTCCGCTAGTCTAGATATCGAGAGCACCAGATGCATCGACTGCCTTGGGTACCTTCTCGTACTGGATGTGCGATTCTCCGTTTGGAAGGCCCGGAGGTGGCATGTGACTGACTTCCGCGAGACACCTGCGCCCCGCTTGCCCGCGATGGATCGGATCCTCGATTTTCAGGTCTTTGTTGAATCTCTTTATAATATTTGAAAATTGTATACCTTTGTAAATTCAAGCCATTGTGAACCTCCAGGATGCAATGCCACAAAATCAGTCAAATCGTAAATGTCGTCATGTATTCTCCACAGGCCTTCTGCTCCATCTGTTTTTTGTTTTCCTACTAACCATTGCCTAGCAGTTTTAAGGTTTAGGTCTCTGTATAATGGATATTGTAGTTTGGGGAAGCTGATTTGTCGCTTGTCTGGGTCTGGCGTCATATTACCTGCAATAGATTTATAAGTATGTAACATTTGTTTGTGGCCATACTATATTTTTTTGTTTTCCTTAATTTTTTTCAAATTCAAATTCAAAATATTCTTTATTCAAAAAAACTTGTAAACAAGTGCTTTTGAATCGTCATCTCTACTGCTGGTTCGGAAAGCTGTTCCTACCGAGAAGAACCAGCAAGAAACGGCGGTTGCTCTTTTAAAATACAAATCTTAATACTCGGGTCGAACAATATCTCCACGCATTCTATATCGTCTAAATAATCCTCAACAGTATAGTAGGCTTTCTGTTTTTTCTGGTTTCAGTTCTTCTGTTTTTTGGGGATAAATTATATAACTCACACATATTAACACATTACATGTGTCTTTCAATTATTTTGTTTTGCTAAAGGTCGTCGATTTTATTATCGATTTAATCGATTAGATTATTATTTAATCGATGTGAGAAATGTAGCAAATTAAGGAGTTTTTTGTTACTAGCCTATTTTTAAATACCTACTTAAAACTTATTCCTGTTTGTTTTAAAATACTTTGATCCAAACTGCAGTTTACAGCAAATTCAATCGTAAGGAGGCCGTGTAAAGAAACACATTAAGCAATATTTTACTAAATCTGTAAAGATTTTTGAGCTTTTTTTTGAAAATTGGCGTTACTGGCATTTATAGGTAAATATTTCGTGTTGACCCACGTTTGTTGAAATTGGTCAAATTACTATTTATTCCATATTGAATTTAGCTTGTCATGTGTGGATGTATAAAAACAAATTCAAATCTCAATAGATTTCACATATGTGCCATCCCTTTCCTTGTCTTATACTATACAAATCGATATTGCAACTTATTTTTTGATTATGGATTACCTATATGACAAAAATAAACGTTTGATAAGAATAATTTATAGAATTAGGCGTTACTTTGCGGAGATCCATAATACAAAAGTAATAATAAAATTATTTTGCTATAATCCGCGAAGAAGCTTCTTCGCGGATTATAGCAAAATAATTTTTTTAATATTTTAATAAGCAGATTTCGTTTGATAAAAGTTAAATAATAAAAAATAGCGGTATTTATGAATATTTAATTTATTAACGAATCAGTCTGAAATTAAATCCAGTAAACCAGCTTATTTTGTATTTTGAATACACTTATCAGATTAAATTGTATGAGTGTGTCGATGTATTTGCGGTTAAATTGTTTGTATTCAGTGTTTATTGGATAATAATATTTTTTATAGTAAATCAATTTCATTCGTCCCGAAGTTGTAAGTATTTATTACTATTTATATATTTTGAAGCAAACAGTATAGTGTTAACGGCCAGTTTGATTTAAATAAATAAATAAATATATGGGACAATTACACACACGGGTGCTCGTTCCCACAGTAAATAACTTAATACTTGTGTTATGGGTGACAGATAACGGACAAATATATACATATATAATTTAAAATAATTACTTATGTACGTATATACACAGACTCGAAGAACCAATACTTTTTTTTAGAATATGTTGGCACTCAGCGGGAATGAGGCTGTGGTAGCCCAGCGGTAACACCGTGCGACTCTTTCGAGGAGGTCGCGGGTTCAAACCCGGGCAGACACCAATGAGTTTTTTCTGTTAAAACTTATGTGTCTAATTGATATTGCAATTTATCACACGCATTTCGGTGAAGGAAAAAATCGTGAGGAAACCTGCATATCTCTAGAGAAATGTGTAACCTACCAATCCGCATTGGAGCAGCACGGTAGGTCTTAGCTCCAGACCTTCTTTCCAAAAACGGAGAGAAGAGGCCTATTCTCAGCAGTGGGATAGTAACAGGCCGCTACTTACAGCGGGAATGGAACCCGCGACTCGCGAAATTGAGGACAGGGTCATTGCCACCTGTGCCCCCGGGCCAGTCAACTTTACATTACGGAGTCAGTAAGATATATAAAATCGAATAAACATTTGAAGACGGTTACTGTTTCCCTCGGATCCTTCTAGATAAGCTGGTCCAATGCAGATTGTAAAGATAGAAATTGGTGTATTTCCTCAAGATGTTTTCCTTCAACAGGAACCCATGACCACCAGGACAATCCAGGACCCCTTATAAGTGTGTGGTCACACTATAAGCAATACTCATTAAAGTCACTTATGACAATACTCATTAAAGAAATACGCTTAGCATTGAACTCATTACATCCTACTTCCACGTTAATTCGTTTCTACTTATAAACAACCTTATAAATCTTAAATATAAGGTCTTTAAAGGTTGTATATATGAACTTGATATTTACCTTCATATACAATAAAAACTCACGCTCGTGAAGAACTCACTAAGTATAAAAATTCCACAAAAACAAAATACGTAAATAAAACCAGTTCACTTATGACGAGCAATTATTTATCGGTTATGTTTCTATCTATAAATATTTTAAATTGTGGCACTGTTTGATAATGAAAGGAGATACGTACCAATTTGTTTAATTCAATAACATGTAATTGGTTGAAAATTAACTATTTACTACTATTTGATTTATAGTTTCCAACAATCGACTGCTCACTTACAGTGATAGGTCATGACTGGAATACCGTGGAGTTGCGCCCGCGTTTTGTTTTGGGGTTCCGTTATATATTATCACTAACGGCCATTATAAAATAGCGCTGTGGATACTAATGCTAACATATTACTTTATTTTTGTGTAGCCAATCCTTAGTTATTATGGTATTTAAGTGTATATCTAAAAAACATACTTAGATACACAGCTGAATATGGTTTTGCCTTGAATCTCAAAGCCTTCCAAGACCTCCTCAAAACCTTCTATCTATATATCTAGTTATGGGGACGCACGTAGGTACAGGATAGGTGATCAGCTCCTTTTCTCCCAACTACCAATTCAACCTATTTCCCAATGTTGGTTCAAGGGTTTCACTGATGAGCTGTTGCGTGCTGTCACTTGTTTTAATATATCCGTGGCTCTTACAAACTTGATTATATCTGAAGGGATATATGAAGGGGATATTTGTTAGGTCCTCAACTTCAATTTCATCTTAGTATCTCCAATCTTACCAGCGAGTATATAAGGCACTCAGCCATAAGGTGAAGAAACCTTGTCTTTTTTTTTGTTTAGTCAACGCTCTTCTTTTTCCTACATTTCTAGCAAGTCGTTTTCTGCACTAAGTTACAGTTTGGTGAATATTGCATGAGATTAAAGAAGCTGATGACTCCAACCATCTAAACTAAGGAGTTTAAACTCATATTCATCCATATGTTCATTAAGGATTCCTGGGAACTTTTAACTAATAATATCCTGATCATTATTCTGTGCGTCATAATGCGACCCCAATTTTTCGTAACCCATCTATGGAATATTTAAATGCAAGGAAGAGATGTTACTAAGGTCTAAAAATGAAATAAGCTGTTCGGATGATTTATTTTCGTGAAATTTCGTAGTTCGATCACCTAATAATCTATTTCAAGCAATTTACTATGCTTTATATATTAAGTATAATTCTATGAAAAGTGTTAATGACACATAATAAATAATTATTATGCAGTGTTCTTTTGCAACATGTTCTGTTTAATCAAATTTGTTACCCAATTATATATCAGGAACTTATAGAGATAATTTTCATATTCTTTCTACGGAATTCTCTAACGAGTTGCCAGAAATAATGTTACGTCTTAAAACATTGTACAAATTCTGTTTTTTAATACTGACATAATATTTATTATTCGTAACTGTTTAGTTAGCATAAATGAAAATACCACTGAGGCTATTTAGACGATTACAAATTCATTTATTCTGTTCCCATTTGCCAATATAATTTTTATATTTTTTGATGCACGGCTCGGAAGCTAAAAAACCTGAAATCTTAAAGGTAATTCTTTAAATATTTTTCAGGGAATTTTACTAAAAATTTATAATTTTTTTTAAACACGTTTCAAAAGTTAATTCGTTTGTTCCGTATTCCTCGTGTTCTGAAATCGACATACTCCAGATTCGTCGTAATACAGTCGAATCCATAATACAAAATAGCCACATTTTTTTAAAATTTTCCCTTGAACTTGTGACCTTTGGGGTACTGTCTCGTCTAGCCCAGTCTAGACAAGACAAGACAGTACAGAGACGAGACGAGACGAGAACAGTGTAGTTACTACTGGTAGTCACTACACTGTTTTTTACGATCTATTTAGCGGCTTAGAAATGGACCTTATGTACACTTTAAATAAAAATACTATAATGCTAGTGTCAGATTAGCCTTTAGTTACATATTTACCTAGCTATATGCAGCTTATAAGAAGATTAAATTTTAAAACTCAATCTGTTGATTCACGTCATAATATAACTAAATTACCTTGAGTAGTTGTCATTGACCTTGTTAAGCTCAGTTTCAAGCGACTGTTTTGTTGCTAATAGTTTATTATATATGCGAATATAAATTAAATATACTTGCAATAATTTATAGAATTATGCGTTACTTTGCGGAGATCCATTATACAAAAGTAATAATCAAATTATTTTGCTATAATCCGCGATGAAGTAAAATAGAAAATATATATAATGCTAAATGTAGAGTGAAAAATCCGTTTTCATACCTGATACATGCAGGATTTGTAAAAACACATGCACAAACCTCTAAATCGCAAAGCGATTTTGTCGTGGAGTCTATCTCCTGATGATGCTTTGGTTTCGGGGCGAAACGATCGTAGAGGTTGTGGTAGTGAGTATGAGAGTGATGGAGATGAGTATGTTATTCTTTTTTTTTTTCTTTTTTTTATATATGGGAAATTTACACACGCGGTCGTTTGTCCCCAATGTAAGTAACTTTATACTTGTGTTATGGTGGACAGACAACTGGTGAATATATTCTTATATAATTTTTAAATACTTTTACTTATATACAAATATACACCCAGACTCAATGATCAACAGATTCATTTAAAGAAAATGTTGGCTTTCGGCGGGAATCGAACCCGCGACCCGCGAATCTGAAGGCAGGGTACACACTGCGCCAACGGGCCTGTCAAATAATTATAAATGAAAGTCAAGGTTAAACTTGACTAATACGACTGTGGTAGTTTGGTATATTATTTAATGCAAAATGGGGACATTATTTATTAAAATAGAGTTATAATACAAACGTTAACTAAAAAAAAATGTACCTATTTTATCTTTGTAAAAATAAAGAAAAAAAAAGTTATCGATAAATAAGTAATAAGCATTTTGTTTTATCACACTGTATCATATGTGACGCACGATAGATAGGTGATATAATTTTAATCTCTTTAAGATTGTTTCATTTTGAGACCGCGGGATTTTTAATTTTATTCTCCTTAAATGTTAGGACGGGTTCAATATATTATATAGTTTTTATTAGCATTCAATATATAGAGATGGATCCTAATTTTTAAAATAAATAATGAGTTTTATATTTACTCATAATTTCAAGAAATAATCATTAAAAATGCGACCAAATAACGTCGTGTAAAGAGCTCATAAATAAGTGCCCCGGATGGATTCGAAACTAGTCGGGCTAACCCGATAAAATAGGACGTGAGTATACCCGGTTTCCCTACATTAATTTATTATTTATTATTTATTTTCAATTTGCCATTAATATGAAAGTAATAGTTATTCCCTTTTTTCGAATTTTTTTATTGACTTAAAACTATATGAAATCCCAAATGTTCTCCCTCCTCCCGCTACTCTTAATATTTTTTTTTAATTAATGAATTTTTTGCAGAAAAATATCATCCCGGGCTCCATTTCTAATAATATAAAGTGATGTTCATACAGTTAGATAAACACGTTATTCCTTAACTATTATTTTGCTATCTCAGTATTCTTAGTAAATTGCTAATAATAATGTACAGGCAATAACGATTTCAAAGAGCCGAAACCTTAATAATTAGACTGTTTAAAATGAGCACCTCTTTAAACTTTCTTTGATCAATTAAACAATACAATATTTCTAGCTTCTTTGAAATATTTTTTCTCATTGTAGGCTTTAATGTGATAAAAACAATTGCGAGAAAACCTATACATGTTGAGAATGTTTTCGAGTTATTCCTGTCTCTTTGTTAGATTACTTGACTTTTATTAACAGTTTATTGAATCATCATCCTCCTCACCTTATCCCACTCTAAGTGGGGTTGGCACAACATGTTATGAACATACTGTCACATGATTTGGCTGCGTTGACGACCGGCCGCCTGCCTGACGTCAACTTACCTTAGTCATATTTTAAGACATCTCGGTAAGAAAGAGGGTGGTCTATTTTACTAAACCGGATACCACACGGTGGGTCAACTTACCCTAGTCGCCTTTTACGACACCTCGGTAAGAAATGAGGTTGGTCAATTCTACTCAGCCGGATACCACACGGCGGGTCGACTTACCTTAGTCGCCTTTTACGACACCTCAGTAAGAAATGAGGGTGGTACTATTCTATTCAGCCGGATACCACACGGCGTTAACAGTTTATTGAATAGAATATCCTAATAATATGTATTAATGTTAAATTGAATTTGGCATTTTAAATTTTCTTTCATAATTGTGTTTGTGTATGTTGTGCTTGTCTGGATAATTAATATTAAATTGGATTAAACAAAACTTTCCAGTCCGGTGGATCCGAATTATTTTCAGCGCAAGGGAATTTAAGCATTCAGTAAATTAAACAATGCATACATAAACGAGTTTATATTTTACGAAACTTAGAATTGTTTATTCGTATATCCAAACGGAAATATATGAGCTGTTTATATTGATATAATAATTGTATATCTCTATGTATTTACATCTTTTAATAATAATGACAAATAAATTTATGGGACACTTACACACACGGTCGTCCGTCCCCAAAGTAAGTAACTTGTGTTATGGTAGACAGACAACTGATGAATATATACTTACATAATTTTTAAATATATACTTAAATACAAATAAACACCCAGACTCGAAGACCAACAAATTGATTTATAGAAATGCTAGCCCTCGGTAGGAATTCAAAACAGCGACCCTTGGAGCTGAAGGCGAGATTACTACCCACTGCGCCAACGGGCCAGTCAACCCAGTCTTGAACTTTATATTAAATATCTGTAACAAATGAATCAAAATATTTTTTTTATAATAGATAGACATTTGTAGTTTATTGTAAATCCAAAAGTATTTCTTCATTTTATTTTTCATCTCTGTCTGTGTTCACTAAATTTTTCACTAAATTTTTGGTACAAACATTGTTATTTGATTTTATTAAAAGTTGGTTTTAATAGAAATTGTACATTATTTTTTACAACATTCTTTTATGTTCACACAGTATTATGCGGCATTATCCGAGAGATTTTGTATCCTTTTTATGGGAAACATATTGAAAGAATATTATATTTTTAAAGCGGCTATCAAAAGGAGAGGTCTGAAAATGTCATAAAAGAAAGCAATTTTCACTGAAGAGTCAAAGCCGTAAATTCACTAGGAGTTAGTGAATCTAAGTGCACTTTTGTTCTGTGTTGGATACACTGGTAATAGTCAAAAATGAAATATTGAAAGTCAGGATTTTTATAATTATGCATGTAGTTAGTTTAAAGCTTTAACACATTTTAAACTGAATTTAATGCAATTCGCGTCTTAAGCTCGATTTAAATACTGATTATCGTCTAAAATAAGAATTTTTATTAACATGTTATCTTGAACATTGAAGCAGTTTTCTTGATACAACATTTTACGTAGTGTAAAAATATTGTGAATATAGCGGAAATCAACTGATAAATATTATAAATGCAAAGATCTGTTTGTATGTTATGCTGATCTATTAGTAATGAAGTTTGCTAGAATTGAAACCTTCAATCAGAATAATAATAAGGATTTAAAATCCCATTTTTACATCATTGAGAGCATGCTAATATATATATGCCTAATATACATTATAGTGTATCCTGCCTCTATTCCACTTTAAGTGGGATCGGCACGTCATGTCTTCGCTTCCATTCTGTGATATCATTCGTCAACTCCGGCGCTACTCCTTTTATAGGAATGTCATATTTCCCACATCCCAACTATCTCTTTAAATAAGACTTCGTACAACAAATCGTTACATCCGAATAATAAAGTTACATGAGCTTTATTCTTCGGATGGGGCAAAATATAGACATCCGTCTTTTCAGGTGTCAGAAAATTTAAATGTTATTTTACTATAAGATAAATTATGTTTTAATCCGGTTGTAACAGATAATAACAAATTTATGATCAGACTTTACTTGAACAATCAAATACTTCATACACTCCAACCATGGTCTTTAAAAAAAACTCCTTAAAACAAATATAGACATCCTTTTTTCAGATGTTGAAGCAATAAAATTTTATTTTGCTATAAGATAACTTCCATTTTAGTCCGGGTGTAACAGGGTTAGGAAACTTATCATCAGACTTTACTTTTAAAATCAAATACAATCAAATTATTTCTTAACACAAAAACTCCGTATAACAAATATAGACATCCTTCTTTACAGACGTCAAAGGAGTTTAATGTTATTTGCTATAAGATAAATTCTATTTTAGTCAGGGAGTAACAGGTGTCGGAAATTTATCATCAGAATTTACTTGTAACGATTTACAATTTAAATTTTATGAAAATTTATTCTTGAAAATTATGTCGCGACCGTCGACCAACCCTACCTGAATTTGCATTAGGTTTCTTGACGGAAGGATCTCTAATAGTTATATATATTTCCTATATTTATATTGAATGCGTTGACAAAGTAAAATTGTCTTATGATAAATTTTCGGCATAGATAAAATTATTAAGAATCATATATTGGTTCGGGCAGAGGTTTCTCTGCCTCAATTTTAGGATCACAATGGTAGCAATACCCATTTGGTTTAAAATCACATACACAGACATATCTAAAAATTACCTTTATGCACTACTAGTCAATTTATATTGTTCATAGAACTTAAGAAACGTGAGCACATGTGCTTCTTATCACATTACGTCAATTAATTTATACGATAAACTTTGACCTGGGATCATTAAAGCAAAGACTGCACGTTCTAATTTACTTTAGAAAGGGTTTTTGTATGTTATGGCTTCTCGTCATAATTGGCGATTACAAAGGATTAAGCGCGAGCATGTGTAGAGGGTATACTCGGTTGTACTCGCTAGTCACCTACGATCGCCTACAACCCGAATCCCTGGTTGATACGTATGATTGTATGTATCGTATGATAGTATATATCATATGATAATACGGACGATCGTATGGTGACTTGCGCGATGATCGATTATAGACGATCACACGAACGATATGATATGATACAGGCATTATGTTACATTGGGTCCATTTATTACAAGGTTTGATTCATAGAACATATATGATTAATCCGAGCTGAATTTACTTCCTATTAATGTATTTTTTATTGCAAGTGATTTCAATAAAAATTTCATGTGCTCTTATTAAATAGTACAAATAGAAGTGTTTCTTTAATTGAACATATTAATTAGCTTTTAGTTTTATAAAACCTTTAATGGACGAGAGTCATAAAATATTTATTGCAATAGCATTGAATGCAACCAGCGACAGTAGGTATAGTAGATATTTTTATATTTAGTTTTACTCGCCACAGGATATCATAATCGTGATTTAGTGATTATTTATCTTTTGTTTTCAGTATTAAGTGGAAGTTGCAATGAACAAATAATGTTTTATATGTAAATAGCTAAACATATAAATGAATTCATAATTCCGTACTTGATTCTGTATAACGTATAATATTACCACTTTTTAAAACGAAAATCTAATCTACATTGATTCTTAAAGAAAAACTGTCGGGGCTGACACGATCACCCATTAATTTTCGCACTCCCTCTGCGTTTTTGACTCTTGACTTATGTTTGTTGACTTATAATTGATGACATAGATATGATGATGATGAGATAAAGAGATATATATTGGCGGCCCCCTTCGCGTTTGCTTTTGTTCGACTGAGTTTATGAAGTTAATATAGCCATCGTTGCTCAATATTTCAAAGATTTCCTAAATTATGTAATAGTATATAATTTAGTGCAGAGGGTCATGATTCAGTTAAATCCAACATTTATGTAAATCCAAATCTTACAAAAATAAAGATATTGTAATAACGTTGCCATTAATTATATTCCTTAAAATTACGTTGTTTTGACTTTGGTAATACATTTAACTCGTTCAAAACTACATTCTTATTATTTCCCTTATAAACGCCACATTATTAACAAATTTAGCAGGAGTTTCGTACATAATTATGCTAAAAAAGTGTTGTGAAGCACATTCATTATCATCCTCCTGCTATTATCCACCCCTCTAAGTGGGGTCGGCACAACATGTTACAAACATGTTGTCACATGATTTGGCTACGTATTTTACGACCGTCGCCTGCCTGACGTCAACTTACCTTAGTCGTATTTTACGACTCTTCGGTAAGAAAGAGGGTGGTCTATTTTACTCAACCGGATTACAGACGGTGGGTCAACTAACCTTAGTCGCCTTTTACGACACCTCGGTAAGAAATGAGGTTGGTCTATTCTATTCAGCCAGATATCAGACGGCGTTGTAAAGCATATTATACAAGTGATAAATTACAAACACTTAACGTCATAACGTAAAGTAAATAGTCAATTGTCCTGAGAGTTAAAATTAATCTACTGTCAAGAAGTATCTGGGCGGTACTTTGAGTGGGATAATTCGCGAATTTACGAACAAGCGTAGCGTATATTGTTTAGAATTATAACGTCCCACAAAGTTTATCGTGGAAGCGTTGAAAATAGGAAGATATATTAACGTAAGAGGCTTTTAATCCTGTAATTAGTACGAGTTAATGGAAGAGTGAAAATCAATTCAACATTGATTATTAAAAGATAGGGGTTTTGTTGGTGGTGGTTTATTGTTTAGTTGTTATTTGTTTATTGTGGTTTATTAAAAAAAATATGTTATAGTGTTACGTAATAGATGATATGGTATCTACAAGTTGCCCTGATTGTTTAATGATTAATTGATTGAATGCGGATTAAAACATAATTACACGCAATCTTAATGATTGTGATAGCCCAACGGTGAGGTCGTGCGACTTTTTCGTGAAGGTCACGAGTTCAAACCTCGGCAGGTACCAATGAATTTTTCTAGTAGAACTTATGAGCCTAATTGATAATTTCAATTTATCACACGCTTTTTGGTAAGGGAAAACATCGTGAGGAAACCTGCATATCTCTACGGAGGTTTAGGGATATGTGTAACCTACCACACAGCATTAGAGCAGCGTGGTAGATCTTAGCTCCAATCCTTCTCTGCAGAAACGGAGATAAGAGGTCAATTTCCAGTAGAACTTTAATTTTAATGATTGTATGCATTTTATTCCAGGTTTCTTTTAAGTATTCCTTTCTGCTTCGGCTAAATTTATAGCTTCTCGTACAATGTGGCACCACTATGTTCAATCCATTGTCATTCTGAAGTTTGATCTTTTAAGTTCAAACCCCCTTATCAAATGTGTATTTAGACAGTGTATTCCCATTGGCAGCTGTGGTAGCCCAGCGGTAACACCGTGCGCCTTTTTCAAAGGAGGTCTAGGGTTCGAACCCGGGCAGACACCAATGAGTTTTCTAGTAAAACTTATGTGTCAAATTGAAAATTGCAATTTATCACACGCTTTTCGGTGAAGGAGAACGTCGTGAGGAAACCTGCATATATCTAGAGAATTCTGGAGATATGTGTAACCTATCAATCCGCATTGGAGCAGCGTGGTAGGTCTTTGCTCCAATCCTTCTCTCCAAAAACGGAGAGAGGAGGCCTATGCCCAGCAGTGGGATAGTAACAGGCCGTTACTAACTACTAAAATTCCCATTGAAAAAAATATTTCCTCAAGCGATAATCAAAATAGAACTTTGCATTAACTTTGACATTGACATTTGACTTTCGTTTTATAGTTGATTTCATTTAGCGGTGACTAAAAGTGTATCGACAAAGATAAATAGTGGACTATGACCATGACAATAACTTATAATTTTATGGAAAGTACGTAAGTAACATGTAATGTTGCACGGATATCTTACAGTTAAAAATTACAATTAAAAATATATTTACATATATCCTGATATATTTGAAGTAGAAACCGACTTTAACTTCTACAGATTTTAACTTCAAATTTGAGATGATTGTTACTTGATAAAAGCATGTGAGTTGTACACAAAATATTTTGTTTTCTTTTCAATATATTTTAATAAATTACCTTACAACCTTATTTAGTTTTAAGAAGAAAAATGTTTTGTTCCTATAGAATAATATTTAAATATTTTATGTCATTCGAATTACCGATTACGTTGAATTATAAAGCTTAAAGAATTTCTTGCAGTTTTATTTTTATATAATGGCTAATAATTCATTGACTCTAACAGGTTATGGGCCCAGTATATCGATTAAATTGTAAAGAGCAGTTAATTGGAGTAATTAGGTATAGTTTGGAAGAATAACTTCGGTATCGTAGAATTACTAAAATATGGATGGCGTCGGCATCAGATCGAACATGATACGATTTGACGGAAATAATTTTCGTCAGTGGAAGTTTCAGATTAAATGTGCTTTGAGAGCACACGGTATTGATATATCTGTTTTAGAACCAGAGTACGATGCTGCTGAATGGTGTAAAAATGATGGATTAGCTATGTTCATTATTACCTCAGCAATGGACTATAGGCAAATTGCCCTGATAGAAAACTGTGAAAGTGCTGCGAAGATCATGGAAAAACTCGAGTTAATTTATGAGCAAAAATCTGAATTTAGCTAGATGTTAATTCACGAAAGATTCTATCAGTATAAAATGATTCCTTCAGATAATATGGCACAGCATATTTCTAAAGTTGAAAATTTGGCCCAACAGTTAAGGGATTGTGGTGAAAATATTAGTGAAATTGCTATTATAACAAAAATAATCAGCGCCTTGCCATCAAAGTATCGTTCGTTGCGACAAGCTTGGCTGTCGCTAGATTCGGCTCAACAAACGATCCACAATCTTACAGCCCGACTGATTAATGAAGAAGCTAGTTTGATGGCAGAAGAACAAACCGAGGTTTGTTTAGCCGAACAGGAAAGAGTAAAACAAAAAAAGAATACACGTCATCGTTTTGTTTGTTACAATTGCAATAAACGTGGACACTTTGCTAAGCAATGCCGTGCAAAGAGATACGGACAAAATAATAATATGTTGGCATTTCAAGAAGATGAAAGTGCAATTTCTAGTAATGAAGTATGGCTTTTAGATAGTGGTGCATCTGCGCACATGACTTATCGAAAAGATTTTTTCGTAGAAGTAGAACTGTTTAGCGATAGTAGTAAAAGATTAGTACAATTAGGAAATCAGCAAAATTTGAAAGTCTGTGGTATTGGAACAGTCCTGATTAAGAAATGCGTAGATGGACAGTGGGAGCAAAATATGTTAACAGAAGTCCTTTATGTGCCTGAACTGCAAAGAAATTTGTTTTCGGAAGGAGCAATTATGCGCTATGGCTATGTGATAATAAAAAGAAATATCTCAGCTCTTATTTACAATGAAAGTAATATAGTATTAAGTGCATCGCAAAAGACGAACAACTTATATGAAATGAATTTTAAGACGGTTATTAACGTAAGTTGTAATTTGGTAGAATTAAGCCAAAATAGTCTAAAAGGTTGGCATGAGAAACTTGGACATCTAAATGTTCAAGAAGTAAAGAATATGATTAAGAAAGGACTTATATTATGTAAAGACATTAATGATGAAACCTTTGTGTGTGAGGAATGCTTGTACGGGAAGCTAAGTGATTTTCCATTTTATACTTCATGTCGGAGCCAGCTTAATCCCGGTGATCTGGTTTATAGTGATATATGCGGCCCGATGAGCGTGCCCTCTATTGAAGGTATGAAGTATTTTGTTCTATTTAAAGATGCGGCTACCAGTTTTTTGCATGTGTCATTTATGAGACAGAAGAGTGACGTCTTTGAAAATTTTAAAATGTTTAACGCCTTTGTTCAAAATAATTTTTATCACAATGTACGAATTTTACATACTGATAATGACAAGGAATATGTTAATGGTGTATTCAAAGATTTCTTAAATAAATATGGGATAAAACATGAATATATCGAAACTTATACCTTCGAACAAAATAGGGGTGTTGAAAGAGAATTACACACTATCATAGAAAGTGCACGCGCGATGATTTATAGTCGGTATCTACCATCGAAGCTATGGAAAGAAGCTATTGCGTGTGCAGTATATATATTTAATAGGACAACCTCGAGTCAAACTTCTGAAAAGACACCATTTGAATTGTGGTCGGGAGAGAAACCAAATCTTCAACATTTAAAAATATTTGGTTCTTATGGCTATGTTCATAACCCTAGTGCATGCAGACCAAAATTTGAGAAAAGTGATAAAATGATTTTAGTGGGATATGAAAATCAAAATTACAGAATGTTTCATCCTAAAACCAACAGAATAGAAGTAATGCGGGATGTAGTTTTTGATGAGATAACCAATATTAACGCCATAAATACAACTGCAGTGACAATAGACGATTCAACCTGTGTAAAACAGGCCATGGGAGAAACATCTACTTGTAATTACTTGACATAATTTACGAGTCTTCATTAGAAAACACTGATTTGACAGATCATTTAAATATGAATTCAAGATCAAGAATTAATGTAGTAAACAATAATCACCTGACAGACTATTATGCATCAACTAGTTATGACGAAGATGTCTCAAGTTCGTCTAGTAAATGGTTAATTGCAATAGCAGAAAAGTTGAAGGCACACAAAGAGAATAATACGAGAATTCTCAAAACAATTACAAAATGGATATTAAAGAAAAATAAAATAAAACCACGATGTTATACCAATAAATAAAAAGACTATGCTCTAGTTTCTGTAGAATGTCAAGTTTGTAAATATTTTTATTTTTGGCGAAGTTGTAGTAAAATTAGTGGGAGTATTGAAGTATTAATTTTACTACAAGCAAATAAATTACCTTACAACCTTATTTAGTTTTAAGAAGAAAAATGTTTTGTTCCTATAGAATAATATTTAAATATTTTATGTCATTCGAATTACCGATTACGTTGAATTATAAAGCTTAAAGAATTTCTTGCAGTTTTATCTTTATATTGGCTAATAATTCATTGACTCTAACAATAACAATAACAAACAAATATTTTGTTTTACGTCTGTAAATAAATGATGTTTGAATAAATACAAATAATTAAAAAAAAACTCAAAATACAAAAAACTCTTTTTCTCTTAAAATTTCATTTTTCTATATAAAATTATTCTATGCTTGAAAATCATTGTTTACTAAAAGGGAAAAATTTTAATCTCTGTCACAATTCAATTTAACGTCGTATTAACTAATTCAATAAGTTAAACTAAGTATGGGGGCGTCACTTAATTTACAAGCGTCGACTACTTAGTTCTCGTACTTTAAGTGCATTAGACAGCGACAATTAAGCGTACTTACTAACAAAGCTTTCCACTAAGCCATCGTTATAAATGCACTTCATATTTCACATATAATGAAAATGAAATATTGCTATTATGTGACATATAGAAAACGCCTTATTGTATCTGGCTGAATAGAATAGTACCACCCTCATTTCTTACCGAGGTGTCGTAAAAGGCGACTAAGGTAAGTCAATCCGCCGTGTGGTATCCGGCTGAGTGGAATAGACCGCCCTTTTTCTTACTGAGGTGTCGTACAACACGACTGAGGTAAGTTGACGTCAGGCAAGGGGTCGTAAAATACGTAGCCAAATCATATGACAATTTGTTTGTAACATGTTGTGCTGACCCCACTTAGAGTGAGATAAGGGCAGGAGGATTATGATGGCATATAAAAAAGCATTGAGCTTTATTTTTAATATATAAACAATTGCAATATATTAAACTCATGAATTATTATTGGACAAAATTATCGATTGAAAATGATTTTAACCGTAAAAGTATTGAGGTCAAACCATACTCGATAAACCTCCAATGTCCGGTAGAGCGACAAGTTTTAATGAAGTTTCTAGAAATTTCATACAAATGTTAAAAAAGATCAATTTACAAAATTATTCAGCTCTTTATCTGTTGCTCACACAAGAATTCATACAGCGGAAAGTATAATAATTCATACACTTTTGATTAAGTTTTTTAGGAACTGCTTTTTATATTTTCTTCTTCACCATTCTAAAAATAGTTCAACAATGACACCAATATATACTCATCATCATTCTCATGCCCTTATCCCACTTTAAGTGGGTCGGCACGTTTTTACATTTTAACCATGTTGTGATATTTGACTAGGTGTGATACGGCCGGCTGCCTGACGTCAACTTAGTAGCCTTTTACGACAACGCGGTACGAAATGATCGTGGTCTATTTCACTCAGCCGAATACCACACGGCACCACCCCAATATGTTCTAAACAAAATTAGCTAACTGTCAATCCACTAATCCTTGCTTATAGCTTCATATAACCAAACATTAAATTTGCTCCTCATATGTCTTTATTTTTATGTCTTAATCTTTCAGTCTTTTTTTCCAAGGAGGAAAAAATCCCTATGGACTTCTGCCTCAAGGCAGGGTGTGTCCGACTCACACGGACTAAAACAACCTCTCAGAAAACTGCAAGATGCAACTGCAACTGAAACAGGAGATTGGCATGAAGTAATGCGCTATGCATTACTTCATGCCAATCTTCTGTCTATATGAACTCTCTCTTATTTTTTCGTCTTGTTCTTTTATTTCTCGCCGGACCATTATTTTTCTCAACATATCTTCGTAATTGCAGCATTCTTCTGCGCTGGACAGCATACGTGCCATGAGGTTACTAGGGTTAACCTCCGCATTCGCACCCTGGGCAGCTGTCCTTAAGTCCAAGCAAGCAGGACATTAAAAAAGAACATGCAAGCTTCTCCATAAACCATGCAAGCTTCACTTAAAGCTCTCCCGATAGCAAAGAGATAGGTGTTGAACACCCCATGACCGCTGAGAGCCTGAGTGAGCCACCGGTCTTCTTCTCCGTATTGTCTGCTTCATTGTTTTAAATCTGGAACCAACTCTCTCGTCAGTAGTACAAAAAGGTGCTTACCTTTTCCTACTTCCACTCTTTAGCTCAATCTTTCAGTCTGTGATTGTACAACTATTAAGCAAAGGCTTACTCTCCTCTCGATAGCACAGAGAATAAATAAAAGAACCTAATACACACCTTTCTGCCCCAACTTCAAAAATTTTGTTTTATAATCGTTCAAAAGAAAGCGAATAAAAGCTACAACTATTCTTTAAAGAAATTTGCTGGTATAAAACTTAAGTTTACTTACCTCAATTTTGAGTTTCGAAAATTAATACGCTTTCTATAAAGTTAGCAGCCTTGTATACAAAGTAGGAAGACACCGAAATAATTATTTGCAATATACATTACAAATTTTGCATACGTTTAAGATAACCTTTATTTTGCTAAGTTCATATACTGATAAATAAATCTTATTTTTATCAACATATCTTACACTATAAATCTATTGGATACCTTCATCCTCTATATTTGAATATCTTATTTTAAATCGTAACAAAAAAAGCATTGATAATTATTTTTTAATAAAAGTGCTTGTTATTTATTAAAATGTAAGATTTTATACTTTAAATACACTTAATAACAACATCTATTTCAAATATATTTGCGGTTGCAATTTTCGCCTACTACGCTATTTATTATCAGATGAGATTAATGACTTTAATCTCATCGAATAGCAAATCTTTCAAAGTTAAATATTGTCATGCACGCATTTAGTACTCATATAATAAATAATAAGACGATTTACTTTAATGCCTAATGTAGATAAGTAGGTGTTTCAAAGATATAAAAAAATGCAAATAAAAAAAGTTAAAAAGGGTGGTGATATCTGGCGCTTGAACCCGGGTCTTTCTACTTCTTTAGTCCGCCCCTTCTCCACTGAGCTATTACAACATTACAAATGATAGCAAAAATAGTCTTTTGTGTTCAATGTCAATTTTAGCAATTTTCCAATGCGTGAAAATAGGTATAAATCGACATATTTTTTAGATAAAACCTAGCTACATCGATTTTTCTCCCCCATAACCCTGGGGAATAATACTGCGAGACTGTATCGCCATATATGTTACATCTTAAAACTAACTTAGCTTTAATTAAGTTAGCTTGTTTTTTAAAACTGTTTCATATTCCCAATTAAATCCTTTGGGCTTTGTTTGATTTCTATAATAACTGATTTATTATGCGATGTAAATTACCTTCTCCCTCTTATTCCACAGCCATCTTTTATATGAAGGTGACCGATCCTATTTAATTCTGATAGCAACTAATGGTATCCGTCCATATCTGGCGGATAAAACAAATACTAAACAGGTATATTTATATGAAAACTTTAGAAAATTACTGGTAGAAATGTAATATTGCTTAGTAGCTATATATGAGAAATAAATTTATTAGCAGATACTGGTAATCTACCGCTTGAGTTAGGTGACTTAGTGATAAGATGTAATTATATGAATTTTAGTCACTTTATGATTAAATCGTGACGCGATATTTAAAACAATTACTTTTAAACGTTCTCTCATTTTTTATTACAAGAGTGTGAAGTAGTATGTAATCGTATATCTCCATAACGTACGGAGGCAAATAGGCAATTTTCCTAAGAGGTGAAATTGCTCTGATGCCGAGATAAGTTCTGCGGTACTTACTTTCAATGAAAGCAATTCCCGAATTCGCGAAAGCAAATTGTTTAGAATTATAATGTGCCAAAATTTTCGGCCTAATGTATACAAAGTTAAAACATATTAAAGTTGGATTTAATACGTTAATTAAATAGATAGTACCTGGGTGACCGAGCCTTGTTCGGTAATTTTATTAAAAGATAAGAAAAATGCAATAAAAAAAGGAGGAAGGAAGGACATGTGCAAGGGCTGGTGACATGTGCGACTTGATCGTGGGTTTTTCACTTTTTAGTCCGCCTGTTCCCCTTTGAGCTCTTATAACTTTACAAATGACATCAAAATCAAGCTTTACATTTTTTATTTCTATATTGGCAGTTTTTAGTGCCCAAAAACTAGATCGTTGGAGCCGATTCCGAAATTCAGAAAAATTATATAGTATATATACAAAACTTACTGATTTATTTACTGATTTATCACTATTATTGGTTATTTAATTAAAAGTTAATAACCAGTCAGTACAAAGATAAGATTTCTTAAATTATTTTCAGAGGCTTATTTAGAATTTTATATAAGTAAGAATTTTATTATACCTTAGGCCTCAAACGAGTCCTAGGTAAAGTCTATGCATCTTCGATGAAGTTAGGCGTGTAAAGATTTAATTTTCATGTTGAGTGACGATTTAACGACACAAATAACCATAATAAGAAACTTACATACATACATTTTTTGTCTAGTTATGTCATTATCAAAAGATTTTATCACAAAAAAATTTCAGTCGAATATTTTCAGGCAATTTCGAGTTAAAGCTACGAATAAATAAATACAAATAATATTTCAAAGAGATAGGAATAGATTTCAAAGAAATGAATAAGCTTTTTTTATTTTGATATAATCCATAAAATTCTTTTAAAAATATAATTAGAGATGGTTCTCGTCTCAGTAATAAGTAGCTGGAACGATTGAGAAAGCGGATTATCTTTCAGAAGAACGGAAAAATCAAATATTAAGCAGTGATAATATTTAAGTCGCAATTAATTAATACAAAGAGGAATAGTGAACTAAAATAGCAGCTACTGAAAAAATTTAATCAATAATAGGAAATTATTCTCTTATTTCTATTAGAAATCGGATTATTGTTGAGTAAGTAACAGAGCATTTTCTCGTACCGTATTTTCTTTCAATCAACTAATTAAATAATTATTATTATGACTAATTTATCTTGAAATTTTAGTCCAGCTGAGTAGAATAGACCACCTTTATTTTTTTCCGAGGTGTAGTATAATACGACTAAGGTAAGTTGACGTCAGGCAAAGTATAGAGCTACTTTAACTAATCTTATCTATATAATAATATATTGTATTTGACATCTTTGGACAATTGACAAATAATTTATTTTTGTATTTATATATATATGATTTTGGTGAAAAATAAAAGATTTTTTATTTTATTATTCATATGTTCAGATCAACGACAACTAGTAGAGACTGAATAGAGACGTATTGGATACGTCTCTTTTCATTATTGTGATACTGTGCAGTGTTTTAGCACCGATTTTCAATGCATCTCTCAGTGCCGATGAAACGTAATGCATTGAAACAAAAAATCATTCAGTAACGTAGAGTTCCATTAGCGACAACAGAATGAACCAAGTGTTTCATTTGCTTTTACAATAGGTTTTCAATAATTTGCTTATATAACTATCAAAAAAAATCAATAAGTAGGTACTTATTCGAATTCGAATAAATAAAAAAGGGTCATAGAAACTCTCAGTTTTATACTTTCGATGCCAATTATTATTTGGAAAAAATTATTCCCATAATGCTAAGTATTCTTATACTAAATTGTAGGCGAGTCCCTGTACCAGAATATACTTAATTTGAATATATATACGCCCAAATATTGGTTGCAAAATTTTATCATACAAAAAAAACTGTATTTCATTTTTATCAATTAGAAAGTTTTTATAACCTAATATACAAAGTTTAAAAAACTATTTTGATACTGCTACGAGTATATAATGATATTTATCTATTCTCTTAGACGATCACCCAGTAAATGATTTGGCAATTGTCAAATCATTTAATTGTTAATAACCATTTTTTTTATCTACCATTTGATTGTTGATTTCACCAACATTTGATATTATTTCGAAACTAAGCCAATTAAATATGAGTCAAGTCATACAAAAAACTAATATTCAAGTTAAATACTACTATAATTCGCAGATTTGTATAAAGCTCAATAGCGGCAGAGCGCAAATCCTGCCATATAGGGATTAAACATAACAATTTCCGATCGTCAAAAGCTTTAGCTAGAAATAATCCCCTAAGAGAATGAAACAGTAATAAACGATGTTATTATAAGGATCAACGCTCGAGCCAATTTAAAAATGTATTTATTTTCATTCGGGTTGAGCGTGAGGCGTGTTATATAAAACGAGGTAAAAAAGTTATATACTGGTAAATTACTGCTATAAATAACTATTAAAAACAAGAATTAAGAAATCCACTATCAGCAAGTTTTATATGAAAAACTGAAACAATATTCTCTGATTCAGCAAATACGATTTTAAGAGTAAAAATTACATTACGGTAATAAACACAATACTTTTTTAGGTGGATACAAAACTTTATATGAATCCGCCGTGTGGTATCCGGCTGAGTAGAATAGACCAACCTCATTTCTTACCGAGGTGTCGTAAAAGGCGACTAAGGTAAGTTGACCCACCGTGTGGTATCCGGTTCAGTAAAATAGACCAGCCTCTTTCTTACCGAGGAGTCGTAAAATACGACTAAGGTAAGTTGACGTCAGGCAGGCGGCCGGTCGTAAAATACATAGCCAAATCATGTGACAACATGTTTGTAACATGTTGTGCCGACCCCACTCATAGTGGGATAAGGGCAGGAAGATGATGACAAAACTTTATATGAATATAGAAGAAGGAAAAGTTATTTCTACTAAATTAACAAACTAATGACTAAAGGTGTTAACTAAAAATGCATTAGACAGGGGTAATTACCCACACTCTTTTATCGCTTAATTACAAGAAATAGGAACACATTTCCTAAAAATGAGTTTTCAAGCAATAGAAACACTTGCTAAATTACGTGAGTTTTATTTAATACCACTAATGGGAAAACCTACCTACCTAGGTAGGTACCTAAGTACCTACATATCTAACAATACAAGGCGATTCCTTAATTGACTGTACTAATTAGAAAAATTTATACAAATCTTATGATATCAGTGAATTGTTATCAGTTACACGTAACTAAATTTCAGAACAACTTGGTAGTAAAACTGGTACGTGTTCAAACATACTCTTCATTTGGCTCATTTAAAATAAATCACTTCATACTTTATTAAGCCAACCTTGTTGCTATTACTAACGTCAGATAATTTTTAACTCGAATATGTTATTCTGTCATTATATACAGTCAATTCCGACAGGACATAGTGAGAAAATATTATCATCATCCTCCTGCCCTTATCCCACTCTAAGTGGGGTCGGCACAACATGTTACAAACATGTTGTCACACGATTTGGCTTCGTATTTTACGACCTGCCGCCTGCCTGATGTCAACTTACCTTAGTCGTATTTTACGACACCTCGGTAAGAAAGAGGGTGGTTTATTTTACCCAACCGAGAGAGAAGATATTATCGTAGCGGTAATATAGAGTTGTTATACTAGATTGGGGGAGTCATATGCATCCCTATAAGTGAAAGAGTGTAGCAATCTATAATAATACATAAAGCTGGGGAGTTTGTTAGTATGATTGTTTGAAACCGCTAATCTCAGGAACTACTCAATCAATTTGATAGTTCTTTGAGTGTAAGATAGTTCATTTATCGAGGAAAGCTATAGACTAACATCACACTAAGATGAATAAGAGAGGAGCAGCACTAAATATTGCGAAAACGGCAAAATTTAAAGCTTTCCTTGCGTGCGCTAAGTAAACAAAGAGAGTTATTCAAAAAACACTTATAATTAAATAACGATAACTTCTTTTATAAACATAAATTTTAACATTTTAACAAGTTCAATTCAGGAAAAATTTCTGCCACACTGATTTTCATGCGAGCGAAGCTCTGGCACAGCTAGTAAATGGTAATGGTAGGTATACCATGATATGAGTGTGTGAGCGCGTGCGTGCGTGCGTGTGTTTGGTAAATTGGTAAATTTACACAAAAACACGCACGCACGCACGCGCTCACACACTCATATCATTACAGCCTAGCCTTTTAAAACATGTAGAGCTTCTATGTTCTACTCTCCCTATTGCGCACCCTATGGTCATGTTTATACATTAGTCCTTCCCGCCCTGTGATATTTTCATGTCATAAAAAAGGTACAGCTATAACGAACAATATTTATAAAAGCATAATATTAGAATCCCTAACAGAAATATTATATCGTAAATTTATCAATATACCCGTACGTTTCATGTCTGAGATATTCTCGTCAATAGGAATATTCGGAAATTTTATTTACGTAAAGACAATTTATCAAAATGCTCTGATGTACTTAAATCACTAAGCTGACAGGCTTTTACTGATGTTGTCGTATATTACGGAGTTTTTTGATCGGTCCGGTAAAATGATGTGACTATTAGTTGACAACTAAGCAAATTAGATTTCCTCTTTAATCTTATTTGATTGTTAAGGATTCATATAGCTTTTTATAGTTTAATCCTAAAAAAAGTATCTAAATATATCAAAACGATATTTTTACTTAGTTGTTCACATTATAACATTTCATACATTTCGGAACGCAGAAATGTTAACGTGTAGAAAATGCAATTTTCCCACGTAGCCTTTTCATCTTTTATAAATTGAGAAACTATATGGAATGGAGTATAAAAATGTGCAGTCGAAAGTTGGTTCTTTAAAGGCACAAAGGCTACAGTTAATTAAATTTTAAGCGCTTATGGACATATTTCTGTTGCCTGCTACACTCAAAGTTACCTTTGTAACTTGTAGCAGGTAATAATAGAATATTTCATGGAAATTTGTACACAAATTGCTGAAAGCCCCATTTAAGGTATTTTTGTTATAAACGTGTTTATTTCAAATACGGTACGGCTAATATAATATCTTAATCAATAAAATGTATTTAGGGGTCTGTTACTATCCCACTGTTGGACGAAAGCCTTCTCTTACCTTTATTTCCGAAAAGGATTCCAGTTTAGATCCATTCAGCTACTCCAATGTGGATTGGTAAATTACTAAAAATCCAGGTATACTCCAAAGAAATGCCGGTTTTTTATAATGTATACGAAACGCGCCGAAAAGCGAAAAGCGCGTGGTCAATCGTAAATAATTAATTAGGCACATAGATTTCATTATTTATAGAATGAGGCGTTCATTTGATTTTTTTTACATAGATTTCTATAAAGAACTAATACCAACCTGATCGAGAGTCCGAATCCAGTCAAACATAATTAAAATTCTTACCGGTATTTATTAATATGTGGATATGAATAACGTGAGAAAGAGATAAAAATAAAAGAAAATTGAATTTGTGATACGAGTTTCACATTGCGTTATTGGTGAAGATGTTTATCCAAGGACGGGCATAACTCACGGTTATGTGAGGATGAATAGGCAATTTACGGAAAACAAATTGCCGCGATCTAAAGATAACTCTGGTAATGCCTATTCCACAGGAATCTTATAAGCATTTATGATATGATAATGAAAATGGTGCTGATCTTAGTAAATTCGTCGTGTCTATTCTATAAATGATGTCTCCAGTAATCGTGTACTTACATTAAATAATTTTAAATATTGCAGACTTTATAAAGCATAGCAGTTGCATTTATTATATGTGACACACAATTAAATTTGATCGACTTCCCGTTGTGGGATTGAGCTAAAATCTACATATCGGTCCAGTCCCGATATCAATTCATATTTATGACAAGCATGACTTGAAGCTGCTACTAAGATTGGCTCCAGACGAGGGAACTCCTTAACGGTTAACAATAGGGAAATGAAATATTGATACAAGTATTTCTACTTATAGTACTAATATATATATATATATATATATATATATATATATATATATATATATATATATATATATATATATATATATATATATATATATTAAGTATTAGCTTTCCGCGACTTCGTGCGCGTGGACCTCAGTTCCGGTCAACCCTGCAAATATCTCCATCACAAAATTTTTCCAAAATCCAGTATGAAAATCGCTTCAGGAACGGCGAAAAACGGAAAAAATACAAGTACCAGTATCATAGTATTCGACCTTTCTATTTAAAATTGACATATCTTTTTTGTTTGCTGACCGATTAAAATAAAACATACCCTATATGTTAAGTGAGTCTTTCTTATACATATTAGTGAAAACCGCGTCCTAATCGGATCAGCGGTTTTTGAGATTAGCGGAAACAAACGCACAGACAAACAGACAAACAAATAAACAGACAAAATTTTTAAAAACTATTGTTTCATGTTTAGAAGTGTGTTTTGAGACGACAACACTAATTTTTTTCTTAAAAATATCAAATGTACAGATTTTAACACCTCTACGATTTTATTATATGTATTGATGATGATATTGATTATTACTTTTTAACTTAACTTGTTACACGTTAAATAAAAAGAAAAGATTTTTTTTTTTTGTAATACTTGTTTTGCGCTAAAATAAATTATGAAATACATCGTGTATATAAACGTATCTCAAAATAATCCATAAAATTAATATCGAGAAGACTAGTTCTATTATATACGTAGTTAAACTCACAGGTGTCAGAAAGCGGGATTTTATCGTTTATCTCTGGGATCAGTGATTTTCCTGCCATAAACAGGCCGTAGTACATAAAGGTTTTACGTTATTCCGGGCTTTGACTTGTTATAACGCAAAATTTGGTATCAATCCGTTACAAACGTATAAGAATCTAAGCGTCTACACAGTCTCAGGGGTATTTATTTATTTATTTATACAGTAATCCCACGGCGTTACAAAAAAATTTACCTAAATACTATACACATATATACTACATATATAAACATGTATACTAGTAAATACTTACAAAATGTTCACCGTTATTGTTTTGGTACGAACCTTCTATCTATACCCGTAGTATATACCTAAGATCTCATTCAAAGACATTATAGAATAAGACATAAACCTAGCGAAATAAATATATATATCAATATACTATTTGTTGGGAATTCTAATACGCCTGGCCGGTAACACCGGACGGCCTCGTCACTACGGCAACAAGAATAATAACGAGAATAATAAGAAAAATGAGAGTAACAAGGCTGTCAATGTTGGAACTTATATAATCTTAGCTAATCTTGGATAATAAATATATAATTGGATAAACACACAGATCCTATTCTTGGAATAATCCCCGACATATTTTGGTGACCCCGACGTGATCTACGTGATACTATTGCGCGAAGGATCTGTGTTGTCTTTTGTTCTACTCACAGGGAAGTACGCCCAATTTTGGTCTTATACTTTGTGTGTGCAGACGGAAGAACGTTGTGTTCATGATTGTTTTGCATCTGCAAACAGTGTTCACATCCGCTTGATTAAACTCAACTGAATACTATTCTATACTATTACTATAGTACTTAAAACTAGCCCTAGATTGAACTAGGTAAAACTATAAAGCTACTTACTTTACTATGAATACGACTGTGTTACTCTAAACTACTTATATTAAAATTAGCTACCTACTTACCTATCTACTTATATAAGAACGAATGTTACTCTCTTACAATATTATTGAAGTTCTTAATACTGAATTGAAACAATTAGAGTTACTAACTTATCTTTATTTCTTATAAATATTGTCATTAAATACACTGTCTTTAATTTCATTCTTTGTTTGCATCTTTCTAACTAAAAATCTAAATCATTCTAGGTTCTTTGTGGCCACTGCTTCTCCGACCCCGCGTAAAGTTGGTGTTCGGTGCTGTTACATCGCGTCGACTGCGTGTGACCTCCACTGACCGCGAGCACCTGACTGGGGCCGGCGTCGTCATTTTTTGACGCTGTAACTAACGTTGCGGTTCTTTGATACCTATATTGTCATTACTTACCCCGAACAGTCTGTTTAGTTGATTATTGTAATAAGGCATTAAATTGTTATTTACTATGGCGGAAGATTTGAAAGAACTTGTTCGGAAACGTGCTAGTATAAAGAGTCGAATTACGACGTTTGCGAAATACTTACAAACTACTTCATTAATTGATCCTAAGGAACTTACAAAGGCATTAGTTGCGGAACTTGAATTAAAACTATCGCGACATAGAGACTTATTTACTCAGTTTGATTCTTTAAAGGATAATATTGAGATGTTAGATTTCGATCAGTTAGAGGAACATGAGAAAATCGAAAATGATTTTTGTTTGAATATTTCTCGTGCCGAAAGTATAATTCAAAGTGTAACTGCTCTACATGTGTCCTCAAATTATGGCTCGATAGCTGGCTCAAAAGTGCCTTCGCACTCTACTGAAAACGTTCGTAACCATAATATTGATAGTATAAAGCTTCCCACCATCCAACTTCCGCGGTTTGACGGCAACTACCTTAAATGGATGGAGTTTAGGGATACGTTTGAGTCTTTAATAAATAGTAATAATATCCCTGACATCAATAAATTTCATTATTTACGCTCTTCACTTGAAGGTGGAGCGTCTCAAGTTATAAAATCGGTTGAGTTTACTGCTGCTAACTATAAATCTGCTTGGGATTTGCTTGTTAAACGTTATAATAATAATAGAATACTTGTAAACAACCACTTAAACTCTCTTTTTAATTTTGAACCGATTTCTAAGGAAAGCTTCAAGTCTCTGCGTTATATGATTGATTACTATTCTAAAAATTTGAGTTCCTTAAATAATTTAAATGAACCTACTTCTCATTGGGACACATTAATTGTTTATGTGATGGTGTCGAAACTAGATGGCGCCACTAGTCGCAAATGGGAAGAAGGTAGGACTAACACGAATACTTCGCCTACTTTAGCTGAATTTAATGAATTTTTGCGCAATCGCGCTGATATTTTAGAAACTTTGCAGTATAATAATGTCACTAAATCTGAAAAACAAAGACAGTCGTTTTCAAAGGAAAATAAACTTTCTACATCTTTTGTAGCTTCTCCTACTTTGAAAAATGCTAATTGTGTTATTTGCTCAGAACAACATTTAGTGTATAAATGTGATAAGTTTAAATCTATGTCAATAGACTCCAGATACAGTGAGGTTTTAAAACACCGCTTGTGTCAAAATTGTTTGCGTCCTGGACATTTTTCTTCTAGCTGCAAACATACTCCATGCAAATTCTGTAACAAAAAACATAATCTATTATTACATAGAAATACTTCTGGCGCTTCTGTCGCAGCGTCCGCTCCTGCGTCCTCTTCGTCTGAAGAAGCTTCTGCTCAGATTTCCACTGTTGCTATGATAGATCCTGTATCATTGTCCGCTGTAACTCTCGGTCAGGTCTTGTTGTGTACTGCTGAAGTGGAGCTTGTTGATACTAATACTAATAACTGTCATGTTGTTAGAGCTCTTCTAGACAATGGATCTCAGTCTTCTTTTATTACTGAAAATTTGAAAAATAAATTACAAATTCCTTGCTCGAATACTAATCTGTCTATTGCTGGTATAAACAATAGAGTCATCACTACTACTAAGAAATGTAAGGTAACATTGAAGTCACGGGTGAATACTTTCAAGTGTAATGTTTCTTGCTATGTCATACCTGCGATTAGTGGTAAACTACCTGGTGTCGAGGTAGATATTTCGCGACTTTCTCTTCCTGATTCTATTGAACTTGCTGACCCACATTTCCATCATCCTTCTGATATTGATATACTACTTGGTGCAGATATTTTTTGGGACATAATGGATTCTAAACAAATCAAGTTAGGCAAAAATAAGCCCATGCTCCAGAAATCTAAACTAGGTTGGCTTGTGACAGGACCTACTACTACTCAGGGTCCAACTTCTACTACTCATTCTAACTTTTGTCAAGAGATTAAAGATTCGATTGCGAAATTCTGGGAAATCGAAGATATTCCTCTAGCTACTAATATATCTCCTTCTAAAGATAAGGAGTATTGTGAAAATCATTTTACTTCTAATACTGTGCGGTTGGATAATGGTAGGTTCTCTGTTAAAATTCCTTTTCGCGAGATCCCCGAGGTGGCTCTTGGCGACTCTTATCATCTGGCCAAGAGGCGTTTCTATAATCTGGAAAATAAATTGTCTAAATGTAACTTGAAAAACTAGGACGTCTTACTAACTTGGGTACCGTGAGAGAAGTCATGGACCGACTTACCTTTAGTTACTACATTCCTCACCATATGGTATGGTGAGGCACAATTTCTATGTCGATGATTTGAATACTGGTTCTGACTGTCTTAGTTTCTACTGTAAAAGAGGTTATTGATAAACTTAACGAAGGTTGTTTCCATTGTTGTTTTCCTTTGAGGAAATTTAAGTACTAATGCTCCTGATATATTTGACGATATTCCTACTTGTAATGAATTTCAAGATTTCTGTAAACAGTCTTCTGTATTGGGACTAAGATGGACACCTGACTCTGATACTTTGCATTTTTCGGTTAATGTCGAAAGTATAGCTAAAGTAACTAAACGTTCTATACTGTCGAACTCTTGTAAAATCTTTGACCCATTGGGTTTGTTATCAGCTTGTACCATATTCCATAAAATTACTCTTCAAAAATTATGGCTTAGTAAACTTGACTGGGATGATAGCCTCCCAGAAGATACAAAAAAATCTTGGCTAAGCTTCTATAATGAGACGAAATTGTTTGAAGACATAAATGTTTCTAGATATGTACTTTGTGAATCTCCTACGTCTGTAGAAGCGCACTGCTTTACAGATGCGTCACAAGACGCTTATGGGACTTGCATTTATCTAAAATCTACTAATGATAAGGGTGATCAATCTGTTAATTTACTCTGTGCTAAGGCCAAGGTCAGTCCGTTGAAATCGGAAACTATTCCACGCTTAGAGCTCCTAGGCGCTTTGCTTGGCGCTAAATTATATGCTAAGGTTATACTGTCACTTAAAATTCCTATTACTCGTTCTGTATTCTGGACAGATTCTACTATTGTTCTGGGATGGCTGCACACTCCACCTAAAACACTTAAAACGTTTGTTAGTAATCGTATTGAACAAATTAGGGACTTAACTAATGAAAACTGCTGGCGTCATGTACCTACCGAATTGAATCCTGCTGACATGGCTTCCAGAGGGATTCAGCCTCGTCTTCTTCCTGGGAATGTCCTTTGGTGGCACGGCCCGTCCTTTCTGGCTAAACCTGAAAAAGAATGGCCTTCTTCTCCACATGCTCCTGCTGTGTTACCTGAAACAAGAATAAGCTTAAATACTAATATTTTACCTAATGATGTAATACCGTTTAATAAATACTCTAAACTCTATAAATTGCAAAGAATTTTTGGTTATGTACTGAGATTTATAAATAATATTAGAAAAAATAATACCAAAATAACTGGTAATCTCACCTGTTCTGAATTGCACACTTCACTTACCTTGCTAGCGAAAGCTTCACAAAGAGAAACTTTCATTAAAGATATACACTCGCTAGAAACTGATAAAATCCTAAATCGTAAATCTTCTATTCTTTCTTTAAATCCGTTTTTGGACGATCAAGGCATATTACGTGTCGGTGGTCGTATCGACAACGCTTCATATTGCCCTTATAATAAAAGGCATCCTATTTTACTAGACCCTAAACATGTATTTACGAGAATGTTATTTGAAAAAGAACACTTACGGCTTTTACATTGTGGTCCTCAACAGTTGTTGAGTTCCATTAGAGAACTTTTTTGGCCATTAGGTGGCAAAGTGTTAGCAACTGCTACTGTACGATTATGCGTACGTTGTCAAAGATTTAGGGCTAAGCCTATGCAACAATTAATGGGTGACTTACCTGAACCTCGTGTTACTCCTGCTTCTCCTTTTGAGACTTGTGGCACCGACTTCGCTGGACCTTTTCTTATTCTTAATCGTAAAGGTAGAGGCGCAAAGACTTCCAAGTGCTATTTATGTATTTTCATCTGTTTTGCTACAAAGGCTGTACACTTGGAAGTAGTTAGCGACCTGAGTAGCAATGCGTTTATTCTATGCTTGCGTAGGTTTATCGCAAGACGTGGTAAACCTCATACTATTTTTTGCGATAATGGGAAAAACTTTGTAGGAGCTAGTAATGAACTAAACAGACTTCTAAAGAAATGTCAAGCACCAGTCAGCGACTTTGCGTGCAATGAAGGTATTAATTTTAAATTTTCTCCCGTCTATGCACCTAGTTTTGGTGGGGTCTGGGAGGCAGGGGTTAAATCGGCCAAATATCATTTAAAACGAATAGCAGGTAACTCTAGTCTAACTTTCGAAGAATTGTATACACTGTTTGCTCAGGTTGAAGCGATCATGAACTCACGTCCACTTACGTCAATGTCATCTGATCCTTCTGATCTACTACCCTTAACACCTGGGCACTTCTTAGTGGGTCGACCGTTGACTTCACTGCCTTCGCCTAATATCGAACGTATCAGCCTCAACAGATACGAGCTGATCGAACGCCTGAGCCATCACTTTTGGTCACGCTGGAAAAGGGATTACTTGTCGACTCTACAGGAACGTGTGAAATGGAGGACAAGACAGCGAGATGTCAAGATCGGTGATCTTGTCTTTGTACTGGATGATCACTTAACGCCGATGAAGTGGCTTCTGGGCCGCATCCATCGACTATACCTTGGCGCCGACGGACTATGCAGAGTCGTCGACGTTCAAACTGCAGGTGGTATCATTAAGAGATCCATCTCGAAACTTTGTGCATTGGAAGGCACGTCAGATTCCCAAGAGCTCTTTGGGAAGCAAGTTCCCAAGGGGGGGGAGGATGTTGGGAATTCTAATACGCCTGGCCGGTAACACCGGACGGCCTCGTCACTACGGCAACAAGAATAATAACGAGAATAATAAGAAAAATGAGAGTAACAAGGCTGTCAATGTTGGAACTTATATAATCTTAGCTAATCTTGGATAATAAATATATAATTGGATAAACACACAGATCCTATTCTTGGAATAATCCCCGACACTATTGAAAAAAAGAATGATTATTTATCTAGGGTTAAATTATAATAAAGAGTAATAGTAATCTTTATAATCTATACTAATATATAAAGCTGAAGAGTTTGTTGGTTTAATTGTTTGAATGCAATAATCTTAGGTACTACTTGACCGATTTGTAAAATTCTTTAAGTGTAAGATAGTCCATTTATTTAAGGCCATCCATCCATTTAATTAAGGCTGTAGATTATATAACATCAATAAGATTAATAGGAGAGGAGCAGCAATTATTAGTATGGCAAAACGCTAGTATCTGATATTTCAAAAAGAAAAAGAAGCGAATATTTATTAGAATCTTATAATTGACTGTAATAACATTTTCTGTAACGTGATAAATTTAGCTACCCCTTTCACACCATACAAATTACTTTCACTATTCCATTAGCGAACTCAATGATACGGCCTACATTCCAATGAGCGTCGCTATTTCTGTAACCAAAACACATTTCTAGCAAATGAAGTCAGATAATCTCTGTTTTACAAGTAAATTCAATCTGATTGTGACTCACATTGACAGCAGTTTGTTTATTGCAAGGAAAATGTTGCATGAGATTCATAGGTAACCATACTTTGGCTCCATATGATGGACGTCACATGTTACTAACTAGACTACAATTCTAGAACTTAGGGCTTAGAGGGTAAATTATCGTCAAAAATTAGTTGAGATGTAAGTACAGAAAGAATGAAATTTATACTCAGAAATTTTGTTTGTTTGATATCTTATAATAAAAGTTCTATTTTACTGTTTGTATAACATTTACTATTTTACAACTCATTCACAAATGTATAGGAAATAAAGGATACAGAACGGATACAAATATTCATATATTGCAGATATCAATTTATCTCATAATTAAGAAAAAACAATATCAACAATGCATAATATGTCAATAGTTTATAATTTGTCATTTTCAACATTGTCATAACAATATGTTTTAGTTGGTTTTAGTCTAACAACACTATCTTCTGACGCGTAAATTATGCTTCCGTCACTTTCTACGGCTACTCCATAAATCATGTCAATTGAGGTAAGCTGTTCCACCTTTTTGTTACTTTTATTTATAAAATATATACCTTGGGGTGTTGAAAAAAATAGTTCACCATTGATGTCGCTAGTAAACCCGTTTAAGGAATAATCACCAACATAAGATATGTAATTTTTGGTCTTTTTATAAATAAATAGTCCAGATGAATTTGAAAAGTAGATATTGTCGGAATTATCTACTGCAACAAGCATTCCTTTGGTGCTAATCAACTCAGGTACTCTCTCTGATTGATTATCCTTGAATATATAGACTTCTTCTTCAGGGTATTTCGTATAGTAAAGATCATTTTTGAAAAACATTTGCCAAATATTGTGATCCGTGCCATTGATGTAAGATGCACGTTGAGTTTCATAATCAAACTTGTATATGCCATTTTGGCCACCCAAATAAACTCGTCTATGTTTCCTATCTACTGCGTTAGCGAAACCTTCGTAAATACCGTTTATAGTTTTAAATTCCTTAGTTTCGAGGTTTATGTACGCTGATGCGAAGGTCGTAGAACGACCACTGTAGCTAAAAAATAGCGTATTAGTATCATAGTCAATCGCTAATTGGTATGGAGATGGTACATTAGTTTTTAATACTTCTGTTTCATGTTTGATGTTATGCACAATAATACCATCGCAATTTCCATCAATGATTCTGGTTTCTGCATTGTAGGCTAAGGTTAAAATGATTAATGATATCATCTGAAATTTATAAAAAGGTAAGTTTTATAAAATTTAAATTTGGGAGCTTCGTCAAAAATCAAGAGTATACGAAAACAATTTATGTTTTATATTATATTGTAATGTTTTCTTCCATTCTCTTTTATCATTCTTTAACTCTAGCACTCCTCTTTTTAATGCACACTAACTTTTACCCGCGACTTCGTTTGCGTGGACTGTTGTGTGATAGTCTATAATAGATGGCGCTTTTCAATGTCATCCTATGCCTGTAGAATTAACAGGATATCTATAGCCTGTACGTTATTCCGGTGTATAAGGAATAATTGTGCCAAATTTTATCGATATTGTTTCAGCGGTATAGCTGTAAAAGAGTAACAAACATACTTCCATACTCACTAACTTGCATTTATAATATTAGTAGTATAGGATACAAACGCTCACACGCACACACATAGTATAAATACATGTATACATCTACAAGTAAAAGTGATTCGATAGCTTTTGCTGCTAAGAAGTAATGTAAACAATATACACAATCAAAGAGATTTTGATATTTAAATTCTTGCATAATAGTATTATTTATTTGAATATATTAATAATGTACTTACAATTACAATTATAAATGTCCTTACAATTATAAACTGTGGGTCGGCACGTAGTGCGAGGTATAATATGCTGGTATTTGTTTTCCAACGAGCTGTTTACAATCGCTAAGGTTATACAATGTTATCAAGTAAGAGTAATTTATCGAATAGTCCATTTATCTTAATGGAATGTAACTTGGTTATTGGACTAGCGTTTTTGCATTTAGCTCGAAACTGCACAGCATAGAATCTTTTCTAGAATATGTTGTACTATTTTGCAAACGGCATTTGCTCTTTTAAACATTTTGTCATTAACAAACATTATCTAAAGATATTTATGTAAACTAGTTTCGTTTTTAAATTAATGACTAAGTAAGATATAAAATACTCTGACAATTATTGTAAATGGTAAAGATTACTTTGGCGAAAAAGCTAAAAGATGGGAAGATAATATTCTACGATATGAGTAGAGCGCTTTCCAGTCTGTATGTATTTGTTTGTTAATACTAATAATAACCATAAATATGGCATTTTAAGGTGAAAATAAGAAGAAATAGTCTCTTTTTAAGCAGTAAATGTAGCCTTTGCGTATTATTTTGTTTTTTTTATGTTCTTCTGCAGAAGTCTTTAATTACCTGTTATTAATTTATGCTCGTTAATATTTTATGCTCGTTTTTCTCACCATATCATACCACCACGAACTCAACAAATATTTGTAATATTAATTTTTTCATTGACATCGTATATGGACACTTAGCATATTTATTTCAAGTATGCTCATTATCCTTCTACCCTTATCCACTATAAGCAGGGTCGGCACAACATGTTATAAACATGTATTCACATGATTTGGCTACGTATTTTACGACCGGCCGCCTACTTGGCGTCACTTACCTTAGTCGCCCTTTACGAAACCTCGGTAAGAAATGATGGTGGTCTATAATTATGCTCATCTCCCTTCAAATATAAACGTTTTATGTCTTCGTTAGGTACAAGGTGCGTATGAAAGTTTCATCAAGTCAGATAATTAAGAATAATAAAATAAATAAATCTATTGCAGACGCAATCAAACCGACCTTTGTCGGAAAGGGATCTCCCTTGTGTACACTTCCCACTGAGTTACGGCTTTATTTTGAACATAATTGGACTGACTTCGGTTGACTTGATTTATGGATACAGGTAAATCAAAAAATATATTATAATAATACTGTAACGCTGTTATTTTATACAATAAAAATGAAAATCGCAATGTTTAATACAACTTTCATTAAAACAAGACATTGCAAAGTGAAAGTTTATTTATTAGTAAATGATAAAATATTTATAACGAAATATTTTAACTTGACTGGCAAATTTAATATGTATATAATTAACTAATGTAATGTATTTAATAGTGATTGCAAAATAAAGACTATTTTGATTTTTATAACGTTAAAAGATTTATTTTGCGGGAACCTAAAATATTTTTAAAATTGATATTTTACATAAGTCACTATCGTAATATTTTAATATATGTTTAATTTTAAATAGAAAATTATCGTTTTGTAATTATAATTGTCTCCAATAATTGTTTACTCGCCTAAGGTAAGGGTTTTGCCTAACATAAATTAAGGGTTTTGGTATCGTTTATTTATATGTAACTAAAATTGCGGTATTTTGATATTCAATGATGTAACCCATTAATTTGATACTCACTTTTATATCGGTGAAATACCGGAATAAGGATTAATTAAATACACGTCAAAGTGAAAATTTCGATTATACATTCCTGCCGTCATAACAAAGTGGATGGGTTTTGACTATAGCTCCTCTGCGTAGATTTATTTACATATTCAAATATAACAAATAAACTTTATCTGAACTATGCTTACTTACCCAATATAATAGTAAAAAATATGTAATAAATGGTATTAAAATCGTATAGTATTAGTTAGTATTAGTTTAGTGTTTCACATAAGTTTTTTATAAAAGCAGGCGTTAGCTTGCGGAATTCCAAAGTACAGAAGCTACAATAGAATTATTTTGCTATAGTCCGAGTTTGCTAAGAGAATCTATATAATGCTAAGTGTATGAAGCAGGTAATGTTCACATACCTTATACATGCATGACAAGTCACGTATCGCAAAACGGTGTCACCGGCAACAATACACACAAGCACTACACACACTTACTACTACAATCTCTACGATTGTTTCGCCGAAACCGAAGCATCATTAGGAGTGCTGATGGCGGCGTTCTGTGATACACGTTATCCTACTAATATAATAAATGCGAAAGTTTGTGAGTATGGATGTATGTTTGTTACTCTTTCAAAGCGAATCCGCTGAACCAATATCGATGAAATTTGCCACATTTATTCCTTATACACCAGAGTAATATATAGGCTATAGCAATCCTGTTAATGCTACAGGAATAGGATGATATTGAAAAGCGCCATCTATTATCAACCGACAACATCACGCTACAACAGTCCACGCAAACAAAGTTGCGGGTAAAAGGTACAAAATAAAGTATTATTTATTTAATGTTAAACTAACAATTTATAAGTTTAAATTAGTAAGTATAGTAATATAACACTGCGAATAAAATATCTCCATTAATAGCTGTTTCAGTACTTAACAGTCGCGTTCCGGCCCATTAACTCGACAGTATCTTCATCAGCCCAGTTAAATAGCAATTAGCACTAAGAGTACCCATAGTAATGAGTTGACAGCCGCTGTGTCGCAGTATACAAAGTACAGATCTTGCAAGCTATTGCTTTATTATTATGCCAGGGGTTTTAAATGTTAAATACCTTATGCGGCGGGTCGGACCTATTGACCTGACGACGCATAGACATATTACTTCATAGTATAAAACAAAATCACTTTCTCTGTCTGCCCCTATGTCTCTATATCCCTATGTATGCTTTTATCTTTAAAACTACGCAACAGATTTTGATGCGGTTTTTTTAATAGATAAAGTGATGAAAGAGGAACGTTTATATGATGTTTATATGATATAACATTCAATATGGAGTAGAGAAATACTGTAATTTTTGAGGTTTCCTATGCGATGTCGTAAACAATTACATTTTTTTCTGCTTACATTACAAGCGCAGGCTGAACTCTACGACATTTATAAAAATAATGTACTAAGTATTTGTACACCTTGAAAAGGTCTACAGAAAACTCCGCGGTATTATATGTCTATCTCTTATGGATAACACACAATAGCATTTTTTTGTAAAAAAAAAATTACGAAAAAGAATACCTCATTTTAGAAGCAATTTTAAACTTAACAGCATTAATCCTTATCTAATTAATACCTTATCTAATTAATAATAAAACCTTAAATACATTATTGATTCAATATAGATCAATATAGCCATTCATAGCATGTAATTTAAATGAACATTTTACGGCTGCGCGCCGCGTGCCTATACATAGCGCGTCGGGGGCCGCGCTTTGCTCTATAGCAGGAAATCTTCATGGTATAGGAAAAGGGGAATTGTTTTACTCTAAATTTAACGCGTGCGGGCCACGGGCACTAATGAATAAATCAAAACTACTGGATAGATTTTAGTCATTTTTTTCAGTGAGTGACATAGGCTATATATTTTATACCCGTGCAAGCCGGAGGGGGCCGCTAGTTTGAATATAAAATCTGAATATTGCGGTTTTCATTATGCCATATTTATACATAACATCGTACCTCCATGAATGAGCATACTAAAGGTCTTTTAATATGAAGTCGGACCCTTGACTTATAGGTTAGGTGAGACGGTCGATGCATCTGGCGCTCCCGATGTACTGGTTAGCAAAAGGGAGGTTCTCTATTCCCTAACTGGTCCCTACCTGGAGGAGGTGGTCTTTGGGATCAGAGCGGCTGTGAGCGGGGAAGGGGGCAATGTGTACAATGATACTCTGTCCTTGCCATCAGCAGCGTGATGGAGCACACAGGTCGTTTAAATCGTTACGAGTCCTATATAAACTCCGCCTGTTCTTCTCGGGAATCATCGGGGTCTATATGGGGTTTTGTACTGTATAAAAAGGGTCTTTTAATGTTCCACAATCTAAGCTTACGGTCTTGCTTAATATTCAATTTCCAAATGCTCCCTGTTTTACATATACGCAGACATTGTATGAGAAAGTAAAATTGTTGCATTTACTAGTTTTCAAATAAATTCTGCATATTATCTGCCCTTTTGACCTATTCTTGCATTGTTAAAAAATATAAAGCCGAATATAATCAAATCGGTTTAGCTGTTCTCGAATTTTAGCGACACTAGCAAACGTAATTTTATATTTTTACTTTTTATATATTCGATACATTCTCATTAATTTCAGTGATATTGTAAGTTATTTCTAAAGCAAGACTTCATTTTGGCTTTTATTTAAGTATTGGATAAATACTTATACACTTCGTTAATACTTAAGAAGACCACTTTGCTACCTCCAGAAACCCTTAGCAAGGCAAGAGCCGCAAATTGCAAATTAACTTGCAAATGCCGTCATGACTTTAAATTTCTAGTTCCACGTCTTGATTAACTCAATTAGACTGAAATGGGATTTTTTACGACTTGATTGCTCTTGACCGAACTTAATCCTCTTTTGGTTAACTTTTTACAATTTTTAACCTTAAGAAAAAATACTCTGATGAAAGTTTAATATCAATGCTGGTCATAGTCAGTCCTGGACGTTTGTAACAATGATGAAAATCTTTTTTTTTATGTACATATTGTAGCGATTGCTCGATGGTTGTAAAATTAAAAAATATTAAATAAATAAATTCCTTTCGAGCATAGAGTTCTTACATTCCAATATTTTAATAAATAATAATTTTATCGTTTTTTTGTTTATTTTATATTCAAAATAGTTTACTAGTTAAAGTTATAGAAAAATGTATATGTAAATCTATAAAGAGTTTTTTGTATTCTTCTTTGTCTAACGCGTCAATATTAAATGGTCATTTTATTTTTGCTATATCTTCTCTTCATTAACTTTAAGTATGCCTTATCTAACACTCTTGAGCCCAATTTCGAGGTATTAATACATTTATATCTAAGTAGATAAAATAATTACAATAAACAAAAGGGAACATTTATTTTGACTCCGCTACTGTTGACGTTTATTAGATATATAGATATATAATTAATGGAATAAATAATCATGACTACATTTAATATTATTAAATCCATATAAGTACTAAACACCGCCATAAAGCAACGATTCGAATCTTATATCACGTTTAGGGATATTAGGAAATTGATTAGTTTTTTTATATATAATTTGCCAGTGGTGATCTGGGATTCCATAATATTGCTGGTTTTAAAAGGTATGTTCATATATTATATGAGCTATATAACGAACATTAGAGTTTCCTTACGTGTAAATTTTTAAAATGAAGAAGTGGAAAAGAAACAGTTATCTACATAGGTTATTGTTTGGCGAAGTTGAAGTAGCTATGGGATTGTTCAGATTCCCTATGTCTTGGAATAAATATCTATAACCAACAGATCTACATCAGACTTATTATTTTTTTATTTTTTATTACTTGAGTATTTTTTGGAATTTTTTACTAAAATAGTCACTTTTGCTTACTGGAATAGTTTTAGTTGTATCATTGGTGTATATACATACATAAAGTAAATTTGTATTTTGTTAAGATAAAATCAATAGTTATACAACAACAACTTCCATTGATAAAAAAGGTCAAAATGATCAAACTATAAAGATATCCAATATCACGGCGCAGTAAAACAATATAATTATTTATTAAAGTTAATATCATATAATTATTATTTTCTCTGGTTTTGCCTCTTTCACTATAATTAAAATTCATGAACACAAAATTATTCTTTGAACTCTGAAATTGTCAAATTTTCTTGTGCAAACTCTATAAGAAACCAACTCTATAGTAGTATAATAAAGTACCTATGCGTATGTCTGCTTATTTGCTAGAGCAATATATATACAATGTACATTTCTTAGGCTTGGGTAATATAAAATAAGAATATTGGATATAGTAAATAAACCTACCTTAGAGAATAAAAAAAAATCAAAAGAAATTAAAGGTAGCTTAACACTAAAGATGACGCGAATAAAGTCGCGGTTATCAGTACTTTTTATATATTTCAAATATCGTGTCATAATGAATTACTATAAAAATTGCTGGAATTAATTTATTAGCAGATAATCTACGAGATTTTTTGTCTAAGTCTTATTCTGTTAGAAAGCCTTATTTACCGTTGAACTGAAAAAGTCTTCAGAACTATAATAATAGTAGAAAAAATTAACTTTTTTTGGTGAATGTTTTTAGCCAATCAGTAAAAAAATATCATTAACAGATGAGATACTTGTACTTCTATTACCAACAAAAATAAATAAAACCTCACGAAAACAAATTAAAATAAACTTTAAAAGGATATATAATACTTTAGTTACTTAATAACTCAATGTAAAAACAATCAAGAAACCGCTGTAGGCTAAAAAGAAATTGGGTGTCCCTAATGGGCTTTTACGCGAGTTAGAATTAACTTTAACATTTTTATTATTTCAATAAACTTTTTAGAATTAGCCGCTCAACGTAAAAAAATGTTTTATAATGATATAGAAAGGTAAGGTAATATTAAAGCAAAATATAACTATTTATGATATTTGTAGTTTAATGCTCAATGCTAATAAATAAACCAATTACTCTATTTTAAAGCCACGTAGTTTTATATACGTATATTTATATGTAATTTAAGTTTATTTTTAATATAGAAATTTGTAATACGCGCATTTAAATTTTGAAAGTAGTCTTAACGCCTTATTATCTAAATAAGCAGACTTGTCAGACGTACGTTGTCCTGTGCTGTGTCTCTGTCTGAATAGAGAATTGAAGGTGAACACACTGAATTGAAAATTCAGAGTGTTGTTCAGGTTCATTTTTCTTCATACTCTATTTATATGCAGGTTTTATATCGATATTTAACTCTTTACACATCATGCATTAAAAATATCGATATAATTCCAGAGAAAACTGATGGGTTCATGACCTTTAGATCACAAGCTTTCAACGTTCAACTACAGTCTACCATTTACCACAAAAGTGTGCCAAAATAAAAATAAGTCGAAAGGAAGATAAAACACTATAATGTCATAAATTATCAAGTAAATATTACATTATTTATTTATATCTTTATTGTATATTCAGTAGACCACACTCATTTCTTACCGAGGTGTCGTAAATGGCGACTAAGGTAAGTTGACCTACCGTGTGGTACCCGGTTGAGTAGAATAGACCACTTCTACGGAGGTGTTGCAAAAGGCGACTAAGGTAAGTTGACGTCAAGCATGCGGCCGGTCGTAAAATACCTAGCCAAATCATGTGATAACATGTTTATAAGATGTTGTGCTGACCTCGCTTGGAGTGGGATAAGGGCAGGAGAATGATAATGATTTTTGTTTAATAAGTAGATGAATAAAGATGCTACTAATATATAATTACTTGAGACAAATATTTTCTAGTCTGTGATTGAGATGCAGATAGAGAAGGAGATATTTACGTACACGTCGCTTTTGTATTTTATATACTTTCTTAAACGATTAAGCTACTTTTGCGACAAAGAATGAAAATCTGTACCACTCAGTCTTTTTCTAGCTTGACGGCTGTTCCTACGGGAAATCATTGAATTCTAGATTTAGTCAAAGTAAATAGAGAAGTTAACTTGGAAGTTAAACGGTAATGCATATAAGGCTGTATTACGTTATATTTTAATGCAAAGAAGCTTTTCTGAAGCAAATATTTTTCCCGTCCCTGACACGATTTTCTTGACAATAGGATAGAAACAAAAGCAAAAGTAAGTTAAGGCTTGACTTATAGAGACAAAACCAGTTTGTAACCATATTTTATGTGGTTATATATTTTATACAACATAAGGTTTTCCTGTTGTCGCTGTTGTTGTACTTTATTAATAATCTTACTTTCCCTAAATACTCCTCACTGACTTATTCGAGATCATTTAGTTTTCAAGGTGTTAAGCTGTGGAATGATTTATCAGTATCAATCCGCAAATCCCTTTTCCTTTCGGTATTTAAATTACAGACTAGAAAATATTTATCTTAAGTAATGATATATTAGTAACATCTTTTCATTTATTTATTTTGCCAAAATTAATTAATAGATTAAATAGTGAAATTTATATAAACCTTTTCTTTTTCTCTTTTCTCTATATTACTCGTATTCTCTTTCATCTTCAATTCTTGTCCTTTTCCTTCTTTTTATCAAAGGTTGGCTGGAAGAGATCCCTTTTAGGGATAATTCTGTTTTATGCATGTGCTTTTTTACTTTTTATTTCTCTTTTCTAAATATATGTATAAAAAGAAATATATAATTGAAAATATATGATTCATATATAAGAAAGCAATGAAGTAATAACTTTATCACCTAATACAAGAATCAAGATTTGTAATAAGAATCAACATAACAAAACCATTCATTGCTGGATACCTGTCATGTAAATATAAACATTCCTTACACTAACTATTCAATGAGAACTCACAAATCGCACGCTTAGTATTAAAGTGACCGAATTCAAAATTAAGCTTCATTGAGTAAGATACATTGTAATCCTTATTTCAATACCATTTACGGCATCACATTACGAACTATTAAATTGGTTTCTTGCTCTATCAAGTTATGGGTCACCTTAAATCCCTACGAGTTTTGTAGACGCTACGCTTTATAGTAATTTGCCACAAACACCTTTTCTGAATTAGGTCACTTTAATACTAAGCGTACGAAATGAATCCTTTCAAAATATTTCATTTACGAAGGTAAGAAAAATTAAGAGCAACGCTGGAGCAAGTGACGATGATTATAATTAACAATTAGTATTATGATGATAATTTTGCTGTTTTAATTTTTGCGAGAAATTCCGAGATAACAAACCACCTTTAAGATTTCTTGTTAATTTGCAGCGAGAGCGGCGGTTTTGATAAATTAAAAGGATTTTTTCTTCGCTATATGAGAATATCTTTACATTTTGCGTAAACTTTTTAGTGCTAAACGATATTCAGTACGATATTATAATGTGTTGACGTTATTTTAATTATTATTACTGAGCGTAAGCTTCTACATTAAAGTTTATAGTTTGCTTTATTAAAATCTTTTGAGTTTGCATAAAATCTAATCTCTAGATACTCAGATATCTATAATAGTATGAAGTGAAATAATTTCACTTCATGCTATTAAAGTTTTTGAATATTACTGTCTTACTGCCGGTGCTACTTTGAGTTTGAAATGGTAACCCACGGTAAGGGTGACAAACGGTTACTCATCATTCTCCTACCCTTATCCCACTCTAAGTGGGGTCGGCATAACATGTATATCGCTGCCATTCTCACAAAAGACAGGAGTCTTTCGTCAACTCTGGGCTACTCATTTATAATCATATCAAACTTCGCACAATCTATCCATTTCTTTTTAGGCTTCCTTCTAGTAACATATCCATCCATATTCATATTTAACACTCGTTTGGTCACATGATTTCCTTCCCTCCTAATTACATGTCTATCTTATTCTTTCACTTCTCGTCTATTCTACAATATAATAGGCGCCATTTTCAAAATATTTATATACGCATTTCGTATTTATTTCACTATTAATGTGACGTCATATTCACCTTAAAATTCTCATTTCATTGGCATGCACTCTTCTTACATCCGTCTCTTACATTCCCTAACATTCTGATCCATACAATACGACAAGTTTTATGACCGTTTTATAAATACCTTATAGGTACTTTATAAATTACTATTAACCTAATATTTCATAATCATCTAAATTGCCTTAATATGTTACGCTTAAACGACCCTTTCAAAAAACCTACAACATCTGCTCGTATCATTTTTCCTTACAACCCGTATAAAAGCGCGTTAGAATAACGGACAATTTGCTACGTCTCATATACATAATGTTCCTATCATAACTCCGTACATCTTCTGGTTTTTAAAATGACGTGTTTATAAATACTACATCAATACATAAATATTTGTATTAAAGTAAAACGCCTTCCCACTATTAAATAAAGAGGGAGAAAAAAGTAAGCGAAAAATTTGAATTTAATACAATCAGGAACTATCCAGAGCTATGCAGTATGCAGTATACTCACAATGTTTTACTTTGTGTCACAGGTTTACTTTAACCAAAATATATTGATTATTTCTTAATGATAAGGTTTCTTTATTTATTTTATAACTCCTGTCCTTAGATTGGATAAATGTTGTGTTTTTTATTAAATCTGGAAATAGTTTCTTAAAAAAGTTGTTATAGATTTCCATTAAATTTCGAATTTTTGTTAAAATAATTTAATTTTTATCTCGTATCTTTGAGATATTGGCTTCATTTTAAAAAAGAACTATGGAAATTTGTACTTTAAGTAAGGACGTAATAAGTTCTTTTTATCATAGTAGTAATAAATTTTCCAATCATAATATCTCCTCGTGCAAAATGTTAGATTACTCTCTCATGAGTCGCATTAGTAAATCATTCTTTGATGATAACAAATGACAATTAACCTCTAATATATCTAATATTGTTTAAAGTTTGCATATTAGCGTTATCTATGCATGCAAGTCATTTAACATCCATTTTCCTTCACTTGACATTGTACTAGTGGCTGCTTTAGATCTGTTATTGATTGGTTTTGTTTCACAAAACATCCTGTATTCGTATTCTTTTTAAATGGCGCCAAAAGAAAGTGAATGGGTACAAGAAGCTGAAAAACGGGCGGCGCAAAAAAAGACTCATGTTAGTTTTCCTCAATTAAAATACCCGTCTTTACGTGACGATGCTTTTCGAGACCCTATCCAATGGTTGAATGGCAAAATTATAGATGATGGAGCCGAAGGATATTGGAGAGTGCATGATAAATTGTACGATTTTACGGATTTCATTAAGAGACATCCTGGAGGTGAAGAATGGTTGGAATTAACTAAGGTGAGAATATATATGAATTACATTAAAATTAAATAAATGTAGGTATCTAGATATATTTGTAAATAATAAATAAGTATCAAATCAAATATAATGTTAATAATTATAAATATCAATTACTACGTACAATTTTAAATAAAGCATTGGTAAATAGAACCTGAATCAGAACTTTGATTGTAGATACCAAGTTCTTTTCAAATAAATTACAATACGAGTATGTTCCCAGTTAAAGAAATAATATTTACTAATATTATAATGAGAAAGTTTCTCTCTGCAACGCTTTCACGGCTTTATTTATATATTAGCACTAATAAATAAATTTTGTATGATTAAGGCTATGTAATATGATAAAGAAATCAAGTATTTTCGTGCGAAATAGTAATAACACTATTTCTCTGTGCTAGAAAAAGACATTAATTATTTTTATATATTTTTATTGTAGATATCGGATAATAAATGTAATTGTTGATTATAACTATCATTAATAATCAACAATAACGAGTATTTTTAATATAGTTAATGTAATAGATTTTATTATTGATATGATTGATTGAGCTCTTTAACTGCTGTATTTTTTGCACTTTTACTGCAACTATGCTCTGATAGCCCAGCAATGCAACGGCGTGATTTTATCGATATGCCACAGGTTCCCGTTTGCCCAATCCCGGGCAGGCATCAATGAATTTTCTTTAGTCTTAGCTGTGATCTGTCAGTCCGAAAAAGGAGATTAGGCCTTTGCCCAGCAGTGGGAAAATAGGAGGCTGTTAGTTTACTTAACGTTTAAAGCTGAATAAAGGACCTCAATCTATGAAATCATTCACCAACCAACCAATTAGCAAAATCTAGGTGAAAATGAGGTGTTCACTTTTTTCGTTATCCATAAAATATATATAAAATAAATATATAAAAGATTGAAATAAATTCGTATTTTATTTTACCGTAGGGAACGGATATAACAGAGGCTTTCGAATCGCACCACATAAGCCCTACAACAGAGAAAATGTTAAATAAATTTTATGTACGGGACGCAAAAAAACCGCGTAATTCGCCATTCACGTTTCACGAGGACGGCTTTTATAGAACGCTGAAAAGGGCGGTATATGAGGAACTGAAGAAAATTCCAAAAGACGCTTCTTCAACTGGAGAACGAATTACTGACGGTCTATTTACAACGCTTCTGTGTAGTTCTACGTTAGCTTGCTGGTTTGATAACTTTTGGATGGCGACGTTTTGGTATATTGTAGCGTCTTTAAGCCTAGCGATGTTGACTGTGACATGCCACAATTTTATACACCGACGGACTAATTGGAGAATGTATCTATTCAACATGAGCATGTGGTCATACAGGTACACACTTTTATGTAAAATATATTACTCATCATAAATTAGCCGTGTGGTATGCGGCTGAGTAGAATAGACCATCCACAATTCTTACCGAGGTGTCGTAAAAGGCGACTAAGATAAGTCGACCCGCCGTGTGGTATCCGGCTGAGTAGAATAGACCACCCCCATTTCTTACCGAGGTGTCGTAAAAGGCGACTAAGGTAAGTCGTACGCGCTGAATATTATCCGGTTCAGTAGAATAGACCTTTTTTCTTATCGAGATGTCGTATAAGATGACTAAGGTAAGTTGACGTCAGGCAGGCGGCTGGTCGTAAAATACGTAGCCAAATCATGTGTCAACATGTTTATAATATGTTGTGCCGAACCCTCTTTAAGTGGGATAAGGGTAGGAGAATCATGATGTATTTTTAATGAATGCCATATTAATACAAAATATACTATGCATTAATCGCTTTTCTTACATTGCAGTATTATTTAATATAACATTAAAGTTGGCAAATGTTGCTTGTTAACTACTAGCCATCGCTCTAATTAGCGATAATAAAAAACAAAATATTAATATATTTATTTTGTGTATACATAACTTAATACCATACATTTTAATTATTAGTAAAAATAAACTCCAATATTTATATAATCTCCAATAAACTCCAATAAAAATGTATATGCACATTTTAATTATTTTATTTCAGAGATTTCAGAGTATCACATGTTCTTTCTCATCACCTTCATACGAACACGCTAAATGATTTGGAAATAAGTTCGCTCGAACCATTTCTTTTCTACAACCCTCGAAAAGATAAACCATTGCACGCAAGATTTGGATTCGTTACTGAGTTTTTCTTTTTCCCGTTTGCTTTTTTGTTTAGCTTCGGTAAAAGGTAAGCAAAAACAACGTTCTAAAATTTATCTACTATTAATATATTGTAGGTTAGAGATATAATTTATATTAAAAATAAAGAGCTCTTGTATGTAAATGAGGTTTATTTTTTATTGTTATAACTTATTTAAACAGGTTTTCGGATAATTTATAATGTTATGTATAAAAATTCACGATAGAACTAATTTTCTATGATACATGTTTTTATAAGAAAATCTATTTAATACTAATTGTGAGAAGGACAATCCGTTCTCAAACCTTATACATAGATGAATAATAAGGGCACGTACCACAAAACACTCCCACCACCACAATACACAAGGACTGCATACATTTATTACGACAATTTCAACGATCGGTTCGCTCCGTAACCGAAGCATCATAAGGAGATAGGCTCCACGACATAATCGCGAGGTATTGACACAGCATTAAATTGATTTTCTTTAAAAACTCTGATTAAAACAAAATAATTCTATCATTACTTTTGTACTATGGAATTACGCAATGCCTTCTGTAAATTGCGTTATAAATCAAACATATTTTTATAATAAATTATTCCTTTTTCCAGATTTGTAAGCATATTTGTTCGCCAAGGCTTTTTTAAAACGCATTACGGTTGGCATGATGCCATTGGCTTCTTGTTGCCCCTTTGTATGTGGTTCACAAGTGGCAGCTCTGTTTCCCACGTACTATATACATGGTTTTGGATCAACTGTACCGGTAGTTTGATCTTTTTCCTCATCGCGGTCAATGCAGCCCATCATCATCCTGACGCTATCAAAGACGGCGACCAACCCAGGTAACGATACAAATATTTGTAAATCTATAGGTATTAATATTATAACTACTGGCCCGTTGTTGCAGCGGGTAGTGACCCTTCGAGTCTGGGTGTATATTTGTGTTTAAGTATGTATTTAAAAATTATATAAGTATATATTCAACAGTTGTCTGTCACCCATAACACAAGTTTTAAGTTACTTACTTTGGGGACGGACGATTGAATGTGTCAGTGTCCCATATATTTATTTATTATTATTATTATTAAATACGAAAGTCTGTCTATCTGTTACTCATTTACAGCTAATCCGTTAAAACAATAAATCCGTTAAAGCTTACATACTGGGCCCACAAATACGACATCAAAAATCCCGATTTTTATAGTATAGTGTATTCTTAATTTAAGTAAACCTTTGTTACAGAAAAGTCTAATATGAATTTTATTAAGATATAGAAGCGAAAACTTAAGCCCAAAAATTATTTGTCCACTTGTTAAAGGTCTACTGATTGAGTTACAGCGCTAGAATCACAAGCTTATTTTGACCGCTCGTTTCTATTACTTACTTACATTTTACTTATGTACGCACCAATTTTTTAAAAAGCTTTTATTTAACTTGCCGTGTATGTACCTATCTGCTCTTTTGTCAACCGATGGACATCCATTGCCGGACATAGGTTTCTTCACGGGATCGCCATCTATCTCGCTGTGTATGTATATGAACGTGGATGGTCGCAAAAAGCTTTTATTAAGTTTAATTTAAGTTTCAGTTTTCAAAATGAACATTTTGCTATGGTCCCAATATTTTTATATTACAGAAGTGCTACTCCAGATTGGGGTGAACATCAAGTAGAAGCTCTTCTCGATCGAAAGGACATAAACGGAAATACTTTTGCTGTAATGACACTGTTCGGCGATCACGCACTGCATCATATGTTCCCAACCGTCGATCACACCGTTTTAAAATATCTACATCCAGTGTTCCTTAAAATATGTGATCAATACCAAGCAAACTATAGAGCTTCAACACAATTTCAGTTGGTTCTCGGACAGATAAGAGAATGCATGCGAACAGATTTTAAAACTAGCGATAGCAAATAATGAAATGTTCTTAAAATTGGAAGCGAATTTGTAGAATTTTAATTTTATCGTACATTATTTTCGTAAAATCTTTATAGTTTCTCAAAATTTCAAATTCAATAAATGATATTGTCATTAAACAAATAATACTTTATTTTTTTTAAACTGCTTTACTACACAACAAATACCATATGACATGTTGCAAAGAAAAACATAAGCTAACACCGACCGACAAGCTTACCCGAGACACCAGGTTTCAGAGCCAGTTTTATTTATAACAAAGATACGTTCTCTCGTTTTTAAGATTTATGTTTTCTTTGTATTTAAGATTTACATCCAAGGTCATTCGACGAATAAAGTTCAATTAATGCACACTATTTATGTTACTGTTTTTGGGATGGGATATTTATGTTACTATTTTTCTAACATAAAGCAATGTTAATTTTGATCACAATATTTTTGTTTTTAATATTAAATTATGTCTTGTGAATAAGTGAGAACCAAAGCAGTATTTACATCGTCAATGGATTTTGTAACTTACACAAAATCATTACATAGTCACAAAATCATCATGAACATCGTCAATAGATTTTGTTATTTACTTTAACAGCATTCGAATTTTCGAATTTGAGTGCAATATAATTTTCAGAAATTGCCAAAACAGTTCATTTCTTACCAGCTGTATAAAGTATGTCCATTGGTAAATTATTTACGAAGATAAGAAATATCAAGTGACCTATTATTATCGTAGTTTAAAAGTCATATTTATACTTCGCAATTATTTTCGTTTAGTTCACATTATTTTATCATTGGCATTAGAACTAGTAGCAGCTGTAGTATTTTTTTTACAAAACATAACAAAGATAAGCTTGTCGAAATGGCGCCAAAAGATTCGGAATGGATTCTACAAGCTGAAAATCGTGCCGCACAAAAGAAGACTCATGTTAGTTTTCCACAATTAAAATATCCATCTTTACGCGATGGTGGCTTTAAAGATCCTGTCCAATGGCTCGCCGGGAAATCGATGGATGACGGCGCTGAAGGATATTGGAGGGTGCATGATAAATTATACGATTTAAAAGATTTCATGAAAAAACATCCCGGTGGTGAGGAATGGTTAGAATTAACCGAGGTAAGCAAGAAGATAACGAAATAACTGAATATACATATTTCAATTAATCTGACAGTGATTTAAAATACATCTAGCCTTTGGTTCTAGTCGTATCTATAACAAGCTGTGCCAGCAGCTTTGCCCTCATGGAAATCAGTGTGTGAGTTAATTATAAGAGATTTTTGAATAACTTTTACCATTTACTTAGCGCACGCAAAGACAGCTTTAAATTTTGCCGTTTTCTCAATATTTTTTAATTGCAGCTCTTCTACTATTCATCATGTTATATAGTCTATAGTCTTCCTCGATAAATGGGATACATTACACTCAAAGAATTTGAATGTTAGAATCAAATCGGTCCAGTATTTCCTGAGATAAGCGCGTTCAAACAATCAAACAAATAAATCTATGTAATATATTAGAATTTATACATATAGAAAATACTATTTACAATATACATTACTAATACGACGAGTTTTAAATAGAAAAATCATTTAGAAATGATAACATATTTCATAAATTGTCTTTAAATTGTCATAGGGGACGGATATAACCGAAGCCTTTGAAACGCACCATTTAAACCCTTCAGTAGAGAAACTGCTAAGTAAATTTTATATAAGGGACGCAAAAACACCTCGGAATTCTCCATTTACATTTCACGAAGACGGCTTCTATAAAACGCTGAAAAGAGCGGTTTACGAGGAATTAAAGAAAATTCCAAGAGAGGTTTCTTCGACAGCTGAACGAATAACTGACGGAATATTTATGATGCTTTTATGTAGTTCTACGTTGGCTTGCTGGTTTGATAACTACTTGATGGCAACTTTTTGGTACATTATGGCTTCATTAAGCTTAGCTACATTAACTGTAACAAGCCATAACTTTATTCACCGTCGAACAAATTGGAGAATGTACCTTTTTAACATGAGCTTGTGGTCTTATAGGTAAGGACTCATTAATAATATGTCAATATTAGCATTATTCTTAAATATGCATTTAGCAATAATATGTTCATAACACACTATTTCTCTGTAATACATTGTTTATTTAAATACATACATATGTTATTATTCTAAGCACCCATCATTGATAGTGTGGATTTTTTACTCAAACAGTGATAGTTAATACCTACCGTCGTTATGGTTTTAATTTATATAATGTATAACATTGGCATAGTGCTATAGTACTCCTATAAATCAGCTCTCGGATACAAGGAGAAGGCTTTTTTTATCGTACCTTAATATCAAGCGTAGTAGCTTGTGTTATCCTTCTTTTTTATTGTTATTTTTATTTATTGTATTTATTTTTATTATTATTATATTTTTATTATATTATTATTTATATTTATTTTTATTTACTACAGCGTGAAGTGTTGTGGTATGTATGGTAGTAGTACTTCAATAAAGTATAATCACATTTTTCGAAGAACCAAATGACATGTTCGTGCTTCATGCTTGACGTAATACCTCAGTGAATGACCGAGATGAACAGTAATGAAGAAACTGTGACTATCAGTTTGTGACTGAGACTGTGACCATTGTTCTACTTTGATTAGACTATGACAATATTATCTTGTTTTTTCTTCTTTGTGAGCCATTTGAAAGTAGTCTACCTTAGTATCTACAGATAAACACTTTTTTGTCATGGTAAAACAAAATAAAAATTTGTTTATGCTTAATCCATTAAACGTTTTATTTATTTTCTTTCAGAGATTTTAGAGTAGTACATGCACTTTCTCATCATCTTTATACAAATACATTAAATGATTTAGAACTAAGTTCAATTGAACCACTACTTGTTTTCAAGCCTCGAAAAAATAAACCACTGTTGGCAAAATTTGGATTTCTGACCGAGTGGTTTGTTTTTCCTTTCTTTTTCCTGGCTAATTTCGCTAAAAGGTAAGTAAGATATTTAAATTTTATTATTTGCAAATATATTATAGTGTGCTCCACTCAAGTACGCATTTTGGAGATTTTTTGTAGTCAATTAAACTTTTCTATAAAGGCATCTGTTTTTGTGTATTTGATTTACTATATAGATTAGGTTTACTATATTTTAATATAGTTCTTCAGTTTATTTCTTATTTCAGATTTATTAGCATATTCGTCCGCGAAGGATATCTAAAAGCGCATTGCAGTTGGCATGATGTCATTGGTTTTTTGTTACCCCTTTTCATGTGGTTTGCAAGTGGCAGATCTGTTTCGTACGTAATATATACGTGGCTGTGGATCAACTGTACTGGTAGTTTGATCTTTTTCCTCATTGCGGTTAATGCTGCCCATCATCATCCTGATGCTATTAAAGACGGCGATCAACCTCGGTAAGACTTTATTTATAAATACAAAATGAACCTCTATTTCCCTTGATCTTCGCATAAAACGCGAACAGATTGCACAAATTCACAATTTTTTTGTGTTTATTATTCATCATCCTCCTGCCCTTATCCCACTCTAAGTGGGGTTGGAAGATCGTGCTAGAAACATGATTTGGCTACGTATATTATTGACTGATGTCAACTTATCTTACACCTTCTACTACACCTCGGTTAGAATTGAGGGTGGTCTATTCTACTCAGCCAGATATCACATGGTGGGTCGACTTACCTTAGTCGCCTTTTACGACACTACTAAAATAAATAAAATATGTATGGTCATAAAATATGTATGGTCATAAAATACGTAGCCAAATCATGTGACGAAATGTTTATACCATGTCTCGCCGACCCCACTTAAAGTGGGATAAGGGGCGGATAATGATAGTTACATTAATTGACTTCTATATTTTGACTGGTTCATTGGCGCAGTTGGTAGTGACCCTGCCTTGAGCTCCGCGGGTACTGAGTTCGATTCCGCATTTTCCATAAAAAGAATTTGTTGGTTCTTAGAGCCTGGGTGTATTGTATTTAAAAATTATATAAGTATATATTCACCAGTTGTCACTTACCTATAACACAAGTATTAATTTACTTACTTTGGGGACGGACGACCGTGTGTGTAAGTGTCCCATATATTAATTATTATTTATTCTGATTTACAGAAGTATGACTCCAGATTGGGGTGAACATCAAGTAGAGGCTCTTGTCGATCGAAAGGACATAAACGGGAATACATTTGCTGTAATGACACTGTTCGGTGAACACGCACTGCATCACATGTTCCCAACCGTCGATCACTCGATATTGAAACATTTACATCCAGTGTTCTATAAAATATGTGAACAATATCAAGCGAATTACAAAGCTTCCACACAATTTCAGTTGGTCGTCGGTCAGATAAGAGAATGCATGCGAACAGAGTTTAAAACTATCGAGAGCAAATAACTGAGTATTCTTGTACCTATATAAAAATAATTTTAAATTTAATCGCTTGAAATTATTAAAATTATACTTCTTAAAAATATTTAATCTGGTTCGGCTTGTATTTAAAGTATATTTCACTAGATCTTAGACGTAAATTTTAACGGTCAGATACTTTTGCATTTATCTTTAATATTTAAATGAGTTAATCTTGTATGTATATAAAAAAAAAATTATCTCGGAAACAGCTCCAACGATTTTCCTGAAATTCGGCATGTAGGGGGTGTTGAGGGAGAAAAATCGATTTAGTGAGGTTTTATTTAAAAAAAAACTCGTTTTATTCCTGTTCTTGGGCATTAAAAAATCGTAAAATCCAAAATTGAAAGCAAAGGATTTTTTATTTGTCAAACGTAAAGTTGCGGTAGCTGATGGGTAACGGACGAACCGAAAATGTTCAAAACACGGTTCGAATCCCACATGTCGTCGGCATCTTCCTTCTTTTTTTTTAAATGTTTTTTTTATATCTTTTAAAAATATTACGGAACAAGGCTCGGTCAACCAGGTACTAATATTAATATGGGTTGATTCTATTCTATGTAAGCTATATTACTATAATTAAGATAACTAGCTGATTACTTAATGTGATTTATAGACTTTTTACCCAGAAGGATCGAAGCTTTGCCGCAACATATTGCTAATGAACTAAAGCAGATTGCCAGATTTAAGAGTCTTCTCTCTCTCTCTCTCTGTCTTTGAAGATAATTGAAAGAATTGAAGAGGAGAAGAATTGAAGTGACGAGAAAGATTCTCTCTATAAGTAGAGTTATTTATATAAACAACGATATCCAAAAAATTATCATATTACACTATTTAAGATAGATGTTTAAAGTCATCAACCTGACTTATAATTATATTATGACGTTAGAATTATATTAAATAAATATAATAATAGCCAAGTAAAAATGGCATTGAGCCTATCGGAGGTCAAGAGGTAGAGAAAGACCCAAACTAAGATGGTGGACCAGTATGGTCAACACATTAAAATTGAATAGTTTAAAGGACCCGACAAACTATGACAAATCATCATAGCGCGACATAATTAGGAGAGCTGACCCTACCTAACGTGGGAACGAGCGAAGGGAAAGCAAATGAAATATAATAATAGCAACTAAATTTAAGAATAAATAAACTGATAATAGGTAATAAGTTTTTAATAAATGACCAATTATAACATTCATATTCTATACTTAATATTTAAACCTATTAGAAAATTAATAATGCCTACTTGTAAAATATTTTCGTATTTTTGAAATTCCCTAAGTCAGATAGTTTACCAAAAGTTTTTTAATATTTATAGAATATAGGGATAGTATATTAAGGTGTAGTATAGAACCAGTAAAAGCAAATAACCGAACATAAAATTTTGATATTGGAATTTTACGCGTACTTTCGAATTTATTGCTATGCAGCTCTATGCCATTGCAATAACTGTATATGGACGTATGAATTTTTATCGTTCAAGAAACATATTTATTTTATAATTTACTTAATGTTATTGATAGCAGAGATGGAGTAACCTCGTCTTAGACGATCTCATCAATTGTCGAATTTTCTTGACTGTGGAATCGAAGAAAAAGGAGAGTACGATGTAAGGATTAATGGTGGCACAATGGTGGTCGTTATATAAACATATGAGTCACATCGCGTTAAAATCGAGACACCTTTGTATAAGGTTAGACGTTTTGGCAGAGTTGCATCCAACGTGGTCACGATCTGACTCTGGTTGCGGTCACTCTTCCGAAACGTCAAATTTTATACAATGGTAACTCGATTTTAACGCGATGCAACCCATCCTATCCTACTATGATTGATGTGAAAGTCTGTGAGTATGGATGTATGTTTGCTACTCTTTCACGGCGAATCCGCGACCAATATCGACGAAATTACAATTATACCTTATGCACCGGAATAAATAATACGCTATAGAAATCCTATAAATTCTACAGGAATAGGATGATACTAAATAGCTCATCTATTATCGACCTATTTATTTATTTTATTTATTATGACAAGCCAATAGCATTGTACACATACTTACTTAATACACTTTTTCATACGGCAAGTTCTAGGTAAAACACTTTTTAAGGCTAGTACAGCGTTATCGTAGGTAGTTAGGTACAAAAATGATTTATATAACTAAAAGGAGACAAATTAAATTATACTTACAGGAAAATTTTGATAAAAACTATTACTAAAACTTAACAACTTTATCAGGTGAGCAAGTTTATTCTTATATTTGAATAGATGGTCGTGGAAGATGTCTATATCATGGGAATTAAGTGCGTTATAAGTGTTCATAAGCCGGTTAAATGGACTATTTTGACCTATATTATTCCTTGATTTTGAGGTACCTACTGAAAGTTTTAAAGTTTTTACAAGAACGAGGAGCGTTACGTGGTACCAAAAAATTTAAACTACTATGACACAACAGACCACGCGAACGAAGTCGCGAGTAAAAGTTAGTATGTATATATGTATGAATTGCGAAAGTTTCAAATCTACGTTTGGGCTTCAATTAGCGAAACAGCATTGTTGGTAATGAACAGCAATGTTATGTAAGTATTTACCCGCCATCCAAATTAATTTTCATGGTTCAATAATTATCAAATGGATTTAGAAATCCCAGGCTTCAAAGTTACTATGGGACTCTATATTTACTATAAGCTGCTTGTGCCGGTAAATATGAATGGACGTTCAAAGACAGGATTACGGTTAGCTTATCGCGTATGATGGATATTTACTTTTACGATATATCTTGTTTTTTTATTTATTATTTTAAATACATGCTACTAAAAAGGTTTAACACAAATATTTTACTTCCTTTCATAGACATGGGTGTCTTAGTATTTCCATGCCATATTATCTTCCAGGGCTTGAATCCAAAACTTTCCTTGCGACTTAATGAAAATAATTTAGATTTAACTGATACAATTAAATATATAGTGATTCTTAGTTATTTAATTAATCAAGGGAAGGAAGTTAGAAATAATTATTTTTATCGTTATCTTGTCCTTATCCCACTCTAAGTGGGGTCGGCACAACATGTTATAAACATGAAGTCACATGATTTGGCTACGTATTTTACGACCAGCCGCGTGTCTGAGGTCAACTTACCTTAGTCTTTACGACACCTCGGTAAGAAAGAGGGTGGCCTATTCTACTCAGCTGGATACCACACGGTGGGTCAACTTACCTTAGTCGCCTTTTACGACACCTCGGTAAGAAATGAGGGTGGTCTATTCTACTCAGCCGGATACCACACGGTGGGTCGACTTACCTTAGTCGTCTTTAACGACAACTCGATAAGAAATGAAAGTAGTGTATTCTACTCAGCCGGATACAACACATAGATTATCCCCTCATCCTTTATTTAAAAAAAAGGTTTTAACATATAATATATGTGGCGTTAAATTTATGATTGGAGTTAAAATTCTTTGCGAAGGTTACGCTTGATGTTTTATTAAAAATTTCCTGCCAAAGCTTATTTTCAATCTCATATTTTCATATTCAATCGCATAAGAAATGTATTTTAGCTTCCTCAAATTTCAATAAGAAAATCCATTTTCCCACATTATCCATTATAACATGGAAGTACTCATTTTATACGATTTACGGAATTACGTTACCGATGCACTCGTCTGGGCTCTTTAAAAGCTTTCTTTCCCACAAAGGTATTTATTTTGTAAAGCTTGTTCCGTAGCTACCTCATAAATGTCTTGTATTCAAAACTTGTTTTTAGAATTCAGACTAAGAATAGGGTATACAAATTAAAATAAAATACAGGTTACAAAATTGAAACTTAAACTTTGATTAAAAATTAATCTAAAATTACATTAAAACATTAAAAATTGCAGTAGCAATGAAATGTTTCGTACTAAAGCCAATATCGTTACCAGTTTTCAGTCCGTTCATGTATTGTCTCGTTTTTCTTCTATTATTTCTGGACAACCCCCCGGGTTGCACTCAAACAGGGTGTAGGACGATGAATTAATAGCACCACAACTATCTAAAACACTATTGATTTGCTTTAATGTCAGATAACAGGTTCTTATACTATTAGCGGTTCAAAATGGTTGCCTTACGATAGACGTAATTAAAAAAATAATATTTAATTATATCTTATGTTAATTATGTATGGTATTGTGTGCGTGTGTGTGAGAGAGAGAAAGAAGGAGGTAGACATTTTCAAACTAATCGCTTGGTTATATATATTCGAAATATCAGTACGCTAACACTTAGTAATCGAGGTATTAAGAAATAAAGAATAATATTTTTTGCCTTATTTTATCTAGTTTTATCCACAGTCGGAACATCAAATAATGTAAAGTCACGAAGTAATTGGACGTATTATCAAATTACGGTCACTTAAAATCAGTTTTACGTCAAAGGTCCTAATAACAAAAGCAATATATCAATTTGATAAACTATTTTTTATAAATATAATTTGTATTTATGAAAACAATTTTTTGTCATGGAAACTTAAGGACTTTTAACATTTAAAAATAAATCTCTTTTAGGGATTATAACTTTGTAAATATATCATCATTTTTGCTTATTTTTCGAATATATCTGATGCCGGCACCATATATCAATTGCAAGATTTTATTTTAAATTTATCATTTAAGAATTAAATAATATATAGAAACCGGCTATTCTCATTACCTCTCATCGTGCCTAGCGAGTGGCTAGTGGCTACACGCAGTTCCTGCCACTGTAACAGTACACTGAGCTCATGAATAAGGGCCCCGGATGGCTTGAAACTAGTCGGGCTCACCCGATGTATAATAGGCCGCGTATAGCCGGTTTCTATACATTAACTATGAAAACCACTCACGATAGTTTAAATATTTAAGAGTTCACAAACTTTCATGTAAAATATTTCGATATAACGTGGAGAATGTATAAGTTTAATGAAGCTACTAATGGACAAGAAACTCGACAAAGATCATTAAGATATTATTATAGAGAGACTATAGATAATCTTTCATCCTCTAGAGTGACTTTACCGAACAGTTTGCCGTCGCGTCACATGACTATGGGACGGACGCTTTTGTGACTCAGAATGAAGTACCTCCTTGATTTATTACCGACCCTCTTCAATGTTAGACAGACCAATAAAAACAGACTCCGATCTATCCTATGCTCAATGAGTTATTCTTAAAAGATTACTTATATAAGTTATTGGTAAATCGACTTCTAAATCTGTTTTACTTGAAGTTTTTTCCTTATGTAAATAAACTAAATTATTTACATAAGGAAATATGAAATATTTTTCTGTGTGAACGTCGTGAAGCGAACTCCAAGATAAAACTTGTCTCTAAAGTTGGGAGTAGGTTTTGGTTTTTCATTTGATTTTTTTTGCCATGTAAAATTGTAATTATAAATGCCATGTAAAAATGTAACATATTACAATAATAATTAAAGAAAGATAGAAAAAAGATTTTTATAACAACCAAAATTTAATTATGGAGCCTATTTCCTGATGATGGTTCGGTTGCGGGATGGAGATTTTCGTAGTGAATGTGTGTAGTGTGTTGTTGGTGGTGGTGTCTTGTAATACGTGCGGTAACTAATCTTGCATGTAGAAGGTATGAGAACGGATTTTGCTTCCTACACTTAGCATTCCATAGATTTTCTTAACAAACGCGGATTATAGCAAAATAATTCTATCATTGTAGATGGGCTTTTGTAGATGGGCTTATATTTAGTAACGAACTTAATAGCAAGCAAACTAAACATAGCTAGAGTAAGGGAGCTAAATGATATAAGATAGATGTAAGAGCTTAGTAAACTGAAGGAAAAAATAATGTTTAAAAAAACACCACAAAATACATTTTATTTAAAAATAGCACAAAGCCTTTGAAAAGAAAACTCACGTCAGCTTTCCACGACTAAAGTACCCATCATCGGAGATGAGTGCTTTAAAGATCCGATACAATAGCTTATGGGAAAAGTCATGGACGAAGGGTTACAGGGCTGTACGATGGTTTTAACGATTTCAATGAATATATAAAGCACTCCAGTAGCAGTTTGTTTAAAAAAATTATCAATCGATTTTAATTATAGATAACAAATGAATAGAAACATAAAAAACATAAAATTTAAGGGTCCGGTAAACAATGAAACTTTTAAAATGAACAATAATTTGTTCATAGAATAAAATTGATAATTTAGATGCCTGGTAAATAATTATAGTTTAAAATAGTCAAATATCTTGTCTGTTATATTTGTTGCTTCTATTATTTAGCTGTTTTATACTGTAATTAAACGTATGTAATGAAGATGAAGAATGGTGAATGATGCAACTGCAATGAAGTCATGTTTCGAGTTAGATATTTTAAATAGTATTCATCATTCTCTTACCCTTATCCTTCTCTAAGTGGGGTCGGCACAATATGTCTTCTTCTTCCATTCTTCATAATATTATACTAATTTAATAATGATTTCTAACAAATCATTCAACAATTGATTGATTGATTGATTTGTGACAAATCTGTAATTGTACAAATCATTTGTCTACCTCAGTCAATAGTCTAACTCAAATCAAACTAAAGTTTATTCAGTGTGTTTAAAATATAAGATTATGAATAACAACATAAACATATATCTTGGGTCCTACTGAGAAGTTAATATTACTGTAGCTTTATTGATATAAGTTATTATTATTTACTAATCTATGGTATATCCACAATAGAAGTACTTTATACAATCTATCCTTGAGGCTAATAAGCGACTTTATATCAATCTAAGCTGATAAATTAACTTATATCTAAGAACAGGTTCCTCTACATCTCTTCTTCGTTCTTATCATTCTTCTGCCCTTATTCCACACTAAGTGGAGTCGGCACAACATGTTATAAATATGCTACCACATGATTTAGCTAAGTATTTCACAACCGTCCGCCTGAATTATGTCAGCTTACCTTAGTCATATTTTATTTTATTTATTAGTAAGAAAGAGGGTAGTCTATTCTACTCAACCTGATACCACACGATGGGTTAATTTACCTTACTCGCCTTTTACTGAACCTCGATAAGAAATGAAGTGGTATATTCTACTCAGCTGGATACCACACGGCTAATACATTACATTACTACATCTTGTCTTGGTCTTTCTTACTTAAAAATATCAAATGATAATGAAAATTTTCTTACATTTAATATGATTCTAACAATGAAATGAAAGTATTACGAAGCGAAAGTAAACTTACATTTGTGCTAAAAGCCTGTGTCGCGAACAAGAATTACGAGAATTTATATGAGTTCCTGGAAAGTATGATAAATTTGTATCCGCAGGGAGGTTTCTAAAAAATAAATCGTGCGACCAAAAACATTTGTCCTAAGTTGTTGTTACGGCTTTTATTTTTAAGAAATGAAATAAAACAGATGTGAAAATAAATTTTGTTTTCAAATTACATCTTCTAATAATAGTTATTTAAAGAATTAATATATTTGTACTCTTTTAATATTTAGTGGAACTCTTTTACATGTCTCAATCAATTTATTTGTGAGGTAGGTACTTTACATTATTTGTGTGTCATCTGTGCGGGTAATCTTTTTGTAAAAAGTTAGTTTGTACTCGCCCTCTTGCCAATAAACCAGCCGACAAGATCATACGTGTTTCCTTGCCTTTCCTCGAATATCATATTGGCGACGAGTAAATACTATAAAATAGGCGTGAATACTAAAAGTGAAGTTAAACGTTAGACGCGGACTGTAAATATTAAACTTGTGTGGAAAAAAAAAATGTCGGTCGGTTTAAAATAGGTGTGTTCGACATTGTGAAGGACAATTGGGATTTGTACATAGACAGACTAGAACAATATTTCATCGCGAACGACGTCAAACCGGCGTTAAAAGTAGCTACGCTAATTACGGTTGTAGGCAGTGAAGCGTACGAACTCATGGTGAATTTGTGCACACCGATTAAACCGTCTAAAAAAACATTTGAAGAACTAGTTTGCATTATGAAAGAACACTTACAACCTAAACCGAGTTTACTGGCAGAACGCTTCAAATTTAGAAAGTGTTTTCAAAACCGTGAGGAAAGTGTCGCGGATTACATAACGGAGCTAAAAAAGATGTCCATAAATTGTAGATTTTCACCAGAAAATTTAAAGGAAAACTTAAGAGATCAATTCGTGTGCGGCTTGGTGAACCGATGACCGTGATAATGTAAAGTACCTACATCACATTATTGAAATGAAATTTTTTATTGCCTTAACGTAGTCTGGAAGCTTGTAAACCTTATGGAATCTAAAATATACAGAAACCTTAAAATGTAAAAATTACGAATATATTCAATAACATTTTTAACTATTATACAACAAATATTTCATTTACCGCCGCGTTATTTCTATTTAGCTGGTTTTTGCTGTGCTAGGTTTTCTATATAAAAGATAGATAGTAGCAAAAGGCGCCTGTAAATGGAATTAGGCGTTAACCACGCAGTGAGCCTACGCGTCGTTAGAAATAATTGACCAAAATCTTCAGAATAGCCCATAACATAGCTCGTGGCTTAGTAAGGTAGGGTACATGTTCAAAGACAAACACTAATTTAACACTTTAACGCTTTCTTCATATCATCGTCCTCTTTCCCTTATCCCACTCTAAGTGGGGTCGGCACAACATGTTATAAACATTGTATTTGGCTAACCTGACGTTAACTTACCTTAGTCCTATTTTACGACATCTCGGTAAAAAAGAGGGTTGTCTATTCTACTCGACTGGATACCACACTGCGGGTCGACTTACCTTAGTCGCCTTAGTTTACTACACCTGGGTATGAAATGAGGGTGGTCTATTCTCCTCAGCTGGATACCACGCGGCGGTCGAACTTACCTTTGGCGCCTTTTACGACACCTCGGTAAAAAGTGAGTGTGGTCTATTCTACTCAGCTTATACGCCATATGACGCCATTTAGAATAATTTAAAAAAAAACACTGCTGAGAGGCGTTCATACATAACATACAAAAATATAGGTTTGTAAAATTGCTTGGCTTTCAGATTTCAAATGTACAAAGTACGAAGTTTGAAGTCAATGTCTTGACATGTACGTAAAATATGAGTTCTATGCGAACGTGGGTGTCCCCGTGAAATAAACGCCCGTGTTAGGAAAAAGCTTTTAGAGAGCTTAGACGGTTGCATGGCTTACTCTTTGAATCGGTTTATATTTGTATAACATTGCATTGTACTCAGTGCTATATATTGTTTTATCTTTAACGCTTTGCATTCGCGTTTACACTCAAAATGTGAAATTCGCTTATGTTGTACTCATGAATTCCGCTTCTTACAACTAACAAATTTTTTATCATTTATATTTACTATTTTAATGAAGGAAGGTTTGATAGGCATTGTACTCGTAAGTTAACAAATCTTCAGTAATTAAATTCCTTTCGCACATACACACACACACACACGCACACACATACTCTCATGTTCGCACTCACACACACGCTCGCCCTTATACACACACTCGCAGCCATACACTCGTTTGTACCCACACACACGCTCGCACTCATACACACAAACGATGACACTTCTAATTCATTCGTTCATTGTTTTAGTATGTTTTTTATATATTTGTGCATTTTTACATTGTTAGTGTATTTCTCTGATGATGTTTGAAGGTCTTTTCTAAAAAAAGCTGATATTTTGACAATTAAGAAATCTTTAATCTTTAAAAATATATATTTATTTTAATAAGTTAGAATAACGTTTTAGATTAAGGTTGAATAATCAGTGCACTCACAGTGTGTGCAATAAACAAAAAACTCATTAGGAGAAAATTTCTGTACCGTAATATTGTATCAAAATCGAATTGGCTGTTTTCCTGGCCATAAATTTGAAATAGCTTTCTACCTACGAAACTGGATTGATTCATCACCATCCGATTCAAAGGGAATCGATACATTTTATCGCGACGTGTCTACTGACGTTACGGTTTTATTTGCAAAAGAGTTAATAAAATTTTTAGTTACAAAAATACAAACTAAAACTACTGCAAAAACTATACATATTCAATGCCTCAGACATTAAAGATACACAGGCCAGTTCAAATTCAAATTCAAATTCAAAAAATACTTTATATAAGTAAACTTGTAAACAAGTGCTTTTGAAATATGTTTTTCCGCATTTGACGAAATATTAAGATTTAACCATGATGTGATTGTATACTATGTATGTTTAAGAATGACAATAAAATATTTTTATTGAATAATAAATATTTTTTACAGTGGCAACACAATGATTGGGTAAAGTCTGTCACATACTATAAGCATTAAAGGTTATTGAACAGTCATAACATACCACATCATCCCCCTGCCCTTTTCCCACTCTAAGTGGAGTCGGCATGTAAACATGCTGTCACATGATTTGGCCGCGTTTTTACGACCGGCTGCCTGATGCTGTCAACTTTCTTTAGAGGCCTTTTACAACACCTCGGTAAGAAATGAGGTTGGTCTATTCTACTCAGCCGGATACCACACGGCGGGTCGACTTACCTTTGTCGCTTTTTACGACACCTCGGTAAGAAATGAGGGTGGTCTATTCTACTCAGCCGGATACCACACGGCTAGTCTTAACATACTACCTTAATAGCTAAACAATATAAGACTACCTTCCGGTCTCTTATAATGAAAGAAACGACTATTGTCTGAATTGTATATTTAATAACTTTTTTTTATATGACTTTTATAAGACCAAATATCATTTTCGTAGGACCTTAACGCAACTAAAATTTTATTATATGATCTGTAATAACGTTATCATATTAAATCAATAAAATAAATACAGATAACGTAAAAAAATATGTCTGCCCAAAGAGACAGTTTATATTTTTCGGATGGCTGTTCGTATTGCGGTAAAGACACAGACTAAATGAACAAGCGTATTTACTTAAACAACATCTACTATATTATATATTACACATGCAGACTTGTTCACAAGTGACACATAAGAATCATTATTCTACTAACTGGAATTCCTTTGAATGGTCACAAACTTTGATAAGGGAAAATACCTACTTCGAGAGACGATACTTAAGGAAAACATATAAATCATTACGATGAATATAAGACGCGTAATAAACAAGTGAAGTGCAGTGTATGGCATACATTAAGGACAGTACAGCTGTTTTATTTAGTAGAATAATATTGTAACCCGTAAATAATGGAAAAGGTAACAAATTTTTTAACACTATTATTATGTAAATTCATTGCTAATATGAAGATTTACTTATGTCATGTTCTTCACTCTAAGTAATAACATTTACTAAAGTTTTTATTCACGAATATTATATAAAAATGTTGATATACTAAAATATCTATGCTACGGCTACCGTCTTGGTCTTGATGATCAGAAACTTCCCATTAGAGGTGTGTGGCGAGAAATATGTACCCCATAAATTACTATATTATCGGACGAACTCCATTCTATACCGTTTGCTTGTGGTCACTTCATTATCTCTATCAATATGACTTGAAATCGAAATCATAAAACTTAGTCTATTATACTCTGTTTTAATATTATAAGTACTTTTATATTATTTTATGACATAAGTAATACTATGTTTTTAAAGAAATTTAAAATGTATGTAATTTGACTAATGACATGTTTTTTCAGATAACGACTATAATTGTCTTTACACTATTAGCATATCATGCAGAATGTGAGAAATGTCAAGGTTATAATGATTATAATAACGGAGTAAAAGAAGAAATAATTAACAATATACATCAGGCGTATCAATTAGCAATAGATTACAATTCAAATAATCTATTTTTTAGCCATACTACCGTTAAAAATGGATCATCAGTTATCAAATCGTCATTCGTAAGCCTTCGAACAGGCGAATTAAAATTTGTGAAAGGCATAGAAGGTGCATTCGCTAATACAGTCGATCAAAAAAATCATATAGTGTACCTCGGGGGAAAAGATGGAATATATACAGTGGATTTCAATGATAACTTTGCAAAACACGTTGAAGGCACCAGTCAGAATATTTGGCAAATGTTCTATAAGAACAATTTATATTTTAGTACCTATCCAGAAGAAGAAGTTTATGTATTTAAGAATGGGAAGACGCAGAGGATACCTCAATTACTTCATACCAAAGGAATGCTAGTAGCTCTTGATAATTCTGACAACATTTATTTTGCAAACTCATCAGGTCTTTTTGTTCATGATAAAGATTTTGAAATATCAAATGATTCCATCTCTTTTGTTGGTGATTATGTTATTAATGGTTTTACATCTGACATGAAGGGAAATTTATTCTTTTCCACTCCTACTACTATATATTCTATAAATGATAAAAATAAGTCAGTGAAGAAAATGGTTGAATTAGATGATGTTTTTGGAATAGCTGTGGATCGTCACGAAAACTTTATTTATGCAACTGAAGATAGTATTGTACGACTTAACCCCAATAAAAATGTATGTTAGAAAATAAGGATGTGTGGGCAATGATAATAGTTAATATTTTATTTTTGCTACAATTCGATATACGTAAAATATCTGAGCTATTTCACTTTTAGTAATTAAAAAAAAAATTACTGTCACTAAAATATTTTACATATTGCTGTAATGTTCTGCAATCATAATCGACTATTACATAGTTTTAAAGAAAGATTTTTATCTACGCATTATTATATTATATTATAAATGAAATGCAAATGTTACTTTGTAAATTTACAATAGGACAGCAACTATCACTTTAGTTAAATTGAATTCAAACGTGAGACAGAGTGTAAATTCAGTACGTGAGCAGAAAAACGAGTCGTAACATAAACCCGGTTTTGTATGGGTCGCAAAGCTCAAAGCTTTAACAAACAAATTTTATCATCTACCTCCTACTGCCATGAACTCCACTATTTAGTTACAATTAGTTAACACATCTGCCTCTCTGTTTCTATTTATATTTATTTATTTTTAATAGCATTATATTATTTATGGTGCTATACATGATAGAAAGATTTAAAATTGTATCACATACTTTTATGATATATTATTAATATTTTACCTCTTACGTAAGTTATTCTTAATAAATATGTTTTATACACATATTCAGCGTATAGTATCTACCTTTCGACCCTGATTAGTAATATTTTATGTCGATTCACTCACAACTTATTTCATGTTTATATCATCGACAGGAAAAAAGCAAAAAATAAATATATTATTTATTTCATCTTAGGTAGGTACTATATCATAGGTATATATGTATTATAATTGACTAGCGGCCTGCCCCTGCTTCGCACGGGTATCATCACTACATATTATAAAACAAAGTCCATATTTCCGTATGTACGCATAAAACTTTAAAACTACGCAACCGATTTTGATGCGGTTTTTTTTCATAGATAGAGTGATTCCAGAGGAAGGTTTGTACGTATAATAACATTCAATACGAAGTAGAGAAATAATGTAATTATTGAGGTTTCTGTAAATAATTACATTTTTTTCCGCTTACAGTGCAAACGCAGGCTAAACCCTACGAGATTTATCAAAATGATGTACTAAGTATTTGTACACCTTAAAAAGGTCTACGGAAAAGTCCGCGATGGTATATATCTATTTCTTATGGATAACCCACAATAGCAGTTTTTTTTATTTACTTTTTACGAAAAATGATGCCTTATGTTCAAAGCAATTTTTATACAATACAGCATTAATCCTTATCCAATTGAGTACCTTAAATAAATTGTTGATTTAATATAGATCAATATTGCCGTTTACAGCATGTAATTTAAGTGAACATTTTCGGAGATATTGCAGATTTAAAATCCCGCGAGGAGGCCGCGCTTAGACCTATAAGCACTTCGAATTTAGCAGCAACCGGAGGCGCAACTATTTGTCCTTCTTTCAAGTTTATATTGTCTAATGATAAGAAAGCTATGAATGTTGTATGTAAAGACTTTGTCTAATCAATTGTAAAAATAAATAATATCACTACATAGTATTAAACAAAGTCGCATTCTCTGTCTGTCCCTATGTCCGTATATCCCTATGTATGCTTCAATCTTTAAAACTATGCAACAGATTTTGATGCGGTTTTTTTTTTAATAAATAGAGTGATTTTAGAGGAAGGTTTACATGTCTAATAACATTCAATATGGATTAGAGAAATACTGTCATTTTTGAGGTTTCTAATGTGATGTCGTAAATAATTACATTTTTTTCCGCTTGATGTACTAAGTATTTGTACACCATGAAAAGGTCTACAGAAAAGTCCGCGATAGTATATGTATATCTCTTATGGATAACCCACAATAGCAGTTTTTATCATTTACTTTTTACCCGTCGACCAACCCGTCGAGCAACCCGTCGACCAACCCGTCGACCAACCCGTCGAGCAACCCGTCGACCAACCCGTCGAGCAACCCGTCGACCAACCCGTCGAGCAACCCGTCGACCAACCCGTCGGCCAACCCGTCGAGCAACCCGTCGACCAACCCGTCGAGCAACCCGTCGAGCAACCCGTCGAGCAACCCGTCGAGCAATCCGTCGAGCAACCCGTCGACCAACCCGTCGAGCAACCCGTCGACCAACCCGTCGACCAACCCGTCGGCCAACCCGTCGGCCAACCCGGCGGCCAACCCGGCGGCCAACCCGTCGGCCAACCAGTCGACCAACCCGTCGACCAACCCGTCGACCAACCCGTCGAGCAACCCGTCGACCAACCCGTCGAGCAACCCGTCGACCAACCCGTCGAGCAACCCGTCGACCAACCCGTCGGCCAACCCGGCGGCCAACCCGTCGACCAACCCGGCGGCCAACCCGTCGGCCAACCAGTCGACCAACCCGTCGACTAACCCGTCGAGCAACCCGTCGACCAACCCGTCGAGCAACCCGTCGACCAACCCGTCGAGCAACCCGTCGACCAACCCGTCGAGCAACCCGTCGAGCAACCCGTCGAGCAACCCGTCGAGCAACCTGTCGACCAACCCGTCGACCAACCCGACGGCCAACCCGGCGGCCAACCCGGCGACCAACCAGTCGACCAACCCGTCGACCAACCCGTCGACCAACCCGTCGACCAACCCGTCGACCAACCCGTCGACCAACAGGTGTCGTAAAAGGCGACTAAGGTAAGTTGACACACCGTGTGGTATCAGGTTGAGTAAAATAGACCACCCTCTTTCTTACCGAGGAGTCGTAAAATACGACTAAGGTATGTTGACGTCAGGCAGGCGGCCGGTCGTAAAATACGTAGCCAAATCATATGACAACATGTTTGTAACATGTTGTGCCGTGAAAAAACGTGGTTCGCCCTTTAACCATTTGAATTTAGCAGCGATCGGACGCATTTATGATCGGAGCTCTCTAGCGAGGAAAATAACAATCACTACATATTATAAAACAAAGTCCATATTTCCCTATGTATGCATAAAACTTTAAAATTATGCAACAGATTTTGATGCGGTTTTTTTTAATAGATAGAGTGATTCCAGAGGAAGGTTTGTACGTATAATAACATTCAATACGGAGTAGAGAAATACTGTAATTTTTGAGGTTTCTGTAAATAATTAAACTGTAAACCCTACGAGATTTATCAAAATAATGTACTAAGTATTGGTACATCTTGAAAAGGTCTACAGAAAAGTCCGCGATGGTATATGTCTAATTTTTATGGATAACCCACTAAAGCATTTTTTGTCGTTCACTTTTTACGAAAAATAATGCCTTATTTTTGAAGCGATTCTTATACAATACAGCATTAATCCTTATCCAATTGAGTACCTTAAATAAATTCTTGATTTAATATAGATCAATATAGCCGTTTTGCAGCATGTAATTTAAGTGAACATTTTCGGAGATATTACAGATTTAAAATGCCGTGAGGAGGCCGCGCTTCGCCCTATAACACTTCGACTTTAGCAGCGATGTCGCTCTTTCAAGAGTTTGTTTAAAGACATTCTGTAATTAATTGTAAAAATAAAATACAAAGGTAAAATATAAAAGTAAATAAGTAATAATGTACTATATGAATTTAGATATTCCAAAGATAGCAGGAAATCTTCTTGGTATAGGGAAAGGAAATTGTTTTTCACCAAATTTAACGCTACGGCCACGGGCAGTAATAAATAAATCAAAACAACTGGATCGATTTTAATCATTTTTTTACACTGACTGACATGGGATATATATTTTACTAGCGGCCTGCCCCTGCTTCGCACGGGTATAAAATATATATCCCATGTCAGTCAGTGTAAAAAAAATGATTAAAATCGATCCAGTTGTTTTGATTTATTTATTACTGCCCGTGGCCGTAGCGTTAAATTTGGTGAAAAACAATTTCCTTTCCCTATACCAAGAAGATTTCCTGCTATCTTTGGAATATCTAAATTCATATAGTACATTATTACTTATTTACTTTTATATTTTACCTTTGTATTTTATTTTTACAATTAATTACAGAATGTCTTTAAACAAACTCTTGAAAGAGCGACATCGCTGCTAAAGTCGAAGTGTTATAGGGCGAAGCGCGGCCTCCTCACGGCATTTTAAATCTGTAATATCTCCGAAAATGTTCACTTAAATTACATGCTGCAAAACGGCTATATTGATCTATATTAAATCAACAATTTATTTAAGGTACTCAATTGGATAAGGATTAATGCTGTATTGTATAAGAATCGCTTCAAAAATAAGGCATTATTTTTCGTAAAAAGTGAACGACAAAAAATGCTTTAGTGGGTTATCCATAAAAATTAGACATATACCATCGCGGACTTTTCTGTAGACCTTTTCAAGATGTACCAATACTTAGTACATTATTTTGATAAATCTCGTAGGGTTTACAGTTTAATTATTTACAGAAACCTCAAAAATTACAGTATTTCTCTACTCCGTATTGAATGTTATTATACGTACAAACCTTCCTCTGGAATCACTCTATCTATTAAAAAAAACCGCATCAAAATCTGTTGCATAATTTTAAAGTTTTATGCATACATAGGGAAATATGGACTTTGTTTTATAATATGTAGTGATTGTTATTTTCCTCGCTAGAGAGCTCCGATCATAAATGCGTCCGATCGCTGCTAAATTCAAATGGTTAAAGGGCGAACCACGTTTTTTCACGGCACAACATGTTACAAACATGTTGTCATATGATTTGGCTACGTATTTTACGACCGGCCGCCTGCCTGACGTCAACATACCTTAGTCGTATTTTACGACTCCTCGGTAAGAAAGAGGGTGGTCTATTTTACTCAACCTGATACCACACGGTGTGTCAACTTACCTTAGTCGCCTTTTACGACACCTGTTGGTCGACGGGTTGGTCGACGGGTTGGTCGACGGGTTGGTCGACGGGTTGGTCGACGGGTTGGTCGACGGGTTGCTCGACGGGTTGGTCGACTGGTTGGCCGACGGGCTGGCCGCCGGGTTGGCCGCCGGGTTGGCCGACGGGTTGGCCGCCGGGTTGGCCGACGGGTTGGCCGACGGGTTGGCCGACGGGTTGGCCGACGGGTTGGCCGACGGGTTGGCCGACGGGTTGGCCGACGGGTTGGCCGACGGGTTGGTCGACGGGTTGGTCGACGGGTTGGTCGACGGGTTGCTCGACGGGTTGGTCGACGGGTTGGTCGACGGGTTGGTCGACGGGTTGGTCGACGGGTTGGTCGACGGGTTGGTCGACGGGTTTGTCGACGGGTTGGTCGACGGGTTTTTTTTTTCCTATTTTCAGTGACTCGCAGATGATATTTTGATGAGTCACTGGCGAGAAACGCCGAACAATGTGGCCAAACTCGCTCCAGGTCGGGGTGACGGCTTCCGCTATTGGATACGTCCACCGCCGCCCCGTCTGTGCTTTGGGGTGGGTAATTTCTATAATACTGTAGGGGGGATAGAGGGGAGTAGGAAAGGAGAATAAACTATATCTTACAGCTAAACAAATCTCTTAACCTAATTAACTTAATTCCTAATTTGTACAGCCTTAGTATACATTTTTATACTCAAAATTATATTGTTGAATCCAAGTTTAAATTGATTCTTAACCTAAAGACTTACTTACTTAACAAACATCTTAACCTAAATTACCTACTTCCTAATTTGTACAACCTTTTGATGCATTTTTGCCCGCTAAATTACTTTTTGTTAAACCCAAATTTAAAATGACTCTTAACCTACTAACTTACTAACTAAACAAACATCTTAGCCTAAATTACTTAGTTCCTAATTTATACAGCTCTTTGATAAATTTTTACCCTCTGAGTTATTTTGTTATAGCCAAGTTTAATGTGACTTCTTCTTAACCTAACATGCAACAATATACCTATTCTACTATACCAAATTTATTTACAATTTATGTACATTATAACCAAGCTTTCTTATTAATCTTAGTTACTCTCAATGTTGTTGGTTTATTAACTCCTCGCTACGGCTGTTCGTCTCTCGATTGAAATTTTTCTATGCCCGTTATAATGTGTGTGTGTGATGCCTGTGTTGTGTGAGGTGTGCTGTGTGGCCCTCAGTGAGAAAGAAGTATGCCGAGAGCCGGGCCGCCAGAGATCCGACCAGCGGTACCACGCGAGGGCGAGGCATCGCTGAATTGCCTCGCGCCCGCCTAGTAACCGCCGTCGAACCCGTAGTCGATCCGGCTCTCAACATACATCTTCTTAGACCATCGCATGATACAATCATCCGATGTGGCCTCGTGGTGAATCCCCTTGGGCGGTGGGTTTTCGTTAACGTGGTCGACGGGTTGGCCGACTGGTTGGCCGACGGGTTGGCCGACGGGTTGGCCGACGGGTTGGCCGACGGGTTGGCCGACGGGTTGGCCGACGGGTTGGCCGACGGGTTGGCCGACGGGTTGGCCGACGGGTTGGCCGACGGGTTGGCCGACGGGTTGGCCGACGGGTTGGCCGACGGGTTGGCCGACGGGTTGGCCGACGGGTTGGCCGACGGGTTGGCCGACGGGTTGGCCGACGGGTTGGCCGACGGGTTGGCCGACGGGTTGGCCGACGGGTTGGCCGACGGGTTGGCCGACGGGTTGGCCGACGGGTTGGCCGACGGGTTGGCCAACCCGTCGGCCAACCCGTGGTGAAGCTGTTTCTTAATCAAGGGGAATCACTCTATCTATTAAAAAAAACCGCATCAAGATCTGTTGCATAATTTTAAAGTTTTATGCATACATAGGGAAATATGGACTTTGTTTTATAATATGTAGTGATTGTTATTTTCCTCGCTAGAGAGCTCCGATCATAAATGCGTCCGATCGCTGCTAAATTCAAATGGTTAAAGGGCGAACCACGTTTTTTTTTTCGAATTTGACTAATGCTGTTAGCCCTACTGGCTTTGACAGCGTCACCGATAAGACGGGCGAGCGCGGAAGCATCGCCGAGAGGCGAACCGCGACCTCCGACGCGCTATTTATAGGCTCGCGGCGCGGCCCCTGCATTTTAAATCTGTAATATCTTCGAAACTGTTTATTTAAATGACATGCTGTAAAGGGTCATATTGATCAATATTAAGTAAACAATATATTTAAGGTTCTTAATTGGATAAGGATTAATGCTGTATTGTATAAAAATTGCTTTGAACATAAGGCATCATTTTTCGTAAAAAGTAAATGATATAAAAACTGCTATTGTGGGTTATCCATAAGAGATAGACATATACCATCACGGACTTTTCTGTAGACCTTTTCATGGTGTACAAATACTTAGTACATCATTTTGATAAATCTCGTAGGGTTTAGCCTGCGTTTGCAATGCAAGCGGAAAAAAAATGTATTTATTTACGACATCACATTAGAAACCTCAAAATTACAGTATTTCTCTAATCCATATTGAATGTTATTAGACATGTAAACCTTCCTCTAAAATCACTCTGTCTATAAAAAAAAAACCGCATCAAAATCTGTTGCATAGTTTTAAAGATTGAAGCATACATAGGGATATACGGACATAGGGACAGACAGAGAATGCGACTTTGTTTAATACTATGTAGTGATATTATTTATTTTTACAATTGATTACACAAAGTCTTTACATACAACATTCATAGCTTTCTTATCATTAGACAATATAAACTTGAAAGAAGGACAAATAGTTGCGCCTCCGGTTGCTGCTAAATTCGAAGTGCTTATAGGTCTAAGCGCGGCCTCCTCGCGGGATTTTAAATCTGCAATATCTCCGAAAATGTTCACTTAAATTACATGCTGTAAACGGCAATATTGATCTATATTAAATCAACAATTTATTTAAGGTACTCAATTGGATAAGGATTAATGCTGTATTGTATAAAAATTGCTTTGAACATAAGGCATCATTTTTCGTAAAAAGTAAATAAAAAAAACTGCTATTGTGGGTTATCCATAAGAAATAGATATATACCATCGCGGACTTTTCCGTAGACCTTTTTAAGGTGTACAAATACTTAGTACATCATTTTGATAAATCTCGTAGGGTTTAGCCTGCGTTTGCACTGTAAGCGGAAAAAAATGTAATTATTTACAGAAACCTCAATAATTACATTATTTCTCTACTTCGTATTGAATGTTATTATACGTACAAACCTTCTTCTGGAATCACTCTATCTATGAAAAAAAACCGCATCAAAATCGGTTGCGTAGTTTTAAAGTTTTATGCGTACATACGGAAATATGGACTTTGTTTTATAATATGTAGTGATGATATTACCAAGGTAAATTGATCCAGTGTGGTATCCGGTTGAGTAGAATAGAACACCCTCTTTCTTACCGAGGCGTAAAATACGACTAAAGTAAGTTGACATCAGGCAGGTGGCCGGTCGTAAAATACGTAACCAAAAAATGTGACAACATGTTTATAACATGTTGTTCCGACCCCACTTAGAGTGGGATAAGGGCAGGAAAATGATGAATAACAAGTAATGTTATTAGTCATTCATGTTACTTTTTTGCATTTTTATTTATCTCTATGTAAATTGTAATTACGCCATATCACACACGTGCGCGAAATTTGCTTTAAAAGGCTCACAAATTTAGCTTCATGTATTAATGTTCATAATGAATTTAATATTGAAGGCTTAAAGCATTTTTGTAAAATAAATGGAAAACTTTTACATTATTTTATTTATTAGAGAGGTTTAATTTAGAAAATTGGGTGAATATTACATTCTTATTATTCTCAAGTACAATTCCAGTTCATTATTCATTTTGAGGTCTCCGCTCCGCCCAGACTGTCACTATCACCGATGGACGCAACTTGGTTCTGACTTCTGACCTCATGTTGCTATAGAAAATTCAGGTCTGGACCAAATCTTTGATTAATATCGTTAGCCGCAGAACCTTTAGATCTGACTGCATTTGTTAATAAATTGATTGATTGAGATAAGATTTGCGAATAAATTATTTAATACAATAGCATTTATGTACAAGAAATACCTTTTTATTAATTTTTTACGATCTGAAATATATATTTTTTAATGTGGTTTAATAATGGATTAGAAATATTGAAACTATGGGCAAAAATACTAGGTACTTTTATGAAGTCTTGCAAATTAAGTGTAACTTTGTAATCAATAATTATATAAGTGTAATCTACATTAATAACTATATCACTTAACATCGTCTACTTTACACGACAATCTGGAAATAAACCTATTTGTTAAATATTAAACTTTCTAAAAAGTCTTCTATTTAAATATTGTTTTATTATAAGTCGCAAGCAAATTAAAAAAAATAACTTATCTCCTTTTTCACATTTTATGCTAGCGTGTATGTCTAGAAATGGTTGGATAAAGTCAGCAACAATAAAACAGAATCTTTATAAATAGCCCGATAATGGATCTTCTGAATGCTAGCAGAGTCGCGTAAACGACCATTTGTCCGTTTGTCTGTGCAATAAAAACAACATCAGGCAATTTCATTTTACGCTCTAGCTATTGTTTTTCTTGAGCGATTTAAAGTCAGCTTAGTAACTATCGAATAGAAAAGTTTATTTCTCATATATCGCACTATGAAGAATTGGACTTATACATTTTGCCTGCTACTAATGCCCTCTCCACTGTCACCGATGATCGTTGAACACGTGATCGTCTATAATCGGCACGATCATCGTGCCTCGAAAATCATCGTCCGTATTATCACGATACGTATCGTATGCAGCAATTCCCTTTGAAAATCGTCAATTCCCGGGTTTTAGGCAATCATATGATCATCATTAAAGATAATTGGTATACAGCCAAGTATACCCTGTACACGATCGTTATTGTTCTTAATCGTTTGTAATCGCCGTTTATAAACAGGAGCCATTTCCTTGTGTTAGCGCACGAAACACTTGGGATGAAGGGCTTAGTTTCTAAGTGGCTATTAAACAAATTACTAATTTATTAATCTAGTTATGATAAGAAGGTGGATACACACTTTTTTTTCGTCTTTGTAATACGATGTTAGCCCTAATAGCTTTTGCAGCGTCACTGGGATAGGCGGGAGAGCGTGGAAGCATCGTTGAGATTACGAAATGTGGAGATTAGAGCGTATTAACTCTACTAGCTTCGGGGAAAGTTGTCTAGGGCTGTCAGTTATGAGACCTTATACACAAATTTCAAAACATTTTGTGAAATTTTGTGTGCAATAATCATTGCATGCTTAATTGTAATTTTGAAGACATCACACATGATTTATAAAACATATGTATAAAAAGAAAACAAAATACGACATTTATAACATTACAATTTTTTTACAAAACATTTAATAATATTATTAATATTTATTTATAACATTAAATAACATTGTAAATGATATTTACACATATATTTTACACCCGACGACTGATCAAGCGGCTTACTAAAGGCTTGGGAAAATCTAATATCAGGTACTCCCTACAAATACTGATGGCAGGTCACTTATTCAAAGTTACATGCAGATCCTGTTGAAATATCAAGTATACATGGATACGGGATGTCTGACTAACTTACATATTTTCCACGCCTTCACAAAAATGACACCGTCAGAAAATAAATTATCATCATAAACTTATCAAACACTTCAACTTCACTTGGAGAAGTCATCGAGAAGCCACAAAAAGTTAAATTGCTTAAGTTTAAATTTATGGAGCCCAGAAACTCCCATCCTGTTTTTTTACTCGGATATTAGTTTATATAATTTTCAACGAAACATTAACATATATTACCTGTTTATACTTAGTGGTTATTAACGACACTAATTCTGAATTTGATTTTTGAAATTTTAAGTTAAAATATTCTCGTAAAACAAATTAAGTTGTAAAAAATCCAGTGATGATATTTTTTTGTCACCGTATCGTACATATTTGCATTTTAAATTTATTTCACGCCAAATATCAGAATCATGGTGCGGAAAATATATTTATAACAAAATAAAAATTTTAATGAAATTTTCATGTTTTGAATATTCTGGCGATCAAATCTAAGCTACTACTACTGATGCTAAATGAATTGTATATATTAAAATGAAAGTGTCTTGAAAAACATCATCCTTTCCCCTCCGATCTTTTATCCCGTAATATCGGGAAATAACGTAACAATCCCTTAATAATTTACTGTATATTTCCCAAATTACATAAATATATAAATCTCTCTCTCTCTTATCTAATAACCACGTGATATTAAGGTGATCGGAAAATAAATATTGACCTCTGTATGTAGCTGAAATATGTTACAAATAAGATATAAAATAATAGTTATCGGCAATAAACGTCAAGTTTAATAACAAGATAAGGAAGCAAAAGTCATCAAAACAATAACAAAATCGCTTATATCCATGCAAATCTTTACACACGTACAATATCACGCACATGTTCGTTAAAGATACATGTATAATATGTAGACATGTATATGTCGTTAAAGGTACATATAAATATGGGCGCGTGAGCATCTAATAATCGTATGAGCCAACGTTTAGAATGAGACTTTCATTATGGCAAGCGCCACCATTTATATGCAATCCCTGTTATAGATGGTTTGGCAGTACACATGCCTACGATTTCAATTTATCTCATGAGAATAAATGACACAAACAACAAATATTATACAAAATGTTTAATTTAGATACTGTTAAACAATTACTAATACATTAAAAGTGTCACCTGACATAACACCTATAATTTATGAACTCTTAGTGAGTCGACATAAAACGACAGCGTTGCAAAACTAATAAGTTTTTGCAGTGATCAATCTTTCTCAAGAACTCCAGGCATATATGTATAATAACTAATTTTCCACAACGTGCTTCATATAAAGTATAAAAAATTTATAAATAAAATAGAATTACAATGATATTGTGATTAAGGTAACTTGTTTTTTACTCGTAAAACCCGCAATACGAAAATCATTAATACGCCTTTTATTAAATTTATGCAATTTTGTTGCATTTGCAATTGCAGATTTCAATTGTTATTCGATTAGGCATTTTACCGGCAGTTAACCAGGTTGTTTTTTTAAAAGTTCCCAAAAAAACATAGGAGAAAATAATTTATTCCAGGAAATTTTATTGTATTTATTTTTACATTTCATACAAGGGTACGTTTTGAAGATTTTTTCGTCTATTTGGGCAAAACGGAAGACAAATATGCAGTGCTAGTCGATGAATATACTTGTAAACTCTATTAAAACGGCTATTATGGCTACGTTCGTTTTATTATTAAAAATTATAAATATTGCAATGTTAAATATAGTGTAAAATAAGGGATGACTAAATTGTTTAAAAAGAAACTTAATTTTAATTCCTACATTTTCTCTGCTCTGTACATTATTTCATTTACAACATAGTACTCTTAATTAATAATAAATATCCAAATGAAGAAAATATCCATATATTTAAAAATTTCTTATCATTTATCTTCTTATATTGTTTTTTTGTTAGTTTAACCATTAATTAAACAGTAGTTTTCATATAAAAACAGTTTTTGAGTGTCACCTATTCTATGAAACATTACTTTGTCAGACAATGTTAGCTCTGCAAGTGGATTCACAAAGCACGATAGATTGTTAATTTCCATGTGTCGTGTACCAGGAAATTGAAAGCCAGCCCGATAAATTATTATCAGATAAACGCATTCAGGATACTTCATTTTCTAAGCGTTAGGATTTGTGCACACTAGTTCACTGACATATATTTTTTCTCATAATTCATAGCTGTTTGTTTAAATTTCGATAATCCCTTTGTTTATTGTGTACTAGTTCTTACTCGCAACTTCGCGTGATAGGTTGATCATAGATGTCTCTATTCAATTTCATCCTATTCCTGTTGAACTAACAGAATTTCTGTAGTCTATATATTACCCCGTTGTGTAAAGAATAATTGTGCCAAATGTCATCGCTATTAGTTTAGCGGTTTCGCCGGGAAACAGTAACAAACATACATCCATACTCACAAACTTTCGCTCGAATATGAATACTGTATTAGTCGTAAATGATGTGATATGGTTACGATCCACAAATACTCTAATAGAGCCTATCTGGCATACGGTACCCGAAGATATGTGATACTCTTGAATATTACCTAATATTACGTAGTGAACCACTTTGGTTGTGTCTATTATTTGATATTATAACATTTAATGATATTCAAAGATATAATACGTTATTTTTTATTATATCAATATTAATTAGTGTACTAAGCCCACATACTGAAGTGAATAAGTGTCCAGATTTTATGTTCGGGTATTTCAATTAGAACAATCTATTTCAAATTAAAGCTATTTTTATATAAACAAGCCTTCAAAAGCTTTTTCTAGTCGTAAAAGTATAAAAAGATACTACAAGTTTAGTATACTTAAATGGAGATGAAATTAAGTTAATATTTTAAAAAAATATATTTACATAATTATTGAGACTTAAAACAGTCCATCCATTCAAAGCATTGGGACACTTACATACACGATCGTCCGTGTTCAAATCTAGTAACTTAATACTTGTGTTATGGTAGTCAGATAACTGGTGAATATATACTTATATAATTTTTAAATATGTACATATTTAAATAGAAATATACACCCAGACTCGAAGACCAAGAAATTAATTTATAGAAAACGTTGGCCCTCGGCAGGAATCGAACCCGAAAATATTTCTTTTTTTGTAAACATCGTATAACCTATTATAGTAATATATTATATAGTTTCAATTAACGCCGTGTGGTATCCGGCTGAATAGAATAGTACCACCCTCTTTTCTTACCGAGGTGTCGTAAAAGGCGACTAAGGTAAGTCGACCCGCCGTGTGGTATCCGGCTGAGTAGAATAGACCAACCTTATTTCTTACCGAGGTGTCGTACAAGGCGACTAAGGTAAGTTGACCTACCGTGTGGTATCCGGTTTAGTAGAATAGACCACCCTCTTTCTTACCGAGGTGTCGTAAAATACGACAGAGGTAAGTTGACGTCAGGCAGGCGGCCGGTCGTAAAAACGCAGCCAAATCATGTGACAGCATGTTTATAACATGTTGTGCCGACCCCACTTAGAGTGGGATAAGGGCAGGAGGACGACGATTATATAGTTTCAATTACACAGAAAATATATATTTACGAGGTTATCTTAAAAGACCATATATAAGTTCAAAATCGTATTTTTATTTCTATGAGAAATAATATATGTATTAGGTATATGGCGCAATGGACTGAAATATGTATACTGCTCTGCTATTTGCAACTTATTACAATTTTTACCAATTCCAAAACAAATATATGTATATTGTACAATTCAATAATCACCTTTTTAAATGGTTAGAACACAAAACCACAAAATTCTCATTCAACACAAAATTCTTATACATACAGAATTAAGGCACATTATCGGTTTTTATACACTCAATAGGCTCGGCTATTAAGATAATCTCTAAATACTTCTTTTCAATATCCCTCTAACAAAAACCTATCAACAGGCTGTTACTTTTGTATCAAGTTTATTGATCACTATTATAAATAACAGCTGACAAAGGACCTATATAATTGATGGGCATTAGATGAGTTGCGAGAAGCTGCGTTGCAGAAATTATTATTGGAACAGATCAATCTTTCCCAACAAATTGGTGATGATATACCATTTTCCTTGCAATAACATTTTAGTAAGATTATGACATAGTTGATAAAATTATAATCGAAAATAAATTTCACCTGATAGTTAAATTTTAAAAGAAACGGACATTCATTAAAATAATTTATGTACATTTAAGGTTTGAACTTAAAAGGAAAATAACGATTACCAGCTATAAAAGATACGTATAAAAATGAATGTTTGTCTGTATATCCTTTCAAAAGTAATGAGAATATTATTTTGCTATAATCCTCGATAAAAAATTTTATCGCGGATTATAGCAAAATAATATTCTCATTACTTTTGTATTATGGACCTCCGCAAAGTAACGCCTAATTCTTTAAATTATGTATGTCCTTTATAAATTCAAAAACGGCTAGACAAATTTTAATTAACTTTTCAGATAATCTTCAAAATGACCCAGGAGATGATCCTGTAAAGTTTGGTCGCGATGGAAACATTTTTTTTACTATTGAATTCAGTTTCGAGGGGAATTCGAAACCAGACTGAGCCACAGCAACGCTAGCGTGGCAGCTAGTAGACGATATTTATCAACTGTTTTTTAGATTGTTACTTGAGTCTACATAGTGAAATATCTAAACAACTTATCAAAATATTATAATATATGAACTTCAATAGAATTTTAACAAAGAATATCGGGTAGACGTCTGATTTTAGTATGGCCTGCCAAGTTTCAGATATCGTGCAATGGGAAATAGAAGTCCAGTTTGAAGCATCAATTTAAATTCTATATTGTGGTCCTATATTTATACAATGTGAAAACAATATATTAATATTTCTGACGACATCCGTCAAAAAGTCACATAACGGCTTAAAAAATCCAGTTTTGCCTTCGGGAGAGGGAGAAAACACATAGAACATAATTAGTGGTATTTTACAGGTACGATATTTCGAGCACAGCATATAGAAAATAAAGTATCAATATTGTGAAGTAACTCGATATAAGTCATCCGTGTGAAAACAGCTCATCCATCATTGTTAGCACACAAAGCTCAATTGAAGCAACAAAGCCAGGTTTCTGGTGACGGAAGATTAACCTATTTGTAAAGAGCTGGCTTTGTGATTTTTTTTAACTTTGACTTACAACTAGTGCTTTTAATTATATCAGCATCATTATCATCATTTTCTTTAACCAATGCACGTTCACTAGAACATTGGTCTCTTTATGGTATCTCCACACCACACGATTTGGAGTTGCTAGGCGCAACCTTTTTGAGGTCATTAGTTCACCTCGTAGGGGTCTACCGTAGCTACAATACGCCCATCGCTACACCAGCGTTGCGACAAGCGCGGTGACTTTCTTTCTTTTACGAATCTTCTCATATCTGATATGATAACATAGTGATACATAAAGCCTAGTTTGCTCCATCTTCCGCTGAGAGACTCAGAACTGTCTTATTCTTTCTTGTTTTCATACAGATTTTGTGTACATATGCACAATTACATTCTTTAGTTTATATTACTGATAATCACATGCGTTATAGAATGCGCATCATTTTAATACATATTACTATTATAAATGCGAAAGTCTGTGTGTCTGTATGTGAGTGACGCTTTGATAGCTAAATCACTGAAGCAATACTAATATAATGAATATAGGATAAGTACAATTCCTTTTGAAACTGAAAATGTGAGCAAAAGTGTATTGTATAAATTTTACATTTCTATTTTAAATTTAGTTAAACAATCTTCATCGCTTGTTCAAACTTAGTCTAATAAAACAATGCAGAAGATTTATGGTAAAATTTAACATTGATAATTTTATAAGATTTGAAGCAAACTAATGAATTCAGTTGGGATTACAAAACCCAGAATTATTACGATATTTCGTGACGCTCGTGTTCCGAGATAGATTAGTTGTGATTGTTTGCTCTGGTACTCGGTGTTAACAAAATAAACAAAGAAACAAAATAATTCTATTATTATTCATATTTTTATCCTTCTACTTTGATGTTGTCTTATCTTGTAACGACAGAAGAAGACTAAAAATAAATTAATTTCTTTAAAAGTTACTGTTTACATAATCTGCAGGTCTTTTTTTTTACTTTTTCATATGTTTTACGCAACACGGTCAAAGCTTCAACGTGCACTCAGTAATATATAATTTTACACGCTAAGTTAAATGGTCAAATTATTCGCTGTTGTGAAGAAAAAAGCAATAAAGAAGAAAAAAATTTAAAACGAATTAAATAGCATATCATATCATAAATGGAAGTAGAAAATGCAGCTAAAACATGCACTAATCTAAATAAAACTACTAAAAAGTATATTTTTTACAGAAAATATTTTCTTATAATATATTAACCGGAAAAAATTACATAGAAGAAAGAATCCGAATGATAGTAGCATATATTAACTGCAGTCAGCTACGCAAAAAGCTGCAACGATTAACTTGTAACCATCAAATTGTAATTATTTTTTTCGTTGAAAAGATTATTTGCCAAGGTTCTTGCTGGTTCTTCTCAGTATAAGCACACTAATCAGTGGTAGCTTCTTTAAAAAAATTGACGATTCAAAAGTACTATAAACATTCCACTTGAATGAAGAATATTATGAATTTGAATTTGAATTACAATACGAATATAGCAAAGGCAATAACAGCTGCGATTTATAAAAAGAGCGCTTGACATACAGAGAGGAGCCTATAAGGGGACCACCCTCCGGAACCAGGATGTGGGTGACATTCGCTACACAATAGAAAGCCGAGAAACAACTGGGACAAACACAATAGAGTTGTGTCTTTGTTGGTTATTATTAAATCGAAACCTTCAGGTTTTCTGCTTCATTGCATCTGCAAGCGATGAAGTTGTGTAAATATTAGTTCATTTTCTAGTTATCCATAAACTTTACACACATATATAAACTTTACATACTTTACTACAAACTAAGAAGCCCAAATTAAATCTACTACTACAGACTATTCAGACTGATACTATATAGACTATTTTACGCCGTTTGGTATCCGACTGAGTAGAATAGACCACACTCATTTCTTACCGAGGTGTCGTAAGAGGCGACTAAGGTAATTTGACCCACCGTGTGGTATCCGGTTAAGTAGAATAGACCACCTTCTTACTTACCGAGGTGTCGTAAAATACGACTAAGGTATTAGGCAGGCGACCGGTCGTAAAAACGCAGCCAAATCATGTGACAGCATGTTTATAACATGTTGTGCCGACCTCACTTAGAGTGGGATAAGGGCAGGAAGATGATGACTATACAGACTACTTTAGACTGACATTTAAGTATGTAATACCTGAGTGAACAATCCTTGTTGGCTATTTTTGAAAGATATAAAAAAAGATGCAATATGGACTTGAACCGGTTTATTTTAATTTTTAAGTCCGTCCGTTCCCAACTGAGCTTGCCAGTGACAGTGTAATTAGATTTGTTTTCTAATAAAATTGTAGCAGTTTTACAGTAAATCGATAGTCGTAAGGATTCTTCTGATTTGATTAAAATATGTCTGTAAAATGTGTCCTTCAGCATTACTACTTTATACCATCATGCTTAGATTTGTGGCCATTAGGTATCACAAAGGGATCATCACTAATTACATAGAGAAGTAATAAAAAGTAAAAAAGATTTTTATTTATTAATTGCACATGTGTTCCTAATCTACGCTCTTCAAGTTTACTCTTTTTGTGATGTTTCAGAATTCCAAATCGAGAAAGAGTGTGATAATAATTACTTGAATATTTGTCAGAATATTAATGAATACCGATTAACTTTACTACGTGACGATGCTATAAAACTGAAGCAGCCTGATCGAAAAGGTTTTATATTCTTTATTGAGTACAATTCGGCGGCGTGCCAACTTGCAGCAGTCATGGCTTACTCCATTAGCGCGGAACACAAGAAGTATTTTGCACGCAGAATAAAAAACGGATTAGTATACCGGCATCTCAGTAGTTTGAAAGTTCAGTTTATGTGAATTTGTTTACAGATTTTTCTAATCACTATCCTGTTTAACTTTGAATTGATATTTCAACCTACTTGTTTCAGACAAGCCGTGTACTTCGATTATAATAAATAAATGTTAAATGTATTTTTTGCTATTTTTTTTTAAATTTATTACATAAAATCTTAAATGATAATACAAAATTCGACAGGGCATAGCATAAACTTAAAATAAGTTAATAATACATGATTATACATAACTAGTTTGGGGTAGGGTCATTGATATACAATCTCTCATATCAATATGTAGGGTACTTTATATACTCACGTCCGCCGTGTGGTATCCGGCTGAGTAGAATAGACCAACCTCATTTCTTACCGAGGTTTCGTAAAAGGCGATTAAGGTAAGTTGACCCACCGTGTGGTATCCGGTTTAGCAGAATAGACCACTCCCTTTCTTATCGAGGTGTCGTAAAATACGACTGAGGTAAGTTGATGTCAGGCAGGCGGCCGGTCGTAAAAACGCAGCCAAATCATGTGACAGCATGTTTATAACATGTTGTGCCGACCCCACTTAGAGTGGGATAAGAGCAGGAAGATGATGACTTTATATAGTCACGTATTATTCTATCGGGTTATCTCGATTAGTTTAGATTCCACCCTCGACCCTTATTTGTGAAGGAAATGTATACGGCGTTATGGCGGTAGGAACTTTTACCGCGAAATTAATCGGGTTAACCCGATAGAATAAAACGAGACTATAACAGGTTTTATACTTAAACAGCGTATAATATTCACGATAGTTTAAATTAAAAAATTAAAGTATATTTTACAGTATATAGATTTAAAATACGTTAAGAAAATCAAATTAATCTTTACGAGTATATGGGTTACAAACATATTTATGATGAATATGTAAAATGTAAAACCATTGGTCCCGCTACCACTCCCTGAATTATTGCATAGTAAAGATGACTCAATTTTCATCCTACTGATGTGTTTTATTAAGTTCTTATAGTGATGTCTAATGTTGAAGGAAATTAATAACAAAATAGTAAAAAGAATAGCAATGTCATATCCTGTTTCATCGTCTAGTTTTGCTATCGACTTTCAGAACAGGAAATGAAGCGGTGAGTTGCTACATAGCTTTTTTGTTCAAGTGATACAACGATTGAAATTAAAATTAAAACATATCGTAGATTTTGTGTAGCTGTGATAGTCCAGTAGCGAGCGACTCTTTCTAGGAGGTTACTGATTCAGACCCCGGATAGGCACTAATGAGTTCTTCTTTTAAAAGATCTGTCTAATTGATATTTGTAATTTACAACACACTTTATAATTAAGGAAATCATCGTGAGGATGTAAACATCTGCGAATTATTCTGACGATATTTGTAAGCTTCCAATTCACATTGGAGCAGCGTGGCCCACCTTCCCTCCAGACTTCCTTTTCAAAAAACTGAGAGAGAAGGCTTATGCCCAGAAGTGGGATAGTAGATTTTTCGACATACGGTACTTGAATACTTAATCCTTAAGCTACGATTGTTGGTTACTAAAATGAGTGGTTAGTTGCTTAGGTTTCCTTGCCACCATATGAAATTTTTGGAACATACTGACATACATTGACTGCAGTGGGATCGTGACCCTGCCTTCAACTTCGTGGGTCGCGGATTCGATTCCCGTCGAGGGCCAACATTTTCTATAAATGAATTTGTTAGTGTTTAAGCCTGGGTGTATATTTGTATTTAAGTATGTATTTAAAAAATATATAAGTATATATTCACCAGTTCTCTGTCTACCTTTACACAAGTATTAAGTTATTTGCTTTGGGGACGGACGACCGTGTGTGTACGTGTCCCATATATTTATTTATTTATTTATATCGCCCTAACCGAAAAATAAAGGTACATGCTCTAACATGAAAGTAGTTCTAACATAAAGTATGTATATAAGTAGAACATATACATATATGTATGTTCTACTTATATACATACTTTATTCTTCGGATGGGACGATAATTTCAACGTAGTTTAAGGGGAAGTTACTGCTTTTTACAGGGACCATTGAGTGGAGTGCATTTGTAACAGGAATAATGAGAAATAAAAATTGTATGTAGAGCACTGCACCACGTCCGCGTTACGTGTCGCGCATAAAAATTGCTGTAGAAAATACACAAACGCTTTTATGTTTGCCTGGTATTATAAGTCACGGTCTTGTATTTTTTATAAACTACATCGTGTTTGTTGTTACGATATATCATATTGCTTTGTAAAAAAACTGGTCTTTATATTTATTTTTTTAATATAAAAAGATCATATAAAAATAATGAATTATAAATATATATAAATAAATAAAATTAATAAATATATGGGACTTACACATCCGGTCATTCGTCCCCAAATTATGTATCTCTTAATACTTGTGTTATGTGTGACGGACAACTGGTAAAAATAAACATATATAATTTAAAATACATACAACAACTAGAATCTAAGAACCAACAAATTGTGTTTAGAAAATGTTGACTTTCAGTGGGAATCGAATCCACGACCTGAGGAGCTGAAGGCATGGCCAACTGCGTCATCGGGCCAGTCAAAATGTATAATTATATAAACGACTGATCTGATTCACTGATCCCTATTTAGTAAAAAACACAAAGGATCTTATTAATCATAAGAGACCTTACGGATAACAGTAATTTATAGTTTTTTTAATGCTATCCTAGATATAAAACTAAAGATAATGAGCTTTGGCACGATTTGATGCTCTAATTTGAATGGGAAAGGTACTCATAACCTAGGAGTTTTCATGATATGTGCAGGTTTCCTAACGTCTTCGTTTCGGTTGCAGTTTCCGGTAAAGCGCAAAATAGTAAATAACAATTAACAATAACATCGCCGTTCGTCTTTGCTAGTATTGTAATTAACTCAAAGTAAAATTTGCTTGAGTTTGCTATTCCATTTTGATATTGTAACCGTATTTTTGTATTTGAATTATACAAAGAACCAAAGTAACAAACATACCTAAAAAATATTTAGAACCAATAACAACTAAGAAAATCACGCCGTGTGGTATCCGGCTGAATAGAATAGTACTACCCTCATTTCTTACCGAGGTGTCGTAAAAGGCGACTAAGGTTAGTCGATCCGCCGTGTGATATCCGGCTGAGTAGAATAAACCAACCTCATTTCTTACCGAGGTGTCGTAAAAGGCGACTAAGGTAAGTTGACGTCAGGCAGGTGGCCGTAAAAACGCGGCCAAATCATGTGAAAGCATGTTTATAACATGTTGCCGATCCCACTTAAAGTGGGGTAAGGGCAGGAAGATGATGAACAACTAAGAAAATCCTGAAAATTTATACGAACTAGAGTAGCACTATACATGGCTCAATTAAAAAGATCATTAAAAAGTAAAATAATAAAAAAAAACTTTCCACATAATGTCAAATGAAAATCCTTTTCCATTTATATTATTCACCTCATATTAACCGTTCTGAAAAAGTGTCGAATTCGATATAACCAAATACATCTACGATTTATTTTAAAGTCGGATTATTTTATTAAATAAACGGTAACCACCGACGGATAAATTGGGATTTACTGAATTAAAATGTAACATTGGTGAATCGTGTATGAGTCGGCCCGTTTTATGTGATAATTAATTAATGGAATGGAATGCGGTGGAGTTCATTTTTTTAAACTGTCTTGGTTATGATACTATCTATATATTATTAGCATCTTTTCATGTATTTATTTTACCAAAATTAGTTTATAGATTAAATAGTTAAATTTATATAAACTTTTTCTTTTTCTCTATATGACCCGTACTCTCTTTTTTCTTCAATTCTTGTCCTTTTCCTTCTATAACTCAAAGGTTGACTGGGTTGACTGGAAGAGATCTCTTTTAGGGATAAGGCCGCCTTTATACATGTGCTTTTTTAATTTTTCTTTCTCTTTTCTAAATATATGTATAAAATAAATAAATAAATAAAATAAAAATAAGTCTATAACAAGGATATAAGAAAACAATTTCTACTTACCAGGCTTAAATTGGAAATTACTCCATGATTTTAATTAAACGGTTTTGTGACATATAAAATCTTTTATATATGTCATAGAACCTCATATTTAAACTGTTAGAATTTTAGTATTTAAAAGTTGGATGTTCACTGCTGGACTTAACAATTATACTTAGATGTTTATTACGCAGATGACTTTTCAATTACATAAAATACAAATTTCGTTTTTTATAATAGTACCTACGTTTACTTATGTAAAGACAATAATATTATAGAATAATATAATTCTATTATATAAACGTCATATGTACTATAATAAAATTGGTTATAAGGTACAATGGAATAATTGATGGTGCTATAAATTTAAAAAAGGGATCCCAATGGGACATTATAACGCATACAAATTACCGGAATTTCGAATGCGTACCATATTTCAATGGCAATTTTTCGAGTGAAGTGATTTGCTAAGCACCATACTGTTTATAGTGCTTAATATATATTTTTATGGTCTTAAAACTTGAATTATCCGCTCTCGACAGACAAGAAATCGATGATATAAAAATTTAAAACTTCTTAGTAGTATTTTAATTAACGTCAGTGCATCATTGACTTTAAGCATATCGTAGATGGAATAATTACGATGGAAAGATGATAAAAGGTCGAGAAGTAAATCCCATTTCGGTGGTCCGAACTGATCCAAAATGCTACAATAAAATATAACGCTGTGTAATATACATATGTTTATTTTAGCATAATTTTTCCTTTAGCTCAACGTGACCAACCGTCAACAGGTGAGCATAAAACAAACAAAATATTTTGAAAATGAGATAGTTCAACTTTGTAGTATCACTAAGCGACTCTCCAGTAAAAATTTGTACTAAAAATTGTGGAAAAATGTAACCCTGTGTCTGGTATACGCCGATAACTATGAGAAATTAAGAATCCTACTTAATATTATGAATGCGAAAGTTTGTGAATATGGATATATGTTTGTTACTCTTTCACGGCGAATTCGTTAAACCAATATCGATGAAATTTGACCCGGTTATTCCTTGGTATACACCGGAATAACATATAGGCTAAAGAAATCCTGTTAATTCTACGGGAATAGGATCACACTAAAAAGCGCCATCTGTTGTCAACCTATCACGCGACAACACTTCACGCGAACGAAGTCGCGGGTAAGAGCTAGTAATTATGATATCTTACTAACTTTTAAATTCATTTCCATAAGGTATTTCCTCCTTTAAAATGACCTGGTTTTTGTAAGTTTGAAGTTACGGAAGTCAGGTCGAACAAACTTTGGTAAAAGATATTTTAAATTAAATTTTTTGTCTTGTTTTAAACTGGGTTATATTGTTTGAGACTTTGCTCCTGATTTCCCGGAAAAGGAACTTTTTATTCTTCTACGTTTTAAATTATCTTAAGAAGCGAAATTCAATATTCTTTATGTACTCTTGACTAATTGCCTTAACTTTATACTCAAAATACACTGAAACTTACTTTCAGTGTATTTTGAGTATAAAACTTGTATAATGTCATGTAATAAGTATTGCGTTTTGGCATTAATGTTTCTATAATTATAGATAATTCGAGATATTTTAACCTACACCAAAACTGTATATACATTAAAAAGAACCAGACACTCGTAATTTAAGTGTGTAATATTAAAGGACTAAAATGTCGTTTTTTATGTTTTTAAACTAATCAATGATAAATAACTCGTTCGAAATCAAAAATTGAAATACATCCGCTTCCCCATCTCACCTGTAAAACCATAAGACCTTAACAGTTGAGAATCAGCGATTATAGTATACTTATACTTAATATGTAATTTAACTTTTATGTGTGTTCTATTTGTTCTTTAAGTTCTCTCTATTCTGTGAAGACTTCTTTGGTTTATGTTTTTGTTTTGTTTCTAATTATAATTATGTATTGTATAACTGTTTGTCTTCTTAATAAATAAAAAAATAAAAAACATGAACATCTTTCTTATCATTGTAAAGGAGAATTGGTTCTGCGTTAAACAGTGGATTTCAAAAGATTATGTAGACATCAAAAGGCAACATCCCTCGACATTACGTACTTATAAAGCAATCCTGAGACGACATCGTCATTGTCCTGTTCTTATCCCATAAGTCGGCATAAAATGTTATAAACATGTTCACGACTTAGCCAGGTATTTTAAAACCGGCTGCCTGCCTGACGTCAACATACCTTAGTCACCTTTTACGACACTTCGGTAAGAAATGAGGTTGGTCTGTTCTACTCAGCCGGATACCATACGGCTACCCTAAAGCAGACATACAATCTTAAAACATTTAATGAGACATACTTGTACATAATTTGTCCATACATAATTCAAAATATTGAAGAACTCATCAAGAATGCATTTAAATGAATCCTTTTAATGCTGTTTATAAATAATAAAAATCAAATTATAACAATATATAAAATCACAGCAACACTATGCAACTCTTTCAAGGAGGTCACGGGTTCAAACCCGAGCAGACACCAATGAGTTTTTCTGTTAAAACTTGTGTCTAATTGATAATTGCAATTTATCACACACTTTTCGGTGAAGGAAAAATCGTGAGGTAACCTGCAAATCTCTAGAGAATTCTGGAGATATGTGTAATCTACCTATCCGCATTGGAGCAGCGTGGTAGGTCTTAGCTCCAAACCTTCTCTATAAAAAACGGAGAGAAGAGGTCTGTTCTAAGCAGTGGGATAGTAACAGGCCGCTACTTACTTTTTACTACTTTACATAATTATACATAAATTGTTTGGGGTATGGTACTTTATATACTCACGTCCGCCGTGTGGTATCCGGCTGAATAGACCAACCTCATTTCTTACCGAGGTGTCGTAAAAGGCGACTAAGGTAAGTTGACCCACCGTGTGGTATCCGGTTTAGCAAAATAGACCACCCTCTCTCTTACCGAGGTGTACGTAAAATACGACTGAGGTAAGTTAATGTCAGGTGGCGGCCGGTCGTAAAAACGCAGTCAAATCATGTGACAGCATGTTTATAACATGTTGTGCCGACCCCACTTAGAGTGGTATAAGGGCAGGAAGATGATGACTTTATATACTCACGCATTATTCTATCGGGTTATCCCGATTAGGTTCACTGTTCTCAGCAGTGGGATAGTAACAGGCAGCTACTTACTTATAAAATCACATTTTTTGATATAATATACGATGTCAATTGACACTTTTATCGGTAATACCAAAATTGAGTTTAGTAATGAATTCGAATGCTACAAATACAAAACAAAGGATTAATAATTATTGATGATGTTTTGGTGAGTCGGCGGAAACCTGTTCGGTAGCTGAACCTAATATACGTAGTGATCAATCTTTCGCAGCAAATTTGTGACATGAAATTACCACAATACCATGTGTTGTTACTTTAGCAAGAACTTATTACAGATTATGCAAATCTATAGTAATACATTCGTAGTTATTATTATCGGATTTGAAGTAAAATTATAGCATATATGTGTGAACAAAGAGCTTTTCCACCATTTTGCAAATTGATAGCTTTTAAGCATTACATGGTCAACATTTAGGAATAGTACCTGAGTGGCCTTGCTCGGTAATTTTTTTGAATATATAAAAAGAAACAATTAAAAAAAATCGGTGATCTATTCTGGAAATTCAGCGAGACTGCTCGCTACCCAATTGACCTCTCATGACTTTTGTAATTGACAGCGTAATTATCCTTGGCTTTCTCATAAAATTATAGCAGTTTTTTTAATGCTTGAAAACAGGTAGAGCGATTTTTTCCCCCCGAAACCTCTACATGCATGAATTTCATGAAAATCGTTCATGAAGATCGAGAGCGTTTCCGTAATTCCGATTTTATATATAATATTTATTATGATATAGATTTTATGTATGTATTCATATTGATAAAGATTTATACGCACATGAATACATTCATATATATAAATCTTTAAAATTAGTCTTAAGACTAATTTTTTTAATATTTTAGCAATTTAATGAGGACTCTGATTTTAACAACATTACATTAATGACAATTTGGCCATATAAACTGTATGGCCAAATTAATCGTATATGAATGTTAGATAAAACTGGAATAATTTGACATATATCTTCCTGCCACTATTCCATTCTGAGTGGGGTCGGCACAACATGTTATAAACATATTGTCACATGATTTGGCTACATATTTTACGACCGGCCGCCTGCCTGACTGCTTACCTAAGTCGTATTTTACGATACCTCGGTAAGAAAGAGGGTGGTCTATTCTACTTAACCGTATACCGCACGGTGGGTCAACTTACCTAAGTTACCTTTTACGACACCTCGATAAGAAAGAGGGTGGTCTATTCTACTTAACCGGATACCACACGGTGAGTCAACTTACCTTAGTCGCCTTTTACGACACCTCGGTAAGAAATGAGGGTGGTATATTCAGCCGGATACCACACGGCGTTGGAAATCATTAATTAAATATTTATATGAATATAAATATATGGGACGCTTTTGACAGTCGATAATTAATTTGGCATACATAAGAGTAAAATAATCCTTTTCCGTTCCGTCCGTTTAAATAATCCTTTCTACAATTATCGTAATTATTAATCATTTTTAAATTTTCCACCATGGAAAAGTTTTAATGTATTTTTATGAAAATATTCACTGTGAATACGAAGTTACCGCTGTTCTAGTCGTAAAAATGAAACGATGAATATCTGCCAAAGTGCACCATAGTGGAAGTAGATAGCGGAAGTGGCGTCGGAATTCCAGAAATAGGAATCGCACGCTTGGCTTGCATTCGTCATTAATAAAATTTCAAATCCACATTAAGACAGATAAAAGTGCGATGCTAGTGAATGTTCAACGTTTAAAATAACCGTTATTCTTATAATGTTGAATTTTTCTAATTTCTTCATTATCTTCCTGCCCTTACCCCACTTTAAGTGGGATCGGCAACATGTTATAAACATGCTGTCACATGATTTGGCTGCGTTTTTATGACCGGCCGCCTGCCTGATGTCAACTTATCTTAGTCGTATTTTACGACACCTCGGTAAGAAAGAGGGTAGTCTATTTTACTAAACCGGATACCACACGGTGGGTCAACTTACCTTAGTCGCCTTTTACTTATAGGTTAAAATTATTAGATAATATTTGATATTCAATATATTATGCATTTAGCAATAGTAAAAATTAGATTTCTCAATCTTGGTAAGTAAATTTCCGTAAAAGCTTACAGATTTAGAATTTATGTAGAGCTTTAAGTATTAGGGAATCAGAAAATGAATCTATAAATTGAGAAATATGGACCTAATTATATCACATAGGTATATGTATTATAATTATAATAGAAGTAAAATTAGAAAGTAATGCAATCTCTTAATTGTGTTTATATTCATTATAATGTAGTAAAATATTTATTTTATTTCAGTTCATGATATATATTTAATATTATTGTTTTGAATATCACATGTATTTTATATTTAGCATATCAGTAATTATTTTGTCATTATTTCAAATAGGATTTTTTTTACAAGATTGATTGGTTAAATAGAATTCAATACCGTTACAAGTTTGTACCGTGTGTACCGTTACAAGGCTTCAGACAAAACGATTTTGCTCAGACAACCTTGGGTTTAAGACAACAAAATTTTTAATAAGAAGCTATAGACTTTGATGAGGTAAAAAAATTCTACGCATTTCGTAAATGCTTTGAACGTGTTGTAAACAGGCACAAAAGGATAAGCAACGAAAGCTATGATGAGGTATCGTAACGCAAACCGTCTCGCTAAAGGCGCTCAGGCGTCATTTCACCGGGAAAATTGCCATCGAAATACGTTACACATTGGAAATTGCGGCAATTTGTTAGCGTTATATGTCGCCGGGGAGTTTTCAACTCACTCACATTTTTAAAATATGGTATCATATTATTTTCATTGCCACACACTATTGATATTTCCTCGCGAGATATTGCACTTCCAGATTCTTACGAGAATGTTGGAGAGATATCTAAGATTATATAATCAAATTCAGCAATCAATTTTAACTTTGCCATTAAATCAGTTGAAAAAACTGATACAGAAAACTTACTATACTGTAAAGGATTAAATAGATAATAACAATGCGTCGATGTAGCTACTCTTTGAGCCTTTTTTAATGTCAGGAAAACCCATTTGGGTCATTACCGCCCGACGGAGTGGCAGGTATGTCGGATTCGCACCGACTAAAAATCTGACAGTGCTCCACTACGTTGCTACCATCTCTGGGTCGGGGCCTCTTTAAAAGTGGCCCTCCGCTAGTCGATGCATCGGAAGCATCAGATGCATTGACCGCCTCGGATATCTATCAATTATACACAAGGGATTTCATAGGTTTTAGAAAATAGACAATGTTCCTAAATATGCGAGGTAGCTCTTGAAAATAGTCACTAAATCTATATCAATTATTCATGTATTCATTTATTCACATAAATAAGAAGTTCAAAAAGCATCAACAAAAATATGATAGCATACGAAACATTCAATGTCAATAATACAACCCAATCGTTACGTCTTTGCAAATTTATTTACACAGACATCTTGCTCGGTGGAGCGACAAATTGAATCTATTTTATCTGAAAAAATAGCGCGTATCTATTGGCTTACAAATTCTATAGTATAATGGTAAGTGCTTGATATTAAAATTGATAAAATAAATGATCGATAAGATAATAAAATTGAAATGTTCTAGATCCATGAAACACGGATTGTCATTTATTATTTATAGCATGAACACATGTGTCCATTTTGACTACATACTGCCAAACTAGATATAAAAACAATATTGAAATTATACGGCAAGACCGCTCGACCACAATTATACAGACATGATGTAAGGACGGAAAGCGACGATACAATATAAGGTAGAGCTTTCTTGTTCCGAAGCAACGTTAAATTCGCGCAAATAGTATGCTAAGTAGGTGTGCAAAAAATATTTTTATATTGCTGGCTACACTAAATCAACAGTATAAAAATATATGTCTGATCTTTTTGTGACCGTTATTTTAATATACCTAAATGACAAAGCTTTTCTCAAATAGCTATATAATATATTATAATAATTAAATAATTATTCTTTGTTTAGCCGTGTGGTATCCGGCTGAGTAGAATAGTACCACCCTCTTTTCTTACCGAGGTGTTGTAAAAGGCGACTATGATAAGTCGACCCGCCGTGTAGTATCCGGCTGAGTAGAATAGACCAACCTCTTTTCTTACCGAGGTGTCGTAAAAGGCGACTAAGGCAAGTTGACCCACCGTGTGGTATCCAGTTTAGTAGAATAGACCACCCTCTTTCTTACCGAGGTGTCGTAAAATACGACTAGCGTAAGTTGACGTCAGGCAGGCGGCCGGTCGTTAAAACGCAGCCAAATCATGTGCCGACCCCATTAGAGTGGTATAAGGGCAGGAGGATGATGATAATTATTCTTTGTTCTTTAATAATCTCTTTTTGAGGTTTTTAATAATAGTTTTCTTTGTATTTGCTTTTCTATCTTAAAATGATGTGGAATATTTATTGTTATTCGGTTTAAATTATTTGTGAACTTATGTATTACAAACTTTGAACACGTGTGCCATTTCGAAATTTGAATTTTGTTCGAACCGATTAATTTTACTCGATTCATTTTACCGATTAATTAATTCAAATTTAAAGCCCGTGTAAACTACGCTAGTTGATCAATTACCAGAATGATTAGTACTATAATGGATAGCTATTGACATAATATATACGCACGTAAACATTAGTTTGTTTACCTTCCGTGATGATCCGGTACAATCGATTTCCTAGGGGCCTGATTCCATTCAACTATTTGTATTAATTACGCCAAAACAAGATTACTTGCTTCATTTATAATTCCAGAAGATTGATAAAAGTTAAGCATAACCATTTATCGATATTTTATTATTCATGAAGTGACTGTACATATAAAGTGACAAGGACAAATAAAATAGAAAAATCCTTTTTATTGTTACAGCCAGGAAATTAAAGTATTAAATTTAGTGAAAAGAAAACATTTTTTTAAAACAAAAATAATGTTTATCAAAGAACTGCAAAAGTGCCACACCGATGGCATCACTACTTTCTTCAAAGATGTTAATGCAATTATTATGTCTTACATACAATTATCATGTAATACAATTTACAAACTAAAACTATAAATGAAATCAAGCTTACACGTTTTATAATAATAAGGTACATTAAATTTAAATTATATTGATGAAAAGTGCAATTTATTCTACCTTTTTTTCGTAAGCTTTCGGTGTAGTCGCAAAATAAGGGTTGAAGCTACCACTATTTCATAAATCACGTGCCAGAAGATTTTAACGCGTGACTAATTTTAACACGGTAGTTTTACATTTGCGAAAACCAACCTTTTTTTTAACCTTAGAAAAGAAAAAATAACCTTATTCCATTTATTATACAGGAAATAATGAGTGCAATAAATTATCGCAATATCTCTATTTGTGGATTTTAAATAAAATTGGTTTTTATAATATAATTGGAGAACAGAACTAAAGAAAGCAGAATATAACAGATGATACCAGAGAAGACAAGAGGACAAAAGAACAGAATTCAATAAAAATAATTGTTAAACTGTATTTTGAAAGAGCAAAAGGATATGTAAATACAGCAAAAAAAATTGTTAAATTCTTTTAATTTACAGTAATAAATAAAATACAATTGCAAAATTGTTTCAAGTGATACCAATGAATATTATAATAAAGTAAAGTAAAATGAACGATCTTCTTGTTAACCCACTGCTGGGCATAGGCCCCCTCTCTCTATGTTTATAGCGAAGGGGTTTAGATAAGACCTACCACGAGGTTTGGTGAGTTACCTCAGAATTATTTACAGATATGCAGGTTTTCTCACGATGTTTTCCTTCACCGAGTGATAAATTGCAAATATTAATTAGACTTAAGTTTTAACAGATAAACTCATCGGTGCTTACCCGGGCTTTAAACCCATCACCCCCATAGTATTTAATTTTATATTTTAATAATAAGAGTCAAACAAATGGTAATAAAACAGATTATTTTGGAATAAATTTATGGCAGCGTTGATGAGGAACAGAACCGCAAATCATCGCTCTGTAGGCCCCCAAGTATCATTTCACCGGAAATATTGCCATCGAAATCGAGATATTATGTTGTACGTTGGAATTTGTTCCTGTTTATTACCTATATAAATCCCAAAGGACTTCTGAGTTCACTCATGGCTTCAAAAGAATATTACGTATTATTGGTGAAATAAATATGAAATTTATATTACCAATATCAGTATTTCCAAAAATAATTAGTTATTGTAAGAAAGCGATTGAAATTTTTCGTATTAGCATTTCATTGATAATTCTATAACAATGATATTTACCTTTACACTTATTCAATAAAAAGAAGCTATTGTCTCAAAAATTACCCATTTATTCGTTTCCAACAACCTGTCACATCGACGGTGACAATGTTTTTAATATTATTAACCTATTTGAAGGAGGTTTTATTTCAAACATGTTGTTACAAGTCAAGTATATTCATCATCCTCCTGTCCTTATCCCACTCTTAGTTCGGTCGGCATAACATTATAAACATGTTGACAGATGATTTAGGTACGTATTTTACGACCTTGACGTCAATTTACCTTACTAATCTTTTACGACACCTCGGTAAGCAACGATGGTGGTCTATTCTACTCAGCCGGATACCGCACGGCGGGTCGACATATTTTAGTCGCCTTTTACGACACCTCGGTACGAAATTAGGGTGGTCTATTCTACTCAGTCGGATACCACATACAAATTCAAATAAATTTTTGTGTAGAATAATTTTCTATAGGTTTGTGTGAGTAAAATTGTATTTGGAATACTCCAAAAATGTAATAATATGAGGACTAATTGCTTGTTTCTGAAACATCAGTTAGCATGTATATAAAAATATAGGTTGTGCCAAAAAGACGTGATTATTAACGACTAAAGATGACCTAGAAACAGTTTAAGTATACGAAAATGTATGCAAAATATAATGCTTTCAAGTGTAAAAAGTTTTGAGAATATTATTTTGCTATAATCCGCGATAAAAGAAAATATATGTAATGCTAAATGTATAGTGTACTATTCGTTATCATACCTAAAACATTCAGAATATGTAAGAACTCGTGCACTACCCGATACCGATAACACAACAATACACAAGCACTGCACACATTCACCTCCACAATCTCAACAATTTTTTCGCCACGACAAAATCACAAAGCCAGTGCTTTGCGATTTTGTCGTGCTGTCTATCTCTTGACGATGCTTCGGTTACAGGGCGGGGAAACAATTGAAATTGCTTTCAAGTGTGTAAATGCAATTATCTTTTTGGTTAAGCGACATCTAACGTCGACGATGTGGACCAATAAAATTCTACATTCTTTTTAAAGGCAAAAGGACTCATGACTATGCTAATAATACTATATTGCTTCCAAAAAAGCTAACGCATGTCCGTCGATCGAGCGGCGGAGCGGTGAATTGAATCTGCACCCTCTGTCAGTTATACTTTGTCTTTTTTTTAAAACGATACATTGTAGGAAATAACACTGAACACTTATTGGGGGGTTCACGGATCTATCTATCCAACACTATAAATAGCACAGATATCTAATAGTTGATTTCCTCCCTCGATAAGAAAAGGGGTGGTCTATTCTACTCAGCCGGATACTGCACGTCTTTTTGCACAATCAAATTTTGCATTATATTGCACATACTAATCAAGTTTTTTTTTTAATATTGCATGAAAAAGAAACAACACATTATAAAATAATAATATAAAAGCTAGTATATAATAATTAAGACATCAATATATTCGTCATTACGCCTTAGTTCTAAAATATATTCTAACTTCTATACACACATATCCTTTGAAATAGGTATTTCTGAAAGCCTATTAAAGAATATTCGAGTTTCCATTTCAATAATGTAGGAAATTTCTCTTAAGACGAGGTATTTATTCATCATATCCTACGCCTAATTATTTACAAATTAATATACGTCTTTACATAGCAGACATTATTACTACTACTACGAAACGGCGACTAATTAATTATTACTAGTAATTACAAATAATTAATTTAAAAACATATAGTATTGATAGATTGTTACAATATGATACAAGATTGAGAATAATTTATTGTACAATGCATAAAAATAATGTATATATTTACCCGTACATACATTATAAAATAATTTATTTTTTAGCTTCGATAAAAAATAATAGAAAAAAAATACAATTAAGACAACATAACTACATTATACTGCGTCCATCATATTATCAGTCTTTTGACAGCTCACGCTCATTAAGTTTTGTATTGCTTACGTACAAATATCATACAAATAATATTTGTACTTTATGGATGGGTACCGCCCACTTAGTGATGTCACACATAATGGGTTACTACGATTATGCCACAGATTAAAAATAATCGGTAGAAATCGATGTTACGAGTATTAAAAGACATTTAATAACATTATATAAAGTTTTACTTTCTTCTTAGTTAATACATGAATACAAATAAAACAATCAGGATATTTTAATTTATTTTATTAGCACGAGTCGTCGGAATGATAATCAACACTAGACTCCTCCGATGAGGAGTCTTCAGTAGCAGTTATTATTAGCTCTTGTGTAGATAATATATTATCAAACGCAATATCACGTTCTCAATCAGAGAATATTACTCTTTTAGTTCTTTCCACCACACTTGCCCAGCTCTCGGCCGTTACGTGGGTGCAAGCATTTTTTAGCAATTGCAACATTTTATTCGCTGTGAATGGGGGGCTTGTATTGCATCTCGCAGCATGCCCTTTTACTTGTGCCCATATAAGTTCTATTGCGTTGTACTGGCAGTGGTATGGAGGAATCCGAAGAACAGTATGGCCATATTCTGCTGCCATTTCATTGATTACATAGCGTTTTGCTCTCTTTTTGGTTTTTAATATTTTTATTAATTCAACTTTTAACATTGAGTCGTCCACATTTTCTCCATTGTCCCGAAGCCAATTAATTATTTCATGCTTTTTATTAGCCTGTGTTGGCATTTTGTCAATTTGACGGGAGTGGTAGGGCGCATTATCAATAAAAATTATTGATGGTTCTTCCAATGAAATGAGCATTTTTTTGAACCACTCTTCATACACATTTGCATTCATCTCTTCGTGGTAGTCATTTGATTTCTTCGATTTAAATGCCAACAGTGCGTCTTGTACAAATCCTTTTGCTGTACCTGCATGGCAAATGATTAGGCGCTCACCTTTTCCCATTGGTACTGAGGAAGTGGAATCAGCAGTATCATCAGTCCAGAAACGAGATAGTGTGTGGTTAGCGTTGAGCCATGTTTCATCCGTGAAAACAATATTTGCCCAATCTTGTATTTTCTTTGCCTCTCTTAAAAAATCACAACGTGCTATAGCTATATCTGTGCGTTCCATTAATAATTTTCTTTTATTTAACTTTTTATATGAAAAGCCAATTGTGTTTAAAACTTTGACCAAAGAAGATTTTTCACCATGAAATAGACCACTTCTTTTCAAAGAAACAATAAGTTTTCTCAAAGTTGGAATTTCTTTTCTCAAGTAGTAATCTAGTTTACGTAGGTTATCATTAATCGAATTACTTAGGTACGTAATTCGATTAATGATAGTAGGTACTATAATCGGAATGGTATCGCATACGAGAATCTTTAGGACATCACTATCGTCAATCTGTCAAAAGATGGTTAATATAATGGACAGTGTATAAGTGAGCAAGGGAATACTTAAACAATTGTAAAAAGATTTTTTTTTTCAAATAATTATTCATGCAACTAGAATGTAGGCAATTAAAAAAAAAACATGTGTATCGTTGGTTTTTAATAACCTCTGAACCAATTAGTCTGTACACAATATTTTGTCTAGTTTCCATTTATTGAAATAAAAAACGGATTCAGAAATTGTTTTTTAATAGTTATTTTGTTTGTAAAATATTGCTGACTATGCTATAAATATTCATGAATTACAGACATTAAAAATGTCATGTATACATATATGTTATTTATGCACGGATATAAAAATAAAGAGATTCGCTCCCGCTTAAGAGAAATAATTTCTAGAGGATCTACCGAGATGTCATAAAGAAAACTAAATAATTAATATTAAGGAAAAATTTGTTATAATATATTAAAGTTCATAATTCTGTTAACGTATTACAAAATTTCCATGGGTGAGGAATTTTGTGCTGAATAATCGTTTGAAATTCATATGGCAGAAATATTTATAGGAAAATTGATTCTTTTTTAAAGTAGTCACGGTTTTTAATTATTACATAGTACTCTGGGTGACCGAGCTTTGCTCGGTAATTTTATACAAAAAAAATAAAAATCTTAAAAAAAAGAAAAAAGAATTATTTAGTTGGGGATCGATCCTAGGCATTTATATGTCTCGAGGCTGCCCGTTCCCCAAATAAGCTATGCCGACTTGACAGTTAATGGCGAAAATTCAATTAATGCCCAAAAACAGGGATAAAACGTATTTTTTTTTACATAAAACCTAGCTAGATCGATTTTTCTCCCCCAAAACCCCCTATGCTGAATTTCAGGACAATCGTTGGAGCCGTTTCCGAGATTCAGAAAATATATATATATATACAAGATTAACTCATTTAAATATTAAAGATACAATTATCTAAATTATTATATTAAAAAATCAATTTAATGGGACATGAGTGGCAATAAATAAAATTTAAAGTTGAATAAAAAATTAGATCGAGTAATTTTGGTTTGAGCACTAGAGTTCACTTATTTTTTATTGTAGCTGTAGTATTCAGTCGAGTTTTCTTTTGGTATACTACGTATGAAATCTAATGCTTTTTCAAACGTAATAGATCAATATTATTTAAAGATAATGGAAAAATTATACGATAAAGTCCATGAAATAAATGAACCTAGTTGCTATAGACTATATAAAACGAACATGTTCGCCCCAGTTGTTTCTCAGCATGCTATTGTGTAGCAAACGTCACATACACTTCCTGCATCCGGTCGGTAGCTAGCTAGGCTTCAACATTGCACAATCTTCTACGTCAACGGATGTTGTGTACAGTCTGGAAAAACAAGCGCTTATGCCCATTCCTCATATTTTATGACAGCGACCTTCAATTGTGTTCGATTATTATTCTTTCAAACCTTATTTATTCTTTCAAATGAAAATATTCATTATTCAAATGGATTTATACGAAGCGATTTTCTGATTTTTAAAATTGCGTCTATATCTATATTAATATATAAAGCTGAAGAGTTTGTTTGATTGTTTTAACGCGCTAATCTCAGGAACTATTGGACCGATTTAAAAAAATTCTTTGAGTGTAAGATAGTCCATTTATCGAGGAAGGCTATAGACTATATAACATCACGATAAGATGAATGAATTTGCGATGAACGAATTTGAAAACGGGAAAATTTTTCCTTTCCTTGCGTGACCCAAGCAGGCACCAATGAGTTTTTCTGTTAAAACTTATGTCTAATTGATAATTGCAATTTATCACACGCTTTCGGTTAAGGAAAACATCGTGAAAAAGGTTTTCATGGTGGTTTAGTTGGAAGGTTTTCCTTATATCTCTAATTCTGGGGATATGTGAAACAGCGTGGTGGGTCTTAAAACTTTACTTACTTTCTCTTCAAAAACTAAGAGAGGAGGCATATGTCAAGATGTGGGATATTAACAAGTCCTTACTTTTATACAAAACAAAAATTAAAAAAAAATCTCAATATGCTGCAGAACGTTTTAATCATGTTTAATATCGTACCGCCAGAGTAGTAATAAGATGCTACTAGAATAAGTTAAGTGCCCGGAATCTTTTACAACGTTCATTTTACCAAACTTAGTAGCTTTAAAATTAAAATCGTAAAATAGAGTGAAAAGTTTTTGAGAGGAGAATGAAATGAAATATGAATAAATCACAATCTTTTTGTTCCGCAGCTTTTAGTGACAATTTCGTTATGGTGAAAGGGTTTTGTAGTAATTTTATATCTACATGGTTAAGAACGTAATAAAAGAAGCTCTAAACTAAGCTCAGAAACGTAATGTTAATAATACGCCTGCTTATGATAGATTACATTGTTTATTCATTTTTGTACCTGAACTTTTTATATTAAATATATGTAATCTAAAATATGATCTTTTTCATGTCACTGAATTTAAACTAGTTATTTTTATATTGCTGCCTAAAAATCATCTCACACATGAATCATCAACTAGTTGCCGTAAACAAGATGTCGAAAATCCTTAATATCAAGACGGATTTGATTTATTTAATTGTTAATTAAATTATGTATAAGAACATATTTTTTATTTATTTCTTTTTATACATATAGTTAGAAAAGAAAAAGAAACAGTAAAAAAAGCCAATGTTTAAAGGCGGACTTATTCCTAAATGAGATCTCTTCCAGTCAACCTTTAAGTAACAGAAGGAAAAGGACATGAATTGAAGAAGAAAGAGAATATGGGTAATATAGAGAAAAAGTTTACATAAATTTAACTATTTAATTTATTAATTAATTTTGGTAAAATAAATAGATGAAAAGACGCTACTAACATAGGCTTTTTGAAGAAAGCCTTAAGATCCTAAGATCCTAAGAAGAAGTACCTTGAAAGTATCAGAAGGGCTATAGTTATATATAGGTATAGTTCATGATGATTAAAGTCATAGTTTTTTCCTGCCCTTATCCCACTTTAAGGGTCAGCACACCCTTTTTTTTCTCTCTTCCACTCTCATTGGTCAACTCTGGCGCTATTCCTTTCATATGCATGTCATACTTCACACAATTCAACATTTGTTTTAAGGCCTCTCCGTAGTCGCCACCATCCATCTATATTTAAATTAAACAATGTCACGATGATTTTCATCTTTCCTCATTATGTGTCTATAACATTTAATCTTGAAATTCTCGTTTTTTCTACATTTTCTGTTGATATAACTATGGATAAATAATAAATTGATATTGTTGACATGTGTAAAATTAATTAACACCTGACTCACAAGATTAACAACAATGGCAATTCATGACAATTGCTGTTTTTAAATAAAAGGCACAGATTATTATTTGTAAGTATTTGTTTCATAAGAAAGCGAAATTGATGTTCTTTAGCTTAGTTTGTATTTCCACTTATTGCCTCAATTAATAATAGTACCAAAGCAGTAATTTGAAATTCAAATATGCTTTATTCATTCATCATTCATTTTATGAGCGCTTTTGAACCGCCAATTAGAACAATTCATTAGCGTTCATGTTACAAATAACATCACGTCATGCCTATTTCAAACATTTTTACGCTTCAGGGGTTGTTTCATTGTATTATTACCTTTGTATTATTACCAGGTCATCGATAGCAGGAACTTGACTGTCATAGTTTGACCCACTTTCGATTCAAAACTCGCATCCTCTATATAGATTACTGAGATTGTTTACCGAAGTTACAATTAAAAATAATCTAAATCATAAGTAATATAGATGCGACGCTTATTTAAATTTTGAGCACAAAATAAAACAACAGGGTAACAAACAACCTGCCATTTGACACAGATGATGACAGGTAATGGGTGTTTTTAGGAATATCTATGCAGAATTAAAAATGTCAGCACCGATAGATGTGTCTATTTTGAAGCAAAAGATACACCTAGACACACTATCTTTCAATGCTTAAGGTGAGATGAAAACGTTAAATGGTAGTAGATAAAACAGAGGTGACATTTTCACCAGAAACTTTGATAGCTTTTATGCTCCGCGATAGGGATAGCTGCAGCTTCATGGTTAAGTTTGTGTCGGACATAATGGGAGAGAAAGAAACGGAGGAATGGGCAAGAAAGACCAAGTAATAGACACTGGCTACGGTGAAGCAATGTCGAAAGGTGGTCCTGCCGTAGAAGAAGAAATGAGGAGGCCGTGGGTGTTAGACACCCCTGCGGAAAAGTCCGCAGTAAGTCTATAAAGGATTTCCCCTCCTCTAGAAAAAAAAATGTACAGGGTCGCGCTTTGTAGCACTACTTAATCTATTTCACACCATGAATTAAAGTTCCTCGTATTGGAAGATATTATACATACAAATAATCAGTAGTTGATTTGAATTAAATACCAGCGCTGAAAATGAAGGAATCAACTATTTATTCGAGTTTACTTATAGTGTTTGAATTGTAGTGTTGTGCTGCAAAGCTGAGAAATATTCTGTATTGGGCTTTTTTAATCATCTATCTCAAGTAAAAAATTGATTTGACACATTTTTGAAGCTACCAGAGAACTCATATTTTTTTTTTAATTCTGCAATTTGAAATGCACTATATCGGTTTCTTAGCATTCTTTCAATAGTTAACATAATATATTGGCTATCGAAGTAATGGTTACCGGAGACTCCATTGATACCTACCCGGTTACTGCTGAGATAAGCATTGTAGATTTGAAAACTATTCTATATAATTATGGGATATATAGAAACTATTATAATTAGTTGTGAAACGTAATTATGTATTAAAAGCACTTTAATTCAAATGATCGCCTTTGGCTTTAATATAAGCCAAATTAATCTCTTCCACCGCGAAGCCATGGATTTACGCACAAAGGGGATTTAGCCATTGTTAGCTCTATTGACTTCTTGACAGATTCATTGTAACGTGGGAAACCACAATTAGTAGCTCTTCTTATGTGTAATTTAATATTATTATATGAATCCAAATATAAGAAAAGTAAGAAACAGAAACAGTAAGAAAAATATTAAGAAAATGTTTTACTAAAGATTTATGTCAAGGGACTTTTATGTTACTATCCCACTATTGGCTAAAGACATCTTGTCTAATTAAAATTATGACGCTGTTGGTACCCAATAAATAATAATAATATATATATTCGAAGAATTCATATGAGACAATTAATTACAAATTTTGTTAAATACTCCATTCTTTACATTAAAAACTAATTCCGTAATATTTTATGGACTTTTCTTAATAGTGTTATGTGATTAACATATTAACAAACGTTTACTAATAAATACCTTATCTTTATACCTTATTTTGCTATTGTATCGTATAATTTGTAATAAAGATAATTATTAAGGTTTCCCAGTTAACAGAAATCAACTAGATGTATGGTAATTACATTGATCCGATTCTGCAAACCACAAAATCTATCTCATTGAATAATCCAACTGTAACAAGGGTTTAGTTCGGGTCAAACTAGTTAGTGAGCTAATTAGCTATCAGTTACCATTTAGGCATGGAATGTGTTTATAATTTATCCATCTATCTATATATATTTATTATAAAACAAAGTCCCCAAATACTTTTTTTTGTATGTGAACGATTTTCTCAAAATCTACTGAACGGGTTTTTGTAAGGTTTTTACTAAAAGGTACTGCAATTCTTCTGGAAGGTTTAAATTAATAATACGTAACGGTTTTATTTCAATTGTGTTAAAAAGGTCGCTTACTTAGAGATTTAGACGCGTTTGCCACTAAAGTAATAAACTAAAGATTTGTAGATCTACAAAATTACTACAAAAAAGTCTGCGACAGCATATGTCACATGATTTGGCTACGTATTTTACTACAGGCCGCTCGCCTGACGTCAACTCACCTTTGTCGTATTTTAGGATACCTCGGCAAAAAAGAGTATGGTCTATTCTACTCAACTGGATACCACACGGTGGGTCAACTTACCTTAGTTGCTTTGTACGACTCCTCGGTAAGAAATAAGGGTGGTCTATTTTACTCAGCAAGATACCACACGGCATAAAAATGTAGAAGATGTAAATGAATCTTATATTACTTAGCTATGTTATCAGCTAAAATGTAAGGTGTTTACTACTTAGTACTTTTATGATTAATTAGCGTTTATACATATATACGATTGAAAAAATTATTGCATGTAAAATACATATACACTTTCATATTGGAAAGGAAAGGTTTACTATAACACGAATTTTCCAGTTTATAGTCACAATGAGAAATATAAAACAAGCTGTAATACGGAATGTAAGTCGAGAGTACTTCAAACTGTAATAGCAAAACTGCAGCTTTATTTTTAATAAATTGTTGAGAGCCACTCTTATTTTTTTATACCTTAATATACTACTACAGTAACTAGTAATTTAATAGACCTTCATATAAACATATAAATACCTTTAAATTTAAATTTAAGAGAAACAAAAAAACAAAAAAGTGTAGGTGACATTATTTTCTTTTATTTAATAATAATGTTTTAGCATTCACGGATTTTACAGATTCAAAGGGAAATACTAAACAAAAAGATACAACTATTATCCTCATGCGATTTAAATATTAGATTTACTTAATTGTAATTATAAGCCGACTTACAATTGATGTCTTGATATACACACCCATCTATATCAGAAATAAGTGTTAGATCGATAAGTTTAAACAATGCTTTGATGGTCTGGACTTATAAAACATCATCTTCCTGCCCCATTATCCAATATTACATTATCCCACTCTAAGTGGGGTCGGTACAACATGTTTTAAGCATGCTGTCACTGATTTGGCTGCGTTTTTACGACCGGCCGCCTGCCTGCCGTCAACTTACCTCTGTCGTATTTTACGACACCTCGGTAAGAAATGAGGTTGGTCTATTCTACTCAGCCGGATACCACACGGCGGGTCGACTTACCTTAGTCGCCTCTTACGACACCTCGGTAAGAAATGAGGGTGGACTTATAAAGTAACATAATCTTTAATTGTGTTGTTATTACCATTATTAAATATTGACTAGAACAAAAATTTAATAATCTTTTGCTAAATTTTCACTACTAATTGGCAAATCGAACCTAAAGGTTTCTCTTTATTTTGCAGTACTTACTTACTTACTTACTGTGATACTACAACCCTAAATGGGCCTCTTCAACTAGCTCTTTTCATCCAAGATGTTAGTCCATGCATTGGAGGTCTTCCTCGACGCAGGCGAAATCGTTTGTCCTATAATCCTAGCTGAGGTCGTCCAGATTTTAGTGACCCAGTTTTAATTTCCCGTTGTGTACTTCTTTCTCTCTCCCTCTCTACTGTGTATTTTTACCATGATGTGTGGTAAGCTCCCCAATGAACCTTCCTCTTTTATCCAGGCTTGGGACCGGCAGTGTCATCAAAATAGGCACTGACAGAGTTATTATTATACTACCTAAATATATTAAAATGTGGGATTTGAATAGTTAACATCGCCATTAAGCGATTTAAGAGAATATTGCGAATACTGTCAACCAGGCTCAAATTCACCACAATTTTCATCTATTACTGTTATGTTTCATGTTGCAATGATTTCGATTGATAGTGCAGATCGTTCTATTTATGATAGAGATTTGTATTTAAGGCCAGGGATAACTAATAATCATTATTTTAATGAAGTTGACACTTAATTAAATATTAATAAGAATCTGATATGTTACAAGGATAAAATATGAAAATAAATAACAATTATGCCATCGTAACACAACTGTTCACTCGTGTTTGTAAAAAAGGCCTGTATAGATGTAGTAATATGTAATAAACATCATTTAAACGTCACACTCTGGTAAATAATAGGTTCTACTTATTTATTGTTGAAATATTTTTATTATTGGTACGTGATGCGTGTAAAAGATCGATCTTAATGATTATCTTTATTTGATTCACTACATTATTATTTATGGACAGGAAAAGGCTTTGCCATATAAATTATTGCTGCTCCTCTCCTATTCATCTTAGCATGATTTTATATATACATTTCGCCTTCTTCGCTAAATGGACAATTTTACACTCAAAGAATTAAGAGATTAGCGCGTTCAAACAAACAAACTCTCTAGTTTTATATATTAGTATAGATTACTAATGGCTAAACCTTAGCCGTAAATATCATAACCACCAATAGTTACAATAAAATAATTGAATACAAAATACACTATAATTATAGACTAACTAATTTTTGAATGAGGACATTTTATAACTTTGCAGATTTTTGATTACAAGAACAATTTTCATATAAAACAATATTATTTAAAAGTAGAAACATTTAAAACTTAGTAGTCAGAAAGCATAACAAAGTTCTTACGTTGTAACTTTATTATATAAACCTTCTTATTGTTCCAATTTAATTACTTCGTTGAAAGTCCAGGAGCTTAGTAAGATTAAAGCTTCTCTCTCGACCCAGCGGAATAAGCTTTCAACAATAAAATATTTATGAATAAAACAATGAAGTTGAAATGAACTACGGTTGAATGCCGTGACAAACAAGATATAAATATAAGTTAAATAAGATGATCTATATCATAGTCTTAATCCATCTTACGATTAAAATGATTGTTTTAAATTACACATAGGTATATAATAATTAGCTTAGTGTGTTTTCTGTTATTATAAAATAAATATCATCATCATGTTTAAATATGTTGTTACATGTTTTGGCGTTATAATACGGCCAGTCGCCAGCCTGATGTCAACTAACCTTAGTCGCCTATAAATATTTTTTCTACTCAACTGGACACCATACGGCGGTATAAATAAATAAATGTATTTGATACTTTTTACCTTCATACATTATACCTTCGCGGTCATCCGTCTCCAAAGTATAATACTTAATACTTATGTTATGATAAATATGTATCGGAATCGAAGAAGAAACAATTTTTATTTAGAAAATGTTGGCCCTCGGCAGGAATAGAACTTGCAACCCGAGGAACTGCAGACAAAGTCACCGCAACTGCGCGAACGGGAAATCTAAATAAAAAAGGTATGAGATGTCATAATGAATGAGTAAGTTCATTAATTAATATATAATATATGAATTAGTAAGCTTATCATTTATTACATTTTCTTTTAAAACTCCTAATATTTTTTTAATAAGCTCTTGATGCAGTTAAAATAATTGAGAATAACAAGAAAAAGATAGAAAATTCCATTCGCATATGAAAAGCATTCGACATAAAAGTTATCGATTTGTTATTTCCTTTATCCGCAGGTGAGGCCACGATATCATGTATCTCTCAATATGCGGTACTTGGTGTATTTTCATAGAAATTTCATTGAAAAAACAAATATTTTAACGTATTTTATTGCTATGACAGCGGCATTCGTTTAATGCCGTAGCGACAACACATGTCGCTGACGCAAAATTTTTAATAAAGCTAAAATAAAAATTGCATATTTCATATAAAATAAGACACACAGTATAATGTTACCATGTTTCATCTCTATGTATAATACATTAAGTAAAATTTTGTATTAATGTTATATTTATTAATGTGTTGGGGTGGTGGTAACTGGCAATTACGAGATTGAGCTCAATTAAAAAATATAGACAAATGCGAAAATTACTACAACTTAAATTACAATAATAACCGAACAACAGATTTCTAGTTCTGTTTTTTTTTTTACATAATATTAAGGCAGTTATGTGAACAGTTATAATATATAGAGTTATAATAAAAACGCAAAAATTTAAATTGTGCCTAAATAAACGAAATTTTATTTAATTTAAAGTCTTCAGTGTTATTTACATTTCTTGCTTTTGTATGATTAGAGAACTTTGGCGCAAAGCAACTGTCATATAAATGCCTATTAAAACATTATACAATTTTAATATATTTTTTTTATATTAAAATAATTTATTAAATCATATCTTGAGTTAATTCATCGCGTCATTTTATTTCATATACACTCAAAGAATTTTTCAATCCGGTAGTTCCAGAAATTAGCGCGTTCAAACAATCAAACAAACTCTTCAGCTTTAATTAAGTTTAAGTATTCCTTAATATTTGTATTTCTCAAATTTACAAAAGTTCTATTAGAAATTAAAAAAATAAATGGATACATAAGCCACATTCACGACACCATAAATCATGGTACAAAAACGTTTGTCACAAGGGGATCCCTCGATCTGTCATCACTCACTCCAAACATATACGGTTATTAATCTAACTAATACATCACATGTGCTATTTATAGTTATCGTCAAATGTTTTCATGCCATAAAACTCACGATCGACCGTTGAAAAGGCTTTTAATACACTGTTAAGCTCTGAGAGAGTGTTAATAATTCTGTTTAGAAATAAGAGGTTATCGCTTCCACTTGCCGTTTGTATGAGATTATTTCTCTCGTGCATTTACAATAAATAGTTAGTGACTTTTATTATTAACAATAAATTGTTACAACTAGCCGTGTGGTATCCGGATCCGTGTGGTATCCGTAAGTAGAATAGACCACCCTCCTTCTTACCGAGGTGTCGTTAAAATACGACTAATGTAAGTTGACGTCCGGCAGGCGGCCGGTCGTAAAAACGCAGCCAAATCATGTCATCATGTAAACATGTAAACATGTTGTGCTGACCACACTTAGAGTGGGATATATTATTATTATTAGACTAGCGGCCTGCCCCTGCTTCGCACGGGTATAAAATATATATCCCATGTCAGTCAGTGTAAAAAAAATGATTAAAATCGATCCAGTTGTTTTGATTTATTTATTACTGCCCGTGGCCGTAGCGTTAAATTTGGTGAAAAACAATTTCCTTTCCCTATACCAAGAAGATTTCCTGCTATCTTTGGAATATCTAAATTCATATAGTACATTATTACTTATTTACTTTTATATTTTACCTTTGTATTTTATTTTTACAATTAATTACAGAATGTCTTTAAACAAACTCTTGAAAGAGCGACATCGCTGCTAAAGTCGAAGTGTTATAGGGCGAAGCGCGGCCTCCTCACGGCATTTTAAATCTGTAATATCTCCGAAAATGTTCACTTAAATTACATGCTGTAAACGGCTATATTGATCTATATTAAATCAACAATTTATTTAAGGTACTCAATTGGATAAGGATTAATGCTGTATTGTATAAGAATCGCTTCAAAAATAAGGCATTATTTTTCGTAAAAAGTGAACGACAAAAAATGCTTTAGTGGGTTATCCATAAAAATTAGACATATACCATCGCGGACTTTTCTGTAGACCTTTTCAAGATGTACCAATTCTTAGTACATTATTTTGATAAATCTCGTAGGGTTTACAGTTTAATTATTTACAGAAACCTCAAAAATTACAGTATTTCTCTACTCCGTATTGAATGTTATTATACGTACAAACCTTCCTCTGGAATCACTCTATCTATTAAAAAACCAAGCCGTCGACCAACCCGCCAAGACCAACCCGTCGACCAACCCGTCGACCAACCCATCGACCAACCGGTCGACGAACCCATCGACCAACCCATCGACCAACCCGTCGACCAACCCGTCGACCAACCCGTCGACCAACCCATCGACCAACCCGTCGACCAACCCGTCGACCAACCCGTCGACCAACCCGTCGACCAACCCGTCGACCAACCCGTCGACCAACCCGTCGACCAACCCGTCGACCAACCCGTCGACCAACCCGTCGACCAACCAGTCGACCAACCAGTCGACCAACCCGTCGACCAACCCGTCGACGAACCCGTCGACCATCCCGTCGACCAAGCCGTCGGTCAACCCGTCGGCCAACCCGTCGGCCAACCCGGCGACCAACCCGTTGGCCAACCCGTCGACCAACCCGTCGACCAACCCGTCGGCCAACCCGTCGGCCAACCCGTCGGCCAACCCGTCGGCCAACCCGTCGGCCAACCCGTCGGCCAACCCGTCGGCCAACCCGTCGACCAACCCGTCGACCAACCAGTCGACCAACCCGTCGACCAACCCGTCGACCAACCAGTCGACCAACCCGTCGACCAACCCGTCGGCCAACCCGTCGACCAACCCGTCGACCAACCCGTCGGCCAACCCGTCGACCAACCCGTCGGCCAACCCGTCGGCCAACCCGTCGGCCAACCCGTCGGCCAACCCGTCGGCCAACCCGTCGGCCAACCCGTCGGCCAACCCGTCGGCCAACCCGTCGGCCAACCCGTCGGCCAACCCGTCAGCCAACCCGTCGGCCAACCCGTCGACCAACCAGTCGACCAACCCGTCGACCAACCCGTCGACCAACCAGTCGACCAACCCGTCGACCAACCCGTCGACCAACCCGTCGACCAACCCGTCGACCAACCCGTCGACCAACCAGTCGACCAACCCGTCGACCAACCCGTCGACCAGCCCGTTGACCAGCCCGTCGGCCAACCCGTCGGCCAACCCGTCGACCAACCCGTCGGCCAACCCGGCGACCAACCCGACGGCCAACTCGGCGACCAGCCCGTTGACCAGCCCGTCGACCAGCCCGTCAACCAGCCCGTCGACCTGCCCGTCGACCAACCCGTCGACCAACCGGTCGACCAACCGGTCGGCCAACCCGTCAGCCAACCCGGCGGCCAACCCGTCGGCCAACCAGTCGACCAACCCGTCGACCAACCCGTCGCGTCGACCAACCCGTCGACCAACCCGTCGACCAACCCAGACCAGACCAGACCAGACCAGGCCAGGCCAGGACTGGCCAGGCCAGGCCAGGCCAGACCAGACCAGACCAGACCAGACCAGACCAGACCAGACCAGACCAGACCAGACCAGACCAGACCAACCCATCGGCCAACCCGTCGACCAACCAGTCGACCAACCCGTCGACCATCCCGTCGACGGTTGGCCGACGGGTTGGTCGACGGGTAGGTCGATGGGTTGGTCGACGGGTTGGTCGATGGGTTGGTCGATGGGTTCGTCGACCGGTTGGTCGATGGGTTGGTCGACGGGTTGGTCGACGGGTTGGTCGACCGGTTGGTCGACCGGTTGGTCGACGGGTTGGTCGACGGGCTGGTCGACGGGCTGGTCGACGGGCTGGTCGACGGGTTGGTCGACGGGTTGGTCGACGGGTTGGTCGACGGGTTGGTCGACGGGTTGGTCGGCGGGTAGGTCGATGGGTTGGTCGTTTTATTGGTCGATTGGTTGGTCGATTGGTTGATCGATTGATTGATCGTACTTCGTATTGAATGTTATTATACGTACAAACCTTCCTCTGGAATCACTCTATCTATGAAAAAAAACCGCATCAAAATCGGTTGCGTAGTTTTAAAGTTTTATGCGTACATACGGAAATATGGACTTTGTTTTATAATATGTAGTGATATTATGGCAGGAGGTTATATTATTATTCCGTTTCGGCTAGATCCTATTCAATATGTACAAATATTATGAAAACGTAATCGCATTTTTGGAATGGTGAACGCGATCTGCGTTCTGTTAATTATTTTAGAACCATCTATGTGTTTACTGCGAGTTTTTTTAACCTACCCAATCACGTTAGCGTAACGCAAATTTGTAGGGGGCTACAACAGCGACATCTAGTGACTGCTGTTTGAGCGACATACAAATTGCGTTACGCTAACGCGAACGAGTAGATTGAATAAACTCGCAATAAGCACATTGACCTCGAATATCTATTAAAATGAAAGTGAGATCCAAACGCAATTCTAGTGAATTTGTGATACTGTAGTGTTTATAAACTAATGTTGTATGAATGTAGCACAGGCTCGAACACGCACTAATAAGTAACAACATGCCACTTAACGACCACTCTCACCAACGGCTCTCGTGTTACTGTCGTGGTGCATCCTGAGACCGTGTACCTTTGTACTAGTGTGAGTTAGTGTGACTTTGTTCATGAATGTATTACATATATTTGTCTTGTATATAAATGTACAAAGTACGTTACACACGTCTCAACCTGCATACACTACAGATACGAAGATTTTTTGCTTACTAATAACACAATAAAATAAAAACTTAATTTTTCCAATATTAAGGATAAATATTATAAGATAAAATAATATTTCATAAATTTTTGATTGAATCCGTTCCGTTTAAACGTTGGCTCGCAATGAAGTTCAATACCGTTAAAACAATCGAGTGCACCCGGCTTCCGAGGTCGTCCGGTCACTCGGCCATAATCCATTTAGTAACAATTCTACTTTTAATTTGATATACTAGCATAAAGCGTGGCTTTAATCATATTTGCAAATCAAGTTATAGCAATGTGAAAAGTTTGTTATGACTCCGAAGGGATTCTGAACAAAAGCCAACACTTTTGGATTAAAGCTTCTAACATTCTAAATAATTTATAGAATTAGGCGTTACTTTGCGGAGGTCCATAATACAAAAGTAATGAGAATATCGCAAATCAAACAAAATCGCAAAGCATCGCTTCGCGATTTTGTCGTGGTGTCTATCTCCTGACGATGCTTCGGATACGGGGCGAAACAATTGTTGAGATTGTGGTGGTGAGAATGTGTGCAGTACTTGTGTATTGTTGTGTAATCGGTGTCATCGGGTAGTGCATTAGTTCTTACAAATTCTGCATGTATCAGGTATGAGAAGGAATAGTACACTCTACATTTAGCATTACTTTCTTTTATTGCGGATTACAGCACAATAATATTCTCATTACTTTTGTTCTAATTCTCTCAGTATTTAATAATTTTCATTAAAATAAAGAAATAAATAAAATAATGGGACACTTACACAGACCGTCAAGCGTCCCCAAAGTAAGTACTTAATACTTGGTTTATGGGTGATTGAGAACTGGTAAATATATACATATAGTTTTAAATGCATACTTAAATACAAATAGACACCCAGGCTCGAAGAACCAACAAATTTTGGCCCTCTACAGGAATCGAACCCACGACCCATGGAATTGTAGGCTTGTTACTATCCTACTGAGTCCTAGAAGAGCCCTGAGTTCTCTGCTTTTTTTTTTGGGATGGTGCTTCGACCCACTAAGCTGTTGCAATATGCGTTAGCAGGTAACACAAGTCTCAGGAAAAAGGTTTCTGCACGAATCTTTCCATCACCAAAATCGCATAATATTTTCAATAGGTGTAATAAGTTCAACTTTTTACTTTTTCCATTAGTTATTTTACCCCCTTTTCCAATTAATTTTAATGATAAAAGTAAGGGAAATTAATTGGCTTATTAATTTCGCACAGTTTTATCATTAAAATTGTTGTACTTTTCTTAGACGTGATACTAGATAGGACTTTACACTGTTTGCAATGAACAATTATTTTTGAATAATATCTTTTATAAATAAATATATAGGACACTTACATACACGGTCGTCCGTCCCCAAAGTAAGTAACTTAATACTTGTGTTATGGGTGACAGACAACTGGTGAACATATACTTATATAATTTTTAAATAGATACTTAAATATAAATATACACGAAATATGCATTATAAATGTATGTGTTTAAAGCTAGTAAGATACTATAGTGTATAACAGACAAACATGATTGTGAACGTTTTCGGTATTGAAATTTTAATGAACAATTATTTTAATATGTATGCAAGGCCTAGGCCGTCAGTGTTCAAAATGTCTTCATTCAGTGTCACTCAAATAGCTCGCTTTTGCGAAAGTTATTTGCCCATTTAGGTATCATTATATACTTGACTTTGGCATTTACTATATTCTTTAATATTGTTATCCATATAATTAACATATGAATTTAAAAAAGTTATGATACCTAAAATTAGTTGGCTGGGAGATAATACTTAAAGCATTAAGTCCGCCTTTTGTACAAATATTTGTATATATATATATACATATATAGTGTAAGTTTTGTACAATAAAGTTTATAAATAAATAGATTGTTATAATATTGCGTTTGTCAAGAGAATCTACCTAGTGAATATATCTGAATAGAATAGACCACCCTCATTTCTTACCAAGGTGTCGTAAAAGCAGACTAAGTAAGTTGACGCAAGGCAGGCGGCTGGTAGTAAATAAGCAGCCAAAACATGTAACAAAATGTTTAAAACATATTGTGCCGACCCCACTTAGAGTGGGATAAGGGCGGGAGAATCATGTTACTTTTATGTATAATAACGAAAGCTGTAGATTTATTTTAAAACTAGCTATGCCAGCAGCTTCGCCTGAAGATCAGTGTGTGACTAATTTTTTCTTTAAAAAGCTTTATAAGAAAGCAGAAAGCTTTAAATTATGCCGTTTTCGCATAATTTTTTATTGCTGCTTTTATTAATCTTAAGAAGTAGTAGTAGTAGTATAATTAGTAGTAATTAATAGTAGAATTTTTGAAATGGGTCCATTAGTTCCTGATATTAGCGCGTTCAAACACTCAATTCAGCAACAAGCTATTCAGCTTTATATATTAGTATAGATAACATTGAATTATATACATAGACTCGCCTGCTTTTTTGTATATATTATAATATAGACATTGGCTCAGTCAGTAAATATCAGAAAAACGTAGTGCAATTAAATATTCTGAATATGGTTAAAGATTATACTTATTAACATTAAGTGGAATGATATTGATAAATTGCGTCCGGAACTTTATTGCCCTATAGCTACATAAAGAGTTAAATCATAAATAACATCTCTCAATGTTATCGATGGGATGTTTAATCTGATAATATATGATATACTTACTAGGAATCAACATCCTTAACTCGTTTATTTAGAAAGTTTTGTATTGCAGACTATTTCTCCATTTATATCCATACTATTTTATAAGTCGGTGCCATGTTGTATCCGGCTGAGTAAAATAGACCACCCTCATTTTTTACCGAGGTGTATTCAAAGGCGTATTAACACACAGAACACAAAACATTTGTGAGTGCCTTATACTAACATTTACTTACTATATATATTGTGTATATGTATATTTTCGGAATCTCGGAAACGGCTTCAACGATTTTCCTGAAATTCAGCATCTAGGGGGTTTTGAAGAAGAAAAATCGATATAGATAGGTTTTATGTAAAAAATTCGTTTTGTCTCTGTTTTTGGGCATTAAACAATAGTAAAATTTATATTGAATTGTATTTTTGGCGTAAAATTTCTAATCAGCGTAGCCTGTAAATGTAAATACCTAGGATCGGTCCCAATTACATAATTATTACGCACAATTTTTACGCACAATACTTAACAAATGTCTTAATAAATGTCAAGGATTTAAGAAATAATTGTTGATTATGCAATGGATAATAATTTGTAAGGTTGAATATACAATTAATGTCAATGAACTATACTATATTAGCCATATGAACACATAAAATAAATAGTAATACAATATGTAGGTGACCGAGCTTTGCTCGGTATTTTTTAGAAGGCATAAAAATGCAATATAAAAAAGGGGTAAGTCAAAGTACCTCGGATGAAGTCATCTGGACTTGACTTTTTTATTTTTCTTCTTTCTGTATTTTGACTTCTTTATTTTATCGCCCGGTAACTTTGTAAGTGACAGCGTAATTAACCTTTGTTTTCTAATAATATTGTAGCAGTTTTTCAGTGCCCGAAACATAAATAAAACGCCATTTTTTAATGTAACCTTGCTAGATTGATTGATCGTCCCCAAAACATGCGTAGGTATACACCCAGCTTCTATGTATAATATATACACACACACACACACACACACACACACACACACACACACACACACACACACACACACACATATAATATTAGCTCATTTAAAGATAATGATGCTATAAATTAATAAATTCTGGTACAAGTATATAAAAGTCGTTCCTTGGTCAAGTGCTATCGTTTGAGAGTTATAACAGAACCATTACAACAGTACGAGTCACCGAATATGTACACTTCACCGCGTAATTTGTGCCGGCACTAACTAGCGCAAGGAATTTGCATTGAAGCCGGAAACCCTTCCTATTTTGGAATTCAAATCATAGATATATTATGAACTCGCCTTCAACTCAATTGTAATATATTTAGCGTGAAACCGTTTGTACGAAACAAACATGATGTTGACTTAGATATTAATGGTTCAAAAGTAATGAGAATATTATTTTGCTATAATGCTAATTATTATTTTCTATCTCCTGACGATGCTTCGATTACGGGGCGAAACAATTGTTGAGATTGTGGTGGTGAATGTGTGCAGTGCTTGTGCATTGTTGTGTCATCAGTGTCGGGTAGTGCATGAGTTCTTACAAATTCTACATGTATCAGGTATGAGAATGAATAGTATACTCTACTTAGCATTACATATCTTTTCGATTATAGCAAAATAATATTCTCATTACTTTTGTATTGTGGACCTTCGCAAAGTAATGCCTAATTCTATAAATTATATTAATTTTTTGTAATGAAAGCTTAAATTTACGGCTCCTGTTTTGCGCCTAACAAAAGTACGTAAGTCGCGCCGTCTGGTATCCGGCTAAGTAGAATAGACCATCCTCATTTTAACTGAGATACAATGAACAGAAATAAGAAGAGAGCAAACGTGGATTATCTATCTATCTCTCTTTTTTATGTGTAATTAGACAAAGATGAATATGAGTTTCTTCTTCCCTATTAATATTTATTGTATGAATATCACTTACCGGCTTGCCTACGGCTCCCCTATTCTAGTATTAATAACTCTATGCATCTCACGCGGTCTCTTTTTCAGAGTTGTTTTTCAGTTCACGTAACAATCATTTTTCATCTTGGTTTGTTTTTCGATTCCTAACCTATCTTAAATATATATGATATCATAGATAATGCAACCTAACACTGTAGATAATTCCGCTGCAATGTATTGGTTAGCTTTTGGTATAGCTTGTGTCATATTTGATTTTAAATTATGCAGTTGTTCTCCCTCTTAATCCATACAAGTCTTAGTCTATAGTAAAAGCTAATAAAGCATTTTATGGACTGTTTCCGACGGAATTCATATTCAAGAATTATTCAAATTTTCGTCCATCTTTGTTTTCAAGGCAAATGTAAAACTAACCTGAACGAAAACAATGAATAATGCAAAAACTTTAAATTAAGAAGACCTAAATATTCATTAAAATAAATCGTTACTGGGAACTTTATCAAAATGATTTTAATATAACACATACATACGTGCCAGTGATTAGGAATAATATTAAATAATAGGTTCATAATCTCAAATCATAACGTTCTTATGATCATTGTTTTGAAATTCTGCACACCTGTGACAAAAGTCTTCGATTAAACATCTGGGAACAACTTGAGATTAAACATAGCAATGGCACTCTCATTAACGAACAGATAAAAGTTTCTAAAAGTTTAAGCTTGTTACACGAGTTCGGAGGCAAAATAAAATAAATGGTCGGGTTGAACCGATTGGTATATAACTAAGCTTGATTGGGTAATGCTTCGCTTTGCGATTTTCTTGTGGAATCTATCACCTATATATATTTTCTATTTGACTTCATCGCGGATTATAGCAAAATAATTTTATTATTATTTTTGTGTCAAAGTAATGCCTAATGCTATAAATTTTAATCAATTAATTAATAAGTTATCAGAAAGTACATATCTATATACTACAAAACAGAACAGGATACTCATTTATGCCCACTTTATATACTCTATATAGTTTTTTGGGGTTTGTAACAAAAAAATAGATGTTCATTAAGATAAAACTAGGTGCAATGATTAATATTTGATAGTGGCCGAGCTTGAACGAAGGTCAAATGCGTTTTACGCAGTAAATATATACGTTTCAACGCCTTCAAATCGGCATGCAAGCGATATTTATCGAAGACCGACCATTATCAAACCGATACTACAAGAATTAATGCATGTTAATTAATTTTTAATACAAAAAAAATGTAATGATAACATTATTTTTCTCTAATCTGCGATAAAAAAAATATATGTAATGCTTAGTGTAGTGTACTATCCGTTCTCATACCTAATACATGCAGAATTTTTAAAAACTCATGCACTACCCACCACCACCAATAACGCAACAATACACAAGAACTGCACAAATTCACTACCTCAATCTGAACAATCGTTTCGCCCCGTAACCATTGTCAGGAGATAAACTCACCGACATAATCGCAAAGCTATGCTTGAGTTTTTACAAATTCAGCATGTATCAGGTATGAGAACGGATATTACACTCTTCAATTAGCATTAAATATATTTTATCGCGGATTATTCTATTAATTAATTTTTAATGTTGGGGCAGTTGTTTTAGCTTAATTTTCTTTAAAACCTTGCGTTGATATGAATTGTACCAGTAGCTTTGTCATTTAATTATAATTTATTTATTTAATACTTTGTATAAACTAACATAAAAATAAATGATTAAAGTTAATTTACACTGTATAAAAGCGTTTTATTACTGTGAGCAATATCAAACTCACAACCTTTGGTGGACGGAACGATAGCAAAAGAATGTGGGAAGGAATATGTGCTTTTTTAATTTTATTATTACTAATAAATTAAAAATATTTATAAATCAGGTATATTAAAGACCTATGTCAATAGGGAAATGAGTTCTTAGGTTGGTATATTCGTACATATAAATAAAAAGACTAACATTTTTCAGTAATAGAAAACTTTAACAAAACAATTTACAATTATAAATTATATTATAAACTAACAACTTAACAAATATACCTAAATGATACAGTTTATGCTATAAATCATTATACTTATATGTAGGTATTTTTATATAGTTGAAGTTGATGCGACGCGTTCGCATGATTTCTCTGTAGTTAAGAGCTGATAACTTAGGTGTTCTCGTTTTGTCTGGACTTTTGAAATCCACATGATAAAGACCAAACTTTATACTGAAACAAAAATATGATGATATGATAAAGAAGTAATCTATACTAATATTATAAAGAGGAAAAATTTGTATGTATGGTTATAATGTTTTCACACAAAAACTACTCAACCGATTTCAGGAATTCTTTCACTATTGAAAAGCTGCATCTTTACAGAGCAACATAGGTTATAGTATATTTTTTAAAAATCGGGATCCGTTATAAAAATGTAAATCCGTTATAAAAAAGGTGTATACAGATATATGTATACAGATCAAAGAGTTATTTGCAGTTTCTTGCGTTAAAGGTAAAAAAGAAAAGCCAAAAATAAAATAAAGCAAATAAATGAGAAAAAGTTAAGATAGAAACAAGTAAAAAGTAACGGCCTGTTACTATCCCACTGCAGGGCATAGACCTCCTCTTTCCATTTTTGGAGCGAAGGGTTGGAGCTAACACCTACCCCGCTACTCCATAGCGGATTGGGACTCATATCCCTAGAATTCTCTAGAGAAATGCAGTGTTTTTCACGATGTTTTCCTTAACCGAAAAGCGTTTGATAAATTGCAATTATCAATAAGACCGCTTTAATCCGCGGTGAAATCAGTTCATCAGTTCATCGCGGATTATAGCAAAACAATTTTATTATTAGTTTTGTTTAACAGTTTAGTAGTTAATAAGATTAGACGCCGAAAACTTAATCCTATTTTAGTTTCAACAACCTCGTTAAAATGGTAAACATTTTAATGCTATTTATAAGTATAAGTAGGTAGAAATCAAATTATTCAACATAATTACGTTCTATATATAGATTGAATAGGTAAAAGAATTTAGGTATTTCCATGACGTGTCAATGTGTCTTAATCTTGTACGATCAAAACAAAACCAGGATATACAATTAAAAGTATGATATAAATTAAATGTATAAAATTACATAAAATATGAAATATATGAATTACATACACCTATCAGAATATTCATATGGTGATTAAAATAACACCTAGAAAATTCACTACACTCATCATCATCTTCCTGCCCTTATCCCACTCTAAGTGGGGTCGGCACAACATGTTATAAACATTCTGCCACATGATTTGGCTGCGTTTTTACGACCGGCCGCCTGCCTGACGTCAACTTACCTCTGTCGTATTTTACGACACCTCGGTAAGAAAGAGGGTGGTCTATTCTACTAAACCGGATACCACACGGTGGGTCAACTTACCTTAGTCGCTTTTTACGACAGCTCGGTAAGAAATGAGGTTGGTCTATTCTATTCATCCGGATACCACACGGCGTTAGAAAATTCGCTACACTATTAATGTAATTATATAATTAGTCTATCTCACTAAGGGGTTTATATTCGACACTTGTTTGGTAGATTTCATTTCAATATACTAGCAGTACCAGCGTCGCCCGCGTGGAAATCAGTGTGTCACAATTTTTTTCCCGAATTGAAATTTTGAACATAAAAGTAGTTATCGAGACTTAATTATAAGAGATTTTTGGATAACTTTCACCGTTTACCGCATACAAGGAAATCTTTAAATTTTGCCGTTTTTGCAATATTATTCTTTGCTGAAACTCTCCTAATCATTTTAGTGTGATGTTATAGAACCTATAACATTCTAACTATTCGTCAAATGCTTTACGTATAAGAATTTTCACTTCAATTATAATAGAATACTTACGTGTATCCATCCGACCATTCGAAATCATCTAGAAGAGTCCACGCAAAGTAACCTTCAACTCTGCAACCGTCTTCGTGTATAGCTAACAGAAGTTGGTAGAGATACTTATTGTAATATGACACACGTATGTAATCATTGAGACCTCCAAAATCGGATACACCATTTTCTGTTACAACAATAGGGACCCTTGTTCCATAATTCTTCGTAATCCAATTGAGAAGTTTTCTAAATCCTGTAGGATACACCTAGAAAGAATATTTGAATTATAAATAAAATTTCATGCAATTAAATAATATTCCTATAATATTTTATGGTATATATATTTATTTAATATATGGGACACTAACACACACAGCAAGTAACTTAATACTTGTGTAATGTGTGACCGACAACTAGTAAATATATACTTATATTTTTAAAAATAAGTATGTATTTAATATAAGTACACAAATACACATCTAGGATGGAAGAACCAACAATTGCTTATAGAAATTGTTTGCCCTTAGCGGGATCAAACCCACGACCCGCGGTGCTGAAGCCAGAGTCACTGACAACTGTGCTAACGGGCCATAAAGGCCGGAATGAGTTGTCATTATCTACTAATTAATGAACTTAATTATTTAACTTTTCACAACGGACCAGTTTTCACAGGGTTCAATAAAGTACTCTTGTTCGGGAATTTTGATTTACTTAGACATAGCCTTTCCACCAAAAGATGTTATGTTCAGGTACAATTGTTTATATCTTCGAGAGTTGCATGATTTCATTTTAGTTTGTATATTCGCTTAGCATTAAATAACATAACATTGAGTCCAAATGTGTAACCAACGACAAATTATATCGATTTTCTTAACCAACGATTTGTGGTTTCTCAAATGTGATATTAGTGGATGTCAATAGCACGATACAAAGTACAGAGTTCGATGGTGTATTTGACAGATCGTTCGACCCATACTATGAGTAAATTCAATTTGCGATTCCAACGAAACGTTAAGACAGAAAGCGCCCTATGCGAAAATGAGCAATATGTTTAAGTATACATAAGCTACATTATTAATTTATTTTTAATCTATAACATTACTTCGTTAAATCTGTAGACTTATTTAAGGGAGAATGTTTTTAGGTATGTCGATAATTAACAAAAAAGACATTTAAATAGTAGTAGATTTCAAGGTGAAAAATAAAGTTTTGAATTCGAATATAGTTCCCTCATGATTCCCTCATTTAAATATATAATAGTTCCCTCATGATTATAAATTCAAAATTTAAAATTCGAATTATTATGCAACTGCGACTTGCACCTATATTCTATTTATTTCTATGTTAAATATTTTATATTTAACAATATTGCTAGACATAAATAAGATTTTTATTAAACTTTGGTACATTGCTACCCTTCCTATTAATAAGTATTTATACTTCCTAGCAGGTGATTTGAATAAAAAGCTATTTTTGTCCTTGGTGTGTTGCGGATATAAAAATAAGCTTCGATACCAAACTACTAGTTTGTGACTAGTACAATAAAAAGCTCAATGTTATTACAAATGTAAAAATAGATTCGAGACATATAAAAACACCTAACATTAGTAAAAACTCATTTACGGAGTCATGTGAGTCGAGATGAAAAGGCTATTATGAATGTATCGATTGTAGTCATTTCCGCCTAGTTTAATTTAATCTAAATTAGCATATAAGTGTTTAGGCTTGATACATACTGAAAAATTCAATGTATTCAATGCTTGTGTAACAATGCATTTTTAACTGCCTATATGCTGTTAGCTGTAGTGGGTTTTAAAGCGCAACTTGGCGGAGTGAGCGAAGAAGTATCGTTAAGGTTGCGAAATGCGGAGAGTAAAGCGCAGAAGCTATAGGAACGTCGTCTTACGCGTAACTTAGGTGATAAAACTAAGGCTTTCTCACGCACACAAATATAGACACGTATACAGTTCTGTATATTTAACGTTATTTTTTTAATAGTGTGTTTTTAGTAGTGTGTAATTTTTAACTTTTTTGTCTATGTTGTATTCGTTACATTGTATCTCCTTAAAGACAATTCTCTAGTTAAATCAGCTAGAATTGACTTCGTATATTTGACTAACTACTATAAAAACTTTTCTAATTTGTAAACCTAAAAAAAACCACTTTTACTAGTGAAAATATATTTGTTTATTTTTCTTAAATTATTAAGTTCTTGGGGCTATCTATATCTACCAATATCTATAATTTCAATAGAGGAAAATATAAGATACCTGTTACTTGCAAACTTATAAAAACATGGAAAAAACATCATATCTGCATAAAATAAAACGAAACGATTTATTGTACACCTATGTCAACTACAAGATCACATGAGAAGGCCAAGATCTCAGAATAAAAACATTACTCTAGAAAAAATCCATATCAAAATGTTCTTTAATTACCTTTTTATTATCCTGAGTATTAAAAACAAGTCACATTTAAATGGTACCTAACAAAATGTATGTAAATATAGATATCCTTACGCCATTAGCTATTTACCTAATATTGAAAAAAATTACTTTATGTTACTACTTAAACAATAAACTTGATGAATTTAAAAGTTCTTTAGTAATTTAGCTGTGATAGCCCAGCGATGGGACCGTGCGACTCTTTTGAGAGGGTCACGAATTCAAACCCCGGCAGGCATCAATGAGTTTTTCTATTAGAACTTATGTGTCTAATTGATAATTTTTCGGTGAAGGAAAACATCGTGAGGAAACCTGCATATTTCTAGAGAAATCTGGGGATATATGTAACCTACTAATCCGCATTGGAGCAGCGTGGTAGGTCTAAGCTCTAACCCTTCTCTCCAGGAACGCAGAGAGGAGGCCTATGCCCAGCATAGGGATGCATGGAATTGTAACAAGCTCGTTACTTTACTACTTACTTTAACTACTAATTTATTATTTATTTTATTTTAAATATTTTATTTTCCTAGCATTGTTTTTTTAACTAACCGGGTTCTAATTTTTACAACCTACATGACTACTTTTATCTACAACCCTTTAGAATTTTAAATTGTGAATTTAGAATCAGAACACATATAAATATTGATACTGATTTGGATCTATTCGTGAATAAAACAAAACTTAACTTATCAAATAAAACTACTGCACACCAATTGACAATAAATTGAAGGCAACCCTTTGAAGATCAATATCAGATGCGAGATAACGATCCACGTTCAAGTTACAAAGGTATTGCGAATGCTATATTACGTTTCAAGAGTGGGATCATTTGACATAACAATTACGCATTATTTTCCCTACTTTCTTACTTCCTGTCAAAGATGAATGGAAATGAAAAAAACAAACCATCTAAATGCCTCTCAAAGTCCTGTATGACTCAGAAGATCAAATCACAATCGCTTATACAATCGCATATAGTAAACATAAAATGCAATAAAGTGTAAATAAATATTAATTTTTAAGGTTATGTATATTTATTTATATATTTATATTGTTTTTGTTTAATCTTTAATAGTTAAATTAGTTGATCTTGTGTATGTATGTATATTCTGAATCTCGGAAACGGCTCCAATGATTTTCATGAAATTCAGCATGTAAGGGGTTTTGGGGGTAAAATTTACCTAAATTGCTGAATCATAGAATTCAATGCAAATGATATTTGAGCTGTGAAATGCAAAGCTGTGATAGCATAATGGTAACGGGCGGCCCGAAAACCTCAAAACCTGTGATCGATTCATATCACCTGGTGCTTTCTTCCTTATTTTATTTTTTTTTAATTGCGTATTTTTATATCTTAAAAAAAATTACCGAGCAAGGATCGGTCACTCGAGCACTTTTAATATAAAAGATAAATTTATATACACAAATAAATGGCAAGACACATCCGGAACTATTCTCTTATGTAATTATAGATTTTATATGATTATAAACCATGATGTAAAGTAACCTTGACCATGGTAAATGCCGTTATAAGTATTATTCATGACCAATTAATTACCTATAACTGCACGTAGCTCTAGTAATTTATGATGTCAAGTTCCTCTCAATCAAGTTCAACTTCAGTTAACTGGCTTTGATCTAGAGCACACATATTTAGATGATTTTTTTTACTTTATACATTTGAAGGCTGTGGTCTAATAAAACCAGATTGAAATTTATTGATTTTAATTTCAGAATTGGTCACACACACATTAATTTTCATTCATTTTATCAATTGAATTTAGTATGTATTTAATGCGATTTTACACGCTTTATATTACGTATGTATGTGACTATTTTGAATTCAATTTTGTTCCACGGACAGATTTAATTTAAAATTTGTACACTTATTAAAACAGACAATACAATAAAATAAATTAATAACTTAATTTTTTCCGCTGGTGAAAAATATTAGTTTAATTGCGAAAAAGCATGGAGACTTTATGCAATTTTTTATCAAGCATCCCATAATTTTAAAAGGTTTTATTTACTTTCCTTATATGTATGTTTGACTGTAAAGGTATAATCTTGCAAGTTAAATTTAACTCACATCCCGGTGTCTGAGTGAGTTGAAATTTTACATACTGGTCCAGTCTCGATGACAATGCATGTTTATGATAAGCAAGACCTGATACTGCTCGGATTGGCTCCAGATAAGGGAGATGAAATTTTGTGGTGGGATAAGGGCAGGAAGATGATGATGATAAAGGCAGTGTTTGCACGTCATCATTCCGAAGGGTACTTAGATTCAAAGTCCCGAGCAGACACATCAATGAATCTGATATTTAAAAATGAATGTTTGTCTGTAAGCCCTTTTGACCGATTTTAATGAAATTTGAGACAATGATTAGAATAACTCAGCGGATGGTCTTGTAAAGATGATGTCGATCGGAGCATTTTTAAAACTGTTGATTTCCGTTTTGAGGGTAAACAGAAACCAGACTAAACCACAGCAACGAGTTGCCGGACAGCTAGTTTTCTTTAAAATCTGATGTGCTTAATTTAAACTTAAAATATATTTCAATATTCTTTTTTCGGTGAAGGACAACATCCGTGACCCAACCTACAACTCTCTTGAGATAATGATGAAAATATCTTGGGATAATGCTGCCAGCCAATTTTGAATTCAATCAGCAATATGGGTCTAGTACTGATCTCAGTACTAGACCCATATTGCTGAAAGTAACTAAAAGTTAACTGTTACTATCTAGTAACAGTTAACTTTTTAAATTTCCTTTATGAGTCATGCTCATTGGTAACTGGAAATTCTTATCCATTAAACATGTTCTGCGACAATGTAATCGTTACAAATTTTTTTTGTATTAAGTATTTAATTTCCTTAAAATTTACATATAAATTGACTTAGAAAAACATTATCTAAGGAATTACCATTACAAATTAGTCACCATCGAAATTTTCATATACATATTGTAATGAACGTTTGAATCTGGAATAATTTAATCAAGGGACTTTTTTGGCGATTAACGACAATCATTAATTATTTAGTGTGATTATGTAATTAATTATTTAGTGTGATTATTGCGTGGGTATCAGTTAGTGATTATTAAATATTATAGAAATCATAAGCTACTTGGTTCATCAAACCTCAGACAGGTACCAATGAGTTTTTCTATTAAAACTTATGTGTTTAAACGATAGTTGCAATTTATTACACGCTTTTCGGTGATGGAAAACATCGTGAGGAAACCTGCATATCTTTACAGAATTTTGGGGATATGAATAACCTACCAATCCATTGGAGCAGCTTGGTAGATCTGAGCTCCAACCCTTTTCTCCACAAACGGAGAGGAGGCTTATGCCTAACAGTAAAATAGAAACACCTTTACATTATTTTTATAAAAAATTCGTTTATTTAAAGTTCGTGAAAACGTGAAGGAATTATAAAGTTTTGTTCCGAACTTTTTAATTAATAAAAAGTATTTATCATTAAAACAAATGATCTGTGTCGTAGTACTTGTTTGTTTTTCTATATATAAGAAAAGGGGTGACTAAAATGACATGATATGAGATTTACTGTGGTGCTGAATGTTCGTGTCGAATCGCTTATATCTTTAAGGGCAGATATGTAGACTTTTTTTTAAATCAGGATTTATCTACTATTATTTAGGCAATTTGGGTTTTATCTTACTATTCTTTCAGATACGTTTCTATCTACATTTGTAAACACAACGTTCGTGCATAAACAAAAGGCATGTAATTAAATAGGAATAAAATTGTTCGTTGTCACGAATATGCAGTGGCATTGTTTAATTTCTAGATAAGTAGTTAGTACTAACGTTATGCGAATAAAAAGGCGTAGAATTGTTTGTCAATCATGCGTGTGTAATAAATATCGAAGTCAACTCTTGTAAAGATAGAACTTTATAAAACTTATTATGTCTGATATGGTATAGGTTTCTATTGACTGGTCATCTTCCTGCCCTTATCTCATCGCAATAATCATATAATCAATCTCATATAATCGCAAGTACCATCATTCTCCTGCTCTTATCCCACTCTAAGTAGGATCGGCACAACATTTTATAAACATGTTAGCACTTGATTTGGCTACGTGTTTTACGACCGGCTGCCTGCCTGATATCAACCTACTTTAACAACTCTACTCAACTACTTTAGTCGTATTTTACGACACCTCGGTATGAAAGAGGGTGTTCAATTCTACTTAACTGGATAGCACACGACGGGTCAACTTACCTAAGCTGCCTTTTACGACACCTTGGTAAGAAATGAGGGTGGTCTATTTTACTCAGCCAGATACCACAGGGCTTGGAGGTTTCTATTAAAGCCAAATTTAACTTGCAGTATCTCTGCGCCAATTCTCAGTGAATTTAAATGTGTATTTTATCGGTTTGTCGCAGGAGAAAATTAATGAATAAATTTTCGAATATGTTTGGTTAGATGATGATGCATACGGATTATATCTAGTTATTACTTACTGCCAACCATGAAGCTCCCGGAATCGGCCATTTTGGATCCTGTTCCATTTTAACTCCCGTATCATGATCCATTGAGGGCACCTTCCAAGATGGTTCCATCGAAGATGGAGTGGCCAAAAAGGTGGTATAATGGTTAAGACCGAAAAAATCTGAGCTTCCACGTATCATTTTAACCTGTAAATATTTTGAAATTGAATATATTTTCTTTGATTATAATATTTTTTCTAAAATCTGATAGTTTCTATAACCCAAATAGTATTCGATTTCATTTAAATATTAATAAAAATTATGTAATTATTACAGATCAAAATATTAACAATAAATAAAAATTGTGACTAAGAATAAATATAGATGAATGATAAATATATATTACATATAATTTGTTTGTAGATTAAATTACTTTAAAGCTAATACTGAATACCTTGAAGGGTACAGATTAATCAAACTTTATCATGATAATATCAGATTACGGCATGATTAATTCCCAATCTGCTGATTTAGTTTAGTTTAGTAGATTGAAAAGCTCTATATTGGAAGAAGTATGATAACTTAACAACTTGGAAGTATAATAAAGAAAGCATAGTAAAGTTGTGAAACAATTGGTTTTTTATTTTATTTTTTTATGCCAACGACATAAGACGAGACCTAACTGTCATCTCCAGAAAAACATTAAGACCAAAGTTTTAACATCATTCTTAATTTGACAGCATATATCATGGTCATTGTCTACGTTTTTTCGTTGCTATAATGCATATAGCAAAGTCATGGCCTTTAATTAATACACATTTAATACAAACTAGCTTAAAGTACATTCAACTTTTCAATATTATCATTATCATTTTATTTCATTGTAATTATGTTGTAATTATAATTAACTATACGGAACGCTGTCTGTTTTTGTAAAGGAGGAGGGCGTTCATCACTTTAACATAGTTTATACTTCTGCAGGATCACCGTTTTTTATTGTATAATGTCTTTCTTAATAAAAGTTCATCCTCCTGCTCTTATCCCACTCTAAGTGGGGTCGGCACAACATGTTATAAACATGCTGTCACATGATTTGGCTGCGTTTTTTACGTTTGTCCGCCTGCCTGACGTCAACTTACCCTATTCGTATTTTACGACACCTCGGTACCTAAGAAAGAGGGTAGTCTATTCTACTAAACCGGATGCCACACGGTGGGTCAACTTACCTTAGTCGCCTTTTACGACACCTCGGTAAGAATAGAGGTTGGTCTATTCTACACAGCCGGATACCACACGGCGGGTCGACTTATCTTAGTCGCCTTTTACGACACCTCGGTAAAAAATGAGGGTGGTACTATTCTACTTAGCCGGATACCACACGGCTAATCTTTTCTAATAAAAATTATTATTGTTGTTTAATTTAGTCTACTTAACGATGAAACTTGGCACTTAAAAACCATACAAGAAATTGGACGGATTTGTATATATTTATAGCTCATATCTATGTGTTTATAAGACCATCGAATTGCATCAAGGCTTTCAAGGCATACACGGTGTCTGTTTGTTAACATGAACAAGCAATAGATGAAAAATATTTACCTCATCAGGTGTGAATACTGGCAACCGAGATCTTGGATATCCCTGCAGTCGACTCATATTGTCTATTCTCTCTCGAACGAAAGGTGGGTAATCGCCTTCTTCTGAATATATCGGATGAGCGTATGTACCAAGCTGCATTACAAAAGAAACATGATACAGGATAGGACAGAAACATTAGTCTATACTAATATTATAAAATGGAAAAAATTGTATGTATGTTTGTAATGTTATCACATAAAAAGTACAAGACTGATTTCAAAAATTCTTTCACCATTGGAAAGCTGCATCTTTACTGAGCAACATGGGCTATATTAAATAAAAAAAAATAGGGATGTATAATAAAAATGTAGTGTAATGTATTATAGGTGTAAAAATTAGTCATAAAAATCTGTCATCGCATGCGCTGTGAAAACTATTGATGATATATTAAACAAAACAAAATCTGTAGTCCGACTTAACAAACCTTCCTCTGCTATGAGATCGATATTTACGCGAGTGAAACCGCGGGTTATTACTAGTATGTAATAAAATCACTTAATAATGAAACAATAATGTTCACTCGAATACATCCTACACACATCCTCCTACCCTTATCCCCCTCTAAGTGGGGTGGGCACAACATGTTGTCATATGATTTGGCTAGGTAGGCCGTCTGCCTGTTGTCAACTTGCCTTACTTACTCGGTAAAAAATGAGGGTGATCTATTTTACTCAGCCGGATACCACACGGCGGATCAACTTACCTTAGTTGCCTTTTACGAGACATCGGTAAGTAATGATCTATTCAGTCTATTCTATTCAGCTGGATACCAAACGGCGGCTTAGTAGTTTTATATCAAGATTTATCAAATTATATTTTGGTACACGGAAGTACACCCGGAGATGACAAATATATTTAGATTTCGACTTTCTACTCAGCATTAACTCTTCAAGGTTAGAAGAAATACTTATGATATGATTTTATCAGAGCTTGACGTGAGAGGTATGGAAAAAACTTCCTATATGAAACTGCAAAACACTTCCGAAACAATCTTTTTAATACTACATATTTAATTATTTTAAATTGAAATTTTTAATGACGTCTATAGCGCAGTGATTGTTATGCTGCTTTATGCTTTAACTGAAAGTCTCGGGGTGTATTACCGATTCTAAATACAATTTATATTATCCAAATATCTCTAATCTACACTAAGAGGTACGGGGTCATATAAAAAAATATAATTTTCTTGACGAGATCTGTTTTTAGCAGTGGACGTCCATCGGTTAATGAAGAAGAAGAAATAAGCTACCATTTTTAAAGCCTTCATAGACTTAAAAAGGCAATTTTAAATACTAAAGTATTATGTAATTAATGAATAATAAATATATGGGACACACACACGGTCATCTGTCCCCAAAGTAAGTAACTTAATACTTATGTTATGGTAGAAAAACATCAGGTGATGTGATACTTATGTAATTTTTAAATACATACTTAAATACACATAAACACCCAGACTCGAAGATCAACAAATTCATTTATAGAAAATGTTGGCCCTAGGCGGGAATCAAACCTGTGACCCGCGGCGCTGAAGGCAGGGTCACTACCCACTGCGCCAAAGGGCTAGTTGAAAACGGGCCAGTAATTGATTTTAAAGTGATAACTTATTCATAGATGTTATCACTTTATTTATTACGTATAACTTTAAAAAATATACAAACACGCATTTGAAGATATCGCTCTGCTGCTTCCACGTCTTCTTTTTTTGTACTGTCTTTCGGTTCTGCGTAAAATGCATCGAGTGTGATACCAACTTTACCTATAAAAGATTGTGATTATTTAATTTTTTTCATATTTCCGAGTCGATATAACTCAGCGTGTCGCAGCGCTGAAATGACAGTAGAAGAATATATAGTACGAAGAACTGTTTGGCGTTGGGACTTAAAGTGCTTGAATGGCGACTCTATAGTGAAAAACGTAACATTGTTTTTGATCATCATTAAATTAATCATCAGTCGTAAGGTTTAAGTAAGAGATTATTTTATAAACGCTGAATTTACTTAATGGTTAACCCATCGCATATTTGGGGGCAAGTTCATGTAGCAAAAGATATGGATTTACTATTCCACTCTCATCCTCCTATCCTTATCCCACTCTAAGTGACGTCGGCACAACGTTATAAACATGTTTTCGCTACGTATTTTACGATCGGCCGCCTGTCTAACGTCAATTTACCTTAATCGTATTTTACGACACCTCGGTAAGAAAGAAGACGGTCTATTCTACTAAAGTGGATACCACGGCGGATTTACTATTCCAATCTATAAAGTTGAATTGAATGCTACGTATATATTAATCAGCGTCGATAGTGATTAATCACGATTGACATAGCTGAGAGGTTACACCAATTTGGGGCATCACACTATGCAAGTTACATTCTTTACTGCGTTCTTTTTTTAATATAGTATTATGTGTTTATTATACTTGTGTAGTGTGTTGGCACAAATAAAATTATTTTTCTTTCTTTCTTTTCTATATTTTATAGTCTATGATGATAATACTAACTTTGATGATAACATTTACTTTACTTTTAAATTTAATTACAATCTTGTTGATATAGAAGAGTAGCTACCATCAAAGCCATGTTTTAAAACCATAGTTGTAGATGTTAGATTTTTGACTTTACACGACGATCCTGCCAATTATAGACGACGATACAATCAACAAAGCGTGTAAAAAATTGAAAATGAATCCTGGGTACAATTCGCCAATGAACAGATTCATGAGAACCCATGACTTGCTCTGCAGTTATGGTGACCTAGACATATTTTATAGAACAGATGCAGTTTTCAAAAAAACCGCCTTAAAATTAATAAAACGCCTGCCTAATTCCTTTCACCGATTTTATTTTATTTTTATCTTTTTTTAAATTACATTATAGATTATTGTCCATTTTTTTTTTGTGTATATTGTTGATGGCCATTTAAAATAAATAAACAAACATCGCCTATAGTGAAGAGTACGCATTAGATACTTCTCGCATTCCTTACCTCTCTGTTTATGCTTAAACTCTCTCTCGTATAAGCGATAAGCACGTGCATGTCCTAAAAGCATATAATGGGAACATAAGTACGCCCCAACACCATGCGAGTCCAAAGCTGGAACGAATGTTTTGAGATCGTAACCCTGCAATGAGAAATATGTATTTTAAACATTGCGATATAACATTAACTGTATAATAATACAATTATCATCCTTGTGCCCTTATCCCACTCTAAATGGGGCCGACACAACATGTTATAAAGTATGTTGTCACATGATTTGGTCAAGTACACAACAAAGTACAACTTTGTATAGGTACAAATATTTCGTTGGTGAATTATGAAAAACATTAAAAAAAGCTCACTAATACTCGTATTGTAAAGTCGTGTAGAAATTTGAAGTCAACCCATTTATAACTTTTGATAATTGTAAAGCCAAACATACGGAAATAGAAATTTTATAAATAAGTAATATTTATTTATAAAATTTCGACTTATTTAGCTCTATAAATGGGAAGAATATATAATTATGTTCTATAAATAAATATGAATGTATACTTTTAACTAAAAGATTTCTTTTTTAAATATAAATTCTATACCTTCATTAAGAATTTAAAAAAAATATTTTTTTGAACATAATTAAAATAAATACTAATGAAATATTCTTATGATATGATTGAAATTTTTTAATTCCTTTATAGTATTCGCATATCACTAGATACGTTAATTAATTTCCAATGCGAGATGTAGGATCTATTTATTATTTGGTAGATTTTAAACTTTTACGATTTAAACATAATATTATATTTACTTATTGATAAAGAGAATATCGTTATTTTGAATTCCAGGTGGTCACGAGGTTTCGCGTTTCCATCTTACCCTGCCTGACTCTTACCGAAGAATAAGAATAAGAAAGAAGATATAAGAATTGCTTAACCTTAAGCTATAAAATAAAAGTATAACAATAGAAGCTACGATAGAATTTTAGAAATAAAATACTGGTAACTTACGTTGTAACACTGAATATGCACCTCGTTCACCGTAGTCCATATTTTGACAATATCTCCGAACAACCTAAACACAACTCTCGCGTAATCCTCATAATAATCTACAATTTTTGGGTTGCTCCACCCACCCATGTCCATAAGCGGCGTTGGCATATCCCAGTGGAAGATTGTGACTACAGGTATTAGTTTGGCTTTAATCATTTCCAGAAAGATCTTACGATAATGTCTGACACCCGCTTTGTTTATATAATTATCTGTTCCATTTGGCAGGATCCTGTTTAAAAAAAAGCACATATAAGTATTTTCTATTTACAATATTCTATCATAATTATAAACTTCTTCTGACGAAGTTGTTCGCATGAATTTAGTTTCGTCTACACCATTTTATAAAATAGGTATATAATTTGTGTCAACGATAAATTTCAAACTCTACTATTTTACGCTTAGGAGATACCTATACTATATAAGGAAAGTGGTATTTCAACTAAATTCAAAATATGATGACTAAGTATTTACGCAATATATCTATTTATTTCTTTAAAAGGTAACGAACACGCGGGTATGAGCTTGTATTACAGTAATATGGATCGAAAATAGTATTGAACACTAAAACTTAAGATTATAACTCAATAATAATATGTAATAAATGATGTTTAAAAAAATTTGAATTTAGTCAAAAGTTAGACAAGCAAAGTATAGATAGACACTCCAATTAAAAAAAAAGGCTAGAAAAATCTTATTAACATTTTAGTTTCTGATTAAATTACGCAGCAGAAAACGCACAATAAAACATATTCCGCTTAAGGTACATTCATCGTATCTATTCCACACACATATTACCGAATTTATAATTTTTGTTGATGAGATTCCTAATATGAAATTAACATTTAGTAATATTGTACGTTTAACGCTCTGCGTGCAACATTGAAATGAATGAGCAATTAATCGTTAGCTTGAAACCGTTTATCATTTCCAAATGAATGAAATAATTCTCACGCGGCCTTTTGATATGCGGAGTGAACGGATGTTTGACCAAAAACGCAAGTTACAGCAAAGAAACAAAAAATTTTAAACTATATGCACAATATTATTATTTACACCCTGTCTAGTAATCGGCTAAGTAGAATAGATCGCTCTAATTTCTTACTGAGGTGTCGCGAAAGGCGACGAAGGTAAGTCGACTTGCGATCTGGGATTCGGCTAAGTAGAATAGACCACCCTCAATTCTTACCGAGGTGTCGTAAAAGGCGACTAAGGTAAGTTGATGTCAGGCAGGTGGCCAGTCGTAAAGCTGGCCAATTCATATTACAACATGTACAATATTATTATTGAATCAATGAAAAATAGCACAAATATAAAATTTCCAGTTGTCATTAGGTAATCAATATATTTTTTAATTTAAATGACGGGTTGATATGGACGTTATTTTAGACGCTTATAAACTAGATTGTAGATGTAAAAAACAAGTCTAGTTTGATTGGTTTTATTTTCATAAAGAGTTGGCGATTTAATGCGGAAATAAATACAATCAGCATTCCTAGTGCATGAACGGATTGTTTTTATGTTTTATTATAATTATAATGTTGACAATTTGTAATTACGGGACCGGTTATGCAGGTAATTTAGCAATAAAAAAGATTGTTTGGTATCATAATTTGAAACTGCAAAGAGTGTGTGTGAGAAATGAATTTGTATGGTATTTACTTGAAATATTAAGTTTATTAACGTTTAGTTCTAGTCGTACTATAGATAAATATTGATAGCGTTTCTAGAAATTACACATTCTTGTTATGATCTGATTTCAATGGTACCTAATTATAGTAACAGATATTTAATAGGCAATTTACAATAACAGGTAACAGTAAAAAATTGGCTTCTCCATATTTCATTCTATTGCTCTTATCCCACTCTAAATAGGGCCAGTAAACATGTTATAAACATGTTGTCACATAATTTGGCTACGTATCTTACGATCAGTCACCTGCTTGACGTCAACTTACCTTAGTCGTATTTTACTTATTTTATATTTAGGGATCCCTCAGAGGAGAAGCCCCCCTCCGCTAACCGGTGCATCGGGAGCACCAGATGCACCGACCGCTTCGGGGACCTGTAACGGTGGGTCAACTTACCTTAGTCGCCTTTTACGACATCTCGGTAAGGAATGAAAGTGATCTATTCTACTCTGCCGGAAACCACACATTTACATATAAATATATAGAATAATAAAATATATTATAGTAATTGGTGGTCTATTGACAACCCTCTATCTTCCCGAGGTGTAGTAAAATACAACTAAGGTAAGTTGACGTCAGGTAAGCGACTAATCGTAGGATTTGTAGCCAAATCATTTGACAACATGTTTATAACATGTTGTGCTGACCCTACTTAGAGTGGGATAACGGCAGGAGGATGATGATTAATTTATATTAAATTCGATATTAATACAAATTAGATATCTGTGTTTTCCACTTAATCCATACGAAGTAGCCATATTCCAGACTATTAATAAGCTTCAGACGGCATCTTAACGGAATATTAAGTCGCTGTATGATACAATTTTGCTTGGGATTAATACCGCAGCCCGTGCCATTAGATATAATGGTTTACTATTATATTATTTGCTATATTTGGGATTTTTTTCAAAAATTGACCAATTATATGAGCAACTGCTTGTTATTTATTTCGCCTAAGAATATTACTTGTAATACTAAAAAGGTTGAGAAAAAAGACCACTTGACGAAGAAGACTTGAAGACTTGAAGGCACTTTTGTGAGTAAATTAATATATACGTTTTTTAACCAAACCAAAATAAAAAATTACCCATCATTTTATTTTGTTTATGGTCCAATTTTATGCTTCTTACATTAGCGATAGTATGTAACTTTTAATTTTTTAAAAGAATTAACCATTTGATAAAAAGGCCTGTTTTATATAAGTCTTGGGCATGGGCCTCTCTCCTTTATTTTTATTTAGTTTTAGACCCAAAACGCTTTTCTTCATCTTAACATAGGAAATAAGAACGCAAGTTCTTATACAAAAGTAAAAAGGTAAGCTGGGTTTGAATCCGTAATCCTCTAGTCAAGCGCTACCACCATGCGACAATAGGAGCTATTTGTATAGGTGCATAAAAATATCACCATATAATAATGTATAGATATGAATGATTTAAAAGTGCAATTGAAAGTGACTAGCAAACAATATACTAACATTTATAACTTCATGTTTTTACATGTGTAATAAACAGCATATAGCTATTGATAGTTTTTAATAGATTACCTTGGCCATGATATTGATATTCTGTAATATTTGACTCCGAGTGATTGTACGGCAATTATGTCCTGTTTATATTTGTGATAAGAATCAGCGGCAATGTCACCATTTGTACTGTCTACTGTGAAATTGGGATGCTTGTGTAAGTATGTGTCCCACATACTTTCACCTTTGCCTAAAACAAAAAATATATATTTTTAATCCACCCATCGAGGTCCAAATAGGAAATAATAACAGCAGTCCTTCAGAGTGCTATGCTTATGATCATAAATAAGATGTAAGGTTTTCTTTAATTAAGATTTCGAAAACTTGGTTTTGTAAAATTATGCGTTTTACTTAAATAAAGAAATTATTATATTATTATTATTCATTTTTTTATACTAAGTATTGCTTTACTAAGAATATGTTAAATAAAAAATAAATAAAATATGTTATAGCTATTTTATTTTCGAGTGTTCTGTATGAATATTACGATTCAAGTACAGCGATCTTCGAATAAACCATAGATTTGTATTAGAACAAATTATATACCATAGAATTGCTATAAAAAGAGGATGACCGAAATAAACTACCAAACGCCTATTAATTTTGAATTGAAACTTTTTTTAATACATTGTCTCGAACTTAATAAAAAAATTGCGATATATATAGGTGACGATAGATAACGTGAGCTGCATCTTTATTGTTATTTATAGGCTTCACGATTATTTAAATTTAGATCTCATATAGCATGTGATACAGCAACGACAAATGTATTAAAAGCACAATAAATCTTATAATATTTAAATAAGCTAATCTTGTATATAAACTAAATTTATGTATATAATCTGAATTTCGGAAACGGCTCCAACGATTTTCATGAAATTCAATATGTATGGTATGGGGAGGCAATAAATCGATCTAGCTACGTTTTATTTTAAAAAAATGTCAACTTATTTATCCCTGTTTTCGTGCATTGAAAAACTGCTAAAATATAAATAAAATAAAAACGTTAAAATAAATAAAGCATAACTATGCTGACTTTTTTAAAGTTGGAAAAGCTCAGTTGGGTAGTCGGGCGGTCCAAAAATTTAGAATACCCCAGTTCGATTCGAGGTATCACCAATCTTTTTTGAAATTGTTTTTTCATATTGTATCTTTTTTATATCTTAAAAAAAATACTCCGTAATGAGCTTGTTGGTGTAAAAAGTACAAGTTAAAGTTATGAGTCTATTTTACTTTGAATCTACTAATTGTTCCTGCGTAGGTTATTGCCTACAATATGTCTGCTATTTATATATACCGGTACAATTAACGTTGGGCGTTATCATTCGGAAGAATTGTTACCGGACTGTATCAGTTTATTACTTTTAACGAGGCCAAGGTACATATTCAAGTATCCTTTCTGTTAAAATATTCATACTTTTTAATCTTACCGCTCTAAGGGAATAAAGCGCTAATTTCATTGGAATTAGGCGACTAATATTATTCAAGGAATAAAGAGTATGTCTAATTAAAAAAGGAACTATTTACTTACAAAAGAATTGTGTTGGGATATTTTAAGGTTGTTAGTTAACTAGATGAAATGATAGTGTCCCACTGTCGGACAAAGCACTCTCTGTCTCTGTTTGGAGTTATAATATAGAGCTATCATCTACCAATTTAATTTTTTTTTTATTAATAAAATAATTAAAGTAATTTTTTGAAAGATATCAAAAATGCAACTAAAAAAAAAAGCGCTGGGTGACTGAACTTTTTGGTCCGCCCGTAACCATTAGGCTATCACAGCTTTGCGTTTGACAGCTCAAATATCATTTGCTGTCTATTCCTATTTTAGCAGTGTTTTAGTGCCTAAAACAAGGATAACACCGCATTTTTTTTTAATAAATCCTATCTTGATCTCATCATCCTACCCTTATCCCACTCTAAGTGGGGTCGGCACAACATGTTATAAGCATGCTGTAACATGATTTGGCTGCGTTTTTACGACCGGCCGCCTGCCTGACGTCAACTTACCTCAGTCGTATTTTACGACATCTCGGTAAGAAAGAGGGTGGTCTATTCTACTAAACCGGATACCACACGGTGGGTCAACTTACCTTAGTCGCCTTCAAGACACCTCGGTAAGAAATGAGGTTGGTCTATTCCACTCAGCCGGATAGCACACGGCGGGTCGACTTACCTTAGTCGCCTTTTACGACACCTCGGTAAGAAATGATAGTGTACCATTCTATGGTATTATTCATTAATATTATTCATTAATGGTACTATTCTATTCAGCCGGATACCACACGGCTAAATAAATCCTATCTAGATCAATTGCTGAATTGCAAACATGCTGAATTTCATAAAAATCGTTGTTACTTCTTATGTAAGGGAAGAATTATAAATAGTATTTTTCCAGTAATTTTAATACCGGTAAACATAATTTTCCTTTTTCATTTTCCTCATATACAGTAATCTTTTTTATGACACGTGCAAATATAAAATATTACTTGTGGTTTGTAGCATTATCTTGTTTTTACATATCTCATTAATGAATAACTTTTCAGATTTAAATTTTATGATATAAAAATACTATTTTTTTGTTTTGTAACCGTTGTGGTTGAAAATTAATATTTAATTCAGGTTTAGTTTGGTATCCGGCTGAACATAAATAGTACCACCTGAACATAAATAGTACCATTTCTTACCGAGGTGTCGTAAAAGGCGACTATAGTAAGTTGATCCACCGTGTGGTATCCAGCTGAGTTGAATAGACCACCCTCATTTTTTACCAAGCTGTCGTAAAAGGCGATTAAGGTAAGTTGTCCCACCGTGTGGTATATAGTGGTTAAGTAGATTAGACCACCCTTTCTCACCGAGGTGTCGTAAAATACGACTAAGGTAAGTTGATGTCAGGCAGGCAGCCGGTCGTAAAGTACGTAGCCAAATCATGTCACAACATGTTTATAAATGTTGAGCAACCTCACTTAGCGTGGGGTAAGGGCAGGAAGATGATGTGTAGTTTTAGCAAGCTTTTGAAATCTACTGCCGTCTACTATCATACTGTAAAATTTACTCTGAAGAATTGAAAAGCAATCCTGTAGGATTTTTTTACATACTGACAAGATGCTTATTAGGCAAGAGTTTAAATCTTGTACAATCCAAAAGTAAAAATAAAACTATTTTGCTATAATCCGCGATGAAGTAAAATAGAAAAAATATATAATGCTAAATGTAGAGTGGACAATCCGTTTTCATAGGTACCTGATACATGTCGGATTCGTAAAAATACATGCACAAACCTCCACCACCGCCAATCGTAAAGCTTTGCGATTTTGGTCGTGGAGTCTATCTCCTGATGATGCTTCGGTTGCGGGGCGAAACGATTGTTGAGTTTGTAATAGTGAACATATGTAGGGCTTCTGTATTGCGATAGCGGTGGTGGAGGAGGAATCCTGCATGTATCTGGTATAAAAACGGATTGTCCACTCTACATATAGCATTATATATATTTTCTATTTTACTTCATCGCCGATTATAGTAAAATAATTTTTTATTACTTTTGTATTATGGATCTCCGCAAAGTAACGCCTGATTCTATAAATTATCTTGTACAGTCATTAGAAATATATAAAGTACATGTTTTTATTCACTCACCATCTTCATTCCAAGCACCTTCAACTTGCAATGCAGCCGTTGCGACTCCGAACATGAAATTATCCGGAAACGAATAGTTGCTCAACCCGGATTCACTTATCAACGCGTTCACTCCATTTGTTTGTTTTACAAACAACAGGCTATATAAGAAAAAAAAATAATAGTTATTGATCATTATCAAGTTCTTTAGAATAGAATATGTAATATTGTAACATTAAAACCCTTTTTAACATATCGCGTTACGATTTGTAATCCCATTAGAATAAGCTAGCACCAATAATTTTCCGATCACATCCAGAAAATATGATTATAAAAATCATTTCCAAGAGATCATTAGCTGTATACGAATAATAATATAATGGATGTTAAATTATATAGTTGTAACATATTTAACTCTAAATTATACATATAGCTGTAAAATATTTAGCTCTGGATGGTCGATCAGCTATTTGTACCGATTTACCTGTTTTCTTATTTTATAACTGTCTTAGGGTGAAAAGATTTCGAAGTTAAAGATCTCATGCTCAAGGGCTCATGATCGTGCTTTGTCAGTACAGTACAGTACAGTACAGGTCAGTACAGTCACCACCACGGTACGAAATGGGTGGTATATTCTACTGAGCCGGATACCACTAATGCCGTTAAAATATATTATGTATTGTAATGAATTACATATATATGCCCTTAAAATACGTAACGTATTCATATGTATATTACATTTTATTTATCACATTATAAATATTTTTACACAGAACCAATCATTAATCCTGGTATAGTAAAGGTATGAGAACAAGAAAGCCATTATGAGTTCTCTTACTATAGAATTTAGTCACGCAGGGTCTAATAATATTTAGTTTGATTAAGAGATAAACATTACAATATTTTCATAAGTAGATTGAGTGCGATACAATCAACATTTTAATTATTTTATTTGTTACTTGCTCCTAACAATTGGTCTATTGGGTTATAAATTTTATTTATATCCTATCAATGCAATATTTAATACAGAAAAATGTCTTATTATTCGTGACTGGGCAAGAAAATATTTTAATATAACGCTTCGTCGATCTAATTTGTTATATGCTTAATACATATTCAGAATTTTTTTTTTACAGATATTTTGTTTGGAATAGTTTTCATACCTAAGGAGTGTTAGCGACGGGTGGGTAAGTGTCTATTTTTAAATATTATTCAGCTAAACTAAGACTATCAGTTTTATTACCTAGTTATCGTTCGTACAACCCAAAATTGTAACAATTAAACAAATTCCGTCTATTCGATAGAATTTGCAATGTAGTTATACACTTCATATGTTTTTACGTGAATACATAAGTCATTTCATTACTTCAAAATTGAATTTCATTTGTTCGTCTCTATTGATTGTTGTTCACTTGAAACAGCTTTTTATGCTGCTTGATCAATTAAATGGCTTCTGAAAAACAGCTTGTGGCTTACAAAAATTGCGTCAGCCTTGGCAACGATTTCGGACCACCCATCAACCAATTGGTTATTTGAACTCTACCCGTGTATTCATAATTTATATGGATTTATACATCAGTATAATATAAATAAAGAGAATGTAAGGTAGTATTCTAAATATATCTAATATAAAACTTTTTAATTAAAATCAATCTGGTAAATTATACGGTATGGTAAGATATTAAAGCACAATATCTTTTTAAACGGCTTAATTAGCTTATCAGTGATTTTATGCTAATTAATCATATTTCCGGCACAGGTGTCCCGATTTTCTTCAAACGGCCTTGAGTGGGCGTATAATGAGATAATATTATGTGAATTAAATGTGGGCAGAAACTCGAGCTAATTTAGAAAACGACGTAATATATTGCACACAAAAATACCCTTACGAAAATTAGTTGTGTGGACAAGTCTTTATTATGCGTTACTTATCTTTGAACAGTTTAGACGATGATTATCTTTGTAAACTAATAAACCGTAAAATTATTATAATTATCTCGGAGCCCTAATTATGAAGCCTAACTCAATGCAGTTAATGCATGTAAATAATCGTAATAATATAAGTCATTGCACTGATTATTTAATAAATTTTGTATCGTTCAATGAGCTGTTTGAGCAAGTATCTACACAAAAAGTAAGTGTCGTAAAAGGCGACTAAGATAAGTTGATCCACCATGTGATATTCGGATGAGTAGAATAGACCACCCTGTTTCTCTTTCTTCGAGGTGTCTTAAAATGCGACTAAGGTAAGTTGGCGTCAGGCAGGCGGATGGTTGTAAAATTCGTAGCCAAATCACATGACGACATGTTTATATGAATTTGTATTTTAGATGAAAAAAATAAGACTAAAGAAGGGCGAGTATTTTGTTGTGTGCATGAGTTTTTGATGCCCTGTAACTATTTTGAAACTAGGCAAAGGTAAGCTATTCCCTTTTTGGAGAAAAGAGTTGGAACTTAGACCTACTCCTAACACGCTACTCGAATTCGGTTTGATATGTTACACATACGAGTATACCTAGACGATTCTCGAGAACAGTCTCTTAAGATATACAGATTTTGGCAGGGTATTTTCCTTCAACAAAAAGTGCCTCATAACTGACAATATAATAAATAACATTTTGTACATTAATTTAATTAGAAACTCGTTGGTTGTTTCCCCAGGATTAAAAGATGATCTACTTATAAGGATCACACGTCTATCCCATCAGCTATCACGATTAATAACTTAGTAATTAGAATAACTTTGTATCTAATGTAATATTAATTATTATTATTATTAAATAAAAATTACAAAAAAATAAAATGTCTGGTACGCAATTTTTTTATGCATAAATCACATTTAGATTATCGCGACTTATACCGAAATACTGAAATTGATACATGTCGTAAAATTTGTTCAAATTAAACGACAGAGCTTTGATATCTATCTAGGTAACAGGAAAGAATATAGATTTAACCTAAGATTGAGCAAATTTGAATTGCAGGGAGTATATTATACTTTTAGAAGTTGAATAAAAATAGACTGATTAAAGAGAAAAGGGAACATTAATATAAAATATAATAATTCAATATATCAACGTCCGAAGGTTTTTTTTGCATTTTTCTAATATTTTACTTGGTTCAAGGATAAATTTTTCGCTAAAAAATATACAATTTTGTTATACAAGTTAATAGCGAAAATGAAATATTAGTATTAATTATATCGATATATTAAGTTTATTATAATATTATTATTCTTAAGTTGCCCAATTTATATTAAAGAATATTGAGTTTGATATTGACAAAATTTCTGTTGTATTTATCGTGGATTTATCTCTTTATCGCGGATTATAGCAAAATAAATTAATTTTGTTGTATTACGTTTAGCTGTTTTTTTTAAATTGAACTTTAGCACGGTATTAGGAATATATTTCGTAATATACAACTACTGTTTCTATGCGATTAATCTATTGCATTATTTTCAAAAATCGCGGGTTTATTTGAAATATCAAACGGAGTCGCTAACACAAATATGCGTATAACAAGGCATTGACGCGTAAAAATAATATAAGATAACAATTCACTTTAATGATTATCACATATACAAAGAAAGTAAATTTAAATTTTATAACAAATACAAAATGTATAAGTAACACTGATCACTTTATCACACAACATATTTGCAAAAAAATAATTTAGATCGTAACGCACCAGTTCGTAATTATTTTACGTAATAATAAACAATATATAAACCTGAAGCACGCTAAAATAGCGATATGGGCGACTCTACTCAGGCTCTGCATTTTGCTAACTAAAATATAATCTGGTGTTGTTAATAAAACAACTTAATAATTGCAACCTTTACCGCGGAACAACCTTGTACTTAGGGTTTTCCATTGTGATATATCGGACACATTATGCACTTCCTAATCAGGATTTGATTTGTGTAAGACACATTTCCTTCCTATAGGAAATAGGCTCAATCCGGACTTCGACAATTAATTTATTGTTCTTTCGTACTACATAGTGCGAGCTCTGATAGCCGAACATTCAGACCGTGTGCCTCAATCTATGGGGACATGAGTTCAAACCCCGGGCAGGCACCGATAAGTTTTAATGTTAAAACTTATGTGCCTCATTAATATTCGTAATTTATTACACTATTTTCGGTGACCGTAGGATAGCGAGGAAACCTGCCTATATCTGGAGAATTATGTGGATATGTGTGTTCTGGTTCCTAAATCCTCATAAAAACAGCGTGGCGGGTTTAAGCTCCAAACCCTGTTTACAAAAACGAGAGGATATGCCCAGCAGTGGAATAGCTTTTTACTTCACTTTTATTGCATAGTAGGCACTCTAGAGCAAATGACAAAGTGGTAAAAATTATAGGAAAGCTAAGCATCAACTAAATAAATATTATTACAGGCTAGTTTCTTTCTTCTTCTTTTTCATTCTCTTTTCTAAAAATTTGTATGTACAATAAAGAATAAGTAAATAAGTTTCATTGAGTTTGGATACTTAAAATTCATTTGATTACTTGTACATCAGAGATAAAATTTAAAAATAAAACATGACGTACATCTTATTTTAATTAAGATACCATTGTTAACTATATATAAAAGGAATATTAATTAACTGCCATTAAAAATTGTTTTTATCTTCGTATATTATAATAGTTTTAACAATTTGTCTTTAATAAATAAATAATAAATATATATAATATAATAGATTGAAGCAATAGATCACTTCTAAAATTCAATTCCAAAAAATGTATGCATTTATTGCGTGCTGATTTTTGTTAGCAAAAGATCTAATCATTTGCCAAAGTTACAAAGTATTTAAAATTAACGAATATTGATCCAATCTGCTAGATTTGGTTAACTTTGATTCGAGCACGAATTTACGAGTAATGTGCTTCTTTTTTGAAATTGGTATTGCCTTTCAGTAATAACAGAGACGTAATAATAACGGCCAAGAGGCCGCAGCCCGATTAGATGGTCAGACCAGATCCGTGCTACACTGGACTCCAAACTGCATGATGCACTCCACATGGCCAAGGACAGAAGCAGATGGAAGTCCTTCGAGAAAGTCTGCTTCCTAATCGTAGGGATCACGACCCTCAGTAATGAGGAATGCGACGCGAGGAGGAGGAGGAATAACAGAGAAGCTTTTTTACCAAACTAAATCATAGTATTTTATATCATCCTCCTTCCTCTATCCCACTCAAAGTGGGGTCAGCGCAACATGTTATAAACATGTTGTCAGATGATTTGGCTACGTATTTTCGACCGGCCGCCTGCCTGATATCAATTTACCTAGTAGTATTTTACGACAAATCGTTAAGAAAGAAGGTGTTCTATTCTACTCAACCGGATACCGCATGGTGGGTCAACTTACCTTAGTCGCCTTTTATGACACCTTGGTAAGAAAATCAACATAGTCCTACTAATATTATAAATGCGAAAGTTTGTGATGGATGTATTTTAGTTACTTTCACGGCGAATCCGCTGAGCCAATATCAATAAAATTTGGCACAATTATTCCTTATACACCGTAATAACATATAGGCTATAGAAATCATGTTAATTCTGCAGGATGACACTAATAAGCGCCATCTATTATCACTCGCCAACAAATCACGCGAACGAAGTCGCGGGTAAAAACTAGTATTTTATATGTGATCCTAAAAACAGGCAAAATAATTCAAATATTCGATATTCATATATATTCAAATATACGTATTTAATGAATACTTTGAAAACAAAAATTAGTTGAGTTAAATAATATTCCTATTTCTTTTAAATAATCTATTGGGTATGACGTTATTATTCTAATTCACGAAGAGATTGTTTCATAACTTGACCTCCAAAACAAAGAAATTCACAATTAATTAACTCTAATTATAAATTCATTTTATGTTTATGTATAATGCTATAGTTTTATTTTTTTGTTCCATATACGAGTATTTAAAGATTTTAAATCTGTTATCTGTTAAAAGACCTTTACGTAGCAGGATACAACAAGCTAATTTTACTTTTTTTACTACAAGTTTATAGACCGTGACGGTGCAACAGTAAGAGTAACGGGGGCTTTCGGAAGGTTCACGGGTTCAAATACTGAATATGAACCTAAAAGTTTTCTTATTTAAACGTTGTGTTGTATACAAGTAATCATGCGTAATGGAACTTGCACATCATCATCACGCTCGTGCCCTTATTCCACTCTAAGTGGGGTCGGTCATGTTTTAAACATGTTGTTGTTTTGGTTTAAAATCGGTTCAGTAGTTTCTGAGATCAGCGCGTTCAAACAATCAAACGAACAAACTCTTCAGCTTAATATATTAGTATAGATATTGGGAAGGTTTAAGTCTCTATAGAGATCGATGTTCCACATCAACCAAGAAATCCAGTAACTGTCTGCGTGCTAATGGAAGAGCACCTATTTTTTTGAACATGAAATGTAGTATTATTCAGTTTTTAAAATACATATATTTCAATATCAACACATTTAACCTGTAACATAATTTCATAACACGTTGCATACAAGTATACTTAATTTTCATAAACTGAGCCGATTACACCATTTCAATAAATTTAACCCAAAGTTAAAGGTTTTAATCAGATATTAGGCCATGACAATGGCACTAAGTAAAGGTAAATAGCAAAACAGAGTTAATATAAATCCGTGTTTCCCTCCAGTTATCGCTCTAGATAAAGCCCTTTCTTTAACAATGAAATTATCTGATGAACTCTGAATCAAGTAGGTCATAACATTTATTTTCATTACACATAGTGTTAGTTAAATTACTCTTGATTCAAAATAGTAATGTTTAATTAATTAATTCTAAATGTTTCATGGTCGCAGGTTCAAATTCCTCAAGCTACTATCAGCATTATATAATAACTTTAATAATTATTGCGTGCCATTTAATATGCGTGGGGAAGGTGGTATGTATATATCTCAATAAAAGACACGCACACATAAATTTACATACACCCGCACACACACACACACACACACACACACAAATACACAAAAATCAGAGTACTATGAGGACCGAGCTAACTTTTGAAGATAAATTTTGAATTAAATTAATAGACTACCTTCGACTTCTTGATGTACCAACTTAGGCATTTAAATACCTTCACAATGTAATATGTGTTTTTTCTTTATTCCTACAGAATAACGATTATTTCATTAATATCGGTCTAGCCGTTTACTCATGAAAGCGTAACAGACAGACATTCGAATTTGTAATGTGAGTATAGTTAATATGTGAATCGAATAGACAAAGAATATTATTAACACTGTAGTAAGAATAAAATAAGCCAGAACAATGAACAATTTCCTCTGAATGCTGTCAATCATTACAACAGACACTAAAATCAAGGGTTAGTTTTTGGACAAAAACAATTATAAGTACATTCCATATTCCATAATACTATAGCAAAATACTAAATGTAGAGTAGTATATAGACACATATCTACTTACTACTCTATTATAAGACTCTCAAATCCTAATGACCATGACATTCTTTTAAGAATAACAAACTGAACTACAAAAAGAGCAGTAAAGTCTAAATACGTTACTAAAATATGTGATGCTCTACTATTTCCCTAGCAATGTTTGATGACAACAGAGCATCCAATAGCATGGAGTCAATATAATATAGTAATTTGTTTTGTAATTTGTTATTAGTAATTGTTCGATAAAATCAGTTAGTGTGTAGGTAAGTAATAAATCCTTATCTGCCTTTGCTAAGACGGATACAAACTTTTGCCCTTTACTTTATGCTATTAAGCGCGTATTAGAATACATTACTTTAAGGAAGTCATACAGAAACAAAAGCCTAGCGAAAAAGTTCGATAATGTCGTGTCTGTTGCAATCAGTGAAGTAAATTACAATAGATAATATAATAATTATTATCTGTGTTTGGATAATTTAATTCGCCACTGTAATTTTATAAAAAAAAATGGCGAGTGATTGATTGATTATGTAAAAGGATTGTTGCGTTTTCTAAGTATGTAGGTTTGAAATACACACACAGCATCTTCGCTGGTCCAGGTCCCAGATTTCTGACGTCGGTTAGTCGTGTTTTCTTGCCACCCTTCCAACGTCGTAATGACTAATCAAAGTCATAGCATCAGCACTCCACTACACGTTGCCCTAAGCCCTGGTCCGGCGTCACAGAAGCCACCCTTAGGACGACGTTCCCCGACGCTAGTAGAGCTTCTGCGCTCTACTCTCCGAATTTCGCAATCTCGACGATGCTTCTGTGCTCGCCCGTCCCGCCCGGTGACGCTGTCAAAGCCGTTAGGGCTAACAGCATACGGTCAATTCGAAAAAAATAAGTATGTAGGTACAACAAATAGCTTTAGTACTGTTGAACTTTTAAGAAATATTTTTATACGTAAAGCATATTACAAAATTGAAATTGAAATCCTTTCAGCTTCATACAAGACTGCGATTTAATAATGTAAAATTGAAAATGTTTAAAAGATTGAGTTTCTTGCTCGTTCTTCTCGCTAAAAGCAACATTCCGAACCAGTTGTAGCTTCATTAATTCTATTATCAAATTTACACCATTATTTCGAAAGTTTACAATATAATAGGCTTTAAGCTCATCATTTGAGCATTTTATTTAGAGGTTAGAGTATTATGGCGTGTCATTTAAGATCCTTGCATAGGTCTCCGTGGCGTCGGTAAATTTAATCTTTGACATTTATTTAGCTTTTGTTAAATAAGTTGATATGTTGAAATTGAGATTATAAATAATAATAATAAATAAATATATGGGACACTTACACACACGGTCGTCCGTCCCCAAAGTAAGTAACTTAATACTTGTGTTATGGGTGACAGACAACTGGTGATATACTTATATATTTTTTAAATACATACTTAAATACAACTATACACCCAGACTCGAAGACCAACAAATTCATTTATAGAAAATGTTGGCCCTCGGTGGGAATCGAAACCGCGACCCGCGGAGTTGAAGGCAGGGTCACCACCCACTGCGTCAACGGGACATTGTAGCTGAAATTCTACATACATCGTGTACATTTAAATTATTCGTGTGAGTACATTTTCTTTAATTGTTTATATTCACTACATATTTTGCACGACATTCATATGAAGTTGTTCCGGTTTATGACTGTTTCGAGGTCCTTTTTTAATTACAAAATTTTTCGCGTGACCACTATCCCGTCAGTTAATTTCATCTTCTCTTGACACAAAGCATTACAATTTAAAATACACTGCGCTTGATACTGTGAAATATTTTGGTTTGTGGTTGGACAAAACAACTGTTGAAAATTATTTCATAATGTCACATACAGATAAACGTTTAAAAGTTTAATTTAAACGCGAGAAAGAGAGCTGTAAATTAAGAAAGAATAAATTACTGAAGAATACCTACTAATCTATACTAATATATAAATCTGAAAAGTTTGTTTGTTTGATTGTTGTATAACATCAAGCAAAGACGAATAGGAGAGGAGCAGCAATAAAAATAGGACAAAAACGGCAAATTTAAAGCTTCTCTTGCATGCGCTGAATAAACGGTAATAGTTATTTAAAAATCATGTATTACAAAATTGTTCCCCTCTAAAAGTTATATATAAAAGTACGCGACAGCATATGTCTAGCTTTTAAGGTTAACCCACTCTAACTATTTTTATGGTTAAAAACTAAAAAGTCAAAAGACTATATTACGGTTTTAATCTTTACACACGGGCGCCGCCGCTGGCTATTGCTAGTGTACTATAATTTAATATATGGTTGTAGGAAATTCAATACCTACGTAATTTTTGCTTTAAAAATGTTACTAACCGCACAGTCATAAAAACAATTTGGCGGAAACATGTGTCGCGTGTATTTATTAAATTTATAATATGTGTTAAATTTTCAAATGGTGAAAAACTTGACCGTGAAAACAAAGTAAAATAAAAAATTTCGCCTTTACATTATATTCGTAAATGTCAAATCGCGGCTTCGTTTGCGCGTAATTATTATACATATGTTTTGTTGGAACTTTATTTATTCAGATGGCCACGGCCTTTTATGTTGTAATAATCTTTTAGTTATATAATATATTAAAGAAATTATGAACAAAACTAAGTAAAAATGATTAAAAACGTTTAGAAAGTTATAATTTGGATGTAAGGAGGGCATAAAAAAGGCGATTCATATATGGTTATAAAAATACTGTATTACGGTTTTAATTACGGCGGTAGAATAAGAGATGGAATAAGCAGGAGAATGATGACGATTTTTGTATATAAGATAATATTATGTGGGCACTTCCAAAAAAGTATTAGAATAATAAGCCATAAATAATGTAAAGGCACGGGGGCGGATGCCGTTGACTCTCCCTACGTGAAAAGTGAATAAATCAAAGAAGGGTGTTGAGGTAATAATTTATATTGACTATTGTCGTGTAGATTTTCACGTATTCTGATTTATGCAATGTAAATAACTGGATAACTGGTTCAGAGTATAAATTGAACAAACAATCACCTAGCAATAATTTGTATTATTTTTTTGCTTTATATTTTATTAAATAACAGCCGTGTGGTATACGGCCTCATTTCTTACCGAGGTGTCGTAAAAGGCGACTAAGGTAAGTCGACCCGCCTTGTGGTATCCGGCTGAGTAGAATAGACCAACCTCATCTCTTACCGAGGTGTGTGGCGTAAAAGGCGATTAAGGTGTTGACCTACCGTGTGGTATCCGGTTTAGTAGTATAGACCACCTTCTTTCTTACCGAGGTGTCGTAAAATACGACTAAGGTAAGTTGACGTCAGGCAGGCGGCTGGTCGTAAAAACGCAGTCAAATCATGTGACAGCATTAGAGTGGGATAAGGGCAGGAGGATGATGATATTTTATTAAATAAATGTTCTTCAACGCCTAATCGCAGCGAGCATGTTTGGAAACATTACGAAATTCGCGATGTGTTTAGTAATATCCTAAGTTATGAATTATTCAAATTCATCGTAATTAAATTGCACTTGATGTTAAAAAATATCATGCCAAAAATGCTTGTAATCGTTTCAGTAATGTATTATGTATTAATTAAATCAAAAATATCTAGATTTTCTTTAACGATTTTTATAGTATCTGTATATTAAGAACAAGGCTTATAGACACAACTGATATAATTAATTATTATCTTTAATATTTAAATGAATTAAGCTTATATATATATATATATATATATATATATATATATATATATATATATACATATATATATTCTGAATCTCGAAAACGGCACCAAAGAATTTCTTGAAAGTCAACATGTAGGGGTTTAGGCAGGCAAAATCAATCTAGCTAGGTTTTATTTAAAAAAATGACGTTTTATCCCTGTTTTCGGGCATTGAAAAAATGCTAAAACTTAAATTAAATGCGAATGATTTTTAAGCTGTCAAATGCAAATCTGTAATAGCATAATGGGTAAAGGGCGGACCAAAAAAGTTCGAAACCTTGGATCGATTCCCACATGTCAGCCGGCGCATTCTTTTTTTTTTAAATCGCATTTTTTTATATCTTTCAAAAAATTACCGAGCAAAGCTCGGTCACCCAGTTATTTAATATTTATAAAAAAACGAAGGTTCAAACGATAATTGACTAATTTACTAATATTTATTTAGAAAAATTTTAATAGCAATTATTTGAATTGAATATAATGGCAATTACTTGTATTGAATCATTAATCTTAGGCTCATATAGTTATGAAGACCTTCAGACAAATGTGGTATTATTATTTATATTATTCTATGCACGATCTCGAACCTAGCATAGTTCCGTTATTTAATGAGGGTCTGCTTATAATGTATATGGGAATTGCTACCGGTTTGTAAAGATTGACATCCGCCTGAACTCAAAAACGCACTAAGGATAAATGAGTTAAAAGATTCTTAGACTGACCCGTTGGAGCAGTGGGTAGTGACCCTGCCTTCAACTCCGCGGGTAGCGGGTTCGATTCGCGCCCAGGACCAACATTTTCTGTAAATAAATTTGTTGGTCTTTGAGCCTGTGAATATATACTTATATATATTTTTAAATACATACTTAAATACAAATACACACCCAGGCTCGAAGAACCAACAAATTCTTTTTACAGAAAATGAATGACTATGAATTATTGGTGATTAATATTTCCAGTAGTATGGATATCTTCGCTTAACGCACCACTATGTCTTGTCTTGATGTTTAGCCCTCTTATCTTGAGATCAGTAAATCTAGTCACCGTCCAAATTAAATGAAACTATCGAATTAAGTTCACCCTTTAAATTTTAAATGAAAGTAGTTAAACGAATAATTACACTCCCGGCAACTACCGTTCACAGACAGAGTTGGACACTGTCCAAAGACATTTATTGCAAACTTTTGATGACTTCGGTTAGCAGGGGAATGTTATAATACTTTAGTAGTAGTTAAATTTTAAAATATTATACTACAAAAATATAGCAATCACTTTATTAATTAAAACACAGAATTTCGGTATTAAATATGTTATGGTGCTGTGTATTTTAAATCTTTTTAAACAACTTTTAGTTATTTCGATCATTTATTTACTTTTTGACAGCTGAAGTAGTGATGACAAATTTAACGTATGTCTCGATTTTATTTACATAGAACTTTTAATCGATTTATCAATATTGATATTCCCTTTTTAATCATCGTTTTGTATTATTTTATAGAAATAAACAGACATTTAAATGAATATATTGTAGGTATCAAAATAAATATATATTTACATTGATCGCATTATTTAAAATGAAATAAATATGAAATAAATATTTATTACTTATCCAATTATTTAAATTATTATTAAAAATTCCAAATCCAATTATTAGAAATATTTAAAATAATACCCTAATTTTCAAAAAGAGTTTCTTACGTTTTTGCCGATCTCTTCACAGACAGCAGTATGTTAAAGCATCTGTGATGCACATAATTTTTCGACTATTCAGGTTGTATGTATGATATTACAAATTATAAATTAATATAATTTGTAATATACAAATTAAATTATTGGTATATTACAAATTATATTAATTTTTATAATAGAATATTTTTTTAATTTATTATATAACAATGCTATATAGAAATATAGAAGATTTTTATTGACATAAAACATAAAACAATTGCTGGAAAAGAAACATTATACAGAAAAATCCAAACGAAAGCGAAAGCTTTTAGACCTGAGTTGCTGATAAGTATCGGATAACTACCTACATCACTCTTTCTACGGAAATAAACTTGTCAGGAAACAAAGCTTCGAGTTCAAAAAAGCAATTCGCACGATTTATGGTGACCTAGTATCGCATATATTTATCTAGATTGTAATGAAAATATATATGTGTTTTGTTTTTGATGAAAAGTTGTGATAGCCAAACGGTGTTACCGTATGTCCTCTCTAAGGTTGTCATAGGTTCAAACTCCGGGTAGGCACCAAAGATTTTTTTAAACGTATGAGTCTAATTGATATTTGAAATTTATCACACGCTTTTCGGTGAAGGAAAATATCGTAAGGAAACCTGCTCCAGAGATACCTCTGGAGAATTACATATAACCAAATCCCCAAATTCCTTAGAGTAATATCATCATTCTCCGGTCATTATCCAATCTAACTGGGGTCGGCACATGTTGTTACATGATTTGGCTCGGTATTTTACGACCGGCCGTCAGCTTGACTTCTACTTACCTTAGTCGCATTTTGCGACATCTTGGTAAGAAATGAAGGCGCTATTCTACTCAGCCGGAAACCAAACGGTGGTTAGTGTTGAAAATAATAAAACTATTTACCACGTCTTTAGTCGCAGTAATATAGTTTCTACTGGCGCAAACATATTTGCAGTTCTTATAACAGTTCACCTCTATAAAAGCGAAGCAAAGTTTGTTGATAGCAAGAAGATTCAATATTACAAATGTATTACGTGCCATTTATGATAAAAGAATTTTTGAGGTTAGATAAAAAAAATTGATGACGCAATTAACCCCTACTTTGGTTCTGTTCTGTTTGGTTCAAAAATAAGGTCGATATCTTGAAACGGCAAAACATCCTAAAAGGTATATTTCAGCAGCGCCAATAATTTATCATCCATAATTCCATTAAAAATAAAATGCTTTTACAGAAAAGCTTCCTTACTCCTGGACCAATTATAATTTATTGTTAAGTCATTAAGATTTCACTAACAAAATTATGTCGATGGATTTTTATACAAGTAAAGTAACGACCTGTTCATATCCTACTGCTGGGCATAGGCCTCGTCTCTCTGTTTTTTGGAGAGAACGATTGGAGCTTAGACCTACCACGCGGATTGGTAGGTTGCACATATCCTAGTGATTATCCAGAGTTATACAGGCATCCTCACGATATTTTCTCTACCGAAAAGCATGTGATAAATTGCAATTATCAATGAGACCCATAAGTTTTAACAGAAAAACTCATTCCTGCCCGGGCTTTGAACCCGTGACCCTCTCGAGTCGCACGATTTCACCGCTGGGCTAAAAGCTAGAAAGCTATGAGCTTTCATTAATACTTATAAGGAGTACTTATTTTTTTACTCCTAAGTAATATAGTATTTCCAGTTGTTCGTCTAATAAGTACACATGACCAGATTCCATAACCATTTATTTCTTAGCAAAGTTATTATGTTATGTTATTACCTCATTAATAGACTAGTAACTAAAATGTTGTTCTTTCTATTTACGTAGTTACTAGTATCCTAATACGTGTCTTTATGGTCAATATATTATAACAAACGACGATATTTTACTTTATGCTTATGCAATAATAAAAGGCTATTTTCCCAAAGTCAATTGCTCTCTCCAGATACTCTCGTTTAACAACTCAATGACAAACAATGATGGCGACAATGTTTTTTTTTATATTATTGATCAACTTTATGAAGGAGGTTGTATTTGTAAACATGTTCTTACAATATATTTCGTTTTCATCAACTAATATGAAAAAAATATAAAAGGAGAAACAGAATTAAGTACATTGCTAACGGAGTTACTGTCTTTAAATAATAACAGGGTCAATGAACGGCAATGCAGTATGTAAAATTTTGACTCGTATTTTTTCACGTTGCATACCGATTCTTCTTACACATGCGTTACATTAATTGAACGCCTGTAGTAGATTTCTGTATGCATATTATATTTCACTAAGATACAAAGAACTCCTTAACACTTTAGCAATGAAAGTGCAAACTTTTTGTAACCTAATTTTTTTGAAACTTAAATATGCACTCTAGCATTCCAGATCATCCTCCTGCCCTTATCCCACTCTAAGTGGGCACAACATGTAATAAACATGATGTAAAATGATTTGGCTGCGTTTTTACGAACTATTGCGTTTTTACGAACTATTGCGTTTTTACGGTCTATTCTACTAAACCCGATACCACACGGTAGATCAACTTACCTTAGACGCCTTTTACGACAACTCGATAAAAAATGAGTTTGGTCTATTCTACTCAGCCGGATACCACACGGCAGGTCAACTTACCTTAGTCGCCTTTCACAACACCTCGCTAAGAAATGCAGATGGTCTATTCTACCCAGCCGGATACAACACGGCTATTGTAATAGTAGAACCTCGTTTCTCAAATCTGTAGTGATTTGGGAAACGCGAACAATATTCATAACAAGCACTCAAATATCAATATAAGCCGAAAAATGTTTCACTGAAACGAAAAATCAAATTTCGTTGTGTTCCGGCATTGTTGATAACGACATTAAGCGGCTGAACAATACCCACTAGGGCCATGTGCACTCAACGATCTCGAAAAGATTATGGAAATGTTCAAGAAACTCCAAGTATATCTACATTTACGGACGTTTAACTTAGTAAGGAACTTTTTGTTCCTTGTAATTAGTTTGTTATGTCAACAGTGCATTGACTTTCTGTTGAATATGAAAAAGTAAAATCAAGTAACGACCTCTTATTATCTCACTGCTGCCTTTTATCTCCGTTTTTGGGAAAAGGGCTGGAACTAAAACCCACGACGCTGCTCCCATGTGGATGGGAAAGTAACATAAAAAAAATTTAAAATATAACGGCTTATTACTATCCCATAGCTGGGTATAGGCCTCCTCTCTCCTTTTATGAAGAGAAGCATTGGTGCTAAGACCTACCACGCTGCTCCAAAGCGATGGCAGATTACACATATCCCCAGAATTCTCTAGAGATATGTAGGTTTTCTCACGATGTTTTCCGTCACCGAAAAGCGCACGATAAATGGCAAATATCAATGAGACACATAAGTTTTGTTAGAAAAACTCATTGGTTTTGCCAAAAACTGCCCGGGGTTTGAACTTGTGAATCCCTCGAAAAGTGGCACACTCTCACCGCTGGGCTATCACAGCTTGAAGATTACATATATCTCCAGAATTATTTAAAGATATGTAGGTTTTAAATCGACGCAGTCTCTATTGCTAATATTATAAATATACTAATATTATAAATGCGAAATTTGGTGAGTATGGATGTATGTTTGTTACTTTTTCACGGCGATTCCGCTGAACCAATATCGATGAAATTTGAAGGAATTATTACTTATCAACTGGAGTTACATATAGGCTATAGAAATCCTGTTAATTCAACAGAAGTAGGATGATATTCAAAAAAGTCATCTATAATAAACCTATAGATATATTTTTAATATAGTAAATAGAGAGATATGCCTAATATTCAGTTTATCAGCTATGTTTTGAGTCAACGTCATAACTGAAATTTAGGAATTTACAGTTAAACTCATCGAATAGACAATAACAAAATAAGTTAATTATTTAACGTACAATAAAATCAAAAACATTTGTTATAAAAATGTATTCTTTATTTCATTTGTATGCTTCTTTCAGTTCAGATTTTTTAATTGTACTCAAAAATATAATATCATCTACACCCATATATACGAACCGCAACATGTGATGTAAAGTACTAATTACAAGTAATTAACGCAAAAGATGTTAAAAAGATGGTAGGTGATATGAACCCTCTCTACCCTTTTATCGTGTAACTGTTGGTTTTAATTATGAAACATCCGTTCCCTCATCAGGGCTTAAGGCACAGAAATCCGCATGCGTAAAGCAATCTAGCACCAGAAATTCAGCGTTCAGTTCCATCATTGGAATCACAGAGGCGTCACGTCCCTACTCGTAACGGGAGAAATCGCGAACGCGAACGTTTCGTAATGTTTTGTTACTAACCGTTATTGTGGGAAATAGTGTTAGTGTTAAAAATGACAGTAACTTTGATAGTTAAAAGTGACTCTTCAATAAATATATAATAAAGAACAACTTAAGTATTGTTTAGCGTAAACATATTTTCCTAAGTAAATAAAATATAGTTATCTAAATAAGCTTAATTAAAAAGGTCAGGGATAAACAAAATAAAAAAAGGAACATACCAGTTTTTTTTTATTATATTTTTCCGTAATATTTAAGAAAAATATTAGTTTTAGATACGGACATTCAGTTTCGTTCTAAAAATTATTAATTTCAATTTCCTTGATTAAATAATGACAAATACTCGGTATGCTAATAGGTCTAAAACGTTCAAACTTTTGCCTAATGGAATTCAAACCACTGTTATCGTGGAGTTATATATTAAAATATATGAAGCTAATTTCAACGGTACAAATCACATATAAAAGTTGTATGTATTAACATTATTAAATTTTTAAAAATAATATTTTCAATTTCCATCTACCATATGGTTTGTGACCTTTTTATTAAATCTGAATCTGAATTGTCTTACGATTTTAATAATTTACTCCAATTTATAAACAACATACTAAATCAATAAATAAAAATTTTCCTTAACAATTTTACAATACTAATTTAGTATTTTTTGGGTTGATCAATTCTTTCAGGTTTATAGAGTTCCAACAATGAAAATTTATAATATCAGAAAGATTTCATATAAATCTTTTTTGCACATCTTATCAATGAATTGTTCACTTTGCAACAAATATTCACTGTTTCTAATGAAAAGATATGTGGTTTTATTGACTCACGGAATATAATTGTCTTATCAAGAAACTTGTCTTATAAAATATATACTTTGACAAATGAAAAAAAGCTCATTTTACTGTGGCAATTTTTGATTTTACGTACCTGGGATATAAGTATATATTTGAACTTAACTTTATTCCTTGACCTTATTCTTTAACTTATTCTTAAATCTTATCGGAATATGAAAATACAACAATGATTGTAGGTCTTACTTTATGGTCCTGAAATCTACTAGTTAATAAAATATGTACCACAAACATTAACACTAATAATTAGCAGGTTTCATTTGAATTTGCTGATCTTATTGTATCAAAAACACTGTTGCCTCTTGTCTGTCTGTTTCAAAGCTAGGTATTATCGTAAAGTCATTAGAGGACCTTAGTTATTGTTGCTTTGTATTAAATCTGTATAATGTGTGGTTAGTAGGTGCGGTTAGCAATTGACGAGTGGACCGAGCTCTCTGTCCAACCCATTAGTTCGCTTTAATGAAAGGAAAATGACAAAAATTCAACAAAACAATACTCGTAACATTTTATTACGAGTTAGGGTTGTCGTTTTCGCTTTCATTGGGTCATGTGATCCCTATAAATATTCACTCTGTATGAAAAGATAAACATTTCATTCTGTAGTCTTTTAGCGCCGGATTTGGATTGGATCGAGCGAAGAACGAAATTGTTTCGCATTGCTGCAATGGAAACTGGATTAAGCGTTTCATTGATTGGGTACAGTATAGGGCGTATTCCTATAGTGTATAATATTAAGATCTAAAATATTTATCACACTTAGTTATTTGAATTCCTTGTAAATTTTGTTGTAACTGGGATACATCATATAGAGACGAAATATCAAAAACAGTTGGTACCGTATAGGCAGAATAATATTCTGGTAACGAGTATATCCTCACTTTTCTAGAGCTATTATCAATATTCGTAATACCTTTGATCTGTTCATAACTAAAACATAAATTGTGGCCAATAAATTTATTAGTAGTAGTATTAGGAAAGTAATCAGTGATTCTTAAACATATATCATATAACAATATTGTTGAGATGAAAAAGAAAAAATTGGGTAAATATAATAATAAGGGCCTTGTTCTTAATATTACCGCTTTGTGGAATTTCAACGCTCATTATGATTATAGTTGTTTTAGTGAATGGTCAAATAACAAAGATCCTCAACAAACATCTCAAGAGACTCATCCTAAGCGGCTGGATCAAGGGTCGAGTACAGAAGGCACTTTTACTTGATACGACCCATATTATGATATCCCCACTCTTCCTAATCACCGACTTGTTTGGGTTCATGCAGCAAAAATAAAAAATTAAATGATTAAAAGTATTTGAAAGTTTTCAAACTTCAACTTTTTTTCAAATGTGTCGTTAAAAAAGATGCGGCTTATTTCTATTATCGGGATGAAGACTCGGAGCTTAGACCCATCACGCTGCTCAAATGAGGTCTGACAGGTTACTGTCTAGGAGTTCTCGAAGTATATGCAAATTTCCTTTCCGTTAGCACATAAATTTTTCATATCGATTAATTATACTTAAATCAATATAAAATTTGAATGTACGTGTACAAAATTGTTTAGGAACGCAAACTCAAATAAAAATTGATTATACAATTTAATTAACTAAAAAATTACACCACTATTTATTTTAATTCGTAGTATAATTCGACGAAAACAAAAATACTACTACTAATTCGCAACACTCTACACTGCACGATGTTTTACACCGAGATTCCGATATTTCAGACATCGATTTAAATAATACACTGGCGGAAGGGATGTGGTGTGGTTGTATGTATAGGCAGTTCCAATTACTGGAAAAGGATCAACTATAAAATCCAATTAGGCTCGGCTGACTTTAGATAAATACATAAGATGTAAAACTTATACTGTTTGTAGATCAGAGTTACACGATACTCTCGTGTTAGTATCATAATAAAGTATAGTTTTAAAACCTGTTCGCATCTCATAATTGATTTCATAACAGATAAGAGCTCTACCTATATTATCTGGGTCTGATCAAAATTGACTACCTTCGAAAATTGAAATTGAATTGGTATTTATTGACTACCTTCGAAATGAGGTAAAATTCCGTTTTTGTAAATATTTTTTTTCAGTGTTACATACATACAGATATATCACTGTTCGGTATCATTTGTCGTTTATTTGATGACTAGTATCACTGCTCTACGTACTTTTTCTCAAAATGCTATACCCTTGCCTGATTACCATACGCCGAACATAATATTTGCATTTAGAATAGAGCTGCGTTAGCTTAAATGTTACCAGAGTCGTAAAAGTAATGTTTATGTCGATATTTTTTTTAACTCACCACAAAAAGGTCTTTGAATAAGCTTTTTCAATTGGCTTAAACTTCTTATCCTATTCATCACAAAGACAATGTCACAGGTATTTGTCTGTGTATAATTGAAAGGAGTGTCTTACGCCTTGTGGTATCCGACTGAATAGAATAGTACCAACCTCATTTCTTACCGAGGTATCATAAAAGGCGACTAAGGTAAGTTGACCCACCGTGTGGTATCCGGTTTAAAAGAATAGACCACCCTCTTTCTTACTTAGAGTGGATGATAATGATGAATTGAAAGGAGTGTCTTAAAGATTTTTCAATTGCTATAAAAGGATCACCGAAATATTGTTATAAATTTATAATATGAAGTAAATATTTTTTTATTAAATTACAATATACCAATATCTGTTTTATATGGGTTACTTTCCCATATTCAAGACCAATAATGGTTTCGATATGACATTGTAATGTCGTAAAAATATGTGAATTAAATTATACTGCAAGATTTACACTAATTGCAAGGATGCAGTATATGTATAAACATTATCATTTCGGAAAAGAAAACGTCTAGAAAGGAACAATTTTCCGGACTATTGGTAGTGTTGACGTTTTAAAAAGAAAATTAAAACAAAAAAGTTTAAAGTCTATTTGATTAAGTTTTGATAGTAGCTTGAATGACTTGTAAGATGTCGTTAATACCTAAGTTACATACATTTTATTTTTATATTCGAGTTTCACTAACAATTTTTACCATTTTAATCAAAGTAAATTGAAAATGTCGTCTTGAACGCTCATAACTCTTGAAAATATTCCGGATACGATTCCGGGTTTGATTTCAAATTTCTGTGAAACGGAAATGAAATTCATTTAATATTTATACTTGATGTTTTCAATTCTATAAAATAATGAATGAAAGGCAAATAAATTTAATTTAATAGCGATTGCAAAAAAAACATTTGTGTTAAAACGATATTTCAAAATGTAGTCATATCTCTAAACAAACATCCGTATCCTCGTTTTCTGTCTTAAGAAGAGGAGAATAAAATGTTAATAAATTAATAATTAACTTGATGAATGAAATTTTAAACGACTTCAGCTACCAAATTTTCTTATAGTTTCAAAGTTATTATACTAGCTTTATAAGTTTATATCTAGCGTAGAGTTTGTTTAATATTATTTTTAGGTGAAAATACATCTTCATTTATAACATGAACTGTTTAGCATAATTGTGTGTGTAAATGTTATTTAGAAGTTCGGGTTCGAAACTTAATTTTGGCTGGTAAAATAGCACTCCGATACTTTGCAAAATTTCCTAAACAGGTTCAGAATGCTTATACTTGTATTTTTGATTTATTATGTGATGCGGCGGCGGGCCACTATCACGTATGAATATGGGTGGACTGTATTTTTGAAGAGTGTATTTAGTATGCAGTGTCCACGAAAGAAAGCCACATATATGGCGGCACAGGGAAACACCGGTAACGTACAAGTACTTGATAAACCACAGCAAGGAGTCCTGGATTCAGGCACACACTAGAACACACAAAGCACTTGTGGACGCTTCGCGGTGTGAATTAGTGAACACCGATTTCCACCGAACACAATAATAATGTAGAGGAAATGAGAGGACTTGACCTATAGAAGTCTATGTCTGTTTAATATTAAAGCGATAGGCGATTAGCATTGCGACGACGACTGACTTGACTCTCTTCATCTGCCACAACACATAAGGAAAGGGGGAAGGTATCGGAATAGTTAGCGCGACACTATAATAGCGATAATTTCAAACTTAATGTAATAATATTTACTTACACTAGTAGAATATTGCATAGACTTTCTGATTGTGTGAGGTGGTACTCCACCACCGCTTAACTATTTATGGATATTTTACTTTAGGCAGTTGGAAAGTAAAGTGATATTATTAAATATTGAAAATGTTTTTTTTAACTCTATGCATTAAATAAGTCTTTTAAGGCTATACGACATCTCAATATTATAAATGTCAATCGATCTTTGCGAATGTCTGTTACGTTTTGACAGCTTATCAGCTGGACCGAATTTATTGAAATTCGCCTTTATTAAAGCTTTTATACAGGGGTTAGATAAAGGCTAAAAAAGTTCGCCTTTATCCTTAGTAAACGAAAAATCCAAAAGAATCCAAGAATATCCAATAGTATCTGGTAATATTAATTAATAAAATCCTTAATACAATTGTTCGTTAACTATTCCATCCTCGAAATTTTCCATGATCTGTCACAGTGAATTTAATTGCTTACCTCTTCGTCAAAAACAATCAATTCATCTGCTCAAATAAAGGCCGTAGTTAGTAAAATCCTTTCAAATGAATTATTAAAAACTGTATGGAGGCTTGTTATAGCTTGTTTGCAACATGCCCCATTTACAATTCGCGGAAAGCAATTTCACCTCTATTCTTTGTATAAAAGATTGAATGAAATCTTAATGGGCCATACATGTAGGTCGTTAATCTTTTGATTACTTTCTACTAACATTTATTACATTTCCATAACTTATTCAATCTGAAGAAAGCCTTGAAAAATAAAACAGTGTGTGAACAGAAATTCCGACTGAAAGTTAGGTCATTTTAATTTATTTATTTAACATCGTGTATAGAATTTTACTTATCCACTTCCAATTTGACTTTGACTGGCCCTTTGGTGCAGTTAGTAATGACCCTGCCTGCAGCTCCGTGTGTCGCGGCTTCGATTCCCGATTTTTGTGGAACCCAACGATTTTCATGAAACTTAGTATGTGAGGTTACGAGGACTATAAATCGATTTCGTTAGGTTTTAATTAAAAAAAATGTTGTTTTATCCCTGTAAGGCACTGAAAAAATGCTACAATATTAATAGAAAATAAAAGTTAATTACTCTGTCACTTACAGAGTTATAATAGCTCAGTTGGGAACGGGTGGATTAAGAAGCGAAAATATCCGGGATCGAGTCCCAGATATCGCCAGTCCTTTCTTTCTTTTTTAATATCTTTTTTTTATATATTTCCAAAAAAATTATAGAGCAAGGTTCGGTCACCCAGGTTTAAAGCCCATTTTAAAGTATTTACATGGTAACTCTCTGAAATATAATCATAACTTGCAATATTAATAAAGAAATACTCGAAACGTAATATAATCATCATCAGATTAATATCTTTAAAACAAAATAAAATATATAGTTTTTTTAGCGTATTTAATGACCTCCGGAATGCAGTTGTTGATGAGTCTTCTTGATGAGTCCCTTCTTACTAAAGGTCCCAAATTTGATTGCTGGTATGATATGCAAAACTTTTGACACGATAATGTTAGTAACCAAAAAAAATCTACTTAAAAGGTTATGTATAATTGTTGCCCATAGCACATTAATATCAGAAAATAATATCACGCCAAATTTATTGATAAAAAAAAACACTGAAATAAATAATTCATTCATAGTGTCAGTTTTTATAGCGCATAAATTCTTTATTTATATATTACGTTAAACAAAATAGTAATCATCATGATAAGGTAAGAGAAAAGTTTCAATACGTGAAATACCTTTTTACCCTACAGATAATCTATGGTAGGAATATATTACAGAGGGATGAAAGGAAGCAGAATACAGTTCTGTGTTTGTTTAAATTTTGTTTCTAAACAGTTATAAGTACCGGATGTGCTACCCGTATCGTTAATGGCCAGGGTTTAATTAAAACTGTGAACCAAGTTGGAAGTTTCCAAGTATCTCGTTACACTGGATCAGAATTTGATCCAATTTTGTCATTAATATTTTAATCCAGAGAACTTTCCTATCTCCATTGAAAGTTATGATTAAAGTTTAAGTAAATTTTAAACTGTCACTTCGAAGTGTTTTATTGATCTTTATACTAATATTATTTAAACGATAATCTGTCTGTTATGTTCCGCTGCACCAATATCGATTTAAATTTAGCAAAAATAATGCTTATATACCAGGGTAACCATATATAAAATTCTGTTAATTAAACATGAATATGATGACATTGAGAAACGCCATCTATTATCAATATATCAAGGTTTTGTTCACGATGTGTCAAAGTCAGGTCCTCCCAGGTCGAAGTAATTACCCGGGCGTTATTAAGAATCGCCCGAGAGGGCAAGCCCGGGTAAAGAGGCGATAAACCTCTGTACATTACTGTACCGTACCGTAACTGCTAGTGAGATGACCCGATATGTATGTCAAAATCAAGTCAAATCATTAATTTAAAAAAGTAGGAAGTAGTATTTTTATATCACGTTGTTCGGCTTATGTATATAAAGAGTTTTAAGGATCTCTAATTTCTGTGATGGAGATATCCACGGGGTTGGAGTGTGACAGAAGCTACTGTTTTTTAGGACTACGGTCCACGCGGCCGAAGTCGCGGATAAAAGCTAGTAGAGTATAAATATAGGAATATTGTATTTACGTTATTCGGTTGTGGCTTTTCATCACATTTTTGACGATGTGACGAGTACCTAAAGTCTTTCTGACAGTTCTAACTTAACTGACTGAGTAACTTCCTATATAGTTACCCTAATCGTGGATCGGTTTTACAGAAGGGACTCTTAGGACAACGTTGCCTTACATGATTAGAGCTTTTGCGTATACTCTTTATACTATGTTATTTCGAATTGGCTATACTTCTGTAAGGTCATCCATATTGGTTACATAAAGCTGTTAGGGCTTACAGTTTATTGCCAGTTGAAAAAAATCCTTTATCTAAGATTTTATATGAACTGGTTATTTATATCTCTACTAAGTAAATTGGATATATATTTTTTCCTATCTCTTGACTTTTATATCAATGAACTGTCTCTACCTAAAATCTAAGTACCTCTATTATGGAGACCACCTAATATCTTTTCACAATTTAACTAACCGTGATAGTTAAATAAGAAGATAAATTAAAGTAAATATTTTGACACGCCGTAATTCTCTAAGCGAAAAAATTCAGACGCAAATCTTTTGAAATAGATATTTAGCAGTAAATATTAACGATTTATCAAACAGCTTTGCAGGTTTCTCATTTCCATCAATTCATAAGTCTAAATACGCGTCAGAAAATGCTTACCCCTCGAGATTTTTAATATGATATCTTTAGACGGCTGTGCCAATATTTTTACCGTAAATCTGTACCTTTGGGAGATTATCGGCGATACCTTAACTAAATATTTTTTTTCAGAGATCCCTTTAAGTGATGGGCATACCTAAATATAATTTATCATTTTGTATAGACGTATTTAATATTCGTATTTATACCATTAGAGTAAATTATCTTTAATACAATGGAAGTATTTATTAATCTTGCTGTTTTTAAAACAATGTGATCTGACCAATATTTTCTGTAAAGCTCTTGCAAATAGAATGTTTTTGAATAACAGAATAAAAACTATAAATAGTAGCTAAACTAAAAGGAACGAGAACTGATTAAGTCACTGATTTTACTTAATTAACTAAATGGTGACTAAGAGGCCCTATATGTATACTAGGTTCCCAAGATGTTAGAATGCTGATACTTTACCGGATATAACTAAATTGATAGTCTCAACATTAGAATGAGAAATAATTCTAATGTAATGGAGCTACTATATTTTGTAATGGAGCTACTATATTGAGACGCTACTAAAATATCTATGGAACCTCGGAATGTCAATCAGAAGAAAACAATTTATAATATAGTCATTTAAAACTTGTATTAAATTTATTTCGAGGCAATTTAATTTTTTTTAAAAAGGCCAAGAAACGTTTCTGTTCCCCCATATTGTTTCGGTGTCAAGCTGTGTACAATGCATTTTATCACCTGTGCCAATTTATATTATAGATGTGTGAACGCTATAAGTCGCCAGCGTAAGAACGTTTATTCCCCTTTTTTGGTCTCCCATAATGCAGGAATTTGTTTGCTTTAATGATTATATTGGATCGTAGTATTTATTGTATTCAGGCAGCATATGTGTGTATTTCTGTGTGTGTGTGTGTGTGCGAGAGAGAAAGAGAGAGCGTACGAGCGTACGTGCGCGTATTTTTGTGCATTGTGTGTATGCCGCATGTGCTTATGCCGCTTTGACTGTGGCTATAATATTTGGTGTGTATGATATCTTTGTTTCTAATAGGTCCTAACCCGGAATAATATGAGAGATAATTGTTATTGGGGTAATACTCATGCCGCCATTTGAAATTCCTTGACCTAATTTATCTTTTGATATTTATTAACATATATTGAGTTTTAGATTTTATTATTTGTTCTTCATTAAATTTATTACACACACACTGTAAATATTTGGTTTATTTAGTATAAAAATAATTTTAATTAAATTCAAGGCTTTGATTAAACAATCATTGTCGCTCTTCAGAAATATTTAACGCATTGACTGTAACGGCCAAGTCATAAAACACAAACAATTTAAAAACGTCTAGGAAATGATTTTTGCGCATTCTTCTAAAACTGTTATAAACTGAGTGTGGAAACAAATACATTAAGTTAGAACATGTGTAAGTGTCAATGAAATGTGATGGTAGTGGTATGCACAGTATGAGCACGTGGATGGCGCTCTTCGGGCTAGTGTGGCTGCTGCGAGTTCGCGGATCCCTATGTGGGTGCACTGCTTGCAAACGTGCTCGCTTGGATACGCAAGAACACTGCAGAGCACGCGCAAGTACTTTATGCCCCGATGAGCAAGCAATACCCAAACGTGCGCCGAGTCCGCAAGAGCGTGCAGCGTTCGACGTTATTACGTTACAACAGTATACACGCGACGCCACAGTACAGACTGACTTTGATGACGACGAGATCGAGGACTTGGACAAGATCGAGTTGCAAATCAAAGAAGAATGTGAGTAAATATTATTGATAAATTATTTATTTCATCTACATAGGAATCTTAAATATATTCCCCTCAATTTCTATTGAACATTAATCTATTAAGGATATTTCCATGCTAATAATCTCGTACCGTCTCAATCCAGTTTTTCACTTCAACAGTTGCTTAGGTTAAAAACTGTCATTACTTGGCATCACTAAAAACTAATTTCAAATTAAGAACTTTAAAGAAGATAATCGTAAGTATTATATCGACGCAAAAAGTAGTTGTTTTTAATTTCTTCTTTATCGACTTATTTTATTATTCTGTCACGTATGAGACTGTGTGACAACCGTCTGAACTTCGCAACTCATTAAAAATGTACCAGCAGTAATTAGATTAAGGACTGTTATCAGATTTGTAAATAACTCTCGGTAAAATAGCTACTCAGTTTAAATTAAATAATAACTCATACACGCACTCAATACTACATCCATGCAAACACTCACGCACACAAACTAAACATACGCAACAAACGCACGAACACACACACAATACACACATGGACTTATCAAACTATTTCCTATCATGTATGAAATGTTATTGAAGAGCGGGGCCTCCTGTCTTAAGTACTAGTAATATTAGTATCTAGTACTAGGACGGTCTCTGAATCGGTTTATATTTTTAAAATAATTTGTGAAGGAAATCAATATTTTTCATTTTTTTTTTTGATAACGTGGATCTATGGCTTATCGTACTAACTAAATCACAGTAACTGAGTCAACGATAAATTATATTTCCTATCAGGCCTTGCACCCTCAGTTTTTACTAAAACTAAAGTAATTCTTTTAAAAACCTTTATAATCAAATTCCATATGGAAATTAAAATGACATTTATTCTAAGTAATAACGTCATATCAAAATGTTTTTTGCACGTCACAGGAAATCGTCAACATTGTGAATAATAAGTTACCCTATACCACCAAAGTATTACCATAAACTAATTATTTGTAAATTTCCCGAGGTCTACGAAATTAACTCAATTTGTAGAGTAGCATATACAGCGGTTGCCCATTTCGGAACTTTCCCTTTGTTTATTACATCAATTATCATCCCCATGTATTAGGATTTAATTTGGTGACAATTTCATAATATATTATTGAATAGAAAATTTTCTCATGTTACTCAAAATGTGCGTATACAGTGCGTTGTGACTTGTAATTTAATGTGGCGAAGATTTAGATATATCAGAAATTTTATCGTTTTTAAATTACCTATTAATTTAATTTATTTGTGATAATTTATTGACAAGCCACGCAGATCTAATTGGTGACGTCATTGCCATATGACCATACCCCTGTCTTACATAACTAATTCATACCTCAGCTACGAATATAGGTAAAATTTAATTGTATTAAATCAAGCAAAAAGTGGAAATATCAAAATATTTTCTATTATAATATTCTGAGTATTCAGTAGTCGCTATAGTGCTATTACCGATCTTTTATATTGTAAAAATGATCCTATTAGTTTTTGTAAACAAAGACTGAAAACGCTATAATAATGGAAACAAGAAATATATCGCAAAAAGTGGAATCTAATTCAAAACGTTAACACAATACAATACAAAACAATAGCGGCTTATATAAAAAATATTTCTTTATAAATGGCGACATGAAAACTCGTAGTAATTGACCTGTTAAACTTCCAGTAATATTTTTAATTAAATTGTATTTTTATAATTATTCCCTTTTCGTTATGTGTTAATGTAGCATAAATGAACAAAAGAAAGGCATAAAATCTTTACGATATTTTTTGTTTTTCGTACGTTCAAGTTTTCTTATGTAAAGTGAAAAGTTTATCTCCAAAGTTGCGAAATCCATTAGTTAGCACTTACTTCATCCATTTACTGCTTCCACATTGTTCGCAGTAAGTCTCTTAGTTGGTAGCTAAAATTGTAATAACACTAGGTGTCCTTTCAAAAATGTGGACGATATTTTTGTTTCTTTGAAGTTACTAAAATCCTTTTATCGTAGATATTTTATTTACATTTATAAAATGTTTTGTACTTTATACGAAATCTAAATAACAAAGTAATCTATGATTACTTTAATTTAATAAATATAATTGTTTTTATTTTCCTGCCCTTATCCCGCTCTAAGCGAGGTCGGCACAACATGTCGTAAGGATGTTGTCACATGATTTGGCTTCGTATTTTACGACCGGCCGCCTGCCTAACGCCAACTTACCTTATTCGTATTTTACGACACCTCGGGTGTGTCAATTTGGCTTAGTCGCCTTTTACGCCACCTCGATAAGGAATGAGGATGGTCTATTTACGGCGAATAAAGTTTATAATTGCATTGTTACATCAAATTGTTTTAATATTTGTATAAAAGATTTAATTGGATTTCCACTGTTTCTAAATTTATAAAAAAGTCCTTTGCTTCTGTATATGTAAAAAGATACCATAAAGTAATATAAATAAAAAATCAATCTGGAAACCGCCTTGCAATAAAAGGTAGCGGAAAAATGTCACCGACATCTGCGGTCGTAATGCGTGCCGGTGTATTTCACGCGTAAACTATCGAAAGTGACCTGACTTCGGCGTTTCCGTATGTACATTCCGTAAATATGATAAAGCCTTCCAATCTATTATATGATAAATATTATTTTATAAAAAGAAATTGGTACTTGCAATTAAAACAAGCCGTGTGGTGTCCGGCTGAGTGAATAGACCACTGTCATTTCTCACCGAGGTGTCATAAAAGATGACTAAGCTAAGTAGACACGTGGTGTAGTATCCGGCTGAATAGAATAGACCACCGTCATTTCTCACCAAGGTGTCATAAAAGATGACTAAGCTAAGTAGACACGTGGTGTAGTATCCGGCTGAATAGAATAGACCACCGTTTTTCTTACCGAGTTGTCACAAAAAGAGACTAAGGTAAGTTGGCGTCAGGCAGACAGCCGGGCGTAAAATACATAGCCAAATCATGTGACAACATGTTGATAAGATTTTGTACCGATCCTACTTAGAGTGGGATAAGAGCAGAAGAATGATGGTACTTGCGATTAAAACCTGCAACTGTTTGAAGTTGATGTTCAGTTTCCCGGCCATCTATCTTTCCCAATTCTAATAACAATACTGATATCTTCAAAGTAAGAATGAATAGGTATCTTCTATGTAAAAGCGCTCTACCTTAGACTGTCATTACTTAACATTAGGCATAATTGAAGCACTAGCCTATTGAACAATTAAAAAAACTCTTAAGCTCTCAAGACTATCAAAATTTTACATCTGTCCCGCCTAATTTCTGTACACATATTTGGGTCCTATTACTCTGTACAGTTTCAAATGGGAATACGTAGAAATAGAATTGAAATAAGAAAACGTTCTGTAAAAAAATGAACTCGAAATACTTCACAACAAACAAACGAGATAAATAATAAAGTTTTATATATATTAGCACTTCCTGTCTGTTTATAAATAAGCTTTTATCGATATTTTTTAGACGAACAAATAATGCGTACCAATAAGTATAATATAAAAACTTTACAAAAATGATTGTGGCAACAAACCTTAAAGCAATTTACTTAACTTTATTCATACAACCGCTTGCCTTCCTCGTAATGTTTGCTCATTTCTCACGTTTGCATTATACATTACAATCTGAAAAATTGGTCTCAGAATAATCTTGCTACTTTGCTCTATTTTTTATTCATCTTGAACGAAATATTAACAATCATCCTTGCAAATGTATGAAAGATGAAGAAATGTATATAAGTAATGTTCTAAACCTTGGGAATATTTTCACGTAAGTGATAGTAATACACTTTTGGATACCCCAGCAGCGAAGTTTGTGTTCGGTTGTCGTTTTACTACTGGAGGTCCCAAGATCGAATCGATTGAAATGAGATAAAAATTTTCTTAAATTATAAATTGTAAAGGTCGTTTTGCATGGGAGATCTCTTAAATAGAGCTTTGTCCAGCAGTTAACGTCCAGAAGAATAAGAGTCAGCTTTTATAAATGATTTATCATCGTCATCCTCCTGCCCTTATCTCATTCTAAGTGGGGTCGTCACAACAGGTTATAAACATGTTTTATACGACCGGCCACCTGCCTGATATTAACTTACCTTAGTCGTAGTTTACGACACGTCGGTAAGAAAAGAGGGTGGTCTTTTCTACTCAGCCAGATACCACATGGCATGTTATAAATGATTTATATGTTCGAATAATAAGCATACTTTATAAAAGCCGAATATCCTGAATCTGCTTTGGTTTCTATTTACATATAAATCTCTCACAGCGCCTGTAAGACGGCCGCCCCCGTTATCTCCGCAAACACCTGACGTTAACCATTCTGTATTGCTTAATATAGTCTTATGTACGAGAATTTCCATATTCTCATGCTAGATGAAGGCATAATTTAAGGTCTAGGGATTATTTTTGACGCTTACAATAGTATTGTTAAAGCAGGTCCAGAAATGAATATAAATGAAAACCTAAACTATAATTCAACTTGTTTTGCCGCACTCGTAATTAATACATATCCAGGCAAACGTCACATCACACAAAATGGCTTGTTTTCCCGGTGTGATCGGAACCTCCATTTGTTCTTACGCTTTACGCCGAGCACTCTATCGGCTGTGTTCGTAGGACGCTCGGTGACAGGGAACTCTATAATTGCTTACTGTTGTCGCGGCAAGCTCGTTATCCATCAGCTGCATCAGCGACCTCTTGTAATATCCGTTTACAGTACTTTAATGAATGCTAACAGTATCTAATTGATTAAAAACTATATTTTGAGACTATCTGCACTGAAAATTATCTTAATTAAGCAAAATTTCAAGTCATTTTAAGCTGCATTTACGTTTTGTTCCAAGACTAAATATTTTTTGTGCAAATTTTTTTGTAGCTTATACGATTATCTTGTGATAAACTAGTATCACAGGGACAATCTACAGTTATTTAATATCTTTATTAGATATTAGTAACAATTATAAGGACTAGGTTACTAGTAACAATAATATAATAGAACTTACTTCTTTTTGACTAGGACCAATTTAGTGGATGTAGTAAATTAATATAGGCTGTTAAGCAAGTAGATTTCCACTACCAAGTTTTTTATGAATATGTACAATCTCAATACGACGTTATTTGATTATTATATAAACATACGGTATACCCTACGAGTATATTTTTCTTTACAGCTTGCTCTATCTTCCAGTGAAAGTCTCGTTGACATGGGTTTTGCCGTTCCAGAGAATGTACTATTAGTACTATTAACCTAAACTTTCCTCAAGAGTTTGGAAAGCTGTTGGAAAAACCCGTAGAAAAATCCGTTCAGTATATTTTGAGTAAAAAGGATCACATACAGACAGCTTTTAGGGGCTTTGTTTAAAATACGAGTATGTATAGATACTTTCAAAGCCCTTATGTTATTATTGTATTATTAAAAATATGCGATTATTATAAAATTATTCATAAATTTACAACGAAAAATATTTTTTCCAACCCCGAGTAAAGAGGATTTGTGTCAGATTATGAAAAAGTAATTCCATGTTGTAAGTTGTTTATCATAGAATTACGGGAAACAACACAACCTTCAAATTATAAAGCAACAGATTTTGTTTTTTATATAAAATAAAATTAAACTACAATAAGTGATAACATCACGGAGATATTTTGGTCCAATTTTGGTCCAGTCGAAAGAAAGACAAACGAACCAACTTTTACATTTTTAATATTGGTATGAAGTTACAACCGAATGAAGTGAATAAATTATGGGGGCTACTTAAACCAAAATATAACATAATTGAAGGAGTCTTCAATAAAATTCCATAACAAAATTATAAGTGCGAAATCTGTCTGTTACGCTTTTATTGCAAATCCGCTGAAACAATATTGAATAATTTGGCAAAATTAAAGTTCATATACCGTGATAGTATATTATAATTTAAAATAACTCGTTTATTTTACGGGGACATGGAACAAAATATTTGATTATTGATTATTTTATCGCTTTATTTAGCGCGACAAAAGCAATTGGAACATCACTACTTTAGCTGACAAAAATTAAATAAATTGAAAAGATTATAGTACATATGTTAGTTCTTTATAATTATTTTCACAAGAAATTCGAATACATAATAAAAAAACGTCGACGATATTTGTGCCCGTAATGCGTAGTGCCGTATTGCGGATATAAACTATCGGAAGTAATAGACTGAAGGCGGTGTTCCAAATCGTATTATAGGATGTTCTATGGCGAAATATTATTGCACCCTGACTTATACATTCGCAGTTAAAGTTCTATAATATTTTTTTTCTTCTTTGTCTTTTTGTTGCGAATTTTTTACCCCTAATTAGATTTATATTAAATCCGTAGGCGTGAATTTGATAAGTCAACTAACGTCCTTTTAAATTTTACATCATAATAGGTATTGGGATTGCCTAATTTATATGGTGAATATTTCAGTGAAGTCTTTTATATCGCACATTCAACTTGATAATATTTAAATTACTCTATTAAACGTATACTAAACGTAAACCTATTTATGGTTGTTCTGAAAAGTGTGCGTAAATAGTAGTAAATAATAAATTACATTTTTTTACGTAAGAAAGTACACAGTTTTTACTGTTAACGTATTAATCCTACAATAAAATAGAGAAACATACCGCATTATAAATGGCTTTTCCACGTTCTATTATAAATCAAAAAAATAATTTCAGTTTCGTAAGAAGGTATCTAAATAAAACAATAGCAATAGGCAATATTGCTATTGTTTCCTTGAAGTTTTTGTTAGCTATTCTTACTGAATGAGTTTAAGTGGTTTGTTTATTCTAAACGGGTAAAAAGTAAGTTTTGTATTTAAATATTTCAACCCTCGTCTAAATATTTGAAATTGACGGAGCTAATCAGTGAAAAGTATAATGTAATGTTATTTCAAGTGTAAGAAACTAATTTTAGCTTGACGTATTAGTTGAACAGCCTAACTAATAGACTAATAGAGCTAACTAGCCTAACTAATAGAGAATACATCAAGCTAAAATAAGTTTTTTAGCCCCCCCTAATGTCACGCTGTGTCACTCTTTCTCTTACCGTCCTAAAAATATTACGTCACAAAAACTAAGACCTCTCCCTGAATATTATAAATTTCAAATAATAAATTTCAATAAAATTTGAAAACTCTACTCCAAAGACATGAAATTTCAATATTTTACCTCCTATTTACTCTTTCAATATTTGACCCCTGTCCTGTAACATCTCGTCACGCTCAGCAAGACTCCAAAACGCAAACAAAACAAGACGCAAGTTTTTTTGTTAGAGGGATCAGTCATAGCCATCCTACTAGTAGTATAAATGCCAAATTTCATCGAGTTCGGTTGAAATCGATGAAATTTGGCACAATTATTCCTTATACACCGGGGTAACATATAGGCTATAGAAATCCTGTTAATTCTACAGGAATAGGATAGCATTGAAAAGCGCCATCTATTATCAAGATATCACACGACAAGACTACACGTGAACGAAGTTACGGATAAAAAGCTAGTTTATGATAGCTTGTGAAAGAAAAATGTCGTACACTCAAGCCATTTTCATACGATGTCTTGTAAGTAACCATTAAGTTATATGGTTATTATATATTTTCTAGGTTACCACATTAAACTATATTATCGTCTATTCGTACGATATGATATATCGCTAAGTCTTCTATAATAAGTTATTTCTAAAAAGACAAATATAACAAAATTATACGTTTCTGTTTACATCGTCAATTACAGACCAAGAAGCAATTTTGTGATATATGAGGGTAGCCAAGATTAATATCGTGGCTGCGACGAACCAGTAATTAAACATGTAATTACTAGTCGTATTTTCGTCTCCTTTCCTTAATCATATAAAGAGAGTAACTTTTATTCATAGGATTTTTTTTTGTTAAAACCATGATCTTTATGATTTTTTTTAATAGTAATTATTCGTCAATAAGTAGTGAAATTCATCAAGAAGGGGGTTTTGGGGGAGAAAAATCGATCTTGTTTTATCCTTGTTTTCGGGTACTAAAAAAAAGTGCTAAAATATTGAATATATAGTCAATGAAATTTTAGCTCTCAAACTTAATGCTGTGATAGCCTAATGGTCAACGGGCGGACGAAAAAAGTTTGAATCCTGGTTCGAGTCTCACACGGTTTTTTCTTTTTTTATCTTATTTTTTATATCTTTCCAAAAATTACCGAGCAAGGCTCGGTCACCCAGGTACTAATAGTACCTAATATAGTAAATATCTAGGAAATATGAGTTATTGTTTCGATAAAAATGTTCTTATGAATTCTTAAAAAATAATATAAAAATCGACCAAAGAATGGATCTTGAGAATTAATTCTTGAACCGAAACTCTTTTCTCAGACACAATTATGAATTAATTTTTGAATATTACAAAATTTATCTTCTGAATAACTTAATTAGTGTGTTATTTAATTACGCCTGTAAAAGAACACTTTAATTATAATAATTATGAAATATGTATACGTTTAATAAATTTACTCTCTTCGACTCTGTTGCCCGCCGCGGTAACTTGGGTACTTGGTACATATTTTTACCAGTATAACTATGACTTTATAAAGGAGAGAAACTGAATCCGAATGTTTACATAATTCCATAGAAAAAATTAACAATTTTAAAAAAATACTTCGCGTTAATGCAACGTTAATTCGAAACTTATTTTGCAACTAAAGAATATTTTTAAATGTAAATTCACCTTATGCAATTCGAATACTAAATCATAGAATACCTTTTGCAAGAAACGAGTTTATAATAAAATAAAGCCTCTGTATTTAGGGCAGAACTAAATTTCCCCGGAGAAGGAAACTGACCGTCGACTGATATTGATCTTGTAACTCGAAAGTTTATTAATACCATCTTTATTCTTAAACAAGATATTTAATTAAAAACGCAGAAACTCTGACATGTCCGGCGGGATCTAAATATTTTTTTTATGTGTAGCTTTACCTTACATATAATTTTGGAGTATATTTTTGTTGTCAATTTTAAAATATATTCCTGTAATATGTTAAGATTTTTTTTTAAACAAAAATTATTTGTGATCCTATTTCATTATTTTTTCCTATTATACGTGACAAATATGATGGACTAGTAATTCCATTTATCGCCATTTAATAAAACCATCTAACGAATCAAAGAAGCAAATTTTATATTGAGTAATCCTACATACAAAGGTAATGTAGGTTTTACTATACATCACGCATCAACATAAGAGTCAGAAAAAAAGAGAGATAGGTTAATCATCCCGCTTCTAGTCCCTACTATATTCTCTTTGCTTAAATTAAACTTAGATATAACGTTAAATAAAATAAGTGTTTTAATAGAAAACTCCTTTGCCCTTATTTGAACTTAGTGTAATGTGCTCCTTTTTTCACTTTAATAGTTTACAATATAAACTACTACAAAACGCAAAATATTGCCCAGAAATTATTTCATCGCAGTGTAAATATAGTTTTTATTTACCATAGAATATCTTAAAGTTAAGCCTATTTCTATAACACAGCAGTTGCTGATGGCGTCGTAATTGCTTAAACATGAACGCAGGAATATATTTTTCAGAGATAATTTTTCATTAGGTAATTAAACATAGAGAAGGGGAGCCATAGGCCTGTGAGTGCGAATGTCTAACAAATAATAGAATGAGAAGCTAAGAAACGTATGGGTTTCTTAACTTCTCTTTCTATTCTATTCTTAGCTTATCTTTGTCTAATCGCACATAAAGAAGAGATAGTCAGATGTTTTGTTCTTTTTAAATGGAAGCATTTTAATCTGGCTCCCCTACGCCAGTATAATAATTCTGTGGAATTTATGTTTGAAGTCGCTAGTGATATAGCGGTATACCACAAGCAACATGTTGTACATATGGGAAATAGTTTGGAGCGCATAGTCTGTTCCATCAGTGGCATTCTAACCACGTCGTAACTTTAGCTATATGGAAACAGCTTTATGAAAATTGGAGTTTAATGCATTGTCCTGTCCTAGTCAGCTTCATATGTAGAAAGTATGTTAGAAGCATTGGAAAGGTGTAATTATAATCTTCTACACTTTGGTCCTTCATCAATTTACCATCTAAGGGTTGAATTAACACAATAATCGTCTACGGATTCTTATATTATGCCCTCAACAAGTCACATTTAGGAAAAAAAATATTACGTAATAAGAATTCAGCATAGTTCTCATAATGAATAGTTTTCTACGGGTATTTCAAAATCAAAGGAAAACAAAAAGCATAAGTCCAATTAGAGGTACGCTAATTGAAGAAAGATACCTGAACATAATAGCACAAAATTCACTCATTAATTTTAAAGCTGAAATTTTAAGCAGACATGACAGCAAAGTGTGTTTTTTGACTTTCATAACGCATTCAAAGAAATATGTGGAGCTTAACTGCGCCACTAAGTACGTCAAAAGGCTCCTTGTTTCATGTTTAATGGACTAGAATATACTTTTGTGAATAACCAACAGTCCCATTAAAATTCAGGAATATGAGCATGCTACCACCAATTTTAAAATTCAACTCTGAGATATTATTATGTAGTACAAAAAATAATAATAATATATTGTTTTAGTAATGAATCCCGTTTTTGAAAAGAGAACAAATGAATACAATATTTTGCCTTTGAATAACTTTTCGAAACTCATTGAGTAAAAAAATATGTTTATTTTGTTTTTTATGTCCTTTTGTTTATGTTGTTTTTTTCATAGCCGTGTGGTATCCGGCTGAGTAGAATAGACGACCTTCATTTCTTACTGAGGTGTCGTAAAAGGCGACTAAGGTAAGTCGACCCGCCGTGCGATATCCGGCTGAATAGAGTAGAGTCTTTATCGAGGTGTCGTAAAATACGACTAAGATAAGTTGACTTTAGCCAGGCGGTCGGTCGTAAAAACGCAGCCAAATCATGTGACAGCATGTTTATAACATGTTGTGCCGACCCCACTTAGAGTGGGATAAGGGCCAGAGGATGATGGTGATGTTAATTTTCTTTTCAGCAAACGTTAGCAACTACGAGAGCAGTCGGGATCTAGTGCACAGCCCACAAAGCGGCACAATCACAGGAAGTTTTCAGGTAATTCCATCTAGCCTATATCATTTTTTAACTTTTCTTGAACCTACATATTCTCCGTATTTAATAAGATCATACATCCGGACTAAGTAAGTACTGCTTTTTGCTTTCTAAAAGAAAAATATGCAATGCAAATTCAAAATAAACTTTATTCAAGTAACTTGTAATCAAGTGCTTTTGAATCAAAAGTAATAATAAAATTATTTCTTTGCTATAATCCGCGAAGAAGTAAAATAGAAAATATATATAATGCTAAATGTAAGTGGGCAATCGGTTATCATACATGCAGGATTCGTAAAAACACATGCACGTATCAGGTACCTGATTATAGTAAAATAATTTCATTATTACTTTTGTATTATGGATCTCCGCAAAGTAACGCCTAATTCTATAAAGGCTACGATATCCTTAAGTTAAAACTCTTAAAATTTTGAAAAACATTTAAGTATATGCACCCTAATACAAACACTTGAGACATATAGAAAAGAAAATAACATTATCAATGTTACTAAACTGTTTCGAACTAGCTGTAACAAGTTACTTAGAACTTTGAATGAGATTTCTTGCACCTTTTATTCTATAGAAACTTTTTTATTTCGAACGAACTTGAATGAAACAACTTTTTAAGATCTAGGCTACATAAATGAAACATGAACACATTAGTTAATGTGGAGTGAATTCGCGTGTTTATTTTTGTAATTTCTTACTTTATCTTTAAAATAAGAATGTTATATTTGAGTATATTAAAACTACTCTATAATGAACAGTTGTTATGTTTTAATTTTAATAAGATTCAATTTGTCCTATCTAAAATGTCCTATAGAAAATTTATTCACTTTACATATGTTATAATTGCAATATAAATCTCAACATCAAAAATTCACTCACGTCCCTTGCATTTTTAATTAAACACTTTTAGCTCAAATCACTTTTACAGCGTCACTAAGTTGGATGATCAGTGTGCTTACTGCGTGCGAGATTTATTTTTTAACCTACTCGATCGCGTAATTTGTATGGCGCTGTAATAGCGACATATAGGAACCGCTGTTCAACACAGTGGTCATAAGTGAATAGTTTTTTTAGTGGAAACTTTATTGATGTATGATACATATATATATTTAATAATTTATTTAGTAATAGAACCATTGTTTGTTTCCCAAAAATAAAAAATAAAAAAAATATAAAAATAAATAGTTGGAAACACACGTAGTACAACTCTATTTCCTCATACTGTTGCTTTGTTGTATAAAGAACTTTTATGGGGGTCTGTTTGTGATAATATAAGTGTATTGGAAAATCAACCTATGGTATAAATCTTAAAAATTACAGTAGTATTTCAAAAACTACTGACATTTTTTTCGCCTGGCTCGTTGGCGCAGTTGGTAGTGACCCTTCCTGAGCGGCATTCAGCTCAGCGAGTCGAGGGTTCGATTCCCACCGAGAGCCAACATTTTCTAACAATAATTTGTTGGATTTTCGAGTCTAGGTGTATATATGTATTTCAGTATGTATTATATGGTGTATATATGTAGATAAGTATATATTCACCAGTTGTCTGTCACCCATAACACAAGCATTAACTTACTTACGTGTGTGTAAATGTCCCATATATTTATTTATTTATTATTAGTTATTAAAATATTGACTCTCACAGTATACAAATACAAGCTAAACATTATTCGGTAATGTTGAATCGTATTAGAATTATCGGACTTTTAACTTTAATTTTTAACTTTAATTTTAGTTACTTAATTGACTTTCTTTGATTTAGTTATGTCGCCTATTACTTTGACAAATGTTAATTAACAAAACTGTATTATTTATATATTAACTTTAAATTAATTTGATCTCAAATGTGTTTATTTTTTGTTATTAAGTTTATGAATGTTGTTTCACTCCTTTTATTCGTAAGTAGGCTAGCTTTGAAATTTTTTATTGACCTGTATTTTGTGTATGCTTGGCCTATTAACTGTTTGCGTGCCAATAAATTAAAAATAAATAAAACTAATTCTATATTAGAAATGGTATGGTTATAGTTAAATTTTTTTATAGTATCTAATGCATCACAGTACCTCAAACCCGGATGACGTTTGGGAAACAACAGATGTAACCTTGGAAAGGGGGTTGAGCGGCCTTGGACTAAGTATAGCGGGTAGCGAGAGTGGCGGTGACGTCAGCATTACCAGGATAGCTCCTAATGGCGCTGCAAAAAACGATGGCCGCTTACAAACTGGAGATATTCTGCTTCAGGTAAATAGATGATCAATATTAAAATTCAACAGCTACTTAAAACCGTATTTTTATAATTTATTTATATACACTTTTTCAATAACCGGTTTATATTTAACCATGCGACTTAATGAACATGCATACATATTTGTGACTATGTAAAAACTATAATAGTTTCTTAATAGCATAACATCGAAGTTATCACTAGTCTTACCCTAAGGAATTACGGTACGGTACGGTAAGGATCTACGTACTGGTACGTGCCCTAATTAATTTGACAGAAAATTATTTCAGACGAGAAACCAACATGGAACCTTCAAACAGAATACTTTAAATACCACAAGACATCGCGCTACTATTTAAAATTTCGGTACCAGAATATACTTAACTTGAATAATATAATAAAATGAAGAATTAAAAATGAAGAAGAAATTAATTTAAATAAAACAACTTTCTTACGCTTCATCTAGCGTGGGATATTAGTTATTGAACCTTAATGTTGTTTTTTCTGTTTATTTTTAGGTTTTTAATTGTAATATTCTAACTAAGAATTATGTGATTGGTACTACATTACTAATTTGAGACTATTTGGATATTTTTTGGGTTATATAATATGTTATGATGTTAGAGATCCGTTTAAATAAATTAATTAATTCGTTTTTAAAAATTTGTTGCCGTATAGACGTATCCAATAACAACAACGCGGAAAAATAGAGCGATGACCAAGTCGTATTTGACATTTTACACAGATTAACATTTCTTTACAGACAAAAAACATAAAGGTATTGAATTAAAAAAATATCTAATTAACAGACAGAATGAATCACTATAAAATGTTAAATTTAGGGCAGTTCCACAGACCTAAATATAAATTTGGACAACCTTATTACTTTAAGATCTAATTACAGTTCCAAACCAACCAGATCCATTTTGATATTTACCCATTTCGCGTAATGGATATTTAAGCGTTTCTTCACTCTTTTGAATGGTTTTAAAAGCAAAGTTTATCTTTGTCGTGTTTTTCTTCCTTGCTTCGTTATGTACGTAGCAATATTGGAATAGAGTTAGTTAGTAACCAAGCATATTCAGATTAAAATTAGTCTTAATAAAATATTGTAATATATATTTTTTTAAACACACATCTACTATTATAAATGCGAAAATTTGTGAGTTTGGATGTTAGTTTGTTACTCCTTCACGGAGAATCCGCTAAACCAATATCCATGAAATTTTGACACAATTATTCCTTATACACCGGGATAACATATAGGTTCTAGAAATCCTGTTAATTATAACGGAATAGGATGACATTGAAAAGCGCCATCTATTATCAACCTATCAGTCGATAACAGATGCAAACAGAGTTTCGGGGAAAAACTAGTTTATCATAATTAGATCCTTAGAGAGAAAATAAAAGGTTTTTCCCGAAATAAAACCTGTAAAAGGCTGCTATTAAACGCTACGTCAATTTGCTATAATATGAACCTGTCTAAACCATTCTTGTTGTAATGACAATTTTCTGTTGAGTGAGATGACGTGAAAAAATACGCAATCTTATATTGTAGCTCGAAATTTCTCATAGTAATGCTTTTTAATTTTTCCTTAATGTGTAATAAATTATTTAAAGGTGGACCTAAAAGTTTGCCCAATTTGAATACCAAAGTCTCAGTGATTCGAAGACCTTTCCTTTATTAAATATTTAAAGTCTCAGTCGGTATTTTCAGAAATACACTAAAATGAAATGTGAAATGATACAATTTCATTTCATTGTACAACACATTGATTCTTAAAATGAGTTCTAATAATTTTAAAGTATGGAAGTATGGGACACGCAGTACGTAGAACCGATGGGCGATGGGATCCTAAGGGCTGGAATGGCGACCTCGCACCGGAAAGCGCAGCGTTCGTAGACCCCCAACAAGGTGGACTGACGACCTCAAAAACGATGCGGAGAGCCGCTGGTTCCAACCGGCACAAAATCGTAGATTGTGGCGATCTCTTAAGGTGTATGTTCAGCAGTGGACGACAATCGGAGAAAGAAGAAGAAGAAAAGAAGATGGAAACATCATCGTAACTTGATATCATTTACTAAAAGAAAAAGGGAATACCTAAAATTATTTCTTTAATAATGAAGTACTTTGCTTTTTTTAATATGACAGTTACAAATGTAATTATGATTATTTGTTAACCTTTATAGAAGTAATTTAATAAAAGGTTAATATAAAAATATATATTCATACGTATGTTATTGAGAGAAAATGATTACGCTTCAACGTCGTATATCACCTTCGTTGTGTGAAACCAAACCAACCAAACCAACCAAATATTCTGTTTTATTTTATGAAATGACTTGTTTCAGTCTGGCTGTACAAATAAATAATGTTTTATTGCTTTACGTGGTATCATAAAGTTTATTTATTTAAAAACAAAAACAAAATATGTTTAATGCGGTTAACAACTTTATAAATGCTATTTACACATACGCAACATGTAAAAGCTACTTAAATTATTTGAAGTGTGAGAGTTAAATAATTATATTTTATCGTTAGAATGTCTTTGATTTTTTTTAAATATCCACTTCCTAACAAAGAACAGAAAACCATATCATTTTTTCACAAGTAAAAATTGAAAGCTGTTCCAGTTTTATTATAATATGAATGGTGTAATACTTTCATATATTTCATCAAAATTCGTTACTTTGAGTTATATCTTTATACTATTATACGTAGAAAATTCTATTCTATATATATATTTAAAATATATTTGTACATACAACCGACTAGAACAGGCGGAATAAATATTTCTTATATAAATATTATTACTTTCCCCATAGATATTAAAAATATATATGGATACTGAAAAATGGTCAGATCCACTTAGGATTATAGCTGGATATATTTTTTAATAATGAATATAATTCTACATATTGCCATATAGACAATGAGCTTAGGAAGATTACAACCAGGGATTAGTAGAAAATAACACAAAGCTATATACAACTGAAATTGCATTCAGTTACAAAGCTCAAGAAAGCTTGTCTTGCGAAGGGTACTTGTTAGTTGCTACAAGCGCTTAAGCTGCGATGCTAACGAGTTTGTTGTACCCCGGGTAGGGTTAGTCTATTATTCGTGTTGAAGGGAATCCCACCGTTTGTTCAGTGACGGATTCATTCGCAGGTCAACGACATCTCAGTGGAAGGTGCTCCACATTCGGTTGCTGTAGATGCATTGCAGAAAGCTGGAAACGTTGTACGATTAGTGAGTATTATTTATTATCTCATAATTCATGAAGATATATCAGCTCACAAAACAATTTTAAAGGATATTTCGATTAACTGAATGCTTGTTGAATATTGTAAATATAAATATGTTTTTATTGTCTGTTCAATACGCTTTGTTTTTCTTAAATTGAAATCCATATAATAATGATTCTACATATACCGATGACAAACAATGATAGATGATGATGATTAAAAATATAAGTTTTAAGTTTTGTTAAAAATACTATATGATTAAATTAATTTTGTTAAATAATTATTGTTAGTTTATAGTGTAATTGTTTGTGTATTTGTACGATAGTGATTACATTAAAACACCGAACGTGACAATATAATCAAAATGCTTCAACAGTAATAATAAAATTATTTTGCTATAATCCGCGATGGAGTGAAACAGAAAATATATATAATGCTAAATGTAGAGTGGACAATCCGTTTTCATACCTGATACATGCAGGATTCGTAAAAACACATGCACAAACCTCCACCACCGCCACCACAATACACAAGCACTACATACATTCACTATCACAAACTCAACAATCGTTTTTCCCCGCAACCGAAGTATCAACAGGAGATAGATTCCACGATTGATTGTCCACTCTACATTTAGCATTATATATATTTTCTATTTCACTTCATCGCGGATTATAGAAAAATAATTTTATTATTACTGTTGTATTATGGACCTCCGCAAAGTAACGCCTAATTCTATAAATTATCAAAATGCTTCTTAAAGGTAACTATGAGTAAATTACCAATAAATAACTCCCAAAGATAACGATCTGATTAGTTTTGATACTTACTCGTAATTCCGATTATATGTTTGGTAAGGATTATCTTTACAACTAAATTCGTATAATTTGTGGTTTTCCATTATTGATTAGAGAGTCAGAAGAGCTCGTAGACCGATGGTTGTGACACTATGTCGAGGAGTACGTGGACTAGGTTTAGGAATAGCTGGTGGAGCTGACGATGCAGCAGTTGGAGACGGCATCTTCATTTCCCATATTGCTGTAGGCGGCGCCGCCCACCACGACGGCAGACTGAAGCTCGGTGATAAAATACTAGCAGTTAGCGATGAACATGTAAGTATGAAGCACCTTGACAATTGTTTATTGACCATTAAGATTGCTGGTTAATAAAAAATACTGTTTTTTCACGGTTTTTACTAAGTAGTAGTGGTAGTGCAATACCTTCAGGAAGGTTTAGGTAATTGTACATTACGGTTTTATAGAAATTGTGTTGAAGAGGTCGCGCGGTTGTAAGAAAACACGCCTTCTGGGAGCTTTAGTCGCTTGCACAGCATAAACCAACAGAGATACACTAACGTAATGTACTAGAGAATTGTAGATCTATAAAAATACTACAAATAATCTGCAAAAGCATGTCTCTATCTCTTATGGTTAACTTACAATAAATATTTTTAAAATTTTAATTAAATAAACTGGTTTCCACGCGGGTGAAGCTGAAGCGTAGGTAGTGCTATAATATAATGAGTATTTTTGACATTAAATGTGTGGCAATTTACGATGCCTGGTGGTCCCAAATGTATGGAACACATACATTACATGGGTATTGGCAGGCATACATACATACAAATATATTGGTATTGGCAGGCATACATCCATACAAATACATTGGTATTGACAGGCATACATACATACAAATACATTGGTATTGGCAGGCATACATCCATACAAATACATTGGTATTGGCAGGCATACATACATACAAATACATTGGTATTTGCAGGCATAGATTCCTTCTAAAGATATTAATGAATATTTATGCCAATAATCAACATGCCAGTCACGGCAGAGGGTTGGTAATCACAACGTATTATTACCCGTATTATTCAATTATTTACTTATAATTGAATAATACGGGCTAGATTAGAGGATCCGTTATACAACTTTTAATTGATCGTCAGAACATTGTGATGAACAGTAATATTACAACTTATCGTTTCAGTTGATATGGAAAATAAGTTACTATTTAAAAAATCTCGTATTATAGTTTGTACATTTTTCTTAACATGAAACTAGCAGAGATACAATAAAATAATGTGCTAGAGAATTGTAGATCTAAGAAAAGTCCGCGATAGCATTTCTCTGTCCCTCATAGTTTACTCATAGTAACTATTTTTATGTTCAAAATTTTAATTTGAGAATTTCGTTTTGACACACTGATTTCCACACTTGCAAATTCGCTGGTACAGCTATTAGGAATATATTGTTGTTAAAATAACTGACTGTTATTATAAAAACTTTGGTTAGCTAAATTAGATTAAAGGTCATGACATCGTGTTGATAAGGGTACGACGTAAGTTTTGGGATAGTTGGATGAGCAGACGGTGCCCAGAGGCCCGAAGTCATTTTACGGTAATTGCTGTAGACAGGATCATATATCAAAATGATTGGTTTAAGTTCCTTTATAAAAATCTCGGATTTCATACAAAAAATATTTTATTATTACACAATTAGAAGTAATAAATAAAGATATAACTAAATTATAACTAGAATTTAGTATAGCATTCTACATAAAGGAATAAAAAAGAGTCAGAGATATGCTTGTACGTAAAGCATATTTCAAAATTAAATATTATTTTGATGGTAAAAATGCCTGGATTTGAAAATCCTTTCAGCTTCATACTAGACTGCGGTTTAATAAATATAAAATATTAATTAAAGTCTAAGATTGAAAATGTTTAAAAGGTTGACTGCAGAGTTTCTGACTGGTAAGAGCAAAATTCCGAACCAGCTGTAGCTTCATTAATCATATTAATCCTTGACGATTCAAAAGTGCTTGAAAGAGCTTATTTGAATAAAGTATTATTAACACAGCAAATGCCCTCAATATACGATAATATTTTTAATGTAATCAATGAAAATGAATGCATTTGAAACCAACCAATGATTTTGCATTATTAAAGTAGCCTGCGTGTTATTCCATGTTTAGAATTACCCGAAACAAACAACTAAAAAGTTTGTTTTAATCTTTTAAACTGTTGGGTTGTCAAAGCGGTACGAACACAATTACGCGCAAGTTTCCCTCTCTAATATTAATAAAGTCAATTCTCATTCCTTTTATCTGATTAATTTATATTATTCCTTGTTTCATTATGAAACGCAACCCAATTGTCTACGCGTATATCTAACGTTTCCTCTTGAATACACTTGACTGAATTAATCGATTTCTATTGAACCGTAGGCAATATTTCCTACTTATCCGGGGTATTTGAATTTCTTACTTATCGATTGCATTCTTTAGCTGTTTGCCGTTTGTTTTTGATTTTAATTGTAACCGAACTTTTCGCTTATTCTTCGTGAATAAATTTTTATAAAGGCGAATTCTTTATTCCCGAACGCCCGGGAGAAATATATGCAGACACTCGTCAGCGTCCAGTTAAATCCCACAATAAGATCCGTTCGCTATTCTCTACATGCATATATTCATCTCGGTTCTGACACATTTATTACTTAAAGATATGTAGCGAGGTATTTTACTATGGGCAATATTGTCATTGCAATTTTTTTTCAATGGTGCGGTATTTGTTTGTTTTCTTCATTTTTTAATTTACGTATGCAGTAGTTAGTGTGCTTTCTTATTATTTGATATTTCCAGTTTGATTTCGTATATGAGACAAGATTTATTTTTTCAAATGATCTTTTCTAGTCTAGTCTAGTATAGTATAGTAGTAGAGCGATTTAACCGTTTCTTGTTACAAATGACCGAGAAAAGCCACATAGCCATTTGATTTAGTGTTTCTAGTGAAGGTTTATATATTAATAGTTATAACTACTATTCCTTGTTTTGAAAATCTACTGACCTTATTATACTAATAATTGTGTTAAGAATATTTTTCTATAGTTTCATAATCATATAATAATCGTATTGAAACAATACTAAAGTATATAAAATGTATAATTCGAATTAAGGAAGATAATGATACTGAAACTGAATTGTAGGTTTAAAAAGATTATAAACTAAGGAAGGTTGCAACATCATTAGATGTGTTAACATACTTTATTATTAAACAAAAGTGCAATTAAGTGCAAAAACCACAATTAAAAAGTCATCATATTCTGCCAAAAACATTTAGTCTTTATTGTAACTAAGATTTATTGCAGTAAGTAATTTAATGCTGCTATTTTTTAAATATAAATTTTTAAAACAACATAACAAGTCCCACGGGATTTTACGAGAGAACTATGTATATATATTTAACCATTGGGTCAAGAGCAAATATTTTCATGCTACCTCAAAGACAAAGGGTCAAAGCGAGAGCTATATTTAGTTTAAAAGCTTGAGTTACAAAATTCCATTAGCAAGCAGCATCTATAAATAGCAATGACAGAAAAAATTATAAAACGCCTCCGGGAATATACTCATATAATATTACAGACACACTTTTGCGTCTTTAACTTAAGTCACAACATTAAGTCTCACTTGGTCTGGAGATTTCTAGTACTATAATATTCTTGTGTTATAATATTGGCACAGGATCGTGTTTTATGGAGATCATGGGAAGAGACCTATGTTTAGTAATGGACGTCTATAGGTTAAGAAGGAGAAGAAAAGATAATATTGTTTACTTTCCTATTCTAAATATAAGATGACGTGGCGTAGAAACAGACGTATGTGAGGATATATAATATATGTCAGGATCTTCCTTTAACATTGTCAATACACTGTAGCTTTAAAACTGTTTATAGCGCTAACGAATGTCAAAATAATGCTGGTGAATGTGGATAATGTCTTGGCAAACTAAATGGGAAAGTAGAGAGTCAGAGAGAGTAATAGTAGTAGAGTTACTATACTAAAGTAGGAAGCAAGACTTAAATGTCTTATATTATAATAAAGAGAAATAAAGAGAAAGCAAATGAGGGTGTATCTATCTATATATTTTTATATGTGCTCAGTCAAAGATGGATAGGAGTTTCCTCTCATTATTGACTCGCCCGTTGGCGCAGTGGGTACTGACCCTGCCTTCGGATCCGCCGGTCGCGGTTTCGATTCCCGACGAGGGCCAACATTTTCTATAAATATATTTGTTGGTCTTTGAGCCTGTGTGTATATTTGTATTTAAGTATGTATTTAAAATTATATATGTATAGATTTACCAGTTGTCTATCAACACAAGTATTGAGTTACTTACTTTGGGGACGGACGACCGTGTGTGTAACTGTCCCATATATTTATTTATTTATTATTTTATTGTGCCACTCTCACATACAGGCCTGCCTGTGGCTTCCCTACTCTAGTATAATAACTATATAAGAAAGTAAAAGAGAACAAACAGTCAAAGTAAGAAGAGTAACAAATGGTATTGTATCAGGCTAAATGAAAATAAATACCTGATTCGATTGAATTTTACAATCAATTATTAAATGTTAATTTGGGGTATTTTTTAAATATGATAGATCGAAAATGTTATTAGCAATTAATGTTTATATTACTAACGACATTTTACTTTGAACAGGGTACAGAAACGTCTTTGATAGGGGTTACGCATGCCACAGCCGTCACAGCATTACGGAATACTGGGGACCACGTGACGCTTGTAGTGCTACCGGCCGCAGGTTCGATTCCGCCGGTGGCTCGGACCGCGCCATTATATTCTAGTGAGTGAAAGTAGCGTTTTCAAACTGAATACTTCATGGTAGATTTTAAACTTTCGCGATTCATACTAATTAAAATATAAGCAACCGGGTCAAATCGCGAAAACCTCGAGTTACCACCGTGGTCAAGGTGGGTGCAACTCTTCCGAAACGTCGAACCTTATACAAAGGTAACTCGAGGTTATCGCGATATGACCCGGTTGTTTATATTTTAATGAATACTACATTTTTAATGGCTGCAAATATAACGATCAAAGTATAACTATAAATATTTAATAGGTAACAAGCTATGATAAGAAAGTATTATTAAGACCACATTGTATAAAGCTGGTAGTCGTAAATCGTTTGGCCAATAAAGACCAAACTACCGCTTCTAGATTGTGATAAGTTACCTCTTCTTCTTCCTGCCCTTATCCCACTCTAAGTGTACGCAAGATGCTATAAACATGGTTTCACAAGATTTGGCTACGTATTTTACGACCGGCCGCCTGCCTGACATCAACTTACCTAAGTCGTTTTTTATGACACCTCAGTGAGAAAGAGGGTGGTCTATTCTACTCAGCCAGATACCACACGGCGGGTCGACTTACCTTAGTCTCCTTTTACGACACCTCGGTAAAAAATGAGGGTGGTACTATTCTATTCAGTCGGATACCACACGGCATAGATTGTGATGTTACCGACGATACCATAAACTCTAAGCTAAGGACGAGTTATTAAAATTACTCTTCATATAATACAAATGAGTAATAAGTTATACAATCTACTAGAAGCTTCTATCTCCGCTACGATATATCACTAGCTATTAAAAACCGAAAACAAAGTTTACTGTGCACACATTTCATCACATTGTAATGGCCGTATTCAAAAGGTTCATAAACAAAAGTTTGTATGTCAATTTTTTATCGTAGACGAAACTGTATAAAGGATTTTATTTGAACAAAATAATGCAGGTTTTATAACGGAAACAAAGAGAAGTTGTTTTTCTAAAACAAATATTACTTTCAGCAAAAACACAAGCGACTTCGTGCTCAACGCTTCACGATCTCACAGAGGAGGAACTAAATAAAATTCCCAGGTATAATTACATTTACAAAAGTTACAAGCTTGTATGGAGTACGCCGTGTGGTATCCGGCTGAATAGAATAGTACCACCCTCTTTTCTTACCGAGGTGTCGTAAAAGGCGACTAAGGTAAGTCGACCCGCCGTGTGGTATCCGGCTGAGTAGAATATACCACCCTCATTTCTTACCGAGGTGTCGTAAAACGCGACTAAGTTAAGTTGACTCACCATGTGGTATCCGGTTAAGTAGAATAGACCACTCTTTCTTATGGAGTCGTAAAAGACGACTTAGATAAGTTGACGTCAGGCAGGCGGCCGGTCGTAAAATACGTAGCCAAATCATGTGACAACATGTTGTGCCGACCCCACTTAGAGTGGGATAAGGGCAGGAAGATGAAGATGATGACAAGTTTGTATGGAATGTTGGTGTTGGCGGCGTCTTGTGATATGTGTGGCGGCTTGCCCTGCATGTATGTGGTATGTGATTGTTGCCTGCTTCATACATTGCATATATTCTCTTAACAAAATCGCGGATTACAGCAAAGTAATTTTATTGCAACTTTTGTACTATGGAGTTCCCCAAAGTAACGCCTGCTTCTATAAATCGTTACATTTACAAACTTGTGCACATTCTATAAAAACGTTACGTGTATTGGTTTGAATGAAATGTATAAATTACAAGCGTGTTCTATTTGAACTGTAAAACCAATTTCCATCAAGTGAGGTAGTGGTGGATAAAATCTTATCTATACTAATATATAAAACTGAAGAGTTTGATTTTTTGATTCTTTGAACGCCCTAATCTCAAGAACTACTGGATCGATTTGAAAAATTCTTTAAGTGTAAGATAGTCCATTTATTGAGGAAGGGTTTAGATTATATAACACCACGCTAATATGAATAGGAGAAGAGCAACAATAAAAAATTGTGTGAAAACGGCAAAATTTAAAGCTTTCTTTGCGTGCGCTAAGTAAATGGTGAAAGTTATTTAAAAATCTCTTATAATTAACTCACGATAACTACTTTCAAATTCAAAATTTCAATTCGGTAACAAAATTGTTACACACCGATCTCCATTGGGCGAAGCTGCTGGCACACCTAGTCCTTAATAAATATTAACTGGCTGGTATTTTTTTAGTAGATATAAAAAGGATGCAATATTGGAAAAAATAGAAAAAAAGGTATGGTGATATGGGACTTGATTCGGGATATTTCGCTTCTTTAATCCGTTTCCAACCAAGCTATTATAGCTTTGCAAGTAACAACGTAATTAAAATTAATGAAACCTAGAAATCTGAAATGAAATGAAAGTTAGATCGATTTATCGCTCGAAACCTCCTACATACTAAGTTTACATACATAGTTAGCGTAACGTCAATTTGTCAATTTTTGAACTGCTGGAACATCGGCCACTAGATGTCGCTTTTGCAGTATCATAAAAATTGGCGGTACGTTAACGCGATTGAGTAAGTTTATATACTCCCACTAAGCACACATATCTATATATACCATATTACCACATAGTACCATTACTTTTGTATATATCACATATTACCATCACTTTTGTATATTTACACTGTATGTAGGCGTCGCACAAAATCTGCTAATTTATTATATTTTGTATCTCAAAGTTAAGAATCCGATGTCAACATCGATGGGGCTCCAAGTTTTAGTTGTTATTCCGTAACTTTGATAAAAGTGTCAATAATAATATTTACTGATTCAAAACAAAGTCAAGGAATGATGTTATAAAACTTAATCTGTTGTGTTAATTTCCTAACTTGTATTATGGTTGTAAATACACTATGAAGAATGCAGGAATGTAATAAATATATAAAACCTTGAAGCTGCGTATATTATGGAAAAATTCCTCATATAAAACAAATTTCACCAAAGTTTAATTAACGTTTGCGAACGTTTTGTTCGAAAAATATTTTTATATATTGTGGTATTTAATAAAACATCATACAAATCGTAGGAATTTAATATTTATGAGATACAATTGTGAAAGTTTCGTCACGCAGATGATGTATGAATATTCGTATTTTTTTTAAATATTGGAAACCATATACTATCAATCACAACTCACATTTATCTGAATATGTATTTTATGTGATCATTAAAGTTTTCTGATATTTCTCACCTCATCATACAGACAACTGTGAAGACGAGATTTCGAGCGCGTGGTCGTCACAAAGCGTTCAGGGATAAAATCCCTCTTTTTTAAGTTGTACTATTGGAATTTAAAATTACATATATTAATTATTTTGCTTATATTATCACTTAAATCGAAAAGTCCACAATATATTCTCATGCAAAAATGTTATTGATTCACGATCATTATTCCGCGAATAAGATTATCATAATCCATTGGCCATTTTTCATTTAAAAACTAAATCAAACACGACTTTAAAAAGCAACCCTTGCTCGGAAATTTCAAATACAATTTAATATATTTCAGCCTTTATAACGACTCGATCTTGTTTTACTAATTACTCTTTGATTAATTACAGTGAGTAGATATTTTTCGTTGATTAATTATAATGAGTGGTGCGGCTAAAAGAAAGTCAGTCGAAAAATTAACTTTCTCCTTTATCTTTATTTATTGAGAATTCTAGTTAAATTTTAAGTCAGATTTAATCCAACAAAAAATTCAATCTTATCTGAGTAAATAAAGTTCATTTACCTTTTTTCTTTTCTTCCGTAAATATTTTAATTTTGATTCTAAGCATGCAAAAAGTGGTAAACAGAAACATATTATATTCAGAGGAAAAGCAAATAATGAATAAGTTGCATAGTAAAATACAAAGCGTCAATTTATAGTGAAAGTAAAATATTGTGTAAAAGCTGTGGATAATAATATATAACAACTCTGTCTAGACACTGTTTCTAATCAACAGAACAAGAAAAATATCTTTTGGCTACACAATAACGCATCTTGAGAAAGACATTTGCTTTTCATGCTCACTTGACTAATATGACCATTGTTATAATGTATGTTGTTGTATTTACTAAGAAATGTATTAATATATCATTGGAATTATTTCATTATTTGCTGTTATTGCCAACAATAAGAGTTTATTTAGGTTAGTGAAATTCTAATAATTATACCTAATCTCTTTTACAATTTACATTTTATTTTTTTACTTTTGCAAAACATGACTATAAACATCTATTGCTATATAGAGAGCTTTGTGTAGAATTCGAACTCCCACTCTACGACCTTTTTAATGTCATGTTTCCACCTAGTTGGATATCCAAAATTTAGGCCCATGCTATTTCTGGAATCATGTAATATTCGAAAACTTTGGTCATGGGCATCTCTACAATCAAACTGGCTTTGATAATTTTAAAATGTGCTGTAGTAATTTTACGGAATTGCTTATTTTGATAACAACAAATTATGTGTACAGATGCGTACGAATGGTACGCCTCGTGCGTACCGGATCTCGGCTGGGTATGGATATAGTTGGGGGGTTGGGTGGGGAGGTAGAAGGAAGTAGTAGAGCGGAAGACGACGCTTGCGGTGTTTTCGTATCTGGCGTATCATCTGAAGGGGCAGCGTTTGGTTTGCTCCATAGAGGAGATCGAATATTGAGTGTTGACGGTCGAGACTTGACCCGAGCGACACATGAGCAAGCTGCAGCGGCTTTAAAGGTAACTTTCGTGTTACTTGTTGTAATAAGTTTTCTTCAGGTCTTGTTTAGGTCGAATCCTTATATAATTGTTTATTCGTTTATAGCTGTAGACGAACTAAGTAATAGGAATCGCACTAAAAATATTTTTTCTATAAATGTAGCCAAATTAAAAATCTAGTGTATAATTTTGTATTTTTGGTTTTAATTTTTACACCTTAAGTACATCAAGTCTTTATATACGAGTGCGTGTTTGACGCGGTCTTGAAATAATTTAAAGAATTATTATTTAACTTTAGAACGATAAAATTGCATTTTTTTGTAGCAACTATAAAACAAATGAATATTAGCAATACTGGCCTTGTTAAAATGTGTTATTGAAATTTGCTTAATGTCTCTTTATTTTTATTTAAATTATGAGATGTCAACACTATTTTCTTCCCGAATATTAAGGATATTATAGATATAACGAGCAAAAAGATTATATTCGGACAATAGTAAAATGTGAAATGTATCGTAATTTTTAATCGACTTCAAAAAGGAGGTGGATCCCAATTCTCAATTAATTTCTTTAACAAACCTATTCTTAAATAAACCTAATAAAGAACAATTAAATCTTAATTAATGCGAAGAATAATGAATAATGAACAAAAAAAAATTAATTATTTGTTTAAAGCTTGGCACCGACTTCATTTACTTATTTACATGTGCTATTTACTAATAGGTGTAAATAGCACATGTAAATAATAGGTAGTATATAATTAATATTAAATCATTATTATTATTTACTTTTTAGTTTTGAAGTCGGTTTTTCACGTAGTTATTTTTATGTTTATTTGAACAGTATTCGGGCAATGCAGTAACAATCGCCGCCCAATATCAGCCCGAACAATACGAACGATTACGCGCTCGTATTCGAGCTATCAACGCTGCGGCGATGTCGCCTCACGCAAGTGTACGGAATACAACACACATACCAGTACGACCTGATGTGCATGTCGTTTATCAACGGTAAATTCATCCTATATATTCTATTATTATTACAATTCATTATTGAACAAGTACCAAATTTCAATACCAAACCAAAAATTACAATTACAATACCAAAAAAGCTGTGGTAGCCCAGCGGTAACGTCGTGTGACTCCTTCGAGGAGATCACAGGTTCAAACCCGGACACCAATGAATTTTCTGTCAAAACTTATGTGTCTAATTGATAATTGCAATTTATCACACGCTTTTCGGTGAAGGAAAACATCGTGAGGAAACCTGCATATCTCTAGAGAATTCTGGAGATATGTGTAACGTACCAATCCGCACTGGAGCAGCATGGTAGGTCTTAGCTCCAAACCTTCTCTCCAAAAACGGAGAGAAGAGGCCTATTCTCAGCAGTGGGATAGTAACCGGCCGCTACTTACTTACTTACCAAATTTCAAAAAAGCTTTTAACATATTGTGTCCACTATTAACCGTTGAGGAGTTCCCATGCTTATCATAAACATACATTGTCATCGGGACTGGAGCAGTTAGTTAAATATCAACTCTATCGGACGCCGGAAAATGAGACAAATTTAACTTGCAAGATTCCACTTTCACATACTTACATTGCAAGTTAAATAAAAGCTTTTAATAATTACTTCTCATTAATAAGTACTTCTATTATATATTAGTCTATACTTTGCAATTAGTGGTCAATGTCTTTTCGCATATAAATATATTCATCGAAGCATTAAAAAGTACAATTATATCTACACTAATATATAAAGCTGATGAGTTTGTTTGTTTGTTTGTTTAAACGCGTTAGCCTCAGGGACTACTTGACTGATTTGAAAATTTATTTGAGTGTAAGATAATCCATTTATCGAGGAAATTTATAGACTATATAACATCACGCTAACAAAACGACAAAACAGCAAAATTTAAAGCTTTCCTTGCGCGCGCTAACAAAATGGTAAAAGTAATTCAAAAATCTCTTATAAATAAGTCACGACAAGTACTTTTATTTTCAAAATTACAATTCTGGAAAAAAATTGTGACAGACTGATTTTTTGTGGACGAAGCTGCTGGCACAGCTAGTATTATATATTTTACAAAACAGCCGTATTTAGGCTCAAAACGTTCTTCTTAATCCAAGTTTCTAATGTTTGGAAAATAAACAATACTATGACCTTTTATTTTATTACCAGTAAAACTCAATTTTCTGTACAAATAAATGAAATAAAAGGTTACTTCAATTGAATTTCTATTTATTTCAGGTAGCAGTGATCCAGCTGTGAAATAGAGTATAATAAAATTTTATAAGCGTAGTTAGTGGACACACAATGTGGATTTTACAAATTAAAAGATAACATTATCTATTTTACAACGTTTTGTTCAAATAATATCTTATATGGTAAACCGTAAAATTTTACATCAAACATTATAATATGTTTTTGATTACAAACGTTTTCCATTCTGTTTACATTTCGTGATAGTTTCTATTTATAGGTATTGTGTGACAGTTTGAAATTGAATTTCAATCTAAAATTGGAAATTGATTGATTGATTCTCATCGTAATGTTATATCTACCATACATTCATATTATGTTATACTTCATAAATTTACAATAAGTGTCATTTGCTATTTGCAATCTGTCACGACGGCAATGGTTATACATACTACTAGAGTGATTATACTAGAGCAAGTAAGCCAGTATAAACTATTATAATAAAGGGAAAGGAAAGCAAGATCTCTCTTTTTATGTATTATAAGACAGAGATAAGTATACGAGATAAGTATAGACTATGGCAGTCACAGACAAGCCTGTAAGTGAGAGTGTCGCCACAAATAATGGATGGAATAGAGGGAATATGAAACTTGTATACTTTTCTTTGTCTAATCACACATAAAAGAGAGAGACAGATAATAAGTCTTGGTTTCTCTTTATTGTAGTAATACGGCACATTTTAGTCTGACAAATATATGACTGACAAATATTATTAAATAATTTACTCGAGTAGCAACACTCTCTGCTAAGTTAATTTTTTTTTATTTCTATAAACAATGACACAAATTTTTTTCATTATTTCGTAAATTATTATTATTTTGTGGTTTTATTTGTATACTGTTGTATGAAAGGTCTTTTTTTAAACTTATACCCTTCATCGTTTATTATTAAAATGAATATTTTTTTGTCTAATATTTTGAACTTTGAATGATTTAGCTGCGATCGAATATTACAAAATTATTGGATGTAAAGATCACCAATAGTTTGAAACACTGTTTTTATAAAAATTGGCTATTATAATAATGAATATTTTATTCTTAACTTACTTCTTTTTTTTTCGTCAGTAAGTAAGTACAATTAATAACTTATTAAGATTGTTATATGTTATTGTTATCAAATACACAATACAATACCATAAGCATCATTGATTACAAAGCCTTATGGATTTAGATATACCATTCGAGCAACATTCAACTAAGAAATGGTTTTTGTCGATTTTTCACCCTTTTTATTATATTACGTGACTTTATTAAAATTTAAACTATCGTGAGTAATATTCATAGTTTATGTATAAATACCGGCTATACTCACGTCTTATATAGCACGTCACGAGACATCTTATAGTCTATCGGGTTAACCCGACTAGTTCCCGCCGTGATAACGTTGTGGAAACAACTCATGAATAAGTGCCCCGGATAGGTTCGGAACAAGTCGGTCTAACCCGATAGAATATTGCGGTGGACGTATCCAATAGCGGAAGCCGTCACTAAACTCGCTACAGGTCAAGGGTGACCCTTGACCTGTAGCGAGTTTGGCCACCAGTTGGGCGTTTCTCGCCAGTGGAGTGGAGTAAAAGAACACAGCCGAGATCCACTAAAAACAGGAAAAAAAACCCGATAGAATAAGACGTGAGTACAACCAGTTTCTATACATTAACTACATTATGTGACTATCTAGCATGTTGGTGCGTGTAGTAGTCACTCTGCCTTCAGCTTCTTCAGCAGGTTTGATTCCCGTCGAAAGCTAGCATTTCTGTAAACAATTTGTTGGTTCTTGAGTCTGGGTGTATTTATTTAAATTAATTTATGTATATACTATAATAACTGAAGTAAACTTTTTTCAATTCAAAAAAAAATTCAAGAAAAAATGTTACAACTATCTTAAACTACTAACATTGATTTGTATATACTTACCAGTTCAGTCATAACAAACACAAGTAATAATTTACTTACATTTACTTACTATTGGGACGGACGACCATGTGTCCTTGTTCCATATCAAGTCGCAAGTCGCAAGATTATGTTCCCATAAAATTTCATTTGCACTTAATTCCCAAATACTCCGTGCCGGTGAACAAGGACGACCTAAATAGCGCGTCGTAAACCATCGCACGGTCTGACGAGTCTATTAGATTAAGATGAAGCGGCAACTCACTGTAGCAAAGTAGATATCGGATTTACAAAGCGATAGTCTTTTTGATTATCGAACTGAGGAAATTCAAATTCAAAGCAGTCTTTCTTAAGGTAAACTTGATAACAATGACTTTTGAATCGCCAACTCCACTGCTAGTTTGGAAAGCTGTTCCTACCGAAAAAAGCCAGCAAGAATTCCTTTTCTTATCAGTCGTAAGATCAGTCCCACAACCTCGCAAATATTTTCTCTCTTTTTGGAGAGAGATATTGGACCTTAGACACACCACGCTGTATCAATACAAATTAGCATGTTAGCCATATCTCAAAATTTAAAAACTTTTGGACCATCTACTCAAACTGTTTGATCATAACGATGGTCATATTTGGTAAACACCTTGGATAAATCTGAAAGTCTTTTCCTTTTGCTTGACTTTACTTAGCATATTTGTAGTAAGTTAGAATCTGATCATTATTTAAAACCATAACTGAAATGCGGTTTTTACTTGCAGCTTAGTGTATCTGTTGAAATTGTTTGAATCCGTCATGACTCAGAGCATTCAGTGTTGCAAAAACGCTATCAAGAGATATGCAGTGTCGCAAAAGGACATAATACCCTCTAGAAGTCTTTATTAAAAAAATGACTGGACTAAATTAAGATTCAGATATACATTGACACCTGAACTCTAAACGCGAAATTTGGACTATACTCCAATTGCCATTTAAAACGTAGAGCATTTTTTTCATTCAAAATCATTTAAATAACATTTTCAAAAAAAAATTCAATTGTCAGCACCAATTAATTAAATTGTAAGATCTCTGATTGTTAGTAATAAGCGTTATGTATCATTGTGTTGATGTACTTAATGATAACATTTTCGAACTGTGATATTAAGCGTAAATGTATGTATTATTACAGTGAAAGTTAAATATACATGAACATTAATAAACTGTCTTTTTATTTCGTAACCTGTATAAATAATTAGGTGATTACCGTTAATTCACAAGACCATTTAGTACAATACAGTCAATATTTCCGTTAATTACCCTAACTTGAACCACAGTATCTAGTTTGTCTGAATTAAACTGACCCTCTCTAACATTTTGGTCTTATGTTTTTTATCATTTGACGATTTCTCGATTAAGTAAAACTAACAGCCTCTTATTGCCCCACTGCTAAACCTCTTATCTTCGTTTTTGGAGTGACGAATCGGAGCTTATATCCACCATCTTGCTCCAATGTAGATTGTTAGGTTACACGTATCCCCAAAAAATATCTACAATGAATTATCTACTACAAACATTATATACGTTTCCTCACGATTTTTTTCTTCGCTGAAAATCGTGTGATAAATAGCAAATATCAATTAGGTACATAAGTTTTAACAGATACTCAGTAAAAACTTATTAATGTCTGCCTGGAGTTCGAATCCGTGAACCCCATAAAATTTAATCTATAATTTCAGTTATAGTTCAGACATTCTATTCCAAACGCGAATTCTGAAAAGTACTTTGTTCGGTCAAAACGTCACGAGGGAAGTTTTATCATATTTGCCATAAGTTTTTCGTCTCCTAAATCGTCTAAAGTTAATGTTCAATAAAACTTGGGAACGGATGCCACTGAATCACATGTGACACATAGTAAGTTTAACAGTTCCACGGTAGACTACGTATTATGAATAATAAAGTATCTTCTCTAACTTAGCATTCACTTTTTTATTTATTTTTACTCGCTATATCCTGACTTCGTTTTCACCAATCCATAGGATCATAAATGTGAAACGCTGTCTGTCCGTCTGTTTTTGTGTTACGGTTTCAGGACTACAGAGCTAAAGCAATTATTTAAAATTCAAGCTAAAGTTAACGAAATTGTTAGCAAAGAAAGCTTTACAAAATAAATGTGTTCCACGAAACAAAATTATTTTTAGGTAGGTACCTGTATTCTATAATGTTTATTTCCTATTCTTCAATAAAAACCGGTAATTTTTTTCATATTGTGATCGGATAATCGGTTCAAGATTTTAGAAAATACTATTTTTAGGAAAAATATTTTTTACGTTGAAATATAATAGATAATCAGTCCATTAATACACCTCAAATAGTTAGTTTAAATAATTCATCATCAGCAATTTTCCATTCTCGTTAGAAACACAAATCAACCTTTCACAGCCTAAAAAAATATTCTTAAAATTAAAGATTATTCGAAAATTAGACGTAACTATTTATCAGTTTATCAACAGTTATTAGATCATATAATATATTAACCCAAAAGTAATAACAAAAATTCCAAATCATTAAAACACATCAACTACCTATGGATTACCCTCCTGTTTTTTGTACTTACAAAAATAGGTAAGGGTACATTTCATTAGATACCAAACATTTACAACACTATAAATCATGGCACAAAATAAACATTTGTTACAAGGGGATTCCCCGAAATATCATCACTCACTCCATGTGCACAGCGGTTATTAATCCAACTAATTGATCGTATGTACAATTTATAGTTTTCATCAACTGTGCCGAGGCTCGTAAAATTCATCCATTTGAACATCCGAATAGCAATATTTTGGAATAACGGGACGTAAACATTTATACAAACCATAAATCGGCAAGAATCAACGGTTAATATAATAAGTCCTATAAATTAACTCTCATGCATAAAAATGGTATATATCACGCAACTATAATGAGGTTTTTGTCTTTCCAAGTATGTCAAGGCTGAAGTTTAACTCCATAACGAGATAGGACCTAATTTTGTAGAAAATTATTTTCATTTAACTTTACCGGACTTTGATCCCAAAATAGTCAGTCAAGTTATTATATAACTGTGGGATATAGTTAGAATAGTAAATTAGCTACACAGTTTTTACTATAACATAGCTTTTTACGTTCCTTTTTTAAATTATTGAAAACAAACTTTAGATTCTTACTAACATGCTTTACTATTTTGATTGATGTATCGATTATCCAAAAATTCAGCTTTACTTTAACCTAAATCAAGTTTATTTGATTACAAATACTTTTATTTCTAATTCCGTCAAGGGAGTCATAGAATTGTATTACTCTACGTTAATAATAGTAAAGGACCAAAGACCTTTCGATAGCTAAGGAATCCTTGACTATAATTACTTTTAGTCTACTGTTTCAGCTGAATAAGCTTTGTGCCCATTTTTCCGAGATCGCCGAATGTCTCGAGAATTGATTAATCTTTATCCTGCTTCGCCAATTTTCTATCGGATCACTAGGCAACGTTATACAACTGAGATAACACTAGACGTATAAAGCGTTTTAGCTTTTGAGAAATGTCATCCTTTATTGTTCGAACAGGAGAATAATGGCTAACGCTCGCAGTGGCTGTGTTCATAATTATTATGATTTAGGTATTTAAAACGCCGTGTGGTTTCAGGCTGAATAGAATAGTAAAACCCTCATTTATAGAAAATGTTGGCCCTCGGCGGGAATCGAACCCGCGACCCGCGACCCGCGAAACCGAAGGCAGGGTCACTACCCACTGCGCCAACGGGCCAGTAGTTTTTCGTTTTTTTCAACTAAATTATAATTTACTTAGATTTGTAAATATAAAAAAATGGCTTGGTATTAGATAATAATCATGGAAAAATCGTTTATTTTATTTACAGATTTAGCGCTTTAGACAATAGTATTAAATTGAAAATTTCACAAAATAGAGTCGTAGGCTAAACGCATAAAGCTGTTTCGAAACTGGTTTGTATAAAGAGATTGTCAGCTTACTCGGCTCATTCAAACCTTGTGACAACTACCTCCGTATACTATTTCAAACTATACATTATTGTCTAAAATCCTACACAGAGTCAACAATTTACAGAGTATTGTAGTTAAATACACAATACAGTTGAGTTCATCATCATCTTCCTGCCCTTATCCCACTCTTAGCGGGGTCGGCACAACATGTTTTAACATGCTGTCACATGATTTGGCTGCGTTTTTACGACCGGCCGCCTGCCTGACGTCAACTTACCTCTGTCGTTTTTTACGGCACCTCGGTAAGAAAGAGGGTGGTCTATTCTACTAAACCGGATACCACACGGTGGGTCAACTTACCTTAGTCGCCTTTTACGACACCTCGATAAGAAATGAGGTTGGTTTATTCTACTCAGCCGGATACCACACGGCGGGTCGACTTACCTTAGTCGCCTTTTACAACACCATCATAATTTCTCATGCACTTATCTCACTCGGTCGGCACAATACGACACATAATTGGTTAGGTAATATACGAGCGGCCGCCTGCCTGACGTCAACTTACCTTAGTCGTCTTGTGCGACATCTCGGTAGGAAATGAGAGTGGTCAATTATATTCAGATGGCTACCCAAGGCGGGTCAACTTATCTTAGTCGCCTTTTACGTCACCTCTATAAGAAATGATGGTGGTCTATTCTCAGCCGGATACCACACGGCTATTTAATTTCATATCATGATTTAGAATTAATTTGATAGTTAATTTATGTTTGATTGTTTCGACCTAGCACGTTCGCAATAATAAAGGGCTCCTTTATCGGTTTAACCCGCGTTTGATAAGCGAGAATCTAACTATGTGACCCATTTTGAAAGAACTAGTTATACGAGGATAGAATAAATTATGGAAATTTAACAGACACAGACGTAAACGCTAATAATGAAAGTCAATATATTCAAATATTCGACATATTAGTGCGACGCGCAATAACTATTATTTGAAACTTGCTCACGTTATTACAAGTATTTAATTAGTAATCTAATTATTCATAACAATTTCATTTATTTATAGAACTAGCTGTGGTAGCAGCTTGGCGCGCATGGAAATCGCTTGTCACAATTTTTTTCCCGAATTCAAATTTCGAACATAAACATGGTTATCGTAAATTAATTATTTTATTTAAAAGATTTTTAATAACTTTTACCGTTTACTTAGAGCAAACAAGGTGTTCCGTACTTGAAGAAATTTATTCTATCATTAAAATTTATTTTTTCTTACAATAAAAACAATTAAATTACTATTCGATTACACAATTTGGAGGCTACGATAATGTACTTAATCACTTTTGTCTATGGAAAATGAAGTTCTATTGCTTACCTATCAATCCGAAGCTAGTTGATGGCAGCACAATCGCTAGTCGGACGCCGACGCGCCCTCTCGTGTCGAAAAGAACTCACGGCTTAAGACAAGCGGCCCGGTCGATATATCACGCGCTCCAGTGAATTATCGAAAATCATACCTGTTCCTATGTTCTAACAATTTGTGCATTTTGTGTGTGTGTGCTACCCGGCTTGGACTCTCTTGAACTTTTAAAACCTATGGATGATTCATATTATGTGTAAATAGAAGAAGAATAGCCACGACCCCGGTTTGAGCCCTTATGCGGTTTAGGAGCGGAAAGGTAGGTGCTGGGCTTTATATTTTGATTGAACATAATTTCTTGTTGGTCCCTCGATCCGAATTTCGTACCTCCAGGTTGTGTACTCGTATATTTTTTCGTAATAAATCGAATTCCTAGCGGTGCCATATTTGTTACGCAAAATGGCGGACGCCGCGGCGTTAGATATTTACGAAAGAGACATAATTATTTCCGAGCTACAAAGAACATTGGAACTTATTTCCGATGAAAAAAACTTAGAACGGGGTTATTACCCATTGATATTGCCGGTTATTCTATAGAAAGCGAGGGTATTAAGAAAACAAGCGATAGCGCGTGAGCGGTCCAAACGCGTCGCTCATTCGCAGCTAACATCAGTAATTCATTAAAAGAGTCTACTAAAACTCATACCAAATCGACACCATATTCTGAAAGCAATAAGGTTTGTGTTCGATGTGGAGATTATCATTGCTTATCTAAATGTCTTTGAACCTTTCGCCACAAGATCAGCGTTCCTTTGTACAAAATAAAAATATTTGTTATAATCGTTTGCATATCGGTTACGATAGACATGAATACAAATCGAATTTTTTTTTGCTGTCATTGTTATAAGCGTCATCATAGTTTATTACATTTTTCTTCGTTAGCTAGTAAGACGTTAGAGGGAGATAGTGCTATCCCACTCCCTCTACGGAAGAGCTTGTTTTTGGCTTTAACTAATTGCTTATATTAAAAGAATTTATGTTATAGTGAAAACTCTTGTAATGAGCTAGCTTTTCACGAAAGTTTTAATGGATAAGTTAAATAATTCTGCACAAATAATTCATGATACCTTAAAATGAACGTTGTTTTAAATGTTGTTTTGAAATATCTGTGAAGCAATGTATTGCTTGGTTTGGCACAGCCCCAGAGTTATTTATCATTCGTCTATACAAAAATCCATATTCCTTTACATACATATAAATACATATAAATATCGCAGAATATCTTGCAAGCGCCTATATATTATATTTCGGGTATACTTAATCTCTAAATTTGTTGATTCTTTTCTAGTAATTCTAAAACAAATAATGTTTGTATATAAAAATTCCATACTATAATAAAAAAAAATTGTGTACCTTGTAGTTCTGTTGGTAGACTCTTCATCCTCCTGACCTTATTCCACTCTAAGTGGGGTCAGCACAACATGCTATTAACACGTTGTCGCATGATTCGGCTAGGTATTTTACGACCTACCACCTACTTTACAACTTTGTATAGTCTCCTTTTTCTTATTTTAAATAAGAAATACGGATAGCAAACGAGGGTTAACTTATCTTATTGGCCATTTACGATACCTCGGTAAGGAATGAGGGTATTATCTATTCTACTCCGTTTTTTTTTAAATTTATTATCCAATACAAATTCTGAGACATAAAATAAACATATATAAACACACTTTTCGAAAACCACGCAGGGTTTAAGGGTTTGTTGGTAGACTAGGTTTTGTAATCAAAACGTAGAAACGATATATTATAAAAGTAATTATAACTAAAGAAGATTGTTGTCAACTACAAACATTCTTAAACATAGAAGTTCAAGGGTAAAATTCCGAGACGGTTGTGGCGTAATACGGCTTAATCTTCACATACGCCTGGATTTAGAATGCGGTATATAAGCAAATGTAATTAAGAGTTCAGAAATTGTTCTGAACCCATCATATATCCCGTTGAATTATTCACGCCTTTTCCTTAACAAATTTTATAGTACCATAAAGTTTTTACTATCAGAAAATTTTTGCAAGGAATATTTTTGTACGACTATATTTATCTTCCCAATTTTCTAAATTGAAATTTTACTGCAAATAAAACTCTTAATACTAAACTATTTATACGTGAAGGTGTTATAAAGGACATTTTTAAAGATTGAAGGGCAAATGGTTTACACTTTTCCTCTATATTCGCTAATATCTCGAGGAAATGTACCAAAATAATTGCGCTTGCATAAAATGAGTATAATATAAATAGGAGAATAATAGTTAAGTTATAAATTGTTGTATTTATAAATTAGATAACTCATATCTAATGAAGTTCATGTAGTAGTTTTAATTTCGCTGAGTATCTCAACGCCGGCTGAACAGAATAGTACTACCCTCATTTCGTACCAAGGTGTCGTAAAAGGCGATTAAGATAAGTCGACCCGCCGTGTGGTATCCAGCTGAGTAGAATAGACCATCCTCATTCCTTACCGAAGTGTCGTAAAAGGCGACTAATTTAAGTTGACCCACCGTGGTGTCTCTTTCTCTCCAATACTCTCTTTCTTACCAAGGTGTCGTAAAATATGACTAAGGTAAGTTAACGTCAGGGAGTAGGCCAGTCGTAAAATACGAAGCCAAATCATGTGACAACATGTTTATAACATGTTGTGCCGAATCCACTTAGAGTGGGATAAGGGCAGAAAGAAGAAGAAGAAGTTAATTTATAACGATATTAATAATAATATATCCACGTAGACGCTATATCTAATAGTCATCATTATTACACGGTCTGATTGAGATTATCTTCTCTACAAATTCTTCTGCTATTTAATTCTTTTAAGTCAGAAATATTTAGTAAGTACTTATATAAGTAATTTTTAAATGCTTATTTAAAAGTTTCAAAATACTCAATAATTAATGAATTGTAATAAATAAGTTAGCACATTAGGAAGATAACATAATAAAACGCAATCTAAGATGTTAATATAACCCAAAAGCCGGAGACAATCAGCCCTACGGTGTTTACCCGAATCAATGAAGATGTTTTCCTTCATTTAAATAAGCGCTTACGAGTCTTGCTTTTCATTTTCTGACAATGCTTTTGTTTGGAGGAAACGTTAGAAGTTACTGAAATGAAAGGTGTGAACAAATGACATCTTATCCGGGGCACGGCTCACAGAAAATAGGTAGATGTTTGATGTATTTTGAGTACGTACTTCATTACTTAATTGAGTTTAACGTATTTATATGTAACTAGATGTGAAATCAGTGTTTCACAAAAACAAAAGTAGTTATTGTGAGTTAACTATAAAAGATTGGGACATGCTCTCGCGGAATTTTTGTAGTATTTTTATAGATCTACAATTCTCTAGTAATTAACTTCAGTTTATCTTTGCTTGTTTATGCGGCGCATGCGACTTAAACTCACAGCAGGCGAGACTTTCTACAACTACGCGACCTCATCAACACAATTTACTTAAAACCGTTAATGTACTATTAACTTTAACCTTCCGGAAGATTTGCACTATCTTCTAGTACAAACCGTACAAAAATTCGTCCAGTAGAAAATCGATCATATACAAACAGACAGCTTTTAGGGACTTTGTTTTATAATAAGTATACACTATTAATTTGCAATGTATTTATGTGAAGGTGGTGGTTGCGAGTTCAATTTGACCCACTTCCCGTTGTTCGATTGAGCTGAAATTTTACATACTGGTCCAGTTCCAATGACGATGCATGTTTACGATAAGCCGATGCTGCTGCCAGGATTGGTTCCAGACGAGGGAACTCTTCAATGGTTCATAGTAGGGACGTGAAATTTTGTTAAACGCTTTTTTTTTAACTTGGCTTGTTTGAAAAATATTTTTATGAATGCGAACGTGTGTAGTTAACAAAACAATAACGTTACAACATGATTCAAATACAACTTCATTCAAATAATTGGGTCAATAATATAAAAACATTGTCGTCGTCAATATGCGTGGCATTCGTGCGTGTTAAAGCTTCATAGTTAGGCTCTCTCGATTATTCTGGACTAATGAATGCATATTATTATATAAACATACGGGTCACATCGCGTTATAATAGATTACCTTTGTATAAGGTTCAACGTTTCGGCAGAGTTGCATCCACCGTGGTCACGAACTGACTGGAGCGCCGCTTATACAAAGGTAATCTATTATAACGCGATGTGACCCGTATGTTTATATAATAATCAGTATGAATCGCGAAAGTTTAAAATCTACTAATGAATGCATAGTTAAATAAACAGACCCTTTATTAACTTGTACTCTATACGCTTTTCTATACTCGCTTTTCTATACTCTTGACGGGACTTGAGCGACTATTAGATGCTGTTAGCTAGATCGTGAGCTAAGCTAACGTGCTGGGCTAATGTGGGGAATGGAGAAGGTGTGCGTTTTTTCGGGCCAAAATTGATTGCGCCATGTACAAAAAAAAATTCCGTTCGTTACAGAAATCTTAAAAAAACCTGAGTGAATTGTGAATCACTGGTCTGGAATGGTGTTCGTAATTTTTAAGTTACATACATTTTTGAAAATTTATACCTTTTCTGTTTGAATCGCTGTTAGACATAGTACTCCTTTATCGGATTTCTAACTACATTATAACTATGAAAGCCCATTTTATAAATAGCACCCTATGGAATTCCACACTCAACACGAATGGATACTGAATTCAATGCATTCTCTGGAGATAGATTTCCTATTACATTGGGTTGGAATGTGACACGCAAGTAAGGAAAATTTTATATTGCATTCTGCATTTAGCTCGGTATTAATTTAATATTTGTCGCAGGGTTAAAATTCTTTTACAGTAAATCTCTAGAATTTTCTGGAGAAATGCAGGTCTAGACATATCTTTAGAAAAACATCGTGAGGAAACCTTTCCTCACGATGTTTTTCTATTCTGTTCCTTCGCCGAATCACACCATCACATTATTTTTTGTTACAGTGTAACAACTTTAAGTAATTACAATTAATAACACTTTTTAACATAAAAATAAACAGAAAAGAATAATGGAAACATAAAAACAATATTAAGACTCGAATAGTACAAATCTGAAATTAGAATTTTAGTACATTATTTTCATAAATGATGAAAGCCCGTTACAGCCAATATCCTGTGACACGTGTCCTTTATAGAATTGTCACTATATGTTCTCCCAGACTACTTATTTTGGGTAAACTGTTTATTTAGCTGCATGACAGTAAGCTCCAAGCTCTGTGTCATGGGACCCATGTATGAAAACATATGTCCACGACGACGTAATCCGACATGCGATGTAGTTGAATCATCTGAGGTATATCTTCAATAACAGTTGTCATTTATTTTCTTTATCCAAATATATTATTCAAATCCGGGCAAAAGGTTTCCTCTTGAATAGAATAATTGCGGGTCCTCTTGTCGGATATTTATTAACATAAATAATGTTTTGTTATTTAACAAGGTGATTTTTTCATATATGGCCCATTTTAGTTTGTTTGGTGAATCTATCATCATCTTCCTGCCCTTATCCCACTCTAACTGGGGTCGGCACAACATGTTATAAACATGTTGTCACATGATTTGGCTACGTATTTTATGACCGGCCGCCTGCCTGACGTCAACTTATCTTAGCCCTATTTTACGATACCTCGATAAGAAAGAGGGTGGTCTATTCTACTTAACCGGATACCACACGGTGAGTCAACTTACCTTAGTCGCCTTTTACGACACCTCGGTAAGAAAGAGGTTGGTCTATTCTACTCAGCCGGATAACACACGGCGGCTCGACTTACCTTAGTCGCCTTTTACGACATCTCGGTAAGAAAAGAGGGTGGTACTATTCAGCCGGATACCACACGGCGTTGTTTGGTGAATCTATATTACTAATTAATCATGAAGTGTGAAATATCACAGTGCTTGGGTGATCGACTCGCTGGCTCGGTAATTTTTTTTAAATATATAAAAAAATGCAAAAAAAAGAAAGCGCCTGTGACTTCTTGGATTCGAACCCGGATTTTAAACTTTTTTAGTCCACCCGTTAACCTTTCGTCTATCACAGCATTACATTTAACAGCTAAATATCATTTGAATTCAATTGCACATTTAAGCTTTTTTTCAATGCCCGAAAATAGGGATAAAACAACCTTTTTTTAAATAGAAACTAGATAGATTGATTTTCCCCAAATACCCCAAATATTAAATTACATAAAAAACGTTGGAGCCGTTTCCAAAATTCAGAAAATATTATAGTATTATTTTCTTGTAGATTAGAAAAATATACAAGATTTAACTCAATTAAATATTAAAGATAACAAATAATGTTACTGAAACATTAGTTCTAATTCCGTTTGGATTGTGCGGTTTATGGTTACCTCCTCATCACAGCGTAAAGTTTGATATGATTAATTGCGCTCAACAAATACGACCTATTTAAATGAATTAACATTTGAACAATACCTACAGCTAACATGGCTGGAGTTAAGATTATAACAAGTTAACATTATACAATATGTTAACATTATACATTATACAAGTTAGCATTATACATTATACAAGTTAGCATTATACAATATTTTAACATTATACATTATACAAGTTAACATTATACAATATGTCTATTACAATATGTGTTTATTAAAAAAAAATTACCATTGTTTTCATTTGTTTCTATTACTCTATTTGAAAGAATTAGGAAACAAATTATTATCTCCGTATTGTGAACAAAGGTATTTTGTTCGAGAAATATTAGTAAAATACAGGGTTGTCTTCCCGGATTGAACCAGTGAAACTCTTTATGTATCGTGCACTCTAGTTTCAAGTCTCTAGTCACCACTTTTAATTCAAGATGATTCATACAGTAATAAATTGTAATATTAAATAATAAATAAATAAATATATGGGACACTTACACACACGGTCGTCCGTCCCCGAAGTAAGTAACTTAATACTTGTGTTATGGTAGACAGACAACTGGTGAATATATACTTATATATTTTTAAATACATACTTAAATACAAATATACACCCAGACTCAAAGACCAACAAATTCATTTATAGAAAATGTTTGCCCTCGGCGGGAATCGAACCCGCGACCCGCGGAGCTGAAGGCAGGGTCACTAGCCACTGCTCCAACGGGCCAGTAGGAAATTCTGTAATCAAATGTAATAATGCGATAAATAACACTGACACTGATGTGCAAAATGATAGTATCAATGTGTAATTAAAAAAAAGTTCGACAACGTATCTGGCAAGAATCCAATGTGTTAATTGAATGGTTAAATACTCCTTTACCGAGTTTGCTCTCGATTTCAACTTCCCTGTTCAAGGAAAGTAAACAAAACAAATCAGGAATCAGGTGACTTTGTTATTTAATACTCATTGTACATCAATTAAACCATTCTCCTACCTTTATCCGACTCTAAGTTGGATCGGCACGACATGTGTTAAACATGTTGTCCCATGATTTGGCTAGTTATTTTGTGACGTCAACTGACCTTAGTCGCCTTTTACGAGACCTCGGTAAGACATAAGAGTGGTCTATTCTACTCAGCTGTATACGATACGGCGATGCACATCAATTAAATATTATAACAATATTTACTTATATAAATAAATCAATCCATTCCGTTACATATTAGATATAGAAAACCATCAACCTTCACTGAGATTTCGACGATATATAAACATACCTCCTACGTTTCTAAGTAATATCTAGACAATGTAAGAATTCGAGCCTTTTATTTGATTGCTTTTTATCAATGCGTACTAAGCGTTTTGAATCTCCTTTATAATGCTAAGGTATTGGTGAATTTATCTCGCAGGTCTCGTTGCTACTATAGAAAAATAAGAACCTCTATTAAAGGAACAAGATACCTTTATACATGTAGTCAAAAAGAGCTACAAAAAGAGTGCGAGTGAAAAAACGAAAAAAAGAATGCTATTGAATCGTCAACTCTACTGCTGGTTTGGAAAGCTGTTCCTACCGAGAAGAGCCAGCAAGAAACTCGGCGGTTGCTCTTTTATAATAATTCTTATAATTCAAACTGCAGGAGGGATGGCTCCTTTTCGCACAAAGAATCAGCTTAGCAATTCAACCCGGAAACGCTGCCAGCATTCTTGGGACCATTCCACGTGGTCATGATCTGTGTAGTCCTAACGTGTAAGTAATTTAAGATAGATTTAACTTGTACATTTTTGCAAATAAATGTAAGTTTATTTTTAGAACGACTTTTTAATATATTTTATATTAAAGTAACTGTTAGATATATAGATATATAAATAATGAATATTCGTTGTTCATCATATCACTAGACAACGGCTTGATTGGCTATTTTCGATAGTAAAACTTGACCGGAAATATGAAATGCGGGTAAATTGAAAATGCTTTTTCCACAGAATTTTTAACGACGAAACTCGATGGATATATGTAGTTCGGAATTGGTTCTTTTTCGCTCTGGTCTTTAAAAAAATCGAAAAATAAATTCAAGTTTTACTACATACTAGGAATGTGAAAATAACTTCGTCTAGTTTTTACGTTTTAACGTCCTAGCCGCTGAAAAGCGTCTGATGAAATTTTATTAAGAGATTGATTCGATTGTTGGAAAAAGCTTAGAATATTTGACGCTTTAGGCTTACATAGGATAAAAAATATAGACTACAGGTGATATAAAGTTAATAAAATATTGTTGAAAAATACAAGGGCGTATACAAATTGATTTGCCCATTTCGAATTACTTGTTATAATCTTGAACGATATAAACAATGATATATTTTCAAGAACAAAAAATCTTTTAAAATTTATACGAGTGCTTTGCGGAATTCCATAATACAAAAGTTATGATGGAAACGTTTTGCCATTATCCGCGTTTGTTAAGAAAATCTATGTAATAAATATAGGAAGCATAAAGCGTTCTTATATTCGCAATGCAATACGATATTGTTGTGGATTTTTCACGTTCCTGAAGGCTATATAAGTATTGGTCGAAGATTCTATGATGATGCTTTCTTAAGCATTGTGTATTTTCTTCTTGCGAAATACATATTATACTTGTTACTAAATATATTGAACGATTGTAAACCGATATCATTAACGCTAATTATATTATCGTTTAAGTAATACTGTTACTTATTTATTTTTCATTTTTTTATGTCTAATTACATTAGAATATATATTTATTTATTTATATTAAATTTAGTTAAAATATATCAAAAGTGGCCGGTATAATAAAGTTGGTACATTTTACCTCCATAATCGTATAAAGTTCGCAGGCTACACTATAAAGTGAGCATTACAGAGGTGCCCTAATATTATTGCCTCATTATATTGCCAATATAATGTTGTACGTGAATTTCTGGTCGTCGATCTGAGCAATAAATTTGAACTCGTTCTTTTTATACATTATCCTCAAATTGATGTATACATGTTTTATTTGGACATAAATTTCCTATTTCAACTTATTCGCAGACCAGTGTATTCAGATTTCGACCATTCCTAAGTTGTATATATTTATTAAAACAATATTTTCTTATTTTTAAATATAAGAGACGATTTTTTCCGATGTCAAATTAATTTTATTCCTCTTTTTATAAAATATAAAACCTCTGCTCTTTGAACACATTTTTCATTGTAATCTTTTTGTTTAATAAAAAAAACATATAATAGGATTTCATTACTCATAATAACGCTACTATTGTAACTAACATAATAAACTACAAACAATAAAAAAACAAAAACTTGCATACTTATATTGATATCAGGTCTGATACATTGCAGCACAATATCAGGGATAAATACTTTCCAAGGCGATTTATTGACTATGTATCACATGACTGCAATTTATATCTTTTGTCTCTTAAATTTCTGCACGAAATATTCGACGATATGCGTAAAATTGCACTGTATTCTGCGAGCATTAGATGCACGAGCCGAAAAGTTATTTCAAATATGTCTGCTCAAACAAAGCATCAAGTTTTTGGATTCTTAGTAAACTTTTGCGTTCCTGTTACACATGTCTGAATTTTCATTAGTGAAAATTATATAATATTTACAATAGTCAATTGTTACTATTTTTTTTAAGTTTTATTAAAATTTATACATAATTAAAATTACTTACCGCTGTAAGTTTATTTCTATGTGCTATATTGAATGTTTAGAATTTTATATTTTTAGTAATTTTTTAAACAGAGTAAAAGTAATACTCTGTTTATATTTCAATAGACGACAGTTGTATATAGCTTTTTACAAAAGATTTTCACGTTTCACGGTTTTAGCTGCATGGATTCATCAATTACTTATGACCTTCACAGGTCATCTGTCCAGCTGATGGGGAATTTAACAGATTAATTTTATTTTTATTCTATATTTTCGTCTTCGGATACATAGTCACCATACCAAGAAATTGGATTCACACCCTTATGCTTCTACTAGTCAATTATGCGCTACACACATGCTTTGCAACATGATGAGCTATGTCGGTTGCTGTGTTTATAATTCAATATAATCAACTATATTCGCATACGGAATACAAATTACATTCTCCCGTGTAAATTGTTTCATTGGAACTCAATAAAAGTAATTATATTATTACTGTGTGAATATGCTACTATTACTAAATACATCATCTTCCTGCCCTTATCCCACTCTAAGGCACAACATGTTATAAAAATGCTGGTACATGATTTAGCAGCGTTTTTATGACCGGCTGCCTGCCTGACGTCAACTCACCTATGTCGTATTTTACACTAAACAGTCCACTTGAATAAAGAATATTTTGAATTTGAATTTGAATTTACGACACCTCTGTAAGAAAGAGGGTGGTCTATTTTTTTAAACCGGATTCCACAAGGTGGCTCAACTTACCTTAGTCGCCTTTTACGACACCTCGGTAAGAAATGAGGTTGGTCTATTCTACTCAGCCGGATACCACACGGCGGGGCGACTTACCTTAGTCGCCTTTTACGACACCTCGGTAAGAAATGAGGTTGGTCTATTCTACTCAGCCGGATACCACACGGCGGATGCTACTAATACTAAATACAAAACATAAAAATTCTAGAAAATCCAATCCTATCCTACACTACTAATATTATAAAAACGAAAGTTTGTGAGTATAGATGTATATTTGTTACTCTTTCACGAATACTCCGCTATACCAAATTGCGATGAAATTTGTCATAACTATTCCTTATACATCGGGGTAACATATAGGCTATAGAAATCCCGTTAATACTACAGAAATAGGATGACACTGAAAAGCGCCATCTACTATCAACCTATCACGCGACAAAAGTCCACGCAAACGAAGTTGCGGGTAAAGCTAGTATATATATAAAATGGAAAAGATAACTGGTTTTATTATACATTCTGATACATAAACGTAAAGTAGAAACCTTATATTGACTTTAAGGTACCTAAATAAACTTTAGAAGCTGTTTGAACTATAACAATTAGATATTAACGTAATATAATTAATAAAGTCTGGTCCAGAACTTTAATTTGGTTTTACCCTCAAAGGAAATAGGCCAACATCTCAATGAATAACGCCTATGTCGTTTTAGACGTTTTGCGTTTTTTTTCTTTAAAAAGGTCCGACATAGGTTAGCTGTCCCATTTCCCCTGATAAAGGTTTGACGTGATATTTTACGTTATAACATTATATGTATTCTATTTTTATGGAAATACATATCAAATTATGCTACCTTACCTTAAGGGATTTCATAACTTTTATTTCTTTGCGAAAATATTGAACGTAATTTGAATTTTAATGCTATTTCTAATAAAATAGTATATTAAATAATTCATTACCTCCATATTATTGTAATATTGTTATTTCTACTCGAAATTTCGTACTTTATGTCATTCGTTTACAATTAACGAAATACGCCGTGTGGTATCCGGCTGATTAGAATATACCACCCTCACTTCTTACCGGGGTGTCGTAAAAAGCCACTAAGGTAAGTTGATCCACCGTGTGATATCCAGTTGAGTAAAATAGTTGATTCACCGTGTGGTATCCAGTTAAGTAAAGTAGACAACCCTCTTTCATACCGAGGTGTCGTAAAACACGACTAAGGTAAGTTGACGTCAGGCAGGCGGCAGTTGGTAAAATACCTAGCTAAATCATTTTGCAGCATATTTATAACATGTTGTACCAGCCCCATTTAGAGTGGGATAAGGGCAGGAGAATGATGATATTTTAATAGCATTCCGCCGTGTGGTATCCGGCTGAAAAGAATATGAAATGCGAAAAGTAGCACATCATCGCTACACTCTGGCTTATAATATGACTATGTCACTTTTATTTTGGTTCGTTGTCCCAGTGTACTTAGCGAGAGTTTTTTTAACTTACTCGATCGCGTCAGCGTCACGCCAATTTGTATGGCATTGAAACAGCGATCACTAGATGTCACGGTTGTCGCTGCAATTTTAAGTATTAGAATTCTTAAAATTTCAAAATGACACGAGTAAAAATGAAAATCACTTAGCAAAATATTGTTATTTAATTAATTTAGGTATCCGTACTTTTCTATAATAGTGCACAGATAAAAACTAACGGTAAAATTACGAAAAAAATAATATTTTATTTATGGTACTATTAGGATCGCAATCTATAAGTGGCACTTGGAACAAAAAGTTATTGAACTACTCGAGCCGGAAGGGCCCTCCGTTTCACCACGATTAATCAGTGGACTTTCACGATCCCACTTTTTCAGTCAATAAATATTCTACGGTTCGCAAAATTGTGAAAGGGCAGATTAATTTTAGTTATAACTAATCGATTTTGCGATTAAATCATGTTTAAATTTATTGACATATGCTTGAGTCTATCTCCTGACGATGCTTCGGTTACGGGGCGAAACAATTGTTGAGATTGTGGTGGTGAATGTGTGCAGTGCTTGTGTATTGTTGTCTTATACGTGAGAACGAATAGTACAGTCTACATTTAACATTACATATATTTTGTTTTATCGCGGATTATAGCAAAATAATATTCTTATTACCTTTGCAAGATAAGAATCTGATATTCATCAGACAGGGCATCGAAAACATCGTCTGGATCTAATATCTTTTAAATAAGTTGCTAATTAACACTTCGTTACCGAACACTATAGGAAGTCCTAAATCTTAAACTACTCGTATCAAGCTAGTAAGTTTGTGATTCAATTTATCCACGAAACAACACGGAACAAGTTATGTTGACGTATTATCTAAGCTAAGGTAGCGATTTCTCATCGCTATCGACTTATATTGTTTTAAATACAATATAGTTATATGATATAGCAATAAAAAGGTAAATGAAATTTTTACTGACCAAATCGTAGCAATTTTAATATCAAAATAATATCAGTTATTCTAACTCCATTAAATAATACTGATGTTTTGAAAAATTTATGATACAGAAAAAATATATATTCATCATTTTCCTGTCGCTATCCCACTGTGTCGGCACAGCATATTTTAAACATGTTGTTAAATGTTTTGTCTAGTTATTTTACGACCGGCTACCTGCCTGGCGTCAACTTACTTTAGTCGCCTTTTACACCCCTCGGTAAAGAGTGTGTCTATTCCACTCAGCCGGAAAAGAATATAATACGAAAACTTAATTTGATGATTAATAATAAATAAAATCGATAATTTTCTTTTTCAGTTATCGATGTAGAAAATTGAATAAATATAATATTAAACAGAATTTACAAACTTATAACAGTCCCATAATATAACAGTCCATAATCCATAATACAATACAATCTTATACCAAAAAATACCAAGTCATAACAAACACTCGTCGATACCAAGCCGAGTGTAAAATTGAATTCTGGATTGTTTTATTTTCTCGCTACGTGTGTTACAATTGCCACAGTTGACAGTGAATGTGAAGCCAAGTACAATATGTTAGGCGAATGGAATAAATATAAACGTATTGGAATTCTTTAAAAATCTCAATAATCATATTATAGAACAAAGTCCCCAATAGTGGTCCATCTGTAATCGATTTGATAAAAAAAAATCTCGAATTCTTGTACCTTTTTTTACTAAAAAATGTTACAAATCAAGATTTAAGGCACAATTCTTAAAGACAACACATTAGGAAGGTTTTGGTGAATAGTAGGTACTATGATCCAGAACGGCAAAACCGATTTTCATGTAAATACCCTTAGTTATGAACTATTGTTTTTTTCCTACTCGCGAAGAAAAAACATCTCATACGATTTTTACGTCCTGTACGCTATAAAAGCATTGAAATCTGTAGCCACTTTTTAGTACTTAATCGGTCGTAATAGTATAATTATTTTTGTGGCCTAGAAAAATCTATATACATTTCGTATATAACAAAAAAAAACGATAAATACTCCGTTAAATGTTGAGGTGTAACAAACATCTGAGCGATATATAATTTTAAAATATTTTGAGCTGTATATGTACCACATATTCATCAGTCTCATGGTAGAAAAAGGGTTATGGAGTGTAAACTTTAATCATTCTGACATGATTATTTAACATCAGAATCGACATAATATTCGTAAATAATGCTCTAGTAATTTAAACATGTAATCTGTTGGTATTGAAAAAATATTGTAAAATATTTTTACTTTTGCTCAAGAGTATCTTTTTGTTTTTGTAAATAAATTTCCAGTTACTTTTATTGAAACAAACTATTTGAAAACCGTCACTCGAACAGTTATCAAAGGATTATTCGCTCAAGTGATTTGTAAACTCGTTGTTGCCACAATGGCCGCTATGTCGAGCAATTTGAGAAGTAATTGCTGAATGTAATAGAAAGTAGAACACTCAATTTGATAAGAATAATTCCAGAATTTCCTTTGCAAATTCTATTGGTGGAAAAGTTATTTATTAGAAATGTGGCATATAAAAACCCAAAACAGAACTTAATTTATATAACAAACTATACTGTTAACAATGGTTTCTGCAAGTACACGTATATCTTAACATCTATATTGTATATATCACAATTAGAAGTAGTACCTGGATGACCAAGACTTGCTTGGTAATTTTTTTAAGATTATAAAAAAATGGAACTTGAAAAATAATTGGGCAGGTGGGGCTTGATCCGAGGTACTATCACATCTTTAGTCCGCCCATTATCCGCTGAGCTATGATAATTTTATAATTGATAGCTAAAATATAATTTGCATTCTATTCTACATTTCAACATTTTTACAGTGCCTGAAAACAGGAATAAAGGCATTTTTTTGTAAGCATCTTGACGTAGTTTGCGGGCTACAAGACAGTAACAAGTAATTGAAAGTGTATTGGTTATCTTAAGCTGGTGTAAAATAAATTAGTTGGTCACGAAACACAAATGGTTTTTCTCTAACAACACATTTTACTTTAAGAGATCGGTATTAAGCTAATTTAAGATAAACATTTCGCAATATTTGTAAATGATACACAGAGGAAGATTAAAGATAATATTTTTATAGCATATGAAACAACTTTACTGTCAAAAATATTTACCTTAGCTTTTGGATAAATATCACTAACGTTATAAAAGGTTCAATGCTTATTTATTTGAAAGCGTTGTAGACAGAAAATATTATATTATATTTCAACCAATAACATTTTTATATACGGCAAAAAACGTTTCTAATATTTTTGCATCCACTAATCAGAAATGAGATCTGAATATTACGTATCTGCGCATAGCGAAAAATACATAGAAACACAAAATTAAATGATACAATAGGACTTAGGCCTAAAACGTGAAATGTCAACTCCGCATAGCTGTAAGTGAAACATAAGTAAAGTAATAGTTCGATATGTGATTCGTTTATTTCGAGATTGAACAGCGCACGTCAAGTAACGTTTTTAAAATTATAAGCATCATCATCATTCTCCTGCCCATATCCCACGCAAAGTGGGGTCGGCACAACATCTTACAAACATGTAGTAACATGATTTGGGTAGGTATTTTACGACCGGCTGTCTGCCTGACGTCAACATAAGTTAGTCGCCTTCTGCGACTCTTCAATAAGAAAAGGGGTGATTTATTCTGCTCAGCCGAATACCACACGTTGTGTCAATTTTACTTAGTCGCCTTTTACGACACCTCGGTAAGAAATGAGGGTAGTCTATTCTACTCAGACGGATACTTATAATCATAAGCATTAGATAACAATTGTAAAATGGGAATTACTATGATATTTTAATGAAGGTCCTGGTACCTATATATTAATTCCAACATGGACCCAGTGAAACATATCTTCTAGGTTAGTGCGTTCTTATTTAAGACTACCATATCACAAATACATTATCAAATTCTCTTCCAATCAATAATGAAAACAAACCTTCAGAAATAAAATTTATATTGATACTAACTTAACAGTAAGAAAACTTTTATCTGTGCTTTCGCAAAACGTCGTTTAAGAATTTACGGCACTACTATTTCACTGACTGAGAAAAGTGACAAGTGAATGTGAACATCAATGTTTTATAGCTTTGCAGATGTTTCAGACGTTTGACTTTCAGGCGCTACAATGACATTTTACATGTAAAATATTTAGGTGTATATGTGTGAAATACTTAAGGCAGATTTTAAATATTGTGATAAGAAGAAAGTTTATCTCACTATATACAATTTTAAGATTTTTGGTAGGATTTACTCCCGCCGTATGGTATTCGGCTGAGTAGAACGGACCACCCTTATTTCTTAGCGGGGTGTTGTAAAAGGCGACTAAGGTAAGTTGACTCGCCGTGTAGTATCCGTATGAGTAGAAAATACCACCCTGATTTCTTACAGAGATGTCGTAAATGGTGACTAAGGTAATTTGACTCGCCGTGTGGTATCCGTCTGAGTAGAAAAGACTACTCTCATTTGTTACTGACATGTCGTAAAAGACGACTAAGGTAAGTAGACGCGCCATGTGCTATCCGGCCGAGCAGAAAAGACAATTCTCATTTCTTACCGACGTGTCGCGAAAGACGACTAAGGTAAGTTGACCCGCCGAGTGGTATCCAGCTGAGTAGAATAGACCAGGCTCATTTCACACCGACGTGTCAAAAAAGGCGACTCAGTTAAGTTGACCGTGGTAATAAATGAGTGGTCTATTCTGCTCACCCGGATACTGATCCGGGTGAGCAGAATAGACCACCCTCATTTATTACCGAGGTGTCGTGAAAGGTGGGCAAGGAAAGTTGACGTCAGGCAGGCGGCTACAATTAACTAGCCAAAACACGTCACAATATTTTAAAAACATGTTTTGCCGACCCGACTTAAAGTGGGATAAGGGTAGCATGATAGTAGGGATTACTCGTTATAAAAATGTGTATCCAATGATTAAGTTAACTTACACTATAATAATTTCCTATTGAACTGGACGACCACATATTAATAAACTAATCTGTGCTTTTCCTGACTTCCTGATCTGATATATACCGACTTCGTAATTGTTTGATGATCGATGTTAATAACATATATTTCGAAACTTTTTTGTTTCATTCGTGCAACTTTATCCAGATGTGAAAATATAGCTATACTTAACTCTATTAGACTGCCCGTTGGTGTATCATGCTTTCAACTCCGCGGGTCGCGTGTTCGATTTCCACCGAAGGCCAACATTTTCTATAAGAGAGTTTGTTGGTTCTTCGAGCCTGGGTGTATATATACATGTATTTAAAATTATATAAGTATATATTCACTACTTGGCTCTCACCGATAACACAAGTATTAAATTACTTACTTTGAGGAAAGACGACCGTGTGTGTAATTGTCCCATATATTTACATTTATATATTTACTTATTAATGAAGCGTCAATTGAACAAGAGTGACACATTACTACGTAAGTAGCGATATAAAAAGCTGGCGTAACATTACGTCTCATCAAGTATTTATCACCATTTTCAATGGCGTCGTTTATTCTTTATAACTAAAGCTATAGATAAATGAAATTTAAAATTTTTATTTGAGCAAAAATTGCAATACTGTGGCATTTTTAGCATTGGAAATACCTTTGTAAGGTTCATATTTTTACATTCGCTGGGTGTTAAATTATCGTCTTGAATTCTATCAACCGATCGAGTTGAATAATAACTAGTCGTTCCGTATTTGACCATTGAAAAATACGGTTTACTTACTTGGCAAAGGTTAGGACTGGATTGCTTTATTCGTTAAATAGTTTTATTATATTGAAAAATGGACGCGAATAACACAACATTTTTCTAGGTGGGGGCTACATACCTTACCAAATCGAATAATCGAATAATCTAAGATGAAACTTCAATAACGAAAATCTTTAATAAATAATTATTTTAAAATGTAAACTTGCCTATTACATTTTTCAAAAGGTTGTGATTTCTAATTCCAGAGATAGTCTAAATTTCCTTTAAAAATTTGTTACTTATGATATTTAAATTTGATATTAAAATTAATTATTTTGAAAAATATTCTATTGGTCCTATCGTATAGAAACTTGCATTGTTCAAGGGATTAAGCGGAATGGGTGTAATGATGCCTCAGTATCTCATTCACCATAGATGCAAAAAAATATCAGATTTTCAAAAATACTCTTTAAATCTTCCGTGTAAAGCTTTTCTTGTGCAAAAATGAGAGCCTATCAAACATTTTCTTTTCATACACTTCAGAATTTATCTCGATCAATACACGCAGGATTCCTATAAAATATTACGATTGGGATTATACTCCTCGTGTTCATAACACTGTATGTCTTTACGTACAATCCATCAAGTGAAAACGAATACTATAAGTTAAGATAGTATCCGTTAAATATAGATATCAAGATCATTTTCTGACATTCCTCTAATATTTTGTATTATTAGTATTATCTTGTTTATGGCCATCCATCCATCCATCCATCAGCCTATTGCAGTCCACTGCTGGACATAGGCCTCCCCATGTTTGCGCCAGACATCCCTGTTCTCCGCAATGCGCATCCACCTGGCCCCAACAACCTTCTTGATGTCGTCGGTCCAGCGAGACGGTGGTCGCCCTACACTGCGTTTGCCAAGACGCGGTCTCCACTCCGCAATTCGGGCGCAAATCACTCTGCCAGTGTCACGTAAAATGGCAAACACACGAGTAATGGAATTTAGAATTTGCCTCGAAGAGAATGCGCCAAATGAACTAACTACCCAAAATAATATAAAATATATATGATTATGGAATGAAATAAAATTAACGATATAATCAAAATAGTTACAACTTTAACTTATTATCTACAATAAATTTACACAACTTTTTAAATATTTTGTATACTATCATAAATTATTTTAAGACAATCAAACAAGGATATTGATGTTTGAATTAAATGTCAATTAGAGTGCCCTCTGTGTTACACAAATTTATGATGGAAGATTTCGTAAAAGGTTGAACCTTCGTCAAATATAGTCAATCATATAGTCGAATCATATGTACCTTTTTAAATTTATTAAGAATAAAGAAAAAGATTATTTACACAACCGTCAAGAATCTAACTATATAAATCAATATTAATTGGTTAAATGTTTTCATATACTTTTCTTCTAAAATTTTAATGCATTTAGTACTTGTTTCGATTAACAGTCAATTGTATTCAATAAGTGGAATTGGGTTGTACTAATTGAATCCTTTAATCCAATCTGTCATAGGTGAGAGGAGGTCAGGTCAGGAGGGACTGTTGAATCGCGTTAAATTGAAAACCAGGGTTTGGATGGAATCCATTCACCCTCCATTTTTTGTAGCCAGTAATTACTTAGAATAATAATGGAGCTTACATAATAGATAACTAACATAACTACACCCGCACTTAATATCATGATATCATCATTTTCCTGCCCTTATCCCACTCTAAGTGGGGTCGGCACAACGTGCTATAAACATGTTGTCCCATGATTTGGCTACGTATTTTACGACCGGCCGCCTGCCTAACGTCAACTTATCTTGGTCGTATTTTACGACACCTCGATAAGAAAGAGGGTGGTCTATTCTACTTAACCGGATACCACACGGTGAGACAAATTACATTAGTCGCCTTTTACGACACCTCGGTAAGAAATGAGAGTGGTCTATTCTACTCAGCCGGATACCACACGGCGGGTCGACTTACCTTAGTCGCCTTTTACGACACTCGGTAAGAAAAGAGGGTGGTACTATTCTATTCAGCCGGATACCCCACGGCGTACTTAATATCATGATATATTTTATAAAAAAGTAAATCACATAATTCGTATTCATTGTCAATCAATTTTCCCCTAAGTGTTTAATTAATGCGCTCCAACTACATCTGTGTATCAAATATCAGAGCAATTCTTGGATTATTGTGATATTTGGGTTACTGAACTATTTAGATTAATAACAAATAATTGAATATGAGAACGCTCAGATATTATAGTCTCTGTCAAAGTATTTATAATTCATTGTAGTATATAATTTTACCTAATTTCTGCAAAGAACTTTGTTTCTTTCTACTAATTTCTGTTCCCTTTGGTAACAAACGAAAACTTTCCGAACTTCGAGAACTTAATTTTGTAGGGCGTCACGCGTAATTTATTAAGTCATATGGGTAATTATAATATAGGTAGGTCATTACTTTTATTATATTTATAGTGTTAAAGAATGGCAAATCTTTTCGACCAATGTTTTATATTAACGTCTTTATTATGCTGCAATTTAAAATTAAGATCTATAATGAGACCTTTTCCGTAAATGTTTAAACTTTAATTAAAAGCCAAATAATTTACAATCAAGCTCTGTTTAATTGATCACGTTCAAGTTCTTTGTCTCTGCCAAATACGACAAATTCTTTGTATTTTCATAGTACATTGCGGAGTCCTTTGGGATTTAATATAACGTGCTTTTGTTACAGAATTTACAGTACACGATCTGCAATCACCTTTGCCAGATATATAAAGAGTAACATTTTCAGTTTCTTTAAATGAATCATATAGAGCGCAAGGCGTATGTAACAAGAATTTAAAATATAGTCAAACTAATTTTTAACTTTCATAGGATCGTTTATATATAAAAAAAAACTCAAAAACAATCAATGTGTGCACGATTTATACTATAATTCTTATTTCATCATCATTCTCTTACCCTTATCCCACTCTAAGTGGGGTCGGCACAATATGTCTTCTTATTCCATTCTCCTCTATCATTCGTCAACTCTGATGCCGCTCCTTTAACATCATTTTTCACACAATCCATCCATCTTTTTTATAAAATAATTTTTATTTATAATAAATAAAAAATTCATCAAGTTTTTTTTAATGTGATCAATATATTTTATAACGATCGTGGATTTTTAACAAGAATACGTAAGCGTAAACTGATATCAAATATTTCTTTCTTTATTTATCTATACTATTTCGATAAATTCGATCTTTCACTTCGATCCTAAAGAGACATAGACTTTATATCGATTCTAAGCCTGCTTAGAATCGATATAAAGTCTACTATATACAAAGACATAGATATTCTCACTTTCTTAACAATATATTTTATTTTAGGATTTTTGTTAAAATTATACTTCCTATTAACAATAAAGATTAATTTTTCCGAGTGTTAAAATTTTATTGTGGTACAAATTGTATAAGTTATGCCAGTTAAATTTCTATAAATATTATTTTTTTAACTTCTTCGACAAGAATATGTCCTTTGTATTCCAAAAATCAATAGTTTTAACAACGGTACTCTTATCGTGAATACCTTTAGTAGATGTAATAGTAAAATACAATTCCAAAAAGCTGTTCTCATCATGCTTTTAAACATTTATAGAATTTATGAAGCAAAATAAAAATTAGGTATTTTATACGGTAATGGTACAAATCGTACAATGAAAGTGTTTTTGTCTAAATTTGTGTGATTTTACTTGAAAGAAACAAAATCTACACCGTTTATTATTATATTTTGTTCCAGTTGAACGACTCCTTACATAAAATATGACTCGGCTTGTTCGTAAAAATTCTGGCGAAAAAGTTCTTATAAATTTTAAAGAGAGCTTGGCGCTTTGTATTCAAATAACTAAAGCCAGGTAAGAATAACTTTTCAACTTCACAACCAAACGTTTGTAGCGAGAAAAGGTATACGATATAGTCCAATCACCCTTTTTGGAATATAGATTCACTTTTATTAAGTGTAGAATGAATTTTTCACCGACGAAAAAATGTTATAAGCCCTTTTATAGAATTAGGCGTTACTTTACTGCGATCCCTAAATTAATTATAAAAATACAAAGCTTTGCGCTTTTCGATCGCTTATCATTTTATCGTGGAGTCTATCTCTTGATGATGCTTCGATTGCGGGACAAAACTATTGTTGAGATTGTGATAGTTAACGTGTGTAGTGCTTGTGTATGGTGGTGACGGTGGGGAAGGTTTGTGCATGTGTTTTATGGATCCTGCATATATGAGGGACGAAAACGGATTGTCCACTCTACATTTAGCATTATACCTATATATGTTTTCTATATACTTTATCGTGGATAATAGCAGAATATTTTTATATTACTTTTGTTTTAAGCTCATTCAATAAATGTAGCCGAATAATAAGACATCAAAAGAATATAAAAGGGAGCTAAAGTTCAAGAGTTTATATATTAAAAGCTGTATAACATACATATCTAAAGTAGAATAAACTTTTTAAATCACATTTCTATGTTAGTATTAATATTGCAAGAGTAATCTTATTACTCTCAACATCATATTAGATAAGAGAAATACTTTTTTTATTAAAAAATCTAAATCACCCTATTTCTACTTTACTAAAAATCTGTGACGACATGATATTCGTAGTCTCTGCGAAATGGTCTGAACATTATATTCACTGAACAAAAGGTAAATGATCCAATAGGACTCCCAAGTATTTTTTGTGTCAAGTATTTTCTTGCTTGGTTGCCGGATAAGTGAGTTTTTAAGTAAGCAGCTAATATAGCAACTGATGTATGAAACTTATTATTATTACTTATTAACTTAAACCTGAAGTGTTTGTTTGTTTGATTGTTTGAACGCACTAATCTCAGCAACTACTGAACCGTTTAGAAATTTTTTTGGAGTGTAAGATAGTCGATTTATTGACGAAGGCTATAGGCATGTATATAATATCACGCTAAGATGAATAAGAGAGGAGCAGCAATAAAAAAATATTACGAAAACAGCAAAATTTAAAGCTTTCTTTGCGTGCGCTAAGTAAACGGTTAAAGTTTTTCAAAAATTTACAAAATTGGTCCCCTCTAAAAGTTCTAAATAAAAGACCGCGATCGCATATGTCTAGCTTTTAAGGTTAACCCACTGTTTGATATCATACTTGCAATAGCATCCTTCCCGTTTCCTTCCGCACGCACTTCAGTCGCAAGACGGTCGTCGCACGTCGCACATCAACGCCGTATGTGATCTATCGCCGCACGCGCATAATTTTGGCTATAAGTTCGCACCGCACCGCTAGCACGTTTGTGTAGTGTAAATAGTGTTAACAGCAGTGAATGGACAAAGTGTTGGATCCGACATTACAAGTAAGTGCCTCCATCCCTCTTGGCAGTTATTTTGTTCCCGCCCAGTACCAGACGGCTGCCATATCCTACTTTGTTATTTGCAAGTATTTTGGGGGTTTCCGCGAACCAGCAATAATAAAAAATACAGTCCACTTTATTAAGGCTCGGAGTAATACTTTGCACCGGGCCCCACGCCCGCATGTCCATTTTTTGGTCACATCGAACCGAATTTATTAATATTCATATTCATTCGGTCCACCATTTTGTCTATTGTTTAATTCGAACCGTAATTATTAACCGCATATTATAGTTAAACCGCATTCAAATTCATTAAAATTTGTCTTATACTTTAAATCGGTTCTTATCGTAAATAAACCGCATACTGCAGTTGACTACTTATTTATTTAATACAGATAATTTGTGCTGTAATACTAAATAGTTGTTAAAATTATAATATATTTTCATTAAACCGCATTGGCAACTGTTTTAGTTTTATATATCATCATATATCGCATACATATTCGTGCATTCCACTTTTTTCGCTTTGTACTTAGTTAATTATTAACATCGTATTATTTCGTTCGACCGATATTAAGTTAGAAGGTCACGACGATGCTGTGCAGCTCCGCTCGCTAGTTGCATTTTGTTCAAACCACCCGCTCGGATTATTTATCAAACGCTGGTTGACTCGTATTACTTAGTGAATAAGGTATATTCTCGCGCGTTTTAATAACGATATTTTTGTTACTTCATAATGAGTAGAAGTGATACAAAAACCTCATCTGACAATGACGATATTAATATGCTTTTAATATTGGAATCAAAACGCGATGCCATGTTTTCTCGGATGCAAAGTATATATGATACGGCTGTCTTATGTGAAAAAGATCCTAGTAAGTGTGCAGTTTTGAGTTCGAAAACTATTAATATCGATACTTTGCGGAAGGAATTTGAGCAAAATTTAGATTCATTTAATGTTCTTAATCTGAAATTATATCCTAAAAAGCCTATTAATTACCAGTCATGGATCTCATTTGAGGAAATGTTTTGTTTCGTTAAGCAAATATTGGCGCTAAATAGCGAAACTACTAATCCGCAATCATCTTCGCATATACCTAAGTTAAAACCGCACCTCCCGCCTATAGACTTAATATCTTTTGATGGAGATGTCTGTAAATGGCCTTTATTTTACCAGCAGTTTAAAAGTATGATTCATGACAACTCTAATCTATCTGATAGTGAAAGGATATTTTATTTAGTCGGTAAATTGTCTGGTAAGGCGTCGTCTGTTTGTTCGGGCTTACCGCTGACCGCTGAAAATTATTCTATTATATGGGAGGCCCTGATACAAAAGTATGACGACCCCCGCTCGCTCGCCAGCGCTTATCTCAATCAATTGTTACAATTTAAACCGCTCGCTAGCAATAATATAAATGCATTAGATCATTTCATTAACACCTTCGACTCTTCGGTCGAAGCGCTTAAGCAATTAAAATTGGATTTAACCGATTTTATATTTCTTCATTTGGCTACGCAAAAGTTAGATTCGGATACAGTAAGAATGTTTGAAATTTTGAACCGCCAAGATAAGATTCCATCATATAAAAATCTTATCGAATTTGTTAAAGAACAAAACAAAGTATTGTCGCGTTCTATTAATAATTTTTCCAACCCGCAGCCGATTAAATATGGTAATAAAAATATTCCTTCGCCCGCGAAAGTTCCGTCAACGAAAACCTTTGTTAATACGGACTCGGTATTTAATTCAAATAATAAAATTAACTGTAGTTTATGTAAGAATATTCAACATTCTCATATGTATTCGTGTTCTTCCTTCATGAAATTAAATCCGCAACAAAGATACAATTACGTTAAAAATAATTTTTTTTGTAGCAATTGTTTGAGTGTTAGTCATAAAGTTATGTCTTGTGCATCAAAGCATACTTGTAATTTTTGCTCTGCAAGACATCATTCTTTATTACATTTTAATATTAAAAACAAAACTAAGGAGCCTGCCGCGATACAACCGCCCGCACAGCGTAGTAACTCGCCGTCTCGTATGACTCACTCGCGCGCTTACGACTCGCCTCGCAATGAGTCGGCCGAGCATGTAGAACGCACTGACGATGCTTCTGCGCTCGCCAATTTAAATACAAGTAATGCTCTTGTCTGTCATTATGACCGCTTAAACCGCACCGCAACCACTACCTTGCTTGGCACAGCCAAGATAAGGGTCACTGATAAATATAACCGCACGCATTATTTGAGATGTCTTCTAGACCCAGGGTCGCAAAGTGATTATATTTCTTTCGACTGTTGTAAACGACTTTCACTTTGTATTTCTCCGCAAAACCGCTACTCTGAGGTTCAGGGGTTCGGTGGAACCTCTCAGAAAATTTTGGGTTATACTGACCTCAAGTTTAACTCCCGCTTTGACAGTTTGTCAGAATATTTTATACAGCCTATGGTTGTAGAACGCATTACGTCACACTTACCTGACGCGAACGTCGATCTAACATCGATAGATTATATTCGCAACTTACCGCTCGCGGACGACGCGTTCTGTGAACCGGGTCCAATAGATGTTTTACTCGGTGTGAATATTTACTGCAGGATATTATTATATGATAAAATAATAGGTAAGAATAATATGCCTTCCGCTTTTGAAACCTCTTTGGGTTATATTGTAATGGGTGACGCCCCTATCATTTCTAAGCCTTGTCACACACGCACTATGTGTTCGCTCACAAGTGAACCATTAGATAAACTAATAGAAAAATTTTGGTCACTTGAAGAAACACCTGTTCGTAAGTTTCTGAGTCCTGACGAACAACGGTGTGAAGAAATATATATTTCAACAACCGCACGTAGTCCGGATGGTATTTATTCTGTTGATCTTCCTTTTAAACAGGACCCTAATAATTTAGGTAATTCCTACATCACCGCTCGGCGAAGGTTTTTTAATTTAGAAAAGAAATTTTCTAGAGAACCGGAGCTTCACGAAAAATATAATAACGTCATCCGCGACTATCTTGCTAAGGGTATTTTATCACGCGTGTCACCTGACAATTGTATTTTGCCAGGCTACTTTCTCCCGCATCATCCTGTAGTACGCAACGATAAATCGACTACGAAATTACGCGTCGTATTAGATGGCAGCGCTTGTACAGATACAGGGTTGTCACTTAACGACATTTTGTATACTGGTTGCAATTTGCAAACAGATATTTTTAATATTTTGTTAAATGTCCGCATTTTCCGCATAGCATTCTTTGCCGACGTAAAACAAATGTACTTGTGCATTAATGTGAATCCCCCGCACCGCAAATATCAACAAATTATATACCGCTTTTCTCCTGACGAACCGCTCGAGATATATCAGTTTAATCGAGTGACATTCGGTCTCCGCTCTTCGCCATTTCTGGCATTACGCACCTTACGCCAGTTAGCCAGTGACGAAAGGCAAAGATGGCCTCTTGCTGCCGCCGTGCTCGAGAGAGATGTATATATGGACGATTTGGCTTCTTCTGCTTCAACGCTCGATGAAGCAGTCAAGGTAGCGGATGAATTGATCCATCTCTTCAAGGCAGGTGGATTTGAACTGGTGAAGTGGACCAGCAATTCACATGAATTGTTGGAACACGTCCCAGAATCTCACCGCCAATCGGAGGTTATATCTTTTGACCCTAATAGCACTTTTAAAATTCTCGGTCTGCACTGGCTACCTGCATCTGATGATTTTGTATTTACCGTAACGCAACCGCGAATAGCTTGTACTAAGCGAGCTATCCTCTCCACTACCGCTCGTCTTTATGACGTTTTAGGCCTTATTGGTCCTGTCATTCTATACGCAAAATTGATTATACAAGAATTGTGGCTACTTCATATAGGTTGGGATGACACTCTTCCTGTACATTTTGTTCATAAATGGCAAAACTATATTTCAGAGTTGCCACTTATCGCTCAACTTAAATTTAACCGCTATATGGGAATTGAGAAAACTTCTAAAGTTACACTTCTTGCTTTTGCAGATGCTAGTGAGAAGGCTTATGGTTGTGTGCTATATTTACACACTGATCTTGCTAATCTTCCGCCTATGGTTACGTTAGTCTGTTCTAAGTCTCGCGTGGCACCTTTAAAACCAAAGATCACACTCGCTAGACTCGAACTAAATGCCTTAGTTCTGCTCGGACGTTTAGTTCGGTCGGTTTATGAGACTTTGTCTACCCGCATAACTATAAATGAGGTACTTGTATTCTCTGATTCAGAAGTTGCTCTGTGCTGGGCACTTTCTTCACCGCATAAATTTAACACTTATGTAGCTAATAGGATATCAGAAATCCAGACGCATTTATCAACTTTAAAGGTTGACTTTTATCACATCGCAGGAACTCAAAATCCTGCGGATTGTGTTTCACGCGGGCTTTTGCCTGCACAACTTCTAGAGCACTCGCTTTGGTTTAGAGGCCCGCCTTGGCTTTCTTCTCGTTCTGAAGAATGGTGTTTAAATACCTTTGCACCTAGTGATAAAACCGCAGTACCTGAGAAGAAAACTGTTTCTCATGTAACAAGACCGCACGATGAAAATATTATCGTAACGCTTGGTTCCAAGTTTTCTTCTTGGACCAAATTTCTTCGCTGCACCGTTTATATTCTTCGGTTCTTGCGAAAACTTCCGCGTACTAAATTAATAACAGCTGAAGATATGGATACGGCAGAATTAGCTATAATTCAAGCGATACAACGCGAAGCTTTTAGTGACGATCTCAATAATATTAAAAATAATAAATCCTGTTCGCCCGCATTGAGAAAGTTATTCCCTTTCGTTGCTAACGGCATATTACGCGTAGGTGGACGTCTGTCCTATTCTACTTTAGATTTTTCGCATAAACATCCCGCTTTATTGCCCAAAAAGGGGCACATATTAGATATTTTAGTTGATTATTATCACCGCAATAATTTACACGCAGGTCCGCAATTATTACTTTCCATATTGAGACAAAAATATTGGATTTTATCCGCACGACGCTTGGTGCGTCAACGCATTCATAAGTGCAATACTTGTTTCAGACTTAATCCGAAACCGACATTTCCTCTTATGTCAGATCTTCCTCCATGTAGGCTGGAGCAATGTAAAGCCTTTCTACATACAGGCCTGGATTATGCAGGACCTTTATATGTAACGCCAAGTAGAGGACGTGGAATACGAAGCCAAAAGGCATACATATGTTTGTTTGTGTGCTTAGTCACCAAGGCAGTTCATATAGAATTAGCATCTGATCTGAGTTCCGCTACCTTTTTAGACGCTTTCAAACGGTTTATATCTCGCCGTGGTCCCTGTAAGTTTCTTTACAGTGATAACGGAAGGAACTTTATTGCATCTAAGGCTTACTTTAATGAGTTGCATAACTTTTTGCAGTCAGATGACTATTATAAAATGTTTAATCTTGAACTGACGAAACATTGCATCACGTGGCAACTAAATCCACCCAGCGCAAGTCATTTCGGAGGAATTTGGGAATCCAATATTAAGAGCGTCAAAACTTTGTTATTCCGTGTTATAGGAAAACAAATATTGTCATATGAGGAAATGCTCACTGTACTTAATCAAATAGAGGCGCTACTTAATAGCCGCCCCTTGTACGCTTTAAGCTCAGACCCTTCTGAGCCAACCGCGCTTACACCTTCACATTTTCTTTCCGCTATACCGCTAGAGTTTATACCCGCACCTAACATTAGTGAACGTACTAGTCTTTTAACTAGACATTCGTTAATGGACTCTCTTGTCCAATCGTTTTGGAAACGCTTCAAGACGGAGTATTTGCATAACTTGCAAATGCGAGAAAAGTGGAATACACCGTCTCACCCGCTTACAGTAGGAACCGTTGTTATTCTTAACGTAGAAAACGCACCGCCGTTGCAGTGGCCCTTAGGAATTATGACTAAGGTTTTCCCGGGTAAAAATGGAGTGGTTCGAGTCGCTCAAGTTAAGACCAAGAGTGGTACTTATGATAGACCCGTTGTTAAACTCTGCCCGTTGCCAATGCAATAGTTATTCATAATTTGTTTAGGTTTAGTTTACTTGTTTATGTATTACGCACAAATTATATGAATAAGTAGTTTTAGGTTCTTCTGTAGATTAATTTTTGTTATTTTTTATACCGCATTTATGAAGGGATCCTTCATGGCCGGGGGGATGTTTGATATCATACTTGCAATAGCATCCTTCCCGTTTCCTTCCGCACGCACTTCAGTCGCAAGACGGTCGTCGCACGTCGCACATCAACGCCGTATGTGATCTATCGCCGCACGCGCATAATTTTGGCTATAAGTTCGCACCGCACCGCTAGCACGTTTGTGTAGTGTAAATAGTGTTAACAGCAGTGAATGGACAAAGTGTTGGATCCGACATTACAAGTAAGTGCCTCCATCCCTCTTGGCAGTTATTTTGTTCCCGCCCAGTACCAGACGGCTGCCATATCCTACTTTGTTATTTGCAAGTATTTTGGGGGTTTCCGCGAACCAGCAATAATAAAAAATACAGTCCACTTTATTAAGGCTCGGAGTAATACTTTGCACCGGGCCCCACGCCCGCATGTCCACCCACTTTAACCATTTTTATGGTTATCAAAATACTATATTATGGCAATTGCTAGTAATATATAAATAGGTTCTGTTAAGCTTATTTGTAAAAACATTGTAATTAGACCTCTTGTTTGTAGCAAGTATTTCTGTAGAACAATACCATCTAGTATCCACGTGACATGAGTTTGAATGAAATGAGTTTTAGGTGCAATATAATCAAAATCTTTCTATATAGAGACCTCTTCGTTCATAAGTAAAGTCTTGAGGGAAGCTAAAATTTCCAGGAAAATGTGTAGTTGTCTCGTTAGCAGTAGCTTAATGTACTGTAAACTTTGAGAGAGATGACTTTTAAATCGGTTCAGTGTCTGTGCTCTGACACCGGAAAACTTAAGATTACGTCTTTAAAACTATGGTCATTGAATAATTATTAAAGACTTTTTACAAAATGTATTAAATACTGAAATGAATTTTTATTAAGTTATTGAAATTAACAATGATTCGTACAAAGAAGCTTAGCGATTCAACGCGAAAATGCTGCCAGCATTTTTGGGATCATTCCACGTCGGCATAATTTGTATAGTAGGTACTAGCCTGTATTTTAACACATATATAACTTGTATATTTTCGTTGTAAATAAATAATATTTAATATATAAAGTATAATTTGTTACCAAGTAAATTAAATATCCCTTTTAATTTACTTGGTAACAATGACCCTGATGCTCTATATATTATTTTAGCCTTTGTTTTGTCCTTAATAATTGAAGCATAACTTTTACCTGTTAATAATTATTTTTAATTTTATTAATACTTATAATTTTTATGTCAATTTTTATAAAATAAGTCAAAAAAATATGTCAAGTTATTGATGTAATTTTTATTAACTTTCTATTATTTTAAGGACCGCTATTGAGTATAGGCCTCCTCCATTTAATGTTTAATGTTAATGGTTTATAAATCCCCACTAACCATTTAGTATTGTTCTCGTTAAAGTACTACCTGACTAACTGCCTTTTTCTGGAGTAAATCAACCTTTCACCAATTTTGTAGTAGAATATACTAAAAAAGGAAAAAAAAACCGTGATGGCTTCCAGTTTGAATAGAATGGGTGAGATTTATCAATGGTCCGCACGTTTAAGCACCGGCCGGGCACCTGGGATTTCAATAAAAACTTATGCACGTAATTTATATTTACTATTCACCACGCAATTTACAGTGAAGGAAAGCGTGATGAATTTCTAGGATGTGTAAATTGTTAATCCGCATTAGATCAGAGTGTTAAAAGTAAGCGAACTAATATTATCATCCTCCTGCCCTTATCCCATTCTAAGTGGGGTCGGCACAACATGTTGTTACATGTTTTGGCTAGTTATTTTACGACCGGCCACCTGCCTGAAGTCAACTTACCTTATTCGTCTTTTACGAAACCTAGGTAAGAAATGAGGATGGTCTATTCTACTTAGCCGGTATCACACTGCGGCAAAGTAATCGAAGTATCTGGGGAAGAAAAATTAATGTTGATTTTAATATTTTATGGGAGTATAGAAAATGTACTATTTCTATTCAGCCGGATACCACGCGGCGGCCCAACTTACCTGAGTCGCCTATTACAACACCTTGTTAAGAAATGATTATGGTCTTACGTATCGCATTTTACAACACCTAGGTAAGAAAGAGGGTGGTCTATTCTATTAAGCCAGATCCCACACGGCGGGCCTACTTACCTAAGTCGCTGTTTACGACACCACGGTGGAAATGAACTTAGTCTATTCTACTCAGACGGATACCATAAGGCGGAAAAGTAAGTGAATTATCTGGAGAACAAAGATTAATGTTTTAACGTTTTATGGGAGTATAGTAGAGTATATGTTGATTCTAACATATTGCTCTGTTTTGAAGAATATTTGGAAGGAGCAGCTATAACGAAAATAATCATTCAATTCAGTTTCAGTTAATAAACATCTTATTTCTGATTTCTTATTTCTCATATGCACAAGCTCTCAAATAACTGTTCGTCAGCTGTTCGTCTTCCTGCCCTTATCCCACTCTAAGTGGGGTCGGCACAACATGTTATAAACATGCTGTCACATGATTTGGCTGCGTTTTTACGACCGGCCGCCGGCCTGACGTCAACTTATCTCTGTCGTATTTTACGACACCTCGGTAAGAAAAAGGTTGGTCTATTCTACTAAACCGGATACCACACGGTGGGTCAACTTACCTTAGTCGCCTTTTACGACACCTCGGTAAGAAAAGAGGGTGGTACTATTCTATTCAGCCGGATACCACACGGCGTATTGTATGATATTAATATAAAGAACGAGAATTTCCTTATCATGATTTCAAAGAAAATAATCATTTCTTATGCTTATTTTATTTCTGCTTCGTAAATCGGATATAAACAGAACTGAGCGGATAAGGCTCAGGATCGAAAATCCAAGTAACAATTTAGACCAATAAAAACTAATTCCAGTCAGCCACGTGACATTTCTCTGTCGATACATCGCTATCGCGAACGTGCTCAACACCACATTTTGTGAACGGAGAATTAGCTCCCTTTATATGCCTCCATGAACACGCTTTGTTAGCTTCTTGTGATACGAGACACCGCCGCCTCTTGAGCTATTTAAATCTCAAAACGCGCTGTATTGGATGTGAATACATTAACAACTTGTAAGGGCTATGAAGCTTGCATATTAAGACGCGGAAGAAACAACCTAAACACTCTTTTTCGTAAAAGGAGACTAAGGTAAGTTGACTCGCCGTGTATTCGGCTGAGTAGAATAGACCACCCTCATTTTTTTACCGAGGTGTAAAAGGCAAATAATGTAAGTTAACGTAGGGCAGGCGGCCGGTAAAATAATATTTAAAACATATTGTGCCGCCCTTACTCAAAGTGGTATTAGGACAGGAGAATGGGGTGCCAAAGTGGTCGGCCTCCTCGTGGCGCACCCTGGGCAAGCTTAGTCTTGGCGAACGGACCACTGAGGGGTGGCCAATCCAGTTGTCCCTCTGATTAGCAGAGGGCAATCTGGACGGGCCGGGGACTTCGGGGGGGTTGGGGTGAAGTCCCTAATGAGCGACGGGTCCAGTTGGGCTTACTCTAAGTCTGGCTGGACATGGTTACGGCCATCGTCGGCGAAACCCGGAAGCCCAGCAATGGGAACGGGGACCTTCGGGTCGCGAGGAAGAAAACCTCTATAAAAAATTACCCGGTGGGGGCGGAAACGCCCACCAAGGCGTTGGGGCCCCTACTTGGGGCGCGATCTCTCCCTGTCGACCGTGAATATAGCAAACACGGTGGGCAGGGAGCGATCGTGGGCAGCGATGGCCTCCCTTTGCTCTGCAGAGGGGGGCGGAGGGAGGCGGCGGAGCGGTTCCACGAACTGTTGTTCTGGATCCAATCTGCTGCTGGTGAGTCCAGGTGTTAGTGACTCGCCCAAGCCCATCGTCTGCCGCCCTAACTGGGGACCTTCGGGTGTTCCGAACGGGGTACATCGGACACCTGGCTTACAGGTCCCCGAGGCGGTCGGTGCATCTGGTGCTCCCGATGCACCGGTTAGCGGAGGGGGGTTTCTCTTTCGAGGGGCCCCTACCTGGAGGTGTTTATTCTCTGGGATCAGAGCTGTCGGCGGGATGGGGGCAAAATGTACAATGATACCCTGTCCTTGCCATCGGCAGCGTGGTGGAGCACACAGGTCGTTTTAGTCGGTGCGAGTCCGACATAACCGCCGCCTGTCCCCGTCGGGCGGCGGTACCCATAAGGGGTTTTTTCCTGTATAATAAAAAAAAAAAAAAAAAAGGACAGGAGAATAATGAAATAATACGAAATTAATATATCATTGCTACCCAAACTAATAGTATATACTAACTAATGTGAGTATGTTTTTATTTATTTATTTATTCTCTTTATTGTTCATATATGAAAATATATGAAAGATAGTACATGTGCAAAGACGGACTTATCCCTGAAAGAGATATCTTTCAGTCAACCTTTAAGTAACAAAAAGAAAAAGACAAGAAGTGAAATGCGGGTAATATAGAAGTTATGTTTTTCTTTCTTAACTTTCCAAACAAAAGAACACATTAATAAGTTGTTCGGCATAAAATATAGACACAATTAGACAAATATACTTTATTTACTTTACGACGTGTGGTATCCGGCTAAGTAGAATAGTAACACCCCTCATTTCTTACCGAGGTGTCGTAAAAGGCGACTAAGGTAAGTCGACCCGCCGTGTGGTATGCGGCTGAGTAGAATAGACCAACCTCATTTCTTACCGAGATGTCGTAAAATGCGACTAAAGTAAGTTGACACACCGTATGGTATCCGGTTTAGTAGAATAGACCACCCTCTTTCTTACCGAGGTGTCGTAAAATACGACTGAGTTAAGTTGACGTCAGGCAGGCGGCCGATCATAAAAACGCAGTCAAATCATGTGACAGCATGTTTATAACATGTTGTGCCGACCCCACTTAGACTGGAATAAGGGCAGGAAGATGATGACTATATTTACTTTATATATATGACAGTATATTATTATAGTATATTAAGTACCATAAATATTTAATTTCAAGTTTCGGAAGTCAGATACCGCAAGTAATTTACGAAAGAGCAATAAATTTTGTCAACAATGTTTGCGGAAGCCACATACATCCAATTTTAGCTGCATAAAGCTTGGTATACATAAATGCATAGACAATACTCCGCACGGCCTTCATTTCACAACTTATTGAAGTGCAGCTATTTGTATGCTAAATTTTGGTGATTTTGTAATAAACGAACCCTACATTAGCAACGCGTAATGTGAAACATTATCAATAGCTATTATTAAATTTCCAATCCATTTTGATTCTCGACACTATAGGAATTTTAGTGTTTAATATTGAATATCTGGGTGACCGGGCCTTGCTCGGTATTTTTTTACAAAATAAAAAAAGAAACTTTAAAAAAAAGAAATAATAATAAGGTAGATGGGGTTCGATCCTAAGTATTTTCATTTCTCTTGACTTGACAGTTAATGACAAAAATTCAATTCAATATTAATTTTAGTATTTTTTAATGCCAAAAAACAGGGATAAAATGATTTTTTTTATAATAAAACCTAGCTAGATCGATTATTCTCCGCTAAAACACCCTACATACTTAATTTCAGGAAAACCGTTAGAGCCGATTCCGAAAAATATATTTATATATGTATATACATAGAAGATTAACTCATTAAAATATTAAAGATTTTATTGTCGTCATTTTTGTATATTCATAAAAAGCATAGAAACATGTAACTTTATATTTTATTGTATAAAATAGTTATGTAAAAACTTCGTCTTGTTAAAAATACTGTTTAAAACAATAGCTTCTTAAATATAAAATTTTACCTTGAAATGAAGTTATATTTCGCAAAACAAAAGGGTTTGAAATAAATATACACGAGGAATAATTATAAAATATTTTTTAATATTCAACTCAGTTGTTTCAAAGGAAACGTTGTTCTTTAGTAAATATTTAAAGAATCCTTCTATAAATGTAAATAACTACGAATTGTAATTATAAAGTAGTAAGAAGTAAATTAAACTTAAGTACAATGTAGCAACATTAATTACAATGAAAGAAGTAAAATAAATGATAATTTCTGGCCAAGACGAATAACCGGCTCCAGAAATGAATTTATTTTGATATTGTTTGTTTGTCCTATATTGCCATGATAATTATGGCATCGTTATTCTATGCGTTTAATATATATACTTAACACCACTTACTTATGAAATCTCACGACCTGTCGCGCCAACAAACCTGATTTATCTCAAATAGATTTTTTATAGGACGTAAACATTTTCTGCGTAATTTTTTCTAAGTTATCTCTTAAATATTCAAATCAGGATAAATTTGTATGGAATGTAAATTTTTAAATATAAACAAATATTTTATAAATTATATTATTATGTCTCTAATAAATTAGTGAAACTAATATTGATATGAATAATATATTAATTTGGAAATAGAGAGATATGTTATACCGACGTGTTGTTAAAGACGACTAAGATGAGTTGACATCAAAGGCGGCTGCTTGTAAAATAAGTAGCCAAAACATGTAATGTTTATACATATTGTGCCAACCCCACTTAGAGTGGGATAGGGGAGGGGAATGATGATGAAAGATACGTTAAAAGGCAGGATTAGATGCTTGAGTTTCTGTAACATTCACCAGTTTGTAAGAAGATTTACAATTTAGCCGGTTACCTCCACGTCGCGATGCCGCCCTTTATCATTACTCAAATTTGAGAATAATCTTTGATCTACAGCATAATTTTTTATATACCAGTACTGCAAATTTATAAACGGGTTAATTTCCGGTAACACGCTTGCTAATACAAGAAAAGTAAGCTATGTTGTTATAAAGACAAATAAACACATAGCACAGTACAAACATGCTAATACAAGAAACAAATAATGACACGTCAAGAACACTCATATTAAACAAAGCCCTTCGTTTCCAAAACAAAATACCAAGGAATAGAAATGTTGTTTGTGAGGTCGTCGAAGAAATATCTACAAATCTCCGCTAAGACAGACTCACTCTCGGGAAATAACAGATTGCTTCTATATGAATAAGTCTTGAAACAAATATCAATGTTTTTCAAGAAGCGTGATAAACTTGGCTATTATTTTCGCTTGCTTTCAATAACTTTCTTATAAATATGAAAAACTGTAGGTATTGTATGAAATGAGGTGAACTTACAAATAACACCTTATACTAATGGTAAAAACATTCATATCTTAAATTATTACTTCTTAACAAAATGTCAACATTTTACAATATCTCTATTTCGAAAAATATTCTAAATATTAATAAATGAACAAAAAATATCGTTCTAATAAAGTATAAGTACATAAAGAAAACTTACTTATAGGTCATGCTCGCAAATTTACCATTATATTTTATTTGATATCAAAAGAAAGAAAATACTTATAAAAATGAAATATTATATTTAAATATAATATATAAAAGTATAAAACTTAAATTTAAAAGTAGTAAATAATTTGAAAAATTTTATATAAAAGTTTCAATCCACAATACTTTTCAAGTTACTGATACAAATATACTGATGAAATTTTATACCAAAGATTTGTCATACCTTTATCATAGATATTCAAAAGCCGACGAATAACTTAAATAGACTATATCTTACACAAAGAACAACAAGGGACTATTTTATTGCCCGCCTCTATCAGTGATATCTGACTTAACACTTGAAAGAGCAATTTGAATACCTGAAAGACTTCCGAGCTTTTTCTTCGTAGTCTTAAAAAATGACATTCAGAAATCTTTTTGCGTGATGTGTTTCATACAATTTTGTTTCGTGTACTTTTTAAAGATACTGATTACATATTTTATAAATAATACATATTTTTAAATACATTATAGAATAGAAACCAATTCCAGTATCAAATCGCCCTGGGACCTATAAGTTTTATAAAAAAAAATGATTTATCATCTTCTTCCTGCCCTTATCCCACTCTAAGTGGGGTCGGCACAACATGTTATAAACATGCTATCACATGATTTGGCTGCGTTTTTACGACCGGCCGCCTGACATCAACTTACCTCAGTCGTATTTTACGACACCTTGGTAAGAAATGATGGTAGTACTATTCTATTCAGTCGGTACCACACGGCGTATTAAAAAATAATAAATTAATCGTACATTCTATATTAAATCTGCAATCAATTTTAGCTTTACAAAAACAGCAGTTTAAGTTATTTATTAAAAAGAGGTTGATACAAGAAGCCTACGATACTATTGAATATTACACAAATGATTAATATTCGTTAACTTCTGTCTGACATTGCACAAGTTAGCATTGACGAAATTTAACTAGTTATAAGATTTTTTTAAGTTGACGCACACACACGAATTTCTTTTAGCTGTAGGATATTATGAAGTGAGCAATATGCTACTTAAGTTTTAGGCTAAACTGGGCTTTAACGTAACCCTTATCCATGATAATCCGATAAAGATATTTTATGGTGTATTTATTATCCCATTTTTTACATGATCTAATCCACCCGACGAATGTGAAGGGATCCTATAAATATTACCCACAGAGCCTTTATTTTTGGTGGCTATAAGTTACACTTTATCTCGGTCAATCAATTGGTTTATTTGGAGAGAATAATAAATGCCAAGCAGAGATAATACCTATACCTCTTCGTTAATCAGACGAATCAGAAATAAATTAAACCGTAGAAATAGTAAATAAAACTGTGGTAAACGCCGTGTGGTATTCGGCTAAGTAGAATAGACCACCGTCATTTCTTACCGAGAAGTAAAAGGTGACTAAGTTAAGTTGACGTCAGGCAGGCTGACAAGCAGGTGCCGACTCCACTTAGAGTGGGATTAGGACAGGAATATGATGATGAAAAAATAAATAAAAGAAAATATATCAAACTCGTATTTATTATTGACTGACATTTGTGACGCCAGATGGCGCTTCCGCCGCATTGATATGTTCTCCCACCCGCACTAACACATAAAAACATTACTATAAAAATTTAATGAAGCTACTCGAAGTATAAATAAATGTCATTAGAAAATTACAATTCAATGAAAAATATAGTAATTTCTGGAACATTAAAAAATTTATTAATGTCCCATATATTTATTATTATTATCTTATTTAAAAATAAATTATTAAAGGCTATAACACAACTCTAACTGGGTCTTACGTTGAGGATAGCGGCAAAACCAGCCAGTAACATAAAAAATGGCCTGCATATTTCCTGCCTTCTGATATCGAATTTCTCGTCAAATTAATAACAAGACATTGCATTAAAATACGACTCATCAATATGAAAATTCACAAAAATGAATTTTAACAGTGATGGAACGAAATCAATTTGGCATTGACGCATATTAACTGTTACATATTTATAGATTCTTGTATTAAATTTTATAACTATGAAACTGTGAACTTTTTTTGAAACCGTGACGTTTTTTGATTGCTAGAGGTCTATAACACAACATGATTTATTGAAATTGATTGAAAAAACATCGATTTAGGATAGTTTGTTTTTTCTTAATCTTATTATTATTTTGTTTTTCTTTCTTGTTTCTTCTTCTATAATGGTGTGACCAAATAAATTTATTCCTATCTTATTCTTATTCAACATATTTCATGTAAATAAAAAAAGGAATGCTTGGATGTTACATCGCGCATATTTACTGCCGTGTAACGAATATGCCTTAAGGATATAGTCTACGATATTTGCGCGAGGCTGAGCTAATATTAAATCCATACTTCATATATCACCCCATTTCCTATCTTATACATAGGATATGTAACTTTATTCTTCGAATGAGGCGATATATTTTCTATATATACAACGACAGTACCTTAGGAATTAATTACTAATGATAAGATTTAATTCAAACACTTCATATTCATTAGTAATTATACAGTAACTGTTTCATTATATTCATACATAGGTTTACTAACTACTAAAACTATAGAAAATTGTGATAATAATCGAGAAATTTAATTTAGAAGTACTTAAATAACTGCTTTGTATACAGAAGATACTAATGTGATAGACATTTTACATATTGTTTGAATGTCATGCGATACCTTTAGCCAATACGTCACTGTCGAGAATATGTCTATCTGTTATTGAATGGTATAAAAAATTTTTTGTCACAGCCTTATTATATCATAGAATAAAGAAAAACACTTTAGCGTATCATTTTTTACCTACACACATAAGTACATACATTTTCATATCCAGACGTGCGCGTAAACTCAGTAACACACACTCAGTCCACTGGCTTACGTCCTCACAAATTTCTATTATATTACATCATTTATTATTGTTTATAATTATTTAGTTAATTTATATAAAACCATGGAAATAAATATTGGTTATTAGTTATGCCGTGTGGTATCCGGTTGAGTAAAATAGACCACTCTCATTACTTACCCAGGTGTCGTAAAAGGCGACTAAGGTAGATCGACCCGCCGTGTGGTATCCGGTAGAATAGACCACCCTCATTTCTTACCAAGGTGTCGTAAAATACGACTAAGGTAAGTTAACTTCAGGCAAGCGGCCGGTCGTAAAATACGTAGCCAAGTCATGTGACAACATGTTTATAACGTGATCTGCAGATCCCACTTAGAGTGGGATAAGGTTAGGAGGATGATGGAAATTTTAGGTAATAACAAGAATTACCTTCGCCTTTTATGTACCTAAATATTTGCCACTATTACTACTCACACACGTTTACTATTTTATTTTGTACCCTCATTAAAAATATTGTTGATTATTTGTATAAAATTAAAAAAAAAAACTGAATAAATTAGTAAATGATATACCGGAATAATATAGAGTGTTTGTAAAAACCAGGAAACTTATGCGGCTAATACTGTTCACATTATGTCAAACCTTTGTCAAATGTAATGGAACAGCCAAATTTCATACGACTTGTCTACGGTAAAAGCATTTTTATATTAAAGTATCGCTAGAAGCGTAGAACCTTCTTATACTTGTGATAATAACTTTCGGATTACAAGGATTTTTTTTTATTTTAATCTGGAGGTTTGAAATTTCTTAATGTACTTTTACTTTTTATTATACTGCAAAAAACAATGAGGAAGCCTCGGGCGATAAAGCTTTTTAAGCATGTTATATACATATATAGATTTTTTATTGGTATTTTATAATAATACACAAATAAGTGACTAGAACAGTAAATTCTAGTATTTATTAATATAAATGAGATAACTAAAATCATATTTAGGTACATGAACATTTGATTTTGTTGAGTTGAAACACTGTTTTCTTTGTTCGAAAAACCATAATTTCCGACATAAAGTGTAAAACTTAACTTTCTATTTGTTCTTAAATAGATATTTTCATCCCAGACATCAGTATATTTTCAGATACATTAGAATTCCATTAGTATAGCGGATTCATGTTGTACGATATTTTGAATTTGAATTTATTTTTGAAAACTGCTCTCTCTTATACTTGTTACTCTTTAGATTATACTTATCTGTTATAAATATATTCATAGTATCATTAAATATCAAATAAGTTAATACATAAATTATTTATAAACAATTTTTCATTTAATCATGCATTATTAAGCCGAAACGAGAAAAACTAAATACATATGAATAATGCAAGCCAATAAACACAATACCCGACAACAATGCAAATTGTTATCATAATTTTAATGGCTAATATTATGTCCAAATATTCACGTTTTGTATAGTCATTAGAGCGCGAATTTACTTGTTTTGGCAATGGCATTTAATAAATCAAATTCAGCGTTAGTTTTTATTTTGAATCAATATATTCATGTTCCATTTGATAAACTCGTGCTTCTATGGATATTAATAATCGCATTATACTATCGCACAAATGACGCTGCTATCCGTTAATCATTAATGATATTTGCATCAGCTAGTAGTTGTAATTCGCAGCGCTTCTGGATTTGGTAATAAGAATTACCAAAGGCAAGTAGGTTTATCAATTGCAAATATTGGCTGAACGCAACTTTATTCTTATGCCAAAACCGATTGATCTATGCGTTTTAAGGTGTTAGAATGATGACTCTGTATTGGAAAACGCATCGTTGGTAGACCTCTACCTTAAGTAGACAGATGACCTCAAAACGGTCATAAATATGCTTGATCTGAGTTACACGATTTCGATATGGACACAATTATTTCCCTTGAAATAATGATTGATAGAGAGCCTCCATAGGCCGAAGAAACAAAGAATCTAATTTAATAGTAAAACCGTAAAATGGTTTATTATTTAAAAAGATAACAATACTATGAAAATAATTTCCTAGATATCTACGGACGTAAGCATAGTTTGTCGATGTCATGTTACATAAATAGATCTCTTAGGATTTGCAAATATCTGTACTAAATATTGCAATATATGCAAGATACAGAAGTAACAGTAGAATTATTTTGCTGTAATCCGCGTTCGTTGGTACAGAAGAAGAAGAACAAACGCGGATTACAGCAAAATAATTCCATTGTAACTTCTGTACTATAGAATTCCGCAAAGTAACGCCTGCTTCTATAAATAATTTGCAAGATTCATATGTGATCTGTGACGGTGAACATTTTATTGATAACTTTAATTAATCACCCGATTACATGACGCGATAAATGATTTAAATATTACATTTTATGATATGTTTTTAGATATGCTTATATTTTCCAGTAATTATATAGATAAGACTATACTCAAAACTAATGATTCGAGACGAGTTATCCTGTAAATATTTTCCAACAATTATTTTTATTAAATTTTACGCCGTGTGATATCTGGCTGAATATAATAGTACCACCCTCATTTCTTACCGAGGTTTCGTAAAAGGCTACTAAGATAAGCCGAACAGCCGTGTGGTATCCGGCTGAGTAGAATAGACCACCCTCTTTCTTACCGAGGAGTCGTTAAATACGACTAAGGTAAGTTGACGTCAGGCAAGCGGCCGGTCGTAAAATATGTAGCCAAATCATATGACAACATGTTTGTAACATGTTGTGCCGACCCCACTTAGAGTGGGATAAGGGCAGGAGGATGATGACATTTTTATTAAATTCAAAAAAAAATTAACATGAAATATCGTTAAGTAACCCAACCTATCGATGATCAGAGCTCTACACATACCATTTCGAACAATACTACCTTCTGTCTACGACCCTTGACCTATTGACTACCTGAGAGCCTCTCAAAACGTACAAGAGACTCATCTTACTAGACCCTTCAAAACAACTACAAGCATAATAAAGTTAACGTTGCAATTGGCAATAATATCATTACCATAGTTTAGCTAATGAAAACAACGTTTCCATAGTTGACTAATATAAAAAAATTGAATATGTCTATTATACATCTCATCAAAAATAATATGCACAATTTTTTACACGAACCTTTAATTTTGACAAAACTAAAATACATAAAATTCTGTGTTTTTGTTCAACAATATGCAATTATATACAAAGTAGATGTTTTCAAAAAAATTTGCTCTCTAAGTGTAAGCACTAAGGGCTTACGACATTTTTATGTACTTTAAGCGAAAGATCTCAAACTTTTAATAATGAATTATTTTGATTATAATAGACTGATTTGATAATTTAGCTTAAAATGCTGACATTCAGTATAAAGAACCTTCCCTTATTAGATTCACAATTTCATTGTCTTTAATATCTTTAAAATGAAAGTCAAAGTACTTCCACGATGAAGAGTTGAACTGATTCTTTATGTTTTTTTTTCATAATATATTTTTATTAATAATTTTTCTTTATTTGAAATATAATTCTATTTCGTATTTCAAATTTTCGTACAGCAAGAAAAAATATTTTATTAAAACTACAATAACTTCAATTATACTTGTTCATTACTATTATAGATATTCAGAGTATCAAGTTTCTGAATCTAGACTTTAATTGAATGGAGGTTACACGCTTTATCTGAGCTGCAAAGAAAGAACGACTTTAAGCTGCAAAGTTATAGTCATACGGTGTTCTCTGGGGAACCATATTCTATATTATGCTCTTTCTTAAGTTTTAATTACTTACATTTATCAAATGAACTATTGTTATAAAATAATAGGACACGACATATAAAAATCTTAACGGGGCCCCGATAGTAATATGTCAGCATATAACAAGCTCTTTCAAATCACAACTAGGGTTGCCACCATTTTATTAAAGGCGAGAATATTATAAGGACAGTATTTGCAGTGGCTAGTACAAATATTCATTCAGTAATCGAATAATTTCGTTTCACAAAAAAATACTTATGAATAAACTTTTCAAAATCACAAAGAAATCGAATATTGCATAAAGTAGCATCTCGTACGTTATTGCTTTCATAAAGTAAAGAGTAAAGTATTTTATTACTTTACTATAAAATACGGTCGGCAAATCCTATAATCACAACCCATGTTGCATTATATCATTGTTCTGTTAAGCACATGAATCGTCCAAAATAATAATTTTCTACGTATTATTACTTTAAATAATAAACATTATTATAAAATTAAAACTCATATATAACATTACTTTAATACTTAGAAATGTTAATATTTCCTTGTATTGAAACTTAAACATAAGAATATACAGGGTGACAGTTTATTGCATTTTATAAATAGTACCTGGGTGACCGAGCCTTGCTCAGTAATTTTTTAAAAGATAAATTAATGCAATTAAAAAAAAGAAATAAAGCGGGTGTTATGTGGAAATCGATCTCAGGTTTTGAACTTTTTGGTCCGCCCGTTAAAATTAGGCTATCGCAGCTTTCCATTTGGCAAAGACAAATATCATTGGCAATTAATACTACATTTGAGCGTTTTTTAATGAACGAAAACAGGTATAAAACTTTTTTTTTAATGAAACCTAGCTGGATCGATTTTTCCCCCAAAACCCCCTACATGAGATTAACTCATTGAAACATTTAAGATACGTGTATGCAATACGGACTGCTATTTCAGTAATATTATCAGTAAAAATACTTTGCACATGAGAGTCTTAATTACGGCATTTGCTTTTAAGAATATAAAGTTCCGCTCAGTTCTAAGATGCGCGAGTAAAACTATTGTTCCCTCCAGCCTGTGACCCACTTATACTAAGTAATATGTAGGCATGGGTGGACGCTTATGATAAAAATACTAAAGAATCTTTTGTTTTTATCACGTTCATTAATTTCCTTAGACGCTCAGTCAATACTTTATTAAATTTAATAAATTTCATTGCACAATCCATATTAGGAGTATAATTATAAATTAAGTTTGTCTGTTACGTTCCCACGGTTAATCCACTCCAGTAATATTGATTAAATTTGATACTATTGAAGCTTATCCACTGGGCTAACATATAGAAATACCTAATATAAAAATTGATGCAAATTAAATATTTCCTCAGGCAAGAACCCCATTCTTTATATAATTTCATGCCAGTTTTTTGTTGTTGCTTAAACGGAATGTAGCTTTAAAATCTCTTTACTAATACATATCGACGACAGAATAAGACTAACTAAATTTTATCCTTGTAAATAATAGGTTTATCTCATGTTATTTTCTGAAAAAAATATGTAGTCAGTATCCGCCGTGTGGTATCCGGCTGAATAGAATAGACCACCCTCATTTCTTACCGAGGTGTCGTCAAAGGTAACTAAGGTAAGTCGACCCGCCGTGTGGTAACCGGCTGAGTAGAATAGACCAACTAAGGTAAGTTGACCCACCGTGTGATATCCGGTTTAGTAGGATAGACCACCCTCTTTTTTATCGAGATGTCGTAAAATACGACGAAGGTAAGTTGACGTCAGGCCAGTCGTCAAAAAGCAGCTAAATCATGTGAGAGCATGTTTATAACATGTTGTGGGATAAGGGCAGAAGGATCATGTTGATGTAGGTATAAGTATGTACTATAAGTCATAAATATGTAAGAAACATTTTGTTAAATAAAGATTAAATGTGGCTTTCTCGTTCATACTTCCACGGGATATTGTTTATGAGGTCGTGGCAGTAAGACTTTCGGTTCTTTTTTAATTGTTTGGCTTGAGTCCAAACTTGTTAATTGGTCGCCTAAATTGTCTTTCAGAAATTACTATGATGCTTTCCATTTCCCGATTTAGTTAAACGTTAAAACAGATATCGAAGAAATTAAATTGAACTTAAAATTTCGAAATAGAACAAATAAATTAAATAATAATAAAATACACTTCAATCACTTTCCTTATTAAAGAAATGTACAACAAAATTTATGGAAACAACAATAATAATAATGTCAATTTAAATCCCCTGTTACCGTCGTTTAAACAAACAGTTATTTTATAATTGAAGTTTTTTTTTTTTTATATATATGGGACACTTACACACACGGTCGTCCGTCCCCAAAGTAAGTAACTTAATACTTGTGTTATGGTAGACAGAAGACTGGTGAATATATACTTATATATTTTTTAAATACATACTTAAATACAAATATACACCCAGGCTCAAAGACCAACAAATTCATTTATAGAAAATGTTTGCCCTCGGCGGGAATCGAACCCGCGACCCGTGGAGCTGAAGGCAGGGTCACTAGCCACTGCTCCAACGGGCCAGTCGAAAGTTAATATAGAAAATTAATTTTCTCCTTATACAATTTTTATAATCTTTGTTTTTTACATTGACTATGGTAAAGTCTTGTGGTATAGTTAACAAAACATTAAAATGGTTTATAAAGCTAACCTCCGAAATTCTAAAGCAACGGAAATTGAATTTGTCTAGTCAAATACAAATTTATTAACAATTTGTATAACTTACCCTTATCTTACGACAGGGGTTGTCTGGCCTAGATCGCTACTCTTTGATAAGATATCCCTTTACACTCCTTCTTATCCTTATTTCTTAAATATTATCTATATTTTTTGTCTTACTCAAGTACATTTAACGTTGGAAAGTTCCAATACCTAATACTTACATTTAGTTTTAAAAAAGCTTGTCTAAATGTATTCAGCCCGAGAGGTAAAGGCAGTAGAAATCTGGGGATATAAAATGCTAATTCTGCATGCCTGAATATATCCTTTATTCAATGATTTGCGTTGTAATATTTCCATGTATAAATTCATACAATATCTCGTAAAATAACGGTAGTAAATAAAATACGAAATATGGTATATATTTTATGTGATCTCGGCTTTGTAAATCATACAAATATTATAGTGAATTTGTAGAGGAATTTTACGAATAATAAACGCGTATATAAAATTCGATAATGTTCTGCATCATTAAAAGTAAGATTTTATCGTCTCAATATATCGTAATTATAACCGAAATTCAATTGAAATTCGTTAATGACATATCGTTTACGCCGTGTGGTATCCGGCTGAATAGAATAGTAACACTCTCATTTCTTACCGAGGTGTCGTAAAAGGTGACTAAGGTAAGTTGACCCACTGTGTGGTATCCGGTCAAGTAGAATAGACGTAACGTAGACGAAGTAGTATTGTAAAATTTCGACTAAGGTAAGTTGATGTCAGGAAGACGGCTGGTAGTAAAATACGTAGCCAAATTATGTGACAACATGTTTATAACATGTTGTGCCAACCCCACTTAGAGTGGGATAAGGACAGGAAGATAAATAATGAAATAACGTTTATGAGGCACATATATAAAATAAACTGGCCAATTTTTAGCTATAGTAAATTATGGAACCTTAATCTATAATTTCCATCAGATTTTTTTTTTATATATATGTGCATCATGTATTTATATATAACATTAAAAAACGATAAACTTTTTGTTTATCGAGAAGAAAGATACAAAGGTCTGGGGTGGAAAAGCCTCAAAAAATTGTATACCCAGCTGTAAATGTCAATACAAAGACTTTTAAATATTACAAGAAATCGAAACACTCAGTGCTTTTCTTTGTGTCTTATAACATAATTATCTTAAAATTTTAATTTTCAAACATAATTTTTTTCACTATCCACTCATTAAAAACATGTATGAATATTCAAAACGTGTATATTGAATATGGATTATGTATGGGATATATTGTATGTAATGTAAATCTTGTTAGTCCAACCACGCCACACCAATCAAGCTTGCTTAATTAAACCATATCTCTACGATACTCATACAATGGTATTCACCTTGTTAATGGCCTACTATATGCTACACATAATAACAGTAGCCATACCACATATCATAATAATTATTTAATTTAACCTTGCCTATACTTTTGTAATTTTATTCTTGATTGTATTATTAAGGTCGCCTAGAAGAGATCGCTGGCTTAACGATAAGGCCGCCATTTGTGCAATTTATTGAGGTTTTTTTTGTTTAATTAACTTGTCTTGTTTTATATATTTACATAGCATTATGTCCTATGGAATATTGCTATGGGGTAAATGCGCGGATAGTAAAAAAATTTTTGTTTTACAAAAAAGAGCTATACGTGGCATTTATAATTTAAGACCGCGTGATTCCCTGCGAGAGAAGTTTAAGGAAACAGGTATTCTTAGATTTGCTTCACAGTACATTTTAAGCAATTTAATTTTTGTACATAAAAATATAAAGAATTATAAAACGATAGGTGATGTATACAATAGACAAAGCAGGAACCGACATAAGCTTGCGGTTCCTGCTTTGCGCCTTGCAAAAGTGCGTAACTCGTTTGTGGGTTTTGGTATAAGATTCTATAATAAAATTCCGCAATCAATTTCAGCACTGCCATTACAGCAGTTTAAAAACACTGTTAAAAAGAGGCTGATACAGAAAGCCTACTATACTCTTGAGGATTATTTGGAAGATAAGAATGTGTGGATATAGCTCTCTTTGAACCTGTACAAGACAGTAACTACTTAATGTAAATAATATTAAGAATTATATTTTTTTAAAAGAGCAACCGCCGAGTTTCTTGCTGGCTCTTCTCGGTAGGAACAGCTTTCCGAACCAGCAGTAGAGTTGACGATTCAAAAGCACTTGTTTACAAGTTTATTTGAATAAAGAATATTTTGAATTTGAATTTGAATATAGGCTAACAAAAAATTGTTATATTTCTTTTATGTATTTGTGTGCAATTAGTATTTCTATTTCTAGTCTGTCACTAGGTTGAAGAATTGAGTGATAGATGAAAACGTCTTTAAGAAATTTTTATACTTGTACCATTTATGTGTGTTTAAATAGAAGATACCTCTGAAGGCAATACTTGTGCTCCTCGTTTAGCAAGATATGTAGAAGACTCGACTTATTTATTGGCTCCAGGGTTTTTACTATTGTCAAGAATTTTTTTCTTTCTGAAGCTTTAACAACACCTAATAAAAGTAACGTCCTGTTACTATACGACAGCTGGACATATGCCTCTTCTCTCAGTTTTTTCAGAGAAGATATATGCCCAGAATTCTCTAGAGATATGCAGGTTTCCTTACGATGTTTGCCTGCACGGAAAAGTGTGTAATAAAATGGAAGTATCAATTAGATACATTGTTTACCAGAAAAACTCATTGGTGCCTGCCCGAGGATTAAACTCATGACCCTCTCAATAGAGTTGGACGGTCTAGGTTTAACCTAGCAGCAGTAACTTTTAAAACTCAAACGTTAATTTTAAAATTTTAGGCCTTGTTTGTTTTTATATTTACGCCCTGTGGTATCCGGGTGAATAGAATAGACCACCCTTATTACTTACCGAGGTGTCGTAAAAGGCGACTAGGGTAAGTCAACCCGCCGTGTGGCATCCAGTTGAGAAAAATAGAGCACCCTCTTTCTTACCGAGGTGTCGTAAAATACGACTAAGGTAAGTTGACGTCAGGCAGGCGGTCAGTCGTAAAATACATTGCCAAATCATGTGACAACATGTTTGTAATATTTAGTGCCGACCCCACTTTAGAGTGGGATAAGGGCAGGAGGATGTCTGATTTTATATTTAACAATTTTCTGTTTTATCTAAACATTTCATTGTTGTGAACTTGTAAAGTACTTCCATTCATGGAAGATACTAACTAAAACATACAGAGGGTATGTTAATTTAAGGAAATCTTATTACAGAATTCCAACACGTGTAGAAGGCTAAAAGCTGGTACGAGGGATCCACGCCTACCCTAATGAACGTGATCAAAATTTATAACGCCTTTCACCTTACAGTCACTCTTTAATAAATAAATGAAATCTAAAATCCGCTTACATTGATGAATCTTTGAAGGCGTTAATTGAAGGGTTGAATTTAAAGAGGGTTTAATTGAGAAAAGGCTATAACAAAAAATCGGTATTCAATTTATAATTCGGCATAGGCCTCCTCTCTCCGTTTTTAAGAAAAGACCGACCATGTTGCGCCAATGCGGATTGATAAGTTACGCATAACCCGACAATTTTCTAAAGATATGCAGATGTCCTCACGATGTTTTCCCTGACCGAAAAGCTGCAAATATAAATTAGACAAATTTGTGTGCCTGACCGGGGTTTGAACTCATCGCTCTCGAGAAAATCTCACGATCTTATCGCTGGACTATAGCAACTTTAAAAAACTTGCTTTTTATTAACAAACGCAACTAGACACTATATTTACTTTGTTTATTTTCACTACCTATCAAGAAAATATTATTGTAGACATTTTATTAGTATTAGTATAATAAAATTAAGAACAAATACTGGACTCATAAAAAAGTATATATAAATAAAATGTTAGATTTATTTATATATTGATTAAAGATACAGTAATCTGAACTTCATTTAAATGATATCTAGTACGCAAATCCAATCTTTTTTGATTTATGAGATAAAGTAATATTGGCAAATAAAATTATTAATCATAGTTCGCTGTCTGATATAAAGTAATAAATATGGATTCCGTATTTTGTGTCGTTATGCTTATCGCTCCAAAGGAAAATACGGGCTTTTAGAAAATATTTATGAACACAATATTTGATTTTGAATCTCTTATATCACTATTGATAGTAGATAGATTCAGGAAAAACGCGCGTTCCTCGCTGAAAAAATTCCTAATTTATGAGCACGTTAATAGGCTTTAAGCTTTGAGTTTAACAACTTTCCAATAGTCATTTAAAAGTACGATGATTTTCAGTTTTTATTTTATTTTCATGTCTATTTAAATATTTTACTTTATATACAAAGTTTATTCACAGTTTGCAATATATCTCCTCTCAGGAGCATCAGGGTCAAGATGTCGAATTTATACTAAACATAACGTCGGTTATAACAATTCTACATCACGTGAGATGTGTGTATACCAAAATTTCTCTTGGGACGACCAAGTTTTCTCACAATGCTTTCCTTCACTGGCATAATAAAAGCTTTAATATTATATGTTTACCAGAAAGAAAAATAGGCTAAGTTTCAAACACAAAGATGTCTTGCACACAAAGTAAACTTTGGCTAAGTTGTTTGTAAAATGCATCAATAGCAAACAAATATTTTTGATCAAATACGTCCGATTATTTTTATTTATGCTTATAACATAAAAAAATATTTATGTAATAAAATAAATTTGATATATAAAAATAAATGTTTATCTGTATGTCCTAAATGGACTCCGAAACAGCTGGACCGATTTTAATGACATTTTTGAACAATCTTTAGAAATGACCCAGCGGATGATTCTCTAAAGTTTAGAGGCGGTCGGAGCATTTTTTTAATCTGTTGAATTCTGTTTTGAGAGAAATTTGAAACCAGACTGAGCCACAGCAACACGTGGCTAGAAAGCAAAATGAATTTGAGGGACAATTACACACACGGTCTTCCATCTCTAAATAAAGTGGATTAAAACATGTATAACACACCACCACATCCGCCGAATAAAGTTAAATGTTAATGCTATGTATATCCATAGAACATGTTACTTTATTCTACGGATGGGGCGATATAATTTTAAAACACACTCATCATCCTCTGGCCCTTATCCCACTCTAAGTGGGGTTGGCACAACATGTTATCACATGATTCGGACGGTAGGTATTTTACGACCGGCCGCCTACATGACATCATCTTATCTTAGTCGCCTTTACGACTAAGATAAGATGATGTCACTACACCTCGGTAAAAAATGAGGTTGGTATATTCTACTCAGCCGGATACCACACGGCGAGTTGACTTACCTTAGTCCCTTTTTTCGACACCTCGGTAAGGAAGAGGGTGGTCTATTTTAAACATACTAAAATACATAAATACACCCAGACTCGAAGGACCAACAAATATATTTAGAACATGTTGGAACTCAGCGGGAATCGAACTCGCAACCCACGTAGCTGAAGGCAGGATCTCTACCACCTTCGCCAACGGGCCAGCCATTAATTAAGACTAACTGTATATTTAATAGCACCTTAAGTTACGGAAATCTTATTAAGAAATTCCGACGTGTGTCACTACCTAAAAACCGGCACGGGGGTTCCACGTAGAGCCTAATGAACGTGCTTAAAATTTATAACACCTTTCACCTTTTAGTTAGTCTGCAAGAAATAAATTAAACCTCAAATACGCTTACAGTAATGGCCCCTAATATTTCCCTGTAAAAATTCGCCTACAAGCGAAATTCTCTCCGGTTTTTAGAGACCTCGAGAAAATGTTATTGTGCCTTTTTGGGAGTATAATAATTTTAAGGTTTTATCGTGAGCTTTACAAAAAATGTTATGATATATAATATTATAATAAAATAGTCTATTAAAAATAAGATCCATTCCTAAAGTTAATAAAATGTATGTATATCGCACGCCTAGTATTAAATCGACCCAATTCAAAAAAGTTTTGTGGCAAATTGCAATAAAACGTAGCGTACTGCCTACAAAACTCATAAGTTAAATAGACCCATAACTTAGAATAGCAAAAAACTCTAGCTATTTTAAATATAAAATAGCTAGAGTTTTTTTGCTATTGTATAATATCGCTAATAGATCGTGATGTGATGACATAGATGACAATGGATAAAGCATTACAATGCATCTAACTCAAACAAACCTTATTTTGAATTAGGTAACTTTCATATTAGTATTAAAGTACCTAAGCGTACGATATATTGTGGGTGTTATTCGTCAAAGCAGCAGACAAAAGGGAAAACTCAACAAAAAAAAAAACAAAAAACAAAAAGAACACTTAACGAATTGTTTATCGGGCTTTACTCAAAATTCCAAACAAATTTTAACCACCACTGCCTTAAGAATTGCTTGTAAGGTCTAGAAGAACAAAGTATTTTGATTTTGAGTTTTCTCTAATCTACTCATTATCCAAATTAAAAATAGTTGTAACACTCAGTGGTACAGACATTATATTGGCGATTGGTCGGAAATCTCATAATAAAACAAAATATAACATGGAATAAATTAATTTATTAATGAGTGATCACTTCTTTCCTAATATTATAAATATGAAGTAGTAAAATCTTATAAAATAAACTAAATTACGCCCCAAACATGACATGAAGTAGAGAGAACAGCGCGGTTAAAACAAATATTCCTGGGGCGTATATTGTGTGAGAACCGGAAACGCTTCTGATCCACCTAGTGTAATTAGATACCCTAGTGTAAACTTCCGGGAAAGTAGATCTTGTGCAACCATCAGATACAGAAAGGACACCAGTGAAAGTTCCAGCACATACCAAAGGATTGCCATCATCACCCTGTAAAATAATAGCCAATTATAAAATCAGTTTTATAAAACGGCGCGTAAAAATTTTACATTCCACATTATTGAAAATTATCTGCTATTTATCATCATAGACAAGCTACACCGGTTTGTCTGCCCTCACTAAAAATTATTGTAACACGATGTCTTAGTCACAATATATATAAAACCGCTATATACTATTAACCTAAACAGTCCTCAAAAATGGCAATTCTTGTAGAAAAAACCGTACAAAAACCCGTTTAACAATCTATTAAGAAAATCGATCACATACAGACAGAAAATTTTTAAGGACTTTGTTTTATAATAAGTATAGATAATAAAATTAAAATCAATCAATTTTGCAAATGCAACGTATTTTAGAATAAAAAACTGAAAGAAGAAAAAATGAGTTTTTAAATTAAATTCTACTCTCAATCATAATAAATACATTACTTATTTAAGATGTAAAAGATTATATTTAGTCCATGTAATATATATTCTATTATATATGGTATATATTAAAATTATCAATAATAAAAAGATTGAAAGTATTATCTCGATTTCTTTGCGTACCTTATTTATTGACACTTATTGTCAATATTCAATACAACAAGATTTCAGATATTTACTTTTACTTACCATACAATTTGAGGATAAAAGATCTAACGATACAGCGCACACCATTGATGGTAGAATGTTCTTAATACCGGGTACACTGTTGAATAGTGTCGTACACAAGTTTTGGTTATATATGTATTTGTTTGCAAACCTAAGCTGGTCACTGACCTGTAAAGTAAGGTAAAACATATGACAGTTATATAAAATGTATATTTTCTATGTACGGAATATTGATTTAAAAGTCGTTTCACATTGTTTAATTCTCTAACCTTTAATATTGGGCACAAAACTCAATATACGGTTTCACTGCATTTTAAAATCATTAGTTATTTCTGAGTCAAGCACTTTCTACCGTAAACTTCATTCATCTATCTGTAGATAGAGAATAAGCGATGATTCATCAGTATATCTTTTCCTACTAATATTATAAATGCGAAAGTTTGTGAGTATTGATGTATGTTTGTTACTCTTTCACGGTGATGAAATTTGGCACAATTATTCCTTATACACCGGAATAAAATTTAGACTATAGAAATCCTGTTAATTCTACAGGAATAGAATGACATTGAAAAGTGCCATCTATTATCAACCTATCACACGACAACAGTCCACACGCACGAAGTCGTGGGTAAAAGCTAGTTAAGAAATAATACTTTTAAAAAATGAATATTTAATTTGTTTTAAATTAGCCCTCTTAATTATGTCTTTATATGTTTATAAAGCGAAAAAATCTATATCTAGATATTTTGAAAATGTTTCCTACAATTTTCTCATAAAACAATATGCAATTATATAGAGGAATAGATCATAAAATATTTACCTCTTCAAATATATTAGTTCCTCCCCAACCAGCAATAGTGCATGTTGTAAAATCAGCTGGATTAAAGTTCGCATTCGGCAAGGCTATAGGAGTCGCAACGTTAGCAGGAAAGGCTGCTGACAACTGGAAAGATATAATAAAATTGATATGTCGATTTCCGTTACGTCGTGTGGTATCCGGCTGAATAGAATAGTACCACCCTCATTTCTTACTGAGGTGTCGTAAAATACGTTCGAGGTAAGTTGACGTCAGGCAGGCGGCTGGTCGTAAAAACGCAGCCAAATGTGACAGCATGTTTATAACATGTTGTGCAGACCCCACTTTAAGTGTGAAAAGGGCAGGAGGATTATGATGAAAAAAGTATTTCAAAATATCGAGAAATTGTTTTTAATTCATTATTTTGTGTCTTTTAATCTCACATCATACAAAGTAATATAAAAACAGTGAAATAGGATTTTAGTAAAAAAAATTGTGCATAAAATACGTAAAGTTTATTTTACATCGACCTTTTATTATATGTTACTGTGGATTTAATAGAACTTTGATTTTATCCGCATTGGATACACAGTAAGCGGCTTTGTCTACAAATCTCAGGCTTTATGGACATCAACTGAGTTAAGGTTAAATCTTCGATATCGATATCTCAAACCACCCGTAATAATACGGATACCGATTACAATCGATTAAAATAGTATATCATGTAAAAGATATATAACTAACTAATTCAATAAATAATGAAATAAAGTACGGCCAATAGAAGTAAAGTCGATTTTCGGATCAAACTGTGCTCTCTTTATTCAAACCTACCAGTTCATAATCTATACTAACATATAAAGCTGAAGAGCTTGTTTGCTTGATACTTGAATTTTTTGAAAGCTAAAATTAAAAGGTGAAAAGGTTGTTTGTTTGATAGTTTGAAAGCGCTAATCTCAGGAACTACTTATGTGATTTAAAAATTTTTTTGAGTGTAATATAGTCCATTAATCGAGGAAGGGTATATACCATCACGCTAAGATGAGTAAAAAAGCTTTCCTTGCGTACGCTAAGTAAACGGTGAAAGTTATTCAAAAATCATGTAGTACAAAATTCCCCTCTATAAGTTTTAAATAAAAGTGCGCGACAGCATATGTCTTTTAAGCTTGAACTTTTAACCATTTTTATGGTTACCAAAATACGGTAATATTACGGTTTTAATCTTTCCACTGGCGGAGCCGCTGGTATTTGCTAGTATAATATAAAGACAGAAAAAAAATCAACTGCAGTATATTTAAAACATATGTAAACTGTGATGGTATCAACGAGGATTACATTAATTCTTGTAATTTATCCTTATCTGTATCCAATATATCATTAGGTTTTATGATTATCATTATCAGTTGCAATACATCATTCGTGCCAAAATGAAGGGCACGAAATTTTCGATAAAATTTGTCTAATTATATAAAAAACCGATTCGCAACAATAATTAGTCCACCAGTATCATAATTGATACTTGTGTGAGAGACTATGAGTGAGAGACAACTGGTGGTATATATATAATTTAAATACGTACTTAAATAATAATAAATACTGGAGGCAGGCTCACTACCCGCTGAGCCAAAGGGCCAGTCAGTTATGAGATATAACTAAAGTATATACTCGTATAAATGTTATATTTTTATTAATATTAGAAATTTGAAAGAATGGCCGCACAAAAAGCCTTAAGGCTAAACGAACAGCAAAACTATAAAACAACATTTATTAAAAGATATACTCGTTGCGTGTTGCTAAATTGTATGTTGTTTTTATTGAAGGAACGATTAGATTTAGAACTATATTTAAATATGAATACTTACGAAAACAACAGCTACATTGTTAACAAAGGCCGGTGATCCAGTGTATTCAGGGTGGATTATAAAATTCGAAATGTTCCTGACCCGATCAGGCGTCGTATCGTTTGTAAGAAGGTTGGCACCGCCAAATATTCTATATTGAGAGGCAGGTTGGAGTACTGCCGTGCTGCAAAAAAATGTTACCTGAGTACATATTGTACCTCTTGCTTATATTAATGAATCAGTTTAACATACAAATAATTTTAGTTACTAAAATTAATTTTGTTCAGAGTTAAGTATTTAAATATATTGCGAAAACTGCAAAATTTAAAGCTTTCCTTGCGCTATGTAAACGCTGAAAGTTATTTAAAAATCTCTTATAATTAACTCATGATAACTACTTTTATGTTCAAATTTTCAATTGGGGAAAAAATGTACTTTACATTAATAACTAGATAGTATATTGTAGATTCTGCTGATGATGACTACGGAGGTGTCGTAAAAGGCAACTAAGGTAAGGTAACTCGCCGTGTGGTATCCGGCTGAGTAGAAAAGACCACCCTCTTTCAAACCGATGTGTCGCAAAAGGCGACTAAGTTAAGTTGACGTCAAGCAGGCGGCCGGTCGTAAAATATCTACTCAAATCATGTAACATGTTGTGCCCACCCTACTTAGAGTGTGATAAGGGCAGGAGAATGATAATGAATAGATTTTACCATATACGTTATGATACGGTCAGTTTTCTTCAAATTTTTGATATAAAGCTGCTAGTCAACTAATAAACTAATGTGTAATCTAGAGCAACTGTTAATGCGAGTGCAAAAGCCTTTGTAATACTTATTAATTTACTAAACTTTTTATCACTGAGAGCTAGACGCCATCATTAAAACGACCAGTAAAGTTCAAACTTACTCATTAACAATTTCAAAGAAACAGGTGGCTACTGTGACAACATGTGATGCCGTAAACAGTGCACCACCACATCTGTGCCCTCTTGTATTATTTTCGTGATCCGAACCCAGTAATTGTATGGATACCTGAAAGAAGTAATAATGTAGCCAGTGGCGTACTTAGAGGTCGCCCTTCCACAGGTTAGTCAATTGCTGCATTCCTGCCTACTCTGGTAGCCCCCCACCTTTTCCGAACTCGTCAGAAACAACTGTGCTAAGTGTGAGTTTTTTTAACCTACTCGATCAGGTTAACGTTCCATTTGTATGAAGCTGAAACAGCGACATCTAGTGACCACTGTTCCATGTTAGCAGTGACATTCAGATATGTCACGGAGATTGCATCTACTTTGTTACATATTTAAGTCGTAAAATAAAACTCAATACTTACCACATATGGGAACTGTCCTTCAGTTGCCAATCGTCCATCTAAGAGTCTGTTACTCGTTCCTTCGGCAACATCCTCAAAATCGGATCCATCTAAAAAGAATAAGAATTATTAATTTATTTTTAATATTTTGACAATTACAATTTTAAATTAAATTGAATTAGTTTATATACACTTTAGACGATTGCAATAAACCGCGGTACGCTATAACATATAAGTGTGGTAAAATGAAAAGTCTCTGTCTAAAAATATGTACAAAAATTAAAAATATGTAAAATAAATCAATTTAATAAATAGGCACTGCGATCCATTATTCTGATCTTGATATTTGGCTGCGCAGAAAAGCTTGTGGAATGTATTCAAATAACTATACAAAATCATACGACAACTATAACTAACAAAAAGGATTAACACAAAGCGAAAAGCGGTTTAACAGCCTTCAATTAAAGTTTCTAAAAATATTATTTCTATTGATAATTTACATTTTTTTTAGAATTATGTTAAATTCTGTAGACAAAATTTATTTGAATTATTTAAAACTATATAATAAAGGCAAAGCCTCGGGCAAATGCTAATGATATGATGTAGCCGTGAACCTACATTCGACTTAAAAGCCACGTCACGAGTTCCGACAAAAGGGTTGTTTTAGTCACGTATGTGTCAAAAGTGTCGTTTATGATGATGCTTTTTGCATGTTTCTCTTAAGGGCAGACATTATACGTCTAGACATAACATGGTAACTTTGAAGCACAACATTTCATGAAAATATTTTATTCTTTGTACAATTTCTAAATTCTTATACAGTTTTAAAATTCATATTATTTACTATACAGTATTTTAATACAATAAATAATAATAAAAGACAATAATTGTGCTTTATACTCGTATGTTGAATGTAAGATATTAATTATTTGGTTTGGGAAATCCTTAAAATTCTATCACAAACACATTTTCTAAAATTGTTGATTTATAAAATATAACATTTCAATACTATAACATTACAACAACAACGAAGATTAAATTATTTGACAGTGTTATTAATAGCATTCATTAGCCTAATTTGAAATTGAGCTTTCATGTGTTGTTGTAAAAGCTGTTAGAGCCTTTAGGCCCTTTCCAGCAATAATAATATAATACTAATATAATTACTATTTCTAAGGGTTTTTTTTTAATTTAAACTATCTTAGTGGTATTTATAGTTAATTAATGTATAGAAAGCGGCTATACTCACGTCTGATTCCAGAGAATTATCGTGTTTCTAACAGGTTATAGCGGTTCTAACGGGTTATTGCGGTTCTAACGGGTTAACAAGGTTCGAACGGGTTATCTGAGTTCCCACCGCGATAACACCGCTACAACTATTCCGGCTAACCCGATAGAATAAGACGTGAATGTAGCCGGTTTCTATAGATGAACTTTATTTCAATGATTTAAATAGTTTGAAAATCTATTCATATAATTATAATGCATTAAAATGTATATTAAAATGTAACTCGTTTTTTTTAAATATTAATTACTAAATAATTATCTTTAAGTGCACCCTACTAGTTACTCAATCATTATTTTATATCGATAAAACAATTTTTTAATAAATATTTTTTTAATAAATTGAAAATACGTTGTTGAGCTCATTACTTAAATACATGATTTCGAATAAAGCAGCTTTTATCGTAATTAGAGACTTGTCCGCATACTTTTTATATCGTACGTTTAATCCATTATGGTTATATTCCATTCATATTTTTAATATTTTGTTTAACTGTTTTTATATGCGTAATAGGTTATTTATATGAATAATTTTGATTCAGATAAATTACCAGAACGCTATTTATAAAAATTTCATATATTTTCATATATTCTAATTTACTTTGTGTTTTCAAGGAGAGAGTAATTAATTTAATTTCTGAAAGTAATTGTAGGGGTTTTATATTTTTTCTATGTTAAATTATAATTAAAAAATGTATTTTTATTTACACAAGTTTAATTTTCATCATTAATTTTTTTTTCAATATTTTCTACATCATCAAAAACCTCTCTCACATGTGTCCCATATTTTCATATTGAAACACAATCCCTTAGAATGTATATTTCTTCGGTTATTTATCTATGACTATTTCTTACGTAATTTTATATAAAGTTTTTTAACGTTATATAAAGTTGATGCTAACAAATTTTCAACTAAGATTTTTAATATTTAAAATATTTAATCTAGTAATTATATCTCTGAATTTTGGAAATGGCTACAACAATTTTCATGAAATTCAGCATGTAGAGGGTTTTGGAGTGTAATAACGATCTAGCTAAGTTTTACTTCAAAAAAATTGTTTTATCCATGTTTTCGGGCACTACAAAAATGCTTAAATATTAAATAGAAAGTAAATGAAATTTTAGCTGCCATTTGTAAAGTTGTGATAGCTCAATGGTAAACGGGCGGACTAAAGAAGTAAAAAATATCCGGGATCTATCCGCTGTTATTACCAACCTTTATTTGCTTTTTCTGTTATTATTGTTTTAATAATTAAAAAAAAATTACTGAGTCTCGTTCGAGTGAGACTCGTTCACCTAGGAACTAGGGTATTGATTCGTTAAAAATGGTTCATTTAGAGACAGTACGATATTAATAGAACGTTTGTGAATACAATTTTCTTTGAAACTGGGAGACATTTAATAAAGTCTAGAACATTACTGGAAATACGATGTATATTACAATTTTGCACTTTGATTCAAAAAAGGTCAAATTATGAAAAAAAATATATACGTACAACATAGAGTCAATCCTGCCAAGAATAAGAAAATTACACTTTTGGTTTCCATACTTTAATTATAAATTAAAAATATCACTGGCTATGCGTAACAGAATCACGACGAAATAACTTATCGCACCCTTTGGGTTTAGTTTTATATTTGGCGATCAGGTATTAACAATCTTATCAATTTTTTTATCTTTTAGTCACTGATTATTTCACATACTAAACAAGTAGTGGGCATAGATTGGATCATAAATTTTTTAAACTAAATTATGACGCACGGGGTCATATTATAAGTGATTCATATATTTAGAATAAATATTGTGAAATTTTTTAAATGTATTTGGCGAAATACAAAACAAAATAGTTAAATATTTCACTACGCCGATCAGAAGTGGGATTACCTACTTTGATGTCGGATGTATTCTTCATCTTACGTGACAATATCAAGCTCTACAAGCATTTTGCAAATCATGTTCTTTATATTTGAATACATAGTAGCCGCAAACTTAAAATAAGAAATAAAACAACTCTAAAATAATAAGACGACTCAAGAACGAAGTTTGTGCTTAACTGTGTTGTACTTGAAATAATATATTGATATCTTCAATATAACGAGTAAAGGACTCAAAGAAGATTCTTTAGTTTTAATATTTCTTTTCAGTTCTACGACTAAAAGCACAAATAGGTAATATTATAAATTATACTGCAGGATACTTAAAATTATCTTCGAGAAGTCTTTTTGTTCTATTTATTTGTTCATTAAAGAAACTTATCCCCTTGGGATATTATCCCTTGTTAATCTGGTATTATTAGAAATAAGTAACAGAAAATATAATGTGCGATTCGTGGATTACAGATTATGTTTTCACATAATAAATTGCTTTGAAGTTATTCATCTAAATTTTACCCTTGAAATCATAATGTATGTATATAATTCTTATCAGCGTGTCTGTCACTGAATACATTCATTTACCTGAAATAATTTGTTATTCAAATTAAACCAGCTTGTCTCATGAATTTCAAGGAATATTCATTAAACATATTAATTGTAGGCTGTATTCAGTACACATTAAGCGCATAAAATTTCAATAAGTAATATTACGTACGAGGATTATAATTATACTGCTACTTAGATATCTTGATTTATAAAAAAATATATTTTTATTATAAAGCTTATGTAGCAATGGACTGTTAGTATCCTACAGGTGGGCATAGCCTCCTCTTTCCTTTTTTATTTGGAGAGAATGGTTGGAGCTAAGACCTACAACGCTGCTCTAATGCGGATTGGTAGGTTTCATATATCCCCAGAAATTCCTATATTTATGCATGTTTCCGCACGATGTATTTCTTCACCGAAAAGCGGGTGATAAATTGCTAATTATTCTTTATTTAAATAAATTTGTAAATAAGTGCTTTAGAATCCTCAGCTCTACTGCTGGTTCGGAAAGCTGTTCCTACCGAGAAGAGCTAGCAAGAAACTCGGCGGTTGCTCTTTTAAAAATATAATCCTTAATACTATTTACATTCGTTACAGTCTTGTACAGGTTCAAAGAGATCCATATCCACACATTCTTTTTTACTAAGTAATCTTCAAGAGTATTGTAGGCTTTCTGTATCAGCCTTTTTGTAAGAGTGTTTTTAAACTGCTGTAATGGCCAAGCTAAAATTGATTGCGAAATTTTATTATATCTTATATCCAAACCGACTTACGCACAAACGACTTACGTACTTTTGCAAGGCGCAAAGCAGGAGCCGCAAGTTTATGTCAGTTCATGCTTTGTCTATTATATACTATTTTATTTATATACAATTGTGTGCTATATGACATTTACTCTTAACTTGACTTCAAAATAAGGGATTGATAAACCGAACCTCCGTATCGGAATTTCACCTCAAAAATACACTAAAACATCCAATGCACGTTTCACATTGCCATCGAAAGAGGAACTCCACACAAAATGGCAACGCGTAGAAATTGCTTTGCGATCACTACTGTAAAAATTTTCCATGCACCAGATGATCGTTAAATATTTCTTTTACTACTTATATGTAGTGATTTCGTAATAAAAATATATTAATGTATAATAATATATCTATGTCTATTTAGTATTTAAGAAATAATAAATTTAACAGTAGCGCTAAATGGGACTTTCAGATGAAACTCCAAAAATACTGAGTTTGCGGATGGAATGGATGGATGAAATGTTTGACCTAGAAAGCCAAAATATGCTAATGCGTTTTAGTGAAGAATTCTACAACATCAAAACTCCGTGTTAATATGCATTACTAAATAATAAATCCGGAATCTATTAGCTAGTGTAGTAGTTTTTGTAACTATAGGCTTTTGTTATTTTAGTTTTTCAATAAATAATTTTTCGTTTCTTCCTCCTTCAATTTAATTCTTTTGCTAATCAAATCAAAATAACCATTATTCCAGTAAGCTGTGGTGGAAGCGGTGAAGGTTTGTGCGTGTATTTTTATGAATCTTGCATGTATCATGTATGATAACAGATTGTCCACTTAGCATTATATATACATATATACATTTTATTTAACTTCATCGCGGATTATAACAAATTTATTTTATTATTACTTTTGTATTATGGATCTCCGCAAAGTAATGCCTTATTCTAATAATTAACCTTAAAAAGCTGCAATATTAGTCGTGGTACGTGATTTTACCAATATGACAGCTAATATTTCAATTCCTTGCCTATTTAACTTGCCTTGTGAAATAATTTAGAAATAGAAGTATATATTCGTTATCTACTGTAATCAAATGCTGAAATAATTTATCTCTTCACTTTGTCACGTTTATGAGAATGGATGTATGTTTGTTACTATTTGATGGCGAATCCGCTGAACCAATATCGATGAAAGTTATGCCTCATACACCAGGTAACATACAGAAATCCTGTTAATTCTATAGGAATAGGCTGAAATTGAAAACCGCCACCTATTATCACTCTATCACGGTACAATAGTCCACGCAAACGAAGTTGCGGGTAAAAGCTAGTGCATATAACATACATGTACTCAGAAAAATCATTATTTTATTAATGTTGCCATTTCTAGCTTACGTAGTGTCTAAAATAGGGAATTACTTTAATTTCATTCAATACCTCGTTACAGAATATAAAGTTGTTACAAAGCAATTTATTCCAAAAACAATTGCGCATAATTTTATTCTCGTTACCTTTCAGATGAAGAATGTTCTTTGTGATGGGGACACAGGAGAATTTAATGTTAATACGAGTACGCTACGAAACATTTTACATGAAAATGAGTTGCTTTGCCCTATAGTATTCAACAATATTAAAGGCGTTATTGCATATTACACATTTTTCACAATATAGTTCGTTATTTTTTTATTTACAATGAAAAATATACTACATAAAACGTATGTTTTTCGTTGTAAATTATATATTATATTTTATTAAATTTACACGGTAGTACTATATAACTCATGCCCACATCGAATAGTCACAAGAATGCTAGCAGCGATACCACGTTGAATCGCTAAGCTGATTTTTTGTGCAAAATAGGAGTCAGCCCTCTTGTTCCCTGAAAAGATAATTAACCGGGTTGATATTTGAAAGATATTTAGTGGGTCTAAAACTATATTAAAGAAAGTAGACATATGAGTTCTAGTGTATAGAAACATTGTACAAACTAATCCAGTGTATTTCAGGCCTTATTTCACATGAGAGATCAAAGTATTTAGACCATATCCCTAACACGTTGTTCCAATGCTGATTGGTAAATTACAAATATTACAAGATTTTTCCAGAAATTAAAGGTTTCTCCACAATATATTTCTTCACCATAAAGCGCTGGTAAACCGATTCAACAATGGAAGACCACTTTTAGACAAAGATCGTTACAAGGTCTACTCTAATACCATACGATTCCAAAACTCATTGATTCGTGCTATGTGCCCCACGCAGATTTATTCGTTATATATATGTTCGAAGACATGTCCAAGCGTAATCCGCTTCATCGCCCGCTGAGCGGTTATGACCCTCCTTATTTAGGCCTTAGTAGTAAAGGAGTTTCTTGACCATAAACCATCACTATTTTACTGTCAAAAAATTTGATAAAAATTATCAAATGTACAAAACATCTACATAGACATAAACGTGATTAAATCCTTTTAGAATTAGCGTTATCATTGCAATTGATAAATACTGTTATTCAAATTGAAATAAGTCAACGTCGTTAATCATTAAAATAATCAATTGTTAATCCCACATTATCGTTAAGATGTACATAATTATATTACAAACACTGTATGCAATAAATGCTTAAATCGTTCCTATAATTTTTTAAATTCCAGCTGTGTAAAGTTATTTATATGCACATTGCAGCAAGTTACTTTAATTTATCTCTTTTTGAGTTCTCGGTGCAAGCTTTCTGTTTAGATAATTTATAGAATTAGGCGTTACTTTGCGGAGGTCCATAATACAAAAGTAATGAGAATATTATTTGCTATAATCCGCGATAAAAGAAAATATATGTAATGCTAAATGTAGAGTGTACTATTCGTTCTCATACCTGATACATACAGAATTTCTAAGAACTCATGCACTACCCGACACCGATAACACAACAATACACAAGCACTGTACACATTCACCACCACAATCTCAACAATTGTTTCGCCCCGAAACCGAAGCTTTATGAAGTTTTATGACTCCTCGGTAAGAAAGAGGCTAGTCTATTCTATTCAATCGGATACCACACGGTGAGTCAACTCACCTTACTCATCTTTAACGACACCTCGGTAAGAAATGAGGGTGGTCTATTCTATTCAGCCGGATTCCACAGAATATTTTAAGTATAGACGTCAATATTAGGCTTATGTAAGTGGAATTTTTTAAATAGACATTAATCAATAATGTACGTAATGTACTGACAGGACTATTGCGTTTGGTGACTTATACTATATCTTTGATACTGTGTGTCAATGAATTACTTTATTTTACATTTGATAACAAGGTTTAAAATCATTTCAATAATTCTTATAGGAACACGAATGTATGTTATTCTTTCAAAATAAAAGCTTAAAGAATAAGTTTCGTAATTAATAAATTTGATTATGACCGCCATGTAGTATCGGGCTGAGTAGAATAGACCACCCTCATTTCTTACCGAGGTGTTGTAAAAGGCGACTAAGGTAAGTTCATCCGCCGTGTGGTGTCCGTTTGAGTAGAATAGACCAGCCTCTTTATTACCGAGGCGTCATAAAAGGCGAATAAGGTAAGTTGACGTCAGGCAAACGGCCGTAAAATACGTAGCCATATCATGTGACATGTTTATAACATATTGTGCCGACCACACTTAGACTGAGATAAGGGCAAATGGATGATAAAAAAAAGACGCAATATATCAAGTTTAAAATGTGGATACTTAAATAATATTACATTATTAATCTAAACAGAAAGCTTGCACCGAGAACTCAAAAAGAGATAAATTAATGTAACTTAGTGGTGCATATAAATAACTTAACACGAGACTAAATTAATTTAAAAAATAATAGGCACTATTTGAGCATTTATTGCATACAGTGGTATCCAGCTGAGTAAAATAGATCAACGCATTTCTTATCAAGGTGTCGTAAAAGACAATTAAGGTAAGTTTACGTCAGGCAGGCAGCCGGTCGTGAAATACCCAGCCAAATCATGTTACAACATGTGCATAACATATATGCCGACCCCACTTAAAGTGGGATAAGGGCCGGAGAAGGAAGATAATGTTTGATTTTGATTTACAGTGTTTCATTTCATGTACCCTACGGCAAAACGTCACGACAAACAATCTTATAACAAAGTAAAAAAAATACAAATTAATAAGCAGATAAAGTTCAGAAAAGTCGACTAATTAATGATATCGTTGTTGAGCTAGCAAACTAATATCTTAGATATTATAAAATAAACTGTTTGTTGATAAGATAAATATACCTTTTTATATCTTAAGACAATTTCAAGAAAATATTAAATTTACTGATAGTTTACTGTTGTTATCTTTTAAAGTCTCATTAACTAATATTTTGTTGTGCTAATGTTTAGCTAACAACGATATTTTACTACCTATGTATCTATCATAGGTAGTAACATATCTTTTGTTATAAGTCGTTTATAAAGTTCACGCACTCGAAATCACGCTAATAAGTAAAATAATATATATATTTTTAAGTAATTAATAATACAATAATATATGGGACACTTACACACGCGGTCTCATTCTCTAAGTGAGTAACTTAATACTTGTGTTATGGGTGACAGACAACTGGTAAATATAAACATCACTACATATTATAAAACAAAGTCCATATTTCCGTATGTACGCATAAAACTTTAAAACTACGCAACCGATTTTGATGCGGTTTTTTTTAATAGATAGAGTGATTCCAGAGGAAGGTTTGTACGTATAATAAAATTCAATACGGAGTAGAGAAATACTGTAATTTTTGAGGTTTCTGTAAATAATTACATTTTTTTCCGCTTACATTGCAAACGCAGGCTAAACCCTACGAGATTTATCAAAATGATGTACTAAGTATTTGTACACCTTAAAAAGGTCTACAGAAAAGTCCGCGATGGTATATATCTATCTCTTATGGATAACCCACAATAGCAGTTTTTTTCATTTACTTTTTACGAAAAATGATGCCTTATGTTCAAAGCAATTTTTATACAATACAGCATTAATCCTTATCCAATTGAGTACCTTAAATAAATACCTATAGCACTTCGAATCTTTTAGAGTTTGTTTAAAGACATTCTGTAATTAATTGTAAAAATAAAATACATAGGTAAAATGTAAAAGTAAATAAGTAAAAATGTACTATATGAGTTTAGATATTCCAAAGATAGCATTAAATCGTCTTGGTATAGGGAGAGGAAATTGTTTTTCTCCAAATTTAACGCTTGCGGGCCATGGGCAGTAATGAATAAATCAAAACTACTGGATCGATTTTAATCATTTTTTTACACTGACTGACATGGGATATATATTTTATACCTGTGCGAAGCAGGGGCAGGCCGCTAGTACTCGTATATAGTTTTAAATATATACTTAAATACAAATATATTCCCAGGCTCGAAGAACCAACAATATTTTTATATCTATCGATCTATAAACATGGGTTTATCGACTATCGATAAACCATGTTGCAGATAAAATAAAGCCGGATGTCCGGCTTTTTGGATCATGTGTGTTAATGTATATATAATATAATAGCAGACCTACTAAACACGTTGAAACAAATGACTTCATCTCCGCGGGTCTCAGCTTCCCAACGAGGGCAAACATTTTCTAATTACAATATTTTTGCTTCTTTGATTCTGTATGTATTTAAGTTTTAAAAATATGCATACACCCATAACACAAGTATTAAGTTACTTACTTTAGTGACGGACATCCGAGATTCGGTATCGAGACATTGTAACGTCAACCTCTTGTAACATTAAGTGCCTTTGTTGCCTGAGCACTATTCTCTAGAGATATGCAAGTTTTCTTACGACGTTTTCCTACACCGAAAAGTATGTAATTAATTTACAAAATCAATTATAGACACAAGTTTTAACAGAAAAACTCATTGATGCTTACATAGGGTTCGAACCTGTAACCCCCTTAAAAGTATAGCACGGTCTCAGCTTTTGTTAACTAAGCTAATTAAACGTTAATACAAATTTTCAGTAATTGAACAATGTAAGTAAAATTTTTTTACTGTCAATTATTACATTAAAAGCTTTATATTACAAATAACCATTAGCTTTGCGCATTTAAGCTGCTTTTCTCATAATCGTCCGTTATACACGTTTTGATAGTAAATAGTATGCCATGCTCAGTGAAGCCCAAAGATCAGCGATGCCGAGATAATATAACCTTTCCGCTTTAATAAGTCGGGCGTTCACTAGGGACTTATCTAGTCACTATATATTAATATATTTCCTGAATTTACATGAAATAATAATATGAATTCCTACTTCTATTACAAATTAATGTTGTTAACAAATTAAAAGCAAGACGTCCAATTATATTAACCGCAGATAATGTTTTTATTTAGGCAACAGCTACTTTGTAAAACAAAACATTTTTAAAATATTTATATTATATTTTCCCCAAAAAAACTTAATTTTGTTCTATAATTAGATAATGATTAATTTCATAATGTTCTGATTTTGATCAATAATGTAATTATAAAAAATATTATTTTCCTATACCAGTTTGATGATTTTAAAAAATATAGGAAAGTTCATATCAATAAAATTTAATTTGTTAGACTTTACAAATTTAATAAAACGTTAAAACTTTTAGGCGTTAAAACTTTTTAATATTTTTAAATTTACAAATTAACCTACAGTCTTCTGCGAAGCCGAAATTGTTTTCAGATTCTAGCATTTTTCATCATTTATATATTCTACCTACCAAATAATCTTATAAAAACTTTAAGGCTGTTGGTGAATTCTATGTCTTCATTATTTGGTTTAAGATAATTATTTCTCAAATAGATGAATTTTATTAAGAGTACTCATATTATATTACGGTGAACTTTCAATACGATGGCAGTAGCCCCAAAGCAATGAAATCAATAGAATGGTGTCCCGCGGTAGAGTAAGCAGAACGACATTGTTAAGCTTTAGCCGCTTACAGTATCCAGAATAAATAAAATATTAAAAAAAATTATTGAACCCAAACATTTTAGGTAGGTACAAAGTATGTATATAAATACCAAGTATATATATAAGTAGATAGAGCAATATTTATAAATTCATAGTTTCATACCGATCGCGTATCTGTTATCTCATCGAACATAACGGTATAAAGTAAAACCTTTTACGGGAAATTCCACTTAGGATATTCTTTATCTAAGTCCGTAGTACGCTTTATATTAATCCGAAATAGCTTTCTTTATTTATCAATAAAAATTAAATAACTGTTGTGTTCCGTAATAAGACTAATATTTAATATTTATCTCACACTAGACAGTTGTATGTTCATAGTTAAATCCTAATTTAAATTTCTGCTACAAAATGTAAGCCACCATAGTTCGCTACAACAACAAAATAATTTAAACAGGGTTATTCATTTATTATGCATATGTTTCATGTAATACTTATGCGTTCAAAAATGTACGAAGCCGCAACTCTAAAACATAATTAGTCAAACTAAGCAAATACAGAGGTAATTCGCGTTGTCAAATAATTACATAGGTACTTAATTTATTCATTCTAGCTCAAACAAGTACTTTATCATACAAGGATTTATTTTATCTCATATAATACCTAGGATAATTTGTCACAAATACCATGCCATTATTAGGAAAACTATTGTTGATGTATAGAAACCGGCTATACTCACGTCTTTTCACGTTTCTATACACAAACTAGGAAAACCGTTATTAGATCCGTTGTTAAATTGTTGTGACAAATTTAACGGATGCGGCGTCACAGAGGCTGTAAATAATCTATATAATTAAAGACATAGTTATAACTCTCCAGAACTACGCCGCCCTACATGGAATTAGCAACTTTGTGATATAGTAAAACGGGTCATTATATTAAGGGGGATATAAAAGATAAATTAACTGAACACAGTTCATACTCCCACTTTCTCAGTAGTTACTTTTATACGGGTTTCACTGGGTTTTATCGTACATTATCATGATATGCGCCTCGTGAGTGTCAGCTTGCCGCAGTATAAAAATGATGACGAAAAATTCTGGAATGATAACCCAAATTTTTATACTCTTCATTAAAACTGTACATTATTTTGTATTTTTCCAGCAAAGTTGAGTGTGTTGACCTTTAAATAAATGAACAAAAAATATGTGGGATATTTTATTTAAAGGTACGCACAAAATTCGTAAAAAGTATTTTTAGTAATTTTATCTTCTATTTAGTAATTATTCTAGTGTTATCGGCACAAAATGTTAAAAACATGTTGTCACATGATTTGGCTACGTTTTTACGTTCCAAAAATACACAAGAGAAATACTTTGCAACTTTATCATGAAATATTTCTAACTTATTCTACTATTAACTGTAGAAACTTAGGACGATAAACAAGAAGGTTGATTTATTGAACGTTATTTATTATTCAGGTCACTCGCACCCGCATCCTGTCAAGCAAAAGTTTTATAATAGAATGCGAGAAATGGCCATAAAGACGCGTAAGAACTCAGGGGAACTGTTTAAAAAGTTTCCTCACTGCGTCCTTTTGAATCTATAATGCCAGCAAATTCTAGCATAAACAACCCTTATAAAATATATTTATAACTTATAATTACATAATATAATATCAATTTATATAATATCAATTTAACATCAAAAAGATAGGAAACAAAAATCTGTGGGTGCGAATAGAATCCTGGAGAAATGCGATTTCTTAAAATATTAGCCCGGCTCTAAAAACTAAATGATGAAAAGCTTCAACCTTTTCTTCTAGTCACAAGATAAGCGCTGTTGTATATTATCATTCTCATGCCCTTATCCTACACTAAATGTGGTCGGCACAACATGTTTTACACGTGTTACTTATTTTGGCTAGTTTATACGAGCGGCCGCCTGCCTGACGTTTACGTACCTTACTCGCCTTTTACGACACCTCGGTAAGAAATGAGGATGGTCTATTCTACTTAGCCGGATACCACACGGCAGTATTTTAGTTTCTTAGACTATATAAATATTTACTATTCACACAACGTCATAAAGGCTAAGCCTACTAAATCCTTTCATAAATAAAAGACATATAGTCTTTCATTTAGTCGGAAAAATATGTAAGTATATTTTTATCTATACTAATATTATAAAGAGGAAAAGTTTATATGTATGTTTGTAATTTTTTCAGACAAAAACTACTGGACCGATTTCCCAAATTCTTACACATTGGAAAGCTGAATCTTTACTGAGCAACAAAGACTATATTACATTTTTAAAAAAAGAGGGATCCGTTATAAAAATGGAATAAGGTGTAAAAAAATAAAAATTACGCGGGTGAAACCGTGGGATATTACTAGTCAATAATATAGTATGTCAAACATAATAAATCCCTGGAACTTAATATTATAAGTTTCTCGTAATTACAAGGTCTTATAGTAATTTCACAAAATCCTTGAGCCAATATGTGATTGTAGCGAACAAATTGACAAATAAAAAGTGGACCACCCTAAGAGCAGCTTATCCCCGGCCGAATATCTCCTCCGACTTGAAGGATAAGAATGAACATTATTCTGCTCAAAGATAAAGGGCTCATGTTAACCTTATAACGTAATTACTTAATTAAGTTACATCTATGTACCTAGTTATTGAATTAAATTGAGATCAGACTATTTTACGCGACGTGACGTGAAAAAGGGTAGTTAATATAATTTGTAATTAATAACGATTTTTAAAAAAACGGATTAAAGTGTTTCGAAAATACGCCGTGTGGTATTCGGTTGAGTAGAATAGTACACCCTCATTTCTTAACGAGGTCTCGTAAACGGCTATTATAGTAAGTTGACGTCAGGCAGGCCGCCGGTCCTAAAATATGAATATGTAAGAACATGTTTGAAACACGTCCAAATCCCATTAAGAGTGGGATAAGACAGGAGGATGATGATACATGAGAGTGGTCTACACTACTCAGATGGATACCACATAGTGCAAGGTTATCTTCACCATTACACACAGATTCTATGCTATTCTATTAAGGTAAAAGAGTACGGGGCTGACATGTACTGTTACTATAAAAGCCCTGTAAAAATAAAGATAGGAATAATAAAAAATCTAAATTTCTTTAAAGTAAAATTATTAGTACACTCTCAACTCATCAACATTTAAAAACTAGTGTAACTTAAATAGCAATCGGGCAATATCACATATTCATAGTTAGATCGATGTTAGCACGCATGATAATATAAAAATTACGTTCTAAATTTAAAAACCAAGTAAATATTGTTTTGACAAAAAAAATTTCGTTCACAGTATAAACAAACTTTTCATAAATCAGTGGGCGAATTAATCTGCTATGAAAAATAATTCTACCAATTGAAAATCATTTCATTATATACGTCTCATTGGTCAAAGAGATAAAATTTCCATTTACAAATTGCTGATTAATCTCTGATAAATAATATAAAATTGGGCTTAACCTTAAAAAAAATTGGTCTGAAAAATTAAGCGTGAAAATTCGTTGAAAAAAAATTGTTTTATTGAGTTATGAGTAAGGATAGAACATAGATGTTCATTTATGAAAGATCCAATATTCAGTAGTAGTAATGGTGACAGATATTTTCTGTTAACGGTTTTAACAATGAGATAAAGCATTTTTTTTATATGAATACATGGAACATTTACGCACATGGTTGTCTTTATCCAAAGTAACTTAACACCGATTAAGATACAAATTAATACCTTATTAAATATATGGGACACTTATACACACGGTCGTCCGTCCCCAAAGTAAATAACTTAATACTTGTGTTATAGGTGACAGACAACTGGTAAATATATATTTAAATATAAATAAACACCCAGGCTCGAATAACCAACAAATTGTTGTAAGAAAATGTTAGCTATCGGCGGGAATCGAATCCACGATCCTCGGAGCTGAAGGCTGGATCACTGACAACTGCGCCAACGGCCAAGTCATATTACTTTTACATAAATACATAATAAGTCAGTCTCGAACCCCAAAAAATTGTTTTAGCCGTGTCCCAAGATAGTATTCACAAGTAATGTATCAAATACATATCTTTACTCACATGAGTGTCGATCAATATTCAACAAGCGAAAACTGTTTTTATTTGTTTCATACTGATACTACTTATAATGCCAACATCGATAATAAAAAAAAACAGTGCTACCAAAGAAAAGAAATTGGGGATTAATCTCCACCCAGTAACATTTTTCATGCTAATTTATAGAATTAGGCGTTACTTTGCGGAGGTCCATAACACAAAGTAATAATAAAATTATTTTGCTGTAATCCACGATGAAGTAAAACAGAAAATATTATAATGCTAAATGTAGAGTGGACAATCCGTTTTCGTACCTGATACATAGGATTCGTTTAAAACAAATGCACAAACCTCCACCACTGCCACCACAAAACACAAGCACTACATACGTTCACTATCACAAACTCAACAATCGTTTCGCCCCGCAAGCGAAGTATCATCTTTTCCATGCTGTTAGTGGTATAAAATTTTGAAAAATATATCTAGTCCTTAACATTCTATTTCGACTTAATTATTTTAAAAGAAAGACTGTAATAAATATATATTGTGTTTAAAATCTGCCTTAATGTCACCCTGAATTTTCAGTACCCTGTCAATGTTGTCTAGACTAACAAAAATTAATTAATTACGACCTTTTAGCTTCAGTAAACTATCGGGTCGTAAAACTAATTATTTTGTAGTCAAAATAAATTAAAAATTAACGTTATATCTTTCTTTAATCATAATCCTCTTATCCTTATCCCACTCTAAGTGGGGTCGTCACAACATGTTATAAACATGTCACGTGATATGGCTACGTATTTTAGGACCGGCCGCCTGCCTGACATGAACTTAATTTTGTCGCCTTTTACAACACCTCATTAAGAAAGAGGGTGGTCTATTCTAGTCAACTGGATACCACATGGTGAGTCAACTTACCTTAATCGCCTTTTAAGGCACCTCGGTAAGAAATGAGGGTGGTCTATTCTACTCAGCCGAATACCACACGGCGTGTCAACTTACCTTAGTCGCCTTTTTAAACACATCAGTAAGAAATGAGGGTAGTTCTATTCTACTCAACCGGATACCACACAGCTTGTTGTATCTTTCTTCAATAAATTCTGATTTTATCAAATCTTTATCAGTAGAGTAATAAAATATTGCACTGTAAGCAAATATTAAGTTCAACAAGCAGATATAATACAATTGTTAATAAAATATGTATAAATATAATAAAATTATTATAAACATGTTACTTTTTAATCTAATTCGCAAGAAAAACAGGTAGGTAATAAAAAATAATACGTCGAAGATATATTTTAAGTCAGCTTTAAAGATAACTAAATTTAAAACGACTTTCTTTGAATTAATCTTTCAACCGATATAACTTAAATCCATTCCGCTACGTAAAATTCATTATTCTTTTAAAACATTAATCACGATTTATCGGATAAGTTATAAGGCAGCTGAACTCAATGCGCTTAAGGAATTCCTTAATTTATCTTTTGCACTTGTGACTGTTATCAGAATCCTCGATGCACCGAATGAATTTTATTATAATGGTTGAGTTCTAATTTCTAAACCTACTTGACATGATTTCACTCAATATGTATGTATTAAAATTACTTATTTCTATAATACTACTAGCTTTTACCCGCGCAACTTCGTTCGCGTGGACTGTAGTCTTTAAATCAAGAGTAGCTGCTGTCACTCTCAAACCCTGCAAATATCTCCAACATAAAAATCATATCGATCCGGGAAGAATCAGAGGGATTTATCGTTTCATCAATTTTTCTCTCCGAGGAAACTGGAGATTTTAACCCAGCAGTATATAAGTTATATAATACTAGCTACGCACCAGGCTGCACTTATTAACATGTAATCAAATAAAATTGTATTATTTTTGGGAAGTGAGTGTCCATCGAGTTCTTGGCGGTAGGAGTGAAGTTCTAAATTAGCTATTGATTATTGATTGCTATTGATAGCTTCTTTAATGAGATTTTGCGATTCAAAAGTACTTAAAAGTCTACTTGAATAAAGAATATTTTGAATTTCCAATTTCAAATTGAATATAACTGTAATCACCGTATAAATACACGTCAAAGTGAAATCCCAATACAAGAAACTAAAGCAATAAACGGGATATTAAACATTTGAGGTAAATTGAACTGTCAAGGGATGATTTAGAATTAATTTGGAAAAGGAATGGCCGGAACACTTCTACCGCCAATTCGGATGCTGTCATCCACTGAAAAGAATTCACAACAAGAATAAGATCTCTGATGACATCACTGATAAACTGTAATCCGTAGACAGGAGACACCACATCACATTTTACAAACTAGACATGAATTTCCCTACAGAACACAATAACACACGAAACATCGTTACAATTGAAAATGTATATAATACTTCATAAAGAAATATTTCAACACGTAAAAATAAAAAACTTTTAACAAAATTTCATGTCTTTTCTATTAACCGTTCAAGAGTTCCCTCGACTGGAGCCAATCCCGGCATTAGATCATGCTTATTATAAACATGCATTGTTATCCGGACTGGACCAGTACCTAAAATTTCAGCTCAATCGGACACCGGGAAGTGGATCAAATTTGACTTGCAAGATTCCACCTTCACATACACGGCAAATTAAATAAAAGCTTTTAAAAATAACGTGCCACATATTATTACGTAATGTTCAATTTTCACAATCTCACGTTACAAGCCTGGATGTTAATCGAAAAAATTTAGTTTCAGATTTTATCAGCAACATACAGACCCTATAAATAGTCGATTAGGGAACGCGCCTAACTGGAAAGCCGAAATTACATAGACGCTTCATTGAATTTTCCTATAACGCGCCCTCCGCACTAAGGGGTCACACATATTGATATCGTTTAACACATTGCTTCAGGATACTTTCATTTGGAAATAAATCGATGCCTATTGATTTAAATTATATTGCCTGTTATGTTATAATGAAATCCCACAATTTACTAAAATGTTATTCTAAAGAACTTATACGTTCTCAGCTCTCCTTATTTAACAAAAATTCGTAATCAACACATTATAACGACAAAGTATAAGTTGATTGTTATGACAAAATTTTCAAACAATTTTTATAATAAAAAGTACAGGTAACTGATGGATATTGAGGTCCGTAAAATATAATTATAATAGATAAGAGAAGAAGTCTTTAAGTTGCAATGAATAACAACTTATAGGTTATTCATTCTAACAATATCTTCAGAAGTTAACTTCTACCCCACTTAATATCAGATATACATCACGGTCATTTCACACCATTCATTTCAATTTAAAGTTGAACATGCCGCAGTAAAAGCGTTGGCTAATTTGCTGCCATACTAATTCATTGAAAGGGTTGTTTTTGCTCTTGACTTGAACAACACAATTTCTCTTTGTTGAAATAATGCTTTATTTGTTTAACTCGTTAGCCGCGCAAATAAATGAAAACCAGAAAAAAATCTTAATTAAAGACTGTTTAAAAAAGGATTTTGGGAAGTAAAAATACCTTTTAAATTTCATATTGTAGCGGAAATCCGGGTTTCTGCTGGATTTATTCCGGATGTGTCGGTGGTAAGCCTTTCCTTCGCATTATTTATATAAATATCTAATTTAAATATGACCTCTTTGTTACAAATACTGAAAAACAAACACCGTCTTTATTTCTTGTAGATAAAGTGCTATTTTCTTCATTCGTATGCTTTCTAGTAAAAATTAAGAAGGTTTATTTTGTTTATTTTGAACAAATAAGCTGAAAAGTATATTTATGTCGATTCTTTAAAAATTAAATTAAACTAATAAAATATTCTTGTTTTCGATCTTAATTAGGTATAAGTTGCGAATATACCACAGAATTCATGTTTACCTATAAAAATCGTAGAATATTCAACGGCCAATGATTCCAAATTTTACACACTTGATGGAAGCTTAACTTCAATCTTAAATCAAATCTGGTGTATCTTTAAAATCTACAATATTTTACAATAAACGTTTATATAAAAAGTTAACAATAACATTGCATGTTGAAGAGCAGATAGTGTAAAATACGTACATAATATGTTTTTTCAAGAATTAGAGTAAAAGAATTTTATCATTTCTTTTGACGCCAATTGTACTATCGTAAACTGTCACAATGGATAATCGATGACGGACGAATAAAAAATGTTCCACAATTTCAATAGTGCGAAAGTTAATGTTAATATTGTGTTCGCGCTTAAATTAAATTGTAGTAATAATTTTTATATTCATTCATATGTATTAATGCCAGTATCAGTTTTCATAATTATTAATATAAATATTCATTTTAGTACACTATGCTTGCGGTCATGAATAAATTCGGAAGAGCGCTCAGAATAACTATTTGCAAATTTATTTCTATCATATTTAAAATAATAATGGATATTTAAGTTTTGACTGATACGCCGTGTGGCATTCGGCTGAATAGAATAGTACCACCCTCATTTCTTACCGAGGTGTCGTAAAAGGCGACTAAGGTAAGTCGACCCGCCGTGGGTTATCCGGCTGAGTAGAATAGATCAACCTCATTTCTTACCGAGGTGTCGTAAAAGGCGACTATGGTAAGTTGACCCACCGTGTGGTATCCGGTTTAATAGAATAGACCACCCTTTTTCTTACCGAGGTGTCGTAAAATATGACAGAGGTATGTTGATGTCAGGCAGGCGGCCGGTCGTAAAACGCAGCAAAATCATGTGACAGCATGTTTATAACATGTTGTGCCGAACTCCACTTAGAGTGGGATAAGGGCAGGAAGATGATGATTTGAGTTTTGACTGATAATTCTGCTTAGCATATTTAAGTTTAATTTAACATATTAAGACATGAAATTATTTCATTTGACGACTCCAAACTCAAGTTGCATGCCTTTCATCTGTCTATAGTGAAGACAATTACCTGATTTAAAATTAATTAGCATTCATACCGTGGAATAAAACGAACCAGTTTGACTAATACGCACTCATACATGCCAAATACATAGATAATATAAAAATGTCATACCACCGTACGAATATCAGTTGTACTTACGAATTTTCAATACCGTAGTAGTAGTTGTCAACCTAAATAATGAAATAATTGACGTGCTGCATCAACAGAAATAAGTTTGAGATAATCTTGCTTATCCGATGACTAAACAATGTGAGCGTAAGTAGCGGCCTGTTACTATCCCACTGCTGAGAATAGGCCTCTTCTCTCCGTTATTGGAGAGAAGGATTGGAGCTAAGACCTACCACGCTGCTCCAATGCGGATTGGTAGGTTACACATATCAACAGAATTCTCTAGATATATGCAGGTTTCCTCACGATGTTTTCCTTCACCGAAAAGCGTGTGAGAAATTGCAATTATCAATTAGACACATAAGTTTTAATAGAAAAACTTATTGGTGTCTGCCCGGGTTTGAACCCATGATCGTCTCTAGGGATTCACACGGTCGCACCGCTAGGCCATGACAGCTTACCTAATGCAGATTACCTAATGTGAGCGTAATCAATTATAATTTACTATCAGGGTACTGGGAAATAATTAGTGTAACTAGTACAGATAAAACTTTTATATACTTCCTTATAACTTTATATCTACGAAACTATCAAATCTCTTAATTTTTACCTACCTATAAATATTAAATTTTCCATTGTATTGTATGTATTTTATATTGTATTATTTCTGGAGATCAAAAATCACACAGAAAAACCTTTTTTACATCAGATTTGTCACGTAAAAGTCCTGCTACGTCGAAGTTTTTAATTTAAAAGTTTTGCCCATAGACATCTCAGGAGTTTATATATTGCACAATTCTTTATATAGTTAGACATAGACAAAAGAATAAATTAATAAGAATATAGATATGATATAGAATTTTATATTATATTTATTATTTATTTTTTGCCCATAGACACCTCACCCTTATTTATTTAAAAGTTTAATATAAATTTCAAGAAGAAAATTTCACAGGGATAAATAATTAACGTAATACATACTGTATAGAAGTGACAATATAATTTTAGTGAGAGAAATGTGTAATGTTTAGTCACAATTACTAAGTCGAAATGACCACTTCTAAGGGACAAGGGATGGTTGAGGTCAAAACAAATTCCTGTGCCGACATTATTGCGGAATTCTGGGTTTGACGAAGGTGGAGTTTGGTTTGGCTATTTATCTCTATGTTGAGTATAGTCACGCTTAAGTGGTTTCAGTATTTTTAATAGGAAACGTCAATACATTATTATTTCAGACTAAGTTTTATCAATGATTTCGTCTGTATGGACATATACCATCCCATGATCAGTCAAATTTTATTAACTTTATTAATGTCTAATAATTAGTACTTTATTCAAAATAAAATTTTATTAAAGCAATTGTATAGTACAAAAAGATTGCTATTAAGTGATATCGCTATCGCGTAATCGATGACATCCAGATAAAGTGAGGTTTAGTGGAAAGTGTTACAGATAAAAAAAGATAGTTCTTATCGTAAGCATTTTTAGCATACACAGTCAGTATATATTTTTATAGAAATATATACCGCCTTTGTACCACACAGGCAAGGACTAAATTAAACGGTTAGCCTATAACTTTGGTAAGATGATAAGTTGTGCCGTATTATTCTATAATTTCGCACTTTTTAAATTTATTTAGAATAAACATAACGTGTAGTTAAAAAAGCTCTCATAATTATTTTTTTTGTTGCTTTTTTATAGTATTTTGCGTATCCATAGGCGGTAAGAATAATTGTTTTAAGGTATTAGCTGTTTTGGAACTTCTATAATTCAATGACTTGTACTTTCAAAGACTAATCGTTTGATAAATGATGTTATTGTTTAGTAAATATTATACTTAATCTAGGCTATATTACCCTACTGTTTTATATTAAATTAATTAAAATATCCCAAAGTTTTGTGTTATAACTTGAAGGTTTAAATTTTCTAATATTTTCTCATTTTCCCTAAAGTAGGGCTCCAAAATGTAATTCAATTTTAATAATGGCGCTATCAACGTTGGCGGACATTATATTGAAGCCTTATAGCGCTTTCGTATAACTGGCTTTGCCAAGATATTAAAGAAGGTATTTGAGATGTACTTTTTTATATTGTTTCTATTGATTAGGATTTACTAGTAAATTCTTATCACTTATACCACGCTTATCTATATTAATATATAAATCTGAAGAGTTTGTTTGTTAGTTAGATTGTTTGAAGCGCTAACCTCAGGAACTATTAAACCGATTTGAAAAATTCTTTGAGTGTAAGATAGTAAATTTATCAAGGAAGGCTATATAATATGCATGCTAAGATGAATAGGCAAGCAGCAATAAAAAATATTACGAAAACGGCAAAATTTAAAGCTTTTCTTGCGTGCACTAAGTAAACGCTGAAAGTTATTCAAAAATCATGTATTACAAAATTGTTTCCCTCTTAAAGTTCTAAACAAAACAGCATACTTCAGATTTTAAGGTTAACCATTTTAACCATTTTAATGGTTATCAAAATACTATATTACGGTTATAATCTTTCAACGCGGGCGGAGCCGCTGGCGATTGCTAGTCGCTAAATAAAATAGGAGTGAAGTACCTATCCTTCCTTTCTTACAAAAAACAATATCTAAAGGAAGAAATAAAATGTTACGGAATTCAATCGCATACAAATGTAATCGGGCGCACCTCAGTTATTTTCATAAATAATGTTAGCATTCAATTTCACAGTCTCTTTGACGTACTGAAAGAAAATTACATTATAATAAAGCTTTAACGTGGGGTAAGTGATAAATTATAAGTGTATCCACATAATATAAAGTGCGTTATATTTAAACAAAAGATTAAAATACTTATTATATTTGAGGTAATAACTGAGTTTTTAAAACTCAGGTTTATGAAGGTGATGAAAAGAGGATATTAAAATAACCTTGAAACACATAAACAAATTGCGTTGGTTCTAGAACTTCAGTGATTCTAACATATTATTGCATCACTTTCTCTTACAAAATGTTTAGGAATCTGCTTCGGCTTTCAGCAGCGTTAATGTTAAAGTCAAAATTAACATTAATATTAACTACAACAACAAGATGGGGACATTGTCACACAGCCAAATCTATCATAAATACTGTATATTTGAGTATATTAATTTCCTCTGTACGGTTATTTTATAAAAATACTAAAATGAAAAACGTTGTACGGAACGCGAAAACGTTGTTTTGCCATATAAATTGTTTCTATGAAATTTTATCATCTTCCTACCCTTATCCCACTCTAAGTGGAGTCGGCACAACATGTTATAAACAAGCTGTCACATGATTTGGCTGCGTTTTTACGACCGGCCGCCTGCCTGACGTCAACTTATCTCAGTCGTATTTAACGACACCTCGATAAGAAAGAGGGTGGTCTATTCATTTCTAGTGTACGTAAATTTTTCTTATATAAAAAATATAAGAAAAATTTACCAGAAAATATAAAATGTCAGTAGTGGACAATCCTCATCACTTAGGGGTATGAAAAGTAGTTAGTATCCGATTATCAGGTCTACTGAATATGCATATAAAATTTCATAAAAAATCAACATGCCGTTTCGGAGGAGTATGGTAACATCACATACCTATTTAAAAGGGGCTTGGAAGCTTAGACACAATGATGGCAGGTTGTATATTGTTTCTAAAGTAACTAAATTCTTTCTCTTACTTCACAGTAAGCAAATAAGATGAGTAAAGATGTAGATTATCACGAAATATTTAGCTTCTACATTTTTTTTATCTTCTGTGTTAGTGTTAACTCAAAGATTTTACACTTTAGCGTGCATTATTACGTAAAAAATAATTTGATGTTAAAAAATCGTCGCATGTATACGTTTACCAAGAATTTATCATATTTCACATTAGGAATTTCGCTCCGGGCAGATACAAAGCAAAACTTGAAAATCACGAAAGGCCTTTGATCTTTTAACGAGGTGGTATATTACCTGTTTCCTTTTATACCCTTTTACACGTGGAGTGGAAAGTATCATATTATAATCGGTATTGACTGGATCTTTGAAGTAGGTTGCAGTAGGTTGCTCCGGGGGTCGCGGCTTCGATTCCCGCTGGGGATAAAAATTTAATAGTTCTTCGACTCTTAGTGGCCAAGATTAATATAAAAATTGTTGCTTCATCCACCCTGTGTCTATGTTTCAGGTTTTTTAAATATATATAAGTATTAATTTTTGTCCGTTATCTGTCACTCATAACACAAGTATTAACATACTTAGAAATGTTTCTAATAATATATATAAAAACAATTCTCAAAACACATTATTACCTACGCGTTAATACTTTTAAAACAATCGTTTTCGTCACACCAGAATGCCGCCAAAATGAATTCTCCCTTATTTTTTTATTTTAACTCAGGTTAAGACTATACAATATTGAGGCTAATCCCAATATTTAAACTTGTTAATACACTAAACTCAATACCATAATAATAATAAATTGTTAACACAAGTATTAAATTACTTACCTTGGAGACGGACGACTTGTTTTTGAAAATATCTCACCAGAATTACCACTAACGTCCAAATTAGGTCTATAACCTTTGTAAAACAATTTACAGAGCGCAGTCAAATTTATCATAGATACTTTATATTGGAACTAGCGGCCTGCCCCTGCTTCGCACGGGTATAAAATATATATCCCATGTCAGTCAGTGTAAAAAAATGATTAAAATTGATCCAGTTGTTTTGATTTATTCATTACTGCCCGTGGCCGTAGCGTTAAATTTGGAGAAAAACAATTTCCTTTCCCTATACCAAGAAGATTTCCTGCTATCTTTGGAATATCTAAATTCATATAGTACATTATTACTTATTTACTTTTATATTTTCCCTATGTATTTTATTTTTACAATTAATTACAGAATGTCTTTAAACAAACTCTTGAAAGAGCGACATCGCTGCTAAAGTCGAAGTGTTATAGGGCGAAGCGCGGCCTCCTCGCGGCATTTTAAATCTGTAATATCTCCGAAAATTTTTCACTTAAATAACATACTGTAAACGGCCATATTGATCTATATTAAATCAACTATTTATTTAAGGTACTTAATTGGATAAGGATTAATGCTGTATTGTATAAGAATTGCTTCAAAAATAAGGCATTATTTTTCGTAAAAAGTAAACGACAAAAAATGCTTTAGTGGGTTATCCATAAGAGATAGACATATACCATCGCGGACTTTTCTGTAGACCTTTTCAATGTGTACAAATACTTAGTACATTATTTTGATAAATCTCGTAGGGTTTAGCCTGCGTTTGCAATGTAAGAGGAAAAAAATGTAATTATTTACAGAAACCTCAAAAATTACAGTATTTCTCTACTCCGTATTGGATGTTATTATACGTACAAACCTTCCTCTGGAATCACTCTATCTATTAAAAAAAAACCGCATCAAAATCTGTTGCGTAGTTTTAAAGTTTTATGCATACATAGGGAAATATGGACTTTGTTTTATAATATGTAGTGATTGTTATTTTCCTCGCTAGAGAGCTCCGATCATAAATGCGTCCGATCGCTGCTAAATTCAAATGGTTAAAGGGCGAACCGCGTTTTTTTTTCGAATTTGACTAATGCTGTTAACCCTAATGGCTTTGACAGCGTCACCGATAAGACGGGCGAGCGCGGAAGCATCGCCGAGAGGCGAACCGCGACCTCCGACGCGCTATTTATAGGCTCGCGGCGCGGCCCCTGCATTTTAAATCTGTAATATCTTCGAAACTGTTTATTTAAATTACATGCTGTAAAGGGTCATATTTATCAATATTAAATAAACAATATATTTAAGGTTCTTAGTTGGATAAGGATTAATGCTGTATTGTATAAAAATTGCTTTGAACATAAGGCATCATTTTTCGTAAAAAGTAAATGACAAAAACTGCTATTGTGGGTTATCCATAAGAGATAGACATATACTATCGCGGACTTTTCTGTAGACCTTCTCATGGTGTACAAATACTTAGTACATCATTCTGATAAATCTCCTAGGGTTTAGCCTGCGTTTGCAATGTAAGCGGAAAAAAATGTAATTATTTACGACATCACATTAGAAACCTCAAAAATTACAGTATTTCTCTACTCCATATTGAATATTATTAGACATGTAAACCTTCCTCTAAAATCACTCTATCTATTAAAAGAAAAACCGCATCAAAATCTGTTGCATAGTTTTAAAGATTGAAGCATACATAGGAATATACGGACATAGGGACAGACAGAGAATGCGACTTTGTTTTATACTATGTAGTGATATTATTTATTTTTACAATTGATTAGACAATGTCTTTCAACACAACATTACATTCATAGCTTTCTTATCATTAGACAATATAAACTTGAAAGAAGGACATTTAGTTGCGCCTCCGGTCGCTGCTAAATTCGAAGTGCTTATAGGTCTAAGCGCGGCCTCCTCGCGGGATTTTAAATCTGTAATATCTCCGAAAATGTTCACTTAAATTACATTCTGTAAACGGCAATATTGATCTATATTAAATCAACAATTTATTTAAGGTACTCAATTGGATAAGGATTAATGCTGTATAGTATAAAAATTGCTTTGAACATAAGGCATCATTTTTTGTAAAAAGTAAATGAAAAAAACTGCTATTGTGGGTTATCCATAAGAGATAGATATATACCATCGCGGACTTTTCTGTAGACCTTTTTAAGGTGTACAAATACTTAGTACATCATTTTGATAAATCTCGTAGGGTTTAGCCTGCGTTTGCAATGTAAGCGGAAAAAAATGTAATTATTTACAGAAACCTCAAAAATTACATTATTTTTCTACTTCGTATTGAATGTTATTATACGTACAAACCTTCCTCTGGAATTACTCTATCTATTAAAAAAACCGCATCAAAATCGGTTGCGTAGTTTTAAAGTTTTATGCGTACATACGGAAATATGGACTTTGTTTTATAATATGTAGTGATATATCAATTTCCCATGTTATTTCTGATTATTTCATAAAAATGTGAAGGAGTACATTCCACAGATGGGCAATAAATAGCCTTCTTTCTGAATTAAAAGCGGACTTTGAAGCGTAGATCCAAAGCAATTTAAAGTTTTCAGTTATAAAATTGATCTTTCGGGAATAAACACAACCGGGCGCGTGCTTATCCCAAATTACGTATCCCGAAAGTAACAAAAACAATGATATTATTGTTTAATGTTTATCCCTATACTTTTTTACATCTTTCTTTCCTTTCAATCTTTCTTTATTGATTACACGTGTGATGTATTTTTTGATTATTTCATTTGTCATATTTATTTATAACTTTATCTTATCATAAACTTCAATTGCGTAAATAAAGAATTTTGATGAACGTGGAATGTTTAAATAGTATTTTCCAATTGACTGTTACTTATCTTTGAATAAATAAAATTATGAAGTATGAAATAGAAGTTACACTGAATTTCAATCTCGTTGAGTCATTCAACAATTCGGATCAATGTTATTTTAACATTGATCCGAATTGGTTGGTGACTGGGTAACAAACAATTAGAAAATCTATGCTATAATCTTAATTCTCTATACCGGATTTAAAGCCGTTAGTCCAATTTATTATACCAATATTTCAATTTAAAAAGGACGAATAACATTTATTTCGCGAAAACATTCTATCGTTTTACATATAGTAAAAAGTAGATCATGCTAGAATACCTGGAACAAATTGTCGAAGACAAAATGTTTATATTATTTTTTTGTTTGTTTTTTTATGTTTTTATGTTTATGTCTAACTAAACCGAGGTACGCTTTTTTATTCAAGAAATCTTATATATGTAGATGTGTGGAGAATACAGAATGACACATATGGACATATGGGACAGAATAGAAGCATAGTTTATTATTATAACGTAAGGCTATATAACCTTTAAAAAAGGACCCAGCAAGTCTTAGCATGTTTCATTAATTATTATTTACATCTATTACCACATTGATTTCACCACCAATTCGGAACGCTGTCATCCACTGAAAAGAACTGGCAAGAAACTTAGCGGCTGTTAATGGTAATTTTTTACGACTAATATATTAAAATTAAGCCAAATAAAGCGGGCTGGATTTGCTAGTTGCAGGTTTTATAATGTTTTTCTACCATTAACACATGAGGAATTCTAAATATCCATAAAGTAATAGTATATAGTATATTGTAATAGTATTTATAAGTGTTAAAAATTACAAACTTATATAACATCTAGGTTATTTCTGTGCGACATTCCCGGCGCACCTTTGGCAGTAACAGAAGCGAATGCTGAAGGAGTGGTAATTAATCGGTGCTAAATCTTCAAACAGATTACTGTTGTGTTAGATAATTATTTATTGCTTACTAAAATTTATCTCTCCAAATAGGATCAGTTTGTCAACCGAGGAATCCTACCTGAAAACGTGGGAGAGAATGTTGTATCGTATATTCAAAGCCTACAACATAAAAGTTAAATTAATCAACGGTTCTTAAGAATAAAACGTGCCTTTTTATTATTGCTTGAAATAAACAGATATGATTGAATAGATAACAATAATAATAACATAGAAACAGTGACGATATCAGTTATTTATCTTGGGGTGTCTTTGTTATAATATTACTAGCTGTGCCCGCTGCTTCACCTGCGTGGAAATCAATGTGTAACAAATTTTAAAACCTGCGTAAAATCCGATCTTCCTCGGGAATTTTGGGATAAAAAACCTGTATGTTGCTCCATAACCTAATCTACCTTTTAGTGAAATTCCTGCCAAAATCGGCTAAGCCGTTACATAAAATTGATTATTAACATGAACATTTCTCAAGAATTGCACTAACTTTTAGTAAAAACGGTACGGTAAGCGGTCTTTCAGTTAAAATCCGTTTCGCAAATTTTAAGAAAATCGATCAAATACGAACACGCTACGAATACGAACATACAGCTTTTGGGGACGTTGTTTTTTAATGTGTATAGATCTTTTATAATATGTATGTATACTAAAAGTAAGTTTCAGTATAAAACTAGTTGACAAAAGTCGAGCTTGTTCAACTAGATTTCAGGATTAATCCTGTTTCAACCTGGGAAGCTTTTCAAAGGTAACGCCCTACTATTAAATCTACAACTCACCCATAACATCTCAAATACAGACCATTAATCTGTTTGTCTTAAGCTAGTAAGAAGCGAGATATGTCTGTACCATTGATAAGATGTCGGGTCTTGAATAAACAATAGAATGATTTAACGTAACGATCTAAAATTGCTGGATATTAAACGTTTACCTTCGTCAAACTTAGGACACGGCAATGATACCGACCACATCGGAATTAATGTCGGCCACACCAACCTTCTTATCCCTTAGAGTTGGTAAATTTGTTGGTGGTACCTGTCATTTTCAATTAATCTCAATTTTAGTATACTACTCTTCATCACATTGATTTAAATAAATATGCCACGACACTATTTAGTTTATAAGCTGTGATAGCCCAGCGGTAGCACCGTGCGACTCTTACGTTCGAGGAGGAGGTTATGGGTTCAAACCCCGAGCAGACACCAATGAGTTCTTCTGTTAAAAACTTATGTGTCTAATAATTGATAATTGCCATTAATCATATACACTTACACTTACACTTACATAGATTTCTTAATCTATGTAATGCTAATGAGGATTATAGCAAACATAATTCTATAGAGATAAATATATAAATTATTAAAAGTTCTAAAGTTTCTACTGGACTAAATCTTTAGTCTTTGAAAAGTACTTGATATAATAATCGAGCGTAATGTAGGATATACAAAACATAAACACAAAATACAAAATTAAAGGAACATAAAGCAAAATATTAGAAATCCAGAGACATTTAAGGCTATTTATTTCTTGACTTTGTTACAGCGCGGGGGACTAATGTTAAACGAAGTCAACAAATTAGATAAAGCTGAGTGACGACTATTAGCATTCCAATGAGTTTTTCAGATTCCGAGCAGATATTTTTTGCACGATATTTTTTTTTACCTTAGGTATTGAAATTAACTTCTAACAATTGTTTAAGTTAGTTATTGTAGCATATCAAAGTACGGTAATTTAACAATAGTGTTAAAGATTAAAATTAATAAAACGTTAATTAATGTCGAGCTGGGATACCCTAATTTGTCAACAACCAACAAAAGAACGGTGAAAACCCAAATAAAGTAAAAAAATACTGAATATACAATTATTAATTTGACGCATAAATAAGTGGCAAACAAGGACAAGTACAAATAAAAGGACAACTGAGAATTTTTGTGCTATATGTCACCAATTCTTATTAATTTTCACTCAGCTGATTAGCCGTGAAACAATAATAGATAGACAAAAAAAAGTTCGCAATTTCTGAAAATTAGTATAGTATTATTAATATGTAATAACATTTTAATATAATGTAATTGTAATTAGTATTCTTAAATCGTTTGTCTGTCACATTTAGACATTTTAACTTGCGTAATTTATATTACAAACGAATTATAATATTTCCTTTCGCAATCATTCCCTTTTTCCTAATCTCTATCCGGGGACAGTTTGAATGTAAGAAATAATTACACAATAAAGAGAAGTCAGTCCTCCATTTTTCATTATGCTAGGCTTCCTTATCTTCCGTTGTCAGGTTATTATTTCGTTGTCAGAGAAAGTCCTTTGCAATTTATCCTTTACATAAAATCGAATTAAATCTTATACTTAACTTATTATACTAAACAATGATTTATATTACATAAAATTAAAGCTTTTCACTTTATTCATTATTTTTATAGCATTTATTCGATATGATAATAGATAAAGACATATGATAAGCTCAAGTAACTGAACATCAATCATATTGTAATATCAATAACCAATATTTAGCATAAAATATTTTACGTAACATTATACCCAAACTGTTGCTAACCATGACGTCATTCTCCTGCCCTTATCCTGCTCTAAGTGGGGTCGGCACAACATGTTATAAACATGTTGTCACGTGATTTGGCTACGTATTTTACAACCGGCCGCCTGCCTGACGTCAACTTACCTTAGTCGTATTTTACGACACCTCGGTAAGAAAGAGGGTGGTCTGTTCTACCCAACCGGATACCACACGGTGGGTCAACTTACCTTTGTCGCCTTTTACGACACCTCGGTAAGAAATGAGGGTGATCTATTCTACTCAGCTGGATACCACACTGCGGATCGACTTACCTTAGGCGCCTTTTACGATACCTCGGTTGCTAACCATGACGTAATAAATATTATATCAACGAACTAATTCTACTCTAAAACTAACATATTATATTAATTTAGTACTGTAATACATTAAAATTAACTAAATTTTATCTTCTAAAATTTTAACTTTTAATGCTACTTTAATTTTAATTCTTAATCTAGATGATAATTACCGTTCGGTACAAGATTAAATCAAGACTAACTTGTCATAAAAAACTACTTAGTTGACTTTCTGTATTAATATATATTCTAAACCACTCGTAACAATAGGCATTGAGTACTAAAAAGCCAATTTAATTAGTGAACCAATTAATTATAAGATGATGAAAAAAAAATCCAAAAGCGAATAGTATTGGAAGAACCTTTTCAATTTCCGATATTTTTGCTAATGAAAACCAAAGTAGCTGGATCCGAAACCATAAATTTTTATGTTTCTTGGGAATCTTTATAAGAATATCCGTGAAATCTTTCTTGACTTAGATTGTGTTTGGTTTATCGCTTGCCTATTGATTTGATTGAAGCAGTATATTTTTTGTAGAAAATTTTCAGCTTAAGTTATACCTCAGTAATTCAATTCATTTATGATTCACTTACAGTCTCTACAGTCTCACGGGGCAACACGTGTTACCGCAATAATAATAAAAATGGATTGATAGGATATGGTAAAATTGCACAAGGAATTATTAATTCTAAATTATGCTTGATTAATATTAAATTTTTGTAACTAATTAGTACACCTGTCTGCGACATAGATAAATAGAAACTCCAAATTTGTGTTACTAAATAGAAAATCCATCTAATAGCACCTTCCAAATTTCATTTATATTGTTGCAATTCTGCCTTGGTAATTTCAATTTTCTTTTGCTGGTTCATTAAAAGATCGGGCGCATGCTCGGAGTCCTGACTGATAAAACGCTTTCACGGGACAGAAGAAAGATAAGATATAGAAAATGAAAATGGAAGAGGATGAGATAAGGAGAAATATAAAAGTATACCCTTTCTTTGCTACTTTCATTTCACATTAAACTTGTACTTTCATTGTAAGCAATAGAAGGAAGTTTTATTTAAGTTGTTTGTTTGCAGATCTAAACTAAATATGAAATATAGACTATGGAATAGTGAGGGTGAAATAGATCTTAGGGCAATGTGTAGAGAGGCTTCATATAAAATGGTCACTACCCCTTAGGTGTATATTTAGAAGCCTCAATTGATGTCATTTTAAAGGCGCCTATATTTTCAATTACTTGATCGATTTGTAATGTGATAGAAACTATTAATAAAAGCGAGTTGAAAAGTATATCGCCTTCCTCGGAATATGTCTCCGGATAGATCTTAAAAAGATGAAACTCGAAAGCTTTATGGAGATCGATGTCTACCATTAACCAAGGACAGACAGTAGCTATTGTAATCGATTGAACAAAATATAAAGCTTGAGCAATCATACGCAACTGTATTTGACGTTACTCTATAACATTAAAAGTCCAACTTTGCGATCTCTTATAAAGAAAGCTCGTCAGCAACAAATGAATTTACATGAAAGAAGTAACACATTTAAAAAGTTGTTTAGCCAAAATTAAGAATGCGCGTAAAAAAGCAATCAAAACAAAATACGCAAGAAGCTAAATTTGACATTAGTCATTTATAAAATGGAAAAAGTTTCTCAATAAAGATTCAAGAAAGTCATTCAGAATATTTAGTTCGAACATAAGTATTTCCTTGTTTAAATGATGGTATGAAGATATAATTTATATAACGGAAGCATTTGTTTCATAATTACGTTAGCAATGTAACAAATCAACTTATTATCATTTAAATTGATATTTTAAAGATGGTCATTTCTGCGATGGTAAAGTTATTAGATGGTTAATGGTTATATTATTAACAATTTAAGCGGAGCGGAGTTTCAAATATAAGCTGTACGGCACTACATTTTCTCAAACAAAATAAATTACGATTAGTAATACAGCGCGATGATGGGCCTTTGAATTGGTATAGGCTTAAGACGCTTATGAATGATATTTAAAGAAAGGCATATTTTTTGCCGATGTGATAACCTTGCGTAAATCAAATTTGACATGTAATAGCGTTGCTCCGCATAAAGTGTCAAAGCATATCGGCAACTAAATACTCAAACATACTGGATAAGCATATGTAACTCCAAAAGAACGTGTTAGATAGCAACGTTTATTTTAATCGCAAGGAACAGACTGAAGAAATGGCTGGCTGGCACAACAGTCCCTACTCCGACCGGCGCTATTGTAATCGAAGTATGTGACGTCACAGCAAAATTTTGTGGCTGGCATTTCAGTAGTGCGAACTAAGATAACCTGAGAATTGTCGGTGTTACAGACATGTATCAAATAATTGTGAGTGATCGTGATCGGGATACGTTTGTATGGTATGATAATGCGTATGATTGCATGAACACTTGCACGATGATCGTGACGATTATCAACGATCACAAGATCAAATATTATCAATAGCGTAGTGCCGGCATTACATATTCTCTATGCAAACGATGTTTTTCGATAAAAAAGGTTTTAGGCTTAATAAAATGTCGATAGAAAAATGTGTATCCCAAAATAAACACTTGGCCGCGACCCAAATTGAATTGAGTTAAAAGAGTTCTTGAATATCGTAGTCGTTTATCATATAACATATTCGGAGAAACCAATGGAGAAACGTGCAATATATTACAGCCTTTGATACAATTTATGCTTAAGCTGCAGTGTGTATTAATTTTTTTTAATACATAAATATATGAGATTTATATTACAAATAAGGCCGTTTGGTATCCGGAGTAGAATAGACCTCATTACTTACCGAAAGTAAGTTCACCCACCGTGTGGTATCTGATTGAGTAGAATAGACCACACACTTAACGAGGTGTCGTAAAATACGATTAACCTAAGTTGACGTCATCAGACGGCCGGTCGTAAAGTAGGTACGTAGCCAAATCATGTGACATGTTTATAGCATGTTGTGTCGACCCCACTTGGAGTGTTATAATGGCAGGAGGATAAATGTATATCACAAATATACATTTTTTACAGTATCTGCCCTTACCATTACTATTTGTTTTAAATCTGGATGACAAGAAAAGAGATCACTGCGTAAATTTCAATTCAGCGTCTTAAAACTACTGAGATTGTACTGAAAAATATGCTATCAGAATTTCACGGTATTCGTCCGTTGCATTCTATTTAAATATATTTCACTCGTGAAGTAAAACTTCTGAATACCAAGCGGGAAACGACAATTACGCGACTGAAACTGAAACTGTTTTAAAAGTATTCCAACAAATTACTTTCGGGCATTTATAATCTTAAATTAATTACAAAACTGTATCGCAAGTAGATTCGGTAAATAGTAACAGCGTATTTTTTTAATAAAACCTCTTTAAATGATATCTAGTGTCCAGTATATTTTGCACCACTTTTAGTTTTAATCATTATTAAAAGCTTTTATTCAATTTGCAATGTATGTGAAAGTGGAATCTTGCAAGTAAAATTTGACCCACTTCCCGGTGTCCGATTAAGCTAAAATGTTATATACTGGTCCACTCTCCATTAAAATGCATGTTTATAGTAAGCATGACTTGATTCTGCCGCCAGAATTTGCTCTAGACGGAGAACTCCTCAATGGTTGACAGTAGGGTTATGAAATTTTGTTAAAAGCTTTTTTAAGGTTAACTTGTTTTCATTATAATTTGGTATACACCGAAATCCATCCCATTAAACAGCGTCAATGTTTTAAGCGAGTCACAAATCCATTTTGTACCGGATACAACTCCCTTGTTCGGAATGAAAATGAGAAACCCGTCCCAAATGAATGGACTCGATCTGCGAACTGCGTGAACAAATCAATACCGTGTTAATGGTGTTGTAGTATCCATGTAAAAATGTATAGACAGACAGCTATTAAGGCCTAGACGAGCTACGTGAATAAAATAATAAGATCCTGTAATCAGCGTTATTGTCTAATGTTCACTTAAAAGCTTAGATTACTTACGTCTTTCTTATTTTAATCATTGGATGTTAACTATAAGTATTAATATTTAATATTAACAATAGTAATATTGTACAAGATTTTTTTCATAAAGATCTAAAAATTTATACATTGATTTATATCATCCGATCATATCCATTTTTTTTAATTCAAAGCACTTTAAGGCTATACATTTATTTCCTTTTATAGTCACCTTTTAGTCGCCCCCTGTATGTCTCATTCGCATTCTGGGACATTCGTATGCTAATATGCGGCTACAAAAATATAAATCGCATTCGACGAAACTAAATATAGAGCTAGATAAATGATACATACGTTCAAAATTAATTCAACGATGTTTTTCAAAAATATATTTCATGACTCAGTAATAATCGAGCACGGATTTATATTAAGCTAGAGGTCAATATTTCATAGCGGCGAATTTTCGCACAAATTATACTCTTAATTGATTTACATGATTATTGTTAGTTCACGAATACGTGCACGGTGAGAAAAATAAAAATACTTTTAAAAGAAGCTGAATAAATTAATATGAATAGAATCTAAACATCATATCATCTTCCTGCCCTTATCCCACTCTAAGCGGGGTCGGCACAACATGTTATAAACTTGCTGTAACATGATTTGGCTGCGGATTTGGCTGGTTTGAGGTTGATATATTCTACTCAGTCGGATACCACACGGCGTATGAATAGAATCCGAACAAGAAATTAACAAACAATTAATTGTCATAACAATAAAAACCATCCAATCAATTTTGTAGGAAATATTTCAAGTTATGTTATTAAATTTTAAAATAGCACATGACAATAGATGCTTCAGATATTAAACCGAGATAATATTTTTAGTGCCTGGAGCATAATAATATAATACTTTTACGAGTATTATCTAAATCACCATAAAATGTTTAGTACTTTAGGTAAGTAAAAGCAGTCCAGCGACAAATATTTTCATTTATTAACCGCTTTTACCCGCGACCTCGTTCGCGTGGACTGTTATCGTGTGATAGGTTGATAATACATGGCGCTTTTCAATATTATCTTATTCGTTTAGAATTATCATGATTTCTATAGCCTATATGTTATTCCTGTGTGTAATATAAGGAATAATTGTGCCAAATTTCATCGATATTGGCTCAGCGGATTTGCCGGACTTTCGCATTTATAATATTAGTAGGATTTATTGAATTCTGTTCCGATTTTTAATAACTTAACTATATATTTGTTATTGTAAATTTTCAATAAACTTAATTTATATTTTTTTGTCTACAGCCACAAGATCAAAATAAAATAGTCAACAACAATATATTCGAGATAAGTTTAAATTATATTACCAAATATAGGCCCTTACTTAGTAGTAAACGATATAAACATATTTTCGTTTAATATTAAATCTTGAAACTAAAATTTAGTTATATTTTTCCATATAAGCAAAATGAAAACTCACCAGCTTTCTCTTGAGCATGAACAATCTCTTGAACAATTTCAAAAAAGATTAATATTTAATTTAATATTATAACATTTCTTACTTCGCACATTTCGTACTTCGCGCCAATCGAATCGTTTAATCAATTTACCTTTGAGTTACAAGGATCGAACTCGTGTTCCTGCAATAAAGTATTTACCTTTTTACCGCAATTATAAGTGTCGACATAGGGAATTTTTTAATATATCAATACGTATTTACAAGATATACGCATATTTATACTATAAAGCTGAAATTGTTTTTTTCTGATCTTCTTTCGCATTCCAATGGAAGGTCTGGAGGAGTACATCATCATTCCCCTGCCCTTATGCCACTCTAAGTAAGGTAAGCACAACATGTTTAAACATGTCTTAACACGTTTTGGCCAGTCTAACGTCAACTTACCTTAGTGACCATTTACGCCACCTTGGAAAGAAATGAAGATGGTTTATTCTAAGCCGGATACCACACGGTGGCTTAACTTACCTTACCTTCACCTCAAAAGTCACAGGCTGCGCAAAAAAAAATCAAAGCAAAGTAAATACTAAGATTAGTGATATAATAAATCAATCAACCTTAATTATGAGCTGAAAGCATTTATATCTAATCAAATTTACATCTGCAAAAAAGGACAGCTCAGTAGAATAAAAATTAATTTAACGTATGATCAAATCTATTAAATCGCTTGTGTATTGAATACGAGCAGAAAGGATTTATGAACAATATGCATTTCGATTATAAACGAACCAACAACGCTATATTTGCTTGCAATCAACAGCGCACGCCATATGCTGCATCCAGATTTCTGTATCCGACAAATTAGAATTCAACGAAAAACATTCATGTGTATGTGCCAAGTATGCAAAAATAACGAGCCACACATTTTTTGTGTCCATGATATTTTGGGGAAATATTGTATTATTTTATTGTCACGGCTTATACTGACATTTTTATAAAATTATTTGAAGTTGTGATTCGTCTTTGTTCACTTGCAAGATAGAAACAAACGACAAGAGGGCTCCTTTTTCGCACAAAGAATCAGCTTAGCGATTCAGCGCGGAAACACTGCCAATATCCTTGAGATCATTCCACGTGGGCATGATTTGTATAGTATTAGCGTGTAAGTAATTAAAGGTGTTAGATATAACTTGTACATTTTTGGTGTAAATAAAATATCTTAATGAGATAGAAACCTTAAAAATGAAAATCAAGATTGATATATTGTCATGTGTCTCTTTTAAAGATTGCCACCTAATAAAATAACGCAATACATTTTCATAATATTTTAAAACGCAATCACATTATTTTGACTATGTAAAATTAAATATTATTCTTCAAATAAGTAACTATTACTGTAAATGAGACGAATTTACCTAATCAAGTTAGATAATTAATTTTATATATCTCTCGTATAATACATACATAAATACATATATGGGACACTTACTCGGTTGTCCGTACCCAAAGTAAGTAACTTAATACTTGTGTTATGGTCGACGGAAAGCTGGTGAATATATACTTATATATTTTTAAATATATACTTTAATACAAATATACACACAGGCTCAAAGACCAACAAATTCATTTATAGAAAATGTTGGCCCTCGGCGGTAATCGAACCCGCGGAGCCGAAAGCAGGATCACTACCCACTGCGCCAACGAGCCAGTCAAATAATAATTACATTGCCAAATTCAATGATCAAATGGTTCGAGGCAAACCTGACTTGATGAAAGAAATTACGTAATAGAAAAGACTTCATTCCCGTCCCCTATTATGCCGCGGTGCCTTATCTACCGCTGTCAGTAGCCAGTTATTATTTCTCTAAGAAAACTCGCTTAGTAACATAGGATGTCTGTCATGAAAACCTCATTGTAGAACGGCTTTTTCGTTTGCAGACATTCTCTAAGAAATTCATGAGATAGTATCGTTTTGTTTGCTCGTTCTTTCAAATAAACCTCCTATATATGTATTAAATACTGACATAATAGTCAAAATAAAACTCGAAAAACATTTTTGTAAGTATAAGAATTTAAACTATATACGCCGTATGGTATCCGGCTGAATAGAATAGTACCACCCTCATTTCTTACCGAGGTGTCGTAAAAGGCGACTAAGGTAAGTCAACCCGTCGTGTGGTATCCGGCTGAGTAGAATAGACCAACTTCATTTCTTACCGAGGTGTCGTAAAAGGCGACTAAGGTAAGATGACCCACAGTGTGGTATCCGGTTTAGTAGAATAGAACACCCTCTTTCTTACCGAGGTGTCGTAAAATACGACTGAGGTAAGTTGACGTCAGGCGTAAAAACGCAGCCAAATCATATAACAGCATGTTTATAACATGTTGTGCCGAGTGGGTTAAGGGCAGGAGGATGATGATGAAATATTATATATGTCAGTACACGACTTAGATAATAAGCAATTAATAGCTGAATTAATGCATTCATTCAGCTATTAATTCCGAGAAAGACACTGAAAAAAATGTTTTATGTTCAAAACTATTTTTTTGTATATTAGGATTAAGGTGTACAATTAAATATATTACTATTCTATTCTATTCAGTATAATAAACCAGACTATTTATACCTTCTATCCTACTCTTCCTTCTATCTTATCTGATATGAAAACTGATTCCAACTGATATTAATATTATATATACACATATCCGAACTATTATGTAATATAACTTAGTCACAATGAACGAAACTATGACAAGTACTTTTAATCGCGTTTTATCAGTGTTTCCGTATAGAACTTAAACTTAGTTCCCAAAAAGTGCGGCTTTTTAATGGGTAGGCATGATGCATGTCATATATTTCCTTTCTGTATTATTCCAACACATTCAAATTCAAATTTAAATTCATTTTCGCACAATACACTTACAAAAAGGTGTCACAGTTATTGTTTCAGTGTAATTCCAAGAAATAGGTATGCAAATATGATAATCTTAAAATTAAAATTTACATTTACATTATACAACAATATACAAACTACCAACAACAACAACAATTATACAAAAATTATACAACAATTATAATATACCTATTACTTGTCAACTAACCTGGACTGATAATTTAAGTTCATCAATACTGATATTGATGATACCCAATTCACGATATGACTTATCATAAGATTGTAAGCGAAGAAATGCTATTCAATCATTTACGTATTATGAATCATACATCATAATTATTTTATATCAACTATCAACTAAATCTATCAAATTCATTGTAATTGTTATTGCAAGTACACGTTGATATCGCATTATTGGATCACTGTACATTGTTATTTAATCGTCTTGCAACATATGATAAGATCTCTAAAATAAAAGTTAAATGAATAGGCCTATGAGCATTATTCATAAGTTAACTACGATATACCAAATTAAAGTGTTTCTATATACCATAAGCGATAACATTGGGCTCTCAGACTAAAATTGACAAGTCCTAGGCGACAGAACTCTTAATATTAGTGTCTAATCTACGTTTAGAATGGAATAGCAATTAACCTACTCGCTTACAACAACTGCGATAAAGTAAAACATATATAATTCTAAATGTAGAGTAGACTCGCAAAAACACATTCATTACAAACCTCCACCATCGCCATAATACATAAGCACTACACACGTTCACTATCGCAAACACAATAATCGTTTCGCCCCGCAACCGAAGCATCAGGAGATAGATTGCACGACAAAATCGCAAAAGTGAAGTGTTGTCGTCAAGCCTCAAAATTAGTATAAAGATGTTGACTTAGCCAGTGTCGAGAAATAATCATTAAATATTGAAAATAATCTATCTATCTATACTTATAATAAATCTGTAGAGAGGTCAATTCTGTAACTGGAATATATTTCCAAAATAACTATCAGGGGGTGATTAGGGATCGATACTGATGCCAAAAATGCAATCAGTAAAATTTTTGTCTGTCTGTCTGTCTGTCTGTCTGTCTGTCTGTCTGTCTGTCTGTCTGTCTGTCTGTCTGTCTGTCTGTCTGTCTGTCTGTCTGTCTGTCTGTATAACCGTTATAGAAACAAAAACTACTCGACGGATTTTAACGAAACTCGGTACAATTGTTTTTCATACTCCTGAGCTGGTTATAGTATACTTTTCATCACGCTACAATCAATAGGAGCAGAGCAGTGAACGGAAATGTCGGGAAAACGGGAGAAGTTACTCCATTTTTTAAGCTTCCGTCGCGTGTGCAACCTTGATGGTTAAAGCTATACAGAAATCATGTATGACGGAAATGTTCTCCTTAAAATTATATAAAAAATATCCCACGACAGCATATGTCTATCTTTTATGGATAACCCACAATAGCACTTTTTGTCATTTACTTTTTACGAAAAATAATGCCTTATTTTCGAAGCAATTTTTATACAACATAGCATTAATCCTTATCCAATTAAGTACCTTAAATACATTGTTGATTTAATATAGATCAATATGGCCGTTTACAGCATGTAATTTAAATGAATGTAATTTTCGAAGATATCAAAGATTTAAAATCCCGCGAGGAGGCCGCGCTTCGCCCTATAGCACTTCGAATTTAGCAGCGATCGGACGCGCAACTAAATGTCGCTCTTTTAAGAGTAACCTCTAAAGAAAACATGTTTGTATTGTCTAATGATAACAAAGCTATGAATGTTATATATAAAGACATTCTGTAATTAATTTTAAACATAAAATATATAGGGAAAAATGTAAAATGTAAATAAGTAGTATATGAATTTAGATATTAGATATAGCAGGAAATCTTCTTGGTATAGGGAGAGGGGAATTGTTTTTCTTCAAATTTAACGCGTGCGGGCCACGGGCAGTAATGAATACCTAAATTAAACTACTGGATCGATTTTAATCATTTGTTTCACTGAGTGACATAGGCTATATATTTTATACCCGTGCGAAGCAGGATAGGCCGCTAGTGTAAAATAAATTTACAAAAACAAACATTACAAAGTCTGAAAATTGATTTATATGCCATTAGATTATAATTAAATTGTTTCAAACAAATTTTCTTATTCTATTAAGTTTCTTATTTTTATTCTATTAAGTATCTTCTTTACAAACCACGCTGCACCATGATTTTAAAACGCCTATTTTCTATTATACAATCAGATTCGTATGATATCAGACTCATTTGTATTTGTTATACTGATAAACAGGCTACATTTGCGAATAAACTTCAAGAAGCCTAATAAAAGAAAACATTCCCGCAACCTCTTTCACTGCCGAGCCTAAACACTTTGTTTACTATCTGCGTTTCATTGCTCGCAAAATTGAGCCACTGTAGTATTTTTTCGTTCTTTCATGATATACTACATATTTCCATGTTACAGTGATTGAATCTACAAATTTTTTAGTATCAAATTATTGGCTTGCAGTCAAATGTCTTAAAAGGTTATTTTATAAAATAATCCGTAATTTATATTGTTTGCATTGCTTGGTAGATTAAATTTTTAACTATTTATGGTTTTTAGAATTAATATTCAAAATAAATTTTATTTTTCTTACCAAGGTGTCATAAAACCGACCAAGGTAAATTGACCCGCCGTGTGGGCTGAGTAAAATAGACCACCCTCACTTCTTACCGAGATGTCGTCAAAAGCGATTAAGGTAAATTGACGTCAGGCAGGTCGTAAAATAACTAGCCAAACATGCAACAATATGTTTAAAACATGTTATGCCGACCCCAGTTTAAGTGGGTAAGGGCAGGAGAATGAGTCAAAATCAATTTTAAGAATCTTAACAACATTTGTACTAAAGAAAAACTGCTATTGTTCGAGTCAAAAGAAGTTGCAGTAAAAATAAATCCAAAGTAAATTACTTTAAAGCATTTGGCTATTGGTATGTTTTCTTCAATAAAAACTCAATATATTCTCATACTGTAATATACTGATATATAAATAAAGAAATCCTGCCATAAATTGGCGACCTCATTTCACAGACAGTTTTCGCGTTATCACAGGAATTCCTGTTTGAAAATCACATCAAAGAGAAACGCACATGCTTATTTATTTCCTGGTTTAACTTTATACCTTTTGTTGGGAATGTGTTCGTGTTTTAAACTCCTATTACATGATGTTTAAGTTTGTATATAACAAAATAATAATTAGTTACAAAGTACAGTCGCGTTATATTATTAAGAGTATAAAATATAACATTTAATTAGTTTTTCATTGTTAATGGATACATATAAATATATTTTTCTGTAGTTAATTTTACTATCAGCTATTTATAAAAACACTACTCTCAAGCTCAAATCTTCCACCAAAGTTCAGCGGTAGCTTTATATAGATGACCTTTTCAACAACACTTTTAGACTATGCTGGGAATATAAAATATTTCAGTAGTATATTTTTCAGCAAATGTATCGCATATTTAAATGATAAAACTTGTATATTAAACTGAATGATTTTTATAATTGAATAATACAATTTTCATAATTTCTTTTATTATTTTTTATTTATTTTATAAATTAGAAATATTATACTCCGCCTTGTGGCTGAGTACACCACCCTCAGTTTACCAAGGTGCCTTAAAAGGCGACTAAAGTAAGTAGGCGGCCGGTTAAAATACCTAGCCAAATCATATAACAACATGTTATAAAACATGTTCTGCCGACCCCAGTCAGAGTGGGATAAGGGCAGGAGATTGATTATGATGATTAGCGATATTATATTTTTTGCTGTCGATTTATGAGTGAGTTTTTTGTTAATAAAAAATATTTTAAAACATCATCAAGCTATTCGTGGTTATCCAATGTTGTACCAAATTTTTTATTAAATTACTGGTCCAAATTATCGAATGAACGCTAAATGTAATTCTAAGACATACTGTCTAATATTACTCTTATTTGACTGATAAGTTATACTATTTAATGAACATAATAAGAAATGTTATTTTAAAAGATAGAATGATGGAAGAAAAGCTTAATTCTCATTCGATTAGATTAATTATCATCAAGAGAATAATACTCCAGTAAAATTTTATATCTTAAAATAATTAAAGTTCTTTTCGTTATAATAGCATTTGAAAATGGTTAGGACGCGCAAACACTTTTCAATTTCAGGTTTTATTCTAATGAAAGAGCTGATCTTAAAAGCTCAATCAATTTTTATGAACCCGCAGATCCACGATAAGAGTTCCTTTTAAGAACATTCAATTCAATTTAATTCATCTTGAAATAAAATTGAATCCTTAAACTAACTAATAATCTAATTTATGAACAAGATATTTTTCTTACATATTTATTCAATAATTAAGAAACGATTTCCTCAAATCAATCAATTTCCTTCTTCAATCACAATTTTTAACAACTTATCAGTTACGCGCATAAATAATGACTACGTCAAATGGCGCTACCGCTCTCCTATTCGCACCTCTCCTCTCCGCGCCGCACCGCACCTCTCCGCCTCACCACTCCACGCATAGCTATCTTCGTCTATATGCTACAACTTATCTCACCTCCCTTTGCTTCGTATCGTTACAATTTATAGTCGTGTTACAATTTACTTTAATGATATTACAAATAGCAGTATGCAACGAGTCATGGTGGTGATTTATTTGTATTGATATTTAAATAAACACATGAAAATATTCAGAAACTGACAAATCCGGTGACCTTATTAGAAAATAAGATAGTAAATTGCAATATTACTAATAACTCTATATATTTCCAATGTTTTGATTTACCTTATTCTATTCCAATCCTTGACGGGCTCGTTGGCGCAGTTGGCAGTGACCCAGCTTTCAGCTTCTTGGGTTGGGTTCGATTCCCGCCGAGGACCAACATTTTCCATAAATAAATTGTTGGTTCTTCGAGCCAAGGTGTATAAGTATGTTATTAAAATTTTATATATTACTAGTTGCCTGTCACCCATAACACAAGTATTAAGTTACTTACTTTGGGGATGGACGACCGTGTAAGTAAGTGTCCCATATATTTATTTAACTATATTAATCCTGTAAAACATTGCCAGGATATTTTTCAAATATTAGTCTAAAGTTATGGTGCTAAAAATGTAGATTCAATACCACTTTTTTGAGTTTTTGTTAGACACATCCATGAGTTTCTTATTCCGTGACATTATAAATTCTTTTTTTAAGAGACGACATTTCAGGAATATTTACTCAGCAACGTCGAGGCTATTTAGCATTTTTTGAATTTGTGACTTAAAAATTTGTCCTAGCAGTATAACGTTGAAATGACAAACACGCTCTTTAGAATTCTTAAATATTTTTATATTTTTTACAGCGCTAATCGAGTAAAACACAGTATGGTCGCGTTATGTTTTCTACCCAAATACTACGTAAAGATCTAATTTTGCTTAGAGAGAACGAAATAAAGCAAACACCTACCACGTCGCTTCAATGTGGATTGGTTACGCATATCCTAGGATTTTCTATAGGTTATTTTGCTATTAAATTCGTTGTTAAGCGCATAATGATTTGTAATATCTATTGGGCAAAAGTTTTTTTAGAAATCATACTTGCCATTTAGTGTTTGTAGACGCAAATTTTTGGTTGAAATTTCCACTAACGTGATATGAATAATACGGGTTAAATTCCACTGTTACAAGAATATTGGCGTTTTTATTCAATCGGCTCTATGACAAGTTATCCAAGACAAGGGTCAATGAAGTTAAAACATAGAATAAACCGTAGTGATTTTACGAGATTGAACTTATAATGTACGCACAAAAAGTAGACCAACCTCATTTCTTACCGAGGTGTCGTAAAAGGCGACTAAGGTAAGTTGACCCGCCGTGCGTTATCCGGCTGAGCAAAATAGACCACTCTAATTTCTTACCGAGGTGACCTAAATGCAACTAAGGTAACTTGATGACAGGTAGCCGGCCGGTCGTAAAATACCTAGCCAAATCATTTAATAACGTGTTTATAACATGTTGTCTATTGAGAGTGGGATAAGGGCAAGAGAATGTTACTAGTTTCAGTTGTAATTATCTTTCTAGAATCTTTATTTTATGAGTACTAATAGAGATAAATTAGTAGAGTTAAGTTCTTGCACAGTATAAAACAGTAAATGTTTTAGTTTTTAAGAGAAAATTGTATTGTGTACTCTTGGCTACGCTAATGCATTGTTTGTATTCTTGAGGCAACAAGGCAAATAGTCTTTGTTAAACGTAAGTCGGTTTATTTATTTAAGAACTTTAAAATCCTGTGTGAAACGTTAACACAATAAAAGGTATTTACAAAAACGAATAGCTATACAAGATTTCTTCGCTTATTTCTGAGTTTTTACCATAAACAGGAAAGTAAAACATAAATATCTTGTATTATATTTCATCGCCATATCATATTATAAAATATTACACAATGGGGCAGACCTTACTGAATTCAGCAATTTAACTTTCCAGGTTTCAAATTACATATTTGTTTGATCATAGAATAATAATGTTGATAATGTTACCAGACATATTGGGTAAATTTTGGCAAATGTACTAGCAATTCAAATCTTTATAGCAGCTTTCTGAAAACTTTGTAAATAATTTTAGTTTAAACTTAATAGATTTACATGGATTACATAAATTGACCGAATTAGATAAATTTTGCAAAAGTATTGAAAATATATATATATAAATAAATTTTGTAATTTAAAACACATAACATTAGAAAATTCTCAAGACTCCTACATCATGAAGGGCACCAAGAAGTAATCGTTAAACAATACTTAATACGATATTCATACATAAATTAAATTTCAAAAACAATAAACACAATTAAATTAATTGATAAAACTCATTCGTATTGTAAAAAAATGCAATGTTTATTCTTATGTTGTTGTTATATAATCCCTTAATTACGTCTTAAAATTATGGCAATGAGAAAATAATAGGTGGACCGGAAAGTAATGTCGTTTTTGTGAATGTCGATATTCGGTCGTCATTTCTCAACTTACTGTCTATTGCAAAGAGGTGCCTAAGTTATTTTAAGGTTATTGTGACTTGTTTACTTCTGAATAATTCAATTTTAAACTTTTATATTTGTAATTTGAGAAAAAATGGTCAGCCAAATACCAGAAGAACATATCCGGCATTGTATGCTTTTTGAGTTTCGCGAGGGTAGTAACGCAACAGTTGCTACCAAAAACATTTGCGATATTTATTCAAATGTATTAGACGTTCGCAAAAGTCAAAGATGGTATTCCAAGTTCAGATCTGGTAATTTCAATGTTTCGGACTCCTATCAATCACGAAGACCAACATCATTATTTAACGACATGCCAAGGGCAGAAGTGGAAGCAAATCCATGTCTAACAATCAAGGAACTATCAAAGACACTTAACCAACCTTGGTCAACTACTTAGGAACATTTACAGCAGATTGGGAAAATAACCAGTGCATGTGTTTGGGTCCCTCATAATCTGTCTGAAGAAAAGAAAGTCAACCGATCCATTGCATGCTACGCATTGCTTCAACGGCACCAAAGACAACCGTTTTTTGATCATTTGTTCACTGGAGACAAAAAAGGGGTCCTATATGATAATCCAAAACGGAAAAGCCAATGCTTTTTTTTTAAATGAATCACCAAGAAGTTCTTCGAAACCGGGTTTACTTCCCAAAAAAGCGCCCCTATGTGTTTGTTGGAATATTCGCGGAATTGTCCACTCTAAAATGCTAAAACCAGGAGAAACTCTTAATACAGACCTTTATTGTGAACAATTAGATCGCGTGAACCAATCTTTAATGGTAAAGTATCGAGCGATTGTCAACAGAAAGGGAGTCATCTTGCAACAGGACAATGCAAGACCAAACTGTGTACGGCAACCACCCCTAAAAAAATATTGAATTAGGGTGGGAGGTACTGCCTCACACAAAATACTCGCCCCATATCGCACCTATGGATTTCCATTTATTCCGATCCCTGCATCATTTTCCTAGTTGAAAAAAAATTAAAATTTGGACAATGTCCAAAATGCCACCTCAAGATATTTTTCTCAAAAATCAATTAATTTTTTTCAATCCGGGATTACAAAATTTGCACACTAGATGGCAAAAGGTTGCTAATAACGAGGGTGATAATATTTTTGATTAGCAATAAAGACCTATTAAAATATATTATTTTGAATTTAATGTAAGAAAACGACATTACTTTCCGGTCCCCCAATAAAAGTAATTTTTTCTCTTTTATTTTACCCAGTTTCAGTTAAAGCAAGAATTTCAACTCTAGAGACTTGTAAATAAGTGGGTTCGCACAATTAAATGCACGTCCTGTCCTCGTAAAAGCACTGATACGAGGTTTTGTAAGTACTATGCTCCTATTTGTGTTTATTGTACGAACACATTTAAGGAGAGTTTTTAGCAAAAATTATATCGAGTTTATTGTCGCCTATTTTATTATACAACTAACAATAGAACTAAAGAAAAGAAAACGGAAACATGAAAGGGAATTAAATTTAAAAAGATATTTTTAGCGACTATTTTAACAATTATATAAGTCTTGTGGTCCGAGCAAAGACACTTTTTATATAAATTTGAGCTAAAATCGTTTTATCAATAACAAAGGTAAGAATAATTAAAAGTTAACTACAGCAAAAATTATTATAACAAATTACTAAAAATTTTTCTTGAACTAAATTTGAACATAAAATTAGTTATTCTGAGTTAACCATAAGAGATGGAGACGTGCTGTCGCGAACTTATTTGCAATGTTATTGAAGATATAAAATTTTCTGGTACATTACTTTAGTGTATCTAAAGTAAGTCGCACGCGACCAAAGCTCCCGACCGGCGATTTTTATTTTAATAATTGAGCGACTTCTTCAATGCAACATACATAAAACCGTAATGTACTGTTAACCTAAACTTTCCAGAAGAATCACAATACCTAATCTTCAAATAATTACCAAACTACCTAAATAGTTTTATTCCGTTTAGGTCCATTACTTAACTTAACATCGACAGGAATGTTCTAAACTATTTTCGAAGCTATTTCCCAATAGTTTAAAATTTAGTGGAGATTTAGTTTCGAGGAAATGCTGCGAAACTTCAAAAGTTCTGTATAAATGTTTGTTAACCGTGTTTTTGAAATTTAGAAACTCAAACGTGTTGTTCGATTTGGTGAGTTTATAAAATGCAAAACATGTCTTTTATGTCTGTTTCTTTCATGTTTAATCAAAAAATAAGGTAGATATGATATTTATTTTTTCCGGAATATGCTATTTGATTTACTAGACATACAATTACAAGCTTAGTTAATTTTGAATTTGGGATATCAGCACCTGTAATTATTGAATAGATAAATGATTTGGAAGTCTAATTGACCACCATAAGTTTGATAGTAAGGTTTAGAAATACGCGATAATATAATCGTACATAATAAAGATATTTATCTTAGGTAATTATATATTAGTATCATCTTTTCATATATTTATTTCACCAAAATTAATTAATAGATTACATAGTTAAATTTATATAAACTTTTCTTTTTCTCTATATTAACCGTAGGTATTCTCTTTCTTCTTCAATTCTTGTCCTTTTCGTTTTGTTGCTCAAAGGTTGACCGGCAGAGGTCCCTTTTAAGGATAATTCCGCCCTTCTAACTATATGTATAAGTAGCGGCCTGTTACTATCCCACTGCTGAGAATAGGCCTCCTCTCTCCGTTTTTGGAGAGAAGGTTTGGAGCTAAGACCTACCACGCTGCTCCAATGCGGATTGGTAGGTTACACATATCTCCAGAATTCTCTAGAGATATGCTAGTATCCTCACGATGTTTTCCTTCACTGAAAAGCGTGTGATAAATTACAATTATCAATTAGACACATTTAACAATATGTATAAAAAGAAATAAATAAATAAAGTATACTATATATATTTAGTTAGGTGATATAATCAGAACAAAAAGCCAAATATGTCGATTGTCAAAGTCTTACAAGGGTGTTATATAGACAGCATCCCAAGGGATTGTAACAACTTCTCAGATTTTGGTGTGACCTAGTTGCGTCAATCCCTGATTCACAAATGATTGAGATCGTTAAGCAACGGTGAAACTAAAGAAACAAGTCGAATTTAACGGTAACTGAATCGGGGAGCAGAGTTTTATGATTCTGAATTCACTTGTTTATTTTTGTAGAGAGTGCGTGAAACTATAAATGCCTTCTGTTAACAGAAATTGCAATGTTGTATAATTGCAACAAAAAATTGTTAATGGAGCAGATGCAATATTAAAAATACTATTACACTATTAAAAATACAAATACTGTTAATTAACGTAGACATTTAAATTCTAATTAATCAAATTTTTTAGTACATAATATTTAGTAATCTAAATTTTTAGTAGTTTAGTATATTTATATTCGTAAAATACTTTGTACATTATAAAATTATTTCAAAATTAGTAAATATATACTCTGAAATATATAAAAAGTAAGTGTGGTATCCGGCTGAGTAGAATAGACCAGCCTCATTTCTTACCGAGGTGTAAATGCAACTAAGTTGATCCACATTGTGGTATCCGATTGAGTCTAATAGACCACCACAAGGCGAAAAAGGTAAGTCTAAGTAAAGTAAGTATTAAGGTAAGGTAATTTGACGTAAGGTACGCGGCCGGTCGTAAAGTAACCACTTCTCTGTCATTTTAAAAATTTGTATGCAATTTTTTTATTACCACAGAATATTTGATGTTTATGTTGAATATATGTTGATTATGTCGCAGCACCCCCGTCTTTAAATTAAATATCTTAAATTTATATCTTTTATTTTATAAAATTATGCATTTATTCGATAATCTTTTAGTTTTAAACAGGAACATACTTAACATACTTACATAAAAACTGTGTTATCTGGTTGTTAAGTTATACGAAAATATGTAATTTTTAATATTTTTAGTTTACACCCACAATATTAAATTCACTACGTAAGTTGGTCACAGTACAAAAAGTTTTCTGCTTTACAAAATATAAAAACGGAAAATACGGATAAAATTGTGTAAAAGAAACTTGTAAAAGTCTTAGCGGCTATCCTCGTTTTTGTGAATTCATAATGAAGTTATAAAGTCTTATACAACGTTGAGTTTCTTGTAAAAAGTTTTTAATTTGACTGTATATTGGTTATAACACTCATTATACTAACAAAGCAATTAAATATACATAATAAGATACTAATCTTTTACGGATTAAGGTATTTCTATTCTTGGAAGGTTTTGTAGGTATCTAACGATACATTGTTGTGTTAGATTGTAACTTTAAAATGATATATGTTGCATATTGTTTAATTTTATAACTGTCTTAATCATTACAGCGTATTATTCTCCTGTCCTTATCCCACTCTAAGTGTGGTTGGCACAACATGTTTTTCTTTTCCATTCTCTACTATCATTCGTCAACTCTGGCGCATCTCTTTTTATAAGCATTTCATACTTCACACAATCCAACCATATATTTTTAGGCCTTCCTCTAGTACATATCCATCCACATCTTTGATATTTAAATGTGTTACATAATCTTGTATATATAAATTTCTGAATTTTGGAAAAGGCTCCAACGATGAAATTCGGTATGTAGAGGATTTTAGGGTGGTAAAATCAATTTAGCTACGTTTTTGTCCCTGTTTCCACTAAAAAACTGTTATAATTGTATGAAAAAGCAAAGGTTAATTGAGCTGTTAAAAAGTCTTGGTAGTTTATTTGGGTAATTGGCGGTATCAAAATCAGAATACCAGGATCAAATTCAGGTAACATTATCTTTTTTTAATAGAATTTTTTATATATTTAAAAATTACCGAGCAAAGCTCGGTCGCCCAGGTACTTTATATTTAACATTTATAATTTTCATCCCTCCTAATCCTATGTCCATACAATCTTATTCTTGCACTTCTGCAAATATTGCAGAGTATAGCGCTGATTATATACTTTAAATATATTTTTTAATACACATGCATTTTCAGGTTATCCAGTAATAAAGTTACTCAGTTTGCAGCGTGATATATCTCCTGCTCATTTTGTTGCAGGCTTTCAGGAGCGCTAAAGCATAAAACTCAGATACTGTTGTTCTCTTTGTTCCGTGGGATATATTATTTGTGTAGTCTGCATATAAATTATATGCTGTTATAGCATTACTTAGTGGTACATGTATGCTGGTGCGACCGTGTGAATCTCTAGAGACGATCATGGGTTCAAACCCGGGCAGACACCAATGAGTTTTTCTATTAAAACTTATGTGTCTAATTGATAATTGCAATTTACCACACGCTTTTCGGTGAAGGAAAACATCGTGAGGAAACCTGCATATCTTTAGAAAATTCTAGGGATATGTGTAACCTACCAATCCGCATTGGAGCAGCGTGGTAGGTCTTAGCTCCAACCCTTCTCTCCAAAAACGGAGAGAGGAGGCCTATGCCCAGCAGTGGGATAGTAACAGGCCGTTACTTACATGTATGCTATGGAATAATATTATTGTAATCCAGTTGTTAGAGACGTAAGTAAAGCAAGTAATGTTGTTTGATTAAAAGATTTACTATAAAACTGTACCTTTTTAAGTATGGTTGTATAAGTTTTATGTCTCTCTCTTAACATTTTGGGCGGAGCAACGTTATTATACGTCAAATTTTATAAAAGATTATTGACAAAATATTTATAAATTTCTTTAAAGAACGTGCATAAACGGCTGAAGCTTGTACTTCAAGCTTCGCCATTGCGTTTATCATTTTTTTTGGACTGACAGTGGTGCTCCACGTTCTTTTGAACACGTGTGTTAAAAACAGAACCGTCATAAATCATTATTTTTTTGTGTGAGAAAATGTAGTTGTAATGTGTTATACAATACTTGAAAAGCTATTTGCGCTGAAAGTGTTAATAACTACGCATTTTATTGCTTATTATATGAGACATGGATTTTATTTGCAACCATTTGCCACTTATTTACGTAAATTTGGTTATCACCAAATCACTAGTGAAATCGTGATTCTTGTAAAGTATAATTGTTGAACATCTTGGTGATGAGTCGACACAGTTACAGATCATAAGCTTTGTCAGCGCATACAATATATAGGAAATCCTAATTTTTATATGTATTTTAAATATGAAAATGCTGACATGTAGAATTAGTACTGTCAGTAAATACATACTTATTTAAAGTAGAAAGATGGCTTAGTATGGCATAATTATGATGCAGTCTATATTCTGATCTATTAAAAACTTAAATCATCTTTTATCTAGCTTAAACCTATTTTGTTTTTAATTTATACTTTCAAAAAGTTTTAATGTAAGTATTTATAACGGTATACAAATTCATAACGAATATATTTCAATTTAAACACGACAATAGCCCCCCAAGCTATCGTTAATATACCCTTGTGATGTCAAGTTTTGGAATGTTTACATATAATGACATTAATGTACTTGGGAAGTGCCCTAAGTCACAAAGTTCAACAACTTCTAAGCAACAGATGAAAGAAAAGTTGCTAAAATTAAAAATATCTAACTTACACAAGTGTGTCTGAAATCGTGTGGTACAAAAATATTGACGATATATGATCAATAATAATCACTTTGAAGAGCGATAACTAAAATGGTAATTAATTAAAAATGAATCCTGAGTAGGTATAGAAATAGAAAGAAATATTTTTATATTATATTAATAAAAAGACTTGGTACATAATTTTATAATTACCCGTATTATTAAAGCCAAATTCCTCGGTTTAAAATTTTACAATGAACGATAACAAATTTACACATCACACGTATTACCATTTTTAAAACAGGCTTGGAAGACCAAACTGCAAACTAAACCTTTGATTTTTATTTTTAGCGTTGTTATACACGATTGGATTTTATGCCTGAAGATTTGAATAATGTAATTAATTTCATTATTCATATACGTCTAAACCATTAACTAGATTGAACGGCATAAAAATATTCTTCATAGCAGCATACTATGTAGGCACGGTAGCTTAGCTTTTTATGCAACAGAAATAATTTTTGTACTATATTTTAGATAAAACTTTTTTATTAAACTTATAGGTATTTGAAATGAAATAGATGAAATTCAATAACAAATAAAATAGGATGATGTTAAAACATGCCTACGCCGTGTGGTATCCGGCTGAATAGAATAGTACCACTCTCATTTCTTACCGAGGTGTCGTAAAAGGCGACTAAGGTAAGTCGACCTGCCGTGTGGTATCCGGCTGAGTAGAATAGACCAACCTCATTTCTTACCGAGGTGTCGTAAAAGACGACTAAGGTAAGTTGACCCACCGTGTGGTATCCGGTTTAGTAGAATAGACTACCCTCTTTCTTACCGAGGTGTCGTAAAATACGACTGAGGTAAGTTGACGTCAGGCAGGCGGCCGGTCGTAAAAACGCAGCCAAATCATGAGACAGCATGTTTATGGCATGTTGTGCCGACTCCACGTAGAGTGGGATAAGGGCAGGAAGATGATGATTATAGATAAAACTAGCGGTGTCAGCGACTTCGACCGTGTTGTAATCAGTGTGTCACAAAATGACTTATACTATTACTTACGTACTCAATTATATTGTGTAAAGATGAAGAAGAACTAAATTTAATATTTTGACAGTAATACAAAGTTACGCGTTTTGTACGTGGTAAGTTGGTAAATGAAATTTTAAAGCAATCGCATTCTCACTGCGTCTAGTAAAAACGCTAAAAGAAAGACATATTAGAAAATCCTTTATCCAACAGGTAAAAATTGATTGCTGTGCTAGTGCAGATCGTTTCGCCATTAAAAGCCAATGCTATTTCATCCGCTCGTAAAAACTTTAATATCAAAAATGGACAGTGCCGCCAAATTCACCAACGTAAATTAAAAATGTTTTAAAGATTGACCGTCGAGTTTCTTGCTGGTTTTTCTCAGTAAGACCAAAATTCCGAATCAGTTGTAGCTTAATTAATCTTATTGATCCTTGACGGTTCAAAAGTGCTTGAAAAAGTTAGTTGGATATGATTTAATTTGTTAAACCACATTAACATGACGTGGTAATTAAGGAAGGAATCATTATCATCATCATCATCATTCCCTTGCCCTTATCCTACTCTAAGTGGGGTCGGCACGACATGTTTTAAACATGTTGTCACATGATTTGGCTAGGTATTTTACTACCGGTCGCCTGCCTGACGTCAGCTTACCTTAGTCGCCTTTTGCGGCACTGCGATAAGCAATAAGGGTGGTATATTGTACTCAGCTGGATACCACACGGCGGAACAACTTACCTTATGCGCCTTTTACGACAACTAGCTAAGAAATGAAGGTGGTCTATTCTACTCAGCCGTATAGCAACCATTTAATTATTCACGATATTCAACCTACCTACATAACAAGTGAACCTTAAGTGTTGATAATAAATCTAGCCGTTTGCCCTTCGTAATTTGGAACGCACGTTATCGATCCTAGCCAATATCATTTACATTTGATGATAACGTTAAAATTGATAACAACCTGCAATATTAAACGTAAGGGATTACGATATCTCTTCAACATTAATGTAATATAATAATATAATATATAGGACACTTACACACACGGTCGTCCGTCCCCAAAGTAAGTAACTTAATACTTGTGTTATGGTAGACAAAAAACTGGTGAATATATACTTATATATTTTTAAATACATTCTTAAATACAAATATACACCCAGGCTCAAAGGCCAACAAATTCTTTTTATAGAAAATGTTGGCCCTCGCCGGGAATCGAACCCGCGACCCGCGGAGCTAAAGGCAGGATCACCACTGCGCCAACGGGCCAGTCAATGTGTTTTCATTATGAAATCAATCCTACTTAGAAACGCTCTAACGTTTCTGCTAGCAATAAAATCTACTATCTTTAGCCTGTGACGACGTACTGCAAGGCCAGGAAGGAGATTAGACACGCTTAGTATTATAGTGACCTAATTCAAAATTAGGCATAATTGAGTTACATGCAATATAATCCTTATTTCAATTCCATCTATGACATTAGGCCCCGAACTATAAAAAAATTAGTGTTTTCTTGCTCTCCCAAGTTATGGGTATCTTTGATTCTTGCGAATTTTATAGGCGCTACGCTACGCTTGATTGCAATTTGCTACAAACAACTTTTTGAATTAGGTCACTTTAATAGTAAGCTTGCTATATGTCTCAACATCCTTCAGTCCATATAGTCTGTATTGCAATTCTGTAGATATTATTGTCTTGCAAGAGGTCTCATATAAAAAATTTCGACACAACTTTACAACACATTTAGCACCATAAGATCCAATCATTGGATATAAATAGATGTAAAGGACAAATTATTACATACGCGTTATCCATCCCAATAGTAAGTTGATACTTGTGTTATCAGTGACACAATTGGTAAATATATGCATATATAACTTTAAATGTACATAATTAAATACATGAATACATCCAGAATCTAAGAACCAATGTATCTAGAAAATGTTAGACCTGATATGATAGATTGTAGATTATGAATCGACCCCGCGACCCGCGAAGTTGACGGCAAAGACTGTCACCTGGGCCGACAGGTCATATAATATATTTATACTATTATGCATTATTTTATACATTTGACATGCACAAATTCATCTTTGTGTCTCAGAACATGTTTAAAACCAAGAAATTATGTCAATAACGCTAAACTTTTAAAATTTTTATATTCAACCGCAAATCAGACTTTTTCATGGGCTTAACCGCATACATTCAAAGCAGGTGAATCTTTTATAGTTAGTTTTTGGATGGCTAAGCTTTTGCGAACGTTTGGAATGAATCCAGCAAATTCGAAATATATAGCTCTAAACATTTTAAAAGCCTTTTATTTAAATATAGTATTTATATAAACAAAGACACGGAAATGTGTTGCGGAAGCTAATTTATTTATTTATAAATAAATTAAATAAATAATTAGCTTTATTTAATTTATTAAAATAAATGAAATAAAGCTAATTAATGCTGAAAAAATTACATGGCACTATTAATAGGTAATAAGATGTAAATTTTTCTTTTAGACACTCGTATCAAGATGTATTTTTCTGTTCACGTTATATTTTCCTCTCAAGGAGGTTGAATGAGACCTTAAAACTTTTGTTATTTGATTCAATCCGCCCTAAGGGGCCCCTAAATCGCGAAATGATTATTCTCTCAAAACTACTAATGCATAATACAACTTTCAAAAAATTCAATATAATTAACATTACAGGCGTTTTAAACCATATAAGTTAAACATATGAATAATATTTATTATAATGATATGTACCAACGTTTACTTCTGCTATTTTGTTCGTATTTGAATGATCCTTGGTTGGTGAACCATTTTTTTAATCATGAAAAAACCCTTAAGGGTCCCGCTGCCCGACAAAGACGACTAGCGGGTATGTTTGACACGCAGCGTCTTAAACAACCTGAGTGCTCCACCACGCTGTTGGTGGCGGAGACAGGGTACAGTTGTATACATTGCCCCCATCCCCGCCAGCAGCAACTCTGAACCCCAGAGTGCGCCATCACTGGGTCGGGGTCTCCTTAAAAGTGTCCCCTTGGCCAGTGGCAAATATCGTTAACCATTAGGGTAATCTGAGGTGCGATTATTGCTAGTTGAAAATTTGGTTGGTAAACCTTCACTTCTTCTTCTTCTTCTTTCTCGACCGGTGGACATCCACTGCTGAACATAGGTCTCCTTAAGGGATCGCCACAATCCACGATTTTGTACCGCTTGGAACCAGCGGCCGCCCCGCGAACCTGAACCTGAAACTTCCCTAGGTAGGACGAACAATCTCAAAAAGTCATAAGAAGGCCATTGGATTCAGGTGATGCAAGTGACGTAAGGAAAAGAAGTTCTTTGAGAACTTTTTTCATCATCTTTCCGCCCTTATCCCACTCTAAGTGGGGTCGGCACAACATGTCATACATGTTGTGACACAAACAGGTTGACACATGATTTGGCTACGTATTTTACGACCGGCCGCCTGCCTGATATCAACTTACCTTAGTCGTAATTTACGAAACCTCGTTAAGAAGGAGGGTGGTCTATTCTACTCAACCGGATACCACACGGCGTGTAGACTCATCTTAGTCGCCTTTTACGACACCTCGTTAAGAAATGAGAGTGGTACTATTCTATTCAGCAAGATACCACACGGCGTGAAACTTACTCTTTCCTCCTATACTTAATAAATATTATTTATGTTCAACATGATACTTTAATTTGAAATAGGAAATTCATAAATAATTCAACGTCACTATATATATTTTTTTTGCAACTACATCACAAAGCTTCCGTTTTCAGGGAGCGTGGCGTCAGGTGCGTGAGCAATAAATTGCTCGCACGGCTGTAACATTAAGGGTAGATAACTTCCTTCCCTTATTGCGGTAATAATAAAACCTTTAGATACATCCTAAAAAAAATTAATTCATGATATATTATATTAGCCAAGTTTTTATTATAAAGAATTATAAGACTGGCCCGTTGGCGCAGTAGGTAACCTTGCCTTCAGCTCCGCGGGTCGCGGGTTCGATTCCCGCCGATAACCAGCGTTTTCTATACATGAATTTGTTGGTCTTTGAGCCTGGGTGTATATTTGTATTTAAGTATGTATTTAAAAATATATAAGTATATATTCACCAGTTGTCTGTCAACCATAACACAAGTATTAAGTTACTTACTTTGGAGATGGACGACCGTGTGTGTAAGTGTCCCATATATTTATTTATATTTATGAGAAAGCTTAATGAAATTTCTGATACAAGAGTTAATATCCGGTAATATCTTGCGTTTTTACCAATACTCGCTTTGTTTAAAGATTTAAAGCTTAGCAATTATTTCACGCCCATTACGATAAAATAATAAAATGAAATAATTAAAAATTATATTGGATTAGATAAGGTTTGCCCAGCAGTTCAGAATTTATAGAATTAACCGTTACTTTGCAGAGGTCCATAATACAAAAGTAATGAAAATATTATATTGTTTGTAACAGGAAATATATATCATGCTAAATCTAGAGTACACTATCCTACTACACTACTCACTCACTCACTACACTAACCGACACTTAAAGAATTCGTGAAAAAGTCGTGCACTACCCGACACCAATAACACAGCAAACAATACATAAGCACGTATTGTTGTGTTATTGGTGACGCATTTATCGTTGACGCATTGTGTTATTTTTATCAGGTTCAGCATAAAGTAAGTAAGTAAGTAACGGCCTGTTACTATCCCACTGCTGGGCATAGGCCTCCTCTCTCCATTTTTGGAGGGAAGGGTTGGAGCTAAGACCTACCACGCTGCTCCAATGCGGATTGGTAGGTTACACATATCCCCGGAATTCTCTAGAGATATGCAGGTTTCCTCACGATGTTTTCCTTCACCGAAAAGCGTGTGATAAATTGCAATTATCAATTAGAGACATAAGTTTTAATAGAAAAGTCATTGGTGTCTGCCCGGGTTTGAACCCATGATCGTCTCTAGAGATTCACACGGTCGCACCGCTAGGTCATCACAGCTTCAGCATAAAGTAACTATGTATAAAGTATCTGCAGTGAAAATTATTGTTTGCAGTAATCCCATAAAGGATCATAACTGTTCAATAAATGTTCTAGCTGACGAGCTTTTCTGGTGTGATAGATCCGATTAAGAATTCGGTCTGTTCGCTTAATTAAAATATTCTGTTTGCGCAGCCGACCTACTTAGACTTTGATTAATGGCCCGAACGAAGACGATTTCGATTTACGCATTTTCTAATTATAATTGAAGGAATTCTTTTGTAAAGTTGTATGATTGCGATGAGCCTAAAAATTCAGTGTGCAAAGTCTGATATATTTCATTATATATATCATCATTTTTCTGCCCTTATCCCACTCTAAGCACACGTACCGATACAAAATCTTAAAGTAAAGGCCAGTTACTATCCCACTGCTGGGGTATAGGCCTCCTCTCTCCGTTTTTTAGAGAAAGATTAACTAAGCTAAGACCTACCGCACTGCTCCAATGCGGATTGGTAGGTTACACATATCCCTAGAGTTCTCTAGAGATATGCAGGTTTCCTCTCGATGTTATCTTTCATCGAAAAATGTGTGATAAATTGCAATTATAAATTAGCCACACAAGTTAAATGAAAATTACATTAATATTGTAATAATATTATTAAATAAAAAAAAATATTATATTACAAAAGTCTCAGGATTACAAGGTGTGCAAGATGAAATATTAAAACGCAATCTTGCACGTTGTTGTAAAAAACTTGCCTGCTAGGAGTTTTAGTCACGAGCGCTGCGTTGTCCAAAAGAGAAGCACTAAAGTAATGTACTAGAGAATTGTAGCCCTATAAAAATACTACAAAAAGTCCGAGACAACATGTATCTATCTCTTATGGTTCCTACAATAACTACTTGTTCATAATTTCAATTAAATATACTGACTTCCACTCGGGCGATGACGCAAACACAGCCAGTTAACATAAAAATTTTAATTTCATTGTATCTCTTTTATAAAAATAGATATTACAAGAAATAAAAGTTACACTAAAAAAGTTACACTAACGGACAAAGGCATATTGTTTGTAAACAGTGTCCGGATATTATAAAATTATTCCATAAGAAGTAAAGAGAAACTAACATTTGTATAACTATGTTAAGTTTTTATTGGTATATCTTTAAACCAACTTTATATTAATATTAATGAATTAATTATTAAAAATATAAATAATGATATTACTTTTCACATTTAGACTGTAAGCGTTGGAGCTGAAAAAACAGATTACTAACGTTTTGATCTCAATTAAAGTTAAAGGAGATTGGTTCCGTGTTTTTCCCAAGCGGGTAGAAAAAACACTGAACCAATAAATATGCATGAGCACAAAAAGTTTTAATCGTAAAATGTTTTTTGGTATTACAGCTCAAAATATATCCAAGGTTCGGTTATAATAATACAATTAATACTTGAAATGAGATTTAAATTTAGTTTCCCGCCGGGAGTGGAAGAAAAGACTCACCAACAGTCAACAACAGATTTATTGGGTCGTAAGTCTACTGCCCGTCAATGCTATGCTTCGTAAGTAGGTAGGTGTGCGCTAGGTACTGCCCTGGCTTTGTCTATCTGCGGAGTAGGCCGTGCAGCGCGCGCCCGGAGAACGAAGAGCCGACCCGAAGAACGTCGGGCCCGGGCTCAAGGTCACTGAAGTCCGGCTCTGGCTGAGATGGGGGTAAAAGGTGCCTTTTCTAACCCCGATATGACACCCCAATACGTGGGGGGATAAACACAAAATACTAGATATGAAAAATGTAAAAAAAAATAAAAATAAAAGATATCTAGGCTGTTCGTCCTCTTCGAAGAAAGGGGCACGCACGATTCAAATTCAAATTCAAATTCAAATAATTCTTTATTCAAATTGGCCTTTACAAGCACTTTCGAATCGTCAAATTACAATGAAGCTGAAGCTACCACTGGTTCGGAAAGGTGCTCTTACCGAGAAGAACCAGCAAGAAACTCGGCGGTCACTCTTTTCAAAATTGAGTTTTACAATAATGGCTTAATTAAAAGAACAAATTAAAAAATTTACAATATAATCTAGTGCGTAGCTGGACGCAATTTAAAACCAAGCTTTCTTATCATCAATATAGTCCTCAACAGTATAATAAGCTTTATGAATCAGTGTCTTTTTAATTGCTATTTTGAACTTGTGTAAAGGAAAGTCCAAAATAGATTGTGGAATTTTATTATAAAAATGTATACCGAGGCCCACAAACGATCTACGAACTTTCTGAAGCCGTATCCTGGGTATTATTAATTTATTTCGGTTCCTGGTTTGCCTATTACTAATATCACTTTTTTTATTAAAAAGATGTATATTTTGTCTCACAAACACTATATTATTATAAATGTATTGCGAAGCTACAGTGAGAATACCTATTTCTTTAAATTTATCACGGAGCGAGTCACGTGGTTTCATATTATAAATCGCACGTACAGCTCGCTTTTGCAAAACGAATATTTTTTGGATATCAGCTGCCTTACCCCACAGCAAGATACCGTACGCCATAATGCTATGGAAATAAGAAAAATAGACAAGTCTTGCTGTTTCAATATCAGCTAATTGCCTAATCTTCCTAACGGCATAGGCAGCGGAACTAAGTTTACTACAAAGATTAGTAATGTGGGGTCCCCATTGCAGCTTTGCATCCAAGGTTACTCCCAGAAAAACAGCTAAGTCTTCTGTTTTTACTATTTCATTATTAATTTTTACTGTATTTACCAATTTTTCAACATTAGGCAATGTGAATTCTAAACACTTAGTCTTATTTGTATTTAAAAGCAGATTATTTACTGTAAACCAATGCGATACCTGTGACAAAGCACTGTTCACATCGTCAACTTTTGTTTTGGTTTTGTCAATCTTAAATAATAATGATGTATCATCTGCGAAAAGTACTACGTCACAAATATTGTTTACATAAAATGGCAAATCATTTATATATATTAAAAATAGGAAGGGACCCAGAATAGAGCCTTGTGGCACACCCATTTTCGTGATTGAACCGGATGACTTTATATTATTTACACACACTCTTTGAATTCTATTACTGAGATATGAGGCAATAAGCTTCAGTGCAGTACCTTTTACCCCATAGTGGCTTAGTTTTCGCAGGAGAGTCTCATGCTGAACACAATCGAATGCCTTTGACAAGTCACAGAAAACACCTAAGGTATTCTGGAACTTCTCCCAAGCACTAAATACATGTTTCATCAATCTTGCACCCGCATCTGTTGTGGACCTACCCTTTGTAAAACCATACTGCTCCGAATGAAGTAATTTGTTAGAATTGAAATGATGGAGCAGTTGATTAAGCATAATTTTTTCAAAGATTTTACTAAAAGCGGGTAGTATTGAAATTGGTCTATAATTATTTGGATCTTTTTTATCTCCAGATTTAAACAGAGGTATTAATTTACCGTGTTTCATAAGATCTGGAAATATACCTAAATCTACAGTTTTATTAAAAATTGGAGCTAAATGAGACGCAAGAACATCAATGATATTCTGAATTGTGCGCACTGACATTCCCCATAAATCTTCCGTTTTTTTCATTTGGATTGTTTGGAAGCTTTTTAGAACGTCACACGGGGTAATGTGTTTAAAATTAAAGACAACGTTACATTCAGTGACGCACCCCTCTAAAAGATTAAGTGCTAATGTTGGCGAGGAATTGATGGATTTAGTAGTGGTAATTGGTATGTCTCGAAAAAAACTTTCAAATGTGCGAGCTACTTCTAAATTGGAAGTAATAATTTTGTTATTGATGCTAAGTTCAAGATTGTTATTATTATTACCTTGAATTTTATTTTTACCAATTTCATCATTTAAAATATTCCACGTTGCTTTTATTTTATTTTCAGAAGTAGCGATCTTCCTTTTTATATATAGTGACTTGGCTTGTACGCAGACAATTTTAAATAATTTAGAATATTTTTTTACATAATCGGCGAATGTGGGGGTTTGATTGAACTGCTTTTGTGCATACAAGTCAAACAAGTTATTCCGGCTTTTGTAAATGCCAACTGTTGCCCAATCACTAAACTTTAGATTCGGTGATAGTTTTTTTTCCACAATCTTAAAGACACGGTTAAATTCAAGGTTGATCAAGCTAAAGAGAGAATTATAAAGTTCATCCGGATCATTCTGAGCTGTATTAATTTTAGGTATCTTAGCTAAGATGTTATCTCTAAAGGTATTAATTTTTTTGGTAGTAACAGGTCTAAATTGGATTATTTTCTTAAACTTTTGTTCTAAACCAGGAACTGATATTGTCTGTCCACTATGATCTGATCTTAAGCTATTTATAATTGATTTATGTAAGATTTTACAATTACAAAATATGTTATCGAGGCAAGTAGCTGAGGTTGCAGTTATTCTAGTAGGTTCATTAAAAACATTATCAAGGTTAAAACATTTGAATAGGTTAAGTAATTTTTCTCTTTTAGAAGTCTTTACTAAAATGTCTACATTGAAATCACCGCAAATTAATAACTTTTTAGGTGATTTACTTAACCTCTTAAGTACTTCCTCCATAACTTCTTCAAATACAATAAAATCGCCTGGAGGCGGCCGATACACGCAAACTACTAAATATTGCTCCAGCTCAACACTAGACAGCTCAACAGTGTGTTCTACAGAAAGACCCATAATGTCATTCCTTTTTTTATATTGTATATTGTCCCGTACTAGTATAAGAGAACCCCCACGATTTGAGCCACGAGTTGCGGTCTTTCTTGAAAAAGCACTGGATACTGTATAATCCTTAATATTTAACATTAATTGCGAACTATTAAGCCAGTGCTCAGTTATGCACAAAACATCAATATTATATTTTTTTAAAAACAATTCTAATTCGAATTCTTTGCCAGATAAGCCTTGTAAATTCTGGTGCACTAAATTTATTTGACAAGGCTTATCTGTTGTCCTTATTTCTAGTTTAAACTAGTATTATCACTACAAAGATTAATACTAGGAATAATACAAGTACTACTACTAGTACAGGAGTCAAAAACAGAAATATTAGTACTATTAGTACAGTTAATATATGTGTCAAAAGAATTAGTTACACATGTAACTTTATTGTTTAAATTGTATGCTAACAATGTAGCTATATGTCTTTTAATTCTAAAAGGTAGATACATAGTATCCCTTGTCATCTTAAATGATGTAATAAATTTATTACTATCAAAGTAATTAATTGCCTTCCCATGACAGAGTGTCAAATTATAAATTAATAAATTTAACTTATAAATATGTTCATTTTGTTTTTTTGTAAGTGTGTTTGAGTAAGGAAATGAACACATAATAAATTTACATTCTGTATTGTCATGTAGGAATTTATCTACACATTTCATAATGTCTTGTTTGCTTATATTCAAGCTATCTCCACACATTAAAATTACATTAGTATTACAATCTAAAGAATTTGCTGCAAGGCTGTCAACTAAATAACTGAAGGTAGCACCTGGTGAACATCTATTAATAACTGGATGTGATAGACAATGATTCATTAAAGATCCAAAGCCTTTACCTAATTCATCTGATACAATTATTGTTTTCTTTTCAAATACTTTCAAATTAATTGAATTATTTATATCTGTCTTTTTCAACATATTAATATTTGTAGTAACTGAGTTATTTGTATCTAAGTTATTGGATTTACATATGACAGAAGGTGAAGAAACTTGTGTAACACTTCCACTTCCTGATTTCAGCATGCACAAACAGTCTCTTTTATATACTTCTTTGCTATTGCTTGACAGATATTCAATACGTTCTAAGTTGTCATTACAAATACCTAATAAGTTATCAAAAGATGATATGTGCTCGTCAATTTGCACTTGAGACTTTCTATAAAGATCTGTTATATGTTTTAAGGATTTTTCTAAAGAATGTATTTTATTTTGCTGTTGCCGGGTTTCAGTGTCATACAAGTGTCTTCTGCAATGAAGTTTATCATTTATAGATTTCATTTTATCAATTAAACGCAAACGTTCCTTTTTAGCTTTCCCTAATTGTTGAATGCAGTTTTTGTTTTTAATCACTCGCTTGGATTTTTTAATAAATTTATTGATTTTAATATATTTTTTTAATTTATTGCGACTACTGAAGCATACTAACTTGGCTGCTTTATTTTCAATAATTTTTTTGTCCAAATTACTACTTGAACTACATTCAACAAATTCACTAAAAAGACACTGGGTCACATCAGATTCACGAGAACTTTTTGCTTGTTCCAGCTGACAAACATTCTGTTGTGTCTCGTGAAGGCTAATTTCCAACTCTGTTATGCGACCCAGAGCCTTCTCATGTTCATAAGCACATTGATCAAATGATTCAATGATATCCTTCAGCTGATCTCGTTGGTGTAAAATGTCCGTATACTCAACATGGAGTTTAGCAAGTTGATCTTTATATTCACTGGTTTTTTTTATAATTTTTGTGATTTCAATCTCACTGTCTTCCCTTTCTTTAAGAAGTTGAGCATTAAGCTCCTTTGAGATTTTTAAATCTTGCAAAGCCAATCTAAGTTTTGACTCCATGTCTTTCAATGATGCTTGACGGGTCATCATTTTTGTTTTAAGATTATGCTGAAAGTAAGTAAGACTGTATTAGTTTTTTGTATGGGAAGTACTTTATTCTTTAATTAATTTGGTTGTTTACATATACAGATATTTATGTTAATTGTATATTATTTTATTTTATTTAAAAAAAATAAATAAATAAAGTGATCAACTTTTCCTGAAGATATTGTGACTTAGTCATCCACTTCACTTTTAATTAATAAGCAAAGAGAGACTTGTACAATGAGTACTTTTTATTCAAAAAGATAATAAACAATGCCATATATTAAAATCATCAATTTAGCTTTTAAATACCAAGCAAAAGGAGACAATAATATATAATATTTTTTACTTATGGTGATAGCTATAAGTTGTTATTATTGTTTACAATGTTATGTTCTGCTATGACATGATAAGTATACTAATAGAAATATAAATTTTTTAATTTTTATTTACTCAGTAATTAAATTCTGAATTTATTTGAGAAATACTGTATTATTATTCACTATTATTTTCAATTGCAACAACCTTGCTATTAAATGATAAGCTGTTGTGTGTTTAGTTGTCTGTTTAGTTGCTGATAAAGTAGTTAAGTATATTTAAAAAAAAAAAAATAATGCAATAATGACTGAGTTTGATTAGTTTAGTTTTTAATAAAAAGGTAGACTTGCTCATATAACTTTCCAAAATTAGTCATCCAATTTGCTTTTAAATACTAAGCAAACAGAGACAGTAGCTCAAATAATGCTTAAAATATATATCTCAGGTAAATTTCAAAGATTAGAACATCTGCAACATACTTTCAAAGAAAGTACGAGAGACGAAGTAATCAAAAGAAAAAAGAAAATATTTTGTGTGTGTTTTAAGGTGCAAATAATAATTATAAAAAGATACAACTAAGATACTTCCCTGAATTTAATAAACACCAATTTAAAAATTAACTGAAAAATTTCGGTGACAGGTAACAGTTTTATACGCGGACTTGCTTTTCCTTTTCAATGATTTTTATAACTTATATTTATGAATCTTGAAGAATAACATATATTTCCACATTGATTATATCACTTATTACGTATATTACAATATTATATTAAGTTTTAAGAAATTAATTAAACAGAACAGCTGATTAGAGATGTCACCAGGGCTGGGGTTGCCAGCATCAGATTAAAGTCACAGGTCATCATGCCTGTGAACGTGCGCACCCCGTCGACTCAGGAAACGAACAGGCCGGGCTGACGGGCTAATGCGCCCGCGCCCACCTATGGCGAGACAAGAGGCGGGGAGGAGCGGGAGGAGGGCCCGCGTCGTGTGACTAGGAATGAGTCACACGATTCCGCGCGTTAAATTATTGTTTAAATAATAAAATATACATAAATACGTTTAAATAAATATAAAAATACATAAATATACGTTTTTTACGTTACATTAGAATATTGAATTTGTTCCTTTTTCATATGTTCCTTTTACATGTAATAATAAATTTTACATGTATATCGATGTTACATATATGATTTTCATTTAAACGTTTTGTTGATTTTACAAAATTAAAAGCAAAATTGAAGCAAAACGGAGATTGAATTTGACATAGTAAATTAACATAATTCTAATGTAATTTAGTGATTGAATTTACGGCTTCTATTAACTAATTTTGTATGAACAAGAATAGAAAAAGGTAGAGTTTGTATACCTAATGTATCCAATTCACCAAGACAGAAATTTTATTTTTTAGATAATTAGGTACATTATAATAACGTTGTCGATATAATTAATAATTTTAATCCTTTTTCATAAACAATTCTATTGTTGCAATTTTGTACTTTGTATTTTTTATATTTCACTAGCCACGCGTTGCTGAGGCTCAGTCCAATTTTGAACACCCCTCGAAACAGAACACAACAGTTAAAACAAATCCTCCGAATACCGCCTTTACTGGATCATCCGCTGAGTTATTTTAAAAATTGATTGAAAATTTCATTAAAATCGGTCTAGCCGTTTCGGAGTCTATAAAGGACATAAAGACAAACGCTCATTTTTATATTTACATATATTTAATACTCAGTAAAACATAAGCTTAATTAAAATCATGTACTCGTGAATTGAAATAAACACGGTACATTCATAAGGATTCATCATTTTAATCTGTATTACGTTTCAGAACGAGGGTGCTTATTGTGAAGCTTTAGATAAATCCTTTTTTAAAGTTGTTATAATGTATATTAAGTTTTACAATTTAGTAAAGTGCTGTGATTAGAGTAGGTTCAAATTTTTTCGCTGGCGTATGCTTTTTTTGAAAATATACAGTGGTCTGTCTTGACTATATAATTATTTAACTAGCTCATCTCGCGGATTCGCACTCCAGTAAATCAGTGTGTCATAAAACTTTACCTAGGTAAATTTCTTTATTTTATTCTAAGTAAAAAATATACCTAAGAATACCTAGACAAAAATAATGCAAACAACATTGAGCGTTCAGCAAGTCAATGTGCGTAATACAATCGCGACATTATCAACACAATTTCAATAAAACAGGAATGTTACCTCCTAAACCTTCCGCAAGATTTGTACTATATTTTTGTAAAAACTGTACAAAAATCTATAAAGTATTTTTCGAATAAATCGATCACGCACAGACAGACAGCTATTGTTTTTTGTTTTATTTGAAAACCAAATTCTAATAACGTTATCCCTTTACGACTTCCCGTACCCACCAAAGATCGTGTGGTGTGGAGATCATGAAGAGACCTATGTCAAGCAGTCGGCGTCCATCGCTTGACAAAGAAAATGTAGAATCGGTTCATTGACATCACATTATATGTATACCATATAAGGTAATAATTGTAAACAATCTTCATTGGTAAAAACAACGTATAGTGGAGACCTGTGCATATGACCAAGCGTAATATCGGATTCGAAGATTGAAGCTTAATTCAGCATGCATTGAATGCATGTAGTATTCAGTATGCATTGCATTTTTTATCATACTGAACTTGGTAGCTTCATAACTACCAGACCGTGGACGGTTCAATGGGTTTGTTGAAAAGTCTATTTGAATGAAGCCTATTTTGATTTTTATTAGACAGCGATATTTTATACGACTGTTTGTCAGAAATTCTTTGTGTAAATAATTTACTATTTTCTAAACTGTATATATCGGCAAAAAAATGTAAATAAATCCATAGACATCTAGACATTTTTTCTCTTTAAAATTAATCTTTATATTAACTATTTAATTATTAATTATTTAATTTATTTCAAAATTAAGTTTAACGTTGAAATAAAATCACTTAGAGATTAAGTAACGTATTTTATACAGCGTATTGAAAATTTACTATTGATTTGAGTAATATTTCGTTAATTCTAATTTTATAAAAATAACTAGCTGTGATTCCGGCTTCGCCCGTGTGAAAATCAGTGGGTTACAAAGTTTTTCCGGCGTGAATACCAATCCGGCGGACATTTTTATGTAATGTTTTATTAACTTAAACTTCTCAATAATTACACAATCTTTCAGTAAAGACCGTACAAAAATCCGTTATGTAGATTTTGAAAAAATCGATCATATACAGACAGCTTTTGGGGACTTTCTTTATAATATAAATATAATAAAATACGTATGTATGGTAAAAAATAAAAGTACAGGACAGGACGTTTGAACCGATAATGATTTATAGATTGGTTCCGATTGAACCTCTTCAGAGCTTCTTTTTCAGATGTCTTCACTTTGCAAAACTTTTCAATTTCCTAACGCTTCAATCTAAAGATAGGAAATTGGCGTTGAAGTCCCCCATGAACTGTCTAACTTGTAAGATAACAAAACAAAATGTTTATAGATATGCCCTATTATTTTTTCATTTTTCTTTAAAAAAAATTTTTACTTTAATTTTTTTTACATCATTTTAAAATTACCGAGCAAGGCCACCCAGATACTTATTAAAAATCACTCTTAACAAATGATCATCTAATATGAAATCGATATATAAAACCCCCGCAGCGAATTTCTCTCGAGTTACCTTTATCGGAATGAAAAATTCAACATCATCTATTTAAAGAACCGTTTAACTTGCCCCGATACTGCGGTGGGAAGTCAGAAATAAACAATGTTTTCTCCAGGAGCGTGTACTTTATTGTGCGAGTTGCATTCAGCGGAAGGTACGATTTACGGTACAAGGTGAGAGCACCGGGGAGGTTTAGGTTTTATTTTTAACAAAACGAACTCAGTGTTTCAGCGATGTCATACGAATCTGTACCTAAAGCACAATTTAAAATACGACTTTGTATAATTTGCCTTATATTTTACCCTTAACAAAAGAAATGTGATAACGTTTTTGAAATACCTTTACAGGTTCATTTGATTGCATTTCATGTTTACATTTATTTACATTTCAATTTTTTCAAATGAACTAAGTTTTTAATCATGCCGTGTGATATCCGGCTGAGTAGAATAGACAACCCTCATTCCTTACCGATGTGTCGTAAAAAGCGACTAAAGTAAGTTGACCCATCGTGTGGTATCCGGTTGGGTATAATAGACCACCCTCTTTCTGACCCAGATGTTGTAAAATACGACTAAGGTAAGTTGACGTCAGGCAGACGACCGGTCGTCATGACAACATTTATATAACATGTTGTGGGATAAGTTCAGGAAGATGATCAACTAAGTTTTCGATCGATGTTTATGAAATCTATACGTAATATAAGTTATCAATATATTTGAATGTAGGACAGATTTAACAATTCTTAACAATAGGCTAAATTCAATAGTCAATATATATTTCTTTAAATAACGCCTTATAAACACAGTCAATCCGATCATTCCATAGGGATAACAAAATGGATGTGGGCGATACCAATTCTGACGCCGACATTATTGCGGTCTACTTAGTTTGACAAAGGTACGGCTCGTATAGTTGATAACATCAAAGCTGATCGTTACACCGCATCGTCCTATTGTTTATTCGAATATTTCATCCTTGTTGACGACAGGTTTGATTTAATATTCGGAACATAACCCTTACCAATACAGACAAAGTTCGGCGCAAAAAAAATCGTATAGACCATAAACAGAATGTGTTTTGTTCCGTTTTAGATTTTTGTTTCTTGCCATTATTCGTGGCCATCATTTAGCGCTTACTATTATTATTTATTAAATATAATCCATTGAAAAAACTTAACTCTAACACAGAAGTTACAATAGAATTTTCGAAGATCATCAGGAAGATAGGCTCCATGGCAAAATCGTAATAAGGTTTTGTCATGGAGCTTCCGTCATACACTTAGCATAGATTCCCTTAACAAACGCGTATTATAGCAAAATAATTATATTTTAACGTCTGTACTATGGAACTCCGCTAAGTAACGCCTGCTTCTATAAATCACTTAAATTTAAGTTTAGCGGAATAATCACTTAAATAAAATAAAGAAAAGGCCTTCGATATAATTTATCTTCTCTTAATGTTGGTGCCGTGAGATATTTTATGTAAGTAGATACAAGTAATTACTCTTTCGATTGTCACTACGCTATACATATTTATGTGATGGACGAATATAGAAATTGAGGGGGCATCTAACTCAATACAATTTGGTGCAGAGCCAAGATTACGGAATTGTTGTAATTCCATCATTATAGTATACATCTTTGTGTGTCTGAAACAACTGTAAGAATGTGGCCAGTAAAATGTTATAGAAACGGTTTATATATAAATTATTATATTAAATTATAATTACTGGCTCGACATGTAGTTCTTATTAAAAAACGGCATTAACGGCAGTTATGTCGCAACCATTTTTGATAATAAAGCTGATAGATTTTAAAAATTTTCTCGGTCACTGCCGTTTGATGGTTGAGCAAGGTAATGTCAAAATCGTTAATTAACGTCACTCATGTATATCCCTAAGGCACTTTTCCCGATGAAGCCCGGCGTTGCGATGTTTCAACCTTGTAAAATGTGGATCAGTGGAATATGATAGCCTACAAATTCCTGTTGGGCAATAAAGCATAGCCACACTCGTCTGTTTTTATCAGCTAGCTTACAGTTAAGGAGACCGCCTATTTTAGGCATTTACTTGTTCTTCTCATTAGAGTAAAAGTGGAGAGCAATATTGGTAACTGACGCGACGTTATACTGCGACTTTTCGGAACTCCAGCCGCTCGGCAACACGCATATTCGCATGAAGCCATACGTCTTTTTGATAGAGTTCAAGTTACTATAAAGATTAAATAAATGTCGGAATCGTGGTTCGACTCTGTGCCAATACGAGTCGATCCAAATTATAGTGTACTGGCAATAAATCTGCGCCGTGCGTGCCGGCGCATCCTTGTCTTGAGCACATTTAACTCGCTTGCTAACTTTGTCCTTAAATGTGTTCTTTTACAGTGTCATCAGCTGTGATAGCCCAGCGGTGAAACCATGCCACTCTTTCGAGAGGTTTCGAGGGTTCTTTTTATATAATATATAAATATATCGTTAAAAATATAGTAGGAAACTAATAATTTGATTCTAAGAAAACCTATTTCCTTGAACTTTCTATAACAATCGCAAACAAATTTAATCTTAATCTTACAAATTGTTATAAAAAATTACAACACTAAATTTTCAATTTTTATATCATTTTAAACAAACTGAACGTCTCCAATACAATGCAATGTATAGGCTATACCGCAATTTTTCTTATAATTCTGTATATTTTTATGTCAATAAAATATATCGCTAAAAATATATGTACTAGGAAACTAGTACTTTAAAACTAAGAACACCTGTTTCCATAAACTTTCTCTCACAATCACGAACAAATTTAACAAGAGAATCTCACAAACTGTTATAACCCTACAACCCTAAATTTTCAATTTTTATATCATTTTAAACAAACTGAACGTCTCCAATACTCATAAACTTTTATGGCATTCTAAAACGATAAGCTTACTGTAACAAAGATTTTCAAGCAACCATTTCTCTGGCTTTTAGATAATAACGGTTCGGTTATTTTAAGTAAGTAAGCGTATTAAAGGAATCATTAATAACATATTTAATTACGCTTTAACGCCACAATACCGTCTTTATTAAGACAAATGAAACTCATTTAACGTCGTATAAATAGGTAAGTATTTAACTTTCCTATTTTATAAAAGTGTATTAGGTGCAATTATCCTACTAATATTATAAATGTGAAAGTTTGTGTGTGTGATATCGACAGAAATTTGGCACAATTATTCTTTATACACCGGTGTAACATATATATGCTATAGAAATCCAGTTAATTCTACAGGAAAATGATGACATTGAAAAGCGTCATCTTTTATCAACCTATCCCAACCTTTTGGGAATTTAACCGTAATGTACTATCAATTTAAACTTTCCTCAAAAATAACTTCAATAATCTTTTAGTAAAAACTGTACGAAAAACTGTACAGTAGATTTTGAGAAAATTGATCTGATAAATACAGACAGCTTTTGGGGCTCTGTTTTATAATATGAATAGATTAAAGAAATCTATACCGAAACGCAGTTTTCTAAGCTCTTATTTAGAATATAAATTTTCTGTACATAATATAAAACAAAGTCCACCAACGCGTCCGTCTGTTTGCGGACACTCAAAAACTTCACAGTAATAATCCTTACCAACTTAAATACGTTAAGCATTCCCTTAAACATTAATTTCTCAATATTATGATCGTTTATACCATACCATTTAAAATATCGCAGTCATCACAAATTAAACTTAGTGCGCGTCAAAATAGGAGATGGTAAAGGAAAACTGACTGACTAAAGCAACTCGTGGCTGGATGTGCTAGTTAGATGTAAGTTTTAAGAGAAAATAATCATGTAAATAAAAAAAACATAATAAAATCATTATAACTCTGTGGTACACTATCCTACCAGTTATTTTATTCAGCTCCATAACGTTTAAGGTTGCCTGGAAGAAATCGCTCGTTAGCGATAAGGCCTTATTGTACCTGTATTTGTTTAAGTTTATAAGTCTGTATTTGTTTCTGTTCTGTGTGTACAATAAAGAGTATTCTTCTTCTATAATACTATTTTTTTATATTTTTTTGCTATGGAGACAATTGAAGAGTAGTTACTATTCATTCAATCTGGGGGTTAAAACATTATTAAGCGCGGATATTGTACGAGGGGATTCTGCGATGAGAGGGCTATACTTCTGCGCTCCCGAACCCTCGTCGGGTTCATTTGTTCATTTTTATTCAAGCGTACTCGTAGGAAATTGCACGTCACGTCATTTACTGTGAAACGTCTAATTGAAAATATCGACTAGTCTACCAGCAACATTGTTCGCGCCAAGTTAGGTGTTCCAGTACTCTCATTATATCTTTTTCCCTGTTTCCGAAAGAAAGTGGTAATTACGATTTTGTCGTGTAGCCTATCCGTCTGATGAAGCTTTGGTTTCGGGGCGAAACGATATTAGAGATTGTGGTAGTGAGTGTGTGTAGTGCTTGTGTAGAGTGTTGTTGGTGGCGGCGTTTTGTGATACGCGTGGTGAATTGTCGTTCATGTATGAAGTATGTGACTGTTATCTGCTTCATACACTTAGCGTTACATAGATTCTTAACAAACGCGCACAATAATTCTATTGTATTTATCTTTTACTTCTGTATTTATCTTTTATGTTACCCCAATGTATAAGCTTTAATTGTGTCAAATGCTATCACTATTGGTCCATCGAATTAAACGTGAATGCGTAACAGACAGTCTTTTTCATTTATATTTACAACCGTTGTATTAATGTTACGTAAATTTACGTTTAAATTACGTACATGTATAAAAGTTACATAGTGTATTATAATTGCGAAGGAGATATGATCACTGACATATCTAACGTTTAAAAAGTTTCCGTGTATCTCCACAGAGATATTCTGCATCAAGGCAATACTCTCAAAGCCTTTGATACTGTCGCCTAAAGCCTTTACTAACTCGAAATCAAACCGGCATGCAGCAAGTTATTAGTATTGATAACAGACGTATATAGAACTTGCGATTCGTCCTCACTGTTCAAATAGTTTAGTCCATTTGATAAATTCGCGTAACTTGATTTCTTGATTTATTTACCTCGGTTAATTGCCTCTTTAAGTGACAAGAGGGCTAAATCCTATTTAACATAGAGAATCAGCTTAGCGCGTAAACGCTGCATTTTTGGGACCATTCCAGGTGGACATGATTTATATAGTCCTAGCGTGTAAGTCATTTAATATAGGAATAACTTGTACATTTTTGTTGTAAAAAAACTTGATTGTAATATATTCCCATATCTAAAATCATGTACGTTGTACATAACTTTAATTTTGCCTAATATAATAACCGAGGTTTAGTCGTAAAAGCCTAAAAGATAGACAGACTTTCGCATTTAAAATGTGAGTATAGATTTGGATTATAGATGTTTAGCCGTGTGGTATTCGGCTGAGTGGAATAGACCACCGTCATTTCTTTCCGAGTTGTCGTAAAAGGAGACTAAGGAAAGTCCACACAGCCTGTGGTATCCGGCTGAATAGACCTCCCTTATTTCTTACCGAGGTGTCTTAAAAGCCGAATAAGGTTAGTTGACCTGCTGTGTCGTGTCTGGCTAAGTAGAGTAGACCACCCTTTATCTTACAGAGAGGTCGCAAAAGGCAACTAAGGTAAATTGACGTCTGACAGGCGGTCGTAAAATACCTCGCCAAATCATGTTTAAAACATGTGTTGACTGCACTTAGAGTAGGATTATGGCAGGAGGATGATGATGGATTATAGATGTTACCTAACGTTCTTGTTCTATTTTTTTAACTGATCGACGTCCACTGCTGGAGATAGGTATCTCCACACCCCACGATCTTGTTTGGATCTAGCGTGTACCAACCCGCATGCTAAGCATGGTTATTATTGGCATCACCCTTAATAGATACTCAACGTTAGTTCCATCCAAAGTCACAATTAAAAAGTATTACTTTTAAAAAGTTAAAACGTTTCAAATTATGTTCAACACCTGCCTTGAATATTGAAGACTCCAAAGGGAACTTTGACGTTGAAATATTTAAAGCTGTAAAACAGAATGAGTAAACAATTATGAACTTATAATCTCAAAGCAGACAAATTGTTGCTTAAACAAACTGACTTGTTTTCACAAAACATGACAGACAAGCTTTTACTCTATTATACCCTTCATTATTAAAAGGCATCTGTTTCTACAAAGCTCTAAATCTCACGTTAACATCATTTATCCTAAATAAACCGTGTAACATCTCAATTAATTCCAACATTGTTTAAAAGTCACGATCCTTCTTGTTTCCTATATAAATAAGATTTATCAATTACACCGTTCACTCACACTCTTTTCAAGAGCACAAATTCATAAGTGAAATAATATTATTTCTATTATTTTCACTCAAGTAAGTTATTATTTTGCAATACCTCCTAAGATTAAGAGAGAATTAAACACCTAAAGCTTAAGGGAATATAAAAAGATATAAATATTAGGAAAGTCATTTAAATAAAAACTCCATATTCCTTTACGGAGTTGAAACACAAAAAATGACAAAAATGTATAGGTAACAAATTTCAATATAAAAATATAAATATTTCATACGATAGCACAATATATTTCATTAAGCATAGTTCATTTATTCTGAATGAGCTTCACAAGTACCCAAGATATTATAATATATAATTTTCAATTATTAACACAAAAGGGTGGTATAAAAGATAATGTGATCCGCCTAAGGGCTAGTTCAGACACGGCGGAATCCGCGCGGATGCAAAACCGCGTGGTTCCAATCCGCGAGGATTGCAAGTGTTCAGACGCCCGCGGTTAGTGTGAGGAGAGGGATAGTGTGACAGTCGTTTCAGTTCAATAATGGAAGTCGAAGAAGCAATATGTGTGTACTTGCTCCTAAAAAAAAAAGAAAACGAAAGTATTGGGTTCATCCAATTTTGCGTGATCGTCTCACCCATGGACAGTTTACGACTTTATATCTAAAGTTGAGGAATTATGAGCCCAAGTTTTTTAACTATTTAAGAATGTCTATAAATTCGTTTGATGAATTACTTGAAGCACTGGATGTCCCACAAAGCGGGTCGTTTTTCCATCTCATCAATGAAAAGTTCGGTGTCGAAGCGGTTTATTGTCACACGTGCGATACGCGCGGATGACGCGGAGCAACTGAACGCTCCGAAGGCGCGTCATAGTAACACAACCGCGCGAATTCATATTCCAGCGGTCGAGTGGCGGCTACCGCGCGGATACTTGGTCCGCGCGGTGTTATGTGAACGTTGTAGTATGATACCATATTATATAGGACCGCGCGGTCGCTCCGCACGGTTTGCATCCGCGCGGATTCCGCCGTGTCTGAACTAGCCCTTAAGGTTCTGTTGGATATAATCTTCAACGATTTAATAAAAGCAAAAGTTTCTGTGATTGTTCTCTAATCACCTGTAATTTTATAGTAAAATGTTATATAATTTATTTAATTACTGATGTATAATTTCATCTTTTCTTTCAATTTAGATACGACTATCTTTAAATTTGATTGTAGAGTGTTATCTTCGTATAATATTTTTTTTTAATATGATATATGAAATATTTTACATACGTAACAACGGCACCCATTATTTAACAGATCCTTAATGTCACAGACAATAAATTAAAAACGTTACAATATTCCTCGTCTTTCAATATTTCACTAAAAATTCAATACATAACACTGTATAATATATAATATTTCATTGTACATGTAAGTTGGTTGCATATAATATAATGCCAATTTATAAATCGAGTCCGCATTTGATACAATGGTTGGACCAATATTTAAGGAAAGACGACGCTAAGTGCATCTAAAAGAAAGACAAACAGAAAGGCGAGCGGTCAAGAAGCGTTTGTCCTAACAAACAATGATGTCAGGATTTATTTTAATGGATTCTTATTTGTTTGAATAAATTCGTGATATTTCTAAGATAGAAAGCGTCTTAATAAGACGTTCAAGAATCTATGAATTAAAGAAATAATAGCTCTATGGATATTTATGGTGAAAGAGTACATACCGTAAATACCTAATGGACAACGTAACTTTTTTTTAAAGTCATTTTTTATATAAAGACGTTAATTTGTAAATAAGAAATTGAACAGAAAAGCATTTAAATTAATTTATTTTATTAAGAGCGATATAAACTCTTCGCTTTACAGGCGGAGTATGTAAACAATTGAATTAATTAATTTCAAACAATTTGGTGAATTCCATGTATTATTGTATACAACTCAATATGAAAAACTCTACTACTTTAAATGAGAAACTCTATATCAAGATGAAAGTTGATGTGTTTTTCTAAATTTAAAATCGAAATTTAGCTTCATTAAAAAAATGGTATCTAAAATTATAAATAAATAAACATATGAGTAATTACAACCAATCATGAACAATTTCACACTCACTTTTATCGTCCCAAAAGTGTGTTATGAATGTCAGAAAACCGGTAAATATATACATATAATATTAAATAAATATTTTATAAGCCTACCAAAATATACCCAGACCCGACGTACTAACAAACTTATTTTAGAAATATTGGCATTCGGTGATAATCGAACCCGCGGGCCCAGCAACTGAAGGCGGGTCACTGCCATTTACGCCAAATTATAAATGGATCTTAGATTAAATTTCTATACAATAACTTAATAATACTTCCAATACAACCAAAAGTAATAAAACAATGTCTCATTTCTAAATCTTCGCTTTCTTATTAGAATAAATCTCATTTTCTGATATTGAAAGACATTTTATTAAACGTTAGTAAGTGTTGTCCCGTCGCTTTCGCAAAGGCCGTAATAAAAACGCTCGAGTGTTTCTGATAAATATTTGTTTGTATCCTTTAAGTTAGTTAGAAAAGCGAAAACAATATCAACCGCTAAATCATCTTTAATTTATGTTTTGTAGATGACACTAGGTTTATTCTTGATCTGGCATATAGCAAACTAGAACTAAGAACGTTAACTCAAATCCTAATTTTAAATATACGTATATATACTAACTTTTGCATATGACTTCAACAGTACCGAGATATATGTTTCTCTCTCTCGTCAAGCAATAGTTTCATAATCAGTTTATAATAAACTGGTTAATATAGGTCCCTTCAAAGAACTTCCACACTACACAATTTTTACACTTTTTTGTTTAGTCTGTTCACCTAGGGTATCTTCCTACACTGCGTTTTCAGTCGCTAAGTCGCTACTCTAGCACTACTTTCATCGGACTATGTGCCCCACTCATTGCCATTTCAGCTTCGTAACTCATTGATCTTTGTCCGTCACTTTGGGCCTTCTACGGATCTCCTGAGTTCTGATTTTATCACGCAGAGATACTCCGAGTATAGCTCTTTTCATTGCCTTTACCGAGCTATCGACTCGTTTTCTTATGGTGCTCATAGTTAGCGAGATATCCATGCTTTATGTTTGTTACTAACATAGTTTTAGCCATTGTTGTATTGAGTATGTAAAAAGAGCTAGGAGCTTGAAACTTGAATAAACTTGAAATAATTTATTTATACTGTAAATAAATTCAAGCCAATATAACCACTATATAACCCATTATCAAAGGCATCCAGACTACCGCTGTGGGTGCAAGACAAACATCGTATATCCACTCTGTTCCCAAGCTAACAAAATTATTTGACTCCGGTTAGACAACACGATTTATACGCCTGTGGCATACGAATAGCAATGCACCGTATTATTTAATAGTGAAATATATTTGCCTTACAGCAATGATAATTATTTATCACGATTTATTTAGATTTACCAAACTTAAATTTCAATTACAGTAGATTAATTTATATCAAACTGTTTCCTATTTTTTTATATAGCTTTATTTTAGTAATTTTTCTTGACCACAATTTAAACTAGTGCATGTAGTTACCTATACCTTTTAATTAATTCTATATTACAAAAAAATTCAATTATCTTAATTTATGAAGTGGCAAAGGAATAACTTATGCGTAACCTGAGAATGATGTATACGTAACAATATAATATATTATAATAATATTGTATATGTGATATACTTACTCGTATTGTATGTGTAAGAGAATAATATAATAACGATCATCAATGATCAGACATGTAAGTTTTTAATAGAAAAACTTATTGATGTCTGGCCGGATTTGAACCTATAATCGTCTCTAGAGATTCACCGCACCGCTGGGCTATCACAGCTTCAGTGGGTAACTGGCAACAATTTTTTTTTTTTTAATTTATATAATTATTTATATAATTTAGTCTTTACTAATTATTAAATAAATAAATAATAGGCTCCGAGGCAGAAGATCCCACCGGCATAATTCACGTAGAAAGTATTTTAGAAAACACAAGAAGGATTTTTATGAAATAGACTTTTCTTCATTTTAATAAATTACTGCACAGGGAAATCTTGCGACTTAGCAAGCAATTACTCCAGACTTTTTAAGACATAAGTAGATATTATAAGTAAAGAAAAGAATTACCACGAACCGAATATATTACCATTCTTTAATTATCTGTATATAAATATTTTGTAAAGACAATTTCTTTGCTAAACAAATTCTCTTTTCATGAATGATTGTAATTTTCGAAAACAAATCAAATAGTTTACTTTACAATTGTATTGTAGAATATAAAACTAGGTCCACTGCTTTTCTATCTATTCGCAATAAACTTAAAAACTACAAAATGGATTTTGATACGGTTTTCACTAGTAGACAGACATATTCAGTCATAAAAAAAGTTTGTGTCTATAAAAGGTCTCACGTATTTTATAATTTTAATATTTATTGAAATAGGGCTAGCCTGGGAGATAACATCGTAAACACTGATAAATCCCGTTTTGAAAGAACAAATCAAACTATGATGTAATTATACTGTTTCTTACGTCTACAGTATAAGTCCTTCCTAAGGTTATGTGTTAACCTTAAACGTTTTAATGCTTAACATTATAATCCCTATATATCGTTTAATTTAAAAGAAATATATTCAGGGTTAGAAGAAAATTAAGGCGCTCGAAAATTTATCAATGGCGGGTCTCACTTAGAGCCTAATGTATTTTACGAAGTTGGGGCGGTTTGGCTAGTAGTTATTTTAGTCATCTTAGTAAGATCGTTAGTTTTCTTCCAAATCAAATAAACCTTATGTAAATATCTAAAAATTTGTATTCAACATTCCTTATAACAGTAGATAATAATTCAGCATGGTGTGAGTTAGATTTTGTTTACGAGTTCGTTACGCATGGGCATTCTGCCAATGCAGAATTTAGAGGTTGTATTGATATTTCTTTTCTTTTCAGATATTTCTAAAATTCTTATATAATAAATACTTCATTATTTTATGAATCATACTATTAATTATAAACTAACTAGTCTATTGCTTTAGGGATATAAGAAAATTGGTTTCAGCTTCACGGAGAAGTAGAGTGGCCCGAAAGACATTAGCAGATATGTAACTCTCTCTCTCATCAACCAATAGCCGTCCACTGTTGGACATAGGTCTCTTCCATGGACTTCCACGCTACACGATCTTGTGCAGCCTGGATCCAGCGGCTCCCCGCGACCTTTTTGAGGTCGTCTGTCCATCTGGTGGGGGGTCTGCCTACACTGCGTTTTCCGGTACGGGGTCGCCACTCTAGCACCTTGAGACCCCAACGTCCTTCGTTTCTTCGAACAATGTGCCCCACCCATTGCCACTTATATAATATGTAATTCGGTTAGATCTAATAGCAAACTAATACTCTAATTAATAGTTTAAAGACAGCGATAAGGATTACAGAGACAACTAGCTTTAAGCGTTTTTCAATTATACGAATATTGCCACCAAGACACAATAACAAACACAGGTCTTGAATTAAATACAATGCACGTCTTCCCTCCACCATCTAGGAATACTCAATGGATTCCTTAAAAATTAGCAATATAAATTTAAATGGCTATGGAATATGTTTCTTTTGGCTGAATACCTTTATCGGAACGTTCTTTTAACATTTCATTGGTTTTACTAAACCATGAGTTTATTTCTTTCGTGTTGATGAAGGCTCATGCAGTATTTATGCATAATCAGAAATCATATACACTTTTTAGTTACATTATATACTAAAGTATTAAAAAGCCAATCCACATAAATACTACATAAACCTAAGCCATAATACAGCAAACACGTTTTCAGATCGCATCATGAATTTGTAAGTTCCTAATTTATGTAGAACCCAGAAGGAAGTTAAAGTTTTAAAGTTATTTGTTTGTTATTCGTTCCGGTCACATCGTAAAAGTACCTAATAACTTTATGTCAGACACGAGTGCAAATTCCAAAATATAATAGACTCGATCGATTAAAATGATTTATTATAAGCATAATTCATCATTCTCCTAACCTTATGCCGTTCTAAGTGGGGTCGGCAAAACGCATGTTTTGCCTACATGTTGTCAACATACGAGGTGTGTTCAAAAAGTATCGCGAATTTTGTGTATTTTCAAAAACTATTTATTTATTCGTGAATATTTATTTTGTCCCCTTCAAAGTAGTCCCCCAGGGATATTATACACTTGTGCCAACGTTTTTTCCAATCTTCGAAGCACTTCAAAAAATCATTATTTTGTATCTTGTTCAGCTCCTCCTTCGATGCCGTCTTTATCTCGTCAGTCGTGGCGTGGCGTCGTCCTTTCATGGGCCTTTTCAGTTTCGGGAACAAGAAAAAGTCACAGGGGGCCAGATCTGGGAAATAAGGTGACTGCGGTATCATTAGTGTGTTGTTTTTGGCCAAGAAGTCGCGTACAAGCATCGATGTGTGCGCAGGGGCGTTATCGTGGTCTATTTTTTTGAATAAGTAAAAATCGAAGACGAACCAAAACACGTGCAAGCAAAGCAGCTGTCAACAATTAACTGAAAATTCAAAATGGCCAAACTTGTCAGCATAAGTGAGGGACAAATGTACCAATATAACGCCACAAAAAAAACGAAATTCGAATATACGTAACCCGAGAAAATTCAAAATTCGCGATACTTTTTGAACACATCTCGTATTTATAACATATAAATATTGTCATATGATTTGGCTAGGTATTTTACGACCAGCCGCCTGACGTCAACTTACCTTAGTCGCCTTCTACGATACTTGGTAAGAAATGAGGGTGGTCTATTCTACTTAGCCGGATATCACACGGCACTTACCTATATCGCCTTTTACGACACCTCGGTAAGAAATGAGGGTGGTCTATTCTACTCAGCCGGATACCACACAGCGGTTATTGTTGCCATAATTATCATTCACTTAAACTGCGTCATGGTACTTTTCATTTATTTATATAAATACAATTAAATCCAGACATCCATAAATATTCCAATATGGATATTTCATTCTATTCAAGATTTTTTTATATGTGTATGAAATTGTTTATAAATACGTACTTTGACTTGTCACTATACAGCTGTTAAAATTTATTTCAACGGTAAGAAAGGGCCATAAATGCCATAAAGATTTAGAATTTTCTAAATGTTTTCGCCTAAGATCCTTTTTTATAGTTCAAGATACTTTGAATTTTAGTCCATTAATAATATTTTAATAAAATAATATTTCAGTTTTATCGTGGTTTTTTTATACATAACCATTAAGATAGGTAAATTATTTTATTTCTAAAGATCACCAAAACTATTCAAAGGTGTAAATAGCCTTAACCTACTATTATCCAGTTACATAGAATTTTAATTAAAGGAACCCGTCTAAAAGTGTATAATAAACTCCATTTGAGAATGAATTTGTTTTCTAAACAGTATACATAAACTAATTATTTACGCCAACTATAAAGTTAGTACTTATGAATATTAGGTCATAATACTCGTAATATTAACAGAGTTATGAAAGATAAATTAGCTGTCCACAGCTTTTAGAACCACACTGTAGTTAACTTTTATGTAGGCTTCACAGGTAGTTGTTTGAATTTCAGCAAAAATTTCCCCACTAGCGCTGGCTTGTCGCGTTATATTAAATGTGCACTGCTCAATTATTTTTATACATTACTAGCGGCCTGCCCCTGCTTCGCACGGGCTATATAAAATATATAGTTTGTCACTCAGTAAAAAAATTATTAAAATCAATCCAGTAGTTTTGATTTATTCATTACTGCCCGTGGCTCGCACGCGTTAAATTTGGAGAAAATCAATTCCCCTCTCCCTATACCAAGAAGATTTCCTGCTATATCTAATATCTAAATTCATATACTACATATTTAATTTTACATTTTTCCCTATGTATTTTATTTTTAAAATTAATTACAGAATGTCTTTATATACAACATTCATAGATTTCTTATCATTATTAGACAATACAAACATGTTTTCTTTAGTGGTTACTCTTGAAAGAGCGACAGTTGTGCGTCCGATCGCTGCTAAATTCGAAGTGCTCTAGGGCGAAGCGCGGCCCCCTCGCGGGATTTTAAATCTGTGATATCTCCGAAAATGTTCATTTAAATTACATGCTGTAAAAGGCCATATTGATCTATATTAAATCAACAATGAATTTAAGGTATTTAATTGGATAAGGTTTAATGCTGTATTGTATAAAAATTGCTTCAAAAATAAGGAATTATTTTTCGTTGTCGTTTAACTAATGGAGCGATAGAATAAGAAGTGAGTATAGCCGGTTCCTATACCTAATTACCTACATTAAATTATGAATACTAGGTACTCACGACAGTTTAAATTAAAAAAAAATAGAGCGTTAAAGCGCACTTGTGAAGTCTGTAATATTCGTAGAAATTACAGACTTCGCAAACTATTTAGAGTTCGGAGTTCGGAGTAGTCTGTGGCAGGGCGGTTTTACTACAGGCGCCAACACATGTTATCTCGCATCCCTCTTGCACATGTACGTATTTATGAATGAATCGTATGAAAATAGTCTCAGCTGCATCTCGCTCCACTCCTACATACATATTTTTACGCACTCATTCTCATTTTGACTATCTATCATATAACAAGACAACAAGTTGATTTTATTAATGAATGGGCGGTGTATTAAATTTTTAAATTTCCCGTTGTAAAGTTCTAGTACTTTAATTTTTACTAAAATGTATAATTTTGTTTTAATTTAGTTAGCAAAATTCTTGAAACAAATATCACTAGAAGCAAATTAAATGTATCAAGTCTTATTTCACCAGTAGCTGTTGAGATATTTCTTAAAATGAGAAATATAACAACGAAGAAACGTGCAGTTATAAAACAATAAGAAGAGGATTTACTTAATCATTATATAAATGTAAGTGTTGAGTTTTAATGAATTTTGTGCATCTCAATAATAGTAAGAGCTTTCTTAAAATTTACATTCTCACATCTAAATATAATAACCTAACCTTGCATGGATAGCCTAAAACCTTTAACATGCAGTATAATTTTTATTTCATATTTGACTTAGTTATCGTTATATAAAAATTATGATATGTACATTAATTTCGATTGATGAATTAGCTATATTCATTATTATATTAAGGATATGTCTTGCGATTTTATAAAGCTTCTAGTGTCTTGTAGTGCAATAAATGATTAATAATAGAACATTAAAGTGAAAGTTTTTTAGAAGTTGTTCTAATTGATCATAAGTGTGTATCTATCTTAGTTATGAATAATTTGGACATACATAACTTAAATGGTCTACTTAATATTTTTTTTTAGAAGTATTTTTTAATTGAAGTTGTATACTTCATTGTATTATATTAGAACTTTAAAAATGATTGTCAAGTTTTTTATAATGAGACTCCGATGAAAAGGGAGTAAATAGCAAAAGAGAGCAAGTTTATTCTGTATAAAGCAATATAGGGTATATTGCTTTATATAACACTATTGTTGATTTTTAATTAAAAAGCAAAAGCAAAATTTAAATTTACGATTGATTAAACGATTGATTGATTAATTGCAGATTCAAGAATCCTCAGATCCAAGATTAAGAGTAATTTTTTATTTTAATATGATTGTCACATGATGTTATTTATAGTTATGATTTGAGATATCTTTACATTTACAGTGCTAATAAAAGATATAATAGTATGTGTAATGAATGAAAGAATAACAGCAATATTAAAAGACTGTTCTATAAAACTGAAAGTAAATATTTATGTAATTTATAAATCACTTAAAATGTGCAACTGTTTATATCTAACAGAAATTAAATAACAAACAATATTTCTCCTTCATACTTATGCAATAATAAAAAGCAATTTTTCTAAAAGTGAACCCATTTACTCTTTCTTAACAAATCAATGCATAATGACACAGACAACATTTTTTTTATATTATAGAACAACTATTCATATAGATTCAAATACAACCTTGTTCATAAGAGGTTCTATTTGAATAGTAACAATTTTTAATTTTTTTTAATTATTTTCAGAGATGGAATAGCACTAAACTAAGTGCAACTAAAGGAAGGTAACTAATACTCAAGTGAAGTCTGAATTCATGAAGCTAAGTTAGATTCCCGTAATTTCAGCCACAGATGTAAGCGTGCACTCAAACATCAGTAGCCAAAAGCGACTGGGAAAAGAATTAAGGTTTTACATGTATTGCAGGTGCCAAATACCGGCTCTTTGCCAACCGCAACACATAACCATTACAAAAAAAAATGTAAAAATTAATGGATTGAATGAAATTAATGGATTAATTTTACAGGAGGGCAGTCCGACAGCTGGCCTCGTGACTCCACGAGCTACGCTGGTCTGGCCTCGCTGCTGCCAATGGAGACGTGCCGCCGCCCCTCACCCCAGGCCGGCCCGTCCGGCTATGCCGCAGCTGCTGTCGCTCCGCCGTCGCCTCGAGCGCTCGAACAGCGCCAGGCCGAACAGTAGCGTCAACCACCAGGACCTCTGTAATTTGAGAAAATGCATTTGAGGTAACTAATACTCAAGTGAAGTCTGAATTTATGAAGCTAAGTTAGATTCCCGTAATTTCAGCCACAGATGTAAGCGTGCACTCAAACATCAGTAGCCAAAAGCGACTGGGAAAAGAATTAAGGTTTTACATGTATTGCAGGTGCCAAATACCGGCTCTTTGCCAACCGCAACACATTACCATTACAAAAAAAAATGTAAAAATTAATGGATTGAATGAAATTAATGGATTAATTTTACAGGAGGGCAGTCCGACAGCTGGCCTCGTGACTCCACGAGCTACGCTGGTCTGGCCTCGCTGCTGCCAATGGAGACGTGCCGCCGCCCCTCACCCCAGGCCGGCCCGTCCGGCTATGCCGCAGCTGCTGTCGCTCCGCCGTCGCCTCTAGCGCTCGAACAGCGCCAGGCCGAACAGTAGCGTCAACCACCAGGACCTCTGTAATTTGAGAAAATGCATTTGAGGTAACTAATACTCAAGTGAAGTCTGAATTTATGAAGCTAAGTTAGATTCCCGTAATTTCAGCCACAGATGTAAGCGTGCACTCAAACATCAGTAGCCAAAAGCGACTGGGAAAAGAATTAAGGTTTTACATGTATTGCAGATGCCAAATACCGGCTCTTTGCCAACCGCAACACATTACCATTACAAAAAAAAAATGTAAAAATTAATGGATTGAATGAAATTAATGGATTAATTTTACAGGAGGGCAGTCCGACAGCTGGCCTCGTGACTCCACGAGCTACGCTGGTCTGGCCTCGCTGCTGCCAATGGAGACGTGCCGCCGCCCCTCACCCCAGGCCGACCCGTCCGGCTATGCCGCAGCTGCTGTCGCTCCGCCGTCGCCTCGAGCGCTCGAACAGCGCCAGGCCGAACAGTAGCGTCAACCACCAGGACCTCTGTAATTTGAGAAAATGCATTTGAGGTAACTAATACTCAAGTGAAGTCTGAATTTATGAAGCTAAGTTAGATTCCCGTAATTTCAGCCACAGATGTAAGCGTGCACTCAAACATCAATAGCCAAAAGCGACTGGGAAAAGAATTAAGGTTTTACATGTATTGCAGGTGCCAAATACCGGCTCTTTGCCAACCGCAACACATTACCATTACAAAAAAAAAATGTAAAAATTAATGGATTGAATGAAATTAATGGATTAATTTTACAGGAGGGCAGTCCGACAGCTGGCCTCGTGACTCCACGAGCTACGCTGGTCTGGCCTCGCTGCTGCCAATGGAGACGTGCCGCCGCCCCTCACCCCAGGCCGGCCCGTCCGGCTATGCCGCAGCTGCTGTCGCTCCGCCGTCGCCTCAAGCGCTCGAACAGCGCCAGGCCGAACAGTAGCGTCAACCACCAGGACCTCTGTAATTTGAGAAAATGCATTTGAGGTAACTAATACTCAAGTGAAGTCTGAATTTATGAAGCTAAGTTTGATTCCCGTAATTTCAGCCACAGATGTAAGCGTGCACTCAAACATCAGTAGCCAAAAGCGACTGGGAAAAGAATTAAGGTTTTACATGTATTGCAGGTGCCAAATACCGGCTCTTTGCCAACCGCAACACATTACCATTACAAAAAAAAATGTAAAAATTAATGGATTGAATGAAATTAATGGATTAATTTTACAGGAGGGCAGTCCGACAGCTGGCCTCGTGACTCCACGAGCTACGCTGGTCTGGCCTCGCTGCTGCCAATGGAGACGTGCCGCCGCCCCTCACCCCAGGCCGGCCCGTCCGGCTATGCCGCAGCTGCTGTCGCTCCGCCGTCGCCTCGAGCGCTCGAACAGCGCCAGGCCGAACAGTAGCGTCAACCACCAGGACCTCTGTAATTTGAGAAAATGCATTTGAGGTAACTAATACTCAAGTGAAGTCTGAATTTAGGAAGCTAAGTTAGATTCCCGTAATTTCAGCCACAGATGTAAGCGTGCACTCAAACATCAGTAGCCAAAAGCGACTGGGAAAAGAATTAAGGTTTTACATGTATTGCAGGTGCCAAATACCGGCTCTTTGCCAACCGCAACACATTACCATTACAAAAAAAAATGTAAAAATTAATGGATTGAATGAAATTAATGGATTAATTTTACAGGAGGGCAGTCCGACAGCTGGCCTCGTGACTCCACGAGCTACGCTGGTCTGGCCTCGCTGCTGCCAATGGAGACGTGCCGCCGCCCCTCACCCCAGGCCGGCCCGTCCGGCTATGCCGCAGCTGCTGTCGCTCCGCCGTCGCCTCGAGCGCTCGAACAGCGCCAGGCCGAACAGTAGCGTCAACCACCAGGACCTCTGTAATTTGAGAAAATGCATTTGAGGTAACTAATACTCAAGTGAAGTCTGAATTTATGAAGCTAAGTTAGATTCCCGTAATTTCAGCCACAGATGTAAGCGTGCACTCAAACATCAGTAGCCAAAAGCGACTGGGAAAAGAATTAAGGTTTTACATGTATTGCAGGTGCCAAATACCGGCTCTTTGCCAACCGCAACACATTACCATTACAAAAAAAAATGTAAAATTAATGGATTGAATGAAATTAATGGATTAATTTTACAGGAGGGCAGTCCGACAGCTGGCCTCGTGACTCCACGAGCTACGCTGGTCTGGCCTCGCTGCTGCCAATGGAGACGTGCCGCCGCCCCTCACCCCAGGCCGGCCCGTCCGGCTATGCCGCAGCTGCTGTCGCTCCGCCGTCGCCTCGAGCGCTCGAACAGCGCCAGGCCGAACAGTAGCGTCAACCACCAGGACCTCTGTAATTTGAGAAAATGCATTTGAGGTAACTAATACTCAAGTGAAGTCTGAATTTATGAAGCTAAGTTAGATTCCCGTAATTTCAGCCACAGATGTAAGCGTGCACTCAAACATCAGTAGCCAAAAGCGACTGGGAAAAGAATTAAGGTTTTACATGTATTGCAGGTGCCAAATACCGGCTCTTTGCCAACCGCAACACATTACCATTACAAAAAAAAAATGTAAAAATTAATGGATTGAATGAAATTAATGGATTAATTTTACAGGAGGGCAGTCCGACAGCTGGCCTCGTGACTCCACGAGCTACGCTGGTCTGGCCTCGCTGCTGCCAATGGAGACGTGCCGCCGCCCCTCACCCCAGGCCGGCCCGTCCGGCTATGCCGCAGCTGCTGTCGCTCCGCCGTCGCCTCGAGCGCTCGAACAGCGCCAGGCCGAACAGTAGCGTCAACCACCAGGACCTCTGTAATTTGAGAAAATGCATTTGAGGTAACTAATACTCAAGTGAAGTCTGAATTTATGAAGCTAAGTTAGATTCCCGTAATTTCAGCCACAGATGTAAGCGTGCACTCAAACATCAGTAGCCAAAAGCGACTGGGAAAAGAATTAAGGTTTAACATGTATTGCAGGTGCCAAATACCGGCTCTTTGCCAACCGCAACACATTACCATTACAAAAAAAAATGTAAAAATTAATGGATTGAATGAAATTAATGGATTAATTTTACAGGAGGACAGTCCGACAGCTGGCCTCGTGACTCCACGAGCTACGCTGGTCTGGCCTCGCTGCTGCCAATGGAGACGTGCCGCCGCCCCTCACCCCAGGCCGGCCCGTCCGGCTATGCCGCAGCTGCTGTCGCTCCGCCGTCGCCTCTAGCGCTCGAACAGCGCCAGGCCGAACAGTAGCGTCAACCACCAGGACCTCTGTAATTTGAGAAAATGCATTTGAGGTAACTAATACTCAAGTGAAGTCTGAATTTATGAAGCTAAGTTAGATTCCCGTAATTTCAGCCACAGATGTAAGCGTGCACTCAAACATCAGTAGCCAAAAGCGACTGGGAAAAGAATTAAGGTTTTACATGTATTGCAGGTGCCAAATACCGGCTCTTTGCCAACCGCAACACATTACCATTACAAAAAAAAAATGTAAAAATTAATGGATTGAATGAAATTAATGGATTAATTTTACAGGAGGGCAGTCCGACAGCTGGCCTCGTGACTCCACGAGCTACGCTGGTCTGGCCTCGCTGCCGCCAATGGAGACGTGCCGCCGCCCCTCACCCCAGGCCGGCCCGTCCGGCTATGCCGCAGCTGCTGTCGCTCCGCCGTCGCCTCGAGCGCTCGAACAGCGCCAGGCCGAACAGTAGCGTCAACCACCAGGACCTCTGTAATTTGAGAAAATGCATTTGAGGTAACTAATACTCAAGTGAAGTCTGAATTTATGAAGCTAAGTTAGATTCCCGTAATTTCAGCCACAGATGTAAGCGTGCACTCAAACATCAGTAGCCAAAAGCGACTGGGAAAAGAATTAAGGTTTTACATGTATTGCAGATGCCAAATACCGGCTCTTTGCCAACCGCAACACATTACCATTACAAAAAAAAATGTAAAAATTAATGGATTGAATGAAATTAATGGATTAATTTTACAGGAGGGCAGTCCGACAGCTGGCCTCGTGACTCCACGAGCTACGCTGGTCTGGCCTCGCTGCTGCCAATGGAGACGTGCCGCCGCCCCTCACCCCAGGCCGACCCGTCCGGCTATGCCGCAGCTGCTGTCGCTCCGCCGTCGCCTCGAGCGCTCGAACAGCGCCAGGCCGAACAGTAGCGTCAACCACCAGGACCTCTGTAATTTGAGAAAATGCATTTGAGGTAACTAATACTCAAGTGAAGTCTGAATTTATGAAGCTAAGTTAGATTCCCGTAATTTCAGCCAAAGATGTAAGCGTGCACTCAAACATCAGTAGCCAAAAGCGACTGGGAAAAGAATTAAGGTTTTACATGTATTGCAGGTGCCAAATACCGGCTCTTTGCCAACCGCAACACATTACCATTACAAAAAAAAAATGTAAAAATTAATGGATTGAATGAAATTAATGGATTAATTTTACAGGAGGGCAGTCCGACAGCTGGCCTCGTGACTCCACGAGCTACGCTGGTCTGGCCTCGCTGCTGCCAATGGAGACGTGCCGCCGCCCCTCACCCCAGGCCGGCCCGTCCGGCTATGCCGCAGCTGCTGTCGCTCCGCCGTCGCCTCGAGCGCTCGAACAGCGCCAGGCCGAACAGTAGCGTCAACCACCAGGACCTCTGTAATTTGAGAAAATGCATTTGAGGTAACTAATACTCAAGTGAAGTCTGAATTTATGAAGCTAAGTTAGATTCCCGTAATTTCAGCCACAGATGTAAGCGTGCACTCAAACATCAGTAGCCAAAAGCGACTGGGAAAAGAATTAAGGTTTTACATGTATTGCAGGTGCCAAATACCGGCTCTTTGCCAACCGCAACACATTACCATTACAAAAAAAAATGTAAAATTAATGGATTGAATGAAATTAATGGATTAATTTTACAGGAGGGCAGTCCGACAGCTGGCCTCGTGACTCCACGAGCTACGCTGGTCTGGCCTCGCTGCTGCCAATGGAGACGTGCCGCCGCCCCTCACCCCAGGCCGGCCCGTCCGGCTATGCCGCAGCTGCTGTCGCTCCGCCGTCGCCTCGAGCGCTCGAACAGCGCCAGGCCGAACAGTAGCGTCAACCACCAGGACCTCTGTAATTTGAGAAAATGCATTTGAGGTAACTAATACTCAAGTGAAGTCTGAATTTATGAAGCTAAGTTAGATTCCCGTAATTTCAGCCACAGATGTAAGCGTGCACTCAAACATCAGTAGCCAAAAGCGACTGGGAAAAGAATTAAGGTTTTACATGTATTGCAGATGCCAAATACCGGCTCTTTGCCAACCGCAACACATTACCATTACAAAAAAAAAATGTAAAAATTAATGGATTGAATGAAATTAATGGATTAATTTTACAGGAGGGCAGTCCGACAGCTGGCCTCGTGACTCCACGAGCTACGCTGGTCTGGCCTCGCTGCTGCCAATGGAGACGTGCCGCCGCCCCTCACCCCAGGCCGACCCGTCCGGCTATGCCGCAGCTGCTGTCGCTCCGCCGTCGCCTCGAGCGCTCGAACAGCGCCAGGCCGAACAGTAGCGTCAACCACCAGGACCTCTGTAATTTGAGAAAATGCATTTGAGGTAACTAATACTCAAGTGAAGTCTGAATTTATGAAGCTAAGTTAGATTCCCGTAATTTCAGCCAAAGATGTAAGCGTGCACTCAAACATCAGTAGCCAAAAGCGACTGGGAAAAGAATTAAGGTTTTACATGTATTGCAGGTGCCAAATACCGGCTCTTTGCCAACCGCAACACATTACCATTACAAAAAAAAAATGTAAAAATTAATGGATTGAATGAAATTAATGGATTAATTTTACAGGAGGGCAGTCCGACAGCTGGCCTCGTGACTCCACGAGCTACGCTGGTCTGGCCTCGCTGCTGCCAATGGAGACGTGCCGCCGCCCCTCACCCCAGGCCGGCCCGTCCGGCTATGCCGCAGCTGCTGTCGCTCCGCCGTCGCCTCGAGCGCTCGAACAGCGCCAGGCCGAACAGTAGCGTCAACCACCAGGACCTCTGTAATTTGAGAAAATGCATTTGAGGTAACTAATACTCAAGTGAAGTCTGAATTTATGAAGCTAAGTTAGATTCCCGTAATTTCAGCCACAGATGTAAGCGTGCACTCAAACATCAGTAGCCAAAAGCGACTGGGAAAAGAATTAAGGTTTTACATGTATTGCAGGTGCCAAATACCGGCTCTTTGCCAACCGCAACACATTACCATTACAAAAAAAAATGTAAAATTAATGGATTGAATGAAATTAATGGATTAATTTTACAGGAGGGCAGTCCGACAGCTGGCCTCGTGACTCCACGAGCTACGCTGGTCTGGCCTCGCTGCTGCCAATGGAGACGTGCCGCCGCCCCTCACCCCAGGCCGGCCCGTCCGGCTATGCCGCAGCTGCTGTCGCTCCGCCGTCGCCTCGAGCGCTCGAACAGCGCCAGGCCGAACAGTAGCGTCAACCACCAGGACCTCTGTAATTTGAGAAAATGCATTTGAGGTAACTAATACTCAAGTGAAGTCTGAATTTATGAAGCTAAGTTAGATTCCCGTAATTTCAGCCACAGATGTAAGCGTGCACTCAAACATCAGTAGCCAAAAGCGACTGGGAAAAGAATTAAGGTTTTACATGTATTGCAGGTGCCAAATACCGGCTCTTTGCCAACCGCAACACATAACCATTACAAAAAAAAAATGTAAAAATTAATGGATTGAATGAAATTAATGGATTAATTTTACAGGAGGGCAGTCCGACAGCTGGCCTCGTGATTCCACGAGCTACGCTGGTCTGGCCTCGCTGCCGCCAATGGAGACGTGCCGCCGCCCCTCACCCCAGGCCGGCCCGTCCGGCTATGCCGCAGCTGCTGTCGCTCCGCCATCGCCTCGAGCGCTCGAACAGCGCCAGGCCGAACAGTAGCGTCAACCACCAGGACCTCTGTAATTTGAGAAAATGCATTTGAGGTAACTAATACTCAAGTGAAGTCTGAATTTATGAAGCTAAGTTAGATTCCCGTAATTTCAGCCACAGATGTAAGCGTGCACTCAAACATCAGTAGCCAAAAGCGACTGGGAAAAGAATTAAGGTTTTACATGTATTGCAGGTGCCAAATACCGGCTCTTTGCCAACCGCAACACATTACCATTACAAAAAAAAAATGTAAAAATTAATGGATTGAATGAAATTAATGGATTAATTTTACAGGAGGGCAGTCCGACAGCTGGCCTCGTGACTCCACGAGCTACGCTGGTCTGGCCTCGCTGCCGCCAATGGAGACGTGCCGCCGCCCCTCACCCCAGGCCGGCCCGTCCGGCTATGCCGCAGCTGCTGTCGCTCCGCCGTCGCCTCGAGCGCTCGAACAGCGCCAGGCCGAACAGTAGCGTCAACCACCAGGACCTCTGTAATTTGAGAAAATGCATTTGAGGTAACTAATACTCAAGTGAAGTCTGAATTTATGAAGCTAAGTTAGATTCCCGTAATTTCAGCCACAGATGTAAGCGTGCACTCAAACATCAGTAGCCAAAAGCGACGGGGAAAAGAATTAAGGTTTTACATGTATTGCAGGTGCCAAATACCGGCTCTTTGCCAACCGCAACACATTACCATTACAAAAAAAAAATGTAAAAATTAATGGATTGAATGAAATTAATGGATTAATTTTACAGGAGGGCAGTCCGACAGCTGGCCTCGTGACTCCACGAGCTACGCTGGTCTGGCCTCGCTGCTGCTAATGGAGACGTGCCGCCGCCCCTCACCCCAGGCCGGCCCGTCCGGCTATGCCGCAGCTGCTGTCGCTCCGCCGTCGCCTCGAGCGCTCGAACAGCGCCAGGCCGAACAGTAGCGTCAACCACCAGGACCTCTGTAATTTGAGAAAATGCATTTGAGGTAACTAATACTCAAGTGAAGTCTGAATTTATGAAGCTAAGTTAGATTCCCGTAATTTTAGCCACAGATGTAAGCGTGCACTCAAACATCAGTAGCCAAAAGCGACTGGGAAAAGAATTAAGGTTTTACATGTATTGCAGGTGCCAAATACCGGCTCTTTGCCAACCGCAACACATAACCATTACAAAAAAAATTGTAAAAATTAATGACGTACGAATTACCAAAACTGCGCAATTTCAGAAATCAGTACGACACCTTTATAATGGCTATCCCGTTAATTAAACTTCTTACAAAGTAGCGCGCTTTTGAAGCTAATGTATATTTACTATACTATAATCTATATTTACCTAAGCTATGATTAAAACAGAGTAATTATGCAAAAGTAATAATAAAATTATTTTGCTATAATCGGCGATGAAGTAAAATAGAAAATGTATATAATGCTAAATGTAGAGTGGACAATTGGTTATCATACCTGATACATGCAGGATTCTTAAAAAACACATGCACAAACCTCCACCACCGCCACCACCATACACAAGCACTATATACATTCACTATCACAAACTCAACAACTCAAATGTTTGAATTTCAACAAACATTCTCGGATAAAATGTGAGTAGATATCCAAAACTTAATAACAAATAAACTATACTTTTGCACTATTTAATACGAAGAAAATCGAAACGTAGTGACTCACCTGAAACGTTCGTTATACGTAATATATAACTGTAATCACTTTTTACTTACGCAAAAATATATAAACCAACAAATGATTTTTAATTAAAATTAGACAATTCCATAAACTTCTTGTTAACGCACACTATATACAATAACACGATATAATAGGAATACCACAATTCCCGTTCCGAGATGCACTTCTCTTGAATGACGAACAAGGACTGAATGTCACTGAAACGTTTTATCGGTATATATAGTAAGACTCCACCGGAAACAATAACGGCACAGTGTTGCCCCTATTTAATAAAAAAGGGCGCGATTAGGGTTGCCACCTTTTTTTTGAAGAAAAATACTATTTTTCTTTTTAAATCAAAAAAATATAGTACTTTTAGGAAATTCAGGAAAAAAAATAGGACACATCTATTTTCAATCATTATTTATTTTTCCATGATTATTTTTTATTACTTTTCGCTGGATAATGACATGGAGTTAGAGCTACTATACTGCGTCCATCATATTATCAGTCTTTTGACAGCTCACGCTCATTAAGTTTTGTATTGCTTACGTACAAATATCATACAAATAATATTTGTACTTTATGGATGGGTACCGCCCACTTAGTGATGTCACACATAATGGGTTACTACGATTATGCCACAGATTAAAAATAATCGGTAGAAATCGATGTTACGAGTATTAAAAGACATTTAATAACATTATATAAAGTTTTACTTTCTTCTTAGTTAATACATGAATACAAATAAAACAATCAGGATATTTTAATTTATTTTATTAGCACGAGTCGTCGGAATGATAATCAACACTAGACTCCTCCGATGAGGAGTCTTCAGTAGCAGTTATTATTAGCTCTTGTGTAGATAATATATTATCAAACGCAATATCACGTTCCCAATCAGAGAATATTACTCTTTTAGTTCTTTCCACCACACTTGCCCAGTTCTCGGCCGTTACGTGGGTGCAAGCATTTTTTATGAACTTTAAGGGTGTCTGGCAGGGGGTTTCCACTATGCTAAATGTCTGGTATTGTCTGACGTGATTTTTAATATTATTCTGAAGGTAATATCAAAAAATCAAGCCTTCAAAGCCTTTTTAGCAATTCAACTTTTAACATTGAGTCGTCCACATTTTCTCCATTGTCCCGAAGCCAATTAATTATTTCATGCTTTTTATTAGCCTGTGTTGGCATTTTGTCAATTTGACGGGAGTGGTAGGGCGCATTATCAATAAAAATTATTGATGGTTCTTCCAATGAAATGAGCATTTTTTTGAACCACTCTTCATACACATTTGTATTCATCTCTTCGTGGTAGTCATTTGATTTCTTCGATTTAAATGCCAACAGTGCGTCTTGTACAAATCCTTTTGCTGTACCTGCATGGCAAATGATTAGGCGCTCACCTTTTCCCATTGGTACTGAGGAAGTGGAATCAGCAGTATCATCAGTCCAGAAACGAGATAGTGTGTGGTTAGCGTTGAGCCATGTTTCATCCGTGAAAACAATATTTGCCCAATCTTGTATTTTCTTTGCCTCTCTTAAAAAATCACAACGTGCTATAGCTATATCTGTGCGTTCCATTAATAATTTTCTTTTATTTAACTTTTTATATGAAAAGCCAATTGTGTTCAAAACTTTGACCAAAGAAGATTTTTCACCATGAAATAGACCACTTCTTTTCAAAGAAACAATAAGTTTTCTCAAAGTTGGAATTTCTTTTCTCAAGTAGTAATCTAGTTTACGTAGGTTATCATTAATCGAATTACTTAGGTACGTAATTCGATTAATGATAGTAGGTACTATAATCGGAATGGTATCGCATACGAGAATCTTTAGGACATCACTATCGTCAATCTGTCAAAAGATGGTTAATATAATGGACAGTGTATAACTAACTAAGCCCCGTAAATACATGAATGAGTTTCGTTCCTACATTCCCTATGCAGGGCTGCGGGTGCGTTCCATTCACATTTAATTAAAAAAAGCACGACAATTGCAATTAGCGATAAAAATATAGTATTTTTCGTGCTATATTCTTTTTCTATAATATATAGTACAATTTAAGCTAGTGTTTTTCAATTTATATATACATTTATTAAAGCAGGGACCTCGAAGCATATAGCATTATAGTATATCCTTAGTGTTTTTATTGAACTGTGATAATATAGGGAAGTTTTATTTTTTAATTTTAAAATATAAGTAAAAATAAAACTAAAATAATAAAAATAAAACTTTTCCTTCTATAGTAATATTTATTGTGTATGCTTTATTGAAGTGTTGTATATCATATGTCATACCCAATATCAGTTATATTCTATGTTTTAGGTGGTTATTTCTGAATAGTTTTTATTCTTTCTGCGACAGACAATATGGATTACAGACATACTTTAATTATTTAACAGAAAGTTATTTGTTCAAGATACTTTAACATACTATCCCATTTAGTTATGCACATTTCAACTAGATTTTTTGTCTGAGTAACTGTGTCTGGTCAAGGCACTGCTACTGTTGTTGCAATGAATTCATTAATATCTGATACAATGGCTGATATTCTTCAAGGGAGTTAAAATGTTTCAAATATAAATCATTTTTGTTTGTAAACACAAAAATTGGCATGTGTATGTTTAAAGTAACGGCCTGTTATCCACCCCAGCAGTGGGAACCATAAGCTTCCTCTATCCGTTTTTTGGAGAGAAGTATTGTAGCAAAGACCTACCATCGCGTTGCTCCAATGCGGATTGGTAGGTTACGCATATCCCTAGAATTCGCTAGAAGTATGCGGATTTCCTTACCATATTTTCCTTCACCGAAAAGCGTGTCATAAATTGCAATTGTCAATTAGACATGTGCCTGCGCGGGGTATAAACCCATGATCGTCTTTACAGAGTCGAACGGCCTCACCGCTGAGCTATCCATAGCTTGTTCCATATTTATTAAAATGTATTTGCAATAATTTTCAGATGAACCTGGTCATAGCCAAAGAGAGTACTCATTGGGATGACGTCTAAGGGCTATATGCTGTTGATGCTTTATGGGATGAAGCACATGATTAGGTCAATTGATTTGACTAGATGAAGACAAGTAAATATTTGATGTAAAGTATGTCAGTCTGTCCATTTCACTTTCTATTAAAACTGAAGCTTATATGTCTAATGGGTTAACTGCCTAATCCGTTTGAGATATAACAAAAAATGTTTGGTACAATTTTTCCTCTATTATAGTGATGCAAAAAAGTGTGTGATATAAGAATAGCTTAAAAGACATATTAGTGATGATCATTGGAACTTTGTCACATACAATACAGTATTTGGAAAGCATAATATTTTAGCCTGGTACTGCTAACAGTACAAAATCAAAGATATTTAACATAACACAAAGATTGTCACAGATACCCCTTATATTTTATTATTAAAAAAACAAAATTTATAATTATAGTCTCTATTCTATACTTAAAATATAACTGTAGACAAAGTTATAGACACGAAAAAAATATTTTCCAGACACTATTTAAGACCAGTAGAAGCTAAAAATATATTTTTAAAATTTAAAATCTCTGTTATTTGTCAATGCATCATTCTCCTACCCTTATCCCACTCTAAATGGGGTAGGCACAACATGTTTTAAACATGTTATCACATGATTTGGTATCTTACGACCGGTCGCCTGCCCGACGTCAACTTACCTTAATCGGTTTTCGCGACACCTCGGTAAGAAATGAGGGTGGTCTATTCTACTCAGAGGATATCAATGCCAAGATTGTCTGTAAGACTACCTTTGCAAACTAATGTTCTATCTATACATTATTAAAGAATAACTTATTTATTACAGGTTAAATATGCTGCGAACTCTTCCGCCGGGAAGTGTCCACGAGCCCGATGATGCAGATGAACATATATGAAGAGCTTCAGTCGAATCATAATTATTTAGCCTCATTTATTGACATTAGTAATAACATTTTCACAGCGCGAATGCTTTTATTCACTAACAATTTATTTTGCCGCCTGAACCATTCGGAATTTTGGAATAAGGCTGTAAAAGTCCGCTTCAATGCTAGAGGACTCAAGAGAAGGTTGTGTCTTCAAAATAGTATTCATATTAGTATAATTGACAAACATTATGAAGTTTGAAACTTCTTAACTAGGACCCAATGGATTTTTTCTCAAATCCGTGGATAAGGGGGCTCTAGCACACTAGAACGGATCATAATTTGGTTTCATTGTTTAAAACATGATTGGTTAATATTATTGTTTGATAGTTATAGTACCTTGTATTCCATCAGAAATATTTTCCAGACCCAAGCCATATCATATTACCGGTTCAGTATATTGATATATCGGTCATGTGCAGCAATAGCGGTACAACTCAAAAACTTATATTTTGAGATGAATGGGTTTAAAATTTTCATTACTCAGGAAAATGAATAACAATTGCTTAGTTGCTAGTTTAATTGTTAGTTTGCTTAAACGACGGGCTTATAATGAAATATGAGTTCTGCCTGTTTTGCTGCTAAAAATTGTGTATTTTAACATTAACACCATTTATTCCTATTCAAAACACGTGTTTTTACTTGTGTAGCAAAACTAAAAACCTGAGCAATCCTGGGAGTAATATATTTTCAAAACAGGATTATTTAAATTGTGAAATTTTTATAATTACGCTATTGTCTAATAAAAACATGTTTACATTTAGTTAAATACTTAACCCATGGAGTATAGTTCCTCATGATGTTTTCTTTCATCGAAAAGCTTGGTATCAATTGGCACATTAATTATGGCAAAATTTCACAATTTAATTCTTACTTTATATGTATAAATCCGAAGTGTTAACTGGTTTGATGGAAAATATTATACTTAGAGATAAAAACCACTAATATTCTATAAAACTACTACCAATATATCTAAAAAAGACTAATATTTATAATTTACCATCAAGTATACTCCTTTTAAGTATAATGTTTTTTCCTAAATACTAAAACGGTAAAAACGAAAGCATCTATTGTTTCAAATACTAATCTTGTAAATTTGTTTTCGAGTGAATACTTATAATTAATTATATTTAATAATAATATATAATAATTTAAATTACAATTCCTATATTTTCAAGATACATGATCGCCGATTCTGTTTCCTATTTAAAAATAGTAATCATTTTTGAAGTTGCACTTTTAGCGTGTTTAGGAAAAAACTTTTTTTTTTAAGAAGCATGCACATAGAAATGTAAAACGGCTGTTGAATATAAATTTTTTTATTACAGTAAAAGTCTATTAAAGAATTTCCTTAAATATTTTGTTTTATTAAAATATAAAAATCATTATTAATATATTACAGGAAAACCGGTTATCCAAATAATCGGTAAGAGTAAAATGTGAATCGATAAAACTTTGACATCACTAGTTACGGTTTAGCGCACCAAGTACATCACTAATTTTACTACGATTTTACGTCATACGTTATATATATTACTACTCCATATGTGAGAAAGAGTCAGAGCTGAGACTAAATCCATTTTTATGAATGAAACGGGTGAGAGGCAGATAGTTTTTTTATGAATGAGAATGTAAGTAGCTATAGTGCTACTCTGCACCCTCCCATACCACCGAAAATAGGCTCGCGCCAATGTATGAATCTCAACCATCTATTTTATAGTTATTAATCTATGGTCTGTGGTACTACATAAGTCATAACACATATCTTGGATAAAGAATACACTGGATGCCGCCTTAGCTATTTTTGTGTGTCCGTTTTATGCTTGTGTGAACTTTTAGAACTGCATTAGTGTGCGTGATTAGGGAAGTACTTAGCTTATCGATAAGCTAAACTAGGCGTCGATAATTATCGAAGCCTAGCTCAGGTACTGTAAAGTTAATATACAGTTGTAACCAACCTAGTTGGTTTACTGTTCAGAATAGATTTAAATATTTGAATAGATTGACATAACTTCCTGAGTGTACAGTCTGCAGTATAATGTCATGAATTATCCGATGCACATCTTTACTGCATATCTTACTGTGATGGGTGGTTCTCAAAAATGGTATCAGTCAATTGACTGTGAGCCTAGATTTACCAAAGAATCCTTTGAAGCGTTAAAAATAAAGTCGAAGGTGCAGCCCATACTCGGTGCTTTATGTATAGATGAAATGTTAACATAAATGTTAGTGCTTCAGTGGCCAATTGAACAATATCATGATCCACATTATTCCCAACATTTACATATCCGTGAGACCGGTGACAGCTTTTATCCACTGTTCTCTTATATGTGGGCATTTAGGAAACCTAAGAAAATAATCTAAAATTAGAGAATTCGCATTAACTTGACTAGTAAATATAACTTTGACTGATATTTATCGATACATAATAATTCGTTAGTGTGTACATCACTACGTAGGTAACACAATTCGATCGAATATTTAATGATTAATTTCTATGTTTTATCAGTATCCCACATTCGTGTCGGCTAGAGAATATCAAACTGTACTGATACATTATAATCTGAAATGCTTTAACTGAATAAAACGCTTTAATTTAGCACGTAAATGAGAGTCAAAGATTTACTTATGAAATGGTAATTCCGTGTTTTTAACTCCTCCTTTGTTGTTCTTGATAGACACGTTAAGGCAGCACACGACATATTCCACCTTTTTTGAAAAAATATATCAGTAACACTCGTATTTGCTTTAGATTTCAAGAAATAATCTTCAACAAACTCAATGTTATGGCCTCATTTGGTGTCACCAACTGGACACATTTTTAGCGACGTTGCCAAACTTCATCACAATCTCTTTCACTCTTATGTATAGTTCGCGATAAGAACAGAGACAAACGATAAATCGCTTACACACAGACGCAAGATCGGCAACGTCTTTTGGCGCCGTCCAGTATATACTACGTCCATGACACATATAGTGTATTGTCTATGGTACTACTCTTTAGTCCATGCATATTCACTAGGGATGTGACTTGGAGTGGAAAAAAAATTTCTCCCAACAAAAAAATCGTTTTTATTGAATCGAAAAAATTGGTTATTAATATTTAACTATATGAAAATTGTTCTTTTTTTACATTGGTAGAAAATTGAGAAAATTAAAGTCGAGTACGATTAAAAATTACGTAGATTTACTTTTAGCAAAATCCGATTAATATGCAAGCATATCGCATATTTTAGAATAAAAACAAAAAAAAGTCAAAAATTAGGGTAAACAATATAATCGATTTTTTTAACCGATTTTTAATGTTTTTAATTGATTTTTAATCAATTATTAAAAATCAATTATAATAATAAAATAATCGATTAATATAGAAATCGATTATTTTTGACATATTTAATGTACACCCTAAGTAAATAATAAATATTATCATTTACGAAAAGTATGTAATAAAAATCATATAAATGACAAAACAAGAATGTGGAAAGAATTACAGAAATCTCCGGCTTATTACATATTCGTAGACAAAGTTGTAAAAAAATATCATATTCTTATTACTGACTATATAAGAATATGGGATGTTTTCCATTCTGAAGAAGAATTACATACACATTTACAGGTGATATGTTAAAAATATCCTTAAATCAACATAGTCATATATAGTTTATATAAAGCAAGTTGTTTTAATTTAATGACGTTATATATAGCTGTGTTTTTACAGAAAAGTAATTTTGGTTTGGAAATGGACAAGAATGAATTATTAGATAAAGGATTACAAATGCTCAAGCACCCAACAAAAGTAAAAAGTATAAAGATATTTGTGGACGAGAAAAAACTATCAGTATCCATGACTATGTCGTTTGGATTCCCTTTAAAGTTAGCATTTAATTTGCAGGAAGGATCTCAAGAATTAGTAAGGGTATATTTTAAACTTAGTGATTTACCAATCATTCCACTAATGTAGATTTAAAGGCTAAACATGTCCCAAGACATTCTTTTGTTACTTTCTCTACAGATATGTAATTTCCAAATCACCTTCATTTTATAAGGGACTGAAACACAACTAAGTACATGTTTTTTTTAAATAATTTTAATGCCTTTTTCTATTCCTTCACTTGAAAATCGCAGATTAAAAAGAGATCAGATGTGTTTCTATAAAATTATTAATAATGATATTGATTAACCATACCTTTTAAGTAGAATGTTATTAAGATGTCCTCGACCAGGCTCACAAATGACTAAACTATTCCATGTATGTTTCTCTGAAACTAAATATGCTGGAAATACTGTAATACATTGTTCTAGTAACACATATAATGATTTATTTGGCAACATTGATTGGTATATTCGATGATAATATATTTTCTTTTAAAAATAAAATAAGAAAAATACTGTATTAAACATTACATTAAATAGTTAAGCTGTTAACTTACTAATATTTGTGTAACATTTTTCAGTGGAAGCTTTATTGATGTATGATATATTTATATTTAAATATTTATTTAGTAATAGAACCATTGTTTGTTTCCCAAATAAAATAAAATAAATTTATAGAATTAGGTGTCACTTTGTGGAGATCCATAATACAAAAGTGTATTCTGTTGTTGTTGTGTGCTTGTGTATTGTGGTGGAGGTTTGTGCATGTGTTTTTACGAATCCTGTATGTATCAGGTATGAAAACGGATTGTCCACTCTACATTTAGCATTATGCTATTTTACTTTATCACAGATTATAGCAAAATAATTTTATTATTACTTTTGTACAAGTTTTTTTAAACTCAGGTGCCATCAGTTTGTTTTTGTAGCCTCATAATTTTATGTTTATATGTTCTCCCCATTCTGCCATCAAGGCCTGGAGCCTGATGAGTTAATTTTAATCTGATATTAATATTAATTGATAGTTGATATGAATTTTAGTTTTTAAATTGTATTGTTATGACTGATATGGTATTGTTATATCAATGTGTGTTTATAATATTTAGAGACATTTTGTATTAATCAATCAAAAACCTTTTATTAATAACGTCACAGTAAATTAACAAACAATAGAGTAGATAACAGTAAATTAATAGAAAGAAGAAGTAAAATTCAATAAAATTAAGACAAATATACAAAAATGTGACATTACGAATTGGACCACCATTCAGCTTAAGTTGAGGAGTACCTCAACGCTAGTTTTCAATGGCGACTATTGTTACTTAAATCTAAAAATTAATCTAACAACAGTAAAAACGACAGTGACGGATAGTTACAGAAGTGTGAAAGACTATGAAATTATACATAATAGAGAATCAAAGAAAGAAAGGGCAACCAAGGGTTAGCTAAACTTACCTTTTTATTTTTCCTGCACTTAAAATAAAAAATTACAATTTACAGTTTTTTCAAAAAATAACAAAGCCAACTTTGGTAACTATACAAGATTTAAGGATTAGTGAAAGTGAGTTACGTAAACTATTAATAACCAAAGATGATGAAATTGAGGAGTATAAATCATTTGGAGGCAAAATCAGATATAGTAAGTACATTTATAATTTTTATATAATGAAATATCACAACATTATTTACCTGTGTCAAACAATTTTTTTATGATTTAAAATATAAAAAAAAAATTATAGAACTAAACTAGTACAGAGGTGCAAAAAATATGATTCATACAAATTATATTTTTTTACATTTAATAGTCTACATATACAGAATAATTTATAATTTACCAAACCTTATCTTGCGACCAGCTGGAATACATGCATGCACATTTAATGCTCCAACAATAAATGAAGTGGCAAGCATGATTGATGGTGAAAACTTGGAAACACATGATATTGTACTTACAGGATGCAATACTAGGCAACTTCAAAAAATATATGAAACACACTGACAAGTTACAGTACTCGCTGATGTTATAGCAAAGTATCTGTACTAGATGTTATTTTTGTTATCTGTGTAATAAGAACAAGTGTTTAAGTGGGGCACCTAAAGGAGTATTGGATTATTAGGACATCTTCAGCTAGAATTACCTTTTTTTAAAAATAATTTTGAAGTTTATAATTAGGTAGGTAATGTATAGAGCCCGACTAGTTTCAAGCCCATACGGGGCTTTTATTCATGAGCTTTTTACGCCGCGCTCATCCGATAAAATAACACGTGAGTATAGCCGGTTTCTATACATTAATTATGAATACCACTCACGATAGTTTAAATTCAGAAATTTTGAGTTTTCTTTGCAGTCTATTAATAAACAATAATATTTTCAATATTTAATATATAACCCTTTATTCTTGCACTTTTTACAGCTGCAATTCCTCCTTACAATGATAAAGCGCATATGGAAAAACATTGTACATACAAAGCTCATTTTGGTGACGGTGAAGTACCAATAAATGTGTTGTCAGAAATAGTTGATGTACCTCCAGATACTTCTTTGATGTGAGTAGAAATTATTATTTTGAAAATTAGTGTGAGTGGAACAGAACTTGTTTCATGACATTTTTCATTTCTCTTTTTTTTTCGCTGTACAGTATAATAAAATATCTTATTCTTATGTAAATAATTTTTTTGTAAACTCATCATTATTTTTATGCACTATATTCAATTCACATATCATGTATTCCAAAGACAAACAGTTTTACTATAGACTTGTAAAGTATATCTATGGCACAGTAACGAAATTTCTCAGGGATTTCGATAATATTGATAAAGTATCACCTGTGTGTCTCAAATAATTATTGTTAAATATTTAATTATTATTTTAGTAAAGAAGAATTTACTGATAACACTATATCAGTGAAGCAGGAGCCTGAATCACAAACATCAACACCAAGCATAGATAATACATGTCTATTACCTAGTATTAAGAATGAGAATATAAAATGTCAGCCAATAAGAAAAAGGAAACTAAATCTGTGATGATCGCACTACAAAAAAAGAATTTCTTAGCATAAATTTTAACGTGCAATCAATCGGGTATGTCATTTGAAATACAGTAGCGATGTGTAGTGATAGGCTAGTGGTTACAGTACCTAGTTATAGGCTAACTGTTTAACTCAGTCATCGCGTGCGAGGTACAATGGGCGGTCACCTCTTGTATATCACGCTAAACGCAATCGCCGCCCCTTGTACACCACACGCGAGGACTGAGTTAAACGATTAGCCTATATTTGGTCAGTCTCACAATACAATAACTTAACAGTTTGCCATAATATGAATAAGAGATTCATTTATTTGACAAGAAAAATCTGTTTCCAGTCACGGAAAAATTTAATGGACTGTTTGATTTAGGTACAGTAGTAATATAAGTAAAAATTGATAAAACCTAATTTAATTTTTATATTTTCTATATATTTATGATTTTAAAGCAAACTTACAAAAATAGTAGCAGTAGAGTAGCGGGTTATTAAACAAAAATAGACATAAAGAAGGAAAGAAGTTTCTTTTAATAAAAGGTTTTATTTTTTAGTATTATACAGGGAATTCAAGAAAACACATTGTATAATAAATTTTTATTCAGTTTTTAAGTTATACACAGGCAATCCAGTTGTGCATCTCAATAATTTTACAGTGTTTACAGTATATTTTATTAATATGTTTGTGGTTATTGCTTAATATTATAATACTCTTTAATTTACCATTCAAATTAAAAAAAAACCCACACGGTAGAGTTTTAAAATATTCTAGTATAAATTATTCGTTGTATTGTTTTACTATTTTTTATCATAAACTTTAGCTTAGATAATAAACACATTTTTTTCAAATTCAATGTTGCATATGTCGGTACATACAGCTTTATTCAATTCATTTTTAGAATAATTTATTTTTGAAATTTCATATAATAATTGTTTTCTAATGAAATTGTGATAAAATTATTGTAAGTGTATATAAAAAGAAAGTAAAATGCAATAACTATGTATATATTAAATAGATAAATTGTCTAAGCTTAATTAGTTGCGTAACATCGGTAAACTACGCGAAATCTATGCGTCCAAAATCTCTTAGAACTTGATGAACAATATCTTTGATTAACTTAAACCACCATGCTGACTATGGTAGTTATGAAATTCTTTATAACCTTGGTCAAAAAACGACTTTACCATCGGCCATTTGTACGCCCTAAACATTGCGTTTTTTAAATTATACTCCTAATTGATATTAGTCTATAGAAGATACGCCAATGTTAACTGACATCTAGGACTGCTGTGGAGTAACAACTCATAGAGTCTGTTGGTGATCTACAGTCCAACCGTTTAACTCAGTACTTGTGTGCTGGGTACTAGAGCGCGGAGGTAGTACAAAAACAGGGACTTAGGTGCGGGCGGTTCTATATATCACGCTTCGAACGCTCCTTGTCCGCACCTACCTTAGTCCCCATTGTCGTCGTACCTCCGCGCCTTTGTATCGCACACGTGAGGACTGAGTTAAACAGTTAGCCTACAGAAAGATTCATAGACCGAAACATCTACGTTATAGACCTATTTCTGTTGGGATCATAACATATTCTGAATTATTATAATAAAATTTGTGATTATATTATGTTATTGTTACAAACAGATAGTCTCTCTCATACCCTTTATTGCAAACAATATACAACAAAAATTAAAAATAATATTGAACCATATCATTATGCTCCCATTTCTTTTGCGTTGAAAAAGTTTTACCAATACTATAATGATTTGATGTAGATACATTTATGATCATTAACTACTCCTGTCTTGTCTAGTTTTTGCCTTAGCGAACCTATAATCCAATATTATTTGTTAATAACTCCACTCGCATTATATTAATATTAACAAACGCTTCTACATACTAAAGAAGTTTAAAACTTTCTAATAAATCTGTTATTTAAATTCGTAGTATTTTTATTGAGCCTTCACACGTCTTTTTTAAAATAAAACTGATGAGCGATCGCATCGTTGCGAATAATTTGCGTAAAAGGCTTATTAGTGTATATTTCATTAAAAATAATTTGCATATATAAAATTAATTTTAATAAATTAATTTTGTTAAAAAATACCGTTTACTTTGTGAATAAAATTGCAGTTGTATTATTTCATGATTTAAATGAATTTTGCAATAATTGTTGATAAAAAATAAAAAGGCGATAATTGAACCAAACCCATGTTGTATTACAAACAAAAACCTTTTGTTTCCGACTTTCTGGGAACTTTCTGGCTTACATAGTAAAAAGGTAAATACGTCGCTAAAGATTAATGAGTTCATATATGTAAAGTAGCTAATTAAGAAATATCTGAAATGTAATAGATATTATAAAAATATATATGTGAAGCATAATTAAATTAAGTCATTTTCTGTATTAAATAGACTTTCACTAAACAAGTTTTAGGGTTAAATATCATGATCGTAACTTCATTTCTTTGACTTACGTATATTTATTAGTTCAAAACAATTACAATTTTATGTTTGTTGCCTATTTTCCGCAACTGACATAACAAAACTAATATGAAAGGCAACTTTCAACCCAAAAAAAATTAATGTGGGAAGAACTAAAAAAACGACTATTTAGTCATGATTGTCCATCTAGTACTTAATTCGCTATGTACGTACCTACATATTATGGTCAAGATCTCACTGAGCATTAAGATTTCCGTCATCCGTAGTGACTTAGTTCTTTTAAATAAGACCCATTCAGACCAGATTTCGTAGCCATAGTGCACTGGCTTTTGTTCAAGGTCTAGTTTCGCTGCGATTAAGGCAAATATATAACAGCAACTAATAATTATAAAAATACAAAAATGACAAACAAGGTGGTTAAAATTTAGACCGATGCAACTCATTGGACCGATGCAATTTTTAATCCAGTACGCAAGAAATATATCTAAATTTTATATTATTATATTATATTTCGGAGTTAAACATCTCTGATAATTTTATTTAGTGGAAGGGGTTTGGAATCGTAATATAAAGAAAATATTACAGGTGAAGTATAAATTTATATAAAGAATCATATATACAGTCAGCACTTAAAGCGCCGCCCAATACCGTTAATATTAAATATTTTTCCGAAAAAACTTAACTTTTAACATTTCTGTATACATACAAATATTTCAGAAAGAAGAAATATCACTAACAATATTTTTTAATGGTTTTTTTTGCATGACAGGCAGAGATTTTAATATATAAATTCCAGCTTAATGTAATTAATGGAGCAATACCCAAATAATATTTTAATATAAAAAAGTTATATTATATATATTATTTCTAAATTTAAATACATAATATATTTATTATGTAAGTATATGATTTAATCGATTTCTCCAAATTCTTTTTAGATATAAAATATTATTTTTAAATCTAAAAAATTCATTTGACAATTAAAAGATGTTCCCTTTTTAACAAAACCCAATATTTTTTAATATGATTTCCTGATTTTCTTCAAAGGGTTTTAAATTAAGCTGTTAACAGGAGTCGCAAACATGTTCAATTAATTAATTAAGGTATTCATTCACTTGCCCTGATGCGTTTTTTTATCTTAGAAATACTTACGAGTACTTGTTATTTATTCTTTCTAATATACTACATATTTTAGATAATCACAAATTCGATAGTGGTAAAACGCGCTAAGAGCACACAAGTATATAATGCTAAAGCGTGCGTACAGTCTCTATAAATAGGTCAGAATTTCAAAATATGCATGTGCTTTATAAAATATGTATTAAACTTAAAAATTAAAAAAAATTATGTTATTGTGTAAAATATTTCTAATAGAAAATAAAGGGTAAAGTAACTATGTAAGTAATGAAAGTGACTTTATAGTAGTAAGACAAAATGGAATGACTGCAAAACTTTTTTTATCTACTCTTATACTATAATACAAAAATTATAAAACTGAAACAAAAATTCTTATGACAAACATTACGTACAGGCCAAAAATAAAAAATTAAAAAGTTTTTTTAAACACACTCGTGTAAGCACCCTTATTATGCAACAGTATCATATTCTACTATTATATATTAATATGAAGAATTAAGTTTTCGCCCTTCGTAATCAAATTATAAAACAACCTCGTCGACAATAGAAAACGGAAACGCTTAATTGAATCAATTTACATATTTGTTTCCGTTTGTTGCTAACCTTGTTCATGGGCATCAAGTAGAATTTAAGTAAAAAAGTGCTGCATATCCTCAGTAAACGTTTCATTTCAAGTCAATGATTTATCATAATTTGATATTTCGATTTGAAATTCATGACAAAAATGTAATGTATTGAAATTTCAAAATTAACTAATATTTTTAGGTATAATTATTACATACATCTTAACTTAACACACCTATAATTACCTTAACTATAAATGTATGTCTAAGGAGAGATATGTTCCATCAATCCAGAATATAATACAATTATGTTTATAATAATCAACAAGCTTATTTATTTTGAAATTCCGACCTCACTACCTGACTAACTACATTATTGAAAAATGTTTTAATTTTGATATAATTGCAAAATCTTAAAGTACAAGACAATAGAGTTCATCATCTATTTTAAATTTAATACTTAACATTTAAAGCATATGCAAACTCTATATTTATCTTCAATTTCGTATTACCTCCATTTTTATAAGAGGGCGATTTGAAATAGTTTAATTTATGCTTTGTTAAATTCTTTCAAGTCTATTTTATTGATTTTTAAACCAAACCATTTAAGTCCTTTAAGATCCAATTAAATCGACGTTAAGGAAATTTGCTTAAATTATGAATGACTTCATTAATATACCTATATAGGTTTTATCCGTGTATAAGTGTCGTCTATACGATATTTCAAACACATTTACTACGTCCCAAAAACATGATTAACTTGCAAAATTCATCACTCTTCTATAATAACAGTGCCGATATCATACCAAGATTTCTGGTACTTCCTTATAACTTCCTTGACAGAAGCGCCTCGACATCTGACGGTGAGCGGTGTCTTACAAAAATCTTTTTATCTTTCGTTTTGTTGATTTTGAAACTTGATACATTTGCGTGTATTCTGGTAATTATTATAAAAATGAGACTAACAACTACACTTCGACACGTCTGTTTCTGATTCAGATGGCTTTATGACGTTATCACGTTCCTTCAATTCGAAAGCGTCAGCCTGTAAAATAAATAATTATTCGTTATGAAATTTTCTTCAAAGTAAGCCGTGTGGTATCCGGCTGAGTAGAATAGACCACCCTCATTTGTTACCGAGGTGTCGTAAAAGGAGACCAAGGTAAGTTGACGCGCCGTGTGGATATCCGACCGAGTAAAATAGATTACCCTCTTTCTTACCGAGGTGTCCCAAAAGGCGACTAAGGTAAATTGATTGACGTGAGGCAGGCGGCCGTTCGTAAAATACCTAGAGCCCACTTAGAGTGGGATAAGGGCAGGAGAATGATGAAATTTTCTTAAAAGTCAGATAAATGTTATGTTTCAATTTATCAAATGACCACGTATCTGTAGCAATAAAAATTGAATTACTGAAAACATTAAATTTGTAAGCGCTTTTTTACCATTCCAGTTTATGTTTTGTATCACCAATGAAAGAAAAAAAAATTACAATATTTGTAATAATAATAAATAATAATACATCTGAGATAAAATAAATTAATTTGCTTAGTTTAAAATTTGCTCAATAAATATTTTTATTCTTGACAGACTATTATTTTTTTGCAGGCGATTTTGATTTATTTAATTGTTTGAAGCTCTCAAACAATTTGAAGAAAACAATAAGCTATTGGTACTAATAAGAATCTTTAACATGAGGTAAATTAATTGTACCAAACTCGCTGTTTAACTCCTAACTAGTTATGAAAATCCCATGATGAAAATCCAATGCAAAGCATCCCATGAAAAGTTAATAACGTGTCATACGTGGATGAGAATAATATACAGGATAATAACAGTAAATAATCTGTAATAATCTAGGATCTATAATAATTGTATTCACCCACAAATAATCAAGAACCTTTTGTGACAGACGTTCAAATAAAAAACAAAAAGTTGTCCATGCTCTACGCGGATATCCGAAGGTGCCAAAACCGTTTGGGTATCGTATTGCAGGGAATTTTGCCTCGGATATTTGAGATTTGATCATCCGGTAATATAATGCGATTGGGAAAATGTCTTGGACCATACGTGTATACTTATTATTCCTTAAAAAAGCTAATGCGTTGACATGCAATGTTCGGTTCACAATTTTATTTTAAATTTATACTAGATGCCTGTAGACAGGTTTTTAGATACCTTTTGTTTGAAAGTATGAGTAAAATTTTGGAAGTTCTTATATCGCAAAGTTCCTTTAAACATATAAAAAAAGAAAAAATATCATATAATAATAATAATAATTCATGTAACCTAGTTAACAAAATTAATATAAATAATACCTTAGTCTCTCGATATTCGCGTATTTTCCTGGCTAATGTGAGAAACGCTTCCTCTATATTGATATTGCTTTTGCAAGATACTTCGAAGAACGGCATTTCAAAATCATCAGCAATCTACAAATATGAAATAATAAAAAGTCGTGTAAGTATTTGGGAAAAACTGTCATTTCTGATTCTAATAAAATAAATTAAGTACGCACATGTCACCGAAACCAATTTTTTTCTGGAAGTACATTACATACATTACATTGTACATTGTTTTTTACATATATTTACGTGCACATTGACTTTTGTATCGTTTTAGGAATTATATTTTAAGCATAGTAAATTTCAGAAACATGGAAATATTTAAAGATATTATATTACTAAGCATTTGAATTAAGAAGTATTATACCTTTTGGCCTCTGTCCTTTGGAACTGCCCGATGATTGTCATGAACGTCACATTTATTGCCGACTAAAACTTTTATTACATCTGGTGATGCATACTGAAAATAAATATATCAATAGTTTTAGATATACATACTTAATTTAGATTTAAAATCATTATCTTCTTTTCAATTTTATGAAAATTCTTAGAGATTAAGTGTCTTTAATTGTTCTTCTTTAAAGTTCGTACTAAGCAACGGATTTTATATTTTTTGGCACGAAAACAGATGAATGGGGAGTAATAGTACTTTTTATATTAGTACTTAAGTTTTCACAGCATAAGTAAGTAATAAAGCTTAGAAAGCAATTGTAATTGTCGGTACCTGTATGCCAAAGACAGCTAACTTTATTTTTCCGAATTTTTAAAAACTCATAGTTTTGTTGAAAAGTCGCAAAAAGCATTTGAAGAAAAAAATATTCCGCTATATCGAGTACTACGATGTAATTTATGTATACGAAGTTTATTAATACGATTTTCAACAGAATTATAGAAGTTGTTGCTGAAACATTTCTCCTCATAATAAAAATTACATAAACAGGCCTAAGTTAGACCACCTTAAAATTAACTGCTTTTATACGTGTGTGTATAGAAGTATATTATATATATTATATATTAGTTTTATTATTTAGGCAATTGATTATTATCGATTGCTGAAGCCGTTTATTCGTTTTGTTTGATATGACTCACGCTCTGAGTGGTCTTGATTAGAGCCAGTGACGTACTTAATGGTTATTATACCTCCATTCAGAAGTATTAACTTATTTCAAGTAATTTTGTGTCCCATATATTTATTTATTTATTAAATTTAAAGGGTAAAAGATCGATTTCAAGCATTGTCCAAATCTAATAATATTTTTTTCAATGAGCCGCCGAAAGGTGAAGTATAGAGAATAATAAAATTACAGACATGTTCAAAGTTCTCATCCTATCTCATAGGTATCTTAGGTTGCCTTAGTGTAACAATATTATTTATTTTCACTAAAACAATCAGTAACCGTAGTGTTTTTTTTTAAATAAAATGAAAAGTATAAAGATAATAATATAGGTCATATTTGTTATTTATTTACAACCAAAATATACAAATTATATCTATCCTTAATTACTGACACGTTAGTACTATACAAATCATCATCATCATCATCTTCCTGCCCTTATCCCACTCCAAGTGGGGTCGGCACATGTTATAAACATGCTGTCACATCATTTGGCTGCGTTTTTACAACCGGCCGCCTGCCTGACGTCAACTTACCTCTGTCGTATTTTACGACACCTCGGTAAGAAATGAGGTTGGTCTATTCTACTCTTAACTTACCTTAGTCGCTAGTACTATACAAATCATAATATAATATAATTTACCTCCTGTATATTCCTTAGCCAGTACGATAAATGGTTAAATGATTCGAGATTAGTGATATCATACATGAGGATTATTCCCATAGCTCCTCGATAATACGCTGTAGTCAAAGTACGAAATCTTTCTTGTCCCGCTGTATCCCATATTTGGAGTTTAATGGGAACTCCATCCAGATTTATTATCTTTTGTTTGAAATCTATGCCTGCAAATTGAAAACTGATTTGGTTATGAACAGTCATTACCTACTGAATAAGTTCCTATCGAAAAATCTAAAGCCACATGACCAAGTGAAGCTAGATTGGTTATAAATGGTAGCGGCAGTCACTTCAAACAAAGCATCATCCTCCTACCCTTATCCCACTCTAAGTGGGGCGACACACCATGTTGTCACATGACTTAGTTACGTATTTTACGACGACCGCCTGTCTGACGTCAACTTACCTTAGTCGTATTTTACGACACCTTGGTATGAAAGAGGGTGGTCTATTGTACTTAACAGGATACAACACGGTGGGTCAACTTACCTGAGTCGCCTTTGACGACACCTCGGTAAGAAATGAGGGTGGTCTATTCTACTCAGCTGGATACCACACGGTGGGTCAACTTACCTTAGTCGCCTTTTAAGACATCTAGGTAAGAAATGAGGGTGGTCTATTTTACTCAGCTGAATACCACACGACGGGACTCACTCAGCATATGTAATTAAGATTTGATAGGAAATTTGATCTACTTTATATTTGTTCAGAACAAAGAAGAACATGTATAATGAAGGCAAATTTAATTATCTAATGTATATTTAAAAACTGCAAATTCATGCGAGTGCAGTCGTGGGTCAACGGGCGTGTCGTTACCGATACAGAGAAACGGGGTTAAAAACTTCATAAACAATGGTTACTTGAAAGCATACCACCTTTAAAAAATAATTAAACTTTAACTGGTGATATATATCCTTTGATATTTGTTTTATTATAATAACTATCAGAGACAAAGGAAAATTTTCAAACACAAAAGTAATAACTATATATTTTTGTTAACGTCATAAAATAATTGTAGACTTCAGAGATTGTTTAGTTATTGTAGAATTAATGTTAACACTATGGAATAAAATATCACAAAATTTTCTTTGCAGAACATATATTTTTAAAGTTACATAGCTCTTTGTTCATAACAACAACTGCAATAGAAAGTAAAATTCTTTTGTCACAAAGAACACAGGTTTACCTGATTAACAAATCTAAAATCAAAAGTAAATACTACTCACCTATAGTAGATATGTAAATATCATAGTACCTTTCATCACAATATCTATGCACTATACACGTTTTACCGACATTCGAGTCACCTAAAACTAATAACTTATACGTAGCAGAAAAATCCAAAGCCATATTTTTTGTTTATTTTGCTCCCTATACGCGAGTTGTAGCCCAAAACATCGGTGGAACTGTCAAACTGAGAAAAATCAATGACGGTCACAGCGCATGTGCGGGCTCAACCTTGTCTTTAAACTCCAAACTAATATAAGATAATGCCCTCAGAAAGCTTGGTTTTCCTTGCAGCCGTCTATTCTAGTATGACGGTGCAGACACCGTATCGACCGTTCGCTTAATGCTGGTTTTTTGTGTAACATTCTAATAAAAGCCGAATTTTTTCCGAGACGTTGCTCAGTCTTGGCATTGTGCTTGAAACATTCAAATTTAATTGTAATACGTCACTTAGATATAACTTAACACAAAGGAACACTTAACCTTTTCTTAGTTTTTTTTAGATTAAGTTTTTTAACCGTGAACATTACAATAACAACTTTAGTGACACAATAGAAATAAAATAAAACTTTTATGAACGAATGTCAACAATCCTTAAGGGTTTGTAAAGGAACTCCCGTCGTTTTCATGTGGGTTAATAAATAACACTTCGTTCAATTATAATCCCAAATCTTATTACAACTAGAGCCTCAGCAGAGGCCAGTTACAACTTTGCTAGAATTGCTATATCGATTAAGCATTCAGAGGTTGTAAGAAGTAAAGTAAAGATTGTTGAGATACAGTTGTTTCTAAACTTTAATCCAATAAAAAAAACTATATAAATTATTATCAAGTATAATAAACAAATAAGCCTTACGGACACGTTGATCAAAATTGCTTTGATGGATCACACATATCCTAGTAATTTCCTCAAGATATTGAATTTCTCTGCAATGTTTGGCTGTATAACACAATAAACCAAATAATTTAAGCATATTAAAATTATACTTCCGCTGCTTCCAGCCGGCGAAATTTGAGTATCATGCTTACTGTTTCATGAAATTTATTAAAAGCTATATTTGCGACTTCGTTAGCGTCTAAACCTTATCATTTAAATACTTCCGAATATAAACTGTGTTATTTTGCTCCCGAAGGAAAAATGTATTTATACCCTTTATATTGGCCCGGTATTCTATTATAGCTTCAATTGTATCAAACATATCCCTAAAGATAACACCACATACGTCCACAAAGATGTTCTCTCTCACTAACGACAACGACATGATGATTAACCACACATCATTGACATGAGTATTGTCAGTAACTTAATACTAAGAAACTATTATTTTCACAATAAGGCAATTTCGTTTATGTCAGTAATAAGTTATTACAAAGTATAACACTCCAGAAATAATCAATCCCCGGGCTAGATTGCGTATCGCTAAGTGTGAACCTTCCGGGTGCAGTGGGTGTCTTACCAACCTTAAGAGTTCCATTATACTCACCATTTATTTCATTTAAATCCTCATATCTGACCGTTCAATCTCAGTGGTCCCTGTACTATGTAAATCAGTTACATTCTGTATTAATGCGCCCACTTCGTTGTTCAGATCAGTTATCACCCTTTGTTGACCACGGCTTGTATTTTTATCCTGTCTGAGCGTTCAAGGTTAATATTTATATGGTATATAAATAAATAACTCATTGAAATTGTTCTTTCGAGATACATTTTGTACATTTAAGGTAATTCTCACCTACACCTACTCTTAGCATACAACTTGAAAGCTCCGGGTTGTTGGCGTGACTTTTATAACCAACTTATGCCAGAACACATTTTGTTTTGCAAATTCGAGATGGACTTCCGATAAGAATTCTTTATATCCTTGATTTTCGTATTTGACTCGTACTAAAATTAAAGTATTAAATTATGTATATTGTTATGTTACGTACACAAATCTGTTAAATGGATAAGTTGAACACGCTGAATTTTAAGTTAAAATTTATATCTGAATTCTAAGACCCTTTTATACATAAAAAATAAGATTTCAGATATTTTCGGCGCTGAAACTGAGTCTTAATTCCATTCCTATAGATCTGCACTATTTACCTATAGGAACGTATTTTGATGCTTTAAATAACTTCAACCGCAATTCAGTAGGTATAATTTACTTTATTTCCACTTGTTTAGATGCGGTGACGTCACTATAGGCTTTATGAAATCAATTTTTTAAATTCAGCTGTAATAATTTTTTTTCAGATAAATAACACAATTATTCTAAAATGTTATAATTTTTAACTCATTATACTTACCATTTTAATTGAAATATGCATTCTTATGAAAAGTTATCTACTAATCAAAGTTATTTAAAATATTCATTGACAGTAGGTTATTTTGTCTGCGTCTAGCGTCCATGACGACATCGATCTAGCCTTTGGTATAATTGAACAGGATACAAGGAAGTGGGCCAATAAGATCCCTCTGCAGTGTATATCAATAAGACATCTAAGCACACCTGTCTTTCGAACGGTTTTCTTTATTTTATAATTGGAAATTTGCTTTTTAATTTTTTTTATTTATTAATAGATATATTTTTTAATAGAGAAACATAGCGCTATCATCTGATGATGTTTATGGAATTACACTTCACAGTATCGAACCAAAGCGACAAAACAGTTAGTGGTACGGTTTCACCATTCTTGACCTCTCTCTTCTTTCTCTTTATCTTATGACTGGATTTTGATCATCTGGTGGCATTTTTACACTAAAAAATAACACAGGATCTTTCTTATATGAATCCCGAGAGTTTTTGGCAACTACTACTGATTTAATTTGGAAATTGTAGACACTATTGTGAAATAAGATTGATTTGGGAAATATACAAAAAAAATAATTTACTTAAACTCTATAAATACTTACTGTCAGGTCTATAGGCAAAAATTGTCATTTACTGATATTACCGAAACAAAATATTAACATTGAACAGTTCAAGAGTAAGACCATGTGTGACCATGACTTTTATATATGGTATGGTATGGTAATTGAGAATCTCAAAGTAAATTAATTAAAAAAAACTTAATGCTTGCAAAAAACCCAACAAGTTCGTCTTTACTTTGTTTTAAAAAAAGACAAGATGGTGTCATAAAGGAATTAGGTTTCAAGATCAAACACCTTAAAATTTACCTTATACTAACGGTTATTCGAACCCCATTCCGTTTCGTAAATAATAATAACTCAGGCACGTGACTTATTCACTTGACGTTCCGGGTCACACAGTAGCAGCCAAGTCACCATGCATTACGCGGTCAGGAAGCCTACAGCTTCATTTGTCAAAGAACCGCAAGCCAGCCGCCGGCGCAGCTTGATGTATTGTAAATAGCTGCAATTTTGACATTTGCGTTCCGTTTACCATTTACGGCTGCGTCTATTGCTTCTGTAGTCCCTCTTTAATTTGCGGTGAATGATGAATGCTCTGTTGTTCTAACTTATACCGTGTTATTGCTCAATCTATGTGTCAGTATTCGTGTGATTGCACAAAATATTATTGTATAGAAAAGCATAAGATCAGGAGTTTAATATTAAAATTGCTAAGCAACTTTTTGTACAATTACAAAAAGAAAATGTCTCGTGTGATATCCGGTGGAATAGAATAGTACCACCCTCATTTCTTACCGAGGTGTCGTAAAAGGCGACTTAGGTAAGACAACCCGCCGTGTGGTATCCGGCTGAGTAGAATAGACCAACCTCATTTCTTACCGAGGTGTCGTAAAATACGACTGAGGTAAGTTGACGTCAGGCAGGCGGCCGGTCGTAAAAACGGAGCCAAATCATGCAACATGTGTCGACCCCACTTAGAGTAGGATAAGGGCAGGAGGATGATGACCAAAAGAAAATGTCTCGATTAAATATAGACAAGTCACGCAACAATAACAATTTATAATTTATTGATTTCATTTTTGGCATTGGGAGAAGGTGTTTTATTTTTTCAGTTCATTTTAATTAATTCGGTTTATTACTTATTGCATACAAACAAGGTAAGACCTAATGACGGTGATTGTGGTATTGAATTGTTTATACTGCTTTTCAAACAGTTATAAAAAAATTACTGTATACTGCATTTAGCATCAAATGTTATTATATCTATGCACTGTAAAGCTTTAATACTATGGTATAACAATGTAGCATCGAGGTCCTTGTCCGTTGCCCTTGACTTTTAACTAAAGCTCAAAGCCCGAAGAAAGCGTAAGAGGCTGACAACCTTCAAAATCACGTGTCTATCGAGAATGACTACTCATTGTAGTCATTTGCTCGTCATCGTTTCGCTTTGATATCGATTAGACTATCACTTTCGGTCGCCGAGTGCTCTATTGTTTGTGATAGGATCTTTTTATTTAATGAGCTCGCAGATCCGGTTGATTGTTACCTAATGGTAACACACTTGTGGGAACAGCGCTTTAAGCTATTTCTCCGAATTATTAGATAAGATACATTTCTTATATTCTCTTTCAGGAGGCGAAATTTATACTAAATTAATTAACTCTGTACGCCTATTGCGATTTGTGATTTTCAATTTATTCTTATGCCCATGAGTGTAATTGCTCTTAGTAAACATAACGGCGCTTATAATATAATCAACGTACCATTTTATAGGTTTCCTAAAACTTTTATTTTTTATCAACTACGCTACTCCTATAGGCTACGGTATCTTTTCAACACAATCATTAGTCAATTCAAAACATTTTACGTCTGAAACAAACACTCATATCAGAATTTCAGAGGCGGTTTGCGTTTATTCGTTTTCATTTGCGGACAGATTTTTTTCGCAAATATCTTCAGCTATTACATAAACAGTTTAAGGCAATATACGATAAACTTTTTTTTTAAAAGACATCGTAACAAGTATGAATCGATATTTAAATATTTTTTATTAAAATCAAAAGCAGTTTATGTGACACTGATTGATATGAACGATAACTGAATCTGTGGTGCCGTTGTACGATTTCTGCAACTCTTTGAGGTGGAGAATGTTTGCTCGTTGGAGGTCGGCTGGCTGAGGTCACTCCGGGTTCGAGCGTTCCGGGAACGCGTGTGACAAGCGCACGTATTGTTCGCAAATTGTTAAACGCAAGGTCCCATGTAAATGTCATTTTGTCGGCGCCGGCGCCGGCCTGACGTTGAAAACATTGCTTTTAAAGCATACGGATTGCTTCAAGTCCGGTCCCATTCTTTTATTACCACATAATTCATCGTAAATTTAAAACTTTATTTTTATGTCATAAAGCAATTAATATAATGTAAGTAATAAACGTATTTTACTACTTCAACTATTGGCTAAAACCTTTTTTAATAGCTAGCGGTATTTTTATACATTTTGTGTACTGCTAGCTTAATTCATTACCATTTTGTAAGTCAATGAACTTTGGGGGAATTGATCTCAAACATTTATAACATGATCCATGTTATGATTAGATTGATAGTTATAAAAATTTAAGACCATATGACTTTTTTAAAACAATTAACCACTGTCAATTTCTATCTAATGCACGTTCAAAATTATTGTAATTAGTATTTATTATAATGAAAATTTCTTACGCGATATTTTAAAATAAGAAGTTTATCAAAGAAATCGCAAAATTAAAATTTAAACCAACGATAACTTTAAAAAGAATAAGAACAAATCATTAGTTTAAATAAATCTTCGATTTTCGTAATTGATCGACTCAAAAGCCAGTTTGATTTCTAGGCGATAATATTCTCTATAATGACTTATCTACATAATCGGCGATTACAAATGATTAAGCGTAAGCATAATCGTGTAGAGGGCGTACTCGGTTGTACTCGTCAATCATCGTCGATGATCGCCTACGATCGCCACCGGGTGGGTGCTACGAATGATCGAATGTCGAGCGTGTGATACTTGCACGATGATCGTACCAATTATAGACGATCAGACGGTCAACGATCATAAATAAATAGAAATATGGGATAATTACACACACGGTCATCCGTCCCCAAAGTAAGAAGCTTAATACTTGTGTTATGGGTGACTGACTACTAGTAAATATATACATATATAATTTTAAATACATACTTATATACAACTTTACACCCAGGCTGGAAGAAGCAACAAATTATTAATAGCAAATGTTGGCCCGCGGCGGGATTCAAGAACTCACGGAGCTGAAGACGGGGTCACTACCTACTAAGCCAACGGGTCAGTCAACATAGCCGAATTTTGTGATACTTCGGTCGCACCTATCCCTATAAAGTCGACGTGAATCAATTAAATATTCCGGAGGTGTATAGTATAGATTGAACTTGTCACGACAAAATAAATTGTTTAACCTTTATAAGAGAAATTGCAAAGTTGTTGAATACAAAAATTAAATAAATTTAATAATTTTATTGGTGCATAATGAATTGGAAATTGGTATTTATGTCCACCCTTTTCATCATAACAATTTGCATATGAAAGATATTGCATTTCGCCTTACTAAAAAGCCACATTAAAAGCCTTTTATGTATGATCATCGTTCCGTAAATCTGCCCTTACAGTATATAACTACATTCTACAAGCTTTTAACGAGTATATGGATTTTTATCGAGGAAAATTATGTGATTTTTTCAATAAATTATCTTGGAACTTGATACTGTGAATTTCTTGGCCTTGCGCTCTTCCCGGATTTAATTCTCGGTTGGGTCAAATTAGAAAACAGTATTAAGTAAATAATTTAGTGTTTTCTTCGACTAAAAAGAAATAAGATAATTTTTGGGTGAACGTAGAATATTAAGCTGTTTTTTTTATTTAGAATGAACTTGATTATATTTTTTATTCCTGTATTGTAACTTAGGCCGCTGCTTACTTACAGTAAAGGAAAAAATTATGATTTCTCACAATATTACTTGTAAACCAATCAGTAGTGGAGCAGCGTGGTGAGTATAAGCTCCGACCCTTCTCATGAAATTCAAATAAAATAAATAAAAAAAATTCAAATAGAACCACCATTACGCTACTTGATACATTTTTCCGTTTCTTACATTTTGAGTTCAACATAAAAAAATTGCAGCAATAATAAGAAAATTTTAATTCTCGAGAAGCCAACATTAACTTTACTGTCTAGTAATATTCTACACATTGATTTAAATATGCCTTGAACGTTTTTCATTCGTAAATTAATAATACTTAAGATAAACTTTAATAAATTAGAATGAAATCAATCGGATACTACCCGTTATACTATTATATAACTTAAAACGCAATAACCCAATCATTAGAGAGTTGATAAGAGGAAGAATTTGTATATGATTAAATTAATTATGGCACCTAATGAAAGATTTCTAACACTTACTGTCATGTCATAGAAAGATTCTTTAATACCTTACCATTTTTTTTTTACTTTTTTATTTTGTATAATAATGAGCAATGAAGGGATTTTTCTGCTGAGCTGACGCTGTATGTCAAAGTACAGTGAAATTGATTCGGCAATAAATGTTGGCTTTTTAAGCCAAAACTAAATGGAAAAGAAAATGCAATATATATACAGGAGTTAAGCATATATCCTCTTTATATGCTTAACTTAAATCTTTTGAAGCTTATAAATAACGAAACATCGACAATTACAAAATAAATTAGGTAGGTAGGAAAATTAGGTAAATGACAATCTTAGTTATACCTATCTATTTAGTTAAGCTTTTATATTATTGTGTAGCACCGCGTGTAGCGCACAGATGAATAAATGTGTTTCTTTCTTTCTTCTGAAGAACGAACAAGGGATTTCAAATCGTTATTTTTAGTGATGATTATTTTTTAACATAATTAATTAAATATTTGATTTATATTACATACACGTAAATGTATAATTATATTCAAATTGTAATCAAAAATATTATTTATTCCAGTAAACTTGTAAACAACTGCCTTTGAATCGTCAACTCCACCGCTTGTTTGGAAAGATGTTCCTACCGAGAAGAGCCAGCAAGAAACTAGATGGTTGCCCTCTTTAAAATATAATTCTTATAACTAGCTACATTTAGTCATTACCATCTTGTACAGGGTCGTAGAGTAACTATGTCCACGCATTCTTATTATCTAAATAATCCTCGACAGTTTAGAAAGCTTTCTGTATCACATATATATATATATTTTTACAATCAAGGAAATATCAAAAATATACACATAGTATATTTCCTTAATTAAAAATAAAAATTCATACCGGAAGTATCTTCTTTGTTAGTTAATAAGTTAAATGTTCGTAAACCTAGAGAACTTCCGTTGGCATCTAAAGTAAAAGTAAAGGTCGTAAAATATTGTATAATATTTGTTATATAACTAAAAAAAATAGTTTCAACGAAATAAAACGTAATAACTAACAGACATTGATAATTCAGATATAACGTTATACAAGCGATAGATTTTGGTCCTTGCATCTCTTGTTTCACATGTCTTAAACAATTGCGGCTTAGTGATACAATTAATTTTTAACTCACAGGCTTTTCGACATAATGTCTTAAATCAAATTAAAGTAACGGCCTGTTATCCCATTGCTAGGCATAGGCCTCCTCTCTCTATTTTAGGAGAGAAGAGTTGGAGCTAGACTTACCACGCTACTCTAATGTGGATTGGTAGGTTACACATATCCCCAGAATTCTCTACTGATATGCAGGTTTCCTCACTATGTATTCCTTTATCGGAAAGCGTGGGATAAACTCAAAATATCAATTAGACACATAAGTTTTAACAAAAAAACTCTACTAAATTATTCTAACGCAATTCTAGTCCTAGATAAATAAAACTAGCAACCATGATTAGAACATTTGGTAAGAATCAAGAGTGGTTAGTATAAAATCCTCTAACAGAGACTTCTGTAAAAACTTATTGCAATTTAAATTTAGAATTCAACATCCGCTTTGCAATAGTAAAAAATACTACGACTAAGGTAAATCAACCCATCATGTGGTATCTGGCTGAGTAGAATAGACCACCCTTATTTCTTACCAGGTGTCGTAAAAATCTAGTAAGGTAAATTGAACCGCCGTGTGGTATAGGGCTGAGTAGAACAGACCACCCTCATTTCTTACCGAGGTGTCATAATAATCAACTAAGGTTAGTTAAACCGGCATGTGGTATCTGGCTGAGTAGAATACACCACCGTCATTTCTTACCAAGGTGTCGTTAAAGGCGACAAAAGTAAGTTGACATCAGTCAGGTGGCCGGTCGTAAAATACCTAGCCAAATGTTACAACATGGTTATAACATATTGTGCCAACCCCACTTAGAGTGGGATAAGAAAAGTAGTAAGATGATAAAAATAATTCATGAAAATGATTATTTCTTAGGGAAATATTTTCTACTTTCGCGTCAGGCATTGATATTTTATTTTTGCTGTTTCTTCCCGGTACGGCAGTAAAACAGAGCCTTTTATGGTGACAGTTACATTTTTCAACTCCACTAGTGCCTCGGTAAAATATGGTGATATATGGTTCATGACAGTTGCCTTTACCTAAGGACATATAAAATCTGATACATATATTTCACCTGAAGAAAGATTTTACGATCGCACTCAAATACTAGTTGTTTATCAATAAATATTTCTGGATAATTTACACTATATAAAATAAGAGACTAAATTAAGATTCTTCCTCTTGTAAAATGAAGGTATTATAAAAGATAATCTTTATTTTTGTACACAAAACAAAATACGATAGCGAATCAAAATAGTGTTAAATAAGCGTTTATTTTCAACATCATTATGATAACGGTTGAACATTTTGTAAGGTTGTCAATAAAACAATGTCTTAAGGAATTGCTAAACGTAATTTTGAGAACAGTTCAAATCGCGACTAAATATATTATTATCATAGTACTTAGTTGTCTTTTTGTTTCTGTAATTATAATCGACCAACTAGTTAACAAACAAATATGTTGTTATTGCTATGCTGCTATGGCTATGGTATTCGCCAAAAATCGCCACTAATGAATGCCATGGAAACAACATGAATGTTTAATAATACACTTATAATGGGATACTTACAAACGCGGTCGTCTGTCCCCAAAGTACTTAATACTTGTGTTATGAGTGAAAGAAATTGGTAAATAAATACATATGTCGTTTTAAATACATACTTAAATGCAAATATATACCGGACTCAAAAAACCAACAATTGTTTTATAGAAAATGTTGGCCCTCGGTGGAAATCGAACCCGCGACCCATGGAGTTGAAGGGTCACAGGCACAGGGTCACTGCCCAGTGTACTAATGGGTTAATCACAGTATTCACAATATGGACTACGTCAATTCATCATCGAATTTAAAATGATTTTATTAGATATTTTTTTTATTTACACGACTAGTTAAGTTGTGCTACTAAATATGTGTATTATTTTATTATATTAAATCATAGCCTATAAACTGAATATGTTTATAAATTATCTGAAATAAACTTGTTCCTGTGTTAACTCAATGTCCTCTACTTGAAAAATAAAGCCAGATTGTCCAGATTCAAACTATTTTAATGTAATGCGAACTGTGCGATACTCGGGCAGTCTAATTAGAATGCGAAGCATTTTTATATTGAAATATACGATATGTAAATATTCACATAACTATTACGTTGATGATAAAATACTTAGAGTAGAAGGCCATTTCCTTCCAAGAGAATTATTTTTAAGCAATAAATATCTCGGAGCGATTAGTGTTAGCTAATTTAAAACACTTAAGATGATATTACACAAGTGTTTCTTAAGATAAACATATTATCTGTGAGATGACGTAACAAAACAAACACGGTCACAACCACACTCGTAGCCTGATTAATAACTATAAATCTTAGCGGATTCGCAATAAGGAGACAAACGACTGTCGCAATACTTAACGTAACATCAATAATTAGTAAACTCACGATTTATCCTACTTTCGAGGTGTCTTCCGACGGACGTTATCGTGCATCTAATGATATCGATCTTACCGGCTAATCGATTGGTTACCGGCTGAACACAATGGGAGATGGGTTTTTTTATTTTTGCATTATTAATAGGAGAGGAGGATGAGGTTATCAGATTAATATTATACCGTTTTGTAATGTAGGTAATATATTTTTAAATATCATTACGTATTATAAAAACAAAGTTCCCGCCGCTTCTGTTTGGATATCTGTCTGTATGTCCATGATGAACTCTAAAATTATTTAACGGATTATCGTGCAAGTTTCTCTATATTGAGTGAACGATGACGATAATTGTTGACAATGTCGCTTGACTAAGTTAAGCCGGGATTTTTCACTTTCATTTAAAACTCTGCTTTATCACTGTGAACTATAAAAAACAATAGGAAAATTTCTCTTTTATAGGTCTACAGAAAAGTCACCGTGTGGTATCCGGCTGAGTAGAATATAAACACCCTCATTTGTTACCGAGGTGTCGTAAGGAGCGACTAAAGTAAGTTGATGTCAGGCAGACGATCGATCGTAAAATAACCAGCCAAATCATGTTAAATTATCCTTTTAGCATGTTGTGCCTTAGATAGGGATAAGGGCAGGAGAATGATGATGTTAGGACTTAAGGATAGTTTACTCATGCTAACTTCAATAAAAATGGTCACGTATTATGTGATAATTAAAATATATTAAGGTGTTCATAATAATTCTTGACAACCTTAATACGTGAGTTTTATTAACAATGCTATATGAAACAGAGAAGTGTATGTGTTGGGTTTACTGAGTTAAATAAATACCTCGGGGTTAAATTAAGGAAAGATATCCATAGTTAGTTCAATATTCATTTGCTGTCATAGTCTAAAACACTTGTTACTAACAAGGGTTTGCAAGGTCCCTGGGGAATTTATAAACTTAATGGGTATTTACAAATCGACACGCACGTTACGGTAAAGGTGAATAGATAGAATTGTTTTATGCCCAGATAATGTCATAGTTTCAGATCCGATCCTTCTTTATAAGACGAGAACAGCAGAATACTACTAGATCGAGATGACTGATGACTGAGATGATCGAATGACTAGAAAAGTTTTATTAACAAAAACACTATTTGTTCATAATGACATTTCTAAAATTCACCATTAGTGTTTTGCACTAACGAAGTCGTCGAACTGTCCTAGTATTTCTTAAAAATTAATTGCGTCCTATTTCATACTTATGCTTACATACCTATGCTTAAATTAACTCATCAGATATCAAATATCATTAACGGTATCCTTTTTAAAGTTAATGGATATAATATTAGTCGTGATAAAATTTTTGCAATCATTCGATACGCATGACCTGATTAATGAAATTAAAAAGATATTATACAGATATAATGTGTTTGATTTATCGTTTATACAAGAATGACTATGAAAGATCTATGATAAATTACCGACTATATATTACTTATTTATGTCATCTATAGCAAATTTAATCCTGCTATTTATTCTTTATTAGTGGGTATGTGCCCAATTTGAATCTGTACTAATATATTTATAAATGTTCAAAAATTTTATTGTATCTAGTAAATTTTTATATTTGCTAATTAAAATTTTGTCTGCAACCAAAACACATTTCAGTATGGTTAAAACTATCTGATTCCAAAGAGAAATAAAGAATAAAATTACTTTTTATATATATTTTAAAAATACAAGTGATAGGTACAAGAGGGGAAACTGAGCAAGGATATAATTTGTTACTTAACCAATACGTTATAAAAAAAATAGCAAAGGGAATATGAATTCTAATGGTATTAATAATATCCTTACGTATTATATAACAAACATATATAAGCGAAGGAAAAGGAGGACTGCGGCAGTTGTAGCATAGAGACACGAGGATTGCTGTGGCGAGGTGTGGACTGGGGCGGAGTGGTGAGGTGCGGACAGAAGAGTAGTAGTGCCGTTTGACGTATTTGTTATTCGTGCGCGGAGTTGGGAAGTTACCAAAAATAGAATAAACATTACAGATAAACATTACAATATTTACAGATAAAATGTACAATCTTAAATTACTTACACGCTAGGACTATACTAATCATGCCCACGTGGAATTGTCCCAAGAATGCTGGCAGCGTTACCGCGCTGAATTGCTAAGCTGATTTTTTGTGCGAAAAAGGAGCCAGCCCTCTGAATAAACTGATTGAATTTTGAGAAAATATTGTTATTCCCTACATACATCTGATTAGAATTTATTTGCAAATCTGTTAAATGAATATTACAAAACAATATGAAATACCAAATTTAGTTATGAGTTGACGCTAATGCGAAAGAGCAATATTTTATTGCTATAAGTATGCTAATTTCATAATACTGTATCAAATAACATGTGTAATATGTGATCACATCGACCTGCATTTTCCGGTATTTTGCAAGGCTCTGTTTATTATTATATTCTAGATTAAATTAAGAATAATATATATGGTAAACTTACATTTGTTTAGACTTTGGGAAATTGCTAACAATATCTCTTATTCAATAAAGTCATTTAGAGATCAACCAGAATATAGCAAAAAATTAACTCAATTGTCAACTGAGTCAAAAAGCAATTAAACTTTTGGTTAAGTTAGGTAAGTATCGCATATATCAGATGGAAGTATGTGTACAAAATATTAATAGAGCTCTCTGGTATATTGTTTTTGCAGTGCATTTGTACACCACAGAGCCCCTTCGTGAACTCTATCCATGTACAAGTATATCACGTCCTTATAACATGCTGCGTCCTTATTTCTCATTTTCTGCTAGTGGTATTACAAATTGTAGATAGCTTAGGTCACAGACCTTACTTGGATTTCGACCCAATCTCATGACATGACATGAGTGAGGTCTCACGCGCTCTTACTTAAAATCCGTCACGTAGTAGTTAGTATAAAATAAAAATAATTAGTTTTACTATTTATGATAACATATATGACCAAAAATGTCGTAAAAATGAGTGGTCCTTATTAAATTTCCATTTTAATTATAGAAATGAGAGTAATATCTCTTTTATAGAGAATAAAAACTTTCCTAGATAAGAGGTAAAATCAGTTATGATGGCCAAGCGTAAATAAAAGCGTGTTAGATCAACAAGACAATGTCAACGTTTCATATAAAGAAGCAAGAGTGCTATTTCTGCATATTTGTTCGCGAATTCAAAAGTATGTCGTTAAGTGCGTTATGTCACACCTACCGCGCCGGTTAGCCCTCAATGCAACTCCGGAGATCCGCTTGAAGCAAATATAGAAGTGTTAAATTCCTTTGCACATTTCACCATACTTTTGATCATTTTTACCAGACTTTATTTGGAGGAGAAACTTTTTCGAAACTTTCTTCAAAAATTACTACATTTCTAAAAGTAGGTCTAAATTTTACCAAATTTGGTTTTATTAGATGTGTAGGCGGCGTTATAGATAATTAATTTTGTTGCCTGTCTTCACGAGGATTGGTTCACAAGTTTCACGAGTTAACTAAAAATAAGCAACAGCCTTTTTAATGAGTGTTCAAAGAATTTAGGACATTAAGTCATGACAAGATTACAATAATGAACACATTGGAATGCTAAGGAGATTATGTAAAGAATTTCAGTTTACGGATCAAATTTTTGTGTCAGGTATTTAGGTCACCGTAATATGAGAGGCCGTTTGTTCGTTGCGTGGGGATTACCCCGTGACAAAATATTTGAATATGTCACAATTTAAACAAAGTTAGATAAAGGTTAGTGTATAATCTTCATAGAATTCGGGAAAATATTAATTCCTCGAAAGTGGTGGACCTATAACACCATTAATTTTTGTGATTGCTAAAAGAGCCCTTAGTTTTAATAGATATTCGTAATTAGGAGTTTGGTCTAAAGAACTTTTTTATAGCCAAAAGAACTGAAAAATATACCCAGTCTTTTGACATTTGGTGTAATTTTAATATTTTTTTCAGACTACCAGCTACAAAACTTTATGTATAGGCAGATATAATATAAACCTAGTTTAAAGGTTTGACATATTTTTACTCTGGAAAAATCGCCCCAAACGGTGTTCCATCAATGAGCAAATAAGCTTAATTTTCGTTTCCAATTATATATAGATTACTTACTTATCTATGTATATAATTATGGCAAATTTTTTCATTTACTTTTAAATGAAGGTGAAATCACAAGTCTTAGTTGCCATTAAATCGAGCTTTTTGCGGGTATTCAAAACGGTAACATGTCATAAAGTAATAGCTCCAGAGATGTATTTTAAATTATGAAAAAACGTAATTTAACAAAGTTCAAAACAATGTAAACCAAAGACAATAGATTCAAAATATTAACCATATTAATTTTCATCCGAAGACTTACATATTGACTTTAATAAGTTAAAAGACATTATATTTTATCAAAGCTGGCACCATAATGTTTTTTAATAAATTTATTAAGTTTTAGACAACTGTTTTAAACTTTCAATACTGAAATTTCTGGGTGAGGCGCTGGTTATATACATTCCCAGATACTTTTCAAATTCAAATTCAAATTAATCAACTAGGTAATACAAAAGTAATAATAAAATTATTTTGCTATAATCCGCGAAGAAGTAAAATAGAAAATATATATAATGCTAAATATAGAGTGGACAATCGGTTATCATACCTGATACATGCAGGATTCGTAAAAACACATGCACAAACCTTCACCACTGCACCACAATACCCAAGCACTATATACGTTCACTATCACAAACTCAACAATCGTTTGCCCCGCAACCGAAGCAGCATCAGGAGATAGACTCCACGACCAAAATCGCAAAGCGATTGTCCACTCTATATTTTTTATATATTTTCAATTTTCTTCTTCTTCGCGGATTATAGCAAAATAATTTTATTATTACTTTTGTATTATGGATCTCCGCAAAGTAACGCCTAATTCTATAAATTATTCAACTAGGTAAGTAAAGTTATTAGTAACTTTACTTTGATTAATCGAAGTTAAAATTTTTGCAGTTGGATTGTGGATTATTATTCTTTGGGATTTGGTAATAAATAAATCACAACTCAAGTCGCACGGTATACCGTTAACACGTTTAATACGTGCAAATAATATCAATGGTGTTTAAGCCACTTTATGTGAATTATTCATCTTAAGTTAAGTTAGCTGAAGGCAACTGGAATCGCATTATATTTCTTCTTTTATCTGATATCTTAGTACTAAGATTAAAGACGCTGTGGCACTCCAATAAATTTACCATATAAATGAATAAAAGGCTTCATATAACTATAATTTATTCACGTGTCCAATTAAATGTAGTCGATGTTTTTAGTTCACAATATTAGAGGTAAGATTCAATATTAATTAGTATTATCATCTTTATCCTTCTGCCCTTATCCCACTCAAAGTGGGGTCTTCACAATATGTTACAAACATGTTGTAACATGATTTGGTTACGTATTTTACGACCGGCCGAATGTGGCATGTCGTATGCATAATTTTTAGCTCTTAATCATGATAATGGTGGATCTGTAAATGTGAAACTTCTAGAATGCTTCTTTATTTATTCAATGTCAATGAAACAGTCCTTACGGACTTATAATACAAATTAATATTACCACCCTCATTCTTACCAAGGTGTCGTAATAGGCGACTAAGATAAGACGACCCGCCACGTGGTATCCGGCTGAATAGATTAGACCATCTTCATTTCTTACCGAGGTGTCGTGTAAAAGGCGAGTAAAGTAAGTTGACCCACCGTGAGGCATCCAGTTCAGTAGAATAGACCACCTTCTTTCCTACCGAAGTGTCGTTAAATATGACTGAGGTAAGTTGAAAGGCAGGTGGCTGGTCGTAAAACACGTAGCCGAATCATGTGACGACATGTTTATAGTATGTTCTGCCGACCCCACTTAGAATGGGATAAAGGCAGGAGGATGATGACGAGTATAATAAATGGTGATTTCGAAATCTGAAAGTAACATTTCTTGAAACCAAGCAAAAGCACTAGGTAGTAGAACTTAACACGTATTACGAAATAATAACCACTTGTTTGGTACTAGAATTATAACAAAGCAAGCGAAAATGTTAGCGCGCTTGTAATGAGGTAGTGTTGAACCAACCATCTGGACCTTATTTAAATAACATGCTCAAACGAGCCCAAAACGTGTTAATCTTACATAAGACATCATTATAGCGGTAAGAAGACGAAGTGAACTGCGGAAAGTAACTATTGTTTAGCAAAAAGGTCATGTGTATTATTTATTAAAAACGTTCATTGCGCCTGATTGTTTTCTCACATGATTGTAAATTTAGTTTTAGAATCTTTTACTGTTTTTAGAATTCTGCACAGTATCCTACAGGGACACTGATTGTACGGCTTTACAGGCATGGTGCTAACAAGCCATGAATTATTCTGTGACCTCCCATCAATGCAAACTAGAGACGACAAGTTGAAAAGTTTAAATTGCATTTCATATTAGAAATCTTTAGAGACCTCAACTAATATAGCAGCACACTAATTACAGTCATAAGTCATATAGATAGATATGTTAATGTATATTTAAGTCCATTATTCAAGACAGTAATGACTAAATGTAACTAATATTAAGAATCATATTTTTAAAAGTTGACCGCCGCCGAGTTTCGTCCTGGCCCTTGTCGGTAGGAATAGCTTTCCGAACCAGCAGTAGAATTGACTATTCAAAAGGTCTTGTTTACAAGTTTACTTAAATAAAGAATATTGTGCATTTAAATTTGAATTTGATTATCAAAGTGCGCTATACTTTAAAGGAAAGAAAACAAAATTATAAAAATGGTCTTATATTACACAGCGCATTAATTGATGGATAGGTATGTACAAATCTGTATTGAAATTACTTTACATGTCATTTCGCCATCCATGAGTTCTTAAATTATGGCTTAATTAGCTAACTACATCGACGGATGTATGTAGTATCCATTAGTTGTTTCTAATACCATTCTTACATGTTATCAACTCTTAAAAAATTATACTAAACTATTCAAAATCAAGCATGCGCGTCGGCTGTCGATTGCAAACGTTCACTGTAGGCGCCATCTTCCCACACTTGACTGACCACCAGACCTTTGTATCGTTATAAAATATACGTTTTAGTCTGTCAAATATATTGTACGCTCTAATAAAATAATCCACATTCTACATTTCTTAACATGTTTCTCCAAAGCCCCGATTTTCTATTACCATAATCTTTTAGTGAAATGTCGATGTGATAAATCTTATTTATATAATAAAATGTTACGGATGTTGGATGGATGTGAGTTTATGAAATGAGATAGGAAGTTAACGTAATATATATTTTTTATTCACAAAGACGTTTTACTGCGAACGCGCCTGATGCTTAGGTGGTTTATACTTCTCAAATTAAGTAAAGCTTAAATCCTTTTGGGAACATATATGTTGTATATAAAATATACAACGAAGCAGATGTAAGGGCTTGGGTATGATATAAAAAATTATAAGTCACATTATTCAGGTTGAAACTTAAACTAATTTCTTTAATGTAAAATGCCAAAGTTAAACTACTTGCACACCTAAATTTAAATTGATTTGTAAACTTGAAATTACGTATGATATTTGTTTTTACAATACAAATATAAAACAATGACAAAGATAGCCTTAAGAGTTTCGTCTTGTAATAAAATTTAACTTGAATTCAATACGTCACAGTATCCCACCATAACGAGCTAATGAATAAACCCGGATAAGGATTTAAAACTATGCGAACGAGTATAGCCGGATATATTTTCCAACAGTGAATATAACACACGAAAGTTAAATTCCATAATAAAAATGTCGACCAATTTAATACTTTCACTGTTAAGATACATATTTAATTACCATTTTAGGAAGTTTAAAAAATGTAACAGTTGGTACGAGAGCTTCGTGACGGAAGTTTGCTAGTTCACTGAGCATTAGGAATTTAAAAGTTTTATGGGACTTATTTTAATTAGAGCTAATTATATCGCGGAAGTAAAACGATGTCTCGCCTATGTATGTCTACCGTTGGACACACTGTCTATTTCTATGTATTATACTAATTAACCAGGTTTTTAATGTATATGGGTCAATAGTATTGCTAATAATATCCCATACGTGATTATTAACCATGTTGTTACATGATTTGGCTAGGTATTTTACGACCAGTCGCCTGCCTGACGTCAACTTACAACACCTCGGTAAGTAATGATCGGATACCCCACATGGCATATACGTGCATATACATCTCTAATTGACTGCAACCTATGATTATAATACCGTTAATCGGTCACCTAAGTCTGGTCAGTTCGTAGGGAGATTTAGATGATCATCTGAATACCCATTTAATTCTACAACGTACTTGCATAATAAATCATTTAATCAAGATTATAAGATCTTGACCGTATTTATATATTACTAAATCGATTTCAAAAACGATAATCTAATTTTATGAAGGCTATAAATAATGCCAAAACGTTCGCAGATATTTTAATCTTAGATGTAGAGTGAAATTATTTAGATTATATCGAAAAAGCGGTGACGGTTCATTCATATCAATCGCGTCGGTGTTTATCGAACAATGCTTTATTGTGCAACTATATTACTGTAGATTAAACGTATCTGTGATCGAAAATCTACGGAAACGTTTTAATTCTTCGGAAGTTTGGACGTTATTTATTACAATGAAGAATTAATTCAGAGTAAAATATTCGAGAGCGGAAGAGCTGCGTCGTGGGATTAGGTGCAGATATGAAGCATTCAAGTGTATTATATTACGTCATCAAACTCATCGATATAGCGGCATACTGTCAAGGTGCAGGTTGCGTAAGCGCATCCGTTTGGTGTCATTGACATCACGGATGTGACTTAATTTTTGATCAAGGGATTTAAGAAATTGGCTACTGAGAGCTGATTATTTTCACCCTGAACAAATGTACGGAAATGTTAGTTATCGATACACGTTTGCATTTGAAAACCTAGGGCTATGGAGTCAAAGTGCAATTTTAACTTAATTAAGGTCAATTGCCTCTTCAGGTAACAAGAGGGCTGGCTCCTTTTTCGCACAAAGAATCAGCTCAGCGATTCAACGCGGAAACGCTGCCAGCACTCATGGGACTATTCCACGTGGTCATGATTTGTATACTATTACCGTGTAAGTAATTTAAGATAGACATAACTTTTTTAAAGTAGACAAATTTTTAAAGTGTTATTTATATTGATAGCAAACAGCACATCAATTAAACAGTAGAACATTTAAATATTCATTTATCAAATTATCATTTGTTCTTAATATCGCTTCCAAGGAGAAGAAAGAACGGATAATTATCCCGGTGTTAGTAATATATTGCTAACTCGAATAATCTTAAGTGACCTTAAAACATATATATTCGGTATGTTTTTTTTTAAAATATGGTTTTCTACGTTGCTGGATTTCAAATTCAGCTTAAATATTCTGCTTTCTTCTGCTCTAGATAATAATTGTTTATAGTAGGTACATATTAAGATCAAATGAAATTTTTTGCCATGAGATAGTTAACTCTGTCAATTATCTACACTAATTGTCATTGTATTTCCTCCAATAAATTAGAATTGTTGTCTAATCATTTAACTTCGTCCATAAAATCAATGACTTTTAGTACTCGTTTGGTATGCAATAATATTTGAACGTAGTCCAAGTTTGTCCAATAAGTTATTCCTAAATCTTAGGCATTTTTATTAATTTAATGTATACAATAATATATTTCAGTTTTAAAATCCTTTTTTATGTATTGGAGATTAAAGATAAGAAAGAAACTATCTGCATGTATACGAGGTGTGTTCAAAAAGTATCGCGAATTTTGAATTTTCTCCGGTTACGTATATTCGAATTTCGTTTTTTTTTGTGGCGTTATGTTGGTACATTTGTCCCTCACTTATGCTGACAAGTTTGGCCATTTTAAATTTTCAGTTAATTGTTGACAGCTGCTTTGCTTGCACGTGTTTTGGTTCGTCTTCGATTTTTACTTACTCAAAAAAATGGACCACGATAACGCCCCTGCTCACACATCGCTGCTTGTACGCGACTTCTTGACCAAAAACAACACACTAATGCGGCATCATTAGATTTCATTTAGCCACCTTATTCCCCAGATCTGGCCCCCTGTGACTTTTTCTTGTTCCCGAAACTGAAAAGGCCCATGAAAGGGCGACGCTACGCCACGACTGACGAGATAAAGACGGCATCGAAGGAGGAGCTGAACAAGATACAAAATAATGATTTTTTGAAGTGCTTCGAAGATTGGAAAAAACGTTGGCACAAGTGTATAATATCCCTGGGGGACTACTTTGAAGGGGACAAAATAAATATTCACGAATAAATAAATATTTTTTGAAAATACACAAAATTCGCGATACTTTTTGAACACACCTCGTATACATTGTACGAGTCTGAATATTTGATAAGTTATTTTAAGAAAAAAATATTTGCTGTCAGTAAATATTATTTCGCTAAAATAACTAAACTTTTTATCTGTACAAAGCTTTCGATTACATAAAAGGTAAATTAAAAATTAGAAACAAGAATTTTAAGATATGTATTACTTGTATACGAGTTAAATAGTATTCACGATCAATTTAAACTTACTATTCCAACTTCCACTAATTTCACTTCACTTCAACAGCTAACTGCCGGTTAATCTACAGTCACTTATTAAATCCAATGGAGGCAAACAAACTTGCAAAATACATGGGTGTGGGTATTTCTTATCACATGTCACGAATGATAAATAAAGCTTTCAATGGTGTATTTGTAAAACGCAAAGAACTTAGATAAGCAAATGTATTTCGAATCTCCAATTTTACATGGAGCAATAATTTGCTACTTATGCAATCAACGATTTGGTCCTAAAACTCAATACAATCTCAGACATCAAAAGGAGGGGTCTAAATCAAATATTTAAAATTCTAAGAAATACCATCTATACTAATATATAAAGCTGAATTGTTTGTTTGTTTGATTGTTTCAGCGTCAGGAGCTACTGGACCCATTTGAATTTTTTTTTGAGTTTAAGATAGTCCATTTATCGAGGAAGGAAGGCTATATAACATTATGCTAAGATAAATACGAGAAGAGCAGCAATAAAAAATATTACGAAAAGAGGACGGACAGCAAGCTGTTTCTTGCAATCCATTTAAATGTATTGTTAAAGAAGGTCCAGAAGTGAGTATTAATTAAACTCTAAACTATAATTCAATTTGCATTACCGTACTCGTAATTAATACCATATCCCAAAGCAAACGTCACATCACACAAGATGACTTGTTATTCCGTTGCCATCGCATCCTCCATTTGTTATTGCCCATTAAGCCGGCACTCAGGTGTGTTCGTAGGACGCTCGATGTCAGGGAGTTCGCTATCCGCGGCGAGTTCGCTATCCATCAGCTACACTGGTAATACGCACGATAGCAGGGTCCTTTATGCGTATTAGTGTTAAATTATAAATAAATAGTTTAAAAAAATGTTTGTTTAGGTTAGTTTTATCCTAAGCGCGTTATGATATATGGTGTTGCAAACCGTGTCGTGCCGTGTTCTAATCGTATCTAGTTAAACGACTAATGGATGCTAATGGCAATAATCACGAGCGCATCAAAGTAATACTGCCCACTGCAGAGAAAGTGACAAGTTTGCATACGAGGTATTAAGGGCAAGCTCAATTTCATTTTTTAAACCTATAAAACTGTTGTATTAACGATTGTTGACTGACAGATTAAAAGAAACTTCACCCAAGAGTCGAAAGAATCAGTAAAGGGCAGTTTAAAACAGGCTCTCAAGAATTCATTGATTCCACTGAAAAAGTTATAATGAAATGGGCATTTTGATGTGTGTTATATTCTACACGAGTTATGAGTGTGAAAAATAAAAGTTTTGTTTTTTTAATTAAAGAAAGTTTTTACATTCTAACATTTTCACTGTATTCAAAATAACAGGACATTAAATAAATGTTCTCTTATAGTAACGCAAATAAAGTTTCATGAAATGCGAAAGTAAATCATTTTTTGTAATACATTTCCACAATTCTTCGACTTTCTTGTGTTCTGTAATAAATTCTTTTACAAATATTATTGTTTACATCAATTAAACACGTTTAAATCAATTAGAATAAAGCATAAGTTGTATCAACTAACCGAAACAGATTAAAAACTAACGATACTAGATATGCACGTAAAAACATCAATATGTTTCAAATATTATTAAATAATTGGAAATTAGTATGATCTGGACCCATTATGTTAAATGCCTTATATGATGAATATAACCCACCAAACTCATGCATACCGACTTAATCTTTACAAACAAGGTTATTTTGCCTCCAAAGAGTCCCACATTGGTCATGTCTTTTCTCTTTTCGAAACTTATATTACAGATCTTAACATATACACAAGATTTTTTTTAATTTAAGAAATTTAAAGTTGTGTTAGGACAAGGTGATGGTGTAAATAATACTTAATCCTGAAGATTTATATCCTGAACTATCCTAATGATGAAAATAAACGTATTTAATGTATTAGGTTTGCAACTAAGTAACTGCCGATATCCGTAAATTGTAAATCTTCTTTTTATATATGTCAGCTGACACCCTTATTTATGTTTAAAAGTTTATTACATAGATATTTTCGTAAAGTTTTTTGGTTTAACTGGAGCGCAAAAACGAACATTTTCGACTTATTTTGCTTTATTATAACCGTAAAGGAAAGAACGCTGCCCAAGCCTCCAAAAATTTATTTGATGTGTATGGTCATTTATTTAGGGATTTATATTATTTAGGGCAATAGCATATAATACTACTATTTTATCCCAGAATCTATCTTTCTTTTAATTTAGTTTTAAGACATACTGCCTCTTAATAGTAAGCTGTATATGCCGCAATCTGTAGGATGTTAAGCACCGTCAAAGTCTGAAATACAAGATCATTGCCTAATTAATAAAGAACTTGTATTACTAAACGTGTGTAAATTACCACTTCAAATCAAACTGTTGCATTTGTAACATTTGTATACAGATAAGGACAGCGTGTTGATTCTGATTTCACTGTCGGACCCATAACATGACATATGACACTATAATCACCTATGTTACAATGTGTCAAGTCTAACAACTAAGTTTAATCTACTTAACATTCATTGTCTTCATCGATATACTTTTCAGCACCAAGAAAGTTTGACACCTCATTATGAAAGTAAAGTCCTGTTTGTTTTACATGAGTCTCACTTTCCGCGACTTTGTCTGTGTGGACTTTACCGAAAAAAGCAGTGTATAAATTCTTGCCTATCTAACTTGTCATCGTTGATCCGTTTCTTAATTCGGGTGTGATAAGCGGACAAACAAATTTTCGAATAAAAAAATTTAAGGAATATGTGAGGAATATAAATTCAATTATCTTTATGATCTTGTTAAAATTAATTATAAAACTAAAACCATATTTTAACTGTTATCAATAATGTAAAAAGGGAATCGGCAATTAAATTAAAAACTTTGATTGTTGTTTATTTTATGGACACAAATTCATATTTTTATAAAACAAATTTTCAAACTTAATGAATGATCACCGCTTTGTTTGTTGAAAACTTCTACGTCGATACAAACATCCAGTAAATCATAAACAAATATTCATCGTGGCACGTATCAATTTCAAGACAAGCTCGTTCTCGCATGCTTAAATATTACAAGAACAAATATTGAACAGACATTTTCTAATAGATTTAATAATTAGATACATAATTAGATGGACCCGTTCGTCCTGAGCACCGTTTTCGACCACTTTTACCGTTAAACATTCTTCCGGTTATGTAACAGACGGGTCATATTTCGTGATCGATGTCTTTAGGATAAGGTTTTAGTAATTAGACAGTATTAATATTTTGTGTGAGGTAACAACCGTATGGTTAGGTGGAAGACTGTCTGCGCAATGTTTTCTACACGTCAATAAATGTCAATGGATTGAGTAAAATAATGAGTATCGTGAGTAGAGGATCAATCATAAAATTCTCTTTTAATGCTTGTTTCAAACGTTTATTCATTACAAAGATTATAATCTATTAATTATTTCAAAATCTTATCATAAGTATAATCTATCTAACGATTACATTTAAGTATTTGAGTATGTTGATGTAATAGTATTAGTAATTTATTGACTTTTAGGTTTGAAATCGTATTAGGCAGCACTTTGCTATCGTGTTGCGAAAATTTTCACTACACCAAAGCCTTGACTGTCGATACGATCAATGGAGAGAATGAGCTTCTTCAATACAATTCCATGGATTGTAGGGAATATAATGCCTGCCATGTTTGAGAAGCATAGGTAAGTTGAATGCTTCCAATGCACCCATTCGATGAAATCGTGGTGAGCTCCAAACATTATAGATTAAATTATTTTTTTAAATAATTTTTAAAATAAGGATTTAAGGTCCTTATTTTTAAAAATGTTAACAAAGTTAACTTTAATTATCAATGATCAGTTCTATTTTCAAATTGTGACTACTTAACATACTCTTTTCAATTATTACGTTTTATGTAGGCAATGATCATATTCCAATTTGTTATCAATAAATCAAAAACTACCTCAAATATTTATATACATGTAATATTCTGATGATAGAAAATTATATTAGGTTTTGACTTTTTAGTAAACCGTCCAATGACAACTGTTAAGGACCGCAATGGCATCTTTTTAAAACTTAGAAAACCAAAACATTAGAATAAGAGATTGTATACATCAAGAACAAAATTAGCTGGCAACATTTAAATAATCGGAATAGTAATAATGAATTACATCTTTGAACGATGAGTAATAAACTAGGCATTTCGTTCTCTGTATAACTATTAAAAATAGTTTGAAACAGATTTATTTACTCAGTAATATCTGAAAGTTCATTGTCGCAAGCCCCGCTCTATTAAAGGTGAATAATCCATTTGTATTTGACCTTGACAAGTTATTATTAGCACGATTTAAACATTTGACTCACAATCCTCATACCCAATTCCCAACCGGCCTTGAAAGCTTGGGAAAGTTAACAAAGTATTAATTTCAGAGAGCTGATTTATTTGTTCACGTCCGATTCACTGGCATCAACAGTTTTTGACTTGATGCAGGTAATAATTTAAACCTATAAATTTCATGTACTTAAAATAAAGCTAACCATTAACTCTCTCCTGTTTAATCTCTATAATATAGTAACTAAGTATGTTAGTGGATATTCAATAATATTTCAATCAACCTACATATTAAAATGACATATCGTTTTAAATAATTAGTATACGATTTCAATTTAAGAAATTACATTATTAATTATATTTATTATTAGCTAATTTAGGTATTTACCGATGTATTAGAATATTGTAACTGGAACAATTGAAACATTTGTTCTAGCATCATTCAAATTACACTACTCTGTGTGTACCTATGATGCATTCGTTATAACATTGATTCTGAACCCGATCGTAAGACAGTGATCTATAAATAATAAAATACCGTCCTTATTACTCGTAAATACTACAAAATGAACATGATAAATAAGAACATTATTATCTCTATTGATCTATCCATAAGAAAACTGAAGGATTATCAGCGGCAACGAATTGAGCCATTTAAGTTAATTTAGCTAAAGACATACTGAAGCTGAATCTACGATAAGCATGCTCATGAAAAATTAATAAATGTTGGTATTTAATGGTATTGGAGCAATCTTGGACTCCACTTTAAATAACTCAGTATTCCTAAATCTTTTCACCACTACGACTACTTCAAACGGATTGCAACCCTTGATTTAATGTTAATCGTGTGGCGAAAATATTCCCTGCAAATTATCAAAGTGGATGTTCATTATTGCAAACAAACGTACAAACGGAACAAACCTTTTACATTTAGTCTTAAGTTTATTAGATAAGCCAGACTTAGCCTACAAAAATCTTAAATATCTATTTGTAATAGGATTATGACAGACATGTCAATATGTCATCGCATAATTAAAAATATTATAATGCACGTCGATTAGTATTCATGAAGTGATAAAATAGCGTGTAATTTTTAAGGATTACCTGATTGCCTTATTACAGGCGGTTAAGAATTGATGCTAAAGAATACTATTTTTTTAAAGCTATAGTAATATAAAATACTGTGGGAGATACATATTTTATATATAAAATGAAATAATATATATTATAAAATTACCGTTAAGTACGCTTTTTGTTCACTACTTTGCTGCAGATCTCTTTTATCACTAGATATAAATAGCAGCTACTACGTGAAACTACGTAGTGCTTTTAACTGACTGACTATACGCTGTTAGCCCTACAGTTAGCTTTTATTATGTCACCGGGCGTCAATTAAGGATTTAGTGCTTCTCAACGATGAGCATTTTTCTGAGTTGCTAAAAATACAAAATGAGACTAAGTTAAGTCGAGCCGCCTTGTTGTATCCGGCTGAGTAGAATAGTCCACCCTCATTCCTTAACGAAGTGTCGTAAAAGGCGACAAAGCTAAGTTGACCCACCGTGTGGTCTCTGGTTGATAAGAATAGACCAGACCACCCTCTTTCTTACCGAGGTATCGTAAAATACGACTAAAGTAAATTAACGTCAGGCAGGGCGGTCGTAAAATACGTAGCCAAATCATGTGACAACATGTTTATAACATGTTGTGCTACCCCACTTAGAGTGGGAATAGGACAGGAGGATGATGACGACCGGGCGTTAATTAATATAACAAACGGTTTATTTGTTTTATCTTAAATAAAAAAAAAAAAAATATATTTTCATGTCATTTAGCTCTGTTAGAACTCACACATGTATTACTTGGTAACGCTTGCTTATTTCCGGAGTTAGTACGTTAATACTTTAGTTTGTTACCTTACCAGCTTACCTCTGAGCTTTGATAGTCCACTGGTGAGACTGTGCGACTTTGGAAAGGGTTACAAGTTCGAACTCCAAGCAGGCACTAACGAGTTTTTCTGTTTAAACTTATGTGTCTAATCGATAATTGCAATTTATGATAAATTTTTGCTTTTCGTAAAACATCGTGAAGTAACCTGCACATCTCAAAATAATTCTGGAGATATGTGTACTCTACCAATCCGCATAAGAGAAGCGTGGTGGGAATTAGCTCCAACCCTCCTATTCCCAAAAACGGAGAAGAAGGCCTATCCGTAGCTGTGGGATAGTAACGGGCCATTACTTTACTTTTTTTAGTTAGTTCGTGGTATGTAAGGGTTTAACGAACACATGACTAGTCATGTTAAAGTCAAGAGTTAACTCTTGACTCAATGTTTTCATAACTTTTAAATCGTTGGCAACGTGAAAACATTTTCCGAGCCATTAAATCAATCTCAATTCTATGGTATGCTTCCTTACACAATCTACTTGTAACCAACATTATGTAACCGTTTGATTCATACATATTTTTTGCGTCAATATCTAAATGATGCATATCACACTAGGTACTATATCTGTCAAAACGTTTTGACAGGCTTCCGCTCGCCAAACTGACAGTGCCTTGAGTGGCGAAAATGCCACTCATTAATTGCACCCGACAATACAATCGAGTGACTTTCATTTTTTATTATACAAGTCATTATGTGCATAATGTTATTTTTAGCATTCATTGCAAAAACATTGCCGAAAAAATCCTAAAATAGTCTTCCATCTGTACTTCGCTCATAGATCTATATTTCGCTCATGGGCTGCAATAGTGGCACAACTTAAAAAATGATGTTTTGAGATAAATGGGCATTGCGAAGGAAAATACATAACGAATGCTTTAGTTTGCCTGACCTAACCTAATATTAAAGTTAGAATTCTCCCGGTATTGCATCTGAAAAGAATGTGTATTCTAATATTTAAACCTACTTATAGTTCAAACACTTTTTTTGAGTTGTGCCACTATTGCAGCTCATAGACCATATACACGTGGAACATGACTCCATCGTTGTTATCAATATTTTAAAATATAAACTGTATTTTGCGACTTTCATTTGGCTGCGTAATTGTTTAATAAATATCTTTTGATATAAACAAAGTACTTCTCTTCTGTATGTAATTTTAATTAACTTTTTCCAAATCACTCTAAACTATAAACGAATGAAACAAACCGGACATCACCCAAAGAAAAAGTTAGACCTTGGATCAAAATTAATTAGTAGGAAGAAAAATGTAAAGATCAGTACAGATAAAAGTACAACCTCTAGCGGTCAGTATTTCCCTTGAAATTCGGGCAGTAAGAAAACAATCGTTAGAGGTCCCAAATGCCGAGGATTCTTTACAGTGTTTGCAAAAAATAAATCAATCAAACTTGTTAACAGGTCAGGGAGAAGAAAAGATTTTTTTTAATATATCTTTTTTATATATAATTAATACCATGTACAAAATAGGAGTATAATAATAAACAAGTAGAATACGCCTATACCTATTAAGTAGAAAAAATAATTGTACGATCAATCTAGGCTTTAACGTTAAATGAGGACATTAACTTTTTGTAAACATGAAAACGACTCTAAAGCTCTGCATTTCGAATAGACGTGACGAGATACAATCTGAGAAACTTGGCGCTGTTAAATTAAAAACCTACGTATTTATTTTTTATTTCTCGTAATTTAATTTCAGTGTAGAATCGGAAACAAGTTCTCGGATCTATGTAGCCCGGATGTTTGAACGATGTATGTGGAAACGAAGCTTTTATAAAAGGTAAATTAAATATTTATGAGTTTAAAAACTTAATTTACAACGAAGAAAGAAATCACTTAACAATAAGACCCAGAATTGTACTAAATTGACGTTTTAATGTAAATTTACAATATCGTGATGTACCACAGACTGCTAATTTGTTCATTCATCCATTTATTCATTCTTGTCGCTTAATATTCATTAAAGTAATGGCTTGCACTAGTTTTGATATTTTGTTGGTTGTATTCTTTTCCAGATACAATGTACATCAAACGATTATGTATAATGGCATAATGTTACAAGTGTTGCGAGTTCGCTTGATTTAAACTGGATAAATTGCGAAGGGTGAGCAATTTAGCACCTATTTACGATGCAAAATCAGTCAGTTATACGTTTGTTTGCAAGATAATTTCAATGGTACTTACTAGAATATACAAAATTGCTCTAATTTTCGTTGGTATTAAAGCATTGGCTCTAAGTTGTAGTGTACTAATTATAGGTTCGTTGTTGTACAAGCAAGGTTTCATTAAATGTTCTAGATACATAAACAAAGGTTTATTGTGTATCCTAATCCATCCGAATAGATGGCATTAATTGTCTTATCAAAAGTCTTACACAGATAATCTTGACAATTTTATCAATGTCATGTCATCAATGTCTTTTTTATTTTTTTTTTCCGAATATGACTAATGCTGTTAGCCCTAATGGCTTTGACAGCGTCACCGATAAGACGGGCGAGCGCAGAAGCATCGCCGAGAAGAAATGGATAATACAAGCGGGTACATTACAAGCACCCGCGCTACAGGGGGCGTCGCCTTAAGGGTGTCTCCTGCGAGACCGAACCTCGGCTTAAGGCGGCGCGTTTTTGGAGGGCTGCATCTAATAAATGACTTGGAAGAAGTCTGCGTCACGGCGGCCGCGGCAGAGGGCTGCGGCCGCTTGACACAAACAAGCGGGGACCTCGTCTTCGCCGGCGAAGACGCTGTTTGTGTAAATATAATGTGTGTATCTTGTTGGATGCTGTGATAGCATCGTCGGGGTCGTTAAGGACGCTCTTCGGGCGCCTGTGAATCTTATTGGGGTGCCTGAACACCTTATAGTTGGACGCGGCCACTATAAGGGGGTTTGGGTGGATGGACGCTTTCTCGAAGTAAGTCGTCGAGAATCGTCTGAAAAGATCGGCTATCGTGGGTAGGTCGATGGGTCGGTGGGTAGGTAGGTGCACTCATTGTTAGGTTAAATTTGTTTTAGGCGATTTTATGTACTTACAATATTTATATTTCATATAAATTTATTTATAGAACTTATATTATAAATATATGCTATAATAATGAATGTGATTTAAATCACATCGGATGGTACTTATTTTGTCCTGAACGTACTAAATGTCAGAAAAGAATTTTACCGTAAATGTAAAATGCGTTAACATTCTATACATGAATAGAAACTTGTTTTATTAATATTACAATTTCTTTGTGTTTTAATCTTTTTACTTTTGAGACAGATAGTGTGAAAATTAAATTTGTATATTTATCTTTTAATGTTTAATATTTATAATAAAAACCTTGAAAATCTTGGATTATTTTGATAAAATTACAAGATTAGATTTAGCTATACTATACGAGCAACATTAATTTTTAGGAGACAGGACTTTTTTAACTTGGTCTATTTAGTACAGACATGCTATATGATGTTCGATGTTCGTGACAACCCTTTTGAGTATGTTATTATTATTATTTTATTGATCAAGCATAATTAACAGACATAGAATAGCATGTGATCCGCCGTATGGTATCTGGGTGAGTACAATAGACCACCCTTAGCGAGGTGTCGTAAAATATGACAAAGGTAAGTTGACGTCAGGCAAGCGGTCGGTCGTAAAATACGCAGCCAAATCATGTGACAACATGTTTATAACATGTTGTGCCGAAGCCAGTTAGAGTGGGATAAGGACAGGATGAGACAGAATAGCATAGTATAGCGATAAAACGCAATGAAATACGCAATACGTTTAGTAGACGCGTCTGTTGGTGAAATAAAACTGATCCCTTGGCGTGGCGGGTCATGCCTGACACACGAACGTTTCCTCTGCAGTAATACAGTTATTTTTAGATTTTTTCTAGCTTATACAAAGCCTGACAGCAAAAACAGTAACAAATTCTCTATCCGAAAAAAACTAACTTGGCCCTGACCTGATTTAGGCAAAACATGTGAACACAGTACTGGTTTAACGAGCGCTACACATATAGTATATGTGGCAACAAACAGTGTATTACAAAATAGTGCATGCAAATTTGAAATATAAAATCTGAGACTATCCACTATAGCTATAATTATAAATAAATAAATAAATTCTTTATTGTATAACCATTTTAAATGATACAATTCAATATAGCCCTGGCTTCTGAACTAGCGCTAGCCGTGTGTCAGAAGTCAGTTCCTCCCCTACTTATGAATACTAAAAGAATTTACAATTAAACAGTTTTAAAAGAAGTTTTTTTTTATAGAATCATCATCCAATCAAAAAAGTATGTGTGTCGTGTATGTGTGTTATGTATGTGTGTTGTGTATGTGTGTATGTATGAGTGCGAAGATAGTGTAATCTGAAATTACGTGCATATACCTATATGGATGCTGGTGTATGTAAGATCATGTCTCTGTTTAGTTAGTTTAAATAACATGTAAATTATTTTTGAAAATAAATGAATTTGAAAATGTTTACTTATTGTTATATTACCGTCACGAACATTTTTTCTACGTCATCATAGTTCAGATTTTTTTAAGATTTTAATGTTTTTAAGATTTCTTTTAATTAATAACATGTAAGATCTTTCAGTTTAGTTGAAGTATTTATTATTTTATATAATTTTGGTGCAATTTTGAGAATAATATTTTAAAATTCCATCCGAACTTGATTCGAATATTTAATATTGGTGAACTTTTGCACTAACTAATATTGGTAGTAAACCTGGGTGACCGAGCCTTGCTCCTTGATTTAAAAAAAATATTAAATGCAATAAAAAAAGAAATAAAGGGTCGGTGACATGTGGAAGTTGAACCTAAGTATTTTCATAAATTTAATACGCCCGTTTACCATAGCGTTATTCCAACTTGACAAATGATAGCAAATTTGAATTTTACAATCTTTTTTTTATATAAGCAGTTTTTTCAGTGCCTGAAAAAAGGCATATAACTTTTTTTTTCAATAAAACCTAGCTAGATCGATTTAACACACCCCCCCCCCCCAAACCGCCTACTTGCTGAATTCCATAAAATCGTTAAAGCTGTTACCTAAATTCAGAAAAATTAATATATGCAAGTTTAACTCATTTCAATATTAAAGATAATAATAATTGATATTTGTTCAAGATGTTTTGTCAAATTGTTTTATATACATATCTGGGACCAAAGCTTCATTTTATTTTATTTTCCCTATTTCATCAAACATCTCCAAGCTATAATAATATAATAAGCTCCTATATTCTTCTACTAGATATAATAATTCTTATGCTTTGTTTTAGTTCAGTAACAGACGTAGAAAACAAAATTGTAAGAATTGCTCCATCGCATACCTCATCATCAATTTCTTTCAGGCATTTCATATATCATCTTCCTGCCCTTATCACACTTTATGTGGGATCGGCACAACGTGTTATAAGCATCCACGTTAGAGCAATCTGTCACATGATTTGGCTGCGTTTTTACGACCGGCCGCCTGCCTGACGTCAACTTACCTCAGTCGTATTTTACTACATCTCGGTAAGAAAGAGGGTGGTACTATTATATTCAGCCGGATACACACGGCGTTAAATCTATTATTTCAATTAGACATTATTATGCACCACCATTCAACATTCATAATTGTTGATTCATTAGGGATTTGAGATACGATCTCAGTCGGCGAAAGCTGTATATCAATTCCCTAATTGTTTTCACTTTCGTTTGTTACGTAACCGGCCATCTCATCGTCCTGTAGCGGGATGTTCACAAGATTATATCTTTGTGACAAATGGGATTATTACGAGCTACGATCAATGTTTTGCAATTTGCATAAAGGGCCCAGTAATAGTTATCAGATACGAAAATGGGACCATTAAAACTCACTTTTAAGTATTATTTAAACATTCCTTGTTATATTATTATATTATTTATTGACTGGCCCGTTGGAGCAGTGGGTAGTGACCCTGCCTTCAGCTCCGCGGGTCGCGGGTTTTATTCCCGCCGAGGGCCAATATTTTCTATAAATGAATTTGTTGGTCTTTGAGCCTGGGTGTATATTTGTATTTAAGTATGTAGGTATTTAAAAAATATATAAGTATATATTCACCAGTTGTCTGTCACCCATAACACAAGTATTAAGTTACTTACTTTTCGGACGGATGACCGTGTGTGTAAGTGTCCCATATATTTATATTTATTTATATATTATTATATATACCCCTATTACATTATGGTCTTGTTTTATATGAACACAATAAAATAAACTAGAGTCACCATTGATAGTAATAAATGAACACGATGGATTGCTAGTCTCGAAGCCGTGTAGTAAGTATCCGGCTGAGTAGAATAGACCTCCCTCATTTCTTACCGAGGTTTCATAAAAGGCGACTAAAGTAAGTTGACCCGCCGTGTGGTATCCAGCTGAGTAGAATAAACCAACCTCATTTTTTACTGCGGCACTTACATAGATTTGGAAGGCTTTTTGACTATGGACTTACTTTGGCAATGAAATAAATACAATAGGTAATATAAATCACTAAAATTAAACTGAAAATTATATGTTGTATTATTCGAAATTATACGTAATACATCATATTCGCAACATTTATTACTAAAGATAAAAATAAACCTGTCCTTCGGGTTTTTTTAAATAAGACAGCCGAAACAAGAGACGAACAAGGGAATGTTGTAATGAACAAGTAGATGTTTACAGATGCCGTCAGTTGATGAAGTATGTACGAGGGTTCGATCATATCTAGCAGTGCATCTTAATTGCGTAAGAAATACAATGACATCGAATTCTCGACTGCATTCGACTTGTACAGTGCGCGACGAGACCAGCAAACTTATCCGAAAATATGACAGTTGCATTGTACTCCTTAAGCCTTATGTAATATAATCCATGTGATTTATAATATAGTTCAACCAATACAATTCACGATTTCACTTCTCGTGTTCATCGAAGTTTTGTAATACGACATTACTGTACCAGGGTACGCATTTGGAACGCCGACATCCACCATACATTATCAACATACATACGAGACGCGCAGTAATGTCTGTACGTTAACAAATAAAAATTTGTGTCTATATTATACCTTTAAACAGTTTTTAATGTAAAAAATAATTATAAAGTAATCTTTCGTCTTATCAACCAGCTGTAGCGGCATGGCCCGCGTGGACATCAGTGTATCATAAAATGTTTCCCGAATTGAAATTTTGAACATAAAAGTAGTTATTATGAGTAAACCACAAGAGATAGAGATATGCTGTTCCGGACTTTTTTGTAGTATTTTTGTAGAGCTAAAATGCTCTGATGCATTACTTAAGTTTATCTCTGCTGGTTTACGGCGGCGCACGGGAGAAAATTCCCAGCAGACAAGTTTTCTTAACAACTGCGCTGCCTTTTCAACACAATTTACATAAAACAGTAATGTGCTATGAATCTAAACCCGCAAAAATTACACTATCTTTTAATAAAACCTTGAGAAAATCAGTAGATTTTGCGAAAATTGAATACATACAGACAAACGGCTTTAGGGGACTTTGTTTTATAATAAGTAAAGATCTAAACTAAGAGTTCCACAAAACTATCAACACCTACACCTGAAGTCACGGCCCTTTCGTTGGGGACCACCCCAATGAAAGGGCCGATAGCAGCCTGTCACTAGAACCATACTTGGCCCAATATTTCGTCACGCAGGTCGTAAAACAGCCGTAAAATCTTAAACCCTCCCATAAAATTTTTAAATTCGATTTTAAAATTTCACAATAGCCGAAGTCACGGACAATGGTAGTTTACTTTAATACAAGTATTTATCAGCAGGATAACTCTTTCGAAGTGACATACGAGCCATAGGTATTTTTACTTTCATTGACTGTAACCGATAATATAACAACGAATTATTGCAGCTTTCAACAGTCATTTATTTTTGTAAATTTAGTAATTTGACACTTTTATTACCTGTAAATCCTTGGCTTATTAATAAAACTTTAAGACCATGGCGAATTTAAGCTATTTTTTACAATATATCTTATGATTTTACGTTTTGGATATTATTATTTTCCTTCTGAATCATCATCCTCCTGCCCTTATCCCACTCTAAGTGGGGTCGGCACAACATGTTACAAACATATTGTCATATGATTTGGCTACGTATTTTACGACCGGCCGCCTGCCTGACATCAACTTACCTTAGTCGCCTTTTACGACACTTCGGTAAGAAATGAGGGTGGTACTGTTCTATTCAGCCGGATACCACACGGCGTTTATTGTAATATATTTAAAATATAATATAATATATTTTCCTTCTGAACATATTTTAAAATATTAATTTTACCTTGTTTGGTTGCTGATTATAAGTATTGCAGCATAATGGAACAAGTAGTCGCCTGGTAAACTGAAATGTTTTGATTACTAGCTAGATCAAATTGTATACAGGCGTCACTAATTTACCAGTAATGTATTTTCTACCTATTACCTAGGAACTGATAAAACGAATGATGTTGTTGCGACTTATTATTTATTTATTGTTATTGATCTACCTGTATCTTATTATTTACAGGAGTATATTAACTATATAATAACAGAATGAAATAAATTCATGATCTAGACAGAAGTAATACACACGAAAACATTCAGAAAGTCTTAAATCTCATAATACCATAATTGTATACATTGCCTAATAAATGAATATTTAGTAAGGTAAATGACTGGATTCTGCTTATTTTATGTCGCAACCGTTACAAAAAGGCGCCATAAATAAAACATAAATAACAAATACAGATACGTTTCGCCACAAGAAATAATAAGGCAACTCGCAGATTTTTATAACATAGTCATAAAAGACTACGGTTAAAATAAATAGAAATACAAGTGCTAATTAAAACTTGCTATAAATTCTATTAACTGTTAAATAAACTACAAGATTAGCGTATATGTTTATATCCACAAAAAAATATTATTGAACTAGTATTTGTAATTATTTATTTGTATGGTACAAGCAAAATTGATTAAATCATCGTTGAGGCGTTACATTATTTAAACTAAGAATTCGTATAAATGCTATATCTAATATTAAAAATGCTCAATATTGGTAAATAAATATTAATTTGTTTAATAATAGATAGGTAAATGTTTGTTTGGTATTGTTACAACGCATATAAATAAACATATTACAGATTCGATAATTTTCAAATGAAAGGAAAATGTTTTATTAAACATACTTTTTGTTTTTGCTACTTAAACTTGAAAAAAAAATTTGTAGTAGGCTTCCGTAAGCAGTCTCATATTTAGTGCTAATCAATTTTACAAATACTAAGAGCAAACGGTTTAAGCACCTTTATTAAAGGCAGATATAACCACTGAACTTTCGAACACTAACTAAGGCTGTTAGCCGTGAAGGCTTTGACAGCGTCACCGAGAGAGTGGGCGAGCGCGGAAGCATCGCCGGGGGTTGAGGTGCTGGGAGAGCGGGTCTCGAGAGAGGCCCGCAACATCCTGGGAGCGTCGCCTTAAGGGTGCCTCCTGTGAGGCCGGACCTCGGCTTAAAGCGACGCGTTGTGGAGGACTGTATCGGACTTGTGGAAAAGTCCTAATGTCATAACGGGCGGGGCTGGACACCCCGGCCGCTAGACGTGAGGAAGCGGGGACCTCGTCTTCGCCGGCGAAGACGCTGTGAGTTTGTGTGTGCGTGTGTGTATCGGGCGTTGGCGATCGTGATATGATCGTCAAGGTCATAGAGTACGCTCCTAGGGCGTCTGTGGGTCTTGGACTTAAACTTCCTGTCGAAGCAGGTGTACTTAACCATCCCCGCGATGAGCGGGTTTGAATGCACCTCGGCCTTTTCAAAGTATCTCTTGGAGAGACATTTGAATAGCTGTGCTATAGAGGGGAGACGTAAATCTCTATGTAGGTCGACGTTGCGCACGAACCAGGGACAGCCGGTGGCTTGTCTCATGAACTTGTTTTGCAATCGCTGCAAAACATTAAGTCTGGTCGGATGGACATGTGCGAACGCGACGCTCGCATATGACATTATCGGTCTTATGCAAGTTTTGTAAAGCGTCACTTTGTTACGAAGTGACATTTTACTCTTCTTGCATATCATCGGATAGAGACGACCCAGTGCATACGCTGCCCTATTCCGGACAGTGCGTATGTGACTAAAGAAAGAGAGAGAGGGTTGGAGAGTAACCCCCAGGTATTTGACCTCCTTCTGCCATGGTATATCCCGGTCGTGTATGGATATACACTCCGGAGGGTAGTAGACTGTAGCGCCTGGCCTAGTGAAATACATGGCCGCACTCTTATCGGGGTTGATTGCGATTCTCCATTTGGCGAACCACAATTCTAACTTGTCTACCTCGTATTGCAGACGATGAATAATGTTCTCTCTTTTACGAGAGGACGCGAAAATGGCGGTGTCGTCAGCGTATAGAGCTAACGACGACCCCCCCCTGCTGCGGGGGATGTCACTCGTGTAGAGCGAGTAGAGGTACGGTGCTAGCACCGAACCTTGGGGAACTCCAGCACGTATCGGACGTCTGGATGAGAGCGTACCGTCCAAGCGGTATCTGAAAGTACGATTCGCGAGGTAGTTTCGTATGAAGATTACGAAACTATCCGGGAGGTCGAGGAGTATGAGCTTGTAAAGCAAGCCTGCGTGCCAGACCTTGTCAAAGGCCTTAGACACGTCAAAGAAGACGGCACCTGTCTGCTCTCCGTATCTGGAGAGTCGTTGAAGAACGTGTTCCACCAGGCGATGAGCCTGATGGACGGCCGTGTGTTCGGACCTGAAACCGAACTGTTCGTCCGGTAGCAGGTTCCTGGCGTCTATGAAAGTTTTAAGTCTCGAGAGGATCACTCTCTCGTAGACCTTCCCCAAGCCGTTGAGGAGGCTGATGGGGCGATAACTATCGGGGCGGTTCCGGGGTTTGCCCGGTTTGTGGATACCTATGATTGTTGCTTCTTTCCATTCGTCTGGAAAAGAGCAACACGACAAGAGGGCATTGAAGATCAACACCAGGAGGTGAACGAGGCGGTCGGGAAGACGCTTAAGTGCCTTGTTCGATATACTGTCGGGGCCAGGGGATTTTCTGGGTTTGAGCTTTTCAAGGATAGCTCTTATCTCGTCTCCGGAAGTGGGGGGGAGTGGTTCCCTTTCGGGATCCAGCCCTGAAATATTGGCGATGGTGGATTCCACCCCGGCGTGGAACTCAGCATACGCGGAATTGGAGTTGGGAGTGCATTGGGCTTCAAAGCTGTCCGCCAAGCATTCGGCCTTATCAAAATCTTCAAACGCGGGCGGAAGGTTATCTCGCAACAATGGCGGTGTGGACGCATACTGTTCGCCTCTCAGGGATTTGGACATCCGCCAGAAGGCTAGATGGCTGGGCGAGATCTCTGAGAGTTTAGCGTCCCAAGAATCGCTGTTAAAGATGGCAATTTTCTCTTTTGCCTCTCTCTGTAGTCTACGGAGTCTACTCCGATTTTCGGGGGTGGGGTACGCGGCACAAGCCCTAGCGGCTGCGCGCTTTCTAGTGAGCAGAGCTCTGATGTCGTCAGGGAGTCTTTGGCGACCTAGATTGTCAGGTACCTCCCTGGAGCACGCTTTGATGGTTTCGCTCAAGTGAGCGGTGAGATGCGAGGACGCCGCCTTAGCGACCTCCTCAGAATCTATCCTGTCAGGAATTTGGTCCAAGTGGACAGAGTCGATAGACTGAAGTTGCTCTGAGAACTTCCTCCAGTTGGTGATGGTTCTAGTGCTGGGTGCCGCGGAGGCGGGCCTACCCAACTGAAACAGTACCGGTCTATGGTCCGAGTTTAAGTCGTGGATGACCTCAATGGAACGTAGCTGGAGGGCTACGTTCTTGAGCACGACAATATCTAAAACGTCCGGTGAGTGCGCACTGTTGGAAGGGTAGTGCGTCGGCTCATCGGGGGCTATGACGTCAAAGTTGAGGTGGGCGAGTCCACTGAGATTGTGGAGCGTGCGCCCGTTAGGGTTATTATTAATCGAGTTCCAATGGCCGTGCTTCGAATTGAAGTCTCCGGCCAAGATGACAGAATTACCAAGTGCTAGGAGAGCAAGGAGGTCGTCTCTTAGCACTGTCTTGGAAGGACTTAAGTAAACTGATGCTAGTATGACGGATTGATGACCCGTCATACCCACCTGACAGACTGAGACCTCCATGTTTTCTAACTCAGGGGGGTCTACAGGGGACACATGGAGCGATCTTTTATAGTAAATTACGGTACCGCCCAATCTATTATTGGTACGGTCGTGTCTAATAATATTATAGTTTGCGATCTTGGGATTGCGCTTACTAGGTTTCAGGAAGGACTCCTGCACCAACAGTATGTCGACGCTATGAGTAACCACGAATTCGCGGACTTCGTGGATTTGTTTGATGAGGCCGTCTGCGTTGAACGTGACGACCCTGAGCCCGTGGGGTTTCCTCCTTTGAGGCGTACTACCCATTATTTTATTTAGATAATTTCGCGATGGCCTGCACGAGCTCCGAATGCTCCACCAGGGCCATCAGCCTATTCTGGGGGTTCGCCCTCAGCTTGGACGCCAGCACTGACAACTCTGAGGTGTCAATGCCGGCAATCACCTCGCTAATCAGCCTCATGTCATCCATGAAGCTGCTCACGCGCTGAGGGGGAACCATTTGGGACTTGGGGGGGGCTGCCTGAGGGGCGGGGGGGGGCGCTAACGACCTTCGCGACGACGGGGGTCATCACTTGGGCCAGCGGGGGCGAAGGGGGTGAGGGGGGCGAGGGGGGGGCACCCAGTTTGGCTGCCTGCCTCTGCTGCCACACATTGACCGAAGGCAGGGGGGCGGGTATGAAACGCTCTTTGGGGGGGGCTGGGGGGGCCGCTTTTTGGGCAGCGCGGGCAGCCGCCTTCTTACGGGCAGCCGCGAGGCCACCCCGCTTTGCCCTGAGGGGCACTTTGGGGCACCCGCGATAGCTCGCTGGGTGACCCTGCTGGCCGCACAGGACGCAGCTCGGCGGTTCCTCCGTTTGAGGCGGGCGGGGACAGTCCACGGTGCCGTGGTCCCCCAGGCACTTTACGCACCTGGGGCGCGCGAAACAGTTGCGGGCAGAGTGCCCGAATAATTGGCAGCGGTGACACTGCCCGATTGACCCCCTTTGTTTGGGGGGTTCGATCCGCAGACCAGAGAGGCTGCAGACCGAGGAGAGATTGAAAATCTTTTTCCCCTCCGGAGAGAGGTCTAAGATTATTAGACAGTGCTCGTAAGGAGCCTTGGTGCGCCCGTGGTACATCCTATGTACCTGGCGAACGGGGAGGGCCTGTCTGATCAGGTCCTGCTTGATGAACTCGGTGTCAATCTCCACCGGGAGTCCTTTAATGACGACGCGCAATTCGCGCTCGTCCTGGAGGGCATAGGAGTGGTATTCGATACCATCCTCCCTTAAAAAAGATGTTAACGTGCGGTGGTCCGCAGAAGAGGTCACCTCCACCTTGATGCCAACGGCGGTGGAGCGAGCATTCTTGAACGCGATACCCTTCGCGTTGAGGACTTGCAGCAGACGCTGCCACTCATTTTTATCCCTTATGTATAAGGGAGGAACTTTTTCCCTACGTTCCGCCATGGGCGAGTCTTGCGACTCGGCGGCGGGGGCGGGAGGGGCGGGAGGGGTCGCTTTCACCCGTTTGGGCTTGGCGACAGAAGCGGGGGGGTGGGCGCGCCCGGGGGCGCACACATCGCTAATAGCCCTTTTGGGCGGGACCTCGGAGGAGGAAGCCTTAAGCTTCCTCTTGTTCCTCCTTCTGGTGACGGTCTCGAAACCGTCACCGTTTTCCGCCTCGGCTTCCGAGGCGGACGACAAAGAATCGGACTCCGCTTCCATGTCGGACACGGGAGCGGACACGGGAGCGGGGGCGGGGGGGCGCTTCTCCGGAGATGGAGACGGAGAGGGCGACGGCGAGGCAGGGCTGTCCCTGGGTGCCAGGAAGGCTTCAAGGTCGGCGAAAGCCGACGGGTGGGTGGCCCTCAGGTACGCCAGAATGGCGCTGAGGGTCGGGTCCATATTTAAGTTTTTATTGTTTGGGTCCATAGTGGACCCAAACCAAAATAACAAAAATGACCTCCCTGCCGAGGCAGGGAGAGGTGTGCCTACTTTATCCTAACTAACACTAATAGCAAGGTCTTCGTTCCGGTGAGAACGAAGTTGAGTACCTATCTAACGTAAACAAACAAGTGTCAGACAACTACTCACCCTTACTAAGCAAAAACGAACTGCGAGCAACGTAGCACTAAAAAGTGCTAGACGTCGCCTGCGTACGACGGCGTGCGACGGCGGCGCTCCGATGCTCGGCGGCCGCTGCTGCTCGTCAACGACGCTCAGCTACAGCCGATCCGACACAACACAACACCACACGACACACACGAAACACCAAATCGAATCGACTCGCTACTATTAGCGCGCCAAAAGGAAGACGGTCACTGTATCACGTATATATGTTATACAAAATATATATCGGTTTCGCTTATAGGCATTGGCCATATATGCGATCGTGTCCGGCAAGAGCGCGAACCCGAATGATAACCACTGAACCATTACAGTTCGCTTATGACCTTCACTTTCCGTCTCAACAAAGTATAATTTTACGAGCAAGCAAATAAAATGAGATGTTTACAGTACGTGCCTCCTTGAAGGGCAGGTAAAGTACTGCTTGGATTCTGCGTACAAGTTGGCTAATATTTGTTACTTCTACCGAATTCTATACTTCTATGCTTTCACTAGCATGTTGCCATGCGTGCGAAACAGGCACTTTCGCCGGCAATTTAATGTTTAACTTTTGCAACTCTTACATTTCATCGCACTTACGAAATATATTCTTTTACATCATAAAATACGACTATTTCTATATTATGATCTAACTTTCGTTTTAGCTCGCCGACTGGAAGCAATAAACTCAAATATAAATAGCATATCCACATATTATACTTTAGCGTCTCTAACAGACTATATTTATTAGAAACGTAAATTAAGATATATATATGTGTTTAAATGTGACAAGTTATTATATATTTTTTCATAAAGGGATAGCTTTAAGGATTTTCAAATTTTACTTAATGATTGTACTTCGTAAAACCTTATCTCAGTCTTGTTTAAGTGCTGCTCATTTTACTCTACTTTTAACTTTACTTAGTTTATACTCATACAGTAAAACAATATTTTTTAGTTAATCGTTCGCTGTACAGGCAGTTAAATTATGGAATGCATTGCCTTTAAATATACAAGAGTCCAAGTCATTAGACATTTTCAAAAAATCCGTTAAGCAATATAATTTATCTAAAAACAATTAAGATGACTAATTATTAAGATAATTGTTGTGTATTTATATTAATTATTTACCTATTAGTTTATACATTTAATATTTAATATTTATTATTTTTATATATTTTAATGATGTGTAAATCTCTTGTCTGTGTATTGGTGTGTATTATTAGTATGTTTTTAATTTTATAAAAGTGCACCACCCACATAATCATATCAGTTCTCCTTAACCCTAAGGTCGTCTGAAATAATTCGCTACTAAGCGATAAGATCGCCCTTTGTACGTTACAATTTATGTTTACTTTTTTATTGCTGTTTTTTCTTTCCTGTATTTTTCTATGTGGTGTATAATAAAATATATAAATTAGGTAAAAAATTAAAAAAAATACACTGACTGAAAATTTTTGAACGGGCACTTTTTACTGACATTAGGGAATATGACTTTGAGCAGAAAAATCGATTACTAAATCATCATACATTTACATTTAAAAATAACAAATGCACTTTTTGAAAATTTCGATTACAATGTAGCTACATTAGTTTCATCAAACATCATATATCTTAAAAGACAAGAAAAAATGTATATGTTATAATGTCCATATAATGTAATTATTCAGATATAAGTCATATTTTAGTATATTATATTAATTTGATTCAAAACGCTCGACGTGGTTTCATTCACCAGACTTTTCGTATAAACAAACCAATCGTGGTTCTAAAAATACGAAACTAAAGTTAAACAGAATTGATCGTTTACTTCGTAAATCATTGCAGAGCGCTGAATAAACTAACAATCAATTATATGAGCACTTTTCTCATTTACTTGGAGCATTCTTTTACATATTATTCGCACTGAGATCTTATCAGAAAATAAATTTTGTGTAGTATATTTACTACATAAATCACACATGATTTAGCTACGTAATTTATGACCGGCCGCCTGCCTTATGCCTATGTCAGCTTAACTTAGTCTAATTTTACGACGCCTCGGTAAAAAGAGGTTGGTCTATTCTGCTCAGCCGGATACCACACAGCGAGCACCTTACGTTAGCCGCCTTTTACGACACCTCAGTAAGCAAGAGTGTGGTCTATTCTACTCAGCCGGATACCACACGGCGAGCAAATTTACCTTATTTGTCTTTTTATAAACAAAATAATTCATCAATATATTTATCAATTAGACATAGTTACTATATTCCGAGGAGTTACAGCGCTACATGACTTCATAAATACGTGTAAATAAAAACCATTCATACTTGTTCGATCTTTGCTTATTATATTGGTGGGTAGAAATACAAAACATTACTGCATCAATTTTTGTTATTCTACCATCGTATTCAAATTGTGCGTTGACAGACTCTTGCTTTGCGGACGCTCTATGGACGAGACGTTGTCGTCTCTGTGAGCTGTGTGACCATTACCAAAAGACTCTTGCCTCGAGAACGTTCTACGAACGACACGTTGTCGTTCCTGTGAGGTGCGTGCATACTTCTAGTGTCTAAATAAGTGAAAAGTGCTGCGCCAAGTCCACTTCCAGCTGGTGCGCCGTGCGTCTGGCAATAGGTCTCCGTCCATTCGGGGCGAATGTGGATTACAAGGTTGGTGTGGTTTTTATTACTCAGTAATTTGGGCAAACCTGCATATAATTCACAAACATACAGTCCATTAACCAGCATACTATTAAGAATGATGTGACGTAGACACAAACAAACGTAACAAAAAGGCGCGACTAACTTCGACTCGTCATTACTATCACTATATAGTATAAAACAAAGTCGCTTTCTGTGTCGCTACGCAACAGATTTTAATGGGGTTTTTTTATAGACAGAGTGATTCAAAAGGAAGGTTTATATGTATATAACAATACATAACATTCAATACGGAGTAGAGAAATACTGAATTTTTTGTGGTTTCTAATGTGATGTCGTTAATAATTACGTTTTTTCCGCTTACATTGCAAACGCAGGCTCAACCCTACGAGATTTATCAAAATAATGTACTAAGTATTTGTGCACCTTAAAAAGGTCTACAGAAAACTCAACTCCGCGATGGTATATCTATAATCCACAATAGCATTTTTTGTCATATTCTTTTTACGAAATATAATGCCTCATTATCGATGCACACTTTAAACAATATAGTATTAATCCTTATCCAATTAAGTACCCTAAATACATTGTTGATTTAATATAGATCAATATGGCCATGTACACCATATAATTCAAATGAACATTTTCGAAGATATTACAGATTTAAAATGCCGCGAGGAGGGTATTAAGTGACTGAGTTCATTGAGTGACATGGGCTATATATTTTATACCCGTGCGATGCCGGAGCGGTCCGCTAGTTTAAAATATAACATCACTCGTGGTAGTGGTAAAGGGCGAGACGTCAGACGGTTAATGATGGCGCTTGCTAAACTTGCCCAGGAACGCGACTGCGTCCCATCGATGCACTGAATAAAGCGAATTCATTTACATTATTAAGTCGTCCCAGCTATTTCTAGCACGCCAGAGACGCACTCCATGTTTATTGAAATTCTAATGCAAACTTACAACACGATCCCACAATATATTAAGACATAAAAAGTAAATTGCTCTATTTCAATTCAGCTACAACGGACGCTCCAATAAATTCTTCTTATAGATTATCGCGATTCGTTTTATTGCTGCAAGTAAATAGGTATTTATTATTCAACTTAGTAAGTATATTTTATAGGCGGTGCTTATAATTTATTAATGATACCTTTAATCTTATCAAGATAGGTTTATCTGTATACAGTCATCATCATTCTCCTGCTCTTATCTCACTCTAAACTCTTATCCTACTCTAAACTCGGGCCGGTATAACATGTTGTAACATGATTTGGCTACGTATTTTACGACCAGCCGCCTACCTGACGTTGACTTAGCTTAGTCGCCTTTTGTGACACCTCGGTAAGAAATACTATACTTTTAACTTTTATTTCCGCCCGGTGACACTGTCAAAGCTAAGGGCTTATCTACAGATAAATTCAGAAAAAAAATTGTAACCAAAAGCCTCGTCATTGACAAGCAAAATTTTTGATAAATTCTTTTATGCATGCTTAGCTTTTATTGTCTTTGCTATTTAGCCCTAATAATAACAGCTTCATTGTTCGTCTTATATCTGTATACTGTTTGTTGACATATTTTGCAAAGGTACACAACTTTTATATTAACTATAATTATCGATACCTAAACGTTTACGACTCCTAGCTGGTTACTAATATTAGTAAATCTTCCACAATATAAAAGTATTGTAAAATTTTTTTACTCGAAATATTTACAACAAAAAATAAGTTAAGTAGGTCTAGATTAATCATACGCCTAATTTTCGCGGTCATTAGTTTCAGATGATAAAGATATATCGAGTGATATAGAATGTACATACTAGGAAACCAAGTTGTTTTGAGGCCAGAGCGATAAGATATTGATGACATTATCCGTGACCTACTAAATGTAACTTTTCTGATATAAAATTTATAGTATTTTTTTCTTACTCAAAAAAATTACGTAGCTAAATCTTAAATGTAGTAAATGATTGTCTTTATCATCATCTTCCTGCCCTTATCCCACTCTTAGTGGGGTCGGGTGGCTGCGTTTTTACGACCTCCTGCCTGCCTGACGTCAACTTACCTCAGTCGTATTTTACAAAGCTCCGTAAAAAGAGGGTGGTCTATTCTATCCAGCCGGATACCACACGGCGTTGTAACTTCTAATACTTAAATGTAGTAAATGATTGTCTTTATATTTGAACAAAAAGCAAATTTATTTAAAGCCTTATTACGTTATCTTATTAAGATAATATGTAGATATAAATATAAATCCCAGTTTAATACCTTCAAATTATGGTAAGTCTAGTGAGACAAGTTTTAATTTAGATAGCTGCATTTAAGCTTATCTAAGTCGTTACTCACGAAATATTGTAGCATTACAGACAAAACTTGGAAGTAAAATCGTTATGAACACACCCAGCATTAAAATAATATTTCAGTCGAGACAAACAGACGTCACGACATGGCAAATGTTGGAAATAGAAATTCATTTCGTTTTTGGTCAAAAGCACGATCATTCATCTAATGTCATTGTTCTGTAGATACAATAAAGAGATCGAAGAACGGATTGCACCGTCTGGGCAATAGAAAGCTAATTTCCAACCTATTCTTAATATAAATTAAAATGAATACACACAGAATGTGGTATTTCAAAGTAAAACAATACTTATATACCTATTGATACGTTTGAAACAGTTCTTGTTTTCACTTTATTTTATCTATGCCATTCTGAGAATTAAAAAATTGTTTAGAATAGAATAGAATAGCTTTATTCATTCACACAACACAAAATAAACAATTTACACACAGAGAGAAGCAATAACAACAAAAAATTATATAAAAGGTGAATTTAAAGTGTGTCGTGCCAATGAAAAGGTTCTGGCTCAGCTTAGTGTTGGAGGTAAAAAATACCAGCAACGCTGATATTCTGCCGGACCCTGTCGAGGGAAGCCCGTATATTAGGTAGTGTTATGATTGTGTTCTCCATATATATTGTTTGATATTTGCGTACCTTTTACTTTAATATAAATTGTCTCACCTCGTAGGTTAGCCGCTTTTCCATCGATCGCCGCCGTAGCGTGCGGATGTCTGGGTCGAGCGAAATCCGGTTGCCGCTCCCCCCGCCTGACTCACGCCCCTGCCGCGTTAGATTGTGAAAGTGCCCAAGGACTCTGGACTGTCAGTGTTGTTCGTTCCTGTGCAAGTGGATTGTGTTAGTGTTACTGTGCTTCGACTAGGTAGTGTGGTGCTTCACGCATAACACTTGCCGTAGGTGGTTCCGTCCGTGCGTAAGTACACTAATTTTTAATTTAGGTACTCACCTCTTTCCCCCGAAGGGAGAGAGACTAAGAACTAGATTTTTTCTTAGGTACACACCTCCCTGCCCTCCGGCAGGGAGGCCACCCCCACACTAGCGGGCCAATATGGCCCCTACCCTGCGCCCCACGGGGCAACCGATTTTGGACGCGATTTTCGCGTTCCTACAGGCGCACCACCCCGCCATTTTGGAGGAGCTTACTAAGGCCCTCCCGCCTTCCCAGGCCAGCAATGGCAGCCCGGCAGCACCTTCTCCCCCCTCTGCGGAGAAGGCCAAAACTCGTTCCCGCTCCGTGTCTCGTGACATGGAAGTGGAGGAACCATCCGATTCTGAATCCGAGACTCCCTCAGAGTCCGGTGACGAAGCCGAAGCATCCGATGCTTCGCAGTCCCCGTCCCCCTCGACGTCATCCGCCTCAGACGAGGACGACGGCTTCACCGCCGTCCTATCAAAGAGCCAGAAGCGAAAGCTGAAGGCTCCTAAGACCGTCCCGCCCAAAAGGGCCACCAACGACGCAGGTGCACCTGCCCCGCGCCCCATCCCCAAACCCCAGCCTGCCTCACAGGCCAAAACAAAACAGACTGACTCCCCACAAGACTCACCTATGACGGAGAGGAAGGAGAAGGTGCCGCCCCTATTTGTTAGGGAAAAAGACGCGTGGAATCGCTTAATCCCGCGCATGGACTGCTCGTCCATTCCTTTCACCTCTGCCCGGTCCACAAGCCAGGGTATAATGGTGCAATGTCCGTCTTCAACGGACCACCGTCGCCTCACGACACTCCTGGATGCCGAAAAGATCGGCTACCACACGTACGCCCTAGAAGACGAGCGCGAACTTCGCGTCGTCATCCGCGGGCTCCCCGTAGAGATAGACTGCGACCTTATTAAGAAGGACCTCCTCAGCCAGGGCCTTCCCGTAAGACAGGTACACCGCATGTACCATCACAGAACCAAAGTTCCTTATGAACTTTGCCTCGCGGTCCTCGACCTCAGTCCTGAAGGCAAACGTGTCTTCAACGTACAAACAATATGCAGACTGTCGGGTCTGCGTATAGAAACGCCGCGTACGCGTGGGGTAATGGGGCAGTGCCATCGCTGCCAACTCTACGGCCATTCGCAGCGTAACTGCACCGCACGACCAAGGTGCGTCAAGTGCCTGGGCGACCATGGCACTGCCGATTGCCCCAGAGCGGTTCCGTCCGAGGAACCTCCCAGCTGTGTCCTCTGCAGGACCCAAGGGCACCCCGCGAGCTATCGCGGCTGCCCGAAAGTCCCGCTTAGGGCAAAACGAGGGGGCAGAAGGGCCACCCGTAAAAAGGCGGACCGTACCGCCCCCAAACCAGCTGAGAGGTTCGTCCCCGCGCCTCTCCCCACTTCAAACCCCTGGCACAGGAAACCGGCGTCCGAGCCGGCTGTACCAGCAAAACCGGCTCAAGAGACGGTAGCGAAACCCGCTGCCGCCATCGTGAGCTCCACTACAAGAGCTGCCGCTCCTAAAGCGACAGCCGCCCCTCCAGCAACGAGTTTCATTGATGACATGAAACTCGTTTGCGATATAGTGACCAAAATTGACACTACGGAGCTGTCAATTTTGGCAAACAAGCTGAGGAGTAATCCTCAAAACAGATTAATAGCCTTGCTCGAACACTCTAGTTTGGTGCAGGCCATCTCTAGGCTTTAAGCTTAAACCTTCACTGGGTAGGGCCAAGCCCCACTCCCTCAAGCTCGTCACGTACAACGCAGACGGGCTTATCAGACACATGGACGAAGTCCGCGATTTCGTAGTTGCACACGACATAGATATTCTTCTAATACAAGAATCCTTCTTAAAACCCCAATTTCGCAATCCCAATATTGCGAACTACTGTTTGATTAGAAATGACCGTCTGTCATCCAAAAAAGGCGGCACGCTCATTTACTACAAAAGAGCCCTCCTATGCTCCCCCCTTGATTCCCCAAAGCTCACTAACATGGAGGCTTCAGTCTGTCAGGTGGGTATGACCGGCCATCAGTCGATCATACTAGCATCAGTATACCTCAGTCCGACCAAACGGGTACTCGAAAGAGACGTCCGCACCCTTCTCGCACTAGGCGACTCTGTAATACTGGCCGGAGACTTCAACTCCAAACATGGCCAATGGAACTCTCGCCGAACCAACCGGAACGGCACAATACTACAAGGCCTCAACGGCCTTCCAAACCTCGCTTTTGAGGTGATAGCCCCTAACGAGCCCACCAGATACCCGCCTAACGGGGATCCAAACAGAGCAGATGTGTTAGATATATACATTTTCAAAAATGTAGCTCTCCAGTTACATTCTATAGAAGTCCTGCATGAATTAGACTCGGACCACCGTCCGGTTCTAATTCAGTTAGGGCAATCTACCTCCACGACCCCTCCCACGAAAACGATAATCGACTGGAGTAAATTAGGCGGGAAACTCCAGTCCCTAGACTCAGACCACCTAGTTCAAATTCCTGACAAGATAGACTCCGTGGATAGTGCCAAGTTCGCTGTTACCCACCTTACTAAACATATAACAGACTCACTCGAGCGTTGCTCCAAGGAAGTCCCCGACGACCGCGGTCGTGGGAGACTGCCGGACGACCTGCGCGACCTACTTAGACGTAAACGTGCCGCCACTAGGGCCCATGACGCATACCCGACAGACGAAAACCGGAGAACACTCCGGCGACTTCAAAGAGAGGTTAGAGAAAAACTCAGCCTCAACCGTCAGTCCGCCTGGGACAACAAACTCTCAGAGATCTCGCCGAGTCACCTGGCTTTCTGGAAACTGGCGAAATCCCTGAGAGGAGACCAGTGTGCAGCTACACCTCCATTAATACGTTCAAACCGTCCGGTCGCTTTTGACGACATCGATAAGGCCGAATGCTTGGCTGACAGTCTTGAGGGACAATGTACTAACAATCCCAGTCATCCCGAACACGCCGAATTCCACTCGGAAGTGGAAATGGCGGCGGCTAGGATATCCGCGAAGGCTCCCGAAAGCGAGCCGCTCACTCCCACCACCGGAGAGGAAGTCCGTTCCATTATCCAAAACCTGAAGACCCGCAAGTCCCCAGGCCCCGACTCCATATCCAACAAAGCACTCAAGTGCCTCCCCGACCAACTCATAAACCTATTAGTATTGATTTTCAATGCCCTCCTGTTAGGTTGCTCCTTCCCCGACGAATGGAAGGAAGCAATAGTAATAGGTATTCGTAAACCGGGAAAACCCAGTAATCTCCCGAGCAGCTATCGACCCATCAGTCTGCTCAACAGCTTAGGGAAAGTCTACGAGCGAGTAATCCTCGCTAGACTCAAAACGTTCATGGAGTCGATGAAGCTCATACCGGATGAGCAATTCGGCTTCCGCGCCAAACACACCGCGGTACAACAAGTACACCGACTTACCGAAGCCATCCTAAATGGCTTCGCCAAAAAACGGTACACCGGTACTGTCTTCTTCGATGTCGCCAAAGCCTTCGATAAGGTATGGCATGCGGGTTTAATATACAAACTCGCAAACCTAGGAATCCCCGATAGACTCATCCTTATCATTCGCGATTATCTTACTAATCGCTCATTTAGATATCGTATTGATGGTGCGCTCTCCTCAAGACGTACCTTACGCGCCGGAGTCCCCCAAGGTTCGGTACTCGCACCGTTCCTCTACTCGCTCTATACGAGTGACATCCCACGATTCTCCACCAAAACTAGTGCAGTCACCCACTTAGCCATGTTCGCGGACGATACCGCAATCTATACCACTTGTAGAGATCCCATAACTATTAATGATAGGCTCCAAAGAGCAACCAACCAGCTCGGAAGCTGGTTCCGCCGGTGGAGAATCGAAATAAATCCCGATAAAAGCGCAGCAATGTTCTTTGCGAGATCTAGGAGAGCCATGGACTTCATCCGGAAGCCTCCTAGAGTCTCTATTTACAACAAATATATAGATTGGCAAAAGGAAGTCAAATACTTAGGTGTCATCCTCGAACCTACCCTATCCTTTATCCGACACATCCGCGTTGTCCGTAACCGGGCAGCGTTCGCCATGGGACGCCTCAATCCGATACTGTGCAAGGCAAGTAAACTGTCACTTCGCAACAAAGTGACACTTTACAAAACTTGCATCAGACCCATCATGACGTATGCGAGCGTCACGTTCGCGCACGTCCCGAAATCACGACTGTGTCCGTTGCAGACACTTCAAAATCGATTCATGCGTACAGCCACTGGCTGTCCGTGGTTCGTGCGCAACGTGAACCTCCATAGAGATCTCGACCTACCCACGATAGCCGATCTTTTCAGACGATTCTCGACGACTTACTTCGAGAAAGCGTCCATCCACCCAAACCCCCTTATAGTGGCCGCGTCCAACTATAAGGTGTTCAGGCACCCCAATAAGATTCACAGGCGCCCGAAGAGCGTCCTTAACGACCCCGACGATGCTATCACGGCATCCAACAAGATACACACATTACATCCACACAAACAGCGTCTTCGCCGGCGAAGACGAGGTCCCCGCTTGCTTGTGTCAAGCGGCCGCAGCCCACTGCCGCGGCCGCCGTGACGCAGACTTCTTACAAGTCATTTATTAGATGCAGCCCTCCAAAACGCGCCGCCTTAAGCCGAGGTTCGGTCTCGCAGGAGACACCCTTAAGGCGACGCCCCCCTGTAGCGCGGGTGCTTGTAATGCACCCGCATGTATCACCCATTTCTTCTCGGCGATGCTTCAGCGCTCGCCCGTCTTATCGGTGACGCTGTCAAAGCCATTAGGGCTAACAGCATTAGTCATATTCGAAAAAAAAAAAAAAAAAAAAAAAAAAAGTAGGTTAGCTGGCAGAGATCTCTGTCATAGGGATAAGTTGACCTTTGTACACTTTTTTTACCAATTATGTTTTTTTTCCAACATTTTTATGGTACATAAATAAATAAATAAATAAATAAAATAAATATATCCTATATAAATATAATCCTATATTGTAGTATAGTCATTATTATAACTGCTCTGAAGAACTATCGGTTAACGCACGTACACCTGGTCAAAGAATAAAACCCTGGAGAAGCTAGTTTTCATTATATATATATATATATATATATATATGGTTTAATTTAATACAAACATTTCAGCACATGCTTTGTGGTAGCGAAAAACTAGTCTATGTCAATAGATTGTATTGACACCTTTGTTATAAAATAGCTGTTGCTACGACATGGCAGACTTAAGCTGAGACGGATCAGTTACCACGATATTGACACCATCATCCTCCTGCCCTTATCCCACTGTAAGTGGGGTCGGCAGATGTTATAAACATGCTGTCACATGATTTGGCTGCGTTTTTACGACCGGCCGCCTGCCTGACGTCAACTTACCTTAGTCGTATTTTACGACACCTCTGTAAGAAACAGGGTGGTCTATTTTACTAAACCGGATATCACACGGTGGATCAACTTACCTTAGTCGCCTTTTACGACACCTCGGTAAGAAATGAGGGTGGTATTTTTCTATTCAGCCGGATACCACACGGCGTTTACCAAGATATTAAAAATAGCTGCTAAACTATTTAGAATACTACGAGTATATGCAGCAATTATTTAGAGGAGCGATTGAAATATAATTCACGATTCCTACACGTTTCCAGTGTGTTCATATTAGATTCTGTTTCATAGTGCTTTTGTAGTTTGCTGTTGGTGATGGTGTCTTGTAATACGTGCGGTAACTAATCCTGCACGTATAAGGTATGAGAACGGTTTTGCTTCCTACGATCAGCATTACATAGATTTTCTTAACTAACCCGGATTATAGCAAAATAATTTTGTCATAACTTTTAGCTATGAAATTCCGCAAAGTAACGCCTACTTCTATAAATTATTTAACTTCATCCTAATAGAATATGCCTGCCATAGAATTTTTACCTAAATTATAAAGGAATTAGAAATAATATGATCTAATTAAAATCCTGTCAAGGAACTAGAATACATCTCTTACTATTCCCACTTGTTTGAGACAGGATTAGCACGTTTCTCATAATTCCAAAGAGCGATTACCAGTTGACCTCTGTAACCTCGCGCGGTACTAACGACGAGCCTCTAACGCAATGGGTAAGACTAACAAATTATATTGCCGTGTTAAATCGTAATTCTAACTTCCTTAATAATATTATAAAAGGTGTGATTATATGTACCTATTTGTTTTGATTGTAGATATAAAGTAAATTGTATTAAACACTATTAAAAAAGACTATTACTAGACATAGGTCTTTAAACGGATCCGCTCGAATCCAAAGATTCCAAGCGATCTCTTTTGAAGGCATGTCCACGTAGGGCTTAACAAGAGCTTGTTCGCATTTGCCAAAGAGTTACATACGGGACAAAAAGTAAATAAGTATTTTCTTTTTTAATTAGAAACAATTAGTTACTCGTTACTTTACCTAACTATACGTATGAGCATAAAAGTTACGATGCTCAACAAAGCAATATTGAAAATGAAACTTCATCGATCCTATATTTTTTTTATTCAGAATCATTCGTTAAACTTATGATTTTATATGACGTGATTAGAAGTAAATATATGTAAGATTCGTACTAATGTGTGATATAACAGTAAAGTATGTAATTCAGTAAAAAGTTGCCACCTACGAGTATATACTACCTAATAAGTATATATCTATACTCCTGTATAGGTTATATACTTACTTTTTTATAAAGATATTGTTCACGTAGTTATAAATCAGTCAGTGGTTCAGGAAAATGTTCTTATTGTTACTAGAATTTCATGAATTTAATGAATTATGATCAAAAGCTTTAACAATCATCTATTAAATAACAATTTAACGTATAATTAATTAGGAACTTATGGAAAGTCTTTTTGCTTGAGTTGAGTTCCTTATCCTTGAACCCTAACAACAATCAGGGAAAACCCCTTCTTCCTTACTGACGCTTATAATGAACGATAATTTTCTACAGTTATAAATACCAATATTAACAATACAAAAATATAAATGTAAAAAAAATCGTATCAAATAAATGAGTATTGTGTTGTGATTTATAAAAAATGGTGCAGGTGTTTCCGTTATAAATTTAAAATATCAAATAAACTACAAAACAAAATATTAAACTTTCAATGTGCTCCCAACCGATTAAATGTTTTAATACTCAGTATCAATTACCACTGTATTGGAAACAACACACCTGGATGACCTGGATTTACCCAATTAGGTCAATGTTATAAAATAAGGAACATCGTGTTCTAAATTTGAACATACGAAGGTCACGATGAGTAATAACTTTTCTATTGTAAATAGAAAAAAATATTGCTCTTTTTTGTCTATGAAACATAGTTAAACAATGTTGTTGATTTGTAATCTTTGCATGGCAATTGTTGCATTATAATCTTTGAGTTATAATAGATAAAGATATAGGTAATTAAAAAAAAGAATGATGAAACTCATATACTTATTTGTCTTTGTCTAATCACACTAAAAATAGGGACAGATAATAAGTCTCTTTTGCTTTCTTTTTATTGTCAATGGCTGACTCCCGTCATAGATTAATTATACTAAAGTAGGGACGCCAGCCATATTAAAATTTTTATTTTTTCTACATTACAATATATAACAAGCGATTGTTACCAGCTTATACTAATGACCATAATGGCATAACGGGTGGTTGGTAGTGTTATCGTGGCAATAGGGTCAGCGGTACATTTACTAATCTGCCTACCACGTTCGGAGATTATAAGTAAACCTCTTAAGAATAATAATAAGACACATTATCAAATGGCCACCATTCAGTACTATTTCTTCTGAAGTGTACAACTTGTCGGATAAATGTACATGTAAAAAAAACTTAAATAATCTTAATGTTGCTGCGTGCTAAAATTATTTACTTAAAACATTAATCATCATTTCATTTTATTAATTGGCAATCACCGTATTATTTTATTGGTAGTAATTTTTAAAACAATTGTAAATTAATTTCTACTATTGATTAAAAAGACTTCAAAAATCTCTTTTAATATACTTTCAGCTGCATAAAATTGGTTCAAATAGAATTTGTACGTTTCGCTACAAAAAACGTTACTGAGGATCATCATCGCCCTGCCCTTATCCCACTCTAAGTAAGGTCGGCACAACATGTTATAAACATATTGTCACATGATGGTATGATACGTATTTTACGACCGGCCGCCTGCCTTACATCAACTTACCTTAGTCACCTTTTACGACACCTGGGTATGAATTAAAGTTGGTAACATCCTATTTAGCCGGATATCACACGGCGTAAAAAAACTTAACTGAGGATGTCGATACAAAAAGAAATATGTTACTACCAAGGATCTTGTAAGTACCGAGAAAACTCAAGATTTCATTTTACAAGAAGCAAATAATAAACAGTTGTTTGCTCTTATATGGACATAAGCAACAAAAATTAAATAATAAATATAGGTTGACTTGACATTGACCATATATAGCGATATAAAGACGCTTAAATGGTTACAATGTTTAAACCATATCAGTTTACTAGTAATTTTCCCACAGCTAGTAATTACGATACGATTTTATCAATTTCTGAAATAATTTCCAGTATCCCCAAAAATACCTCCATACCAATTTATTAACGATCTTTAGATCTTTATCGGAAATCCAATTAATTCTTCACTTATCAAAAACAAATGAACAAAAAATATCAAAGAACCATCCCCATGTTTCGTTAATATTTTTTGCCATAAGTCAATGAACTGATTAAGTTTTGCGATTGTGATCCGTTCAGTTGTCAAAAGTTAAAGACGGGATTAAGACTCAGCAAAAAATTTGATTGTATTACGAAGTTAAATGAAAGCATCGTTACTTGGATTTTAATATTTATGTATAAAGTCTCTATATAAGTAGCAGTATAAAATATTCTTGTATATGTATTCCGCTTTCAAGACAGTAAAAATTAAAAACTGCTAATTTAGGACTCCCATAATTCAAGCATCTATGACTTACTACTACTATATGACTCAGGTAACGCCCGGAAATTATTCAGTGTTCCTTTATGACCACAATATCTTATAGACTTTATTTTATGCGATTGCTTAACATCTCAAATATATGATAAAGATAGACCATTTGTGTACGCTGTGTGGTATGCGACTGAATAGAATAGTACCACCCTCATTTTCTTACCGAGGTGTCGTAAAAGGCGACTAAGGTAAGTCGACCCGCCGTGTGATATCCGGCTGAGTAGAATAGACCAACCTCATTTCTTACCGAGGTGTCGTAAAAGGCGACTAAGGTAAGTTGATCCACCGTGTGGTATCCGGTTGAGTAATATAGACCACCCTCTTTCTTACCGAGGAGCCGAAAAATACGACTAAGGTAAGTTGACGTCAGGCAGGCGGCCGGTCGTAAAATACGTAGCCAACTCATATGACAACATGTTTGTAAAATGTTGTGGCGAGCCCACTTAGAGTGGGATAAGGACAGGAGTATGATGTATGATAGTTACACTATTATTCACTAATTATTAACCCTCAAAATATACGTTGGCTTCTTCTTAATCTCTCCTCTCATTAACTTGCTGATAGAGACATAACTAACGTATTGATCGATCCTATTATTAGAATGTTTGCTGTTTTTTTCTAAATTTAAATGATAAATACGAAACTATATTCACATCGCTAGTTTATGTTCATAATAATTACACAGTAACATATATCACTGAGACTACAAGGTAAACATATGTGATTAATGGTAATCGAAATCCAACGAGCCCACGTTCAGTTAATTATAACTCAAAATTTAAAAGTGCAGTCGCAAATTAGTCAGAAGGGTAATGGAGTGGAACGATTCGGGTCTTCGTTACGCGGCTACTGTGGACCTGTGGACTTTCACCGTCGGAATCGTGTTCAGAGGTCAAGTTTATAATATGACTTCCGATCACCTTCCCATCGTTCCGCATGTAGAACGCATCAGGCCTCAAAATAAAACCATTTGTCATATTGACAGCTCCTTCCAATTTACTCGTACATTCAACAATGTTTTCTTAAACATGATTGACATATTTATTTAAGGACGTGTTTAGAAATTGTTATGCTTTAGGATTTATTTTGAACTAAAAAATTGTATTAGAAATTTTTAATGTTAAATGAAGAATGTACTATTTGTTTTCATACCTGATAAAAGCAGGATTCGTAAAAAAACTACAATACACAACAAAACTTCAACAACACAAACACTACACTACACAAGCACTCCATATATTCACTACCACAAGACGGTAGCATTTAGTCTTTTATAAAAACAAAGAGAACAACTGTGAGGAGTCTGTTTATGTTACAGCAATATCAAATAAATAAACAATTTACGCCTACTTATACACTGTATATACTAATACAATGTCATCATCATTCTCCTGCCCTTATAAGTTCTAAGTGAGGTCGACGTTACATATTATAAACATGTTGTAACGTGATTTGGCTACATGTTTTTTTGACCGGCCGCTTGTTTGTCGTCAACTTATCTTAGTCGCCTTTTGCTACACCTCGGTAAAAAATGAGCGTGGTCTATTCTACTCAGCCGGATACTACACGGCGGATCACTTACCTTAGTCGCCTTTTAGGACACCTCGATAAGAATGAGGGTGGTCTATTCTACTCCACTAATACAATATATTAATGCATAAAATTGAAAAATATCGTATTTCACACACATTTTGTTTTGTTTTGTTTTACTTATTTTAAATTTATAGTATATAATTTTTTAATATTAATATCTTATTTTCTTTTAATAATTTTGACTGTGAGGATCCTCGCAAATGTAGCATATATGTATAGGTATAGAAATAAATAAATAAAATAAAAATAAATAAATAAAATAAACTTTTGTATGAGTGATATTAATAGAACGAGAGAACATCAAAGTATGTGTTCGCGACTTTAGTTATTTAGTATTTAGTTTAGTATTTGCTCACAATTATTTGCAATTAAAAATTATTTATAGTACTATAAGATAGAATAAGTAATAGAAATGTAAAAAAGGTTTTAAAAATAAAGACGAAATGTCCCCCCGCACCGGCTGACTATAGCTCGTTCGAGAGTCGGACGCGCAAACTCATAGAGTGCCGGCCGCCATTAGCGCATAAAAACAATGGCGGTCGGCACACAAATTGTCACTCGAAACGCGACGCTCAAGAAGCAACAAGTGTCCACTCTCAACAGTCAGCCGGGGCAAGTTTTATTTTCGCAGTTAATAGAAGAGTTTTATTTATTGAAACCAGCGCATCAACAATAGTCTGTGGGTCGTCGAAGGGGCCCACATTTTCTGGTCCTTCGGTAGCCGAATGAAGATTAGAAGAGTATTCGAAGTACCATTTTCTGGTCCTTCAGAAGCCGTATACAAGAATCAAGATTAGAAGATTATTGCGAAGTACCATTTTCGGGTTCTTCAGCATATTGAAGAAAAATAAAAAAGGTCTTTTTCGAGACCACAATAGAAAGGTCTTTTTCAAGACCACAATAGAAAGGTCTTTTTCGAGACCACATTCAAAGGTCTTTTTCGAGACCACAATAGAAAGGTCTTTTTCAAGACCACAATAGAAAGGTCTTTTTCGAGACCACATTCAAAGGTCTTTTTCGAGACCACATCCAAAGGTCTTTTCGAGACCACACATCCAAAGGTCCTTTTCGAGGCCATATATAAAGAGTCTTTTTCGAGACTATCCCAGTTAAAATGCCAGCAACAAGAAGTCAGAAGCAGAGCGAAACGACGACAGAGTCTTCAACGGGGGCTACTAGCACGGAATCGTCATCGGCGGAAACAGCGTGCGGGACCGTCACAACCCGGACTACGTCCACAGAAGAGGCGTCAGCTTCGGGAACGGCCGCACGAGAAGAATCCGTCGACGCTACACAAGCATCCGAGAAGAAGACGTCGCGTCCGCATAGTTCATCTGGCAAGCATCGAAGAAAAGAACTCGCAAAGGCCCGAGAAGAATTGTTAAGAAAACAAGTAGAACTTGCTGCCGCACGTGTATTAGCGTTGGAGGAAGAAACCGACAACGAAGACGAGAGTGACAACGAGGACGATACCATCAAAGAACAGATGACGTCACAATGGTTATCGAAGAGTGCGCTAGCTCTAACCATGGAGCCGCACAACAAAACCAGGATAGAAAACGGAAGCGTTCCTGTTCAAAGAGAGAACGAGACGCAAGACTGGCGTGCGACAGAGACGGCGCGAACAGAGCCCCGTCCTCAGGAACTCCACACGGGCCCGAAGCGGCACGATGAGTTTATAGAGCCTCACGTCGGTATAGATCCGTCAACAAGACGTCAAGATAGCTTCGATTATAGAGAACTAGCGGCTGCTATCACGCACGCAGCACGCGCGGTTCAACCGGTCGCATATAGAAGTCACGAGCTACCGAGCTTCAACGGCGCATCGTGCGACTGGCTTCCATTCAAGACTGCGTTCGAGGAGTCAGCATTACTACTCAGCGAACAAGAAAATTTAGCAAGACTAAGAAGAAGTCTTCGAGGGGCCGCAAAAGAGGCGGCTCAGTGCCTGTTCATTGGCAACACGACATCGTCGGAGGTTATGAAGTTACTAGCATCAAGATTCGGTCGACCGGACGCCCTCGTTATGGCGGAATTGAACAAACTTCGAGCGCTACCCCGGCTGACCGAGAACCCCCGCGATATCTGTATATTCGCATCGAGGATCATCAACGTTACAGCAACAGTGAGAGCCCTCAACAAACCTCACTACTTATACAATGCAGAGATCGTCAGAGGTGTCGTCGAAAAGATACCGTCTGCATTGCGATATCGTTACTACGACTTCGCGGCTGAACAAGAAGAAGATCAGCCGGACCTCATCACCTTATCGAGCTTCTTCGAGAAGACGGCGGAGCGATGCGGGAGTTTCGCGCCGGTGGAGCAGATACCGTCGGAAGACCGGCGGGAGCCAGCCGGCAAGAAGATAGCGCGAAGCTTCCACACTCTGGAAAAGAAACCCGCTGATCCAGTTCAAGAAGAAGTACAGCGTTGTCTCATCTGTGAAAAGGACAACCACCAATCGTTCGAGTGTCGGAACTTCAAGAGTGCAGAAGTATCGAAGAGGTGGGACTTGGCGAAGCAGCATCACCTGTGCTTCCGCTGCCTGAAGATACGCAAGTTTCGCCACACCTGCAAGACAAAGAAGTGCGACATCAACGGGTGTGAAAACACACACCACCCGTTGCTACATAGAGAGCTTCCAGAGAAAACAAGCAGCATAGAATCTACAGACATCGTGACGTCAACAAAAGAGAAAGTTACGACCGCGCTCCTGAAGATATTACCCATTCAAGTATCGGGACCAAGAGGCACCTGCGACACCTACGCGCTGCTCGACGACGGCTCTACGTGCACCCTCATCGAGACGGCGGTAGCAGAGAAGATCGGCGCCACGGGGCCTCCTGAACCGTTCTATATAGAAGGAGTGGCGGGCACGAAGATCGACGCGACCGAAGCTCGACGCGTACGCTTCAACATACGCGGACGCGACAGCAAGGAATACGACATCTCGGCGCGTACGATGCAAGATCTACACCTGTCTCCGCAGTCAGTATCGAACCAACTGACTCGTTCGTGCGCTCATCTGAAAGAAATAGAAGAAAAGATAGTTTACGAAAATGGGAAACCGACGGTGCTGCTGGGTCAAGACAACTGGCGGTTCCTGATTACCCATGAAGTTCGTCGTGAAAACAGAACAGAACCTGTAGCCTCGCTAACTAACCTCGGCTGGGTACTACATGGTACTGGGCGCATCAATAGAAATAGATCCACGCAACACATCAATCACCTGGTCATCTCCGAGGATGAGGAAATATCGATGGAAGCAATGATGAAAGAACACTTCGCACTCGAATCTCTAGGGGTCGAAGCAAGAAGATCGTTCAACGCTGAAGAGCAACGCGCGATAGACACGTTGAACGAAAAGACGCGTCGACTACCGGCGGGAGGCTTCGAAACGGGTCTGCTGTGGAAGAGAGACGACTTCACACCACCAGCAAACTACAGTGCCGCTCTACCTCGACTCGAGCTTATAGAAAAGAAGCTCGACCGCAACGAAGACCTCAAGAGAAAATACAAGTTACAGATGCAATTGTTCATAGAGAAAGGATACGCGGAACTCGCACCAGCGTCAAGATCTGCGAAGACCTGGTACCTGCCACACTTTGCAGTAGTCAATCCGCAGAAGCCCGAGAAGCTCCGCATCGTCCACGACGCAGCCGCCAGAACCAAGGGTGTCAGCCTGAACGACATGTTGCTAGCAGGGCCTGATCTACTCCAGTCGTTACCCGGGGTACTCATGCGCTTCCGTCAGCACCCTGTAGCGGTCATCGGTGACATTCAAGACATGTTTATGAGAATCACAATCATAGAAGAAGATCGCGACATGCAACGTTTCCTGTGGCGAGAAGATAGCAGCCTACCACCAACGGAGTACAGGATGAAGAGCGTAATCTTCGGCGCAACATCGTCACCAAGCACGGCGATATTTGTGAAGAATAGAAACGCTGAAGATTACCGCGAGACACATCCGGAAGCGGTAGACGCCATCACGAAAAATCACTATGTCGACGATTACCTAGCCAGCTTCAAGACAGAGGAAGAAGCCATCAGAGTCTCATCACAAGTCGCTGAGATTCATCGTCAGGGCAACTTCGACTTGAAGAAGTGGAACTCGAATTCGATCAAAGTACGCTCCGCGTTATCACCGCAGCACGCCGAAGAGACACTGCACCTCAACTCGGACAAGATATTGGGGATGGTGTGGAACACGGAGCCTGATACGCTGTCGTTCAACATGAAGCTCTGCAAACTTCCAGCAGACATAGTAAAGAACGAGCGAACGCCTACGAAGAGAGAGGCATTGAAGATCATAATGTCAATTTACGATCCGCTGGGCATCGCTACTCCGGTCACCATACAAGCGAAGAAAATCCTGCAAGACGTCTGGCGCTCCGGCATAGGGTGGGACTCTCAACTCCATCAAAGCGAAGCCAAAGCCTGGATGAAATGGATGAAACAGACTCGGCAACTTCAAGAGCTCTCGGTGCCTCGATGCTACCCTCACATAGCGAGAGCTCGAAATATAGAGATTCACACGTTCGTCGACGCGAGTGCGACGGCCTACGCAGCAGTGTCATATTGGAGAGTCATCGACGAGAACGGGAACGTACATGTCGCGCTCATAGCAGGAAAGGGGAGAGTGGCTCCGCTGAAAACGATCTCGATACCGAGACTCGAGCTTCAAGCAGCGGTGCTCGGCTGCCGCCTCACCAACACCATAATTGAAGAGCATGACGTGAAACCGTCACGTCGATATTATTGGTCGGACTCCAGGACGGTTCTGATATGGCTGCGCAACGGTCCTCGAACATACAAACCTTTCGTCGCTCATCGAATAGCAGAAATCGCCGAAAACACTAAGACAGCCGAATGGCGATGGGTACCAACGAAACTGAACGTCGCTGACGATGCAACCAGAGAAACTCCTCACGACTTCACTTCTGGACATCGATGGTATCGCGGACCCGACTTTCTCTACAAGAGAGAAGAACAGTGGCCGCGAGAAGAAGAAAGCTCGGAAAATGAATCCACAGGTGAAGAGAGAGTTCACGTCGTGACTAGTACCACAAGCCTGCTAGAAGCACTCCCGAAGATAGACAGATTCTCCAGCTGGATACGCGTCACACGGGTTACAGCGCGAGTGCTGCTTTTCATCGATCTACTTCGAAAAAGGCAGCCATGTATGATAACTCGCAAGAGAAATGCAAAGAAAATAGAAAAAGACCCCGCATGGACAACAGAGACGCAATCCCAATTGGCGAGCAAGGCGAGTGCGCCAAGAGTCGCGCCCGACAGCTCTATACAGTTCAGAGCCTTCGAAAACACAGACACTTCGGGACGCCGGGTTTGGAGAACAGGCCAACGACTAGCGGACCTGCAACACCGGCGGGAGCCTTACGCGGAAGGTGCCATCGAGAAGAGTGATCTAGCGATCGCAGATAGAACCTTGCATCGCAACAGGTGGCCACGCGGAGTCGTCACAGCAACATATCCCGGTCCAGACGGTGAGGTTCGAGCAGTCGACGTTAGAACTACCAAGGGAATCCTGCGCCGGCCAACAAAGAAGTTAATCATCCTACCCGTCGAGCTGGAAAATCGCGAACACTAGACACAGGGACAGCTTCGGGAGCTGCGGCGGGAGAGATGTTCGCGACTTTAGTTATTTAGTATTTAGTTTAGTATTTGCTCACAATTATTTGCAATTAAAAATTATTTATAGTACTATAAGATAGAATAAGTAATAGAAATGTAAAAAAGGTTTTAAAAATAAAGACGAAATGTCCCCCCGCACCGGCTGACTATAGCTCGTTCGAGAGTCGGACGCGCAAACTCATAGAGTGCCGGCCGCCATTAGCGCATAAAAACAATGGCGGTCGGCACACAAATTGTCACTCGAAACGCGACGCTCAAGAAGCAACAAGTGTCCACTCTCAACAGTCAGCCGGGGCAAGTTTTATTTTCGCAGTTAATAGAAGAGTTTTATTTATTGAAACCAGCGCATCAACAATAGTCTGTGGGTCGTCGAAGGGGCCCACAGTATGTTTAGGCTTTACAGAGGTTGATACGTACCTTGGCATTTGAAAATTTAATATGCGCACTCGATATTATTGTTAGCAATAAATATTTATACTTGCCAAACACGGTGTAGTTTTTGTTTTTTTTTTTTTTTTTTTTTTTTTTTCGAATATGACTAATGCTGTTAGCCCTAATGGCTTTGACAGCGTCACCGATAAGACGGGCGAGCGCTGAAGCATCGCCGAGGAGAAATGGGTGATACATGCGGGTGCATTACAAGCACCCGCGCTACAGGGGGCGTCGCCTTAAGGGTGTCTCCTGCGAGACCGAACCTCGGCTTAAGGCTGCGCGTTTTGGAGGGCTGCATCTAATAAATGACTTGGAAGAAGTCTGCGTCACGGCGGCCGCGGCAGAGGGCTGCGGCCGCTTGACACAAGCAAGCGGGGACCTCGTCTTCGCCGGCGAAGACGCTGTTTGTGTAGATGTAATGTGTGTATCTTGTTGGATGCCGTGATAGCATCGTCGGGGTCGTTAAGGACGCTCTTCGGGCGCCTGTGAATCTTATTGGGGTGCCTGAACACCTTATAGTTGGACGCGGCCACTATAAGGGGGTTTGGGTGGATGGACGCTTTCTCGAAGTAAGTCGTCGAGAATCGTCTGAAAAGATCGGCTATCGTGGGTAGGTCGAGATCTCTATGGAGGTTCACGTTGCGCACGAACCACGGACAGCCAGTGGCTGTACGCATGAATCGATTTTGAAGTGTCTGCAACGGACACAGTCGTGATTTCGGGACGTGCGCGAACGTGACGCTCGCATACGTCATGATGGGTCTGATGCAAGTTTTGTAAAGTGTCACTTTGTTGCGAAGTGACAGTTTACTTGCCTTGCACAGTATCGGATTGAGGCGTCCCATGGCGAACGCTGCCCGGTTACGGACAACGCGGATGTGTCGGATAAAGGATAGGGTAGGTTCGAGGATGACACCTAAGTATTTGACTTCCTTTTGCCAATCTATGTATTGGTTGTAAATAGAGACTCTAGGAGGCGTCCGGATGAAGTCCATGGCTCTCCTAGATCTCGAAAAGAACATTGCTGCGCTTTTATCGGGATTTATTTCGATTCTCCACCGGCGGAACCAGCTTCCGAGCTGGTTGGTTGCTCTTTGGAGCCTATCATTAATAGTTATGGGATCTCTACAAGTGGTATAGATTGCGGTATCGTCCGCGAACATGGCTAAGTGGGTGACTGCACTAGTTTTAGTGGAGAATCGTGGGATGTCACTCGTATAGAGCAAGTAGAGGAACGGTGCGAGTACCGAACCTTGGGGGACTCCGGCGCGTAAGGTACGTCTTGAGGAGAGCGCACCATCAATACGATATCTAAATGAGCGATTTGTAAGATAATCGCGAATGATAAGAACGAGTCTATCGGGGATTCCTAGGTTTGCGAGTTTGTATATTAAACCCGCATGCCATACCTTATCGAAGGCTTTGGCGACATCGAAGAAGACAGTACCGGTGTACCGTTTTTTGGCGAAGCCATTTAGGATGGCTTCGGTAAGTCGGTGTACTTGTTGTACCGCGGTGTGTTTGGCGCGGAAGCCGAATTGCTCATCCGGTATGAGCTTCATCGACTCCATGAACGTTTTGAGTCTAGCGAGGATTACTCGCTCGTAGACTTTCCCTAAGCTGTTGAGCAGACTGATGGGTCGATAGCTGCTCGGGAGATTACTGGGTTTTCCCGGTTTACGAATACCTATTACTATTGCTTCCTTCCATTCGTCGGGGAAGGAGCAACCTAACAGGAGGGCATTGAAAATCAATACTAATAGGTTTATGAGTTGGTCGGGGAGGCACTTGAGTGCTTTGTTGGATATGGAGTCGGGGCCTGGGGACTTGCGGGTCTTCAGGTTTTGGATAATGGAACGGACTTCCTCTCCGGTAGTGGGAGTGAGCGGCTCGCTTTCGGGAGCCTTCGCGGATATCCTAGCCGCCGCCATTTCCACTTCCGAGTGGAATTCGGCGTGTTCGGGATGACTGGGGTTATTTGAACATTGTCCCTCAAGACTGTCAGCCAAACATTCGGCCTTATCGATGTCGTCAAAAGCGACCGGACGGTTTGAACGTATTAATGGAGGTGTAGCTGCACACTGATCTCCTCTCAGGGATTTCGCCAGTTTCCAGAAAGCCAGGTGACTCGGCGAGATCTCTGAGAGTTTGTTGTCCCAGGCGGACTGACGGTTGAGGCTGAGTTTTTCTCTAACCTCTCTTTGAAGTCGCCGGAGTGTTCTCCGGTTATCGTCTGTCGGGTATGCGTCATGGGCCCTAGTGGCGGCACGTTTACGTCTAAGTAAGTCGCGCAGGTCGTCCGGTAGTCTCCCACGACCGCGGTCGTCGGGGACTTCCTTGGAGCAGCGCTCGAGTGAGTCTGTTATATGTTTCGTAAGGTGGGTAACAGCGAACTTGGCACTATCCACGGAGTCTATCTTGTCAGGAATTTGATCTAGGTGGTCTGAGTTTAGGGACTGGAGTTTCCCGCCTAATTTACTCCAGTCGATTATCGTTTTCGTGGGAGGGGTCGTGGAGGTAGATTGCCCTAACTGAATTAGAACCGGACGGTGGTCCGAGTCTAATTCATGCAGGACTTCTATAGAATGTAACTGGAGAGCTACATTTTTGAAAATGTATATATCTAACACATCTGCTCTGTTTGGATCCCCGTTAGGCGGGTATCTGGTGGGCTCGTTAGGGGCTATCACCTCAAAAGCGAGGTTTGGAAGGCCGTTGAGGCCTTGGAGTATTGTGCCGTTCCGGTTGGTTCGGCGAGAGTTCCATTGGCCATGTTTGGAGTTGAAGTCTCCGGCCAGTATTATAGAGTCGCCTAGTGCGAGAAGGGTGCGGACGTCTCTTTCGAGTACCCGTTTGGTCGGACTGAGGTATACTGATGCTAGTATGATCGACTGATGGCCGGTCATACCCACCTGACAGACTGAAGCCTCCATGTTAGTGAGCTTTGGGGAATCAAGGGGGGAGCATAGGAGGGCTCTTTTGTAGTAAATGAGCGTGCCGCCTTTTTTGGATGACAGACGGTCATTTCTAATCAAACTGTAATTCGCAATATTGGGATTGCGAAATTGGGGTTTTAAGAAGGATTCTTGTATTAGAAGAATATCTATATCGTGTGGTAGTTTTTGTAAGTGTTACGTGTAGTTGTAGTGTTACGGCGAAGCATTCTACAGCCTGCCGTTTATGGCATGTCTGCGCACGTCCCGCACTTGTCGCATAACCAGTACGACATAAATGTATCCGTCTACTCACCACATTAAAATGCAATTTTCTATATAAACTTGACAAGTCGATATGTTACTCGGCCTTATCTAATGTGTAAATTACGCGCGTAGGATTAGAAATGACGTAAGCGTCAAGTCAATGAACTTCAATTCGCCGGTCGTTATAAGCTAATAAGGCTTCAGACAATGTAAATTGATATTCTGTACATAAAGCTCGATTCCAATGAACTTACTTTCGGTTAAACAAATATCATTGGTAAAAGATGCAGGGGTAATTAACTTTTTAATATTTTAATTTCTTGAGAACTGATTTATTTATAGAAACATAAAAATTAGGTTTCGTTTTATATTGATAGTGATATTGCAAAAGTAACAATAAATTACTATTCTATAATCCGGGATTAAGTAAATATAAAATATATATAATGCTAAATGTAAGTGGACAATCGGTTATCATACCTGATACATGCAGGATTCGTAAAAACACATGCACAAACCTCCACGACCGACACTAATACACAAGCACTACACACGTTCACTATCACAAACTAATCAATCGTTTCGCCCACAGCCGAAGCATCATCAGGAGATAGACTCCATGACAAAATCGCAAAGTACTAAACGATTTATGCTCTGCATTTTATATATTTTCTTTTTATTTTATTGCGGATAATAGCGAAATAATTGTATTATTACTTTGTATAATGGATCTCCGTAAGTAACGCCTAATTGTATAAACTATTTATAGACACGCAATTTTATTCAGTATTATTTCTAGTTTATTTTTAACAACAAAAATTCTTGGACCCGTCTCTGAACCAGAATGTCATTCTACAAAATAATTAACAACAAACAACTTTGGAATACAAAAAATAAGCGCTAAGTGGCTATTCTGCGTTTTACGAATGCAGTATTGGGACAATAACCGCAATGGTATGCAATACAAACCGACAGGCTGTGCGAGTTTAACAGAGCCTATTAAACCTTACCATCTTTGATCTAACTGGCTCTAAATATCGATCTAAGAGCCGCTGGTAGTGTTCCATACCGGATAGCGTTAGCCAACACACACTTCTGCAGTCGTAAGCGTTTACTGTGGAGGATTTATGGTAAATTCATAGTAACGTTCATAAAATTCATAGTACTTGATGAATATTCAAATACTGATCGATTATGAGATGGCTTAGTAAAGTAGTTAAGACCATAAACACGATGTGTCTATTATGCGGGTTTTCCAAAGAATTTATTCCAAGTACTTATGATTTTACTTTTTACTATGTAACAGCTATGCACTGCACGGGTGTCGTCTGTACCTTTTTTCCTTTTTCTGATATCCCAAATTTTGCCTAAAAGGCGTTTTATCTATTCGGTGCTAATACCAAGCCAATATGTGGAACACCCTTCCGAATCTAGCCCTGTATTAATTACAATACATATAACTTTAAGGCAAGTCCAAAGAAACATATATCATCAGACCAACACCATCAGCTCTCTCCAATATGACTGCACTGGAGCCTGGTCTATCAATTATAAGAAAAGCTTTTTTGAAAAATCGATATCTTTTTATATAGCACTTTTTATATGGCTGGAATATGTAGGATTTCATGCCAAGGTCTCTCAGTAACTACTCTCTTCGTTATGTTTAACAGTTTTGTGTTTATTATAATATATGTGTAACATAAATGATATAAATGCGAGAATCTCCTCGACCTTACCCAAGATATAAAGGACAAAATGTAATTAGTAAAAATTATATTTTGAAAAGACCTAGCCGAGTATCTAGCTGGCTCTTCTCGTTAGAGCCAATTTTCCAAGCAGTAGATTTTTTTTTTCGAATTTGACTATTGCTGATAGCCCTAATGGCTTTGACAGCGTCACCGATAAGACGGGCGAGCACAGAAGCATCGCCGGGGAGAAATGAATGGTACAAGCGAGTGCATTATTCGCACCCGCCCTACAGGGGGCGTCGCCTTAAAGGTGTCTCCTGCGAGACCGAACCTCGGCTTAAGGCGGCGCGTTTTTGGAGTGCTGCATCTAATAAGCAGTAGAGTTGATTCAAAAGTTTTTATAAGTAAGAATATTTTGTATTTCAATTAGTTTTACGTAGCATGCGTACTCTTTCAAACAAGGAACTAAAGTAAAGCCAATTTATCTATTTTTTTATGACCTACTTAATTATCCAATGGATAAACAAACTATTACCATATAAACATACCACCCAGTTCTCAGAGTTACTGGAAATATAAAAATTAAGCTCGGTTGGATTATAAGAAACGGTAGCAAGTTATGATGACGGTGTGCAAGTAGTCTAGCGTTTTGTTTATATTTCGAGAATTACTGTTATTAAGGCCAGGATACGCTGTCCAGCGAAGCGGATAACGATTAATATGTCAGTGAGCTTTGTTTCATTTGTAGACCACAAATCTGTAGACTTCTTTAATTATTTTTACTAATAAAGAAACTTATTAGTAGCTTACAATTAAAAGATTTAATCGAAATGGTCATGTTTCACAGGAAAGGCCTCGTGACAAATATTTATTTACATCTACAAAACCAATCTTTTCAAAATAAACTAATAGTAAAAAAGGTTGACTAATCTATTTCTAGTGTAATATTGTTGTAAGTGTAATAAAATTGAAACCTTATTATTTAAAGTAAAGTAGGCTTTATATATTGAAAGTAAGAAACGAAAACTAAATAAAGTCGAGTTAAATTATATGACGTTGATCAACTTATGTGCTGAAATTCTGTATTGTGTTATTATTATAAGAAATAGAAACCAACGCTACTACGCATACTGTCTTTATTATTACTTAATATACACATACACTTTGAAAAGTTTATATTGTTGATGGTTGACGTAATATTTAGAATTAAAAAATATGTACTTGCCCTTTAACAATTAATAAGTTCGTATTTGGCTCTCAACATGAATTGCTAACTATGATTCCAACAATCGCTTCTTAGGAATGACCACGCATTACTTTCATTTATTCGTGCCGATGTTCCGGGAAGCTGCCTGAACGCTCACCTGCTGCGACAGAAACATGATAAATAAGACATAGGAGTAATTACTTCCTAGTACACGATCCTATGAATAGCTCTGCAAAACTATATTACACAATAACCATCAAGCCCGACATAATTTTTTCCATAACAACATAACTTATTATAAAACTGTCCGTTTATATTGCAATCGCCGGCATTGGGTTATTTATTGTACACTGGCCTAGTCTAGAAATAAATGTCTCGATTTCGCCTCAGGCACTACCAATAGTGAGTCATACCGGCGTTTATTATAATGAAGTTTCGCGCCTTCCATACAAATTGATGTTTAACTTAACGACGGATACTGACAATGATTGTCAAGATTTTATCGATATATTCCAGGCCATTTAAATCTCGTTGATATTTTCTCCACAAGGAGAGATAAATTATCATTATAATAAGTTTAAAAATACGAAATAACCTTTGTTAACTTTTAAGCAAATCTAGTATCAAATACGGTTTTCGAATTACTGATATAAAGGCTGTTTACTTTAAACTTGTGACGCATTAAACAAAAGGAAAAAAATATAATTTTATTGGATCTAAATTCAAAAACTACCTACCAAATAAATTTAAAAATGACTGACCAAAATCAGATTAAAATTACATTTCCTAAATTGACAAATACGTGTTATGCAAACATTGTTTTATCGTATCAAAAATAATAAAAAAAATTAATTTAAATAATCAAAAAATAATATCATAAAATATCGTATTCGAAAACTAAAAAAATATTATTTATAAATTCCGAAAATTAACGATTTTTCGGAATTATTTTTTACAAAAGCAGATAATTCTCATCTTAATCAATCTGAAGTAAAATTTCAATCAATTTCTTCAATCTTCATAACTTCTGAACTAAAAAAAATTTACAAATAAAATAAAAGTACAGAAGGAAACAGATGGAATAGGAATTTTAAAAATGGTTTATAATAATAGCTTTGTTTGAGAGCGATGTTGGCCTTCTGAAAGCAAATGGCTGCCAGTTGTATACACGTATGATTTATGAGTACAAATCATAACAGATTTGAATGATGAAAATTAACGCGTTCTGATTCAGTTCGCACGTCTGCCAAATTGGTTGTAATTGACACAACATGCACTTGGAAGATTTCTTCTTACTCTCTCGCCGAATGTCCAGGTACAAAAATTTTCTCTTAATAAAAATGTATGTATTCATATATACGAATTAAAAATGAAGAATACTGTAAACAATTTCACAAAATATAAACTTACGCAGGAAATAATGTTTTAAAAACAGTGTTTCACAATTATTATGCTTACAAATATTAAAAAAATCATCCATTATAATCTCTTTTAAGATATTGGTCTAAACTTAAAAATTACATATTTCTAAAGGTTTTGGTTTGTTTATAAAGGTATAAGAGCGATGCATAGTTGTACTATAACAATTAAAGCCCAATGGTAATTGGTGCCTAATTCAATAAATTGACCTCCTTATCAGTTTGGTAACCGGTAAAAAGAAGTTGTATTTTAACAGTAATATCAAATCAGTAAACAATATTCAAAAAACCTTCCATCATATAAAAATGAATGTTTGTCTGTATGTTCTTTGTAGACTCCGAAACTGGACCGATTTTAAGAAAATTTTCAGACAATCTTTAAAATAGGCCAGTAGATGATCTGTAAGTTCGTTGTCGATCGGAGCTTTTTTTGGACTGAGAAGGTCTGTTCCGAAGGGAATTCAAAAACAGGATGAGACACAGCAACGCATGGCTAGGCAGCTAGTCTTTAATAAAAAAAACGATCAGTTAAACCTTATAATTAAAGCATGGCACATAGCTAAGTAAATTAAATGATCGATTAAATTAGTTGTTTAGTTAGACATAAATCGAAGACTAAAAAGTCGTTTTGTATTAGGATAGTAATTTCCCTTGTGAGGGCATCACTAACATTCCACTTGTTGCATTATGATAATGTGCCATTTCAATAAAAGCATCTTGGTCGTGCCCGCCGCAACACGTTTCTTCTCTGGCGCCATCAACTTCATTGGAAAACGACATAACTACCAATAAATAATGCAATAAAGTCCACTTTATATTAAGCGATTCAGAATGTAAATTAAAATACGTTACTTAACTTGTGAAGTTTTGACCAAGACAATGCATTTTATCGAAATTGGATCACATTATTTGTAATAAATTACTTTCTTTAACGTATTGATTACTTTTTAATCTGTAGCTTTATGCATGTACTTAGGTAGAATGAATTAAGGCACATAACAGAAAGAGGTTTTTTTTCTAATCATCATCTTCCTGTGAGTAAGATCGACACAACATGTTATAAACATGCTGTGTGTGTGCCTGGCTGACGTCAACTTACCTCTGTCGTAAGTAACGACACCTCGGTAAGAAAGAGGGTGGTCTATTCTACTAAACCAGATACCACACGGTGGGTCAATTTACCTTAGTCGCCCTTTTACGACACCTCGGTAAGAAATGAGGTTAGTCTATTCTACTCAGCCGGATACCACACACCATTCCATCGATCGCCGCCGTAGCGTGCGGATGTCTGGGTCGAGCGCAATCCGGTTGCCGCTCCCCCCGCCTGACTCACGCCCCTGCCGCGTTAGCTTGTGCCCGAGTGAATAAAGACATTGGACTGTTAGTGTCTCGTTCGTTCCCGTGCAAGTGGTTGTGATAGTGATATTGTGATTCGACTAGGTAGTGTGGTGCTTCACGCATAACACTTGCCGTAGGTGGTTCCGTCCGTGCGTAAGTACACTAATTTTTAATTTAGGTACTCACCTCTTTCCCCCGAAGGGAGAGAGACTAAGATCTAGATTTTTTCTTAGGTACACACCTCCCTGCCCTCCGGCAGGGAGGCCACCCCACACTAGCGGGCCAACATGGCCCCTACTTTGCGCCCCACGGGGCAACCGATCCTGGACGCCATTTTCGCGTTCCTCCAGGCGCACCACCCCGCCATTTTGGTGGAACTTACCAAGGCCCTCCCGCCCTCTCAGGGCCAGAGTGGCAGCCCGGCAGCACCTTCTCCCCCCTCTGCGGAAAAGGCCAAACCACGCTCCCGCTCCGTGTCTCCTGACATGGAAGTGGAGGAGCAATCCGATTCGGAATCCGAGACTCCCTCAGAGTCCGGTGAGGACGAAGCATCCGATGCTTCGAAGTCCCCGTCCCCCTCGGCGTCATCCGCCTCAGACGAGGACGACGGCTTCACCGCCGTCCTTTCCAAGAGCCAGAAGCGTAAGCTGAAGGCTCCCAAGACCGTCCCGCCCAAAAGGGCCACTAACGACGCAGGTGCACCTGCCCCGCGTCCCATCCTCAAACCCCAGCCTGCCTCACAGGCCGCCCGCAAACAAGACGTACCCGACTCACAGGACTCGCCTATGACGGAGAGGAAGGAGAAGGTGCCGCCCCTATTTGTTAGGGAAAAAGACGCGTGGAATCGCTTAATCCCGCGCATGGACAGCTCGTCCATTCCTTTCACCTCTGCCCGGTCCACAAGCCAGGGCATAATGGTGCAATGTCCGTCCTCAACGGACCACCGTCGCCTCACGACGCTCCTGGATGCCGAAAAGATCGGCTACCACACATACGCCCTAGAAGACGAGCGCGAACTTCGCGTCGTCATCCGCGGGCTTCCCGTAGAGATAGATTGCGACCTTATTAAGAAGGACCTCCTCAGCCAGGGCCTTCCCGTAAGACAGGTACACCGCATGTACCACCACAGAACCAAAGTTCCATATGAACTTTGTCTCGCGGTCCTCGACCTCAGTCCTGAAGGCAAACGTGTCTTCAACGTCCAAAAAATATGCAGACTGTCGGGTCTGCGTATTGAAACGCCGCGTACGCGTGGGGTAATGGGGCAGTGCCATCGCTGCCAACTTTACGGCCACTCGCAGCGAAACTGCACCGCACGACCAAGGTGCGTTAAGTGCCTGGGCGATCATGGCACTGCCGATTGCCCCAGAGCGGTTCCGTCCGAGGAACCTCCCAGCTGTGTCCTCTGCAGGACCCAAGGGCACCCCGCGAGCTATCGCGGCTGCCCGAAAGTCCCGCTTAGGGCAAAACGAGGGGGCAGAAGGGCCACCCGTAAAAAGGCGGACCGTACCGCCCCCAAACCAGCTGAGAGGTTCGTCCCCGCGCCTCTCCCCACCTCAAACCCCTGGCACAGGAAACCGGCAGCCGAGCCGGCTGTGCCAGTAAAACCGGCTCAGGAGACGGTAGCGAAACCCGCCGCCGCCATCTTGAGCTCCAATACAAGAGCTGCCGCTCCTAAAGCGACAGCCGCCCCTCCAGCAACGAGTTTCATGGACGACATGAAACTCGTTTGCGATATAGTAACCAAAATTGACACTACGGAGCTGTCAATTTTGGCAAACAAGCTGAGGAGTAATCCTCAAAACAGATTAATGGCCTTGCTCGAACACTCTAGTTTGGTGCAGGCCATCTCTAGGCTTTAAGCTTAAACCCTCACTGGGTAGGGCCAAGCCCCACTCCCTCAAGCTCGTCACGTACAACGCAGACGGGCTTATCAGACACATGGACGAAGTCCGCGATTTCGTAGTTGCACACGATATAGATATTCTTCTAATACAAGAATCCTTCTTAAAACCCCAATTTCGCAATCCCAATATTGCGAATTACAGTTTGATTAGAAATGACCGTCTGTCATCCAAAAAAGGCGGCACGCTCATTTACTATAAAAGAGCCCTCTTATGCTCCCCCCTTGATTCCCCAAAGCTCACTAACATGGAGGCTTCAGTCTGTCAGGTGGGTATGACCGGCCATCAGTCGATCATACTAGCATCAGTATACCTCAGTCCGACCAAACGGGTACTCGAAAGAGACGTCCGCACCCTTCTCGCACTAGGCGACTCTGTAATACTGGCCGGAGACTTCAACTCCAAACATGGCCAATGGAACTCTCGCCGAACCAACCGGAACGGCACAATACTCCAAGGCCTCAACGGCCTTCCAAACCTCGTTTTTGAGGTGATAGCCCCTAACGAGCCCACCAGATACCCGCCTAACGGGGATCCAAACAGAGCAGATGTGTTAGATATATACATTTTCAAAAATGTAGCTCTCCAGTTACATTCTATAGAAGTCCTGCATGAATTAGACTCGGACCACCGTCCGGTTCTAATTCAGTTAGGGCAATCTACCTCCACGACCCCTCCCACGAAAACGATAATCGACTGGAGTAAATTAGGCGGGAAACTCCAGTCCCTAAACTCAGACCACCTAGATCAAATTCCTGACAAGATAGACTCCGTGGATAGTGCCAAGTTCGCTGTTACCCACCTTACGAAACATATAACAGACTCACTCGAGCGCTGCTCCAAGGAAGTCCCCGACGACCGCGGTCGTGGGAGACTACCGGACGACCTGCGCGACCTACTTAGACGTAAACGTGCCGCCACTAGGGCCCATGACGCATACCCGACAGACGATAACCGGAGAACACTCCGGCGACTTCAAAGAGAGGTTAGAGAAAAACTCAGCCTCAACCGTCAGTCCGCCTGGGACAACAAACTCTCAGAGATCTCGCCGAGTCACCTGGCTTTCTGGAAACTGGCGAAATCCCTGAGAGGAGACCAGTGTGCAGCTACACCTCCATTAATACGTTCAAACCGTCCGGTCGCTTTTGACGACATCGATAAGGCCGAATGCTTGGCTGACAGTCTTGAGGGACAATGTACTAACAATCCCAGTCATCCCGAACACGCCGAATTCCACTCGGAAGTGGAAATGGCGGCGGCTAGGATATCCGCGAAGGCTCCCGAAAGCGAGCCGCTCACTCCCACCACTGGAGAGGAAGTCCGTTCCATTATCCAAAACCTGAAGACCCGCAAGTCCCCAGGCCCCGACTCCATATCCAACAAAGCACTCAAGTGCCTCCCCGACCAACTCATAAACCTATTAGTATTGATTTTCAATGCCCTCCTGTTAGGTTGCTCCTTCCCCGACGAATGGAAGGAAGCAATAGTAATAGGTATTCGTAAACCGGGAAAACCCAGTAATCTCCCGAGCAGCTATCGACCCATCAGTCTGCTCAACAGCTTAGGGAAAGTCTACGAGCGAGTAATCCTCGCTAGACTCAAAACGTTCATGGAGTCGATGAAGCTCATACCGGATGAGCAATTCGGCTTCCGCGCCAAACACACCGCGGTACAACAAGTACACCGACTTACCGAAGCCATCCTAAATGGTTTCGCCAAAAAACGGTACACCGGTACTGTCTTCTTCGATGTCGCCAAAGCCTTCGATAAGGTATGGCATGCGGGTTTAATATACAAACTCGCAAACCTAGGAATCCCCGATAGACTCATTCTTATCATTCGCGATTATCTTACTAATCGCTCATTTAGATATCGTATTGATGGTGCGCTCTCCTCAAGACGTACCTTACGCGCCGGAGTCCCCCAAGGTTCGGTACTCGCACCGTTCCTCTACTCGCTCTATACGAGTGACATCCCACGATTCTCCACCAAAACTAGTGCAGTCACCCACTTAGCCATGTTCGCGGACGATACCGCAATCTATACCACTTGTAGAGATCCCATAACTATTAATGATAGGCTCCAAAGAGCAACCAACCAGCTCGGAAGCTGGTTCCGCCGGTGGAGAATCGAAATAAATCCCGATAAAAGCGCAGCAATGTTCTTTGCGAGATCTAGGAGAGCCATGGACTTCATCCGGACGCCTCCTAGAGTCTCTATTTACAACAAATACATAGATTGGCAAAAGGAAGTCAAATACTTAGGTGTCATCCTCGAACCAACCCTATCCTTCATCCGACACATCCGCGTTGTCCGTAACCGGGCAGCGTTCGCCATGGGACGCCTCAATCCGATACTGTGCAAGACAAGTAAACTGTCACTTCGCAACAAAGTGACACTTTACAAAACTTGCATCAGACCCATTATGACCTATGCGAGCGTCGCGTTCGCGCACGTTCCGAAATCACGACTGTGTCCGTTGCAGACACTTCAAAATCGATTCATGCGTACAGCCACTGGCTGTCCGTGGTTCGTGCGCAACGTGAACCTCCATAGAGATCTCGACCTACCTACGATAGCCGATCTTTTCAGACGATTCTCGACGACTTACTTCGAGAAAGCGTCCATCCACTCAAACCCCCTTATAGTGGCCGCGTCCAACTATAAGGTGTTTAGGCACCCCAACAAGATTCACAGGCGCCCGAAGAGCGTCCTTAACGACCCCGACGATGCTATCACAGCATCCAACAAGATATACACACTACACGCACACAAACAGCGTCTTCGCCGGCGAAGACGAGGTCCCCGCTTGCTTGTGTCAAGCGGCCGCAGCCCTCTGCCGCGGCCGCCGTGACGCAGACTTCTTCCAAGTCATTTATTAGATGCAGCCCTCCAAAAACGCGCCGCCTTAAGTCGAGGTTCGGTCTCGCAGGAGACACCCTTAAGGCGACGCCCCCTGTAGCGCGGGTGCTTGTAATGCACCCGCATGTATCACCCATTTCTCGGCGATGCTTCAGCGCTCGCCCGTCTTATCGGTGACGCTGTCAAAGCCATTAGGGCTAACAGCATTAGTCATATTCGAAAAAAAAAAAAAAAAAAAACGGATACCACACGGCGGAGTTTTTTTTCTAATATTGCTATTATATTCATGAGATATTAAGTCAAACATTCACTTTTTACAAACACTATATTTTTTATGAAAAGTTACTTGATTTGTACAAAAATTGTTTAGAAATAGCATCACGATCACAAAGCAATATTGAACGATTTTTATACTAATATAATGAACATTTAAGGACCTTTACCTCGGTTTGTTTCTAAACAAAAGATCGGGTAATTAATGGTACCTTCTGGCTATATTAAAATTGCCAGACGCAAATCGCCGTCTGACCGAAAATATCGCAAATTCCTTAAGACTTGAGTAATTTCTGCATCCCGTCTTTAGAACTTTCAAACCAAGTATATATTGTACTATCTCAACGTCCCATCTGATTTATGCTTGTTTTACTCGTTCAACTTTTTAACGGGCTGTAAAAAAATTATGTTTTCCATTTATTTTATAGCGATTTTTGTTAACGACTTATCTTTTATTATTCTATCTATTGCTGGATTATCACAGAGTACCGGCAAACATTCTGTTCGTACTTTTCTAAGATAATATGCAATTGAAAATAAGAAAAGACAATACACTCCGTAAGTAACAGAACTTAATAATCCTATCCTACTAATATTATAAATGCAAAAGTTTGTGAGTATACCTATATGTATGTTTTTACTCTCTCACGGGGAATCCGCTGAACCAATATTTATGAAATTTGGCACAATTATTCCTTATACATCGGAATAACATATAGGCTATATAAATCCTGTTAATTCTACAGGAACAGGATGACATTGAAAACCGCCATCTATTATCAACCTATCACACGACTACAGTCCACACGAACGAAATCGCGTGTAAAAGCTAGTATGTGTATATATATATTTTTTTAAAGGAATTGAATAGTGGATATTTTTTAAATGATAATTTGATGCCTTCGCTCTGTGCCTCAAGAAGCTGCATAAACATTAAATTTATCGACTATTTTGGGACGTCTGATAAAAATTATTGAGTATTATCATATTAATATCTGATTACCCGGTGCAACTCATCTGTTACCAGCTTGGGGAGAGCAGACAATAAACAATGACCGTTGTGGGTAAAAATATATAAACTTCTTTGTATGAAATTATGGCAATCCTTGGGGTCATGTGCAAGATTTCCTCCGAAAAACGTTCTAATCAAATTAAAATATACGCTCCATAATAGGCACATTAAGGAAAATGATATTTATAATAACAACATAATAAACACACACATAAATTAAATATGTACCAATGTGTAGTTGACCAAGCCTTGCTCGGTAATTTTTTACAAAATAATAACAAGAAACAAAAAAAATAGTGTTTTATATTAAATTTAAATGTAAATAATTGTTTTATGTCCAAAAACATGGATAAAACGATTTTTTTAAAATCAAACTTAGCTAGATCGATGTTTCTCCCCCAAATCCCTTACATGCTGAATTTCAGAAAAATCGTTGGAACCGTTTCCGAGATTACGAAAATATATAGGTATATACATACAAGATTAACTCATTTAAATATTAAAGATTTAATGAGAATGCGAAACAAATACCGACCAATACAACTGCAGTTTTGAAATGAACTGTTTAAGAGCATTGCATTTTACCGGCTTCACCTACAATTCCACAACTGCCGTGCCTATTAGGAAAGGGAACGTAATCTCAGTACCGTTTTGCCCACGTATTTTATGTATGGTTGTAATTACCGGCTCGTTCTTTCACGTCCAACCCTGACAAGCAATGAAAAGGGACGCATTTATCACATCCGTGCAGCCTACATTGAAGCTAAGACGAATAAATGCTGCGTAATTTAAAGCATCGTTGAAATCCTGTGGGTGGTACACCATCAATCTAGCATCTACAATATATTAATATGATAATTTATAGAATTAGGCGTTACTTTCCGGAGGTCCATTATACAAAATTAATGATATTATTTTATTATCGTTACTTTTATATTAATACTAGCTTTTACCTGCAACTTCGTTTGCGTGGACTGTTGTCGAGCGCTTTTCAATGTCATCCTATTCCTGTAGAATTAACAAGATTTCTATAGCCTATATGTTATTCCGGTGTATAAGGAATAATTATGCGAAATTTCGTCGATATTGGTTTAGTGGATTCGCCGTGAAAGAGTAACAAACATACATCCATACTCACAAACTTTCGCATTTTCGATATTAGTAGCATATGATGACTAAATGTCAGTAGCTTCGCCTGCGTGGAAATCAGTGTGTCACAAATAATTTGTTTGAAATTTTGAATATAAAAGTAGTTATTGTGACGTAACCATAAGACACAGAGATATGCAACCGCGTACTTTTTTGTAGTGTTTTTGTAGATCTACAATTACACAAAAAAGAGATAGGCTTCTCTACTCTAGTATAATAACTCTTTGGTTTTTTTTTAATACAAAGCATGAATCAGAGATCAAGGAGTATATTTATTGAGATAGATGTTTATGTTTTATAATAAATTAATATTCTTCACGTACTCCAGTCACGGAGTCCATTGCTATATAACATTTTTGTCCTAAGAGATAATCTTTATACGTACCTTTCGGATTCTACTCTGTCTAATCGGTTAACGCTATCATGTTAACTGCCATGGTCCCAATCATGGCGTGCATTAGGAAAGTAATACAATGAATACAATCGAAATGAGAGCGCGTTCTGCCATAAGATGCCCCGTCACTCTCGCTTTCAAGGTATTTAGGTTACTAATAATATGTTTGCTGGATGGATTTTCCAAACTAAGCGATGAAAGGATATTTATAATCACTGATCTTCAGTGTCCATATTTCATTGTACCTATTTACAACGAAAATACATAAGTTATATTTATCTTATTTCTTTTATTACTTACACGCTAGTACTATATATAGCAGTCAAAGTGCGAAAAATTTTATTTCTTGTAACATTTCGATTATTGGCCTCTTCAGGTGACAAGAGGGCTACCTGCTTTTCGCACAAAGAATCAGCAATCCAACGCGGAAACGCTGCCAGCATTCATGGGACCATTTCATGCAGGTATAAATTGTATAATAGTACTACCATTTAAGTAAAATTTTTCATATACTTATTAATACTACAAATTCAAAATATTGTTTATTCAAATAAACTTGTAAACAAGTGCTTTTGAATCGTCAACTCTACTGCTGGTTCGGAAAGCTGTTCCTACCGAGAAGAGCCAGCAAGAAACTCGGCGGTTGCTCTTTTAAAAATATAATTCTTAATACTATTTACATTAAGTCGTTACTGTCTTGTACAGGTTCAAGGTTCTGTTTCAGCCTCTTTTTAACAGTGTTTTTAAACTGCTGTAATGGCAAAGATGAAATTGATTGCAGAATTGTTTTTTTAGAATCTTATACCAAAACCCACAAACGACTTACGCACTTTTGCAAGGCGCAAAGCAGGAGCCGCAAGCTTATGTCGGTTCCTGCTGTCTTTTGTATACATCACCTATCGTTTTATAATTCTTTATATTTTTATGGACATAAATTAGATTTGCTTAAAATATACAGAATAAATTATTTAGCCATTACAAATACCAAAATGACTACAATAATATAAATATCTATACAAATTATATTTTCCATTTTTGCATTTAGCTAATCATTAAATTGAATTATCTCATGCAATAAATTCATATTGTAACTTGAACATAAAGTACTGTATAATTGATACTCTCCCAATATAACTTTGTGCTTGTTAACACGGTTAAGTAATTTTGTATGCTATTCATCAATCGGTAGTTAATTCCGTAAAGAAAGTTACTGAGTTCAACGATGTACAGTTGAGGAAGGTCAAAAGTGAGTAGGGTAGGGCGGGGCTAGTTGAGCATAGGGGTAAGTTGGGCAATCAAAATATCTCCGAAACTATACACCGGACGCTAGCACGTCAAATGTAAGAAATGCGGGGTCGCGAAAGGGGAACAGATCACGAGACCGCTAGTGTCGAATTGACGATCGAGTAAGGCACACGAGCGCTTTGTTTATTTTGCAAACAAAAAGTAAAAAAAACGTGTCTGTGTATATTTCTTCTGTACAGGTCAAATGTTATTCATTTTCAATCAGGTAAGTGTTAAAGTTTTATTAATTTCATGTATTTTTGATATCCATTATAAATTTTGTTTAAACAAATACAGTTTTTTCATAACCTCATTTTAAATTCAAATACTGGGGTTGGGGTATGTTGAGCAACTGCTGCTCAACTTACCTGATGATAGTGACTTATATTTTTCTTTCGTTTTAGAATGCGTACGTTTAAAAGGAAAACTTCAAGAGGTATGTACTCAATTCAACAGTTAAATGATGCTGCTAATGCTGTCAAGGAAGGAAAAATTGCGAATGCTACCGCCAAGGAATTTGGCATCAAGCGAATGACTTTGACCAGATTTATTAAGAAATCGGAGTCTGAACGAGTTGTTCCTTCAATGGGTTATGCAACACCAAGGCAGATATTTTCTCCCGAGTTAGAAGATTCTTTAAAAAACGTACGGAAAAGTACGAGTAATAAAGAAATCGAACAGTTAGATTCACCACAGGCATTCTCCCTAGAAAATGTTCGGCCATACCCAAAGGCAGCTCCAAGAAAGATAAGTACAAGTATTCGAAGAAAGAGAAAAGCTGCAATTCTCATAGATACACCCGAGAAAAATGCGTTGCAAGAAGAACAAAATAAATCTAGAAAAAATGTGTTGCGTTTTAGTTGATTCTAATTTTATTCTTAATATCTCGAAGAATATTATTTTTTGTTTTTTTTTTTAAACTTAATAAAGTGACTATTGATTATCAAATACAATTTTTCTTTAATGTCTAGAAACCTTAATTAGAGTAGAATCTCTAACTGCTCAATTTGCCCCATATCCTTGCTCAACTTACCTCACCTATGGGGTAAGTTGAGCATACTTTACTATTTTCGTTTTAACAGCTGTAACTTTTGAACTTGATTTGTCAGAAATAAATTACTATGGACTTTTCTGTAGAAGAATAAATAAGTAATCCATCGGTATACCACACAATCTATTGAGACTTATTTATGAAGAGTTATAATCACTCGAGTAAAAAATTGCTCAACTAACCCCGCCCTACCCTACATCCATATATTTCAAATGATTTATTCAATTGAATTCATTATTACAACCGTAAACGTTTTAAGAATGAATTTATGAGTTTCAATTCGCGTAAAAAGGTACTAATATAAGTCTTCATATATTATTAATAAAGGCGATACAAATATGTTCAATAAAAATCGCATAATTTAAAAGCTAATCATAAAAAACATTATTGATTTGATTGTTTAATGATATTTATTTTATTGTAATGAATATAATCTCTCCAAAGTACTGTTTTTAATACGAGGTACCACTGTCCTGAACTTTATTGTTATTAACTCCTATATTATAAACTGCGATGCGATGACTCACGTATTAACAAAATCAGATAGATTCAGCACCTAATACAGTAAACAATGTTCAACAGCAAAAAAAGATTAATTTATTTTGTGTTACTGACTAAAAAGTATCTTAGGCACTAAAAATCATTTATTCAAGACTGTCTCTTCAGCCTCCTGCCCTTATCCCACTCTAAGTGGGGTCGGCACAACATGATATTAACATGCTGTCACATGATTCGGCTAGGTATTTTAGGTCCGGCCGCCTGCCTGACATCAACTTTCTTTAGTCGCTTTTTACGACACCTCAGTAAGAAAGACGGTGATCTATTCTACTCAGCCGAATACCTCAAGACGCGTCAACTTACCTTAGTCGCCTTTTACGACACCTCAGTAAGAACGAGGGTGGTTTATTCGATTCAGCGGGATACCACAACGTGGCTTTTTCGAGACTGTCTATTTTGTTAATACGATATGAATTTGATAAGGCGGATGCATGTAGCATCTCCCTTGAAAATTAACTTAAACTATTTTTCTGATATTACGCATAGAATTGTTTGCAAAAATATCTTTACAATTTTTTTTATATAAATTGTTTGTTATTTAGTGCCAAACTAATAAATAAGATTTCGCATCTCTATAATATGATTAAATGTATATTAATTGACGACCTAGAGGCGACCAACTTGACAGTGTATCTAATTTGTATTCAATAACACAAGTTTTTAATTTAAAGCTATTTGTTGGCTATTTATATTCGAATAAGAATACATTCCGAGTTTTTTATTCGAGAGCCTCACTAAATGTAACATAAATTAAAAGTTATAATTTAATTTGAATAGATATTAAACTAAAAGGAAATATATGCGTCACTTTCACTCTAGTCATACCAGTATATTTAAGGAATTAGACATTCATAATTGTTTAGGCTTGTCTAGACTGCTTCTCTACTTGGTCTACTACTAGTTGTTGGTAGAAAAGTTGATCCTTATTGACCAGTGAAAGGCGCCAAGACATTTGTTATCGCCATTGTGGATTAACAGATATGTTGCTAGAAGCATAAATTTGCAATTGATAGCGAACTAGCGGACTTCAAATTACATCATTGAATCTAAGTATGTATATAATATTCTTTATTCTAGCACTACCTACAAAATATTCGATACTTTGTCCTTTAATTAACCTGGTTGTCTGGAAGAGATCGCTACGTAGCGATAAGCCCGCCAGATTGTATTTCTTACCTGTTTTTACATGTTGTGGGAAATGTCTTGATTTTAAGAATCAAACAAATAATTTTTAGAATTATTTGCACGCATATTTATTCATTTTTTTGATAAAATTTGCTCCGCTTAGTTCAGTTAAGTTTATTTTGTAATATTGACACAAAAGCGGAACAAATTGGAACTATGGACTTTGCCCAAATGTATTAAAAAAAACCCAATTCCCTCCCATAGACTTATATCCTTATAGTCAAATTAAACATTCTAATGAAAGATATCGTGGTATAAATAACGTCCTACATGCTTTAACTCATAAATTAGCGGAATCACAAAAAGCTTTTGAGTGACTCAAGCGACGTCCGAGTGTCTACAGGTGCAGAAATATTTTATTTCGCACATGAAACTTTTGTGGACAAATAAAACGTCTTGTCTCGTGTATTCATGTAGCTTTTAATAGAAACACTGACTATATATAGGTACATTAACTCAATTCGAAAACATACGTGCCGAAAACTGGTTTTGTTACTTAATCTCAAATATTTATTGTTCTGTTTAACATTGACATTCTATAGGAAAACTATGTGAATTGTAACACATAAAAAAATTGCTAATACACAAGTTCACACAATCATAATAAAAAATATGATGGATTATTTATTTTATAATTTATTATATTGCCGCCGTGTGGTATCCGGTTGAGTAGAATATAGATATACCACTCTCATGTCTTACCGAGGTGTTGTAAAAGGCGACTAAGGTAAGTTGACCCGCCGTGTGGTATCGGGCTGAGTAGACACCCTCAGATCATCCTCATTTCTTACCGAGGTGTCGTAAAAGGCGACTAAATTGACGTCAGGCTGTCGGTCGGTCGTAAAATAACTAGGTAAAATATGTAGCAACATGCTTAAAACTTGTTGTGCCCACTCAGCGTGGGATAAGGGTATTATTATATTTGGCACAATTTTACACGTGGGGTGTGCGGAACAGTATTATATTAATACAAGAGAATTTATTACTTCTGTACTATTCTACTTGTTTTTATTTTTATATACTTACTTCTATACTAGTCTCTGCAACAATTTCAACAGCTTCATATCTCCATACTAATGTTATGTGTCGAATAGAGTTGTTGATTGAGGAGTTTTTAAATAAAACATTTTATTTACTACTGTATTAAATATATTTTCATATTTAGTTCATTATGAGTTTTCGACATTTTACAGAAAATGTATTAAAAAGTTACAAAACAATTATTTTCTTTGTCCATCAAAATATAGCGGTAATCTTATTACTAATAGGAAAATATTTTATTAACATTATACGCAAAGTCGAAAATATTTAAAAGGTGGGTCAAACTTATAATTTAACTAGTTAATAGAAGTAGGTACTATTTACAAATAAGTAAATCGTTAGGAATATTGGAATATGAAGCAAAAAAAAGAATTAAATTCTTAATTGATGCAAAATATAATATACACTTACATAATGTATTTAAAAACTTAATTGTTATTTATTTCATGAGCAAAGATTTTACACGACCATTTTTAAATTATTATAGCAAATACATTTAAAAAGCAGTATAATATGATACAATTTTTTTACAAATCGAATGTAATCGATATCTATAAAATGAAAAAACAATAAACCATCTCTGCTCTTAATGAACGCGTATAATAAACATGTCACATAATCTATCAATACATATTACGTATTTTCCATTTTATAATTCGAAAACCCTGTCCGGTATTTTATTGAACCCTGTACAATAACATTGTACCATAAATAATTGTAAAGCTGTCATTTTATAGTAAAAATATACACATACAACAACAGTTAATATAATTAATTACATAGTTTCATTCGTTAATAAAACTAATTTTCTTGCTAAATTTAATAAGGCGATTTCACTTTTCCGCAAAGCTTTTTAAACGCCAATTTTTTATGATTGAATATAGATAATGAAAAGATTTTCGCATTAATATTTTTTTCTAGTTTCACATTCGAGTCGCAATCCATCGGTAACACAAGTCTATTTATAAATTCGTCAAAAGTTATTTACAAAAAAAAGTTCAGGAAAATATTACCTTCCCTTGGGTTTAAGTAAGACATAAGTTAAAAACGTGACTAAGTACCATATCCAATTAAGTCATATTACTACAAAATAACCGTAACTTGCTTTATTTACAAAAAACTACCATTAATAAATTTTAAACAAAAAGGTAAAAGCATTTCTTTTTAATTTTTGGCTATATAAAATTGTAACGATTGCATACAATGGTAAAATATTATAATAAAATTGTCTATGAAAAATTCTTTAAATATACTCTATTTATACATTAAAGCCATCAAAATAATCCATTCCTTGTTTTCCATCCCATCGTCAAGTCAAGCTTGACTTCTATCCAAATCTGCATCCAAAAGTTTTCTGCAATATGCAGATACAAACTCCTGTGTGGAGTGAACAAGACCGACATCAAATCTGTCCAACAAATCATATGCTGAGTGAAGGCCTTTTCTTTCGAACGCTCTTGTTGCTTAAGCCAAGAATTGTACCGATTACCTGATTGAAGAAATATATTTTTTTTAATAAAGAATAATCGTACATACTCCATCCAATATTTATATATATATCCTCCTGCCCTTATCCCGCTCTAAATGGGGTCGGCACAATGTTATAAACATGCTGTAACATGATTTGGCTGCAACTTCACGACCGGCCGCCTGCCTGACGTCTACTTACCTTAGTCTTATTTTATGACACCTCGGTAAGAAATGGGGTGGTCTATTCTACTCAGTCGGATAACACACGGCGGGTCGACTTACCTTGGTCGCCTTCTACGACACCTCGGTAAGAAATGAAGGTGGTACTATTCTACTTAGCCGGATACTACACGGCTAACTCCATCCAATATTTATATATTTTGTTATTGCTATGCGGAAAATTAAATTTAATAAAAAGCTAAAGAGATTATATTTAAATTAAAGAATGACTTCCTCATCTCTTTTATAACGATAACAGAGCAAAAATAATTATGAAAAGACAAATAATTATAAATGAAAAGAACATTCAACTTTGGACTTTAGCTTATATAACAACTGTTGAATAAATAGCTATCTAAGAACTGTCAATATATCGACTTACAAAAAGTGCGATATTTTTGTCGAGACAGACATGTGATGACAGTTGTGTCTAACATGTTAAATTATTTGTACGAATACGCATGAATTATTGGAGTATCTTCGTGTATTTAAAAGTATATACGTTTTGGTGTTAATTAAAATGGCATTTTTATATTGAAGGAAAATTTTCAGTTTTTGAAGGACAATTTTCACTTAATTTAAAAAAATATATATAAAATATATGGGACACTTACACACACGGTCGTCCGTCCCCAAAGTAAGTAACTTAATACTTGTGTTATGGTTGACAGACAACGGGTGAATATTTATTAAATACACACTTAAATACAAATATACACCCAGGCTCAAAGACCAACAAATTCATTTATAGAAAATGTTTGTCCTTGGCGGGAACCCGCGACCCGCTGAGCTGAAGGCAGGGTCACTACCCACTGCGCCAACGGGCCAATCAATTTTAATAGATTGATTGCAATTTATAAAATAAATGTATTGATCTAATAATTTTGTGATTGTTTTTATTAATAGAATACTTTATAATTATTGATTTTTCTAAAATAGAGAAGCTGTGATAGCCCAGCGGTGCGACCGTGCGAATCTCTAGAGACGATCATGGGTTCAAACCCCGGGCAGGCACCAATGAGTTTTTCTATTAAAACTTATGTGTCTAATTGATAATTGTAATTTATCATACGCTTTTGGACGAAGGAAAACATAGAATATAAAAATACAAATCCTAGGGATATGTGAAATTTACCTATCGGCATTGGAGCAGCGTGGTAGGTCTTAGCTCCAATCCTTCTCTCCACAAACGGAGAGAGGACGCCTATGCCCAGCAGTGGGATAGTAACAGGCCGTTACTTTACTTTAAAAGAGAGTTGGTTAAGTGATTTACCTTTGATACGGAGTAAGCGGCAAGCTTGCGGCGCGGCGTTGGTAACAATAACGCAAGAGCGCGGGCTTCACGAAGCAAGGCATGGAAGGCGAGGGCTGCCCCCGCACAAGACTCCGCGGCAGACACCTCGTAAAACTGGCACCCGAACCTTAACGACATCTCTTGACCTTCCTCAGTCTTGACAACCCTAGTAAGAAGCAAACCTCTTTAATTAAAATATCTTCTAACGTTACCACTTAAACCAGAACCCTAAAGATTCCACTTAAACCAAAACCCTAAAGATGAAGAGTACAAAGTACTTAGTAAAACTAAGATTTTAGATTAGTAACAACTTATAAATACATAAGCAAAGAATGATACTCGTATATTTTGCATCCATAAGAATAGAATTAACTAGATTTTAAACTTTCGCGATTCCAACATCATATAGCATTATATCATCATATAATCGAATTACCTTTATAAAGGTAATTCGATTATAACGCGATGTGATCCGTATGTTTATATAATAATTAGAATTGACTATTTAGAAAAACCAACATATTACAGCAAATGAAAACAAAGTAATATATATCGTGTTTAAGATAAAATGAACGTGTATACCCAACACACTTTGGGCTTGTTTTTAATCTTATCTAATATTCTCAGATTATGATCAACAACGAATAAAACCCATCAATCTATTATAATGTTTTTTAGAATAACAAACCAAAGTTTTTTGTTATATCACATATATTTGCTCATTTCAAAGATTCTTCTTTCGATCAACTACATCTTTAAATAAACATTACTATGTGTACTATTAGTGGAACGTTAAAAATAATTTTTCGTGGTAAAATATATTTCTATGACTAAAAACATTTAGTAATGATAATTATATTTTAAGATATAATCATATTTTAAATCTAGTAGATTATTTTTTTCTGAATCATGTCTTATAATGCGAGTGAGAGCGAGAATCATATTTTTAAAATATGCTAAAATGACCGAAAGCTTGGACTTGAATAGTGGGCAGTTTTAGTGATTTCGGAACAATTATTTTACGAGCTGGGTGTTTTAAGCTTTGAACAGCTTCCGAAAAGACTTGTTTATGATAACAGTTTTATTTTTCGAATAGATAATGCTTAAATATCAAAAAACCTTATTCAAAAAAAGTTATTATCGGAACATAAGATCTTCAAGTCTAACGAAACTTAGAAAGAACTTTGTGATCTGGTTCTGAAAACGCATTTGTGGTACAAAGTGGACCTACGTGTAAAAACCCCCAATTCAAGCAAGACGTAAAAACTTAAAAAGCTTCTACATAGCTGTCCTTTGGATAAAGAGAAGAAATGTCAATCTTTGAGAACAGAAAAATGTTCATAAAAGAATTTACAATCAGCCAACTTTCATTCTAGGTCGCATTGCGTCAAAACCATTACGTTCATATTTAGAGCGATATGTAAGTAATCTTGGTATCTCACAGCTATCGCATAAGTGCATGAAAGTGGCGCCACTTGCAATCCTTCCATCAACAAGGACATCTCTAGTAGACGACGACGATACGATCTCAATAGTATAAAATAAAACCTCTTGTGTGTAATTTAATAAATAAGTCAAGTTTTAGTTAAGTCTAAAACATGAAATGTATATCGGCACACTAATGGATGTCCACCAAATCTATTGCTCAAACTTTGATTATTTACATCGTCGCCTTTGTAGATAATCTAAATTAAAAACATAAGTCTAGTGACAGATGTCAATCGGCTGTCAATTAATTGCATAACCACTGTAACTATCATGGGCAAGGGACAGTCGTGTAGGTTTACATTAATCTTATCGTAAAGTGTAAAAGAGGAACTCATGTCGACATGCTGTCGCTATGTAATATGCAGTTCAAAGTAAAAGTGGCATAACTACATAATAATGTCCCATAACAGTAATATTCCTACCGCGGTATAATGTCATAATATTTACATTTCTGTGTATTACCAGTAGTAGCTTGCGGCTTCGCTTACGGGCATTTCGAAATAAAATATATTTACTATTAATAAAACTGTTCGAGGTGAAAAGGCTGAGTAAATTCTGGTGCTCGTTTCGGCTTTCTAAAATCATTTAAATGTTCCATAATGTGGTCCTGCTCAAACTACAAATGCTATGGAGTATCGAGTCGTGTTACGTTATCCGATACATGTAGAGGGTATAGGATGTCAGACATAATATATTATAAATTACACGTCTTTACAATATTATTAGGTCAAGTGTTGTGGTTACAGTAACCGGGGCACCTGAGTTGAGGTGATTCCCAGAATACAATTGACAACTAAAATGTACACTATTTTGTCAGTTGTTACTTAAAATAGATGGTTTGCATTAACATTAGAAAAACGCGGTTTATTGTCATTATTGATAAATAATTTTCAGCTAAAATCCATTCCCCTTGTAGAAAAAAATATATTAAAAATATTCAATCGTAACTAGATAAAAAATTCTGTCTGATTTTAAAATTTCCGCCTAAGTATCTGTTCAAATTATATCAATGCTCACTTTGTAAAATCACATAATTAGTTTTATTTGTACAACAATCACTAACTTATTAAATCGTTTTAATTTAGTATTTGCCTTCGTAACGACTACAGATAAATATCTCCAATGTGGTTTAAAAAGTAATTTAAGATAAGATGACTTTATCTTAAATAATTATTTACAATATTGAATTGCATAAGTTCAATATCTTCTCATCTAATGATACTAACCTGGCGTGTTCCAAGTCCCTTTTATTTCCGAGAAGCGTAACAGCAGTACATCCGGGTAGCCTAGTTCTTTCCAAAAGGGCTAGAAGCTCAGCTGCCGCTAGAAACGATCTTCTGTCACACACTGAGTAGACCACTGCAAAGGCATCACCCCAACGCAGATGTTCGGCCAAACAACCTCGTTTCTGCACAGAAAAAGTCTTCATGATTATTACGAAATTGTAAATTATTTTTCATAACTAGCTTTGCACATTAACCATTCCCGTACGTACAACATATAAATTTATTTTGGACACTTACACACACTGTCGCCCGTCCCCAAATTAAGTAACTTAATACTTGTGTTATGGGTGACAGACATCTGGTGAATATATACTAATATATATATTTTTAAATACATACTTAAATAGAAATATACATCCAGGCTCAAAGGCCAACAAATACATTTATAGAAAATGTTGGCCCTCGACGGGAATCGAACCCGCGACTCGCAGAGCTAAAGGCAGGGTCACTACCCACTGCGCCAACGGGCCAGTCAAATTAAAATTTTAGTATAATTCTGTGAAAATTTATTTTACGGTTTACGGAATTAGAAATTTCAGATCGTAGCCACAAATTTTTCAAATTATATTTTGAAATATTAGTATGGATATAATATATTACTTTCAGAACTAAATATTTACTCTTTACAGAAGTTCTTTTAAATAGTATATCCAATTACCTTTTAGCGTGAAACTAGTAATTCAAATCTTGTATAAGGTAGGTTTTAATTATATTTATTGAGGAGAAACAAAATCATCATCCTCTTACCCTTATACCACTCTAAGTGGGGGTCGGCATACCATGATATTACATGTTGTCACACGATTCGGCTAGGTATTTTATGACCTATCTTATAACCTTGAATATTTGTTTTACATACCGCACATCCACAAGTATCTAAAACTTCCACTTCTGATGTAGCGCCATCAAATGACACGCGGTGTTGATATAGGAAATCTGTAACAAGAAAATATTGTTAGTTTTGCAAAATATTTAAGAATTTTACTTATTATTACTCAATGACAGATTATTTTAACAATCAAAAGATGTTCTTATTAATTGCAGCTCATAGTTATATGCAGTATTCGGCTAAGTAGAATAGACCACCCTCATTTCTTATCGAGGTACGACACCTCGAAATGCGACTATAGGTAAGATGACCCGCCATGTGGTATCCCGTTAAGTAGAATAGACTACCCTCTTTCTTACAGAGGTGTCGTAAAATACGACTCACGACGTTCACGTCAGGCAGGCGGCCAGTTTTAAAATACGTAGCCGAACATGTTATAAACATGTTGTAACATGATTTGGCCGACCCCACTTAGAATGGAATAGGAGCAGAAGGATGATGAGTTATATGCAGTATGAAATATAAAATCAAAAAACTTTGAACTTGCGGTCATTATATTATTAGGGACATATATGTATGTGTTAAAATTTCACGTAAATAATTTATACCTAATATATAAAACTTTTCTAAAAATATTATGGTTTTTTAAAAAAAAGATTTTACAAATTGCAACCAACGTTACTAGCTAACAACACTTCTATATCTATTAAAATAAGCACCGTATTTTGTGTAAGAAATTTATCTCAAATTAAATTTTTCGCAATAGTTCCTTAAGGTGTCAAACATAAAACTCTTGTGAAAGACATACTCCCATTGCATTAATCACGGGCAAGATTACGAAAAAAAAGTTATGTAAAGCGCGGGGAATTTTAAATTTCTACGCAATCTTTTGAGTGTCAACGGCCGATTTAATGGCGCCGGCCCCATCCAGCCTTGGCAACCACGTATGCACTTGCCAATTTCGCAAATAAACTATTGGCATCTAACATTTGGCAGATGATGATATCTCCAAGGGAATTTAATTAGCGACTGTAACTTTCAGACTTAATGTAAGGTAAAATATCCGAAAGTTATTTATTTTGTTAATATATGTAATGATTACACATAAAATATTTAAATATACAATGAATGTCGTACAAATATTTAAGAAAGGCACGACTGACATTATCGGGCGTCAATCTCGATCGTCAAAATTCTAGTTTTGAATGTAGAACAAAACTCACTTTGATTTGCATTGTTAACTCACATTATAGAAAAACAAAATCTCACAGAGCATTGACCAGTCTAGTTTCTTTAGCCTCTCTCCAAAATTTTATTACATATTATTCGAGCCCAACTGGTGATAGCATTATGTTTGCTTTATATATTTTATAGTTGATTTGTTATCAATATCTATAATATAAAATGGAAAACAAGAAAATAGGCTTAAATCTTTTATGTGATCAAATGAATAATATTCCGAAAATTATATAAGCTCATGTATAATTTTACCAACCTCCTGTAGAACTGTATTCCCCTATATATCTCTTCGTCAAATAACGCACGACGACGGCTGAAACAAAAAAAATGAAATTAATATCGCAACATAGTAAAGAAACAAACAACTTCTCTCGTAATAATAAACGAAAGTTCATTGTCCTTTGTTTTATATTTAATCTTATTTTATAAAACAAAGAGGCAAATGAAATGCAAGTTTGCGACAGAGAAAGCAATTAGCAAGTAATCGGTAAAGGTGTTACAAAAGTTGTATTCTTGAATAAATTTATAACTACAAGTTTCAATTAGAGGGAAAGCTGACAAAGGGCTAGTCATTAACACGAATGCTTAAATTGCCTAATTAAGTACTAAAACTAAACACCACAATGTTATTTATTTCAAAAAACTTTCCAAAATTATTTAAGAAGAGAAATTTTGACAAATCATAAAAAGCTTCATATTGATATTAACTACATTTTACTATCGATCATTTCGATCAATGTGAAAGTAACTGTTTACTTATTATTTAGAAAAAACTAACTTCACAACTCTGACAACTTACAATACGTCTTTAGAATTTAAATCACACGTTTTATTAATAAATTACTCGTTACGAAACTCGCAAAATATTTCACGAGAAATCCAAGAGAGGCACGTTTTTATAACTGATGCCTTTTCTTTGCAACGTGAAATCCTAAAACTTTGTAAAAACCTTACTCAATATAACTGGTAATTATATTGCGGTATAAACACAGACTAGTATCATTAGTTGACTGCCTCGGTAATTGGTGATAAGAATAAATCAGTACATTTCGTTTTTGTATCAAAACAATTGCAGCAATAGTAGATAAAGGTAATAAATTCTCCAATTCTATCCTTTAATTAGGGCATGTCGGTATTATCATCTGTAATTGCTTAACTTAATTTTATTACCATTTCGTATAATTAAGGACATGATAGCAACATTAATTGACAACATTAAATGGTATAAACATTAATGTGGCGGACAAGAATAATAAACGTACAAACATATAATCTAGTACCCGCGACTTATCCGCGTTGAGTTTAATGTTATTATACGATTCTATTTGTACTATACTCTTTTTTAAATTATCTCTAATGAAAGACAGGGATGGTATATATGTGAGATCTGTAAATAATGGATATTTTCTATATACTGAAAAATAATTGTTCTACAAACTCTTTATAAAATTTAAACTATAGATAGTAATTTTATTTAATTTCAATTAGCCGTTAATTTGTATGGGCAGGCTGGTAAAATTTGCGACAATAATAGCATTAAAACAGCAGAACTCACTGGAATGGTAACAGTAACGGGATCTGTAACGGTATAATAGGAGACAAGGCGAATTTAAGTAACCATGCCAAGAGCATGGGCTAAGGTGATTGGGACTTGATCCCAACCTGTCCACTAGTCATGGTCATTGGCTTATAAACAATGTAGTCCGACTTTCGAACATGGTTAATTACCATACAACTTAAAAAGGTGAAGAATTATTTTATTTTTTCATTGTGCTAGTGATCTGGATTTTATTAGAATTGGAAACTTGAATTGATAAATTGTTTTTTTTTAATGAGTATATATTTTCATCTTCTTCAACTGAATGTCGACTGATCGATATTGTTTTATTTTATATGGGGATTTCAACGCCACATAATAACTGTTCGCTTGAATTCATCGATTACCCTTCGAACTTTTTGAAGCAGTCTAGGTAATAACGGGTTTTCTGAGCACTGCATTTTCTGTTTAGAGCTCCAATATTTATCGGTAATAGCACAAAAATCATTCTTAGTTCTCTCTCTCATTCTCATTCTCGTTGTTAATTGACAGCAGGTTGCCATATCTCTAAACACCTATACATCAATCTAAAGTATTATGACAGTAACATTTGGGATTAAGATATTTCCTTAGCAATATAACCTAATTTCTCTCTACATAAATTCATTTTAGTATTAAAGCGAATAATCGTACCATTCCTAGACAAATCTAAGAAAATATAAATAATAAGTTTTATAGCACACTGCGTGATATAACTATGATCACCAACTTTAATTTACATTTAAGATAAATTTTTAACCAACGCCAAATCAGTGGTACTACTAGCGTCACAGTTAGAAACAGAAAAGTGGAACGTTCTAAACAATGTAATAAATCCAAAAATTCAAATGTTAAAAAAACTTCATACTTTAATGATGAGAGTAGTAAAATAACACTAAAATTTCTGCATTGCCTATTGGCTCAATATCTTTATTTCTTGAGAAAACAATAGGCGGTCTTGTAACATGCTTAAAAGTAAAAAAGGATACAACTCGGCTTTCTCATATCGACACTATATGACCTACTAATTTTAATTTCTCTGCCTGTAAGTATTGACAGTGATATGTTTCTAAACAATGATGTTTGACCTGGAAATCCAGAAAACTGAGTGCTATTATTACACGTTACATCCATGTCAAAATAATAGACGTTTAATTCTTATAACCCGACCTCAATAGTTTCGACGGATTTTTAATTTTTTGTTTAGACAAAAAAAGATGATGAATTATTGAAAAAACAACGTATGCTTCTTAATAATATGTATTCAAAATAGAAATGAAAGAAGAGGGTAAATGAGATGAGACGGTAAAGGTGGATGTTAGGTATGATGAGACTGGATAAAATTGAGTACGTAAGGGGAAGTCAAAGACGAGAAGTGCAAGATTAAGATGGTATAGACATAAAATAAGAAGGGATTAAATAATGTGACCAAACGAGTGTTTTATTTAAATTGTGAATGATTATGTGACGAGAGGGAGGTCGAAAAAAAGATGTTAGGATTGTGTGAATACAGGAGAGAATGGAAGAGAAAAATTGTTGTGCCGACCCCACTTAGAGTAGGATAAGGGCAGGAGAATTATGATGATGATTTTTAAAAATATTCACGGTTAGAATATCTATGAATGCGAACGACAACAAAAATATCTTACATACTCATATAAAATTTGCGATATGACGCCGAACGTAAAAAATACGCTTCGAGATTAGGCGGGAGTACGATTATAGTGAGTAGTCTGAGTAGAGACGGGTGTCCCAGCAGACGTTTGACCGGGTGACTCACTCCGTAAGTCAGTGGCCAGAGGCATGCGGCTGCGGCATATAAATATAACTGCAACTGGCATTTAGACGTGCTTGATCTACAATTCCAAAACGCATTCTGCGAGTTTTAAATCGTGTATAATACACGGCCTGATTTGATATCTATTCACATCTCGATCTGATATGCCTGATATCCAACGGCTGTTCAACATTACAATAACATTAGTTCACATTTCAAAGATATGCTTACGATCCGAACCCGTTATGCTTTAATTTTCGGACTCACGACATTTAACTGATCTAGAGCACTCATCCACTTTATTTAATCGATGCCTCAATAATTCATATAATATTTTTTTATATATAACGTATTTTATATCAGTATTTTAACAATACAGGACCAAGATAATTCAAGTTTATCGAATTCACATTATGATTACGTAAATCAAAATGCCATATTAAAAAATTATATTGATTTAAACAACTGCGAGATGCGAATAAAGTAGTTCGTTTATAAGCAACACAAAAATTCAATCAAATAGATACTAATCTGCTCATCACTATTACAGTAATCGTTTAAAAGACCTCAATCTGTAGCCAGAGCATGAACGTAATTCAAAAAGCGCTATAATTATATAATAAACAAACTAGATGAATGAAACTGATTAATATGTAATTATATGTTAGTTTTATGTGTATTCAACACATTTTTAATAGCATTTTTATTTTTTAGTATTGAATCTGTTAAGTCTACTTTCTTAAAATTATTAATGATAACATAATAAACATTGATTTAGGTAATCCTTACTTAAACTCTGTAAAACACAATTTTATAAGTAAAACGTTCTAGTAAATATTAAAATAGTTTGATCGCCAAATACACTCTGACTTATGTCATATAAATGTAAATTCTTCTTAATCAATGTTGGCCGACACTATTGCTTCATCGATGGCGACATTAGTCAAATCATCTTACTCAATATATCTTAATTGTTATGTTAATGCATTGAGTGTTTCCAAAACGCCATCCGAATGCCACCACGATAAATCAATTTCACTCAGCAGCTTTCGCCAACTTATTGTTTATACTTTCTATTGCATAGACAACATTATTTATTACGGAATAGCCACTTTTCACAGATTATTTAACAAATATGTTAGACTATTTATTATAGTTTGAACTTGTCTTTATGACGTTTATATTTATTTACCTTCCATCCGCTTGTATCTGGAATGGGCTGGGTCATTGACCTAACCGCCTAATATTTCGTTTATTAAAAATTTTGATAGGATACTCCTAAATAGAAATTCTAGAGAAGTGATATAAATTTAAAAGCAATATAAATATATAATATGACATTACATTACACACTTGTATCATGTACTTAGTTGTTATCGACATTAAAGCAACCGCTCTATATATGATACTGTCCAATCGATATTGTATTGATCATTTTTTTATAAAAAATATAAGGATTGGCATTTATCTATAACTCAACCTACATTTTATTTGACAATACTCACTAATCAGGTTATCTTAGCGAAAATACAATCCATATTTTGAACTCATAAGATAACAAATGTATATGTTTATTCAGTACTATTTATTATGTTCCTAATAAGGTTAGTATTACACGACATGGTAACACGTACGTCTCTATCATATCTCCTCGTAATCCGTTGCAAATTTATTTTTTATGGCTGCTTTCTCTTGTCCGCCTAACTGTTGAATATAATTGCACTCAGGCTTTTAAATAGTTAAGACTTTATTTCATGCGTTGACAGTCTTGGTTGGTGCTTCTATTATAATTATCATTTTTAACTAATTTCCTCCTTAACTGTTATCCTAGCTGAATGAAGTTTACTCGATATATTTTTTTATAAAGGATATTATATGAGATACCAGAGAATTACGGAATACATTTATATCATGAGTAAAAAGTTATTTAATGGGATTGTTCTTATATCATTAATTTTCTAGATTCATTATAATCGTTAATACGATTTATAAAAAATGTTAAGCATAAAGGCAACATTGAGAAAATTTGTAAAAATATTTCATGTCATCGTAATAAATATTTGAAAAAAGTATCGTATTTATATATTACATCAATAATAGCAACGGTGAATAACTACTAGCTAAAACCCGAGAAAGATGCGTCAACGGTCTATGTATGCTCGTTAAAATAAACACATCGCCCCCTCAATACGTTGTTCTTATATTAATATATCTTAGTGATGGAATATGAACGCTAAGGCCCGCATTCCAAGTGCTGAGCATTCTATTTCATGACCCTGACTAATGTACCCTTGTGTCACTACGGCTACTAATACGTGACAGATGTTAATTTGTTTAAAATAACACAATCCCACGACAAATAGTTTCTGTACCTTTTCCTCATCCTTGCATCGTTATCCTCATTAATGAGGGGTAGTTATTCCCTAGTTCTGATTGATCATCTTTCGGACGATTGGCAGTCACTTATTCTTCACTTTCGCCAAATGAAGAGCAACGCAGTTTAGTTTCCAAGGCATTTTAAATCTGGTATTTCCATCTAATTGGTCTACGTCCTCGTGGCCTTTTGTCATCAATCTTACCCGCAAAATAAGTTGCTCAAAACTGTTATTTTCTTTTTTGGCGACGTGACCAATTTGTATCTTCTAATTAATAAAAATGTTACCCCTATAGTTTTTTCATTGACAATATCTATTTCCATTTGAAAATTAAGATGGCTAATTATTTTAAAGCTTACACCGCGTTCTACCTTTTACCGAACAAATAAACAACCTTTTATTTCCTTTGTTTTAGAACTGAAAATATTCTGATTTAGTCCAACAGCTTTACCTTTTCATAGACGACCGCAGAACCATAATCGCAACTATAGTGTCGGAAAACATGGACTTAACCTTCAAAGAAATCCTGAAGGTGCTGAATAATCAGTGTTAAAACGAATCTATCCAATTTCCTCTGTTAAAATTACAGTGAATAGTCATACTTGTACATAGTCGTACACCTCCACTGTTTATCAACACATCAATAAAACGAAAATTTCTCATATACATAACCTAATTTAACATCGTAACAAATGAGTATTGTTACTTTGACAGCTTTCTAACAAGGATGTGCGAACTTAAACATTTGATTAGGATTAGTTCTATACTAACATAGTGAAAATATGTATTTTAAATAATTGCACATTTACCCGCAAATAAGATTTTAAAAAATATTCGTGATTATATAGTCATTTTTATTTCTGCAGGCAAATTACATCGCGAATATAAAACATGCTCAAATCATGATAAGAAAACTGGATTGGTGTATATTGTCATTACAGTAAAGGGAGATATACTAATACAGAGAGCCTACTATACTACATAAAGCTACCGTTTGTCCATGTACAAAATAGTAATGACTAAATGTAAATAGTCGTAAGAATTATTTTAAAATGGCTCTTCTCGGTAGGAACAGCTTTCTGAAACTGCAATAGAGTTGACGTTACAAAAGCAATTGTTTGCATGTTTACTTGAATAAAGAATATTTTTAATTTGAACGTTTTATTATAAAAAACACTGGCATGTACCAAAAAATACATCGTCTAATACTGATTGGACACACGATGAAACATTATATCGATCTTATACTCAAGGGTTTTCACTGCCGACTAGTTAAGGCTTCAATTGATTACACTCTACTTGTGACCCTGGAATCGCCTTTCGCTGTTCAATAAACTGGGCTGCTCTGAAATATTGTTGATGAATACAGTTTGATTCTGTTATGGGAAAATTAGGCGAAAGTAAAAAATGAGCATGGGATGCGTAAACTTTTGTTATATTCAAAGCTTTCAGTGCGGCCAACCAAATAGAGAAAAGGCACACATTGAAAGAACAAGAACTTTATGATACGATGACAATACAAAACTATTTACTTATCTGTAAAACGCATATCATCTCAAAGTTTACATTGCACATAGTTTTACCGAGCACACTATCTTATTTGCGCCACAATTCCATGGAATTGTCCACCAGCCCTGTTGACACTGTACGAACTCGTTATCAAGATATCAGCAACGCCTACGAACTGATAAGAGCATATTCTAAGTGCATTTCAAAACAGAAACAACATAGAACCTAAATTCATAGACAATTAAATATAACTTAAATATTAACAAGTTGGGGAGAGTAACAGGCTGCTATTGCTTTACTATCCCACAATTGGGCAAAGGTTTCAATTCTTGAAGCGAATTCATACAACTAAGACCATATTGTCACGATGCGGATTATCGCCGATATTTTGAGATTTCTCTAGAAATATTTAGGTTTCATTATGATTATTTACCCAATTAGTTATGTACATAGGTTTTTAAAATAATAACCAAGCCTGCCTTGGGCCTAAACCCACAAATCCTTTAAATTTTCCTTCCTTCAACAAAAACAAAAGTCATGTTCACCTGCGATTCTGTCATCAGTTTTTATAAAATTTAAATCTTTATTAAACGGGACACATTAGCCCTTATGTGTCCTTAACCTAAACCCTTAATATTCATAGGTTATTCCGTCAATTTACAAAAGCATGTTAAACAATGTATTATTATGTAAAACCTTGTTTTATAACTTACTAAAACTGATGCAATTACTGTTCAGTAATAATCAACAGATTTAATTGATATAATTTACAAATCTGAACCATCAATAATTACAGTGTGAATAAAAAAAAGTTTTGATCCCAAAATAAATCAAAGAACCCCTTTCCTCTGCCCATTAGAGGTAATTGAATTCGGCATCCTGACCAGAGATCGACAAAAAATTCCCTTCGGGCGAGCTCCAGTCAAGCATCATTAAAGCTTCATTACCCGTCAGATCAAATTTATGTACAAAAAGGAATGTCATCAGGAAATCGTGGACGATACCTACGATATTAGGCAGCTGTTCTCGTTAATAAGTACTCACCCGATTTGCCGGTACGCGCGCTACCCAGGACGACAACTCTTATTCGATTAACTGTCATCTTCATTAGTCTTTAATCACTGCACTGTAAAATATGTCAATATGTCATTTACGAGCTTTATGTATAGTTTTAAATGTTTCTGAACGTGTGCTGGAATAACGCGTTGGCGCGAATGTTGAATCAGCTGTTAAAGATGGCGGACACACGAGCGCGCAACACACCTGCTAGCGATCGACTGCAGCGACAGACGAATTTGCGCATAGCGCAGTCGCAATCTATTAAGTGGAATGTAGTGAAGCCAAAGTATGATTTAATAATTTGTGACTTATCTCAAATAATTTAAGATATTGATGCGACAGTCTACACCAAAATTTAAAATTAACTCTAAATGACTCTCTGAATCCTTTTATTTTACAATACCATCATTAAGTATATAGTTTTAATTATGTTATTCAAGTTATTGAACCCAACTAAAGCCATCGTTCAAATAGGTACATTTTACTCCGCTTGAACAAATTTAATCTACAAGTAACAAAAACTACCATTTTTACTAACCCAACTCTAAAACTTGAAAATATATTATACAAACTACCGAGGATATCATTATAAAAACAAAAAATATATAGTTGAAGGAACGATAAAGATGCTAGATTATATTGTAATATATAATTTTATCTTATATGGATCAGTTGACACAAAATCCACATCCTATTTGACAGAGCATTTAACGTTAAGAACACAAAAAAATAGACGGTACAAAAAAGTTTAAATAGTATGTCTATCACTGCTTTTGTATAAGCATTAATCTCGATAAAAACTCAATTAGAAGCACAAATAATATTTGTTATAAGTTTGTCAGCGAACGTTACTGTTATGTAGCTGTAGTTGAACTTAATCCAACAAGAACTGTGCCAATCCTTAATAGCATGGTCCTAAGATGGCAGAACGATAATATACATAATGTTGACTTGTCTTTCAAAACGTTTAATGTCACTATCACAATATTGTCAACATGTAACAAAAAAAATAGTTACGAATGATATACTTTAAGATTATAATGAAATAGTGTTCGGAGAATTTTTAAAGGGGATAAAAAGACCTAAAAATAGCGCTGTTTCGTCGTCAATGAATCCTTAAATAGAACCCTTGTATTATAGAATTTTAATGACACAGAAACAGATTCGTAAAAACATCGAAAGAATTTTAACAATCCGCTCTATAACATTTTATATTGTCATCGGGCGTTCTTTATTTCATGCTAATGATTCAGACAGACATTCTAAAAATTATGTCGCTCGAATACAAATATACTTTAAAAAAATGAAATTTCAACTTACAACTATTTCGGCTGAATAGAATAGACCGCCCTCATTTCTTATCGAGGTGTCGTATAAGACGACTAAGGTAAGTCGACCCACCGTGTGGTATCCGGGTGATTAGAATAGATCACCCTCATTTCTTACCGAGGTGTCGTAAAAGGCGACTAAGGTAAGTTGACCGACCGTGTGGTATCCGGTTGACTGGAAAACACCAATCTCTTTCTTACCGAGGTGTCGTAAAATGCGAATATGGTAAGTTGAATTCAGGCAGGCGGCCAGTTGTAAAATACGTGTCCAAATCATGTGACAATATGTTTATAACATGTTGTTTTGATCCCAATCCTCTTACCCTTATCCCTCTTAGAGTGGGATGAGGATAATGAACTATTTTAATTTGCAAAGTAATCGTATATAAAGTATTGTAGAATAATTTACGTCCTTTCCGATGGCATTATAAACTCCTGATATTTGTCAAATATTCAGAAAAGTTTCCAACTGCAAAAAAATAGATCTCCTAAAATGTTTTCCAAGACAGCTTACTTATTTATTAAAAATAACTTAAACAATCATTCAAAAAATTAGTGTGAATTTCATATATAACATCAGATGAACCCAACATTACGGTTGACACCATTACTTTATTTTTATCCAGGTTATTTACGACATTTTAATAAAAGTGGATATATTATGCGGGCAGACGACACCTGTGGTAGTTGTAAGTCTTCGTTGCGGTTTCAAGCCCCCTTGGTGCCCTAATCGGATACCCAATGCGTCTTATAGTGCTGTCTTTTGGCATTGGCATTAAATAACTTGTAAAAATTGTCACTAGACAATGTTGTGTAAATGAAAAATATTTAAGGTAATTCTTACACATCTGTACATATTCTCTCCCTTGTACAGAGAGAAAAATTTGAAAACAAGCATTTATTATTAATTAAAATTCCTGATGAATTTAATATTAACTTGTCTAAATATACCATTTTTTTCCCTTGGTCATCGCATCACGCGTGTAAGGATGGAACTATTCCCTCAATTATTCTTTTATTGGAAGGACGATATTCCTATGAAAGAAAAGATATCAATTATTCTAATTTAATAATCGTTTCATGCTTAAATAGTTAAGATTCCTTTATTAACGTCTGTCGGGTCAGTTTGTTTCCAATAAAGGTGCATAATATATCCTTTATTGTAAAGCCAAATTACAATCACCAAAATTTAAACGACGTAGGTTGTGCGTTGTATGCATAGACACTAAATTTGAATCTAGTCCAAAAGTATTGTTATGTACACCATTCTTCAATACTAGCACTACACGGGTAATATGATTGGGCTCATCCATTGAGACGGACGTGACAGAAAGACGTCGCGGCTTCTGTTACGAAGCCAATGAATTTAATCGGTAGCCGCTCATTTTTGACGGAACATGAAATACTAATGTATAAGCCAACTTTTAATACGAGATCTTTCAGTGTAAATTCAATATTATCATGGTTATCGCCAAGGCAACGTACATCAAGTGATAGTAATTATCTTAATATCTTTAATATTTAAATGAATATATAATATAATTGTATATATTTTCTAAATCTTGGAAACGGCTCCAACGATTTTCCTGAAATTCAGCATGTAGGGGGTTTTGGTGGAGAAAAATCGATTTAGATAAGTTTTATTTAAAAAATGTCGTTATCCCTGTTTTCGGGCTCTAAAACTTTTTTGAAAAAGTTTTAGAGCCCTTTTTTTGAAATGCACTCCTAAACGCCATTCATTGAAAATTGAATTGAATTAAACTTTTTTGAAATACGCTGCATACTATCACAATTTTTCGCTGTCGAACGTCAAGTCATGGTAGCTGATTTGGGGAACGGACGGTCTAGAGAGCTGAAAATACCTAGGATCGAGCCCCACCTGCCATGTTATTTTTTCATTAAATTTTTTTTTAATTTTATTTTTTTTTACATCATTTTAAATTTACCGAGCAAGGCTCGGTCACCCATGTACTTTGTTATATTTACCTAGCGGTTAGAACACATGACTTAGACCTAGAAGGGTTTTAAGCTTCAGATTTACTTAATTAATAAATACACTTCATCGTACGCGTTTCATATTTATTAAAAAGTCGAAATACTTCGTAACTTTATAAATTAATTGACAAAGATAATATGGAAAAAAAGATAGACATCTTTAACTGTATACTACGACTGCCCTTTTTTGTCAAAGTAAACCGTTCTGGTTTTCATTTAATTCGAGGGTAACATTAATTAGTGATCTCGCGGTAACATGTAGGTACCTACCGATCCGGTCCATTTTTTGGAACAGGTTATAATGTTGTATATTTAAAAAAAAGAATGTGACGGTGGCGTTATCTTTATATATCCAAAATTTTCTTAAAATTACATAATGTAATATTCTGGAATTTGTACATATTTTTGTTTTACTTGTTGAACATACATATATTTTTACAAACATATAAGTAGACAAACAAAATTTCCATTTCAAAATTTTACCCAATGATTTATTTTGTAAATCTTTTATTGTGTGATTTTAGTTTTCCCGAACATACTCTTCTAGATTTTTAAAATAAATATAAATATAATATTTGTTTCTGTCCCATTCCTTTTCTTCCCGAGATTGTTACTATAATTTTGTTGTTACAATAGTAAGGTATTATTACAAGATTATCTGGGATATTTTGCTCCTTTATTAATTCTAAAGTTATATGTTTGATTTATACAATCTATTCATTTTCTTAGAGAAGCATTGTTTTACAAGACCGCTTCTTCAAAACGATTAAATAAAGTCTATCTTGATAGCAATTAAAATTATAAACAACCGACAGGAAAGTATAAACAAAGTGTCAATAACAAATGGTGGAAATATCCGTTTACCACTTAAAGGTCTAAAGTCTGTTTTTATCAAATATTGCGTATTAAATAATTTTAATAACAGTGCTATTTGTTATCTATTAATGAATCATCGTAAATGCGACATAAATCTTATGTTTAAACGAACTTGCGCAGTGCATAAGATTATCGAATTTTCCATTTCAACAAATAATGCGTTTTATATAATAATTCAATAATTTTGTAAGGTCATTTATATATTTAATGATTATATATATACAATTAGCAGCGCCTTCTATCTTTAGTTTTAATATCTTCAGTTTTCTTTAGTAACGGTCAGTTTTAATGGGAAAAATAAGTTTTACTTTCTATTTGCCTACCAATTTTCTCATACTTTGCCATACTCATACTGCTTTTAGGAACCGTCCTTATAAGTTACTAGCTTTCGCTCTAGAGTTTGTCTGCGAATTGTATTCTGAGATTAACAGCAGCCTATTAAAGGTAGCTTAAAGTAACTATTTAAGTTAATAAGGAACTTCCCGATCGACATATTTTACGATTTAACCTTTCAGACTGCTTGACTGTAATTTTTAACAATTATAATCATTTTTCAATAAATACACACATAACCTTCACAAATTAAACACTTATAACTTCAAGAACCTCTATGAATCAATTCGATAATCAATACAAACCGCATGAAAATAGTTTCTTCATAGTTTTTTTTAGTTCATCCGTACAAAGAGACAGAGGCAGCGGCGGACTTTGATTTATAATATGTAGCCAGGTTTGATTAGAATAGATGCTTGTTATGCAAAAGAATATTATTAACTTCACACGTTAACCTGATTTCCTTTAAATGCTTCTTGAGAATAAGCAAATTCGTTATCTTCATGCCCCACTGCCTTTTTTAGTTGAGCTTCGATGTATCCACATGAAACTAATATCTTTAACAAAAAAAGCTATTATGAAGCGCATTGTTTAAAATAAAAGTATACTCTAACCGTTACGGTAAATATCTTGACGAGTCTCGAATTCGCAGAAGTGTGTGGATGTCAGACGGTTATTAGGAACAAAATTTCCTTAATTGCTTACAAATTAAGGTCGAAAAAAGTGCAATACTTTAAGTAGTCCTCGGAGTGGTTGCCCTAATTTTACTTTCGAATTTTTTGTCGGCAGTTCATCGTGAATACATTTATCTCCATCAGTCAATCATGAACCGAATCTACATAAAATATAAATTAAAAAGGCGCGCTGTCTGCGAGTAAAACAATTTCACCACTTTTTCTCGTAACTTTTATTAACACCGGCATATTGGACACATTAAATTTCTTTTTATACATATACTCATATATTCCTGTGTATATACGCCGTGTGGTATCCGTCTGAGTAGAGTAGACCACCCTCATTTCTTACCGAGGTTTCCTAAAAGGCGACTAAGGTAAGTTGACCCACCGTGTGGTATCCGGTTAACTAGAATAGACCACCATATTTCTTACCAAGGTGTCGTAAAATACGACTAAGGTGAGTTCATGTCAGGCAGGCGGCCGGTCGTAAAATACGTAGCCAAATCATGTGACAACATGTTTATAACATGTTGTGCCGACCCCACTAAGAGTAGGTTAAGGGCAGGAAGAAGAAGATAACATAGGTAGTTGACGAAAGGTGTAAATTAGATGCTTTTATTGTAAAGATATAAATTTTCAAACAATAATACTTTTTTGTTCTTGTGTTGATTTGGAAATACGATAATGCTGACAGCGCTAAATAAAAATAGGTAAAAACTTGAATTTTAGGGTAAGTATACTCTACTTTTATTATGGAGCAGGTGTATTAAGATATCAGTTCAAAATCGGTCTCTAATTGGGTTGAATAAAATCTTAAATATTTTAGAGACGGCCTTATTTTTTGTTGAAACCCATCGACAATTTGATTATCGTTATTAACTTAGATTGATGTCTAATCAAATAAAACAAACTTAACATTTTATTCAATGCGCTGCATAATAGGGTCCCTCAATTGAAATCTTATCGCTGCAGGGTTACACTATAATTTTCTTTATAAAAGTTTTTTAATTCAATTTGTAAACTGGAAAATTTAACACGATATGAACGAAAGCTGGAGCAAGTTTATATTGTACAGCGCTTTAGTCGTGCTTAGTTAAACGCAGTTTTTTAATATATAACAGCAAAATACTTTTATTTTTTGTACTTTAGTACTATGAAATCGAAAATTACTCATCATTCTACTGCCCTTATCCCACTCTAAGTAGGGTCGGGACGTAATGTTATAAACATGTTGTCACATCATTTGGCTACGTATTTTACGACCGGTCGCCTGCCTGACGTCAACTTACCTTGGTCATCTTTTACGACACCTCGGTAAGAAAAGATGTTGATGTATTCTACTCAGCCGGATACCACACGTGTGTCGAGTTACCTTAGTCACCTTTTTCGACACCTCGGTAAGAAATGAGGTTGGACTATTCTACACAGGCGGATACCATACGGTTTTAAATCGAAATTACTGTTTCTATCAATTAACAAGTGCACTTTACCATTCTATAATAGTTTATACAAAAAAAAAACTTGAAATATAACCTTCTCAAAATATTTTAAAGAAGGATTTAAAAAATATTTTTTACTATATACGTTATAGAAAGTCGTTTTTTGGAGAAGTGCCAAGGATAAACATGTAATCATGATAAGGCGACAGGTTTGTATACGGTCTCTATCACTACTGATGGTTTATACGATATCGATATAATTCTATTATCTATACAATCTAATCTTAAAGTAGTTTTAGTTAATTGGACATATACTAATTTTGAAAAAATATTTGTGTTACTGTACCATGGATTCTTTACCAAACGTGTAGTACAGGATCGCTTCTTGTAATGAAAGAAATGTAAATCAGATATAAGATTACAACGCCGAGGCGGTACCAATTTTTACTTATGTTATTTATTTCCATCCCAATTTCGTATTTGTCGTAATCAATCAATATTATGTGACTGAATACTAACTGAAATAACTATTAGTATATGTCTTAGTCACATTTGCAAAACTAATGAGAATATTATTTTGCTATAATCTGCGATAAAATTGCACTAATAATAATAAAATCCGCGATTGTTCTACGCCCACATAAAAAAAAAAAATTTATCGTGGATTATAGCAAAATAATATTCTCATTAGTTTTGTATTATGGACCTCTGCTAAGTAACGCCTAATTTTATAAATAATCACATTTGAAAAATCATACGAACCTTTTCATAGGAATATTGGTACAAGGAACGTAATCATCCATTCTGTGGATCAGAAAAGTGGTGCAAGCTTCAAAAATCGAAAATTGGTATTTCATATTCAAAATGAATGCCAAAAAGTTTATGTTTTTACATCTCTAGTTGAAACTTCATTCGAAAGAAGTTATAGGTAAGAGTCACTCAAGTAAAAACTGGGTAAAAAGCATCAACGTCACCCTTTAAATGATTTCCGTATAAAATGAATTATTCGCTGGAGGCAGCGCGATAATACTAACTTCACTGTGACAGCCAGTAGTCAGCTGTCATTAATCTATATGGAATGATTGACGGCACTTAAAGGAAAAATGTGTTAACGTTTGTATATATTTATACCACTTTTGTGGGTAATTATTATAAAAGATGGATAATAAAAAAATATTTAAAAAAAAAATATTTTGAAAAGTAGGCACGTAAAGGTGCGATAATAAACTGTATGTAAATTGGTTTCATAACAGTGTAATTCTCATCTCTACATTATCATTTCTATTTAATACTGTCAAAAAATCCTACTTTACTATATTAGTTGTATAATTTTACAAAATAAAGCAAAAAAAAATTAATAATGATTATTTTTGACTGGCCCGTTGGCGCAGTGGGTAGTGACCCTGCCTTCAGCTCCGCGGGTCGCGGGTTCGTGTCCGGCCGAGGGCCAACACTTTCTATAAAATGAATTTGTTGATAACATAACATAAGTATTAAGTAACTTACTTTGGGGACGGATGACGGTGTGTGTAAGTGTCCCATATACTTATTTATTTATTTATTTATATATTTATTACTCTGGTCCTGCTAAAATACTAAAAAAAATTAAGAAGAAAGGCCAGTGAGAAAGTCCTACTATCCTACTAATATTATAAATGCGAAAGTTTGTGAGTGTCGACGTATGTTTGTTACTCTTTCACGGCAAATCCGCTGAACTAATATCAATTAAATTCGGCACAATTATTCCTTATACACTGGGGTAACATATATTCTATAGAAATCCCGTTAATTCTACAGGAATAGGATGACATTAAAGAGCTCCATCTATTATCAACGTATCACGCGACTAAAGTGCACGCAAACGAAGTTGCGGGTAAAAGCTAGTTGGTTATATGTCCATAGGTTTCTGGTTTCTATGGATAGCAAAGACAGCAACATCGCATTACAAAAGCACAGTATTATATACATAGTGGACTAAATTGTCTTAGAGTGTATTAAAATATGACAAACAAAAATCAAAATTGACAAATTTGTTTAACTTGGGACCTCAATTAATGAATAATTGTTATTCCTAACGTAATGCAATATTTACTATTGCGTAGGATAAATAATCAAGTATTTGTCATGATTAAAAAATGTTACAATATGCAATACATTATAATAAAAATATATATAATTTCATGGCGTATCACTTGGGGGTCTTGCAGATAAGTACATATCTTTCGAGCTAGCGTGCCTTTACGTACAAATAGACCACGTACCGTCGGCCCTGACATTACCCATGTCATAAACAAAATAATCAATTTCTATATCATACAAAATTCTTAACTTAATATTTTTCAGAATTGAATCTAAAATCTGAATACAAAATAGTGCTTCTAAAATGTATTCTAGCACAAAAATACATGTGTTTTACCCCTTTAGCAGAATGTATAATATTATATACAATATTGCATCTATAAAAATCCTGACAGAACCTTCACCAGTCTTAGTTATTAATTAAATTATTTTTGTATTATGTGTAATAGCATTAAATTATTGTCAAGTACTATCATAGATAATTAAAAAATTGCAATGAAGTTAAAACATGGAAATTGTTTTTAAGGGCTATGTCTCAACCTCATTATAGAAAATTTCCGACACGACAAACCTGTAATGTAATATATCTGTTAATTATTATAAGACATTTAAGTTATCAGCAATGTTTATAGTTATTATAGGACACTTAATTTAGTCATATGTGTTAATTCAGTCTAGAAAATCCAATATTTTTGAAATAAATATAACTGTTATCTCACAAAACTCTAAAATTTCAAAAAGATTGAACTGGAGCTAACAGGGATATAAAAAGCGTAACAAAATTTATAGCGAAACTATGAAAGAAAGTTATGAATAAAAAACTATAGATGAAAGTCAATCTATATTTTAATAGAACTTTTTAATAATTTGTTATCCATCGCTAAAATTTTAACACCGATCAAAGCCATTAAAAGTAATAAATAACTCTATTCAGTTATATTAAGTGAAAGGCTTAATTAAAGAGCGTTAACAAGAAAATTTAAATTCTACTCGACTAAGATTTACTACCTACAATATAGAAAATAGAGAATATTATTTTTATAATACCTAGGTTCGTTTACTGTATGGACGTAACAAATTATTGATTTCCTATCATCGCGATAGGTATAATTTATTTAATAGTTATTAACACTAAATAATAAATACATCGAAAGTGTAGGCATGGTTAATTATGATTGGTTATATGTCTAGTAGGCTTAGAAAGATAAGAAACTAGATAAATAAATTTATGGCATGATTAATGGGTTTTGTATACAGAATATTGCTGGACTACTAGTTCTAGATAAATTTAAAGGTTAAAGGTATAAGAGAAAGACAAGAGAAGCTTTAAAAGAGCTTTTTCTTTGTCATTATACTCTATATACTCGTAAGTATATAAACAAAATGGGAAGTATGGATGCAAGAAAGCAAATTAACTGTCACAATGTTTAATGTTAATTGTAATTAGCAGATTTGATTCCCCGTCGAGCGAACGATGTATTATAAATTAGCTTCTTAATTAAGACTTTGAATATGTGATTTGTAAATATAAATCACAACCTACAAATATTAGAAAATTATTGTTTTGACGTTATATTTAAGAAAAACGTAACTTTGCACGGATTCTATAGTTTATTGCTTCAGCTATTGATTAATATTTGATCCAGGCCTTTTTTGGAAACCTAATTGAAATGCCAAACATTGTAGCTTTACTAAATATTAAATAGTACAGTAATAGTACAGGAAATTACCTATAAGATGTTGAGGCATAAGCGCCTAAAGGACTGATTTAAGATAACAAATATCACGACTTTTGCACTTACTTATCACACTAGTTTTATTTAGATTACAATATTTTTTATCTTACGGTAGAGCCATATAAAGTTCTCTGCGTGAGACGCGTATCTGATTAACTATCCATCTCTTGCTTGAGCAATAACGTCTTGTAACAATGTTGGAACTACTTTTCGAAGCTGACATTTGTGAATTATAAATAAATCTAAATAACCAGTATCATTGTAAAGTCTCAGCGGGTGATGGAGCACTTCTTTGGATATCTCTACGTTACAGAGGCAAAAATAAGGATGTGCACTATTTTATAAAGAATTCATAATGGTGATTTTGGAGGATAGACAACAGATAGATAATGGAGATTGAGAACCCAAGGATTTTAACGACACAAGGCTTTACACCGCTTAGATATTGAGACATCGTGCAACCATTTTAAAGACGTCCATCCTTTTAAAGGGGTGTATAAAACACTATTATTTTCGGTGCGAGGTCGCCAATCCAACACATTATCCAATTCATTCCCAGTTTAATGACGATGTGATGGCCTAGCGGTGCGACCGTGTGAATCTCTAGAGACGATCATGGGTTCAAACCCGGGCAGACACCACAATGAGTTTTTCTATTAAAACTTATGTGTCTAATTGATAATTGCAATTTATCACATGCTTTTCGGTGAAGGAAAACATCGTGAGGAAACCTGCATATCTCTAGAGAATTCTGGAGATATGTGTAACCTACCAATCCGCATTGGAGCAGCGTGGTAGGTCTTAGCTCCAATCCTTCTCTCCAATAACGGAGAGAAGAGCCTATGCCCAGCAGTGGGATAGTAAAAGGCCGCTACTTACTTAATGACAATAATGACTTTGCTCATTATATCAAGTGCTCATCTGGATCCCCACATTTATAAGTTGCTAATAAACATTAATATTTAAAACTTATATGAGTTTAAAAAATGGAATGTGGATGTGGATGGACTAGGGGGAGGCCGAAAAAAAGATGGATGGATTGTGTAAAAAATGATATGCATATTAAAGTAGTGGCACCAGAGTTGGCGTATGATAGAGGAGAATGGAAGAAGACATATTGTGCCGACCCCACTTAGAGTGGGATAAGGGTAAGAGAATGACGATGAATTAATAAAAACTTATAATTGATAAAAAAAATCTACTATCCATGTTCTTGATATTAACAATATATTGATGATGAAACATACTTTGCCGAATGTGTTATAAAGAAGTATTTCAAGGGAATTTCTCCGGCTATTATTTAACTATAAAATTGGGATCGTAATAGCAATTGATGACTACTTAACGTGTGTATGAGTAGGGGATTTAACAAAGGCTTTGGTCTGCTAAATGGTGTCATATTCAACTATTAATAAGTATTATATAAAGATATGTACATATATATACATCACATACTTTTTAAAATGTGTGATTTTCTAAAACTTTCCGTGCATTATGACTGTTTCACAGAAATCTAAATATTTCTTACGAGTAAATGAATACCCATGTAATCTTATTATTCTTTTTTTTGTTCGTTTTCATTTAAAAACCTGTTATTGTAAGTTTGATAAATGGTTTAAATATTTTACGAGGAACTAATCTGTACGAATTTAGGGGAAAAGTAAAAGTTTTGGCGCAAATACGTTAATATAACGCAATTAAATCATTTTATTATCGAATTACTTTCGTTCAACATTAATATTATTACATAAGACATATAATAAGTAACTTACGACCGATTAAATACGCTCTTTGTGCTATGTGCTTCATTCAGACGTTAGTCGCTTATTCATAACGATAATAAAATAAAACTGATAGAAATATCTGTTTCATAATAATGCCATTAGCACATCAACGTACGCGGACTCCGTGACATCCGTGTTTTGTATTGAGGTGTAAATTATGTCAAAACGGACATAATATAAGCGTTACTATATTTTAAGTTCTTTATGGTAAAAATAGGGTATTGGTCTTTATTAGATTTTATGACTCGATTCCGTTTACATACACATAAATGAAAGTTACTAAATTCGCAGTGATTGAGTATTTATTCCTTAAATCTTCATAGTATACTATTTGTAACCGCGACCTGCGCATGTGGAAATCAGTTTCACAAAGTATTTCCCGCGTTAATCCCAATCCCGCGAGGATTCTAGTATAAAAATATATGTTGCCCCACAACCTTCTTCATATTTCAGTGAAAGCCCTATCTAGACCCTTAGCCATTCCGAAGAATTTCCTAAACCTACCTTAAGAATTGCACTATCTTTTAGTTAAAACCGTATAAAAATCCATTCAGTATATTTTAAGAAAATCGTTTACGTACAGACTTCAGTGGAATTTGTTTTATAATAAGTATTGATTTAGTACTTTTTACATTGATAACATTCTTTTGCAATAATTTGCACTAAAATGTATTTATTCCACGTTGCGCTAATTGTAAAACATCTTTACTCCACTCCTCCACTCTCCTTCCTAAATATTCAATAATATTAAAATTTAATGCAATGCAATTAAATATACCGTTATCAAATTTTACACATAAACATTGCCGTATAGTCGCAGTGTTTATATTTATGGGATGTGTATATTTTGTTTAACGGCTTACGTTGCTTCAGTGAAAAGATTCCTTAATTATCTCATGGGTATAAAAAGTAACGCGAACATGTCACGCAATGCGGCTGTTCTTGCTCATAGTATGGGAGTCCATATTGAAAATAACTGCAGTAATAAGACGCAGATACGGATCCATATAAGATTTAAAGCTACCGATATATATATCATCGTGTCGCGAAGCTGAAGTTACAATAGGCGGGGTACGTAGTATGTAGAATCTCTGGGCGCTGGGGTCCTAATGTGCTGGAATGGCGAACTTCGCACCGGCAAACGCAGCATCGGTAGAGCATCTGTGAGGTGGAGTGACGACCTCAAAAACTTCGCCAGAAGACGTTGGACCTAAGTGGCATTCGCTCCTGTGATGTGGAGATCTCTTAAAGAGAGATGAATATCCAGCAGTGAACGTTTACCGGTTGAAGAAGAACAGAAGATGTTACGAAAAGCTATAAATATACAAAAATTGGGGTACATATGAACTTTTTTGTACACGGCCTTTTGCTTATAATATATGTATCCTACTGCAATCGCGAATTCTCTAATCAATCGATGAGATTGTAAAACATGTCGTACCTGCAAATATAAATACTATGCATACTCAAATTACTATTTATGAAGTACTAAAATTGATTGTTTTAGTGATATTTAAAAAATATCTCTGCGGTTAAAATTTGCCTACAGCTACAAAAATTAATATATAATATGATTATGTTTCTTTAAGCACATAATAACCAATCATATCTTTTATAGTATATTTATTTTTACCATCAATTTTTGACATTAAATATTATGTACATTACGAATATTTATTATTTTCTTGAAAAATTATTTCAAGAGTACTATTTTCCTGTGGACTCTCACCTAATTGTCCACAACACAATATCTTTCAAATTATGTTGCCAAGCGTAACATTTTATTTAACTTCGCTCAGATACTGTAGATTAATACCTTACAAAAAGACTCGCAGCGTAATTACTTGTCACATCAAAGTCAGTTTTTGGATTAGGTTTGTCGAATTCCAAAAATAAATTTTATGCGAATATTAAAATGAATTAATCTATACAATTTCGCTTGTTAATTTCCCTGTGAAGGGTATTGTAAAGCAAGATGCTTTAATGTTCAATTCAAAGATAATTAAATAGCACCTTCCAATTTTAAATATAATTTTACATATTTGAAAACTAAAAAGGTTTTGATCATTACCGACTATTTTGGTATCCGACTAATTTGTTATACTAATTGGTATTCAGCTGAGTAGATAAGATCACCCACTTTCTAACCGAGGTAAGTTGACGTCAGGCAGGCGGCCGGTCGTAAAATACCAGTCCAATTATGTGACTACATGTTACAAACATGTTGTGCCGAGCCAACTTAGAGTGGGATAAGGGCAGGAAGATGATGATAATGAAAATGATGACCGACTACTATTCAAATAAAAAACTGATATTCTGACTGATGATTCTATAATAAAGTTCCGCAGTAAATTTTCTATTACAGCAGTTTAAAAACACTATTAATAAAATGCTAATACACAAAGCCTATTACTATACTATTGAGGAATACTTAGATGATAAAAATGCGTGGACGTAGCTACTTTTCGAGCCTGTACAACACAGTAATAATGAAATGTTACTGGTAATAAGAATTATATTTTTAAAAGAGCAACCGCCGAGTTTCTTTCTGGCTCTTCTTGGTAGAAACAGCTTTCCGAATCAGCAGTAGAGTTGAATTCAAAAGCACTTGTTTAAAAGTTTATTTGAATAAAATATATTTCGAATTTGAATTTGAATTTTATATCGATTTCGTATTCGATTTCTTAAAAACAAAAGCTTACATCTTCATCGGGTTTTCCAGGTCATTTATGTGCAATCCTATGACTTCTTATGACGTAAGAAGGTCAATATTTTATCTTTACCGCGCCTCGTAAAGCCTCAAAAGGTTAACAGTTGTATACCTACTATCAAAGGCTGGCATAAATATTGTGGGCGCAAGAAATATATTTTTAGTGACATTTCCCTATAATATAATACTGATTGTACTGTAATAAACAAGGCATATAAAATTTTACTATCACCGAGAATGCAGATATTATTCTTAGTACTTAAAAAACTTATAAATCTTTTTTAGTCATGCAAGTTATTTCTTTGATACGTTATCTACAAGCTGGTTGGAAAATTCATGGCTCTACTTTTCAAATGCAGTATAGATAATATCTATCTAAACTTCTCGGATAGCATACCTTCGCTTTTTCCATAGATGTTTATCAAAAGAAACATTACGTTGTACGCGTGGTCGAACCAAGGCTATAAATAGCCAGGCGCCAGCACAGGAAGATCCTGCGCTATCATACAACACGCCCTGAGCTTCGCTGCCGTCTTTCAAGTGTAAAATCGTACTTACATATTTCTTATACACGATTGATGCATAGCTAGGCTTTACCATATTGATAGTTAGTTAAAGAGCCGCCATCAGAAAAACTATTCCTAACATTAATAACTAACATTTCTTAAATCTATTAAATTTATATTGTTTAATGAAGTGTGACAATTTTTTAACATCAATATTTATCGACAACAAAGAAATAGACCACTCTCATTTCTTGCCGAGGTGTCGTGAAAGGGACTAAGGTAATTTGACCCGCCGTGAGGTATCCGGTTGAGTTGAATACATCACCATCTTTCTTACCGAGGTGTCGCAAAAGGCGACTAAGGTAAGTTGACGTCAGGCAGACGGTGGGTCGTAAAATACCTAGCCAAAACATGTGACATGTTTATAACATTTTGTACCGACTTGTGGGATAAAGGCAGAAGAATGATAATTTATCGACAATTAAAAATAACGATCTTTACTACATCGGATGAATTTTAGTAATAAGATTTTAGTAATAATATCAAATTAAATCAATGACCTCTACTCTAATTAATTAACCAAATTGATATTGAACTTCTTTTCATTAATTCCCGATTTGTTTAATCAAACAGTCCAACATTCAGAAACATCGATTACTTTATGCTCAAATTCTGAGCAAAAAATTGAAACACACTGAAACAAGTAAGAAAATAAAATCGATTTAGCCATATCCGGTTTTACTTATTGATATAGTCGAAGATACACAATGAGACCTCTAGGTCTTTTCAATTACCCGTATGATTAATTCTTGTTACTCGGTCGTTTGTAATAAAAACAAAGAGACAAAGTGAAGCAGTACGTAAGTAGCTGACGCCTCTGTAACTCATGCTATACTATCGGACGGTGTTTCTTGGAATGCAATCTGAGTTGAAGTGCCGAGGTGAAGTATTTATTAATCGTATCAGGTTCTTCAAGCAAAATATTGAACACAACGATTCCTAGAAGCTAATGATCGTAATATAGTAACCAAGATAGAAAATAGTATTTTATAATTTCTTATAAGCCAACTAGTAAAGGCTTCGTTAAACTTCTTTGGTGCGCTTTACAATATACAATCATCTACCCTTAAATTACGATTATAAATTTTATTTCTCACGGGCCGATTCCACACAATATTAAGTATGAGCTGGATTTTATAAAATGCTTACCGTAAAGGACCAAATTTATACTATAATATTATTATAAGGATACAAATGTGTATGTATGTTTGTAATATTTTCACACAAAAACTACTGGACCGATTTCAAAAATTCTTTCACTATTGGAAAGCTGCTTCTTTACTGAGCAACATATTATAATAAAAAAATAGGGATCAGTAATAAAAATGTAAAGGTGTAAAAAATAGTCATAAAACTCTGTCATGGCATGCGCTGCGGAAAATATTGATGATATATTTAACGAAATAAATCAATAGTCCGACTTAGTAGACTTTCCACTGCCATGAGATCTGTATGTACGCGGGTGAAACCGGGGGATATTACAAGTTTCATATAAAAATACTTTAGACCCTGGGAACGTTATGGTGACGTCATTTTGGGATACCCTATATATGTAAGTTTTTACCTGAGATTTCTTAGAGAAAAAATATGTAATTTCTAATTTCTTTATACATCTTTTAACGCACAAGACTTGGGTAAGTCTGCATCTATGCAACATCTAAAATGCAACAAAATTAATTTACAACACTGTTATAGGATACTGTGGGTACTCGGTTTATTGATGAAAGTTAGGCCGCGGGCAACTAGTTGTAATATAAAATTAGAAGACATTTCACAAATCTGCAAAGAGGGTATCGCGGGCGTTATCGCTCTGCAGGGAAATGCAACCGAGAAATTATCTGATCCCTCCCATAACTTAGTCTAAAATACTAAAATTGCTTTCAAGAAATCTTTTACTGCGATCTTCACGCTCTCTACGCTTATTATAATCCATTATGATACCAATAATAGCTGAATATTATTACCATTCCTTTAACCATTTATCGTGTATCTAAATAGCCTTCCTGAAAGCTATAAGGCTTGTTGTAATTAATAATTACGATGTTCTCATATTATATAGATTATAAATTACACACAACCAACTTCCATATAAATCAAATTAATTCATCTATTGTGTCGAATTATTTCTCGATGCATATAACTTAGGGATTAGTATAGGGATATTTTTAACTTCTTAAAATGATTTATTGTATTAAACTACGTCGTGTCTTCAATTTGCGCTGCAATATTGTTAATACGACGACAGCAGGTTTCCAATTGATATTTTTGTTCAACACAAAGCCCACGATAAACTTTAAATATGAAAAGCCTTTAAGTTTCAGACAAAAATGAGACATGCGATCTTGTGGTCTAAGTTTACAATACAATCAACTTTATTTTAGCCGTATTTCAAGATAATGTAAACGAATGATCTACTGCTGATTGGAAAATGTCCCATAAAAAAAAGCCAGCAAAATTTCATAATATTATTCTTGTAAGTAGTAAGTTCGGATATATCAGATGCTCTGTGAGCCCATTACGATATTTTTTTATAAGAATCTTATAGTTATATTAAAATATTATTATTTCGTTCACAGAATGCCTTTTATTGTCCGTAATAGTTGCCTGTTATATCGGTTGTAAATACCATCAGATACATTACTACGTAGTACTTAGAAGTGGTGTATTCCCTGTTATCAAGTCACGAAGCCGGAGGAAGACACGAGAACTGTTTTACCGGAACGATCATTTACAGCTTTTGATACAAGTGGAGAGAGCAACTTTCAGATAGGCTGTACATTATTTAGTGCCCGTTTTAAATGTGAAATATTATTGCAAATGGCAATATCTCAAATAATACAAATCATAATAAGTACATAAAGCTATGTAGACTCATCATTAACCTCTTGCCCTTATCCCACTCTTAGTGGTCGGCATAACATGTTATAAACATGTTGTCACGTATTTAACGACCAACCGCTTTCAACTTACTTTAGTCGTTTTTTACGACGCCTCGGTAAGAAAGAGAGTAGTCTATTCTATTTAACTGCACACCACACGGTGGTTCAACTTACTTTAGTTCCCTTTTAAGACACGTCGGTAAGAAATGACCGGGAACCACACGGCGGGTCGACTTACCTTATTCGCCTTTGACGACTTCTCGGTAATAAATGAAGGTGGTCTATTCTACGCAGTTGGTTACCAAACGGCATTTAGCTACGTAGACTCTTTCTCAAAATTCCACTATTAAATATATTTTTGAAATATTGATTTAGATATCGCTTCTGGGCTGCAACAGTGGCACAACTCAAAAAATCATGTTTTAAGATAAAAGTTTAAGTTTAGATTGCTAAGGAAAATGCATAAAAAATGCTTTAGTTTTCTTAAACGTACGACCTAATAGTGAATATATGAGTTGTGCCAGTATTGCTGCTATAAACAATGTGTATTTTGACATTTATACCTATTGCCAGTTCATAACACGTGTTTTTAAGTTGTGCCCATTGATATACATCTCTCCATTGTATATCAATATTGGATTGTATATCAATATTGGATTGTATATCAATAGTTGTGGCTCTATTACAGCCCAGAAGCGGTATATACCTTTTTTCCCACACAGATTCTTACAAAGATTGTCTAAAAGAAGTTAATCTAATCTATAATAGTGTATAAACTGCTTATTCATTATGTGTTACATTTTTTATGATATTCTATAAGATTCATTAATTTTGAATAGCTTAGTTTCCGTTAACTTAATGTATTGGTAATGGATTTTGTAAACTTAATTATTGCAGATGTTATGCAAAATATGTGCAAATTTAAATCATAACATTTGAATAATCTAGTTGTTCTAATAAAAATTGAGGGTAAATTATTAACCTTGGTTTTATTCATACCTCGTAAAACTTGAACTAAATGCAATTAAGTCTGTTTTTAATATGGAAAGAACAATACTTTGAGTATCATTATTTTTGGGATAAAATTAGAACTATGGAGAACCATAAAAGAAAAATATGTAGAAAATTAACTGCATAACCATCAAACAGGCTGCATTATGGACAGTTAGAAAACAATACCAACACTTTGTTGAACGTTTTGAGCAGCAGAAGTAGAAATGGAATTGGGGTTTTGACATGTCGTATATTGACTTTTCACCGTAATGGCTTATCAGAACAGAATGCAATCATCGCCTTTTTTTATAATATTTGATGTATTTTAAATGATAATATTGAACCAAATACAATAAAAAAGAAACATACTCAGTTTTAAACGAATATGTGATTTAATTTCATATTCGCATTCATCAATTATTTACGTTTTAACAATACCGAATACAAAATGTGGATATTATTTATATAAATTACTCTCAACTTTCCAAGAAGTAAAAATATGAGCCCATTTAGGTAAATCATTGTCACGAAGGGTCATAGAAGTCACACAGTATAAATGAACATGTACGAAAATTTACTTTATGTAGCGACAGTATAAATTCAATAAAGATGGAAATTTTATAAGACACTCCTTATACTTTCTAACATCACAACATATTACAAAATAAAATGTGTTATTTAAAACTACTGAACGGATTTTAATGTGATTGTTATCAACAGGCAAAGTGATTTATACAGAAGGTTTATGTTAAAAGTAAAGTAATTAGTATTTTCTAAATTGATTGAAATATTATGAAAATATGGGTACAAAACACTATCATCGAACACGCGAATTCTGATCCTTTTGAAATATAAATTTAAGGGATCTCGAATCTCACAAAAGGCGAATAAGCTCTAATGATAATAAGCTCTATCGTTGCGAATAGCTGGGGTCGATAAAACCCAATAAAAGACATATTAGATATTATTATGATAAGTATACAATTATTTTAAAAAAATCGTTTTATCCCTGTTTTCGGGCTTAAAAAAAACAAAAGTTTACTTTTAATTTATTGAATATATACAACACAATTTTCGCCGTGAAATGTCAAGTCATCGTAGCTTGTTCGGAAAACTGGTGGTCGCGCAAAATGAAAATACCTAGGATCCCCCACCTAATATTTTTTATTTATATTTTGAAGTACCTTTTTTTAATTTGCAAAAAATTACCGAGCAAGGCTCGGTCAAACAGGTACCTACTACTCGTTAAACTAGCATAGCCTGAACTATAAATAGGTCTGAGCTAGAACAAGAAATAGTCATTCATATATAACAAAGAAAATTATACGACTATCATGAAGGACAAACAAGGTACAGATGAAAGTATTTATTCCTAGTTACGAGTAATGACGCAATGTGCTGCGCGGAAGGTCGGCTGCGATTTATGGTGCACGAAGCATTTGTATACACACCATCGACTGTACTTGCCGACAACACCCCGCGATGTTCTAACGGATCCTGTTCTAACTACTTCCATACTTTATTTTCTAACATCTACAAGAGATTTTCGTGTTATCCTCATTATTATTGAGGAGAAAGGATGATGGTATACTTTTATAAAATTCTACTACACTATTAGACTGGTATAACTAAACATTGACTTATTTTATTTTCATCTATAGTATTTAACGTTATTTAGCAGAAGTCATAATAAAACAGTCTTGTCATAAAATAAAATCTACGTAATACTAAATGTAGAGTACACACTCGTATGTTAGACACTAGACTGAACTTATTTATTATTAAATTCCATATTATAGAATGTACTATAGTATATAGGAAGATTACAAAACAGCGGAGAGTAAAGTTTACATTAAATATTTGTACCACTTATACTATATAGTACCGGGGTGACCTAGCCTTGCTCGGTAATTTTTATAAAATATATAAAAATGCAATAAAAAAATAAAATAAATGATGACACTTTTACTTTTTTTAGTCGCCTCTACCCCATTGAGTTATCACAAATTTACAAATGCCAGCAAATTTAACTTTCTGTGTCTATTTCTATTTAAGCAGTTTTTTAGTGAGCGTAAACAGGGAAAAAACGTATTTTTTTTTAAATGAAACCTACTTAGATCGATTTTGTGCCGAAACCCTCTACATACTAAATTTCATAAAAATCCGTTTCCGAAATTCAGAAAATATACATATATATATACAAGATTATGTACCTCATTTAAATATTAAAGATTTAGGCAATATCATCACTACAACACAACACATGACACAAAAGTCATTAATTGGAATAGTGTCTTTAATCACACCAATTGACCGACTTTATAACTACTTTGTAGCTATATTAGATATTATTAGAAATATACAGAATAACTAAATTAGATTCATTTAATATTTGAATAAAGCAACACACGTTTAACAGCACGTAATATGAGCCAACCTCGTAGGTTTCATATATCAATAATTATCTCTAACATGTGGTCAATCATTATGCCTATAAATAAATTATTACTTTATAAGGATATAAGATTAACAAGATCAGAAAGTGATCACTCAGTCTACACTAATAATCTGTCAATTAAATATAACAGAGAGTAGACACTGAGTATGCCGTATGGTATCCAGCTGAGTAGAATAGACCCCTCATTTGTTACCAAGGTATTGTAAAAATCGACTAATGTAAGTTGACCCACCGTGTGGTATCCGGCTGAGTAGAATAGACCACCCTCATTTCTTACCGAGGGATCGCGAAGAGCGACTAAGGTAAGTTGACTCACCGTGTGGTATTTGGTTGAGTACAATAGACCACTCAATTTCTTACCGAGTTGTCGTAAAATACGACTAAGTTATTCATAGCTTAATCTTGTGATAACGTGTTTATAACATGTTGTGCCGACCTCACTTTGAGTGGGATAAGGCCAGGAAGATGATGAGAGAAGATGAGATAAAGAGATGGAAGAGTGAGATAAAAATATGCTAATTCGAAGAGGAAGGCAAATACAAGCATTTTACATTTATAAATAGACATAAATACATTTTATAAATAGAAGCTAATATGATGAAGCTAAAACCGACCATAATTCGAAATGGGCTTCAATAAGGTACGTTATTCATTTTTGCCAAGTAATACTACGTAGGCTAAGATACGATCTTGTAGAGTACAATTTAATCGATTTAGCTTCAGCCCATTAAAAGGAGATAAAGTGCATTACTTGTATTTTATTCCGAGCATCTATTTCTTTATGCTGTCGTACCAGTGCGAGCAGAAAGCGACAAGGCAATCGTTCAGGAATATTTGCTTGTCATTTGACGTAAGTTACATCTTTTTTAGAAAATACCTGTCCGGCCAATGAATAAGACATGAAGGAACAGCAGTAATTTATCATTGTTTGTTTGCTTTTAATATTTTTATAGCCTCGTTACATCGTATTCTCTTTAGCTGTATATGGAATGATGCAATTAAGATTAAAGTTTGTTATAACATTAGTATTTTTGTGTCTAGTTGTTACTGCAGCTTTAATCGTTTAATTTGAATTAATTCGTTTGAACATATTAAAAGACTAGTTGTCTCTGAAACTACTAACTATATACAATATTTGATAAATTTAGTTTCTCAACCAGGTAAAAATGGCTAAAAGGATTTAGATGAAATCTAGAACATAGTTAATAACTGAAAATATTACGTAGAATTATTTTATCTCAGCCCTAAAAAGTACATAAGCAAAGTCGCATGAAAAAGTTATAAATGATGGATTATTTTTTTACAACTTATATTTTTGTATTATGGATCTCCACAAAATAACGCTTAATTCTATAAATTATATCTTTAAAACTATATATTTACTAGGAGCCCCGCCCCAGCTTCGCACGGGTATAAAGCATATACGGGTATATAGCCTATGTCACTCAGTGATAATCACAGTATTTCGGTACTCCATATTGAATTTTATTATACATATAAACCTTCCTCTTCAATCACTCTATATACTTAAAAAAACCGCATCAAAATCTTTTGCGTAGTTTTAAAGATTTAAGCAAACATAGAGATATAAAGACAGACAGAGAAAGTGACTTTGTTTTATACTATGTAGTAACGTTTATAGCTACTACTATTTTGATAATTGTCATATTTTTACCATACTTATCCAAAGACTAAATTACGTTTAGCTGTCATTTATGTTTTGTTTTTCCATGTCATAGCCGTTTTTGCTATACCACGTTTTATAGTGACTTAACGGGATAAAATAAATGCGGTCGAACGGAATAAAAAGTATCCTATGTCCGTCTCCTGGTTCTAAGCATCCTCTCCACCAATTTTCAGCCGAATTGGTTCATCCGTACTCGAGTTATAAATAGTGTAACTAAGGCCAACTTTCTTTTATATATATAGATTTATTTACCAGTTATGTGTCACCTTTAACACATGTATTAAACAGACAGCCGTGTGTGCAATTGTTCCGTATATTTAAAAAAAATACTTTTTCTGTTATGTACGAACTCGTATAAACGCTATAAAGATATATATGGTAAAAATTTATAAATCAAACAATCATATGGTAAATCCGACAACTTTAAATAATAACGTACATTTTGTTAACCACGGGTAGAGCGCGTAAACTCAAAATTACAAAAAAATAATTAATTTCCGAAGAGTTTTGCGAAGATCAATGTCCATTACGCAGGATTAAAGTGACCTTTATAAGCAACTTTTCCGTGCCAACATTTCGCTGTTAAATCCGTTAAGTGTGTGACGTAATAAATTTGTAAGACATTCAGACCGCGTTCGTTATTCAAAGATATAAATTTCATACCCTTGTTCTTGGGTACCGTTTTTTTACATGTATTCAAGGACATATCTGCATAAGAATCTCGATCGTTACTGTACAAGTGAGTCGCAGGAACTTATACTCGTATGCCCCAAAAAAGCTTTAATAATTGGGTGTGTAAATTTACAAAAATATACGTTCCGAAGTATACAGATAATACACGTTCAGTAATGCCTCAAAAATATAATCTCAATTCATTTTTATGATAATAATATTTTTAATAGTAAAAATAGTCGACTTATTTTTGTAGTAAAATATGTATACTAAAATTTGACGTAACGAAGTGTTTATTTGTCACGGCCTTATGGGAGGTACAGATCTATGTGTTTTTTAACATGCAAATTGTTACAGGGCTTAAGAGTGACAGGCTAATTATTATCTCGGCAAGTCTACGCGAATGATATCATAGAAACTTATTGTACGATAAAATAATAACATAAAAATGTATTTATCTATGTTGTATCACAATTGCTAGATCTGGTATAGTCCTTATCTAAATAAATCGGAATATGGACTAAATCCGGATGCTGAGTGATCAAAATATAATTTGTTTTTACAGTTTATTAATATATTAAATAGTATTTAGTATATTTTTTATCTCACAATGCATTAAATACGGTAAGTATTTATTAGTTGTTTCTGTACATTACTCATACATTTATGTACTAATTTCTAAACTAATTAATCAAAGATTGGTTTATCATGACTTATAAATCCAATTTGTTTCTGGTTACCTAGCAATTTTTGAGTCGTAATAACATAGTGTGCATACAAATGAATATCAAAACGATGGCATGAGGAAGCTATTTATATCGGCCTCAAGATGGTCTTTGTATGCTACAGGTGGCTATTATAATATCGAGATAGCATACCGATGCGGGGCCAGTTATTAATAAAGAACCAATCCCTCCCCCTTGTCTACACAGCCTTTACAAATCTTAAATCACATAAATACCTTTATATTCATGAATGTATTCATAAGAGAACGGATAGTTTTATTGTAGGTTATCTATTGTCATGATTACTAGTTTATAGATTAAAAAAGTGACGTAGAGATTCATTGAGAGACACAAATGTTTCTAAAGGTGAAGGTAAAGATTGTTTTCGAGGAAATTTGACAATACTTTAATTCATGTTAAGTGTCAGTGATTTTCAAGAAATTATAAATATTTTTTGTTACTCTAAATTTCATGAGTTTTTCAAGCTACTTAAATACCATTCCAATTCTTATCGAATAAGTTTACTTAGAAAGCAATAGAAGTTTAATTAGAAAGAATTGACTGGCCCGTTGGCGTAGTGGGTAGTGACCCTACCTTCAACACGGCGGGTCGCGGGTTCGATTCCCGCCGAAGGCTAACATGTTCTATAAATGAATTTGTTGGTCTTTGAGCCTGGGTGTATATTTGTATTTAAGTATGTATTTAGAAATATATAAGTATATATTCAACAGTTGTCTGTCACCCATAACACAAGTATTAAGTTACTTACTTTGGGGACGGACGACCGTGTGTGTAAAAAAAAAGGGCGAAATCGTGTGTGTGTGTGTTTGTGTGCGTGTGTGTGTTACTGTTTTGATGGTCCAACGTTTGAATTGATATGAACTAAGTCAGTATATACCTATTAATACTACTTTATTCCGGTAAAATCCATACTCCTACAGAAAACAAAAAATCAAGTCATACTTTTTCCATATAGTGATATTTTTGCTACCTTCAGTTATTCATTTAATGATTTTTGTGATTATTATCGGCGTTGCTAGTGATACATTAGCTACTCTGTATCTATAATGTTTAAATGTTTCTAACTCTCTAATAAATTTACCTCAATCAATTACCCCGTTATAATTGCGTCCGGAAACAAATCAATTTCACCGGATAAAATACTCCTACATAATCTTTAACTATATGCTAGTAAAGTATATGTAAAAACTACCGCGTATAATCTGTCTACACAGTGACATAATAAATAATACAGGAACTAATTGATTTGGATCTACATTTCATACGTCAAAAGCAGCTATTAACTTTGAAAATACTCGTACACACATATATATTTCAGGAGAGAACAACAAAGTTTGTGTTAAATTGTTAATACTTTCTTAGGCAGATCATCATCTTCCTGCCCTTATCCCACTCTAAGTGGGGTCGGCACAACATGTTATAAACATGCTGTCACATGATTTGGCTGCGTTTTTACGACCGGCCGCCTGCCTGACGTCAACTTACCTCTGTCGTATTTACGACACCTTGGTAAGAAATAGGGTGGTCTATTCTACTAACCGAATACCACACGGTGGGTCAACTTACCTTAGTCGCCTTTTACGACACCTCGGTAAGAAATGAGGTTGGTCTATTCTACTCAGCCGGATACCACACGGCGGGTCGACTTACCTTAGTCGCCTTTTACGACACCTCGGTAAGAAATGAGGTTGGTCTATTCTACTCAGCCGGATACCACACGGCGGACTTTCTTAGACAGATGAAATATTAATAAAAATAGGTACCGAAGGGAAATTTCAAAATGTTATTTATCAATATCATATCTTTAATATATATTTAAATGAGTTAATCTTGTATATATATATATATATATATATATATATATATATATATATATATATATATATATATATATACTTTTTTTTCGGAATCTCGGAAACGGTTCCAACGATTTTCCTGAAATTCACCATGTAGGGGTTGTGGAGGAGAAAAATCGGTCTAGCTAGGTTATAATTTTAAAAAAATCGTTTTATCCTTATTTTTGGGCATTAACAAATACAAACATACTAACATTTGTACATAAAACGCTATTTTCGCCGAAAATTGTCAAGTCAGCGTAGCTTATTCGGGGAACGGGTGGTCTCGAGAAATATAAATACCTAGGATCGAGCCCCACCTACCCAATTATTTTTTCTTAAAAAAAACTTTTCTATTTTTATTTAAAAAAAATTACCGAGCAAGGCTCAGTCAGCATTTGATAATCATCTTGCAGAAGTAATAATAATAGCAAAAAACAATAATCAATCAAAAATAATAGCAAAATAATATTCTCATTACTTTTGTATTATGGACCTCCGCAAAGTCGCCGCCTAATTCTACAAATAATCATCTTGCTTGCTATAAACGAGTATCACCTAGAAGCAATAAATAGTAAATAATATATCTATCTTGTATTGTACAGCAAAATCTGAACTGTCAGCAGCACTCTGTTGCGGAATCCAGGTCAATACACGAGACAACTCCCAAACCGATAGCGGTAATTTGATAGAATAATAGCTACTAACTGACAGACATCTAACGTCTCAGACGCCCTATGAACTATGACGTTCAAACCGTCTGGAATAACAATGTAAATTATTATACTGATAAACTCAAAATAACGAGGAATTTGTGTATAAAGAACGATAACAGAGTGCGATTCTTAACAACTTGCAGACTCAAATGCAGTGCATACACCTGTTTTGTAAAAAAATGCTTAATCTATACTTGTATTACATCATGCGCTTTTTAGCAAAGGAAAACGTTATAAAACTTCTAGATATTTCCCGGGTTATGTGTATCTGGCACTTTCCTCCTGCCCTTATCCCACTCTAAGTGGGGTCTCTACTGTTCTCACTCTAAGTTGGCTAAAAAAGAGGGAGGATCTTGGTAAGAACGAGGGTGGTCTATTCTACAGAACCGGAGACCGCACGGTGGGTCAACTTACCTTAGTCGCCTTTAACGACACCTCGGTTAGAAATAAGGGTGGTCTATCCTATTCAACCGGATGTCACATTATGTGTATCTGGCACATTCTCATTAAAGCAGGTTTAAGCTCCAATATCTTCTCTCCGAGCAGAGAAGAGACCTATGCCTATTGTTATATTAGAATTAATACTAATAAAAAGATAATAAAGTCATGGATCTGAGCAAAGATTATTTCGTGAGTTTTTATTCTCAATCATAAACATCGTGAATTTCTAAGTAAAGTAAAAAAGAGTTTAAAACGCAGTGTAACACGTTGTATCTATGTAGCACAATAATACAGACAATCAGTATGTTTTGTAAAGACACAAAGCAAGATAGCCTTTATTAGCTGTTAGATAGAATATTCACAGTCCTGTCAGGAGGCTCGCAGAAGTGATATTTAACAAGCTATTCATCGACTTCAATAATGTCTGCACAATACGAATGAACAGATAATGCCTATGAGTCCTTCTTTCATACAAACGGACGACTAGCGATAATACTGGACCAATTTTCTTACGGCCCGGGGTATCCTAGTTGGAGAGCGGGATAAGAAAACCTGTGAAAATATAATTATGGGAAATGAACTGTATAAAAGGCGTAGGTTCGTTTGCGGGAAAGAAAAATGGCAGCGTAGAAAAACTAAATTAATGGAGCGGAATAAAGGAGACACGCTTGCCTGGTTTAATTATCATTTACATAAAAAAATATTTCTTCTTGTATACTGCTACTGTTTTTTTATAACAGCACAGGGTTGGCGAAAACAATCCCTAGATTGGATCAGTGGTGAATATCATATTCATTGTGCATTTGTACAACTCAAAACGGCATTGTTTTTATTTGTTAATCTCAACATGATTAGGGAGCTTTATGAAAAAAGTAAAACACTTTAAAAGCTCCCAGAAGCTTGGGCTTCAAATATACCATGTAAATTTAAATACAATTTTGCGAAGAAAAAATAGCGCCTGAAACGACGCCGTGACGTCCAAATTGTTAATAAATAAATAATATATATAATATGTAGATTACAGGATTACAGGTTTACCTACAAATCCGCATGAGAGCAGCGTGGTAGGTCTTAGCTCCAACCCTTCTCTCCAAAAATGGAGAGAGGAGGCCTATGCCCAGCAGTGGGATAGTAACATGCCGTTACTTACTTTACTTACTACAGGTTTTCATCAATATATACCACCTAACTTAAAAAAGCGGTTATTTCTTTCGAATAACTATTTAAAAATAAATTTTTACTCATTTGTTTCTTTCAGGTATTCCTTCGTGACTCTTTGCACACAGTTCTATCTATTTAATTACATATCTAACGAACTATTTAATGACTAACTCGTCTATATAATCACAATTGATAAACTGAATTTATATTATAGATCATTAGCATGGGTAATAAACGGCTTCTGCCATAATAAATGTCGGCACAGTAGATATAGCAGACGATAAGACGGCGTAAATTCGATGTGAATTAAGATAAAATAGATTGATAATAAAACAGGTCATTAATTGTACAGGCATCTGCTTATTCTAAGACTTACCTGACTTCCTTACTTGAACTTGCATTTTGTAAGCTGGTATATCTTAAGAATCGTAAGTGTAAAGGTTTACATTAAAGAGTGTCAAAATATAGAATTGATAAATACTAGAAACAAGCTATACTCTATAAGGTTTTGGCGTCCGAACTCAAAACTTAGCTGGATAAATACTAGAAAAAAGCTATACTCTATAAGGTTTTGGCGTCCGAACTTAATTGTTTGAAATAAACTCAAAACTTCATTGTTTGAAAATCTTCTGGGCGTTAAAGCATTTCGCTTTACTCGTATCAACTGCTCCAATGACACTTTTGAATACACTTTCATCCCTTTCATGTATCAATGTAGTGATGCGAGTAAATTTAATTGCCCAAAACATTGATTGGGTCAAACATTGGGTCTTCTGTCGCCAAGTCCAGTTATTTCTTATTATTATTTATTTATTTTTATTATTAATTATCGCGGATTATAGCAAAATAATGTGATTATTACTTTTATCCAGTTATTTCCCTATCCTCGGGATTGGACGGAACTATAACTACCCTTAATATTTTCGTTCCTGCTAACTCTTCATTTATTCTTCGTACATTTACAGTAGGTACTCTCAATTTTGTACAGATCATGGTAGTTTTTTTTTTAATTTTATGACATTTTATGACGGTAGAAATTTTATGACAAGCCACTAAAGGATTTTATAGATTATTTAATTATTTAATATTGATTTTTTTGTTATCTGCTGTTATTGAAACCAACATCTTCATTAATGATCATTTCTTAATTCGTCTTGTGTGTCTTTCGTTCTTTGTTTTGTGATTTTGTACTATATAAATAACGACATTATAGATCATATCATATTAATAAATAACCATTTTGATATGCTTAAACAAATACTATCGAACAGCTAAAAAAGAAAGACGCTAATCAGGAAAATAATAGTTTCCCCGTACCTTTTATTGTCTTTTACACGGCATTACGTTAAAGTAATAATTGTAAATGTTATAAATTTGTAATATTGATAAACTTATATCGGTACAAAACTAGTTTCAGACTAATTCGCTTTTAGATAAATTGTCGCTCGTCTGCGATGTTCGCAGGACAACAAACGACTGACCTGACAGCGTCATCCAACTTCATCGCGGACTGGCACTGACAAAGCGGCGCCATCAATGCCAGCGCCGACCATTTGACCTCAAAGATGTAACATGACTAATGCTTTATACATTACCTACAAGTATTACCTACGAGCTCATTGCGTTCGCAATACAGAACCGTCAACTGCAGACAGGGATAGACAGCAAGTGAAGAAAGCTTTAGTCTTATTATTGGATACGCATGGACGCAAATGATGAATAGGCAATTAGAATATCGCGCGTGTTATTTACTTTCACATATGTTATTATGCGAAAACATTGACGAGTTTATTGCTTAATTAATATTACGATACTCTTTAAAAACACAGTCTCTTTGATTGTAGTTGTATGTTTTGACACATCATTGCAAATATTCACGTCGTAAGCTAATGCTAATAATGTAATATTTTTACCGTTTTAAAATATTATCTTATATAACGAAGCTCGTCTGGTAACATGGATTTTTATGAAATGGATACTTCAAGCCCCATAAACGTTTTAATGGTCTTGTAAAATACGTCAACTTAATTACATTTACTTTTATTGTCAATTAAAATTTCAAATCGTCAATATATCTTTAAATAAACTTACGCAATCTCATTTTTAATGTACAAGGCTCTTTCGATTTCTAATAAATCTATCATTTCTTGATATAGTATAGGATTCCGCTTTAAAACGACCTTCACCGAGCTAGTTAATGGATGAAAGATATTTTTTATCAAATAAAATATGTCAATAAATATATTACGAATGGGTAATCTAAAAAATTTAAGTCCAGATTATGATTAATTAACATTTTTTTCGTTTTATAGCTTGATCGTAGATTCATATTATAAATCAATATAATACACAAAAATTTTAAAAGACAGTTTGACTCAGATATTAGCAGAGAATTAAAAAAAAATTGAGATAAGTAATGAGTTTCAAAGAAGATTTTTTTTATATTTTTCTTATTAGAATAATGAAGAGTTACGTTGTGAACCGTACGCAATCAGAACATGCAACGAAGTATGATAACAGTTAACTGATTATACGATATAGATATTGATGTTTGTAACTCATTACGGCACTTTACAGCCCGGGTAGGGCAAATCGTTAATTTATAATGAGTGTTGTATACGCCTATTACAATATTAACTGATCTAATCTTTCAGGAAATGCCAACACTGTGTAGCAGTGTGAAGCTTGCATAATGGGCTGTGGTAGTCACCTACAACTGTACAACTGTTCTGATTTGACAGTAGCAACGGCGGCTGTCCACAAACCACACATGCTACCACACCCTTGCCAATTACCGAGAACTCCCTGCACTATTAATAGATACAACCAATCGCACATGCGATTTTAAATTGCAAACGAGATGGTAATTAGCGAAAACCCACTGCTAAAAGTGGCGGCTAAATGCCACGAGACCCGTATGGAAATTAGGGACAAATTACGTCTCCACTTTTACTTTCATTTGTATAACAACGTTACATAAAAACACTTAATAATGGATGGTTCTTAATCAGTTTATTATCCTTATTGAGTAATGAGCCCTAAAAATATAACATTCATTAAATCATTCCATTCAAGTTCATGTATTGATTTCTGGCACATTAACAATGTTATAAAGTAATATTGGCTTATTGGAGCGGATTAATATACTGGCACTACATACTGATATTTTTAAGACATAATGTTCTATATTGTCTCGTTTCAAACGCTTTGTCATTCAAAAAAAAAATTTAAAGTTTTATTAATTTTAACATATTATAATATCCGATACTGGCGATTCTAAAATACACGAACAAAAAAAATATATATTGGATTTTTTGATTCAAATTTAAATGTCGAACATACATCGAACTTCACAAAAGCATTAAAATAAAATACAGTACCTAAAATGTATGGATGGATAGTACGGAAGGGTAGGTCTAGTAGTGTTTTAAGTAACTAAAAACCAAATGATTTTATGTTATTATACCATAAATACTAATGGGAACAGTAAATAAAACATAATTAAATAGATTGAAAACCACAAACAAAATAAAAAAAGTTTAGAGAAGACCAAAATAAATAACCAATGAAAGGTAATCAAATAAATTATTCGTGGACAACATGCTATATAATACGGCAAGATGTACTTTAAAAAAAATGAAAAAAAACGTTTAAAAAAAGCAAATTAAAGGGTCATAATATAAAAATTAAAATGATACATAGCGCTATTTGACATATTCCTTAATTTTTAGTAAATATGGACTATATGTGCTAAAAAGTTCTAACAATATTAACCACTTGATTTTATAAACGCGCAATGTTTCTTTTTTGTAGTATCAAAAAATATACATAGTCAATTGAAGTCCATAACATTCCAAGACGGTGCTTATTCTGTCGTTCACCTTTTATAAAATTGTAATGCAAATTCCAATAAAACTATAGATCGTCATACCTCTATGAAATAATCTTATGGTCTAAAAATAAAACGATAACCATAGAAGATAAAATAAAACCTCGACCGTCAGAGGTACAGAGAGCTTTAAGGGTTGTACAGTGTAATGAAAACTGTAAATTTAAATCAAATACATCAGAGATCTACCTAAAAAAATGGTCAAAAATTATTTAGACATGAGGGAGATTTCAATTATGTTTTTGAACATAATTAAAATCTCAGTAACTAGCAACATTATCTTAAATCATTTTATGTAAGCGAAAGCGTCATTCTTAAAACTCCTCTACAGTCCAGTTGTTACCTATTCGCGATACACGCAAAAAATAATGAACGGATTTTATAGGAAAACGATCATTGATATTGTCTTAGTGAATGTGTAGCGTTTCTTTAAGGTAGAGGTTTGTGTACGTGCGGTGAGGAATCTTGCATGTAGTTCTAAAGTTGGCGCTTCGGACAGTTGCGTTAAGCCGACGCTCCCAGAGAGTTGTGTTAGGTCGAGGAAGTTGCGTTAAAACGACGCTCCCAGGGAGTTGCGTTTAGGCGACGCTCCACAGAGTTGCGTTAAGGCGAGAGAGATGCATTAAAACGCCGCTCCCAGGGAGTTGCGAGTGCGTCAATGCACTCGCTCTTACCAATTTTACCCGGCGAAGCTTCTGCGCTCGCCCGTCCTTCCGGTGACGCTGTCAAAGCCATTAGAGCTAACAGCATTAGTCAATTCGAAAAAAATGAATGTAGTTATGATAATTAATTTTTGCGTTTTTTAGACTGAGCATAACATAGATTTTAAAAAAACGAGGAATATAGCAAAATAATTCTATACTCGTACTATTAAATTCTGAAATGTATCGCCCAATACTATAAATTATATAATATTTGTTTTATTATGCACCTACAGCACCTACTTTATCTTTGGCTTACATTTGTTGACTTTTAAATCAATATTCTAATTTATACGAGACCCAAAAACGGTTACCGCGACTGAATTAAGTACGGCTAGACACAGTAAGTTGCATAAGTCGGATGCGTTTTAATCGAACTCGATCTTCAACACGATATTAAAGTTGCTATTTTTAATTAACCTCTGCCATCTCAACCCTGAGTTATAGCACTGGTCGACGTTTGGCTTCAGATCTGACTTATTAGATTATCTATATCTCAAGCTCCATCTCCGTCTGGTCGGTGCTACGGCCGCCTGGTTATGATTAGCAATATTTTATACGTTGCATAAGTGCGCAGCTTAAGCACGCGTGAGATTATCTACTCTAGATATATCTGTAAAAGTTTGAACGATTGCTATGAATGTGCAAACTTGTCGCTGGTATGCTATGCATAAAAACTTTGCATAGATATAATATCAATTAAATTATGTTCTTATAACTTTCCGCACCGGACTGTCAGAATACTTATCTTAAAGTTGCACTTTAATAAAGTGAATATATTTTGACAATTTTGATCCTTAATAGTTTCAAAATCCAGTAGCAAAATAAACAACTCATAATAGGTAGTATATAGATGTGTATCATAACAGTTATTATAGCGATTTATCATTTAGGTTATTGATCGTTCAAAACAGTGCCATATAATGATAATAGTGTCTCTGCGAGATCAGATCAAAAACGAGAAGATCCATTTAAGAACCAAAGTAATTTACATAACTCACGCCGTGTGTCAATGTGGTGGTGACAATGAGACTCGATTACAAGAACTGGTAGACATTGAAATCTCTCTATTTTGGAGTAGTAACCAGGCAACGTATATGAACAAATATTCTTCTTATTAGTATTGTCGTTAAATCGGTCGCAGGAAGCCGCTATATCCAAATGGTACAAGATCTTGTATAGATACCTACACCAAACCCCTTGATGAGATCAATAGTCTCGAAAGTTGGTTATATTTGGATTAAATCTCCACGTAAGAAAGAACGTGTTACGAAAATTGACCTCTGCAGGAGTACAAATGAGTTGCAAAGATTGTAGCTTTTCTCACCGACATTTATAACCGTGTAAACCTTTCTTGAAAACGCTGATACTTTCCTCCCCAGGTTTACGGAGAACAAAACCGAAAATTGAAACCACTGTAGCCAACTTGAGACCAATTTATTTCATGTTAAACGAGCTTATTAAAAAGACGCAGCGCAGGTCAACCGTTTAAACGCTTGCCATTAAGTAGTAAGTGATTTACTTGGCGCATGGTGACATCAGCGCCCTGGAACGGCGTCTGAGTTTACATCATAATTTTATGTCTTTTGTGCCGAAATTGGAAATGACACATATTTATGGATTTTGCGTGCTTATTTGTTTTTCTGCTACCGCCACTCTTAAGAACTGTTGTTCTTACAAATAACTTTACTAACCAAAACTTCCTATCGCGTAAATGGATCTCTTGTGTAAAAGGTAAATGGGTTTTAATTTTTACCCCACCAATCTTCCCACGATGTTGTATTTCATCGTGCGTTTGATTTTTGTAAGTATTATTTATGAATAATGTATAACTATTTCCGAAACCTTATTATATAGATTATCCTGAGATTCCTGTCGCAGGCATCTGAAAAAAGAAATGAGTTTAAAAAGTCCAGAACTTTTTTATTGATACAATAAAATTTATAATTTAAAAAACCTGGATCATCAAAACCTGGATCAATACTTTAAATTACATTAAAAATTATCATTCGTTAATATAAGTTATCCCTTTTGCACTGGTCAAAAAGCTCTATGCTCACATTTAATATGTATTTATCAGTATATAACTAAAAAAATGTCTAATTGAATCCGACATAGATATCCAATCATTACCAAGTAATACCGCTTTTTAGCATACACAATATAATATATCTATTTAAAATTTATTGCTTATTGTTGGGAATGAGAATAGATTTCCGGGCCGTAACAATACAATCATAATTATAATGTGAAAACGATCTCTTGTTCCGGTCAAAGGTTTGACTGATTTTGCATTCAAAAATATTACAAGTATGGTATTAACTCTACTAACCTGTTTGCTTGGATCAATCATATTGAAAAAATCGGGTCAAATTAAAAGATAAATCACTTTATTATTAGTACGATTAGAGAGAGTGGCTTAAAGTGACGAACAGTTACATCCAAATCCTAAATATTACAATGACCAATCATATTTCTATTTAATTTCTTCAGTATCGCAAAACAAGGTAATGTTCTTTTTCTTTGTAAACAGTTACTCTATTCAACAATGTAGTGTATACGGGTTGAGATGTGTGTATCTTACCTTGTATATTTGTTTACAAACCATATACGTATAATACATACATGAATATACTTGCACTCACTCACACTAAATGAATAAAGGAAACATTACACTGTCTCAATCGCATCACGTCATTAACACGCGAGCCCTTTAATGAGAGTGGACGTGTAGTGACATATTTCTTAGTGCATATTTGAGTCTGTGCTATTTTTCTCATACTCATATTAATTTTATCTTCTTTCGGACCCCGTAAGAGTTACTTTTTGACATACATTGTAGGTATTTACTGAATGAGTATTTCAGTGTATAAGTAACACAATTAGAAAATTAATCATACATAGTATCTGGGTGACCGAGCCTTGCTTGGGTGACCTTATCAAAACAGCCGAATTTTGTAAAAAAAACTAAAAATATAAAATAATTCATAAAAATATTTTCACAAACATATCATAACGAACATTGCAATAATTTCGTGTACGCAAATATATTGGCGAGTCAATACTTTTGCGTGTACGTGTTGCAAGAAACATCTATTAATTAGAGTTTAGCACTATCAACTAGTAAAAGACAGATAACATTTAGCAAATCCAACAATGTCGATTTGAGTAGGCATTACTAATGCAGATGTTACACGATAACACAACTAGATTAAGGTAGCACGACCACATATTTGTAATTCAGCCAAAATTTGCGCGAAGTGGGTCGCCGTTAATCACTGTGAAACGACCGTTGTATCTTCGAGGATTTAACTGTGTCAATGCAATTTTTGGGGTTCCGTTCCCAAACGTGGTCATGGTAATATATTAAATTTAAACAATCAAATATATTTTTGACTTAGAATTTTGTATATCTGATTATAATGAATAATCATGAATTTTGCATATCGTAAGAGAATTGCTGGAATGGGTAATGCGTATAGCAAACCCAAACGCCGAACCATGTTACAAAAAAACAGGACACATTTGTAGAATGGTAGATAAGAAAAGACCGCTCCCTATTATTATAAAAGACTTTCTTATTCTCGTCTGTCAGGAAGTTTATGACCGCAATAAAGGACACATATTCGTTAAATAAGTCTTAAACATCCAAGCCCATTGTAATATATTTTCATAATAATTTATTTCATCCCATTCAAATACAAATAATTAATACAATACATTATATATTATATATAATATTAATACAATAAATAATTAAATTTTTAATAACTAATACATAATAGATATTGTAACATATATCTATTGATACTCGCACTAGGTCGCCCTAGTATTAACCTTACAAAAACTTTTCAGTAAAGCAAATAAAATATAACTATACGAAAAGTAAGTTTATCACAAATGTGAGTTAATTATTAACAGGCAATAATAATAACGAAGATTTATTACGATTTCAGAGATATAGTTCATTATATCCGAATCATGAAAAATATTATGTATATGTGGGCGTGCATGTAATTGTGTTGTGTGTGTGAGCGAGAGAGTGAGAGTTTATGCGTAGTTGTGTGTTCCTGGGTGTGAGTGTGCGTTCATACGTTGGCTCTTAAATATTTATTTTAAGTAGTCCTTAGTTTCTGCATACGTTTTTTCTTTCAACCAATTTGTGAGAATACTTATAATACTTAATTGTAATATTAGCACATGTAGCAATACTATGAAGACAGCATTTACATATCAGTGATTTGATAAGTATACGTTACAATATTACGGCTTAAATTTTAGTATTATTTTAAATAAGATTGAACACTCCTTAGAACCTCTATCAAGGAGACATGTTTCCTCTTAACTTTTTATCAGGTAAGGGCTGTGCGTGTTTCTTTTGCGTGAGCTCTTTGCTGAATCAATTCCGGCAGTCGATGACGGCCCAATCAATTTCAGAGCATACTATATTCGCGGAACTTTCGCCAGAAGCATGGACCAATCTGATATGTATCTCCCAGACGGCCATTAATATAAAATTTCGAGTATGTCTATAGGTAACTGGGTCAGTTGGATAATGAATCGACCTTCTCTATATTGTCTTGCGTGAACCGGGACGTTTATAATTAATTTTCATTCAGTGTAATAAAAACTATACATCTTAAAGATAATCTACGTAATATTTATCTAAGAGTTTATTTAGTCATAGAATGCGCTATGCAGCTGAATACAATAAATTCAAACGATTCTTTATGAATTAGTAGCCAGAAGTTACAAAAAAGGAGGTATAAATAGTAATTCCTCCTTTATTTATTCTTTGATTTCAATTAGATGAAAATCGACAACTAGTTACCAAAGAAAATATGGAAAAAAATTTTAACGTCAGGTAGCATAGGGGAATTCTTTTTCAGTCGTATGTATATATAACAAAGAATAATATAAATTCAAATTTTCCTTGATCAATGCAATTACCAGTTTATTCTTCAATCAGTACTGAGGCGCCTTCTTATCTAGAAGTATAACAGACTCCTAGACTATAGAGAGATATAGTCTATGCAGTCTTGGAATACAATGGAATCTTCATCCTCCTGCCCTTATCCTCCTCTAAATGGGATCGGCACAATATGTTATAAACATGTTGTTACATGATTTGGCTACGTATTTTACGACCGACCTGCTTAACGTGAACTTGCCTTTGCCTTTTACGACACATCGGTAAGAAACCAGGGTGGTCTATTGTACCAAGAAATGAATATCAATGTATAATAGCATATTTGTCACTCAATCAATAAGTCATTTGAACTATGTTATATACAATAAAGAGTCACAATCATTATTACACCTAAATCCTCTATCGAATAGCTTACAAAAGTGAGTAGGGGCAACATCTATAAATCTTAAACAAAAAGCCTTTTGATCCACCTCTGGGCCAGACTCCCGCTGAGCCATCTCCACTATATCTCGATTATTGCACGTTACTGCCTCCCATGCTTCTGTATATCAAACTCGTGCGCAACCTGTCACATTCGCAAAACCCATAATAACTGTAAATTGGATTTAAATAACGACTACATTAACGCTATAAGCATGTACCGTGATATGCGCTAACATCAAGAATGAGCAATAATTCCCAGTAAAATATCATTATAATATTGCAACGCGAGCTTTATTTATCCAAGCGAATAGAATCTAACCATTAAACCGCTGTCTCGTATTTATTGTTGTACGAGAACAGCTGAAAAGCACCGATGTAAACTACTCGAAAACTATGTTTTTATAGCTGTAGATATTGTGGTTTAATTGCATATAATTTGTTTTAATGTGCCTAATAAACTGTTTTCAGTCATACTATTTGTTTGACATATGCATACTGAGCATTTCATTATCTTCCTGCACTTATCCCACTCTAAGTGGGGTCGGCCCAACATGTTATAAACATGCTGTCACATGATTTGGCTGCGCTTTTACGACCGGCCGCCTGCCTGACGTCAACTTACCTCAGTCGTATTTTACTACACCTCGGTAAGAAAGAGGGTGGTCTATTCTACTCAGCCGGATACCACACGGCGGGTCGACTTACCTTAGTCGCCTTTTACGACATCTCGGTAAGAACTGAGGGTGGTACTATTCTATTCAGCCGGATACCACACGGCGTATGCATACTGAGCATTTATGTAAACAAATTTTAGCAAACGATTTCAACGAAAAAAAAGTTATATATGGCAATATTTCTAAAAAAAAATAATTTACGGATCGTTCAGGATAAAAATCAATCTCCTGATAGTAAAATAAAGGCTTGCACAGTTGTAGAAGAGCTATCCCAAACGTTATAGCTGGCACGCAGCTTAAATATCGATATTTATGTCAAACATAGCTTATTAACTTTAAAATATCTATAGATCAGATGTATAGTCTCATTTTATCAGCTTTCCTTTTTAAAAATCATAAGCTAAAGCTGATACAATATATAAAAAGCACAGTTATTATAACTGTACTGGTCTTAATTCTATATTTTTTCTAGGAAACTATTTTTATGTCCAATATATATATCAATGGCCATCATTCTAATAAATAGACGATGATAACGATCTTCTTAACAATATTAACAAAACGAGAACGTGAACCAAATATCACACTGATTTTTTTTTACATATCATTACCTTACAAGCATGTTTTTAGATTTGTCTCTTAGCATCTTATTTAATAATTTACTGTTAAATATAGCTACTACAAACCTTCTTTATTAATTATTAATCTGAAAATAATTTGATAAATAAATGAAAGTTGTCTACGTGATTTAAAAAAAGACAATCAAAATCGACGAACTTTTTATGAATTATGAAATTATGAAAGGAATATTCATAATTCATACATACATAAAACATTCTCTATTTAAAACTGTTTATCCTGATTAAATCATTAAATATAATTCGGTACTTCTTAAATTATATAGTCAGAGCAGTGTTTTTGCCAACTCCAGACTGTGGTTATTTATTTTAATTACATACATTTAAGGTGCCTATGGAATGTATCGTTTTAAGCAAATTACCGAGAAAAGATGTTTTTTGTAGTATACAACTGAGTGGGAATTCTCGGCAACAAGCAATTTTCGCTCGACACGCGTCAAGATACCTTTTCTGGTTTCTTTTCAATTAAGATTATACATTTCCATACAGAGATATTCCTGGTCTACTATGGTTTGAATTATGTAACGTGTGTCATAACACTACAATACTTATTACTTTAAATCTCGACCAAAGGTCACTACAGCAAAGACAGGTCTTTTAAACACATTGGAAACTTAATAGTTATCTTATTACGTATACGCTACTTAATCCGCCGCGTCGTATGCGGCTGAGTAAAATAAACCACCCTCATTTCTTACCGAGGTGTCTTAAAAAGCGACTAAGGTAAGTCGTAAAATACCTAGTAAAATGATGTTACAACATGTTTAAACCTAATTGAAGTCTCTTAACGAGACCGTTGTGTAGTAAACATTCGTCGATTGAAAGAGAAGAGTACTTTTTTATATGAACCTTAGGACAATACTGTCTCTATACCACTCTTATCTTTATTCTTAACACCAATTACTATAAATTACTGTCGCAGTCATATGAAATTATCATACGAGCTTCTCGGATTTCACTTTGAGAATGTTTTTCAAACTGATATTTTTGAGACCGAAAAACGGTTACTTAATATTTCTACCCAGTAGTATAGATGAATATAGAAAATATATTTTTTAATCACATTCAAATAAATTAAGATACCATAAGCTGCAACAAAATCTTTCTCGGACAATATAAGTATTACAATCAATGCTAACATTTTGATTGAACTAATATTTTCTCGTATTATCAATAAACTCTGTGGCGTAACTCAATCACACGCTTCGAAGCTTCAGAGATTCTGGTTTTCATTTCCGATAGAATCAAGTTATTTTTACGGATATATTTACTTGTTTAGTTCAGTTTTTGAGTTTTGTGTCGAATCGATTAATCATTAAAGTGTAGCGCAGCATACTCGTATATTATTAACAGCTAAACTTCCTCATCATTCTAAAAGTGGTATAGCACTTTTAGAATAGTAGTATCTTAACGTTTAACATCGAGTAAGATGAAACAAGCTATTACTATGAAAAAATATACTCTTTTTTTATATTCTTTAATCATATATCATTTTTATAAATACAATTATTTTAAGATTCCATGTTTTAAAAGAATATTATACCATACATGAAATATAGAACGAAGATTATGTTTTGTGCAAATGCTTGAAATAAATAAAAAAAACGGGTAACGATACTAAAATGGAAGATGGAGGCTTTTCATATTCGTTAAGTAAAAGCATAAGGTACCGGTTATGGTACCCAGTATTTATAATAATCTTGTTTAAATCTGAGATAAACAGAGAAAAAGATAAAGATCTCGAAAAGGTCACAGGAAGACTTGACTCCAGTGTCACAAGATCAGCTACCATGAAAATTCCTTGAAAAGATATATTACATCCATCAGATAATATTAGTACATAAATATAAAACTGTAGAATATTAATATACTTTATTTTTTTTATATATTTGAAGTTGAAACTCGAGGTATAATATAATCTAGACTGGACTCCACGCGCACGCCCCTACGATGAATCGAGAGACTATAAATATTGTGCAGTGGACAGCGAAATTGTAGTATTGACCGCATGCTTCGTGTCTTTCAAATTTATACCTTTATTATGTAGCTTAATGGCAAGAACCTAGCATATAAAAAGAATCCGTCTCAGAAATGCACCTAAATTAATCCGTAGTTGTAAACTCGACGTGGAATGTATAATTCGTGATAATAAAAGATGTGAGTTATATCGACTAATTATTTTAATGAGATTGGTAATAAATATTCTACAACACGGCTTCTTATGTCAATTTAGAAAAAATACTGTCGGAATTTATTTTATTCGCTTATTTTTAATAATTTTGAGATTATTCTAAATCTACGTATATATTATTTAAATTTAAGCTTTTACATTTAAGAGGCCTAATTACGGGTCAATCAGTAGTCATGATCATGATGAACATGATCTCTTATTATTTTAAGAATCAGAAGAATTAAAAAATTTAGTATAAACTTGTTAAAAGTTCGTGGAAACGATCAAATATTTGAATTGCATTACGAATACTTGCAGTGAAATGTAGTTTGACGTAATATAACTATTTAAATACCGTAATGGACTTTGTTGTGGATTCCGTGTATTAGATATTGCCTTAAGTTGACATATTATATTTCCTTAAGTGCTACGTAATAAGCAAGTAAGACTTCTTTGTAATAACGAAAAAAACATAGACAGTTAATATAGGGCAGCCTACTGCGTCATACAACGATTCCAAAAACACGTTAGTAACTTCTCGTTACATGTTGATATTCTTTAAACATAGAGTTGTTATACTAGAGTTGCGGAGCCATAGGCAGCCCTGTAAGTGAGTGTTACAATAAATAATGAGAGGGATTATGGAACTGGCGTACGTATCTTTGTCTAATCACACATAAAAAAGAGGCAGATAGATACAATCTCATTCGCTTTCTTTTTATTGTAATAGGGTACATACCAAGATGGATTCCCTACTCTAGTAACTAATAACTCTAAGGGTCTGATTCACAACTTACCAAAAAACTGTCAGCTTATTCTGATACATATCTAGGAATTTCGCGTTTTTGAGCTGATAGGCTTATTTAGCACTTAAAGTCCCTAATAACTTAATAGGTAGATCATGTGGCTGTTATTTTGTTTTCCTGCTGGATAGCAAAAACCTATTTCAAAATGGCCGTGATTTTTTTTTAATTTTTCACTTTTTAGAGACATTTATCTGTTACTTAGTTTAACTAAGTCGGTAGCGTGGTAGGTCTTAGCTCCAATCCTTCTCTCCAAAAAAAAACGGGGAAAAGAGGCCTATTCTTAGCAGTGGGATAGTAACAGGCCGCTACTTACTTACTTTTTTTACACAATATAATATATTAAACGTGACAGAATTGGGTTAGTGACATTCGGTAAGTTCATGGCGCCCAGCCATATCAGTGTTGAGCATTCTACCAGTGTCGTTTATGGCATACGCCAACATCTGATTTAGTGCGGTCCACCACCATATAAGTAGCAGTAAATTTCAAAATGTCACAAAATCACTTGGTAGACCTCATTAGGCATGTTTTTTGCGTTATTTAATATTATGCTTAATGAGAGAGAAAAAAATCTTGAACGTGTATAAATGTTGCATCCATTAAAAGTTATATTAACCTCGACATACAACAATAAAAAACAAGAACTTAAAAGTGTATAACTATACATACTATAGTTACTATTATTAAATAACGATATTTTTTTACGATATAAAATAAGAAGCGTTTTTTCATAAGTCAATATGAATTTAATTCTTCTTCAATATGAATTCTTTTTCTTTTTTTGACAACATAAAACCTCCGCGCTAGAATACATTAAAAAAAATGTAATAGCGCCTCTCCACACCTCTCCGCGGCTCTCTGCACCACTCCGCGCCTCTCCGCACCTCTCCGCGCCTCTCCGCACCTCTCCGCGCCTCTCCGCACCTCACCTCACCTCTCGACACCACATCCCATCACCTCCCCATCATTACTTGCGTTACACTATTATTATGCCTATTTTAATCTGTCAAGTCAGTTGGCTATTATTTTATTATTCTACGCGACTAAAGTTTCCAGCAGGCGAGTTCTTTACAACTGCGCGACCTCTTCAACACAATTTACATAAAGTCATAATTAATGTATAGAAACCGGCTATACTCACGTGTTATTTTATCGGATGAGCCCGACTAGTTTCAAGCCCATATGGGACTCTTATTCATGAGCTCTTTACGCGGCGGGAACTCAGTTCCCGGAAACACCTGAGTATAGCCAGTTTCTATACATTAATCATGAATTTCACTCACGCTAGTTTAAATTCAAAAAAGGCAAAATGTTCTATTAACCTAAACTTTCCAAAAGAATTGCACTACTGTGTAGTAAAAACCGTACAAAAATCGGTTCAATAGATATTTGAAAAAATTCGATCAAATACAGCCACACAGCTTTTGACTTTGTTTTATAATAAGTATAGATAACATTGTTCTGTTATATCTCAAACAGATTAGGATGAAAGCTCCAGGTGACTTGACTTTTACCAATATTTTCAAAAGTTGTATGTGCCTCGAAACAAAAGAGAGAGAATTCGATGATGTCTTTTATTGCTGTGCTTTGGACAAATGAAATAAATCCAAGTTAGAATATAAATTATTATAATTCGTGTCAGGCGTGTTATAAAGCAGTTCTTGGCATAGTTAGTTTTATATATGGGCACACTCAGTAGACATCAATCGATTATATAACCCTAAATTAATTATACACTGAAAACTGCATCGTGAACTATAGGCAAAAAAACATGACAATCTGTACAGTAGTTTTGATTTTATCGTGGCCAACCAGACAGACAAGCAGACGTGGCGTAGGGATTGTATTTTATATGTAAGGATTCTGGAATTTAAATATAACTTAATACACAAATATAAAACATTTGTATGTAAAAACACTTTATTACTTTCTCGTCTATTAATTTTTCTTTTTTGAAGTAATGTTTGTAAGATACGCTCAAAATAGAACGAATATTTGACGGTTAACAAAAGATTTGTTTCTGCAAACTGCAAGTTTAAGGAAGCGAATCAATGCAACTTGTTGCAATAAAATGCCATAAATACTGGTCACAGTTTGTATTTCACAAACCAACGTTTATTTGCATTATTTATATCAATAACTTATATAATAATTACCTCTATTGTGCGAGTGTTGGCTGGTTTCACTATTTGCGATACACTTTACTCCAGATGCAAAAGATAAAATGTTCTTGCAACCGGCTTATTTCAGTTCAGAATATATTTATTTTTATCGCATGATAAATTATTAAACAAAGAAGTGGGTGAGAGGAATTATTTGGTATTCCCCTGTCAAAAATGCGTTGATAGTCACAATCAAGAGTTGGGGAAAAAACCACGGTAACAAAGTTCAGAGCAACGATCGAGAAAATTCGAACTATCCTCGACAGCAGTGAAACGTAATCTTAATGCTCATATCACGACATAAAGAGGAGGAGGATTTGAGGATTTCAACCTCACATTATCATAAGACCGACGCTGGTTCTGCCAGTCGAGAATCGAGATGGTATGATGATTATATGATATGCAGCCATGCAGTTTATAAATACAAAAAACTAATTAAATAAAGATCACAGACAGAAATAACGTCTTCGCGGGCGAAGATATCATCTCAATTTATAGACGACGGTCCGTCATGGCTTCTGGCCAGTCCTCCAACGGCTTGATGATTAGACAGAAAATAAAACTAAAGTAGCGACATATTACTCTCCCACTGCTGGGAATAGGCCTCTTCTATTCGATTCCTTTACAGCTACTGTGTTGTACTATTCAAATTTCGCACTCTCAGTGAAACTTCTGGACTCGCTTGTCCCGCCCAGTGACGCTATAAAAGCCTAACAGAATATATTCAATCCAAAAAGATTTAATGTCTGTGTACACTCCAAAATGTATATACAATATTCAAATGTTAACAGTATTTAAATTATGAGTAAAAAATATTAATTTTTTTTTGCGAAAAATACACAATAATAATACAAAATACTAATAATATACAAAAAAACACATTAAAACTTTTCACATTATAACAAATATGTAGATGCTCTGTGTTCCATATTTCCACTGCTCTACATTTAAATTGTCAAACAGAAAACATTAGCAAATGTTATTATAAAAGTTGGACAACATTTTAAATGCTTTGGAAAAAGTTACGACCATAAATCTGTGACAGCCTAATGGTAACACGCGGACCAAAATATTATAAGAACCCGGGTTCAAAACCCAGTCTGTGTTTTCTTTCTTTTTGATTGCACTTTTAAAAAATCATCTTCTTCTTTTAAAAATTACCGTGCAAACTCGGTCCCCCAGGTACTTAAATGTTATATGAAATATATGCAGTCGAAATAAATCATTAAATATATATTCTGTAAAAGAATTATCCAAAATTTCGAATGCACAAAATTCACGTATATAAATAACAGATGAAAAAATGTATATTAAAATCTGACTAAAATTTCAAATATTTAATTAACTCATATCACTTCATATTTTTTTCAAGGATTTTTTATACTCATGAGATTTCGTAAAATCCATAGTTTACATGTACTACGGAAACGCAAACTTAAATTTAAAAACAGTTGACGTTTAACTTTACCATTACAACCGATTCTAAGAATTTGAATTAAAAGAGTTATCTTTACGACTCCCATATCCAATCCAAGATAATTTCATTCTCACATAACTTAAGCAACTTGAAGAAAAATCGTCTGAACGCCTTATCGGTAAGAGCAATCCCGTTGTATAACCCTTGTTGACAAGTTGTTATTGAAACATTGGTAAGAATCCTATCTACTCCATGCCATGGGACTATAATAAAAATAGCTGTTATAGCTTCATATAAAATAGGTATATTTAAGATGCGTTAAAATAAACAGGTCATAATTTTTCTTTTACTTTTTATAGGAACAACTTTAAAGCCTTATGTTGTTCCGACAGTTAACTTGCATACAAAGCCAAAACAAAAAGCTTGTTTGAAAATATCTATCAATTATTTTAAATAATATGAATGTTTTTTTATTGATTATATTGCATTAGTTAGATTATCTAATAAGCAACTCCTACTATAGTTTATTAAATCCTTGTATAAATAACATTTCGATTACTTTTTATATCCATAAGTGTAAAAGGGAATCAGTCACATTTTCAAAGACCATGAAAATAGATTTTGGCTTACATTGTATAATCGTTGGTAAATTTTAAACAACTTAAACTCTGAGTGCCTTACAATGTGCAAGTGAAATGATGTTAAAAACAACTAGTTTGCCCCATCTCTTATAACATAATCAATAAATTTAAAAAGAGAGTAAACAATAGAATATTTTCGCATATTAAAATTATTGCCATCCCGCACTTCTAACTCTATAGTACGAGTATCTTCTGCACTCTACTCTCCTCATTACTCTCACTATGTACCTTCTTTTAGCATTTTTCATTTTACTAGTGTAGAATTTTACCGAGGTGTCGTAAAAGGCGACTAAGGTAAGTTGACCCACCGTGTGGTATCCGGTTTAGTAGAATAGACCACCCTCTTTCTTACCGAGGTGTCGTAAAATACGACTAAGTAAGTTGACGTCAGGCAAGCGGCCGGTCGTAAAAACGCAGCCAAATCATGTGGCAGCATGTTTATTACATGTTGTGCTGACCCCACTTAGTGGGATAAGGGCAGGAGGATGATGATATTACTAGAGTAGACTTTTCTACCTACTACGTTAACACCTTTCGATAAATGTTTGACACAATTGGGCTGAAACGCATTCACCTTTTCATGGTGAATAATTAAAATGATGCCCAAAAACCCCTACAAATGTCATAAGTACACGGAAATAGTTACGTAAAATCGATTACCTGCATGAACTTCGACTTACCATTTAAAAAGTGAAATTCTTATGCTCACAAGAATTATAAATATCAATTTCTTAAATTATCATAATCCGTCTAAAAAAATATTGCAAAGAACAAGGGCCAAAGTGCCAAGTTTTTTAAAATCTTTATACCCGAAAATACACAAAGTTTATTAATTGGGTGTTATCGTATTATATTAATACCACCATTTGGTATCCGACTGAGTTAAATTTACCACCTTTATTTTTTATCGAGGTGTCGTAAAAGGCGATTAAGTTAAGTTTACGTCAGGCAGGCAGCCGGTCGTACAATACCTAACCAAATCATGTTACAAACATATTCACATCATGTTGTGCCGACCCCACTTAGAATGGGATAAGGGCAGGAAAATGATGATCGTAATATTAAAAATACATAGTTTAACTTACTGTATATATCTCAACGTATGCCGTAATATCAAAGTTATAATTAATAAATAAATAATAAATTCATAAATATACATAAAAATTTAACATATTTAATGAGACTAGCTGCAACTAATTTAAGCACTTTACTTGATTGATTCTAAATTTTTACATATTATTAAACAAAGTCCTCAAAAATTGTCTGTCAATTATTGATCGATTTTTTCAAAATCTACTAAACGGATAGTACGGTTTTTATTAAAAGATAGATATATATTCTTGAGGAAGGTTTAGGTTAAAACATTAAAATTCCCGCGGGATCGGTGTTCACGCGGGAAAAACTTTGTCACATATTGAATTTCACACGGACGAAGCTGCAAGCGCAGCTAGTAATGTAGAAAACCTAAATACCCATTAATGTCTTTTGCATAAATGATAATTTATGTCCGTCAGCAAATAATAGTGGAAACGTCAAGCACGCAGATAAAACTCACTTTCAAATTTAAAATATTAGTTTAATTAATGTCTGTGTTTTCTTACTAATAACACCAACAATTTAATTGGTTTTGATAGGTTAAGTGTTTGGATACTTTCACTGTCATAGAACTTATAACACTTAATATAGATCGACAAGTATAAATTGGGAATTTTTACGTCGAAGTAATAGATTAGATATCAGTGTCCCATTCAGTAATGCATGCCTCTTTTCTTAATTTGATATAAAATCATCTTTAGTGCTAATTGACAAGTAAAAGCTTGAAATCAACCACTTCTTATCTTCAGCTTCTATATCAGCCAATGGACATTCACAACTGTATTTTTTTTTAAACTGACTCTATGCTGTTAGACCTTATAGCTTTAACAACGTCATCGGGCGGTACGGACGAGCACAGAAGCATCGTCGGAAGCAATGCAGAGAGTAGAGCGCAGAAGCTCCACTACTGTCAGGGAACGTCATCTTAAGATAAAGCCTTCTGTGAGGCCAGACCACGGCTTAGGGCAACGTGTGGTGGAGGGCTACTGGTAAGAATAACTATGTCTAGTGATCACGACTATGACTAGTCATCACGAGTATGTGAATAATTTCCACGTCATAATCTTCCGATCTTGTGCAATTTGGATCGAACAGGATTACTTCAATCCTTTGAAGTCGTTCATCTGTCTAGTGAGGGGTTGTTCCCTGCGGGGTTGTCATTCGTACTTGTTAGGATACCAAGAACAATCGGTACATCTTATTAAGTGATTTTTTGCTACGCCGTTTAGCATTTAAGCCTTATATTTTTTTTCTTTATAACATTTCCTCTAATTCTTAATTTAAAACTAGATTACAGACCTGTAATTTATTCCTTAGTATTAATGAATGCACGATAGGAAAAAGCTAAGTTGGTTTAAACAAAAAAATGTTATTTAACTTACCTTTAAGGCGTTTATTTAATATTTGTAAATCATCAAGAGCTTTGTACTATGTGACGACTGGGTGAAAAAACTTATGTCTTGATAAAAAAACACTCACTTGATAAATAAACACTAAAATGGTAATCAAATCTGTAATAACACATAATAAAAACTAAATTTCAATCAATGTTTTTGATTAGAAATGTTTACCAGTTAAACAAATATTTATTTATTATTTACTACCTTCGAGCTCATGGCTAATTTAAAGTTAATTTTATTCTAAATTTATTATCATATCCATTACGTTTTTAAAATATTTTAATGTTTATATATTTATATTTTTGAATATGTAACCATCCAGCTGTAAGAATATTCCTTTAAAATATCTTAATATATGCGTGCTTAATTATACAACATAGATAAAAGATAAAACATCTTACTAATGTAGCAGGCGCCACCATTAATTACCAACTTATACTTGATAGACTTCAAGTATAATCTGTCAAATACGAAAGACTACGTTACACACGAAAAACAAATGTATTTTGACTACAGAATATTTTTCAATACTAATATTATAGCATACTATACAAACTACTTTCATAATAAAGCGGTCGAATGCGTAGGTGATAAACATTAAAATTAATAATATTAAAATGTTGTCGTTGTTCAAAGACAAATATGATAAAGAAAACATCCGGTTTTTTAGATATGCATACATTCAATTAACGCATATTATAATTCCTGTACGTTAAATGAAAGAAGATATGGTATATTATCCTTACATCGCCAGCAAAAATGTATATATGGTTACACATAAATTAGGCCGTAAATTAGGCAATTTTATGTTTTTTTTATAGATTGAAGTTTGTGATCGAGCCTAAAATCTTAACTTTCCTCCTTTACCTATAACCTCGGATTGGTTAATCTTTATATAAATATGAATAAATGCAATGCATATTGAAAGATAAGGCATCAATCTGGACCGAAACAGTATCAAATGAGGATTTTCAGATGAAAGGGTTAAAGTATCTAATTTACGCTACTAAGATACGCTTTGTATTTTGTCTATTTTTTCAAAAGGCTTGGATTCTATTCCCTGATGACAAAATAAATCCATATTTACAAAAACATGCTTGGACATAGAATGCTTAGGGCTATCAATGCATTTAATATCACCGTATAATTTTGCGTCCCAATAGCATATACTCGTATGTAGTTATGATGATATGATTTTAACAGTCATTTAGTCATAACAAAAAAATATATAATTAGTATTTAAATATAGAATTGTGTTACTAATTTTACACTAAGCAAAATCCCCTCGATTACAACTGATTATATTAAGTCGTTATACTATTATTAATAGTATTGACTTGTATTAGCATATCAATTAAGGCATTTATTTTTTGCAACATGGCTGCAAAAAGTTTTGTTATATCACTAGTACACTGAACTCGAAAAATGACAGCATAGAACACATGCTAAGTGCAGACAGATTGATGCGATTGGTCATAATTTATAGGGTTGCCTATTTATATAAATTGAAGGTATTTAAAATAAAACTAATTATCTAATTCTATTATCAAATTATCATAACATTTTTTTAATGGACTGGCTCGTTGGCGCAGTGGATAGTGAACCTGCCATTCCTCTAAAGTACATTTTAGGATCCGACGAATAAGTTTCTGCTTCCTTTAATTTGTTATTTAAGTAAATTTCTACTAGCACTATTTTTGTTAAATACTAAAATACCTAACAAAATGTATAGAAATTTAGTAACGCTACGCATTTAAAAATGACTTGTTTGTGACATCTTTAATGAACCAAACAAGAGCTGTAGGTTCAGTTACGGTCAGAGACGTAAAAGCCCTGGAAACTGCCGTAATTTAAGTTTTAAGTCCAAAGTTCGGGTTACGGTTGTTCTTTTTGACACCGAAAGCAAACGGAGCTTGTTGAGGTCACAAGTTTCGTACTCACTGAAGGAAGGTAACATTGTCAAAGCAAGTGCAAAGGCACCCGTCCCGTTCAGATCCCGTGGCCTCTGTGCAAACGCTGAGGCTGTCGAGGATTAGTTAGGAAACATCCCACATAACTGTTACTCGCCCCTAAGAGCTCTAGTGTTTACATTTCCCCCTCCTCCTGTAAAAAAAATCAGTTACCGTTGTATTTATCGAAACAAGTATTCAAAAAATCTTTATTTAAAAATGATTTCATGTGTTAACACAGCCCTAGTTACAAAAATATTCAATAAAATAAATGTCCGAATAAACCGGTTCTTGCGTTTTAATTAGAGCGTAAGAACATTACTATGTTAGCAACTGCACACTTATGCAATATTGATATCGCATATACATGAAAAGTGACACCTGTCCACCAAAACTAATTTTGCAAATTGTTATCAGGGTTTTCATCTACCGATTATAATATCCTAACCAGTAACGACTATAGAGTTATTATACTAGAGTAGAGAGTCGTAGGCAGGCTTGTAAGTGATAGTATCACATTAAATAAGAAGACGTAAGTTTACATTCGTATACTTATCTTTGTGTTATCTCACATACGCAGAGAAATATGCATGGCATGTTCTTAATTTAAAACTAGCACTTTTTAGTACACCTTCAAAATGACGTTTGCTTACTTCGGACGCACAAAAAAGGAGATAGATGATAAAACTTATTTGCTTTCTCTTTATTGTAATATGGCATGGCTTCCCTCCTCTAGTATAATAATTCTATGGTAACGACTCCTTAATGTAAAATTAAGAAGAAGAAAATCTTAATGTAGTGTCTGTAACATGATTTTTGTTTTCTTATGTTTGTCTAGACTATAACTATGTTTTAAGAAGGTCCTAGCTATACGTAGCTTGAGTCCAAACTTCACTTTTGGTTGACAGTGATTTATTTTCTCAAAGATTTTTGTGTTTGTTTTTGCATATATTTCTAAATTTCAATAGCATACTCGTATTAGTTGTAAGAGATTTAGCGTATTTAAAGGGTAGACGAGCTCAAAAGTGGTTGTCAAATGAGTAGGGTGTGTATAACTTTTGCTTGGATTAGAGAACGGCGTAGTAAGAGTAAGTCCTGTAAGGCTGAACTTGGGCTTAGTAAATTAATATATAGTAAAGGTGATTTAATGGTAAAGAAATAACATTACTAGGTACTAAGCGAGAAGCCACGACCAACCTGGATATCAGTTCTTCTTGTTGGGTGAGGCTTTGTGTATGTGTGTGTGTAGTACATGTATTTGAGATCGCAATCGTTGACGATCTTCAAGTTACATAATCCATTTTAGTCAGCTATATTTTCGATGAGATAAATATGTAAAGAAAAAGAAATATGTTTCGAAAAAAAAATGTCTCAAGTGTCACTTTGATGTAAGAGTTCGTATGTATTGTACGAATATCACACAGGTTCAAAAACGCACTAACAGTATGACAATACACGTCCACTCATGCCTACAGCTCTGGTGTTACTGACGTGGTGCGCTTGAGACGTTGTAAGGATATTAATTCATGTATGATATGTGTGTCATCTTTCTGCCCTTATCCCACTCTAAGTGGGGTTCGCACAACATGTTATAAACATGCTGTCACTTGATTTGGCTGCGTTTTTACGACCGGCCGCCTGCCTGACGTCAACTTTCCTCAGTCGTATTTTGCGACACTTCGGTAAGAAAGAGGGTGGTCTATTCTACTAAACCGGATACCACACGGTGGGTCAACTTACCTTAGTCGCCTTTTACGACACCTCGGTAAGAAATGAGGTTGGTCTATTCTACTCAGCCGGATACAGCACGGCGGTTGGACTTACCTTAGTCGCCTTTTACGACACCTCGGTAAGAAATGAGGGTGGTACTATTCTATTCAGCCGGATACCACACGGCGTAATGTATGATATATGTGTCTCTGAATAAAATATACAAAGTAATAATCATACATCTTAACCCACACAGTACCAAATTGATACTGCTTTATTTATAGATGAAAATAGATAAATGACGGTTTTCATAACAACTAGTCCGTGGCGCCAATATTCTATCGGTAAATAGGGGGTGGTCAGCAACTGCCGCAACAGCGGGCCCACTAAATCACACGCTAATAACTAGTAGCAGATACAATCTTTGCTTTCAATAATAAAGTCAGCCAATTGTACCAGCTACCTTTCTTAGAAAGTCTTCGTAGTTCTTTACCGGTTTGATGACGGGTTGCGGCTACATTTTGTAATTACCGAGCCAACGACAATTTCTTATCTGGCTATTGTTGTTATAAATTGAATCATCTAGATAAAATGAAAAGTTCGAATGGAATTAAATTAGCCGTCAAACGGAACCCATCTTTATCGACATAAAAGCAATTTAATCTTACTTTCCCATTTATATTGTACGCGTGTGAGGAAATAATAAGACGTTAAAGCTAAGGTTTTTCTTATGTGATTAATCATTTTAACCCTAAATTATTTATTTTTTGGGCTATTTACAAACTCATGTATTTAAGGTCAAACACGAAACATAGTTAAATAGAATCTCCATTAGGCATATTTAATTTAACAGCTTGGCAATAGCCTCTTCTGTTCCTTGAAAGAAAAATTTAGAGCGAACCACGTTGCTTGGCATTTTCTTATATAGAGCTTAATACACATGAAAGGAATTATTTAGGAATAAGTAAGTTTTCCGCACGGCGGTTTCCTTTTATTTAAAGGTAAGATGGATTTAAATATGAATATAGAACGTCCTACAAAAGTACGAGAAAAAATTATCTACTCGCTGTTTTAACCTAAATACTAACTGTACTAACCTAAATACTAATAAATAACCATGAGCTTAAAACAACAGAACAAAAAAACAAAGCTTTATCTGTAACGCATTCTAAAATTATAAAAATTAACTACAGTAAACATTATTAACGCATTATATTTGTACAAAAAATTCATTGACGTTTTGATCATAATGTTACACTAATAAAACGATATCAAACTGAACAGAGCTTAATGTAACAGAGCTTAGAATAAAAGGCAGCAACTTGTCAGGTCATCAATAATTTTTCCTATAAACAGATGAGCATTCAAAATTGTTATTATATTACCAGACGCATATGCATATTATGCATTCAACTGCACTTTTATACAAAAGCTTACGAGTAAATGGATGCGTTCGCTTTGTTAATAAATGAGTCGACGGCATAAAAATGAATACCGTAGATCACGCGTCACGAGAAAGCATGATAAATCTTCGTTTGTTTAGAAGACATAATAATAGGGGTATAGCTTAAAACAGACGGTTGCTGGGAACATAACATCCATCAAAAAGTGGATACAGAGTGAAACTGTTTAAGTAACTTGAGCTTCGAGGAAAAAATCGTATATATACCGAAAATGCCACATTTTTTTTTAATGTACCGACATTTTTCAAATTAAATAATAGTACAATAGTATAAGAAATTAAGTAATATGTTTTTAGTTTATATTAAGTAGTATTTTAATTAAGTAAGTATAAGTAAAGTAAACTGCTGCAACAGTAGAGCATGCTCGTTCGGAAAGCTGTTCCTAAAAAGAAGAGTCGATACTTTAAGTAATCATTAAATTAGTAAAGTAAAGTAACGGCCTATTGTTATCCCACTGCTGGGCCCATGCTCAGCTATAGACAGGAGAGGGGAGCCCTATGCCACCTCCCTCCATTTTTGGATAGAAGGATTGAATCTAAGACTTACCATGCTGCTCCAATGCGGATTGATAGGTTGCAATTATCCCTAGAACTCTTTAGAGATATGCAGGTCTCCTTGCAATGTATTCCTTCAGCGAAAAGCAATGTGATAAATTGCAAGTATCTATTAGACACATAGGTTTTAATAGAAAACTCATTGATGCCGACCCAGGGGTTTGAACCCATGACCCCTCGAAAGACTCTCAAAAGAAAGAAACGGCCTTGTCGCTGGGCTATCACAGCTTTTTGTACAGAAATTATGTATTCATCATTAATTATAGTTACACTAAACGTCGTGTGGTATCCGGCTGAATAGAATAGTACCACCCTCTTTTCTTACCGAGGTGTCGTAAAAGGCGACTAAGGTAAGTCGACCCGCCGTGTGGTATTCGGCTGAGTAGAATAGACCACCCTCTTTCTTATCGAGGTGTCGTAAAATACGACTAAGATAAGAGGACGTCAGGCAGGCGACCAGTCGTAAAATCCGAAGCCAAATCTTGTGACAGGATGTTTATAACATGTTGTGCCGACCCCACTTACAATGGGATAAGGGCAGGAAGATGATGAATATTAGTTACACTAACGTCTCCTAAGCTTTTAAAATAAGTCTCTAACAGATACGTGTGTTGCAATGCATTCAAGTACGTGCGTTTATGTATAGATAATTGCTTAGTACGTGTAGGATGTAGGAGTACCGTAGATAAATAGAATAATACCACTTGACAAACGACACGTAAGATATTACGGAGCTTAAAAATAATTTCATTCACTAGTATTTTATCGTGGGTGTGGGTTTAGAATGCACAGGAAACGATCTAATATGCATGAGAAACGTGTTTTGGATGTTTTGATGTGTTTTATTCATAGAAAAAACTAGGTTGGATTTAATTATATGTTAACAGTTACATCAATAAAGGTAATATCATGTTAATTAATGGCATCAATTTTAGAGCACAAATAATTTATACTAATGGTTACTTTGTAGTACAAAAGTAATGATCGAGTATTTTGCTATAACCGTTCGTTAAGAAATTATACGTAATGCTAAGTATGGGAAACACAATCCGTTCTCATACCTTATACTTGCAGCATTATTAACCATACCACAAAATACGACCGCCAACTAGTGTAGTGTACACAAGCACTACACATATTCAATTTGACCTTATCAACGATTGTTTCGTCTCATAACCGATGATTCATAAGGAAATAGGCTGCACTACAAAATCGCAAAGCTTGATGATGTTTCGGTTATTCGACAGTACGCCGAGGTACGTTTGTTATTCTATCTCTTCTCATCACCTCTTAGATTTGATTTCGTAAAGCATAACGCCATCACCCATTTGGGGACATCGAGGCCAAAGTCAGCGAATAAGTTTTCGGCTCCACAGATCATCACTGACATAAAATACATTAACAGTTAATCATTAAAATTAATGTAATCGTACTAGAAAGTAATCATACAATAGTTAAAATTAATTTGCTTACGAATTTCTCATATCAGACAAGCGCCCGCGCACGGCGATCGATCACGCGCATTAAGCAATTGTAACCCGCAGGTACTTATTACAAAATACAGATAGATCTTTGAGCAATCTAAACGACGGTCATTAAGCAAGTCTCGCGGATGACACATTTACGGAAATGGTTATTAATAGCTGTATAATTAGTGTTAAACGTACGTGAAGTTGTAATCGCTCATTAATCCTTATTGTCCGCTTTAAAACACTTTGTAATATTACATTGTAAATAGTATTGATAATGTAATAAAATAAAAACAAGTTACCTTAATCTTCTTATATATGAATGTTTGTCTGTATGTTCTTTTCTGCGAAACGGCTGAACCGATTTTAATTAAATTTTCAGACACTCTTTAAATGACGCAGCAAATGATCCTGTATGATTTGGTAGTGATTAGAGCATTTTTTAACTATTGAGTTATGTTTGGAAAGGAATTCGAAACCATACCAAGCTGCCGCAACGCGTGGCTATACAGAGAATATAAAAGTATACTAAAATTATAATATAAAAGTATACAGTAAAAACAACGTTGTTAGAATATTTCATAATTAAGGATAAACAATAGATTTGACCAATATCTTAAGTTGTTAGGAATTTTTATGGTATGTGGTTTTACGTAGTTTTTTAAGTTTCATTTCTTATTCCTGGTTGGTTGGCAACAGTGAATAGAAAATAATATGATAATAAATGAATTCTCACCAGGTGATCGTGGGTTCAAACGCCATGCAGGCCCTTGAACCTTGACTATTACGTCTCAAATTTTTTTAATTTATTTATTAACAAATTACGCATTGCTAATCATAAATTAGTTTGCCATTCCCGTACATACTTTGATGATCTAATCCTTCACTTTCTTTTCCACCCACGCGCCTTCTCCTCTCAGTATGAGACATTAAAAAACACCTACTTCTTCCGTTTAAGCGTAATATTAAACAACAGGTTTCAAATATTGTCGTATTAAATCAATATTATAAATAGAAACTTTTATACCGATAGAAATAATACCGATCAAGGCTCGGTCACCCAGATATTGTTATTATTAATTAACTAACATGTAGTAAGTAAGTAAGTAGCGGCCTGTTACTATCCCACTGCTGAGAATAGGCCTCTTCTCTCCGTTTTTGGAGAGAAGGTTTGGAGCTTAGACCTACCACGCTGCTCCAATGCGGATTGGTAGGTTACACATATCTCCAGAATTCTCTAGAGGTATGCAGGTTTCCTCACGATGTTTTCCTTCACCGAAAAGCGTGTGATAAATTGCAATTATCAATTAGACACATAGGTTTTAACAGAAGAACTCATTGGTGTCTGCCCGGGTTTTGAACCCGTGACCTCCTCGAAAGAGTCGCACGGTGTTACCGCTGGGCTACCACAGCTTCTATTATGTACTTTATTAATATTCAGAATTTGCGAGTCTTCTATAGTGCGGCAAAATATCGTGTTAAAATATGCAATATAGGCTCTGTTAAGGACACTTATTTTTATCACAATCAATAAACAACAAATATGCATTTTGCATTTCTATTGGAGATAGTTGCTAGTAGGTTGTTCTAGTACTTGATACCATAAAATCACATATGAATGCCGCTTACATAGTGTAAAGCAGGCGCGAATCCTACGCCCTACTATTAAGTACTTTCACTGAGGAAACGCAATTTTCTAGAAAACGGTAGCGCGAAGATTACGTTAGTTTCTCTTTTTATCCTCCCGTAGTCGCTCCGGGGTCTGTTACACCATAAGACCGGCATGGAGCAACAAAGCACCGAAGAACGACCCACATTTCATAGGATAGAATTAAATTTCTAACTTTCTTCAATACCAACAATTACCTTGGAAACTAATAAAAACGTCAAAGTCAGTGAAAACAAAAAGACAAATAATCTATTAGGAAAATTTCTGTTATTTTCATAGTCGATTCATAGAGCGTAAGCTATAAGAAACTTATGTTTCAAACAGTATTTATTTAAATTATAAAGCTTTTAACAACAAAGTACAGAGTCGTGAACGAACTGGTATAGTATATCATTTGTAGAATTAGGCGTTACTTTATAATATTATCAGTAATGATGACATTATTAAGCGGATTCTATCAAAATAATATTTACATTATAATATCGTCTAATCATTCTCCTGCCCTTATCCTGCACAACATGTTATAAACATGTTGTTATATGATTTGGCTACGTGTTTTACGACCTGCCGCCTGCCTGACGTCAATTTACCTTAGTCGTATTTTACGACATCTCGGTAGGAAAGAGGATGGTCTATTGTACTCTACCGGATACCACACGGTGGGTCAACTTACCTTAGTTGCCTTTTTCGACACCTCAGTAAGGAATGAGGATGATCTATTCTACTCAGCCAGATACCACACGGCGGGTTGACTTACCTTAGTCGCCTCTTACAACACCTCGGTAAGAAATGAGGGTGGTCTACTCAGCCGAATACCACACATAAAAGTCTAAAATCTAGTAATATGAAAGTGAACGACATGTTATCTGTTCTATATATATATTCATTTTGCATACTTGAACAATGTTGTACATGACCTGATAACGTCAAGTTCTATAGGCAAATAACTCACATGCAACTACAAACCTAAATAATCTTAAACCTTGAAAATGCACGCTCGCTGCATTCTGAACATAAACCACTGCTCCGTTAAATATATTTGTATAACGAAAATACGTCGCGGTCTGGAGACAAAAGATCGAAAAATTATGGCTCATTCAGTATCCGATAGGCCTTTATCTGAATTTGTGAATGCGCTTGTACCAAAATAAACACTGTCAAAGAAACCTTATCTTTGTCGTCTTGTCCCCTCGGCCTTTGTCGTTACAGAAGATTGATTTGCATAATAAACATTGTTCTGTTTCTCAGTTATTCCACATTCCTTGTCCGTCCTTCACCTTTCATTAAAGGAAAGGAATACGACCCCTGGCATCTCAAACAATGAAGTAACTCTATCTTGATACTTGCAAAACTTTCCGCGTAGAGAGTTCACGTTGTGACACTACTTTTTGTGATTTCTTATCTAAAATACTTGGTGAAATATTGTTCATAGACTAGTTCACGGTTTCGTCACTCATTGTGGCAGTGTTAAAGGTTATCAATGGAGTTATTATGTTTCAGCGTTTACTAACGCCTTGCCAGTAACAAGTTACTTAACCGCACTAACAAGTAACTACAAAAGAGTTGCCCTAATGCATCCGTTTTAAATTTTTAATCCTTCCCATTCATTTTGATCTTTAAAAAGCTCTGTAGCTGTACTCGTATGAACGAAAGCTGCTTTATATTATAATTTGTTTGAGCACACACAAGCGTGATACGAGTATAATAAATGGTTGCCAGGCTCAACGCCTCGCAGCTGTAATTAAATAAAAATCTGCAGGGATTAAGTGCAAAGCAGGCGTAGGACGACTTCGCGGGATATTTATAAGCCTCCTAACCAACATGCTACAATTTTTTTAATGTTTTATTGCAAAACTTCCATTCACACGCCGTCTTAAATGGGCATTAATATAATTATACAGTAAATAAAAAGAAAATTAAAATTTAATGACAGTATAGAAATAGAACGGTCTGAACTGTACAAAGCAGTAAAACTGGAGCAAAGAAATAATAAATCTTATAGTAAATGATTATTAACATGCCTAAATAGAGAATAAAGAGCATTGAAATTCAAATGCTGCTCCCATAGAGGTTGCCAGTTGCTTCAAGTAAGCACGTGTTAGTGACTTCCCTTTCAATACAAATCTTACTTCCGCTAGATACTGAGATTAAGGCCCACTATAAATAACAGCATTGCCGTTGTAAACTTCTAAGCAAAAACGTTCAATGTTCATTGCTCGCTTAAATAATAATAACTTAGTACACCGACGTGTACCTCCGTACTTTATAAAATGCACTCCGCTGCGTTTAACAGCCGCAGACATAAAATATGGCCATTAAACTAAACAATACTAGCATAAATGGTCTTTGTACGCAACATTGTACAGCAAAGGTTCGCATTCAAATTGTATTTGTAAATTTTACGAATAATAATGAGCAATGCAATATTAACAGCTCCTCTGAGTGTTGAAGACCACCTTGCCGGCTCCCAGCGGGGCGTCTTCGAACAAAACTTAGTGAAATCAATAACGTAATGAGAAAATTGCGCAATGTTCGGACGCTATTCACTGTTCAAACTTTATTGCTTTCAGATTCATCATAACAATGATGCAATCTCAAGAAAAGTACTAACTTGTAAGATTATTTCTTATCTAATCAATCTCAAATTTTTATTCATAAGGGACCGTTGGGTTTGGATTAATATATCTAGATTAAGACCTTATGATAAGTAAACTATCCTAAACGAAATGTGACAATCTTTGATGGTTATCTTTATATTTTCGTTATATGCTTAGTGGCATAGCGCGCATATTAAAAACACATCATCGTCCTGCCCTTATCCCACACTAAGTGGGGTGCCACAACATGTTATAAACATGTTGTCACATATATTTTACGACCGGTCGCCTGCCTGAAATTAACTTACCTAGTCGTATTTTACGACACATCGGTAAAAAAGAGGGTGGTTTATTCAACTCAACCGGATACCACACGGTGGGTCAACTTACCTTAGTCACCTTTTACGGCACCTCGGTAAGAAATGAGGATGGTCTATTCTATTCAGCCGCATAACACACGGCTAATGATATTTAATTTGTAATTGATTCAATTTAATTAAACCAAACAAACGAAGATTCTTTATTTGGCCTTCTAGTCGGCCATTTAAACTTCTGATATCGTCTATTGTGCTACTTCTTTACCAAATATTTTTTTTAAAACATTTAAGGTTTGTGTATATCATTTTAATTCAAAGTTGATAAATATTTTATTGTAGTGTCCGTATATAATTCAGTTGGTGCTATGTAGAATGATAAAAAGTAACATTATTAATTAAATTAACATCACTCTTACTTGAAGAGAATACAGATATATAAACAAGATATAACAGTAAAATATTCTTATCATTATTTTTATACAATAAAAGGTCAAAATATTTGTCGAAACATGTCCTAGTTAAAGAACCTAACATTTGTAAAAACAATTTCCAATTAAAGAAACTAAGATTAAAACACGTTCCAATTATCGAATCGAAACTACACGAAACAATATCTTTAATATTTGTACAAACTATTCATCGTGTATAGAAAATAGCGATTGTTTCGAAATTTCCCCTCCTGCGCCAATCTAACATTTGAAGCGTTATCTATAGAAGCCGTCAACAAACATTTATTACAATTGCTTCATAGTTTTCAATTTATTCCCGTCAACATCAACACTTACAAAGTTGCAATAGAAATTATTCTGCTCACCGACCCTTGATAGACAATGCTTTAATGGGTACAAGGTTGAATGTGGATCAGATTGCGATGTTGATGCTCCTGAGCTCTCACATGTCTTATCGCAACAGCAAGGTAATTGAACGGACTTCTATTCATTAGTGTAATGCTATAATGTACCTGACAAACAAATATAAATCATGGTTTGTCATTTCTATACGTAATAAGTACTTACTGGTTTAAGTAATCAAAATAATCTTTATTCAAATAAACTCTTTCAAGCCCTTTTGAATCGTCAAGGATCAATATGATTGATGCAGCTACAACTTGTTCAAAACTCTTACCGAGAAGAAACAGAAAGAAACTCGGCGGTGATCTGTAAGGTATCTTTTAAACATTTTCTAGATATGAAAATAACAGTTATTTTCATTCGTAACATATATGTCCCTATCGCGGTAAAACTTAACCATACCTAAGTTTTGTTCGAATGCATCGACTTAAAGCAAGAAAAATTATGACTAAAGAAAATAAAAGTTGAATTGGCCAGTAAAGTTTTATTCATAATATTACAAGAAATAAACATGGTGTACACCGTGGGAATGTAGACATAAAAATTGCAGTCGCCTCTGTAGATATTCATATATGTATAAATGCTGTACTGAAATTAATTATATAAAAAGTAGAAACCAGTTTTATTTCCATCTATATACACCTTACAATAAAAGATGATAGATCCAGATATACAAGCTGCTAATATTATTGGTTGATGGAAACCTACCAGATTATTTACAGCGGAATTGCAGTTGACTTCGAATCAACGGCCTTACAACTAGGCTTAGCTACTCACTGTGAGGTTCGCAGCACTAACGTGAATCTAGCTAATATACAATACCCAATATATAGAACTGACCAATAAATAACCGGGCAAATGCAATATTTAACGTTATTTTATATGTTTTGATTCTGACAGCTTTATTTACAGCTGAGAGTAGCTTCACAATTATATAACACATTAGTTACTGTAAGTCTAGTTCAAACCTCCGCCGTGTGACGACACGGCTGAGTAGAATAGATCACACTCGTATCTTTCCGAGGTGTTGTAAAAGGCGATTAAGGCAAGTTGACCCACCGTGTGGTACCCGGTTGAGTAGAATAGACCAACCTCATTTCATACCGAGGTATTGTAAAAGGCGACTAAGGTAAGTTGACGTCAGGCAGGCGGCCTGTCGTAAAATAACTAGCTGAATCATTTAACACGCTGAAAACATGTTGTTGTGCACTTAGAGTGGGATAAGGGCAGGAAGATAATGATGATGTCTAATTTAAACTAGCTCAAATAAAGCATAATAAAATCCTAATATCATAAGTATACCATGTTAGTGGTATACTTTTGAAATTTATTAGTTGCCTGCCAACGTGTGTATATGTAAACATTAATTGATTTTCCTACATATGAGTAAAAGCAAACATTTCAAATTGTTTGAACATAAATGACCCGCACTATTTTTCGGAAGTCTTTCATATTTATTACCGGCGCCACGTTATTGACACAATATATGATCTGCGTCAATGGAATTACCACATTTTAAAAGCCATAATTCGCTAATGAGAAATATTCTTTATTCGACAACCTTGAAGTGCGCATTGCCCAAGAGTTTTTAGTGTCGATGTGTACTTTGCAAAAAAAATATGTTTTCACTTACAAATAAGACCTTGACTAATTAATTAACTATTAGACCTTTCTGAGCATTAAGGGAAGCACCTTATCATTTTTTTTTATCTTTATTTTTGGGGGTTTTTCTCAAGGAAAATACCACCCCCATAGTAACTAGAAACTAACCTTACTTTCTACGACTTATGCCTACTTTAACCACATTGTAAAAGTATCATATTCTTATTTACATAAGTTACCAAAATGTTTCTAAATACCGACTTTGAACGATATAATAGTGATCGTTTTGTCATAAATTATATTTTATCTACGCCAAATATGAACATATAAAGAAAGCAAATATTAAGGCTGTTTTATTAATTGAATGCGCTGTTGGTATTCAGATGTAAAATGTTACCATTTTTTATGCTTGTTTATAGGTTTACTTAAAAATTGAGACATCGAAATCGTTGTCGTCGACGCACGTCATAGACCTCTGCCTATAAAATAGATTTCTTCTATGAATATTTATATGCCCATAGACGTAAATGCCAATAATAACCACATTTTGTAAATATATTTCTATTCGAACTAACAATATTTTTGCATCTAAAAGGCTAATCAGTTATTAGTCAATGGCCATGAATTTTTTAAAATGTGTGTAACCTTGCTATCCACATTGCATTTGTTAACTTAAAATTGTCAATACATGTATCCTAATTGAACTATTATTGAAATAAACGAGATTTTTACTAGAAATCCAGGCTCTTTGAGATCGTGTAGCTATATTTGCAATTTATACCTGCAATACGTACCTTATCCGCGTGTAATAACCCTACTATTATGCACTAAGTACATTACTGGAAGTTAAAAATAAAGTCAGAAAAAGAGATTGAATGAATGTTTTTATACGATATTCTTATATGGAAAGTCTTCAAAGAAAGCTTGATAGTACACAACTTTTTACGTCAGCTTCTTAACATCACAGTATGCTCTGCTGTGACATTCCTAACTGTTTTAAATTTTATGGAGAAGTTATTACTTTTTTAGTTATATACATGTAAATATAGTTACGTAACAAGTAGAGTTTTCAAATATTTCATTAACATCTGATAGAGGGTACATAAAATTTTACGCTAATTTTATAATTTTTAAACTTATGGCATTCTTCATTTATATTAATTTTACAAGTCATTATGCGCTTCACGGCGAATGAAACCATTTTAGCAACTTGCATATCGCCAAAGAATTTTTGGAATATACGTAACTTGATTAATGAGAGCAATTTAATTGGTCTAAGGGAAGAGAAGAAGCTTTTTCCCAGCAGTGAGATACTAATAAACTACGACTTTAAAGTAAAAATCATGTCGTTTCCTAATATAAATTAGATTTTTAATGATATATTATTTACTTAGTATGTGATTTACTCAGTAGCAATATGAATAAACTACAAAGATTGCACCATAAGTTGTATAATTAGCCCGCAGGTATGAGGAATGAGAAATACATTTCAAACTGTTAGTGCTAGTTGACAAAATAATATTTCTAGCTGACAGACAATTACAACTGGACAGTTGCCTGGTGGCATAGTCAAAGGCTGGACAAGTGTATCAACTTGATATTTAACTTTAGGAGCTTATTGTGATCATAGATAGTAATCAAAATTACACAACATTACAACGGAAGAATCAATTGTCCAGCAACTAGCTTACTAATTAACTTTAGCTAACTTTTAACTATATTGACTAACTACTATACTATAATCTATACTAATGTATAACGCTGTAGAGTTTGTTTTTAATTATATATTTGAACGCGCTAATCTCAGTGACAGAAGTAACAGTGCAAATCCCACTGATCCTTTACTCAGTCATAACAATTTATATTTCAAGGATATTGTAATTGTGTTTGTTATATTAAAAGCAACTAGCTATGCCAGTGACTTCGTCCGCGTGCAAATCAGTGTGTCACAAAAATTACCCGAATTTGGAATTTTGAACACAAAAGTAGTTATTGTGAGTTAACCATAAAAGATAGAGACATACTGTCTCGGAATTTTTGTAGCATTTTTGAAGATCTACAATTCTCTAGTACATTACTTTATGGTTTCTCTGCTGAGTTACGCGACGCACGCGAATAAAGGTTCCAGCAGGCAAGGTTTTTTAAAACCGCACGACCTCTACAAGAAGATTTTCATAAAACTGTAATATATTATTAACCTAAACCTTCTGGAATAATTAAACTACTTTTTAATAAAAACCGCACAAAAATCCATTGAATAGGTTTTGAGAAAATCGCTCACATAGAGCTTTTGGGGACTTATAATAAGTATAGATTGTTTGTAAATATTTATTATCAGTAGCAAATACTAGCAAAGTCAATTTATTATGACAGTTGTCACATTGTTTTTTTTTAATTTGAATTATAATAAATGTTTAATTAATTAAAAACATAAATATTACGTACATTTTCTTCTACAATATTGTAAGCTTCAGACAGATTTATTTGTGATCGTCTAATATTTTTATAGCGTTACGTACGGAATACATGTCATAAAATATGTTGGACAACATTCTACCATCGTGCAATGAGCGGATGTCGGGAATCGATAGCAAAATTGTGAGCATATTTTATAATTTTGCATTTTCAGCTTATCCTAAATGAGCTTTGTACCGCAAGAACAAGGTGTATTTTAAACAGCGACAGTATTTAAGGGGAAGCTATGAAGCGCTAAGTTGCATCGAAATAAAGCCCTATAAACTATGAAATAGAAGCTGAATTTACATCTTCTTCACCAAAGACACGCAATAAATATAGGTAATAGAAGTTGGCGCCAGCCATTTTAAACACGCACACGATAAGATCTCAAGTGTAGTCAACAGACTGCGGCTATTTTAAATTACACTTAATAATAATCCTCTAATCCTATTTGATACAACAAATTGTAGTTCTATGACGTAAAGTTAATCCATCCCTTAAAATAGCATGCGCCTGACAAGTATCCTGTGAAAAATATTAAGCCACAAGGCGTCGGCTTACAAAGAGCGTTTTACTATTTAGACCTAGTATCAGTAGGTCCGCAAAGAGGACGATATCTATACGAGAAAAACATTTACTTTGGTACTTAGGTGTCGTAAAAAGCGAGTAAAGCAAGTTGATCCGCTGTGTGGTATCCGGGTGAATAGAATAGACCACCCTCATTTCTTACCGAGGTGTTGTCAACATACAAAATATGTAAGCTAAAATGTGTCTTCGTTAAGAAAGACTTATTATTTTGCTGTAGTCTTTCGTCACTAACTATATATGGCTAATGTTGATAAGGCTTTTGTACTTTTACTGTACCGTACTGTATGGGCTCTTGTTCACTACTGTGAAAGTGTTTTCTATAAAATATAAATAAAACGTTTTTATAAATTTTTATAAATATCATTTCTAAATAAGGCAAATTTTATATTGCTTAACGAGCCCCAACGTCCATATCTTGTTTAAAATGTCTAGGAGTTTATGTGCTATTAGAACATAAAGTCAATCGAATAACGATCTTTGCTATATTCTACGCTTCGTATACAAACGGTTTAGCTACCCCTAATTTCCTCGTGAAATCAAACGCCCCATATGTTCAAATATATTACCGTATTGTGTATCATAATCTTATTTTATGGTCGTCTGATTGAACTGAATTTGAATTGGCTTCGACCTTATTCGCGCAAAGAATTATACATGCATCATCCCAATTATTTTAAATTAATTTAAAGTCCGGAGTTAACTCTTCAACTAAGGAGTTAATATTATATTTAAGGCACGCCATAATCTGTATACGTTTTTAAGTAATACTATCCTCTCACAGCGTCAACACATTAAAAAATTAATCGCATAAATAGACGTTCCCTTAAACTCTTTTCAAGGGATTTATTTTATGACATTAAGGAAGAAGAGTGCTTTTTCTTGTGAAATGAACTCATAAACACTTTAAATTCCAGACACGACCGTAGTTTAATCTTTTGTACACGAAATGAATGAAATGAATGAAAGTTTGATAAATTGGAACATACATTTTTATGGTATTTATTTCTTTTCGGAATAAATTCTAAGTAAATTTATTCGTAGTTACGTAGGTGCTTGTGTGGGTGGATATCTCATTACACAACATAAAAAACTAGTTCTTGGAAACTTGCTAGAATGTTTCTGAATAATGATTTTGTTCAGCAACGAAATTTAATATGCATAATAATCATTATAAGGAAAACAAAAGCAATAATAAAAATATTTTGCTTTTTCCGCTTTTATCGTGGATGATAGCTTTATTTTCATCATAGCTATTACTTTTATATTATGGATCACCGCAAAGTAACGTAACCATCTATGTATAAATCATTAGTATAAGAAAATTATTTTTTAAAGTAACCATGAGTATAATATAGCGATTATTAATATACATATATTAGCATAAATCCATTTTTTTAAAACCGTTTGTGAAAAAGTTTAATGATTTGATTTAGGAATTAATTGCATAAATTATATGCTATGATGATAAGTTATATGTAGGTATAAATTACATTTCCTATTATATGACAAAACATTTTTTTTAATTTTTGTTTTTTGAGAATTTTGCAATAAAATGTAAACAATACACAATCAAGCAACATCAGTATTTTACAAGTTTTATAAGAACTACTTTAAATTGGATGTGATATGAATCATATAATAAAAACAAACAATGTTTAAAAAGACAACAACAAATCTATATAATTATGTTTCCATATCTTGGGCTCAGGATGTCACCCATATCCTTTTAAAAATAAAGAATGTTATTTATGTGTATGACATATTAACATTCGTGTACAATAGTTGAGGTTGGATGTCAGTAACCTTTACTTGGTTTGAAATATATTAGTCACGACATCATACAATGGCAAACAATCAATAAATCTAAATCTAAAACTAATATTTGTTTCATAAAAGCAAAAGTATAATAATTTAAACATTAAGTTTAATACACTTCATTGTTTTCGTCAAAATTTTACCGCACAAAACTCTTCATACTTTTTATATCATCATTCTCCTACCCTTATCCCAGTCTAAGTGGGGTCGTCATAACATATTTTAAACATGTTTTAGTTGATTTGGCTTGATATTTTGCGGCCGGCCGCCTGCCTGATGTCAACTTACCTTAGTCGTATTTTACGACACCCCGATAAGAAAGGAGGGTGATCTATTCTATTCAGCCGTAAACCACACGGCGTTTCAGCTAACCCTAGTCGACTTTTACGACACCTCGATACGAAATGAGGTTGGTCTATTCTACTCAGCCCACTATACTTCATACTTTTCATATAAATACGATAAACAGTTATATATGATGAGAAAGTGGGAAGAGTGCATCCCACTTTCTCATATATAAATATCCAATCTAAATTTTATGTATGTACTGTATTGCGAATGTTTCGAACGGCCGAAGCTGTAAATACAAATTCTAAAGTCGATTCAGAATCAAACGTTGAAAACGAATAAAAATAAGTTTACTTAAACTACATAGAAAGCATCAACATGTATCACAGGGACGAGTTTTTCACCTAGTACTAATACTTTAGTTTTTGTCGCTTAATAAAAAACGTTCTCGACACGGTAGTATATGGAGAAGACTTATCTAGAAAGCGATCCTTACTTAGCGGTATGGTTGTTTTCAAATAACTTATTACAACGTATTTTTCATTTACACTTATTCAATAAATAAGAAGCAATTTTCCTAAAAGTCAACCCATTTATAGTTTCTTTCTTCTCTAGAGTCTATCTCCTGATGATGCTTTGGTTACGGGGCGAAACAATTGTTGAGATTGTGGCGGTGAATGTGTGCAGTGCTTGTATATTGTTATGTTGTCGGTGTCGGGTAGTGCATGAGTTCATACAAATTCTGCATGTATCATGTATGAGGACAAATAGTACGCTCTACATTTAGCATTACACATATTTTCTTTTATCGCGGATTATAGCAAAATAATATTCTCATTAATTTTGTATCTATAGTTTCCACAATTTGTCACATATTGACGGTGAATATGTTTTTTATGTTCAATAATATATTTAATTATTTAAAAGATGTACTAATTACTTGTATGCGTAGTTTATTGTAATGTTTTGGTCTAATTTACATCAGGAAAAAAATCCGTTAAGTTTAGATACTAATTTCCAATTCGTTTTGAAAATTGAGTAAAATTTTGACTTACCTAATAATATTTATGCTTAAAAACAATAATTACTTTTTAAAAAATCGATATTGTAAGAAATGCATTAGAACAGATATGAAGCAGAGCGAGGGTTACAATCGTTTTCTTGGAGTCGTATTATATTGCACACGTAGGCCTTGACTTCAGGTCCCAAGCTACCTAAAGTTCCAAAAGGCGTGTGCACACGAACTGTCTATAATAACGCGATCTAGCAAATTTTTGGTCTCTTGTATGTTATATTTCAAACTTTACTATCTTTCTTGATCAATAGTTACAAAGTGATAAAAACACTTTTTATTAACGCCTTTAACGGATTTTATTCCAAATACAAACCAGCGAGGGATTTTATGTCCCTGTTTTTGGACACTAAAAAAAACTACGAAAATAGGAATAGATAGCAACTCATAATTTGCGCTGTCAAATGCAAAGCTGTGATTGCCTAATGGTAACGCGTGAACCAAAAAAGTTTTAAATCTAAGATCGATTTTCACATGATACCGGCGCCGGCGCAAAATTTAAAATTAGTATAAAATTCTCGGGATAGCGACGTAAAGAATTCGTTGGAAGTAAATTCTAGTTGCATTATAATTTATATATCACACTAAAACCATATGATATAAGATTAACAATAATATGTTATAAAGAAATCTGTTCTTATTCGTAAGCAATAATAACAATATTTTTATATAAAAAACTTACATACATAAAACCAATAGCACTATTTATCAGATTAGTACTACGTCATTTTTGATTATAAGTCAACCCTAAAGCTAACCGATACATTATGAGTCATTACTCTAAATTACTTAAGTTCCGCAATCATAATGGTATTTAGAATCTGACAAATTGAATCACAAAGCAATTTGCAGTTACTAAAACCATTTAATTTTATGAACCACGGCGCCATAACAAGACTATTCATAATTATGAAGTATATAGTTTATAGAGGTAGGCTTAAGTTTGCAAAATTCCACAGTACTAGAAATGGAAAGCAAGAATGTTTGTACTTAAGTATAAGTTTAATGACATATGTGATGTTTAATATAAGAAACAATACAACCTAGTTTTACATATATCGTATAAATTTAACTCACCGTTTAGTGAATGTTATCTTACACGTAATTTAAACTGAAAAGGATTTCCATTTATCGGCTCCTAAGTTTTAAAGTTATTTAAACATTTATGAATTATCTAAGAGAAATAAAATAGAATCATTAATGATCTTAGACGCCTTCCAATTTAGCACTTACATTAAAATTCTAAATATTATTTATTTCAGTAGAGTTTGAGAGTCGTCAAATGGTATTAAAGAAACTTCCATTGATTCGGAATTATGCTCCTACCGAAAAGAACCAGTAAGAAATTTGGCTTGATAATCTTTTCAAAAAAAATTGATATAATTAATCATTGCAGTCTTATTATTTACAATTATTTTTAATAATCCTCATTCAAATGGACGTTGTCAAAACCGTGTTAGACATTGAAATGATATCAATATAATTGTTAGAGATAAACAAAATATTACAGAAATTAGGTTTAATTGTTGAAAAAAAAATTATCCACGAAATTTTTAATTGTTATACGCTGCTGCATCATCCCATTAAAAAAAATATAAAGGTATTAATATAGATAGACAATCATGATAGTGAATCTATCCAGCAATAAGAAAACAAACTATTTTTTTTAATTATACAGTCCGTGGAAGTTGAAAGTAGGCTTTAACACTCATAAACTAAACGTTTTACTTAAACTAAGAACGCTGCATTGAAAAAAGGATTGTAGTAAAACCAAACTGATAGATTGAAAATGTCAAGTTAAAATTTGTCTGTTAGCGTTCTCTTAGGAGAAATTTTAAAAGAAATCTCAGCGTGAAATTGTTTGGCACTTGCCTTCATATTTTATCACTATCGAATGCAAATCCGGTTTATCTTATTTCGTACATTTCAATGGTTGCAGAGGATTTATTGCTTCCTCTTAATAATAAATGGCCCAAGAGAATCGGAGAATCTAAGTTCACTTTTAAAGTTATCTTTACAGCTTTGTTGAATCATATGATGATGATATAAAAATGCAGTCATATTTCACATACTTTCTCCTTTTCTTCAATACATTTCTCCGATAAACTTAAGTAACCAAAGCTGGATGATTACTTATAATAATATATATTCAATAAGCTAAGAAATGTAAAAGCCGGACAGTGCATCGATTTAAATATTCTGTTAACAATAATATTAATAAAAATACAGTTTGTTATACAAAAAGAAATTTATGTCGAGGTCTGCTACACCTCTCTCTAACAAGTATTAAAATTGTATGTAATGTATTGTATCGTTACAATATTTTTTCTGTACCTATTAACATAATACCTATTAACTAATGAGAATCAGTTGCTTTAGTTCATGAAGAGGCTTATAATATGGTTTGGGAGGATAATCGCTTATTTCTATTTATCTATTTATCACATGAAAATAGATATAATGCAAAATATATTAATTTTATTGTACGATCAACAACGTAATATGTCGTCTAAAAATGTACGTCTAAATGTAATGTAATACTCGATAAATGTAAAATACCGCTTCATTAATTTAGGTATTTTGATAAACAGAGTAACAACGATATTACGCATAACACTCAATTTATTATAATTTATTTCAGACTGTCATCTATGTAACGGCTCCATAAAAAAATTTCAATCTGAATCATTACGGTGCTACCGGTCAATCTTGTAGATCTAAAAGTAACAAACGTGACATGTTTACGCAACATGTGGTGTACAAATACAAATTAGCCATTTAGTATTATCTGTAGACTAGCTTTAAATGATGGACATATACGATTTGTAATTATAAATGTAGATCAATAAAATCACTAGAAATGCCTTCATACTAAATCTAACTTGTGGGATGAAATAAAAATAAAATAAGAGCCGAAAAGGTGTATTTGAGGCGTGCAGTCACCTCACTACCCCAATGCCAGCAGCTAAGTAACAAACAGAATCTTTAGAAATAATCTACGAGTCGAGTATGTGCTCTTTTGATACATCAGAATATTTTTCTTCATCGTAAAGTGGGCGATAAATTGCAAACACGAATTAAGTTTTTAAGTTGCAGCCCGAGGATTAAACCTACGAAACAATAATAATCGTCGATTATCTATATCATCATTATTAGATAATAGTAGTCATGAATGAATTGAAATTGATTATAACTTTACAAAAGATGTGCTCTGAGTTGTATGAAAAGATTCCAAATCCAGTCAATTACAATTATAAGCACTGAGTGTTTCTAATAAATTTCCTGTAAGATTTAAGGATAATACAACAAACGGCAGCTAGTGCAACAAAATGGGAATTTTGGAAGCTTTTATCGAAAACGCTATCTCTATCTCTTTACCACTATCCCTTTGAGATTTACGACACAATGTATCCTTTGTTTATAGGTTAACTGAAAAGTTCACGATAGTATATATATCTTTAATGATAGCTTGCTATACCTGATTTAGCCGTGAGTAGGTTTTGTGACGCTTATCGAGGGCTCACTGGTGCAAAGACTGTAATCAATAGGTTTTCTTTTAAAAATGTGCCTATTTGAAATTTATTATACAAATAATTTCCCGCTTTTCGAATTCCCAGTGCTATTTAATAGGCCACAAATCCAGCGTGACATATCAATCTAATTGGAACCGTATGACGGGTCTAAGCTACAACCCTTATAGACAAAAGAATAGACGAGTAATTTAACTTAATACGGTATTAAGATACTAAATATTCTATCTCTAATGAATATCTTAATGAACGTCTTAGTAAAATAATAACTAACAAGCGACAAAATAAATATAAAGGCTAATCACACGTGGATGACATGACTCGCTCACTGCTGAAGGATAATGCACGCGATATAATAAACTTTATCTTTAACCTCGGTACTGAAGTCTACGCGGGCGAAGTCGTGGGAAAACGCTAGTCATTTGTTATTCAAATTTACTGCCTAGTCTCCATCTTGTTAATAACATACTAAAATATAAAACCATTCAAGTTTCTTGGAAATCATTAAAACCAGTTATACTGGTTTTTGTGTTAGAAAAATAAATCAATTTAATCACCGTTTACTGATATTTGCAAAAGAGTATTTCGCGTTTCTAATTCTAAATTGTCTGTAATTAACAAACGAAGAGTACGCGTGACCGTTTCGTATTCTTATCGTTTCTAGATTTTTTAATTCAGTTATATGTTTCACTTTCTCCGATGAGTCTGTCCCACAACTTCTCATTCGTTCACAGATTAGACAGGTGATCTGTGATTATCTGTATTAAGCTCCATTAGTGTTTAACTCGATACTGTTTCGCTCACCGGTTTGCAGTTATACAATACATTGCAGGACTGGGAAGTTTTAATGCATTATGAAACTTCTGATTTACGAGTTAGTTACTATCCCAACATTTTTGACTAGACAATGGAACGACATTATTACAAAATAACCTCGATTATGGCATTTCCACAGTTCTTAAGATACTGGGGTAATTGACTCTCATTGGATATTTAGTGACAATATCCTAGTTACCCTTCTAAACAGTATTTGTAATTCTATATCCAATCGGTGCCAAAATTAATCAAATCAATGGATATCACTCTGCAGAATTTTTCTTTGACTTACTCGTATTTTAGAAGCGTAGTACATTATTCTAGTAATGTCCAATGACAGCCTAAAGATCATACGTAGGAAATCTTCTAGAGTCCCATAAAATAAAGATTCGATTCTCAGGGTAACCTGAATTTCTTACGTTGTCAGGTATGGGTCGAAACGCAATTCAAAATTGAGATCTGTCTACCTAGAAAAATGTCTACCGCCTCATTTTCGTTGCGAGATCGTTAGTCGATCACCTTTGAACTCCAACGCCCGTCAGTTATTTACACTATGTAAGTTACTAGCACTTCGGCTTCTAGCCACTAAAACCAATATGGTTCTTTTAGTTCTTCTTGTAACATCATTAGCAAGTATTTATTAGAAAATGCAATTATGCATTTTACATAACTGAACGCAAGTCGAACGGTGCGTACAAGGTAGGTGCAAGGGCAGGCTGCGGTTAACATGGCTATCGAATTCAAGCAATTGACCACAAGATCGTAATGTATAGAATGTCACTTCAATACCATGTCCTTCAATTACTTTGTATTATACTTATAAGCGTTAATTATATCATCTTCATCGGCTCAAATAAAAATGATAAAAAGTGAGCTGTTACTTGCTAGTTGATATAGAAAGGATTTTTCGGTCCTACCAATTAGGACATAGAGTTTCCAGATTTCGACACATTTTCATTTATTGGAAATGACGTGACGAATTGTAAATAGTTTACACGTTTTGAGATTATATAGAAAACTTAGAGGTGCCTAATAAAGTATTCCTTTCCAACCTAAAATTAAAAAGATACAACCAATAAGGCGTATTCGTAAGTTTTTAAGCACCTACATCTCGACATTTATATCGCTATATGTGATGGATGTATTTTTTTAAGTCATAAATAAAAATGCTTAATTGATGACGGTCTATTTATGTCAAATGCAATATATAATAAGCGTTGACAATTCTGAGTCCATTATAATTAGACTTGACAATAATTGACCACAAAAAACACCTCAAGTAATGCGGAAGCACTGTACAAAACTATTTTTCTGCTTTAATAAGCATGATACGAGTACAGTTCGTAGTACATACGACGGCTACTTAATTTGGCTGTAAAACGTCACGAGGCATTAGTAGACATTACATTAGATAATCATTTGAATGCCTCACTGTATCCATTCATGCACGCGTCAATCCGCCAGACGAGACGAACACGAGCAATTAGATGACATTGGTCATCGTTGATCTAAGTGAGAGATGAAAGTGACTGATATATGGCAATATCAGATCCGTCGAGAACGCGCCACGAACGCCACGCTACATGTCATATTCCTGTCACTGTACGCACCGCATCTTTTCTGCCAATTAAAACACAACATAATGTTCTGAGAAGACTTATCGCTTATATATAAAACCTCGGACAGACTAAGATTGGCGATAGAACAGTAATTTACTAAAGTATTTGAATCTTTTTGAATAATTGTAAACCTATTATCTGGGAGAGCCCTACAACTCTACAAAATTCAATGACCTTCTTCATCAGAAACTTCTTTACAAAAGTAATCCTAAAATACCGTGACATGATTCCGAAACTTTAATTTTTGTTTTCGCCTATTTGAAACCTTTTCTTCTAAATAGAAAAGATCTTTATACGAATTTATTTTATATAAGTGACGTAGTATAGAGAACAAAACGAAAACTCTTTAATTCATCGGTTTTATTTAATATCATCATGCTATGAAATTTTCCTTACATTTATAACTCGATACAATATATTATTTTATCCTCAGGTCAAGATCGAGAGCAAACGCATGTCATTTTTGTCACTAATGAATGGTAAGTTTAAATTAATCATAAGTTATTTTGTAGATAAATATGTTAATTTTCTGAAAATGATATAAGATTTATTCGGTCTATATAATTATTAAATATAATTTATAAATTTTTATTACCTTCATGATTTATGTATACTCTATTCGTTACACAAATAGATGGTTAATCTATTTGTGTAGGTTTTTATTGATGTTTGCGTTAGTATTACGAGTCATTATAGTTTTAAATTATAATACAAGTTCATAATGGTGACGTTAAATTTATTACATATATGTAACGGTATCAACACGATCTACAATTATAATTTGATAAACATTACGATAAAAATGTAGTCAGAGTAAATTTTATCGTTTATCACCACATAAAAACTTTAAAAACTATTAAATAACCACTGAATTGCAGTTCTAATCATTTTAAACACTTCTTTACTTTCGTCACAAGTACTATATTTTAACAAACCTGTTTGATAGACAAAAGATATTTTGAAACTGTCTTGACCATTATCTACAACAAGCCTTCATAAGATGAAAAAGAGATTAAACATAAGTTCCATTGCTTTATCTTTATCTATGATTGCTGATAGGTCGTTATAACTTGGTCAGACTGTACAATTATTCGATGAACCCTGTCTGATTGTATGCTAAATGCTTTCACTGACCAATCGATGGTGATTGATTACATTATATTTAGCACTAAATTACTATAATCGATACTCTATTTGCGACCATCAGCAAAAGTTTTTCTATCTTTTTTAATTGAATCAATAAAAATTCTCGATTACATCTCTTGTAGGATATTCAATATGGTTACATATCATTTTTAACGGTAAGAGGCATACTCGATTACTGTCGTAAGCGAAGGATTATGTAATTTTAAATATTACCGCAATTTCCTTAATAGTTGACGTTATATTTTTTATATATTTGAATCACTTGATACAATGGATATCGATAATGGATAAAGAAGTCCTTGGTTGAGAATAAAATAATACGATAAGTTTCAATTAGAGTGCACAGATCAGATTACATAATTGCAAATGCTTTTCCCTATTCTTCTACAATGTCAATTAGTGATGAGAAAAATGTAATTATTTTATTTCCTTCTCCCAGGAAGGATAAAGACAAATCTTTATCCTTCCGCTGCTATTTCAATGTGTTTATATTATGATATATTTCTTACCTAATGTCATCTACGGGTATATTTTATGTTTACTTTTGACATTTGTAAGTTTTATTGCTTCTGTTTTACTTTTTGATTGTTGTATATCGACAGAACCTCCAGAATTTACTGTCTGTAGTATTTCGGTTTTTGGCCATTATTTATCATCATGTTCTGGCCTTCTTCCCATTTTTAATTGGGGTCGGCTCTCCTAACTAAATTTCTCCAGAGCTGGCGGTTCTGGATCGTCTGAGAATCTATGTTTTTGGCCAATATTAATTTAAAAAATTGTTTTAATATATTAAACGTCTTAATATAGGTTTGGTTAATATAAATTTCTACTGTAGAACCTAATTTAAACAGTTTTTATCTTAAACTTTGATTTACATACTAGGCGCCTATACAAATGTATTAAACTAGATATATTTTCTCTTCCTGCGCACCACTTCACAGCTTGACACAAGAACGAGCGGAACGCTGGCGCCACTAACGCGATCAAGGTATTAGATTTATTAGTTACTTACATCTTATCGGTTGATACACCTGTATCCTATTAAAGGAGCCTACACAAACTCCGATTTGTCAGACTGCTTGCATTAGAGATAATCTCGTTTAAACAAAAAAGGAACACCGCTAACACCCTCGTTATCTGTTTCGAAATAAATTGGATGTAATATATTAATTGGTATTTTATTCCTTATTTGTAAATACCAATATGTTTTTCTTACAATTTGACATATCGCACTGTCTGTACGCCCTTTAACATCATGGAGAGACAGAGGCCATTTATGGAGCATTACGCAATTGCACTCGCCAATTAGTTATTGCTCTTATGTTGCCATTCATTCTTAGAGACCTAGTTTATTTATTAACGTGCTCTTGAACTTGTTATCGTTTTTTTATAAATTGCAAGTAGCCAAACACTATTAAAATAGCTTCCGTTTCGACGATCTAATAAAGTATGTTGTTTATAACGAACAAACCATTCATTATGTTTGCAAATTTCTCCGATACGCCTTAAATTTGCACCTGTCTCCAGCTTTCACATGTAGCGAACTAGTGCCGTCACATTCTGTTTATTGTGGGACGTTATCTGTGGATCGGCTATCGAGTGGGTGTGGGTGCTTGGAGCTTTACGTACAAGGTCCGGACATTGAAACGTTTGCCTTAAAGCTATTATTGGAATCAATATTTATACATTTCATTTCTAATCTAGGAATCTAATAAAAACAGCAACCGACGACGAGTCACCGAGAAGCTATGAAGTATGTCACGTGTACATTGAAATAAAATAAAAATCTATGTTTACTTCTACTCTCTCTTTAGTGTATATGAGTAGTTTTTGTATACTGATTAATTATTATTAAAAGCCAATGTATTAATAACAAAATAGCAAAATAGCAACTTAAGCAACTTAAAAATAGCAAGAGGACAAACAATACCTATTTAAATAACGTATTTTTATATAATGTATATAGTAGCAGCAAAAAATTTAGCATCAGTAAAGTGAAGTTAACCTTACGCCACGCAGGATTAAGTCGATATCATAGACTCATTGTATCCTATTTCAGGTATTTTATGAAATGCCAAAGTCTATGGAAACGTTCATTTATCAATGTATGGAAGTATTGCACTGTTTTACTTGCCTTGTTAGTGTCTATTTTGAAATATGAATTGGTTAGTAACTAGGGCGAAGTACCCACGCTTAGGGCGCTAATCTCGAGGGCGCTGTGGGTCAACAGTTCCTATCGTATTTCATGTTAACTACAACAAATACATAGTTGTCCATTTGTCATCTTTATTAACAACTAAATCATTAGTAAACTATGCTTTATATTTCATAGATTAATACATTCTGTTAATAACTAGATTAATCTCTGTTTTCTCTGATTAACAGATTGCGAATTCATATCTACTGTTTAGTATAAATTAAATCTATATACTTATAATAAATCTGTAGAGAGGTCAATTCTGTAACTGGAATATATTTGCAAAATAACTATCAGGGGGTGATTAGGGATCGATACTGATGGCAAAAATGCAATCAGTAAAATTTTTGTCTGTCTGTCTGTCTGTCTGTATAACCGTTATAGAAACAAAAACTACTCGACGGATTTTAACGAAACTCGGTACAATTGTTTTTCATACTCCTGGGCTGGTTATAGTATACTTTTCATCACGCTACAATCAATAGGAGCAGAGCAGTGAACGGAAATGTCGGGAAAACGGGAGAAGTTACTCCATTTTTTAAGCTTCCGTCGCGTGTGCAACCTTGATGGTTAAAGCTACACAGAAATCATGTATGACGGAAATGTTCTCCTTAAAATTATATAAAAAATATCCCACAACAGCATATGTCTATCTTTTATGGTTGACTCACAATAACACGTGTAACTCCCGATAGCTTAGCAGTTCGAAGCTTTCTGGTTATTTTTGTCTACTCCTACGTTTATATCACTCTCAGTCATCCCTAAATAAAAAAGTGAATAGTATTAACCATTATATAAAAAAAGAATCATTGAAATCGGTATAGAAACACCAAAGTTATACATGAAATACGCTAATAATAAGCCATCGCGCGTGAATAATGAATAATGCTATAAGGATTATCACTACATAGTATAAAACAAAGTCACATTCTTTGTTTGTCCCTATATCCCTATGTATGCTTAAATCTTTAAAACTACGGAACAGATTTTGATGCGGTTTTTTTAATAGATAGAGTGATTCAAGAGGAAGGTTTATATGTATAATAACATTCAATGTGGAGTAGAGAAATACTGTAATTTTTGAGGTTTCTAATGTGATGTCGTAAATAATTACTTTTTTTTCCGCTTACATTGCGAACACAGGCTAAGCCCTACGAGATTTATCAGCCCTACGAGATTTAGTATTTGTACACATTGAAAAGGTCTACAGAAAAGTCCGCGATTGTATATGACTATCTCTTATGGATATCCCACAATAGCACTTTTTGTCATTAACTTACTTTTACGAAAAATAATGCCTTATTTTCGAAGCAATTTTTATATTAAGGATTAATAAGCATTAATCCTTATCCAATTAAGTACCTTAAATACATTGTTGATTTAATATAGATCAATATGGCCGTTTACAGCATGTAATTTAAATGAACATTTTCGAAGATATCACAGATTTAAAATCCCGCGAGGAGGCCGCGCTTCGCCCTATAGTACTCCGAATTTAGCAGCGATCGGACGCGCAACTAAATGTCGCTCTTTTAAGAGTAACCTCTAAAGAAAACATGTTTGTATTGTCTAATGATAACAAAGCTATGAATGTTGTATATAAAGACATTCTGTAATTAATTTTAAACATAAAATATATAGGGAAAAATGTAAATATGTAGTATATGAATTTAGATATTAGATATAGCAGGAAATCTTCTTGGTATAGGGAGAGGGGAATTGTTTTTCTTCAAATTTAACGCGTGCGGGCCACGGGCAGTAATGAATACCTAAATTAAAACTACTGGATCAATTTTAATCATTTTTTTCACTGAGTGGCATAGGCTATATATTTTATACCCGTGCGAAGCAGGGTAGGCCGCTAGTATAAAATAATTTTATTGATTTTTGGCGATCTCGGTGCAGTGGTTAGTTAAGTCTAATACGGGAGGTCCCGGTCTCGATTCCCGGTATAAATCCTAATCTGTAATGTGAAAATCGTCTCAACTTTCTCGGTCGGGTTGGATGCCGCTTTGGGTATCGTTTAACTTGAAGCCGAAATGGGTCTACCACTTCCAGTTTTACCTTACTTCACTTACCTTTAAGAGAATTGTCCCTTATTTTTTTAACAATTTACGATAAACCCCCGACTCACTTCGCTTTGACTCAGCATATAACATACATTTTATTATTTTAATTTATTTGCAACATAAATTCAGATCAAAAGGTAATATACAAAAGTAGATATTTTATAAACAAAGATATACACAGCAGCTTGACATGATCTTAACGTGACGTGAGATATGAAATAAAAGATTGTCGAATGTTAAGAGAGCTATTGCTTTCTTCAATATATAAGTTTTGCCACGCAAAAACACCCTAGCCCGGATTTTGGAAAAAAAAATGATTTTCTACATATCATATATACTTTAATTAAGGTTTTTTCACTTTCCCATATATAAATTAGTTTTCAATCTAGTTTCAAATAGATTTATTTATAGTTTAATCTTAAAAGACTTAATTGACACAATACATATAAGGTCTCTTATATGATACACTTATATTATCTCAAGTAATATAGCTAAAGATCCGATGATAAATAATTCAACTTGAGGAAAAAAGTGGTCTGCGCAAGCTATATTTGCTATCTATTAAGATATTTCAATTTATATCGTAGTATGACTTGAATGATTGATGTATAGTTTTACTGCGAAAGTTTGTACCTACTGGTTTTTGCTTTTTTTCAACATGCCATTTATATAATACCTACTTCTACACTAATATTGTAAATCTATTTTGTTTTAACTGCATCCGAACGAAGCAGGTCATATATGTGGTTTTTAGTGTAGTAAAAAACTTATCAAATAAAATCAAAATAATCTTTATTCAAATAAGCTCTTTCAAGCATATTTGATTCGTCAAGGATCAATATGATTAATGTAGCTATAACTGATTCGGAATGTTGCTCTTACCGAGAAGAACCATAAAGAAACTCAGCTGTCTTTAAATATTTTCAATTTTATATTATTAAACCGCATTCTTGTATGAAGCTGAAAGGCTTTTCAGATCCAGGCATTTTTATCGTCCAAACAATCTTTAATTGTGTAATATGCTTTACGTCTAAGCATATCTTTTATACTTAATTTAAACCTTTCTGTAGACTGGTCTAGTATGGATTGCGGAATTTTGGTGTAGAAGCGAAAACCGAGACCATCGAATGGGCTGCCAACTCTGCTGAGTCGCGACACAGGTATCACAAGCTTTTTGTGACCTCTCGTATACTCTAGACTCTAGAGAACGACATACGTCTTTTACCTTGGTACTGGAGCCCACGCAGACGAAGTAGCGGGCCGAAGCTAGCATAGATAAAAAGAAGCTAGTGTAGTAAAATGGCAACGTAAATTTGTCCTATATTCGTAGAGTAATTAGTATAGGGGAGCCAGCCTTAAATGACGACAATATCGACATCGACACGAGCAAATAAGGTTTATTTTCTGTCTTTCTTTTTTATATATGAGACTAAGATAAATATACGAGTATTATCTTCCCCTTCATTATTAGTGGCGACTATATATCGATACTATATCTAACTCTATTTCAAATTAAGTCATGATTTTTGATTTGATATAACGAAATTGCCGAAGGTTCAGTGTATTGATTTTTCACTTCAATTACAGATAGATATCTGACCTCTACTGTCTAAATAAAGCAAAATAAATGAGTATATTCAAAGTACTGAGGTCATTTGAGATTACAATCAAATATAGTGAATATTTGATTGTCTTTCATACTAACAGGTGCTCTTATAGTTAGTTACACGTGAACTTTATTATATAAATTTTTATTATATACTATATTTTTCCCGCAACTTCATCTACGTGGACCTTAGTCCTGAAATAAACAGTAGCTTCTATCACCCCTGTAAATATTTCTAACTCAAAAATCAGATCGATCAGGGGAATTAAATTGAAATTCCTATAGCAGTGATTCCGCTACTCGAAACTTGATATATTGATAGGTGGGCTTTCTCAATCTCCTGATTTTCCTGTTGAAAAGATTTTATGTCCTATATGTTTTATTCTCTATCGATGATCATCGAAAATCAATGATATTGGACCATCCCTGTTTCTAACGAATAACGAAATTTTTGTTTTTATTAAATTTCTAGCGTTTTTATCAAATTTTTTCACCTTTTTATACCTTTACTGGACTTCTACAAATAATTGAAAACAAAAATTAGCCAAATCGGTCCAGCCGTTCTCGAGTTTTAGCGGCACTAATGAATAGCAACTCATTTTTATATTTATTAAATGGACTACTTTACACTTAAAGAATTTTTCAATTCGGTCCTGTAGTTCCTGAGATTAGCGCGTTCAAACAATCAAACAAACTCTTCAGCTTTATATATTAGTTCATATAAATCTGAAGAGCTTAAAGCTTTAGATATTAGTATAGTACTTTACAATGTAATTGTAATTTATAAAAAATGATAACTGAAATATTGTGACCCATATATTTATTCATTTATATTTATTGTGTTTATTTAAATGAAAAGCAAAAAGAGAAAATAAAAATCATCCTAGTATAACATGAATATCAAATAAATTACATATATAAGGTCATATTAGTTACATATAAGTAGAACTATTTACTATTAAGTTTTACCAAGTTTATTATATAAATTTATGTTCTCTAAGGTTAAAGCTTCTGCATATGTTAATTAAAAAAGTTTTCTTATCGTACATGGATTGAAATGGATGGAAAGAAATAAAACAATAACTCAGTATTGTAATAAAGTTTTATTTAACTTTACTGTATATTTTCTAATTTGAAGTACTTAAAAATAATATTTACAAGTTACATTCGTAAAAAACTTAAAATTCATAATGCGAGGTTTATATTTTAAGATACAATATTTACAATCGATTTAATATTTTAGATAATTATATTATAATTTAATTATTAGCATTCTGAAGGCATATGAAAGATAACACAATTTAAAATTCCAAATAACTCTATTGATATTACTCTAATTAAGGCGCTCAATGTGAAATTTTGTATTTATTTTTTAACTCATTTAACATATTTTATTTAGGAAACAAATTTGGGTAAGCTTTTTTAAATTGACATAATTTTTTTCTCATAACACCTATTAGCCAAAGATTTATTGCTAATAAACCATTAGTGACTTATACGCTTTTTACTAAAATAGTATTGTGTTTATTTAATTTAAGTACATTAATTTAATAATGCTATAAGTAAAACAAATAAAAGTGTTGTTGAAGCGAAATGCAACAATAGAACTTCATGTTATTATTTTTGTAAAAATTGATATACGTTTTAAACATGGAATAAAGTAATCATCCAATAAGCAATTGGGAAATTTTAAATCTTTCTTTCATTAAAAGGCGAATGTTTAAAATATATGTACAAACATTCTTATTTAAATATTTAAACTAAACAGTCTATTATGTTAAATTTATATAATACATAATCTTAAATACTAAGCGATGGTCGTTTCTTTCGCACACTCTTACTATTCTTTCCAAATATCGTTCCGATAACCTGTAAACAAAAGTTATGTTTAGCGATAATCGTTGTATCTTGTATAAATTGTCGGAATCTCTTCAATTGTGTAATATGCCTTACGCATAAGCAAATTCCTTACACTTAATTTAAGGTTTCGTTAAACAGCAGACGGGGCGGGATGGCGTCGCGAGAGATATCCTATCCTATCCTACTAATATTATAAATGCGAAAGTTTGTGAGTATGGATGTATGTTTGTAACTCTTTCACGGTGAATCTGTTGAACCAATAACGATGAAATTTGGCACAATAATTCCTTATACACCGGAATAACAGGCTATAGAAATTCTGTTAATTTTACAGGAATAAGATGACACTAAAAAGCGTCATCTATTATCAACCTATCACGCGACAACAGTTCACGCGAACGAAGTCGCGGGTAAAAGCTAGTACTACAAGCTAGCTACATAAGTCAAATCAGAGTAAGTCACACAGCAACGTCACATTCGGTCGCCCCGTTCGCTGTTCGACGAAGCCTTTAAACCTCTGTGTATACAAAATTTAGCATACCTTAGAGACGGAGTAGGCGGCAAGCTTGCGTCTCGGTGCAGGTAGTAATAAAGCAAGTGCACGTGCTTCCCGTAACAGGGCATGGAAGGCTAGTGCAGCCCCGGCGCATGACTCCGCAGCAGACACTTCATAGAACTGGCAGCCGAACCGCAGTGACAACTCCTGGCCCTCCTCTGCGTGGACCTCCCTAAAAAAAGAAATATTGCTTTATCTATTGAGCAAATTTATTATCCTTATTTAAAAGCCTAGATAATCTCCATTATTTTTTGTTCAACGGCTTAGAGTATAATAGTACTTTATATAGTTAATAAATACCAGAACGTTTACATCATTCTATAATATATAATCTTTGAACTTTCAATCTGTACACATCTTTGTTAAGTTAATGATCTTATTTGATTTATGATTAGAAGAAATTAGAAGGTTGTAAATGCTTATACGATGTTTCAACTTCTTTGAATGAGGGTCGAATTTTTTAAATATATAATTTAAATTCGCGGTCCGTTTGGGACAAACTCTCAAAAACAAAAATTGAAAATAAGAAACAAAAATTAAAAAAATAAATAAAATGTGTCGCCGAACATATGTATAAAGGAATAAGAATTGTTTAATGTAGGTACTATAATTTCATTGCGTATATTTAGGTCTACAAATTGAATGGATATATAACAGGAGGGGAAAAAAATATGGATGGATTGTGTGCAATGAAAAAGGAAATAAAAGATGTAGCGCCAGAGTTGAAGAATGGCAGAAAATAATGGAAGGTGCCGAAAAGAAGTGTTGTGCTCAACACACTTAAGGATAAGGGCAGGAGAATGATGTTGACGTAGGTCTACAAATATATTGAGGAAGGAACTCGTAGATTAGTCTACCTGGCGTGTTCGAGGTCACGTTTGTTGCCCAAGAGAGTAATAGCGGCGCAGCTGGGTAGTCGAGCCTGCGATAACAGTGACAAAAGCTCAGCCGCAGCCAGGAAAGAACGCCGCTCGCAAACGGAGTATACCACGGCAAAAGCGTCCCCCCATCGCACATGCTCGCCTAGGCATCCACGAATCTACAACAAAATTACGAATTTAGAACTACTCACAAATAAAAAATGGTGATGGTGCCATTTTTTAAATATCTCATTTCTCAATCGTAAATATCTCAATCCAAAATAAACATTGTAATAGCAAGGTCCGATCTCGAATAATATTTAGCAGAATAAACCATTGCAGCCTATTAAACATCTACGCTTAATTCATTAAACAATTGATGGCACGAGACAAGTTTTGCTTTGCGCAACTGATAAAGAATATTCCAATCATAATGTACTCAGGTTAAAATAATAGATCTCACAATTTTATAATATTTGTTTAAAAGTTGCAAACATTTTCTTCATTTATTAACATAAAGCAGAAACTACACTTTCTTCAAATCTCGATACAAAAATATTTTTATACACTATTATCATAGTAATGGCTTCAAGGCAACTGTGTAAGATGGAAATATATCTAAAATTTATAAAGCTCTAAACTATCGTGTTAATGATAGTTTAATATTAGAATATTTTACGCAATCTAATGCGTACAAACGATAATAGTTTATACCGTAGTCCGACAGATAATGTATCATACAGTTACTTATAACTCGCTTAATAATAAATTTCATGTAATTAAATCGTACGCAGTAGATCAAGCGGCGCCCCAAGCCAAAGAGTAAGAGACGATCGTAACTTTTTTAATAGCTCAACTACATACACGCGCCATTACTTTGTATTTACCATAGCCGGTGAAACAACGAGATTATTAAAGAGCGGTTATTTTCACACAGATCACAGGTTATTTTTTTTTAATCATAATTCAAAAAAGTTAGCTAAGATTACAATTTAAGGAAATAATATAGATATAAAATCTAAATAATATCATTTACATAATCCTTTTTATCAAAATCATTACTCGTCAGGGAATTATATAGCTAAGTAATAATCATCCTCCTGCCCTTATCCAACTCTAAGTGGGGTCGGCACAACATGTTATAAACATGCTGTCACATGATTTGGCTGCGTTTTTACGACCGGCCGCCTGCCTATCGTTAACTTACCTCTGTCGTATTTTACGACACCTCGATAAGAAAAAGGGTGGTCTACTCTACTAAACTGGATACCATACGACGGTCAAGTTACCTTAATCGCCTTTTACGACACCTCTGTAAGAAATGAGGTTGGTCTATTCTACTCAGCCGGATGCTATACGGCTAATGATATTATAAAAATCTAAATAATATCATTTATATACCTAATTCTTTTTATCAAAATCATTACTCGTCAGGGAATTATATAGCTAAGTAATAAGAATAGGCTACCTATTATAAATACGTTCAATAATTATTTTGCACTAAATTTTGTATTACTTTTTAAACAAATAACACACCGTGAATTTCATATAATATTTTAGTATATTACATTGTTACACGATCACGCAACCGTATCTTGAGCTATAAGCTGTCAGATTAACATCTTCATTGTTTACCGTTTAATTAACTTTGTCCCATCTTTCTCTTCATTATACACTTCCTATTCGGCTTAATAATTTGCCTCTGCCTTAACGATGTAAATAAAGTACAGCACACTGTACCGGCTGGCTAAATATAGATTTAACGCTTACATGCACCGTTATACGTGTAGATGTATAAATGGTGTAATTAAAACTAAAGTTTCTTAAAAATTCCAGTGACATAATAAACTACGAGTAACTAAGTCATGCCACCTACTTTAATACTAAAAGGGTTACGAATATATAATTTTAACGAAATAAATTATGATATGTTTGTCATAAAAATATTCTTTTTAAGATTTTAAGATATTAATCTTAAAGTGAGATAAAAGTCTTTAAGAAATCTTCAGTCAAAAAATATCATTGATAGAATTATCTAATTTTTCCTTTAATTTTTTCATCGTCGACGTCATCGTTATCGGCTAAGATATAAATCGGACAGTATTGATAATTTTCTTACATCAGTTATCTTCCAATTAAAAAGTAATATCATTTTTTTTACATAATTCTAAAAAAATCAGAATATTATAGCTTACCGCACAATTTGAGGTATCTAGTATTTCGACTTCTGACACAGCTCCGTCGAAAGCTACTCTGTGCGTGTAGAGGAAATCTGTAAAGAAGTATTTTTTTAATATATTTTGACCAATTTCTTTTAATCTAACAGAATATTTAATTTGGGGAATGAAGAAATTTTGCATGAAGAAATTTTGCTTGAATGAAATGCTATAAAAATGTATCTTTCACTCGTGTCATCATTCTCCTGCACTAATCCCACTCAAGCTGGGTCGCCTGCCTGACGTCAACTTACCTTAGCCGTATTTTACGACACCTCGGTAAGAAAGAGGGTGGTCTATTCTACTCAACCGGATACCACACGGTGGGTCAACTTACCTTAGCCGCCTTTTACGACACCTCGGTAAAAAATGATAGTTGTCTATTCTACTTAGCCATTATATACATAACTAGTAATTAAAGAAGATGCGATGCTGTAATTGTAAGTCGTCACGACGTTTTGTAGGTTTAAATGAGGAGACTGAAAAAAAATTATGTTCAAGCGTTGATATTAACAATTTATCATTCGCTTTCCAATAAAGGATAATATCGTCAATAATCCTGCATATTCCTATAAAATTTCTAGTTTATGTGTAATCTGCCATTTCGCATTCGGTCAATGGTTCAAACCAACCATTGACCGAGTGTGAAATGGGCAAGCAGAAAATATTTATGAAGCCTCTAACTTTATAACTAATTCATCTATTATTAAGAATATTTCAAAAAATAAGTTGACAAACTTATTTAACTTTCATGCTATATAGACATTATTATCTGGGACTTATAGGTCTGACATTTGCGAAAGACAAACGTCATATCCATACGTAATCACAGAACAACATACCGTTCTTTTGACGAAGAAAACTACCTTCCTTTATCCTTAATTACCTTTCTGTATGCACTTGAATTTATTTCATCTTAAGAGCGTTTAAAAAATTAAACAATATATATCAATTCTTGTTCATAAATGCGTCAGAACGCTTACGTAAAAACAGTAGGTCGGAAGGAAATGTTTTTAATTTACAAAAAACAATTGCATAAAAAGCAAGTAAATTCTCGAATTGACGCATTTGTAATATTTTATTTGTTATGAATATCGAAACGTTAACTATTTTTTACATTCCATATCTCATTCTTCATATTCTAAACTACAAAAATAAATATTTGTATATAGCATGTATGATTTATATGTAATTATACGGTGTCAAAAATATATTAGTGAATTGTCAAACTTGTTTGTGTAACTTATAATGTATTGTAATAATTAAATGAATGGCTTACCCCCAGTAGAACTGTACTCGCCGATATAGCGTTTTGTAAGGTAACGCACAACCACCGCTAAAACAAAAGAAAAATAAAGTTAAAATTCACCTTAATCAAAATATTCATAATAATACATAGCTACAATTCATTACCCTAACCGAACCATTCGTATTACATTACTCTAGTACTCATAGGAAAAAGTCATCAAAGGGTCATTACTCCCAACTTTCTACTGGACGTGGCATTGATTAGTCTTTTCACTGATGTATACCACTCCTGGAATTCCCATTTAAGGGTGTACACAATCAACATAGATGACGAAGCATGTTGCATGAATAGCAGAGACTACCGACAAAATGAGGTGTGGAGAATCCTGGCAGCCCATCAAAAGGACGCGTCGTATTCTTATAGGTGATTACATCTCTGACAGTACTTGGAGCACCTAACATATGCTCTCACCATTTTGATGAATGGCTTATGGTTCGTTGTTAATGATAACTTAAACCTAAATACATCTGCGCGTGTTTTGTAACAATGCATATATTGTCATAACATTTTTTAAGCGAAACTCAATGACTATAAAGTAATATTATTGTATATTAGATTGCTTTGGCAATCGAACTATGCTCCAGCCTATATACTTTCAACGAAGATTTGACAATTATTATTAGAACCTAACATCGTAATTCGAATATTCATTGGAATGGATAAATGCTTATTTAAGTTTTTAGATAAAGATAACTACCTGAATAGAATGGCATCTTATTTCAACTTTTTTCTGTAAATTATATTAAACTGTGTAAAGGCACTTACAGACAAGAACAATAAATTTATACTGTTGTTTCGTCAAATCTGAGGTATAAATAAATTTCATACTATTATAACGGTCGGCGCAAAACATAACAATAAATTTCAAAGTCATTACACGTTAATTCATTATATTGCAATTGGTGGTACATTGGTCAGTTATACAACGATTATTATAAGTCATTTACTGTCACAGGGAATATTTCCTCCGGGAGTTGTTAGTGTTCAGGTTGACAATTGATCACGAGCTAGATAGGTACAAAGACCACAATAGTATTATGCAATTAGGGCCGAGTACTAAATGACAATGGACTTGAAAAGCATCAAGCGCATTCTATTTAGTCATTCTCAAACTGTACGTTCGTTTTTGTATAGGTAAATGTTTTACTTGTACCATAAGATTACCTTTATTGTACCATATCATACATAAAACCCAAAATATTAACTCGTACTGTAAATTAACTAAGTTCCTCTTATCGGGTAATAGCTCTTCCATGTGTCAATAGTTAATTTTAACTTTTTATTTACGTCTTTTTACTTTTTAGTTGCTTTCGTTGTTCTAAATCATCTATTCATTTGATTTCATCCGAAGAACAATCTTAAAATCTTGGATATTATTTTGAACAATGCTTTTGTATGATATTGGCTTGTACACGGTTCTAATATATTTATCGCAGATTGTTTTATTTGACTTTGAATATGAGTAATTATTTTATTATTACAGTACATTATTTTACAAGTACTTCGTAAACCTTACCCAAGAATCTATTGTTAATATAATAAAATCAATTTTGCGGCCCTTATTAAACTTAATAGTTACTTAAAAATGCCTTTACATCACCACATTGTTAAGCGATGTTTATGAAATGCATGACAAATTCCACACTCTCGTTTTCGTTTTATTTCTTTTGTCCGCCTGCGATAAGAACGTATTAAAATGTAAACATTTTACTTTCCCTGTAATCAGATTACGGGTTTATTTTTTACATTTAACGCTAAGTGCTCATTCATAATTCAAGTGATCTTTTGTAACTGTTATTAAGGTTTTTAAAGTATCTTCACTAATGTACTATTAAATACTCGAGACTAATGTAGGTAGCTGAGAGCGTGAAAATTGAGTTATTATTATTATCATAAAAAATCGATTAAATCTCAGAAATATAATTGTTTGAATCGAAAGTTTTTTACCAAATCGAGACGAGTGCTATCGTAAATATTATTATAAATTTGTCATACTATAAGCGAGATAAAATTTTATTCTATAATAGATATCTATCAAATATATAATATCAGTGAAAATACAAAACGAAAATCTCAAATAATCGATTAACTTGATAGGGAAACCTTTGCTCCAGAATTCCCTACACGCAAAACTATATTTAGGTATACTTTATTTGCTAAATCGTTTTATATTCTACGAGGCACGAAACGCAAAACACATAAATAATGATTTATATTTTATTTTTTATAGAATTGCAATATTATTAATTAACTGTTAAAATCAATTAATGGAGTTAGTGGTCGCCGAAGCGTATAAGACAAATTATAATGATCTAACAACACGTCACAAAGTTGATGAATGGTACTGTACAAGAGAAACAATGGGTGTTATATTGACAGGAATTTGTACATAATTAATAGGTTATGGACACCATCAATCAATACAGACTATGTTTATACACACGTTTATTTGGAAGCGTTTGTATAAAATCATCATCCTCCTGCCTTTATCCCACTCTAAGTGGGGTCGGCACAACATGTTATAAACATGTTGTCATATGATTTGGCTGCGTTTTTACGACCGGCCGCCTGCCTGACATCAACTTACCTTAGTCGTATTTTACGACACCTCGGTAAGAGAGGGTGGTCTATTCTACTGAACCGGATACCACACGGTGAGTCAACTTACCTTAGTCGCCTTTTACGACACCTCGGTAAGAAATGAGGTTGGTCTATTCTACTCAGCCGGATACCATACGGCGGGTCGACTTACCTTAGTCGCCTTTTACGACACCTCGGTAAGAAAAGAGGGAGGTACTATTCTATTCAGCCGGATACCACACGGCGTAAGCGTTTGTATAAAAAAATAACTTTAATATCTGTAGGCCAATAAATATCATGTCGTAGGAATAGTCAGATATGATCCTTTGTATTAAGGACTATCTAACTAATGTTTATAATAGAAAAAAGTTGTTATAAATCATTTAGAGTTTAAAAGAAAAAATTAAATTAATGAAATATTATCAGTTATTTAAAAAAAATACAATCCAAAGATTTTAACTTACGTGTAAAAATTGTTAACTGATTTAAGTTAAATTGATGTTCTTAAAAGTGCAACGACCTATTATTTAGTCAGTTTTAAGATTATTCTTAAGTACAAACTATCTGAAGTTAGTAAAAAAATTTTTTTTTTTTTTATTAAATCTCTTATTTTATATTTAAATGTTACTTAATTATATACTGCATAACTTAAACAGCCAGGAAACCAAGTTTAAACTTTTTTTCCGAAGTTGTAAATAGAGACAGTAGCCTTCAGTGCCAATATACGTAACAACATTACATTACGACTCATAATTACAAAGTACTATCACCAACTACGCATTTGTGACACCTTTTTGACGCTTGCGAAAACCTTTTTGCAACTTAGACTTCCGTTCCAGTTTAAGGAACTGTTGGCATTGATTGCGACAAAGGTTGTCTGACCGACTCGATAATTGAAATATTGTATGCAGACTCAGTTAACTAAAGCTTTCTGTTTAATAAAATTCACGACCAATGTTTAACCACAGGGTTGTGAGATTCGTATCATAAAAAAAGTAACTAAGTAGCGGCCTGTTACTTTCCCACTGCTGGGAATAGGCCTCTTCTCTCCGTTTTTGGGGAGAAGGATTGGAGCTAAGACCTACCACGCTGCTCCAATGCGGATTGGTAGGTTACACATATCTCCAGATTTCTCTAGAGATATGCAGGTTTCCTCACGTAGTTTTCCTTCACCAAAAAGCGTGTGATAAATTGCAATTATCAATTAGACACATAAGTTTTAACAGAAAAACTCATTGGTGTCTGCCCGGGTTTGAACCCGTGACCTCCTCGAAAGAGTCGCACGGTGTTACCGCTGGGCTATCACAGCTTCTTTTTTTACGCCAGTGTTTTGACCTAAATAATGGAGGTGAGAATAATTTTACTGAAATGTGCAAAACTTATTGTCCCATTATAGAGTATTTTAAATAACGGTACATCGATACAAAATGAGGACGTGCCCTAGTTTTTGCAAAGCGTTTATTAAAAAATGAAAGTGCGAAATGCTCCTAAAAGTTAAGTGGAGTCGTTTATTACGCTCTTGACCCTTTATCGTCGCATTACAGCTTTTCAACTAGCATTTACAGCAAATTTATATCGCGTTCGGGGTTTATTGCCTACGCCAGAATATTTTTTTTGGTCGCCCAGAATAAAAAAAATTGATAGAGTTAACTTCATATAAATGTAAGGTACTAAAATAATTTAATGACGACTTCACATCGGCTAACGTAGGTTTGATAGACTGACATGGAAAAAGAAGGAGATAAGTATAAAAAAAAGGTTTAATAATGGTGACTTTGAAAAAATTAAAACAGTGAATAACAGTGATATAATTTCACCTGACAATGGTAATGAACCTATAAAAATATACTACTTATAAATTAAGTCAGCTTTCCATCTAAAGATAATATTAACCGAATATATTTTATGACTTTCGAAATTGACATTTAGGAGAGGCGAAACATTCCTCGGAAATATACTTATAATAAAAATTAGTATATTCTAGAACTCGATCTCTTCGAGAAGATATACACACAGTGCGCTAGTGACGTTGACATCATCGTGATTCAGCGTGCATCAATAATCAATATCTTTAGTCTTGTGTATGTGCATTATTGATAAGCCCTAGATAATTAAAGTTGAACGAACTTAGAAACCGAACAATCAGACATAATATATTATACTTTAATAATTTCGCCACTTCGGTTTCAATTATTTATAGCATTAGGCGTTACTTTTGCGGATATCCATAAAATGCTATTACAGAAAAATAATTTTATTATTACTTTTGTACTTCGAATTCAGTTATACGCTTTTTTAATTATTTTTTTACCTTGAAATAGCTACTGATAATTATAACAGATGTCTTATAGGTATGAATGATCGCGTCCATAGTATAACTTCAGATTATCCTTTTATGCTGTGTAGTAGCCGGCTGAGTAGAATAAACCAGCCTCATTTCTTACCGAGGTGTCGTTAAAGGCGACGAAGGTAAGTTGACCCACCGTGTGGTATCCGGTTGAGTAAAATAGACCTATCTCACTTAGGTGTCGCAAAATACGACTAACGCGTGACAATATGATGATCTTTTAAAAAAAAAATGCTGAACGTGTCCGATAAATGTCTCTAAGGCGTAGAAGATGAAAGCTACTCCTGCTTTGGCGATAAAGTATTCGGATACGTTGACAGGATCTACTTTAAATGCATTTCGTATGCTGGATATACTATAATTAATTGCAAACTCATGCGTTGAGGCCGTCAGTCGGGCACAATTAGGGCGGTGCAATTACAACCAGTCGTCGGCGACTCGGCCGCTGGGTCAAGAAGCGATTTCCCGACGGTATAGCAGCGACGCTGGCGCCAGCGTTGTGTAACTTAGCGTCCGCTCAGCCGTCAGTCGAGGTCGTTGATCTACATGTATGTATAGAATTTGCAGATAAGCGGGTTAGTTATGCGGATAGTTCTACTAAAAGAAACGACAGGTACGTTGTTAACGCCAGCTTACGCAGTACAATTGGTCGGCTAAAGGAGATGTAATCTAATAATAAATATATAATAATAAATACCTATATATGTATGACATTTAAAACAACATAATACTTCTGTTATGGAAGACAGACAACTGGTGAATATATACTTATATAATTTTTAAATAAATGTATACACCCTTAAGTACAAATATACATCCAGACTCGAAGACCAACAAATTCATTTATAGAAAATGTTTGCCCTCGGCTGAAGGCAGGGTCACTACCCACTGCGCCAACGGGCCAGTCTAAGCGTCTATAAAATCGATAGAACTTGGTTTTTACACGTGATATCCAATGTAGTAATTTAATACCAAATTTGACAGGCCCGCCTTCAGCTCCGCTGAGTTCGATTCCTGCTGAGGGCCAACATATTTAAATTTGTTGGTCTTCGAGTCAGGGTGTATATTTGTATTTAAGTATGTGTTTAAAAATTATATAAATATATATTCACCAGTTATGTGCCTACCATAACACAAGTATTAAGTTACTTACCTTGGGGACGAACGACCGTGCGTGTAAGTGCCCCATATGTTTAAAAAAAAATGCGCAAGATATTTGAAGTTGTACATTTGTAAAATTACAGGTATATATGTATGCCATTGCAATATACGCATGCAACTATATTACTTCCGTGCGTGATGAAGTTATAATAAATAGGTAACATTTAAATTTGATATTGTTAATTATAACCTCTTTAAAATTCATGGCTGAAATATTCATTTATATATCTTCTAATCCCGATGAATTTTTATAACTGCTAAGTCACGTTAATACCAATATTTTACTATTTTTATTTCATTAATTTTTCATCTAACTGATATTTAAAGACTTTATATTTAGAACTGAAAATACATGTTAAATTTATGAACATTGAAAAAATTAAAAAAAAAAAATTTTTTTTCACTGGCATAAGAACCGAAAAGTAACTAATGAGGTTTTAAAAAAGTAAAACTTCTTACGAATTCCACTGTGAAACTAAAATAAAATTGTCCTTAAATCAAAAAAATACAATATTTTTGTACATAGAAAAATAAATGGCTATTAATTATATGATAGAGTGTAGTAGAGAATTTTTTGAGGAAGGATTAGATTTAACGTACATTACATCAGCATTCCCTTGACATCAGGGTTTAAACAAGAAAAACTTTGTGACACACAGATTTCCACGCGGGCGAAGCCGCGGACATGAAGATAGTATGACTTAAAATTCTACAACAATACTAATTAGCTACAAAGTGCTTGTATATTTTTTGTTTATATGGATGGATACTTTCATAGAATAATGCGTCATGATTAAGATATTAGTTAAGACAATCAAGAACGCCTCCAAAGTTAATGCTACGATAACATCAGAATATAAATATTTGTCCATAATATCACTAGACAATAGAAATGTCACATTCCATTTACATACATATTGTTCCACTGTTTATTAACTCATTAGAGAAAATATGAACAAGTAACATTATCATGTTTTATTACAAATTTTATCAGTAGATACCGCTCGTCTTAGGAAAATTGCATTTAAGAAGCTTTAAACCCAAAACTAACATTCAGAAACGTCGTAAGCCGTAAAAAAAAGTTAAAATATTTTACATAAAAAGCTATAAAGACAAAAATAATATATATAGTAGAAATTGAAATTTAATGCTTGAACCCAGATTTTGACCGTATTAATTGTATAATTTTACCGGATACAAAGTATGACTGACGGTTAAATTATTTAGGATTATAAATGCAGTTTCACACTAAATATGTTATTTTAAACTTACACATAATCTAGACACCCCTAGTGATAATAAAAAAGTTATATCCTTTTTGTTACCACAAAATGTATATGCAATTTTATCGTCTTACTTAGTTTATAATATTTGACATTAAGTCCACCTATAAGCTACAAGCTATAAAATAACACAATTTCCAAACTTAATAAATTGATTTTTGATTTTGATTTACAATTATAACAATGTTATAATCCTTTAGTGAATTTTATCAAAACTATTTTATAGTTCAATTTTATACTTTTGGAATTTGTTGGATTGAAATTTGTAATTATAAAAAATATTAAGATAAATAAATACTAACCCGATTTCCCACTTCTTGGGCTCCCAAGCACAACTACCCTTATACGGTTTACAGTCATCTTCATTTGGACAGTTTTTCTCTTCGATACACAATAAACGAAATGTTCAACCGGACATGGTAGTATGAATTTATCACATCAGTTTAATAATCACTTTCTGCGTGCACAAATAAAATCTCGTAAAGTTATCGTAAATGCGTTCGAGAAAGCGTTTCAAGAGCGGTGGTCCGCGCACCGTTTACTCGACTGACTGCCGCTACGTTGGCCGAGCGACTGCCGGTATCTGCGCGTCCGCTGCATCTAGAGATTCAGTAACGCGTGCGCAGCCTCCGATTATACGCTTATACAGCCTCCGTTCTAGTTTGACTTATGCGCATACCGTACGGAATGCCATTATCATTATCTCATATAAATATTACTGCGTTCTAGCAAACTAAATCACGTCACTTATTGAAAGTTGACAAACATGTATGGTATGTTTGGAATTTTTTATGTAAAGAATCAATCTTCGTGATAACACTAACTGATAATATTATTATTGTTTGACATTTATATTTGATAAAAATATTTTTATTACTTATTGAAAGTTAGTATAGTTGTGTGCTTGAATACAATAACGTTTAAGTCATGTTTCTTTCAATAAAAACTCTTAGTAATGAAAACTAATTAATATCATAAAATTCACATACTAATAATCTTTATAGTGATATGTAAAAATCATCATCTGCCTGCCCTTATCCCACTCTTAAGTGGGGTGGGCACAAAATGTTACAAACATGTTGTCATATGATTTGGCTACGTATTTTACGACCGGCCGCCTGCCTGACGTCAACTTATCTCAGTCGTACCTTACGACACCTCGATAAGAAAGAGGGTGGTCTATTCTACTTAACCGGATACCACACGATGAGTCAACTTGCCTTAGTCGCCTTTTACGACAACTCGGTAAGAAATGAGGTTGGTATATTCTACTCAGCCGTTTGTTACTACTACTCAGCCATTACTATTGTTTGACATTTATATTTGGTAAAAATATTTTTATTACTTTATGTATGAAATAACAGTAATAATAGTAATGAAAACTAATTAATATCATAAAATTCACATACTAATAATTTTTTCAGCGATATGTAAGAATATCGAAAATATATTTCAAAGCTTAAGCCGCATATGCATGACTAATTTTAATACATTTCTGGCTGGCTCGTTGGAGCAGTGGGTAGTGACCCTGCCTTCGGCTCCACGGGTCGCGGGTTCGATTCCCGCCGAGGACCAACATTTTCTTTAAAATGAATTTGTCGGTCTTTGAGCCTGGGTGTATATTTGTATTTAAGTATGTATTTAAAAATATATAAGTATATATTCACCAGTTGTCTGTCTACCATAACACAAGTATTAAGTTACTTACTTTGGGGACGGATGACCGTGTGTGTAAGTGTCCCATATATTTATTTATATTTATTTATTTATATTTATATTTATAAGTTGATGAAAAGGAAAGCGGGCGAAAGTGTAAATATGAATCCTTAAGGTTCTGTTAAGGACTTGCGCAAAGCATGACTTGTAGGACGGACGCAGGGCGTTTTCGGTACGTCTGTGGCGATGTCAAGGTGAGAGCGACGCCGCGGCGCCTTCTACTGTGAATTAATTCGCTACGCGTTGTAATTGGATCTGTCTACGCTCCACCCACACTAGCTTCTCTGCATTCCAAGAAAGACATGTTGGATTAAGACGTTACGGAACTTTCGTTGAATTACTTTCAGAGCAATTCTTTATTTAAAATTTTTGTTAGCATTTCCTGCAAGATTTTAACTTCGTAACCTAATTTGTAAACTAACAAGGGTAAACGCGCAATATATATTTATTGTAATGATTATATAAAGTAACTATTACTACTTTTGCTATCACAAAGGAGTCAACTTACTGATTACAATTATCTATGAAATTTATTGTTGTCTAGTACTTGAGAAAAGATGTTACGCGATCATAATGGTATAATAATATTACTTATTTATATTACGCAATATTTAATGCTATAAAGCTTTTAGGGATATAGAATATAATAAAATACGATCGTCGCTGTTGTCGCACTAAAACGGATTTATAAGCTAAACATAAAAACTACCTATTGTCAACCTTTGCGGAGTTCCCAAGTAAACATGTAAACATTTTTAAAGCCAATCCTGGCAGAAGCATCAGGTCATGCTTATCATAAACATGCATTGGAAAAACATGGAACAAACACCTCGACGATTAACAGTAGAGACATGAAATTTTGTTAAAACCTTTTTTTGTTTGAAAACGACAAAAATTATATAATTACATAAGATAATAGAGTTTTTGAATAAGGAAACTCTATTTGTATAAATTGTAATACTCTCACGAAAATATCCATTTCTAAGAAACTTCATAATTAATAAAAGAAAGTATGACCGTAAAATCTTAATCAATAAACTAATTTCAATGCACAGAAAACACAATAAATGTTATTAAGATTTATAGAGAGCGTTAATTCGCAGCTCATTATGGAAAGTTAAAATGAAAAAAAATGCATCGCGGCGGCTTCCCGACGCGCGACGCAAATTGCTCATTACTAAGACTTCCTCGAACAGGCTTTTCTGTGCTTATGCAATCGTTGCCATAGCGATGAACGCGCTTTTTACCCGTCTCGGCTATTTATAGCCGCCTCATAATATTTTTATGGTCTCGACTGCGGCTCGTTTCGTCATAAAGAGACGGATACCTCAATGTTTTACATACGTTACCTACATACTCGGATATCTTATTTCTCACTTTGATTATTATACAGTAATATCACAGACACGGTATTCATCGTCGTCGGCACAACATGTTATAAACATGTCACGTGATTTGGCTACATATTTTACGACTGGCCGCCTGCCTGAAGTCAACTTACCTTAGTCGTATTTAACGACACCTCGGTAAGAAAGAGGGTGGTTTATTCTACTCAACTAGATACCACACGGTGGGTCAACTTACCTTAGCCGCCTTTTACGAAACTTTCGTAAGCAATAAGGATGGTCTATTCTACTCAGCCGGATACCACACAACGGGTCGACTTACCTTAGTCGCCTTATACGACACCTCGGCAAGAAAGAGGGTGGATTATAGTACTTAAACGGATACCACACGGCTTTCTACAGACACGATATTCTAAGATAAATAGAACAAGGTTCATCACCTAAAATTAAGCGGATAAATTGCATTTTATGTTAAAATAAATAATTATCTATTCCGCTTCACTCACTTCTATTATTACTATAAATCACACTAAAAAGTTGCAATAAGATATAATAATATCTATTTTCGTAACTATAAAGCAATTCAAATATGTAATAATATAATAACCCTCAATTTTCAACACAAATATAGCCGTAATGAATGTTGGGAAATCATATTTTACTTGGACACAATTGAAACACCTTACCGTATACTTCAGAGATTTTTAATGAAGGCGTTAAAGGCGACATTCATTATTTTCAATACACGTGTTAATGTTAACTTTGGCCTTAATGCTTTTTTCGCAATTTATTTGCATGCTATGTGTTTTGGTCGTCTTTCGCAACAATAATTTTATCTGACTAATGAACACTAATGCGAATCATGTTTGATTATCCTTTGTATCAATATCGACAATAGAGCGAACGTGAAATAATGAAAGAGCTAGTAACCGGCACCTTTACGTAATTTGTACAAATTAATTTTATTTCGACAGAAATAAAAACTATTATTAGAAAGACCTGTAGACATCCAACTTGCTACATTATGCCAATTATTATTTCAGTTTTAATTGTTGAAATCGTTTAATTGACCAAAAATTATTTCGCGTCCATTAAATAAATTGAGTGTTTAAGATAAGCACCACCTACGTAACATATTCGCAATTAAGCGTTTGTCAAATTAAAAAGCATTACAAAATTTAATACTATTATAGATTGCATTAAGCAATTTTATCCATAAATAGAACACAAGTAATAAAACAAAAGTTTATCATATAATTGTTTTGCTATAATCAAACATAAACCGTTCACACACATTATACATGCAGGATTAGTCACACAACACATCAGTACCAACAACACACCGCACAAGCACTACACACATTCACCACAACAATCCCTACGATCGTTTCGCCCTGCAACCAGCATCATCAGGCTCCACGACAAAATTGTACATGAAATAAATTTTAAAGCAACTTAAGCTACCTAATTTCGAAAAGAATAGCGTTGTAAAATAAGATTTAAGATTCGCCATTATTTTTTTATGAGATGCTTTATCGAAAGACTCTAATGTTTATTAGCTCTTGAACTATTTTGTTCAATACTCAATTACAGTCTAATTTAATTACTTATCATCGACTTGGATAATAAGAGCCTATTTATTTTAGTCGTGAGCTTAGCATTTCGCAAACACAATCGCGTGTCAAGACTCGTTTATTTGGCTCAACAATAGTGGCATTCACACTCGCCCATTAAACAATACATATCTATCCATCTCTCAACCTTTTAAGGGGCTTTGTTTTAGTTGGAAAACAAGTATATACAAACACCAATGTTCTGGTTCAGTTGGGAAACAAAAAGGATATACTCGTAGTACCTATCGGTATAATAAACGCCCTGCGACTTTCTCACCTTACTGGCTTTTTAGTGTTTCTCTAGTAGTTGGTATATTTGACGCACTGTAGACAAACGCCACTGTGGGCCAAACTCACCCAGCTGAAGGGTGGTAGCTTCTATACATATATATATCCTTATTTCGATGCTGTGTATGATATTAACAACTGCCCAAAACCTCAGAACTGTAGCCCATTGTTCAATATTTTTTATTACCTAACAAACAAAACGCTTATTATTTAATATTGTCCTTACCTTATATATTATCTTCATTTCTAATATTTATAACCTCCATATTACCTAAAATAGACAAACAATACTGTAGTTTTTCTAACATGCTACGTACATTTTCTTTTTAAACGATCACTCACGTCGTCAAAATATCGTTATTTTTTAAATTATAATATCAAAAGCAAACCTAATATATCAATTTAAAACCAAAGCAAATTTAATAATAAAATCGTCATAGCAGCTTAGACAACTTGTTTCCATATACCTATATAAATTTATTAAGAAACCCGCTAATTGAGTCCTTTTGCGGTACTATATTACTATGAGTAAATTGTACAATATATACTTAATTTTCACTTAGAACAAACAATATGGCTTATTGATATCAATCTTATGCCCTTGCTAGGCACTTGCAAAACATTTTAACCAGTAGTACTTAATAGATATTAAACTTTATACTGAACAATCGATACAACCACAAAAATTATATGTACATAATAAATTATATTTTCTAAAATATTGAAAATAAAGAGATTTTTTGCGTTGTTATTCATGTAAAAATGCTGACGAGTATTTAAAAAAACAATTTAGAAAAATTAAGTAATATGAAATAAATACTCTGATTGTTAGGTTTTTACGCCCAAGCTGTCAAATTAATATACAGGTACAATATTATATGCTATGTTTTAATGTAAAGAAGAATAGGTTAAGGATTTTGCATTAGGTACTCATAGAGAAGCGGAACCATAGGTAGATCTTCTTCCCCAACTCTAGTGTAATAACTCTATACCTACTTATATTATGAATGCGTCCTACTAATATTATAAATGCGAAAATTTGTGAGTATGGATGTATGTTTGTTACTCTTTTACGGCGCATCCGCAGAACCAATATCGATGAAATTTGGCACATTTATTCCTTACACACGGGAATGACATAGCTTATATGTCATTCCGGTTCAATAGAAATCCTGTTAATTCTACAGGAATAAAATGACACAGCGCCATCTATTATCGACCTATCACACTACAACAGTCCACGCGAACGAAGTCGCGGGTAAAATCTAGTTAATACATATTTTTAAATGTAATGATAGTATTATTTAGCTGCATGCTTCTGTCCTAATTTAAATTCCTTTCAGTGAACTAGTGAGAAATAAATTGTTTTTGCCCTCCAAATGTTCCCCTAGCGCCAAAGGTTCCGCGTTATTACTCCATATTTACTAAATCCCGAAATGTTTACAAAATACGTTTAAGGCATTTTCTATGTAAGCACGTTCCAAATTAGTTCAAAGTTACTTCCGAGAGAAGTTCAAAAATAAACATACCTACTAAATAGGTACTACACAAAGCGGTAAATAACATTCAAAACTACATATACCTATTAAGTTAATAGGTACATATAAGTAGTTAACCATCTACACCCGTATCATATAAAAAATATAAACCCGATATCAATATTTGGCCCGAAGCCCGTCAGAAGGTAGACAAAATCGCAAAACAAGATTTTGGCGAAACCATTGTTGAGATTGCAATGGTGAATGAGTGCAGTGATTGTATATTGTTGTGTTATTGGTCTTCTTCGAAGACTAAAGTCTTCGAACAGTGCGTGTTGCCAGTGATGACCTATGGCTCTGAATCTTGGTCGCTGACTATGGGCCTCATAAGAAAGCTCAGAGTCGCTCAGCGGGCGATGGAGCCAGCTATGCTCGGAGTTTCTCTACGTGATCAAATCAGAAATGAAGAGATCCGTAGAAGAACCAGAGTCACCGACATAGCTCAGCGGGTCGCGAAGCTGAAGTGGCGATGGGCGGGGCACATAGTGCGGAGAACCGATGGACGTTGGGGTCTCAAAGTGTTGGAATGGCGACCCCGCACCGGAAAGCGCAGTGTCGGAAGACCCCCTACCAGAAGGACAGACGACCTCAAAAGGGTCGCGAGGAGCCGCTGGACACAAGCGGCACAAAATCGTGTGTTCTGGAGATCCCATGAAGAGACCTATGTCCAGCAGTGGACGTCCATCGGTTGAAGAAGAAGAAGAAGAAGTTATTGGTAAGTGTTATTGGTGGAGGGAAGTGTATGAGTTTTTACAAATTCTGCATGTATCAAGTATGAGAACGCATAGAACACTCTACATTTAGCATTACATATATTTTCTTTTATCGCCAATTATATTAAAGTTATATTTTCATTACTTATGTAATGGACCTCCGCAAAGTAATGCCTAATTCTATAAATAACTATATAAATATAATGGAAATAAAAATAATTTTTATATATAGCGAAAATAATAAAACACAAGAAGAGAGATCATAACAAGTATAATATAAGAAGAAATTCTAATTTGTTTAAAAAGCTTTATGTTCGGAACTTTGTAATTGAATGATTTCAGCTTATGTCATAACTTTAGTTCAGGGCTGTCAAATTTCTCGTAAATATAAAAAAATAAAATCAATTTAAATGCTTTTACGTCTCCTATAACTTTCATTTCATAATGAGTTTATATATATTGTTTATTTAATCTTTTAAGTGATATTTCAAAAATATAAATTAGGGCGTTTGATTTTGATTTAATTCTAATTTCCAATTCATTAAGTGCTTTCAAGTGTAGAAAAATATCGAGAAGAAACCTATATATCCATGGATACCTTTTTTTACTCTTTTTGGAAAATCTTGGTGAGAGAAGACATTTGCCTTGCCTTAGCTTCTATAATTTTTTTTTCAAAATTAAGTTCATTCAAAAGCTATGATAGCCCGGCGGTGAGACCGCGGGGCTCTTTAGGGAATAGTATTTTGAATATCAAATCTTCAACTCCTACCTCATGTTCCGTCATATGAACGGTGGATTGTAATATTGAACGCTGTACTATAACAGTGACATAGAAAATAAAATTATTATTTCTTATAATGTAAACAATAGAAAAATTGTTATAAGTAAAATAACAGATGACGATTGCCAGCCCTAGCCTTAAGTAAAGTTCACAGGGTCACAGCAGCAAGACGAGCCCGTTGTAAAAACGAATGCGCTCGAGATCGGGTCACTTGATAACTGTCAAACTTTATTTATTCATACCTTTTATTCAATCGCGAAATTAAACACAAGTTCGAGTATTTAATAAATCTGTTTTTAATCTTCCGGCTAGCTAATCTGAAAAATTGATTTTAAGAGTCTATTGAAATGACATAAATTATATTCAAAATTGTGTAAGACAAATTAGTTTTATAGTTTTTTTATAACAGGACAGCTAATCTGTATCTACACATATTGACGCAATATGTTGGCTTGGCGGTTCTGTCGATTCACTCTTGATTAGATCAAAAAAATTAATGATCTACGATACGGCCTTGTTCTAGAAACACGCTTATGGTCAATCGAGTTAGTGTTCCGCCAGAAATGTGAATAAAGGATATCGATTAAAGATTTTTTCGCGTAATGCTTATTGGTCATTGTAAACGCATATTTTTTATCTGATTATATCTTACCTTGATAAAAAGGTCTTCAATGCTCAGTAGGGCAATTTATTTATTGCGCCGGATAATGTCTTTAATATAAAAACGGAAAAGCATAATCAATTCATCATATCAGATGCAACCCTCATACATCAATAACACGAAAAAAGTATGTAATGGGTTTAATGATAAGTTAAAAGTTCAATCTCTATTTATTGTTTGTATATGATAAAAATTCACGTAACAAATTGTATTCAGCCGTGCCAAGAATATATTCTCGCTATCTCGCTAAGTATCTCTAAATAGAGCTGGACTTGATTCTATCGTTTGAAAAAAAAAAGACTCTCAAGATCGATCCAAAGTATTTATGAGCGATAACCATCTAAGGGCAGTACTTATTTAAGAGAGATGTTAAAAAATGTTGTATTTGTAAATTACCAAATAAATTATGATATGAAATATAAAAACAATGATCTAACATTTGTAAATTTAAAACTTAATATCATTTCAGTCATGGTTTCGCTATGGTCCGTATGTTGTCGTTATTTATAAATCATCACTTAACTTGTTTTGAAGCCTGTTATAACTTGATATGTCGAGAGATACATATTTATAGATACTATTTCTAATAATAAAATTCCCGTTACTCTGTCGGATCTTATTATAACAGCTAGCCTAGATAGCTCACTTTTTCTCCTAAGCTATTAGTAATTGAATTTTTTTTTTTTAATTTTTAAATACCAAAGCTTAATCCTTGAAAACGATTGGAAAATTATTCAAAAACGAAATCTGCGTTGCGCAAATTGGATTGTCGTATAATATGATTTTGAAATTAGACCAAAAGCGACGGTTTCGTATAAAAGAATATGTTACGAAAAATAACAAAAATTTGTAACTTCCGTATATATCCAATTACTTAACAGAGCGACTTACGACTTAATGATAAAGTTTTGAATATAGAGCAACCAAATATGGCGACCCTATAATATTAATATGTTATTTTTGTAAGTTAAAATTATCCAATTAATACTGTTTATCAATAACTTTTTATTAAGAACATAAAATGTCCTTAAGAAATCGAAAATATTTTTTAATTATGAAATCGTCACATTAAATTGACGCCGTGGATAAGGCTACAAAATCGTTTCGATATCAAATGTTAGCAACATTCGTTCTTATATAAACGGTCAATTTCAGGTATTTATTACAGACTAGCGGCCTACCCTGCTTCGCACGGGTATAAAATATATAGCCTATGTCACTCAGTGAAAAAAATGATTAAAATCGATCCAGTAGTTTTAATTTAGGTATTCATTAGTGCCCGTGCCCGCACGCGTTAAATTTGAAGAAAAACATTTCCCCTCTCCCCATACAAAGAAGATTTCCTGCTATATCTAATATCTAAATTCATATACTACATATTTACATTTTACATTTTTCCCTATATATTTACACTCTATCTATTAAAAAAAACCGCATCAAAATCTGTTGCGTAGTTTTAATGATTTAAGCAAACATAGGGATATAGGGACAAACAAAGAATGTGACTTTGTTTTATACTATGCAGTGATAATCCTTATAGCATGATTCAGTATTCACGCGCGATGGCTTATTATTAGCGTATTTCATGTATTACTTTGGTGTTTCTATACCGATTTCAATGATTCTTTTTTCATACAATGGTTAATACTATTCCCTTTTTTATTTGGGGATGACTGACAGTGATATAAACGTAGGAGTAGACAAATATAACCAGAAAGCTTCGAACTGCTAAGCTATCGGGAGTTACACGTGTTATTGTGAGTCAACCATAAAAGATAGACATATGCTGTCGTGGGATATTTTTTATATAATTTTAAGGAGAACATTTCCGTCATACATGATTTCTGTGTAGCTTTAACCATCAAGGTTGCACACGCGACGAAAGCTTAAAAAATGGAGTAACTTCTCCCGTTTTCCCAACATTTCCCTTCACTGCTCTGCTCCTATTGATTGTAGCGTGATGAAAAGTATACTATAACCAGCCCAGGAGTATGAAGAAAAATCGTACCGAGTTTCGTTAAAATCCGTCGAGTAGTTTTTGTTTCTATAACGGTTATACAGACAGACAGACAGACAGACAGACAGACAGACAGACAGACAGACAGACAAAAATTTTACTGATTGCATTTTTGGCATCAGTATCGATCTCTAATCACCCCCTGATAGTTATTTTGGAAATATATTCCAGTTACAGAATTGACCTCTCTACAGATTTATTATAAGTATAGAAGATAGATAAAGAAATATTTAGTTTTATGTTCATTATCATTTTAAGAAATATAAGCCGTGATGGTTTGTGCAAGCGCGTCCACTTTAAGAGGTAGCGACGGATTCAAACCTTTAGGAAGGCACTTAAAGAGTTATCTATATTTTAAAACATATATGCTTAGTGGATATTTACATTTAATTACGCGCGTTACGGTGAATGTGAGGAAAAGTACATATATTTGCAGAGTTCTTGGAACATGTGTCACTTGCCGATCCGCCTTTGGGCAGTGCCTTAGTTCAAGTCCTACTCCCTAAAGCAGGGAGAAAAAGCTTCTGACCGATTGCGAAATAATAATTGGTACCTTTATTTTATCATTTTAAGAGTTACTACCATTTATCATGCCTTAGTATTAAAATGACCTAATTCAAATTAGGCATGGAGTTATATAAATTTATCATGCTCCTCCCCTTATCCCACTCTAAGTGGGGTCGGCACAACGTGCTATAAACGCATTTTGTCACATGATTTGGCTACGTATTTTGGGACCTGCTTGACGTCAACTTACGTTAGTCGTATTTTATGACACCTCAGTAAGAAGAGTGGTCTATTCTACTAAACCGGGTATCACATAACGGGTCGACTTACCTTAGCCGCCTTTTACGACACCTCGGTAAGAAATGAGGTGATCTATTCTACTCAGCCGGATACCACACGGCTAACTCATACATTGTAATGCTTGTTTCAATGCGACTGTCTTTAACACTCACGAGTCTTGTAGGCACAACGCGACACTTTATTGCAATTAGCCACAAAAACAACTTTTTAGAGTTAGGTCACTTTTATACTAAGCGTGCGATATATAAGATGATGTTTTACATGGTTTTGATAGTTTCAAAATGCAATAAGAAACATTTTAGGTTATAGTTTAAGCTTCATTTTCCAATTAATAATCGTATTTTCAGTCAGTCAGATTTAAAATTGCAGCGACAATGTTAAAATTAAAATTATAAAATTTATAAGAGCAAATAAAAAATTGTATTCCTTACATCATCATCATCATTATTCTGTCCCTTATCCCACTCTAAGTGGGGTCGGCACAACATGTTTTAAACATGTCACGTGATTCGGCTACGTACTTTACGACCGGCCGCCTGCCTGATGTCAACTTACCTTAGTTGCCTTTTACTCCACCTCCAATTAAACAAAAAAAAAGTCTAAAAAATTAGTAAGAAATGAATCTATTCAATTCAGCTGGATACCACACGGCGGAAATATTTTTATTTTTAACAAATTTTATTAATTTTACAAAAGATTCATTTTGTTAACTATGCAAAGAAAATTACGTTGAAAACATATAGTCGTCATCTTGCTATTTAAACATGTGGTCCTGTTCGCTAGGTAACTGTACCTTACTTTACATGGATTGAAAGCAAACTGACTGCTTCCTTACTTATTCTATTACTTAGAACTAGTAAACCTACATTTTTTTGTGGAATTTCAGACAGCAGTAAATGCTCTCTACAACGCGACTATTTCTATTTATATATTTTTAATATTTTCGTACACAGTACATCTAATATATTGTCTTTTTTGATATAGTATTGTTTTTTGACTGTTTTCTATTTAATATCTTCGAAATTGTGTACTAAAGTCGTAAGTGTCAAGTACTCTCGTTATATTTATCGTAGAATTATTACACTGGAGTAGGAGAGCCAGTCTAAATGCCAAAAATGAAGAGAGATAAAATAACAAAATGTTTCATCTTCTCTGTCTTTTTATTTGTTGCTAAACTCACTTACAACCCTACTCATTACATTTTTATTATGAATATCGTAGAGTTGTTATACTATAGTATACTCTATATATAGAGAATACTCTAGTATAATAACTCTATGATGTTCGTAATCGTTTTACAATTACTATCTCATGACTTTTAATGTTGTAGTACCTGGGTGACTCAGCTAGGTAATTTCTTTTTAAAGATATAAAATATGAAACTAGAAAAAAAATGAGAGGAATACTAGGGCAGGTGGGGCTCGATCCGGTGTATTTCCACTTCTTTACCCTGCCCGTTATCTACTGAGCTGTTACAGCTTTACAAATTACAGCGAAAGTATCATTTACATTCTATTCAAAATTTAAGAATTTTTTCAGTCCCCGAAAACAGGAATAAAAAGACATTCTGTTATAAATGAAACCTATCTAGATCATGTTTGCCCCCAAAAACATGAAAATCTTCGAACCCGTTTTTGAAATTCCGAAAATATATATGTATATACAAGATTAACTCATTTCAATATTAAAGAAGATTAATGTCCACACAATCTAAATAGCCATATAAATGCATACGACACAATATATCACAGGCAAATAATAAAGTCACAACATAATTTGAACACACAGAAACCAATTTGCAAAATTTAGGATTGAACAACACTTAAAAGCAGCTAAAATAAAACCTACATTTAAATGGGTAATATAAGTAATATTATACAATATTAGGCACTACGCTCGGAAATCAGTGTATCACAAAGTTTCCTATTTTACTTTGCATAAAACAGTTATATACTATTAACCTAAACCTTCCTTAAGAATTGCACTAGATTTTAATAAAAACCGAACAAAAATCCAGGAGAAAATCGATCACATACAGACAGATTTTAGGAACTTTGTTTTTATAATATGTATAGAAGTTTACAGACTTTAATTATGAATCCCGGACACTCACTCCATGTGTAGGTATCGTTTCTATGTATATATATAAATGTTAACATTTGTTTATATAAGTTAAGTTACTGTTAAGTCTTAGTGGGCCCTTCCCAGATAAAAAACTCAAATACTTACAGCACATAAGCAGAATAAATTCAAGCTGACATTTAAAGGAACTATGAAAATCAGACCGCAGTTACACAGAACAATGATCAATATAATCATGGTAGACAATAGTGAGTATCGCGATTGTCAAAGATGATTTATTGGTGTATTATATAGTGTCAGCTTTCTTCGCAACTTGACCGTGGCAATTTGTTGTGAGTAAACAACAAGTCGTGACCAGACACTCCTTTTGATAGGAGGATCAGAGGGAACGGCTAATTTACGGCCAAACCGTTATATTTATTGGGTCACAGTTTCAACTTTATTAATATTAAAATCTTTTATAAAATATTCTATAAAAAAATTGTTTGTTCCTCAAGCCTTTGTGTGTATATATATTGAAGTACCTATGTATTTAAAACTATATACGTTTATATTTACCAGTTGGCTATCACCCTTACCACAAGTATTAAGTATTTACTTTAGGGACGGACGACCGTGTATGTGAGTGTCCCATATATTTATCCATAAAACAATAAAATAGTTTTGTAAAAATGTTTGAAAATCTTATTTTTCTTAATAATCTTATTTTTAGTACCTATAGCATATAAGTAAACGGTCAGTAAATGAGTCTTAGGACTTATGGAGATCAGTTGAATTCTAGGATCGGATCTAACATATGATATGATGGGATCAATTTTTTAAATAAATTAAATTATATTCCTTTACATTTATTGGTATACCCATTAACATTATGAGCTGTTTATGTATATTTTTTTAATTTCTTAATTACTATTGTAGAGATCAAACGTATTACGAGGAAGCCCGTTACGTAGACTAATAAGTACCTAGTGGTACCTAGTTATTTAATTATTACCGTCATGCGCATGGCGATAAATTAATTAATTGGTTAATTGGTTTTTTCGAATGCACAAATGCATTCATACGAGTTAAGATAGAATAATTTTAGAAAGTTTCGGCAATGCATATTATTACTAATATACATTGCGTGAAACTTCGGAGCAATACAGTAAATATTTATCCCAATTTTTTTTTGTATGTATACAAAGTTCTGCCCAAAAAATTTCATTAATACCGGGAAACCAAACCCTAATAATACTCTCTCTATTCAGAAAAACAGTATCGCTGTATCACAACATTTCCATTTAATGCACAAATATTGAAGAAAACATTACAACAGTTACCGTTATGAAACAACCGTAACATTCTAATATAGGCTATACAAATATGATCACATACACGCGACGCGTTCACCTGCTATGAATTATTCCTTGAAATAGCCATTGTGCTGTCACAATGAATAGCAAGAATCAAATTATTAACAACCTAGTACTTTATAGTAACAAATAAAAAACTTTTTGGAACAATAAAATAGACAATGTAAAGTTAACGATACACTACATTTTTTAATAATATTTCTTTACACGGTTAACGTAGTATTGTAGTACAAATAACAAAAATAGTTACAAGATTGTTAAAATCTAGATATGTAGCTGTAGATGTTTAGATAATTAAGGTGTCTGATAATTTATAGAATTAGGCGTTACTTTGCGGAGATCCATAATACAAAAGTAATAATAGAATTATTTTGCTATATTGCTTCTTCGCGGATTATAGCAAAATAATTCTATTATTACTTTTGTAAGGTGTCTGAGTCAATAATATAAGAAGAATAAGATTCAAATCGTATAATATAAAAACCGCAGTATTAAAAATTAAAACTAATAAAAACACGATTGCATGATTGCTTTAAGCTAATAAATAAAAAGCCGGGTATAAATCAAAAAGCAGGTTTTTGTAATACTGTGCGGATGTTCGTTTTATTTAAATATCGTTTACAGATCTATCCATTTACGCGACACCGTAACAGAAATATTGATGTTAATATTCTGGTTCAGGATTCGTTATAAATTAAACTATTAATTTACATAAAATATTTAAAATGATTATATAGCATGCAGAAAGAGAAATGCGTATGACTTTTAATTACATTCCGGTAGAAAGTGGGTGAACCAACAAGCTTCTGCAAGAGCAAATCGGTTTTACTTGCTCTTGTTCTTTGGTAAGACTGTATCGAATTCCTGCGCCGAAAGCCAAAATCCGATCCCCAAATTGTCGGCAGATATTGAAAAACATATAGTTACAATGTGTTTACGGAATTTATTTGAATATAGTTAATAAAAACTTTTTAACTATTCCCTTTTAACTAAAAATTCCCACACTGAGTCGATCAGTCTGTACCATTTTGTTTGTTGGAGATAAACTCTCAATCGAATCACTCAATCTCTAATGATAAACTTAAACTCTAATGACTTTATTATATTTGCATTAAATTAGATGTGCAATACAAAAGAGAAAACAAAGAGTTATTATTTCACTATTTAGTAAATTATAGTGATGGAGCAATTTTAATCCTACACTAAATTTATAGGATAGTACCACATTATGGTTCTAAATAATATAACAAGATGGCGCTACAGACGTTAAATAGTGCGTTCCATGATGCTACGGTTCTTGGGAGCTTCAGCTGAGAATTCTTTAGTAACAGCCACGGAGCGCGTTTGCCTGTTCAATATGGTAAAAACTTTGTCATCAAGAAACATACAACACAATTTTTTTTTAAAAAATGGTCTTCATTGGAACTGGTACACCTTATTGGATAGTTTTTGTAAGAAGCATTTTATTTTATGTAAATTAAATGTTTCTTGTTAAATATATGTAATAATGTCTTTAATAAATAATTATATAACGTGGGTAATACTTCTATACAAATTTTTTATAGTGTTCTCAAATATACTGAATCAACCTAATCCGAATGATAGTGGATCACGCGTAGGCGGCTAGGCATCTTACAACACATCCATTTGTTTTACTTAATTTATAAATCTCTTATCTACTAACAATTGTTTACGAGAACTAGACGACAATACTTCTAACGGTAATCGACAAATAACTTTTTATTACTTTACTATGTGACAATCATGCTAACATGTTTGAGCTATACTAATTTCTATCGGAATTAAAATACCAAAATAAATAATGAAATGTTATGTTAAAAAGCAAAATAAATATGTAATTAAATGTTATTTTTTGTTTTTTGGGTAAAGTACTAAAATTTCAATTGGATTATTAGCTATATGTAAATATTCCTATTTTAATAAATGTATTACTAAACTTGGCAGTTATTTGTAATATTTAGATTTATAACAGTCTATTGCTTCAATAATTTGCAATCATAATTGATTACAAATTATTGAAGCAATAATGTTTAATTAAAATAGTTTTTTCTTAATGCAAGAGCAAGATAGTGCCAAATTCTTCACTACATTTGTTACTATACTTAATTATAAATTAAAATAATAAGCAAAGCAGTAACCTTAACTTAAATGAAAATTAAATGTAAATAAAATATTCATAGTCATTATGCAACTTTATTCACATAAAAATTCCAAATATTTGGTTTTAAAGTCCATGATTTGAAAAATATTTCTTTTATTATACTCCAATTTGTCTGGTACTGCACAGCCTTTTTCTTCATTTCATTATATGAGATATCTTCAGCACATTCTTCGCCAATAATATGATCTTGTAAAGCTTTATTTTTATCTAGCACATCTACAAACTTCTTAAATAAATTATATTTACTAATAGATACACAATTATTTAGGTCATTCAAATTTTTTTTTGTTGCCCCTAACTTTCTGCCTCGGACAACTACTTCTGTCAATCTAAAATTTAAAAAAATATATTAATATAATACATAATATTAAATCTAGTAACTGAAAAACTAGAAACTTATTAAGTACTGAAATAAAACCGAGCATTATTAAAATTACTAATATAAATAAATATATTATACCAAACAAAATAAATTTATTATTATAAATTACAACATGCATCCTTGTTATATTTAACAGGATGCATGTTTTAAATGCATTGTTTTTTTAAAGCAATATTGGAGCATTTGAATTTGAAAATATTTTAATTACTTTCAATAAATATAATTTTAATTTCTAGTTTCTCTATAATTTTATATTTAACTAAGAACCCATACTAAACAGATGATTACCTTTTTTCTGTTTTAACCCATAGTATGCTACATGCTGCAGGATGTACATTCTCCTTTGTTTTAATATGAGGAAATATCAATGAGCTTTTATAAAATTTAGGAATTACAACCAGTCTGTCATTAATGCTTACATCTGATTCTCTTTCCAGAAAAGCTCTACATAATGTCTCTGATGAATAAGGAACACCAGCACCAAATATAAAATGTTTAATAAATATTGGTTTACACAAAAACAATTGCAATAATGCCCCCTGAATACCAACATGTATCCATCTAGCCATTTTATCACTACAGGACACAGATAAAGTTCTATCACCTCTCCCAGGCTTAATTCTGACTTGTCCTACTAAATGGTACTTTTCTCCAGTCCCCATTCGGTCTTGATCATTAAAAGATAAACATTTCGCTCCGGTTCTATAAAAATCAATCTTAGTCTTTTTGATCTCAACATCGCACAGATCACTTTGAGCTTCTCTTTTATTAGTAAAAACATCACTGAAATCATCTGGTTCTCCCTCTTTGGAAATTATCGATGCATCCCCACAAGGCATCTGTGATGAATAAAAAATGAACTCTACATTATCTATCAATTTTAATTTATGGCCATCTCTCACAAATATTGATTCACGATTTTCAATTGCATTAATAATGTTCTCATACAAATATAATAAAAATCCACGTCGGGCAAATACTTCAGCATGAGAATCATTGACAATATTACCTTGACCAGACATTTTTACGGCACCAATACATTTTGAACCAGTGCCCAATGAAACCACTTGATAAATATTTGATTTTGTATTATATTCCACTATACAAGACAGCACAGTCCATTCATTTTTAATGGGTTTACCAGTTTTCGGCAGATTTCCGTACAAATCAAAGCAACTTTCTACAATTTTATCAACCAGAGATTCACAAAAGTAAGACATTGTCCCAGGTTGTACTATGTAAATAATAAAAGTAGCTTAGTCAGCTATGAATGCCATTATTATTTTCTAAAAATTAAGATTTTTTCAATAAAATATGTACCAAAATATCTAATAAATAATAATCTAACTACAATACTAGGGATGCAAAAACACGATTTTTATCGATTAAAAATCGATTATTCTTTAAAAATAATCGATTTTTAATAATGTTTTCTATGTTATTTTCTTATCTTACTAGTAGACTTTAATTAATCTTTATTCTAATTGATTATAACTAAATGTAAAAAAGAAAATTTTTCAAACAGTTTTTCATAAATCGATTATTAATAATTAATTTTTTCGATTCGGTTTAATCGATTTTTCCATTTCAAATTACATCCCTAATAGAAATAGTTATTTCCTTCCATTCGAAAATGTCAATGAGTAGGCTAAGGTCGTTGGCCATACCGCCTAAATAATAAACAATAAACTACCACTACTAGTCTACTACTAACGTTTTGACAACGTAGTCCGTGCCTACTAGACTAGACTAATCAGAAAAACTATGGTATAAAATCTTATAATATTATAGGTATAAATTGTTAACACTACATAGGTAGTATAAAAAAAAGTCGCTTACTCTCTCTGTCCTTATGTCCCTATATCCCTATGGGCCTATGTATGCTTAAATCTTTAAAACTAAGCAACAGATTTTGATGCGGTTTTTTTTTTTAAATAGAGTAATTGAAGAGAAAGGTTTATATGCATAATAACATTCAATACGGAGTAGAGAAATACTTTTTGAGGTTTCTAATGAGATTTCGTAAATAATTACATTTTTATCCGCTTACATTGTAAACGCAGGCTGAACCTAAATTTATTAAAATAATGTACTGAGTATTTGTACACTTTGAAAAGGTTTACGTAAAACTCAGCGATGATATATTATGGATCATCTATATATATGGATTATCTATATCTTATGACCCACAATAGCTTTTTTTTTGTCATTTTCTTTTTACGAAAAATAATTCGAATCAATTTTAAACAATACAGCATTAATCCTCTTCCAATTAAGTACCTTAAATACATTGTCGATTTAATATAAATCAATATGGCCGTTAACAGCATGTAATTTAAACGAACATTTTCAGACTTTTTTCACTACAGACTTTTGCATTCATAAAAGTAGTTGTTGTGACATCATTCGCCTCAACTTTAGTATTAAAATGTTTCCTGTTACGGGAATTTTTTAACATAAGGGAACATTGGGCCGATATATTATCTTAATTATATATAATATCAATTATACTTAATTTCATCACTATTGCTCCAGTTTATTAGGCGTGAGAGCGTTACTATTAGACAGATAAACAGACTATTTCATTTATAATATTAGTACAAATGGAAATACCTTTATAAATACAATGGGTTCTAAGTTTTTTTTTTAATCTTTAGCTCAGTGTTCTACCACAAACATAATAATTGTTAACTATATTAAGATATTTGGCTTTTAAAATATCTTTAATAATGGCGTCGTTGATATCTCGGTCTTCGTATTTTTATCATACAAAAGCATCTTGGCGGGACCACCCACACTTTATTAGTCCTTAGAAAATTACATCAGGCAATTAAAGTAGCGTGAGTAGTCTTGCAATATCTTGCTATTCTATTAGTGCGTATCTGTTCTCAATATAAAGAAGATAATATATATTAGTCGTGTCTTTGAAATTAATATAAAAAGTAGTGGTGGTTATGTCGTAGTGTGGTAACATGTTCACGACATCAATATCGAATTTCAGACTATTATAAAAGACAAGCTTTAAGTCGATGATGTATGCACGGAAGTGTTAGGACCGTTAATACGATGCTGATAGATGACTCTCAGTACGCTAATACTTATTACGAACAACCGTTATCTGCGGACACATAAAGATGTCCTTCTGAGTTTAGTGCGGATTTAATTAATCTACGGTTAGGTTAGAACTCGTAAGTTGAGCGTTCTCGTCAATTGATTTTTGTATAAAAATATTTTTTATATTCTTATCAATAAACACTTAAAAAATATCCCGTTTTTTTTTGTTTTATTGTTCCCTTAATTAGGAGTTTTTTATATTGTCATTGTATATAGGTAACCTTATACTTTCGTACATACATTAATTTTCAATTCTACTTTTGTTTATATATCGCCTCGTGTGATTTGGAGCCCACATTTTTTTACATATCCTTAGCCAAATTTTACTATATAAAAATTTTAAAAATCCAGCTGCTAAGTTTGGACGTGAAAAATAACACAAAATATATATATATATATATATATATATATATATATATATATATATATATATATATATATATTTATTTATTTATTTGTCAGCCTTTTGTATTTTGAGGCTATTTTATCAGGCTATTTTATATTTACTAATTTTGTACTATTGAATTCCGAAAAGATGTAAAACGTATGATAAATTTTTAAAGTCTTGGCCTTCAAATGATTTAGATGCGCTTGTTATTCCCTCTATAGTGATTTTTAAAAGAGGTTGCAATCCGCACTGATGATATTACTATCTAAACTCGCATAAAACACGACTTTTACTGCAATCACATGAAATACTCATACTTATGAGCGCATTACACTTGCACATTACGTAGGTATCTGATCCAGTGCGCAAAACGTGCGGTGTGTAAATGTGGTCTCGGCACGATTTTGATTCGTTATCAAAGCTATTGAAATTTTAAATATATAGAAGACCGCATAGGTACGCGAACTTGTTTCTTGCCGCAACACGTTGAATATCAAATACCTTTAATTATGATGACTAAAAAATCCGGTATTGGCGATATCTAATTTTGTCTTTTCTGTAACCCCAAACTCTTACGAAGTCCGTCTCCCTTAAAATATCAAGGTTGTCCTTTTGTCCATATGGATCTTTCAGTACTTGCAAGACCAGATGTGTGTGCTAGATATAACATCTTTATATTTTGTATGATAATTTTTTTTATGTATTGTAACCTATTAGCTGAATGTTGGTTTTCAACGCTTACCTATTTGTTACTACGATTTAACGTCACTAGTATATCTAAGCTGGCAGATTATCTGTTTATTTTCGCAATTTTCATTCAAACTGTAATTAGATTGTTTGCCAATTTTTATAAATCGAATAAATCTTCTACAAATTCTCTTTTAAGACATGTTTTGTGCGTAGCGCAAGTAATAAGGCACGCCTGTCTTGTCAAACTTGGATAATTGTGAGATCGGTTGTTACTGTTAATCGGATGTCAGTTGAGTCTTGGCGGGCAATTGCTATTGCATAACTGTATGAAAAGTTTACTGATTACTAATGATAGCTTGATAAGGTGCTCTTTTATGTTGGATGTGGACACGACGATTGATAATGATGGTGATTTCCGGTTAAGACAGCCGACGTTGTGGTAATATGATAAAAAAAATTCGTCTTCTTCTTGCATAGTTATCTCATCGTTATCAATCGTGGCTCTTTGAAGATAGGACATTTTTCTCATGCGCACGACCAAAATGTGGAATTCCCTTCCTGCATCTATCTTTCCGGACTCTTACGGTGTAAAAATTTCAAAAAAAGAGTGAATAGGCACTATAGTGGCAAGCGCAGTTCACCTTAGGCTGCATCTTTCGCTTACCATTAGGCGAGATCGCAGCCAGGCGCTAGCCTGTAATAAAGCCTGTAAGCCTGTAGCTTTGTAAAAAAAAAACAAAAAAGTGCACTGTCAATGGTGTTTCGCCAACCAGCCCTATTCTCCGCGGTATGAAGAGCTTAATGAAGGGAGGAGTTGAGAGCCTCCTTGACCTGGTCCGTCCAACGTCTTGGGCTACGTCCACGTGGTCTGCTTCCATTGACACTTCACGTGATCACAAGCTTTTCGATACTGTACGAGTTTTTTCGAGCTATGAGACCGAAGTACTTAAGAGTCCGAGAATATAAAAAAATATCTCACAAAAATGTTTTGCTTTAATTCAGATTAAAACTTATCGGGACATCCTAAAATTATAATTTGATATTGAACAACGTATAGGGCGTTTGAGATTTGAGCCACAGAAAGTGATATTATGTTATTAAAAGTTTTTATAGAATAGATTATTTTAATTCATATATTTATTAAATATTAAGACTGAATAGATCTCACATCGACAGACGACCGAACTGCAAAGATGCAGCAGGTAACAAAGGGATGTGTTTTGAATGTTTCATAAACATGTTTTAATAAATTACTATTCTATTAAGTAGTAGGTTGTAATCATTTACATTTACGTTGATATTAAATGAGATACAACGAAGGGTACTGCACGAAAGTTATTAAGGGAGGTACTTGTTTTGTATGGTTTCCTATTTTAAATGTTGGCATATTTTAGTAGTAAAACACTAAAGTAAATTGAAATAAGGTTGATCTGATTCTTTAATAAAAGTTTATTTATGAAGCAAAGCAGAATAGGGACAAGCTATTTTTAATCCCGATATGTATGCCACGAGGACGAAATTGCAGGCAGAAACTAGTTTATTTTAAAATTTATTTCTTATTGCACCACTCTCTCATAAATTAATCTGACACGATGCCTTATTTAAAAATAGGGTATCTACCTAATATAATTTTAAACAAACTTTTAAACAGATCATCATTCTCCTGCCCTCATCCCACTCTAAGTGTTTCAAAGAATGTTGCCACATGTTTTAAAACATGTGATGTGATTTGGCTAGGTATATTACGACCGGCCGCCTGCCTGACTTCAACTGACCTTAGTCGCCTTTTATGACACCTGGGTAAGAAATGAAGGTTGTCTGTTCTACTCAGCCGGATACCACACGGCGGAGTTTCTTAACTTTCAATTATATATGCAAAAAGGCTAACTCGTCACTTGCCGTGTATGAGTTTTAGTTAAATGCTACATCGTATTAAAAAAAAATGATATTATAACTCTAGTTTTGTTTTGTAATAAATCTTGACATTCAAAGTTTTTGTAGACATTATTATGTATTATGGATACTAAATTAATCGATTGAGATCGACGACATTGAAGCTTTTGTTATGTTACAATCTTGGGGTGTCCCACTCTGCAGGGGTCCGTGCCAATACAAATTATCTGCTCGGAAACAATTTCAATTTGTACTTTGTATCATTGCATAATAGCTTTGAATACTGAATTATTCATATTGCATTATATTGAGAGATATGATAAAAGATAACTATTTTCGGATTCTGAATGTACCTACCTAAATTGTGTGCAATCGGTATCCTTATTATTGTTGAATAACTCGTAAAAATCATGTATAATTATTAATTGAACCTTTATGAACATTTATTAATTGTACGTAATCAAAATTAGAATGTCATGTTTTTCAAGATGACCATAGAGATATAAATAGATTCCCTATAATGGTTTGTAATGTTTGTGAATAAACAAAATTATACTTTCTGATAATGAATGACTATAATCGATGATGATTATATAAAAGTACACTTTATCAAATAAACATCTGTACCAGTTTAAAATAAACTATACATATTTTTCATAGATAGTCAGATAGTTCATAGTCGATTCTGTTTTTAAAATTCGAAGCATAAGTGGTCACAGCATTGGCGGGGAACCAAATGACCAATTAATTTTTGGAAAAAGTTTCGTTGTTGATATGTTATTAACATTTTTGGTGATTTTTTTTAAACATACATTCCTTTTCCGGAAGGCGGGGATCTTCTCAAAGATACCGGAGCTCTTAGGGGTGAGATCTGATTATGTGGGGGTTTAAAATCAAGGTTTATCCGTCTGTCTTATTTCCTTTGATATGTCTGTTAAGATTTCACGGCAATCCGCTTGAGCCATATTGATAAAATTAAGTATAGATAGCATATTTTCCTTTAGAGAACAGAATAAAAAATACATCATTTAAGGTATTATTAAAGGTAATGTAATATTAGTCTCAAAGAAGTCGCGAGAACGTATGGTAATAATGTGAATATAAGAGAAATTACCTTCGTAATATTGCAGAGTTTTTAAATTTATTCATCCATCAAAATGATTATGATTTTTTTAAAGCCCATCTGCTGATATGCTGATTACTTTTTAATCTCCTCGGTTATTGGCTTGTACGATTCTTTTGATATTTAAATTGATGCCGAAACTGAGAAGTCATCTTGAATTATAATGAGGTGTAGAATGATAAACTACCTTAACAAACCTCATACCAAAAATAAATTAAATTTTATATTCTAGATTTATTTTGGTTTTAGACCTAAGTTAAAATGATTGGCTTTGATTCAGGAAGATTTTATACCTAATAAATAATCCTTAGCTTATCCCCCATGATAGTCAACAGCAAGACCTGACCCATGTGTAAATCTTTTACTTAATTTTATATAAGCACTGCCACAGGATAAGTTTAAATCGTATTTTAACCACACATGTTGTATGGAATCAGTTAAAGTCGTGAGAAAAATATCGTGTACGAGATGTAAATTTGCATTTTTTATTAACTGTCAAGCATTTAGCTTAGCTGTAGGGGTTAACATGTTTCATAGCAATTTGTAACCCAAATTACTAATAACCTTAAAAAAATACGAGTATATATGACGGTTTAAGGCATTTAACGCAGGCCTTTGCCCCTCAGACATATAATAATTCAGGATTCCTTAACGATTCATTAAGTATAATGAAAATGATCGATTACAAAAAACGATTTTAAAACATAAAAAAAGGATTATTAAAAAAATAATCGATTAATGTAATCGGTCATTAGGGATGCCTAATGATATCATTTTTCGAAGAGGGTTGTTTATTTGATGAAAGTAATTCTTTGTTTGATCTTTTGTTCTCCACTTTGCTTTTATGAAGCAATAGGGATGGACATTGAGTAGAAAAAATCGATGAATAAATAGTCGATTTTTTTCCTTTTAAAAATAATTGGAAGAGGAAAACGAGAGATTGATTAAAATAATCGATTTTTTATAAAAAAAATAAACAAGTATTATAAAAATCGATTTTTTACATCTCTAATAAGCAACACGCACATAAGTAGTAAGTACTGTTGTTTATATACAAAATTCTTTTTAATGCCGAATATTAGAATTTAGTAAGTAGAAACTAGTTTTCAACAAATATTTATATTTTGAAATAGACATTTAAACCCAAGAGCTGCATAAATGGGTAATTGGAAAATGGAAGTAGGGAGAATGGCGATGTATACTTCATTTCCAGTTGGTCTTTTCTTTTTCTTTAATCAACCAACTTATTTTGAAGAATGGGTTACTAAGACTAAGCGTGAAATATACCCGCCTGAAAATAAGCAAAATAGAGAAGATATACAGAAACTTATTCAAAACATGAAGAAGAAACAAATGAAATCAATAGAAGGAGAATGAACATATTTTAGATAATGAGTTTAAATAAAAATAGTTAAATCCAAATATTTATTTTCTAGTGTAACCTATACTTTACATGTGAGTAATGAATTCGAATTGTATGTTGAAATTTAATTTATGAATTTAATATTATGTAACAATGAAAAAGATTAAGAAGCAATATTGCACTCTCCACTGCAATTTTTATGACAGGTTTCTGTTGTGATGTTAATTCACTTCAAATCTCTTAGGTTCTCCATTTGATGTCCGGTACATGACACTACATTAAGTTTTATAACCTAAAATATTGGGTAAGAAGTGTTGAATATGGCTAATCCATTCTCTACGGGCCAAATTGATTAAAAGTGGCAACAGGTACATTACTGTCATAAATAACACAACACAAGATAGATAGCAGGTCATGTTTTGGTGTTCAAATTCTAACTTACCAATAAAATGGATTGGATTTGTGTGAGAACCTGAACAAACTGAAGTTTCCTGAACTCTTTAATTTATTTTAAACTCAATATTATAAATTCTAAATTTTTAGAAACTAATGAAATTGCAGCCAAATACAAGAAATTTATTAAATTCAATTCGATAAATTAATCTACTTTTACCACCTTACTTTTGTATTGATAACTCATTATAAGTCCAACAAAGGTAGAAAATACCGAAGGATATAAAACATATGCTATACCAAAAAATTCCCCTATAAACCCTGCAACCATAGGAGCGAGGACCCCAGATAAAGACCTGACACTATTTGATGCCCCTATTAATTTCCCTCTGTGGTCACCATAACTCTTCTTTAATAGCATTTCTAAAGTTACAAGTCTACCTACAGCATTTCCTATAGCTAGAGGAATTAATAAAACAGAATATACAAAAATATTAACAGTTAAACATATACCTATTAATGACAAACACAACAAAAGGTATACATGATAATTTCTAATACTGTAATCACTGTCATAAGTATAAAAGCTATTAATATAGCCTATTAAAAAACTTGATATAGCACCAATAATGCCTTGTATGGAAACAACATATCCAATATATTTTGGTGAGAGGTCATATTGGGTTTTTAAATATAATGAATAATTAGAATAATATACACCCATGGCAAAACTGCTGAGAGCTTGAAACATAAAAATTGTCCAATATTTAGACCATTCTACTTTTGATAGTTCTAAAATAGATTGTTTACTATAAGTTAAAAAAGATTGTATAAAATTATGTGAAGCTGGAATGACATTTGATTTTCTTCTTACAGGAATATCTACTTTAGGTAACAAATATACAAGACCTGAAACATAAAATTAATAAATTATAACATTATACCACAACATATATAAAATACTCAACTCAACAAAAGCAAATAAGAGTTGTTACCTGCATTGATTATAAAACACATTGTAACTAGCACAGCAATATAGTTGAAGCCATAAAGTGGATAATCTTCTACAATATGACCACCGATAATTGGCCCTATTGTAATTCCCATTCCAGAGATGGCAGCCATTTTACCATATACCACAGACTGTGCTTTCTCATTTTTCACATAGTCAGGAACTAGGGCCTTTGTCAGTAATTGTGTTTGCTTAAATAAACCTAAAATTATTATTATTTATAGAAATAAATGTTACTTTGCAGAATTCCATAGTACAAAAGTTATGATAGTAGTTTTTTTGTATTTAATTTATTATAACAATTGTTTATTATAACTCAACTATCAATTATAACATTGTTTTGTTATAACAATCTTCTCAACTTTTATATAATAATTATAATTTTATTCTCTTTTAAATAAAATTTCATAGCTTCAGAGCTTAAACTATTATGTCCAAATAGAAACAGTTTCTAAGTACAGAAGGTGACAATGAAAGAAAATAATGAATAATGTAAAATATGACATGAAAATAAAATGACTAGCATGATGGTAGTCATTTTATGATACTAGTCATAGCTGAGAGAATGGAGAAGCTAATCATGTTGTGTTCACATGTCACAACTTAGAGTTGGATAAGTGCAAAAATTTCATTATTTATTGTATTTATCTTATAGTTATGACCATAAATAGTAAAAAGGGCCATTATTTTGATACACTTGTAGGCCATATGTTAGTTGTTAACAACCTACATAACTTATTGGAGCTCTTAAGAGCTACCTGAAATAATGTCAAAAAATAATTTTCAAACAATAGGGGCAGGAAATTTGAAGGAAATCATATATAAATGTAATCATAAGTAAATGGCCAGACTAATATAGCCAAAATCATGGCTTTAGAGGGGGGAATTCTACAAGCAGGTTTGCAAAGGGATCCTGCTTGTCTACCAACATCCTCCTCACTGAAGAAATATATTGTTCTTCAACAAGAGGTACTAAAAAAATTAAGTTTGATACATGAAAAAAGAATAATTGTTATACAATATTTACCTAGAACAGCTCTCAAAATTAAAATTGCTGCAAAAGAATTTGTTAATCCCATTATCATATATGCTCCACTACATATTAATAATGTTAAAAATAGTATTTGCTTCCGTCCTTTCAGGTCACTTAAACTACCCTAAAATAAAAGATATTTTCTTGAACTTTGTAGACAAAACAACAAAAAAAAAGTTTATTTGGTGGACAAAAAAGACAATAACAACATTTAATATATTAAGACAGATGTCTCCATTGGGATCCTTATCCCATTCTATCATATGGGGTTGGCACAACATGTTATAATCATGTTGTCACATGATATAGGTAGGTGTATTTTACGAACGGCCGCCTGCCTGAAGGCAACTTACCTTAGTCGTAATTTACGACACCTCGGTTAAGAAATGAGGGTGGTCTATTCAACTCAGCCAGATACCACACTGCATGATGTCTCTATAGGGATATAAAAAATTAAGCTACTACTATCACAAGTGTATGGGCTTAAGACAATGGTTGTTTAGCTTATTATCCCCAACAATAGTAGACACATGCATACGTTTAAAAAAAAACAGCATATGCCGCGAAATGTAATATAATTCATAAAAAAATACATACAATAATTGGACCTGATCCCAATTGAAAACCTGAATAAATAGACCCAAGAAGGCCAATATATATGTGGTTAGCTCCCATCTGTTGTACATGATTAGGTATTAAAGGCACAATCAGACCGACTGCCAATAGATCCTAAAATTGCAAAATAAGTAAAAGCACTTGAATAGACGACAAAATATTTAATATTTAAATCAACTGCAGTTTAATAAATTACACAAAAAATAAGACTTATACAGTTATATAGAAAGACTTATTTAATAAAAGAATAAAACTAACCAAAAATGCTACAAACTTTATAATAGTAATCGTGTATGACATTGCTAAAAGAATGAATTTTTGTACATAATTAGCAATTCTTATAGGTAACAAAATTTTAATCTCCCTTCACTTAACACGTTTTACTGGTTTTTTCCCCAATGTGTACAGGTAGATAAATGTTAATTCAGTCATTTCATGGTACAGAAAATAAACAGATAGTAGATACCAATTTAATAAATAACAATAAATATAATCCAAATAGCAATGCACTTTATGACTATGAACATACGGTACTTTTTATGTAAATGACAACTCATCATCTGTCATTTAAGACATTCGTAAAAAAATAAACTAGTTAGCCCAATGACAAGCGAAAATTTAGGGACTAAACAACATTTTTTTATAATATTCTTTTTGTTTTAAACAATCGATTTTTATATAAATCGATTATTTTAATTATACCTTTTTCTTTTTTTCTTGTTTTAAAAGATTAGATATGCATTGTTGGATGTAAACAATGTAGCCAAGCAGCGGATCTGTTATTATTTTTTATTTTATTATTTATTCTAATAAATTATGACACGTTGGGGTCAATACCACGACACAATCACTATGTGGGTGATAAAATTACGGGGTTTGGATATATATCGATATTTTAACGTTCGATTTATAATAATAAAATAATCGATTAATATAAAATCGATTATTTTTTTAATATTCTGATTATGGAAAAATCAATTAAACTGAATCGAAAAAATCGATTATTAATAGGCTTTTTATTACTTAAAAAAAATATTTTTTACAGTAATAATTAATTAGAATAAAGACTAATTAAATCGTTGTAGTACAATTCGAAAATAACGTAGATATTATGCTTTTTTAAAAAATTACTAGTTTAGCTAAGTTACTTTAAGCCAGGGCGGTTTTACTACAGGCGCCAACACATGTTATCTCGCATCCCTCTTGCACATGTACGTATTTATGAATGAATCGTATGAAAATAGTCTCAGCTGCATCTCGCTCCACTCCTACATACATATTTTTACGCACTCATTCTCATTTTGACTGTCTATCATATAACAAGACAACAAGTTGATTTTATTAATGAATGGGCGGTGTATTAAATTTTTAAATTTCCCGTTGTAAAGTTCTAGTACTTTAATTTTTACTAAAATGTATAATTTTGTTTTAATTTAGTTAGCAAAATTCTTGAAACAAATATCACTAGAAGCAAATTAAATGTATCAAGTCTTATTTCACCAGTAGCTGTTGAGATATTTCTTAAAATGAGAAATATAACAACGAAGAAACGTGCAGTTATAAAACAATAAGAAGAGGATTTACTTAATCATTATATAAATGTAAGTGTTGAGTTTTAATGAATTTTGTGCATCTCAATAATAGTAAGAGCTTTCTTAAAATTTACATTCTCACATCTAAATATAATAACCTAACCTTGCATGGATAGCCTAAAACCTTTAACATGCAGTATAATTTTTATTTCATATTTGACTTAGTTATCGTTATATAAAAATTATGATATGTACATTAATTTCGATTGATGAATTAGCTATATTCATTATTATATTAAGGATATGTCTTGCGATTTTATATAGCTTCTAGTGTCTTGTAGTGCAATAAATGATTAATAATGGAACATTAAAGTGAAAGTTTTTTAGAAGTTGTTCTAATTGATCATAAGTGTGTATCTATCTTAGTTATGAATAATTTGGACATAACTTAAATGGTCTACTTAATATTTTTTTTTAGAAGTACTTTTTAATTGAAGTTGTATACTTCATTGTATTATATTAGAACTTTAAAAATGATTGTCAAGTTTTTTATAATGAGACTCGGATGAAAAGGGAGTAAATAGCAAAAGAGAGCAAGTTTATTCTGTATAAAGCAATATAGGGTATATTGCTTTATATAACACTATTGTTGATTTTTAATTAAAAAGCAAAAGCAAAATTTAAATTTACGCTTGATTAAACGATTGATTGATTAATTGCAGATTCAAGAATCCTCAGATCCAAGATTAAGAGTAATTTTTTATTTTAATATGATTGTCACATGATGTTATTTATAGTTATGATTTGAGATATCTTTACATTTACAGTGCTAATAAAAGATATAATAGTATGTGTAATGAATGAAAGAATAACAGCAATATTAAAAGACTGTTCTATAAAACTGAAAGTAAATATTTATGTAATTTATAAATCACTTAAAATGTGCAACTGTTTATATCTAACAGAAATTAAATAACAAACAATATTTCTCCTTCATACTAAATAATAAAAAGCAATAATAAAAAGCAATTTTTCTAAAAGTGAACCCATTTACTCTTTCTTTCTTAACAAATCAATGCATAATGACACAGACAACATTTTTTTTATATTATAGAACAACTATTCATATAGATTCAAATACAACCTTGTTCATAAGAGGTTCTATTTGAATAGTAACAATTTTTAATTATTTTAATTTTTTAAAATTATTTTCAGAGATGGAATAGCACTAGACTAAGTGCAACTAAAGGAAGGTAATTAATACTCAAGTGAAGCCTGAATTTATGAAGCTAAGTTAGATTCCCGTAATTTCAGCCACAGATGTAAGCGTGCACTCAAACATCAGTAGCCAAAAGCGACTGGGAAAAGAATTAAGGTTTTACATGTATTGCAGGTGCCAAATACCGGCTCTTTGCCAACCGCAACACATAACCATTACAAAAAAAAATGTAAAAATTAATGGATTGAATGAAATTAATGGATTAATTTTACAGGAGGGCAGTTCGACAGCTGGCCTCGTGACTCCACGAGCTACGCTGGTCTGGCCTCGCTGCTGCCAATGGAGACGTGCCGCCGCCCCTCACCCCAGGCCGGCCCGTCCGGCTATGCCGCAGCTGCTGTCGCTCCGCCGTCGCCTCGAGCGCTCGAACAGCGCCAGGCCGAACAGTAGCGTCAACCACCAGGACCTCTGTAATTTGAGAAAATGCATTTGAGGTAACTAATACTCAAGTGAAGTCTGAATTTATGAAGCTAAGTTAGATTCCCGTAATTTCAGCCACAGATGTAAGCGTGCACTCAAACATCAGTAGCCAAAAGCGACTGGGAAAAGAATTAAGGTTTAACATGTATTGCAGGTGCCAAATACCGGCTCTTTGCCAACCGCAACACATAACCATTACAAAAAAAAAGTAAAAATTAATGGATTGAATGAAATTAATGGATTAATTTTACAGGAGGGCAGTCCGACAGCTGGCCTCGTGACTCCACGAGCTACGCTGGTCTGGCCTCGCTGCCGCCAATGGAGACGTGCCGCCGCCCCTCACCCCAGGCCGGCCCGTCCGGCTATGCCGCAGCTGCTGTCGCTCCGCCGTCGCCTCGAGTGCTCGAACAGCGCCAGGCCGAACAGTAGCGTCAACCACCAGGACCTCTGTAATTTGAGAAAATGCATTTGAGGTAACTAATACTCAAGTGAAGTCTGAATTTATGAAGCTAAGTTAGATTCCCGTAATTTCAGCCACAGATGTAAGCGTGCACTCAAACATCAGTAGCCAAAAGCGACTGGGAAAAGAATTAAGGTTTTACATGTATTGCAGGTGCCAAATACCGGCTCTTTGCCAACCGCAACACATGACCATTACAAAAAAAAAATTTAAAAATTAATGGATTGAATGAAATTAATGGATTAATTTTACAGGAGGGCAGTCAGACAGCTGGCCTCGTGACTCCACGAGCTACGCTGGTCTGGCCTCGCTGCCGCCAATGGAGACGTGCCGCCGCCCCTCACCCCAGGCCGGCCCGTCCGGCTATGCCGCAGCTGCTGTCGCTCCGCCGTCGCCTCGAGCGCTCGAACAGCGCCAGGCCGAACAGTAGCGTCAACCACCAGGACCTCTGTAATTTGAGAAAATGCATTTGAGGTAACTAATACTCAAGTGAAGTCTGAATTTATGAAGCTAAGTTAGATTCCCGTAATTTCAGCCACAGATGTAAGCGTGCACTCAAACATCAGTAGCCAAAAGCGACTGGGAAAAGAATTAAGGTTTTACATGTATTGCAGGTGCCAAATACCGGCTCTTTGCCAACCGCAACACATAACCATTACAAAAAAAAATGTAAAAATTAATGGATTGAATGAAATTAATGGATTAATTTTACAGGAGGGCAGTCCGACAGCTGGCCTCGTGACTCCACGAGCTACGCTGGTCTGGCCTCGCTGCCGCCAATGGAGACGTGCCGCCGCCCCTCACCCCAGGCCGGCCCGTCCGGCTATGCCGCAGCTGCTGTCGCTCCGCCGTCGCCTCGAGCGCTCGAACAGCGCCAGGCCGAACAGTAGCGTCAACCACCAGGACCTCTGTAATTTGAGAAAATGCATTTGAGGTAACTAATACTCAAGTGAAGTCTGAATTTATGAAGCTAAGTTAGATTCCCGTAATTTTAGCCACAGATGTAAGCGTGCACTCAAACATCAGTAGCCAAAAGCGACTGGGAAAAGAATTAAGGTTTTACATGTATTGCAGGTGCCAAATACCGGCTCTTTGCCAACCGCAACACATGACCATTACAAAAAAAAAATTTAAAAATTAATGGATTGAATGAAATTAATGGATTAATTTTACAGGAGGGCAGTCCGACAGCTGGCCTCGTGACTCCACGAGCTACGCTGGTCTGGCCTCGCTGCCGCCAATGGAGACGTGCCGCCGCCCCTCACCCCAGGCCGGCCCGTCCGGCTATGCCGCAGCTGCTGTCGCTCCGCCGTCGCCTCGAGCGCTCGAACAGCGCCAGGCCGAACAGTAGCGTCAACCACCAGGACCTCTGTAATTTGAGAAAATGCATTTGAGGTAACTAATACTCAAGTGAAGTCTGAATTTATGAAGCTAAGTTAGATTCCCGTAATTTCAGCCACAGATGTAAGCGTGCACTCAAACATCAGTAGCCAAAAGCGACTGGGAAAAGAATTAAGGTTTTACATGTATTGCAGGTGCCAAATACCGGCTCTTTGCCAACCGCAACACATAACCATTACAAAAAAAAATGTAAAAATTAATGGATTGAATGAAATTAATGGATTAATTTTACAGGAGGGCAGTCCGACAGCTGGCCTCGTGACTCCACGAGCTACGCTGGTCTGGCCTCGCTGCTGCCAATGGAGACGTGCCGCCGCCCCTCACCCCAGGCCGGCCCGTCCGGCTATGCCGCAGCTGCTGTCGCTCCGCCGTCGCCTCGAGCGCTCGAACAGCGCCAGGCCGAACAGTAGCGTCAACCACCAGGACCTCTGTAATTTGAGAAAATGCATTTGAGGTAATTAATACTCAAGTGAAGTCTGAATTTATGAAGTTAAGTTAGATTCCCGTAATTTCAGCCACAGATGTAAGCGTGCACTCAAACATCAGTAGCCAAAAGCGACTGGGAAAAGAATTAAGGTTTTACATGTATTGCAGGTGCCAAATACCGGCTCTTTGCCAACCGCAACACATAACCATTACAAAAAAAAAATGTAAAAATTAATGGATTGAATGAAATTAATGGATTAATTTTACAGGAGGGCAGTCCGACAGCTGGCCTCGTGACTCCACGAGCTACGCTGGTCTGGCCTCGCTGCCGCCAATGGAGACGTGCCGCCGCCCCTCACCCCAGGCCGGCCCGTCCGGCTATGCCGCAGCTGCTGTCGCTCCGCCGTCGCCTCGAGCGCTCGAACAGCGCCAGGCCGAACAGTAGCGTCAACCACCAGGACCTCTGTAATTTGAGAAAATGCATTTGAGGTAACTAATACTCAAGTGAAGTCTGAATTTATGAAGCTAAGTTAGATTCCCGTAATTTCAGCCACAGATGTAAGCGTGCACTCAAACATCAGTAGCCAAAAGCGACTGGGAAAAGAATTAAGGTTTTACATGTATTGCAGGTGCCAAATACCGGCTCTTTGCCAACCGCAACACATGACCATTACAAAAAAAAAAATTAAAAATTAATGGATTGAATGAAATTAATGGATTAATTTTACAGGAGGGCAGTCCGACAGCTGGCCTCGTGACTCCACGAGCTACGCTGGTCTGGCCTCGCTGCCGCCAATGGAGACGTGCCGCCGCCCCTCACCCCAGGCCGGCCCGTCCGGCTATGCCGCAGCTGCTGTCGCTCCGCCGTCGCCTCGAGCGCTCGAACAGCGCCAGGCCGAACAGTAGCGTCAACCACCAGGACCTCTGTAATTTGAGAAAATGCATTTGAGGTAATTAATACTCAAGTGAAGTCTGAATCTATGAAGTTAAGTTAGATTCCCGTAATTTCAGCCACAGATGTAAGCGTGCACTCAAACATCAGTAGCCAAAAGCGACTGGGAAAAGAATTAAGGTTTTACATGTATTGCAGGTGCCAAATACCGGCTCTTTGCCAACCGCAACACATAACCATTACAAAAAAAAAATGTAAAAATTAATGGATTGAATGAAATTAATGGATTAATTTTACAGGAGGGCAGTCCGACAGCTGGCCTCGTGACTCCACGAGCTACGCTGGTCTGGCCTCGCTGCCGCCAATGGAGACGTGCCGCCGCCCCTCACCCCAGGCCGGCCCGTCCGGCTATGCCGCAGCTGCTTTCGCTCCGCCATCGCCTCGAGCGCTCGAACAGCGCCAGGCCGAACAGTAGCGTCAACCACCAGGACCTCTGTAATTTGAGAAAATGCATTTGAGGTAACTAATACTCAAGTGAAGTCTGAATTTATGAAGCTAAGTTAGATTCCCGTAATTTCAGCTACAGATGTAAGCGTGCACTCAAACATCAGTAGCCAAAAGCGACTGGGAAAAGAATTAAGGTTTTACATGTATTGCAGGTGCCAAATACCGGCTCTTTGCCAACCGCAACACATAACCATTACAAAAAAAAAATGTAAAAATTAATGGATTGAATGAAATTAATGGAATAATTTTACAGGAGGGCAGTCCGACAGCTGGCCTCGTGACTCCACGAGCTACGCTGGTCTGGCCTCGCTGCTGCCAATGGAGACGTGCCGCCGCCCCTCACCCCAGGCCGGCCCGTCCGGCTATGCCGCAGCTGCTGTCGCTCCGCCGTCGCCTCGAGCGCTCGAACAGCGCCAGGCCGAACAGTAGCGTCAACCACCAGGACCTCTGTAATTTGAGAAAATGCATTTGAGGTAACTAATACTCAAGTGAAGTCTGAATTTATGAAGCTAAGTTAGATTCCCGTAATTTTAGCCACAGATGTAAGCGTGCACTCAAACATCAGTAGTCAAAAGCGACTGGGAAAAGAATTAAGGTTTTACATGTATCGCAGGTGCCAAATACCGGCTCTTTGCCAACCGCAACACATAACCATTACAAAAAAAAATGTAAAAATTAATGACGTACGAATTACCAAAACTGCGCAATTTCAGAAATCAGTACGACACCTTTATAATGGCTAGCCCGTTAATAAAACGTCTTGCAAAGTAGCGCGCTTTTGAAGCTAATGTGCGACGATACAGAAAACGAACATTACCAACAAAACGCCTACACAGTATGGGAAGAAAGAACACTGCAGTGTCCACCTCAACCATACTGTTAAATGAGAAGAAAAAGCCCTGCAGCTTTTACAGGAGGGCAGTCAGACGCTGCTAGTCATTAAATATTAAAGATTACAATGTCTATATTTACCTAAGCTATGATTAAAACAGAGTAATTATGCAAAAGTAATAATAAAATTATTTTGCTATAATCGGTGATGAAGTAAAATAGAAAATGTATATAATGCTAAATGTAGAGTGGACAATTGGTTATCATACCTGATACATGCAGGATTCGTAAAAAACACATGCACAAACCTCCACCACCGCCACCACCATACACAAGCACTATATACATTCACTATCACAAACTCAACAACTCAAATGTTTGAATTTCAACAAACATTCTCGGATAAAATGTGAGTAGTTATCCAAAACTTAATAACAAATAAACTATACTTTTGCACTATTTAATACGAAGAAAATTGAAACGTACTGACTCACCTGAAACGTTCGTTATACGTAATATATAACTGTAATCACTTTTTACTTACGCAAAAATAAATAAACCAACAAATGATTTTTAATTAAAATTATTCAATTCCATAAACTTCTTGTTAACGCACACTATATACAATAACACGATATAATAGGAATACCACAATTCCCGTTCCGAGATGCACTTCTCTTGAATGACGAACAAGGACTGAATGTCACTGAAACGTTTTATCGGTATAAATAGTAAGACTCCACCGGAAACAATAACGGCACAGTGTTGCCCCTATTTAATCAAAAAGGGCGCGATTAGGGTTGCCACCTTTTTTTTGAAGAAAAATACTATTTTTCTTTTTAAATCAAAAAATATAGTACTTTTAGGAAATTCAGGAAAAAAAATAGGACACATCTATTTTCAATCATTATTTATTTTTCCATGATTATTTTTTATTACTTTTCGCTGGATAATGACACGGAGTTAGAGCTACTAACTAACTAAGCCCCGTAAATACATGAATGAGTTTCGTTCCTACATTCCCTATGCAGGGCTGCGGGTGCGTTCCATTCACAGTTAATTAAAAAAAGCACGACAATTGCAATTAGCGATAAAAATATAGTATTTTTCGTGCTATATTCTTTTTCTATAATATATAGTACAATTTAAGCTAGTGTTTTTCAATTTATATATACATTTATTAAAGCAGGGACCTCGAAGCATATAGCATTATAGTATATCCTTAGTGTTTTTATTGAACTGTAATAATATTGGGAAGTTTTATTTTTTAATTTTAAAATATAAGTAAAAATAAAACTAAAATAATAAAAATAAAACTTTTCCTTCTATAGTAATATTTATTGTGTATGCTTTATTGAAGTGTTGTATATCATATGTCATACCCAATATCAGTTATATTCTATGTTTTAGGTGGTTATTTCTGAATAGTTTTTATTCTTTCTGCGACAGACAATATGGATTACAGACATACTTTAATTATTTAACAGAAAGTTATTTGTTCAAGATACTTTAACATACTATCCCATTTAGTAAGTAAGTAAGTAACGGCCTGTTACTATCCCACTGCTGGGCATAGGCCTCCTCTCTCCATTTTTGGAGAGAAGGGTTGGAGCTAAGACCTACCACGCTGCTCCAATGCGGATTGGTAGGTTACACATATCTAGAGATATGCAGGTTTCCTCACGATGTTTTCCTTCACCGAAAAGCGTGTGATAAATTGCAATTATCAATTAGACACATACGTTTTTTTTTTTAATAGAAAAACTCATTGGTGTCTGCCCGGGTTTGAACCCATGATCGTCTCTAGAGATTCACACGGTCGCACCGCTAGACCATCACAGCTTACTATCCCATTTAGTTATGCACATTTCAACTAGATTTTTTGTCTGAGTAACTGTGTCTGGTCAAGGCACTGCTACTGTTGTTGCAATGAATTCATTAATATCTGATACAATGGCTGATATTCTTCAAGTGAGTTAAAATGTTTCAAATATAAATAATTTTTGTTTGTAAACACAAAAATTGGCATGTGTATGTTTAAAGTAACGGCCTGTTATCCACCCCAGCAGTGGGAACCATAAGCTTCCTCTATCCGTTTTTTGGAGAGAAGTATTGTAGCAAAGACCTACCATCGCGTTGCTCCAATGCGGATTGGTAGGTTACGCATATCCCTAGAATTCGCTAGAAGTATGCGGATTTCCTTACCATATTTTCCTTCGCCGTAAAGCGTGTCATAAATTGCAATTGTCAATTAGACATGTGCCTGCGCGGGGTATAAACCCATGATCGTCTTTACAGAGTCGAACGGCCTCACCGCTGAGCTATCCATAGCTTGTTCCATATTTATTAAAATGTATTTGCAATAATTTTCAGATGAACCTGGTCATAGCCAAAGAGAGTACTCATTGGGATGACGTCTAAGGGCTATATGCTGTTGATGCTTTATGGGATGAAGCACATGATTAGGTCAATTGATTTGACTAGATGAAGGCAAGTAAATATTTGATGTAAAGTATGTCAGTCTGTCCATTTCACTTTCTATTAAAACTGAAGCTTATATGTCTAATGGGCTAACTGCCTAATCCGTTTGAGATATAGCAAAAAATGTTTGGTACAATTTTTCCTCTATTATAGTGATGCAAAAAAGTGTGTGATATAAGAATAGCTTAAAAGACATATTAGTGATGATCATTGGAACTTTGTCACATACAATACAGTATTTGGAAAGCATAATATTTTTAGCCTGGTACTGCTAACAGTACAAAATCAAAGATATTTAACATAACACAAAGATTGTCACAGATACCCCTTATATTTTATTATTAAAAAAACAAAATTTATAATTATAGTCTCTATTCTATACTTAAAATATAACTGTAGACAAAGTTATAGACACGAAAAAAATATTTTCCAGACACTATTTAAGACCAGTAGAAGCTAAAAATATATTATTAAAATTTAAAATTTAAAATTTAAAATACAAAAAATGCTACTGGGCATCGTACAGAGCAGTCGTGTTGTTGATTGATCCATAATTTTATTCATTTCTGTATTTTGGTCAAGTATTTTAAATGCACTCATATGTCTTTAACAAGAAAGTGTTATTTACTTTAATAGTTTTTACAAGTAAAATATAGTTAAGTGACGCGGTAACCGCCCTTCACCACCTCGGGAGAACGAGACGGGCTCATTATTTTTTGACCCGTTCACTCATTTAACGCAGTTTGGCCGTAGATATCATTAGTGAGTATAAATCATCTTAGATAAACATGAATATACTACGCTCACCGACTGGAAGTGGCACTTTCTTAGGGCGAAGTGATTCACAGCCAAATTTATCTAGTAATAACATGCAAATAGATAATTCTGAGACACCAAAAATTACTTTACGTGGCAAACGAAAGCAACCGGAGTGTGATGATGTCAAGGCTGAACTGAGCCAATTACGGGAACAAATATCTCAAATGATGTCAATTTTAACAACAATAAAATTTGATCAAAAAGATTTCATTAATAAAATTTCGGAAGATATCACAACTATAAAAAATGAAATAACTGAAGTAAAGTCATCTGTATCTCAACTAAACACAAATCAAATTTCTCTAAAAATTGATATGAACATTTTGCAAAAGAAAAGCGACAGTATTGAGAAAAGGGTGGAAATATTGGAAACAAACTCTAAGACAGTTGAGGCTAAGCGTTCCGTTGGCGTATACTCATGTGAAAACATAATGACAGAAATAAGTGAACGCTATAATAGGAGTAAAAACGTCATAATGACCGGGATCCCGGAACAGAAACTGACTGACAAAGCGGATATGAAAGCCATGGATGATTACGAGGTTTCCAAGATATTAAAGATGATCAATGCTGACTGTCCTGTTCCAGATAAAATATTTCGTCTTGGAAAATATAATCCTGAGAAAATTCGACCATTAAAATTATGCTTCGAATCACAAGAGACAGTTAAAATAATCCTTCGTGCCAAGAATAATGTACAACTTGATGCAATCAAAGTATTTGCTGATCAAACACCTCAGCAAAAAGAATACCTAAAAAGCCTCCAAGAGGAATTGAAAAGCAGGGTAGAAAATGGCAATAAAAACCTCACAATCAAATACGTGAAAAATATACCTAAAATTGTAGAAATACCGCCAAAAAACTTAAATTAAGAGAAGTAAGTACTTGCGATAAGTTTCCTCCAACCGAAACAGTTACCTATCAGCTTGTTTCAGATTATAAAAATATCACGATGACTAAGAAATGTCTCAAATTTTTATATGCTAACGTGCGTAGTATAGTAAAACCAGGAAAATTTGACGAGTTGAAATGCGCTTTAAAATCTTTCCGAAATCAAATAGAAATAATTGTATTAACTGAAACATGGATAAAATCAGAGGAAGTAGCCAAACGGCTACGGCTACCAGGATATACGCACTATTACAATCATAGGTACAATACTAGAGGAGGTGGAGTTTCTATTTTTGTTCATAATGACTTGAAACATAGTTTGTTAGAAGAAAAATGCATAGATGACAACCACTACCTATTGATACATGTCGACAAGTACTCGCTGAATATTGGAGCCATTTACAGACAACCGAAAGCTATAAATATACAAAATTTTCTAGAAATTTATGAGCAGTTTATAAACAAAGGAAATAGGACCGTTATCTTTGGCGACTTTAATATTGACTTACTAACTACCGGACGTACACAAACAATATACAAACAGTCATTACATGAAAACGGATATACATTAATTAATAAAGTAGAAGAAAAATATTGCACCCGAGAAACTATGAACACAAAAACGATTTTAGATCACGTATGGACGAATTTAAAAAATAATGATTTCCATTTCGCTATTATTGACACACCAATGTCAGATCATAAACAGATATATTTTGAAATCAAGAAATATGATTTGAAGTCCCTAAAGCGAGTGAAGTATGAAGCTATAGACTATAAGAAACTATACAAGACTATGACAGAAAATAATGACAGTAATTTGGATTTTCTATATACAATACTAGAAGAAAAAATAATTAAGTGTGTTAAAGCTAGTAAAGAAACTAAAATTAAAATTATAAACCCCCCCATGCAAGATTGGATAAGTAAGACTATCATAAATGAAATAAGTGACAGGAATGTACTCTGGAAACATTTAAAAAAGAATCCAAATGATGCATTAAAGAAAGAAAAGTTCATAAAGAAAAGAAATGAAGTTCATAAAAATATACAGAAAACTAAAAGCATATATTATAGAAATGCATTCAGCGATTGCAAACTTAATCCTAGTAAAATGTGGACCCTTATCAATAATTTAACTAATAACAAAGTAAAAGAAAAATCAGGGCCATCAAAACTTCAAACAGAGAACGCGATTATTACAGATCAGTATCAGATATGCGAGTATTTTAATAATTTTTTTGCAACTATAGGCCCGAACTTAGCAAATAACATTTCTAAAAATTACCACACTAATTTAACTTATGCTGTAACAACTCGCAAAACTGGAACGTCATCTACTTTTAATACCCTGACATTTTTAACACCTACAACAACTGAAGAGGTTTCAAAGATAATTGATAATTTAAATAGTAATACTAGCTCTGGCTTAGATTGCGTTAATACTAAATCTATCAAGACCGTCAAAAATCTAATCCTTAATGAGCTCACAAACTGTATTAATAAATGTTTACATCAGGGCGTATTCCCGGATACCCTTAAAATTGCTAAAGTGACTCCATTGTTTAAGTCTGGCAGTAAAATCGATCCTAGTAATTATCGCCCCATCTCTGTTCTTCCCGTTATATCAAAAATTTTTGAAAAAATTATCTACACACGCCTTTCTAAATATCTTAATTCCATAGACTTTCTCTCACGTAAACAATATGGGTTTAAACCAAAATCTAATACACTTTCGGCAACAATAGACCTAATAACTAAAATAAAACTTAATATTGACAAAAAACAAATAGCCCTTGGTATATTCATTGATTTGAAAAAAGCTTTCGACACCGTGAGTCACACCATTCTGCTAAAAAAATTAAATAATCTAGGCATTACAGGAACTGCATATAATATATTAAAATCATATTTAACAAATCGCCGTCAAATAGTAAAAATAGGAAATACGCAAAGCAAACCAAATATTATGACGTACGGCGTTCCACAGGGATCAATAATAGGACCGCTTTTATTTCTAATATATATAAATAATATCTGTGAAATTGGGCTAAAGGGTGATATAACGCTGTATGCAGATGATACCTGTTTGTTTTATTTTGGTAATTCAGTAAATAGTGTACTAAAGGAGGCACAAGACGATTTAGACATCTTGAATGTATGGTTTCAATGCAATTTATTGACGATAAATATTTCTAAAACTAATTACATAATTTTCGCGGCAAAAAATAAAAAAATAAAAAACGATATAGTGTTAAAAATTCATAATACAATGATAACAAAAGTAAATCAAGAAAAGTATCTTGGTCTTATACTCGATAGCGCCTTGTCATGGAAACCACACTTTGACAAAATTAAAAATAAGCTTATCAGCCTCACGGGAGCACTGCGTGGTATTGTTCGTTGTTTTCCGCGTCAAGTCCGCTACACTATTTATAATTGTCTAGTTAAACCAAATATTAACTATTTGATACAAATTTGGGGTACAGCAGCAAAAACTAATTTACAATGTTTGCAAATAGCTCAAAATAAATTATTAAAGGTGTTATTTCAGTACAACTTCCGTACAAATACTCAAAAGCTATACAAAGAAGTTAAAATAATGAACATTGCTCAAACATACTTATATAACACATGCATATTAGTTAAAAAAATATTAAATAAAGACATACAAAGCGAAATAAGTTTTACTAAAAAGCAAAAAACACAGAAAATGAAGTTAAGAAATGCAAATGACATAAGATTATACAAACCGCGGACACTTAACTATGGAAAGAAAAACATTATGTGTGAAGGTGCTAGAATATATAATAAATTACCAAAAACTATAAAAGAATCGAAACCATTGACAAAATTTAAAAAGTTACTTAAAAAATACATTATAAATGATCTGGATATTTAATCAATAAAATAAATAACTAAAAAATTTATAATATAATATAATAAAATATAAAACCTACAACCAAATATATATTTATTAAATTAAACATAAAATTAAGTATATAAAAAAGTAAAAATTTTAAGATCACTTCCAGTGTTGCGTTTTGTATCTTTGTTTCTGTTTTCAAATAAGTTTATTCAAATGTGGGTAATTGTAGAAAATAATCATTTAAATGCCCAGTGAGTTTAGTTTTAAGTTTTTTTTTTCTCATGTAAGTGAATTGTTATTCTTAATGAGAAATAAAGATATCTCAAACCTCTAAAATCTCTGTTATTTGTCAATGCATCATTCTCCTACCCTTATCCCACTCTAAATGGGGTAGGCACAACATGTTTTAAACATGTTATCACATGATTTGGTATCTTACGACCGGTCGCCTGCCCGACGTCAACTTACCTTAATCGGTTTTCGCGACACCTCGGTAAGAAATGAGGGTGGTCTATTCTACTCAGGGGATATCAATGCCAAGATTGTCTGTAAGACTACCTTTGCAAACTAATGTTCTATCTATACATTATTAAAGAATAACTTATTTATTACAGGTTAAATATGCTGCGAACTCTTCCGCCGGGAAGTGTCCACGAGCCCGATGATGCAGATGAACATATATGAAGAGCTTCAGTCGAATCATAATTATTTAGCCTCATTTATTGACATTAGTAATAACATTTTCACAGCGCGAATGCTTTTATTCACTAACAATTTATTTTGCCGCCTGAACCATTCGGAATTTTGGAATAAGGCTGTAAAAGTCCGCTTCAATGCTAGAGGACTCAAGAGAAGGTTGTGTCTTCAAAATAGTATTCATATTAGTATAATTGACAAACATTATGAAGTTTGAAACTTAACTAGGACCCAATGGATTTTTTCTCAAATCCGTGGATAAGGGGGCTCTAGCATACTAGAACGGATCATAATTTGGTTTCATTGTTTAAAACATGATTGGTTAATATTATTGTTTGATAGTTATAGTACCTTGTATTCCATCAGAAATATTTTCCAGACCCAAGCCATATCATATTACCGGTTCAGTATATTGATATATCGGTCATGTGCAGCAATAGCGGTACAACTCAAAAACTTATATTTTGAGATGAATGGGTTTAAAATTTTCATTACTCAGGAAAATGAATAACAATTGCTTAGTTGCTAGTTTAATTGTTAGTTTGCTTAAACGACGGGCTTATAATGAATTATGAGTTCTGCCTGTATTGCTGCTAAAAATTGTGTATTTTAACATTAACACCATTTATTCCTATTCAAAACACGTGTTTTTACTTGTGTAGCAAAACTAAAAACCTGCGCAATCCTGGGAGTAATATATTTTCAAAACAGGATTATTTAAATTGTGAAATTTTTATAATTACGCTATTGTCTAATAAAACTGAAAGATTTGATCTAGTTAAAATTATATTATCCATCACAAAAACTTATATCTTTGGAATGGCATTATATGGCATGTAAAGTGTTAATTAGTCAAAAATGTATATAACTTAAAAAACTATAATTCCTGGTTAACTTGCATTAATCATAAATATGATTTGTTAAAAGTTTTTTGCATAATCGTAATCATAATGCGAGTTAGACAACGGTGTATCAATTAAGGAGAATTCACAGTACTGCAGATACTTGGAAAACGATAATGGAAATGGAAAATTTTATCGCAAGTAAAGTTATAGAACTATGATACATGAGGCAAAAGTAACTAACTAATATTACTATTATTAACATTTAAAAATTGATTCAAAAATTTTATTATTTTACTATATATACTCCATAAGTATAGAAAAATAACAAGATGTAAACAAACAAAACCATGTGATTCAGGAGTGACAAATATGTCATAACAATAATATTATTAACAAATGAAAAAATTGGGATTCAACTGTAGTTGTCAAAAGAATATCTCTAATATTTATAAATGTAATTTTCATAAATTGATTGGTATTTTCTAAAATTAAATATTTATACCTTTAGTATAGCAAAACAGCAATATATAATTTAATAAAATTCAGCAGATACAAATTAGCCAAGTAAACTACCTAAAATGGTAATTGGATTAACCAACGCAACATAATATCAATATTCTACGAGCTTCACTCTGTGATACTTAAATGTGCAGTAATTTAGTGTATTTAATATTATCCATCGTTTTCTTTAAAAATTTTATAATTCTTATTTATTGTTTCAAAGTTTGTAAAAATTATTGATAGCAATCACGCCATAATAAAGTGGTGCGAATACTATCAATAATTTTAAATTCTTTAAAAGAATTAAAAATTATATTAAATGTTAGTATAATGTGTTGTAATAAAAAAGGTACTTTATAGTAGGCAGATAATGCCTACTATAAACTACCTGTTTTGACATGTTTACATTTAGTTAAATACTTAACCCATGGAGTATAGTTCATGATGTTTTCTTTCATCGAAAAGCTTGGTATCAATTGGCACATTAATTATGGCAAAATTTCACAATTTAATTCTTATTTTATATGTATAAATCCGAAGTGTTAACTGGTTTGATGGAAAATATTATACTTAGAGATAAAAACCACTAATATTCTATAAAAATACTACCAATATATCTAAAAAAGACTAATATTTATAATTTACCATCAAGTATACTCCTTTTAAGTATAATGTTTTTTCCTAAATACTAAAACGGTAAAAACGAAAGCATCTATTGTTTCAAATACTAATCTTGTAAATTTGTTTTCGAGTGAATACTTATAATTAATTATATTTAATAATAATATATAATAATTTAAATTACAATTCCTATATTTTCAAGATACATGATCGCCGATTCTGTTTCCTATTTAAAAATAGTAATCATTTTTGAAGTTGCACTTTTAGCGTGTTTAGGAAAAAACTTTTTTTTTTAAGAAGCATGCACATAGAAATGTAAAACGGCTGTTGAATATAAATTTTTTTATTACAGTAAAAGTCTATTAAAGAATTTCCTTAAATATTTTGTTTTATTAAAATCTAAAAATCATTATTAATATGTTACAGGAAAACCGGTTATCCAAATAATCGGTAAGAGTAAAATGCGAATCGATAAAACTTTGACATCACTAGTTACGGTTTTAGCGCACCAAGTACATCACTAATTTTACTACAATTTTACGTCATACGTTATATATATTACTACTCCATATGTGAGAAAGAGTCAGAGCTGAGACTAAATCCGTTTTTATGAATGAAACGGGTGAGAGGCAGATAGTTTTTTTATGAATGAGAATGTAAGTAGCTATAGTGCTACTCTGCACCCCCCCATACCACCGAAAATAGGCTCGCGCCAATGTATGAATCTCAACCATCTATTTTATAGTTAATAATCTATGCTTTAAGCTAACAACGCATATTTTATTTTAACCCTTCAGGAAGGGTTAAACAAGAAAAAAAAGAGTAGCAAATGTTAAATATACGTTACTTATCATCATTTTATTTTTTTCGATTTTTATTGTTTTGATAGTCGATTATAATGATACAATAATCGATTATTCTTTGACATCTATAATTCTGATTTCTGAGCAATTGATATTTGATAAAATTCTATTGCATGGAAAATCATCAAATATCAGCTGTAATTTAGTACATATGTCGTTATCTGACTAGTTGTTTGATTTTACTAAAAGAGGGGAACTGTATGTCTATTTCCAAGTACATTTATAATGGATACTTCTATTATTAGTTTTAATAACGATTCAACATACCAAACTACATTGAAAACGGATAATGTAAGTGTGCATGAATTGGCCTTACATGCCATGAGAGATAGATGCTTACTACTTCAACGTAGAATAAACACTCTAGAAAGGGATAATATGCGACTAAAACTTGACATTACTAAAGCAACTGAAAAACAGCTATATTCGCCACTACAAGAAGACGAAAAATTAGTTATGCATCAAAAGATTGCAGAGCTCAATAAACAGAAATCACAACTCCTGCATCATGTCTTTATGGTTTCGTGTGAGAATAAAAACTTATGGAGTAAGCTATCTACTTTAAAAGGTTCAGAAAAACAAACCCAGTCTGCAAAACAACCCCTTATAAGGACAAATACATATATACATAGTACACCGAAGTACAATATACAAAATCAAGAAAAATATTCAGATTCTAGTTTAGAAGAAATATCTTTAAAATTAATAAACAGCTACATCCAAGAAAAGTCACAATTAGTAGAGCAATATGAACAGATGACACAACTTCAAGACATGGATGATGATATTTTGAATATTGATTCTATTGGATTTACATATATGGAAGACCCAGCAACAGATTCACTCAAAGAGATTCGCAGTCAAACTGATAAGTTGCAGTGCCTTAAAAGAGATCTTGTCCAACAAGAAAAAGATTTAAAAATTGTAATTTCAAGGGTAGAAAAAATGCTTAAAGGTAAAGAAAATCTGAGACTAAAACACTTCTGAATCCTATAGTCTCACTTCTGAATATTCATGAAATAGGCTCTCTCATTTCATCGGATCACTCATGATTAATAGTATTTTGACTCATGTTATAGTGTTATCTGTATATATTATACTATTTTATTTTTGTAAACAACACTGTGTGGTATCTGGCTGAATAGAGTAGTACCACCCTTATTTCTTACCGAGGTGTCGTAAGAGGCGACTAAGGTAAGTCGATCCGTCGTTGTTGACGTCAGGCAAGCAGCTGGTAGTAAAAACGTAGCTAAATCATGTGACAGCATTTAAAAGATGTTGTGCCGAACCCACTTAGAGTAGGATAAGGGCAGAAAGAGATTTATTTTTGTAAACAATTAGAATGTAGCCTATGTTAATATTGAGACCAATAGCTATAATTAACCAAATAGCTATTGTCTGCTTATAAATAAATAAATAATTAATATATGGGACACTTACACACATGGTCGTCTGTCCCCAAAGTAATTTAATACTTGTGTTATGGGTGACAGACAACCGGTGAATATATACTTATATATTTTTTAAATACATACTTAAATACAAATATACACCCTGGCTCAGAGACCAACAAATTCATTTTATAGAAAATGTTGGCCCTCGGTGGGAATCAAACCTGCGACCCGCGGAGCTGAAGGCTGGGTCAATACCCACTGTGCCAACAGGCCAGTCAAAGTATTAACCAAGTTTTCTTATTTAATCTAATATAACCTGGTTTAATACTATAGGGTCATCTCTTATGATAAGTATGTCATCAAATTGTTTGGCTTGTCATCATAAATGTTGACTAGAAAAAAATAATGCTACTAGTATTAACATTAAATCACAATAACTGTCTCTTAAATCATATCTTAAGATTGCTATTTTATTTATCATTGCGATAGTAAAATTATAATATGTTTACTTTGTACTCTTCTACTGCCTTTGCAATATATTTTTTAATACTTTGAAATACACTAGACGGTGTAGTCATTTGTTGTGTGTGAACTAAATAACATTGTTTTATATAAGATAGTTTTTATATGAATGGCGTAGAAGATCATTTTGAGTAACTGAATTGCAGAATTCCATAGGAGAGACCTAAGTTCTTCAGTAGATGTCCATGGACAGAAATATATTTTCACATATTTAATATTTGTTATATATGGAGTCTTACTTAACATAGTTTTTATTTTCCAGATGGTTATAAATGTCCAACATGTCCAAATAAGTTAACAACTACGAACTTTGAAAATAAAGCAACAGAAACTAGCAATAGCCTTGTTCAAGTAGATAAAGAAAGTAATAACATAGAGGACTGTATTACCATACCAAATTTCATTGAGACGGAGTGTCAAAATGCTGACAGAAATTGTGAACCATTTGATAAGATGTGCCCAATGTGTGGAGAAACATTTCAAAAAGATTCTGCCTTCTCGCATTTTAGGGCACATGTAGAAAACCATTTTATTGGTGTAGATGAAGGAGAAATAATAAATAATTTTGAAACAGTGCCCAATTCATTAGACAATGTGATGTAAATATAAGTAATTGTGATATGATTGTTTTTTTTAATTTAAAGAAAGCTATTTTTATTTTATTATGATTTTTATTAATTAGACTATTGGTGATAATAAATAAGAGTAACAATGAACAATTAATTAGCAGTATCTGTTATCATCACTCATTCTCCTGACCTTATCCCACTCAAGTGGGGTCAACACAACATTTTATAAACATGGTGTCACACAATTTGGTTACATATTATACAACTGGCCACCTGCCTGACGTCAAATTAGCTTAGTCGTATTTTACGACACCGCGATAAAAAAGAGCGTGGCCTATTCTACTTAACCGGATACCACAGGGGGGTCAACTTACCTTAGTCGCCTTTTACGACACCTCAGTAAGAAATAAGAGGGGAGGCTATTCTACTCAGCCAGATATCACTTGGCGGGTTGACTTACCTTAGTCTGCTTTTACGAAACCTCGGTAAGAAATGAGGTTGGTCTATATTACTTAGCCGGATACCACACGGCTTGTAGCAGTATCTGTCATATTGCTGAAATAAACTAATTAGAATCAAATATAACTTTTAAATTTATATAATTCACTTGGTAAACAAATTATTACTCATTAAAGCCAAGTTATTGTTTCTATAATAATGTACCATATTATTTGAGTTTTTTTTTTATTTGTTGTATAAAAAAAGGTTTTCTTTTTGGTAACTGTTGAAACTAAGTACTATTATTTACAATATTTATTTTTAACTATTACTATTTTTATATCATTTAAAACATTATGCTAAATCAGTAGGTTTAACATCTTTAGATTCTGATGGTTTTTGTGTTGACTTCTGCAGAAGATTCTTGCTGAACCACTGTGGCCTTTCTTTCTTCATTTCAATAATCCTTTTTCCTTGCCAGAATTCTTTGGGCTAGAAATAGAAAAATTATTTTTTTATTAACTACAGCAGTTCAGCAGCTAGCATAATTAACAGATTCTTAAATATTTCTGGGATCTTATTCCAAACATTTCTTATTACTGAAGTAATCTAAATGAGTATCAATAGAAGATGTGAAACATGATTTAATGTATTATAAAGACAATTCTACATTTATATGGGTTCATAAGACATCTATGTTTATAATCAGTTTGTAAATTTTAATTTACACAAGGGTATAGGTAAAATATATTACAATAAAATCCAAATAAATCAATTTTATAGTGTTACTATTTCTAAACAATAATACATTCCACAAAAGTAGTTTAAATGTGAGTCTAAGTTGATTCATTTTCTATATGATAGGAAGCGATACAAGATAAAAAGCTAACTGACAATTGCAGTAAAGTAAAACTATATCTTAATTATAAATATCATATTCTGCATTATTACAGCCTTTATATCGACCAGATCTAATAAATATTTTGCAAAAATATTTTTTAAAATGTTACTAATATTAGTACAATCAAGACATTCTTATTATATCCTGATTTCAAATACAAAATAAATTACATTAATCAACATTGTTCCATCTTGTGGAACTTGTGGTTCTTGGGATATTTTGTGATAGTTTTTGTTTCTATTTTGCCTTATAATATATTTATAAATTATGAAATTATTATTTCTCTAAAGACCTGTTTCACAAGTTACTGAGAATGTATGAAAGTTAACCGACAAATAAACTAAGTAGCAGATAAATGTCTCTAAAAAGAGGCTTGAAAAATTAAAAAAAAAAATCGCAGCTATTTTAAAATAGGTATTTGCTATCCAGCAGATAAATAAAATAACAGCCACATGATCTACCTGGTAACTTATAAGGGTTTTTAAGTCCTGAATAAGCTGATAAGATATGTATCAGATATGTTCTGAATAAGCTAACTGACAGTTTTTTGGTAACTTGTGAGGCCTTTAATATTTATATTAAAGACAATACCTGTTCTGGCAAATTCTCTCCATTATACAAAACAATTACATCATTTTCTATAGGCTTTTGATTACCCAATTTTTCCTGAATTTTGTCTTGAATATCCTTTGTTTCTGCTTCCACCTTCTTATAACAATGGCCTTAAACAAAAGTATTTTACAATAAATATATAAGATAAATTATAAAAATTAAGCATTATAGAACTTTAATGTATAAAATTTAAATAAAAATTACCAAATTAAAACTTAAGCACCCGCAAAATTCAATGGTAGATGTCAGTCAGCAAATTTTACTATTATGCAAAGGTGGGGCTGTTAGGCTAGTAATGACAGCTTGTAGCTTGTTTATACCATTCATTATATATCTACATGTTTGCGTCAAAGTTTTATGTATGATTATATTTTGTAGTAATTTATTATATTTTATAAAACAATACTATATTTATTACCACAAATATATCCACGTTCGCGATAATGTCCACAGTCAGTACACACTATGATGTTTGTTTTTGGGACTAACATTTTCCAAACATAATCTGGGCTTCCAAATTTTCTTTTCCATCTTTTTTCAACAGTTCTTCTAAATTTTGGCACAGCCAATAGTAAGCCATCTCCAATAATGTCTTTGATTGTCAGTTTTGTAGGATGCAAATGTTTTTCATGAGAATATGCTAAAGCTAATTCTGAAATAAAGGAATATTACAACTTCAATCAAGAAACTACAAGACAACTATAAAGTTTTAAAATTTGAGGTCAAAATTAACTTATATAAATGCTGATTCTTACTAAGAAGAGTTAACAAAAAACTGATTTATTTCTTTATCTCTAACTTACAATCTATCTTAACATAATACAAAAGTAATTATAAAGTTATTTCGCTATAATCTGCAATGAAATAAAATAGAAAATATATAAATGTAGAGATTTCTTCTCTACATTTAGCATAATAAATATTTTTTATTTTACTTCATCACGGATTCTATGTATTTTGTTTGTTCCTTATAAAGTACTGCTGTGTCAAAGGACATGCCTTTGATTTGTGATTGCTATTACAATATATATATATTGGACAGCATTTCTAGTACCTTTGGGTGGGAATCCAAACATTTGTAGTATATTCTTTTCAACATTTTTTAAAATATTCTTTAGATGATGAACACGAGATATCATTTTTATCTGAAAAACAGAATTTAATTGATTACCTCTGATAACAAAAAAGTAGGACTCTTCTTGAACAATCATGTCAAGTTTTACAATAATGAATATACAAATTAAAATAAAGAACGGATACTTAAAAAAAATGAATATCTCTGTTGGTAAAGCCCCAGTGTCAGAGTCTAGAAATGATTACTAAATAACTGAATATCTAGTTAGTATGGTGAGAATTTGTTATGATGTTTTATCTTGCTAGACCAATATGTTATTTAGGAATATATTTAAACCACTGATAATCATAAGAGTGCCTATACGTGAATTCCTGCATATATTTGCTTATAAAACGCTCCCAAAGAAGCAATTTCGATGCAAGGGTCTTAAGGGGATAGCTATTGTATTCATAATAGCAACTACCGGCCTTTAAAACTTATACTTTATTAATTGAACTTACATATGGAAGCTTGTTTGTTATAAATTTAACCAATTTAATTGATTTAATAAATTATGTATTTACGACAACTTCAATATTTTTTAAGGTTATGTAAAACATAGACAAAAATAGATATGTAGATCAAACCTGTAATTATAGATATGATAGAACCTATAAAACGTATCTTTTTATCTTAAATTTACTTGGTTAGACATATAAATTATATTTATATACATGTTATATTTATATACGAAACGGATTACCTATTAATCCTTCATTTATGACAAAACTTTGTTTTTTTAATAAATATCCAAATTATATTTTGCAACGGGAAAAAAAATACTAATAACTAGTTTCTAAAATGCATAACTCGAGATTTTTTTTATTATATCAGTTTGATATTAGTTTTGCAATATTTGTATTCCGTGTTAGTTAATCGTACCAAAGACTAATAATTTTTTTGTATGGCCATACTGGTAGACACTAGACTTATAAAATTGACAATCAGCTGTCTGTAAGTGGGGAGGAAAAGACCGATCGCTTAGGTGCTTTATATGTTATGTAGGTAGTTCATGTCTTCAAGCGTTTGGTCACAGTTGTAGCTATGGCGTGTTTAAGTCCGAGTAGGTTTTGTGCTCGTGTTCAGGATAAGTTAATGTGTCAATTCGGACCTAAAGTTCGGAGACAAACTGTATTTGTGAAACTCAAACCTCCTGGACCATCCCCATTGCGAATATTTGGAAAGACCTGTCAGGTTAGATAATTATTTTTATGCAGAATTATCCTTCAAAACACTTAAATACCTATACATCACATTATCAGAAAATATATGGTTAGAAATCTAATTCATTGATAGTATAATATTATCAACAATCAACTTTACATAATAGCATGACATTAACCTATAAGTCAGCTGATCTATTTATATGATTTTTATGGTAGTTGAGTGATTTACTGTATCTAAAGCTAGTTGCAACTTCAAAAAAATAGTTACAGAATGGTGATTTAAGTGAGGACTTAGCGCATTTGCAAAAATCTAAAAGTGAAATTATCTGCGGTCAGTAGGTCACTTTGCGGCACAGGTTTATTAGGTACAACCTGCAACTTACATTAAATCTATAGCTTTTACTTTCGACATACAAATATAAATATGAATTGCGGTCTAAATTTGAGCCACATTGTAATGTTTCTGTCGGCAAATTAATCTAAAATATATAAGGGAAATTTCCTTATAGTATTTAAGTGATTCATTCAATATAGTTGTATGAAATTGGAAGGTGGTTCGAGCCGGACACTGGTACGGTCATGAGCCGCGCGCCGCGTCGTGCTTTCTCGCGCAGCGTGCGAGCATGCGATGTAAAATCTTGACGAGTCACACAAACTTTCTAAGCAACAATTATGTATTTATATGACATTAATATTTAATTTCGCTAATTCTAATACGATCGAAACGACTCTGTATTTTAAAGTGCTTGTAAAGCTTTAGGAAGTAGCAAGACGCATTTTTCACAATACTCGAAGGAATTATTTTGAATGAAAATAGTTTTGGTGGTGAAATATAGAATCAATGCCAATAGTTACAGGAATTCTTGTAATATCGATAAAAATATTCAACATATTTAAAGCCGTGAAATTTCCCAATAATATAATCGTAAAATTTGTATTGCACCTGTAACAGGACTGTCCAAGAAAAAGATGGGAAAAATGTGGGTAATTTCCATCTAGAAATTAATATCTAATTTAAACATTATAAAATGATATAATGATTGTCTTTGTACTACCCAACTCTTTTTTTTGAGAAATTCTATTTCTTTAATATAATTTTTTTAAACACAGTTTTGTATTATTCTAGGAAAATCGTTAATTACCTCATGTAATCATCGTTTTTAACTTTAAAACAATAAAACTTCTAGTTGTTTCTACATATATAACATAAAATTTGATACTTAATCAAATAAAAGTCATGCAAATCTTGCTGTTTGTAGCCAGTGAAAGTTTGGTGACTTTCGGCAAATTTTTAATAACGCCATTATTGGGTGGATGACACATAACGATTTCTTCAACTTTTACGACGGTAAATATAAAAATACTTCATTGTATAAAAAGCTTTGAAGGCATGGAATTCAAACTCTCGTAGACTAAAATTAATGGGATAATAATATCCATTATCTTTATGTACAAACCTCAAAACATATTAATGAGTAGTTTCGTTTTTTTCACGAAATTACAACATTTATTTTTGCTTTCATTATGATATAAGTGTTAAGAAAATAAATAAATCAGAAAGTGTGAATAACCGTTATATACATCTAATGCAATTTCATTATTTACTATTATTGCTATAAAAGAAATGAATAAGTAAATGGGCCGGCACGTATTATCCTTCGCAAATGATGTTCACTAGAAATGCGGAACACATAACTATTTGTTCAGTCGACATCATTGTATAAGAGTTTGCAGCAATGCATACATTGTAGCATGTGTTATTTTGGACTTACAACACTCTTTTCGATACCAAAATACGTGATTATCCTACTAAAAGGCACCTAGTAATCGAAATTACTATAATATACTTGACTATGCATAATTATAAGTATGTACAAATTGAATGAACGTAAAATTGACATTATTCTCTATTGGCAAATATACCGAAATTTTAAGAAATTTTCGTAATAAGTCATCACATCATTCAATTGAGCAATCGTGTATTTTTTTAAGTATAGCTTGAATATAAATTATGTAAATTTTCAAGTTCTGTTTGCTGAGATATTTTACAAATTAATTCACTTTTCAAAAACAATTTAGTTTTGCAATGTTATATACTCCTGATACATTGAAGACGTGAGTTAAATCGTTACGTTCAAGATCTTCATAGTATAAATGTCAAGTCTGTCATAATAATTAATTTTTATCGCTATCACTAAGATATCTCTAATGAATACATTTAATAATCAAAGTTAGGTGTAGAAGCAGTGACCAGTTACTAAACGTCCTTGCGACCGCTGAATGTTTAGCCTGGTACTATTGAGCAAGCGCGTTTCGGCCGTCTCTTGCAAACAATGAACTCATCAGTGATTGTGGAAACAATATTAATTATAGTTACCCTGGGACGTGATGCTGGTGTTTGATAAAGCCTTTGAGGTTTTAAGTTATCTTCGGAACATGTAATTTTATTGTAAGCATATACAAAGATTTATCTTCATTTAAATATAAAGTATGTTTTACTCTGAGTGCAAAGTGGGTAAGGATCTTAAGATATTTGCTTCAGACAACTAAGTAACAATCTGAGTCTCACAGAAAAAAAGGATACATATGACAAGGCGGCCGATATAGAAAAGATTTTTGTTGCTCAAAAAAGAGCCATACATATAGATAGCCTATCTATAATATGAAAAAACGTGAGTCCCTTCGCGTACAATAAAATTCCGCAATCAAATTCGCTAGACCTGTAGACTTACAGCAAAGTTTGAATTTAAGTATAAGAGATATGCTTATACGTAAAGCATATTACAAAATTGAAGATTATTTGGATGATAAAAATGCCTGGATTTGATAATCATACAAGACTGCGATTTAATAATGTAAAATTGAAAATGTTTAAAAGATTGACCGCCGAGTTTCTTTCTGGTTCTTCTCGGTAAGAGCAACATTCCGATCCAATTGTAGATTCATTAATCTATTGATCTTTGGCGATTTAAAAGTGCTTGAAAAGTTTATTTGAATAAAGATTATTTTGATTAGATTTGATTTGAATTCATAATAATATAACAACGTTATAATAGAATGCTCGTAAAATAACGATGTTTCTATAAATTTAAAAAAAAGGGAATGTTTGTGACTTTCCTATGGCAGCAAAGGGTAAGATTTAGATACTATAGAATTCCCTAAATACATAATGAAATTAGCGCAAAGCGCTCTATCCCTTTTGTTAAAGGCGATCTAATTACCTCGTATATGTGTTTATACATATAAAGAAATTAAGACTGCATACATTAGTGTATAATTATTCGATTAAAATCTTAGAATTATTTTACTATCAATGTTTTAATATTAAGTTTGACTCTAAACTATAATAATTAAGTTTATTTATGATAGGATATGAAAAAGTTTCAGAATTTGCATGGTTATTTTATTATGTTAAATGTAATACGAGTTATTTCGGTTTTTGAGAGCGTGACCATTGCCTATTTTGTAATATCGAATGCCTACTTAATGCAACTCGTTCATTCCGATGGTATATATTTCATTTGTACTAGCGTATGACTTCATTACTGAACTTGAGTATCAAAAGTTATGAACATCTAGACTTACGAACGTAGGGTTGCCATAATCCTAGGTATTAGTAGTCATTAAAAAATCCGCACAATTTTTTCTATGACATGTTTTCTATTGAAATTCGTTTTCTAGATCGTTTTTTCTAAACCAATTAAAGGGAGTACGAATTAAGAGGTAATATTTATGCAAATGCAGTGCATCTTAGGTTGCATAGCTAACTTTCTATCAGACTATTTTCGTAGCACTTTCCTTTTCTCACCAAAAATTTCAGCATTTTGTGTGTAGTTTCAAAAAGTTTGACATACCATTTTTAAGCTCGACTTTTAAAGTAGTAAGTTTGTTTTTGTAAAACTTCTCAGATTTATTAGAATCTAGATAGTAAAGTTTTATACTAAACACGCAGTAGTACAAAATACTATGCACCTCACGTATGATCTCTGTAAAATAATAAAACACGTTTCTTTGTTTTTAACAATTATAACAATTATACTATAGAACTTATTATATTTCCGAATTACAAAAACCCCCCGGTTATCCTTACTTATATAAATTCAATATCCTTTAACCTAGCAGTACCGCGAGGTATCCGGCTGAGTAATATAGACCGCCCTTATTTATTACCGAGGTGTTGCAAAAGGGGACTAAGGTAAGTTGACTTCAGGCAGGCGGACGGTCGGAAAATACCTAGCCAAATCACATCACAACATAGTTGAACATGTTGTGCCGACCATACTTATAATGGGATATGGGCAGGAGAATGATGATGATCCTTTAATTTTATATGCGATTTTTTTAAGTATAGATATATTTTAAAATGTTTAATATAAACGGAGACGAAAAGATATCTTAAAAATGACAACCTTTACTCGTATTTGCACACATCTCAAAGGATTTATAAATATTTTGTTTTGTAAGTACTCTTGTATTGAGTAAAAATATGCCTTTTTCATTTTAATTGCTTTAACATAATATTTATGTATGTACCATCGCTTTTACTAGACGTTGTCCTTGATTTTTAACCTACGGAGGCTGTTGTGCGGCGGTCTTTGACCCACTTACCGCATTCTTGGTTCGACTTTAATTGTTACTGTACTACCAAAGTTATTAGACGACACGATTTTTTAAAGAAATGTCGTACTTATATTTTACAGAACATCGATGTTTGACTGAATAGACTTATATATTAAGTCCCAGAGAAATCGTTTAATCCCTCAATAATTTTGAAATATGAAAATATTTTATAGAATGGTTATTTATAATAGGCTCTATCATTTAACTAATTCATTGTTAGCTACGAATTTTTACGTATTGTTTATTTATTTAAATATTTACTTACTTTTAAATATAACGCAAATATTAATACAATTGATATTTAGTTATTCGTTAGTTTTCTATTAGTTCGTTTTATCGTACACTGTATACTAAGCTCTCGTATACGACGAATCAATTTTTAATTTACGACAGCAATATAAATCTAATCGTATTTGTTTGTTGAATTCCTATTTAGAATAGAAACTTTAGCAGTAACTATAATCAACGATGACAAGAATACCTCCCGAAGCTTCCTACAATTGTGGCTTTAATTAACGGCTAATCATATTTCTAATTGATTAATACAGCGAGTTGCTGTATCCAAAAAGAAGCTTTGAAGCTAGCGTTAAAATATTGTTTATTATCGTTTTGAATATATTGGTGAAAATGTGGTTCTAAAATAATGAAAATGTGGTGGTTCTGAAAAAATTAAAAATGTGGTGGTGAAATATTACATACTTACTTATACGGCTAATCACTATCCTATTGGTAAAGTTTTACTGCCAAGCAACTAGAAACCTTTTAAGATCGTTTATCGTATACCTTCTGCTTTATATCTAAAATCACATCATCACTTGCGACCAAATAAATTCTTAAGTTGTTGTTCAGATAATAATCGACATGATCCATTGTAGGAATTTTACCTCACGGACGGTTATAGATTTTCATATACTCGTACATCTGTTTACGTTTAAAAACTGTTTTGTTTTTCGAAAAGTACGTAGTCATCTGGAAATTCCATAGAGGCATTTCAAAACTTTTTATGAGCGTGGGATAAAAATGAGAAATGCGTGTTAAATTTATTGTTAATAAATTGACGACTATAAAATTTAATTCATAAAACGTGCAAGGGAAATTTATCCAATAAGCATTTACGAGACATCCTGGTGATTAATTTTTTCTTCTTTTTATATTACTGTTTTTTGCAACAAGTATTTTAACCTTGGCAGTTGGAATTTACAGAACCATCTCCTTAAATTCAAACTTTTTAATTTATGAAAGTAAAGAAGAATATAATTTCTGGATGCTTTAGCGATCCGTACTGAAATTATTGTAAAGAATAAATTTCCTTGTTTATTTGATTCAAAATTATTACAGGAAGCTTGGTAATGTAAATTAATATTGATAGTTTATATAAATAATAATATATTTCAGGGTACTTGTGGCATAACATTATAGAATATTACAAGTCAATTTACTTACGTTTAAGTTTACGTTATTTTTATATGGTAAGGTCTATATGCATATCATCGACATCAGGCCCTCGTTTATATTAAAAGACTTTGTTCCTGTCGATATAAATTTTACAAGCATAAACAGTTAGATCTTATATAATCTACAGCTATAAGCCTTACAGCTCCATATAGTAACATAAGTACTACTTTTCGTGATTAAGGTGAATAGACACAGTCAAAATAGCATCACTACTTAATTTTATGGGAATATATATTTTTCAGAGTTAAAAAATTTAGTACCACCAGATTAATGGAGGCAATAACCGGTATTTATTTTATCTGAATTTTCACGCATTACGATCTCGTGTTCCTTGGATTCAGCGGCGCTTTGCAACCTTGTTAAGGTCGTCTTAAAGGATTATACTAATACAGCGTTTTTCAGTATATGGTTGTTATTCCAATCTTTTGAGATCTCAACCATTCGTGGTTTTTAAGGTCTATGTTCTCCGTTCAACTTCACGACTCAATGAAATATATGTTTGAGTATGGTTCTATGTAGTTAAATTTTCAAAGAACGTCGCACTTCGTCGATTGTGTCAATCCAGAAAAGAATACTTTAACACATTTTGATTGAATGAAATAAAATCAAATAAAAACAGTCTTTATTCCAATAAGCTTTTTCGAGCACTTTTGAATCGTCAAGGATCAATCTGATTGATTAATAAGATAACCAGTGGTATCGGAATGTTGCTCTTAGCGAGAAGAACCAGCAAGAAACTCTGCGGTCAATCTTTTAAACATTTTAATTTACATGAGTAGGCTGCAGGCCTGTACAGATCTGGAAAGATTTTCAACTCCAAGCATTTTTATCATTTATATAGTCGTCATTGGACTATAATTTCTCTTGATATGGAATTATAGTGTCAGTTTTATGAGCATGTAATATCAATTTAATCAATACAGACAAAGTACTGGGGTGCATTGAGCTTTTGACATTTTAAAATTACAATTAAAATTCCTACACTACAAGCCCTTTAAGGAGATGCACATGATAAATTTTACAAGGATAAAGGAATGCAGTTCAGGGGAAGAACATTTTCCTTGACGGAGATGTTTTGTTTATGCACAGACACGTTCATTGCAAATATATTTAAGAATTATTTTAATTTGTCTTGAATAAAAAGTTTTATCCTTATTTAACAAAAATATATATAAAAAAATTCGCTCGTATTACCTGAATTTATAGCATAACTTTAAATTCAAATGTTTGTTGTTTATTTATTTTATTTTTTTCTAAATAATACTAAATAAAAATTTCTAATAATTTCTATTAAATATTAATTTCAAATAATAAAAATATAAAATTCAAAAACTTCATTCGAATAGTACTAGGTATACATTTAAAACGTTTTGTTCTAACATAGAGGCGCGTTGAAGTCTTTTGTTCTGTTGCATTCTGTTGAATAACGAACTTAATAACGGCGAAGGCAACGAATTATTAGTATAACTATCAAATAGGGCTAAATTTGTTATTACTTATAATATATTGAAATATAAATTTATAAAAGATTCTGTTTTGAAATGCTAATAAACCAGAGGTAACGAACGAACGAACTGGTAACGCGAAATGGCAGATTACATACCAGGATTTATCTAGATATATGCAAATTTCCTTCGCCGTAAAGTGCATGATGACTACTAAATATCAATCAGCGCATAGTTTATAATTAAGAAGTCAATAGTTCCTCTCCTAGGGGCTTAGCCCACGTACCCTTGCTTAAGATTACGGGTTCTTAATGATAGGCCATCACGAATACCATTTGACATAAAAGCTTCATAACAATGTTACAAAGGATTTAAAGGCATTTAAATCTATATTTTATTGACGCATATGTATAAGTTAATAAATAAATGGATTTAGTAGTTTAGCTGTTACCAAAATTAGGAATATATGAATTTTGGGTTTTACGTATTTATATTATCAATCAAAAACTTTAGTCGTGTGGTATCCGGCTAAGTATAATAGTACCACCCTCATTTCTTACCGAGGTGTCGTAAAAGGCGACTAAGGTAAGTCGACCTGCCGTGTGGTATCCGACTGAGTAGAATAGATCACCCTCATTTCTTACCGAGGTGTCGTAAAATACGATTGAGGTAAGTTGACGTCAGGCAGGCGGACGGTCGTAAAAACGCAGCCAAATCATGTTACAGCACGTTTATAATATGTTGTGCCGACCCCACTTAGAGTGGAATGAGGGCAGGAAGATGACGATAAAAGGTTCATAACAATGTTACAAAGGATTTGAAGGCATTTAAGTCTATATTTTTTTTGTCGCATATGTATAAATTAATATATACATGGATGTAGTAGTTTTGCCGTTACCAAAATTAGGAATATATATACCATAGATAAATTAATATGAATTTTGGGTTCATATTTATATTATCAATCAAAAAGTTCAAATATTTTAAACGAGTTATAATTAATGTCTTTATTATTTTAATGGTCGTGATTACGCATTAGCTGTATTTATTTCAATCAATCGAACGTGTCAATTGTTTGCTAACTATTTTTAGAACCGCAGGACGGTCTACGTTCACTTTCTATCGTTTTAATTGTTATGTGCCGCTGACACATGCAATTTTACGTGCGGCGATGTGCACCGATGTTTACATTTTAAATGGATTAGTTTTTTTTTTGCAATTTATTACTCATTTATGAGCATGCGCGCATTGATAATGCGTGATTACGATTATATTATATAGGAAATAGTAGTACTATTGTGCATTTATCGAAACGCAAGGTATTTTGGATATCATAAGCAAATATTTGATTAATTTTAAAAATGTGTAAATTAAAACTCTAGAATCGTTCACTTTTATTAAATATGAATGTGGATGGATGTATGGCTAGGGGGGAGGCCGAAAAAAAGATGGATGGGTTGTGTGAAAAATGATATGCATGTTAAAGGAGTGGCACCAGAGTTGACGAATGATAGAGAAGAATGGAAGAAGACATACCTATTGTGCCGCCCACTTAGAGTAGGATAAGGGTAAGAGAATGAATGATGAATGAATCGTTCGCTTTTATCTTAAAATTAAGGTCTATAAATTTATTATAAGCTTATTACATTTACACCTAGTTTTTATTAGTGTATATCAATAAATTAGTTAATTAATCATTCTCCTGCCCTTATCCCACTCTAAATTGTCAGCACAACATATTTTCCGTTTCCATTGTCTTCTACCATTCGTCAACTCTGGCGCTTCTCACAATCCAAACGTCTTTTTTCACATATCCATACACGTTCATATTTAATACTCGTGAGGTCAGTTATATAATGTCTACAATCAGATAAATAGTTTAAATATCTACTATTACATTGATTAATTTGAATTTTGATTGATAAATTAATAGATAATACTAATATTAATACCGATAATATATAACTAATACTTCAATAACCTACACTTTACAGTACAATAATAGCATAAAATAAAGATTGTGAATTTAGTCTATATTTTTTTGTCGCAAACAAGTTTATTTCTTAATATATATATTACAGTAGCAATTTAGCTGGTAATAAAAAATATTATTACAAAGGATGTGAAATATAGTTGTCTGATTTAAAAACTTTACTACCATCACATATTATGTTGATTTTATTTTTATATTATTACACGCACCGTAGAGATTTTAATGGATCAAAGTGTAACTATTTTATCTTAGCATGTTACGTTTGATTTTTTTAGAGAGCACAATATCTAGCAGTAGCCGTTCATCATTTTAAAGACGACTTATATATTATTACTTAACATGTAGTTTAATTTAAAACATCGTTTGCGTTTCATAAGAAATAACATCAACTTTCTGCAAACATCGTCGTGACGTGTGTGAAATCAAATGAACATCATTATTATGCGACGCATAAGTGTTAGAATGAATTAGGTGCGTTGCGAAATGGTTTGTCGTATTTTAATTTATATTTTGGCGCCTTATTTGTAAAATATTGAATGGATGGACAATGTATTGTATGGTGGAACTATGACGTTGAAGTTGTTGCCAATTTGTGTCGTTGACTCAATTAATGATTTTGAATAAAAAACTGCATATTTATATCGGAAGTAATGATACATTATTGAATGAATTAATTTAAGTTTCATGTTTAATTGTATTAAAAACATTTTTGGCCTATTGAGAAAAATGCTTATCAACTCCAACGACTCAAGTTATTATATAACGTTTTGTTTTAAGGATCTCGTTATTAAACATACAATAGTTTTATAATAATAGAGTTGATCCAATTGTTATGGTTTTAATACAGCAGAGATACACTAAAATAATGTACTGTACTTTTAGATCTACGTACATGTCCGCGACAGCATGTCTCTATCTCTTATGGTTAACTCACAATAATTACTTTTATGTTCAAAATTTCGAATACAAAATTTCGGGATAATATTGACACTGATTTCCACACTGGTGAAGGCGCTAACACAGCTAGTAAGGTATAAATAAAAGGTCAAAAAAATGTCCGTGGCGCTATCTACTTACTCTTAATATGCTAATTATAATAGACGTAATACAAATCTTTCACAGACGACTTTCAATCCGCAGCGGATTGAATATTGCCGATGTTGATTGATATCTCTTTTCGTGTACTATGTGTTTTATTATAAAAAATATCTGGGTAACCTAGCCTTGTTCGGTAATTTGTTTTACAAAATTAAGCAAAAAGATACTTAAAAAAGAACAAAATTATAGGGTAGGTGGGGTTCGATCCTAGGTACTTTCATTCTCGCGACCACCCGTTCCCCGAATAGGCTACCCTGACTTGACAGTTAATGGCAAAAATTCAATTCAACATAAATTTTGAATATTTTAGTAGTAGATTTTGTTTTGAACTAATATATACCGTGCCCCTTTTGTAAGGTTATTGCGTTTAATCATTGGAACGTGAGTAATTTACTACAAAATGCAATTGTTAGGTTTTCCTGTGACTAATGAGAACATAAGCAGGTAATTTGTCACTATGCTACCGTCTATTGAAAGTGATTCAGATTTAAATTTTGCTTATATTCCAGTATTTTGTGGAACTTTTAGATGATAATGTAAGCTGTTAACGTAACAGCCAAATATTATGCTGTCACGAAATGCATGTGTTTAAATATTTCACTCTAGTAAAAACATCACTAAGGGAATTGAGAAATATTTTACATAATACAGTTTTTGTAAATAGAGTATTGTCTAATATGGCACCTACAAAAACAATGGTATATTTAAGAAAACTTAATTGGACTTAAGGACACATTTAATAAACCCAGATATATACTCGTAATATAATAAAAAATTAAAATTATCTTAGTTTTCAATCATCTGATTTCTCTTTAATTGCATTTGATAATCTTTTATTAAAAAAGGCAAAATTGTTTTAATTTTATTCAACTATTTAAAGGAAAATCCGCAATACTGCTTTTATCTTTCATAGAAATAAGAAAATATTGTTAATTGTCAAAGTTTAAAAGTTATACTTTAATAGATGCTCTGTCTAGCATTTAAGTCCTCAAATTAAGAGCAAATGCATCAGTTATTTACAAATACCGTGATATTGCAACAAATTTTAGCTTTTCATTCGAAATAGAAGTAAAACTATTACGTAGATAATATAGTAGTGTATAATATTAGTAGTGTGTAATATTTCATTTTATTTGTATTTACGTTCATGTCCTTTAAGGCTTATTACAACTATATGTGTACTATCAAAACTTAAAAAGTAAAAGCGTACTTTGATTCGGCGTAATGACCTGAAATTTATATAATAAGAGAAGTTTTATTTGTGTCTGAACTTCGATGCACGATTGCAGTTTGCTACTTTAGTATAAATGTTTTGAATAAGCAATAAGCAAGAGAATAAATAAACCGTAACGTCGTCGCACTTGATTAAATTATGTCAAAATGTAAATTGGGTTCGTTTAAAACGATATTATCATTGTCATACGTGACCACTAAATTTTTTATATGTGATATAGATATATCGACGTCCCTACGTGCATACGGACATGTCAAAAATCGAAGTTTACAGAAGAGCCTAAATTGTCGTGAATTGTAATACTTGTCCTTAAATATGGAGTTATTTCTTATAATAATTAATAATGGATTTTATAAATATGGAGAATTTATGGCTAATACGCAAATAAAATAAATGATATTTTCGACATGTAAGTCGTGTGGTATCCGGCTGAATAGAATAGTACCACTCTCATTTCTTACCGAGGTGTCGTAAAAGGCGACTAAGGTAAGTCGACCCACCGTGTGGTATCCGGTTTAGTAGAATAGATCACCCTCTTTCTTATCAAGGTGTCGTAAAATACGACTAAGGTAAGTTGACGTCAGGCGGGCGGCCGGTCTTAAAAAACGCAGCTAAATCATGTGACAGCATGTTTATAACATGTTGTGCCGACCCCACTTAGAGTGGGATAAAGGCAGGAGGATGATTCTATTTTCGACATGTCTTCATATGCCGTCTGTATAACAACAGTTTGGTTAACACTTGTAACTATTTCTTTTTTAAGTTTTGAGGAGGTAAAACGTAACGTTTTCGAGTTAACACTAATATTAATTTCACTCATAAAATTTCCAAGCCGGGAACCTTATATGAAAATCGATTCTTAAATAGTAGACGACAGAAAAAGATGTTCACAAAAACAGGGTGTTCTTAAACTTAAAGTTGTTTAAATCACTTCGTGCCATAACCTACGCGACGCACGTAGGTACCTGCGTGCATCGGTCGTAGCTTGCATGTTTTGCAACGGCCGGTCGTAGCCCATCAGGTGTGGACTGCACTCGTGTAGTTGCATAAACTGTTGCGAAACACGGATCTCGGTCACTGCCGCTTTTGTACTAAGGGCACCTGCCGCACCCTTACTTTACTACCTACAATTGAATCATTCAAATATTTGACTTCAATGGAGTACATCCGTTAGCCGTAGTAATGAATGAAGTTAGTCCGGAGAGTTTGTAAATCTATAAGGATGTCAGAATTAAAAAATCATGTAGCAACAATGACTAAGCAAATTTCGCGCTTCTTATGTGGAGATTTATTTTGCATATATTTCAGTTACTTTATCTAAAATGCGTTATATTTGTAAGATTAACCGACATTAGCCTTTATAAAACTTGATTTGAAATATTGAAGTCCACTTAGTTCTGCTATGCAGTTAATATCGTTCTAAAATTATATATATTTGAACTACATATAATTTAATTATATGTTTAAACTGGATGTCATATTAAGCTAAGAGAGCATGAGACAGCAGTGAGGCAACGTAACTAAGTTAAAAAATAATAATTAAAACAACCGTTGAACGTATTGCTGGCTCTTCTAAGTAATAGCAATTTTGCGCAGGCGATAATTATCTCAAGCGCCTGTCTCACTCAAAGCATAATAATTTTGTGCTTTATAAATAAATAGATTTTGTATATTCGTTAATATCTTATACTCTAAATATGACAAAATAAGTTACTGTAGAATCTTTACATATAGCCATGCACTTGACTACTTTTATGACGCTGACGTTCAAGTATTTATACTGTGGATTTTGCTATATAAAAAAAGATAGAATAGCGTGATTTAATAATGAATTGAAGTTAACTCTGATATTAAAATTTACTATTAGATAGATGCATATAATGTTATTTCAAATTTATTACCAAAGTTAGGGTTTCAGAGGTCCATTTTAGTAAACTGTAACATTAATAACAGCTATAACGAATCAATGTTTATTACCGATTTGTATAAAAAGTGTATTAAGATTCGCCTTAAAAGGTGACATCGAGTTTCGGCGACATGCTAAGTAGAGACACTGATAAATCGTTTTATAATAGCTTTGTCGGTATGAGCTAAAGCTCCAATCAGTTCTCAAGACAGATTTTATTTTTAGCCCATTTTGTACGTAGATTTAAAGTTTCATAAGTCACCATTGGTGACCATGACCAAAGAGATGAAAGCGTCACGGCGATTTTGAATGTTACTGAGTACCTAATCAAGGTGTAATTACCATTACAGTGATTTAAAAGTTCTTTGTTTTACAATTTTAATTGCATTCCCTGAGTGACAATGATCAATTTGCCAAATTTATAGAATGAGGCGTTACTTTTTGGAGATCCATAATACATAAGTAATACATAAATAATTTGCTATTATCCACGATAAAGTAAATAAAAAATATATATAATATGTGGAGTCTACAGGAGATCCTTCACTGGCGGGGCGGAGCGATTGTTAAGTTTGTTATAGTGAACGTGTGTAGTGCTTGTGTATTGTGGTGGCGGTGGTGAATGTTTAAGCATGAGTTTTTACGAATATAGTGATAAATAAAGTATAAGATCGAGGTAGGTTTGTGTTTTACAGATCAGATAGACTATTATCGCTGTAAAAGTCGGAAATTTACGTAACAGTATTTGAAAAGAAAAAAAAAAAAATGTACGTCTCTATATCGATAAAAAAATTATATACAAAAGACCTAAAAATTGATTACTATCATGTAATTTCCTACTATGCCGATTAAAACATGTGTGTGCGTTGTAGTAGAGATAAAATTGGTTGCTACAGATAAGATAGTTTTACAATAACCGAAAATAACACCATATAAAACGATAAAAAATTCTCGTATAACAAGCGTGGACATTATCCGTGTTAGGGGGGTTTCCTATTAAGGAGCCATGAAGCTAAATTTTTGTAAAATAAGTTTAGCGGGAGATACTTTGGCCAAATCTGTACTTACATAAGGACTTTTAAATTATTCCCACTTCGTTATTTAATTTCTAAGAAATCTTTAGAACTAGCAGTAGTAGAAATTAATTGTGCCTCAATTATGTATTACATAAAATATATGATATTTTTATACAGGTACTGAAGTCTCTACTAGATAAACTTGCGAGCTATTTCTCTTTCTCTCCTACAGCCATCAGATATGCACTGTTAGAAATAGTTCACTTAGAGGGTTTCAATGCTCTCCCATCTTGTATCGGAAAAATCAACCTTTGACCTTTCTAAGGTATTTGTTATAGTGATATGGTCAACCAACGTGGCTTTTTCTTAAGCGGAGTCACCAATTACACATCTTACAGGCAATAACAGCCATCAATATTTCAAACAATTTGTCCCGGCAGCCGTCACATAAGTGTACTGCCCCGTTTGATTATATTTGCCCGCTTAGTCCCATTATCAAGTTACTATTCAAATGAATATAAAACAAGAAACAACCTTAATATGAGCTTGTTTCAAATACGTTAAAAATTAACCGGGTCTGATTTCTGTCTGTACCAAACGCACTGATTATATTAACCTCCTTATGCTTTTATACACATACTAATCAGAGCGAAAATTGTTTGAAAATTTGCTTCAATTGAAAATTGATTTCTTCAAAGTTTTTTTGCAACGGTTTTAACTTTTGACACTTTTTTGGGTTGATATCTATCACTAAAGATGTTGTTGATAATAAATTAAATAAGATGACATTAATTTATTGTAATTTATATAACCATTAGGTGATTCAAATTACTCAACTATTAATTATAAGACAACGTTGTCTCTAACCATATTCAAACATTAATTAAATTCCTTAATGATATTTCTTTACTGTTTTTAATTTTGACGTAGTTTAAACAATTGTTTATTATAATTAATAAATGATCCTTTCTCTTGTTTGCAGAGAGTAACAACATGCGGTCCGGCCTGCGGATCTGCAGGGTCGGGGCCCGTCACTGGTGCTGCGAGACGATTGGCCTCCAGCTTACAGAGTACTAGCACCGGTTCACTTCCAGACTATGGCACACAGATCGTCGACCCCTATCGTCTGTTGGAAGATGATCTAAACGGCATATACGAAGATATACGATCAGTAAGTATTTAATATCCTAATTGTTAATCGACGATTTAGGGAAATTCCAACCACGTTCCAACCACGTAAGTTTTATTTAGTAAATCATATTTGGGGTTTCGCCTTAAGTAACGTATAAAAATCTAATATTATTATATTCAGTTATGTTAAAAAATTGTGACTCTTAAGTTATTCACTTATTCAATACGGCAAATAGTTGGGTATTGACACTGACCTAACTTTGATAATCATGAGTTTTCATTTTATATTTATTTACAAAAAAAATGTACAAGTTATATCTATCTTAAGTTACTAACACGCTAGGACTATACAAATCATGCCCACCTGGAATGGTCGCAGGAATGCTGGCAGTGTTTCCGCGCTATCGCAAAGCTGATTCCTTGTGCGATAAAGGTGCCAGCCCTCTTGTCATCTGAAGAGGCAATTAACCGAGTTTTCTTTTTTATATTTTACTTGGTACTATTATTTAATATTTATTAATGTCATATATGGACTATTGATATTTATATCCTATTGACATTTCATATTATTATGACTTAAGTCAGTCCATTTTGAGATTATAAATTGTGACTAAGTTAGTGATAGAGATTATAAAAGGATATGATATTGAACGACTTGTTTAATTGAAATATATACATATTATGAGACGTCGCTTTTAGTTGCTTTCTTAAAGGTTTGTCAATTAGATTTTTATCTAGGATTATACAGCTGTATTTGCCATCTCTTTAATATTACAACTTATTTTGCATTATAAATGTATAGTAATATGAAATATGAAAACAAATTAATCTGGATATCGTAATAAGGTATCCATACTTCCTAATGGTTCCCGCCCACCATTGTACTCGTAATTCTATAAGTATTTAAGCGTTCTTTGTAGCACTACGAATTTTCAGAACATATTGTTTAAGTTTTCAAAACAAAATCTAAAAGATTTGTTATGTTCAGTGTATGTTAAATTTATTTTTAAATATAGCTAATGTGTTCTATCATACTACACTTATTACACATTCATTAATGTTTATTACATAAATGATAAAGACGTCTAGGCTTAAATTATACATTAGTGACAACAAAATTAATACTTTGGGAGTAATTAAAATACCAGTAGTAAATATTTTTTATCTAAAAAGTGACAATTGTCTTTCTTGTCCTGCCCTACTGCGTCGGATTACTATACTGCGTCCATCATATTATCAGTCTTTTGACAGCTCACGCTCATTAAGTTTTGTATTGCTTACGTACAAATATCATACAAATAATATTTGTACTTTATGGATGGGTACCGCCCACTTAGTGATGTCACACATAATGGTTTCTACGATTATGCCACAGATTAAAAATAATCGGTAGAAATCGATGTTACGAGTATTATAAGACATTTAATAACATTATATAAAGTTTTACTTTCTTCTTAGTTAATACATGAATACAAATAAAACAATCAGGATATTTTAATTTATTTTATTAGCACGAGTCGTCGGAATGATAATCAACACTAGACTCCTCCGATGAGGAGTCTTCAGTAGCAGTTATTATTAGCTCTTGTGTAGATAATATATTATCAAACGCAATATCACGTTCCCAATCAGAGAATATTACTCTTTTAGTTCTTTCCACCACACTTGCCCAGTTCTCGGCCGTTACATGGGTGCAAGCATTTTTTAGCAATTGCAACATTTTATTCGCTGTGAATGGGGGGCTTGTATTGCATCTCGCAGCATGCCCTTTTACTTGTGCCCATATAAGTTCTATTGCGTTGTACTGGCAGTGGTATGGAGGAATCCGAAGAACAGTATGGCCATATTCTGCTGCCATTTCATTGATTACATAGCGTTTTGCTCTCTTTTTGGTTTTTAATATTTTTATTAATTCAACTTTTAACATTGAGTCGTCCACATTTTCTCCATTGTCCCGAAGCCAATTAATTATTTCATGCTTTTTATTAGCCTGTGTTGGCATTTTGTCAATTTGACGGGAGTGGTAGGGCGCATTATCAATAAAAATTATTGATGGTTCTTCCAATGAAATGAGCATTTTTTTGAACCACTCTTCATACACATTTGCATTCATCTCTTCGTGGTAGTCATTTGATTTCTTCGATTTAAATGCCAACAGTGCGTCTTGTACAAATCCTTTTGCTGTACCTGCATGGCAAATGATTAGGCGCTCACCTTTTCCCATTGGTACTGAGGAAGTGGAATCAGCAGTATCATCAGTCCAGAAACGAGATAGTGTGTGGTTAGCGTTGAGCCATGTTTCATCCGTGAAAACAATATTTGCCCAATCTTGTATTTTCTTTGCCTCTCTTAAAAAATCACAACGTGCTATAGCTATATCTGTGCGTTCCATTAATAATTTTCTTTTATTTAACTTTTTATATTAAAAGCCAATTGTGTTCAAAACTTTGACCAAAGAAGATTTTTCACCATGAAATAGACCACTTCTTTTCAAAGAAACAATAAGTTTTCTCAAAGTTGGAATTTCTTTTCTCAAGTAGTAATCTAGTTTACGTAGGTTATCATTAATCGAATTACTTAGGTACGTAATTCGATTAATGATAGTAGGTACTATAATCGGAATGGTATCGCATACGAGAATCTTTAGGACATCACTATCGTCAATCTGTCAAAAGATGGTTAATATAATGGACAGTGTATACGTGTGGACAAATTGATATGTGTTTGTTATAGCGTTATGTAAGAGAGGTTATGCGTAATGTTCGAGTGCATTCACATGTTTTTTTTTAAATTTATTATCCAATATATATGAGACATAATATAAACATATATAAACACACCTTTCGAAAACCACTATGTAAAACTAGTGTTCTATACCTATATCTATTTCTAACAATATACATTTTTTTCAATGGCTGTTGAAACTTATTATGTTAACATGTAATCGAAATAATGACAGAACTGACACCCATTATTATGAGATAGTTTATCACACTTAAAGCATGGTCAAGGGTAATATTGAATTGAGTTTAGCTGTAAATGTGCGGATCAATTATGTATTCGTATAACGTTACGTGAGTTAAACCATTAGGACGAATTTAAGAACCATATCAACTACCATTGTTTGCGTCACTGCTAAAATCAGGGTCATGAGCAAATATGCATTTCAAATTCTTACGTTGTGCCTTAATGGAAATACTATTCAGTTACGTGAGTGCATTCTATATCTCAAATTAATAGTTTTTTTCTGAGCGCCAATGTGGTGCCCATTGATTGGCAAGTGTGTCAAAGTCACGACGTGCTAACACGCGAACCGTCGAGGATTGAGCAATAGTCGCATCGCTAGTAATTATCCGAATAAAATAATTATTAAAGAACGAAATAAGTGATTCTAAAGTGATGTTTAAAATGTAGTCCGATGTATACATAATTATATGTATGTATATGTCGAACTTTAAAATAATATTTGTTTAATAAACTGTTGTTAATTGTAACATTAACTATTGTTTTTAGTCAGTCAAATCAAATTTAAACGATTTATTATGTCATGTGTGTATTCGTTTAAATTCATTTTCGTATTCGTATTTTTTTATATACTAGCAGTTTGATCCGTGTGAAAATCTAATTTTAGACATTAAAGCTATTGAGAGTTTACCATAAACTATAGAATCATGCTGTCACGGATTTTTTTATAGTTATTTTGTAGGTCTATAATTCTCTAGTACATTATTTTAGTGTATCTCTGTTGGTTTACGCAGCGACTAAAGCTTCCAGCAGGCGAGTTTGTTTTATAATAAGTATAGATTTTTATTATTCATTGCAGCTTAATAAAACCAGTTACAGGAATATAAAATTAATTAAACTCGAATGAAATATGTTGAGAGCGTCTCGACAGATGGATTGGTAACATTTCGACATAATGATTAATAAAACTAAACGGTTCATTTAAGTTCATTAAGTATGACATGTGGAATGTATGAGCAAAGGTTTAATTTACCTAGGTTTAATCAAAAGATTGAATGTTGCACTTTTCCACTCTGTTGTACTCGAGGGCAAGTCTGCTTCAGTTAACACCTGCCGCGTCCCGTGATTTCATTCGTAATTCAAAGGTTCTGTTTAAAATAAGTTACAATATACCTGTTTATACGTTTTGTTATTGGTTTTCTATGGACTATTAATTTTTTAACTAAATAAGAAACCTATTTATTATTTCCGGTTATTATCTATCTTTTGCTCAAAATTCGTACTATTCGGTTAAATTGTTCGAGCATCAAAGCGTATATCGCTTTGAAACATAATAGCAAAGTATCGCGTTTATAATATTTGTAGTATAAACTTAACCAAAAAATTGTAATAGATGTTATTTCAATGATTAAATATTAATATTATATAATTGTTAAGAATAACACCTTTCTAATTTTATTCATTGTTGTGAAAACTAGTTTCACTTGTCTAATATTTTATAATGTACAAAAAGTGCATTGACTTTTTATGTCTTGTTTAGCTCAGGATTTCCATATATTGATCCAAAAAATAAAAAAGTGTGTTAGGTATTTATATAACTATTTTTCGAAATGTAGGTGTAAAAGAAGAATGTTAGGGGTATCCTGGAGAGCAAAGTAAAGAATATAACCATGTTAAGTGGCATGAACAAATAACCACAACTCCTATATTTAGTGGAAAGAAAGTTGGTGTATTTTGGTCACATCATGAGAAACACTAAATATGAATTACTGTGCCTTTTCATGCAAGGTAAATTACTAGGAAAACAAACCGTAGGCCGACGTAGGATATTTTGGCAAACAAATCTACGCCTGTGTTTCGGAAAAAGTATTCATCCCCTATTCAGATTCATTCTTAAAGATCGCCGAACTTCGAGAGAAGATGGCAACTTAAATGAAGAATAATTTAGATAACTTATACTATACAGACAAGCGTAGCTTGTTCCGTCATCATTCTCCTGCCCTTATACCACTTTTAAGTGGGGTCGACACAACATGTTTTAAACATGTAGTTACATGTTTTGGCTAGTTCTTTTTTTTAATATACCGGCTATATTCACATCTTGTTCCATTGGGTTAGCTCGAATAGTTTCGGCCCCATCCAGGGTCATTTATGAGCTCTCTATACGGCGTTATCGCGGTGCAACTTACCGCGAATAAAATGTGAGTATAGCCGGTTTCTATACATCAGTGAGTATTACTCACGATGGGTTAAAATCAAAAACATTTTAGATTATATAAAAAATTGTTTCTATATAACACTTTGTTTTTAAACTATGTTTCTATTTATGAACCTTTTTCAACGTAGCGTTCTTGATTTTAATTATAATTTATATATTTATAATTGATCATCAAGTGTGTCAAAGTCACGATTGCGTATACGCGAGTCGGTAAGGGTTGAGCAACACACGCTTTATCGTTGTTTAGCTTTAGCAAAATATAATAACATATTCATACAATGTGTGGTTTTCATAAACCAGTATAGCCACAATTCTTTGTTTTAAGATAAGAAGTAATCAAATATTTTTTTGTATATTCGTTTCTTATTTACATTTTTCCGCATTTTATTTTCCATTCCATTTCCCATACCATTATGTTGACTTGTTAATATTTATAAGGAAACACTGTAAATCCCTAGAGAATTATTAATATGTAACATAATCCACATTGGAGAAGTAATTTTGATGAAATAAATAAATAATTACAATATAATTATAATAATTAAATTTGTGGCTTCTTTTTCGTACACATAAGTTTGTATATCAAGGTTTTAGAAAGCTTTGTTTATTAGGGAAAGAAGTAAATCTCGATCAAAATTTTATTTCATTCCAAAGTACACGAGCCAAAAGGAAAATCAAACATAGACTTTAAGAATCCATAGTCAACTCATACATAGCCGGAAATGAATTCATCGAGAAGTCTACAGTACCTATCTTTGTATTTGTGACCTCTGGTTCTTTGAAACTCTGAAATATTTTATATTTATCTTATATTTTGACAGAATTTTTTGTAGTCATACAAGAAATATACTACTTACCGTCAAAAATTTTAATTAAGTAAATCTGAAAATAATACTAAGAACAAAAACTTGTTATAATGTAACCATCTTTACATTTAATAAAGTAACTTATCTACTAAAGAGTTATTATTTCGTGATGGCACGATTGTACCTCAGAAGTATTTTTATTTAAACGTTTATTTTATATATTATTCGTATGGCTGTAGGTATAATATTAAAAATAGGTTATCATAATATAATTTCCACACAAAGTATAGTAAGTAGTATTGTTGAAAATTCTAAAATTGAAAACAGCTACCCTATCTCAATATTTTTTTACATTTAGCAGCGAAACAAACATTCATGCCTTTTAACGGCATATGTGTATTTGTTTCACGACGAAAGAAATGGAAAAAGGAATATTTTACAAAAGTATCAGTTGTGTGATTCAACTCATAGAAACGTTCAGTAATACTTAAGTTTGGTATTTTTTAGTTTAATTGGTAATGGCTTAATTGGTAATTGTTATTTTTTTTTAATAAATAAAAAATTCAATTAATAATTTAAAAATGACTATGTGGGATCGAGCCTAGTATTCTGAATTCGAGACAACCCGTTACCCAATGGAACTATCATGACTTTGCAATTGATAGCGTAATTATCCTTTGCGTTCTCATAAATTTATACCAGTTTTTTCAGTGCCCGAAAACATGTATACAACAAATTTTTATAATTTTTAAAATACAATTTTTTTTTTAAATACAACAGCCCCAAAATTCTGATTATGATGAATTTTATGTAAATTGTTGGAGCCGTTTCCAAAATTTATAAAATATATATATACAAGACTAACTCATTTAAATATTAAATATACATACTCGTATATACTTCGGTATAATATGAAAGATTAAGCTGTTTTCATATCATCCTTAGTTAGCATGAGGTATAACAGTGGTCAAGCTACTCTGCTAAAAAAAATAATAATTTATAAACTCTCTTTATTAGACACATAATATATAGGAAAACAATCAAATAGGTCGATTAAAAATATCTTGCATGCAATAATCGAGTTATTCCTAAAGGGGATATCGTCCAGTCATTCAACCGGGTAGCCAAAGTTAGACAATAATTATCTTAAAAATAAATTTATCTTAATACACTATCTGGTATCTTTTTTTGCTATATAATATTTAGAATTTGTTTTTGAATTTATTTATAACGTTTAAGGCAAACTGTATCATCTATATTTAGTAAATATTTTAGTTAAGACAGTTCTTTGTAACCACCTTTTTTTGGAAAATAAAAATAATGAATTTTAATATAAAAAAATAAATATAAGTATAGTATAGTCACAAAACATTTATTCGTTACTTGAACAAATATGTAAATACAATTGAAATCAATACTGAATAATATGCATTGTAACAAGTTCTTTCATAATGACAGTTCTTTGTAACCACCTTTTTTTGGAAAATAAAAATAATGAATTTTAATATAAAAAAATAAATATAAGTATAGTATAGTCACAAAACATTTATTCGTTACTTAAACAAATATGTAAATACAATTGAAATCAATACTGAATAATATGCATTGTAACAAGTTCTTTCATAATGCACGGAATGACACGGCTACTTACTATGTTGCGTTGTATGCCTACTGCAAATTATGCTCGCCACATTAATAAGACCAGAACGGCCCGACGTAGTTTGCCTACTTTCTTTGGTGATAACTCGTCTAAAAGGAGAGCCTACGTATGCTGTGCCGCGAGTTGTATATTTTCTAAACGAGTGTTTCCTATGTATCTACAGCACAAAAAAAGTGGATATATAACCGTTTTACTACAGCTATTTCCTTTAATCGGAAAATTCAAATGTAGTTTATAAGTGTTACTTTTCAATAGAAGAAAAATGTTTTTGATGTTTATCTGTAAAAATTCCGCTCCGGCGTGTCGTATCCGGCTTAATAGACCATCCTCATTGCTTACCGAGGTGTCGTGAAATGCGAGTTAGTTGAAGTCAGGCAGGCGGCCGGTTGCAAAAAACCCAGCTAAAAAATCATTTAACAACATATTTAAAACATTTTGTGCCTACCTCACTTAGAGTGGGATAAGGGCAAGAGAAAGAAAAAAGAATGATCTGTAAAAGTTCCGCTATAATAAATATAAACGGACTGTAGGTTTGTTAATAAATAATATAAACATTATGTTTGACAAGTTTCTCGTAGCAAAGTGTAGCAAAATTTACTAAAACTTAACTTAAACTAGTACTTTAGTTGGAGATATATCATGTCGTAGCATATAACAAGTAAGCCCGTAGCGACGCGGAATTAATTGTTATATGCTCGATTAAAATTCATTATAAAATTTTGTCAAATAAGAATTTGGTACAAGCTTGCTAAAGTTGGAAATAATTTAATGAAGGTACGCAAAAAAAAATTAAAATTAATCTTAAAGTCTTAAAACATCCGAACCTATATATGTGGGACGTAGAGAGTTACAAATGTTTGACTGGCAAGTTCAAAGGTAATCAACCTAACGTTTGCGGTATAACACTTATAAGTAAGTTTTTACATCCTCCTTAAAAAAAATAAAAGATTTGAAAACAATATTCCATGGAGGCAATTTTAGCCGGTATACATACCAGACAAATAAATTCTAACGATAAAGATATAGAAATATCAAGGAGAAGACTTGAAGCACAATGAATTCAAGAACTGAGATATAATCAACATTACTTCGTCTAATGACTCTGTTGTCATTTTGTAATATAATACATATTGTTACAAAGCGGCGTTGCAAAAATCCGTTTCGGATGTTGATTTCGTTTCGCCCTTGGCTTAAATGTTCTTTGATGGTACGAGTATATCGTTGATCAAGAAGATTCAGAGATTATTAGAGTCAAATAGACATGTGCCTTGAACCGATCCGTAACGGTGAGGCAATGATCCACTGTATATAAGTTTATAAGCAGGCGGTTTGTATGCGAACACATTTTTTTGCATAACAATATTTTTGAACTCGTTTTTCGATCAATAAATGTCTGAAATTTAAAATAAAATATAGTATTAATAGTAGATTTGCTCATTGGCAAATTGAATGTCATCATCAAAAATTTGTTAATTAGATATTAATTATTACAATATTGATATCCCAATATTGATAGATGTTGCGATATACGATGGAAAGTGGCGTGTGAAACCACGCGAAACTTAAGCATTTGACCTTCTTTCGGGGCTAAGCACAGTAATGAAAACCACCAAGAACAAACACTTTCTTTATTCCTTGCGCTACTCTGCTTAGATTTATCAAAATATTGTTTTATAAAAAATAAATTATTAGTATATTTTTATAAATTTTGTAAAACAAGTTTTGAAATAGAAGAGTTATTATATTAATTCAGTGAATAATGAATTAAACGAACGAACGAAGTGAAACGAAAATTTAATTTAAAAAAAAACCCAATTTAATTACAAATGTCTGTTATTAGGACCAACAATAGCTATTTTGGTCTTAAAAGATAAAGCAGCGCCATAGTAAAGGCTGTTTTGACATTTTTTCAATAGATTTGTATGAGTGACATGATATGTTAAATATAATAAATGATAAAACTAGCCAAACTTCCCGGCTTCACACTGGTAGGTAGATCGTTTATTTTGCTATATTTTCTTAGATATTAATTTGTTTTTGATTATATGGTATAAAACCAACTACTTTACCTTTTTTTGTGTATCTAAAAAGGATTAGGCAGTGTTTTCGGTTAGCAACCCCGGATGGTTGGACTTTTTTGTCATTTTTAAGTAGAAATTATATTATTAAATAAATCGTAGCGATTTATTCGGATCTAAGGTTTTTATGATTCATAACTTTAATATAAAATTTCCTTTAATTATATGTAACTGGGTTTTACACTTAACCTTCTTGTGTAATTTTCAAACTACTGCAAAGTCAACGCCAATTAACACATTTACACGTTACATAAACATTGATAAACTTCACATTGACTATCTTGAGACAAATTAACGTCAAAGTGGCGAGAAGTTGCGAACTTGCTATTATACAGGTTTGCAGTAATATTCATACTTAATACAATATATAGGTTGAAAGCTTTCCTGTATTTTTCAACATACTAGTAAATATAATATAATTTATAAATACAATGCAACCTTTTCTTTACTCTGGTAAATCGATTCCTTCTATGATTTTGTAAAATTTAAACTTTTAAGTAGCGGCGGTTATGTTGTCTGTAAATAAATCTAACTTGCTGTCTTTCAGCTTAGCAAAGTTCTCCTCTCTCTTAACAGGAAGGACGATCAATGAACTCCACGCTCCAATCTAGATTAGTAAGTTACAAACATGGCAGGAAGTATCCAGGGATATCCAAAATCTTTCACAAAATTATTTTTCTACAATCTAAATCGCATGAGAATTGTAAATATCTACTAAGGAATTTTAAGATTCTATAGAACTCCCGGTGCCTGTCTGGTGTTTTTACCCGTGAATGGTAGAGTCTCTTACGCATTTGTCTATTAGGACTTTTATCACTGTTTGTAAATAAAAAATATTATTACAAAAAAAATACAGATATATATATTGGTATAATTAAAATTAAACCTGAAAGTCGTAATCGGCGGCAAATTCTTAAATTTAACCACATTATTTCAAAATAATTTTAATTGCATGGCCATAAATAGACAATAGACTCAGATAATAAAACAAAGAATATAATGACTTTTGATGGATTTGTAACTTATAATTATTTCTTTCACCTCATAAAATTTACTTTTTATTTCACCACATAAAATATGAGAAAAGCTATTGTAAAGTTGTCGAATATTTAAACGGAAATAACGTATACAAAGATCTAATTTCTAAGTTGTAAAAATATTATTTACAATTACAACTTAAATCACGGGTTACTTGATCACGGTGGATGTAATTGTCAAATCGTCGAACCTATAAAAACCGCAATAAAAATATCATTTTCATCAGAATTTATCCTGCAAACTATAATTTTATCATGATTTTGATTTAATATCGTGATTTATAATTTAATACATGCAATAATTTATATTAAAATTACTAACTAATGAACTTCAATTTTATTTTTCGTAACAAAATGAAATTAGAACGAAACCTTTTTTTATCATTTTAGTACATAAATTATTCTTAGTAAACACTATTTTCCTGACTTGTATCACGACCTTGTTGAACACTAAATGGGTAGAAGTTTCCGATATGTAGAAATATACGAGTTAATTAGCGGGAGGAACGGCGATAATTAAAATAATTTGATATTCCTTGATGACTTTAAGTATCGCTTGTTTGCGTAAGGCAACTTATTTTAGCACGCAGCAGAATTATAATAGCCACTTATGAAGAAAAGAAACTAAAAAATGTACCAGTTTTTAATAGAGTGATTTAATTCTTTAGATATAATTGTAAAAGAAAATTTTATTCGCGGGTTGAATCTAAACGAATAAAAATATTTATTGTCTGTAACTTATATGTTCTACATTGATATTTACGGATCATTTTGCGCAATATGATGAAAAACAATCTGGGAAGCCGCGGAATAACATTGTTAAATCTCAATCAATATCCTTCCATCGAGGATCAGAACGGGTCTTTCCAAGGCTCGGGCATTAACTGACTTATTTAATTTTTGCAAAAAATGGAAGGGTATTCTAAAATATGGGATAGTTAAATAAAATGAAGAACGATATTCATATAAAAGGCGTAGCACCACAGTTGCCGAATGATAGGGGAGATGGAAGATATTATGCTGATCCCACCTAGATTGGGATAAGGGTAAGAAAATGATGATGATGGAAGAAGTAGAAGGTATAAAACTGATGATTTAATCGATTGAATACTCGTAGTTTGAACACAAATCATATGGCGTAACTGGTTTCTGCTTATGTTTGTTAATGAATGATCGACGTATAGGTAGAAACGAAAGTATGTAAAAGTAGTAAAGAATATGCATGTGTGTAAACAATAGTTACGCTGTAGTCGACTTTCTTTTCTATGTGTGAGTGTTATGTAATAAACCTGTTGTTTTAGTAGTTTTTCTTTAATCTTCCGGATCCATAGGGCGTGGTATTTCATGTATTAATATCACAATTGATCATGAAGGCGGGCTATGATAAAATATCAATAGCGTAATGTCAAGTGTTAGTGTAGAGTTAGTAGCGTTTAACATTTCTCAGTAACAGTTTTATGGTTCACTTGACCGTGGAGGTACGCACGTCGGCCATCTCGCGCAAATTATACTCGTTCATGCCGATATTAACGCAAGTGTGTAAAGCTTGCTGTTTGCAACCGTAACACACTAGACCAGGGGTTCCCAAACTTTTTTCTCATAGTCCTTCAAAATTTAGCTGTTTCCAGCAGACCCCCTACATCTAAATTTCTAGCATATTACCAAAACTTAGCAAAAATGTGAAGACGAATTGTGAACCTTTTTGCCATACAAACTATGACCCCGTTGAATCTCCCGTGGACGATCTGTACTTTGAGTACCATAAATACCCACCATTGGAGGCAGTTTTCGGCACATAGCACCTACGAGTATATGGAATAGAGTCACGGAGACCTCTTCGGCATTAAACTACCACTGACCTCACTATTTCCTTAAATTAAATATTTACTATGTATTTGGTAGATGTTGTATAAGATATTCAATTAAAATTCAACATGTACTCTACATCATCATTCTCCTGCCCTTATCTTACTGTAAGTCGGCACAACATGTTAAAAACATGTTGTAATATGTTTTGGCTAGATATTTTACGACCGGCCGCCTGCCTGACAATTTACCTTTGTTGCCTTTTACGATACCTCGGTAAGAAATGAGGGTGGTCTATTCTACTCAGCCTGATACCACACGGCGGGTCGACTTACCTTAGTCGTCTTTCTACAGCTCGGTAAGAAATGAGGGTGGTCTATTCTACTCAACCTGATACCACATGGCTAATACAAAAATTTTAAATAATCCAATGCTGCTAAAAAAATTATTAACAAATTAACAATTTTATAAAGATGCGCATGTGATATTAATTAAGTATTCCATCGCGGAATATTTTTAGTGGCTAATTTTTGTTCGTGCTAGTAGAAAGAATGATGTCGCAAAATTTTCTGATAATATAGTTACAGTGAAACCGATCAGCCTTTATAGTAAGATTACCAAACTGATACTGTTCCACTTTTAAACACCACTTAAAAGAAAACCGGTTCAGTGTAAGTTTAATGCACTCACCGAAGGCTCTATATATGTATATGTAACAAACTTTTTTAAAAAGCGCAGTTTCGTTTCACTCACTGTCAATCATTGTGTTCTGAAAAAAAAACAAGATAAGTAAAAAGATAGTTATCATCCAGCCTCATCTCACCATCATAATAGTTTATTGTGGTTACACAGATCGCCTTGTTACAGTATTCAATAGAAAAAAGTAAAAAAAAATCCAATTAGTTCATTATCATACACGGCCATGGTCTTATAATACAAAAAGTCATGTGCTTGTCAATTTGTTTATTGAATTATTGCAAACTTTTACACGTAATATGTCAACAATTTATCACATTCCAAATATTTATTATCACATACTATGCCAAGAAAGTAAGACATAATAGATAGACTTTAGCCCATAATAAAGAAAGAATCCTGTGACCAAATAGCCTGACCAGCGCCCTATCCGCACGTACACGTTTTAATACGACGTTAAGCACATAATTTTTTGTACAAAATACATAACATGCTTGATTTTTATATGAACCCGCGAATAGTAAATTAGCTGTGGCTCACTAAAATGCTCTAGCCGTTGCACCATGAAATCTAATTATGTTTCGTTATGAAATTAAATCGAATTCTGAATTATTTAGATATTGGTTTTCTACATATAATTAAAATTTAAAAAATAAAAAAAATAAAAACAAAATATATTATATAATGCGTCTAAACTTTGCGTATTTTAAATAAAAACTGTCAGTAAACCATTTTGTTTCCATGGCATTGAAAAAATCACACGTATTGCCCATAGCTTGGTTTTTTAATTTATGAGAAGGTAGAATTATTACTATAAGGTTTTCTGAGAATAGTTCGTATGCAAATATAAGTGTTCTACTAAATGCGCAATCTTTTGACGCACCAAATTTAGTGGGATTTGTATTGTCCGTCGAATAAATTGCGTTATTCATTTATGTTCACATAATTCACTGGCCTTGGTCTTGCATTACTTAATTCGTGGTCACATCTTGCATATACTACACTCTGGTATTAAATGGATTTTGCAAGTATTGCTCATATTGCGTTAAGCATTAGCGCTTATGAATGCCTGAGGATCGGAACACAGTATGTATAAAAGTAAAAAAAATTAAGTAGCTGCCTGTTACTAAACCACTGCTGGGCATAGGCCTCTTCCCTCCATTTTTGGAGAGAAGGGTTGGAGCTAAGACCTAACCACGCTGCTCCAATGCGGATTGGTAGGTTACACATATGACTAGAATTCTCTAAAGATATGCAGGTTTCTTCACTTTGCTTTCCTTTACCGAAAAGCGTGTGATAAATTGCTATTATAAATTAGACACCTACGTTTTCTATAGATTTTTTTTCATTGGTTCAATTTTTTCATTGGTGTCTGAACGGGGTCGTTCCTTTAACTCCCATGGAAAGAGTCGCACGGTTGCACCGCTGGGCTATCACAGCTGTATAAGGTGGAGCGAATATATCATATGTATAGAAATATATAATTAATATATCCCTTTTCAATTGATACATTATTTCATCTTAACCATTTCGAAATCGTTGTTATAGGATAACCGTAATTGAAAATCGTGATGACTACTGATATTAATATTTCTTATGGTTCTATTATGATATTAATATTTATTATAACCATTACAGAATATAATATTTATTAATGTATATTCTGTAATGGTTTGCCTTGCTTTAATTATTATTATTGAAGTTTGTCGCCTACAATGCAATTTTCATGAAGTACGTTCGAAGTTTATATATCGGAGTAACATAGGGAAAAATTATCTAGAGCACAGAATTTATCACGGGAGAAGGTCTAAGTCATTAATCGTTTAAGCTGACGCATTTTTTTCATACTTCGCTGATAATGGCTGAAACCAAGTTTTTAAACGCATAAGAGCTGCCTATTACAACTTTAGGTTTAACAGATGTTCTAGTTTTCAAGATAACGCGCTTAATAGTTCGCTTTACGTTACTGACTAATAATAGAATTCGTTGTTTAGAGTAATCAAAATCAATATTTGTCATAACAGTTTTTTGATAGAGTTCGAATTTTCAAGTAATTTTATTATTACTTGGATCTAACTCAATACATAGTAGTTTGCTTTGGGATAATTACTAGCTAGAAACGTTAGCGTAGAAGGTTGAAAAGGAAAGGCAAACGGTTAAGCGATTTTAAACTATATCTGCAATGACGCGAACATATCGAGTTTCATTTACAGAAGCTGTTGTTTCTTCATATTCATACTATAGACATGTTTTGAGAGGAATGAAATGTCTATATTTAATATCGCAACCGAAGAATATCAAGTTAATATTCATTTTTATCCAGAATAAATATTACTCATCAAATCCAGTAGTCCGAAGCTTTCGGTTTAAAATTGAAATAAATACCATCATAATATCATAATAAGTACCTAGTTGACCGAGTCTTGCTCGGAATTAAAAAAATAAAATAAAATAAACTTAAAAAAAAAAGAAAAATTAAGTAGTTGGGGATCGATACTAGGTATTTACATTTCTCGAGACTGCCCGTTCCCTGAATAAGCTACGCATGCATTGACTTCAGAGGTTTTAAGGTCAAGTTTTGGAAAGAACTCTTAAAATTGATAACATGAATTACATTTTTGCTTTAGTCTCAGAATAGTTTTTGTAATACGTTGTAAATAATCGTAGCTTGCGACTTTAAGGACGCAGGAATAATTTAACTTTTTCTTCAGTTTGTAACAATACCATACATAAACGGTTTGTTAAATAAAATTTAGGATCTATATAAAATAAATATATTATTTAACCCTCTATAAGACCCTCATCATGAGATATTATCTTAACAATAATAATAGTTTTTATTTAGGTGAAACCCATGATTGTAAGAAATCAAATGTACACATTCTTAGTTATGGTAAAGAGAACCTTAAATAATTATAATAAAACCATAGCCCCTTCAAGGATGGGGTTAGCACTCCATCTTTTCTTATTTGGACCACAAGGGTTCGAGATACACTGATCACTGATATTCCTCGAACTATAAAAATCCTGCCCAATCTCTTGAAGGATATTGTTAATGAATCTGTCACCAAATTTATGCTTAACCTTCTTCGCAATTGATCCTAAATCTATAATTCAACAGTTAATGAGTACGATTAGATCCAAACTCGACTTTAGTGTTTTTAATCGACAGGAATTGGAACGCAACACAAATCAGCCAGAATTAAACACCATAGCTACATACTACTTTGACGGCCAAGGCAAGGCGCTCAGGCCGATGGTGGCCATACTAATGGCTAGAGCTGTAAACTACCATGTATATGGAGAGAACAGGTAAGAAACATTTATTTTATTACGCTAATATATAATTAATATTTGTATCCATACTATGAGAAAGTCTGTCTTTTTGTCTGTTACCTTTTCAAGGCTAAAGTGTACGAGTATTTCCGTTGACTAGGCTGGTAATGGATTCCAAAATCCACTATTTAAAAAGATATGACTTAATTTTAAATTTTTTAAGTTATTTTAAATTAAAATTATTATTGAAAACTTATATTATTTCTTAATACTTTTGTAATACAACGTATTTGCGCAAAATTTATAAATTTAAAACTGATAAAATGTTAAAATATTGGCAACTTCGTACAAATCTAAAGCTTTTCAAATGAGGATAAGAATTTTAAGAAAACTACCAAAATATAGCTAGTCCGTGCAATAAACTACTTTAAAAATGGATGTATAATACCAAAACATCATTTATTCGTAAATCTAAATTACACGTCGTCTGGCCTTTCCAATAGTGAACCTTACAGCGCCATTCACTCTAATGTTAGTTGCTAAATAATATGGTTGGATTTTTCAATTTATTTGCTCAAAGCCAGGTCAAGAGGTCAAGGTTTTTTTATTTAAATTTTGTTGATTTTCTATGATGACAAGATTATGGAATTGATGATATATAGGCGCTTTTTGAGAATCTTATATATTGTTATCATAAGTAACGGCGTTGACGAGAAGGATTAGTGTTTAGAACCACCACGCTGCTCCATTGCGGATTGATAGTTCACACGCATGCATGTTACCCCTCTAAGCTTCTCCACCAGTAAGCGTATTACAATAATAATAATAACAATGATAATAAGCGTTTATATAATTGTTAATACGAATTAAATACATGAGCTTTTTAAAAGCTCCTTACTATCAGCCCGAGATTTTTTAATATTTCAACTGTTCGTACAAGTCACCTGGTCTCAATGCATAACGGTTTTTTTATTTTATTTTCAAAAACAAACCAAAGAGCTATTTACATAATTAGAGATTAGATTTAAGTTTGATAAATATCTTAACAAAATTTCATATAATAGGTATTAGTTGTCAAACTAAATAGTAGTCTCTAAATCAATATGTATGCGATAAACATTTCAGTAAATCATTAACTGTTTGTGGGATTCAATTTACACGTGGTTAAAAGTCATATGTCAAAAATAACTGGGAAACCAGTGACTCAGTGATAAGTTTATTTATTTTCCATGGGTAAATATATCGACTTTTGTCTTTTGATAAGTGGTTATAAACAAAATTCTGAAAAACGCACGCAACTTGCTAATTAAATTGACTGGCTCGTTGGCGCAGTGGGTAGTGACCCTGCCTTCGGTTCCGCGGGTCGCGGGTTCGATTCCCGCCGAGGGCCAACATTTTCTATAAATGAATTTGTTAGTCTTTGAGCCTGGGTGTATATTTGTATTTAATTATGTATTTAAAAAATGTATAAGTATATATTCACCAGTCGTCTGTCACCCATAACACAAGTATTAAGTTACTTACTTTGGGGACAGACGACTGTGTGTAAGTGTCCCATATAAAAAAAAAATGTTTATTCACCAATGCAGTGTCTATATATGAGGCTAGTAAACTTGTACAATAGTATTTACATTCAGCGCTTAACTTGATTATAAGTAACTGATTAATATGACATGTAATTTTTATTAATTTTTAATCCTAAGCTTATTGTAAATCATCTGTGCGCCAGAATCGTTGTTTTTGCGTTATTGAATAATAAACATCAATATGAGCAACTTTTTGGCGGCGACAATTATTTATTACATAAGGACAATTATTTAAAACAATTTTATCCAAATAACTAAATCATTATAATGGAAGAAGAATTGCGCTGAGTAAAATGGAAATGTTGTCTTTTTGCTCATCATTTGTAATCATACCTCTTAAAAATAGTTGTTATATAATAGCATGTTAAAAATAATTATATAAGTTAACCTTGCCAGAATGTTATATATGGTAATAAACTTTTTATTCTAGCAACATCCACAAAATATACTAAGTATTTCGCTATTTTAGTTTGAAATAACATTGAGTATAAGTTTTTCAAGCTTTAGAATATGTAATCTAAGATTAACTTTAACATAATAAGGAATTAAGTATATGAATTTAACATTTTTCTATTACGTAGGATATTCACGTTATTATGATTCGCCGCGTACTGCCCTATACACTTTAAGAATATTTAAAGGACGTGATAAGTCCGATGCGTGCACAGAAGGTGCGTATAGAATTATTTATAATCTTATAAATAATAATATTGCGTTCCATAATACATTAGGGAGGCTGTAGGATCTTTGTGCCATACGTGTTGCTAAAAGAACATATTTTAACGAAGTTTTGCATGTTAAATTAAAATAATAATATTAGTGTTGTTATTGTGAACCTGGACACAATTTATTATGTGACCACGTATAGGTATCAATTGTTTTGATTGTGATTTTGTTATTCCCTTTCCTAATAATTTGATGACTTTCTCATCACTTTTAGATATATGACCGCCCTTGCACTCTTAAATGTTCTTATGTCTATTATTTACCTGGCGTGCAATAAAGAGCTATTCATTCATTCATTCATTCATTCATTCATAATTTGACGCGCGTTAGTTATACTTTTGCGATAACTTCTAAAATATTTATTTCAATTACACAGTGTAAAGGATAATAATATTGAGCATCAAATTCTAAAGGTACTTAACGTTAATAAGGAGTTAATATAGTCTATCTATCCAACTAGCTTTCAAAATACATATTTATTATTATTCTTTATACGTTACTTTTTTTATTATAAGTTAGAGTAGTGGGTATTGTAAGTTATACTTACAAGATAGATCTGATTAATGACGGACTTTTTATAGCCCGTACAAGACGAATATTCCACCAATACATTATTTCGTCATATCTCAAACGAATGAGACAGCGTTTTCAATGGAAATTCCTAAGCGGCTTGACTTTTACAAAAATTTCAATACTTATATTCAATCCTTTCCACAGAACTTCATTCTAAAAGAATATTAGAGATTTCTCCTAAAAACTTTTAATTTTTATGTTTTGTTTAAGAAAGTAGTTACTATAAAGTATAATTTAAACCTTGAGCCACACTTGGGTTGTTCAACTGTGATGTTTGTTGGGTTATAGTATAATTAGATATTATTTGCATAATTAGCAAGTATTTTGCTACCATATACTTATTTATAGGAAACTAATACGCGAATTTGTTAGTAGGTCGATACCTAAAAAATTTATGAGGATGTCAAAATAGAAAATCGTTAAGAAATGGGTTGAACAATTATTTTACATTTAAGTCAATCGGGTCACGGGTTTAAACACCGGGCAGATGCCAATGAGTTTTGCTGTTATAATTTATGTTCCTAATTGATATTTGCAATTTATCACACGGTGATGATTTCGGTGAACGAAAACATTTTGAAGAAACCTGGATATCTCTTCGAGACTTTCTTGGATATGTGTAACATGCCAATTCGCATTGGAGCAGCGTGGTGACCCAATCGTTCTCCAAGAAAAAACCAAAGGAGGTCTATGCCCAGTTTAAGTCTAATACTATAAGTATTTGACATTACATAGCGTTATATGAAATAGTTTCAATAAATTGTTACAAATTTTATTTTATCGTAACAGTGCACTGCTAGCATCGCAACGGCAAGTGGCTATGATAAGCGAGATGATCCATTCGGCCTCGCTGATCCACGACGACGTCATCGACCAGAGTGACTTCCGCCGCGGAAAGCCCTCCGTCAACGTGCTCTGGAACCACAAGAAGGTAGGCGTCGTTTATCTCACATAATTACGCAATCATCGATCACGGTGTTGCAACAATGAAACAATATCTTCTCAAGGTTGATGATTTCACGATTCATCTATGATGGGTAGTTGTTAGAATATATCGTTGTAGATCTGAATTATGTATTAAGATACATATGGAACGCTACTAATGTGACTCGACTGAAGTCTTAAAACAAACTGCTATGCCAAGGCAAAGTCTATGTAAATTTTTATCAGGTAATGGAAGCCGTTGAACAGAATTGCTTCTTTATTGGGATTTGGCTTTCTTCATGATTTTAAATATGACCACATTAGAACATAAATAAGAACTTTTAGCACTTCTTATTACACATCTGTTTGATTAATAGGCAATCATCATTATTCTCTTACCCTTATCCCACCATCGCCAAACGCAGTTCGGCGTTTTGCGATATCGCCATTTTAGCACTTTAGCACCCAAATAATTATCAATAGTTTGCACCGGTAATGTAATAGGTGTAATAGGTGCCCCGCCCATCGCCACTCCTGCTTCCCGACAAGCTGAGCCAAGTTGGTTATTTGGGTTTTACTACGGTTACTTCAATACTGATTTGATGACCTAGTGACATTTTCTAGCTCGTTCTGTCGTTATTTCGCATTTGCAGAACAAAAAATTTAAATATCGCAGACGCTTTAGACATTTATTAGGAAGTTGTCAATGCCTGATGATGATTCAAAAAATTTACTGAATTAAAGACATGAACTAACTGACATGGACTGAATTAACTTAAGAACAGCTTCTGTCGCTTGGTAACTGTTTATATTAAGATGTGATCCTTGTTTTATATAAAGTAAGCTTTATATAGATCCATTGTTATGTCTATAATAAATTGCAAATAGCCTTCACATGATTTACTGATTTGTATGTAATTTGAAATGCAATAATCTAGGGAATATCCAATCGTGACATGAATACGATTCTCTCAAAAATTAAACGCTGCTTAATCCATTGTAATGTGATGTCTGATGGAAATACTACCGACGGTTGACAATCGACCTCTAAACTCGACGAAGTTATTCATGGAACGTCAAATAGTTCTTTGTATTGGAAACACCCGAAACACATACTATTTAATATGAGCATGGTGTCGTATCCCATTAAGCATGGACTGGTATGGATGACGTCATAATTACATTATGATACGCGACTGACTCTATAAATTGTTGCTAGGGCATATGGTAACAAAAAATAAATAACAGATTGGCAAACATTTGCTAAGCTGAGACACAACAATTGACAGTATAACAAATTAGTGTTGATCTAGGCAATGAATTTTGAACAAAATTACCAAATATATACGAGCATAGAAGTGTTTAAAAATTCTATTGCTTTTTCATTGAATTGAATCTGAATTAAATACTTTAGTATTACTATTGATATTACATATACGTACTTTACCTATATAATTTTCTAACAAAATAAGTATTGCCAATTATTCCTGTCAACAGATTCTAGTAAATGATCGTTTTAATGACCAATACTAAAAAAATAAAATAACATAATTATGACTGTAGATACGCTGTGGTAAAAAGAATATTTTACTCACTAAATTAATTAATTATATTTGAACAAAAGCGCTAATTAATTCTATTCGAAGTTTTAGGTAAACGTAATAAAATATGTTATGTCAGGGATTATAGATTTTACGAAACAAGCAGGTGACATTTCAATATTAACTGATGACTGTGTCTTTTGTAAATAATTGGTCTAATATAGTAAATATATAATTGGTGTTGATTTCTTTGCTTGAAATTTAAGAAGCTATAAAAATCAAGTAATGCGCTAATTATTTAACGATATCGTAGATCAACATCGATCATAGAGTAACTCGCGGTCCGATTACCGATAATTCTAGTATTCTAAGTTTATTAAATATATTAAAGGCATTAAGACGAAATTTGGGTCACGAAGTCACGTTCAGGTTCTTGCCCTACATAAAAAAGAACAACACAAATTGTGGGAAGTAGTCCGCGTCGCTTACATTCAGGTGTATAAGTATAGACAGCCGATGGTACCTTTCACTAGCATTTATAAGAACGAGACGGGGCTACCGAACGGTATGTATAGTACCTACGTACGTAAACAAAGATGTATACCTACGATCGAGAGTGGTGGTCAGTTAAGATGCCAACGAGGGGCCGAAAGCTGACGACCCCCGGTGAAAGTGGCCTGCGGCATTACGTTTTAAAATTTTTGATTTCGTTTCATTTTCCATTTATATTCGATCATCTTTATTCCAAGTTTTACGTTGTATTGCCATTTTAAACGATTATTTTATATTTTACAATTATCCTAAACAAACAAGTACCCTGTGTTATCGTAAGTAGTGAAGAATTATTCGAAAATGTATTTAGGTGTGGTAATATAATGTGGTAGGTGGTGGTAATATAGATTTAGAAAATCCCTGTAAAGTTGTGTAATATTTTTCCCTTGAATGAATATATTTGGTGAACATATTATGACCACAAGTAATGTTCTTTCAAGGTGTTTTCGTAAGGTTTTGCATAACATTGGTCAGTCGTACTTATATCACCATAACGCATTTTACATTTTATTACACGTTTATTATTAAGGGAATATTAAATTATGCGTGTAATTCGTGCTAGTAGTAGACAGTATGGCGTCTTGCTTTAGATGATGCTAAGAATCATATCTATACCTAAATTATGCAACATAGTCCTCAAACGCTGTCAGTTTGTTTATGATCAATATTCTCAAAATCTATTGAACGAATTTTCGAGGGTTTTACTAAAAGACATTTCTAAGAAAGGTTTACGTTATATAGGTACATTCTCTGGCCAAACCGATTTTGACGAGACTTTCACTAGAAGATGGAGGTGATTGTGGAGCTACACATAGGCACTTTCTTTCCTAAAATTTGTGACACTAATTTTACACAGACAAAACCGCGGGCACAGCTAGATTATATACAAAAACAAATTTTGACTGCGAATAATTTATTTTATTTATGGAAAGTTTCACTAACTAATCAAAGCATATACGTTTACAAATTAATTAAATATTTAAGTAATCTTCTTCTCTGTATATTTATTTTATTTTGCTAATAAGGAAATTTTGAACATTATCGTAAAATACACGTAGAAAAATTTGCGTCTCACTTCCTATGATAAGTCTGTCAACTTTCGTACCCTGCAAGCTCTACCAGAAGTACCAACAATAACATCAGAGCAATAAATATGTAGCTCTCGTATTATTCAACTTGTACGCACCATGCGTTTTCGTCTGTCCTTCATAATTGAATCCTTATTGCCTATATTATTTTCCGGTCGAGATCTGTTCTTTGTCTCACACGATAATTTTTTTTCCATTCAAACTCTATTGTAAAATAATCAATATAAGAATACCTTAATAACCTTTTTTTTATTTTTTAATAATATTGTTGCGTAAAATATAAGTTCAAACACTGCAAAAAGTTCATTTATTCTAATATTAAAAATAATACACTCTCTTAAATGATTTTTTTCATTGTATCTCACCTAGGTGCATAAAATGCACCATTATATAAAAATTGGAATATTTCAGAAATATTTTAAAAATAGTGACTGCCGAAATAGCTAGTTGGTCCTTTTTAATTATAAAGAGCAATTTAAACATAAACTGCATAATCGATGGTTCAAAACTCATTCATAATTTTAGTTCAAGAAAGATTATTTTGAATTTGATCAATGATCCAACCAAAATCACGGAAAGTGGTTCAATAGTGTTAATTTTTGTAGACAGGGTTGTCGACAGGTAAAGTCTTGGGATGTCAACTTTATAGGAAACTAGCTGTTGCCAGCAGCCTAGCCCGCATGGAAATCAGTGTATTATAAATTTTTTCCCGAATTGAAATTTTAAACATAAAAGTATTTATAGTCAGCTAATTTTAAGTGATTTTTGAATAACTTTCACCGTTTACTTAACGCAAGGAAACCTCTAAATTTTGCCGTTTTCGCAATATTTTTTATTGCTGCGCTTCTCCTATTCATCGTATATATACGTGATGTTATGTAGTCCTACCTTCCTCCATAAATGGACTATCTTACACTCAAATAATTTTTCAAATCGGTTTAATAGTTCCTAAGATTAGCGCGTTCAAACAAACAAAGAAACAAAATCTTCAGCTTTATTATATAAGTATAGATAGATCTAGAATGTTAGACTATACTTCTCATGGTACAAGTGTATAAAGTTAAACTGAATACTATATCAACAATTTAAACAGATGACATGCATAATACTAAATATGGTTTGTTAGTTTTTCGATTTGCTGTGTTAGTTTAAACTGATAACAATAATGTCCTTGTAAAATAACTAACATTCATATTTCTGACTGACTGTGTACAACTATTATTATAAGTTTCACTTTTCGTTACAGAAAAATTAGCAACGGTTCATCTAACGAATTTCATCAAAATTGAGCAGGATCATTCTTGTCGTCATGAACATAAAACGTTAAATGTAAATATATAAAAGTAATGTCGCGGATGTTGTCTCATTCTATTCGCACCTAGTCAGAAATCTAATAAAGCTCTTTTGATGTTATGAATGTTATGTCATAATTACGTTTTTCTGTTGATTTTCCGTTTTAAACTCTTAAATATTTATTCTAAGCATACATGTTTTGTCTATGAGATGGGTGAAAATTAAATAAAAACTGTTATTTTAAATAACTGTATTTTCGTAACCACTGTACATATATTTAATTTATTGAATTAGGCGTTACCTTACAAAAGTTACTAGGCGTTACTTTACGAAAATATTATTTCGCACTAAAAATATAAGTAATGATGAATGTAGAGTGTACTATCCGTTCTCATACCTGATAAATGCAGAATTCGTAAAAACTCATGTACTACCTACCATCAATAACACAACAATACACAAGCACTACACACATTCACCACCAGAAACTCAATCTCATCATCGTTTAGCCCCGTAACCGAAGCATCGTCAGGAGATCTCCACTGCACGAAAAAATCGCAAAGAGATTTTCTTTTATCGTGGATTATAGCAAATTTCTTATTATATTTGCACTTTATATATCATTCATATAAAAAGGAATAAAACAAATGAATTCACTCTTAAAAACTTACCATTATAACTATGGCGGTAAAATCAATTATACAAACTTTTTTATGATACTACGAGGACATGATATAATTTAAACAACTAGTTTAATGGTATTGAATAACACTAAACGAATTTACTAACAAAAGATGTTTAAGAGTGACGGTCATTGACTTCCAAGTTTTTTTCATTTTTCACCGGTCCGGTCTTATTGTTGCAATTTAATTATGTGCTCTACAAATTCGTTACACCGTGTACATACTCGCTGTGCGACAATAGGCGCGTTTGTCAAGGATGCGAAATACAACGTCAGGATCATATTGACGATTCCTATCGTTTCTGAGACCCATTGTTCAGAATATGTCGCGTTAGTTATTGTTCACCAGACTTCGTAGCCCTCGCCGTAGAACTGCGAGTTTTAATCAGGATCGTATGCGTCTGGAATATTTATGTATTCTTATTAAGTTACCATAGCATTAACTTGTGTTGTACCGCTGCATTTTTGCGATTGTCTATGACATTAAAAATTATCTCTTTATATTTCTGTTAATGCTTATCAACATTTGAAAATGTCAGTATGAAAAGAATATTGTGATATAGCTTCATGAATATGCAAGTAGAAAATGATTGAGTTTCATCAGTGACCTAAGACGGTTGAGCGATGATGTATATATGTTTGAATGATTGTAAAAGTTCATTTGTCTTTTCGCCAAGAGCACGTTAGCTATTAGTCTCGGTTATCATAATAACAGTTAGCATGGGAAAAAAATTCTGGTTTTTATAGAAAGATAGAAAGATACATACATGCCGAGCCTGAAAAATCTTTTCGGTAATATGGTCGTTCAAGGAGAGATATATAGTATTATGTATAGTACATTTGAAGTTATCTTATCGAATCAAGAACTCTTTAGAAATAATTAAAGAGCTTTGACCATTCGACCACGACTGTTATGTTATTTTGTGTATAATAGTTGTTGTATTACAAATTATGTAAGTAGGTTACAAAGTATTGTTGTTTAATGCGTCATAGCGCCCAATATTGGCTAAGTGGTCTTATTTTTCCGAACTATGACGGACATCCGATGGAGCAGAGCAAATACACTAACGCCACAATCGTGTATATTGATTCTGCCAATGGGTTTAGCCCAGGGGTCGGCAACCTGCGGCTCGCTAGCTAAATATGGCTCCTTAGGATGTGATGCTTCGGTTCTTTTGTTCCATACGCAAATATTAGTTAAATTATTTAAAAAAAACTTTTAAAAACCGTTCTGGATCTATGAACGAGAATTAAGCATAACTTCTATATCCAACCATTTGCATGCGCTTTTCACCGCACTTCTGCCCCGTGACACGCGTCGTCACTGTCGTTAGTCTCTCAGAAGCTCTTGAATGACGCCGTCGTCGGATGTTTCTATGTAGGTTTTAATTCGGTTCAGAAAACATATGTGGACCTTAAAAAATTGAAGTTTTTTTAAATTGAAATTTTTGACACTTCTCTGTAAAACTCGACCCATAAGGTTTCCGGCCCATGCTATACCTATAATTAGAGTTTACTTTATGTCAGAATAAACAATAACCATAGATTATGTTAGCGTTAAACTTTACCGGTCGCCGTAACATGAAAATGTTGTATTTACACATAATATATTATTAACAAATTTTCTAAAGAACGTTATTTTAAAACTAAAAACATGAATAAATCATAATTTATGTCAAATATCCGATATTTTAAATGACAAATATCTCAAAATATTTTTTATATCACATTTATTCTGCTTTCTTGACCTTAAATGTTTTTTCCTTAATATTAACACAGCAATCATAACTAATTATAGTATGTCATGTATGCATCTCACTTCTTTCGGATAATTAGTGCTTCGTAATTCTGCAGCACGATTTCGTTCACGCTACCTACTTGTTACATTATTTACCTAATTATTTCTTAATATTTTCGTTGAATTTAATGTTGTCTCACAACATAATGAGTTCAACATAAGTATACACATTTTTAATACAGCATTTATTCTCTTTTCATAAAGAATGAATTTCTTATCAATGTTTTTATGTTGTAAAGAGGATCCTGCTCTACTGTAATTTTTGTAGTGTAATCTACCCGATGAAAATCTATATTAGAAATCCAAACGCTTCTTCCGAAACAGGGGTTTAGGTTAAACTTAAAACACAACCGTCAAATTGCAGTTTTTGTAAACCAGACAATTCTCCTGTGTAATATGCTCTAAGACGCTAAAGTCTTCTCTTCAGAAGGCACGCAATTGTACCAAAACCAAGCTTTATTCAATGAATATTACTTAAATTGAATAGACCAGATAAACTTTTACCACCCAGACCAGACCAGACCAGATAAAGTCATAATTTGCGACTATTCGACTAACCGCACTTGTCGATAGAGTGTAGACGGCATTCTTTCAGAGCCTTTTACGAGTCAGTATATCGTCCTTGTTGTACCTAGTCGACAAGAGTGACATAACACGGGCAGCTATTAAGCAGCGTAGCAATCTGGCCTATATTTGATGAAACCGCTATATACTAAACATCCTGTCAACCTCACGTCATCACAAGACGTGTCCAAAAAGCGGTAGACAGCCAAATACCAACTGGTTACGTATCTAGAGAATCTAAATCAATACCGGTAAGAGTGCAATCATACATTTTATAGGCATTCACTTCCGTTCTTGATATAGAGGATGATCTCTCTTCATGATAAACTAATAGGCGCTACAAAAATGTTAAATGTTATTAAGGTAACAATGCTATGTATAATTTATAGAATTAGGCGTTACTTTGCGGAAATCCATAATACAGAAGTAATAATAAAATTATTTTGCTATAATCCGCGATGAAGTAAAATCGAAAATATATATAATGCTAAATGTCGAGGGGACAATTCTTTTTCGTACCTGATACATGCAGGATGTATACGATTAGTATATTACTAAGCTTGTTTGGGTATTGCTTCGCTTTGCGATTCTGTCGTGGAGTCTATCTGCTGATGATGCTTCTGTTGCGGGGCGAAACGATTGTTGAGTTCGTGATAGTGACCGTGTGAAGTGCTTGTGTATTGTGGTGGCGGTGGTGGAGGTTTGTGCATGTGTTTTTACGAATCCTGCATGTATCATGTATGAAAACGGATTCTCACTAAATTTAACATTATATATATTTTCTATTTAACTTCATCGTGGATTATAGCAAAATAATTTTATTATTACTTTTGAATGCTATGTATATTAAAGCCAATGCTATAATCTCTGTACTGTTTGCTAACTTTTTATGTTTCGAATACATAGGTTCCAAAATAATTTTGTGAATCGCAAAAGAATGTTGTTGAGTACCAGAGGACCGTACAAGGCACTGTATAACATGCAATTTTATCGAGGATAACCACTAATTACATGTCGACATAAATCAATGTTGGAAAATAAATTATTTTTGGCAATTACTCTATTGTCACTAATTGTCATAAATGATGCGTTTAAAATATCTTTGTTCTTTTTATTGATTACGTTAACTTTCCTCTAACTTGAAACAGATGATGTTTGGCAAGTATTTGATATCATTTATTTTTTCTTTCACTTTCGCTCCACGTCTTGTAAACCGGAAAGTTAAAGCATCTCAATTTGTTTGCTTTAAAGCTTATAACATATCGTAGTCTATGAATCAAGTTCATGTTATGTTTAGATTTGGATTTATTTTCCTAATAAAAAGTAACATATGTTATGATTGATTCCCACTAAGCAAAAATTATTGCAAATGGAATGTAGAAATTTAATTATCTAATATATAAAATTAGATAAAGAATGGCGAAAAAAAAATTAATTCATTTGTAGGCATACATTACTAAAGCAAATGAATAAATTTTAAATCTAATGCATTTAATTAAAGATGAGTAACTAACACTTTCTATTAGCTATGACATAGAGTTTCGTCGAAAGCAAAATTCGTTTAACACTTTCCTCTGACCTACCTGTCGAGCGTTTAATAATGACTGTGAAGTCAAACTGGTCTTCGTAACAGTACCTCGCGGGGCTTGCGGAGCGGGGATGTGGGTCGGACTTCAGGCTCCACTCGCCTGCGTCGTGCTGCTTTGGACCTGGCGATACTAATTGTTCCAATTTAATTAATGTAATGGACTTGTACATATATCAAAAAGTTCGCAGGTAGACTAGCATAGGTAGACTCTTTTATTTACTACTATCAATATTCTTATAGAATCTTTTTTAAATATTTTATTTATATTTAATTAAGGACCACTAGTAGTTACTACCTTTAAATAATTATCAAACTATAAACATATTAATGTCGTTCGTTAAATGTGCAGCTTATTGAGGCACAACAAGACACAAAGAATCTTGGATAAATGAAGTTTTATTTTTGAGTTAAAAACTGCCTATACCCAAGGACTGCAAAGGACTACCACGCCACACGATCTTGTGGCGCATGGATCGTTCGGCTTGGATTTCGTCATTTTTGAGGTCGCCAGTCTACATAGTGGGTAATCTGCTTACACTGTGTTTTCCGGTACTAAGTCGCCACTCTAGATCTTTAAGACCCTAACGTTTTTCGGATACCGACCAAGTTTTAGATCCATTTCGTCACTGGCTACACACAGAATATCTAGTGTTCATTAAGGCTGCATCTTTCCTTTTAGGCGGGTCTTTCCTTGTTTCCAATGTACATAAATGATTTACCATTGTTCTTGAAAAAGTCTATTAAAATAAAGAATATTGTAATTTCAATTGCCAAGTTCGTTTTCAATAATTTTATTGCAGCCGTTAAAGCTTTACATAACAATGAATCAAATAAATGTCGATCTATTCAGAATGCAAGTAATATTATGACTAGTTTATAAACATTCAATTGTGACGAGATCTTAAGTGATCTCGGATATTTTGCAAGATCTCAACTTTGGTAAATATCCTTAGTTAAGTGATTAAATGTTGATTTCAAATATTCGTTTGTAATAATGTTGGGTAAAGTAAGTGGAACGATAGATATTGATCTTTCGAACAAAATAGTTAATGTCCTACTTTCAAACGTTGAAGTTTACTCAATGAAGTATATGATGATATTTTCGTCCATTTAATATCTGTATTAAAATGAATCGATGAACCAAACTTAGTGTTTAGATTACTTTAGTCTAAAATATAGATCCAAGATAACACAGGATATGTTTTGTTATCTTTAAGAAAGTAACGTTAAGAAACTTCAAACATAATATGAAATATACATAATTAGAACATTATATTCTTTTTATTATATTAAAAAACCTACCAAATACAGGAATGGAACTAATGATTAAAACCAACTCGCATGGTGTTTGCTATATATAATTCTGATATTGCAAATCACTTAATGCACATCCTTCCAGGAAATATTAATAACAAAAATTAAAAAATTAACAGTAATAAATTTAATCATCTTAATTAATAAAATATCATTACAGTTATAATTGTCGTTTTCTGGGTTCGGTTGTATACCATACTGCGAGCAAATAAGTTAAATGATATCAGGGAGACTAACTCTGACTAGCACCATATGGAAATAATTGTCTGTCGTATCCAATGAATAAACCTCTTTTGTAATTTAATATAGTTTTTTTTATATCTAAAGTATTTATATTGTTATTAGAATGTTTGTATACAAAAAGTTGCTTGGAATGGATATGAGCACCAAATAAATTTTAGTAGTACATTGGTCGCCTTGCCATCTAGCCAGGTATGTTGAAACGATGGCCCACCTCTGCTACTAATCGCCACGGCATACCTACATGTTTCGCAACTACCGTACCGACCACTCGCTCAATGCGACATACTTAAATCAACTATAAATCGAATAAATATCGATCTTCCGATAGCAGTGTCATAATAATGTCCTATTTCGATATCTAAATTTACGTTTCAAATTAAAAAAAATTTATAAACAAATCAATGTTTGATAGTAATTTACAAAAACTCGCATTACAATTTATATAGCTACTATTGTATATTAACTTTATAATTTTAGTATGGATTAAGAAATAATTTTGTATTACAACGTGTTGTGAGTAATGCTCAAAATATTTAACAAATAATGAAATAGTTGACTTAGTTTTAGTAAAATTGGTACAATTTTATTTCCGTTTAAAACGATGAGGTTCCTTGAATATGTTGCTTTCACAGTTAGATTTCTAAACTGGTTGTGAGAACGCTGAGAACATAATACATTGAATGAGTATTCTTTACAAGATTTCTTAGTGTTTGGGTGACGATGACGACTAGAAAAGTAGTTAGAGGAGGAGGGCTTATTAAGAGGGGAGTCAAGGCCGTCCGCGTGACATACATTCATCCCACCACATTCACCTTCCGTCCGCCACCTGCCCACCACCACTGTCAAGGCTGTCTTACGAAAGATCACACCGCTATACGCAGTGCACTCGGCATACGCGAGGTCTACTTGTGAAAAACTAATTTCGCAATACACGAATAGTCAGTTTATTAGCATCATTATAATGGTTTTCAAGTTCACTAAGCTATTGTCGAGTCTTAAAAGCACCTTAACATTTTTAGTTCTAAGTTTTTAATATATTAAAGTATGCTTGTTTGACGTCTGTTAAAATTGAAATGATTTCGTTATTGACATATTTAAACTTGCCATTATTATATTTCAATAGTAACAGACATGATTTTCGATTATTAAAGTTATTTCTAACATTTGGTACACTTGTATCAAAGTGTATTAGGTGTAAATGAATTGCAGAGTAGAAACTCAAACGCAGTTTGAATAAAGTTGGCGTGAAATCGTAGAGATTTTTCTGGTAAATTATTCATGTGGCTTGCGATGGGCAGACTTTCGACGCGTTCTTAAGAAAGCCTTTCACTCTTATCGAGTGGCGTCTGTGCACACATGTAATAGTTGATTAACCTATGGCGTAAAGTTTTCAATTTTTAATGTACATACATTTTGTAACTAGTTTTATGTGTTGCTATATATTATTTTTTTACATTAAAAGTTCTGGTAAAAATTTGCTTAAGTAAATATTAAAAATATTAGTACGAAGAAGTATTTATTTCTTTATTCTGAAATACGACCACAGTATACTAAAACATAAATTTCAACTTTCTCTTTTAGATGAGTTTTAAATTCTTAATTGATTTTATAAGTTTGTTACAAACGAGGATATCATTAGATGACATTAATAATAAATAATTATATAAATTAATTCTCTTTGAATTCGGTCCGTGGACGCGACTAATTTAGTATGACAGATAGAGTACTCTACAAGAATTACAATTACGATACTCCTAGTGACACTGATATTACGAAAATGTTTATATTACATCTAAGAATATATAAATAAATTCATTTTTAGAACGTAGTTGAAATCAAAAAGGAATATGTATTAGTGTTTTGAAATTAATTTATTTAGGTGTTGAAAAACAACCGTGTACGTTTAGTTTCCTTTGCTGTTCGTATACTAAAATACATTGCGTGTTATTGTTTTTTATATGTACTACAGTTTTACATATTACATTACACATATACAATTTTACATGTTTAATCGTTGATTTGATTGATATTCATGGGTTTATATGCGTATTATAATAAATGCAGACATTTTAATGCATTGCGTGAATCAATCTTTTTTTTCCGCAATCTTTATGCAAGATATATTTGTTAAGTGATGATAAAAAAGAAAAAATGGATGTTAATCGATATATAAAGCGTTTGACATACGTTTTATTTCATTTTAGCAGTGTAAAATCCAACTTATAACGGATTCCGCAGAAAGTGTGTTAATGCCTGCATGATTTGTGCGCCGAAGCACGAACGACACGCGCCACCACAGATTATTCCCGTCTCCGATCCCGTTGGCTCATCTGTATACGTCTGTAACTTAGTGAAAAGCTTTAACTAGTACTACCATGCTGTGATAGCCCAACGGTGAGACTGTGTGTCTTTTTTGAGGGGTCACTGTTTCAAACCCCGGGCAGCACCTATAAGTTTTTCTGTTAAGACTTATGTGCCTAATTAATAATTACAATTAATCACACGCTTTTCGGTGAAGAAAAACATTGTGAGGGAACCTGCATATCTATGAAGAATTATAGAGATATGTGTAACCTACCAATCCGCATTGGAGCTGTGCGGTAGATCTTAGCTCCAATCCATCTTTCTAAAAACAGCAATAGGATAATGTTGTTGTGATCAATTCTACGACCAAGTTTGTTTCAAGTCTTTAGTTCTTATAGAGACTTCTTATTTCTTATATAATAATTTCATTAGAGATTCACTTTAAAGTCCTTTATTTGTAAATTATCACCATATTTTCAGTCTGAAAAGTTTCAGGTTGTCTATGGTTGCATTGATAACCATACTACCAACGCTGTTCGTTTAGTTGTCTATCCTAAAAGTAAACTTTAAATACTCATTAATTACTTTTCCAAAATTGTATGTTCATCAGTCTTTATCATACCTGTTGCAATTTTTACTTTATTTTGCTAAAACAACAAAAAAAGTTTTTCCGAACCTTGGCAATGTAATAAGAAATCTCAGCTTCAGCAGAGTCGCTCAGCGTGCTATAGAGTCAACTATGCTTGGAGTATATATATGTTATCAAATCAAAAAGAAGAAAGAGGCCCTTATTGATATTAAAAAATTTACATATGACAAGCAGGACAACAACCAAAAATACCACATCAATTAAGCGACGTAAAAAATAATACACCAGCGTAAGACTTACAGCTCCAATAGAATTAAATATGGAAGTTAGATTACTTATGATTCTATTAATAAAAAAATGTCATTAGTAATAATTTTTGGTTCGCATACGAGAATCATAAATTAGAAGTGACGAAGGTCGTTACCACAGTTATATATTTCATAAAATAGCTATATTGTGTTGTAAAATATTCGTAGTAAACTATCAGGTGTAGACTGTTCGCCTATTTCCCAACACTCGATCTCCAAGAGTGCTTTGGTAAATGTTGTAAAGGTTATGAGGTTCAAGGCCATATTGCTTCGTATATTTGACCATTGACGTGATAGGTTAAGTGGGTGCGGTGATAGTGCAGTGGCATACTAAATAAAATGTTTCAAACGTGGAAAAATGTGTAACTAATTTGTAATATTCAGCACAAATTAGTTTTCGCTTTGTTTCCTTCTTATATGTTTTCCATAATGTTCTGCAGATTGAATGATAGATCATACAATTGTCTGATGTTAAATAAAGAAGAATCAGATTATTTTGATTGTTAAAGTTTGTTTGTTTTAAAAGTGATGAGAATAAATATGAGTAAGCTTTTGCAATAGTAATTCAATTAACGCTAACGCTAAGTAAGATAGATAAGCATATGTTTACAGTACGCAATTTGCTTTAAATTGCACAATTTGCTTAAAAAAGTGTATGTACTTATAATGAACTTCATATATTAGTACAATTTAAAATTACTTTTTTATCACAAAAATTTTTTAAATTTTCTTTCAAAATGATAAAAGCCCATTACTCCTATATATAATATTAATACTGAAATATATTTATTATAATACCAAACGAATTTAATTTAGAAAAGTAAACCACGTTCAATTCGGTTCAATGACAACCGCGTAAGGTATACTTTACTACTTAAGGTAAGTTAAATATTTGGTCCTTTATGCGTCTAATGCTAAGTGGGACATCATAGTACCTTGTCAGTGTTGGGTGTGTTTCGTTTCAACGTTGAATAATTGGCGTAATTATACAGTTTTCTTACAATATAATTTAAGATATACAAAAACATGTTTTTATAGAAATAAAATACCAGCATATTTACTTAGAATTTGTAACTTTTTTGTGCTTTATATGCTTAACTAATTTATTTTATTAATTATAGTATTAACGAACGTTAAGCACAAAAAAATTTAATGGGTTCGGTCTCAAGTTAGTGGAAATTTTGTAATCTTTAAAGTTTATTTTGCGTTTAACTAAATCTAACATAACATTTTTACTTAACCAATCGCTGAGACAAATCTCCTATAAATATCCTGTGGATAAACCTGTATTGTTTCGGAATATTTTGCTTCAAAACTGTAAATAGAGTTGTATTTGATTATCAAAATCTAAAATAAGAGTTTTGACTTAAGAAAACAGGTAAAATTCTGAATGTCATCACTCTTCAAAGCAACCCCTTACCTTTATATATATATATATATATATATATATATATATATATATATATATATATATATATATATATTAAATCACGACAAATACCAAATTCAAGGAGAACATTCTTAAATTTTATAGAGCTACATAAGATATTTTTATTGTTATAGATTTACGCCATGATATTGGTAGAGAGAAAAAAAGATAGTAAAAGGGAAAGAGAGAGAGAGAGATGGTTCTAGATGACTAGTCATATTAACAGATTAACAGTCATATTCTAACTGACTGTTTCATGTCGTGCTAAACCAAGACTGTTACTTTGTACCACTTAATTTCACGATGATATTCGAGATTGAAGTTACTGTTATATTAATAAAAATTTTAAATTCTAGACAATGATGTCATTAGACCGTTGTGTACGATGAATAATTGTTATGTAGCGGTGTCGCACATTTCTCCACTACTAGCAGCCATCAAGAATGTGTAGAAAGTTGTGGTGTCTTCGCATACTAATACAGTGCCGGCGTTTCGCCGGACGCTGGCGCACAGGCCGCTCGGTTACTTGCCAGCTAGGGTTGGTAACGAAGTAACTTTAAAATGACCGATATCCTGTAATTATATCGTCCTCGGAATGTCTAATATCGAATGTAATTTTTCATCTTTATTATGTCTTTATTAAAAGATAGCGCAAGTTTTCCGGGAGGTTAAGGTTAATAGCAGGGTTTTATGTAAATTGTGTTAAAGAGATCGCGTGGTTGTAAAAAAAACTCGCTTGCTGGGACCTTTAGTCGCGTGCGCCGAGTTAATCAGCAGAGGTACACTAAAGTAATATACAAAGGAATTTTAGGTCTACAAAATTACTACAAAAAAAGTCCGCGACAGCATGTCTCTATCTCATATGCTTAACTCAAAAAAATACTTTTACCTTTTAACTCAAAAACACAACTAGTGTTATTATAAAAATACTATGTACACACCCTACAGATTGCAATCCTATTAGTGGTGGGGCATTCGAACCTACGTTGCTCATTAATAAAGACTGGTTAGCCTACATACATTGACCAACTTTGGCCATACTTTGGCTTACCTATCTAAAAACTGTGAAAATTCGCCATCAGAAACAGAATACCTATTAAGCGAATCATATACCCAATATTTGTAATAATTTACCCAGCTATTAAATGCTCTGTAACAATTTTTGTTCTTGATAAATTAGATTTTTTGTTATTTTAATAAATTAATATATATCATAAATAATGAGGAAAATTAATAAGTTACAAGTATACATGACCTTGGACTCACAATCCAATTTGATCACATAAACCATCTACAATTTAGCTTAATATTATGAAGAAAAATCGCCAATTTAATTAGGTTAAAAAAAACTACAAGGCCAGAGTGTTACTACCAGTTTATTCAAATATTAATTGTTTTTCAGTATTATTATTTGAATAGGCCAAAACTTAATATCACAACGTCTTTCTTAGCCTACCATAAAATTAGATTGATATTACTTATTTTTCTATAGAAGTTGTCTACAATGCCATCAGTTTGCTTAGTAGGAGCGTAACGCCAATTTGTATGAAGCTGTAACAGCGCCATCTAGTAACCTTTGTTCCAGCGCTATACAAATTGCGTTACGCTAACGCGTTCGAATACGTTAAAAAAAACTCGCACTTAGCACACAGAATTTCTTTTGAGTAATATTATTCATGAATTGAATTAACCGTGTGGTATCCGGCTGAGTAGAATAGTACCAACCTCATTTCTTACCGAGATGTCGTAAAAGGTGACTAAGGTGAGTTGACCCACCGTGTGGTATCCGGTTTAGTAGAATAGACCACCCTCCTTACCGAGGTGTCGTAAAATACGACAAACTTAAGTTGATGTCAGGCAGGCGGCCGGTCGTTCAATCGCATCCAAATCATGTGACAGCATGTTTATAACATGTTGTGCCGACCCCACTTAGAGTGAGATAAGGGCAGGAGGATGATGATGATTATTCATGCGAATAAATTGAAAGTGACCAAATTATTTTATTTTATTTTTGCTTACTATTTAAATACAAAATAATACACTCCCTTGTCATATTTATATCATGTACAAATAAGAATAAATAAGATGCACTAAAATGATCAATCGCCTCATGAATTTATTAATAAAAAAATAAAATATAATCAGAGGTATTAAAAAAAACGTTTTGAACAATATCTTAACAGCTTTAAGGCCTTGACATAATTAGTACAATGGATTATGAAGAATCTCAATTAATGTATGCAAAATTTGATTGCTTCAGGTGGCGATGGCCGGCGACTTCATCCTCGCTGTGGCGTCGATGATGATAGCTCGCTTGCGCAGCGACGAGGTCACACTAGTACTCAGCCAGGTAAAGAAAATAACTTAATAAGATTAATTTATAGAATAGGCGTTACTTTGCGGAGGTCCATAATACAAAAGTAATGAGAATATTATTTTGCTATAATCCGCGATAAAAGAAAATATATGTAATGCTAAATGCAGAGTGTACTATTCGTTCTTATACCTGATACATGCAGAATTTGTAAGAACTCATGCGCTACCCGACTCTGACCGACGCAAAGCTTTGCGATTTTGTCGTGGAGTCTATCTCCTGACGATGCTTCGGTTACGGGGTGAAACAATTGTTGAGATTGTGGTGGTGAATGTGTGCAGTGCTTGTGTATTGTTGTGTCATGGGTGTCGGGTAGTGCATGAGTTCTTACAAATTCTGCGTGTATCAGGTATGAGAACGAATAGTACACTCTACATTTAGCATTACATATATTTTCTTTTATCGTGGATTATAGCAAAATAATATTCTCATTACTTTTGTTTTAATAAGATTAACTATTGACCACCCTCATTTCTTACAGAGGTGTCGTAAAAGGCGACTAAGGTAAGTTGACCCATCGTGTGGTTTCCGGTTGAGTAGAATAGACTACCCTCTTTCTTACCGAGGTGTCGTAAAAGGCGACTATGGTAAGTTGACCCACCCTGTGGTATCAGGCTGAGTATAATTGACCACCCTCATTTCTTACCGAGGTGTCGTAAAAGGCGACTAAGGTAAGTTGACCCACCCTGTGGTATCAGGCTGAGTATAATTGACCACCCTCATTTCTTACCGAGGTGTCGTAAAAGGCGACTAAGGTAAGTCGACCCACCGTGTGGTATCCGGTTGAGTAGAATACACTACCCTTTTTCTTACCGACGTGTTGTAAAATACGACTAATGTAAATTGACGTCAGCCAGGTGGCCGGTCGTAAAATATGAAGCGAAAATTATCTGACAACATGTTTATAAAATGTTACAATCCCACCTAAAGTGGGATAAGGGCAAAAGGATTAATTTGGAATATAGAGTTTAACATTTCGCACGGTTAGTGGTAAAGCGACCGAATTCAAAATTAGGCTTATTTGAGTTAGATACATTTGATCCCTTTATCAATGCCGTTATGACTTCACGCTATGAGTAATTAAAAAAAACTATAGTTTTCCAAGTAATAAGTCTCTTTAACACTTACCAGTTTTGTAGGCACTAACGCTACGCTTTATTCCGATTTGCCACAAAACAACTTTTTGGATTAGGTCACTTTAATATTCATCTAAGACTGTATTATTAAAAATATTTAGTGTTGTTCCATATGATCTTTGAAAATTGGAATCATTTTTTAAGTGGCTGTTCTACGAATTATTATGTAATAAAGATTACGTAGTGACGGGAAATTGCTAATAAAAATGTTTGATTGAAGAAAACGTGCTATTTATAAACCGTGCCATTAAATTACTTTTCTCACTTCTGATTATTGCTAAATAGATTCGAAAATTATACAGACATTTATAAATGTCTGTTTAGCTCTCATATCGATTAAATCGTAAGGTTGTACCAATATCCGATCGTTGAGGCTATTAATAATGTCGGGAAAACAAACGGATTAATATAATAAGTGTAATTAAATTGCAAATTAGTTTAAGATAATCTTTTTAATGATTGATGCATGATTACTTTACAAAAAATAGAACAAAACATTTATTAAAGGATAATGATTACTTCGAAAAATTTAACAGTAGTAACCTCTTACTTTAAAAAAACACTTCCTCTGTACCCATGGTACAGATTTAATAATGAGTAGTAAATGAGTACCAAGCAAAAAATTATAATAATATTATAAATGTATTAGAGGTGTGTTATTGTATTCGCTTCTACAATAAAATTCCGCAATCCATGAAATATGCTAATACGTAAGGCAATTACACAATTGAAGAATATTTTGTTGATAAAAATACTTGGATTTAGAAATCCTTTTAGCTTCATACAAGACTGCGATTTAGTAATGTAAATTGAAACAATTTAAAAAAATGACCGCCGAGTTTCTTGCTGGTCCTTCTCAGTAAGAGTCATTCTGAACCACCGGTAGCTTTAATAATCATATAGATCTTTAACGATCCAAAAAAGGATAAAAATGATTATTTGGATTTGACCATCAGCATACTGGAAAGGTTCATACTGTTTTTCTTTCAAAAATATAAAAATTTAAAGCTACCGCCAATAAAGTCATGCTTAGATTATCATTTTATTTTTTCCAGGTTGTCACAGATTTGGTCCAGGGTGAGTTTATGCAGCTTGGTAGTAAAGAGACTGAGAACGAGCGGTTTGCACACTACCTCACCAAAACTTATAGAAAAACAGCTTCGCTAATTGCAAACTCAGTTAAAGCGGTAACTATTACTTTTCTTTTTGCTTCCCTTTTTTTTCGTTACAAGTATAAAATAATAAAACAATTCATCAGTATTTGACTTTACTTGTTTATGGTCTAACGCTTCCCAGACCAGTAATAAAGTGGATGGTACTCTTTGTTTCGCTTTCCAGTTCCTTACTGATACGGTATTCGAAAATTAAATCCTCGAGGCGCGTGATACATCCGCTTATACAGTAAACTAATTGATTCAGAAAGTTCTATTTCTCGATAGATCCCGAGTCGTTATTATAGGCTTAGGGTTATGAAACAATTTGTAAACAACCGAAAGTTCCAAAGTAATAACGTCAACTTAAACTCTATGTCGTAAGTATAACGTATAATTTTTGCGTCTTCGCGCTTGCTCCCCGGATGGGGGGTAAGCGGGGTACGGGCCTCGAGGAGATCCTCACCACCCGGGCTTGTCCTCGCGGGCACTTACGCCCGGTATGTGTTTCGGCCGTAAGCCGAGGTCACCTAGGTGACCTAAAGGTGTCGGTATTTGGGCCGTAAGCACAGGTCACCTAGGTGACCTAAGGGATGTCTGATTCGGTGGGGAGGTCTGGGAATGGTAACTCCCAGATCTCGAAGTCGTCTTTTTTTTCATGTTCGTAACAATATGTTACAGGTGGCGCTGTTAAGTGGCGCGGATGAGGGTACATGCGAGCTGGCATTCCAATACGGACGCAACCTCGGCTTGTCGTTCCAGTTAGTGGATGATTTGCTGGACTTTGTATCATCCGCGCAGGCAATGGGCAAGCCTACTGCTGCGGACCTTCGACTGGGATTAGCTACCGCACCGGTTCTCTTTGCATGTGAAAAGGTATTCTGTTCTTCGCAGAAATATTGCACCAATATGAACCGTAGTTTTTGTCCAGCACACACACTTTCTATTTAGCGGACACATCCCGTTTTTGGTAATTACTAGTGGATATTAGTTAAATCAATCTATGAGAGAGAGTTAATAAAGTTTTCATACGTTGTACATGCAGTATGCGTAAAATGGATGCACTATAAATCATCCTAAAAACCACCACACAACACTAGCAATGCACACATTAGTTTCGCGCCGTAATCGAAGCATAATCAGGAGATAGACGTCGTGGAATCTATCTACAAAGTTGGATATACATTTTCGTACGTAACTTTTCTCCAATCACGGATTATATTAACGTTATTCATTATTTTTTGAATTATCGAACTTAGAAAAGCACGCCGAATTCTGTAAATGATATCGGTTAGGATTAAGAAATATATATTTATGTAAGACTCATCTGTTGCCTGGTATTAGGCTTTTGATAGGCAAGACGCCTGTAAACTTTGTGTTAATAAAAGCGCTGATTTTAAATCAGTAATACGTATATTTAATATATTTACGTTTTAAGTATATACTTGAGGTAGAATCTATAGGTGAAATTGTCTAAATTTATTTTAAGTGCACTGTCTTTGCTCCTAAAAATAACTGTAATATATATTTCTAAATGCAAATACTTCAATATTTTCAATACGTTTCAGTATCCTGAACTAAATCCAATGATAATGAGGCGATTCCAAGAAGCGGGTGATGTGGAGAAGGCCTTCGAATTAGTACACAAGTCACGTGGTCTCGAACAAACTCGATTCCTGGCACGCAAACACGGCGTCGAGGCGGCGCGGCTCGCTGCAGAGCTTGCAGACTCACCGTACCAGAAGGGGCTGGTGGTGACCACCGACCTCGTGCTCAATAGGATCAAATAGCACCCCACCACGTAAACCCCTCTTAGAGAAATAGTATATTCCCAATGGGTTGGTAAGATTTTTAACATTCAATATGGTATTTGAGTGGATAGATAGATATAATCAAGTGTAAAGCGAAACCATATTTTAAAATCATTGTACCGACTTTAATAAGAAATATAAATAAATATATGGGACACTTACTATTAATATTAATATGTTAAGTGACTATTAATTGTACTAGACTGAATTATTCTTGACTGTATACTGAAGTCCGCTAATTCTATTTGTTCGTAACATTCTGTTGATACTTGACAAAATGATACTGACAATAAATTTTGCTAAACGTATTATGTACTACATTTTAATCCGTATACTAGTTATTCGTTTCTTTTGAGGTTGTCTATTAATTTTGCATTAAAAAATACGTGAATTTTGATTATAAAGGTCACTTGAAAGGGTTAGTTTTAGCCTTCCAATCTTTCAAGCAATCATTTTGAAATTTGCATGTAAATGTTTATGATAACCTTTTTTTTCAGTCCAAGTAAATCAATTATTGAGAAGTTTATATAACTATTTGCTATCGACGAAAACACTAAATCTATTTATCCATTAGAATACTCGTATATTCGTATCTTACTCCCAAAAAACAGGTTATTAATCCACTGTAGAAAGGCATCCACAGTTCTAAAAGACAATCTCTTGTTGTTAATATGGTATTGTCTTGGATGGCCGTTTTTAACGAACTTTACTGTACTTTTTAGCTCATACACGTGAAGTTATTATATGAACTTCTAAGTACTTTAAAATGTATAATTCTACATCAAGGTTCGAACGAAAAAAAGAATTTTGGATACCTTTTTGAAGGTAAAGTGAAGATAAATGTAATAAGTTTGGAGTAATTAGAGATTATTCTGTGAACTTTAATAGAATATTGTGTAATTGTGCGAGATGATATACGAGTGTAAGAATGTAAAAAATGTTAAGTGCGAAAGACGAAGTGAGTTTCGTTATAATGCATAAGAAAACTTGACACTTAACCCATCACATGACCTTAATGTGTTTTTATTTATTGTATAATTCATTTGTTATTTTGTAATGATTTTATTTCTTCCTTCTTTTTATGTGACCTGATTTATTTTTAAGTTTCCTATGAATTTAATGTTCATCGTAAACTATATATTCGTATATATACATAACAGTATGAGAAAGCCACTGTCGTAGATTAAGCGTGTATGCAAGCGACACCTCGTTACCAAATACCGCTGTACATAATTGTACAATAATATGCTCAACTGTCATATAAAATGGAGTTCTACTTGTGTATAGTAGACAAAATTTGTATATAGAATTATGTTAGTTGTATACCTTCGTACTATATTTATTGTGCAATTATTCATAATAGGTATGGAATTAGTGCCTACGTAATAGCACAATGATTTTCATTAACCACAGAGAACATTTAATATTAATATTTTCACAGATCACGCCTCGGGTCTACATTTAGTTTATGCAATTCTAGATGTTCTGGCATATTAAAGTTGCTATGATCCAATAACATCTTGACAAAATTTTGTTTGATTTGTTGACCTGTGAAAATAATATAAAACAGATTGATCAGATTTTGTTTAAATATTTGGCCATTTGTAACGTTTACTTTGTAAATACTCCGAGTCATTGGATAAGTTACCCATTTTTAAATCTTTCAAAACCAATTACCTCAATTTCTTTAGTATACACACGCGTTTTAAGGATGTATGGTTTTATGTAGTATTAAATTGTTAGTTCGTTACGAACGTGCACAATATTATTTAGGCGAAATTGATAAATAAAGCCTTAAAAGTGGATATGAAATTAAAACAGTTATATACTTATTAATTGTAAATAATACAATGATATTATATGTTAGTTACGAAAAGAATCAAGGTATAAAGACAATTTTATTTATCTTCTAGTGCTAGTTGAGGTATTTATACTGGCATATGACTTTCATTATCTGATATAGCTGCAGGAGTTTTATGAGTTCGAAGGCGGAATATTATTTTAGCTTCATATAGGCTAGTCATAAAACAAGTCTTTGAACCAACATCGTAAAGCAATTAGTGACGATAAATGTATAGTCTGCCGGTATTTATAAATCCTTGTGGGTCGACACAATTACTAAAAACTGTGTATTTGTAGAGTTTTCGAGAGAAACCTAAGATGTGTTATATTTGTTGATAATCGTTATTCGTAAGGCGATATTTCTATGTGTTTTAGTTATTGTGTCGGCGAGCCTTTGAGGCTCTACAGATGTATATGTAAATTATACGTTTAAAGGGAGTCAATGATTTTTATTTACATAAAATATGTAATATGTAGTCATATTCATAGATTTTATTGTTTGTAAATATTATTTTATTATTTTGTAAAATGATAAATCACGAATATTATTAATATTAGTTACAAAAATATTGTTTTATTTTTAATAATCATCTATTATACATTTTCTTCATTCATGCAAAATTTGCATGAATAAAGAATAGATTTCAATTTAAACATATGGTAACTACCCGGTCACGCGTTGCTGCTGCGCGTGTCATTTTATCATTCCATCCTCTAATATTTTGTCACGCGTTTATTTTCAATTCTAAAATATTCATTTAAATTATACAATGTAAAAGATAATAATATTGAGCATGAAATGCTCAAAATGCAATTAACGTATTGAAGTAAATAAATTGATATCGTATCCGTCAAATACCACAATGTACGTTACCGTTTAGCACGTCGTCCTCATCCCAGCAACCTGACCTATTTTTAGTCCTAGAAAAATTTATTATCTCCATTATACAAACGCAAATTAATTAAGGGGCGTTTTTGATGAAATGTCTCTGGCGGCTTCACTTAACTTCCAGCAATCCACAAATATCGTCATCTTTCAATAAATTTACACAAAACCTTAAAAAAATTATACACTACAACCTTCGTTTGGAATCAGAAAAATGCTTGATAATCCTTAATAATTTTAAGTTTATCCTGAACAGACAGGTACAATCGCAAGAGACTTTTATAATATGTAAGAATTAGACAATCCATAAGTTATCTCAAAGCTGGTTTTGATAATTGATGTAACAATATAATCTTCGTATTAATAAGCCGGCGGATGTATGGGACCACGAAAATGGGCTTTAAATCCATTTAAACTTATTATGCTGCTTTAACCAAGATGTTCCGTCATGGGGTCTATCTTTAAATTTAGTTGGAGACTTCATTCGGGTTTTGGAACAGGGTCATCGTTCCAATACTATTGGCTTGTTTCCCGGCCATTACTAGACCAAGTTTGCAAATTATTGAGCTACCACGTTGACTCCCATTTTTTAACAGATTTCACCTATTTCCAATTCGATAACATTGATTGAAAAGGTCAAATCTTAAAGATTTTATTTGTCTGCTTGTAAATTCTTTCTTGGATATAACTTTAACCAATATGAAATCGCTGAAAAGATCTTATCGTATCGTATCGCCTTTTAAGCCGAAGCAAGCATTTCTATTAATCCGGCCGGTCATATATATCAGTCTCCGATAACCTTGTATCATTATGTATTAAAGGCTTTAGTTATATGAACTCTAAAAACTAATGAAAATATTCTTTTCCTTGGATTATAGCTAAATAATATTTTCCCTCCGCAAAGTAACGCCTAATTCTATAAATTATATGAACTCTATTTATACATGTTACATTTTTGTCAACACAAAAACAAATAGCAAGCAACTATTATCGATCCGAACATTCGTTAATTTAAAGTAAGCAATCACGTTTATTACGTATAAAAAGTAAGTTGATACGCTCTACTGCAATTTGCCGGTACTGTATGTATATATCATATTATACTAATACAATACGATGTGGCGTGTTTGCGGATATCGATCGCCCCGCGCCCGGCACCGCCAAGGACCATTCGAATACCTGAAAAATGACATGGAAAATTCAGACACGGTTTCAAATACGAAAGTATTCATTACAAAATTTATAGAGTCGGTAAGTTTAGCATTATTTCTATACATCAAGGTTTAGTTTAGCTGTCAGCAACACCTGATATTGGACTTAGTTGTTTGTACCTATCTTGTGAACCAATGCCGTGAGGTCTCTGGCTGAGTAGAGAAGATCACCCTCTTTATTACCGAGGTGTCGTAAAATTCGACTAAGGTAAGTCGACCCGCCGTGTAGTATCGAATTCATTTGAATTCTTGAATTCTTTGTATTCATTCATTTGATTCTATTTTATTATAATTAGTAAACTAGCAATACATGACTTTACATCAAACTCAGAAACAATTACTAGAGATTTGAACATTTGAGCTGTCTCTTTAGACTGCTGATTAGGCAGTAATTGCCTGTACTTATCTTTCAATAAGCGTCGTGTCTTTTATCCATTATTGAACAAACTCACCGACATATATAAGTCATCGGCAAAAAATTACCTATTTATAGCAATATTTTACCGAGACATAAAGCGACATCGCCGTATGATAATATAAGTACCTATTGAATATGAAATCCTATATCCTTATTTCATTATCGATATGAATTGTTAATTTCTATTGATTACATCGAGATATTGCAATATAAAAAGTATAAGTAAGTAAATATTTAGTTTATGAACAGCTTGAAACTAGGTTTGAACTATTAAGTAATTGTTCTCTGTGATATCATGAACATTTTGTGCATAATCCGAATTCTACGTATAAGACTAAAAATTTATTTATTAAAAAAAATGTACATATCTATCCTAAAACCAATCCTGAAATGGCTGGAAATAAATCTTAACTTAGTGAACTATATTTATTTCACATCTAGACCGCACCTTCCTATTAAAAGTTGACAAATGATAATGGACAATAAATCGATATTCATGCTCGCTAATACATGAATGAATGAATCGGTAAGAGATCTTAGAGCTTAAGGGTTTCTGAAAAAACTCGTGTCGTCGGATACCTGGGACAAACCACAAAATTTTTAATGCAAACAGTAAACAGGAGTACTCATCTTCAGTTTTTTGTGAATAAAGCTTCTTTTGGCAAATAATATAGCACACTTGAATACGATGCTTGATTGCCACTGGTTCTGAACATGTAAATTTGACCTTAAGCATAAAGAAGACAATCGTCTATCCTGATTAGTATATAAATTGATGAACTTTTGAGTTGCATGATGAACAATGTCTCTTGTTATGGTAGATACAATGTTGAAAGAATCCTATACTAATCTAGGTAAATGATTGATTAGCAGGTTAAAGAAGCTGGTCCTTACCAATTTCAAAGTAACGCTTTTAGTAAAGATTTTCTACATTGGTACACAATAAGTCTTTGCACATTGCTAGTCACGTTGTTGGCGAAATCAAACGTGTTAAAGAAAATTATGGTAACTTATATATGGCATACAGATTATTAGACTATAAGACTATTACATATTATAAGACTATTTTAAATTGAAAAAGGTGATTTACGTAATTTAAGTTAATTTAAGTACCTATACGTACGTTTAAATATTAAGTGAGTGAGCTCGTATGTTATAAACTTAGGTATTCTTGTACACAATAAGTTTTAATGAGTACATCTATTTTTTTTTTAAATATACAACAACACATCACGTTTTAAATATATTTTGAAGTATCTACCATTTATACTATATAATATGATCATCTAACTATATTCTATGTAACTCCGAAGATTGACCCCAGCTAAAAATTATATTCGTAAATATCAAAGATTATACCCGTATCGTACGTGAGCATGTTAATAAGTCGACTAACGTTATATGTTTAATCGTAATAGGCATAAGGATTGCCTAATGTATATGCTGAATATTTCAGTGTAATCCATGTCTTTTTTTATCGCACATACAAACTTGTGAATATTTAAATAACTCTCTTAAACGTATACTAAACATAAAGCTGTGATGGCCTAGCGGTGCGACCGTGTGAATCTCTAGAGACGATCATGGGTTCAAACCCGGGCAGACACCAATGAGTTTTTCTATTAAAAACTTATGTGTCTTATTGATAATTGCAATTTATCACACGCTTTTCGGTGAAGGAAAACATCGTGAGGAAACCTGCATATCTCTAGAGAATTCTGGAGATATGTGTAACCTACCAATCCGCATTGGAGCAGCGTGGTAGGTCTTAGCTCCAATCCTTCTCTCCAATAACGGAGAGAAGAGGCCTATGCCCAGCAGTGGGATAGTAACAGGCCGCTACTTACTTACTTACTATGTTATTCACGCCTAGTACGCATATCATGTTATAGTTGTAGGTAGAGATAATTGTACAGAAGTAAATATCATACATTTGGTTTCTTAAGCTTTTCGAAATTACAGGTAGTTAAAATAGTTTACAAAAGCTTTATTCCAAAACTGAAACTGGTTACATTAGGAATATGATCTTTCTTGCAAATCATAGTGCCACGAAAAAAATCATGAAAAGCGAGTTCTCGTTCCAACTATTATTCTTTGGCCTGTAATATTTCGATCAAAAATTGACAATGGAAACGTTTCATGACTCGTGCAGCTTTCGCATTTATCGTTCTTATTTCTGAATCACAAGTTCGCAGTAGTGTGTGCTGAGTCGTACAGTTACAGTCAGTGGATAGGTCCAAGCAAAACCTTTTTTTCCAGTCTACTATTTCCAATTACAGTAACTTTTTATGACGTAATTTAAAGCCTTTAAATATATATGATTAATTCAGGCATTACTTAAATGTTTGCATTACATTCACGACGACTTCGAAGGTAAGTCTTTAGTTGGTAGTTGGCAAAAGTTAATTTTTTTAATAGCAAGGCAAGACAGAGTATACCCTAATGACTAATGTAAGGATCGTTAATTAAAAATTGTATATAGTAAAATCGATATAGAATTTGGAACTACGGTCTAACATAACGAACTTTGATAGTTTATAAGCGGAATTGCACTAAAACATATATTAAATTTACAATGGAGCAATAAAAATAGCACCTTCAGAAAATATTTGATCTCCATGCAAAATGGTCGGACTTAAGTTAATAAGTAAAGGATTTTTAATCTTAAACCTTCGATGAGTGAGAATATTCCTTGATTTATAAATAAATAATGATAAATATTATTAGCAAATAATGTATTAATTATATGTAAAGAAGATTGAGTGCTCCCACTTCTCGCGTCGAGGGGGAACGACTTGCTTTGGAGCGCCAGAAAATACGAAAAACGGGAACATTTGAACAACAAAAGCAGGTAGTAACATAAATAAAATATCTCATAGTGCATGTATCTCGATGTAGAAAATAATGTTTCTTAAATCATTACATACATTACATATTACAAAAGTAATGGTAGAATTGTTCTGTTATAAGCAAACGCAGATTATATAGCAGTACCTGGGCGACCGAGCCTTGCTCGGTAATTTTTTTTTAAATCATTTTTTTTTTTATCCTATAGCGTTAAAATAATAGTTATAATAATATAATAGTTAGACCAACCTCATTTCTTACCGAGGTGTCGTAAAAGGCGACTAAGGTAAGTTGACCCACCGTGCAATATCCGGTTTAGTAGAATAGACCACCCTGTTTCTTAGCGAGGTGTTGTAAAATACGACTGAGATAAGTTGACGTCAGGCAGGCGGCTGGTCGTCAAAACGCAGCCAAATCATGTGACAGCATGTTTATAACATGTTGTGCCGACCCCACTTAGAATGGGATAAGGGCAGGAAGATGATGATATTTTTTTTTATCTCAGATCGATCCTAGTATTTTAAATTAGAGACCGCCCGTTATCCAATTGAGCTATCATGATTTTTTAATTGGTAGCATAATTACCTTAAACACTTTTGCTTTCTCATAAAATATTGACAGTTTCTTTCAGTGCTTGAAAACAGGGACAAAACAACATTTTTTTTAATAAAACCTAGGTAGATAAATTTTTCCCCTCAAAACCTACATGCTGAATTTCATAAAAATTTTGGGAGTCGTTTCCAAAATGCAGAAAAATGTATAGATTGACTGATTTACTTAAATATTAAAGATATTCACTATTTTACGTTTCTTTTCTTCCTACTTCTACAAATTTCACCTTTCTGCGATTAGTAGTTATTTGGATTCAAAGCGGATGTTGTAAATCTATGAATATTAAAATCTATTATATCGCTTAATAGGTATATGTATAGCTATCGCTTGAGCGTTATCAACATGAATATTACCTACTAGTCCTGCGAAACAATGTACAACTATTAGATTAGTTCCTGTTGGTGAATAATATTTGCATATTGCAATTGCATTCATTTTATTTACGTGGATTTGAAATGTCGAGGAAAATATGATAATAGTGAAATGTGCCTAATTACAATAAACTTTCTAAAATGTGCCTGATTACAATAAAGAGAAATAAAGAGAAGGGAAATGAGACTGTATCTATTTGCATCTCTTTTTCATCTGTGATTTGACAAAGATAAGTATACGATTTTCATCTTCCCTCTGTCACTTTCACAGGCCTGTCTATGACTCTCCTACTATTTTTAATAGGTATTTAAATAAGTTAATCTTGTACATATATATTTTCCGAATCTCGGAACCGGCTCCAACGATTTTCATGAAATTCAGCATGTAGCGGGTTTTAGGGAGAAAAATTCCATCTAGCTAGGTTTCATTTAGAAAATGGCATTTTTTCGGCCACTGAAAATATGCTAAAATTTAAGTTGAATATAAAAGACAATTTTTACCGTCAAATTTAAAGTCATGATAGCTCATTTGGGGAACGGGTGGTCTAGAAAGGTGAAAATACCTAGGATCGAGCCCCGCCGTACCAAACATTTTTTTTATTTTCTTTTTTTTTCAATTGTTTAATTTTTTATATCTTTAAAAAAAATACTGAGTTTGGGCTACTGGGAACTTATAACATACAGGTACTAATAACTCTATGATTATTGTCGATAAAATATAATAACAATAGTTTCACCTTAAAATGATAATAAATTTATAAAAATCTGGCAAATACGTAGCAGTATTTTAAGTACCTAGAACAAGCACTTTTCTTGATAACTATGAAATGAATTTGTTTGGCGTGTTCAGTTCGAAGAATATATTGTTTAGATAAACAATATAAATATTTAGTTGACTATTCAAGATCCGAAGAGAACTGGCGTCGTATGAACCATGGGGTCGCGCCGGGGGCGGAGCGCCCAATATTCATGGCGTGCGCTTCTGTAACCTGCGCACGGTCGGCATTTATCCCGAAGACGAACTTAAGGTAGTACTATTTTTAAACAAATATAAATCGATTGAACTCAAAAAGTAGGCAATTTTGTGCTGTCCTTTTTTGTATCTTACAATAATATTAATATTTTCCGTTCATTATTTTTATTCTACCCATATTAAAAATATATTTTTCACTTTTCAGTGCGATTAAGTGCTAAAATCATTTAATATTCAATCATGTTTTTTTTTCAAGTTATTGGATGTGGCGCGGTTTTCATCAATATAATATAAATATTTTTATTAATTAGGCAAATTTATAAAATTATTATATTGTCTCTGGATAAGTGTACGAAGTTTAATTTAATTCTTTGAGCTCAAATTGAATTTAAACTGTATTCAAAGGACTCTAATATATACAAACAAACATACATAGAGGTGAAACTAATATAAGGCGTAACAATGCATGGTTACCAATACATAAATTATTATTATCCAACGATAGCATGATCGTACCAATACGTTATATGAAAATATCATCGCCGTCATCAGAGCTTTAAGCAACTTAATAATAGTGATAAAGTAAAAACACGCAATAAATCTATATAAGGCAAGGGTCACGTATTTCGGCGTAGTGCGTGAATGACATAACGAGGATAACTCAGAAGTGTGCTAATGACCCAGTCCTGACTTTTTGACGTGTGGAAATGTACTTTTATATGTTATTGCTGATCAAACTTTTTCTGAAGGCTTATAATTTATTTGTTTGTATTTATTATCGGTTTTAAATACAAATGAGGTTGTGGTAGTGAGTGTGTGTAGTGTTAGTGTTGGCGGCGTTTTTGTGATACGTGTGGTGACTTGTCCTGCCAGGTTGTAGTGTTGAGTGTGTGTGGAGTGTTGGTGTTGTTTTGTGATACATGTGGTGACTTGCATGTATGGTGTATGTGATTTTTGCCTGCTTCATACAGTTGCATTACATACATATATTCTTTTAAGAAACGCGGATTACAGCAAAATAAGTTTATTGTAACTTCTGTACTATGCAATTCCGCTTAGTAACGCCTGCTTCTATAAAAATGCCTAATTAAATATGTACATGTAATTTTAATATATTGAACCTTAGAATTTAGCAGTAAGAAAAAGAAAATAATTGAGATGAATATAGACTATACTATTTCTTATCAAATTACTTCAAACATCCAGCCTTTTAAAAAAAAAACTTTTTTTATTAAGTTTTGACGGACTCGCAAAGTATTCTCATTAACATTCCGAAAAACCACATATACGAGTATGTATAAGAACAGATAAATTAGGTAAGCTCATTTGTGATCCAAGAGATCACGCATGTACTTATTACTTAGCCAGTTTGCTATCGGCATTCATGGCCTTCGATAGCAATTGTATCTAGCGAGCGATGAAGCAAATTATACTTGCTATATCTACCATTTAAATAAGGAATAAGGAGATCTGTAGAAAAACCAAAATTATCGATATAGCTCAGCGTATCGCGAAGCTGATTTGACAATGGACGGGGCACGTAGTACATAGAACTAACTGATGAGTGTTGGGGTTCTAAAGTGCTGGAATGGCGATCGTGCATCGGAAATCGCGACGTTGGACCAGACCCCTTACGAGGTTGACTGGCGACCTCCAAAAGATCGTGAATAGCCGGTGGATCCAAGAGGCATTAGATCGTGTAAAAGCTTCGTGTGAGAACCCTTACAGTCCTATGTCCAGCAGTGTACGACTATCGATTGAAGAAGAAGAAGATTCATAACTTTAAGACACCTATTAATACGACTACCACACTACCTACCATCGAAATTCAATTACATTGTAAATTAGTCAAAAAGATTACGTTTTCAATGTCAGTTGTAAAAGATGTTGAAATTTTGTTGTCAAAACTGCAGGGTGTATCGGCCCACAAACCTGACTGGCGATGGTCCTCATTACGACAACGTCGGCGGACACCGTTGCGACTGCGTGAAGACCCGCAGTTGTGCTACGCAGAACTGTTGCGGCAGACTGTAGACAACGATATCCGATATAAGCAGACTCCACATCAGCAACAAGCTTACAAGAAAATATTAGGTTACCCCTTTAATGACAGTTCAAGATAGAATCTTTCCCTCAAAAAAAAAACCCACCGAAATTACTACCCAATTATAACCAAATATCTTTCTTAACTCTTCTAAGTTTTATAAAGTAAATATCCAATTTTTGTATTAAATACAGGATACAAAGTGTGTGCAAATTCTTGTGAAAACGTATTGGTAACCACTTAAGACAAGGATGAAATTCGGAAATTGATTTATACTTGCGTAAACTTAATATGAACTAATGATGAAGATATTCTTGTCTCTCATATTTTATTCAGCCAAGTTTATTTAGTTTGGTTCTAGACTTTTAGGTAGCTTATGTTAACCTAGACCAAGATAAGGAAAAGAGTTTGTGCAAATATAATTTTAGTTTGAATATAAAGAAAGTAATGGAATCGGTGCAATAAATTTATCGCTGCAAACCTTTTTTCTTAGTTCCCTCAACTGATTTTGTGTCATAATTTTTATTCATAAATTTATTCCAGACGATATGGTGAATAAGCGAAAAAAGGCATTAGATGACGAAGTAAAACGCAACTTAGAATATGAGCGGAAAATGGTAAAATATCAATGATAATATAATTTTAAGACAACTAAAGTTAAAAAAGCCATAGACCGTAAAGGTCTACTTTCTGTTTTAGAGAACTCAAATCAAATTAAATCAACTACTACTAAATTTACCGCACGGGAGAAACATATTTAAAAAATTACATCTTTTCTTATGATACGATTGTAAAACGTGTATGATTTTAGAGTATCAGCTAAAGCGCTTATGTTTTATAGAAAACTTCAGATGCGGGCTAGAGTTTAATCCACGACATCTTAGTCAGGTGCATGAGCTGAAACTGTTAAGCTATCACGGCTCTGCAAAAATAATATATTAATGTAATTATCAAAATTTCAGCAAACTATGGATGGTCCATGGGGCAAACCAGGACCCGGCGGTACTATTTGGAGGCATCCTCGAAATATTGGATTAAATTTCTCAAAATCTATGGTACGAAATTATTAAAAATAATAATAATAATAATAAATCTTTATTGACTCCAAAAAATGTAACATTCCAACTATACAACTTAAATCGAACTTACAACAAAACTAAAATTACTTGAGCACTAGCGTCTAAACTAGGCGGAGCCTGTATCTTAGACACTAGTCTCTTCCAATAACACTAACTTAATTAGCTCGAAAAATTTATAAAAGTGGGTACTTTCCAATAACATTTACAGTTACGGTCATACTGAGTAATATATACCCACCTCCACGTTATAAAAAAGGTTACACCACTATATTGTGAACTTAAAATATTAAAAGAATTTTTATTTATTATATGTATATATGCAGTGATTTTATATTTTTATTTTATTATATATTATTAATTTATGCAGAATCTTTTTAATTTAATGTATTGAATAGATTTTCTATATTCTCATAGTTTTGAGTTTTTAACCAGTTAATTAATATTTTCTTACATTGATGATGGTTTAACGTATACAAATTTAGTAACTTATTTAATTTTTTATAGAGCATGGGACCTAAATAACATTGAAATTTTTTTACAAAGTATGATTTACATCGAATCATCGGACAGACTATATCTTTACGGCGAGTGCTCATTATGTCAGGATTATAAACTAATTTTTGATGTTGCGACATTATTGTTTCTTTTACAAATAATTGCCTTACTGTCAAAACATCACAATTAGAGTAAAGATCAGCAGTTGGGTATCTAAATGACTTAAATGTCATTACCTTTAGTAACGCACGCTGTGCTCTTTCTAACTTAATAAGATGTGTTTTACGTGCACCTCCCCATGACGTAATACAATATGTTAAAATGGGTTGTGCTAGTGCAAGATAAACTGTTTTTAAAAGATTTATATCAGCAACATGTCGTAGTTTCTTAAATATATATATAAGTATCCGCATTCTTCCTGCAAGTTGATTAATGTATGGAGTCCAAGATAATCTTTCGTCAAGCAAAACACCAAGATATTTTATATCTTTAGCACGATCGATGTAATTGCAGTGACACTGCTTAGATATACTTCCACATATATGTATCTGAATTTTAAAGACGTCCTCAGTGGGAAGCGTCCGTTGTATATTAGTAAAAAGGACATATTTTGTTTTGCTAACATTAAGTGTAAGCATATTTTGGCTTAACCAATTGGTAACAACTTGAAGGCCCAACTCTGCGTATACTTTAACATCATCCCATGTTTTCCCGTAGAATACGAGTGCTGTGTCATCAGCATATGTGAACAGCTTACAGTTTTGTATTTGTAGTCTACATAAACTGTCAATGTATATTAGAAAAAGCGTAGGTCCTAATACACTACCTTGCGGGACACCGTGAGTAATTACCGCATCCTTACTAATATGGCCCTGTATTGCTACTCTTTGAGTTCTATCTTTTAAGTAGTCTTTAAATAATTCATAAGCTATACCTCTGACACCGATTTCATCCATTTTATTTAGTAAAACAGGAATAGAGACAGTGTCAAATGCCTTGGCAAGATCTAGAAAAACGCCCATACATTTATACTTATCATTAATGTTTTTTGCAACAAAGTCAGTCAAGTCAGCCACTGCATGTGAAGTTGATCTGCCAGCTCTAAATCCATATTGGTTAGGTGATAATATATTTCTTTTTTCTAAGTAATTTAATAATCTTGCATTTAGAACTTTTTCCATTATTTTAGATAGGGCTGGTAAAACTGAGATTGGGCGATAATTAGAGACACAGTCTTTGTTTCCCGTTTTGTAAATGGGATGGATAATAGAAGTTTTGTATACTCGAGGGAAAATTCCGGTGTCAATACATAGATTAATAATATGGGTAATAGATGGAACAATAATGTCGCACACTATTTTTAATAACTTTGTCGAAATGCCATCAAAACCTGCAGCACTATCAGTTTTTAACTTCATTAAAATAGATTTAATCTCTTGTTCCGATGTCCCTAGCATAACCATAGAATTTAATTGAGAAATTTTTGGCTCACATTTGTAAATCATACTGTTTCTTGAGATTTGTTTGGCAGATAATTCATTAGCAATATTAACAAAATAGTTATTAACCTTTTCAACAGCTATTTCGCTAGTCGGTTCAATTTTTAAAAGATCAGATGATGTAGTAATTTGCTTATTTCTATTAATAATTTTATCAATGACTTTCCATTTCATTTTAGAATTTTTGTCACATTTTTGCAGCTCATTCTTTTCAAAATTCCGCTTTAGTCTTTTAAGCAAATTATTACAGAAATTCTTGTATCTTTTATAAGTTATACTTAAAGTTAAGTTTTCCGGCTGTCTCTTACATTTTAGGTGCATTTGGTCACGGTTCCTAATACAACGTACCAGACCAGGTGTTATCCATGGTTTTAAGCAACGCATTCTTCTAGGTGATCGTGATTTTAAAGAATTATTAGCGATCGCAGTTTGCAAAATAGTAACCAATTGTTCCGCACTCCTGTTTGGGTCACTTGAATGATTAATATCATCATAATTTAGCGATTGCAATTCAGTAGCTACTACGTCGTAATTAATTTTATGAGTAATTTTGCTAGACAAATTATTAACTATTTTACTTTTTAAATTTATTGAGGTTAGTACAGGTAAATGATCTGTTAAAGGGGCCTCTAAAACAATCGTTACAGCTGAATGGTTTGATTTTATCATTACATGATCGATACAATTTTTAGCTCGAGTAGGGTACAGATGGCCAGGTTGTAGACCATGAAAAGCTAAAAGATTTAAATATTCCACAGAATTAGCATCAATAGTGTCAACTTTGATATCAATATTTAAATCACCCATTATTATTATATTTTTATGATTCTTGTAAGTGTTTAGTAATTCATCCAATGATACTAGGAAATCATCAATTTTTTTGTGAGATGGAGATCTATAAATACCTATAACCACGGTGTCAAATTTAATTTCAATAACTAGGCAGGTAGCATCACGTAACAATATTTCTTCTACAGAGCAATTTATCCCTTGTTTTATGTATGCTACAATTCCATCATTTTGGTTATAATTATTTTTAGTATAATATGTATTATAATTTAATATATATGGGAAATTAAAAGTTTTAGAATTCCAAGTTTCCGTTAGAATATATATTTCACATTGAATATTTAACCTCGATAAAAGAACTTCAAATTCTGAAAAATTTTTGGAAATACTTCTTATATTTTGCGTTAAAATAGTTACACTACTTTTATGCAACTCTTTTGATTGTAATACAGACACACCTGATTCCGGTTTGCACTGAAACGATGACATTGCACCTATTTTATCTATATGGTCAAATAAACTAATATCTTCATGAAAATTGAATTTTATAACGATACATTCGTGACACTAGCGCAAGAGAAAACTGTCTATAAATAGTTACAAAAAATGTATTCTTGTTATTTTGCTCTATTTTTACATAGTTAAAAAATATAAAAAATTGTATATATTTCTGCATTCTATTGACAAACCACCAAAAATCAACATACACTTTTTAAGGTAAGTATAATTATCAACATATAAAAATAAATAACTAAAAATAAAGAAAAAGAAAAAAGGCGAGACACTTACTAAAAATAGTCACATTTTGTTTTTAAGAGAACTTAATTGAGATTCATCCTTGATTTCAATATGCGGTGACCCAAGAGTTTTCCGGAGATAGATCTTCCCGTTACTAGTCCAGCAAAATTTGAAATCTTCAGTCTTTGCGAAATCTCTTGCGTCAAAGAATAGTTTACGGGTTTTATTAGTTAATGCTTCAGATAAATATATGGGAGTTGGTTCACCTTCTAACCCTATAACATTAGAATTTAGGCGTTTGTGAGGATGCTCCTTATTGTAATGCTTAGCAGCTTCAATTATGTCTTTTTTCAATAGAACTGTAGTCAGTTCTGCAACAATTGTGCTCTTACCAGATTTCCCATTTAACCGATATACATCTCGAATGCTATTTTCTTGAATGTTTACATTAAAGGCTTTACATGTATTTTTGATAATCCCACATAATTGACTTTTAGTCTCTGATTGCTTTGATGTGGGTACGTTCCTCATTTCTATAGTAGCCAATTTTGAGTTTCTCTGCATGTCTTCTATTTTGTCTTCCAGTAAAGTTATTTGAGAAAGATAATGTTTGCGTTCTGTTTGAAAGCTGTCCACCTTTTGTTTCATGGCTTCATATTGCACGTTGAGGAATTCTAACGATTTTTCTATCTCTTCATTCGAGTGTTGGATTTGTAGGTTTTGTTGTTTTATTTCTGCAATTTCAGTAACTAGCTTGTTTAACAATGAATTTTGGGTGCTTTTCCATTCCTCGAGCATTATTCGTATTTCGTCTTTAAACGAAATCAGTTGCTCGTCACTTGATTCACGTTGCCTTTTACTTCTTTGAGATACAAACCGAGGTGTCAGCGGGTTTGGAGGGATATTCGATACATCTGAATCTGATAAAGTAGACTGCAGCCCTTGTCCTGGTGGAGTTCTCACAGGTTTTGGCATAATTCCCACAGGAGAGTCCTAAGTTTATGTGGTTACACTTTCTATGACTAATGCAATTGATAAACGCTCTTTGTTCTTATGGGCGCCTGGTACTTTATAATTCAGTTTAAGTAAAAAATATATTGAAAATTATTTATTTAGTAATTAAATTGAAATTTAAACACACACGTCCAGTTGATATCGTGGTCCGGGGGGAAGAGGAGGAAAATATATTAATATTTTAATTCCTGTCTAAGATTTGCAATGACTTTTTATTTAATTTTTATTCAGGGTTGGACAGACAATGACATTTTTAATAAAATAAAAGGGGAACACAAACTTTGTAAAAGATCGTCACTTGCTTTACCCATAGTAAAGACAACGGACGCTGATAACAAACAAGATATAAGCAATAAAGAAAATACTAAATCAAATATTGATAAATTACCTGACATTGAAAAACAGCCAAATAGCGCAGAAAGAAAAAAGAAGAGCAATATCAGTAAAGAATTAAAGCAGACCAAGAATGGTAAAACCAAACGTAATCCAAAGAAGAACGCATTTGTAAAGAGATTATCGAATGGAGAAATAATGAAACGGACGTTTTTTGATGAGGAAAAGGATAATGGTGACAGTATTGGTGAGAAGAAACTGACTCCAGAAACAACAATATTAAGGTTAACTGGTGGTATCGAGCTGGTGCCACTGTTGGCGCGGAGAAGGCGGGTTGGGGCGCGAACATTGCCGTCAAGCGACGTAACACGCCCTCCGGAGCAATCGTGCGAGTACGTATGAGAATCAGTAAGAAGCCAAAAGTTTGATAAAGTTCGGATGTGAAAGTTTTTAACAAGCATATTAGTAGCGATTATATGCATTTATAATTCCATTTAGATAAGCATTATTTTCTTATTATTTGCTTATCATATATTATTATACGTAATTATAATTAAATACTTTATTTCCCACACCTTTATGTCATCAGTTTCATTACTTGAATCACTGTATTTTTTATCGTTCATGATTGACATAAATATAACTCTTATATCACTTTAACTGATTAGTATATTTTTTAACACCCGCAGTGTGGTATCTGGCTGAGTTGAACGGACCACCCTCATTTCTTACCGAGGTGTCGTAATAGGCGACTAAAGTAAGTTGACCCACCATGTGGTATTCGGTTGAAAAGAATAGACCACCCTCTTTCTTACATAGGTGTTGTAAAATACGACTAAGGTAAGGTGACGTCAGGCAGGCGGCCGGTCGTAAAATACGTAGCCAAATCATGTGACAACATGGTTATAACATGTTGTGCCGACCACTTAGAGTGGGATAAGGGCAGGAGGATGTTGATATTTATTATTAACACCCTTATTAACCTTTTATTAAATCGCTTCCGTATTACGTATAAACTGAAATGTTTAATTTCGAAGTATACAGAAAATATACAAAATAAATGTTTATAACAGAAAAATTTGATTTGTAACGCTAATTTGAAATATTGTAACATATTAAAGTTTCTTGTCACACAAGGCCACCCGACGGTTGGAGAAACTTTATAAATAAGTTGCCCAAATGGCAGTTTGGTTGGAAATAACTTATTTTTGTCATAGGCATATTTCATAATGCGCGTATAAAATGAGGACGTTTTCCGCGTGTAGAAATATCTGAGTTTTGTAATTCAATTAAGGTTCGAAACTTAATATGGCATACATATTACTCTTTAATTATACCCATTTGTCAATATTGGGCATATGAACAACCATGGTTTACAATCAATGTGCCTAATATAGATATGACATTATGTGATTGTTGTCGGCTTGTCGAGTGGGCGATGTTTAAAGTGCTTGCAAATAGTTACATAAGTTAAAATAATATTTTTTTTCACATAACCATGACTTAATAGTTATAATCTAAGCATAATTAATATAACGACTTATTTCAAATCCTAGGCCTTCATTTTATAAATTTTTTAAGGCAATAAAATGTTGCAATATCATTGTTTTTGTTATTGTTTTAGTAGAATGAGCAATTTATTTAGATTCTCACTAATTAGGCAACCACTTTAATACGAGTATACTCGACTTCTATAGGCTTGCTAACAATAACTATCCAGCTTTTTGCATTAGAGATGATTTGTGGTACAAAAAGCCATAATAGCATATTATATACCCGCCATGCCATTAAAGACAACGTTTGATGACATTAGAATTATTTAAATGTTTGTATAAAAAAAAATTACTCCAATACTCTTGACTTTTGAAATTATTTTATTATAGGTGTAACAGTTCTTAATTTTCTCACATATGCTACGTAATTGTTACTTGAATTGTCATTAAAAACATTATAACCATTGTTGTAGTAAACGCAATAACTTTCAAAAGGAAATTTCTTCTAATGTCTAATAACATAACTCACTTTGTTCTCGTGGACGTCATAAAACGAATACTGTTTTCACAAAATTAAGTAATTGAATGTTAACCCAATATATTTACTTTTAAAATATGTATAATAAATAATTTAGGACGAAAAAGATTTTAATATTTTCTTTAAGTGTGAAAAGTGACTTGATTCGCGTTAAGTTCTTTTCTTACATGTTACTTGTACCACCTAAATTATCCAGATCAGGTACCAGAAGTACCTGATTTTACAGTTCTTTTCGTGTTACTCACGGAAAAGAAGGATTTTTTAACCCTATATTTTTGCCTGGTATTAAAAGCTTCGATTACATCAAATTCTATCAATATATTGTTTTTTAGGATTATTCGCGAAAGCGTTATATAAACAGAGAGACTTATGCATTTATAATCTTATTATGGATTAGATTTTGTTTGCCTGATTTTTTAAACGAATCATTAAACATTTCAGATGGCGCGAACTTCTGGACGTTGATTATTTACGAGATCTGAAACAACAAATGCAAATTAAATCTGAAAAGAAAGAGGTATCAATTAGTTAACTATAATATAATTCGTTGATCTGAAAATAAGAACTTATTTATTATTTATACACCAACATTATATATCCGTTAAATACTGATATGACTGATACCAGTTGTTTTTTATTTATAACACAAGTATAAAGTTACTTACTTTGGGGATGGACGACCGTGACATTATATCACGTATCTTTTTTATTTTTAAATCGATATCTGTTTCATTTCATGGGTAAGGAGAATCGTCGAGATTCGGCGGAGAGTGTACGAGTCCACCACGCAACCTGGGCTTCTCTCTGGGGTCGACCAGGCCATGGTGCTCCACAGCAACGCGGCCGATATGCGCGAAGTAATCTCGCTCAATTGCTATATGTAGTGCCGATTGCTAATAGTCATCTATGAGGCTAAATATTAGCAAGAATAAAGTTTGGTAGCTCATCTGTCGAGAATGCTTTTAGGATTGAAATTTTTAAATGAGTACTTACCTACATCATCATTCTCCTGCCTTTATCGTGGGATAAAATGGGGTCGGCACAACATGTTCTAAACATGTTGTGCCGACCATCATGTTGCCACATGATTTGACTGCGTATTTTACGACCGGCCGCCTGCCTGACGTCAACTTATTTTAGACTTATTTTACCACACCTCGCTAAGATAGAGGGTGGTCTATTCTACTCAGCCGGATACCACACGGCGTGTCGACTTACGTTAGTCGTCTTTTACGACACCTCAGTAAGAAATGGGGGTGGTCTATTCTATTCAGCCGGATACCACACGGCCTTTTTAAATAAGTACATACTCATAGGAATATGTACTTATTTGAATTATTAGAATACAATCCCAATTATTATTTAAATTTTTTCAAAAGTTTTCATAAGGATTTTTAGCTCTTCGAGATATTTGATGAGTTTAGTTCTTTACAATTTTTTGATAATTAAACAACTTGTCAAAGTCTATTTTAACTATTTATTTATTTAATTAATTTACTGCATTAATTTAAACAACCACATAAATATTCTAACTTTGTGGCATAGTTCTCATGATGAGACGTATAAATTGAGTAAGAAATCCGTTCTATGAATGTATTTATTATTCTTAATTGGCAGTTGAAGTACATGTTGAAAATTGAATTTTTTAATTGTTAAGTAGGTAAGAGATTACACAATTATTGTTATTTATTGATGATTTGTGAGTATAGTTAGAATGTGCATAACAAATCTGCTTAATAGGAATCCAGTTTGTGTGTTTTACATACAAGAATTAAGTAGTATACCCTAATTTATATTATACATACAAAAGTAATGTAACTGCCTGTTACTATCCGACTGCTAAGAACAGCCCTACCATCTTCATTTTCGGAGAGATGGGTTAGATCCCCAGAATTCTCTACAGATACGCACATTTCCTTAATTTTTTTCCTTTATGCCCGGTTCACATTATTCCAGTCCAATAATCCAGCGAGTCAATCCAGCCCAGTGCTGGACTGGATTATATCGTTTACATTATTCCTGTCATTAAAAGCTGTCGCATCTGTACCAATAGAACTCCACAAATAAAACAATACGTGTTCACTGTTTAGCGTGGTAGTCAAGCACTGGATTCAACTGGATTGGCCGTTCACACTATTCCAGTGGCACTGGAATGGGCGAGCTGGAATGAAAAATAGAACGCCAATCCAGTCGACTGGACTTGATTGATCACTGGATTGGTACATTCCAGTGCAGGTTCACATTATTCCAGTTGCATTCCAGCGCTGGACTGGAATGGTCGACTGGAATAATGTGAACCGGGCATTACTGAAAAGCGTCTGATAAATTGCAATAAACAGTCAGACATAGGTTTTACTTAGAAAAACTCCTACCAATGGTTTGAACCCGTGACGTAATGGAGACCTACGTTCTCACCGCTAGACTATCACAGCTATTCCTATTAAATATACTTAATGTATATTGTATAAGTAACTCTATTAAAAGTTATTTTAATCATTAGCGAGATATAAAAAAATATTGATGGGTTCGTTAAGTAATAAAAGTAAACACGTTTCATCAATTAGATATATGATCTTTTTTTTAATTAAGATTAATTTTAAGAATAAGGATCATTAATAAAAATAAAAATGTTTCATAATATAATTTTATTTCTCTTTTGCTTGTTCCATTAATTAACATAAAACTGAAAATGTATAATTTAATAACAATTTAATTAAATTCATGCTGCCAATTATTGAAAAGAAATAAAAAGAAATGTTACAAATAATTACTTTTTGAATTTACTTTTACGCCAGTGGCATACAACAGAGTTATTATAGGTACTAGAGCAGGAAAGCCAGCATAAAATGTGCTATATTATAATAAAGAGAAATAAAGACAAATGAGAGGGGTATATAATATCTATACCCATAACTTCTTACGCGTGGACTGTTGTCGCATGATATGATGGCGCTTTTCAACGTCATCCTACTCCTGTAGAATTAACGGAATTTCTATAGCCTAACTTTACCCCGGTGTATAAGGAATAATTCGGCCAAATTTCATTGAAATTGGTTCAGCGGATCCGCCGTGATAGAGTAACAAACATACATCCATACTCACAAACATTATACAAAAATGAAGTATACGAGTTAAATAAATAAATATAAATATATGGGCCACTTACACACAAGGTCGTCTGTCCCCAAAGTAACTTAATACTTGTGTTATGGTAGACGGACAACTGGTGAATATATACTTATATATTTTTTAAATACATACTTAAATACAAATACACACCCAGACTCAAAGACCAACAAATTCATTTATAGAAAATATTTGCCCTTGGCGGGAATCGAACCTGCGACCCGTGGAGCTGAAAGCATAGTCACTACCCACTGCGGCAACGGGCCAGTCAAAGTTTCATCTTTCCTCTTATTATTTATTGTGTCTTTATCACTTACAGGCCTGCCTATGGCTCTATACTATAGTATATAACTCTATGACTTACAACATTTCATTCTTTTCTTTTTTCATTTGTATTTCAAATTTTAGATTCATTCGAATTACTTTTCCCAAAGAAAAGTCGTCCTTGAACTGCGGTTGTCACAGTACAGTTGCGACTTGCGTAACGCATTCCACTGTTGCCGGGCTGTCATGACGCCTTAACTTCATTGTAAGATTGTGCAACGCACCATTGACTCTCATCCCGCTGGATTTATTACATCTGAGTGCTTTTATCGCTTCATTATGTACCATTCAGGGTTACGATGAGAATTAATTGAAACAAAATTGACGTTTCGTATGAATACAGTATAGATACAAAATAAACGAAAATAATTGTAATCTTATCTATACATATTAAAACAAAGTCCCCAAAACCTGTATGTATGTGATTGATTTTCTTAAAAACTACTAAAAGTATTTTTGTAAAGTTGGTATTGTAATTCTTGAGGATTGTTCAGTACACAACTAGTATTACATAAAAAAATTAAAATAATTTCAAATTCTTTATAGTAAACTTGGATTAATAGAGTTAGAAAACTTGTTTTTTTTTTTAGAATTAGAATTAGAATTCTTTATTTGCGGAATATGAGTACAAAGTTCTTAAAATATAGCGTGTCTTACATATTCTGCCTTGCAGGCGTGCAAACAGTAAATTATTATCAAATTAATACATTACAACAAATTAAATTATATAAAAAAAGAAAGTCAAATTAAGTTAATTTAAATTTAAAAAATAGTCAGATTAGTTATATAAAAAAATGTCATATCATAAATTACAATCTGTCAGAAATTCATCGATGTTATAATAAAGTTTATCCAATAAGTAATTAAATAGAGTTTTCTTAAAATTAAGAACTGTCATATTTTTTACGTTGTCAGATAGTTTGTTATATATTATTACAGCCATACAATAAGAATTTTTTTGAAATAAAGTGAGTCTTTGAAACGGTAGGTTTAATTTAATTTTTTGCCGCCTGTTACGATTTTCTGGTTTCATTTGGAATATATCAATATTCTTTTTTACAAAAACACAAATTTCAAAAATGTATAAACACGGTAAAGGTAAAATCTTTTTCTTTTTAAATAAAGGTCGGCATGGAGCAATTAAATCTGAACCACATAGGGATCTGATACACTTTTTTTGAGCTTTAAATGCTTTTTCAAAATCGACAGAGTTACCCCAGAGAATCAGACCATAGCGAAGTACCGAAGCCACATAACCGTGGTATGCCATTGTTGCCGCATCTTCTGATACTATATTTCGCAATCTATATAGTACATATACAAATCTGTCAAGTTTTTTACAAGTGACGCAAATGTGTTCTTTCCAATTACAAAATTTATCAATTGTAATGCCTAAAAATTTCGCAGATGGTATTTCCGTTATTGGAGTATTATTAAAATTTATATTCAATTTTCTAGATATAGTTTTATAAGTCTGAAATTTAACTAATTTAGTTTTATTTAGATTTATACATAAATGGTTTGAATTAAGCCAATTTATGATATTTACTAAGCCATTATTTACTTCTTGTTCTAGTTGTTCGGTATTATCAGCTTTAACTATCAACGTGGTATCGTCGGCAAAGAGTATGACATTATGTCTTGTGATTATAATAAAGCGACTATATTTCTCCTTTATTCTTATTCAATAAATAAAAAGCAATTTTCCCGAAGTCAACTCATTTACTCTTTCGCTACAACTCAATGAATGACACATAAAAATATGACAGCCACAACGCTTTTTCATATTAATCGCCAACTCTATGAAGGAGATTGTATTAAAAACATGTTGTAACAGTCGACCATCCTGACAACATTTGCGACCCCGCAAATCTCATAAGCTGACTTCTGGGAATGAATCTACCACCGATTCGGAATGCTGATTGTACTGAGAAGAATCGGCAAGAAACTCAATACATGCTCTTTTAATCTGTAAAAGAAAACCGCACATGCCATGACATGACAGGACTACGCTCACGCTTTATGCTCAACTCTAAGCTCACGCTTTATGCTCAACTCTTTAAGCTCAACTCCTCAACTCCTTAAGCTTTTCGCACCATAAGCATTTCGCACCTCAAGCTCACCCTCAATCACTGTCATGGCATAACACAGCTCAATTAGTGGCAACCAACTCAGCAGATACACACGTAAACAGACTCGCAAATGATAACGCTCAAAGAACAATCACCACTTCTAGGCAGAGCCTAGCTGACAGTCGTTGCAGATGTCCACAGTCTAGAAAACAATCGTTACAACTGGAACAAATCCAGAGAACAGTCGTCATTCTAGCTGACAGTTCCATCGAACAAAAGTCACGGGCGCGTCTAAGGCCTCACATAGCACATCGTCACGTTGATCTCACAGAATTAATTAACCGAGTACCAATTACCATCAATAATCTCTCCAATAAAAACTCCATTTTTTATTCCATAGCATCGCATATCCCAACTATCTCTCAAATTATACGAAATACGCACTCTCCGTTTTGTCTCAAGATATTGATCGTCATTTGTCTTTTCTTTGAACTCTTTAAATTTCCAGATATTCCTTATGTCCACTCTGTTTGTGAGTTTAGGTTACATCCCACTTCTGAATATAATAAAGCGACTATATTTCTCCTTTATTCTTATTCAATAAATAAAAAGCACTTTTCCCGAAGTCAACTCATTTACTCTTTCGCTACAACTCAATGAATGACACATAAAAATATGACAGCCACAACGCTTTTTCATATTAATCGCCAACTCTATGAAGGAGATTGTATTAAAAACATGTTGTAACATGATATTTGGCAAGTCATTAATGTATATTAAAAACTATAGCGGCCCCAAAATACTGCCTTGAGGTACACCACGCTTTGCTAATTGATAATTAGACCTATATACACATTTCTGTTTGTTTTCTATAGTAGTCACCTCTACACATTGACGTCGGTTGTAAAGATAACTTTTAAACCAGTCGTATCCTTTGCCACGTATTCCGTACTTCAATAATTTTTCCAAAAGAATTTCAAGACTGACGCAGTCAAATGCTTTAGTCATATCTAAAAAGACTGCAGCAACTGAGCATTTAGTATTTAAAGCTTCTGTAACTACTCGCATAAGATCAAAACAAGCTAAAGAAGTAGAACGATTTTTTTGAAATCCATACTGTTTACTATTAAGCATTTTATTTTTATTCAAATAGTTGTAAAGTTTTTCAAACATTACTTTTTCAAAAATTTTTGCAAAAATTGGTATAAGGGTAATTGGTCTGTAATTGGACATTTCATTGGTATAAGGGTAATTGGTCTGTAATTGGACATTGGGTTAGAAATAAGTTATAATTAAATATAGACAATAGTTTACGAACATTTGTTTATAAATGTTTAATTGTTTTAAGTTAATAATCGACTACGTTCATTTGCTTTTATGTATTATCCACTAAAATTTCGTGGTAAAGGAAACCTATAAATAAATAAATATACCTATAAGTAAAAATACATAGAGCACTGAAGACTAACATTCGCAATATTTATAAGTTGAAATGTTTATAAATAAAAAGCATTTCTTAACATAAATTATTTATTTACCCTTAAGAGGGTAAAGTTTATATAATTATGCTAGTAAGGATTTACACAAGAGTGCTTCATTTAAATAGACAATTTTAAGTTTGGGATTTTTGTTATAAGGTATTCAACAGGCAATCAGAGAGAAATTCAAGATCTCATCATATTTCACACACCCGTTAAAATACATTAGTAAGACAATAAACTATTAAAATTAATTGCAAGAGTTGGTGAAATAAAGTAAGTTTTGCCCATTGAGTACAAAAACGTGGAACTGCTAAATAATTATGCGCTCCGCATTAACTTATATAATAGTCTCCAATTTCGCATCCGAAAAGAGTCATTCTTTATTAGGTCAATACTAACACTGTAGCTAAAATATTTTAGTTATAAAAATGACGAGCCCCGCGATTAGTATCACTTGACACAAGTATTGGTAAATGACTAGAGGCAGTTATCGCAGACCCTGGCTGACGTTCCGCGATAATATATTACGTTGACGCAATTAAAAACTAAAGTGGCATAAATGAGAACCTCCTAATTAATTGTAGCTACCAAGTTTAATGTACATTAATTCATCATAACATTTATGACATCACGCTATAAGCTATTAAAAAAACTATTGTTTTATGGGTCTCTTAACAATTACAAGTTTTGTAGGCGCTACACTACGCTTGCAATTTGACACTAAAACCTTTTTAGTTAGGTTGCTATAATACTAAGCGCGCGATATATCTACAACATTTAGTTCTAGTTTATCTATCTTTGTAGTTATTTTAATATAGAAGTGGAAGGCTAACAACTAATTGTGATTTTTAAAAATATCAATGTCCTAAGTACTTATTAGAACTTCATTCGATAGGTGATGTATACAATAGACGAAGCAGGAACCGACATATGCTTGCGGCTCGTTTGTGCTTTGCGCCTTGCAAAAGTACGTCATTCGTTTTTGGTATAAGATTCTATAATAAAATTCCGCAATCAATTTCAGCTTTGCCATTACAGCAGTTTAAAAACACTGTTTAAAAGAGGCTGATACAGAAAGCCTACTATACTCTTGAAGATTATTTAGAAGATAAGAATGTGTGGATATAGCTCTCTTTGAACCTGTACAAGACAGAAACGACATAATGTAAATAGTATTAAGAATTATATTTTTAAAAGAGCAACCGCCGAGTTTCTTGCTGGCTCTTCTCGGTAGGAACAGCTTTCCGAACCAGCAGTTGAGTTGACGATTCAAAAGCACTTGTTTACAAGTTTATTTGAATAAAGAATATTTTGGATTTGAATTTGAACTCTACTAGATTCATACTTTCTCATGAAGTACACCCATAGAATAAGATGCTAAGTAACAAGATAAGTTATACGGCTCTTAAACTTACTTATTACTTGTTAAAATAATATAGCAATAATTTTAATGGAGTTTAACAAGCATTGGTTAGTACGTAAATGTACAAGTTTATTAACTAGTATAGTCGTTACAGGTGATAATTGTGATTGTAAGTAGGTACATAATAGGTAATTAAACATATCTATATTTACTAACATTGCGTTGTATGTTGGTGGTGAAATTTTTTAAACAAACAGAAAATGTGCGTAAGTATATGTAAATGACTTGAGGAGAAAGCCACATCATGACGAAACTGCCATAAAGCGGTAAAAACAGACATCGCCGGAAGGTGCGGCATCGATTTTTAATTTCAACGATTTGTCGTGGTTGTCTCACAATGTTACTCGCCGCTTGCGATTACACAATTTACGCGTAAGAGGAATTCCATTCATCATTATGGAGCTTAAATATTGTGTCGCGCGGAGAAACAGTAAGTGGTAAGGTTAAATCAAAATATAAATATAACAATTGTTAACGTTTTAACGCCGTGTGTTATCCGGCTAAACAGAACAGTACCACCCTCATTTCTTGCCGAGGTGTCGTAAAAGGCGACTAAGGTAAGTCGACCCGCCGTGTGGCATCCAGCTGAGTAGAATAGACCACCCTCATTTCTTACCGAGGTGTCGTAAAAGGCGACTAAGGTAAGTCGACCCGCCGTGTGGCATCCAGCTGAGTAGAATAGACCACCCTCATTTCTTACCGAGGTGTCGTAAAAGGCGACTAAGGTAAGTTGACTCACCGTGTGGTATCCGGTTAAGTAGAATAGACCACCCTCTTTCTTGCCGAGTTGTCGTAAAATACGACTAAGATAAGTTGATGTCAGGCAAGCGGCCGGTCGTAAAATACGTAGCCAAATCATGTGACAACATGTTTATGACATGTTGTGCCGAACCCACTTATGGTGGAATAAGGGCAGGAATATGATGAATTGTTAACGTTTTAATATTATTTTTAGAGTTTATTATGAGAAAAACTGTTGTAATTTTAAGAATTTCCATTACCTAACAAGGCTAAATATAACGCTCATATAATAATAATAGGCTACAGAAGAATTATTGCTTAAGAAGGTACGTATTGTGAGAATGTTCCTCAGTCTGGAATCCTAACGACCGGGAGCTTGAGTACTTTCTCCACTTCCTGTGGTCAACAATTGTTGTATATTTTTAAACCATTTTTTGTATTTTACTATAGACAAATTTGTAAATTAACGACTAGGTTAATAATATCGCAAAAAAAAATTTAAGATCTGTTTGTGTTCGGAACTTATTTACGAACTTAAGAAATTAATGCTGTTTAGAATTAAATTTTTCATTACAACGTACTTTGCAATACATATTTCTTAAAATTGATGTGTATATGGTAAGGAAAAGCAACAATCTATCGCATTGATAAAAAACGTACATCGATTACGTTTATTGCAATTTTTATGAGCTGAAATATCTCAAACCAAAGCCATAACGTTAGTATTGGCTCTGATGAAATGAACTTTATTTAAAATGGAATCAAATAAGACACACCAAAGTGAAATATTTGCTTTAACGCTATGTATTTTACGTGTGAGTTCGAAGAGGCGGACATAGTTGTCAGAATAGAAAGTTTACGGTTAGGAGACGTGCAGACCGGTCGGCGCTTGACCTCCCACCTCTCACGACAATAAACCACTACATTCATTCATCTCCTATCACTGTAATCAAACCTTTATTTTACCTTTGATTGATGAACAATATAACACATTTCCAAAAGCTTATATTGTTTATTGATAACCTTTTACTCATTGTAAAACTTTTATGTAAAATCATGATCGAAAAATAATCTGCAGTACTTACAGACACAAACTGGTAATACAAGTAAATGTTACGAAAACACAAGACCTTTAAAATAATAAAAAGTCAAATGGTCCTGTTTTCTTAATGTCTATATGAAATGAACACGTTGATGTCTTTCATGAGAAATATCATTTAATTTCCTTTCCTTAATCATTTGTAATCAGTTTTATTATATTCATAGCGTTTGTATAATTGCGTTTAGAATCATTCTAGATTGAGTGGAATCTACATATTCTAAATAAGGCATTCTAAAGCATTCTGATATGTCTAATAATATCTTTAATATTTAAATGAGTTAATCTTGTATATATATAGAATCGGAATTTCGGAAATGGCTCCAACGATGAAACTTAGTATGTAAACAATGTATTCTTGTCCCTGTTTTCAAGCATTGGAAAACTGTCACAAAATTATTAGAAATAAAATGGTCAATTTCACTGTCATTTGTAAAGTCATGGTAGTTCAATTGGGGACCGGGCGGCCTAGAAAGTGAAAATATCTCGAATCGAGGCTCATGTGCCCAATCATTTTTTCAATTTTTTCAAGTTTCATCTTTTTTTATATTGTCTAAAAAAGTACCGAAAAAAACTCGGTCACCCAGGTACAAATTTATTAAACTAAAAACTTATCTTTTAGTATCTTTATAAAAGTAATAAATCTGTAATGCAAATTGAATGTATTTACATAGCAAAGTATTTTACATTAGAAGTAATAAATTACTTCTATATACATACTTACATAAGGCCAGCGCCAAACATTAGACACTTTATCAGCAATTTCTTATGCGCATCAAATATGTGCATTTGTAACTGCTGGTAACCAAGCGATAATATAAAACGTCTTTTAATTTTTATTTGGGGCTTTTTATTTGGGGCTTTTAAATCTGTCAATTGCGATAGGAAAAGTGAGAAATTAAGTACCATATGAATTTGTCTTTTTTAATTACGAATAAAATACGTTGTTTTTCTTTTAATTTCATATATATTTTGCAACATAAATAAAAAAATTGGCAATAACAATCTTGGCCAAAGTCAGAGATAATATAGAGGCAATATGTTTTGAAAATGATTTCTCGAACATAACTCCTTTCAATGACACCCTCAATGAATCGTCTATCGTTTGTAACTAGCCTAATAATTTATTTTTTTGTGCATTTTAAAAACATGAAGTCGCACTCGATTGCGTTACATAGGCGTTCCCAAAGATAATTACAGAAATTGCGTTTACATGTTCAGTTAATACCATTTGCTACTGGAAGTTAGTCATAATGACCTAACGGTAAAAGCGCGTGACCCTTCCTAAGAGTTTACACTCCGGGCAAGCACCTAAAAATTTTCTATAAGTAAACGCTAAGCACATATTTGTAATTCATCATGTGTTTTACTATAGAAGTACTGTAAGAAAACACTGTGATAAAAACCTACTGATCCTTGGAGAATTCATAGTTAATGTATACAGAACCTAGCGTAGTCTAAGTTCGAATCTTTTTCTACCAGGGAATGGCTTTGCCCAGCAGTATTACATGACACTACTTTACTGAAAATTGTCTAAAATCGTAGAAGTAATTTATATATATTACTCATCGCAAATTTTCATGAACGAATAATAATACTTTTTAATAATCTATATCTATCTATTCTTATTATAAAACAAAGTCCCCAAAAGCTATCTGTCTGTATGTAATCGATTTTCGCAGAATCTACAGAACGGAATTTTCGGCGGTTTTTACTACTCTTGTAGTAAAAACCGCCGAAAAATCCGTTGTGCAATTCCTGAGGAAGGTTTAGGTTATTAATAAGTTAGTAAGTATTCCCGCGAATTCAGACTTACGCGTGAAAAACTTTGTGACGCACTGATATTCATGCGGGCGCAGCCGGGAATACAGCTCCTTCATGATATAAAAAAGAAATTATTCCCTTCACAATTTCAATTATTATATTGTTATTATTAATAAATATTAAATGAAAGCTCAACCATTCATTTGTAGCGTATAATTTGTCGCGTTTACAAAATATAATCATTTAAGTTTTATTGTTACATTTTAACCAGAAAGTGCTGCATTAAGTGGCAAATTCAGGTGCCAGTAAGTGCGCAATACAAAACAATTGCCGACATTGAGCAAATTTTGTAAACAAGTATCATGTATAATGATATCAACACATGACACCGGGTGTAGTGGGCATGGTGGTGAGGGCCCGTTGATCGAGCAGTGCACCTCGGTGTAGCGAGAAAGCCACTTGTCCATCGCGGAGGTAATCATCTTGTTGAGCTTTGTTCAGTGACAAGTTACCAAGATGCGCCCGGTGAGTTGAGTGTTTGTTTACCTTTTAATATTCTTACATAAGATTTAAAAATACTAACATTTAAAAATGTGTTAATTAACTAATTTTTCATATACTTAAATAAAATTAAAATTAGAATTAAAATTGTATCTACTTTCGGAACATATTGTTCTCTTTTACATTAACAATTATAATTAATTTAAGCTTTTATTTTCTCAAACAAAAAATTATACATACAAAAAGTATTTGTAGTCTATTAAATATGGTTTAAAATCTTAATTATCTTTAAATGTAAAATCTTTATAATTGTATAAATACGTAATAGTAATTAAGTAAGTAATTATCAAAACACATCGTTAAACAATTGAGTTTTTTATCTTTATTTACTTTTATAACAATTTATCGTTTAAAAATGTTTAAAATAACATATTTATACAGTTATATATAAATAAATATTTCACGATATCTCGTAAATATACGATTATGAATTCACTTTCCCCGTATGACATAATCTGCATGCGTGATGCATTCCATTCCTTCAGAATTAAGTTGCAAGAAAACATGGCTATTAAGGATTCACGGTACGACTCCTTTCCCGACTGGTGAACGTTTCTTGACTGTTTTAGCAAAAATTATATCACATTAGGGATTTCACTTCGCTCTGGCGTATGATGCTTTTCACAGATTTACGTAACGTTATTCTTTCTATTTATCTTATATCAATCTTGCACATTAGAAGCTACGGGCAAAATAGACAAGATTAAATTTAGATAAATTTTGTAGTATATGAGCTTCCGCCAGCGACTTCGTTTGCTTGGACTTCAAAGTTAGTTTAGTTAAAAAGAAGTCTGCAGCCCTTTTTTTATTAAATGAATTTAAAAAAAAATGTGTAGATACACATCGTGAAACATTAAAGCACCTATCTTACCCCGCAGTAAGTAACCCGCAGTTTCCATTGCTAAACCTGATATGATGTGATTTGGTATTTTTTTAAGTTAGCGGTAACGGGGTTTTAAGTGAATAAGATTTTGAATTAGAATTAAGATTTTCTTATGAACGTAGACTTATTAAGATCATAAGACGCACACGTGTCTAGTTAATTGTAATATGTATTAGTTGGCCAAATCCGCACCCACATACGTTGTTTTCTGTGTTTTTCTTACACATTAATAGATAAGGTACCTCTAAAGTTACTTATTTTTTATCTTCCAATAACAGTTGACAGTTTTATGTCTGAAATTGTGAAAAGAAGTTTTATGAAAATTGGCGTAGGTCAAATTTCAAACTAACGCTATTCAGTCGCTTATCACAGTTGTTACCTGAATTGTTCAGCTTCAATATTTCAGTCCAGAAAATTGCTTTACAATGTGTAATTGAATACATTTTGAAAATATGTTATAGGACACTTTTTTTACTTTGAGTATATACTCAATTGCTATTTGCAATCATCGTGTAATTTCTATTGAGAATTCTTGATATATGCGCATTAGAAAAGCGTGATAGAGCTCTCTTAATAGAGAGAATATCAGCAGTAAATAACAGACCGCTTCAAGTAATATTTTATTACTTGACTGTAAAGCCAACTAGAAAAAACGAGGTCATCCTAAAAGATGCTAAGTTAAATTTACCATAGAAATTCAACTAGAATATCCTGTTCTTACGAAACAGGTGAGAAAGATATAGTGATAAATTAAAAAACACTATCTGTTTGATGATCCATGTGTATTATGTAATGAAACCAGTAACACGTGTCGTCGACTCGCTGTAACCTATGCTCTCTGAGAAAATATTTTTTAGAAGTTAAATTAATTTAAGCCTTTATTTCTTTTACGTAGCGTTTAATTTGCATAGTGGTTTACTTTTACAAATGGTTGTATAAGGCTAAATTCTACTACAAAATTTTTGTTTTGACGTATGCATTCTTTACGTATGTTCGAAATGTTATATTTTACTAAAATACTTGCTAACTTAGCAACATTTAAAAGATTTTAGAAATTTATGATTAAATTTAAAAAAATCATCATCCTCCTGCCGTTATCCTACTCTAAGTGGAGTTGGCACAACATGTTTATACATGTTGTCCTATGATTTGGCTACGTATTTTACGACCGGCCGTCTACCTGACGTCAACTTACCATAGTCGTATTTTACGACACCTCGGTAAGAAAGGGATTATCTTAAAAAAAAAAATTAATCAAACTTATTACTTTCTTAAAATGAGGTATAAATTTAATAAAAATGAGATGCACATGTTTTATCACCTTGGGACCGGGAAATTTCGAAAAAACGGGCTTTGGGTATTGTGTAATTAGGTGAGCGACTCTCGTCTGGTAAATGTTATGAGTAATCTTATTCGAAGCTTCAAAATTGTTTAAAACAAGTATTATTGTATATATGGCGAAATTAACATCATCTACCGCGCACGGGCTACTCCGAAGAACAAACTAGAACGTACTACACTTACGAACAAACGTACCTTTTGTAATTATAGTCCAATTACAATCATCATCTTCCTGCCCTTATCCCACTCTAATAATATCTAATGTGGGGTCGGCACAACATGTTATAAACATGCTGTCAATTTAATTCAATTTTCCATTAATGGCTTTTAGTAGTGCCTTATTGGTACAATAAACATGCTGTCACATGATTTGGCTGCGTTTTTACGACCGGCTGCCTGCCTGACGTCAACTTACCTTAGGTTTATTTTACGACACCTCGGTAAGAAAGAGGGTGGTCTATTCTACTAAATCGGATACCACACGGTGGGTCAACTTACCTTAGTCGCCTTTTACGACACCTCGGTATGAAATGAGGGTGGTCTATTCTACTCAGCCGGATACCATACGGCGGGTCGACTTACCTTAGTCGCCTTTTACGACACCTCGGTAAGAAATGAGGGTGGTACTATTCTATTCAGCCGGATACCATACGGCGTTATACTTCAATTACAATATTATTAATAATATAATATTATTTAATTAAATAATGTTTAGTTCTCTTTTTGTATAAAAACATCTATTTTAAAAGTCTCTTTTAAGTTTTTTTGAAGACTTAATTAAACGGTGCAAACGGTGCGGTAATTTAAAATTTACAGATTTAGGTGTACAACACGCGTAAAGGCAATGGGTGGGAAATCTTGTAGCCAATATGGCGTAAGATCATACAAGAATGGATACATTTTAATCGCGAATATTACCTGATAATATTTCCATTGTATAAAGAATATGTCGATATTTGGTTCACTTTATGTTCGCCTTAATTTTTACAATGTGCGTAATTGATATACTCGTATATTCAAACGGTCAATATAAATTTAGTCAATTGCATTAAATGTTTAATCATATCATCCTTTGTATTCTATTGTCTATTCTATTCGTCTATTCGCATATTCTATTGTCAGTCTGTTGTGATTTTACGGCTAATAAAAAAGGTTTCCATTTTTCTTTAAGAACAGATTTAATACAATATACTTTTATTACATGCTTCAAATACAAGCCCCTTTAAATTGTTAGGTCAATAATATAAAAAAACATCGTCGCCGTCTATGTGACAAGTCGTTAAAGAAGAATAAATGGGTTGAGCTTTGAGATAATTGCTTCATATTTATACAATAAATGTAAAGGAAAAAATATAGTTGTTATCATATATATTACGTAATTGAGGGTATTCTAACATTTAAGTTGATGTAAACGAAGTCGTTGGTACAGCTTTTAGTAGATTATAACTAATTTGAAATAGTTCGTTCACTATTAATTGCATAATTAATGTTCTGATTTACTACGCATTGTAATTGTCTTTTTTAATGGGGGGAAAATGCGTGTCATGTATGTTGCGCATTGTGACGGTATTTGGTCGGAGTACTCGTCCGGTTTGAATTCAAACAACGGTGTTACATTACTCCTATTATCATTAATTTGAGTACTATACCCCGCAGTAGGATAGTAAAAAGCCGTTACTATTTACTTTTATGGATTAAAGTTTATCCAGTAACTTTTTGACATTCCTATTATAAAATTATCGATATGTTTATTTTAGATTAGAACAATAGTAATAGTGAATTATAATAATATAACAAACTTTCTTTTACTTTCAATTCAACCTATTGTCACCCACTGTTGACATCAGTATTTTTCACGGATTTTCGCGTTATACATACAATCTCATGCTAATAAACTACTGTGATATTATTATAATAGTTACATTTCTTTTATTTTTTATGTAATAAATGTATTTATGTATTATTTATTTACAATACTTAATGCCAAGACCTAATACCCTGAAGGTATTAGCACTTAATATTTTTATACTAAGAATTATCTAAAAAAGTTAGGAGATATGGTAAACCTAATAATCTGCGTTAAATGATTTGGTATATTCTCTATTTCTTTCTCCCTACAAAAACCTTACTTTTTCATATCGAGACGGTTTGTTTTATGTTTCTGTATTTGTAAAATAACTTTTCGATCTTTACAAATCTGTTCTACAAATCGAGAAACTTTTAAAATAATTTCTTTCTGATAAAACATATCTCTTAACATAAATATTACTATTACAAGCTGCATTAGTGATGGATTTTAGCGTCGTGGGATAGTGAAAGCTTTGAGATAAATATTTTGTCATATAAAGCTTCTCACGACTACGACTAAATGAATATTTTTTAATAAAACAATAAAGCATTAAAGGTTAATAACGACAAGTGTTGTCTAAATGCTTTAAAGTTGATACATTTGCTAGTTATTTTAAGAATTTAAACAATATATTTGTATAAATAGTTAACTAAATATATTTTTTGTAATGTAATTTGAAATCTGTATCTGTTTCTGTAAGGATAACTGTTTGTATACCTTCTATAATCTTATTTCCATATAAACAAAATCGATTACGGGCTGAAGACTTACTTCAGCCCGTAATCGATTTTGTTTATTATATTTAAAGCTTCGAACAGTGCCTGCTAGAATTGATGAACTATTAATCTGAAAACTCGTATTAATCGTATCAGTAATCAAAAGACAGCTCACAATATCTCTAGTGGTACGGACTGTGAGTATATCTAGATGATTAAATGATAAATGAGGAGATAAAATTAAATAAACTGCATATCTTAAACTTGTTTCTAAATTATAAAATGAATTAATTAAACTAATAGGGTTGGCAAAGAAGATCAAGCGAAGTAGATTGACAAGTATGCATTATATAAATAGATGATGCAAATCAAGAAGAAAAATTAAATCAATATATAACTAAAATGATAGTATTACAGATAAGATCAGGTTTAAAAATAGTATTAATAAGCAATAAAAAGAAAATAACTGATTACAGGTTCCCCACAACTTTTCTAAAAGAAGATGTGTTTACAGTATCTTGTGAAAGTAGAACTTTTATGTCGATTATATTTAGAGTCCTCGTCGTTATGCTTTAATCTATTCTACTTTCAAATTAAGTAATACTTTGACGTTATGACATTGTAAATTATTATTTAATTTACTATATTGAACAATTTAGTTAACTGTCTATGCCCTATTAAGTAAATTATTCAATTTCATGACTATAAACTATGTGGCAAATGACTTCTCGTAAAATAAAATCGTTAAAGCGAATATTACTTTGAGTGTTAAATAAGCTAGAAATAAAATAACGGAAACGCGTTTATATTTTATTATCTGTTATCCACTAATATTTTATGTTAAATTTTCAAAAAAACACATGGTAAATCACTTTGTTGGTTAATTTATTTAGCTGCAATAGAAGCCTCCAACTAAAAACACTTTAGTTGTTCTATGTATCTAAACATTCCTTTTAGTTTAGATTTATCATTTAATTCCACAATATATAGGTTAGCTTTATTAAATAAACAATAAAATCAACGGACGAAAGTAGTTTAATATATGAATTCCATTATACTAAACAATATTGCATAACTTATCAAACACGCACGTAATCAGTCATCTACATCTTTTCGTATCATCACTGTACCTAATTAGTTTGGATGCGGAACAAATAAGACAAACAAATATTTAATACTCTTATTTAACTTAACTTTTAATACTCTTTATTAATCTTGTAGTAATCATCAGCTTCTTTTATGAATTTTAATTTATCTTTATACCTTTTATATGTGATTGTTTTTATTATCGGACACATTGGATCAAAATTAAGGTTTTTGTTATTTCATTAATTATAAATTGTATTATTATTTTAAGTCTGATTATATTTGATTATTATAATAATATGATTATATTATTATTATACTGGAAATATGTACAAATGAAATTTATCAATTAAAATTAACTGATCTAAAACATTTAAAGTTATTATTAACATTTATTTAATATGTGTTAAATATCATTACTACTTTATAACATTTATAAAATGACTGCCGTGTGGTGTCTGGCTGAGTAGAATAGACCAACCTCATTTCTTACCGAGATGTCGTAAAAGGCGACTAAGGTAAGTTGATGTCACGCAGGCGGCCGGTCGTAAAATACGTAGCCAAATCATGTGACAACATGTTTATACCATGTTGTGCCGACCCTACTTAGAGTGGGATAAGAGCAGGAAGAAGAAGAAGAACATTTATAAAATGAGTTATGAACAATAAGATAAAAAATGAGGTATATTAATTTAGAAAAAAATGAACTTAATGTAATGTGATTGGTACGAGCAGATTACAATTATTTTATAAAATACATATAACATAATAATGTTATATGTATACGCAATAATATATTAACATAATAATATTATGCAATAGCATAATATTTAATGTTTTTAATAGCATAATTTTAAAGTTTTTATAATCCTACTTTTTTTTCTCTTCCAAATATTTTGAATATCCGCGGTTGCAACGTGATGTTACCACAGTAAGAGATTGTTATGCAAGTGAATAGCTTTAAATCTTAATCCTAAATCTTTCCAAGAAGCACATATCAACGTAGAATCTTTAAGGATAAAAAATTCTTGACTTTGTTGTACCTCACGTCTTTCTTTGCGAAGCATCTACTTTCTTCTCCTTGTTCGGTATAAAGATGAAAAGTTTGAGAAACATATATATAATCTTCCACGACCGTGTTATTTACGTAACTATAATTTATTCTTTGGATTTGTCCCTACCATATTTATACCTAAACAAAATTATCAAAGGATAATATTTGTACCATAATATCAAATTATTTTTGTAGAAGACTTGTTTTTGGAGTTGTTTAGTTATCTAAATATTAAATATTAGATATTGCTTGTTGACGATTTTGTTAAGTAAAGATCACTTTTTTTAAATGTCAAACCCTCAATCCGTTTATACGGTTTCTGAACTACAAAAGTAATGAGAATATTATTTTGCTATAATCCGCGATAAATAGCAAAATAATATTCTCGTTACTTTTGTATTATAGACCTCCGCAAAGCCTAACGCCTTATTCTATAAAGGTTTCTGAACTTTGAAACTGATTACTCATTTGATAAGGATAATAGCGATCGAAAGCGGTTCTATTGTAATTTTATTTAATTTTTATACGAATTGTTCGAACAGTAAGGAGTGCAGAGTAGCATAATATTGGTTATTAATTATTTTGCAGGCGACCGGTTGTAAAAACGCAGTCAAATCATGTGACAGCATGTTTATAACATGTTATGCCGATCCCACTTAGAGTGGGATAAGGGCAGGACGATGATGAGATGATAAACTGGATCCAAAATTGAAGGGATTAGTTTAGCAACTTTGGTGTATAATTTGATGTTAGGTTAGGTTAGGTTTAACTAAACCTTAAATATTCCCATATGTTTTTTTAAACACTTACTCTTCGGTACGATTGTTATCGGATACTTATTCAACAAAGTCGTAATGTTGATGCTGTAATATCTAAAGATAGATGTTTTAAAGTCATTAGAGATACTTAGATACAAATTTATCTTCAAGCAATTAAACACATCAACGTGTAACACCTCTATAATTTAACTACGTATACACTGTCCATTATATTAACCATCTTTTGACAGATTGACGATAGTGATGTCCTAAAGATTCTCGTATGCGATACCATTCCGATTATAGTACCTACTATCATTAATCGAATTACGTACCTAAGTAATTCGATTAATGATAACCTACGTAAACTAGATTACTACTTGAGAAAAGAAATTCCAACTTTGAGAAAACTTATTGTTTCTTTGAAAAGAAGTGGTCTATTTCATGGTGAAAAATCTTCTTTGGTCAAAGTTTTGAACACAATTGGCTTTTCATATAAAAAGTTAAATAAAAGAAAATTATTAATGGAACGCACAGATATAGCTATAGCACGTTGTGATTTTTTAAGAGAGGCAAAGAAAATACAAGATTGGGCAAATATTGTTTTCACGGATGAAACATGGCTCAACGCTAACCACACACTATCTCGTTTCTGGACTGATGATACTGCTGATTCCACTTCCTCAGTACCAATGGGAAAAGGTGAGCGCCTAATCATTTGCCATGCAGGTACAGCAAAAGGATTTGTACAAGACGCACTGTTGGCATTTAAATCGAAGAAATCAAATGACTACCACGAAGAGATGAATGCAAATGTGTATGAAGAGTGGTTCAAAAAAATGCTCATTTCATTGGAAGAACCATCAATAATTTTTATTGATAATGCGCCCTACCACTCCCGTCAAATTGACAAAATGCCAACACAGGCTAATAAAAAGCATGAAATAATTAATTGGCTTCGGGACAATGGAGAAAATGTGGACGACTTAATGTTGCTAAAATGCAATTGCTAAAAAATGCTTGCACCCACGTAACGGCCGAGAACTGGGCAAGTGTGGTGGAAAGAACTAAAAGAGTAATATTCTCTGATTGGGAACGTGATATTGCGTTTGATAATATATTATCTACACAAGAGCTAATAATAACTGCTACTGAAGACTCCTAATCGGAGGAGTCTAGTGTTGATTATCATTCCGACGACTCGTGCTAATAAAATAAATTAAAATATCCTGATTGTTTTATTTGTATTCATGTATTAACTAAGAAGAAAGTAAAACTTTATATAATGTTATTAAATGTCTTTTAATACTCGTAACATCGATTTCTACCGATTATTTTTAATCTGTGGCATAATCGTAGTAACCCATTATGTGTGACATCACTAAGTGGGCGGTACCCATCCATAAAGTACAAATATTATTTGTATGATATTTGTACGTAAGCAATACAAAACTTAATGAGCGTGAGCTGTCAAAAGACTGATAATATGATGGACGCAGTATAAGATATTATGATGAATAGACATTTCCACTTCAGAGTACATATGACTCAATAATCACAATTATTCATAATTCTCCTACCCTTATCCCACTTTAAGTGGGGTCGGCGCGTGTTTTCTCATCCATTCTCCCCTATCATTCGTCAGCTCTGGCGCTACTCCTTTTACATGCATGTCACATATAAAAGGAGAAGCGATCTGCGAGAGGAGTAGCTTCAATCCAATCATCTTTTCTTCGGATTCTTTCTAATCACATATTTATTTCATTCATAATTGATTTGACAATCGTTTGGTCACATGATTTTTATTCTTTCTCAATACAATTATTAATATTAATTTAATAAAATAAGTTTTATTAGCTATGAAGAACTCAATGTTTATATTAATATAACCTCATTCAAACTTAGGCTAAATTGAGTTAATCGTAATCCTTATTTCAACATCATTTATGAAATCACGCGAAGAAATTAAAAACGCTAGTGTTTTCTGGCTCTTCCAAGTTATGTGTATCTTAAACAATAGCGAGTTTTGTAGGCGTCACGCTACGCTTTATTGAAATTTGCATCAAAACAACTTGTTGAATTAGGCCACTTTAATACTAAATATTTATCTTCAATGTTTATTTTTAATGACATTGTCTGAAACTCTAATATAGCCAAAGTAGTAAACATTACAAGTAACTTAAAGCTTCCTCAATAAATTGTCCAATATTTAAGATTGAATTTCTTATGAAATATTTTTATACGAGTTATCGTTCTTATGAAATGCCGATGGAACGCTGCTTGGTGAGAGCAGGTGGTTCTACTTTCCCTCAATTCGATATTTGTTAACGTCGTCAACGCTTATGTCTGCTAAAGTGTTACTTGTTGAATAAATAACGTAAACTTATGTAATAGTACGAATAATCTGTCACTGGCAATGCTAATTCCAAAATTTTTCATGCTTTTCATCCATAAAAAGTAATGTAAGTAATTTAGCATTACGTGCAGTTGAATATCCTTTATCATCATTCTTCTGTCTTTATCCCACTCTAAGTGGAGACGGCACAACATGTTTTAAACACTTTGTTAGATGGCTAGTTATTTTACGAAAATCCGCCTGCCTGACGTCAACTAAACTTGGTCGTCTTTTACAACACCTTGGTAAGAAATGAGTGTGGTCTATTCAAGCCACTTTAGTCACTATTAGTCGGCAAGCATTTATGAGTGTTCTATCAATAATTCAGTCTATCAGAAGAATAAAGTCAGATCTGCCATGTATAAGCATAGGAAATGTGACTCTATTCTTCGGATAGACCGAATGTGAATGACCGAATAATTTATACTTACAATTTGTCTTTCACTTAACGGTTTACGAAAATATCATAAGAAAGCCCGCGTATCCCTAGATAATTTCTGTAATATGGCACACCTACCAATTCGCATTGGAGCAGCGTGGTTTGTCTAAACATAAATCGTTCTCTTTTTTAACAGACCTCTATATTAACTCTATTTCATAGAAGCATACTCTTGTTCATAAAGTTAGATATCCACTATGTCTAAAAAATAATTAGCTTTGTAAGAAAAATTAATTAAAATAGTACAAAGTGTGAGTTCACCTTTATAAATATAAAACGTTTCGGTTTTGCTAGTCATCAACGCGGTAACGTAACATAGTAGTTAGTATTAACTATCCAAAATCACTAAAGAAAGTATACATGATTATAAAATGTAGTGTTTAATAACGGTTGAGTGTTTTTGTTTTTGTATTTAAAACATAGTTAATATATTTGTGTGTAACAACAATTTTCCACCTACTTTATATAGTATTCAGTACCTGGGTGACCGAGCCTTGCTCGGTAATTTCTTTATAAGGTATTAAAAAATGCAATAAAAAAAAGAAAAAAGCGCCGGATGACATGTGGGAATTGATCCCAGGTTTAGAATTTTCTTAATTCTCGCGCTACCATTAGGCTATCACAGCTTTGCTTTGAGCTTCAATTATGACTTGTTTGTTATCTATGCCTATTTTCGTAGTTTTTTTTAATGCCAGAAAACAGGGTAAAACAAGATTTTTTTAAAGAAAACTTAGGTAAATCGATTTTTCTCCCCCAAAGCCCCCTGAATTGAATTCTAAATTTCATGAAAATCGTTGCAGCCGTTTCCGAGATTCAGAAACAAGATTAACTCATTTAAATATTAAAGATTAAAGATAAATATAAAAGATATTTCAGTATTCTTAATTAGTCACATATATCGTACTTATGTTTATACAATATAAGGATTAGGTACGGAATGCGATAAATATAATATAAAAATTATTTAATATCAAGTCATCACATAAAATTATGCGTAGAAATATTAAATAGAAGAATAGTTTATGAAAGTACAAGTTATTAACATTATAAGAGTCTACCTAATAAGTACAAACTGAACAAAAGAAATTATAATATCAAATTTAATCTAAATAAAGTAAAATAAACATCTATAACAAAGATTAACGAAAATTATGTAAGCTCGTTTATCCATCTATGTATATGATTTATTGGTATTACAATGGCAAAGACACATTAAGTTTTTCTTACATAATTTATGCTTCGTGACTTACAATACTTAAGTGACTCGCTAACCTTTTAAGCAAAAAAGTGGATGTTAGGATGCCAATATATATAAACAAATTTTAGGCCCTACGTAATTTTTATATTCTATTCATCATTCTCTTAACCTTATCCCACTCTAAGTGGGGTCGGCACAATATGTCTTCTTCCTCCATTCTCCTCTATCATTCGCCAATCCTTTAACATTAACTCCTTAAATTTTTATATTCTATTATAACTGATATTTTTATATTCTATTATAACTGATAAATCGTTCAACAAAAACACATAACTCAATTTTTTTATACTGTGCTTGAATAATATATTAGAAACTCAGTAATTTTTAGAATAACAGATCATTAAATTTAAATACACCATAACCTAGATATTCACAATAACTCATTATATGTAGTTACAATTATTTCGTTCACACGAGGGAAATGTGTAATATTGTGTTACTTCATATATTATCTGATTATAATGCAGATTCGCTCGATGTAATTATGGAATAATTAATCCAAAGATTCAAATTAGCTTTTAAGTTCTGAAAGTTCTATTCGTATGACAAATAAACATCATTTTCAATTTAACTAAAAAGTGATTTTTCTGAACATTAAAAAATCTCACTTAATTAGATTTGTAACTAAAGGTATGAATCTATTAAAAAGTCTTATGTACTTATACGTGAATGTGTTACAGAAAACTAACCTTAATGATTCAACAGCAATAAGCTAATAATAGCAGATAAGCTCTTTATATACAGTTTTAATAAAATACACGAAATAAGACATGCTGCATATAATATAAGTATGATATGAAACTAACCTATTATATTATTCGTTCGTTCTATTATTATAACACTGTATATTTAAATAATTTAATTTGGAATAAAACTTATAGCCTCATAACTTATGTATAAAAAGAGAATGTCTAACTCTTGTACGCATCTATACGCAGGGCTCAGTTCCAGATTAGCCGATAAACAATATAAGGAAATGCTTTCAAGCGAGTCACGAAAACGAGTCGTGGATTCATTGTTGACTTGAAGCACCATAACTCTCAGATAAAATGCATTTAAAAATTCTTGATTGCTGAAAAAATTAAAAATAAAATGAAGTATTTCTCAAACGTCGCTAATAAAGATGAGGTGAAATGTCTATGTATATAACATATGCAAATAATTTTTTGCGCATCTATATATTCTATACCATCACTGTATCTTCTACTGTAACGTCGAAATTTATCATCAGTATATCCAATGTTCATTAACTCTTAATACTATCCTAGATAATGGTAAAGTAGTAAGGTAGGTTAATATCCCACTCCTGGGCTAGGCTTCTTCTCTCCTGTAGAAGACCGCAGTTCTCTAATATGAATTGCAGATTCTACAAATCATATGAATTCTGCAGGGACATAAAAATCTCTTCATCAAATTTTTCTCCATCATATCAAAAATTGTAAATTAAAGCTACAACTTTTTGTAAAATAACTCATAGAGATCATTTATTTAGAGGTTTTATTTAGCACTTTAACTCTAGATTTAATTTTAACGATTGCGGCTAGTTAGCATATTATCGAGAAAGTCGAGCGAATTGGCGTCGCAGCAGCTTTTACGGTCTTGAATAAGATAAAAGTTACATGTGCTAATCTTGTCTTACTTTGAAATTGGTCAAGCACTGACGAATGCACGATAATAATATATTTAATAGCTTTATCAACGCATCAATAATTGGCAGAGTGTAAACTTGTCTTCTTAAAAAAAGCTGTGATAACCTAGCGGTGAGACCATGCGACTTTTTCGAGATGGTTACGAGGTCAAACCCCGGCAGGCACATTGGTGCCTGCCGGGGTTTGACCTCGAGTTTTTCTTGAGTTTGAGTTGACCTTGAGTTTTTCTATTCAACTTATGTGTTTAATTGATAAATGCAATTTATCACACGCTTTTCGGTGAAGGAAAACATGTTTTCGATGTTTTCCTTCACCTATAGAGAAATCTTCGATCTATAGAGAAATCTGGGGATATTTGTGACCTACCAATCCGCATTGAAGCCGCGTGGTAGGTCTTAGCTCTTACCCCTCTCTCCAGGAACGGAGAGAGGAGGCATATGTCCAGCAGTGGGATTGTAACAGTTCGCTACTTAACTACTTTACTTTTTTTTAAACTTGTCTTAGGTTTTCCTCATCGTTAGGAGGTGAATATATTATTTTGGAACATATAATCATAATATTTTTTAACTTTTTTTGAATTCTGTAGATCTACAAGACCTATATGGAATATAATTATATTCTTTGTAAATTAACAAGACCTACTGTACTTTTATAGTTTGAAGTGAAACCTCAAACATCGTTTAAATCAATGCTTATTGAGAAACATTGTTTCATGCTCGTAAAATACTACAGTATTGTACAAAATATTTTACACTTTCTCTTATTTTATGTAAGGTTTTGCTCATATCGATACAAGTTTCTCAATAATAACAGAAAGTTCTAAAATTAACCTTTAAATTTGCATGAACGAAATTTACTAAAAGTATACAAACTTCAGTCTGCCTAGACTGACTAAAGTAAAATATTTTTCGATGGATTGAAGATAGACGAGAAATATTTGAGACAATCTATATTTCTATTTTGATCATTTGAAACGAACAAGGTCTATTTTGAATTGAATGAAAAATATGTTTATGAAAAGTGTAGTATGATAAAAAAAAACCCTATTATTATTAGTATGTTTTAATGTTGTTTAATAAATTAAAATAATGTGAGTTTTACTGAGATCTGAAACTATTTAAAAAAGGAATTGCTGATTGTATTTCGAACACTAGACAAGAGCGCCATAGAGATTTTATGAACTGACATCCAGCCTCTACACGGCTTTTTATTTCACTAATGAATAATTTCTGTCCGTTGACCTATAAATTAACTACAATTACGTAATATACTATAAATTAGTAACTAATAGACAAACAACACTGACCGGTAGAGTTTTATAAAGAAATCTCACAGATTATTACGTAATGAATCTTTTAGAATCTCGGTGTCAGCTGAGGCTCGAGGCGACCATTGCTATTAAAAATAACAATATTCAGCTCCTCGGTTATAGGCTTTAACCGTGTTATCCGCTTACACAATTCGTATAAGGTGTCGAGGATAATAAATGTAGCGGCATTTGCCATTTTTGATAATAAGGCTAAAAGTAGTAGTAGTACTCTATTTTATTTGCTTCAGCATGTCGTGTATAAAAGTTTAAAGTTAAATTCATTGTCGTTTGTAAAGGTTACTAGGTTGGTAACCTTACCATTGATCTAGATGTTTATAATGATTTTTTTATATAAAAATGATTAAAAGAATTTTACTTATAGTTAGGCAAACTTCGCAAACTTTTGAAGACTACCTTCGCAATTTAAGGAACTTCAATTTTTGAAATTGGTAGTATATTAGGAACGCCATTAAAAACTATAAAAAGATTTTTATATTAAAGTATTTTTTAAGTGCGAAATTCATCGATATAAATGCGAACATATTAAAATAATCTTTCGTTGATTAGTAATAGAAGATTTAGAAAAAGCGCTTATCAACCCATCTTTGGTAACAACATGTGCTTAAAGTTATGGTGTACCTATTATAAAACGAATACGATATGTTGATTTACATGATATGAATACGAAATCCTTCTTTGAACCAAAAGTAATCAGTGTTCCTTTGTAAGAGAAATTCCTCTCGTCGACAATGCCGTCTTATGTAATTCGAGTCCATTGTGTGTATATAAATGACAGTGTTGATGTCAGTCTTAGTTTACAAATCCGCCTACAAAGCCTACAACAACTTGAATAATAAAGGTAATGTGAATATGAAATCTTATGGTATTATTCTCGATGATGACTGTAATATTTAGAAACATTTTAACAAGCGGCGGGAGCACGTTGAAATCAACACTACTGCGATTAGGGGTTGAATTAGAGTGAATCGTTGGGAGCATTTTTTTGGCAATAATTCTTTAACTCCTTAATAAATTCGAAGCTATAAGTTAATAAACTTAATACTTGGATTCCGTGTATTAGGTATCTCAAATTGTCACATTGCAGTGTTGAATTCAGGTGAGGGCAAACATCGCGAGGAAACCTGCATATCTGCCTAGTTGTGGGCATAGACTTCCACGCTTAACTCGATGTATTCATGAAAACATAAATTAAAAAGAAACTTGTGAAGATGACCACTTTGCTACAAACCTCATTATAGATATTGATTGCTTTGACGATGTATTGTTGTTAATGAATACATGCATTGCGTCTTGCGTGAGGCATATTGAATGATCAACGCACGATCATTTGCACTTTCTTAAGAAGTTTTAAGCGACTTGCGGGACTTCTTTATCTTCAATTTAAACGTTAAAATTCCCCTTAATAAAGTACTGTATGTTTGTTCCAATTCTATTCAATAGAATAGAGAATATGAATACTCAAGAAAAAAACGGGAATACATTATTGTTTATGTTAGCTCCGTATATAAGCTTCAATTGTATCGTTTAATATACGTTTCAATTGTTTTGAAATCGTATCAAAAAGACGGACAAACTTACATATTTATAATATTAGTATGGATGTTTTATTGTAATTATTTTTGAATAGCTCTGCGCGCGGCTTTGCCCTCGTGGAAATCAGTGTGTCATAAACGTTTTCCCGCTTTAATCCCGTGGGAATTCAAAGATACCTATATGGTCCTATACAACATTCTCTATCTTTCAATTTTTTTTTTGTTTTTTTATTTTTTATTTTTCATTTAATTTAGTATCAATAATTGTTTTTAGTAATGTTTTTAAAAGCTTTATCATAAGAACACTAATTACATTTTCAAAAATCATTAAGCATCATATAAATGAAGTACTAATTGGATTTCTAGCAAGTTAAAATAATGATATAAATCTTTCACATACATTTGGAACAATATGTATGGGAACATGATGTTAATCTGGGAATAAATATTTTTGATAGTAATTTCTGATACGCGTGGGAAAATTAAGAATTTAGTTGCATTATTATACACAGCATTGATTTGTGTATTCCTTGAGTTTAAAACAATACGCTTTGTAACTATGATATTTTAAAACAACGGCCAAATAGTTTTAAAAGTCTACCTATTTGAAATCTACTTATAAAATATCAAGGTATAGTATGTCTTACAATAGGTATATATAATTTGAAAAATAATGTCTTTTAAAAGAGTTTTTAAGGGCAAATTTAATGTTATAATAATGTAATAACATTCATCTAATATGTAAAATAAAACAGTTATACTATGTTAAGTGACATTCATTAAAATATTTGTTGTATGGCTATGCAAGAGGTGAATGTAGATCAAAATAGTTAACTTACTAGTACAAACACTTTAAAAGTCAACGATTAAGTAAAATTCGTGCCGAGTCTAGGAAGATGAGACTGTTGTGCAACTGAGTGGCAAGAACCTCGTCATTGTTCTACATAACACTAAAGAATTTATTGAAGTTAAATAAAACATAATCGTGGAATCGTGAAAGTACTTATATAAAATATATGTGACGCGACTATTGGTATTCTATACTTTTCGTAATGCCATAAACGTAATGGTTTGGTTGTAACCAGATTGGCTGTTAATATTAACACCTTCCGGAACATTATTTCACGAAATGATTAATGCTTACTTATTCGTATTTAATAATCAGTAGAATACGCTTATTTATTAATAGAATACGCGATTATCCTTAAAAATAGTTCAATAACTACGCTCACTGAATGTTACATGTTAGTTTTACCCACCCATAAGATAATAACATTTAGTTACTACGCTAGGTTATTTCTGCATCTAGTGCCTTACTTAGAAGAAAGCCTGAAGTTCCCATGCAATTTTAATACTTACTTAAATAGTTGTAATTTACCTTTAATGCAGGTTTAGTATTTTAAAAATATGAATTTAACTATAACCCATTTTGTTCTTGTAGACATTAAGTGATATCAAAGTAACTTAAGCTAAACTCAATCGCTATCAAGAAAATATTTACAAACACAGAATTATATTTCTAACCTTTGAAGTGTTAAGAACCTTTTTTTATCTACCCATTTTCTCTTTCAGATGCCGGGAATTATTTTCTTCGCCATATTATGTGCTTTTAGTTTTGCACAACAGACGACCAATGCCGACGATTTTAGCGATAGGACTAATTCTGTAGATCCACCGCCTTCAGTTCGCCTCGATCCTTACATTAGAAAAGCTTTACTGAAAGCACTTACTGATCTCGAAGAAAGTGAAAGTTTTGACTCAGATACTACAGATGTAGCATCTCCATTAAATTCCGATTCATTAAACGCCAATGAAGATGTTACGATGGATGAAGGGAATAAAGAGAATATTCGAATTCATTCCTTTGTAGTTAATGGACAAGCGGCGTTCGCAAATATTTCCAATACGAGCCCAACAGTAATAGACAACAAAATATCGATTTTGAGGACAACTGTTGGAAATGTTGAAAATTATGCTACAGCAACACTTCCCACGCAAGCATCGTTTAGTGAAATCTTCCAGACAAGAGAAAGTGGCATTAATACACAACAAATTCGCAGTATCCAAAGTACACCCAAGACTAGAATTGATATCGGGAGTCATAAATACACTACTTTAAAACCAAAAGCAATTTCAACAACGACAACAACAACAACTACTACTACAACGACAACCACACCAAAACCAACCCATAACGAGGATGGAGAAAATATTGAAGAAGTAAATAAAAAAGATGTTCAAGTTTTCCAAGCTCCATTAGTTGCAGCTTTTACTGTACACCAAGATGCTCAAGGTATTCCTAAAAAAGTCATTCCTATCTATCAACAAACTAATAATCACGAAACCTTAAAAGTTTTACCAACTTCAAATGTGTTTTCTCAGCAACTGCCAGTAGAAAGCTTTTCAAAAGTAGGTCCAACAGAATTTATTACTCAGCAATTAACCCTACAGAAACAGTTGGAAGAAAAGCAAAGAATCCTTGAGGAGCAGCTACGATTTTTACAAATACAACAGCGACAACAAGAAGAATTATTGAGAAACCAACAACTTCTGTTACAACAAAAAGAATCCCAAAGACTACAACTCGAACAAGAACAATTTAAAAGGCAACAACTTCTTGAACAACAGAAAACTTCTTCTAACAATGTAAATAATAATTTTGCAGTTCTTAAAAATATTCCACAAAGCATTTTAAATCAAAATAATGTTCTTCGTCCCCAAAAATCACAGATATCGATTCAACCCAGCTTATCATTTGACCATACCAATACATTAGCACCTCAACAGCAATTGCCTAATAGAGAGGCTGTAGATTTTCTCATTAATTTACGTAGACAACAGCCAGACCAATTTCCATTACAAGAAAACCATCTACCTCAGGGCATAAGTAATTTTTTACAACCTAATCCAATTCAAAATTTTCAGCCACCAATACAATTTACTAATCAAATAAGGCCGTTTGAAGAGCAACTGAGACAAAAGCAAGGAAATCGTGTATTTCGTCATGAAAGTGGAGTTGGAAATTTAGGTATTAATGCATTTAACTATAACAGACTCAATGCATTTGAAGGTCCTTTTACAAATCGTTTTTTGCCCATTAATAGACTTAACCAATTTACTCCTGACACGGAATTAAAACAGTTGTTAGCTCAAAGTAGTCTTAATACCAGGGCTCGAGAAGATTTGAATATCGTATCTAAAGTGTTATCCCTTAATCACGGTATTCCAATAAATAACGTTTCAAATAGACTGCCATTAGATAGTAGAAGACAAAAAAGAACTTCTGCATAATCCAAGAACTAAATTAAGAAGTTGCTATTATACTTGTTAAGGAAATATTTGTTTCGTTTGTAACGTTTTAAATGAAGCTGTAGAAATATGAGTACCTGTAAAAGTACGAACTGGACTATTTAATATTTAGTTATAAGTAAAGATTCAATTCATAGTACCAGTTGAATTACATCATCAAGAACATGGTAACCTCCAAAGAAAAACTATGATTTCGTTTATTGTTAAAGAGTCAATCACTGTATGTCATCTTAAGTAATTGTTATCAATAAGTGTAGTTCTTTTAATGAAACCAAACTGGACACTCAAATATATTATATTATACTATTTATTTCACTATAATGTAATTATGCCATAAGTAGATAACGTTTATAGATAATATATTGTATTAATAAGGACGAAAAATATTGTCATGAAGTCATTCTTAGGTCTAATAATTAAGGGAAATATTAAATATCATAAATTATCATTAAGGAAATATTTTATTCCAACTTTCTTCTGTTATTTTAAATAATGATTCAAGAGCCTATAAAACATTGACTTCGGAAAGCAACGTTGCTGTAACTTTCCGAAAATCTTACTCGATCAAAAATAGACTTACACCTATAATTTGTTCCGACGTTCACAAATAAAAAGTCATATTGTTATTTACAGATGAAAGCTACCTTACCTTACGTACCTTAGTCAATATTTACTAAGGTACAATCGTCAGTAAAATACTTAAATACTTTTAAAAAATAGCTTGAAGGAAATCTAACAAATCGTTAGATTTGCGCGTTCATTCATAAATTTAAGAGTTCTTTCAAGTGCTTATACAATGTTGCGTACATACATTTTTATATATAGTATAGTTTAACTTATACAATTAATATCTTGTAAAAAAGTTTAGTTTATTTTGAAAGCATAGGCTAAAACTTTTAACAAGGATTTGATGAATTTGAAATTAAATAATTGTTTATTATAGCTGTTATAACTATCATTATTATTTTTCTATATTTAATCCATGTCTATCAATTATTATATAATATGTAATAATTATATAATGTGTCATGTAAATTTGGATTTTTTAAAGATGTTTTACATTATATAAGGTTATAAAGAAGAATATAATTGGATTATATCATTTTGCCATCGGAGATACGCTATGGTAGTTCATTTTTGAACATGGTGCTACATTTTTATATTACATACTTATTTATAAAATAATGTAAATGTTATATGATTTGTAAATATTATATAAATACTTATGCAAAATATATTTTTATTATTTCAAATATAGTTAAATCTTACTTTTGTCACTAAGCTAGTAAGCCCGAAAAGATACTGTCTAACCACAAACTGCAGTAAAAATTTTGGTTCAAGCGGTTTCGAGGTAAATCAACATCGTCGGACTGTATTTTTATATAATTGAAAATATGACCATATATATAAAGCTAGGAAGGAAGAATATACCTAAGAAATCAAATAATAACTTTAATAATTATCTTTTTTATATAGAAATCCTCATGTATACCATGCCGCAAGAGTTTTGTGTACTAGACACGGAGAAGCCTGATCAATGTCATAAAGCTCTACTTTGCTGTTTATTTTCTTTCATGTCCCAATGTTAGCAGCAGTAACTAACAACATGGTAATTTTTCGCGTTAAATTAAAAAGACAAGGTACCTATTTAAAATGACAAATATATCATAAGGTAAAAGACTTTTCTTTCTTTTGTCTTTTTTTATCATTAATTTAACAAAACATTAAATGTTTTCTTAAATTAATGCCTTAAAGAAATAGATCCTAGGCCGTAACAAACTCTGAGTATTTCTCTGCGTATATTATTGTCTATCGTCTATCATAAAACACTAGATTCCAGACATTCCATTTAAAAAAGTTATTGAAACCATCTATGATTGAAACCATTATTAATATTTTAGTTAGTAATCTATGATTATTAATTAGATTAAAGCTTTATTGAAGTGGAGAAGACAAAAAAAGAAATTCGATTAAAATTTTTAGTTTGACTACAATTGTTTCATCCAGCAACGCATATATTAAAACACAAGAAAAAAAGAAAAAAACGTGGGTTTTTTACTAATCGATAACTAATATTTAGAAAATCGATTGTAATAATAAAATAATCGATTAGTACAAAAATCGATTGTTTTTGAGCATCCCTATTTGCTAGTAGTCTATGCCTATGGTCTATGCGTTAATAGCAGGGCGGTTTTACTACAGGCGCCAACACATGCTATCTCGCATCCCTCTTGCACATGTACGGATTTATGAATGAATCGTATGAAAATAGTCTCAGCTGCATCTCGCTCCACTCCTACATACATATTTTTACGCACTCATTCTCATTTTGACTGTCTATCATATAACAAGTTGATTTTATCAATGAATAGGCGGTGTATTAAATTTTTAAATTTCCCGTTGTAAAGTTCTAGTACTTTAATTTTTACTAAAATGTATAATTTTGTTTTAATTTAGTTAGCAAAATTCTTGAAACAAATATCACTAGAAGCAAATTAAATGTATCAAGTCTTATTTCACCAGTAGCTTTTGAGATATTTCTTAAAATGAGAAATATAACAACGAAGAAACGCAGTTATAAAACAATAAGAAGAGGATTTACTTAATCATTATATAAATGTAAGTGTTGAGTTTTAATGAATTTTGTGCATCTCAATAATAGTAAGAGCTTTCTTAAAATTTACATTCTCACATCTAAATATAATAACCTAACCTTGCATGGATAGCCTAAAACCTTTAACATGCAGTATAATTTTTATTTCATATTTGACTTAGTTATCGTTATATAAAAATTATGATATATAATTTCGATTGATGAATTAGCTATATTCATTATTATATTAAGGATATGTCTTGCGATTTTATATAGTAGAAGCTATATATATATATTTTATATAGTGTCTTGTAGTGCAATAAATGATTAATAATGGAACATTAAAGTGAAAGTTTTTTAGAAGTTGTTCTAATTGATCATAAGTGTGTATCTATCTTAGTTATGAATAATTTGGACATAACTTAAATGGTCTACTTAATATTTTTTTTTAGAAGTACTTTTTAATTGAAGTTGTATACTTCATTGTATTATATTAGAACTTTAAAAATGATTGTCAAGTTTTTTATAATGAGACTCGGATGAAAAGGGAGTAAATAGCAAAAGAGAGCAAGTTTATTCTGTATAAAGCAATATAGGGTATATTGCTTTATATAACACTATTGTTGATTTTTAATTAAAAAGCAAAATTTAAATTTACGATTGATTAAACGATTGATTGATTAATTGCAGATTCAAGAATCCTCAGATCCAAGATTAAGAGTAATTTTTTATTTTAATATGATTGTCACATGATGTTATTTATAGTTATGATTTGAGATATCTTTACATTTACAGTGCTAATAAAAGATATAATAGTATGTGTAATGAATGAAAGAATAACAGCAATATTAAAAGACTGTTCTATAAAACTGAAAGTAAATATTTATGTAATTTATAAATCACTTAAAATGTGCAACTGTTTATATCTAACAGAAATTAAATAACAAACAATATTTCTCCTTCATACTTATGCAATAATAAAAAGCAATTTTTCTAAAAGTGAACCCATTTACTCTTTCTTAACAAATCAATGCATAATGACACAAAAAACATTTTTTTTTTTATTATAGAACAACTATTCATATAGATTCAAATACAACCTCGTTCATAAGAGGTTCTATTTGAATAGTAACAATTTTTAATTTTTTTAATTTTTTAAAATTATTTTCAGAGATGGAATAGCACTAGACTAAGTGCAACTAAAGGAAGGTAACTAATACTCAAGTGAAGTCTGAATTTATGAAGCGAAGTTAGATTCCCGTAATTTCAGCCACAGATGTAAGCGTGCACTCAAACATCAGTAGCCAAAAGCGACTGGGAAAAGAATTAAGGTTTTACATGTATTGCAGGTGCCAAATACCGGCTCTTTGCCAACCGCAACACATAACCATTACAAAAAAAAATGTAAAAATTAATGGATTGAATGAAATTAATGGATTAATTTTACAGGAGGGCAGTCCGACAGCTGGCCTCGTGACTCCACGAGCTACGCTGGTCTGGCCTCGCTGCCGCCAATGGAGACGTGCCGCCGCCCCTCACCCCAGGCCGGCCCGTCCGGCTATGCCGCAGCTGCTGTCGCTCCGCCGTCGCCTCGAGCGCTCGAACAGCGCCAGGCCGAACAGTAGCGTCAACCACCGGGACCTCTGTAATTTGAGAAAATGCATTTGAGGTAACTAATACTCAAGTGAAGTCTGAATTTATGAAGCTAAGTTAGATTCCCGTAATTTCAGCCACAGATGTAAGCGTGCACTCAAACATCAGTAGCCAAAAGCGACTGGGAAAAGAATTAAGGTTTTACATGTATTGCAGGTGCCAAATACCGGCTCTTTGCCAACCGCAACACATAACCATTACAAAAAAAAATGTAAAAATTAATGGATTGAATGAAATTAATGGATTAATTTTACAGGAGGGCAGTCCGACAGCTGGCCTCGTGACTCCACGAGCTACGCTGGTCTGGCCTCGCTGCCGCCAATGGAGACGTGCCGCCGCCCCTCACCCCAGGCCGGCCCGTCCGGCTATGCCGCAGCTGCTGTCGCTCCGCCGTCGCCTCGAGCGCTCGAACAGCGCCAGGCCGAACAGTAGCGTCAACCACCAGGACCTCTGTAATTTGAGAAAATGCATTTGAGGTAACTAATACTCAAGTGAAGTCTGAATTTATGAAGCTAAGTTAGATTCCCGTAATTTCAGCCACAGATGTAAGCGTGCACTCAAACATCAGTAGCCAAAAGCGACTGGGAAAAGAATTAAGGTTTTACATGTATTGCAGGTGCCAAATACCGGCTCTTTGCCAACCGCAACACATAACCATTACAAAAAAAAAATGTAAAAATTAATGGATTGACTGAAATTAATGGATTAATTTTACAGGAGGGCAGTCCGACAGCTGGCCTCGTGACTCCACAAGCTACGCTGGTCTGGCCTCGCTGCCACCAATGGAGACGTGCCGCCGCCCCTCACCCCAGGCCGGCCCGTCCGGCTATGTCGCAGCTGCTGTCGCTTCGCCGTCGCCTCGAGCGCTCGAACAGCGCCAGGCCGAACAGTAGCGTCAACCACCAGGACCTCTGTAATTTGAGAAAATGCATTTGAGGTAACTAATACTCAAGTGAAGTCTGAATTTATGAAGCTAAGTTAGATTCCCGTAATTTCAGCCACAGATGTAAGCGTGCACTCAAACATCAGTAGCCAAAAGCGACTGGGAAAAGAATTAAGGTTTTACATGTATTGCAGGTGCCAAATACCGGCTCTTTGCCAACCGCAACACATTACCATTACAAAAAAAAAATGTAAAAATTAATGGATTGAATGAAATTAATGGATTAATTTTACAGGAGGGCAGTCCGACAGCTGGCCTCGTGACTCCACGAGCTACGCTGGTCTGGCCTCGCTGCCGCCAATGGAGACGTGCCGCCGCCCCTCACCCCAGGCCGGCCCGTCCGGCTATGCCGCAGCTGCTGTCGCTTCGCCGTCGCCTCGAGCGCTCGAACAGCGCCAGGCCGAACAGTAGCGTCAACCACCAGGACCTCTGTAATTTGAGAAAATGCATTTGAGGTAACTAATACTCAAGTGAAGTCTGAATTTATGAAGCTAAGTTAGATTCCCGTAATTTCAGCCACAGATGTAAGCGTGCACTCAAACATCAGTAGCCAAAAGCGACTGGGAAAAGAATTAAGGTTTTACATGTATTGCAGGTGCCAAATACCGGCTCTTTGCCAACCGCAACACATAACCATTACAAAAAAAAAATGTAAAAATTAATGGATTGAATGAAATTAATGGATTAATTTTACAGGAGGGCAGTCCGACAGCTGGCCTCGTGACTCCACGAGCTACGCTGGTCTGGCCTCGCTGCCGCCAATGGAGACGTGCCGCCGCCCCTCACCCCAGGCCGGCCCGTCCGGCTATGCCGCAGCTGCTGTCGCTTCGCCGTCGCCTCGAGCGCTCGAACAGCGCCAGGCCGAACAGTAGCGTCAACCACCAGGACCTCTGTAATTTGAGAAAATGCATTTGAGGTAACTAATACTCAAGTGAAGTCTGAATTTATGAAGCTAAGTTAGATTCCCGTAATTTCAGCCACAGATGTAAGCGTGCACTCAAACATCAGTAGCCAAAAGCGACTGGGAAAAGAATTAAGGTTTTACATGTATTGCAGGTGCCAAATACCGGCTCTTTGCCAACCGCAACACATAACCATTACAAAAAAAAATGTAAAAATTAATGACGTACGAATTACCAAAACTGCGCAATTTCAGAAATCAGTACGACACCTTTACAATGGCTAGCCCGTTAATAAAACGTCTTACAAAGTAGCGCGCTTTTGAAGCTAATGTTCGACGATACAGAAAACGAACATTACCAACAAAACGCCTACACAGTATGGGAAGAAAGAACACTGCAGTGTCCACCTCAACCATACTGTTAAATGAGAAGAAAAAGCCCTGCAGCTTTTACAGGAGGGCAGTCAGACGCTGCTAGTCGTTAAATATTAAAGATTACAATGTCTATTATATTACAGATATATTATAGATTACAATTTACCTAAGCTATGATTAAAACAGAGTAATTATGCAAAAGTAATAATAAAATTATTTTGCTATAATCGGCGATGAAGTAAAATAGAAAATGTATATAATGCTAAATGTAGAGTGGACAATTGGTTATCATACCTGATACATGCAGGATTCGTAAAAAACACATGCACAAACCTCCACCACCGCCACCACCATACACAAGCACTATATACATTCACTATCACAAACTCAACAACTCAAATGTTTGAATTTCAACAAACATTCTCGGATAAAATGTGAGTAGTTATCCAAAACTTAATAACAAATAAACTATACTTTTGCACTATTTAATACGAAGAAAATTGAAACGTACTGACTCACCTGAAACGTTCGTTATACGTAATATATAACTGTAATCACTTCTTACTTACGCAAAAATATATAAACCAACAAATGATTTTTAATTAAAATTAGACAATTCCATAAACTTCTTGTTAACGCACACTATATACAATAACACGATATAATAGGAATACCACAATTCCCGTTCCGAGATGCACTTCTCTTGAATGACGAACAAGGACTGAATGTCACTGAAACGTTTTATCGGTATATATAGTAAGACTCCACCGGAAACAATAACGGCACAGTGTTGCCCCTATTTAATCAAAAAGGGTGCGATTAGGGTTGCCAACTTTTTTTTGAAGAAAAATACTATTTTTCTTTTAAATCAAAAAAATATAGTACTTTTAGGAAATTCAGGAAAAAAAATAGGACACATCTATTTTCAATCATTATTTATTTTTCCATGATTATTTTTTATTACTTTTCGCTGGATAATGACACGGAGTTAGAGCTACTAACTAACTAAGCCCCGTAAATACATGAATGAGTTTCGTTCCTACATTCCCTATGCAGGGCTGCGGGTGCGTTCCATTCACAGTTAATTAAAAAAAGCACGACAATTGCAATTAGCGATAAAAATATAGTATTTTTCGTGCTATATTCTTTTTCTATAATATATAGTACAATTTAAGCTAGTGTTTTTCAATTTATATATACATTTATTAAAGCAGGGACCTCGAAGCATATAGCATTATAGTATATCCTTAGTGTTTTTATTGAACTGTAATAATATTGGGAAGTTTTATTTTTTAATTTTAAAATATAAGTAAAAATAAAACTAAAATAATAAAAATAAAACTTTTCCTTCTACAGTAATATTTATTGTGTATGCTTTATTGAAGTGTTGTATATCATATGTCATACCCAATATCAGTTATATTCTATGTTTTAGGTGGTTATTTCTGAATAGTTTTTATTCTTTCTGCGACAGACAATATGGATTACAGACATCCTTTAATTATTTAACAGAAAGTTATTTGTTCAAGATACTTTAACATACTATCCCATTTAGTTATGCACATTTCAACTAGATTTTTTGTCTGAGTAACTGTGTCTGGTCAAGGCACTGCTACTGTTGTTGCAATGAATTCATTAATATCTGATACAATGGCTGATATTCTTCAAGTGAGTTAAAATGTTTCAAATATAAATCATTTTTGTTTGTAAACACAAAAATTGGCATGTGTATGTTTAAAGTAACGGCCTGTTATCCACCCCAGCAGTGGGAACCATAAGCTTCCTCTATCCGTTTTTTGGAGAGAAGTATTGTAGCAAAGACCTACCATCGCGTTGCTCCAATGCGGATTGGTAGGTTACGCATATCCCTAGAATTCGCTAGAAGTATGCGGATTTCCTTACCATATTTTCCTTCACCGAAAAGCGTGTCATAAATTGCAATTGTCAATTAGACATGTGCCTGCGCGGGGTATAAACCCATGATCGTCTTTACAGAGTCGAACGGCCTCACCGCTGAGCTATCCATAGCTTGTTCCATATTTATTAAAATGTATTTGCAATAATTTTCAGATGAACCTGGTCATAGCCAAAGAGAGTACTCATTGGGATGACGTCTAAGGGCTATATGCTGTTGATGCTTTATGGGATGAAGCACATGATTAGGTCAATTGATTTGACTAGATGAAGGCAAGTAAATATTTGATGTAAAGTATGTCAGTCTGTCCATTTCACTTTCTATTAAAACTGAAGCTTATATGTCTAATGGGCTAACTGCCTAATCCGTTTGAGATATAACAAAAAATGTTTGGTACAATTTTTCCTCTATTATAGTGATGCAAAAAAGTGTGTGATATAAGAATAGCTTAAAAGACATATTAGTGATGATCATTGGAACTTTGTCACATATGCTTCTTAATTGTCACATACAATTCAGTATTTGGAAAGCATAATATTTTAGCCTGGTACTGCTAACGGTACAAAATCAAAGATATTTAACATAACACAAAGATTGTCACAGATACCCCTTATATTTTATTATTAAAAAAAAATATTATTTATAATTATAGTCTCTATTCTATACTTAAAATATAACTGTAGACAAAGTTATAGACACGTAAAAAATATTTTCCAGACACTATTTAAGACCAGTAGAAGCTAATAACATATTTTTAAAATTTAAAATCTCTGTTATTTGTCAATGCATCATTCTCCTACCCTTATCCCACTCTAAATGGGGTAGGCACAACATGTTTTAAATATGTTATTACATGATTTGGTATCTTACGACCGGCCGCCTGCCCGACGTACTTACCTTAATCGGTTTTCGCGACACCTAGGTAAGAAATGAGGGTGGTCTATTCTACTCAGGGGATATCAATGCCAAGATTGTCTGTAAGACTACCTTTGCAAACTAATGTTCTATCTATACATTATTTAAGAATTACTTATTTATTACAGGTTAAATATGCTGCGAACTCTTCCGCCGGGAAGTGTCCACGAGCCCGATGATGCAGATGAACATATATGAAGAGCTTCAGTCGAATCATAATTATTTAGCCTCATTTATTGACATTAGTAATAACATTTTCACAGCGCGAATGCTTTTATTCACTAACAATTTATTTTGCCGCCTGAACCATTCGGAATTTTGGAATAAGGCTGTAAAAGTCCGCTTCAATGCTAGAGGACTCAAGAGAAGGTTGTGTCTTCAAAATAGTATTCATATTAGTATAATTGACAAACATTATGAAGTTTGAAACTTCTTAACTAGGACCCAATGGATTTTTTCTCAAATCCGTGGATAAGGGGGCTCTAGCACACTAGAACGGATCATAATTTGGTTTCATTGTTTAAAACATGATTGGTTAATATTATTGTTTGATAGTTATAGTACCTTGTATTCCATCAGAAATATTTTCCAGACCCAAGCCATATCATATTACCGGTTCAGTATATTGATATATCGGTCATGTGCAGCAATAGCAGTACAACTCAAAAACTTATATTTTGAGATGAATGGGTTTAAAATTTTCATTACTCAGGAAAATGAATAACAATTGCTTAGTTGCTAGTTTAATTGTTAGTTTGCTTAAACGACGGGCTTATAATGAAATATGAGTTCTGCCTGTATTGCTGCTAAAAATTGTGTATATTAACATTAACACCATTTATTCCTATTCAAAACACGTGTTTTTACTTGTGTAGCAAAACTAAAAACCTGAGCAATCCTGGGAGTAATATATTTTCAAAACAGGATTATTTAAATTGTGAAATTTTTATAATTACGCTATTGTCTAATAAAACTGAAAGATTTGATCTAGTTAAAATTATATTATCCATCACAAAAACTTATATCTTTGGAATGGCATTATATGGCATGTAAAGTGTTAATTAGTCAAAAATGTATATAACTTAAAAAACTATAATTCCTGGTTAACTTGCGTTAATCATAAATATGATTTGTTAAAAGTTTTTGCATAATCGTAATCATAATGCGAGTTAGACAACGGTGTATCAATTAAGGAGAATTCACAGTACTACAGATACTTGGAAAACGATAATGGAAATGGAAAATTTTATCGCAAGTAAAGTTATAGAACTATGATACATGAGGCAAAAGTAACTAACTAATATTACTATTATTAATATTTAAAAAGTGATTCAAAATTTTTATTATTGTACTATATATACTCCATAAGTATAGAAACATAACAAGATGTAAACAAACAAAACCATGTGATTCAGGAGTGACAAATATGTCATAACAATAATATTATTAACAAATGAAAAAATTGGGATTCAACTGCAGTTGTCAAAAGAATATCTCTAATATTTATAAATGTAATTTTCATAAATTGATTGGTATTTTCTAAAATTAAATATTTATACCTTTAGTATAGCAAAACAGCAATATATAATTTAATAAAATTCAGCAGATACAAATTAGCCAAGTAAACTACCTAAAATGGTAATTGGATTAACCAACGCAACATAATATCAATATTCTACGAGCTTCACTCTGTGATACTTAAATGTGTAGTAATTTAGTGTATTTAATATTATCCATCGTTTTCTTTAAAAATTTTATAATTCTTATTTATTGTTTCAAAGTTTGTAAAAATTATTGATAGCAATCACGCCATAATAAAGTGGTGCGAATACTATCAATAATTTTAAATTCTTTAAAAGAATTAAAAATTATATTAAATGTTAGTATAATGTGTTGTAATAAAAAATGTACTTTATAGTAGGCAGATAATGCCTACTATAAACTACCTGTTTTGACATGTTTACATTTAGTTAAATACTTAACCCATGGAGTATAGTTCCTCATGATGTTTTCTTTCATCGAAAAGCTTGGTATCAATTGGCACATTAATTATGGCAAAATTTCACAATTTAATTCTTACTTTATATGTATAAATCCGAAGTGTTAACTGGTTTGATGGAAAATATTATACTTAGAGATAAAAACCACTAATATTCTATACAAATACTACCAATATATCTAAAAAAGACTAATATTTATAATTTACCATCAAGTATACTCCTTTTAAGTAGAATGTTTTTTCCTAAATACTAAAACGGTAAAAACGAAAGCATCTATTGTTTCAAATACTAATCTTGTAAATTTGTTTTCGAGTGAATACTTATATTTAATAATAATATATAATAATTTAAATTACAATTCCTATATTTTCAAGATACATGATCGCCGATTCTGTTTCCTATTTAAAAATAGTAAGCATTTTTGAAGTTGCACTTTTAGCGTGTTTAGGAAAAATCTTTTTTTTTTTTAAGAAGCATGCATATAGAAATGTAAAACGGCTGTTGAATATAATTTTTTTTATTACAGTAAAAGTCTATTAAAGAATTTCCTTAAATATTTTGTTTTATTAAAATCTAAAAATCATTATTAATATGTTACAGGAAAACCGGTTATCCAAATAATCCGTAAGAGTAAAATGCGAATCGATAAAACTTTGACATCACTAGTTACGGTTTTAGCGCACCAAGTACATCACTAATTTTACTACGATTTTACGTCATACGTTATATATATTACTACTCCATATGTGAGAAAGAGTCAGAGCTGAGACTAAATCCGTTTTTATGAATGAAACGGGTGAGAGGCAGATAGTTTTTTTATGAATGAGAATATAAGTAGCTATAGTGCTACTCTGCACCCCCATACCACCGAAAATAGGCTCGCGCCAATGCATCGCCAATGTATGAATCTCAACCATCTATTTTATAGTTAATAATCTATGATGATAATATTAAACACGATGGACAGGATTGGAAATTTAGAGGAACAAGCTTTAAAAAGAAAAGAGAGACTTAAAAACCTCAAACGCAAAACACCTACACATGAGAGCGTGGAGGAAAGCGAAACAAAAGGTGATTTTGTTGTCCTACCAAAGTAAGTATCGCAAACAATTTCATTGCAGCACAGTGTAATTATTTTGAAATATAGAAAAAAATAGTTAATGTTTTTACTAATAGTTAGAAAATTAATATGTTAATATATTTTAATTAATTACACTTATTAATAGATATGTTAATTATTTTATTAATTTTTTAGTTCTTATTATGTGGTAGAAAGAAAAAACTTCAGAAAATATAAAGCTCTGATCATTGTTAATCCTATCCTATCGTATTATAAAGTCCATAATTATTCATTTCATTACATATTTAGTTCAATTATATACAAAATAAATTAATGTTGTCAATAATAATTACTATAAAAGACATTCACAATATGTTGAATGTACCAATATTTTGCTGATACTACTTTATTGGCACCCCCAAACATGATCAGGGCTTTCTCATCATTGTAATTGTTCCACATTTTCACATTTATATTATGTGCACATGAATAATTATTACTTGTTCAATCTAGCTATAACTTCTTTGCAACCTTTTAAGACTTCAACTTTAAAAGGTTAGATAGTTCTTGTTATAAAACACCGTGTGGTATCTGGCTGTATAGAATAGTACCACCCTCATTTCTTACCAAGGTGTCGTAAAAGGCGACTAAGGTAAGTTGACCTGCTGTGTGGTATCCGGCTGAGTAGAATAGACCAACCTCATTTCTTTCCGAGGTGTAGTAAAAGGCGACTAAGGTAAGTTGACCTACCGTGTGGTATCCGGTTTAGTAAAATAGACCACCCTCTTTCTTACCAAGGTGTCTTAAAATACGACAGAGGTAAGTTGACGTCAGGCAGGCGGCTGGTCGTAAAAACGCAGCCAAATCATGTGACAGCATGTTTATAACATGTTGTGCCGATGCCACTTAGAGTGGGATAAGGGCAGGAAGATGATGAGTTCTTATTATAAAAACCTACATGTTTCAGACCTAAATTTAGAAGTTACAAACCTCAAGATGAAAACCTTCAAAAAGATAAATTAGAGGATGCTGCACCATCATTGGTTGAAGAAGAAGTCAAAGATTTGGTTGAAGCAGGAAAAGAAAAGGTATTTAAATTTTAAAGCACAAATTTATACAGTTTGCGAAATTAATTTATCATTGGCACAAAGAAACAGGTTCTGTTCAGAAAGGCTTGTCATGTGTGAAAGAAAAAGGATTAATCTAGACTATGAATAGTAAGTTTGCTCATGGTTATTTTATAGTGCACTAAAACCAATTACAATTAAAGGAATGAGAGCCCCATAGGCTGGTCCCATCAGTTTTGTGTGCCAGTGATATTCAATGATTGACATTGCTTATTTCGCCCTACCCAAAGAACAAATTAACATCTCCCATATATAAGCATAGGAAATGTTACTTTATTCTTCGTATAGGGTGATTTGCTCACCTTTTAATTCTAAAATGTTTAACTATCAGTCCTGCTTATTATTATTGACATCAAATAATAACTTACGACCAAAGGCCAGCCATATACAGACTGCTCGAGCGTTTAGCCAGTGATCAACATACACGGACAGTTTTTGCAGTCAGAGTTATCAGCTTGAAGCTGCCATTGATAACCGTATTGCCAACCGCCCGAAGCAGTTGCAACTGCTTGAGCGGTTCAGGTATGAACCGAAGTAGAACCGATACATAGAAGTCTATTCACTGTGCAATCGCAGATTGACACAGTCCATCCTGACTGCTTCAAACTGTCTGTGTATATTTTAAAGTTTCTTGTTTATATTTTAAATTTAATAATAATAATAATAATATTTTAAAATCCAAAGATTTAATTTATCTTAGTGGCATTGATTTATTTATGATAAGTTGTATGTTTGTAATAGTTATAACTTTATTTATCCTTATTTCTTTAATTTATTATTATTCCTTTTTTATGTCATGTAAGATGATAATAAGTAGATTATTCTAATGAGCGGGGCCAGAAGTAATTAAAAAAAGCAGCTATTACATGTACGAATGAATGAATGAATGAACTCACAAGCAATAAATTGTCTATTACAGGTTGTATTACAAGACTTAGATATTTCAAGCCTTGCACCTCGAAAACCAGATTGGGATCTAAAGAGAGATGTGGCTAAGAAATTAGAAAAACTTGAAAGGAGAACACAAAAAGCTATCGCTGAATTGATATGGGAAAGGCTAAAGAACCGTTATGATGAAAATTTAAGTGCTATGGTTATAATGAATAGTAGTAAAGCAGCTGATGAAGACTGAAATCTAAAAACATTCTTTTTAGACTTAAGGATACTTTTGAAAACTGTTACAACATTATTCATCTTCTTCTTCTCAGTCGCAACACTCTTGACAGAGTGGTCGTGGTTAACACTAAGTATTTTTATGGGTGGCAGATGTTGCTCGCCTCACGACAACATTATTACAAAGGCATTAATAAGAATTACAGATATTTTTTAAAGATTTGCTTTAAAAAATAACTTACAAATAACCAATTATTATTTTAAGCCATGCATTCTTCTGATATCATTAATTTGAAAGTCATGATGATGATGAATGGGCTGACCGATTTTGGTCATGGCATCTACTTTGACCCCTAGTCAGAGTGGCACTGATGCGCCTGGATATGGTTTATGTAGCCAATCTTTGTAGCAAACACCCAATGTGGGCATGTGACATAGTTATAGTCAATGACAGCGGGTAGACGAGCCTTTAGCTCATCGCGCTTGGCGTCGGCTTCAGCTTTACCCTGTTCCTCGAAATCGCTGACGCGGATTCGCCTTTCCACGAGCCCTCGCTAATCAGACCGCTGTGCTGCCAAACATTGAAAGGGCTCAATATTGTATCTTTTCATGTGGCGCTTCTGACCATCTTTGTATCTGAGGAGTCAGCCGCCATACTTACGCTTACCCTCCTCTAACTCACAATAAAAGATGCGCTTCGGTTCTCTCTCCTTCGCCCTCCGTGATACGTGACCGAAATCTTGCAAAACCATCCTAATAGACTGATAAAGTAGTATATGATCCAGATTAACATTTAAAATTGTTTATAATAATTTTAGTTTATAAAAATAAATTAAGTTTTTATGTAATAAAAGGAAATAAGTTAGTCCACACTTTTTGTATACCTATTAAGTGTGTGGTTTTCATCTCAACCTAGTACACTGTAGTACTAAGGCATCGTCTAGGAGTGTGATGCAGCTCTGCGCCATTAAAATCCCATGGTTTGTCATCCAATCAATAGTGGCAGTGTACATATGTAGGACACCAATGTCTATGGAACTTATGAATTACCTATCTGTTCTTCATAAGGTATGTGAATCGATGGGGCAGGTAGTTCGAAATTTATAGGTAGATAAGATTTAACATGTTGTAATGGAATAAAATAAATAAAAAGAAATATGGCAATATAAAATGCAGAATAATATATTTTATCCTTAATGTATACTTAAAAATAAAATGTTACGTATCACAGTTCAGTACTTTTATTACATTCACTTTGTTTTTCTGCTCATTAAATTTATATTTATTTAAACAATTAGATTACAATTCATTTCATTCAAATATTTATTTACAAGTATAATAAAAATGAATGAATTAATCGGTCATTATTAAGTAGTTGTTAGTAAACCTTTAAATTTATGGATCATTCATGTCTGTTCCAGTTTGATAATTATGTATTTCTTGTCGTGAATTTGTATATATTTTCGTTTTTAGTAAATCAAAATTTCGCTATAGTGACAACTTTTATCCATAACGGAATATTTATTTTAACAATTATAGCATCAACGTTAGAATTTTTATCATATCCTAATTGTAGTTTCTAAATATTATTGTGCGCATAAAAATGACTATTTTAAAATATAAGTAATTTATTATTTCATATGGCTAGAATATTTCGTTGAATACCGGCTATAGTGTATATACCTATACTTTGCATTATAAAATTGCATTGTAAAATGATATACAGAAGATGTTTTCGATATTTTATTGTATCAAATAATTATTCTGTGTAAATTATTTAACAATAAATATCTAACAAATCAAAATTATCAAAATTTAACCATTAGCTTAGTTTATGTTTAGATACGTCAGTCATACAATTTTATCATTCGAACGAATCAAAATTATATCAGTTAGTAAAACTAAAAACTATTAGACTTAAAAAAATTAAAAGATTTAATCTAAATTTGTTACTATTGTTGTGACCTTGTCTTCTATTATTCGTTTTAGTTGAAGACACCTCATCCGGATCGTCGATTTCGTTATAGGCGAAGTAATTATGATCTACGTTATAGAACACTACACGATCTCCGATGGGTTGTATCGGTCGGAAGTTGTGTCTGATTTTTCCGTTCGCCGATCGTAATTCTCGAAATGCTTCAATCTGCAAAACACAAGTTATCGTTGTTCAATCAAATTACAGTAACATGATTGAAAATAGACATGTATCCTTATTTTTGCAATTATTGCATAAATGTCTATATAATATGACCGAGTCTTGCTCGGTAATTTTTAAAAATAAGTAAAAAACGGGTCAACTCTTCTTAGTCTGTGGTACCAACATGTACCCTCAACTTCTGTTTTTGGGTATCTATTCATATCGACCCATATAGCATGACATCGGGTAAAAGCATCGCTGACCAGAAGTTAAATACATTCCAAGCCAATCGTCATGATTATTGAATCGTTATCAATATACTAGTTACGTGTAAATACTGTTTAAAAAATTTATGAAACAAAAAAAGGAATTCACCTGATCATGTGCCAGCCTTATAGGCTGTTCAAAATCTAACCATATAACCACTTCCGAGCACGGTGGAGTCGTTAAGGAGCCTTTGTACGTGAAATATCGTCTGAGGTCCAAAGGTAGAATGTTGAGGAAAGAAAATGGATTGTTCATTACGACGGTTGAGTGCGGCTCAGTCACGTTCGCTAACGCTGATGTTATATCATCGTAAGCCGGGTGCTTGTGACGATCCAACTAGGAGAAAAATTATATATATGATTATCACGCACAATTAAGTCTAAATTCAGTATAATTATACACGTATAATTAGTTTCCTCAGAAGATTATAATTATACATACACGAATGATGTTCGCAATTTTTATATTATATATATTCTAAACTGCATCACATTTCAGTCTCAGCCAAAAGCATAAATTACCTAGGAAGTGTTTTAGCTATTCCATTTACAGATTTTGCTTGTATTATCATATCATTGCTGCATCTAACCGCCGAATCAATGTTACCTTGGATTTTATATAAAATATTATTCTAGTAGAGTATTTTAGATAAAATATCATTTAACCCATGTGAGAATCCTACCTAGGATCGGGAGATCCTGGATATGATTCCCGAAGTGTGATCGTATCACTGAAACATCTAGTAAAAATTGATACCAGAATGTTCTGTAATCATATATTAAGAAAACTTAATTCAAAGTACGGACAATGTTTTTAGTTTTGCATTTTAAATGAATAAGTATATGGGACAATTACACACACGGTCGTCTCCAAAGTAATTAACTTAAAACTTGTGTTCTGGGTTACGGACTGGTAAATATATACATACATAATATTAAATATATAAATTTACCCAGAATCGAAAAAGCAACAAAATGTTTTTAGAAATTAATGAGAATGTTAATCCTCGGCGGGAGTTGTATCCGCAACCCGTGACGGTTTAAAGGTCACTGCCAATTGGGCGAATGAGCCATTTTAATTTTTGATTTAGGTACCATTAGAGCAGCGTTTTAAAGCTGGTCCTCTTCTAAGAAGAGGCTATCAATTTATCAAGTACTGCGATAATAACAGGATATTACCTTTATCTATTAGGTATTTTTTCCATTACCATCTTGTGTATACGGTTCATTTATTTATTGACAAAAGACTTGATTGATCAGCAAATATAATTCAATAAGATAATGATATATTTATAAAGCACTACAATACGTTTTATTATAGGTAAATAGTAAGAATTTATCGTGATAAGAATATAAGAGGGTGTTTATATGACGTGTTTGTGATAGTAAGCGGAACAAAGGATTAGTTAACTAGAAAAGAATCTACATTATGTAGTACAATATTTAGTATGAAGTATGTACTTATAATTAATAGAAGTAGGCGTTACTTTTCGGAATTCCATAGTACAAATGTTATGACAATTATTTTAGTATAATCCGCGTTTCTTAAGAAAATCTATGTAATGCCTATGGCTGTAACGCCAAACCCGTTCTCATACCATATACATGCAGGATTATGTACTTATATATTACAAATATGTATAACTTATAGGAATAAAGCTGTTAAATTAATAATTGATTTGCGTTGTATTTCAATTAAAAATTTAGGATACTTATATTACACTACATAAAAGTAAAATAAAGGCTTCTAATTTACTGTTTGTAGTCTATCCGCTTCCTCTTCTCTCTCTGGAGAGGAGGATTGGAGTTCAGACCCACCACGCTACTCCATAGGCTATTTGCTATACATTGCAAAGGAATCTTTAAGGATGCAGATTTCATGTCACTTTTTCCTCTACCGTTAAAGGCATGATGGATTTTAAATGTAAAACTTTTTATTAAACAATCCTTAAATTCTGCCCAAGGTTTGAATGTGCGAATCCTTTTAATGCATAAATAATGCGTATTAATTAAAACTTCACGTTGAGTTTTAATAACGCATTTATTTTTTTTAATTTCATAACATTTGATGCAAAATAAGTACCTCGTAAAAGAAGGCAAGAACCGTTAATCCATCAGAATGCTTGACAGCTTGTTGAACTGACTTGTACTGTTCCTTGTAAAATACCATATGTAATTCCATGGCGAAACTGTGAAACACATGAAAAAATTAGGTAATGTATTAATTGATTACAACTATACAAAACTTTAAAGCTATTTTTTCTTAATTTTCCTAAGGTAGTTTTTTTGGCCATTATATCTCTAAGCACAATAGATTTAATACATTCATCATTCCCCTTATTCCAGTCTAAGTGAGGTCGGCAGAACATGTTATAAACATGTCACATGATTTGGCTTCGTGTTCTACGACCGGCCTGCCTGACGTCAAGTTCCCTTAGTTGTTTACGACACCTCGGTAAGAAATGAGGGTGGTCTATTCTACTCAACCGGATACCGCACGTGGGATCAACTTACCTTAATCGCCTTTTAACACCTGTGTAAGAAATTTGGGTGGTCTATTTACTATCTCTACTCAGCCGAATACCACACGGCGGGTCGGCTTACCTTAGTCGCCTTGAACGACACCTCGGTAAGAAATGAGGGTTGTCTATTCTATTCTGCCGGATACCACACGGCGTACAATAGCTTTAATAAATTGTTTTTAATTACTTTTGAAACAACAACTAAATAATATTCACGTTTCATATCTCCGATAATCTAATGCTTGACATTTCTGGGACTAATTTAAGACAAATACCTAAGTTAGTACGCCGTTCAACTAGGAAGTCTACATACAACTGCATGAACAAGTAAGTAAAAAAAATGTTTATAAAAACAGAAAGTATTTTTAGACGCTTAACATTAATATTTAATATGTTGCCACATATATTTATTGTTAAACTTACGATTTAATTTTTCTATTAAGATCAAATCGTCATCTTCCTGCCCTTATCCCACTCTAAATGGGGTCGCCACAACATGTTATAAACATGTTGTCATATGATTTGGCTACGTATTTTACGACCGGCCACCTGCCTGACGTCAACTTATCTTAGTCTTATTTTACGACACCTCGATAAGAAAGAGGGTGGTCTATTTTACTTAACCGGATACCACACGGCGGGTCGGCCTTACCTTAGTCGCCTTTTACTACACCTCGGTAAGAAATGAGGTTGGTCTATTCTACTTAGCCGGATACCACACGGCGTGTCGACTTACCTTAGTAGCCTTTTACGACACCTCGGTAAGAAATTAGGGTGGTACTATTCTATTCAGCCGGATACCACACGGCGTCTATTCTAGTATAATAACTCTACGATAAATAGACAATTATATTAATCTTAATAATATAATCATGTCATATAACAAGTGCTCTGACCTTCGATGGTTAATTTTATCCTCCGAGCCAAATGTATCATTGTCTCCCCAATGGAAGTGCATCTGACTAAATACGTAACTGCCATCAAGTGGGCCGCCACTCACTCGTGGATGAGGCTCGTTTTCCACCTCTATTAGTACTGAAATTTAAATTATATCGATTAATATGGGTAACAAATTAATTCCTAATGTTTACAGTCATATTCTCTTATTTGATTAATAACCATTTTAAAACTTAAGAACGAACAAAGTACATTTTAGTATCTCAGGCACCTTCTGTACTAAAATGTATAGAAGGTAGATTTTAGTACAGAAGGTGCCTGAGATTTGTTTGTTAATAATGATAAAATTAAATGTTAATAATGTTAAAATTAAAAACAAAGAGTTGTGATAGCCTAGCGGTAACAACGTGCGACTCTTTCGAGAAGGTCACGAGCTCAAACCCGGGCAGACATCAATGAGTTTTCTGTTACAACTCATGTGTCTAATTGATTATTACAATCACATGCTTTTCGGTGCAGAAAAACATCGTGAGAAAACCTGCATGTCTCTAAAGAATTCTGGAGATATGAGTAACCTACCAATCCGCATTGGAGAAGCGTAGTAGGTCTTAACTCCAATCCTTCTCTCCAAAAACGGCGAGAAGAAGCCTATTCCCAGTAGTGGAAGAGTAACAGGCCGCTGCTTACTTTACTTTTAATGTTTAAGTAAATAAGAAATCCACAAATTCAATCCAATATCAATATCAATATTAGTAACCTCATTAAGTCCCTTCTCTCTCTTCTGCCTGTTCTTTGAAGTAATTTATAGAAGTAGACGTTAATTTGTTGAATTCCATAGTACACAAGTAATGATAGATGTTCCTTTAAGATTAGAAACAGCAAGCTTTTATTGTACAATAAAAGCGGTGTGTAGATACCTCTAGTGGGCACTAAAGCCTATGTAAAAAGTAAAGTAACGGCCCGTTACTATTCCATTGCTGGTCATAGGCCTTCTCTCTCTGTTATTGGACAGGGGTTGAAGCTAAGACAGCCTATGTTACTTACTTAACAAAATTAATGGGGCATAATACCGTTTGCATTACGTCAGCGGTTTTGTGAAACAATAAACTAAACCTAGGAGCTAGGCATATCTTTATATAATAATAAAAATATACTGTTGGTCCCACCTGTATGTCCATTATTTGTGACGTGAACGTCATCGATAGGATCGTCAAAACCGACGAAAGCAATGTCAGGTAATGCGACTTGTTTTACACGTAAGATATTGATGTTGATTGGACTTTGATGTTTGCCTCTGCACTCTCTGTAGGTATCTCCCCAATATCGTGGGCCTGAAAATATAATTGTACTATATTATCCATATTAATATTCAAAGTAATTAAAGCGAAATTCCGTTTGTCATTCTGTTGCTTATGATTTCACGGCATTAACGAAATTATGGGCAATTAAAGTTTATTTACCCGGGTAATATAAATGATAATAAAGCTCGGGTTTTTTTCGGAAATAGTCAAAAAACGCAGGTGTGCATTATTGAGGTAGTACTTAAACTTGACGCCAACGAAGTTGTAGGGACCACTAATCAAAGATATGATTTAAGTTTTGTTCGTTTTGCATACAATAGTTGGGGTAATCTATCTTCTGAATAATATCTTTTGACATAATTTAATGAATAATTTAAATAGCGTAATTAAGGATGGCAATACTTGAGGATTGTTCTTAATAGTAATACAGATTTTACTATAAATTATTATTTAATGAGTCATAATTTTGGTTATTAATAATAATAGTTAATTTTAATTTGAATAAAACTGTAATAATAATACGAAATTTTTAGAAAGGAAATATAAGCGATCTGGAGGAGTAACTAGTCACTTATTAGTTTAGTATACGAATTCAATTGAAAGCTGTTTTGAGATACGTATTATTATGGAATAATTTTGATGATTAGGCACTATTTTTTTTTTACAAAGAAGGCGTTACTGAGTATGGTATATCACATCCTATTTTGTGCACTTATACATATGGTTACATATTAACGAATATTTTGCAATACCAACTGAAATTTAATATTCTATAGTGTTGCTATAACTTGTTGTGACAAACCAATACATAGCTTACCAATAACTCCATCATATCCAAAATCTTCACCGTAAGTCAGCTTCGGGGCTAGAACAAATATAATTTAGTTTAGTAACGGGCTATTGCTATCCCACAGCTGGGCAAAACCCACATTCCCTTTCTCCCTTGGTGAAAAAGATTGTAACTTAGACCCAGCTGTTTGTCGAGGCCGTTGCCATTCTCTTCCTTACAACTATTCCAGAAATAAGGCAACGGTAATTATAAGATTTTATATAAAAGTTTAGGTTTAAACCGCGTAATAAGGTACATGCTATCTCACCATTAGGCTGCTACGGCTTTTAGTGAGTTTTTGTTTTGGCTTACTTGTAGTGACTCCTTAAGAAAGTAACCGATTTAAGACATTCTATTTTCAATTGAATTAAATCAGGAACATGTAAGAAAAATGAAACTCGTATACTTTGTCTTTGTTTAATCATGCATAAAAAAGAGAGACAGATAGATTATCCTAATTTGCTTACTCTTAATTGTATATGGCATAGGTAGCCGTGTGGTATCCGGCTGAGTAGAATAGACCACCCACATTCCTTACCGAGGTGTCGTTAAAGGCGACTAAGGTAAGTGGACACACCGTGTGCGGTGAATAGAATAGACCAACAACTTTCTTACCGAGGTTTCGTTAAATATGACTAAAGTAAGTTGACGTCAGGGGTTAAACACGTAGCCAAATCATGTGACAGCATGTTTATAACATGTTGTGCCGACCCTACTTAGAGTGGGATAAGGGCAGGAGGATGATGATGGCACAGTTTAGGCTGGCTTTTATACTAGAGTAGGGACTCTAGTATAACAATTATGATGTTAGCTCGAAGAATTTATTTATTAATTCACTATGAATGTCAAAACTTCGTAAAAAAAGTTTTGTGGATAAAACGCAAGTACCCGTTACAATGACACGGGTAATTCGCGACACAATTCGGTACTGATTATAACTATACTTTGTTTGTTATTTAGAAAGTCTTCTTTTTCGTTACGCGACCTTGTCGTAGTTTATATAGCCGCTTAGTTTACGTTACATCGTAATGAAAGAAAAATCTTTCGGATATGCAATATACAAATATTGACTTTTATATCATTGATATAAAAGACACTGCAAAATATTTCTGTAACGTAATAAATCCTACTAAAATTATAAATGCGAAAGATTGTGTGTATGGATGTATGGTTATTACTCTTTCACGGCGAATTCGCTGGAACAATATCGATGAAATTTGGCACAATTATTCTTTATACAACGGGGCAACATATAGGCTATAGAAATCCTGTTAATTCTACAGGAATAGGACGATATTGAAAAGCATCATCAACCTAACCTATTATCAACCTATCAAAGTTTTTTTAGTCTCTCTCTGTCTTCCTGGAACGATCTGATTTTCGTGATGGATATATTTGCAGGTTTCGAGATTGACAGAAGCTACTGTTTATTCCAAAACTATATATAGCCTAGGTTAATAGATAGTATATTATAACAGTTAGATATATTTCGTAAGAGCAACCGCTGAGTTTCTCCCTGACTCTTTTCCGTAGGAGCACTTTCCCGAAGCAATGTGCTGACGGTTCAAAAGCACTGGTTTACACTATGGTGGTTCATAAAGAATATTTTAAGTTTGAGTTTCAATGTAATAAATCATGAATAACTTAAGGTACAGTTAAATTTGTTAATTTATCAATTATGGTACTATTTAATGTATGTGATTGAATCAAGTCATGATTAATGTTTTTTATTATTCCTCGGTAAAATGAAAACCGCGTGTACCGCGTATTACGAAGGTATGATCCTTTGTGTTCAATGTAACCGGAAACCATGAATTATTACTACTACTGTACCATATTAAAATATCTGCTGTATTACGTAACAAGAGAGTGATATGATTTAGTAAAACTAGGCTGAAAGGTATAAATTAGATAAGTAAAAAAACAAAGTAACGGCCTGTTATTATCCAACAGCCAGGCATAGGCCTCCACTCTCCAATTCTGGAGGAAGGGTTAGAGCTACGACCCTCGCTGGTTACACATATCCCCAGAATTATATTGAGATATTAAGGTTTACTCACGTATTTTGCTTCACTGAAAAGCATGTAAATTAAATATAAATTGCAATTATAAATTAGACACATAACTTTTTAATAGTCAAACTCGCTTGTGCCTACCCGGGTTTTGAACTGGTGACCCCCTTTGTGGACTCTAAATCGGATATAAACGTATTATTCTTATGGTAATTAATTAAAAACGGCAATAAAATTTAACGTCAATATCCCACCGCCAGGCAAAAATCTTCTTTCCAATTACTATAGTGTGCTGTGGTGCATGCGGTTACCAATCCAGTAAGCATAAAGATTTTTTTTTTTAGAATTGACTATATGTTAGCCCTAACGACTTTTACAGCGTCACCGGGCGGGACTAGCGAGCGCAAAAGCATCGTCGAAGTTACGAAATGCGGAGAGTAGAGCACAAAAGCTCTACTAACGTCAGGGAACGTTGTCCTAAGGGTGCCTTCTGTGAGGCCGGACGACGGCTTAGGGCGACGTGTAGCGGAGGGCTAATAGTATGACGATTAGTCATCATGGCGTCGGGAGTATGGCGAGAATATAAAGAATGGGAATTAATATAAATGAGAATATAAAAAATGGAAATAACATATACATATATTCTTAACGACCGCGGATAAAATGCAAAATAATTCTACGATTACTTTTATAGAGTGTCTTATCTTTTAAGGATAACTTTCTTCTCATCTTTTGAATCACTGTTCACAAATAGGACTGAGACAACAGTAACTTTATTATGACATCGTGCGTCAGAATGTTTATCAGAAATGTGTCGGAAGGTCCGCTAATTGACGTTCAAGCTGATAAATCCCCTCTGACTGCAATCTAAATTTTACTTCATTAAATGTAATAATAACGACGTTATATCAATGTATTGATATTTCCTGTTTATTATAATTGTCATTGATTGATAGGTACATTGAGTATACCGAATTTATCAGCTTTGTATTGATAAGACCATTGTTTTCTTAAACTGACTCAAGCCTAACGGATTTTACAGCAATATCAGACAGGATGGGCATACAACCATGTTTGACGGTGCGAAAAGTGACATTTAGAGCGCAGAAGCTAGCGTTATGGAACATCGTCCTAGACTGTGATACCGGATTACCGGAGAGAAATACGATTATAGATGAGGACTAGTATTATGACTGTCACTAGATATTACGCTGTCAGAATATGAGGACTAAAACCGTAGTAAATAACACGAAAGGTTTGGACTATGCAATAGCTTTTTGTTATGATACCTATTCTTATATCTACGATAGCTTTGTTATTGTCCTAAAACTCAAAAACCGAATATCTGGCTTAAAATATTTGGCTTTTAATTATTGCATAATTTTTAAAATATTCCTCGCGTGAGGGCATTCATCTTGCGTCAATACAGTAAAAACTTGAAGTATAACGAAGTCGCCTTGTGCAGGCCAATGGCTCTTGAATTTTAGGGTGCTTTAAAAAAAATAAGAATGAAACTTAATTCTTTAACTAATTAACAGAACTCAGTTATCAGTTAAAAAATAGCATATGTCACTTCACTCTTCCCATGTTCTTCGTACCAAATATCAAATCAAAACAAATCAATTTTATTTCATCAAGTAAACAAAGATGGCATATACAATAAGGCTTAAAAATTGTCTTTAAGATACTAATCAGAACCGATTTTAACCAAGAACTTTTCCATTCCTAGATTTTTTACAATCTGTGTAAAGAAGAGCCAACCCTCTCCCTTTCCTATTATCAGAATACACTTAATAAGTAAGTAAGTAAGTAAATATCAAGTTAATTTGTTAACTGAACAGATTAATTTGATATTCGTTTTTCGTGAAGACAAGATAAGAAACACATGTTCGTATTAACAATATTAGTAGCGATTTGGCTCACAGACCGCTGCAATGATCACTTAATGTATGTAATGTAAATATGATGACTTAATGACGCACAAAGTAAGTTCAGACATTTTTTGGAATGGAAGATATATATATGCCATTCCTTAATTTATTCGTTATATTTTATACGTTTTTCTTTCCTTTTGTGCATTATTATAACATTTATTCTTCAGTATTTTCTTTCACTGTCTAAATCTGCATGTTGATTTAAACATTCAGTCTTAATTCCGTCTATTACATAAGTTATAGAATTAGGCAGAGATCAATAATACAAAAGTAGTTTCGCCCCGCAACCGAAGCATCATCAAGAGATGAACTCCACGCTTTGTGATATTTTCGCGGAGTCTATCTTATCTCGGTGGCGGGGTTAGAGGTTTGTTCGAGTGTTTTTACGAATCCTGCATGAGGTATGAAAACGAAAAGTCCATTCTACATTTAGCATTATATATATTTTCTTTACTTTATTGCGGAATATATCTAATTTTCAGTGTCCCTTGAGTGCCCTTATCCCACTCTAAACGAGGTCGGCACGACTGTTAAACATCTTATTACGTGATTTGGCTAGTTTTTACCACAGGCCACCTGTCCGACGTCAACTTGCCTTAGTCGCTTTTTATGACACCTCGGTAAAGTGAGGATAGCCTATTCTACTCAGGCGGATATCATACGGTGGGTCGACTTACTTTAGTAGCCTTTTACGACAACTCGGTAAAAAATGAGGGTGGTCTATTCTACTCAGCTGGATAGCACACGGCTAAAAACCTCTTAAATCGAGGCTTTATAATTTACGTCATACTTTTTTGAAGCTTATTGTTATAAGTATGGACTAAGTAAACAACTTACAGATTATTTGACGTGTTCGGAATTAAAAAAGCTCAACTTAGCTAAGAAAACTAAGGGATGGAACTGATAGATCACAATAGCATCGTTTCCAAATAAAATAATGGGTTTGTCCGATACCATGTTTTATGCGGTTGTTTCACAAACTGCGCCGAGTTTTTCAGTGTTACTTTTAGCTATTCACGGCTAAAAAATTTAAGGTTCAGTAAATCGTAAGAAATGACGTAGTTAAGAAATTGTGCCATAAACTTTTAGCGAAGCGTATCAAGTTCATTGATATAAATAATAATTGGAGTAATTCACTTTACTCTGACCTTCTGTTGTTGCCAATGACCGCGTAACAATTTAATATATAGCATATAAGTGTTTACGAAATCGAAATATTTTCAGTTATTTCAATTAAAGTCGTATTTGGTGCATGACTAAAATATTTGTATCAAGTATACATCTTCCCCGCGGCTTTGTCTGCGTGATATTTGCACTATTATTTCAAATACTGAGAGAAGAATTAATTTCGACATATAGCAATAATAAAAGTGTGATAATTATATTCATAATGTAACCTTTGTTTATAGACTACAAATTTTAAAATGTTTTGTTCTAAACTAACACAGTTAGTAGGTAAAAATTTTAAAAATTTCTATAAAAATTGTAAAATAACAATTAGTATCATCAAATTATAATTTATTAATTATTCAATGTTTCAACATGTGAACCTTCGTATGATCAAATTAAAAAATATATTAGTTTCCTTATTTTCAAATATTTAGCAGTGGTATCCGGCGGAGTAGAATAGACCACCCTCATTTCTTACCGAGGTGTCGTAAAAGGCGACTAAGGTAAGTTAACTCGCCGTGTGGTATCCGGCTGAGTAGAATAGACCACCCTCTTGCTTACCGGGGTGTCGCAAACGGCGACTAAGTTAAGTTGACGTCAGGCAGGCGGCCGGGCGTAAAATACGCAGCCAAATCATGTGACAACAAGTTTATAACATGTTATCCCGACCCCACTTAGAGTGGGATAAGGACAAGAGGATGATGATTTTCAAATATTTAGCACTTCGTAGTTAGCAACACATTTATTAAATAATCAGCATAAGTTATAAGGAGAAAATACAAAGGAAATTAAGGATATTACAATAATTATACATGACATATTTGTAAAAGTTTCGATTACTCAGACATCATGACATATTTGTAAAAGTTTCGATTAAACAGTACTCACTCTTATAGAAGACGACACTCTAGATATATAGAGCGTATCGCCGTCCAGAAGAGTCTTTCAGACATTTTTGTGTAGCACTAAATTGTCCTATTACATATGGAATGTATATTACATTCCATTACTATTGCCTATTCCATTGGTTATATTGCACATTCAGGTTAACGTTCGTATTATCTCTTCGTTTTTATATTTGTGACAGATACTCCCGACTAAGCTGTACTAATTTTACAGTCAATAACATTTTTATATCTGGGCCTTTTATGAAAAAGGTTGGGTCCGAAAAATCGCTTAAATAACATCCGTCAGAGATTCAGTAATTCATAAATAAATACCTACGCTATAAAGGAACCACAATTGTACACCATGTACTGTAAATAACAAAGACCTTAATTGAAAATTAAGGCTAATGCAAACCTTTCTGGGACCACTAACAATTGTAATTTCAATGGTAGACAACTTGCCATGACCCTATAATAGAATCAAGAACTTTTTTATGCACAAAAGAACAATCAACCTTACTCCTTGAACTTTCAACAATTTATATTGTTTTAAAATGTATTTTTAACACCAAAATGATGTTGGATAACCTAACATAACAATGGAAATAAATCTTGTCAATTGTGCATACGTCATTTCCTAAAGGTTGATATTACTGCTCGCCATTACGATGTTTAGTACGTCGGAAGTTTTATTTGCTGCATTATTATTTACTTATTCTGAAACGTATGTGTAATCACGGAAAAATCACACAAAAAATCATCAGACCTTTGGCGACCTCGCAGGAAGCCAGATAACCTCAAAATAATCGTTTTAGTTTCCTGGACAAGTTACACGCCTGTTGGCAATGTGTGAATTAAGGAATATTGCTTTAATACTTATGTTACTAAGTATAAATAGTAAGTAAACATTTATTTAATTTTTCATATATTTTCTTGGAATACAAAATTGATTTTTTATTTAGTTGATAAACCTTTGTATAGAAGAGAAACCAAGTTTACTAGAATATTTTCGAAAAGTTATGTATAAATAAATGGCCAACGAAATTACTCTGAGCTATTCCTACTTTTTGGAATCATCTCCATGACCGATTGCAATAACGCTCTGATGACTCTCCACTCGTTTAACAGTCGTGAGAAATTAATGAATTTTGGTGTTATTTTCTTATCAAACTGCTACCTATCCTTATTATTTTCCGTTTTCACTTCGTCAATCATCGACATTTTAATTATTTTATATTAATGTTCAGGTCTCTACAAACACATGTACTTTTGACCATTATCTACCCAAATTCTTATTAAACATTTTTTTTTTAAATTCAATATACAATGTAGGTACTTATGTAAAAAAATATATAACAATAAGTAACTATCACTACATGTATAATGGGTATAATAACAACGAAGCATCTTAAATAAATTAGTAGACAAGTCCACTTATCAGACAACAAACGATGCACGCTACGAAGCTAAACAAAGCACTTGATAATTCATGATATAATCATAGACTGAAGATACGATTTCCATCATAAAACTAATTTTCTTAGTAAACATAGACACTACTCCATAAGTCTGATTTTTACTATAAAACTTATGTGATCTCGCTGGAAATAATAGTATTTTAAAAACTTAATCTAGTTAATTGTCCTTTATTTTGTCTTTCTTTAACTACACAGTCACATAATATTTCTGATATGATATGCATATTGAGAAATTTAATCATTTATCACATTAACATCGTTTTCTTGTCAGTATTAAATTGTATGAAAAGCTACGAGTATGTATGGTATGGTATATTTGACAGAAACCTAATAGGATGTAATAAAAATATTGTGTATCCTAATAGCATGCAAATAAAATTATCATAATAATTTTTATTCGGTTACCTGGCTTACATAGAAATTACATAGGCTTCAAATTTAAAGTGCAATATTGGTATTTAAATTTCTTATCAGATATTTTAAGATGATAGAAATAGTCCATTTATAAAAATATATGATATTATTATATATACAGTATATTTCAGTATAGGTATGTTTAATACGACGTGAGTTCTATTAATATTTTTTTTGGCATTCGCACTGTTTCTATACTGCCAATCAAGAAGTCGATATTTCACATTGAATATTTAATCGAATACGAATAGACACGTTTCATATTGATTTTATTTTTACGTAGATAATAAAATACGACGTGAACAATGTATATAAAGGTCCTGAATATTCAGTCGTATTACAAATTTAATCTAATATTGACTGTCCCGTCTGCACATTATACTCGTATAAAATAATATTCGAAAACAATGCTTATAACATAACGTACTTATATCTACGTTTATATCAAGATTTTGATTTGATATTTAGTATTGAAATAGAGGTTGCATCTGCTAGTCTTTCAACAAGTGAAAAGTAAATTATAAATTAAATATATGGCACACTTACACACGGTTGTCCGTCCCCAAAGTAAGTAATTTAATACTTGTGTTATGGTAGACAGACAAATGGTGAATATATACTAATATATTTTTGAAATACATACTTTAATACAAGTATACTCTGTTATAGAGAACCCTGTAAAATTCTGCAATAGATAATAATTCGGTATTAATATTTACCATATTAATACCGAATACTATACTTTCGATCATACCGCTTTTTAGACTAAATACTTCTTGAGCCTACTTAAAAATGGTAAATTTATAATGGTTAATATTTAAACAAAGATCAAAAGGGTTCGTGGAAAATGAGCTTGAATAACAACATTTGAAACATTTGAAGGAAAAATATAATGATGTAACAAATCACCATATAATTCCTTAGAATAGCTTTGTTTCCTATACTGCACAGGTGCACTCTATATTTAGGTGCATGATAAGATCGATGCATTTTATAGTTGATATATGTACCTACGTAATAATATATCGCTCATGTTCTAAAGAGTACGGAACCGATTAAGGTGGACAGCTCATGGTTGTCCATGGTTCAAGCGCTACGTCAAACTCCACAAACACCTCGATCTCCCCACAATCACACCCTCTTTAAGCTTCTCAATATTGTTCTTTGATCAATCCGAAATGTATTCCAACCCTATAATATCGGCGGCTTTCTCCTACGTTCAAATTAAGTTCACACTAATAAATAATACTACTTACTCACCTCACATTCGACCCACCGAAAATTAAGGAGTCTAACTCCGCTTTATTGCTGGCGAATATGAGTCTTAGTTTTCTGGTGGTTTCCCATCCTAAACCTGGTCCTTCCTTTACACAGGCACACTACGGTAGACGTTTCCTAAAACTTTTGGAGCTTTAGGTGCTTCTACAATACGAGTATTACGTTTTACACATTACGTAAGAAACATTGGTGATAAAACACAATATTTGCAATTCAAATCAAATCAAAATAATCTTTATTAACAAAGTTGTTATATTATATAGTAGATATTTTAAAACGTTTTAAGCCAAAACTGAATTTTATCAGCTGAAGATCTAATTAAAACTAGCAACTAAATAATAACAAAGTTGTTTATTTATACACCCAAATAATTTCCGTCAGATATTTTCTCGTATATTCCGTACAAACGGATTTTCTGTTGTGTTATGTTCTGTTATGTTATTAAATAGTTATTTATTGATTTACACAATGTAAACTAGCGTGGTGCATTAATCTTGGCAGCACGTTTTATTTTCCACCATTAACATTTCCGCAAACAATAACATAACAAAATAACTTTATGTCTAATTTCGTACGGGTAATGTGTTTAGCTATAAAGTATGTAAGCTACTTAGTGATCACAATTCAACAACAATTTGCGACAATAACAGATTAGCGAAGTAATCTGGAAAAACTACACACGACAAATAATATACATTCAGCTCACCGATAGGTCATAAGTTATAGTATGAAATGTTTTTTGAATATTTCATCTATTACTTTTATCGAATAAATAAATAAACAAATAATGAAACCTCGCCATGCTTCACAAAAGCTCCATCTGAAAACTTCTATTCCAAAGATGTGAATTTGAAGCAGTGATTTCGATTTGAAAATTGGCTTGCTAAGTACCGTAGTTAATGAAATTGAAAAAAAACTGGAATTTTCAGATCTTTAGATTAACCCAGCTTATGTTCCTGTAAAGTTTGATGGAGATCGGAGCATTTTTTAACTGTTCTGTTTCGAGGAGAATTCGAAACCAGACTGAGCCACAGCAACAAGTAGCCGAACAGCTAATTCGGAATAAAATTTATACTACGTGAATAGCTAATATCCAATCATTTCAGTTAGCGGTGCGTTAACTTCAAGTTTTGGCGGAAAAAACTGAATATTTTAATGTATTTAACCTTCAAAAGACGTCAGAAAGTTTAATCTGCAAAATTGACTTTAATAATAATTATAAGCATAAAGACACATGGAACGATGAGACTTCTCGTGGTTAATCTCATGATTTAATTGTATATAAATACCCGAGATAATCCGTAATATAACTGTAATTTGCAAAGATAGCGATCGGAGTTCATACCTCACGTGAATACATACCTGCAAAGGTATTTTAAATGATGTGTACAAGTTTTATATTCAGACTTATTAATAGAATAATTTGACTTTGTTAGTGGTAACAATTAGTATTATTTATAAAGTTTATTTAATTTTAATGTGAATTATATATGATTTTTCCTTTCGCCGTGTGGTAGCCGGCTGAATCGAATAGAGCATCCTCATATCTTACCGAGGTGTCGTAAACGGCGACTAAGGTAAGTTGACCCGCCGTGTAGTATCCGGTTGAGTAAAATAGACCAACCTCATTTCTTACCAAGGAGTCGGTAAAGGCGACTTAGGTAAATTGACGTCATGTAGGCGGCCGGTCGTAAAATACGTAGTCAAATCATTTGACAGCATTTCTATAGCATGTTGTGCCGAGCCCACTTAGAGTTGATAAGGACAGGAGAATGATGATGATATGTTTCTCTTGATATGAATGATATGACTCTTTCACGTCCAGCTCATTGATAGTGATCTTATTTTTAATAGTTATATAATTATAATATTTTTTTTCTATCTGTTTGTAGTATCTTACTATGTTATGTCCTATAATTAAACATGAAGTATAAATAATCGAAAGTTAGATTGGAACATATGGAAAATAATATCCAAGGTTATCATGACATATTAAATCGTTTTTATAGAATGATAACTAGTTTCATATCTTTTGATTCTGCCACTGGTTCTGAATTGTCGACATGAATTAGACAAAAAAGTTATAATTATGTTTTGATATAGAATGTATTGCATACTCATTAACCTGCCTGAGACTTTGGTCTTGAGCAATTATAATTTAATTACCAACCAAAGTTTGCAACACCGTAAAAATATTAAAATACCTGAGCTCGTCTTTCATTACATTAAACCAAGTTAAAATTTTATAAATTGTTTCAAGCTTATTTAACTTATTAAATTATTACGATCGGCTAACCGTATTTTTGATTGATATACCTTACGAATTGATTATCAAAATAATCGGTCTTAATTAAAAATTAATAATTCTATTTTTATGAACGATTCTATGAACGATTTTGATATACTGTCGAATGTTAGGAATGCTTTAAGGACCAATAAAACTAATGGAAAGTCGTAGATTCAAACAACGCGCAGCTGCCTTAAGAGGCTTTGTTATAATTAATGCCCGATTCACATTATTCCAGTCCAATAATCCAGCGAGTCAAACCAGTCCAGTCCTGGACTGGATTGACTCGCTGGGCATAATTAATAAAGTCCTTTCCAGTCAAGAAAATTTTACTGTAAGGAAACTCCATTATATGGGATTTTCAAGGAGTCATTCGGTATTTAAAAAAATTATATTGACTAAAATCGTAACGCAAAATATTTCATTAAATTATTTTTCTTATTCATATGAGCCAATAGACAGATTTTTCACAATATTTTGCCATAAACGTGATAAAAGCTTACTATTTAATTAATAACAATCGTTCTTTATATACAGTAAGCTCCTGATTAGTCTGATTGTTTTAATGACACGAATAACCAGGATATTGGACATGTGTATATTGCCTAGTAGGAACTTTAACCAATAGGTTAAAGTCATGTTAACATTAATGTAATAATTAATTAATTAATTAATAACTATTTATTAATACATTACATGAGCATAAATAATAAATATTTATTCAAATATGAATGATCCATTCAAATCACTATTGTAACAAAAAAAATTGCGATTTTGTCGTGGAGTCTATCTCCTGACGATGCTTCGGTTACAGGGCGAAACAATTGTTGAGATTGTGGTGGTGAAATTTTATATCCATATGTGTCATCTTAAAAACACTTTTGTTAGAAACAAGAAAGAAAAAGAAATGACTAATTTGCACATTAAAGTAATATGGTTGCTGCCATAGTGTTCTTATTAGAAAGCAGCCGATCTCTTGACGTTGACGGTAAGATTACGTGCACGATTACTGTTTTCACTCAAGACGCAGCGTGAGCACATATTTGTAAACATCCTAAAATCATCTTTGGAGGATTAAAATACATAAAATATTAATAACGATTGGAATTTAAATAAAAAAAACGATATACGATAAGTTGAGTGCTGAAACTCTTATAATGTCAGGAAAAAAGGGAGAGACCATAAGGAGCCGGAACTAACATTAAAGAGTCATGAATCTGATCACGGAAGCGCGATCTGTAGTTCCTAAGCGTAGATTTCCTGTACCCATTAATAAAGGACGTTTGCCAAAATAATTGATGAAGTTAAAAGCTATTGCTATATACGAGTGAATCATGTCCACGTGGAATGATCCCAAGAATGTTGGCTGCGTTTCGGTGTGTAGTCGCTACACTAATTTAAATTCTATTCTACACTATTTTTCAAGTATAAAAACGAGCCAAGCATTTAAGTGCCTACAGGGCTGCTTAGCACTTGACGACTCTTTACCGAAGTGTTGGAATTGGATGTCGATTACAAATGGAGAAAGGTCATCATGGTTAATTATTATAATAGTGTCGCAATAAATAATAAGAGAGGGAAGAAGAAACTCGTCTACTTATCTCTGTCTAATCACACATAAAAAAGAGAAACAGATGATAAAATTCATTTGTTTTCTCTTTATTTTACTATAGCACAATTAAGGCTAGCTTCCTTACTCTTTGAATTAATCTTAGAAATAAGGCTGTACAAGCACCAAACCCTACGACAATAACAATGAGTGCTACAGAGATGATTTCAATCGACTGCCCAAGAAGAGAGAAGATATTCCTTGGTAAGAACCATGCTGCATTCATCGATCATAAATCATTAATAAGGAAAAGGAAAAAAAGGTTAATGTATATACGTTGTATGGCGTATATATCCGCTGATATGGCGCATTCTAATAACACGTAAACGAATGACAAAAAGCACGTGTCGAGCATTAACACATTTGCTGAACTTTATGATGACATCTTGCGCACTCGTTTGGTGCATGTACTAATTAATTAAGCCGATGTGCTTTATCACAAATGTTTAGACCCTTTTTTGTTTAGTAGTGTTGCGGTTACTAGCGTCAGAAGCAATTTTTCTGGGTTAGTTTAATTAATGTCTTTCCATGAAATTGTTAATCAGGTTATTGGTAGCTAACCTCATCAAATGTACCATTACTCATTGGTACAAATCGGAGCTTAAGTCCAACACGCTCATCATTCTCTTGCCGTTATACCACTCTAAGTAGTGTCAGCACAACATGTTGTCATATGGTTTTTCTAGGTATTTTACTAACGCCCGCCTGCCTGACGTTAACTTACCTTAGTCGCCCTTTGCAACACCTCGGTAACAAAAGAGGTTGATCTATTCTACCCAGTCGGATAACACACGGCGAGTCAACTTCCCTTAATCGCCTTTTACGACACCTCGGTAAGATATGAGGGTGGTCTATTCTACTCAGCCGTATACTACAGGGAACGAAGTTGAGGGAAGTTGTTTGAACGTGCTAATCTCAGGAACTACTGAACAGAATTTCAAAATCGAGCAAGACTACAGGCTATATAACATCACGCTAAGATGAATAGGAGAGAAGCAGCAATAAAACATATTACGAACACGACAAAATTTCCTTTCCTTGGGTGCGCTAAGTAAACGGTGAAAGTTATTAAAAAATCATGTATTCCAAAATTGTTCCCTCTAAAAGTTCTAAATTAAAGTCTGCGACAGCATATTTCTAGCTATTAACCATTTTTATGGTTTTCAAAATACTATACGGTTTTATCAATCCACGCGGGCGGAGCCGCTGGCGATTGCTAGTAATTATTATAAATTTCTAAAGTTTTTATTATATGGCACCTAGCTGGCGTAGACCTAACCACCTGTTACTTTTCTCACGACCAGATGCATATTAGTTTTTTCAGTATTACCAAAGCTATTCATTTATTCGCTTGCGTCCTATACCGTTTTTATGTGATGTAAAAAGTTTAAAAAGTCCCAAGCAAACAAACTCGGATAAACCTAGAGCTGAATAGACAAGTCATCCTGAATTAATTATGGTTTTACATTAAAAAAAACTACCATAACTATGATATTATAAACTTTTAAAAAGAGTTGATTTTTTATTTCTTTATAGACGACTTCCTGTGCTTGCAACTTCGCCCGCATGGAAATCAGTGTCACAAATTTTTTCCCGAATTGAAATTTTGAACACAATTTTTTTATTTTATTTATTTTTATTTATATATTTATTATATTTTATTTTAATTGTAAGATATTTTTAATAACTTTCACTGTTTACTTAGCACGAGCAAGGAAAGCTTGATTTTTTTTCGGTTTCGCATTATATTTTATTGCTGCTTCTCTCCTATTCATCTAAGCGTGATACTATATAGTCTACCTTCCTCGATAAATCTTACACTTAACGCGTTCAAACAATCAAAGAAACAAACTCTTCAGCTTTATATATAAGTATAGTTTAACTGCTTCAACACTTCCTTACATGATGCAGGATACTAAGTAGGAAATAAAAAAAAATAGTGGTGCAACCTTAGTAAAAAATGTTAAGTCCAATTTAGAACAAAATATATAAATTTACTAAATAGCGACTGAGGTAAGTTGACTCGTCGTGTGGTATCCGGATGCGTAGAATAGACCACCCTCATTTCTTACCAAGGTGTCGTAAAAGGAAACTAATGTAAGTCGATTCGCCGTGTGTTATCCGGCTGAGTAGGATAGACCACCCTCTATCTGAGGGCCGGAGAATGATGACATAAATTTACTAAACACTCCAAAGTTATTTATTAAAATAAATTGTATTTATATCTAATGTTAGCATTGCAAGTAAAGAAATTAAAAACCTCTTCTTCTCGTTCTTTATATTGGTATCACAGGTTTAATTACTAAGCCCTCTTTTCTTATTGGTAACAATCTTATTGGTTTTTGTGTATTGAGATATGGGAAATAGATGAACCACGCTGCTCTATAAATTACCCCCAGCTCTCACGAGAATATTTTCTTTGATTAGAAAGACGTTTAAGTTATTAAATAAAATTCTGAAATGGATGAAAACTTCCTAAAGCCTTACGAAAAATCAAACGATTCAACCACTACATCACCCACGGATACACGATTCCATTAAGACCCATTGAAATTCTATTAAATTTTAATCTTGATAAGTTCTTATTCTTGTTATTATTATATGAAAGAGAACATCTATAAATTAGAATGACTTTGCTTATTTTTTGTCGTGGGTTATAACATGTATAAAAAAAGGTACTCGCTAACTATTCAAATATGTACTTCTAATAAACACTAATATATCATTTAGAAGTATTCGCTTATACTTAGTAAAGGTTTGAGTATTTACATTTCGCCGTAATATCGTACATATAAGTATTAATATAAACCTCCCAGCCTACTTAAGTGAAAGTCGAGTGGTTCAGTTCCTGACTATGATAAAGAGGTTTATTGTTACGACATTTACGTAGGGTTTTAATCTACTTAGAAGTTGTCAGTATACATTTGATCCCATTATATAAAGTTTACATGTACACATTCAATTTATAGAATTAGGCGTTACTTTGCAGAGCATCTCGTCAAAGTAAGATTTCGAAAAACGTTCAAAGAGAAGAGCAATGGTTGAGAAGACGAGGTCTCTATGGAGACCAATTTTCCGCATAAAGCACGGACAACAAGTGGCTGTTCACACAAAACATCGACATCGCGAGGGAAATTTCGACGCTGTCTATTCGTTCTAAGTAGGCGTCTAGATTCTTTAAATTGGCTCGGTGCTTGAGGAGGACTTCTTTTATCGATACCGACATTTGCTTTGCTGCAACCACGAGATACCTATCTAACGGTATTCACCGCAAAACAGAACATGATGACGGGCGATAGCATAGTTCAGTACATTAAAACTTCTCTACAGTCTTAAATTAAAGTAGTATTGGTTTTGGTTAGTATAACATCAAAATCGTAAGACGATTGCCTTCTCATTAAATTTAGTTTTATGTAAATTATTAAGACTGTAAAATAATATCTTAATGTTTATCAGCCGTATAAGAATTAAGTTTTTCTTATTCGGTACTCGCAATTTTTTCCGAACAGGTTTTTTTATTGAACTTATATACGGATGAAAAATCACACTGACGGCAAATGATGTATGGCATAACCAAATGCGCACATACTTGGCGTGGACAAGAATCATCATCATTCTACTGGACTTATCCCACTCTAAGTGGGGTCGGCACAATTTTTTTTGAACATCTTGTTACATGAGTTGACTTGGTATTTAACGACCGGCCACCTGCCTAACGTCAACTTACTTTAGTCGCCTTTTACGACACCTCGGTAGGATATCAGATTGGTCTATTCTACTCAGCCGAATACCAGACGGCGGAAACGACGAGAATATACTGTTATTTTCGATTTTTATTTAAGTATCGAAATAAAACTGAACCTTTATTATTTAGAAACTCAAAAGATGCTAAAATTTGGACCAGCTAGATAGAATAAATCTGCTTCAGTGGTAATGAAACAGCACCCAGCCTTTGCTGAGAGTAGAAACCCTTAAGTAGAACAACTTGATGATTATCATATTCAAAAGGAGATGCCAAAGTTAAAGAAGACATTCAAGCAATGAAGGGCTCCTTTCTGGACCAACTATACTAACTATATAACTAAATAACTATACTAACTACTAGCGGCCTACCCTGCTTCGCACGGGTATAAAATATATAGCCTATGTCACTCAGTGAAAAAAAATATTAAAATCGATCCAGTAGTTTTAATTTATTCATTACTGCCCGTGGCCCGCACGCATTAAATTTGAAGAAAAACAATTCCACTCTCCCTATACCAAGAAGATTTCCTGCTATATCTAACATCAAAGTAATTATTAATTATAAAGAAAAAAAAGTAATTATTTACGACATCACATTAGAAACATTACAGTATTTCTCTACTCCATATTGAATGTTATTATACATTCCTCTTGAATCACTCTATCTATTAAAAAAAACCGCATCAAAATCTGTTGCGTAGTTTTAAAGATTTAAGCAGTCATAGGGATATAGGGACAAACAAAGAATGTGACTTTGTTTTATACTATGTAGTGATAATCCCTATAGCATGATTCAGTATTCACGCGCGATGGCTTATTATTAGCGTATTTCATGTATAACATTGGTGTTTCTATACCGATTTCAATTATTCTTTTTTTATACAATGGTTAATACTATTCACTTTTTTATTTAGGGATGATTGAGAGTGATATAAACGTAGGAGTAGACAAATATAACCAGAAAGCTTCGAACTGCTAAGCTATCGGGAGTTACACGTCTTATTGTGAGTCAACCATAAAAGATAGACATATGCTGTCGTGGGATATTTTTTATATAATTTTAAGGAAAACATTTCCGTCATACATGATTTCTGCGTAGCTTTAACCATCAAGGTTGCACACGCGACGGAAGCTTAAAAAATGGAGTAACTTCTCCCGTTTTCCCGACATTTCCCTTCACTGCTCTGCTCCTATTGATTGTAGCGTGATGAAAAGTATACTATAACCAGCCCAGGAGTATGAAAAAAAATTGTACCGAGTTTCGTTAAAATCCGTCGAGTAGTTTTTGTTTCTATAACGGTTATACAGACAGACAGACAGACAGACAGACAGACAGACAGACAGACAGACAGACAGACAGACAGACAAAATTTTTACTGATTGCATTTTTGGCATCAGTATCGATCCCTAATCACCCCCTGATAGTTATTTTGGAAATATATTCCAGTTACAGAATTGACCTCTCTACAGATTTATTATAAGTATAGAAGATATCAGCTTAAGACAGCTTTAGCACAAACGATAATAAGAAAAAAAAATTGTTTTACGTGATTGAATGAAACATAACATAACAATAACTCGTATCAAATTTAAATTAATGTAGTTTGAAAGAATATTAGATAATCCAGCACTTATGTTTACCTTCTATAAATAATTATCTACCAAAAATAATTGCATGTCTAATTATCTAGCTATTTCCTTGTTGTCTTCTAGGCAGGTTTGTCTATATTTAAATTTGCATGGACAAAAAATTAACAAATAGTTAAACTGTTATCTATATTTAAATGACCTAATGCTATACCTTAGTTATTTAACAATAAACAGCTTTAAATATTAAATTATATTTACTTTGGAAATACTTATTTTGTTTAAAACACATACCTACGAATAAAACTAATTACCTACTACCTAACTATTACCTACGAATAAAAAATTTTTTAACAAAAAATGTATAAACTAATACCGGAGACTTAATCTCATGTTATTGTTATATTACCTATATGTTTTGACTTTTTTATATTATTTCAATGATGTTTGTCGATCAGGTTTTAAGTGTTAAAATTTATAAGGTACTTCTTGGTATAAAAAAAATCTAAATACATTCCTGAAAATTTTCATTACACTAACGAAAATGAATGAAATATATATAGATTTTAAAAATAAGTCCATTAAATCGAAATAATATAATTAATATAGTAAGCAAAATTAACAATAACATGTTCGTAAACTGGACGAAAACTAAAAAGAAACGATATTTTTTTAATTTATTATTATTTCAAATCTACTTAATAAAAACAAAATACCTTGACAGAGTGCGAAAACAACAAGCGCTGATATTAGTAAACACATAACTGCACTTTTTAGAGTCAATATATTTTGGCGCCAGAACAGAACACAACTTCTATTTAATTAATACTCGGTAGTTGCAAAATGGGCATGATGCATATTGTCCGCCAAAAACGTCAGCGCGACTTTGTGACAAGACAACAGACTGGCCGAGGTAACAAACCGTTGCCCTGCTTATAACTGCTCTGCCTTTCATGAAAGGGCAACAGCTGTTATCGAAGCGAAATTTTCCGGAATTTAATATTATTTCCTTTTAATGGAAGTAGAAGTACTGGAGTTAGATATATGTGTATAATTATTGTTAGCAATTTTTTTTGTGTAGCAAATTTTTAAATAAGATAAATACTGAATAACTACTTATTTATCTTTTACGGTTTTATTTTTTTTCTGCGTTAAATTTATATTTATTGAATTATATTGTCAATGATTATTTGTAAATTCTTTATGTGTTCGTTTTTAACATTAAGCTCTACTGCGATAGATTCGGACTTTCTATCATAAATTAAGAAATTACTTTAAATAATTTATAGAATTAGGCATACCATCAGGTATGAAAACGAATTTTCCACTCTACATTTAGCATTATATGTATTTTCTATTTTACTTCATCGCGGATTATAGCTAAATAATTTTATTATTACTTTTGTATTAAGAAATAACGTTATCGTAAACAAGTAAACAAAGTCTAGGGTGTTTAGACGACATATCAGGAATTTCGCTCTCTACTTCACAAGAATTTTTGTGATCGCGATGTTGATTAGTCAAAATATTTTAGCATCAGCTAGGTATGTATATTTTAACTTATTACTACTATGGGGTAAAAAAACCCAATATAACTTATATCAGTTTCAATAAGCAATATGTTGATATTATAGATAGTTATTAAATTGGCGTAGGGGAGTCGTATAGGCTGGCCTGTAAAGAAAATTTTCGTTTCGTTTATAAATAAATAATATAAAAAATGTTTTGTGAATTTTGTGGGAAAAAAACAGAAGTATGTATATTTAATTTTTATGATTCTGATCATAGATAATACACGATTCAGATAAAGAAATAAGTAGGTATATTAAAAAAAATTTAATATACTTTTAGGCTGTATATTCCGCTTGCCATCACGCGTGATAACAGTCAGGCGCTAGACTTATAGTATAAAAAAACTCATATTAGGCAATACACAAAACACCTAAGCTGTGATAGCCCAGCGGCGAAACCGTGCGAGTCTTTCAAGGAGGTCACGGGTTCAAATCCCGGGCAGGGGCCAATGAGTTTTCTATAAAAACTTATTCTTGTTATTGATAATTGCAATTTATCACACCGTATTCGGAAAGGAAAACATCGTGAGGAAACCTGCTGGAAGGAATACGTCTACAAAATTATATATACGAAGGGGTTAGAATCAAACCTAGCTATATCCAAAATAATTAAAATTGAGTAAAATGAAGATTTTGTTTTGTGTTTAATTCTTAGAGTTTTGTCAAATAAAAAATATTAAACATAGATTTAATCACTGTGAATTTAAGTAATATCAATCTTTACGTTTCCCGCAAACTGTAATACAAATATTTAAAATAGCTGAATTTGATTGTGACTTTAGGATTTAGCTATTTTTGATTCTGATCCCCTCATATGTAACCCACCAATCCGCGTTGGGGCAGCGTGTTAGGTCTTGGCTCCAATCCTGCTCTCCGTTGGCCGTAACGGGTCATTTACAAAACACCATAAGTTTTTTTAACACTAAATTGTTATTGTAATATTATATTGTAAGGAAAGGTTTTAATGAGACATTGGAAATAAAAGATTTAATTGGACTTCACACATTTATTGTATTTTTGTCTAATAAAAATACTTTATAATAAAACTATCATATTATAAGGATATATACAGCAATTGACAGTCTTGCTGGTTGTACACGCCCACCAGAACACATTATTTTCACCAAAATGCTTTTAGTGCACTTGAAATTTTTCCAACTCAATTATTTTTAACCTAAATTTACAGCCCTAAACCGCGCATTTTAAATTAATTTTTAAAGGAAAATGAAAAAAATTGCCATAATAAACACCATTCAATGGTTATTCTTTTGTATTGCACTATTGAAGCAGAAATTGTTATAATAAATATAAGTGAGTATACAAATATAAAGATTTTTTCATGTTGACATTTCAAACTCAACTAATCGAACCTCTGGCTAGCGTAGTTAAGCACTTTATAAATTTATTTAGGCACAATTCGTTTTCCAACCAATAAAATCTAACTAGTCGATTTACAAGTCTATAATGCATAGACATATAATTAATTTAAATGACCTCTAATGAACTCACTTATCACAATAAATCATGGTAGGAGAGAAAAAAAAGACATTGATATATTACAAATAAAGAATACAACAATTGTAACACACATCCGAAGAATAAAGTTACATATTCTATGTACATATACATAACATGTAACTTTATTCCTAGAATGAGGGCGATATGAGCTCGCAAACACGGTGCCTTTTCAGACAATATTTCAAAATGGTCTACTTAATCTATCACATAATATTTTATATACAAGGGACGAAACTAAAATTGGCTAAATTATAATTAAAACAAACTCATTTATAACGTTCTTTCAAGACAAAATATTTAACGTTATTGTCAATAATTACGTTTTGTATGTCAAAGACAATAAGTGAAATGTACAGGCCTTGATTATATATCTAAAACAAAAACACGCCCTTTTAAATTATGCAAATGTTGAAAACATAAAGCTAACGCGTAGAATGGAATCTACAACTTTGTCAGATTTTTAAATTAAATAGGAAGACATTTATATGTTTACATTACATCTTTCTCCATATTAATCTATAAACCGTACATTAAAATTTTCAGCTTTTAGTGAGTTTTATCCACGAGTTCGATTTTTTTTTAAATTTTAATAACGTTTTATCAAAGACATTTGTATTTCTTGCAAATTGTTATTAATGAGAAATCCTATTAAATTTAACTTACTAAAGTCTTCATTTTTTCTTTTCATCATAACTAAATTCCATTTTATCCAGTGTCATGAAATGTTTCCTATTTATGGATCCTATTTTTTTAATACATCGTTCAAATATAGGTGAAAAATTTACTTATGGTTTTCGCAAATTTCTATTGTTTCTCGTGATTCCTTTGTTGTATTATATACTATACAGCCAATTCGGCTAACTAGGCCTTAACACGAATTTTATTAGTCAAATAAATGTAATAAGTCAATGATATTAAAAATTGCACAATTGAATTGGATCAAATGTTTCCCGTCTCTAAATCGAACTTATATAACATGCTTTTGAAACTCAGGATTACAAAATAATATATTATTGATAAATCTTATATATTTTTTTCATTTGATAAATTCGACTTAACTATCCTAACAATATGAAACAATCTACAGTTCTAGACACAGCATACATAGTATGTACATTAGTAACTATATACAAAAATATAATATGACAAAGTTGTACCAGAGTAGCAATAACAAAACCGTGCTTAGAGTACGCGGTTTATGTGCCCATCGTAATGTAAGTATTAAAAAACACTTTACTGCGCTTACACTTTGCCATTTTTTATATTGATGTCTGACTTAAATACAGAGAGAAATAATCGGTCGCGATGTTATAATCATTTAAAAGATATGGGCATTTTAGGTTATCGTTTCACCCTATCCGAAGAATAAAGTTTCATCTCCCATGCATCTTCCATGCATAGGAAATGTGACTTTATTCTTCGGATAGGGCGGTTTAATCAACGTTTTGACATTCTAAAATGGCCGATTTCTTATTGATGATATTTTTATGTTTGAACATTAATATGCGAAGTGATCATAAAATGAATAGGCAAAACGACAAAATACACATTGGTAGATCATCTAAAGTTTTCCATACGTAACACTTAATTGCGTCAAATCTAAAAGAGAATATATAAATAGATTCTGTTTTACAGATAGTTTTTTTAGATGTTTCACAAGCCAAAACTCATTTTTTTGTACATTTCTACGTACACGCCTCTACTCTGCTTAACTGCCAAATAGCGAATTTTGAGCATAATACAATTATCAATGTTTCTGGTCAAAATACACAGGTTATTTCTAAGGCATGTTCACTACGACGGCAGATCTGGTAACTGACCATTTTTATTGTCAAGAAGCGTCTCATCTTATTCAATACAATTTGGAGTCTGTGACTATTGTATCTAATACATCATTTATATGTGTAAACAATATTACAGGTAACAGTTATGTTACAAAATTGTAGAAGTTAAAAAGAAAGAGAAGACTACGCCTTTGATATAAATTACATATTAAATACATACACTGTATAAATAAACATTGTTAGGAAATATAAATAAATACGAATACTTAACATCTTATTAATAAATATACAATTCAAGTTGGATCAATTTTGTCATAATATATGATCCCAATGATCCACAGAATGTTTTATGAAATAAAAAATCGATGTACTATTTGATTACTTGTGCGTGATTAGAAAAGCATGGCCAAACTATTCGTCGAATGACGATCGAATTTATTTTGATATGTTTATTAGAATCAAGTGACATGATGCAAAAATTGTGTGAAGCCCTTGTGACAATCCTTATTTAAATTTAAACTCGTGAGTTTGGGAAAATAGCTCTATGCGGCATCTATTCATTCAACTATACACCATGTCACAAAAATATTTACTTTCAACTTGTATATCCATCTAATCATAAATATATTTATTTGTACAAGAGATTTTACATTAAAATATTTACAAATAAAAACAACAATCCACCTCTTACTTCTATACAAATTTTATAAACTAACTAGGGCTGTAAAGTAGAAGCTATTTCTATAAAACTTATATAATGCATTCGAAAACTAAAATGTATTTACTTATATTATCATCGACATTTCAAATGGACCAAAAAAGCAGTATCAAACGTCGGAAAATACTATTTCACAAAATGTAACATTATTAATTTTATATTAAATAGAACTTATGCAACCAACACAAATTATATTGATGATTAAATAATGAGATATTTAATGTAACCCCGCAGCCTAACCTTCCAAATATTTTTTTCTTAAATTTCCGCAACTAACTATTATATGAAAATTGTCCAATCTGATTGTCAAAGTATAACAATACGTATCCCATAATGAAAGTAATTTTTATTCCGAAGAATTTTTAATAGTTTTTCATCGCTTGCATTACTGCTAAATTTGTATACAAAATCGACAATGACCATTTATTATAGAACATAATGTGCAGAGTCAAGAATGACGTTCGCTACTCATTCGTCATTTATATTGTGCAAGCAATAGTATCAACAAAGAATAAGCTCATTCTACTATTATTCTCAATACTTAATTTTATAGAAATCTATATCCATTTGGCATATAAATACTGTCCGGAAATATTATGCAAAGCATCGGCATTATAAAATATATCATGCAGAATTGTTATATATTCATATATATACTTTATTTTTGTGTTAACTTAAATATTTAAGCAAATATTTTGTACATTGAAAACATGTATTAAACAATTGTACGTTATATGCTTTGAATAGCAAAACCTTTGGCTATTACCGACAATGTAAACTAGAAAATTAATAGAGAATTTGATGTAAAAACAGCAAATACAAGCTGTAGTTTTCATTAAACTGTATAATATATGCAAATAGCATGTTGGCTCTTTCAATATAATTATTCTCTATGATCATACAAACATCATGTAGCCTGAAATTATACTCATTTATTTATATATTAATATTGTTAAATGAAATTTATTTCACTCGGCGTTATAAACGAAAAATATTTTTGTATTTTGATAACTTAGAACTCTAAACTCATATAAATTGGATTTTTTTACTTTTATATTAAATTATTATTAGTATAATAAATGCCTTGTACATCATTTGTATAAACTAAAAATATATTTAATTAAAGAATACAGAGGTAAGAATATATGTGATTTTTAATATATTAGTATTCCAATAATTTTTTGTTTTTATAAATCACTTTTTGCCGCCGCTCGTTCAGTGTGTGTAAAAGTTTAAAGTCAAGTCATAATAGTTCAAAAGTAAATTATAAATTTCAACACTTTATCCCTTTGGTCTCAAAACTTGCGTTTTCTGTAAATATAGTGGATTACAACGAAAGAAAAACAAAATGATTAAAAGTTATAAAAAACTTTAAACCACTGACTTTCCGTGTTGTATTTCTGTATCTCTTTTTGCATCTTCACGTTTTCACGTAAAAAATATATTACGTTACAATAACATAGTGAGATTTAATTGTCAACTGTAGTAGATTTACGTCAATAAGGAGTATAACTAATAATTTTATTTTTTCTTTCATTTCATTGTTATTATATCAAGTTGATCATAATAGGAAATTTACTTATTAATATCATATAAATATTACAGTCGTGGGCATTTTTTATATATATAAGGAGCAATTTTGTTTATATATTTTTTCCTATTTTGTGTAACTAATGTTATTTTTTGAAAAAATATCGCAACGCCGTATTTGACAATTTACTAGATGTAATTGACGGTTAGGTTTGAATTTCTTAATGATCCTAAAATTTCCTAATAACTTTAAGTGACTCATAAAATAAAACAAAAATTACTGATAAAACACAAAGTTCATGCTCAATTTGACGATACTGTAACCAAAAATTATAAAAATTACCTTTGCTGTTAGGTATTTATCGTATTAAAAAATGGCAAGCTTATTAAAAATGAAATATTAAATGTATTAAAAATTAGTAAAATAATATGTCCCTACACCAGTTTATATCCTTCGTCACATCAAGAGAAATATAAAAAACCCCAATCAGTAGTTTCGGAGATATTCTGCACAACAAAATACAGTTAAGCATTTATAAATACTACAGATTTTCAAGTTTTTTAACTAAAAAATAATGGTTTAACATCAGATTCGTCGTTCACACCTTTTTTAACCGAATAAAAAGAAGCGCACAATTACAATGAGCAAGGGGGTATAAAAAGTGCGCCACGTTTAAATAAATTTGTTGGTAATATAACTTTAAGTATTAAAAAATGCACATTTAATTATTTGTAATTTTGTGCTATTCGCTAAAATATTAGAAATTGATAAGATAATATATTCAGTATCTGTTTCATTTTTCATGAGTTTGTTGAAAGCTAAAATTGGGACAGAAAGTTATTGTTCAGCAAATATGAAGCTCATATAAGAGCTTTACTTATGCCGCGTGGTATTCGGCTAAATAGAATAATACCACCCATTTCTTACCGAGGTGTCGTAAAAGGCAACTAAGGTAAATCGACCCGCCGTGTAGTATCCGGCTGAGTAGAATGGACCACTCTCATTTCTTATCGAGGTGTCGTAAAATACGACTAAGGTAAGTTGACGTCAGGCAGCCGGCCGGTCGTAAAATACGTAGCCTAATCATATGACAATATGTTAGTAACATGTTGTGCCGACCCCACTTAAAGTGGGATAATGGCAGGAGGATGACGATATAAGAGCCTTGTACACAATGTCTCAATGGAAACCTAGTCTCAATCAATCTATTGCATTAAATACTATATCCACATTTGATGCACCTTGCCATACATAATTCCCCACCGTTAATACATTGGGGACCTTTAATACATTAGAGCATCTTTAATATATTAGAGGGGATAATTATTTTTGCATTAGCATCACTGTGCTTAACAACTAAAAAGCCATTGTGGAGATCAATAGTAAACTCCACAGAAATATTTATACATCCATAAAATGTAGCAAAGAGAGAGTAAATTTATTAAAACTCAACTCAACAATTTTTAAAAAATATTTAGCTGACCCTACCAACTTCGTAGCTGAATGAATCTACATAGGCGTAAGTTACATTCCTTGCTTAATATCTAGCAAGGAAGATAATTTACAAACTCACGCTGTTTGACAAGTGCGAATATTTTGTATGTGAAAATAGAATTATTTACTATTTTTCTAAAAATTACTCATATTTTCTTGCTTTAAAAATCAACCTAGGACTTGCATTAAATATTTTAAAAACCAAAATTAGCCATTCTCGAGTTTGAGTGAGACTAACGAACGTCATTTCATATTTATATATATAAATCAGGCTTTAATTGCTACAGCAAATATGCTAATTGCCTTTTCAGCAGAGACCCAAGTCAAACCTAGATAGATAACTTATATTTGGAAAATTAATTCCACGATAATTTTGCCATAATCTTACCTTTGGCTTTAAGCCATAGAGATTATTATTAGCACTATTATCTGACACATTATCGTACCTGATGGTTCATCTTTGTTGGACTATAAAAGACGAATATAAATTGCACAAAAGAATAGCCCGGAATAAACCCAGACCTGGGCGAAATAAGTCCCTATTTCGCCCAGGTCTGGACTCAGCTACTATACTGAAATTCTTATTTTAAGGTAACAAATTTTCTAGGCATATGCAAGTTTCCTCACGAATGTATTCCTTCACAGAGAATTGCATGATGAATTGTAAATATTAATTGAGGACATTGATTCTTTTTAGCACGGGTTCAGACCCTGGGCAGGCACCAATGAGTTTTTCTATGAAAACTTATGTCTAATTTATATTCGCAATTTATAACACGCATTTAGCTAAACGAAAACATAATTAAACCAATATATGTCTAGAGAATTGTGAGGATATGTGTAACCTACTAATAGGCATTTGAGCGGTGTAGTAGGTGTAAGCTCAAACCTTTCTCTCCAAAATTAGAGGGACATATACTGCGCATAGAAAAGGCCTTTACTTTACTTTTACAATGAGTTTAAGAGGTCTAAGCTGGGTACGAACCTGTGAACTCTTGATATAAATGCTAAGTAAAACCGGGAACATACCATATATATTTTAGTTTCTCCATCACACTGTCCTCATAGTTTCCTGGGTGTGTGATAGTAACATGCTGTTATATTTTAGTTGTTTCAGAGGTATTCTAAGCCGTGTGAACCCATGAACAATTGATATCGATCAGTCATATAGGCAAATCTTGGTTAAATACCTGTAATATGCCAGGTCAGAGCACTGTATACATTATAGTTTGTAAGTCCCATCAGGCTGCTGATCGGTGCCCTCATAGTTTCCTGGTTGTGTGTATAGTTATATTTTAGTTTTGCATTGAGTTTCAGAGGTAGTCTAGCTGTGCGAGCTCATGAACTTTTGATATTGATCAGTCGTATAAGCAGATCTTGGGTAAATACCTGTAATATCAGAGTACTGTATACATAATAGTTTGTAAGTCCCATCAGGCTGCTGATCGGTGCCCTCATAGTTTCCTGGGTGTGTAATAGTAACAGGCTGTTATATGTTATATTTTAGTTTTGCATTGAGTTTCAGAGGTAGTCTGAGCTGTGTGAACCCATGAACAATTGATATCGATCAGTCGTATAAGCAGATCTTGGGTAAATACATGTAATATCAGAGTACTGTATACATAATAGTTTGTAAGTCCCATCAGGCTGCTGATCGGTGCCCTCATAGTTTCCGGGGTCTGGTGAGGCGTCTCTTCTTCCGGTCGGGGGTGCCGGCCGCGTCGGCCGAGGCCCGGCGGCGGGCGGGCGGTGTTTGTACCGCCTCCTCCTCCTTGGGCTCCGGCTTAGGCACTTCGGTCGGAGTGTCCACCGCTACGGTATCTTTGCTACCGCTCGCGGTCTCTTCACTCGCCTCCGCACTCGACTCTGCAGCCCACTGCAATAGAAAATTATTATTTACTAGGTGACCGGACAAACGTTGTTTTGCTATATCACTACATATTATAAAACAAAGTCCATATTTCCCTATGTATGCATAAAACTTTAAAACTACGCAACAGATTTTGATGCGGTTTTTTTTAATAGATATAGTGATTCCAGAGGAAGGTTTGTACGTATAATAACATTCAATACGGAGTAGAGAAATACTGTAATTTTTGAGGTTTCTGTAAATAATTAAATTTTTTTCCGCTTACATTGCAAACGCAGGCTAAACCCTACGAGATTTATCAAAATAATGTACTAAGTATTTGTACACATTGAAAAGGTCTACAGAAAAGTCCGCGATGGTATATGTCTATCTCTTATGGATAACCCACTAAAGCATTTTTTGTCGTTTACTTTTTACGAAAAATAATGCCTTATTTTTGAAGCAATTCTTATACAATACAGCATTAATTCTTATCCAATTAAGTACCTTAAATAAATTGTTGATTTAATATAGATCAATATGGACGTTTACAGCATGTAATTTAAGTGAACATTTTTGGAGATATTACAGATTTAAAATGCCGTGAGGACGCCGTGCTTCGCCCTATAACACTTCGACTTTAGCAGCGATGTCGCTCTTTCAAGAGTTTGTTTAAAGACATTCTGTAATTAATTGTAAAAATAAAATACATAGGGAAAATGTAAAAGTAAATAAGTAATAATGTACTATATGAATTTAGATATTCCAAAGATAGCAGGAAATCTTCTTGGTATAGGGAAAGGAAATTGTTTTTCTCCAAATTTAACGCTTGCGGGCCACGGGCAGTAATGAATAAATCAAAACAACTGGATCGATTTTAATCATTTTTTTACACTGACTGACATGGGATATATATTATATACCCGTGCGAAGCAGGGGCAGGCCGCTAGTAAATTATAACTCATTCATTTGGATAAGGATAAATATCATGTTTATTAAAACACCTTCGCAAATAATGTATTATTCTAGAATTAATTTGATAACCATAAAAATGGTTAAAGTGGAGGTTAATCCACTTTAACCATTTTTATCGTCGCGGATTTTTATTTAAAACTTTTAGATGATTTTTGAATAATTTTTACCGTTTACTTAGTGCATGCAAGTAAAGCTTTTAATTTTGCCGTATACGTAATATTTTTATTGCTGCTCCTCTCCTATTCATCTCAGCGTTATGTTGTACAATCTATATACAAGCCCTTCCTCAATAAATGAACTATCTTACACTCGAATGAATTTTGTTATCAGTAAAGTAGTTCCTGAGATTAGCGCTAATCTATAGTCCGACTTAGTAGACTTTCCACTGCCATGAGATCGGTATGTACGCGGGTGAAACCGCGGGCTATTACTAGTAATATATACACCGAGACTCAAAGAACCAACAAATCGTGTTTAATAAAGGTCACTGCCAGTAACCGGCCAGTCAATTAATAAACAAGATATACCTTTACATGAATTCAAAGTATGCCCGTGTAACAAACCTGTGCAAGAGCGGGCGAAAGGCGAAGCGACGCGCCGCACTCGGCGCACAGTGGCGGCACCGCGGGCGAGCGAGACCGCCAGTACTGCAGCTCCGTCTTACACTTGTTTAGCTCCTGTAAATAATATATTATAATCTTTAATATAAATTGTGTAAATGAGTTAATCTTGTATGTATTGTTAGGAATAAATATCTTTTAAGGTGTAATGGCCTATATAAGGCAACGGCTAACGTCAATCGCTCTCTTTTGGCAGCATTCGTAGGAGGTACGAAATACAAAAGGTCTCCCAAACACGTCTGTTTAGGTACTCTTTTGTATTCGTATTTCGTGTTATTACAATCGAACCTCAAATAATCGCTATTCGTGATAAGAGCGATCACTTCGATCAAGCTGTTTTATTTAAAAAAAAACCATTTTATTCCTGATTTTGGGCACTAAAAACTCTATGTAATTAATCGTGATAGCTAAATTGGGTAATGGGTAATCTCGAATTTTGAAATTCCAGGATCGATCCCAAATAAAATAATTTATTTTTAACTTTTAATTTATTTATATATTTAAAAAATACCATAAAAATTATCCTCATTTCTTACCGATGTGTCGTAAAGGTGACTAAGGTAAGTCGACCCGCCGTGTGGTATCCGGCTGAGTAGAATAGACCACCCTCATTTCGTACCGAGATGTCGTAAAAGGCGACTAAGGTAAGTTGACCCACCGTGTGGTATCCGGTTAAGTAGAATAGACCACTCTCTTTCTTATCGAGGTGTAAAATACGACAAAGGTAAGTTGACGTCAGGCAGGCGGCCGGTCGTAAAAACGCAGCCAAATCATGTGACAGCATGTTTATAACATGTTGTGCCGACCCCACTCAGAGTGGGATAAGGGCAGGAAGATGATATTGTAACATAAAAATTTTCTGCCAAGAACTCCGAAGTGAGTTTATTAAAACATGAGGAAAAGAACCTAACAAACTGAGAGACTGATTAGCAGAAGTATGGATAATTAATCACCTGCAATAATGTCTGAAATTTTCTACTAGTCTCCTCATTTTTCTTATCATAATCATCCAAACGATTGGCATATTCCAAAGTTTGCTTTTGTTGTTCCGCTATCTGTTTTTGCTGTTCCGCTATCTGTTTTTGTTGGAGAGCCGTTTTACGTTTACAACTCCTAAGATCACTCCGTAGTGCCGATAATTGATCGTTGTATCTGAAATATTTATAATATGCAATAGAACAACCATTTTTATCATGAGTCACCTATAGCTATTAATTTCTTTGTTACATAAATGTCATTACAACTACTTGTTCAATTGGTATTTAGTATATATTGGTATATTTTTTTTAAAGGTTGGAGGTATGTTGGATATATATATTTTTTGAAGGTTTTAAAGGTGAAGGAAGGTCAACAAGGTTACTAGCAATTTGGGTTACAAATTGTTAGTAAACTTGTTAACCTTCCCTAATATAAACCCCTCCAGCAGTTTAACGCCTGTATTAGGAGTTGATTCACGTCGGTAATATAAAGTAGCGGCCTGTTACTATCCCACTGCTGGGCATAGGCCTCTTCTCTCCGTTAATGGAGAGAAGGATTGGAGCTAAGACCTACCACGCTGCTCCAATGCGGATTGGTAGGTTACACATATCTCCAGAATTCTCTAGAGATATGCAGGTTTCCTCACGATGTTTTCCTTCACCGAAAAGCGTGTGATAAATTGCAATTATCAATTAGACACATAAGTTTTAATAGAAAAACTCATTGGTGTCTGCCCGGGTTTGAACACGTGATCGTCTCTAGAGATTCACACGGTCGCACCGCTAGGCCATCACAGCTCTATCACGTCGGTAATATAATAGCCGGGATTCGAACCCACGACCTCTCGATCGCACGTCTGTTACACTAACCATTCTGTTACCGCCGCTTCTATTTCAATTCAATATAATATATTCAAGTCAATATATTTGATGACGTAAGAAGCTTAATATATAAAAATCTATGTTTGTCTGTATGTCCTTTTTAAAACCCGAAATGGCTGGGCCTATTTTAATGAAGTGTTTAGAATGACTCAGCAGATGACCTTGTAAATGTTTGGTGGCGATTGGATCATTTTTTTAAACTGTTGACTTCTGTTTCGAGGGGAATTCGAAACAAGACAGCAACAGCAACTCGTGGCTAGACAGCTAGCAACATATATATATACGTACTACATAACATATATAATAAAATATATTTTTTAATATATTGTCGCATTAAGCTATTAAAAACCTCCATCAACCATTAAAAGAGCATTCGTAACTTACTAAAAACAAATAAGAATCATTTTTAAAAACCAAGTGGAAAATTCTTGTTTTTTTTCTTCTCTCGATGTCTCTTCGATGGTATGAGCTAAATAGACTTTTTTTACGGTTTTTTTACTGCCTGTTTTTTTACCAAAATAATATAGGGATAATAATGACAATGCTAGTGTAGAAAAAATGGTACTTTAGTCTCTGTCAGGTTTTGCAAAATTTTACTTCAAAAGAAACATTCCAATGTATGCGGTATATGTAATGAGAACGTATAAAGTTTATGACATCATAATAAAAACAACTGTGTTTGTCTCTATATTATTAATCGAAAATTATTAAATAATAATAATTTCAACAGTTCTTGGTTGTAATTTACAAATCAACAAGCGCATTATGACGAAAATATCGTAACATTCATTTGTTGTTGTATCCTGGAGGATACAACGACAGTTGGGTGATTCAACTTTTTTCATAGGCCTGACAGCTTAACTCTTCAAGGCGAAGAGTTAAGCAGTCATAAGCAGATGGTTAGAAACATGATAATATACTAAAGTCATTTATAAAGCGTCTTATTTATTAGCTACGCTTACTTTTTCATGCCCTGTTTGATGCGATGTATCCTTTTCCTGAGCACCATATTGCTCTGCGGCGGAGGCGGTGATGGTGGCAAGCTCTCCTCCATATAGAGATTCAGCGAAGACACACGACGCTCCGATACGGACGCGCCGCCCGCTTGGGCGGAAGACGACTCGAAACCGCTTGGCGGTGGCGAGTCCAGGCACATGTATGATTTGCTGCTCTCACCAGCTAAAATATAACATTTTCTAAGTTATTGTCATATCAAGAAGCACATTAGTAGCGGGGCACGTAGTTGGAGAATCTAAGAACGTTAGTTTTTATAGTTATAATGGCGATTTAAAAACTTTTATTGCTTCTGAGGCAGGCATTGTTGGTAGGACTCCATAACATGAACAAGTGACCTCAAGAAATAGCATGAAAATCCTGATGATGTTTTACCCGGAATATTTACAGTTTGTACGTGCACAAATTGTAAATATTCCGGGTACTTTTCGTGAAAAGTCTCTACAAATATATGCTTTGATTACCACTAAACCATTGTAATCATCTAACATAAAAATTGTAAATACGTAATAAATTTATGTGTTCAATTGTTGCGTAACGAGCGCGACGATTGCTGAGTAGAATAGACCACCCTTATTTCTTACAGAGGTATCGTAAAAGGCGATTAAAGTAAGTCGACCCGCCGTGTGGTATCCGGCTGAGTAGAATAGTCCACCCTTATTTCATACCGAGTTGTCGTAATAGTTTAAAAAAAAGATTCATTTATTTATTTAGCCAAAACGACACAAATAAAAGTGTGTACGCCGTGTGGTATCCGGTTGAGTAAAATAGAACATCCTCTTTCTTACAGAGGTGTCTAAGGTAAGTTGACGTCAGGTAGGCGGCCGGTCGTAAAATACGTAGTCAAATCATGTGACAACATGTTTGTAACATGTTGTGCCGACCCCACCTAGAGTGGGATAAGGGCAGGAGGATGATTGTTATGTAACGATATATTATAAAAAATTACTGTTAAATAAAATTATTCTAATTAACAATAAAGTTATAATTTTTTCAATAAATAGAATATTTACTACTGTAAAAGGAAAGAAATATGTCAATGATCGTGATCGTTTAAACACAATGACCAAATCAGTAACTGGGAAGTGAACGAACGTTGGAATTCCTTAATTCCATTCCGAGAGCATGTTAACTTATAACTCCTATATTACACAGTGATATGAGACGACTATTTATGTTTCCAAGAATATTTTTACATCCTGTTGTCACTAAATTTCTTAACGAGCTACGGAAGTCAGTAATCGTTCCATGTGTTAGCATAACAAGCAAAGCGATTAAAAATTGAAAATATGCTAGCATACTATGAAAATTGTTAGTTGGTAATATTAGGGCGCAGTAAATTTCGTGAAGTACACTTATAACGGTAAGTTACTATTTTTCTGGTGCGTGTAGCTGTTTTTATCCTTTATAGTGGTTGCGTTAATAATATTTTTGTTATACTAGATAGGCAGACATGTTTATTATTAGAAAATTGTGGGGAATAACATCACGAGTGTGACCTACCGGGTTCTAGTATAACTAATAGCCATCAAAGACACGCCCTAAATATACGATAAAATTTACATTAAAACAACTATAGTAGATGAATTAGATAACGCAATATAATCTAAAACATTACATAAAACAAAGTCCTTTAAAGCTGTCTGTCTGTATATAATAGATTCTCTTACAATCTACCGATTGGATTTTATATCGTTTTTACTGAAAGATGCAGTGCAATTCTTAAGGCTTTGATTAATGTTAATTACGGTTAAATTCCCGCGAAGTCAGGGTTTAGTAATATTATAAATAAGTATAATAAAAATTACTTATTCTAATTGTAACTAAATATAATTAATAGAATAGCAAGCTTTGATAAACTTGAGTAACATTCAAAATATATTATACGCTGAATATTTGGTTAGTTTCCGTTACTATACAGACATACCTACATATTAGTCTTAAGCTATATATTTTCCTCTTAACATTTACAACTAACAATTATAGTAAATATGGTCTTAAAATAAAAAAAAATGTTGTGACGTAACAATTAGACCCTAAATTTTTCCTCTTATTTTCAACTGATGAACTGGATACATAAACATGATTATTTCTACGAGTATATAAACGAAACAAGTATATAAATAATCATAAAGATTAATAGCCAAGTTTTTGGTCGTAATACAAATTATATCGTTTCCATAACAATGATTACTTATCAGCTCAAAATACGAATAGAAATATGTTATATGAAATATGTCCTTTACTTAAATAGTGCATCCACCAGAGTGCATCGCTGGTAAAAGGGGTTTGGTTCTCAGTTAGGCCGAAGTTGACTTTTAAACGTATCCATTTAAATCATTAGTTCATTACACATTTTCCTATCGACATTTTAAATCATAAATAATGCTGATACAAATAATTTATAAAATTAGACGATACTTTGCGGAGATCCATAATACAAAGTAATAATAAAATTGTTATGCTATAATCCGCTATAAATGCCGAATGCTGATGCAATAAATATGGCAAATATGGTTTTTGAATATATTTATGCCGACCTAGCAGTATTGAACTAATAATCCTAATATTTTTTATAGCGAACGAAAAAGAATAAGTGATGTGTATAGGCACATTAAAATTCAAAAATGATTTTTTTTTGTATATTTAAAGCTATTTGAAGTATAACAAATATGCTAGAATAAATTATACAAAGAAATGAGTGCAATGCGTTGAGAAAATTTAAACAATAAATTCAAGATTCAACATGTTAGTAACAAAAACATGCATTGTTTACGTTCACTATGATGAGAAAACGATAAAAAACTGACATTACCTAGCGAGTAGACAATAGACGAGGAATCTACATTTTAGCAATTCTTAAATTTGATGACATGCACACGAACAAAAAGCTTATTTTAAAAAGCAGAAATCTACATTTTAGTAATTCTTAAATTTGACGACATGCACACGAACAAAAATCTTACTTTAAAAAGCAATTAACTAAAAACATAGCTCTTTCAAAATTTCAAGCAATCAAGACAAAACATTTTTAAGAACATAACATGTAGGTATTTTTGTACTGAAATACTGTATACGAATACTCTAAAAAGTATATTATAAAATAAAGAAAACTACTGGCCAAAAAACCAAATTTATTAACTAAATATATTCAAAACCAATTCCGGAATTGCACTGATTCATAATCGAAACTCTCCAAGGGTCGTACTATTTACGCCAAAGGAGGTTAAAAATCTGGCTGCCAAGAATATTCCAGAATTCTTGGAGGATACCTGTATTGGCAGCCAACTGTAAGCAGTGGCGATCACAATAGATCAGCAATGGTCAAAGTGATACTGAGCGTCGAGGCCCTGTACAGCTGCTACTCCCAGAAGAATTCCTGAATTAATTCATAGTGCATAGTACATGCAGTAGTTAACTCACAAAAAATATAGAAAAGATTCTTCTATATTTTTAGTTAGTTAATTGCAATATACTGTCATAATGAAAATAACATTGTTACGCCGTGTGGTATCCAGCTGAATAGAATAGTACCATCCTCATTTCTTACCGAGGTGTCGTAAAAGGCGACTAATGTAAGTCGACCCGCCGTGTGGTATCCGGCTGAGTAGAATAGTACCACCCTCATTTCTTACCGAGGTGTCGTAAAAGGCGACTAAGGTAAGTTGACCCGCCGTGTGGTATCCGGCTGAGTAGAATAGACCACCCTCATTTCTTACCGAGGTGTCGTAAAAAGCGACTAAGGTAGGTTGACGTCAGGCAAGCGACTGGTCGTAAAATACGTAGCCAAATCATATGACAACATGTTTATAACATGTTGTACCGACCCCACTAAAGAGTGGGATAAGGGCAGGCAGGTGAAAATATGAAAATAACATTGTTATTTATGAATTCAGAACCCTTGTCTCTTATAAGTCATGAATCATGTATAACAGCATTTTCACTTGTAATAATAAAAGTTTTGTAAGCATTATTTCAGTACAAATCTAAATGTAGTTGCAATTTTTGTTCTAATGCCATTATATATTATACAAATACCTACCTATAATGAATTAACCATATTTACAGCTAAGCAGTTAATATTTTTAGCCATACTTACATATTTATACTATATATGCTGATAAGCATTTGTGAAAATGATACCAAGCAAGCTATAAGCACAAGGTTAAATCACAAATGCAACAAAATAAAAAAGTATTACAACTATTTTTAAACAATGGTATTGATTTTTACATTACACGAGGTGTCCTAAAAGGCGACTAAGGTAAGTTGACCCACCATGTGGTATCCAGGTGCGTAAAATAGACCACCCTCTTTCTTACCGAGGAGTCGTAAAATCATATTTTACGACTCCTCGGTAAGGTAAGTAGAAGTCAGACAGGCGGCCGGTCGTAAAATACTTAGTCAAATCATATGACAACATGTTTGTAACATGTTGTGCTGACCCCACATAGAGTGGGATAAGAGGAGGAGGATGTATGTACAACATTAATGATAGTGAATTTCTAAATTATTTTCATATATACATTCTCATTGAACAAAATTATTTAACTTTTTTATACTCATCTGGAATGTTATAATACAAGAAAATTGATTACTAGATGATAAATTGTACTTACGTGAGAAGGCTGTAGTGATATCAAAGAAATCTGTACCAAAATATGTTATTTCGGGCAAGTTGGGTTCAATGTGCTCCTTAAAATATTCCATGGCCATTGTAGTCAAATCGAAAAGCTCATCCGTCACCTTATAAGGCCTTGCCAACTTTGTTGTAGTTTTTAAATATGACAAAATACTATATACTTCATCAAGAATCTACAAATAATGATCTATTTAACAACAATTACAAATTAATTTGCATGTATGCATGTTATAACATATTTTTAAATTATTGTTACAATAAACATATGATACAATTGGAAGAATATATGTAAACCAAAAAGTTACAATTACTAAAAACTTTACAAACAATTAATCTTCTCAATTGCAGTCACTTTGTAACTATTTTATCACTTACAGTTAGTAGTATAAAATATGCTCAAGATTAGGGAAATGATATCAAATTCTAGGAATACATATTTGTTTGACTTTAAATAAAATACATTAAAGGCACCAAAAGTTGAATACATAACATATATTTAATGGTTAATAATCCACATAAACATGATATATAATGAAAATAGTCTAATTAAGGAGGTAATGTTGTGATCAGGTGTGTTGGATATCAGATAGCATTTAGTAAATGGTTATATGTTATTATAATAAAAAGAACTGTACATAATGATTTAATTTCATCAGTAAAAATCTCATGATAACTACAGCAAGATTATGTAATTCTTTGTTTCATAAATATTAGGCAATGACTTTTTGGCTTGTAATTTTTAGTAACAGCTACATTGCATGGTGTGTACCACAACCTTGAGTGGCACCTTCATTAAACATTGATAATTTATTAATTGTCTTTGGTAATTGAAAAATAGTTGCAAAAAATGATATCAGTAACTAGTATTTAGATTTTATTTAAAGGTATCTTATGCTGTGTGCATATGAAAATACTGCATGGCCAAAGTATTCAAAGATAGAATTGTTAACTTACCTCTCCAGGAAAAAAACAGCAGTGTTTCCTTTCAATATGTTTACCAAAAGTCATTTGTAATAAACTTAGCCGCATATGTAAAGTTTCAATTATATCTGATTCACAAGCTAGAGGATGGCTCCGACGTGCAGACTCCCTGCGAGGCATCTTAGCCTTGATAGCTTGGAAACGGTGCAGCATTTGATTTTGTAATCTTTGAAAAGTAGAGTTCAAAATACCACTACAAATTGTATTAAAATGGCGGTTCACCTAAAATCGAATATAAATAAAGTAAACTGAGAATTAGTTAAAGTTTATTGAAAGCATAATGAAAGTTTTAAAAACAAAATAGTCTGTGACAAGCATACAATAGTGCTAGAAATATGAAGGAAATATATTAAACTTTAAAAAAATTAACATTTCTAAAATGATAGCAAGAAATATTAAACAACAACTACATTAAAAATATTATATTATTTTTAAAAAGGTCTTTGTATTTTTTGTATCTATTCATAAACGTTATATAGAATGCGATTAAATTAAACCTGATCCCTGCTAATGTAACTAAAAATATGCTAAGAATGATCAAAATAAAACATTATCTGTATAATTTTAGTAGAAAAGTGATGATAAAGGCAAAACTTGCCGAATTATTCATACAATATTTATCGTATTTACCATTCGGAGGTGAGAGACACTTTTGAATCCCAAATAGCGAAAAATCTTTTCTAGAACTTCAATAGGCAAATCAAGCAAGCTCGTAGTGATAATTTTAGGTGCCGGCACAAGAGCATTTTTGGAAGAGCTGGCGTGTGGCGATGAGCCCCCCGGGAGCAAGGCACTGGAGTGGCGTGTCACACGCGCCACCGTGACGGGCTCTGCGTGAGAGGGTCCTGCACCATCGTTACTTCCATTGCCACCCCCGATACTACTCATCTGCCTAGTTGACACCATCTTTCCTAAATATTATTCAATTATTCCTGAAAATACTTTCTCTTATAGTGAACTCACGCTTCCTAATAGTTAAAATAAGAAAACTTCAATGGGACGGACAGAGATTTTAAACAGTAAATTTAAAAAATTATTACATAAAATCCACCGTTACACTGTCGTGTAATTAATTATAGTCAATAAAATTTTTATCCGTTTCATTTATAATAAATTAAAATTTAATTCGAAGTAGAACCGAACAATTCTAAAATGGTGGCCATTACTGGCTAGGTCACTCGAGTTGAGTATTCAAGTAAGTAACAGTTATTATGCATCATTAAAAACACAAATATTTCAAATAATACACTCACTCAAGAGTTCATGCACATGATTTATTTATTTTATACAGGTATAATATTTAAAAGCTTTTAATAAGACGCAATAGTTGCAATAGCTCTATGCTTTCACAAGAAATATTTTTTTTGTTTGTTAAAGTCAGAGTCCGAGAGAAAACGTTTCATTCAATCAGACATTCCTTTCCTACAATCCTACAAATCCTAAACCAAATCCATTCAGAGCAACAAGGCTACCAACTGTGAATTTTTAAATCGATACAAACTTTGTGGCTCTCGATTCTATCGATAGTACATAGCATATTATGTATTTTCATTTTATAAGTAACATAGTTTTTAATATAAAAATTAAGATAAAACTTATTGTTAATATTATAAAAATCTATGTAATGTTACACATATGAAGCACAATCCGTTTTCTTACCTTCTTGCTTCTTGACGAGCAGCTTGTGAACCGATCCTGCGCATAGTCTCCATCATAGATTACTAACTAAAATATATCTCCACGGCGAACTATGTGATCTAAGCTAGCCACCTACCTATTGGCTAGACCTAGCTACAAAGTTAGCCTTACGCCCAAGACCTTAATAAAAACTAGTCATTTAATTCCGCAAAGGCCAGCCCACACAAAGAGAGAAACTTTTGAAAATATATAAAAAAATTTAATTAAATTATAATTAAGTGAATAAAAATAACATTATAATTAAGTGAATAATAATGAATAAAATTTTTAAATTAGTTAATCTCTCTCTCTCTCTCTCTCTCTCTCTCTATATATATATATATATATTCTGAATCTCGGAAAAGGCTCCAACGATTTTTATGTTACTAGTTACTAGTTATTAACTTTTTAGCGATACAGTTGCAGCAATGAATTTTCGTTCACGATACTTAATATATAGTAGATGGGACTTAAAGATTTTGTTACAGAGACATATTATTACTCGTTAATCGACTATATTATTGTATTTATCTGTCTATTGGGTTACATTCAAGGTTTAATAACCATAGAGTTATTATCATAGATTACTAACTAAAATGGTTATTACCATAGATTATTAACTATAAAATAGATGGTTGAGATTCATACATTGGCGCGAGCCTATTTTCGGTGGTATGGGGGGGTGCAGAGTAGCACTATAGCTACTTACATTCTCATTCATAAAAAACTATCTGCCTCTCACCCGTTTCATTCATAAAAACGGATTTAGTCTCAGCTCTGACTCTTTCTCACATATGGAGTAGTAATATATATAACGTATGACGTAAATCGTAGTAAAATTAGTGATGTACTTGGTGCGCTAAAACCGTAACTAGTGATGTCAAAGTTTTATCGATTCGCATTTTACTCTTACCGATTATTTGGATAACCGGTTTTCCTGTAACATATTAATAATGATTTTTAGATTTTAATAAAACAAAATATTTAAGGAAATTCTTTAATAGACTTTTACTGTAATAAAAAAATTTATATTCAACAGCCGTTTTACATTTCTATGTGCATGCTTCTTAAAAAAAAAAGTTTTTTCCTAAACACGCTAAAAGTGCAACTTCAAAAATGATTACTATTTTTAAATAGGAAACAGAATCGGCGATCATGTATCTTGAAAATATAGGAATTGTAATTTAAATTATTATATATTATTATTAAATATAATTAATTATAAGTATTCACTCGAAAACAAATTTACAAGATTAGTATTTGAAACAATAGATGCTTTCGTTTTTACCGTTTTAGTATTTAGGAAAAAACATTATACTTAAAAGGAGTATACTTGATGGTAAATTATAAATATTAGTCTTTTTTAGATATATTGGTAGTAGTTTTATAGAATATTAGTGGTTTTTATCTCTAAGTATAATATTTTCCATCAAACCAGTTAACACTTCGGATTTATACATATAAAGTAAGAATTAAATTGTGAAATTTTGCCATAATTAATGTGCCAATTGATACCAAGCTTTTCGATGAAAGAAAACATCATGAGGAACTATACTCCATGGGATAAGTATTTAACTAAATGTAAACATGTCAAAACAGGTAGTTTACGTAATGTACCTTTTTTATTACAACACATTATACTAACATTTAATATAATTTTTAATTCTTTTAAAGAATTTAAAATTATTGATAGTATTCGCACCACTTTATTATGGCGTGATTGCTATCAATAATTTTTACAAACTTTGAAACAATAAATAAGAATTATAAAATTTTTAAAGAAAACGATGGATAATATTAAATACACTAAATTACTACACATTTAAGTATCACAGAGTGAAGCTCGTAGAATATTGATATTATGTTGCGTTGGTTAATCCAATTACCATTTTAGGTAGTTTACTTGGCTAATTTGTATCTGCTGAATTTTATTAAATTATATATTGCTGTTTTGCTATACTAAAGGTATAAATATTTAATTTTAGAAAATACCAATCAATTTATGAAAATTACATTTATAAATATTAGAGATATTCTTTTGACAACTGCAGTTGAATCCCAATTTTTTCATTTGTTAATAATATTATTGTTATGACATATTTGTCACACCTGAATCACATGGTTTTGTTTGTTTACATCTTGTTATGTTTCTATACTTATGGAGTATATATAGTAAAATAATAAAAATTTTGAATCAATTTTTAAATGTTAATAATAGTAATATTAGTTAGTTACTTTTGCCTCATGTATCATAGTTCTATAACTTTACTTGCGATAAAATTTTCCATTTCCATTATCGTTTTCCAAGTATCTGCAGTACTGTGAATTCTCCTTAATTGATACACCGTTGTCTATCTCGCATTATGATTACGATTATGAATTATATGAAACTTTTAACAAATCATATTTATGATTAATGCAAGTTAACCAGGAATTATAGTTTTTTAAGTTATATACATTTTTGACTAATTAACACTTTACATGCCATATAATGCCATTCCAAAGATATAAGTTTTTGTGATGGATAATATAATTTTAACTAGATCAAATCTTTCAGTTTTATTAGACAATAGCGTAATTATAAAAATTTCACAATTTAAATAATCCTGTTTTGAAAATATATTACTCCCAGGATTGCTCAGGTTTTTAGTTTTGCTACACAAGTAAAAACACGTGTTTTGAATAGGAATAAATGGTGTTAATGTTAAAATACACAATTTTTAGCAGCAATACAGGCAGAACTCATATTTCATTATAAGCCCGTCGTTTAAGCAAACTAACAATTAAACTAGCAACTAAGCAATTGTTATTCATTTTCCTGAGTAATGAAAATTTTAAACCCATTCATCTCAAAATATAAGTTTTTGAGTTGTACCGCTATTGCTGCACATGACCGATATATCAATATACTGAACCGGTAATATGATATGGCTTGGGTCTGGAAAATATTTCTGATGGAATACAAGGTACTATAACTATCAAACAATAATATTGACCAATAATTTTTTAAACAATGAAACCAAATTATGATCCGTTCTAGTGTGCTAGAACCCCCTTATCCACGGATTTGAGGAAAAATCCATTGGGTCCTAGTTAAGAAGTTTCAAACTTCATAATGTTTGTCAATTATACTAATATGAATACTATTTTGAAGACACAACCTTCTCTTGAGTCCTCTAGCATTGAAGCGGACTTTTACAGCCTTATTCCAAAATTCCGAATGGTTCAGGCGGCAAAATAAATTGTTAGTGAATAAAAGCATTCGCGCTGTGAAAATGTTATTACTAAATGTCAATAAATGAGGCTAAATAATTATGATTCGACTGAAGCTCTTCATATATGTTCATCTGCATCATCGGGCTCGTGGACACTTCCCGGCGGAAGAGTTCGCAGCATATTTAACCTGTAATAAATAAGTTATTCTTTAATAATGTATAGATAGAACATTAGTTTGCAAAGGTAGTCTTACAGACAATCTTGGCATTGATATCCCCTGAGTAGAATAGACCACCCTCATTTCTTACCGAGGTGTCGCGAAAACCGATTAAGGTAAGTTGACGTCGGGCAGGCGACCGGTCGTAAGATACCAAATCATGTGATAACATGTTTAAAACATGTTCTGCCTACCCCATTTAGAGTGGGATAAGGGTAGGAGAATGATGCATTGACAAATAACAGAGATTTTAAATTTTAAAAATATATTTTTAGCTTCTACTGGTCTTAAATAGTGTCTGGAAAATATTTTTTTCGTGTCTATAACTTTGTCTACAGTTATATTTTAAGTATAGAATAGAGACTATAATTATAAATTTTGTTTTTTTAATAATAAAATATAAGGGGTATCTGTGATAATCTTTGTGTTATGTTAAATATCTTTGATTTTGTACTGTTAGCAGTACCAGGCTAAAAATATTATGCTTTCCAAATACTGTATTGTATGTGACAAAGTTCCAATGATCATCACTAATATGTCTTTTAAGCTATTCTTATATCACACACTTTTTTGCATCACTATAATAGAGGAAAAATTGTACCAAACATTTTTTGTTATATCTCAAACGGATTAGGCAGTTAGCCCATTAGACATATAAGCTTCAGTTTTAATAGAAAGTGAAATGGACAGACTGACATACTTTACATCAAATATTTACTTGCCTTCATGTAGTCAAATCAATTGACCTAATCATGTGCTTCATCCCATAAAGCATCAACATCATATAGCCCTTAGACGTCATCCCAATGAGTAATCTCTTTGGCTATGACCAGGTTCATCTGAAAATTATTGCAAATACATTTTAATAAATATGGAACAAGCTATGGATAGCTCAGCGGTGAGGCCGTTCGACTCTGTAAAGACGATCATGGGTTTATACCCCGCGCTGGCACATGTCTAATTGACAATTGCAATTTATGACACGCTTTTCGGTGAAGGAAAATATGGTAAGGAAATTCGCATACTTCTAGCGAATTCTAGGGATATGCGTAACCTACCAATCCGCATTGGAGCAACGCGATGGTAGGTCTTTGCTACAATACTTCTCTCCAAAAAACGGATAGAGGAAGCTTATGGTTCCCACTGCTGGGGTGGATAACAGGCCGTTACTTTAAACATACACATGCCAATTTTTGTGTTTACAAACAAAAATGATTTATATTTGAAACATTTTAACTCACTTGAAGAATATCAGCCATTGTATCAGATATTAATGAATTCATTGCAACAACAGTAGCAGTGCCTTGACCAGACACAGTTACTCAGACAAAAAATCTAGTTGAAATGTGCATAACTAAATGGGATAGTATGTTAAAGTATCTTGAACAAATAACTTTCTGTTAAATAATTAAAGTATGTCTGTAATCCATATTGTCTGTCGCAGAAAGAATAAAAACTATTCAGAAATAACCACCTAAAACATAGAATATAACTGATATTGGGTATGACATATGATATACAACACTTCAATAAAGCATACACAATAAATATTAGTATAGAAGGAAAAGTTTTATTTTTATTATTTTAGTTTTATTTTTACTTATATTTTAAAATTAAAAAATAAAACTTCCCTATATTATCACAGTTCAATAAAAACACTAAGGATATACTATAATGCTATATGCTTCGAGGTCCCTGCTTTAATAAATGTATATATAAATTGAAAAACACTAGCTTAAATTGTACTATATATTATAGAAAAAGAATATAGCACGAAAAATACTATATTTTTATCGCTAATTGCAATTGTCGTGCTTTTTTTAATTAACTGTGAATGGAACGCACCCGCAGCCCTGCATAGGGAATGTAGGAACGAAACTCATTCATGTATTTACGGGGCTTAGTTAGTTAGTAGCTCTAACTCCGTGTCATTATCCAGCGAAAAGTAATAAAAAATAATCATGGAAAAATAAATAATGATTGAAAATAGATGTGTCCTATTTTTTTTCCTGAATTTCCTAAAAGTACTATATTTTTTTGATTTAAAAAGAAAAATAGTATTTTTCTTCAAAAAAAAGGTGGCAACCCTAATCACGCTCTTTTTGATTAAATAGGGGCAACACTGTGCCTTTATTATTTCCGGTGGAGTCTTACTATATATACCGATAAAACGTTTCAGTGACATTCAGTCCTTGTTCGTCATTCAAGAGAAGTGCATCTCGGAACGGGAATTGTGGTATTCCTATTATATCGTGTTATTGTATATAGTGTGCGTTAACAAGAAGTTTATGGAATTGTCTAATTTTAATTAAAAATCATTTGTTGGTTTATATATTTTTGCGTAAGTAAAAAGTGATTACAGTTATATATTACGTATAACGAACGTTTCAGGTGAGTCAGTACGTTTCAATTTTCTTCGTATTAAATAGTGCAAAAGTATAGTTTATTTGTTATTAAGTTTTGGATAACTACTCACATTTTATCCGAGAATGTTTGTTGAAATTCAAACATTTGAGTTGTTGAGTTTGTGATAGTGAATGTATATAGTGCTTGTGTATGGTGGTGGTGGCGGTGGTGGAGGTTTGTGCATGTGTTTTTTACGAATCCTGCATGTATCAGGTATGATAACCAATTGTCCACTCTACATTTAGCATTATATACATTTTCTATTTTACTTCATCGCCGATTATAGCAAAATAATTTTATTATTACTTTTGCATAATTACTCTGTTTTAATCATAGCTTAGGTAAATATAGACATTGTAATCTTTAATATTTAATGACTAGCAGCGTCTGACTGCCCTCCTGTAAAAGCTGCAGGGCTTTTTCTTCTCATTTAACATTATGGTTGAGGTGGACACTGCAGTGTTCTTTCTTCCCATACTGTGTAGGCGTTTTGTTGGTAATGTTTGTTTTCTGTATCGTCGAACATTAGCTTCAAAAGCGCGCTACTTTGTAAGACGTTTTATTAACGGGCTAGCCATTATAAAGGTGTCGTACTGATTTCTGAAATTGCGCAGTTTTGGTAATTCGTACGTCATTAATTTTTACATTTTTTTTTGTAATGGTTATGTGTTGCGGTTGGCAAAGAGCCGGTATTTGGCACCTGCAATACATGTAAAACCTTAATTCTTTTCCCAGTCGCTTTTGGCTACTGATGTTTGAGTGCACGCTTACATCTGTGGCTGAAATTACGGGAATCTAACTTAGCTTCATAAATTCAGACTTCACTTGAGTATTAGTTACCTCAAATGCATTTTCTCAAATTACAGAGGTCCTGGTGGTTGACGCTACTGTTCGGCCTGGCGCTGTTCGAGCGCTCGAGGCGACGGCGGAGCGACAGCAGCTGCGGCATAGCCGGACGGGCCGGCCTGGGGTGAGGGGCGGCGGCACGTCTCCATTGGCAGCAGCGAGGCCAGACCAGCGTAGCTCGTGGAGTCACGAGGCCAGCTGTCGGACTGCCCTCCTGTAAAATTAATCCATTAATTTCATTCAATCCATTAATTTTTACATTTTTTTTTTGTAATAGTTATGTGTTGCGGTTGGCAAAGAGCCGGTATTTGGCACCTGCAATACATGTAAAACCTTAATTCTTTTCCCAGTCGCTTTTGGCTACTGATGTTTGAGTGCACGCTTACATCTGTGGCTGAAATTACGGGAATCTAACTTAGCTTCATAAATTCAGAATTCACTTGAGTATTAGTTACCTCAAATGCATTTTCTCAAATTACAGAGGTCCTGGTGGTTGACGCTACTGTTCGGCCTGGCGCTGTTCGAGCGCTCGAGGCGACGGCGGAGCGACAGCAGCTGCGGCATAGCCGGACGGGCCGGCCTGGGGTGAGGGGCGGCGGCACGTCTCCATTGGCGGCAGCGAGGCCAGACCAGCGTAGCTCGTGGAGTCACGAGGCCAGCTGTCGGACTGCCCTCCTGTAAAATTAATCCATTAATTTCATTCAATCCATTAACTTTTACATTTTTTTTTTGTAATGGTAATGTGTTGCGGTTGGCAAAGAGCCGGTATTTGGCACCTGCAATACATGTAAAACCTTAATTCTTTTCCCAGTCGCTTTTGGCTACTGATGTTTGAGTGCACGCTTACATCTGTGGCTGAAATTACGGGAATCTAACTTAGCTTCATAAATTCAGACTTCACTTGAGTATTAGTTACCTCAAATGCATTTTCTCAAATTACAGAGGTCCTGGTGGTTGACGCTACTGTTCGGCCTGGCGCTGTTCGAGCGCTCGAGGCGACGGCGGAGCGACAGCAGCTGCGGCATAGCCGGACGGGCCGGCCTGGGGTGAGGGGCGGCGGCACGTCTCCATTGGCAGCAGCGAGGCCAGACCAGCGTAGCTCGTGGAGTCACGAGGCCAGCTGTCGGACTGCCCTCCTGTAAAATTAATCCATTAATTTCATTCAATCCATTAATTTTTACATTTTTTTTTTGTAATGGTAATGTGTTGCGGTTGGCAAAGAGCCGGTATTTGGCACCTGCAATACATGTAAAACCTTAATTCTTTTCCCAGTCGCTTTTGGCTACTGATGTTTGAGTGCACGCTTACATCTGTGGCTGAAATTACGGGAATCTAACTTAGCTTCATAAATTCAGACTTCACTTGAGTATTAGTTACCTCAAATGCATTTTCTCAAATTACAGAGGTCCTGGTGGTTGACGCTACTGTTCGGCCTGGCGCTGTTCGAGCGCTCGAGGCGACGGCGGAGCGACAGCAGCTGCGGCATAGCCGGACGGGCCGGCCTGGGGTGAGGGGCGGCGGCACGTCTCCATTGGCGGCAGCGAGGCCAGACCAGCGTAGCTCGTGGAGTCACGAGGCCAGCTGTCGGACTGCCCTCCTGTAAAATTAATCCATTAATTTCATTCAATCCATTAATTTTTACATTTTTTTTTGTAATGGTAATGTGTTGCGGTTGGCAAAGAGCCGGTATTTGGCACCTGCAATACATGTAAAACCTTAATTCTTTTCCCAGTCGCTTTTGGCTACTGATGTTTGAGTGCACGCTTACATCTGTGGCTGAAATTACGGGAATCTAACTTAGCTTCATAAATTCAGACTTCACTTGAGTATTAGTTACCTCAAATGCATTTTCTCAAATTACAGAGGTCCTGGTGGTTGACGCTACTGTTCGGCCTGGCGCTGTTCGAGCGCTCGAGGCGACGGCGGAGCGACAGCAGCTGCGGCATAGCCGGACGGGCCGGCCTGGGGTGAGGGGCGGCGGCACGTCTCCATTGGCGGCAGCGAGGCCAGACCAGCGTAGCTCGTGGAGTCACGAGGCCAGCTGTCGGACTGCCCTCCTGTAAAATTAATCCATTAATTTCATTCAATCCATTAATTTTTACATTTTTTTTTTGTAATGGTTATGTGTTGCGGTTGGCAAAGAGCCGGTATTTGGCACCTGCAATACATGTAAAACCTTAATTCTTTTCCCAGTCGCTTTTGGCTACTGATGTTTGAGTGCACGCTTACATCTGTGGCTGAAATTACGGCAATCTAACTTAGCTTCATAAATTCAGACTTCACTTGAGTATTAGTTACCTCAAATGCATTTTCTCAAATTACAGAGGTCCTGGTGGTTGACGCTACTGTTCGGCCTGGCGCTGTTCGAGCGCTCGAGGCGACGGCGGAGCGACAGCAGCTGCGGCATAGCCGGACGGGCCGGCCTGGGGTGAGGGGCGGCGGCACGTCTCCATTGGCGGCAGCGAGGCCAGACCAGCGTAGCTCGTGGAGTCACGAGGCCAGCTGTCGGACTGCCCTCCTGTAAAATTAATCCATTAATTTCATTCAATCCATTAATTTTTACATTTTTTTTTTGTAATGGTTATGTGTTGCGGTTGGCAAAGAGCCGGTATTTGGCACCTGCAATACATGTAAAACCTTAATTCTTTTCCCAGTCGCTTTTGGCTACTGATGTTTCAGTGCACGCTTACATCTGTGGCTGAAATTACGGGAATCTAACTTAGCTTCATAAATTCAGACTTCACTTGAGTATTAGTTACCTCAAATGCATTTTCTCAAATTACAGAGGTCCTGGTGGTTGACGCTACTGTTCGGCCTGGCGCTGTTCGAGCGCTCGAGGCGACGGCGGAGCGACAGCAGCTGCGGCATAGCCGGACGGGCCGGCCTGGGGTGAGGGGCGGCGGCACGTCTCCATTGGCGGCAGCGAGGCCAGACCAGCGTAGCTCGTAGAGTCACGAGGCCAGCTGTCGGACTGCCCTCCTGTAAAATTAATCCATTAATTTCATTCAATCCATTAATTTTTACATTTTTTTTTTGTAATGGTTATGTGTTGCGGTTGGCAAAGAGCCGGTATTTGGCACCTGCAATACATGTAAAACCTTAATTCTTTTCCCAGTCGCTTTTGGCTACTGATGTTTGAGTGCACGCTTACATCTGTGGCTGAAATTACGGGAATCTAACTTAGCTTCATAAATTCAGACTTCACTTGAGTATTAGTTACCTCAAATGCATTTTCTCAAATTACAGAGGTCCTGGTGGTTGACGCTACTGTTCGGCCTGGCGCTGTTCGAGCGCTCGAGGCGACGGCGGAGCGACAGCAGCTGCGGCATAGCCGGACGGGCCGGCCTGGGGTGAGGGGCGGCGGCACGTCTCCATTGGCAGCAGCGAGGCCAGACCAGCGTAGCTCGTGGAGTCACGAGGCCAGCTGTCGGACTGCCCTCCTGTAAAATTAATCCATTAATTTCATTCAATCCATTAATTTTTACATTTTTTTTTTGTAATGGTTATGTGTTGCGGTTGGCAAAGAGCCGGTATTTGGCACCTGCAATACATGTAAAACCTTAATTCTTTTCCCAGTCGCTTTTGGCTACTGATGTTTGAGTGCACGCTTACATCTGTGGCTGAAATTACGGGAATCTAACTTAGCTTCATAAATTCAGACTTCACTTGAGTATTAGTTACCTCAAATGCATTTTCTCAAATTACAGAGGTCCTGGTGGTTGACGCTACTGTTCGGCCTGGCGCTGTTCGAGCGCTCGAGGCGACGGCGGAGCGACAGCAGCTGCGGCATAGCCGGACGGGCCGGCCTGGGGTGAGGGGCGGCGGCACGTCTCCATTGGCAGCAGCGAGGCCAGACCAGCGTAGCTCGTGGAGTCACGAGGCCAGCTGTCGGACTGCCCTCCTGTAAAATTAATCCATTAATTTCATTCAATCCATTAATTTTTACATTTTTTTTTTGTAATGGTTATGTGTTGCGGTTGGCAAAGAGCCGGTATTTGGCACCTGCAATACATGTAAAACCTTAATTCTTTTCCCAGTCGCTTTTGGCTACTGATGTTTGAGTGCACGCTTACATCTGTGGCTGAAATTACGGGAATCTAACTTAGCTTCATAAATTCAGAATTCACTTGAGTATTAGTTACCTCAAATGCATTTTCTCAAATTACAGAGGTCCTGGTGGTTGACGCTACTGTTCGGCCTGGCGCTGTTCGAGCGCTCGAGGCGACGGCGGAGCGACAGCAGCTGCGGCATAGCCGGACGGGCCGGCCTGGGGTGAGGGGCGGCGGCACGTCTCCATTGGCGGCAGCGAGGCCAGACCAGCGTAGCTCGTGGAGTCACGAGGCCAGCTGTCGGACTGCCCTCCTGTAAAATTAATCCATTAATTTCATTCAATCCATTAACTTTTACATTTTTTTTTTGTAATGGTAATGTGTTGCGGTTGGCAAAGAGCCGGTATTTGGCACCTGCAATACATGTAAAACCTTAATTCTTTTCCCAGTTGCTTTTGGCTACTGATGTTTGAGTGCACGCTTACATCTGTGGCTGAAATTACGGGAATCTAACTTAGCTTCATAAATTCAGACTTCACTTGAGTATTAGTTACCTCAAATGCATTTTCTCAAATTACAGAGGTCCTGGTGGTTGACGCTACTGTTCGGCCTGGCGCTGTTCGAGCGCTCGAGGCGACGGCGGAGCGACAGCAGCTGCGGCATAGCCGGACGGGCCGGCCTGGGGTGAGGGGCGGCGGCACGTCTCCATTGGCAGCAGCGAGGCCAGACCAGCGTAGCTCGTGGAGTCACGAGGCCAGCTGTCGGACTGCCCTCCTGTAAAATTAATCCATTAATTTCATTCAATCCATTAATTTTTACATTTTTTTTTTGTAATGGTAATGTGTTGCGGTTGGCAAAGAGCCGGTATTTGGCACCTGCAATACATGTAAAACCTTAATTCTTTTCCCAGTCGCTTTTGGCTACTGATGTTTGAGTGCACGCTTACATCTGTGGCTGAAATTACGGGAATCTAACTTAGCTTCATAAATTCAGACTTCACTTGAGTATTAGTTACCTCAAATGCATTTTCTCAAATTACAGAGGTCCTGGTGGTTGACGCTACTGTTCGGCCTGGCGCTGTTCGAGCGCTCGAGGCGACGGCGGAGCGACAGCAGCTGCGGCATAGCCGGACGGGCCGGCCTGGGGTGAGGGGCGGCGGCACGTCTCCATTGGCGGCAGCGAGGCCAGACCAGCGTAGCTCGTGGAGTCACGAGGCCAGCTGTCGGACTGCCCTCCTGTAAAATTAATCCATTAATTTCATTCAATCCATTAATTTTTACATTTTTTTTTTGTAATGGTAATGTGTTGCGGTTGGCAAAGAGCCGGTATTTGGCACCTGCAATACATGTAAAACCTTAATTCTTTTCCCAGTCGCTTTTGGCTACTGATGTTTGAGTGCACGCTTACATCTGTGGCTGAAATTACGGGAATCTAACTTAGCTTCATAAATTCAGACTTCACTTGAGTATTAGTTACCTCAAATGCATTTTCTCAAATTACAGAGGTCCTGGTGGTTGACGCTACTGTTCGGCCTGGCGCTGTTCGAGCGCTCGAGGCGACGGCGGAGCGACAGCAGCTGCGGCATAGCCGGACGGGCCGGCCTGGGGTGAGGGGCGGCGGCACGTCTCCATTGGCGGCAGCGAGGCCAGACCAGCGTAGCTCGTGGAGTCACGAGGCCAGCTGTCGGACTGCCCTCCTGTAAAATTAATCCATTAATTTCATTCAATCCATTAATTTTTACATTTTTTTTTTGTAATGGTTATGTGTTGCGGTTGGCAAAGAGCCGGTATTTGGCACCTGCAATACATGTAAAACCTTAATTCTTTTCCCAGTCGCTTTTGGCTACTGATGTTTGAGTGCACGCTTACATCTGTGGCTGAAATTACGGCAATCTAACTTAGCTTCATAAATTCAGACTTCACTTGAGTATTAGTTACCTCAAATGCATTTTCTCAAATTACAGAGGTCCTGGTGGTTGACGCTACTGTTCGGCCTGGCGCTGTTCGAGCGCTCGAGGCGACGGCGGAGCGACAGCAGCTGCGGCATAGCCGGACGGGTCGGCCTGGGGTGAGGGGCGGCGGCACGTCTCCATTGGCGGCAGCGAGGCCAGACCAGCGTAGCTCGTGGAGTCACGAGGCCAGCTGTCGGACTGCCCTCCTGTAAAATTAATCCATTAATTTCATTCAATCCATTAATTTTTACATTTTTTTTTGTAATGGTTATGTGTTGCGGTTGGCAAAGAGCCGGTATTTGGCACCTGCAATACATGTAAAACCTTAATTCTTTTCCCAGTCGCTTTTGGCTACTGATGTTTGAGTGCACGCTTACATCTGTGGCTGAAATTACGGGAATCTAACTTAGCTTCATAAATTCAGACTTCACTTGAGTATTAGTTACCTTCCTTTAGTTGCACTTAGTCTAGTGCTATTCCATCTCTGAAAATAATTTTAAAAAATTAAAAATTGTTACTATTCAAATAGAACCTCTTATGAACAAGGTTGTATTTGAATCTATATGAATAGTTGTTTTATAATATAAAAAAAATGTTGTCTGTGTCATTATGCATTGATTTGTTAAGAAAGAGTAAATGGGTTCACTTTTAGAAAAATTGCTTTTTATTATTGCATAAGTATGAAGGAGAAATATTGTTTGTTATTTAATTTCTGTTAGATATAAACAGTTGCACATTTTAAGTGATTTATAAATTACATAAATATTTACTTTCAGTTTTATAGAACAGTCTTTTAATATTGCTGTTATTCTTTCATTCATTACACATACTATTATATCTTTTATTAGCACTGTAAATGTAAAGATATCTCAAATCATAACTATAAATAACATCATGTGACAATCATATTAAAATAAAAAATTACTCTTAATCTTGGATCTGAGGATTCTTGAATCTGCAATTAATCAATCAATCGTTTAATCAATCGTAAATTTAAATTTTGCTTTTTAATTAAAAATCAACAATAGTGTTATATAAAGCAATATACCCTATATTGCTTTATACAGAATAAACTTGCTCTCTTTTGCTATTTACTCCCTTTTCATCCAAGTCTCATTATAACAAACTTGACAATCATTTTTAAAGTTCTAATATAATACAATGAAGTATACAACTTCAAGTGAAAATACTTCTAAAAAACTTTAACTTTAATGTTCCATTATTAATCATTTATTGCACTACAAGACACTAGAAGCTATATAAAATCTCAAGACATATCCTTAATATAATAATGAATATAGCTAATTCATCAATCAAAATTAATGTACATATCATAATTTTTATATAACGATAACTAAGTCAAATATGAAATAAAAATTATACTGCATGTTAAAGGTTTTAGGCTATCCATGCAAGGTTAGGTTATTATATTTAGATGTGAGAATGTAAATTTTAAGAAAGCTCTTACTATTATTGAGATGCACAAAATTCATTAAAACTCAACACTTACATTTATATAATGATTAAGTAAATCCTCTTCTTATTGTTTTATAACTGCACGTTTCTTCGTTGTTATATTTCTCATTTTAAGAAATATCTCAACAGCTACTGGTGAAATAAGACTTGATACATTTAATTTGCTTCTAGTGATATTTGTTTCAAGAATTTTGCTAACTAAATTAAAACAAAATTATACATTTTAGTAAAAATTAAAGTACTAGAACTTTACAACGGGAAATTTAAAAATTTAATACACCGCCCATTCATTAATAAAATCAACTTGTTGTCTTGTTATATGATAGACAGTCAAAATGAGAATGAGTGCGTAAAAATATGTATGTAGGAGTGGAGCGAGATGCAGCTGAGACTATTTTCATACGATTCATTCATAAATACGTACATGTGCAAGAGGGATGCGAGATAACATGTGTTGGCGCCTGTAGTAAAACCGCCCTGGTTATTACATGGACGTAGTATATTCGTCGTGTATTCTTTATCCAAGGGTTATTATATAACTAAGCAATAAAAAAATTATTTATACACTGTCCATTATATTAACCATCTTTTGACAGATTGACGATAGTGATGTCCTAAAGATTCTCGTATGCGATACCATTCCGATTATAGTACCTACTATCATTAATCGAATTACGTACCTAAGTAATTCGATTAATGATAACCTACGTAAACTAGATTACTACTTGAGAAAAGAAATTCCAACTTTGAGAAAACTTATTGTTTCTTTGAAAAGAAGTGGTCTATTTCATGGTGAAAAATCTTCTTTGGTCAAAGTTTTGAACACAATTGGCTTTTCATATAAAAAGTTAAATAAAAGAAAATTATTAATGGAACGCACAGATATAGCTATAGCACGTTGTGATTTTTTAAGAGAGGCAAAGAAAATACAAGATTGGGCAAATATTGTTTTCACGGATGAAACATGGCTCAACGCTAACCACACACTATCTCGTTTCTGGACTGATGATACTGCTGATTCCACTTCCTCAGTACCAATGGGAAAAGGTGAGCGCCTAATCATTTGCCATGCAGGTACAGCAAAAGGATTTGTACAAGACGCACTGTTGGCATTTAAATCGAAGAAATCAAATGACTACCACGAAGAGATGAATGCAAATGTGTATGAAGAGTGGTTCAAAAAAATGCTCATTTCATTGGAAGAACCATCAATAATTTTTATTGATAATGCGCCCTACCACTCCCGTCAAATTGACAAAATGCCAACACAGGCTAATAAAAAGCATGAAATAATTAATTGGCTTCGGGACAATGGAGAAAATGTGGACGACTCAATGTTAAAAGTTGAATTAATAAAAATATTAAAAACCAAAAAGAGAGCAAAACGCTATGTAATCAATGAAATGGCAGCAGAATATGGCCATACTGTTCTTCGGATTCCTCCATACCGCTGCCAGTACAACGCAATAGAACTTATATGGGCACAAGTAAAAGGGCATGCTGCGAGATGCAATACAAGCCCCCCATTCACAGCGAATAAAATGTTGCAATTGCTAAAAAATGCTTGCACCCACGTAACGGCCGAGAACTGGGCAAGTGTGGTGGAAAGAACTAAAAGAGTAATATTCTCTGATTGGGAACGTGATATTGCGTTTGATAATATATTATCTACACAAGAGCTAATAATAACTGCTACTGAAGACTCCTCATCGGAGGAGTCTAGTGTTGATTATCATTCCGACGACTCGTGCTAATAAAATAAATTAAAATATCCTGATTGTTTTATTTGTATTCATGTATTAACTAAGAAGAAAGTAAAACTTTATATAATGTTATTAAATGTCTTTTAATACTCGTAACATCGATTTCTACCGATTATTTTTAATCTGTGGCATAATCGTAGAAACCATTATGTGTGACATCACTAAGTGGGCGGTACTCATCCATAAAGTACAAATATTATTTGTATGATATTTGTACGTAAGCAATACAAAACTTAATGAGCGTGAGCTGTCAAAAGACTGATAATATGATGGACGCAGTATACGTCAGTATTGTCATATGTCATTATTTCAATGTCATCATAGAGTATAGACTACTGTCGTTAAGTAGGGATGTAACTTAGAGTTGAAAAATCGATTATCGAAAATAATTGATTAACAACAATATATTTTTCTGACTATTTCAAAAGTTTTCTTTTTTTAATATTAATTAGAATAAAGCTAGTTAGAGTGGAAAATTACTAATCAATAATAAAAAATGCACTGTTTGTGAAATTCTATTAAAATGTGTAGTTTGGCTACATTGGTTTCATCCAAAAATCATCCAAAAATGTTATCTTAAAAAAACATGAAAAAAGAGTGTGAAAGAAAAAGAGGACGATAATCGATAATCGTTAAAAGAAAAATAATCGATTTGTATGATAAAAGAAAACGATTTTCAAAAATTATGAAAAAATAATCGTTTATTATAAAATCGTTTGTTTATTATAAAAATCTTTTATTTTACATCTCTATGATTAAGTAGTCTATGGTTATTAGTGGCATGGAGAGTTTTCTTATTGTTGAAATTAATATTTTTAAGTTCTTTAATTTTTTAATATTTTTGGTTTAAGATGTATTCTCATAGTGGTAGTAGTGGTTCCATTCAAAATATACATCAAACTCCGTCTTCATCCAACCATAACTCAGGTTTGTTTATTTTTTGTACCTACTTATCTACGTCTATAAAATATGAATTTATTTTATGTGTTTTATAGAGGACGAGGATGACAGTGGTGATAACAAAGCCTCTGCACTCAGCTTTAAAGAAAGACGCAGAGAAGCTCATACACAGGTTATCATAATATTGTTATTTAGTAGATCGTAATGTTTACATTACCATAAATAAATCTATATGCTAGATATACCTTTCTATTATTTTTGTATGAGTAGAACACGTGAATAAAACATATGAATATTTGGCAAATTAAATAGTGTCGTATTACTGAGCTAAAAGTATCATGGACTTAAATATATTAATAATATCTTTGTTAAACAGGCAGAGCAAAAGAGAAGGGATGCTATAAAAAAGGGATATGATTCACTGCAAGAACTTGTGCCAACTTGCCAACAAACAGATGCCTCAGGGTATAAACCCAGTAAAGCTGCTGTATGTATTTTTCTTTATGACTTTGTATTTGCAATAATGTTATTTAAATAGTTAAAGTAAAATATACATTAAAAGATATTCAGCATATTTTAATAAATTTACTTACACAATATACAGGGTAGGGACTAATAATTAATCATTTATAATCAAGGATTATTAATTCATCTCTACACCTATAAACTTCAATAACATTCCACAAACTTCAATTTGATGTATATATGTTACAGGTCCTTCAAAAATCGATTGACTACATTCAGTACTTGTTACAACAACGGAGACGACAAGAAGATGAGCGCAATGCTCTACGCAAAGATGTGGTCGCTCTTCGCATAATGCAAGCTAACTATGAGCAAATTGTGAAAGCACAACATTCAGTGCCAGGGCACAGTGAACAGAGGCTTAGTGATCAGGATAAGTTCCAAGTGGTTAGTAGAATTATTTGTATTAACGTTTGACGAACAGTATCAATTGATCAAATTCTAAGCTAATACTTCACCAGATGCACATTTAAAACAATAAAACTAGTACAGTTACTGTGTAATATGTTCTACATTGGTTTTAGTGTTCTGCCCAGTATTGATATAAAAGGCTTTAAGACATGGAATAAGCATTAACATTATTTAATTGATTTTTAGATAATATTTATCTAAAATCAAATTATCTATACCAATACCAATATTATTATCTAAAAATCAATTTGTTGGTTCTTCTAGTCTGGGTATTTATTGGTATATAAGGATTTATTGAGTACTATATAAGTGGTTTATTTACCAGTTGTCTGTCACCTTTATCTTTAATATTTAAATAAGTTAAATGTATGTATATATATATATAAATATATTTTCTGAATCTCGTAAACAGCTTCAACGATTATCTTGAAATTTGGCATGTAGGAGGTTTTGGGGGCAAAAATTCGATCAATCTAGGTTTCATTCAAAAAATGTCCTTTTATCCCTGTTTTCAGAAAATTACATTGAATTTAAAATTTTCACTGTCAACCGTAAAGTATGTTTGGCATTTGGTATCATAAAGAGTAGAAAATACCTCAAGCCCCACCTGCCCGGGTTTTTTTTTTCTATTAATTTTATAGCTTCATAATAAATTACCGAGCAAGGCTTGGTCACCAGGTACTTAAGTTATTTTCTGTAGCGATCGACAACAGTATGTGTAATTGTGCTGTATATATCATATTATTACTTTGAATATTTACTTTCAGTTTCAGGGTATTATGGATAAGCTTTTTGATTCCTTTGAGTCAGTCCCTACAAATAATTTCGCCGAGTTCTCTGCCGGCGTATTTAACTGGCTAGAAGAATATTGCAAGCCGCAATCTCTTCGGACCTTGGTGCACGGCGTGTTGAGGGAACAGAGCTATACATCCTAGTATAAATTAATAAAAAAAAATTAAACACCACATATCACAATTAAGAAGTTTCATGATTTTAAACTTCTTTCTTTCTTCTTTGTTGTATACAATAATGGTAGTTATTAGTTAATAAAATAGATGTGTATGTTTCAATGTGCCTTTAATAAAAATCTAATACATAACTATTTAAAACATTCTACGAATCGCTGTTCAAACTACAGCATTAGTATTGAATTGAAATAAACTAAATGTAGAATTTTAAAAACAAACGAAGATAAAAACACATTTTAGCAAGCAGATATTGTTTGTAGGCTATATTTTTAAAGTTATAATATTTTTGTTTGTTATATATATGTATTTGCTAGTTCGTTAACAAAACAATTCTTAGAAAAGTTTTTGATGTTTTGAAATCATAGACATGGCACACATTTCCCTACTGAAGTGAATTTAAAAATGTATACTATAATTGATCCCTAGGGATCATCGACACATGATAGTTCTAATTAAAAAAATTTGCATTTTAAATAAATATTAGTAGTACATATATTTTTACAAAAATTTTAAGTAGTACTTATTACCTTTATTAGTGGTTATTATTCTACTTATAGAGTAGGCTGTTAGGACAGATTTGTCGAAATGGAAACAAGAGTCCTTCAAAATAAGGAGTAAATAATTTCAGAGAGGATAAATCAGTATAGATTTAAATGCAGTAACATTACACGACTGAAAGAAAAAGTAGTTACACGTAATAAATATTTCTATTAACAAAATGGCAAACTGTTTAAAATAAGGCACAAGTAATTGACCATGTCCTAGTAGTTGACCGTTTTGTATGAAATTTTAAATAATAAGCGTTTTGTTTGTTGTAGCTAAAAAAAATATTAATTAATAATATTAAATTTTAAATATTAAACAATGGGCTACAGTTCTGAAGTTTTGGGCAGGTTTTAATAGATGGCAACAGGTAATTACAAATTTATTTTTTATTAGCTACAACAAACAAAACGCTTATTATTTAAAATTTCATACAAAACGGTCAACTACTAGTACATGGTCAATTACTAATGCCTTTACCTGGAATGTGTGCTTAGTCTTATGTGTAAATAGTAAACTAAATTTTATAATAGCCTTATTAAATTTTAATATTGTTGTATAAATTAATATTCTTATATTGTTAAGGTAATAACAATACCTGAAACGTTACTTATTTTTGTATTGTAGAAATAAAGAAGGAATTGTAAGATTGTTTGTAAAATATCTTGTTTTAAATATATGTTGGGCAATCATACATACAAGTCTATATTTCTTATATGTACGTATAACTTTTAAAGAAGACAGAAATAAAATAAGTTGACCTAAAAAAATATACAGAAATTTTGCGTACGTGATAGAATTTAAATAAATATTTTTTTCGTTTAATACATTATTATAGGTAATTAATTGTTCGTCTACTTTATGAAGTTGTTTGAAATTATAAAATGTTGAGGATTTATTTTAAAACATATACATATAAACATAAAACAAATTTAATATTTTCGAATACCTATATACTAAATTATTATTTCGAATTAATTCAAATCGATTATTCGAATATGTACACGAACCATTATAAATTGTATAGTTATCATAGATAATATGAGAGGTCGAAGAAGAAAGCATTGAAAATTGTGTCGTGACATGACCACCTAAGCTTCAAAAACCTACAAAATAGGGTAAAAAAAAAAACAATTTAAAGGGCTGATATTTATAAATTTAGTAATGAAAATACGTTAAACTATTTTGTATAGATACATTTATTTAACTGTTGATATCGACTATTTTATTCAAGTTTATATGTGTATTTACTCTATGTAATATAAATGAATCAATATACGATTTTAATTTAAAAAAGTACTCTGTGATAAGATAAATTTTAAATCAATAAATGTTGAGTTATAATTATTTTTCTTTTAAATAATTTCCTTTACAGGGCTTAATATTATGTATATTAATTTATAGAATTAGGCGTTTCTTTGCGGAGATCCATAATACAAAAGTAATGAGAATATTATTTTGCTATAATCCCCGATAAAAGAATTGTGTTCGTCAGAAGGTGACCAGTCCGCAGAATACATAAATAAATATATGGGACACTTACACACGGTCGTCAGTCCCCAAAGCAAGTAACTTATTTTATATATTTTTAAATACATACTTAAATACAAATATACACCCAGGCTCAAAGATCAACAAATTCATTTATAGAATATGTTGGCCCTCGGCGGGAATCGAACCCGAGACCCACGGAGATGAAGGCATGGTCACTACCCACTAACTGGCCAGTCAAAGGGCAGAAAGGTGGTAGTATTCTATTTTTCTTTTTTATTCACAACGTACTTTTGAAAAGTTTACGAGCTACTTTAGAGGCCTCAAAAGGCGAATTTAGGTCGCCTACAGAAAGGGTCTTGTCTTAGGCATAGTGTCCATTAACAAGATTTATGGAAGAACTTTGTGGCTTGTTCGTCAATTTTCGACCAAACTTGACCATAATTTACTTTGTATCATACAACGTATAGGCCACCAAGTCGTAAACCCATTTTTATCAATTGACCTAATTAGTAATCAATAAAGGGTATCAGAGATAGATAATGCAGTATTCTAGCTGCCTGGTATAAATACTATTTGCCTGCAATCATCATATTCTTCATCTTCTTTACTGTGTACTGTTCAATCCTATTACCCCTCCTTACCTAAAAGAACATTTTGTTTTTTGAGTGACACTCATAGCCGGTCTTTTCGTTCAGATTAGAATCTTAGATTAAAATTTCCCTCTCACAACTCTTCTTTTTTTGTCTAATTCCTTTACCGTTCAAGCTACTAACTTATGGAACTCCCTTCCTGTAGTTATAAGAAAGCCTAAATCACTTGCAATATTCAAAAACAAATGAAAAGATCATTTCCTAAAATTATAATTTTGCCCACTGCTATTGTTGTTTTCTACATCACTCTACATACATCCCTCTATCCACTTATATTCATATACTAAGTTCTCACTTAACTATTAGGTACACTTATTATATATTATATATTTTACTATCAATAATTTTACATGTGATATAGTTACGGTTATTCCGTTACTATAAAATCCTGTAAACAGCTTCGTAACGTTTTACATAGTTGCATTTTTTTGCTTTTGTCAACTTAAATTGCAGCAAGAAGGTACTTAATATTTCCTTTTTCTAAATAAAGGATAACTATCAAAAATTTTCAATACCATAAATTAACTAGGAGTGTGGTTATCACAATTTACATCAACAAAACAAAAGTAGCCTAGTTTTAAAGTGTAATGTGCTCATAAATCAATAGATATTATATTAACGTAATAAATATAAAATTAATATTAACGTAATAAATATAAAAATACAGTATTATAATCTTTAGAAAACAATATAAATTAAATATTTACGAATCTAACCATTTATATAAATGTATGTACATAAAGTATTAGTTATTATATTGTTGTTTCCATTATACACGTTCGCTTTCCGTCGGCTGTGATAATAACGTCACGTCTCCCATGGGATAACTTTCTGTTCTTCTCCCACATGCCATATTCTTCGCTCGTTCCCTTGGTGTACCACAACAAAGTCTTTTCAATACGCACGCGTAGCACATGAGTAAAGACAGCATTAGCAGTAAACCGATGATTACTGTGACTACTAACAGTAACCGTAATTCCCCATTAGTTTCAACCACACTTGCGTTACGGTTCATCTTGCAACAGGAGATAGATTAATTATCTGTAACAATCCATTCGGTTCTATATTCTATAGTTTACAAATGGAGAATTTTAATAAATTATAGACCACATCGTAATGCTAATTAATGCATTTTAATAATATACAATCATAATCATCCTCCTGCCCTTATCCCACTCTAAGTGGGGTCGGCACAACGTGTTATTAACATATTGTCAAATGATTTGGCTACGTATTTTACGACCAGCCGCCTGCCTGACGTCAACTTACCTTAGTCGTATTTTACGACACCTCGGTAAGAAAGAGGGTGGTCTATTCTACTCAGCCGGATACCACACGGCTATTTAATAATATACAACACACTGTTAAATATTACAACATTAAAGTATCATAATAAAGAACATTTTAATTCAATTGAAAAAGGAATTTATAATTATAACTAGGAATTGTTTTAATAAATAATAATTAAATAAATATATGGGACACTTACACACTCGGTGGTCCGTCCCCAAAGTAAGTAACTTAATACTTGTGTTATGGGTGACAGACAACTGGTGAATATATACTTATATATTTTTAAATACATACTTAAATACAAATATACACCCAGGCTCAAAGACCAACAAATTCATTTATAGAAAATGTTGGCTCACGGCGGGAATCGAATCCGCGACCCGCGGAGCTGAAGGCAGGGTCACTACCCACTGCTCCAACGGGCCAGTCAGCTAGTTTAAGGATATCTATACCTCAACTGAAGAAGATTAAAACATAATTTAATGGTTTTGAATGAATGTATATATCCACTTTTCGTGCTTCATGTACTCAAGACTATATATAGGCCAGCCGTTTAACTCAGACCTCGCGTGCGGGGTACAAGGGCGCGGAGGTAGGAGGAAAAAGAAGACTGAAGTAGGTGCGGGCACCGAGTGCTAGAAGCTTGATATACAAGCGGTGACCTCTACATTGACTTCAGTACCGTTATAAAATGTAGCCAATGTCACACTTCTGCCATTCAACTATTTCCATACCAAAATATCAAATACCTACATCAGTCCTTTGATCAGTTCGGATAGACAAAAATAACAAACAAGCAATCATACTTCCGCTTATATAATAATAGCGGTACCCGCAACTTTATTCACGACATCTTTTTTTAAATTACTTGTTACGTAGATAAAATATAGTATATAGTCTATGGTCATTGGCGGTGTCCCTCTCTCGTCTTCTAGCTCCAATGGCGCACGCACTGATTATTGTAATACTAAGATATAGTATAATAAATCTCTATCAGACAACACGGCCTTTTAATATCACATTACTCTCAATTATTTTCTATATGTATTATGAAAAAATCCCGTTGTTGCTCTGGGAACAGTCCGGATTTTTTCGTGCTATATGTTCCGGATATAAACCTTAATCGTGCTAAATTTTATTTCGGATTAACCGTGAAAGCATTACAGACAAAAAGACTTTCACATTTTTAATATTGCTATGGATTTATAATATGAATGTTATTACACCGTTTTGATATTTAATCAGAGTTTAAAGAAAGTCAGTTTATTATTGTAACCCACATCGAACGGACTGCTAGTGTATCTTGGACGATGGTCGTTCTTGACCCCTTAAAGATAAATTAAGAAAATAATTTCTATGATTCGACTACTCGTTGAGTAGTTGAGATTCCCATTAAAGTTTGTTAACTATCATATTTGGTTTACAGTATTATTCTCGTATATAATGCATTCCAATAAGTCTACACTGTTCCCGCTGTTCTATTAATATGAAACTTTGTTTATAGATTACGTAACTTCTGATTGATATATTGCTTTCATCGGGGCATTGTTTCATTTATGTTTTACTTTTGGATACAACTAATATTTTATATAAAGCTTTGACTTTTTTAACTTTCTGTTGCTATTTTAGAATGATTTAAAGTTTAATAAATACGAAATTGAAAATACTTGTCTTTTTATTTTCTATTGATTTCAATAAAAATAATACATAAAAGTGCCGTGAGATATCTGAGTAGAATAGACACAACCCTCATTTCTTAGCGAGATGTCGTAAAAGGCGACTAAGGTAAGTTGACCCGCCGTGTGGTATCAACGGTAGAATAGACCAACCTAATTTTTACCGAGGTGACGTAAGAGGCGACTAAGGTAAGAGATACGGGCAGGAGAATGATAATGGTTTTATCGATCCAAATATTATTTAAAACAATATTTGGATCGATAAAACCGAACTCTGTAAAGCTTTCCTTTGGTAGGACAGAAGGATTGGATTTTAGGCTTGCTGTAAGTACTACTCCACTGATAATTGTCAAAATGAAGTATGTATGTTAGAACAAGGTACCATTCTTAATTTAACATTTGGATTTTACCTTCAAATTGAGGAAACCATCAGTCAATCTATTCTCAACAGCATCACCATGAAAATTGTTTGTTTTAATAGGCGCACTTTAGCATGCGAAATTAGCTGCAGTCTATTTATATTTCGGTTTTATTTAATTAACTATTCAACCTCATTCTCTATGGAATACGTACGAGTAATTGTCGTTAATAGGGAGGGAAATAGTACGTCCTTGTTTCTATTTTTGTTTCTTCTACTCAACAACTTAAATAATTAATTATTTATAATACTCTGAATTAATTGAATAATATATTTACATTAATTAAATAAAATAATGACAATTATTTTAAAAATTATACTTTGTAGAGAGGCGATGGTAACTTAGCCTACGTCAAAATTTTAACAAAATTTAATTTAAACAAGAGATGTGATAGAATAATTAGAATGATAAGATGCTGGGTCTTATGGCTTATCATTCTGATTATTGTTTTAGTAATAATAATTATTTAACTATTTTTATCAGTATTTTTGTTTCTAACTTAACATTGACTAAGACTGTAATAAGATTTAAACTTTGTCTTATTACCTCCTATCGGCCTGCCCCTGCTTCGCACGGGTATAAAATATATAGCCCATGTCGCTCAGTGAAAAAAAATGATTAAAATCGATCCAGTAGTTTTGATTTATTCATTACTGCCTGTGGCCCGCACGCGTTAAATTTGGAGAAAAACAATTCCCGTCTCCCTATACCAAGGATACATTTCCTGCTACATATATCTAATATCTAAATTTATATAACATATTTACTTTTTACATTTTTCCCTATGTATTTTATTTTTACAATGTTAATGTTGTTATTATACATATAAACCTTCCTCTTGAATCACTCTATGTATTAAAAAAAACCGCATCAAAATATGCTGCGTAGTTTTAAAGATTTAAGCATACATAGGGACATAGGGACAGACAAAGAAAGTGACTTTGTTTTATACTATGCAGTGATATTAAATTCAAAATTAAAATTCAAAATATTCTTTATTAATCAAATAAACTTGTAAACAAGTGCTTCGTCCACTCTACTGCTGGTTCGGAAAGCTGTTCCTACCGAGAAGAGCCAGCAAGAAACTCGGCAGTTGTTCTTTTAAAAATATAATTCTTAATACTAATTACATTAAGTCGTTACTGTCTTGTATAGGTTCAAAGTGAGCTATATCCACACATTGTTATCTTCTAAATAATCTTCAAGAGTATAGTAGGCTTTCTGTATCCGCCTCTTTTTAACAGTGTTTTAACAGTGTCTTCTTAACAGTTTATGAAATTAAGTTTCATAAACCACTCAAAATTAAATCGAAATATATTACTATCACTTTGTAACTCAGACAGGAATCAATCTAAAGCAAAGTGCTCAGTAATTGCATTCACGCTGAGGCTTCTGTGTCACCGCAGTATGCGGGCGTGAGGGCGAAAGCAATTTCTTTTAAAAACACAAAGTAAATGGTCCATGTTTACTTAATCTATTTGTTGTCGTACATTTTCTTATTTATTCCATTAACAATTGCAATTGTTGGCACGTGTTTGTATTGTTTAAGAACATGTTTAACTGAAGGAAATATCTAAATACGGTAATTAGAAGGGTAATCTTGGTCTAACCCTTGAGAATGATTCTGGTATAGCAAACGGAATATTTTTCTTATATCAATTTGTACATTCTTTAATATCAAAATAAGGAGAGTATCGTATATATACTAAATACTAATAGTAATAGAGTTCAGAGGGGCTGAACTTTATTTCCAGATATGCGATTAAATCAGATTTATTTTAAATCATGCTACATATAATACAGTTTTTGGGGTTGTTAGAAATCCACACCAAAAATGATAACTTGCTTATTGGCCATATATAGAACCACAAACCCCACCAGGTAAAGCAATAAAAAGTTAAAAAATGCAGATTCCTTTACATTTTCATGCTTATCAATGCTCATCGGCATCAAGACGACTAGAGAGACACTTTTAACTCTAGTATAGCATAAAGGTATGCCAATGGCGATTGGTCATGGCGCACCGTGAAATGCTTGTCCAAACCTTTTCATAGTTGCTATGGGAGGTCCGAAGACACAAGCCTTTTCCTTATATCCTTTCCGAATTTTCAAACGTCTTGCGGAGGTCAATTTTATACCTGTTTCTAAACGAGGACTCAAGTATGTTAAATTGTCAAAAATTACACTGTAAAGTTGTGTAAGCTTTAATCCGAGTTCTCGTCAGAAAGTAGTGAGGGTACATATTATGGCATTTTACATGGTTTTATTTGGCATAACTGCACTGACAAGGAATCATAAAAATCTTATCCGTAGAGTTTTTTACTTATAATGAAAACTTATTTTGAAAATTTGATCGAAGGTACTTTCAAAATTTTATAACTAACATATTTTTTATAGAAAGACCACACCTATGGCCACTTATAATCTAATCATAGATTATAAATATGCAAATGGCGCCATGGGTAGCGTAAAAATCAAACATATTAGACATATTAAGGGCACACATCCCTAAATTACTTACCATAATTCATTAGACAGGATGTCAATTACCAGTGCCAACTAGTGACGTCAATGCTGTATAATCCATCCAAATATTATAATTGAAAAGTGCTTGTTTGTCCTTCTTTCATATTCGAATGGAGCAAAGAAACGATTAGATTTTTGATATGAGGATATCATATTTCGTTACCGATGTCTATGCAAGTGCTTTTGAATCGTAGACTCTACTGGTGGTTCGGAATATTGCTCCTACTGAGAAGAGCCAGAAAGAAACTCGGCTATTGCTCAATAGAAAATGTTATAGGTACGTCAAGTTAACCTTAAATGGATAGTTTAAAATCATATTGATCCATTGAAAAGATAAAATAGTTTATATGATAGTTACTTCGCAACGCAACTTTTACGCACTAACAAAATCGACTGACCATCTTTTTACGTAGAATAGTAATCATATAAGACTACAAAGATTGCTATTTTGATTTACATGGTTTTCTTTTTTATTCAAATTACGCGTAATTCAGTACTTTAATTTAAAAATAATGAATTGTATATTAATTCCATCCATTAAAGTTTATTTGATGATTTTATATTTTGTATCTGCTACTCATTGAGTGTATAAAATGTACACCAAAATAAGTTTAGTATATAAAGAAAGATAGGTATCTTGAATAAATCATATTCCTGTATCCTTATATTTTACGAATTAAATGATACATCACATAAAGGAAATAAAAACGATTGTAAAATGCAATCAGATTTTTTGTTGTAAGCAGCTTAGCCCGATTCCAAATAATTAGCTTAGCCGAATTTAATATCCTATCCTATTAATATCAGAAATGCGAATGTTTGTGAGTATGGATGTATGTTTGTTATTCTTTCACGGCGAATCCGCTGAACCAATATCGTTGAAATTTGGCATAATTCTTCTTTATACACTGGGGTAAAATATAGGCTATAGAAATCCTCTAATTCTACTGGAATGGGATGACATTGAAAAGCGCCATCTATTATCAACCTATCACGCGACTATAGTCCACGAAATTTCGGGTAAAAACTAGTATTACATAACAAAGAAGAGTAAGCTTTGTTGGAAATTATAAATAAAATTGTATAAGCAAAATATATAAAATCATAAAAGCTCTTCGTGTTATAAATATACAGGTATAAAACATGATATTGTACACTGTTTTGGCAAGGAATGAAGAGGCTAAAGTTTACCTCAAATATTTGGTATAACGTCTGCCATATTGTAAATTATGTGCTTAGCAAATGTTTCATATTTCCAAGCTAGGTTTAGGTAGCAACTATATTAATCTTTCCGCAATATATCAAAAAGCTTTTACAGATAATGCTATTACAATATAGACTATATCATCATTCTCCTACCCTATCCCTCCTATCCTATTTAACTGGGGGTCGGCACAACCATGTTGTGATGTAATTTGGTTAGGTATTTTACAACCAGCCGCCAGCCTCACGGCAATTTACCTTAGTTGCCTTTTACGACACCTCGGTAAGAAATGAGGTTTGGCTATTCTACTTAGCCGGATATCACGCGGCACTTATCTTAGTCGCCTTTTATGACAGCTTGATAAGAAATGACGTCCGTATACCACATTGCACTATTATAATAAATACTAGTAGGTATAAATAATTCGACAAAGTATAATTGATATTTAATGACTTTGTTTTACAATTTTACTTTATATATTGTTATTTTATTTTATATATTGTTATGTAATATGTAAAATTTTGTTTCAAATTTTTAAAATATGCAGATATTAATACAACTAACACTCTCTATTGACTGTTTAATGATGATGAAAAAAGCTATATATATTTTAAAAGCAATGTTAGGTACACGGTCATTTATTAATTTTAGGGGGGTTTAACTTTAGAGGGTTAATTTTATATAGTTAGGAGTCATTTATTTTCCTGTTATCAGACAAAAAACGGGATTTTTTTATTCCATAAGTTAGCCTGGTAGGGCTTCAATGTTACCAAATTTCATCAATATTCCTTAAATGGATAAGCTGTTAATGCGTAACAGACAGATAGACAGACGTACTTTTATTAGCATGTATGTACGTTAAAGATAACATTACGTTAAAGAATTTTGAAAATCTAAAAATTTGAATATTGACATTATATTATTTAGAGTTTACTATTTATTTACAATCCTTTTTATTTTACTAAAAAGTTAATTAAGAAGAAGTGTGAGATTTGGAATAATTAAAGTTCTCATTAACTACCTAATCATATCGCATTCAAATATATAAATAAAAAAGATACAAAATATTTTTTTTACTTACCGTATATTCCCTAAACTGTAAATTGCATTTGTATTTGTATATAAGACTACATTTTGGTAACATTAAAAATTAAATTTAAAGTATATTTTAAAGATATACACGTAAGGTTTTAATAATAATGTATTAAGTAGCAATGTTTTGTATGTAAAAATAATTTATACATATTTTAACATCCTTACCTTATAATCTTCATTTTAATAACATCAAAATTTATCGTCATAAACATCCACTCAGCTGTGTATACTCAACCAAATTAATTTTAGGACTTTTAATATAAAACTTTCCGTTAATCGCGTAACTTCATGGAAAACTCATGACTGATTTATAACAGTCATATTTTGTTAATAAACGAGATTATTAGATATTCGGGTAACAGCAAAACTGAGTATGACGAAATCTAATGTTAACCTTCACAAAAAAATACAAATAAGTGAGGGACTCTACTGAGTTTGCTTTGAGTTGCCAGAGAGAGTGACGTGCACACTCTTTCAGGACTGAAATATTACTGATCCACCAACGTCTCTGTAGTAGATGTAACTCGCACAACGTAGTCCCATAATAGAGTTTCTATCTAAAAACACTATAGACGATTCGGTCTACATTACAGTATTTCAATGACAGCGGATTTCATATAATTAAGAAAGTTCGACATTGGAATGCGTACAGTACGATATATATATTATAAAATATGGGAAATAAAAAGATAATATCTAGAAAAATGGCCGTAAAGTGGTCGTAAAATAGATATGGTCATAGAGAAAGGCGATAAGAATAAAGTTTCCCCTCAATTTTAAGCGCGGTTTTCCGAAAGCTCTATAGTGCTTTACGATGCTTATTGTCGTGGAACGTATATTGAAAAATTCTTATTGCTTCATACCATAGATAGTTCAGTTTCATAAACGGATATTTTTATATCTGTTTTTATTTAGAATTCCGTTGGCTATTTTTGTTGCTTTTAGTAATTCTTAATATTTTACGTTAATCTATATTAATAAAGATATGATCGCGATTACAAATAGCTAGCTGCGCCTTCTGATTTTCAGCAAGGTAAGCAAATTCAGGCAACGGTACCCACTAAAAATATAGAACAGGACTGTTGATTCCTTTAACTGTATAGATCCAGGATTATTTCGTCTCATATTAATTGTTATATTACAGTAAGGACGTTAGTGAAGTTAAATTAGTGAAGTTAACTACAAAGGAGTGATTGGCAAAATTAAAGTTAATATATCAAATTCACAAATAAAAACACAAAAATAATCTACGTCGTTACGTTTGCTGACAATGTCAAAACGTGACATAGTTTGTCAATTATACGTCCATATAAAATATTGAGGCGTATGTGACAAAGTATTAATAAGATTAATGTAACAGTAATATAATTTCTAAATAGTGGAAATGATGATATTATCGTGGAGGAAGTACTTCCAATTCACTTTATAAATTTTTTTTAGTATCTAAAGTGACTTCAAGTGAAGGGAGTCAATCCTTTTCAAGTGAAAGGATTGACTCCTTTCACTTCAAATTTCGTCACTTTATGACTACTGGACATTTTTAAAGATGTTGCGCGTATCGTTTAGAACGCTGGCAAAATGTTTTTAATTGAACAGTTTAGCAACCATTTTGCAGGTTTTCCTTGCGTTGGCGAGTTTTGCCACACTGAGAGGCATATCTCGCGTATACCGTATACGTACTCTAGTTCATTAATTTCCTAAACAAATCGAGTTATCATTTATATGATACTAGGAGTCCCGCCCCAGCTTCGCACGGGTATAAAGCATATAGCCTATGTCACTCAGTGATAATCACAGTATTTCGCTACTCCATATTGAATTTTATTATACATATAAACCTTCCTCTTCAATCATTCTATATATTTAAAAAAACCGCATCTAAATCTGTTGCGTAGTTTTAAAGATTTAAGCAAACATAGAGATATAAGGACAGACAGAGAAAGCGACTTTGTTTTATACTATGTAGTAACTTTTATAGCTACTACTATTTTGATAATTGTCAATTTTTACCATACTTACTAAAAGACAAAATTACGTTTAGCTGTCATTTATGTTTTGTTTTTCCATGTCATATTCGTTTTTGTTATACCACGTTTTATAGTGACTTGACGGGATAAAATAAATGCGGTCGAACGGGATAAAAAGTATCCCATGTCCGTCTCCTAGTTCTAAGCAACCTCTCCACCAATTTTCAGCTGAATTGGTTCATCCGTTCTTGAGTTATAAATAGTGTAACTAAGACCAACTTTCTTTTATATATATAGATTTCTATATTACAAACTATACATTAACGTAAAAAAATGCGGAATTAAAAAAACCTGATTATTAATCTTAATGTCCGGTATAACGTATAAAAATATTTTATCGATATTTCGGTATTTTATGACCGGCCGCCTGTCTGACTTCAACTTATTCTTATTACCTTTTTCGCCTTTTACTGAAATGAGGGTGGTATATATCTCTTTAGCCGGACACCACACGGCAGTATTTTTTTTGTAATAATAACTAATTTTTAAGTATACCCATTAATATTCTCAATGAATGTCGTGTGGTATCCGGCTGAATAGAATAGTACCACCCTCATTTCTTACCGAGATATCGTAAAAGGCGACTAAGGTAAGTCGACCCGCCGAGTGGTATCCGGCTGAGTAGAATAGACCACCCTCTTTCTTACCGAGGTGTCGTAAAATACGACAGAAGTAAGTTGACGTCAGGCAAGCGGCCGGTCGTAAAAACGCAGCCAAATCATGTGACAGCATGTTTATAACATGTTGTGCCGACCCCACGTAGAGTGGGATAAGGGCAGGAAGAAGAAGATTCTCAAGTAATCATTATTTAATTATTGCTAAAATTCGCATCTTCTATTTTCTCAGATTTTGTAAATCGCATAAACCACTAACTGTATAAATGAAATAAAAATAATGATGAAAATTTATTCAGGCCATATACGTTTTAAATTACCCAAATTATAAACAAAATCCAGAACATCACACATTTTCGCTACCCGCTTGACGTGAAATAAACGTAAAACATATCACATTTAATATTGCACGGAATCTCAGTTATTTGGCTTACGCCGGCAAAAAAGTTTAACAGTTAATTGATCTTCTCGTCCTCATTTCATCTAATTGCTATCCACTTCAAGACAGAAATCTCTTTTATTTATCATTTGTCATTAATCACCACGCTTGACAGCCAGATATTGGCAGTCTATAATTTCTATATAATTTAGCTCACAAAATATTTTTCTATGTTAACTTTCTAGTATGGACTCGCAAGCGACCATCATCTTATAAGCAAAGTTATATAGTAATTACTAGAACCCGTACTATAACTTTGCCTTCGAACACGTGTAGCAAACATGCGATTTTGTCGTCGAGTCTACCTTCGGTCACGGGAAAGGATTGTTGAGATTATGCTTAGATTTGCCATTACAGCAGTTAAAAATACTATTAAAAAGAGGCTGATACAAAAAGCCGACTATATTGTTGAGGATTATTTAGACGATAAGAATGCGTGGATATAGCTACTGTCCGACCCTGTACAAGATAGTAATGACTTAATTTAACTAGTTATAAGTATTATATTGAAAAGAGCATCCGCCGAGTTTCTTGCTGGCTCTTCTCAGTAGGCAGCTTTCCGAACCAGCAGTAGAATTGACGACAAGTTTATTTGAATTAAAAAAAATGAATTTGAATTTGAATATGGTAGTAAATGAAAGAAGTGTAGTGTGGGTAGTATTAGGAGTTCTGATTTATACTGCATGCGGTTTATAAATTCTGCATGCATAAGGTATGAACATGGTATGTATGCACAGGTGGTGAACTCAACTTAAAGGATTACATAGATTTTCTCTAATCGCGGATTATAAGCAAATATTTTTATCTTACTTTTGTGGAACAGCACATAATACATAATATTGCCAAATTATTTAAAGTAATTTGAATTACAAATCATCCTCCTACCCTTATCCCACTCTAAGTGGGGTCGGCACATCATGTTATAAACATGCTGTCACATGATTTGGCTACGTTTTTACGACTGCCGCCTGCCTGATGTCAACTTACATTAGTCGTATTTTACAACACCTCGGTAAGAAAGAGGGTGGTCTATTTTACTAAACCGGATACCACACGGCGGGTCGACTTACCTTAGTCGCCTTTTACGATACCTCGGTAAGAAATGAGGGTAGTGCTATTCTACTAAGCCGGATACCACACGGCGTTCAGTTTGAAGATAATATATAAATGTAAAATGAGGAATGGTACCTTGTTCCTAACATAGGTACATAATTCATTACAATTGTCTATTTTTTTAAATTTTTGCTACTCAGTACTGATTTTAAAAAATCAATAGATTGTTGAGCTTTATTTATTACAATATATACCGAATTAACTTGTAAATTTAATTGGTTTTCTATCATATAAATACTATTCGTATATTTTTATCGGTTACAAACCGTGTACGTGAGATAGTTACTAATTTGCGGTAGACTATTTGCGCGTTTGTTTGTATATATTATATAAGAAACACGACAAACCTGCTGTTAATTGGGGGTATTACATGTGTATATTCCACTATGTTATTAAGCTTGGTTAATTAACCTAGTTTACGTCGTATGATTTCAAATTTAATGGTTTTGAAAGAACTGTTTATTAAATGAATATACAACGAGCAGGTCTATATAATATTATTATGTAGTACTATATATCCTCCACCAGCGCCACAAGCACTACACACATTCACTATCACAAACTCAACAATCGTCCCCCCCCGCAACTGAAGCATCATCGGGAGGAAGACGACAAAATCGCAAAATCGCAACTTCGTTGGCTGGTTATTTTCAGTCCGCGCGTTACCCATCGGCTATCGCAACATTACGTTTAACAATAAAACCTAGGTAATATATATGTAGACTCATCAGTATCTTGGACATTATTCTTAGACATTAGTGGGCGTATTTAGGGTATCGTGCATATGGAAAACTATAACGCTTATCTTCAACTTTATATTCTTCTTAACAATTTTCACAACTGCGCCTATATAGTGTATTATCTATGACTGCGCCATGACACGGATCTGTCTTCATCTCTCACATACGCCGTCTGCATTCTGTCACCGCTGCGCCTTCTATTTTCAATGTATTTTCAATATATTTTTAATGATGGAATGATGGTTGCCAGGATGCGACATATATATATATATATATATATATATATATATATATATATATATATATATATATATATATATATATATATATATATATATATATATATATATATATATATATATACAAGATTAACTCATTTCTTTGCTATTTTCAGCTCACTCTTAAATTTTATTTATTTTAACTTTGTATTATGTTATACACATATTTCTTCTTGTCTTTAAGAAGCTTCATAACAACTATTAACTTTTTACTTCGTATAAAATGAAGCGTATGTACGTATGTGGAGAATAACTTTAACTGTAAACAAACGTACCTAGATTTAAGTTCTTTCTGTATTTGTAAATTTTGTGTTTACATTTGCTGTGGATCCATAAATAAAAAGAAAAATATTTCAAGTTTATAAAAAATATTACAAGACGCCCACAATTCTAAAACTAATAAAGACATCTAAAACTTATGAAAAAGCAGAGGATTTAGACTTCAGTAACAGGGCTGCACTATGAAACATTTTTTCCCTCGAATTGTACTATTATATATTTTAGAATTGCAATAACGAAAAATAAAAGAGTTTATTTTGGATATTTAAGACTTTTATATCAATACAAAAATAACATCAATAAATAAATAATATGAAAGCGCAATAGTTACATAGAACAGGAGTTTATATGACAGTCTGTCAATTTTGTTTACACGTGTTACAATTTTAGCTATTGGACAATTATTTGTAATAATTTATAGCGTCTCCATTTCTAAAGTTAAGTCTAAATTAACTAATTTGACAGACTAATTGTTAACAATTTTACATTAAGTACATTATAGTGAAACAATATAGCAATAAATATCCTGTATGTATCTCTTAAGTACAATTATAAAATACTCTTTATAAACATGCTTTTATAAAAGATAGCTCAATGTATAGCATTTTAATATTCAATATGGCATTCATATGGCATACGCGTGTTAACAAATATCATTTAAAGCTTTACAAAACTGAATACACTTTGTTAAATAACATTAACAGCCTTATTGAAAGCTATATATATATACTATCTTCCACTTTATTTAACATGAGACTTTATGACAAAGCTCAAAAGCTTAATTTAGTTTTTTTCAAGAGAACGTAAACAATGAGACCATGAAGGCAATTAGTACACAAAATTGGTATTTGATTTTCAATTAACGATCGATTACCGTCTCTCCCAAATATATGTTAAAATTTAACTTCAAAACACTCTAAGCTGATCGAAATTGGGTAATCATATCTCTTTTAATGTTATTATAATAATTTTCACCTCGAACATAGACGTAAAACCGTCAAATAGGAGTGTAGCCATATTGGATGTTAAATGCTGTTTGCATTTCAAATAAATCCCTAAACACGGACTTATCGATAGATTAACAAGTGTTTCATTATAAAATTACATAAATATACGTGTTCACCTTACTTGTCTTGTACAATACAGGAGCGTCAATATTTATATTGTAAAGATATACTTAAGTATTATTTTTTAACAACTGTACCTAGTAAAACATTCACGTATATGTTGTATTAGTATAAAGTAGCCTAAGATTGTCATATGTAGTCTTGTAATGAACTAAATATTGTGTTCTCACCCTTATAGACATTACCTCTAAATACAGATGCAAGTTAGTAAACATTCTACTAAATTCAAACTATAGGAACCAAAACGTCAGTTCTAGATCTTTAGTACGATCAATGAAAGTGTTTTGTTAAATAAATATAATACTTACGTATTACAGAGAATATAAATTATAGAAATTATTTCCTACAATTTCTTTACAACGTATGTATCCTTCTAATGAAACTCTTCACATAACGATGGTCAGAAAACCATAAAAATGTGTAACAGTTGGCGGAAATAAACGTTTAAATATTTTTAAATTTAAAGATACTGGACTTAGCCATTAATCATTTATAAAGATCTATTACATTTAAAAGTTATTTCTTAATATAAACATTCTGAGAAATAGAAAAGGTTTCCAATTTCATTCAAAGCTTCTCTGATAAAGTGTTGAATTAAAGTTTCGGTGTCTACTTATCCTATATAGTGCTAAATAAATAAAAAGCAATGAGTGAAAATAAAAAACAAATAAATAATGCATTCAGTTATTAATCTTAGAAAAATGCGTCGAAATAAGTTAGAAGAATATAGAATTTATTTGTTTCGTCAATTTTTAAATAGTGAACTAGTCTACGTAACAATAAATAAAATCTTAAGGCACTGTTTTAGGTACCAAGATCACAAATTCATTACATCAAAACTTTTGTAAAATGTTAGTACATAAAAGATTAGAGCCATGGAATGTCAAGTTACAAACATGGAGAATAAACCAAATACTGTTTTGCGTCGTAAAATACCTAATAATACTTCACTAATAGGCAAAGAGATAATTTATATTAACTAATCAAGTGCTTACAATATCTACATAATTACTTAAAGAACATAAGCGCATACAGATAAGTATTTCTGCATTGTGCAGAATAACAATACCGACACAATTTACAAATATTTATATGTTAAGTAATAATATGCAAAATTTGCAAAGTCGTCTCTAAAAACTACTTAATAAATAGACAGGATTCAGACAAGGACATAATTCCTTATAACTCTTTTTCACATATATTCGATACACGAGAGTATATGTACAAATTCGACCGCCATGCTCGCGATATTTATTTACAGATTGTATTTACAAGTGTCCAACATTGGCACGTCCTGCGCGCGAACTTTTGTCTTTAATCACTTCTAAAACAATAGTCGGTAAAGCACACCAAAACTCTTCAATTATATTTGTACGAAGAAGGCAATACGTAGTTACCCACATTATACAGGGTATTAGCGTACCAATGGACTCCTTGGGATTCTTCACTGGAACTACTCCACCCGGCTAGCCAACGCAATGGAGCCATTGCTGCGTGAGCCAGAGCGTGACTGCGTACGATGGCGTAACAGGACGCTAAAGCATCGTCTACAATAATCGTTCCCGTTTTCGTAAGCGGTGCGAACACTCCTGTCTTCAGGACCATTCGAATTTTAACTACTCTGGATGGCCGCATGACACTACCTAGTCCTCTTGTAAGTAGAACGTCGCCGACCTTTATATCGATAGCGAACGATTCCCGCCACCTATCGGCGGCTGCTAGAAGCAGGAGATGAGATGGTGTCGTAGTTATGCTGACACCATTTTCCGCAGTTACTTCGATGAACTGTCGTGTAATATTGGGATCGCGATCGATAAATGTTAGCACCTGAAATGTAGAGATTAACCAATGAGTACATTATTTAAAAAAACATACTAGTAATAAAACTCCGTAGTGATGATTTCAGAGTCATTATTTCACGGGCAGCCAATGAATGGCATACTCTCATGTTATGAAGTCATTAATTAGTCCTTATTATCGACTATTAAACATCTGACTTCCTCATATCATATCAATTTAAAGTATTGTCATTACCACAAAATATGGACGTCTTCTTCGTAGCCAAAAGGCTAATTTGAATCTTTATATAATGGTATAATAAGAACTTAAGTGGAAAATTAAGGAAGGTAAATATAAAGATGACATTATATTTTCTATTAAACCTTTAAAACTGGTGTATGAACACTAGTTCCTAGGTGTCAAGTTACTACTAAATTTCGGTTTAATCAATTTAGCAGTTTAACTTTGATAACATATATCTGGCTTACTGTGAGGCTGATAAAGCACAGAAACAGAATTTGCATCTTACAAGGACAATTTTTTTATACGAATTACTAGTATAATATAACATATAAGTTTCAGTTTGGCTTACGACATAATTCAATGAAATTTGAAAGTATTATTTCTAAAAAAAAAATTTACTAAAACAGATGTTTATAGAATATTAAACGTACCTCAGAGTAAACCATTTTTCCATCATCCGCTGCTGCCAGCACCCAATCGCCCTTCCTGAGCATAGTGATATCGCGGGGACCTTCTTCTGTATGTACGATAGACCCAGAAGGAAAACAACCGGCCCCCGTTCCCACCGAAGATTCTGTAAGACACGAAATATCACTTTATAATTATCACATATACAATAACACAGTAAATTATTTCAAAAACGGATTATCACTGTTTAGGCGATCAATAAATCAAATTACTCGCTAATATAAAGAATGGAACGTTAAAACGTGTAAAAGACGATATAAAATTAGCTCGATGTAGTCATATCCCTTTAAGGAAAAACGAGATTTCTCTACGCTCGTAATTAAAATCCGATAAGATACAAAACAAAAGAGAATTGCAGAGGCTTTCTTGTTCTCAGACCGAAGGTTATCTGTAGGCTACAAAACTTCGCCTCTTATACAGGTACAATTCTTTTGTTAAAGCACGATGTAAAAATCCAATATAACAAACGTAGATTATTTATTCTCACAAATAAAATTCAAAGAAACGTGTTAACGTGAACCTAAACAAATTTTTAAGTGCTAAAAAAATTATATCCCCTTTGCTAAATCCTTAGTTTATTGTTTAAAAAAATAAACTTAAAAATGGATATCCACAACGTCTATTGCTTATAACTTAATTTGGATGTTATCTAATGGTATTTGTTTAAATCCTGATCCAGCTTAAACCGTACCTGCCATAATCTGCCGCGCAAAAAATATATTTACGTGCAAGGAAATGACATCAAGGAGATAAGTTAAAATGGGTTTGAAGGTAAGCTAGCGAGGTACGCTTGGTCCTCGATTTCAATGGCAGGTGTAAAAATAACTAGTCGAAAAAATGTACCAGTGTTAAAATTACTTTTGTGAATTAGGCCGGTAGAATTACATGCATAAACGGGCATGGTGGCTGTAGATTACTGATCCCTGCGTTTGTGAGAGCTCGTTAAAATTTAATTTGTTGTGTAACCGAGCGAAAAATTCAGCCAATATATGTGCACAAAACGATGGGACGCCACGATCACATTACACAATAACCACGCAAATTAGATTCCGTTCAAAGTCAAGAGCTTATTGTCGAAATTCTGTTTGTTGTTGGCTGAACACATCATACGAATAATTGAATACGTGCCGGCCACCTTTGCTTTTTTTGCACGAGTCTCTCAAGGCAATCACATTTTTTATGAATATATATATCGTTTAAATACGATATAAGTTTAAAAAAACTTGTAGTCCAGACTATTGTAACCGCTTCCGGCGTTAAGAGTAATTCAATTTTATTTTATAAAACATAAGTGCTCTACATTACCAGTTTCGGATAAAATAAAATATAACCTTATATAAATGTTTTTACGGAAAATAAATCACGCAGGCATCATTGTCGCTATAAGAATTTCATATAATTGTTTAATTTATTATATCAATATTAATAAAAAAATACCATATTTTAGTTTTGCGGAGTAATGTCGTGTAGTCATTGTGCTCCAATTTCCAAATAGAGTTAATAGTAAATTTTTGTTGACGCTATTAGCATTGTTAAATAAAACTATAAAACATACAGGCTTTAATCATATTAACAACATCACTATCAAGTATAATTACAGCGAATTTAATATAACGTAATCGTCATGTAATTTTGATAGAGAGCTTAGTATATATATCCTCCTGCCCTTATCCCACTCTAAGTGGGGTCGGCGCGACATGTTATAAACATGCTGTAACATGATTTGGCTGCGTTTTTACAACCGGCCGCCTGCCTGACGTCAACTTACCTTAGTCGTATTTTACGACACTTCGGTAAGGAGGGTGGTCTATTCTACTAAACCGGACCCCACACGGTGGGTCAACTTACCTTAGTCGCCTTTTACGACACCTCAGTAAGAAATGAGGTTGGTCTATTCTACTCAGCCGGATACCACACGGCGGGTCGACTCACCTTAATACCGAGGTGTCGTAAAAGGCACCTCGGTAAGTAATGAGGGTGGTACTATTCTACTTAGCCGGATACCGCACGGCTATTTGATAGAAAGCTTAGTAAAAGAAAATAAATAAAATTTTGTCCTCGCGGTTAAACTAATTGAATATCTTTGAGCTGTATACGATTCCAGTGGCGTGACGTAAGTAAAGTTAGGCTTAAGATGCAGCGATAAGCGGCGCGGTTACGGGCGCGGGTGCCAACGCAAGGCGCGTGCGACGCGGCGGGGAGGCGGACGCGCTGAGTGGCCGCGCCGACCCCGCCCCGCGAGGACCACCGGGAGAGCTAGGCGGCGCCTGACCATGCTGCCAGCCAGATAAATACACGCACGTGACACTATTCACTTAATCTTCTCAATGGACCATACATCATATACAACAAATTCACAACTAAATACAATGCTAAAACAAAAGTAATAATAAAATTATTTTGCTATAATCCGCGATGAAGAAAAATAGAAAATATATATAATGCTAAATGTAGAGTGGACAATCGGTTATCATACCTGATAAATGCAGGATTCGTAAAAACACATGCACAAACCTCCACCACCGCCACCACAATACACAAGCACTACATACGTTCACCATCACAAACTCAACAATCATTTCGCCCCGCAACCGAAGCATCATCAGGAGATAGACTCCACGACCAAAATCGCAAGGGCTTTGCGATTTTACTTCATCGTGGATTATAGCAAAATAATTTTATTATTACTTTTGTATTATGGATCTCCGCAAAGTAACGCCTAATTCTATAAATTACAATGCTAAAACTCTACATCTGCCTCCAGATTACAATGTAATTTTTTTAGACAATTATAGCCAGATTTCACTGTCTATAATTTTACAGAGATATTCGGCTATGACATTGACTACATACCGATAAAACTTTGTCCATTGTCCAAAACATCGTTCTAATCTTCATAGTAACAAAATACTGATTTTATCATGAAATTATATATTTTTATAGTCAAAATTCAATCATCTAAGTTACTTTCATACACAATTAAATAATTAATGTTTAAGCTATACCCCAAACTCCTAAAATTAAAACAAACCCAAAAGATTCTAAAAATAATATAGCCTATAATTTTGCCATCAGTTGTAAAAGAATGCTAATGTATGCATAACCAAAACACGTCTATGACCCCTACCTAAGTTACTTTATTTTTAAGTCCACATCGTAACTTAGATTACATAAAAGCTCGCATGCCGCAACTTCGATCACCATCATCGAGCCATCTCGTTCTTATTTACGATCAACTCGGTGCACACATTAAGTTCATTTACTGCAAGATTCCTTGTTTTATTTTTTCCTAGATCATTTAGAGACATTTATGTAAGTATGTTTAGTATCTGTAACCACATAAAATTTTACATATCAACTTCGTATAAATCTTAATACATTGTTAAAAGACGCCTGAGGGTGCATTCTGATCGGTGAATCTACCTGATTTATATCGTATGGAATAGCAATTAGCCGCCGACATGGACTACGCGGTCATGCAAATGCCAAACTGTGCCGGTTCGGTTATGATTCATACACGGCAGCCGCGCAGTTTATCTTTATAGTGTTTTCGGAGTAATAAATATTTATTGTGCTAAAAATAATCGAATTTATCAAACACTTAGTTCCAAAGAGCTAATTCGGCTTCGTATAACAAAGCTCAACGATTTATACACATCTTATGCGTATTTATATAAACTTATACGCGATTTTTTTTTTTTGATTTTGTTTGCCGCTGATATTTCGAGCCATGAATCTACTAACGAAATATATTTATAGAACAAAAATTGAATATTGAAATATTTAACAAGCAACTTAAATTATTTTATATGAGTAAAATATTTAAACCACAATTCAAGCAGGTTGACTTTCTAATATAAATTAAGTACCTTTTATACCTCAGATTATCGTAACCCGCTGAGTTATAGCTGTCTGAGAGTTATGACATTGAATAATAGATTAGCCCATTCATCTAAAGATGATATAAGTAAATTAAGTGAAGATTTTGTAATTTAGTTGAAGTTCTTTACACTTTAATTTAGTAACCGACACCATTTTGGATATGTTACCGAATGTAAGAGCATCGAACTGTGTTACTACGGTTTCTTTAGAGCGAAGGCCTGATCTTCCATTTTTTTATTTTCTCCTTAAAGTTAATCAGATGTTGAAACTTACCGCTAGTTCAGTTAGCGGTCAATAAACTAATGTGAAACATTTGCCCGTCCACTTGTTGTTCGAACTCAATTATATTCTTTTGAGAATTAAATTATATGTAATATAGTTATTGAAAGCTTTTTAAATGTGTGTGTTAAATAACTGCAACATTTTTTATATAATAATATTTGTTTCTTGCACCTTTTATTTATTAAGATTAACATATAAAAGACTTAATTTAATATCAAATGGTGGTCATGTCGTATATTTAATTTAAAATAGGAGGTTAACAGTTTATGCTGCTTATTAAACGTAATAAATTTTTATGATTGATTTGTTAACATGTTTATTAAGGAAATTGATATTAATTATATTAAAATTAACTGCATATGTATATTTTAAAATATATAGATAAATCCGTGTTGCTAAGTGTTAATGAATGTTTTAACCACATTTCTATTCTAAAATTTTTAAAGTACTATTTAGTATTTTTTTAAATAACTGAGTGCCTACGGTTTTAAATAACTATTACGGTGTTATCCTAAATGAATATGTTTAAAGTATTCAAAAACCATTTGTAAAAGCACTAGTATGTACATACGACTATGTTAAATATATTTAAAAGCCATTTTCTACTCAAATGTGTAAACGAGATGTTGTAAAACTTAAAAACACCGCCTTGGTATGCTCGTTAAATGAATATGATCGGGAATCAAAGTGTACATCGGCATCTGTGGGAACAGGCAGGAATCCGGCCGCAGCTTTCCGGGATGTGGCATATCAGTGTTCGCACGCGGCCGCCCGCTTGCTCGAGCGCACATCGCTCACTCGCGCTTCTATCCGCTTCTCTTTGTTATAAAATTAAATTGAAATATATATCACCTCATATGTTCAACACTGATCATGCCAAATTTACTTGAATTTTCTTCACAAATAAATCGAATGCGGCTGATAATTTTCAAGACGCAATGCATAATTTCATTTCTCACACTCCTTTTCTCTCTGTCTCATTTTCTTTCTCTCTGTGTCTAAAAACGATATGCATCCACCGTCGGACATAGTTTCTTCAAAATACTTCCACACCACACGATGCTTTTTTTTCGAATTGACTTATGTTTAGCCCTAATGGCTCCGACACCGTCACTGGAAGGACGGGCGAGCGCAGAAGCTTCTCCGGGTAAAATTGATAAGAGTGAGTGCATTGACGCTCTCTGGGAGCATCGCCTCTAAGAGTGTCTCTTGCGAGACCAACCGCGGCTTAAAGCAGCGCGTTTTGAAGGACTATTTCTTACATTTGACTCTGAAGAAGTCTGTATCACTGGTATTTTACGACTGGTCGCCTCCCTCTCTCACGTCGCCTTTAACGGCACCTCGATAAGAAATCAGGTCATGACATCAATCCTGACATCAACTTACCTTAGTCGTATTTAACGACACCTCGGTAAGAAAGAGGGTTGTCTATTCTACTCAGCCGAATACCACACGGCGGGTCAACTTACCTTAGTCGCCTCTTACGCCACCTCGGTAAGAAATGAGGGTGGTCCATTCTACTCAGCCGGATACCACACGTCATCCAGAAGACCTATATGATGAAACTATTCTTCTAGTTCAAATTTTAACCTAATTTATAAAGTATTTTTGAATGAATCCAATTATCATATATAACTGGATATATACAGCAAATATAGTAAACCAGTTTCAGCCATGATTTTGTATATTAAAATCAAAGCGTGGCACCGGATCATCGTAGCGCCAATAACATGACCAGTTTTTATAATGCTTCCAATTAATTCATTTTCATTGGCCGCTCTTTATTATTTCTTTTGTAGCTTTGTTTTTTAACCGCCTTCATACGCTCTTAATAGAGCAAAGGTTTTATTAATTCAATTTCGCAATGTAATTGTGCTCAACATTTATATCTATACTAATATATAAAGCTGAAGAGTTTGTATGTTTGTTTTGATTGTTTGAACACGCTAATCTCAGAAACTAGTAGACCGATTTGAAAAATTCTTTCAGTGTAAGATAGTCCATTTATCGAGGAAAGCTATATAGCAAAATCACGCTATGATAAATAGGAGACGAGTCGCAATAAAAAATGGTACGAAAACCGCAAAATTGAAAGATTTCCGTGCGTGCGCTGAGAAAACGGTAATAGTTATTCAAAAATAATGTATTAAAAAATTGTTCCTCTCTAAAAGCAAGACATATGCGTCTTGCTTTTAGAGGTTAAAAGGTTAACCCACTTTAACTATTTTTATGGTTGTGAAATAATCCAAAATATATTCCAAAATCCTGTTTTTAATTAGGAAATAGAATTAAAACAATACATAATTGAAGGTATTTTGACATTAAGTTGACGTGCCCGAAGTCTCGGGTGCAGCTTGTAGGACATAAAAATTGTCAATCTAACTTTTGCTCTAAAAGACATCAACGCGCTCAAATGTCCTATTGACATTATGTCGTTGAGAGGTAATTAACTTTACTATTCTTAAAGATAGTTTGTATTGTTTAATGATGATCAGAACATTTGAAATCAGGTTTTATAGACGATTAGACTGATTTTTTAATCAAATCCCATAAAAATGTTGTTTTTTTCAAATTAAACTCAATAGATGAGTTTTATGGTGATTTAACAAAAAGGAGGCGCGCGTAAATGGGGCGTGACTGACGGAACAAGTCACGAGCACCGTGTGAAGGACGAACTTGGTCCGGTCTAGACACTAGAGTCCCTGTGGGGCATGTGATCTAAGAACAATTTCAAACGGACAAAATTATTTCCGATCCTACTATTCTACTAATACGCCGTGTGGTATCCGGCTGAATAGAATAGTACCACCCTTATTTCTTACCGACGTGTCGTAAAAGGCGACTAAGGTAAGTCAACCCGCCGTGTGGTATCCGGCTGAGTAGAATAGACCAACCTCATTTCTTACCGGGGGTGTCGTAAAAGGCGACTAAGGTAAGTTGAACCACCGTGTGGTATCCGGTTAAGTAGAATAGACCACCCTCTTTCTTACCGAGGTGTCGTTAAATACGACTGAGGTAAGTTGACGTCAGGCAGGCGGCCGGTCGTAAAAACGGAGCCAAATCATGTGACAGCATGTTTATAACATGTTGTGCCGACCCCACCTAGAGTGGGATAAGGGCATGAAGATGATGACTATCCTACTACTATCATAAATGTGAAAGTTTATGAGTATGTATGTTTGTTACTCTTTCAAGGCGAATCCGGTGAACTAATATTGACGAAATTTGGCACAATTATTCTTTATACACCGGAATAACATATAGGTTGTACAAATCCTGTTAATTCAACAGGAACAGGATGACATTGAAAAGTGCTATATATTATCAACCTATTACGCGGCAATAGTCCACACAATTGAAGTTGAATTTGTATCACTTTTGTAAATTACCTAATATTTAAAATTTTTTAAATCATAATATTTTTTCAAAATTCAAAAGTCATTGAAATTTAATTACATTCTTTAAGCAATTGATAGTTCGCAATGTGGGTTAGCTTTACGGAAGGTATTACTATGTCCTTTTTAATGTTTGAATCTCTTACTTCAGTATTTTAGGAGACATTACAGAATCAATGAACTCAAGTGGAAGAAAGACGTGCTTGCTGCGGCCTTGACCTGGGTACAGCGAGTCGCGACCGCGATATACACATACCACATTAATATTTATAAACTAAATTAATACCAAAAACGTTTTGAACGGAACGTTTGAATATATGAATAGCCATCGGACCTAATCGACCGACTCCATTCCGCCATCGCTCGTTTTTAAACAATGCCTTAGTTTTTTTTACCTCTAGAATGATAAATGATCAAATTAGGGGTACCGCGCCATATTTGAACTAATCGATGACTATAAATAAAACGATGCTAAGCTTGACATTATCTTACAATCGTGGCAGATTTTAGCTCCTTAGAGATCTATAAAATAATAAAAAAACTCTCCAATCTTTAATTATCACAAGTTCGTTATTCTATTTACTTAAGTACTAAAAAGTAATAGTTAAATTTACTATTATCTATATTGCACCATTTTTTATTTTTTTACCTTTTGTATTATCTCGGGTGCAAATATTCATATAGGTACATAGTTTTTCGTTATTTCCCTTTCCCTTTCTTTCTATATTACCAGTATTTCACGTGCTGTCTTCTCCGTCTGTTACTCAAAGGTTGACAGGAAGTTTTAGAGATAAGTCCACCTTTTATATGTGCTATTTTTTTCCTCATTTCGAGCAATATATAAGTACAAAGAAGAAAGACAAATATAAAGCGTCTAAATATCCACAAATACCTTTGAATCGTAAATTTTAATTGCAACTTGAGGAGATCGCTTCTATTCCATGTCTAGTAAATATTAGTTTTTAAACTAAATATTTATAAAATGCTATTGAATTTTTGAATTATATTTTCAATTCGTAACTGAAACTATATCATACTATTCAGTAGGTACACCAGTAATTCAAAACTATAATAATTTGAAGGGTGCAAATGCCAAAATGGCCTTAATGGTATCTAAAATTTATACATACATATGAATAGCCGTTTCTCTCATCGTTATGTTGCATATACACACATAGTTATAGTAGCCATTGAATCACCGGCGTAATTATAGAAGTGGGGGATTGGCTGCGATGCGGTCGTGCAAGAGTGGGATAGTTATATGTTAACAGGTAGGGTGCGAGTAGGATGTGGGTTAACAAGAGGCTTGTTCGTCCGTTTGATCGACACCGCCGCCGCGCGGGCGCGGGAAGCTGTCTGAGGTGCATTCTTCTTGTAAAGCTCAACTATATATTTGGCCCGCGAGGCCGGTCCCGTAGTCGAACTTATACAGTTATGTACCCATCGATTCAACAAAATTACTAATCGATTAGTCTTTCTTTACTTTTAATAAAATCAAAATAATTTGCTCATTTATTGTATTGACTTGTTTAACTAGTTCAATCTTTGTTCTGGTCGTCTATTGACATAAATTCAAAGTCAATCTTACTTTGTTGGATTTAATCCTATTTAGGCTACATATGTTATTTTTTTTTTATAAAAACCCTAACTAAACTTTTTAAGTAATTAACTTTATACAATCCTTAGTATAATAAATTTAGTCTGTCAGTCAGTTACGTTTTTAAGCTATTCCGTTGGAGCAATATTGAAGAAAATTTAGCACCCGCCATTTAAGCTTATTTAAACCCGCTTTTTCAACAGGTAAAACACATTGTATATAATTGTCAATAATTTAACATTCAATTTTATATCGCTCGTTTATTATAAAAATAAGAAATGATCTCATTAAATTTTAAATATGTAGAAAGAGAGACAATAAACTAAAATAAAAATATATTTTTAAATATTGTAACACCCTGAGAAGAGATTCGATAAATCCTTCTTTACAGATCCTAAAAGATATATCTTTTGATATCGGACCTTTTCTATTTCAATTAAACAATTCAAATGTTATGTTATGTAATTTTCTAATAAGTAAACGTTATATCCAAAAACTTTTTAGTGGGTTAAGTTTAAGCCTCTCTTATTTAAAAAAGAAACAATATATAATGAATTAAAAATCTTTAGATATATATCGTTCGATTTATTTTCAAAGATTTTCAAATCCAGGCTTTTTATCATCCAAATAATCTTCAATTTTGTAATATGCTTTACGCACAAGTACATCTCTTATACTTAACTTAAACCTTTTTGTAAACTGGTCTAGTATGGATTGTGGAATTTTATTGTAGAAGTAATACCGAGACCATCGAATGAGTTGCAAACTCTGCTAAGTCGCGACACAGGTATCATAAGCTTTTTGTGACCTCTCGTATGTCTATGATATACATCGAATTTGGTCTTGTACATATGGATATTTTTGCGTACGAATAGAATATTACTATATATATTGTGATGCTACAGTAAGTATGCCTATTTCTTTAAACTTTTCGCGAAGGGACTCATGTTGCTTCACATTATAGATAGCCCGTATGGCTCTTTTTTGAGCAACAAAAATCCCTTCTATATCGGCCGCTTTGCCCCACAGCATTATTCCATATTATATTATACAATTATAGTATATTATATAAGCTGTGATGGCCTAGCGGTGCGGCCGTGACTCTAGAGACGATCATGGGTTCAAACCCGGGCAGACACCAATGAGTTTTTCTATTAAAACTTATGTGTCTAATTGATAATTGCAATTTATCACACGCTTTTCGGTGAAGGAAAACATCGTTAGGAAACCTGCATATCTCTAGAGAATCCTAGGGATATGTCTAACCTACCAATCCGCATTGGAGCAGCGTGGTAGTTCTTAGCTCCAACCCTTCTCTCCAAAAATGGAGAGAGGAGGCCTATGCCCAGCAGTGGGATAGTAACAGGCCGTTACTTATATTATACAATTATAACAAAAATATGAATACACACCTGTCTTTACTGAACAATGTATATAAGAGCGGCTCTCGTAAAAGACCCAATCGAATCCGGCTTCCACCGCGAGTCGCGCGAGCATGCCATACTTGCTTCGGTCGCGGTCGCTCGTCGTCAGGTCTACGGCCCGGCCTTCGTAGTGCAACGAGTTGTCCAAGTGAGAGTTCTCTTCGTCCCACCCTTCGATCACTCGAAGTCTCACCCCCGGCCACTGGTTCATGACGCTGATGGCGAGCGTGTTTAGTTTCTCTTTGCATCGCTGGAAAATAATTATAACGTACATTTATACTCATATAAAAACGCCGTGTGGTATCCGGTGGAATAGAATAGTACCACCCTCATTTACTCTTACCAAGGTGTCGTAAAAGGCGACTAAGATAACCCACCGGTAAGGTCACCCGGTAAGGTCGACCCGCCGTGTGGTATCCGGTTAAGTAGAATAGACCACCCTCTTTCTTACCGAGGTGTCGTTAAATACGACTAAGGTAAGTTGATGTCAGGCCGGTCGGAAAATACGTAGCCAAATCATGTGACAACATGTTTATAACATGTTGTGCCGAAGCCACTTAGAGTGGGATAAGGGCAAGAAGATGATGATTTATACTCATATAAAAAACTGTGGTAGCCCAGCGATAACACCGTGCGACTCTTTCAAGGAGGTCACGGGTTCGAACCCAGGCAGACACCAATGAGTTTATTTGTTAAAACTTACCTGTATGTCTAATTGATAATTGCAATTTATCACACACTTTTCGGTGAAGGAAAACATCGCGAGGAAACCTGCATATCTCTAAAGAATTCTGGAGAGATGTGAAACCTACCAATTCGCATTGCAGCAGCGTGGTAGGTCTTAGCTCCAAACCTTCTCTAAATGAAGTAGTAGTAATAGTGAAGATTCTCATCAGTGGGGTATTAACAGGTCGCTACTTACTTACTTTACATTTATACTCATAGATATGCTAAATTATAGAACTAGATGTTACTTTGCGTAGATTAATAATACAAAAGTAATGATATTATTCTGCTTTATCGTGGATTATATATATTATTGTAGCAAAATAATATTATCAATACTTTTTATAATACAGCAGATTACGTTAAGAACAGTCAGTATCTTTCGATAATTTTTTAATTTTCCCTACTCAATAATACATTAACAGATCATCATTTTATCCATAAATATAAAAGTATATTAGTAAAAATTTAACAGTTAAAGCAATTTCAGGAATATACAAAGGCCGGAACATACAAATTGTAGAGAAAATGTCAAATCGAAATTTGAATTAAATTGCTAAATACTTTCCTCAGCGAACTTGTCTAAACGCATTCAATCGCAACGCAATCTATCACCCATTTATGTATTTAATAAAGATAAGTCTACGATCTAAAAGTAATTACGATACTTGTAAATTTTCAAACAATTAAGGATTGTAGTCTCAAGATTGAACAAAAAATTTTAAACTATTGGAAACTAAGAGAGTGTCGGCATTTACCACAAGAAATAAATCAAATTAAAAGACATCATGCAAAGGGACAAACGATTCCGTTGGGAAAGTAACTGTGCAGACGAAATAAAGGAAATGTCAAAATATTTATAAATAAACTTGAACAATACGCGACGCACCGCTTGCTAGCTTTGTGCCGCGATGTCAACTCACTCTATGCAGATTTCGTAGTGAAAAAGTTTAAAGATTGACGTAACGAATCGAGGCGATGGGCGCCCCGCGTGGACGCGACGTCCACTTGTATTCAATATAAAAGATATTTGAGAGCACCGTACATAATTACTTCTACGAACGTTCCAACCACCTAATAAAGAGTTGTAAGAAATTCCAAACACCCTGCTTCGCAAAACTGATTCCCGATTCTTCACAGTTCAAATTTTCAATTTTAAAGATACACAAATGCTTAAATTGTTCACTTGTAGTTTTGAGTACACATTACCCAATGATATGTTTCCTTGGCCAAACATATCAGAAAGTTTCAGTATAATTCTGTTTAGGAACTAGATATTTTTTTACAATCATAAATTAGATGCACAACAGAAGTAGGTATTTTACTGGAGTTACTATCCAGCCTTATGGCTAATAAGCAACTTCTAATTTCGGGGACGCCTGTCAGAGCAGAACGAGTAGTCTGCTCCCATTCTGGACTATTCCACCCATTAATAAGCAACTTAATATTAACCTGTACTTATATAAAAAAAATATGTCTGTTTTTATTACTATATGAGCCACTTATTCTTGTAAAACTTTTAAGGAAGTGTAATAGATGTAAACATATTTTCGTACTGGTTTTATGAGATACGATAATTTTACTCTTTAAACATTTTTGAAAGAAAACATGTTCATAATTAAGATTCGGTTAGTCTTCGGCGATGCGACGGGTCATGGGATGTTCGATGTTTACTCTGCAGACGTCTCGGCCCGCACTAAAACAATCGAATGCTAAATGTATACTCAAACAGTGATGCACTTTAGCGTGGGAATACAATGCGCGAAGGTGGCACAATTAGGTTTCTTCACAAAGAAACTTTTGTTTTTTAAACCATCCCTACTTCCTCTTCACATTCTCGATAAACATTAACCATTTTTAGGTTCACTAATTTGTTATATATTACATTCATTGAAATCCGCCGTGTGGTATCCGGCTGAATAGAATAGTACCACCCTCATTTCTTACCGAGGTGTCGTAAAAGGCGACTAAGGTAAGTCGACCCGCCGTGTTGTATCCGGCTGTGTAGAATATACCACCCTTATTTCTTACCGAAGTGTTGTAAAAGGCGACTAAGGTAAGTTGACGTCAGGCGGCCGGTCGTAAAAACGCAGCCAAATCATGTGTGTGTTGTGCCGAATACTTAGAGTGGGATAAGGGCAGGTGGATGATTACATTCATTGAAATAAATAACCACTGCGGTTGGTGGGGCATTAAATAGTTTTATTCAATTGCTAGTACACTCATGAGTATATAGCGCGACAGGCCGGGCGGGCTATTATAAATTCATTATGCATATTTTTAGTAAACAAGCTGTCGATCACAATGCCCGGGCGCAGCGGGACGCCTGCCTCTGACACCTCGCTTTGCCCACCACGCCATACCAACCCACCCTAATAGCACGATTATCTTACTGCAATAGGCATACCTATAAGTCACAAATATCCAATTATGACCGACCGCAAACTTGTTTTTTCCAACTACAAAAAAAAGTCTGCAAATTATCAAATTACACCACATCCAAATCTCATTTTGGTCTACATTAATTAAAAAACAACAAGCGTGTCGAATACCTAGGGTCAAGTTTTAAAGTGAAACCTGGCTACCTGAACCGGTGGCGAATAAGGCACTCGAGAACGCATAATGAAGGCCGTACGATGGAATTGAGGCAAAAATAAAATAAAAATGCTAAGGATCATCGCACTATAGGAACGGGTGCAGTAACGTGAGATCATATGAACAGGTACCTACGGAACACTGTCTGATTTAAACTTGCCATTAAAAACAGTTCACTTAAAAAAACTGATACATTTATACTGATACATACTACAGAGGATTAGACTTAGTTATTATTATTTGGTTTGGTTAATTCATTCGTTTCCAAAACAGAGAATTAAAGTTCATCATCCTCCTGCCCTTAGCCCACACTAAGTGGGGTCGGCACAACATGTTATAAACATGTTGTTACATGATTTGGCTGAGTTTTTACGATCGGCCGCCTGCCTGACGTCAACTTACCTTAGTCGTATTTTACGACACCTCGGTAAGAAAGAGGGTGGTTTATTCTACTAAACCGTATACAACACGGTGGGTCAACTTACCTTAGTCGCCTTTTACGACACCTCGGTAAGAAATGAGGTTGGTCTATTCTACTCAGCCGTATACCACACGGCGGGTCGTTTTACCTTAGTCGCATTTTACGACACCTCGGTAAGAAATGAGGGTGGTACTATTCTATTCAGCGGTTATGAAACACGGTTTATGAAAAATTATTATTTGAAATAAATTTATTGCTAACTTTACAAATGTAGACATATGGATATTTTAATAGTTAATAGCAGATATTCATGATTCAGACAAAGATGTGAACTAGTTTGCCTTGTATCAAATCTAATGTTTGATAAAATTTCTTCGTTAAATATTACACAAAAATAGACAAGATATGGTCAACTTCGCCTTCGCATCATTCGCCACCTTCAGAGAACTTCGTTTCTCTAACAATTTATCGCCGCCTCCCTCCGCGACCATAACAATATATTAGGATAATTAAATGGCTCTTTACATTCCTTAACACATCGTTTTTTGTACAAAGCCAGGAGTCGAAGAGCACCGACCAATGTTGACTGGTTTTATGTTTTTTTTTTGTTATGGTGAAACCACAACAAATACTTTAGGGCGGCTTTTAAATTTGATCGTTATTTAGTCTGCGAACTAGGATTAATATATTTTTATTTATTATTATCTAATAATAATAATTAATCACAGTTTATAAGTATAAACGAAATCACTTGTTGAGCAAAATTATATTCTGGCAAGAAGATATAAGTTAATAAAGTTTTTTTGTTAATAATTAAATAATTGCTTTATTTATTAATTACAATTAGATACACATGGCTAGAACTCTAATGATATTTTTAAATACTTTTTTTGAATATATTATTATAATTTGTTTTTCTACTACATAACTTTTATATCACATGATTTTTAACTTACAGCCTTATTATTTTATTTTATTTATAATCATTTTATTTTAAATGCAAATATAGAAAATATTTGTGTTTTGTAAATTAACAATTGCTGTCTGGACTAAGTCATCATAATATTTATCGAGCTTAAACCTATAATAATATAGTAATATGTATGAATAATTTTATACCTATCTAGATAATAGTCAACATTGTAATAAAATAAAGAAGAATCAGTCAATTAAATTGAAACTTCTCCAGCTACTCGTGTGTGTAACACGTACTATTTTAACATGTCTCTGTATAGATAAGCACAAACCAAACATTTGTTTGTCACGTAAACCCTGGTGCCGCGCTAGCCGTCGAACAAGTCATAAATATGCATAGAGAAGGTAGATCACCTGTGCTCGTTTATGTTCGAAGCCCCTTCATGTTTGTCTACGAAAAATATCACCCTTTGTAGGAGGCTTTGTTGTATTAAAGCCTCTGTCATCACAGTGGATAAACCGCGTGACATTAAAATTTAAAATGTTTTCTTTTAAATGCGTTACATATTAGAATAGAAAAATAAAAACAAACATCAAAATATGAAAAATTGCAAAGATTATATATAATAAAAGCACCCTCAAATATTGCATTGATAATTTTATGATATATGCTTGGGATTTTTCTTTTTTACCCTTTTTTTAAAATAATAAATTAATATAATTTGCCCAATAGTCCCTGATAATTTATATCACATAGTTTTTACAACAAATTCTTCTTAAATTGACGTAGCATCTTATTCTGAACACACAGAAAAGCAACACACACGATACGCTAACGAAAACAGTCCACAAAGATTTTAAGGAGACTTGGGCGCCTTTCACTTTGTTGAAAAACCTTTTGAAATAAGACGCCGATATGCGGTGATTGCTTGAGCTCAGAACACTTTTAATGAAACGTAACACTTCATTCATTGGATTGCCTACCATGATGGATCCCGGCGAGGATTAAAGATGTAAAAAAAGATACTAGTTACCACAGCCGATAATTAAAATTATAAATTTTAGAATAAGTAACAATATTAGATTTCAGATCAAAATTTATAGAACATACAGATATAACGGTGAAAAAATATGAGTCACATTTTAAAATCTAAACAGTGAATGGAATTTCGACAAATATTCCAGGTGCAAAATTCACCTTCTTCCTTCTTATAATCTATTTATAAGTCCTTCGTTACAATTGCTGTTTAACTCCCTCGAGTTCGATCACTTTAGTTTTTTTGTACTCATTCGATTTCCTATAATTTCTCGCGGGAATTGTATGAGTATTATTTATAATATCATGATCACTGGTTATAGCTGGGGTCAATAGTGAAGTCAATGAGACCATGCCCACTACTTGCAATATGCAAGTCATCTAAATGAGCAATGGATAGAATCTACGCTTCCGACATCGAACAATTTGGTAGGTTTTGTGTTTTATTTGTTATTAATTTGTTTTCATAGAACAAAATCTTGTTGATCACGGTATTTGCAATTTTTTGTATCATGTGAGTGTGAGTCGATAAACTTCCTCACAATTACCCTGAAGCACTAAATGACGTACGAAAGATTATAAATATTAACTTGCGTATCGTGCTAATTTTCTGCGTCAACCCTTGTCGGGTAGATAACTACTGCTGATCGATTTGCATCCGTAATTACGTCACTTTTAGCGCATGAGGTGATGAAAACGCGACAAGTACCTGATTGTGGGATACGATGATTGCCAGGCTCTTTCAACTCAACCGGTTATGGCTTTTACTTTAAGTACCTATAATATACCTTACTTTCTTTGGAGAAAAGGAAAACTTAAGTAATTTTATTTTATTGCCTTAATTTTAATTATCGTGGAAGTTAGGTATCAATTTTACAATTAAATCGAATCAAAGGGAAAATCACGACGCGTTCGAGCTATCGAAATAAAATTTATTGATTTATCAGTGTATCAGAACTTCATAACTCGAGCCGTCGCGTCGTATTTGGTACGGGTGGCTGCGCGGCTCGCGCACTAATCTCCGATGTCGGTACGGTCTGCCGCGATGCTATTCACGCCTAAGCAGTCATTCTTTTTTAAACTCATCTCCTTAGAATAATAAACTATATTTGTTACAACTCAGGTTCGTAATCGCCGCTTTTATTGTTTGTCTCGTCCCGAAGAGAAGTGATCACATCAACGTGGGCGTAAAGTCAACACACAGCACACATATCACACCATACGTCCTCTTTTGCTGACGGTCCCGAAGAGCCTCTCGATAATATTTTATAAGACAAATAACCCGATAAAGATGTTTTGACGTGAACCCGTGTTCATCGCTCACACTAAAATGCGTTCAGTGAACGCGTATAATAAAATATTTATTTACAATTTCGTGATTTTGTGTAGCAACAAAATAAAACGGTTTGTAATTTAGTGTCAACTTTATTGGTGGCGAGGGAAGCGTTAAGGCGATCAGTCGAATGTATTATATATACGTTGACAGGACTTTGGGCGGCGGACTTTAACGTAGATCCATTAGCATTGTTTTAAAGGATTAACCGGCGTTTAGGGGCGCATTGTGAGGCGACGTGTCGTCCGACACGCATATTTTTATGACACATACCATTATTTTTTTATTTAATCAGTGTGAAATGACTACCAGGTCGTAAGTGTTTGATAACTAAGAGTTGTTTTTGTTTACAGGTATAATGGATGTTATCGTTTGAACGCCTCCAATATCTATTCGACATTTATCAACTGACTACTACTAACCGCTATGCTGTTTAACTTTTTTACTTAATGTCATCTAATACGTAACAGAATAAATAAAATGTTATCAGAATTTGGAGTCCAATTTATTTTTCATGTGATTGGGTTGGAATGGTCGCTATTTTATTAGTTGCGTCAGCGGTCGGTGTCAAATTGCACAAAAGGTTTTGTATTGTTTTCGGTACCCAAATCAAAAGCGATAGCTCCAGTAATTTGACAAAATTACCCAATGAGAGGGGTATCGTTTTTGTAAAAGATCCCTTGCAATATACAACAACAAAACTTACAATGTGGCCCGTATTCGTTCACTATTTTGTAGAAAGGGGCTAAGCTTGGACTGCAAATATAACTTTGCGACTCAGAATATTGGTTTACACGTAGTTAAGTGCTTCCAATCGATTAATATTTCACCAACGAGTCACTGACATGGGACCATCCTGTGGTTATTTACACTTCAATTCACTTACGGAATTTTGCGGCATTGTCATTAGAATTCAGTGTTCGTAAAGAAATTCCGTATAGTAATAGAATACATGAGTAAACATCCAATGTGTTGTCTTAATAAACGAAAACAAGGAACTCAAATATGTAGGAAATGAAATCTTAATTGTAATAAGTCATTAATATAATAAGAAATCTGCATTACCATATTATTTTAATATCTATTGTAATAAGCATTTGTCGTTTCATTTATAAATTTAAAACCTCATGGTCATGGTATTGTTCAAAGTTGTAACGACTTAAATCGTCGTTAAAGAACCACATTTTAGATCAACCCCTTTTACGTCACTATTATACTATATCCAGTTTTTATATTATTAACTCCATCGAAGCGTAAATTTGTCTTTGTTGATTATCTCATAGGCAATAGATATTGTAAATACAATTATCAAAGGTAAAGGTGAAAGTGTGTTTCTTTGATTGATTTTCAATCCTTTTTTCGCGCCGATATACTCGTAGTTGAGGGGCTGAACTATATACTGTTTTAAGTTTGTACTAAAAACAACTCACTCAAAGTCACGAGCAGAAACTAGAATATGAATGTATATTTCAGCGATGAAATAAGTCAGTTACTATATTAGTAACAGTTGTCAATACGATTTGAATTATAATTCGCTTCCGTTTTCCCTCGTCTAAAAGTTAATCAGCCCGTCAAGATGTTTAGATGTTTCCTTTTAATATATAAAAATCAAAAAAGTAAAAAATAACACAAATCAAAATATTTTTTCATTAAATCTGTAACGGTAGTCGACATTTAAGTGGTTGGCATTTTTGCAAATACTTCGGTATGATCAAAGGTGTCGGTCCAAAATTAATTATCAATTTGTCGTGGGTGCCAGGCAGGCGACATAAATCGATCGGGTGTATCTGCCTGCAGCCACATTAGCCACGCTCGAACACGAGATAAGGATAACAAATGCTCAGTTTAAGGTTATCTGAACATCGCGGACATGAGAGAGCTTTTTGCCACTGCGTCCCTCGCTTTGACCTTCTTGTATCGCTTTATAAAATTCTCAGTAGAGCTATTTATCTTAACATTAGATTTATTATGATATAAGCCAAATAAATTACAATACTTGTAATTACATTTACTCGGGTCATTTTTAAAATGGTTCTATTTAATGTTTTATTGAACGAAATTTAAAAGATTTAAAATTCTCTGTATTCTTTACTCTACCTATAGAAATTATCCTTGAAATTTTTCGATAGATAATATATAATTCGACGATAGATAATGTGAACTCTTGTAAGCAGTAAGTAGGTCTTGAAACCTTCCAAGCTATATTATTATGATGATGGCTATAGATATTATGATGTATATATTACATAATGGTATATACCTTTTCTTCTAACTTTATTTAAAAAGTTATAAGTTAAATTAAATTTGTTACGTTTTAATTACATAAAATATATAGAAAAATCCGTTTGGTCATTGATTTGTGGATTTTATCTCCGGGTGAAACTGCTTTAAAACTGATGTTTAAATTAATATTTAGTTCATCCTGCTCATTACGGCGAAAATAAACATTCTCAGAAAATCTAAATATGTCGCGGGTTCGATTCCCGACGAGGGCCAACATTTTCTATAAATGAATTTGTTGGTCTTCGAGTCTGGGTGTAAATTTTATTTAAGTATGTATTGAAAAATATATAAGTATATATTCATCAGTTGTCTGTCTCCCATAACACAAGTATTAAGTTGTTTACTTTGGGGACGGACGACCGTGTGAGTAAGTGTCCCTTATATTTATTTATTTTTTAATAAATAAATCCCTTGTATGTACTTTCAAGCCCAGAGATGTATATATTTACCATTATCATGCAACATAAAACAACCAAGTAATGCAATCTATTAATTTTAAATTGTTTCCCTTTAGGATTTAAAACCGTTGTAATTCATACGGTAACTTAAGGAAAAATAATAACGCGCAGACTGAAAAATATATGATCGAAAGAATGCGTTATAAAATGGCGGCCTGTTTTAGCCTCTGCGTTGCTAGTGTATAATTATTATCAAGCTACAGGCATATGCGAAATTGGGGTCTCACCTCGACTCGTCGGCCATAAATAAAATAAAATGAGCAACGCCGGTGGGAGGAACACAGCGCTAATGAATAAGCTGGATGACCCGAGTTTGCCTCAGCGGGGTTCTTAAACGTTGCTATCGCACGTCTAGGCTTTTTTGATGCACTTTATTGGCTAAACAAGTTTTACGATCTACATTTCTGTTAAGTACATGTTAATAACGCATAATCTTTAATATTTAAATAAGTTAATCTTGAATATATATATTCGGGATCTCGGAAACGCCTCCAACCATTTTTCTGAAATTCAGGATGTAGAGGGGGTTTTGGGGAAGAAAAATCGATCTAGCTAGGGTAACCAAAATCTCTGGGGCAAAAATAAACTATGGCCCTAAGTAAATTACATATTCAAAATTCAAATTTCTAATATTCTTTATTCAAGTAAACTTGTAAACAAGTGCCCATCGAATCTTCAGCTCTACTGCTGGTTCGAAAGCTGTTCCTAAGGAGAAGAGGTAGATCCGGCGGTTGCTTTTTAAAAAATAGATTTCTTATCACTAGATACATTTAGTCATTACTGTCTTGTACAGGGTCGAAGAGTAGCTATGTCCGCGCATTCTTATCATTTAAGTAATCCTCAAATATTAATGTATTTTATTTCTTACTTACGGCCTTTTATAATTAGTGTTTTTAAACTGTTGTAATGGCAAAGCTAAAATTAGAATTTTATTATAAAGGTAGAATCTTATACTCAAATCCACAAATGACTTACGTACTTTTGCAAGGCGCAAAACAGAATCCGCAAGCTTATGTCGGTGCCTACTTTGTCTATTATATACATCGCCAAGTTTTTTATAATTATGTATATTCCTAAGCATTAAAATTGCTAAAAAATATACTGTGAATCCAATGTAAGAATACCTATTTCCTTAAACTTCTCTCGCAAGCAATCACGCGGATTTAAATTGTAAATGTCACGTATGACTCTTTTTTATAATACAAAAATGTTTTCGCTCATTTACCGTAACAGTATTCCATAAAATATCTCAAATCGTTTGTTCTATATTCGTCGTGTTCCAAATAACTCTTACTCCAGATTTGTCATAATCCAGATTCGTCGCAATAGCAGAGAATTATTTTAAAAAATCCCTATATTTTGCAAATAAGTTCCCATTACACAACTGTGGCTAGGTATGCCCATGCCACATACACGTGTTATTTGTTCTTTTGCTACTCTTTTATATTAAAGCCGTATTAAATTCATGGAAATGATAAATTACTGTATTATGAATGGTAAAAATTACTCAAACTGAAAGCACTATTCGAATATCAATAGGCAGGCGCCATGTAGGCAGGTACATAAAAACCGGACCAAAATAATAATGGTAGACAAATGTCCCCCTTAGCGGACACAAAGAGCAACCGTCGAGCGATCACCTCACTTTTGAAACATGCTAATTTGAAAGTCTAGATAATTTTTTTTTTTTGAGGTTACGCTTTAAATGAATATCTATCTATCTATATCTATACTTATTATAAAACAAAGTCTGTCTGAATGTTTGTTACTCTTTCACGGCGAATCCGCTAAATCAATATGGATGAAATTTGGGAAAATTATTCCTTATACATATATCTGAATAACATATAAGCTATAGAAATCCTGTTAATTCTATAGGAATAGGATGATATTAAAAAGCGCCATCTATTATCGACCTATCACACGACAACAGACCACGCGAACGAAGTCGCAGGTAAAAGCTAATATATCATGTATCATCAATTTAAAAACTAAATGAGCAATTTGTTCCTGCAGTAATTTATTATATGAATACCATAATTAATTTACAGTATTTAAATAAATATATTTACAAAGCACATAATTGCACCTAAATTTAAAACAGTAATATTTAAATGTAATAAAAATAAAACACACAAAATATTAAATTTATATTCTGCTTCCTTATTTTATAAACTAAAACATTGTTAATAAACATTGTTGATAATTGTTTCGGTTCTTATGAAATCCTATAATTTTTATGTAAGGATTTTATTTACCCAAATTGAATGATTTTATGCTAATTCAATGACGTTTTTAGTTAAATTAATTGGCTGTAAAACAACTGAAAGTGAAAGCGCGTAGCTGTCGTATCGCTTGATGTTCACATTAAAAGAACCATTTGCATAGGTATCGTATAATACTAGAACGTTAGAGACTGAAGATAATTATTGTCCTCGAAATGGAAATGTATATGTATTTCGAATGAAAGATTTGTAGGATTAGCGAAGATGCGCAGGAGTTCACCGCGCCCGGTCCCGGGGCGCGATCTTTATCAGACGTCGCCGTGTCGACTTCACAATACCGTCTTTTGTGTTGCGATGTGATTATTTATCGCTAACAAACACTACGCTTACAAGAATGATATAATACTGCAATTTAAAATTATTCAAATCGGCCACGCCCTTTTCTGAATTTAAATATATATACATCGGCGTGCATTCCATAGAAAAACCCGTACCTTCATACGAAAGTCAAATTGACTGATCACGAAAATTAATAGAACTGAAATTCGATATATAGAGACACGGAATTATATTATCAAGTATAGTTTAGCTAGTAATGTGTTTAAACTTTGTTTGTATTAAATAAACTATACTATCTATTTGATAATAATAATTAGATATTAAATGATAAAAACATTCTTGTAATAAATAAGAGTTCATTGATTAAAATTCTGTAGCTATGTAGTTGCATTATGCAAGCAAAAAACAAACAGAATTTGTCATGAATAATGGCGATTCACAAGTATATATGGGACACTGGTACTCAAATTATACATTGAAGGTTTTGTAACACCATATTATGTAATATGTGCGAAATGTCAAGATCTAAGACTCTTAGAGCCTTTATTTACCACAGTTTATAGAAGTGCTAACACACTAATTACAAATACATAAGTTTTTGTTATAAGGATAAACACGCGACATCGCCCGTTTGGAAGTTGACTTTGGAATTTGAATGATTAAACTATTCGTTATTTCTGTAACTTAACTTTTCTTTATTTATTTTCTAAAGAGATCAAAAGACATAAAATCTATTGAGAATCCAATCGAAGTTTTTTAAAATAATTACACTTATACATCCTATCCTACTTATATTATAAATGCGAAAGTTTGTGAGTATGGATGTATGTTTGTTAACTCTTTCACGGCGAATCCACTGAACCAATATTGATAAAATATGGCAGAATTATTCCTTATACACTGAAATAATAGGTAACTGAATAGGTTGACATTGAAAAGCGCAATCTATTATCAACCTATTACGCGGCAAAAGTCCACGCAAACGAAGTTCCGGGTAAAAGCTAGTAACTTTATCTTTTTTTAAATGAATAAACAAATACCTTCATTTTTGAGAAATAATTAGAAAAAATGAATTCTCGGATGTATGTAACTGTTACATAAAACCAAACAATAAAATAATTATTGATATTAAAATATCAGTATTCAGAATACAATAATACTTATAAGGGTTGATAATAAATAAATATCGAAGTTTCTTACTTTAAACTGTTGCTTTAGTAATTACTCTTTTAATACTTCTATTGAGTCAAAATTATTGAAATATTAGTTCGTTGGATTTGTAGTGGCTACGTTGAAGTTTGTTTAGCAGATTCATTCCAATGACAATGCACCAAGGATCGGTAACCTGCAGCTACCAAACCCCAGGATCTTTCGATGTAAAATTGCGGCTTTCCAGTTCCGTATCCAAAAATAAAAATCACACCAATGATCCCATTGAAGTAAAAATGAAAAAATATGATTATATATAAAAAAATTATATTTTCATACGAATAAATATTATTTCTTAAATTCATTTGTTCAAAAAATTTTCAAAGATTATTTTTTATTGGCTTTTTTTAAATGTTTTTTTAATTGACACTTATGTCACTTAGTCTTAGAAGGTTACCGACCCCTGCCGAACACCGATGTGAAAACAATGATGCAGTATTGTGCGTTTAAGCTAAAGTTGGACAATGCAACTGAGACACTTGTAGATACCCGAGAGCATTGAGGCCAAACCATCGCGTATTTTAATAGTTATGAGCGGTATGTCGGCCGTTGTATTAAAACAATGACCAATAATTTTGTATTTATGTCTCATTGCAGCAAAAGAAGCGAGTACGCGTGCCCGTTCCTACTATTAGTTGTTTGTACTTCAATACAACGGAACCTGTATTTATGGTGAATGCAAATTAATGATAACGTACGTATGTATTGTAACGCATCATTACCACCTAGCATAAACCAATATTATCTAAGAATTTCCATATGAATATTTTCTATGTGAATCAATAATTTTAGTACCACTTAACGTGAATAACAAAATTGTTTAAAGTTTTTTTTATATGTTCTTATAAAACTCTGTTATCTTCAGTAAATAACATATTTTATACATAGTTCGTGGTATTGACTTCAAATATTTTATCATTAAATATACCTTTAAAATAAAGTCTCGATTCACAATTGAATAGATTATAAAATAGACTATAGTTTATCTTATTCTCGATTCATAAAAAAATAAACTATCTCGATAACCTTATGTTAACATATCATTGTCGAAATCGATGCAGTAATTTGCGGGTTTGTCCTTAAATGAAATGGGGTTAACTAATATTCCTGTTAGTGACAGTGAACCGTCATGAGTTTTAGGTTCAATAACTTTAAAGGAAAGGAAGGTGTAAGCGTCTAATATATTAAGTACAAGTAATATAAACGGAAGTGTGTAAGGTTGAAATGTTAAAACAAACGAAAGCGAGACAAGCTTATCGAGAGCACGAAGTTGAACGATATAGTCAAAATAAGTACGACTGTGCTAACAATAATAATTAAAAACCATTAGTTTATTAATCGCTCAACGTACAAGCATTGTTCGACGGAGGACAATTGTGGCTAGACCAAATAACTTTCGAGCCGACATATTGCTGTTACTGTGGCGGCACAATATAAAACAACTATATTCTTACAGAGATATTATATTTCAGAACCGGTTAACGCTGACATATTCAAGATAAAATGACCGAATTAGAACATGACTTTACTACTACCTTTTTTATTTCATTTGTGCTATTGCAATGGATATAAGTTTTTGTACGCTATATTTTAATTAAAGCTGCCTAATTCTGTGTTCGTAAAAACGGGTTGTATGTAACAAATGCATGATTAAAAAGGATAAGTACGGGTTAAGGGTTTAATAGCAGTCGAACAAACTTGATATTTATCTGGAGATTTAAATGTTATAGTTTTGAAAATGACGTTATTTATTAACAGCTCATCATAATCTTAGAAATTTACACCAAATCTTTATTTATACATCAATATAAGAATAAGAATAATATAACATTTTATATTTGATATAAGTATATCCCAGTTATATGCAGTTATATACCTGTTAGTATCCTAGTGCACGCCAAAGGCCTCCTCTTTTCATGTAAATATGATAGGCTATAGACATACCAAACTACTTTTACGCTGATAAAAGTTTACATATATGTATACCAACACATGTACCATATATTCTTTGACCAAATGTTTTTTTAATTATTACTTTGTAATGGGGAGCTTAACTCTTTACTAAATAGACACACATATGATCTTTAATAATAAAGTCACTCACAGATTTTATTCGGACACATTGAGTGTATCACAAATCAGTCATGACTAGGTAAATATTTCTTCTCTAAGACGAAAGGAAAAAATAGAAATATAATATAATATAATAGTACCTGGGTGACCGAGCCTTTCTCGGTAATTTTAAAAAATGATGTAAAAATAAATAAAATTTTAAAAAAACTTGAAAAGAAAAGTTAAAAAATAGTAGGGCAAGTCGGGCTCGATCCTAGGTATTTTCACCTATTTAGACCGCCCGTTCCCCAAATGAACCGCTATGACTTTACGTTTGACAGCGAAAAATTGTGATTGTATTCAACGTAAATGTAAAAAAATATTAGAGCCCGAAAAAAGGGATAAAACGACTTTTTTTTTTAAATAAAACTTATCTAGATCGATTTTCTCCCCCAAAACCCCCTACATGCTGAATTTTAGAAAAATCATTGGAGCCGTTTCCGAGATTCCGATTAACTTATTTAAATATTAAAGATAATATATAGAATTATAAAAAATAGGAAAGAAAAAAGTAGAAATGTTGAAATTATGTTATTTCAAAATATACTATTCATTATACTAGAATTGTAAGTGGGAGGTATAAACGAGCTCCGTGAGAAAACAGCTCTATATGTGGTTAACATTTGCTGCAACTGCGGTCCGCGACCGACACCGACAACGTTACAATAAATATTATAATGACAATTTATTACACTGAAAAAGGTCATTTAACTGTTGAATATTTTCTACCGGTATGATATCTCTTTATAAATAACAAAACGTGAAATCGTCTCAGTAGTGTCCCAATAAAATAAGGCGTACAGTTTTTTAGTTACAGTTTCAGTATTGTTTTAATGACATTAAGTTTAATTTTTTTTCAAATACAATTCTAGAAGCAGTTTCAGTTACAAACAGTTATTATTATTAGTTATTTATGGATAGTTAGTTAATTACAGATATTATATATTTAATTTTAGTTTTATTGATTTATTTAATTTTTTTTTATAGCCAAGACAATTTTTAATTATATAATCCGAGCTTTCCATTTTTAAAGATTACTTTTAATCTATGTTCAAACTATTTTTTATGAGACATTTTTTTCCTATTTTAAAGGGATAACTTGGAATCTATAAAAATATTTGTCATACATCAACTCAACGACTTAGAGTATAGAATTTGAAGTGGTAGGTACATAGAATCCAGCAGTACGGTTTTCATAGCGTCGTGAAAATAAGACTTATATTTGTGATTTAATATAATTATAACTGCTTAATATACTTATTTTATTAAGTATTTGAAAGTGATTACACATCCAAATACTTACAGTCTGAGTCTACTGTTTTTATAGGGATAAGATATTATTATTCCAAAGGTAGGGTCTATGTCGCTAAATAGTTATGAAGTTCCTTTGAAAATTCATTCATTTCACCCATCCAATAACCCATTATGATAATCGTTACAAAAGTTGCCATACTGTCCTGACCACTAAGAAAAAAAAAAGAGTAGTAAGGACAACTTAGTGTCTATTTAAGTGGGTATTTATATCTCCAATTTTATTTTTAGGTAACCTTTGTTAAAATTCATCAATATTTACTAGTTAAAGTAGCTATTAAATCCAAAAATATCACGATTCGTGTTGTACAAGTTGCGTATAAACAATTCACGCAAAACACGAGTTGGTTTGTAAAGAAAACGTTGCTGGAAAACGCGTTTACATTCCATTCCATTTAAACAGCGATCTCATAAAGAAACTCAATTACATGCTCATGAAATGGACTTAAATAAACAAGCATTTCTAAACTTCCTATTAACCTCCAGACTAAATAAATCGGAAATTAATGTAACTTGCAAAGAAATTCCTAGTCATAAGAGGTTTTAATTTTATTAATAGTTTAATTAATCATTAGTTACCGAGGTCAATTTCATTTAAATATTGATTGACGTTCTATAGCCGTGTGGTATCCGGCTGAATAGAATAGTACCACCCTCATTTTTTAATTGTTTCTATTATCTATGTCTCTTGTTCTTTTCACTCTGTATTTTATTTGTGCAATAAAGTTATTCTTCTTCTTCTTCTTCTCATTTCTTACAAAGGTGTCGTAAAAGGCGACTAAGGTAAGTCGACCCGCCGTGTGGTATCCGGCTGAGTAGAATAGACCAACTTCATTTCTTACCGGATACCACACGGCGGTCTGTCTATTACTTAAAACTACATGAAAATCAGTTCGATAGTGTTTGAGTCTATAGCTAACAGACAGACAGATGTGAAGGAGAACTTTGTTTTTTTAATATCTAAGGATAATTACTAATTTATCTTTCATAATTCTTTTGTTGACAGGAAGTGGCATGAAGCATTGTTGCAGTATAGAACAAATAATTACAAATTATTCAATGTTACGCAAACTTTGTACGTTGCCCCCTAACAAAAACAAATTACTCTTATTATAAACAAAAATGCTGGTACACCGGTGTATGAGCTAAAATTCAGACAACGGCGTAAACGTACCATATGGGTGAATATAAATTGATGAATGCAATAAAGTAAACAATCATGGCGCCCACTTCGCGTTCGCAGCAAATTTAAAAAGTTAGTCGTAGTAGTGAAAATTAGTTTATTTTCATCTTATCGTATCTTTTAGTAGTTGTATCGTACCTTTAAGAAGCTTGGATAATACGAATATATTGCTCATCGGCTGCAATAGTGACACAACTCAAAAAATCATGTTTTGAGACAAACGAGTTTAAAGTTTTGATTGCTAACGAAAATGTAGAAAGAAAATAAATGTAGTTTAGTTTGCTAAAACGAAAGGCCTTATATAAAATTATAAGTACTGACTATTTTATTTTGTTACAACATTGTTGTTGTGTTGTCACAACATGTTTTGAACACGTTTTTACTTGTTTTGCTATTTTTACGACCAGCCGCCTACCTGACGTCAACCTTAGTCATCTTTTTCGAAACCTCGGTAAGAAATGACGATGGTCTATTCTACTCAGCCCGATACCACGGCAGGTCGGCTTACCTTAGTTGCCTTTTACGAATCCTCGGTAGGAAATGAGGGTCGTCTGGTTGGCAAATAAGCTTTATTTGCGCCAAATTTCAATAATATTGGTCCAGCCATGAAAGCGTAACAGATAGACAATATTTTTATGGACTATGGATTCTATTTTTAGTTATTTCTAGTTATCAGAAAAGATCCCCAAACATTACCCTGTTATATTATTATAAAGAAATATGCTTCAAATCTAAAAAATGTAACGATTCCCGTGAAAGAACGGACCGGTGAAAAATAATATCATCAACATTACCAGAATTTGGTAGAAAGCCAATGAACACGTCATAAAATTATATGTAATCCCTAATGTAAGCTATTGGTTAGTTTATTCTCGATCATGTCAGTCAGATGGCAATCGCTTTGTATAAACACCGTGTCAATTTACACAGAAATAAAATTGTACTGAAAACCTCACTTACTCGCCATTGCTATACTGTTTCTTATTAATAACTTTATCACAAACATATTTTCATTATTTATTTAATGACTAATAGATACTGTTTTATTAATAACATATTTTTATTATTTATTTAATAACTAAGCTTCAAGATATTAGTTACTTTGGGCGCTCAATGCTTTGGATGAATGTTCAGATATCAATAGATTAACAATTATTACGAGCGGAAATATAATTTTTGTTTTAAATTACTTTAAAATATTTTGTTTCGTTTTTATTTTGATAATTACTCATGCATTACAAAAATATAAAATAAAAATACCAAAAAGTTGTAATGGTTCATAAATGAATTGTTCGAATTTTGTCTATTACACAATTTCATTTTACTAAAGTAAACTAAACTACTACTAAAGTAATACTACTTGTAAAATAAAAGTAAGTTTAGGTCAATCAATGCCCGCCAAATTGAAGAAGAGGCTCAACGTTTAGACCCACGCTGCCCCAATTCATCGGAAGATCGGAATAACCTAAGAAGAACAGAAATATTTAGGTTAAACATGAAGAAAGGTAAATAAAAAAACAGGTTATACCCGGGGATAGAATGCTCCCTATCGTAAGGCCCAAGAGCTCTCATCACTCAGCCATCACGGCTCACAAGAAATTGCGTAACGTAATGAAAATAATTTTCCTAGTTTTACAATGCTAATGTTTCTATTTATGTACTGCTTTGTGGGTAAACATACATAAGATAAGCAACATGGCTATTCGTGATTCATAAATCATAATAGGTATGCATACTCGTAGTAAGATTGCTTCGCCAGTTATTAACAGATGGTGTTTTTCAATATTCGCACATTCTCGCGAATTGACTTCAACAAATGTACACAAGAATGCACTTTACCGTATGGCGAAGTTTCAATCGGTATTTTTTATATATACCATTGGCCTGGCGATGTACACGATACCAGACACGTGGAGATTAATTTCCGAGGTGGCAGATTGTCACTTTAATTTATGATCGTCCATTGTCTTCCAAGTGACGTCATCCGAATCATTCGCGGTAAAATCTGATTCAATAATGATGGCTATTTTTTCGTTTTAAGGGCCATTATATAAAAAATATCTAAAATGTTATATTTAAATTTCACTTTTTTTTCGTTAAAGAGATACGTCTTTTACAAATAGTCGGTACAATATATAAATCCTATCCTATCCTATTAATATTATAATCATGAAAGTTTGTAAGTATGGATGTATGTTTGTTACTCTTTCACGAAAAAAGTATTGGACGGATTTGGATGAAACTTTAGAGTGATATAAGAATGCATCAGAATAACATATAGGCTACAATTTGTAATGATTTTATGTTATTTAGGTTCCACGCAATCGAAGCCGCGGGCATAAGATATACATTTCAATGAATATGTTTATATCAAGTTTGTTGAATGATGTGTTAAATGAATAAGAAAGCTTAGTCCGTAGGTAAATCAATGGAATGATCTATGCTTTCGCTAAGCCTAAGCCAATTGAGGAAAACCATAGAAGAAACAAATTTACCGGCATAGCTCATCGAATCCCGAAACTAAATTGGCGTTGGGTGGAGCACATCGTACGATGGCGTTGAGATCCCAGGTGTAGAAATAGCTATACTGCATCGAAAAATGTAGCGTTATTACAGGTATAACTATAATTCAACTTTCAATGATAAAGGAGGCCTTCGCCTAACACTATGATAACAATCCTCAGGTCCGCAACAAGATTGCAAAGAGCCACTGGATTCAAATAACACAAGATCGTATCACAAGGCTTAGAAAGTCTATGTAAAGATGTGGACTTCCATTTGGAAAAAAAGAAAACTTTACTTACTTGCAGTTTCTCAAAATTTCAAATCAGATAACCTTATATTTAAGGAATATAAAGATAATGTATATTCCTTAACAAATAATTTACGTATTTATTTTACTCGAGCTCACATATTGTTTTGCAGATTACAGCTTAACCAGGTGTATCTGAACCATTCCTATTTTTACCAACGTACCTATCGTTTTTAGATTAGATAAGCAACTCACGATTCATAGAATATAATGTTTCATTTCCCACGCATACGTATCCTAAATGTTTTGAATTGGTTTGAGGTTTTGAGAAGCTTGGAGCGGTCGCCAAGGCCTTCTAGTGTTTCAGGTAACCGCAGACTCCAATGAACACTGCCGTGGACTCCGTTAACATTTCTGACACAATTACCACCGTAGAACAAACTTGAGTATTATTTATAAGATTCAATCTCATTTGCATCGTCATTCATAACTCATGCGTAGTATTTTAGTTGCAAACATAATATTAAAGTAAAAAAAAACTGAAAAATTTTCGCTTGCTGATATCAACCTTCATTAATGAACTATAGGAGCTTATGTACCAAGCCGTAAATGCTATACGATAAGTTTCCAAATTTCCGGTTTCCATCGGAAAATATTAAATGATTGTGTGTGTGTATGTGTTATCATCTGTTATGCTTTTGCCTAAACCGATCAACTGCTGAACCAATATCAATGAACTCACACTACGTATTACGATTTTGTCGTGGAGCCTATCCTCTTGCTTCGGTTTCGGGGCGAAACGATCGCAGAGATTGTGGTAGCGAGTGTGTGGAGTAATGGTGGTGGCAGCGTTTTGTGATACGTGTGGTGACTTGTCCTGCATGTGAATGTTGCCTGCTTCAAACCCGCCAATGAGTTTTTTCTGTTAAAACTTACGTGTTTTTATTGATAAATGCAATTTATCACACGCTTTTCAGTGAAGGAAAAGATCGTGATGAAACCTGCATATACCCTGCATATAACCTAGTGTAACCTACCAATCCGCATGTGAATGTTGCTTCATACATAGATTTTCTTAACAAAACTTAATTACAGCAAAATAATTATTTTGTAACTTCAGTACTATGGAATTCCGCAAAATATTGCCTGCTTATATTACTTACTTTGTTTTTTATTACTTTTTTCAACACCTAAATTGCGGCGAACGAAGGCTATTAAAATACCCTAAATATTGTGACAAACATTCTAAATTCTCTTTGACTGCATATTGAATTATATACACGTAGTGTTGTCAAGTGTTCGTGGCTTCTCTAAGGTTGTCAGCGTATCAAAAGGTCCGACCGCCAGAAAGTGCTGGGTGGAGCTAATAAACTATTTAAGTAGTACCTCGTGTTGACACTGGTGTTTCACACCTGAACAATGCTCCTCGTTTGCATTAATGTAAATTAGGTTAGGCAGCCCGCCGCCGCGCCTACATTCAATTAGAAGTGGCCCAAAGTAGCTCATATGTACCGGTGTAAAGGCAACTAATAATGTGCACACATGTACTTCTTCATATAATGATCGTTGAACGAAAATATTGATGCAACTGCATACCAATATAATTTCACCGTGACGATAAACGAACCGCCTACGGAATTCATTACGTGTGTCGACTTGACTGGGGTAATATAGGAACCGAATTAATTCGAATATAACGAGATGTTATCTTTGGAAGATTGGTGTATTTAAAGTTCATTGCTTTGCAAATCGTAGTTTTTGGCTTAGGAAGCGTCAATAGACGGAAGTATAACACAATCACTGTTCATAGGATTTATAGAAGAATTCGTTACTTTGCGGAATTTAATAGCACAAAAGCAATGGTAGAATTATTTTGCTAGTATCCGCGTTTTTATTTAACAGGAATTTACATAATTTTATATACCTTTCGCAAATTATGATCAAATTTTTTAAAATGTTACTACATTGTTTTATTCTACTCAGCCAGATACCACACCGCGGGTCAATTTTAATCGCCTATTACGATACCTCGATAAGAAATGAGGGAGGTCTACTCTACTCAGCCGGATACCACAGGGCGGGTTAACTTAACTTAGTCGCCTTTTACGATACATCGGTAAAAAATGAAGGTGGTCTATTCTACTAAGCCGGATACCACATGACAGGTCAACTTACCTTAGTAGCCATTTACAATACCTCAGTAACAAATGAGGGTGATCTATTCTACTTAGCCGGATACCACACGGCTGGTCAACTTACTTTAGTCGCCTTTGACGAGTAACCTTTGGTCTATTCTACTAAGCGGGATACCATTTGGCGTAATTATCTGGATCAATTTTTAATATTTCAAATCGAACATAGATGGTAATAACAATTTTAAGCTAGGTTAACAGTCCAAAAATAGCTAGTCCGCATTACTGAGCGGATGCCGAGTGTAGTGTCAAAGACTGGGCGGGTGTTTTTCGTCTGTTATCGCCTGCGCCGATCGCGTAAACACCGAAGCGGAGTTTCGTGCCAGATTTGCGTTTTTACCGAGCCCATGACCATCAAACCCAATAATAATCATATTCAGTACTACTTCAATCATACCAAAACTCGACATAAAAAGATCTTTATTGCATTACTAAGATGATAAGAATGCGTGGATATAAACAGCTATAAACAGTATTTATTGTTCGTATATATTGATCCTGTACAAGACAGTGACTGAATGTAACTAGTTATAAGAATTATTTCGAAAACAGCCACCGCCAAGTTTCTTACTGGCTCTTCTCGGTAGGAACAGCTTTTCAAACCAGCAGTGAAGTTGGCGATTCAAAAGTAGTTGTTTAAAGATTTACTTGAATAAAGAATATTTTGAATTTGATTTGGGAAACTACTTGGCTTCGCTTGCGTGTATATCAGGGTCACAAAGTTTTATTATTAAGAATTATAGAATAAAAAGTAGCCGCAGTCTTTTATATTACAGTGAAATTTCTATCAAAATCGGTTCAGCTATTCCGGACTATTAACCTAAACCTTTCCTATGAATTGCACTTTTTTTCTCAAAATCGATCACACACAGACAGCTTTTAGGGACTTTGTTTAATAATTTGTATAGACACAGAGTTAAGTCTATTAGAACCGCAAAACGATAGTCGTCTCGATGTAGCGTTGAGCACAACGACAGCTACGGTCGGACGTGCCATTAACATTTCCGAACGTCACAAATCACACCAGCAAAATTCAAGATCTATAACCGAAAAAGATCTATGTTGGGAATGTTTTTTTTTATTGTGAAGCGGCGGAGTCGCACGCGCGGCTCGATTGTGGCTGTGTGGTCCTCGCTAGCCACTTTGTAAATAGCGCGGTTTACCTTTTTCAACTTTTGTGTTTTGTTACCTTTTGTGCTGTTGTACGACCAATATTACCATAGCTATTTAGGCCCGTCGGATAAATAAATACGTCATTTATCATGATAACTGATGCGCATGGATGTCGCCGTGTCACAACGTTCAAATGGGGTGAAGATTTGATCTTTAGCCTTCACGATTTGTAGCGATTTATCTTGTATTGTTTCCTTGTTAGTCCAGGATAACAACGATAACAAAAGCGTAATTTATATCGAAACCAGAAGCAAGACAATTTATTGAAGGCTCAAGCTAACTCCATTATATCTTTGTTTAGTTTTCTTTTTTCTTTGATATCCGTTTCACGACATATATATCATAATATATACCTAATTAGATTTATTGAATGCTAATTAAAAAAAATAATTCACATATTGAAACTCAAAGTACCATCAAGAAACGAAGTTATTAAAATTTATGATCGCAATGTATTGATGCAGTTTTATAAACCATCTGCTTAAAAACTAACAAAAAAAAGTTTTTTACACTAAAACTGCACCATCAAATTGTAGCCACAATAAATTCACTCTAACCGCAGGCCTCTTTCACAATATTTGTATCGGGGCGACAAAAAGGGCCGAAAGGGCGGCCCTTCGTTGAATGAAGGGAAGGTAAATAAATATAAATAAAGGTGAGGGCGGCGAGGCGAGGGGGGAGAGGGTAGCGGCGGTATCCCGCGGCGCCTGCGCTTGCTTGCAATAATAAAGAACATATGCAAACGCATATATTAGAAAAGGTTTTAAAAATTCAATTCGCAAATCTCACATAAATTTTATCAATATATATTATACCACATCACGTTTAAAAGAAATTAAATACGACATTTGTACATCCACAACGAACAGATAAGAGCAATTGTACATAAGTGTACAAAACAAGAAATTACAAAATTTTCTACGTTGTTAAAATCCAATTACAAGCTCATTGTTCTTGGTACGAAACGTCACACGTCATTAAACAGGACCAATGAGAATCGTAAAATTACATCGACGCTGATCGCTCGCGTTGCAAGCATAATCGAAAGGACTACGACCAATTACAAGTATGTGCCGTGGAAAGGTGCACTTTATTGGGTGTAAGATTTAAGTGTCGATCGACACGCCGGGGTCCAGGCAGGTTTTTATTATCACTTCAGTCATTTCTTACATATAATCTGCAATTTTTCTTTAATCGTCACATCTTGTCTTAAGAAAACAAAAGTCAATAAAGATTAGATCGGCAGACTGGATTTTCAGAACCTTCCCGCAAACTCTTTCTTTAAGAATATAGTCCCTCGCTGCCTACAACTTCAGTCCTTTGACAATGACAGCAAGGGAAAATCGTGTTCTGCCTCTGCAATGATTACCGCCGGCTTCATCCTCTAAACTCCTTAGTAATTGCGTAAGGCTTTTTTGTCATTAATCGTGTTGCAATATACTACATTCCTCGTACTTCATCTGAATACATCATATAGAAGCTTTTCTAAGCAGCAAGGAGATATACCTATATCTATAACCTTATGCGTACACTCCAGCGATTATGTGAAATTTTAGGAAATTCCCAATTCAAGCGAGGAGTACTGTGTCCTGGACGAAGTCGTTGTTTATAAAGAACATAGAATGTCCAGGGTTAAAGTTGAATACTTTCTTAGTCATTTTATAAAAACTCATATAAATAAATCATGGTGTTAAAGCATTACTTATTTCAACCATCATTCCAGATTAGATATTGCAACGTTTTAGCATTCGTCATTAATGATTACATTTATTGAACACTTAAATTTATTAAGAGCTGAACAGGTTCTTTACCTAAGTTTAATTTATTGCTCACTAGAAGAAGATTATGATATATTATCATAACAAAAGTATAAAAAATAGCATTGTCTCATGGCTATATATAGCGAATGAAATATAGGTTAAGGATCTAATTATTCTGTCGGATATTGTTAGATTTGTTCAAATTAAATTAAATGTTTAAAAATGTGAAAGAGAAAACAGAACAATTTCTAATAGCACGTATGCTAACAAAAGATTGAGAACAGTTCAATATAAATAAACACGGAACTATTGATGGTATTATCTTTAACAGGTACGGTTTAGGAAACTTTCTCATTAAATTATAGTATTCTAAATCGACAAACACAATTACGAAATCCATACGTACATTTGTACGTATGGATTTCGTAATTGTGTTGTTTAGGTATAGTGATAAACCAAGACATCCGCCCTTGACATTACAAGTTTTCTATATAATAGGAAATTGATAATGAAGGTATGATGGAAATAACATAACCCTCGTGAGTGAGATCAAAAATTATATTATAGGCATCACTATATTATCTTCTTTTCAAACGACGATCGTCTACTCCTTTTCTTTTTCAAGGGATCTTGCGTCGCCCGAAGTCCGATACGTATACGAAATAGTAAATGTAGGCAAAATAAATAATGCCAGAAAATGAATGAGAGACATTCGTTTCTGTATGCCCTTTTTTGTTTTTAAGTATATGTATGTGCGTGATTATTCTATATATGCGTGTATATTTAAAATTATGTATGAAGTAAAGAACTCATCAAGATTATTACGATAATCCAGTATTTTATAGTAAGATACATTACGAATTTATCATTGTTTAATGGCTCTGAGAATTAAAAACTTTAGTGGATTGGATCTACAGCAAAATATCATAAACAAACAAATGAAACTTAGTTATACTTAAAATATTTTATACGTAAATTTATTATATTAAATATATTGTGCTCCAAGTTTATATAAAAGCAAGAATGATATTAATCTCTCAAGTATATAAATGTGAATAACTTATGTTATATGGACAGTAGTTTTGAACCTAAAGCCTCAGACATAAGAACTCGTAAAATTATATTCGAATCAACAGTTTATTTCATTAAACTTAATCGTAAATCAGTTAAAATTCCTCAAGATAAGATAGCCAAAGCTTTTGGTGATTTCGAAAATCAACATTAACTCTACGATATCTAAATTAAATGCAACTGACGATAAAACCACTTCCTCATCACAGAAATAATCGAAACTAGTACAAATATCGCAATTATTTGTTATTGTACCCTATTTAACGCCTAGCCGGCATCATCGTACTGCAAATCTTACTTCTGACAAATTTATGATCATAAAGATATTCATAATGTAATAAACTACGAGTATCTATCCCGCTTTACTACTTTTGATTTCGTGAATAAGTGTAAAAGAATCAGAGACGATTGGGTGCTGAAATAATTGTTGTTCTTTACTTAGCATTCATGTAACTTTTTTATTAACATCGATTATGGGTGACAAATGACACTAATATAATGGTAATGCTCTCTAAGATGGAAAAGTGAAAATTAAATTACGGAATTCCCTCCAGGTTTTTCCTAATATATAAACGTTTTAACAATAACAATGAAAAGATATTTTCTAGAACATATATTTATATATTGGTTACATTCTTGTAGGCAATAATAAAACTGAGTGATTTTTTTTAATTAATAAAAAAATAGTGTTTATTGTGTTCGACTACATTAAATTTCTCTATGGTTTCGTTACGTGTCATTTCGCCTGTAATATTACGTCATACGAAGTATATACAAAGAAAAGGAAGTAAAATAGATCTGATTATTATAGTTTGTTGTACAACTCCTAATCTGAAAAGATAAAAGCATATGAACACAATACGTCCATATAACTTATTTTGTTCGTATTTCTTCGCATGTTACACCTACTAATAAAATTTCGTGTGTAGATTGTTATATTACAAGGCACACTCTCTGTTTGTTAGACATTTTAGTGGCCCGTGCCTCTTAGCATTGACTGAGGTTTGACAGATAAGAATAAGATAAACGTCAACAGCTGTAACAGGACAAATATTTGCGGGGAATATTAAAACAAACCGAGTCGGAACACGGTACTATTATACAAAAGACTAGCCATTTGCGATTATAATTAACTTTTAGGAAACACGTCGTATTAAAAAACCATAAACAACAATTTTATTCACTAATTGTACATCCGTTAAAATTGCATTGCGTCATTGCAGAAGTTACGGTCGGTCATGATACTTATAAGTTTCATATTACACCAACAATATTAAAAAAAAAACATCTTTTATTATCTCACAAAAAAATTATATTATAAACAATATTTGATATATGAATAATATTGTGTTTCCAGTATTTTATCTAAGTAGCACAGAACTTATCAGTACCAAATTTAATTTAAGAAGATTAACAACGACTGCTGAATGACTGGCAGATATATTTGTTGAAATATAATTAACGACATACTCAAACACTAAAGTGCTAAAAGCTTTAAGCTAAATAAATTTAAAAAATCAGTTTATTACCTTACAATACAAACAATTTACGTTTGCTTTGAAGTCTAAACATTTTGTATTCAACCGTAACGGATTATATAACTTAAATTTTTTAAAATGCGTACATTGGACATTTGATTGCATACCATCTAGTCTGGTTGGATACTTACTTCCTACTAATATTATAAATGCGAAAAATTGTGATGGATGTATGTTTCTTACTCTTTCACGGCGAATCCGCTGAACCAATATCGGTGAAATTTGGCACAATTATTCCTTTATTATAGAAATCCGGATAAGATGATCCTTTAATTTACCACTGACATTAGTAATAGAAAATATAATATAAAATCTTTTTTTTTTAAAAAAACGAAATTAATATAAGTTCTTTTTTTAACTGTGAGCGTTTGTCATTTTTTTTCATGGGTTAAGGAATGGTAAAACAAATCGCTCATGGACTACTATAGTGGCACTACTCTAAAAACACGTGTTTTGGAATAGGAATAGATGTAAATATTAAAATACACATGTTGGGTGTTTTGGGGGGAAAACCGATCTAGCTAGGTTTCATATTAAAAAAAAAAACATTTTATTCCTGTTTTCGGGCTCTGAAAAAATGCTGAAATGTTGAATAAAATGCATTTGTAAAGTTGTGATAGCCTAATGGTAACGGCCGGACTAGATAAGTACTTACGTAAAACATGTCACCCGGCGCTTTATTCTTATTTTATTTTTTTTATTGCATTTTTATATGGTTTTAATACAATTATCGGCAATTGTATGGTCACCCAGGTACTTCAATATTAAACTGTCCGTTGAAGCAAACTAAAGCATCTTTTGTGCATTTTCCTTAGCAATGAAAACTTTAAACAAATTAATTTCATAATATAATTGTTTGAGTTGTACCACTATTGCAGCCCATGAGCCTAATATTATGATTCATTTCAAGATATACATAGGCAGGCTAACTATTTCGCACAATGCAACATTCACACGGATATTGACACACTTGTGTATACATTCATCACTACTGTTTACGTTGGCCAAAGAGATGCAAATCGTTAATTTATCGCCACCTTAAGAAGCAACTATATAAAACAAACCGCAAACACAGTTGAGGTTCAAAGACCTATCACATGAACAGTTTGGCTTGTATTTGAACAAGTGTTTCTTGCGTTCGCCTGCAAACATAGGGCTTGCATACTGACGATTGACAACTATAAACATAGGATTTACGTAAACTAACATAATCTCAATTGTTGTTTTACTTGACTATGCAATTTCGTCGCCTTGCTAAGTGGTATACCTACATTTATTTTCTATTGCAACTGTGAGATCTTAACAACAATATTTAAAAGTCATCATCTTCCTGCCCTTGTCACACTCTAAGTGGAGTCGGCACAACATGTTATGGACATGCTGTCACATGATTTGGCTGCGTTTTTACGACCGGCCGCCTGCCTGACGTCAACTTACCTCTGTTGTATTTTACGACACCTCGGTAAGAGAGAGGGTGGTCTATTCTACTAAACCGGATACCACACGGTGGATCAACCTATCTTAGTCGCCTTCTACGACACACCTATTATATTAATTGTATTATTTAACGTCGTATAAAGTCATCAATAGTTCCTGCGACTTAATCTGTGTAGACTTTAGAACCGAAGTCAAAAGTATGTCTATCAAAAACTTGTCTAAGCTGATTGCTCTTTTTAAACGTGAAAGGAAGAAAAAGCTGTTTAGCTTATATTAGTATGAATCACATATGCTTATAAACTGTCAATTAATTAAAAACAAAATAACTAAATAGTAAAAAAATATATGGGATATTTTTTTTTTCATTTATTTAGCAATTCAAACAATTTTTTAACAAATGTTACTTAACACTATAAAAAACCACAAAGGTTTGTACCTAGTGTTACTGTCATCATAATATATACTACAGTATTAACCGGTTGTATGTATTATTGAATAATTTTTTAAAGGAAATATGCAAGTATTGTTGTAAAATAACTAAACTTATATTAAATGATATGAGTTTAGTTATTTTAGAGTTTTAAGGAAATATTCTTATTTACACATAGGCTGTCCGCCAAGTAACTTATTACTTGTGTTATGTGTGACAGACTGGTAAATATATACACATATAATTTTAAATACAAATAAACACTTTTTAAGTAAAATATTTTATCGTGATCGCGTGAGAATCGAACCCACGACCCGGGTCACTGCCAACTATGCTTGCCTGTCAAAATATATATTTTATTTATATTTATATATTTATGTTATACTTTAATATACATCGCATACGTGCGTTTACTATGTATGAATTAGGTATTCATGCATGTATCATTAGACATAGCGATTGAACAGTAACGACTTCATTTATGTCTTTTATTAATTTTGCAATTCATTTTACAATGTCTTGTAAATATGTATTTTATTTAAACTATACCTAATTTATGGATATCAATTCCGTCCACAAGTTACTGAAAACTACTTCAAACTATTTCGCAATATAATGCTCTAGTATTTGCATACAAAAAATTATTACTCCGGCTTACAATTGAGTCACCAAATAATCTGTTTCACTTCTTAAGTAAATGTTGCTAAAGATTATCTTAATACGAAGATAATTTCATATGAACATCAATCCATACATATAAAATAAAAAGTATGTATGTAGGTGTTCCTTATAGACATGTGTGTATATAGGAAATGGCCGGACCGATTTTAATGAAATTTTCAGACAATCTTTAGATTGACTCAGCGAATAATCTGATAAGTTTGGTGGGGATCGTAGCGTTTCCATTTTCTCGGAGGTAGTAGGGAAATCGAAACCACAGCAACGTGTGGCCGGACCGCTAATATCATACACCTTGAATCACATCACACAATTCAAATTTAAAAAATCGGTTTACATATATATAAAAATCTGTCTTTACCGATCAACATCCAAAAGTAAAAGCACTATCAAAAATAAAAGGCAAAACAAATACAAAAAGCAATTTTTTTGTAAATAGTTAACCCATGTTTTTTACCGTAACCAATATAAGCAATTAAATTTCACAGACCTTTTTAATTTTCTTTCTATCATAATTTCTGTTATGTACCTTTTATAAGTTATTATAGTAATACAAAAACTATTTCTTCTTAAAAATTATGCTTTTCTTTTTTATAATAATTGTAAATGTATATTGCCTTTATATTTGAACAAACTATATCCGCGACTTGGTTCGGGTTAACTTAAAGGTACAAATAATCTCAAATACCTTCTATCCTGCTCCTAAAATAAATACAGGAATTATATAATTTATATGTTAGCCCGTTCTACAATATTTATTTGAATTTCATTACTATTGCTCCAACAAATCAGTCGTGAAAGCTTTACATACAAACATACCTTAGCATTAATATTAGTATGGATAAATAAATAACTAATCGCGTTGGTAGGTAGGAAGATAGACACTAATGGTAAACACGCAATGATATTATAAGGCTGTTAAGAGGTCTTTATTACATTTTATAACGCTGTAAACCCACCGTAGGATTTTAGGATTAATTTGATTATGGTCAATTATTCACAAAGCGATCGAGCCTCGTTCCGTTTTTTATTCTGCGCTAATAAGCCCAAAAGTATCTAATTTAGACGGCGGTGTCTTTGCTCGTAACAAATTAAACCACTTTAGCGTATCGCTTCGTTAAAATAAAATAAATAAAAAACAATCTATAATTAAGTGACTTTAAAACGATTTTATAGCATAAATCAAACTATTTATGTGATGAAATTATGTTTGCATTAGTCATAAAGTTTGAAGAGATTAGCATAAAACAATATTTAAAAAGCCTCGCCTGTCTTTATATGAACATCAAACATGAGCTTATGGCCGAGATTACAAAAAAAATAAATTTAGATAACAAAAGTTAGTGTGGCAGTCGGAAAGCTGTGTCGTGCTATCTGCGCGCGCGCCGCAGTAAAAGCTCATTGTAATTCGAGCTTCAAATACGAAATTGAATAATGCTGACCTATCCCGCGACCGCCCCGGCCATAAATCACCAAGATATTTATGTCCCTCAACCCCCGCTCCCCGGTCTCGCCAAGCCCCAGGTTTATTCACAGTCAAGAATATAAGATATTAAATAAAAACATACATAAAATGGTAAGTAATTCCAATTGGAATCGGAGGAGCTCGCGCGATGCGGTCGCGCACCTATTCTGTGGTTTGCACTGCTAGCCAACAAATCAATGGCTAAAATGTTTTCAAAATGAAAAAACGCACAATGTTACCATCCCACATCATTCTTTTTATATTTATGTTAGTTAACAAAGTAAAATATATTAAAAATATAAAGCGGTAACATTAACTATTTTCTATTTTATTCTATTACCTATCTTATTCTATTACCTATTTTCATTAACTATTTTGTCATATTAATTTGAAAGTGTATTTTAATATCATATTAATAAAATAAGTGTTTTATGTAGCAACTAGTCATAAATTGATTTTACGGCGAATATTATTTAACGTAATAGTCGAATAATACAAAGAATTTTACTACAAGCTTACAAAGGGTAAGAAACAGCATCCGTATGCATTAACTTTATTTATATTCCCTCTTATTCATGAGAAATAAATAATACTATTAGAGGAAGATACCGATTCCTGATAAAAAGTGGGCCCGAGTTAAATGGGAGGCACGATGGAGGCAGAAAGAAAGTAATGGAGGCACATCGAACCGGTTTGAAGATTTTTACGAATGCAAGGCTGCTTGGCTCGGCTGAGGCTATGTGCTGCCCGCGGCGAGCACATAACATAACCGTCGGCGGATTCGCGCCGGACCTTTCTTCCACACACACATGTGTATTAGATTGTCTGCAGCGTATAACAATTATTATTGTGGAGACGTATCTGAACTCCACGCATAAGCACATTAGACTAATATAATATTTACTGTACAAACACCTAAGTCATTATTTGCAAATAGCGAGATGTGGTAAGGCATCCTTGAAACAAAGCGACAACTATAATAATATGGGCTAGTTGGCACTGGAATGTGTTTCCAGTGAAACGTCAATTGGATTTGAAGCCGAGTTGTATTGAATTTTGATCTGAACGTAAACACCTTGTCTTATTATTATTATCTTCCTGCCCTTATCCCACTCTAAGTGGGGTCGGCACAACATGTTATAAACATGCTGTCACATGATTTGACTGCGTATTTACCAACGGCTTCCTGACGTCAACTTACCTCAGTCGTATTTAACGACACCTCGGTAAGCAAGAGGGTGGTCTATTCTACTTAAACGGATACCACACGGTCCTTACACCTAAGTCATTATTTGCAAATAGATGTGGTAAGGCATCCTTAAAACAAAGCGACAACTATAATAATGTGGGCTAGTTGGCACTGGAATGTGTTTCCAGTAAAACGTCAATTGGATTTGAAGTCGAGTTGTATTGAATTTTGATCTGAACGTAAACACCTTGTCTTATGAACGCTAAATCATTCTGACTGATATCGACATCAGTGGTTCGGATATACTGACATTGCACCCAACAAGCATCTGAAACACTGGCTTCGATAAACATGTCACCTTGGATTTTGTATCGACGGTTTCCGTAAAGATATATTGTAGTAGGTACGGTTATTTTTTATCTTTGTATAGAGTCATATTACATTAAGTACTAATTAAAGGCTAAAGAACTATTGAATGTAGTTTAGTTTATAACTATTTTTAAGCTTGTAACATTTATATATATTGTATTGTTACTGGTATCCGCGACTTTGTTTGCGTCTACTTTATTGTTGAAATACCCTCAATTATAAACTTTATAGTTTTTTCGTATTCCTTAAGAAAAACGGGATTTTATTTTTCCTATATGTCAGCCCAGTATATAAGGTACAGTGTAGCAAAGAAAAAAAAACATCGTTATTGTTACGGCGGATAAACTGCGAAACCGTAACAGCAGACAAGGAGGCAGAAAGTCCTAAAGACAAACAGAATTTGGTAAAGCTTTTGGTTTTTGGTTTGGCTTTAAGGTTAACAAACATATTCTATTTATCCTTCAATGTATTTACTGGTTAACTAAAACACTTGAGTACTCCAAAACAATAATGAATATACATAACTAAATTTATTTTTTCCTCCGCCGTGTGGTATCCGACTGAGTGGAATAGACCACCCTCATTTCTTACCAAGGTGTCGTAAGGGCAACTAAGGTAAGTTGACGTCAGGCAAGTTTGTTTTAAACATAGTATCTATGTGTGAGAATGATGATGATGAACTAAAATATTCGTTTGGAGCATATAAGCCGTCTATAAATGAAAATTACATATATTGTTGTAATAACAACGTTATACTAACTACCTAAACATTTCTCGAATGACAGCTAAAACGGTATGTTTTAATTGACTGGACAAATCATAATTTGCACCGAATGAAGATGTTTACTATTTAATGCTTTTCAGTCTACGATGCTAGAATAAGAATCCGTGAGAATTCCAGTGTTGAAACAACTTTATACGAGATATAACAGTTTTAGAACCGGCTAAAGTACAAGTTTATATTGAACCTTATTATACTAAACTGGGATTTGATTCGGGAATATTGTGAGGAATCCTCAAGCCTTGTGCCAGCACTTAGTTAGCATTTAATTTTATTTCCAAACTCAGTCTTATTCTTGTTAATACCAGAGAAGGACTTTGTCTAGCAAGAATATTTTTATTCGAATATACTTGAATATAGCTGAACGGTGAGACCGTGTGCCTCTCTCTAGGGGGTCATGGGTTCAAACTTCAGTCAGGCACTAATGAGTTTTTTGTAAAAACCAATGCGCCTAATTGATATTTGGAATTCACACACACTTTCAGTGAAGAAAACCTGCATATCTCTGGAATATTCCTGAGATCAAATAACTGAGAAAACCAGTCCGTATTAGAGAAACATGGTGGTAAACTCCAACACATCTCGCCGAAAAAACGTGAGAGGAGCAGTCAAGCAGTGGAATAGTAACAGGCCCTTACTTTACTTTTACTACAATCAGCAATGTTACTATCGTAACTGTATTGCTTTCATTTGCTATCAAAATTATCTTCAATAGAATATTAGCAAGATCTTATAAAAACGGATATGTTGGAAATTAATCAAAATTATTTCACAACCTACGCACCATTGACATAAATGTAACTAGAACGATTAACAAATTGCAAGTACCTAGTTGTAGCACTACATGACCTACATCCTACAGGAAATATTATGGACGCCGATGGCGAATGTTTGTTTGTTTGTCAACATGGCCGATGTTTGTCAAGCCATTAGAGCGAGGCCGCACTGTAGACGACAAGAATCATATTATGTGCGTATTAACCGATTTAGCCATAAACATAACATAAACTACATACAAATCAGATATTTCATAATTTAAATTTTTTAAATATATAGGACACACGGTCGTCCAAAGTAAGTAACTCAATACTTGTGTTATGGATGACAGACAACTGGTATATACTTATATAATTTTTAAATACATACTTAAACACTCAGACTCGAAGACAAAAAAAAATTATAGAAAGTTGGCCCTCGGCGGGAATCGAACCTGCGATCCGCGGAGCTGAAGGCGGGGTCACTACGTGCGCCAACGGGCCAATCAATATTTTCTTATTGATTGCCGCTCTTTATAATCAATTTTCGGAATATCAAATATCATTAATTAAGCCAGAGAGAATTGCTTCAACTCCTTGTTAGTATAATTTTACTTATCGCCAATATATATTTCACAACTACTAGGTACTAAAAAATGTACCTGAAAGGCACACGTTGACTTCATAAATTTATTATTCTCAAATCATTAATAATTAAGATTGCATAATTTTTAAGTTGGCACGGAAGTTTGATCCGCTTTTGAAATTGGTATTAAAATAAATAAAATAGTATTTAAGCTTGGCCGTTTGTATCATAACTATGTGTATAAAAGAAAAGAATATTATTTGCACATAAATGTAACTGCTATAATAAATAAAAATTAATATTTTTTTTAGAACAGTAAATAAAAACTCTGTAACTTATTATTGCCGACGGCACTTGAAAAACTATTACAGTGCACCTAAAATTTAAAATAAAATACATAAAGTTAATACTTTTTCGTGTTAAAATCTTTAACAAATATAGTATTAATGCCAAAAGTTCAAATTTGTTAGTTTATCAGTTTTCAATTAGTCAAACAAATTCTCAAATTTATAGTATTAGAGTAGATTATCACGCAAAGTTTATTCGTTTTCATTAGAATAACATTTATTTTATTGTAGTAACACTTAGACGCGAAAAATCGAAGCAAACATCTTAATAAAATCTCATTCAATGTATTATTAGCATAATTATTTGCACTTAAACAATGCATAGTCAACATATGTAAAGTTAAAAATTAAATAAATATAGCTATACGAATATTTTACATCGGACTGTGTACATTTTTAGACCAATATTATTTGTTCGAAATTCAAAACAAAAACAACAGTACAAATCAATGTTTCAGTTTGTTAAAACGACCGGCCTAATACTGAGTTATATTAGTCGGCATCGCTGCTGGAAAGAATGTATATTTTAACATTTACACCTATATCCTAGACCAAAATATGTGTTTTTAAGTTGTGCCGCTATTGCAGCCCATGAGCGAAATAATGTGTATATAGTGTGAGAGTAAGTAGGTATATATAAGTTACGACTTATATAACTTATCTAAGATTTTATACAAATGCATTACTTTAAAATCGCATATATAAATATAGCTGGCAATAATTGAAAGTAACATTGTAAAAAAATCTAATCTTTTCAATAAACTATGAAATTAATGATTGGGATATTAAAAATATTTTGACATAATTTTGGCTAAAAATAAATAATGCAATATTAAAAGTAAGTAATTAATCTATGACTTGAGGGTGAATACGCAAAAGTTGAGTCGTGCCAATATGATTCAAGCATCTACAGTGTAAGGAAATATGACGAAACTGTACTTTCCGATCTAATGTTATTAATGTTTAGTTCAAATATTTAAAGTTAAATTATGTGTATCGTGGAGATACTTATATAAAATTAAGTGACAATATGATTTACAAATACACACTAAATTGTATTTTCCTAAGGCAACCTAACTGTATTGGGAAACGACAGTTATATTTAAATTAAATAATTCATTGTTCACCATTCATTCACGTAATATTATTATTATTTGTTAAAAAATATTAATATATAGGTTAATACACAGAGGTTACACACAAAATTGACTATCATTGTCATGGGGGAGTCACTCACACAGTAAAAGTTATACATATATTATAAATTATATATCTTATATTATAGTGTATTATCTATGGTCATTGTTTTTCAAAGTTACTGACAAAAAGGCTTGGGTGAATCTTTATTTAAAAATAATAGCAAAAGAATTGACATTCAAATAATATCAATTTTAAATACGCTATAAGATTATTTACAATATTTCATGGACTAAAAACATAATAATATGAGACGCAAGGGTACACGCGTTCTCAAAATAGGTATAATGGTTATTAAAAATTAACGTACATTATTTTTAACAAAAATTAAGTAATGACCCGTAGTTACCCTAACCTATATTATATCATATTATAAAACATAGTCCCCAAAAGACGTCTGTATCGATCGGTTTTCTCAAATCTACTGAACGAATTTTATTGTAAGATTTTTTGCAAAAGATAGTTCAATTTTTGGGCTATCGCAGTATTACGTTTGACAGCTAAACTATCATTTGCATTCAATTCTACATTTAAGCATTTTTTCAATGCCCGAAAACAGGGATAAAATTACATTTATAAAAATGAAACCTAGCTACGTTGATTTACCCTCCCCCCCCCCCCAAACTCCTACACTTTGAATGTCATGAAAATCGAAGAACGTTTCAGTGATTATAAAATTATAAGATTCCGAGATAACTGTATATGCTATTCTATTATAATATGCTTTGTTGAAATATATTTGAAACAAATAATTTTGTTCAGGAAGTACACTCACAGTTCACCTGATGATGGTTACTAATGATTTACTATGAGATTAAAATTTTTAACTGTTTTTGTTTGTATGCGGTATCACACCTGATTTAAAATCGCTAGGCACGGTTTTGGGCCGAAGCATGATAATTAGCCTTGGCTGAATTCCCCACCAGGAAAATTCATGATATATGAAGTTTTGGTACACAAAAAAGTGAGGTGTTAATGTAAAGTATCTACGTTACAAGGAAAATGACGAATTTGTAGTTTCCGATCTACAATTATAATTACAAAATATTTTTTACGAATAATAATACAAATAAAAAAAAGTTGAAAAAAAAACTACTGTTATCAAAACGATATTTGAGATCCTATAAATTATTAAAAGTTTAGATTAATTTTTGATAGTTCAGTTAAAAATTTAGTTATAAAATGACGCAGTTAATGAAAGTACTTTAAATATACAAAGATATATTATTGAAATGTATATAAAATTGCCAAAAAATAAGCGCTCCAAACCAAAATATGCAATACAATAAGATACCAACAAAAAGTTTCCCGTAACTTGTAGTTACACCTTAACAAAACGTGAATGACAACGCATGACTTTGAATGCCTTCAACTTCGATTTTATGATGGTCATATATTTAGCAAAACTGGCATCAAAATTGAAAAGAATTCATCATTCATCCATTAGTCACAGACACAAAATATTGTTTGTCAAAGCCTGTGTAATTGCACTGCTACAATCGTAACACTCGCTACGAAGCTACCGTAACGCCCGCAATTTGTATCCATTGTTCCATTGCCTGTAATATTTACACCGGCGATTGTCCCTACCCGCACACTGAGGAGCTGTTTTCAAAACAGAAGACGCCTCATAAAACCCATTGTTTCAGTTCAAACTTTCAACAATCAACGGACTTATTTTGAAATAATATATCTCGTAACGCAACTACGTCGCCTCATCATCGTCATGCCTCTCACGTCGCTGCCTCCTATCCTATCTTGCGATCGTAGATATAAAATCAAGTCCTCACCTGTGTCATGAGGCGATCGGCACCCGTGCCCTCATCATCCTTGAAATCTATGTCCGGATTATAATTGGGCACTAAGTCTTTAAACTTTTCGTCTTCTCTCGTGATGCGGCCCTCCGGAGGGCCGCTAGCGGACTTGGAATTCTCACTGATGTTGGGGTCGTGCTGATTGAAGACGAGAGGGGTGATGCGGCGCGGTCCGTGGCGGCGGGTGAAGCCGCGGCCCGGGCCGCAAGCCGCCGCCGCTCCCAGCCACAGTAGCACCAGCGGCAGCCTCATCTCTCAGACATCACTTCACGCGCGCTCGACGCACGACCACCGCGCGCCGCGATTTGAGCGACACTGAGAGCTGGGTGCCGTCGTGCCCCAGCGTCAACCACCGCAGCGGCACCGAGCCTGCATCCCTTGCAGTCGGCCGTCGCCGCCGCCGTCACTGCGGCCGGCCCGCTCGCGATAACCCGCTAGGCCGCTACTCGCTACTCGCTCGTCTCCACCGCCTTGACATTCGCGCAATTCGACACTGAGGATTTTTAAACATAAATTATTAAAATAAAGCTATTTTTTTTATTCCAAACTTTATAAAGCGTGTCTAATTAAGACATTGTAATATTTGTGTTATAGTAATGCTTTATACATACTAGTATTTTTGTTTATAAGGTGTTGTTTGTAAATTACAAAGAAAGCTAAAAATGGGACACTTGATATAAAAATCGCTACAACTAATACCTATTTTTTTTTAAATCATCGAAAATTTAACAATAAATAGTCTTTTTTTTGTACGATGACAACACAAAAAAAAAGATAAACTAAATTATTATACGAAATACACTACCTACTGCTACTTAAAAACAAAAGAAAAATAAATTATAAATATTTAATCTGTACATATTTAATCTGAAACTATTCAACGTGAAGATATGAATATATTACTAGTAAACATTTTTAATGCAGTTTACTTATTTAGATGTTTAATGGAATCTTGATATAACACAATATTATCATATTATCACCATTTTTAGGTTTACAGTTTACGTTCTCCAAAGATGACCGCAAACCCTAATGAAAGAGTTGTAATAAAACCTAATTATCTCTCATACCTTAACAATGTACTCGTAGAATAAAAAGTATTAGAGAATTAGTGTGCATCTTTTGTATATACAGTTTTAAAAAGTAACGTCCTTTTACTATCCCACTGCTGGGCATAGGCCTCCGCTTATGGAGACAAAGATTAAGACCCATATATGGATTAGGACCCACAACGCTGCAACAATGCGGATTGGTAGGTTAGACATATCCTTAGAATTCTCTTGAGATATGCAGGTCTCCTCACGATGTTTTCCTTCACCGAAAAGCGTGTGATAAATTACAATTATCAATTAGACACATAACTTTTAATAGAAAAACTCATTGGCCTGTCCGGGGTTTGACACCGTTACCTCCTTGAAAGAGTCACCCGGGATAACCGCTGAGCTATCACTGCTTGTTATACAGTTTAAATTTCTAATTTAATTTAAATCGATTTTTATACCGATGATAACATAAACCAAAAATTTCTACCAAAATACTTATATTCATAGATTTTATCATCTACTAGCAGATCCGGTCATGTGACGCTCAATCTGTTTTGTACTTTACCTCTCGAAGTGCGCGTTTTTTAATTTATTTATTTTTAATTTTTGACAAAAGGCTCCTTTTTCGCACAAAAAACAGCTTAGCGATTTAACGCGGAAACGCGGAAACTTTCATGGCAGCATTTCATGTGAGCATGATTTGTACATTTTTGTCGTAAATAAATGTTTGTATAAAAGTTTTAAAATTATTATTAACTAATATAAATTATATGGTATAATGTATGAAAGAGATAAGCATTAGATTATTTATTTAAACAAAGATTAACACAGTATCCGTCTCAGTAGCTTTCTAAATACCACATTGTATGTGACTGTTAAAAAAGTTAGAATAGGTATAGTAAGTCACTCTTAAAAGATAGATATATGCCAAGAGTACTTTTTTAAAAGCCCTTTAAAAAAGGAATGTTGTTTCCACCATACATTGTTTTGTTACATCTTATACGGATTTGGCAGCGTTTTCCATGATAACTCTGAGACGGCTTGACTTTTCCGAAATTTTTAACACATGGTCTATTTATACTATTTTTAAATTCGAAAATTTGTCTGTCTGTTTGTTACGCCTTTATGGCTAATCCGCTATACGCGTATTATATGTAATTTAGAAAAATTATGGTCTATACGCCGAGGTATAGAATATAAGATAAAGAATATAAAAAATCCCGTTTTCTTTTGGGAACTGGTAAAAACACATATTAATATATTGAGGGTACTTAAACGCTTAAGTTTGCGCTACGTTTGCTGAAATACTTTATCACCACCTCAAAAAATATACACTAAAACCTTACTCGTGAATTCTTTTGAAGAAACCACATGAAAATCTGTTTAGTGGGTAGTTTATCACGAATTTATGTGTTAAAAAAAGTAATAAAAAACAAAGTAAGTGATATATAGAAGCAGGCATTATTTTGCGGAATTCCATAGTACTGAAGTTACAAAAGAATTCTTTTGCTGTAGTCCGCGTTTGTTAAGAGAATCTATGTAATGCTAAGTGCACATACCTTATACATGCAGGACAAGTTACCACACGTATCACAAAATGCTGCCAACACCAACCACTACACACACACACACACTACCTCAATCTCTACGATCGTTTCGCCCTGAAACCGAAGCATCTTTAGGAGTATAGGTTCCACGACAAAATCATAATGCGTATTAAATATAGACAGAAAAGTTAAACCTTCCCTTATCATGAGGTAAAATAGTCGTTAAACATTAATCCAACATCAATAAAACGCTTTGTATACGTTTCTATTAACTCGTTATTATGTAATTCAGTTATCATAACACTCAATTTGATGTATGATAACGTATTATGACTGTATTTCCTACATATTTTCAAGTATTTCATGAAATGTTTAACGATTACAGCCGTCACTGAGTATCTTTAATATTTAAATGAGTTAATCTTGTATGTATATATTTTCGGAATCTCGGCAACGGCTCCAAGGATTTTACTGAAATTCAGCATGTAAGGGGTTTTGGGGGAGAAACGACACATCTAGATAACTTTTATTTAAAAGAAATGTCGGTTTATCCCTGTTTTCGGGCTCTAAATTTTTTTTTAATTTACGTTGAATACAATCACAATTTTTCGCTATCAAACGTCATGGTAGTTCATTTGGGGAACGGGCAGTCTAGAGAGGTGAAAATACCTAGGGTCGAGCCCCACCTGCCCTATTATTTTTTCCTTTTTCTTTTCAATTTTTTTTTTTTACATCATTTTAAAAATAACCTAGCATGGCTCGGTCGTCCAGGTACTCTAAATAAAACCTTTAACGATTCATTTTTTGATGCGCACAAATATTGGGTAGGTGACTAGACAACATAAATATGAAACAATAATATGGTTTATTTAAGCGTATATGTTTAAATGCCGTGTGGCATCCGGCTGAGTAGAATAGATCACCCTCATTCATTACCGAGGTGTCGTAAAAAGCCAATAAGGTAAGTCGACTCGCCATGTGGTGTCCGGTTGAGTAGAATAGACCACCCTCATTCCTTACCTCCTTACCGAGGTGTCGTGAAAGGCGACTAAGATAAGTCGACCCGCCAAGTGGCATCGGGCTGAGTAGAATAGACCACCCTCATTCCTTACCGAGGTGTCGTAAAAAGCCAATAAGGTAAGTCGACTCGCCATGTGGTGTCCGGTTGAGTAGAATAGACCACCCTCATTCCTTACCTCCTTACCGAGGTGTCGTGAAAGGCGACTAAGATAAGTCGACCCGCCAAGTGGCATCCGGCTGAGTAGAATAGACCACCCTCATTCCTTACCGAGGTGTCGTAAAAGGCGACTAAGATAAGTGGACCCGCCAAGTGGCACCCGGCTGAATAGAATAGACCACCCTCATTCCTTACCGAGGTCTCGTGAAAGGCGACTAAAATAAGTCGACCCGCCAAGTGGCATCGGGCTGAGTAGAATAGACCACCCTCATTCCTTACCGAGGTGTCGTAATAGGCGACTAAGGTAAGTTAACCCATTGTGTGGTATCCTGTTGAGTAGAATAGACCAGCCTCTTTCTTACCATGATCTAAAATACTACTAAGGTAAGTTGACATTAGGCAGGTGGCCAGTCGTAAAATACCTAGCCAAATCATATGACAACATGTTTATAATATGTTGTGACGACATTCCCTGACGAATTCCTGAGATATTTCTCAAAGCTCCAATCTTTCTCTCTAAGCTGATAGGAAGTATTTACCTATGAATAAATAAATGCTTCTACTATTCTTCTCTATTTTGTGTCAATGTATAAAAAAAAACTGGTACTAAATTCTCTCTCTTCAATTGGCAAACTAAAGCCACAAAGCTTGGCATACTACTGATAGCGTTTTACCTTACTTTACATGTCATTTGTAGCAAAAACCACTGTTCATTAACGGATTGTTTTTGTTTGTGTAAGAATTTTTACACAATTCATTCACAATTCTTCTATTGAATCCTATAGGTCATGCTACGGTTTTTTTATACTAATATAGATCTTTATTTTTTTTTTTAAATTCACAGTGTATGCTGGCTATTTCATTTATGTTATACATTAATGCATACGCTTATTTTATATGTTTTAAAAATTATAATAGTAACCTAAACCTTTTTTCGTCATTTTATTACATCATTTTACATGTAACTACATAAAGAACCTATTTTATGTTGCTGTAGAACCTAGTTTTGCAGTGACTAACCTATGGTTATCCTAGCGATTAAGACATTAAGATTATTTAAGTATTATATCTTTTTTGTTGTCTGACAGAAAGATATAATTATCTTTTTCCGCAAAGATTCCTCGTGATAAACTTCTAAAAAATATCCAATGATGAAGAAAATGAAATTATTCTATAATGGCGTCAACCTGTCAATCAAGTGCTCGATATTATTTGATGAGAGAACCACTCAATGAGTTTTTTCCGTATTATAAGAACCAAATAATAAATTATGTTATAATATGTACTGGTTACAAAGACAAAAAAAAAATAATCGATAAATTTAGTCTAAGACAATTTAGTATCTTTAAGTCATCACATAGGTTTTAGCTAAACTAAAGAGCTTAACTTTAAACAGGTCAATGTTTCCATTTTCTTAATTTACACAACAATAGCTTGCTCTTTCAATTTTGACCTAAAAAGCAACATTTATATTCACATTTACATAATGAAGTGTCAGTTCAAGATAATTTGTACGCATCGCAGAAGCGTTTACACAATAAAAATCGAGATCGCATAATCAGCTTGGACAAATATCGACGTCTCCTCATCTATTTATTGTTTTTTCTTTACAAATTCTATGCAGTAAAAGAGAGTATATATTGCATTTATTTATAAGAATTTTCTTATTAAAGATTGTTTTCATACTCAACTGTACAATACCTAAATAATTTTGCTACTAACGCAAGGATATCTTATTTATATTTACAGTTTTGATTCGAGATTTCAACAGTTTTAAGCATGGACAAATATTTTCTATCGAAGACTATAATATTTGATGAGAGATTATTATGAATATCATTCGAGTAGATATCTCTAATCTGAACGGATTACTATACGACCTATAACTAGAACAGTCAGTAAAGTCCAAGTTATTTGATTAATATTACTTTATTAATAAAATTCAAGGTGCTATCATAAAATTTTAGATTTCATAATAGAAATAATTGAATTGAATTGAAATTGTGTATAAGATCGACCGCCGAGTTTCTCGCTGGTTCTTCTCGGTAAGAGCAACATTCCGAACCAGTTGTAGCTTCATTAATAATATTGATTCTTGACTATTCAAAAGTACTTAATAGAGCTCATTTGAATAAAGATGATTTTGATTTGATGTGATAGTATGCATTCCTTTAACTCAATTATGGGTATTAACAATACTATTCTGTAAATTAAAAAATGGAGCAGTAGGAACATAGACACTACTTTGTTATATTGGATATTATTTGCAGATGCGCACAAACTTAAGACAAAAACGGTTCTTGGCTCGCTTAAATATGCACCCCAGTGTCCTATCAACATTTATTACTACATTAATATTCTTACAGTCACTATTTTTTTATCTTTTGCAACACTTCGCTTCCTTTCCTTCACAACAGTTTAAATCCTTGGCAAGCGTAACGCATTTAAGTGCAAGTTATAACAAACTGTATGATTTATGTTTTAAACTACATTAAGTATTAAGTACATATTAAGAACAATATATTACATCAAGTAATATTCTTCTTCGTCTTTCTTTCTTATTACTCATGGACTCATCGCGGGCTCCGTTAAAAACTTACTATTTCAACGTAACAACTCTGTCTAGTGATTTTTTATTTGTTTACTTTGATAATCCCTACCCTTAGCCTTACCTTTCCGTTTGGGCGTGATTATAATCATACGTAAATATATTACATACCAAACAAACGCTATCAAAATCATAAATCTTTTTTCGATAAGTATTCGTATGTCATCGATTACTTAATCTACTTAAAATCCTATTTCCGAGCCACTTTAAGCGTACGTGTTTTTCATTACTTAAAAGTACAGCTAATATTGCCCAATAACGACCTATTTGTATTGCATAGACTAAATTACAGGTGTTTCGGTAAAACGGATGTGTTACTAATGAGGTCTTCTAAGATAAAGTCTTAGCACTTCCTTATCGATAAAAATACTCGGAAGTATTAAGCTGGCCAAATACAAGTTAACTTAAATAAAAGGCGTGTGAAAAGCATTTGCGTTCATCGCACAATGCCTAAGGTTGCCGATAAGATTTTTTGTTTCTTTTTCAAACCGACATTTTTTCAATAAATTTTTAGGTAAGTACATTTTTGCCTTATGACCAATCTAAGATATTACTTATACGGTTCTTCAGTTAATAAAACTCATTTTCAGATACAGACAGTCTATGGTTCATAGTAGGTATATAGTACGTATGGTAATTTTTTTGTCTATGTTCTCATTTAGTCATATGCTGGGTTACTTTGCATTTTGCAACAATTGCAATGCTTTGTATTGAATCCTAAACTCCAGACGATGATTTGATTTATAATATAAATAAAAGCATATTTAACCTTTTGAGCTTGTATTGTGTGTAGAATGGATGAGGCTCCTGCGCCATTGGTAAAATTCCTTGGTTTGCACTGGATGACTTCAGCCATCCATTTTCTCGAGTATGATCATGACTACGCGTTGCATCTTTACCTACTGACTGATACCGGTACTTATAGGACATAATACTCCAGAAAAATAATTCTTCAGGTTATAGTGATGTCGCTAATAGGGCTGTGAATTATGCTTAGGTACAACATCGGCAGTACTACCTAAAGAGATTCTGGGACCATATTTCGATTAACACAAAACCTTATTAATTTCTGCATTAATTATATGCGACTAACATTTCTTACAAAATAAAAAATTGCAGTCCTTAAATAAAGGTTGCAAAATAAGGTAGCCAATGAAATTTTCAAACATCGTCATATTGGCGTTGACTTTGAAAATTCAAATACTCGGAAATATAAATTACTAAACACAAACAAAAAACAATGACTTTCGATAGGACGTCAATTATGTATTGACGTCGTTAATACAAGTTGATTATTCCAAGTTAAACTATCTTCACAGGTGGTGTCAAATTATTAATTAATGTTAACTACGAGCTTTGAGACGTCGGTAAAGATTGTCTTTCACCAACAATCTATAATATAAATATATTATACGAGTATCTAATTCAGTAATTTATTACTAAGTACACAAATATCGCATTAACATAATGAATAAAACCAAACTATAGTTAAGAATTCAAAGATTATTTAAGTGCATTTTGTAAATAAGTTATACAGAAATTTATAAATAACGAATTTGATTACTACATAGATTGTTTAATTATATTTCATCTATCTTCTCATTTAAGGCCTAAAAATCCCTTAAAGTGATCTATAATGTTTGATAACACTTGTGTTTCAAGCAGCTTAAAGGCAGCCAAAGCAAACTGTACCAAGTAGGAAACGAGTGTCGCGTCGGCACCTCCGCCAGTATGCTTAAAGAGTAAACAGTATTTTCGACAAAAGACCGGCCGAGGTGTCGGCAGGGGCTAATGGAGGAAAGTGCTGAGCTAATACGACCGCTTTGTAGTGTTTTAAATTGTTTGTTTAACCATAAAGCTCTCGACTTTGTCTGATGCATGAATTCTGTCACCGATAGATATCATTTAGATGAGATTCTGTTGTCATTATCTGTGATGCAGAAGTCTCTATGCCTCACAATCAAGCGATTTAACAGCAATGTTTATGTAGATTAATATAAGGAGGAAAATAAGGTAGGAAAATATATAAAGGATATTTTAATATAAAGCCGTGTGGTATCCGGCTGAATAGAATAGTACCACCCTCATTTCTTATCGAGGTGTCGTAAAAGGCGACTAAGGTAAGTTGACCCACCGTATGGTATCCGGTTGAGTAAAAGAATGAGGGTGCGAGACGTCGGTAAGAAAGAGGGACCCTCTTTCTTACCGACGTCTCGCAAAGGGCGACTACGGTAGATTGACGTCAGGCAGGAGGCCGGTCGTAAAATACGTAGCTAAATCATGTGACAACATCTTTATGACATGTTGTGACACTTAGAGTGGGAGAAGGGCCGGAAGACAATGAAGGATATTTTAATTGGTGTGATTTCTTAATGTGGTCCTGTGGCAGTAAAATACTATACTATGAAGCTAATGTAATAAAACCTATTAAACTTCTCTAAAACAGAAGAAAAGAATACAATAATAAACCGATCTAATTTATTAATAGAAGCCTTAATGGCCAAACAGTAACATACCTTACGAAGAGTTATTGATAGTTCTAATTCAAAAACCCAATTACTTAAATTAGAAATACAAAATTCAAAGAAGGCTAAGTTATTATAGTCTAGCTTCATGAGACTGCAGTGGTTTCGCACCCACGATACGGCACTGGGTATGCGAGGAATTTCGATGATGTGATTCAAGTTTGCGGTTCAAAAAACCTCTGCCGTGGAAATAAAAGGAATAACTGATTATATTCTTTGAGATAAAGAGTGTCTGTATCAATTATATTACGGCTGGCACTCTTATTGCGTATTCTTATTTATTATATGTGTTACACAAACTAGTGTTTTTATTTAAATATACACTTGTACTTATTTTTATGATAGTGTTAATGAAGTCTTGGATAAACATTAAACAACCTATGGTAACAGTAGAATCTTAGTTTCCATACGGCATTAAAACAAATCAGCGACTCGGTAATATGACTTTACTTTATGTATCTTACACGCGTTTACTTTTCACGGCCGACTCTTAATCAAATCAGAGAAAGTCATTATTATTTTTTTAAACAATCTCTACTTTATATAAACCTGAAAATTTTAATATTTGATATTATGAAGTATTTTTTATGATATCCATGTCCACACTAATATTATAAATGTGAAAGTTTGTCTGAAAAACTAAATATAGAACGTAAAGATAAATAGCGTTTTCCATCTTCTTTTTTACCAAAGCCCTTGGTAGTTTTTGTCAATAATTTTTGAAAAACCTTTACACCTCAGAGTGGAAAGGCAGAGGGCAGTTAGTATTATACAAATTAAATTATCTTAAAATAAAATTAAATATAAACGTAACCATTATTAAGTATTTTTTAAGTGCTAACTGTAGTAATGTTAAATATCTAATAGTACAAATATAATGTTATTTACATTTTAACAAAATATAATTCATGACAATAATGTTTTGCGTATTTAATTTGTTTTCTTATAACAATTTAATCGATACTGTTGGAGAAATATTAATATGCAACTTGTTAAATTGAGTTATTATTCTCATATCATAGACACTCATGAGTGAGAAATCATATTTCATTTTAAACGTACAGGTTTGAACATTCTATACAAAAAATGATGATATCAAATAATATATCACCAAAATGAACCTGTACTTAAATTTCCCTTGAAATTTACTACGCTTATACGTTACAAAATGTAAAGAAGTCAAACCAGTTTAGCTCACGCTTTGCTCTGTAATTGACAAATTGGAATCTTATTAGAGTAAAATTCAGGTTCTCAACTAAACGAGGCGCAGGCATTATGTGAAGTCGAAGAAGCCTTCCGATGGGATCCCGATGAGAGCCGAACGAATACGACCGGTGTTCAGGCGGCAGGAATAAAAAGTCGGCAGCATTCGAAGCGCGTGCCTCGATGTGTGTGGTCCACTGTGGAGGTCCCCTTTGGCTCTTTGATATATTGTAATCTGATTTTCGCACTTGTTTTTTTAAATTTGCAAACATTTTACATCCAATAAATTTGAATGTTTTAAATGTGAGTTCCTTATTAATTTTTAACGATGAGAAATGAAGAAGTTCGTAGTAGGATATTACTGTTATAAATATGCTTTTCGACTATTTTTATATACCCTGAATACAAATAAGGCCGGCTAAATGGACTGATCGAGCTGTTAGCCAGTGATCAACATACACGGTACGATACAAAATACCACCCTTGCAATCAGAGTCAACAGCTTGAAGCTGTCATTGATAACCATGCAACTGACCAAAGCAGTTGCAACTGCTTCAAGCTGTCCGTGTATAACCGGTCTAAAATATATCCATGAACACATTTAAATTTTTAAAATTTAAATGTCTATTTGTTTGTATAAAAATATGTACTTACAGTTAGTGTTTTACATCTGTAGCGCCCAATCGATTTATCTCAATACCCCTATAAAAATGATAAAGTTTTACATTACATTCATTAAAATATGAGTTGTCTAAAATACTGTATTTCATATTAAATGATTGATTATAATTTTATAACATCGTAACTGGAATTACTGTTTTGGGTGTACTGATTCCGGGATGGCGGTTAGCCATTGGACTGGAGCTATAGAGGATCGTACTTACTTGCGACCAAAGCGGGGTAGTAGGGAATGCTTCAACGTTGAGTGAATGCATTACTTATGTAATAAGGCGCCATAAATGTACATAATAAGGAAATACATCAAGAGGTAAGTTACTTTTGGTGAAAATATTAAATGATTATATACATAACCACTCCTTCAGATCCATAAATGAGTCATTGTGATAAAGGATTCCGCGCTATGGTGGACAAAGGGAAATAGGGAGCGATGGTCTCCTTAATAATATCATCGCAGGAGGCAGTGGAGCTGTTCTGGAAAATCTAATTCTTGGATTCGATTCAGACGACTCGGCGAAAACCCTCGCATACCGCCCTGACGGAATCCTCCGGGGAATCCGAATGGGACTGGGTATCAGACGATGGGTATCAGACGCCTAGCCTAGTTGGCGTAGGTAACGTAGGTAGGTAGGTAGGTAGATAGGCGTAGGTAGGTAGGTACGGTTAGCCAGTAAAAGTTTTATGCTTCTTTTAATAACATTTATTATAGAAATTTAATAAACAGTCATATCTCAATAAAAGGTCGTAAAATTTTCAGAGGTTAGTAATAGCAATGTTATTTTCAGAATCATCTTTATTAGACATGTTAGTTATATCACTTCCAGAAGTAGCACTTAATTCAGGATACCGAGGAATTAATTCAAAATTATTGAAATCATAAACATTGTCGGTGGTACTTGTTTTCCATTTTTCGGCGATAATTTGTAAAGGTTCAAGACATTGCAAACTTTGTTTAATGCGTAATAGTTCAACGTTACACTGGTTTTCAACTTCCATAAGTTTGAGTTTGAAAGCTTTCGCTAACATTTGTTTTCTTATAGCATTTTTTTTCTCAATTTGCGCCATATTCAGTGTGTTTTGATATCGTTGCAGTTGTTTCTCATATTCCATTAAATTTTCATCGCAATTAAGTTTACTATCTACATACACGGAATAACTGTTTGGAATATACGATAAATCTAAAAACTTTTCAGAAGTATTAGCAGTGTTCGAAGTAAGTTTAAGAGGAGGATCATTTGATTGCAATTGAACCTCTTTGGTTTCTTTTTCTAATTTAATTTTCTCTTCATTTAGCTCTAGTTTTAGCGATGCAATTATATTTTTACATTGTGCTATACGTTCTTTTAATTTTGTTTCATTTTCCTCAATCTTCCTTGGCGTTATTGTATTATGATCGTCTTGCTTTTCTTTATTTTCTTCCACTATTTCATTGGCGCTACTTGTATAAGTTTGGTCAATTGTGTTATCGGGAGAAGCAACTTCTTTCGTGTCTGTAGGCTGCGTAATTTTATCGTTATCACCAGAGGCCAATTTAGTATTATTCATTATTTATTATATCAGATATTTTTTACACCTTATAAAATTCACGTATAAGATTCTTACAAAACGTCACAATGACATATTTCATATACTACATAAAAAAACAAATCAAAATTTATCTTATATAATCGTATTAAATCGTAAAAATTATAAAAAAAAGATTATATACACTTTATTATATTATAAAGATGCACACAATATGAAATTATCGTATTATTAAGTAATTTATTAATATTGTTCACTGTTAAAGATAGGCAGACATTTCATAAAATTTTCATATTAGCAGGCATCTTTTGCCGATGGTAATTCATCGATGTTCTGACAACCTTAGCACACCTAGGATCTCAGTAAAAACCGCTTATGACATATGGGCCGTTAAAAAAACAACAAACACACACACACACACACACAACCCACAACCCACCAACCCACACAAATAGAATAAGGTATTACTATATATACACTGTCCATTATATTAACCATCTTTTGACAGATTGACGATAGTGATGTCCTAAAGATTCTCGTATGCGATACCATTCCGATTATAGTACCTACTATCATTAATCGAATTACGTACCTAAGTAATTCGATTAATGATAACCTACGTAAACTAGATTACTACTTGAGAAAAGAAATTCCAACTTTGAGAAAACTTATTGTTTCTTTGAAAAGAAGTGGTCTATTTCATGGTGAAAAATCTTCTTTGGTCAAAGTTTTGAACACAATTGGCTTTTCATATAAAAAGTTAAATAAAAGAAAATTATTAATGGAACGCACAGATATAGCTATAGCACGTTGTGATTTTTTAAGAGAGGCAAAGAAAATACAAGATTGGGCAAATATTGTTTTCACGGATGAAACATGGCTCAACGCTAACCACACACTATCTCGTTTCTGGACTGATGATACTGCTGATTCCACTTCCTCAGTACCAATGGGAAAAGGTGAGCGCCTAATCATTTGCCATGCAGGTACAGCAAAAGTATTTGTACAAGACGCACTGTTGGCATTTAAATCGAAGAAATCAAATGACTACCACGAAGAGATGAATGCAAATGTGTATGAAGAGTGGTTCAAAAAAATGCTCATTTCATTGGAAGAACCATCAATAATTTTTATTGATAATGCGCCCTACCACTCCCGTCAAATTGACAAAATGCCAACACAGGCTAATAAAAAGCATGAAATAATTAATTGGCTTCGGGACAATGGAGAAAATGTGGACGACTCAATGTTAAAAGTTGAATTAATAAAAATATTAAAAACCAAAAAGAGAGCAAAACGCTATGTAATCAATGAAATGGCAGCAGAATATGGCCATACTGTTCTTCGGATTCCTCCATACCACTGCCAGTACAACGCAATAGAACTTATATGGGCACAAGTAAAAGGGCATGCTGCGAGATGCAATACAAGCCCCCCATTCACAGCGAATAAAATGTTGCAATTGCTAAAAAATGCTTGCACCCACGTAACGGCCGAGAACTGGGCAAGTGTGGTGGAAAGAACTAAAAGAGTAATATTCTCTGATTGAGAACGTGATATTGCGTTTGATAATATATTATCTACACAAGAGCTAATAATAACTGCTACTGAAGACTCCTCATCGGAGGAGTCTAGTGTTGATTATCATTCCGACGACTCGTGCTAATAAAATAAATTAAAATATCCTGATTGTTTTATTTGTATTCATGTATTAACTAAGAAGAAAGTAAAACTTTATATAATGTTATTAAATGTCTTTTAATACTCGTAACATCGATTTCTACCGATTATTTTTAATCTGTGGCATAATCGTAGTAACCCATTATGTGTGACATCACTAAGTGGGCGGTACCCATCCATAAAGTACAAATATTATTTGTATGATATTTGTACGTAAGCAATACAAAACTTAATGAGCGTGAGCTGTCAAAAGACTGATAATATGATGGACGCAGTATAAATCTGTTATAGATATTAAGAATGGGTCCTAAGGAAGGCGATGGCGATCGTGGTGATGGTTATCCTAGTGCGAGCGCCAAAGCACTCCTCTTTATTAATCTTATAACTAACTGCTTTTATATTGATATTGTAATAAAAAAGGGGTAAAAATAGCAATAGCTTATAAGATATAATAATAAATAAATAAATAAAATTGGCGGCTTAGTAATGGTGATATAACCATAACCTATCAGTCATTAATATTTGTACACTTGGATTCTTGAAACACAACCCCCATTATGTATTTCGGAGGTGAAAAAAATTTGTAAAACAAATTTACTGCTACCTTACTCGTTTTAATTTAAAGCAGTTGTTGCTCAAGTAGTTAAAAAAAATCGGAATCGCAGGCTATGAATGCCCGATCCACCTTTACTCTTTATAATTATTAGAAGCCTTAGCGTCTATTTATCCAAGTACGTTTCTGTAGTAGTGTTTTCATAGGCATTATCTTATTATAATTTGTTCGCGGCATGATGTTGTCTGCCGTAGTTAGGCAAAAATTAGTCTAATCTCACTTATCCGATTTTGTAAATAATTATAATAACTTATTTTAGCTCGTTATTTATTTACCTATGTGGTAATTTCGTGACACTCGTCATTGAAGATCTTTTTTAATTGCTCTTAGTCGGTGGATGTGTCAAATGTCAACGTCATATATTTTGCCGCTTAATTCATATAAATGGAACGGTTGCCTTAATAATTCGATCAAATATTAAAATTTCAGGGTGTTTATATCTAAGAGTCATCATTGCTATGGGTCTTTTAGAATTATGTGAAAAATATTATAATACTACCAATCTATATGAAGTTCTACAAATAACAGAAAATGCTAGTGAAAAAGAAGGTAATATAAAAATAAATAATAAAAATTATTGATATGAAAATTACATGATGTGATTGCGATATACTTCAAATATGTTTTATAAAATGTGATAACATAAAAATTAATTACCCGTTAAGTTTTAATAATAAATAATATAATAACCCGTTAATATATATAATAAATATAGTTATGATTATTCAGAATCAGTTAATAAATAATAAAAATATGATTATATGTATGTATACTAATATATCGAACTTGTTACAAAAAATAAAATACAAGAGAGATATATTAATAACTGTTTAATGTGTACTGAAGGCTTAAGAATAAAATTTATTATTGTTACAGTGAAGAAAGCTTACCACAAATTGTCATTGAAAGTGCATCCTGACAGAGTGACTGATGATGAGAAACTAGATGCAACTGAGAAGTTCAAGGTTCTTGGAGGGGTTCATGCTATATTAAGTGATAAGGATAAAAGATCATTGTATGATACCACCCAAAGTGTAGATGAAGAAGAATATGACGTTTTGAAAGAAAAAGATTGGACAGTCTATTGGAGGTTGCTTTTTAAAAAGATTACAGTTGACGATATTAAAGCATATGAAAAGGAATATATTGGTAAGTAACTAAAGGTGTATACAGCAGCTGTTATAATATCATTATAAGTCAGAAATTGAGATAATATTGTTTTATTAAAATGTTATTTTCTTGAAAATATTCATTACTTACTACACAATATTGTCTAAGGTTTATAATTTGATTTTTTAGAATTCAATTACTACTACTTTTTTATTTTTATTTTATATTCTATAATTTTATATTGATATTGTTACTTTAAAAAATGTAATTAAATTTTAAATTTAAATAAATATAAAGAGATAAGTTTAAAAGAACATCTTAACCAACTACTGCCTAAATAGCTTGGAGAGTAGTATTTTTTTTTAAATTTTGAATCAACACCATCTTTGTAGGATCTGCTGAAGAGAAGAAAGATTTAAAAAATGCTTATATTGCTGGTAAAGGAGATATGGATTACATTGTTGATCAAATACAATTTGCAAGAAGTGAACATGAACCTAGGATTCGTGGTATTCTAACTGTAAGTAACAAAGAACTAGTAGGAGAATCATCATCCTCCTGCCCTTATCCCAAGTGGGGTTGGCACAACATGTTACAAACATGTTGTCACATGATTTGGCTACGTATTTTACGACCGGCCACCTGCCTGACATCAACTTACCTTAGTCGTATTTTACGAAACCTTGGTAAGTAAGAAGGTGGTCTATTCTACTTAACCAGATACCACACGGTAGGTCAACTTACCTTAGTCGCCTTTTACGACACCTCGGTAAGAAATGGGGCTGGTTTATTCTACTCACCCAGATACCACACGACGGGTCGACTACCTTAGTTGCCTTTTACACCTCGGTAAGAAATGAGGATAGTACTATTCTATTCAGCCGGATACCACATGGTGTAAGGAACTAGTAGAAGTATTAGTATATTTAAACCCTTAGATTTCTCTAATGATTTTGGAACACTACCTATAAGTCATATTCTTCAAATCAAATCAAATCAAATCAAACAGCATTTATTTACATATAACACTTTCATGCACACAAACAATTAAATATCATAACAAAGAGAAAAAAAAAAAAAAGTAATAAACAATTAAAATAAAATTAAAAATAAATAAATAAATTTAAAAGAAATAAGAAAGTTAAATTAAAGGGGGGGGGGGTAGAATATTTAAAAAACATACAAAAATAACTAAAAAAAATACGTGTCCCGCCCCTATTTTTCATGCATGGAAGTGTGACATGCAAAACGGTATGTCACTCAGCTTTTGCTAAGGCTAAACCTTGGCACTGATTTTCAGTGACATCCTACCGTTTCTGGACGACAGTGACAACTGGATAAGATTAAAAAACACGATATGTAAACCTATTATATAACTAACTATTTCTATCTTATATTCTACTAAAAAGAAGAAAATGAGACGTCCTATAACTATCACTTTATATAAATGGAAGCTTATTATAATGGTAAAAAAAAAATAAATGAAGGTAAAGGTGCGGTATTTTAAAAGAAAGATTAAACTATTAAACTATAAAACTATAACCCAGACTCGAAAGCGGAAACTCGGGAGGCGGAGTATAAAGCTCATTTAGCGGCCTAGTTGTTGATTCAGCAAAAACTCCTTGAACTTACTCTTAAAGCTAGATATTGTACTTAATTCACGAAGAGGCGGTGGAAGACTGTTCCAACACTTCGTGGCTGCAAATCTGAAACTACCACGAAAGGCGGCTGTTTTGTGTGAATGATAATATAACCTATATAAAGAAGCCCTGGTTCCATGTGCGCTACAAAAGTCACTTGCCCACTTCAGTTTACTGTACAAATATGTTGGCATTTTGTATTTGACAACACCAAACAAGAGTGTGGCAAAGTGCAATTGCCTGCGATAGCCCATTTTAAGCAATTTAGCATTATTTAAAAAGGGGGTTACATGCGCTCGGGGCGGTACCTCAAAACAGAACCTGGTACAAGCGTTTTGAACCCGCTGGATTAAGTTTTTCGTTCGAGCTAGTAGCCTTGGTCCCATAACAACGTCAGCATAATTCAATTTAGATAGAATTAGTGCTTCGCACAGGTTGATGCGTATGCTAGTCTTAATATATTTTCTAATCCGGTAAAGTAATTTTAATCGGTAGAAACAGCTCCGTACCGTTTTAAGAATTTGCTTCTCGAATCGCAAATTTTCATCCATAATGACGCCTAAATTTTGAACCTGCGCTACGCGATCAATTCTCTCGTTTAAAATTTTAACAACTGGTTGTTTAATCGATACTTTATCAATTTGCGATCTAGAACCTAAAATAATATATTTTGTTTTTTTAGGATTTAGTTTAAGACTATTTGAATCTGACCACATTGCTATACTAGAAAGATCATCATTTAACTTATCTAGTGCTACTTGTACATCATCTGGATTAAAGGATATATATAATTGAATATCGTCTGCGTATATATGATATTGACAATTTTTTATGTGTTTAGTTATATCTGCGCAGTAAAGTATAAATAATATGGGTCCCAGGATAGACCCCTGTGGAACTCCTCTTAATATGGGACTGCATTGAGAAGACTCTTTTGAACCATCTTCTTTTGTGACTTCTACAATTTGAGTTCTATTAAAAACGTAGCTTTCAAACCATCTTATAGTGTCTCTACTAAAGCCATAATAATTCAGCTTGCTTAAAAGTAAATGTAAATTAATAGAGTCAAAAGCTCTAGAAAAGTCTAAGACAACTAGAATGGTAGCCTCTCCTTTGTCTTGGGCACATAGGATGTTATCTACGACATCTGCTAATACCGTAGCAGTGCTTCTCTGTCTCCTAAAACCAGATTGCCTACACGGTAGAATATCATTGGTTTCTAGATATTCAGTAAGCTGTGAGTAAATTACCTTTTCGAGGATTTTGGAGATGCATGGCAATATACTTATGGGGCGAAGATCCTTAAAGTCGGTAGGGTTTGTTTGCTTAGGTACTGGCTTTATAAGAGCGGTACGCCATAGACTAGGAAACGTACTGGTTGCAATAGAAGTGTTGATTATATATGTGATAGTATCTAATGTGTGAGTAATAGTGCATTTCAACATTTGCAATGAGATACCATCGCAACCGACAGCATTTGATTTTAGAGTACTCAACGTTTTTAATATAGTAGAAGAATCGACTGTTGTAAGAGAGAAATGGCTTGTTCCGAATTTATGAGTGTTATAAAAGTTTATTTCAGATATTAAAGGCTGACATCTGCCAGGAACATCTAGAAAGTGTCTGTTAATTTTGTTGGGGTCACAAATATTTTTTGGCAGATAATAATCTTTCTTACTAATTTGACTATCCGCGATATTACGCTTTACATGTAGCCATAGGTTTTTAGGATTCTTAGTATTATTATTTATAAAAGTTGTAAAATAAGACTGTTTTTCTCTTTCAATTGCGGTTTTTACGTACATTTTCAATTCTTTGTAGTAACATAAATGGGAATTGTTTTTAGAATGCCGAGCTCGAATATGTGCATCATCACGCGCCTTCATCATCAACCTAATATTATAAGTAATCCATGGATAATTGCGATCTTTGAAGTAACTACATTTTAGTGGAGCGAGAATGTCATATAAGTTCAATAGGGTAGAAGTGAACATTTCTACAGTATAGTTTACATTGTGGGATACTTTCATAGCCTGCCAGTCTGTAGCATCTAAAATTAAATTAAGATCTTTTTCATCTATATTATTAATCCGTCTGTAGAATTTTTTCAATTTAATTTGAGTGTTTTTGTGAACATTTAATTCGCAAGATATGAATGCGTGGCTACTAAGTTCAACTATGTAATCTACTGATAAACGTGAAACGGTGACATCGGAACAGATAAGGTCCAGAAGACTTTCACTATGACTAGTGAAGTGAGTCGGCTCGCTTACATATTGCTGTAGACCTGTATATGTTAGGAAATCATGTAGCAAAATGGTATTTGCATTATGCGAATCTAGACAGTTAATGTTAAAATCTCCAACCAGTACTATATGATCATACCGCGATAGGGACCCAAACACTTCAGTAAGAGCGTCCAAGAAAATTCGTATGTTCAGCCACGGTGGTCTGTAGGCTGTGCCTATAATTATAAGTTTACCGCGCACGTTGACACTAAGCCACATCTGCTCTACTGCGTCAGCTTCGGGGTGTGAAAGAGTACGCGCGGTTATGCCTTTTCTAACATAAAACCCTACCCCACCGCCGCGCGATCGCGTAGTTAAAGGTCGTGGCTTATGCCGCAAGCGATAACCGGGGACGACTGGGGCTAGTGCCTCTCCGCCTTCTCTCAACCACGTTTCATTTATTGCCATTATATCCACGTTATGGCGATTCATAGCTACAAGGAACTCATCGTGTCCAGTGCTTAACGAGCCTGGGTTAAGGAATCCAATTTTTAACTTTTGAACCCCTATCTTTTTAAAATAAGATTAAAGCAAGTGCAAGAACGAAGTACTCTTAGTAAATGGAATATGAATGAGATTATAATATATACCTCCAGCGAATTTTTATCAATAATGCTTAAAGTAACATAACGTATATATATTGTGATTCGATGACAGCGTAATATATAGTAAACTAAATATTCTATATATGCATAAATATTCATAATTACACACAACACACTTCCATGCAAGAAAACAAAGGACACATTCATTATTTTATACGCTGCGTAACTAGTGAGAACGTTTAACTTACTGCGTAAAATAAAATGTAAAAAGTTTATGAAAAATAGTACGATATACATTAACATCTTTGCTATTAAAAAAATGTCTAAAAACAACATAGAGAAAAAAAATTCAATTAGATAGAACGTTAGGATCAGAAAACTCAAACCAAATTTCCTCCAAAAAACTTAATTATGTCGTTATCTACTCTTACGCGATGAACAGGACTATCTGTGGTTCGACGAATATATATTTTTCCTCCCTTCGTCCACACATACCGCCAACCTTTGGCGCGACCTTCTGCACGTGTGTGATAAAAAAGACGGCGGTTGGCAGGGGTAAGCCGTTCGTTCAGATATATCCGGTGGGGAGTACCATCGATGATGCCCGAGGTATCAGTGTTACGACGAACCCTCGCTGCACGCAGCATCTCGTCCCGAACGGACCGTCGCGCCAATCTAACGACGATAGGGCGCGAACGTTCCTGCGCGCCCGCTTCGTTTGGCATGCCGGACTGAGTACGATAAGATCCGGAACGCTCTGCACTAACTATATCTCGCTCCTGTAAGTCCACACCAATTTTTTTGGCAACCAAATGTACTATATTTTCCGGATTTTCTCCTGATTTTTCCTGCAGACATGCAATCTCGATGTCATTATTAAAATTCTCTTGCTCTCGATCGTTGAGCTGAAGCCGTAATAATGCTATTTCATCTGACGAGTCTTGTATGTTGGATTGTTTCGCGGTCTCGAGCGCCGCCACCCTTCTCTCAATACTATCGATACGGTTTCCGAAATCGGTCATACTTTCATTCAGTCGAACGACTTCTTCCCTGAAGAACGCCATCTCTCGCCGCATAGACGTAATCTCTTCGCGTAGGAGCCGCAGCTCGCCAACAAGAGTGCCGGATAACTGGACGTTTTCAAGATCCGCGTTGCTGGTCAAGTCTTCCGATCTTTCATCACCTGAATTTTGAATTGGCGTGCACATTCTAACAGGTTTATTTTGCCTAGGCTTGCAGTTGCGACAAATCCATTTAGGCGATATCCGACTATCAGCGCTTATATTTATACATGACCGGTGATAAGACGAGGCGCATTTAGAGCATTTGGCACCCTCAGCTACAGGGAGAAACCTTCCGCACTGGCTGCATTTGTTTGTCATTATCCAAAGTAGTTCTTTTCGTATTGCTATCAGACACTAGATGTCGCTGATAATATTAAGTAGTTATAAAAAGTTTTAAAATTAATTTTAATTAATTTTAAGACACTAATGCACTTTTGAAAAGAGGTATCACTAAATTCTATGAAACTAATATTTTTGATATCATGAATCAGTACAACATAGATGCAAGTAACGATTGCTTTTTTATCTGTTGTAGGTAGAAGAAACCTGCAGACGAGTTCTAAAACTCACGAATGTTTTTAATGTCCATTGCAGCACTGCAAATAAGAGTTTTTTATTACACAAAGGTCCTACAATGTTTTCACGTTATTCAAGATATGAAAAGTTGATATTTAACACTTTAATGTATTTTTAAATACCAAAATAAACACTACAACAATCAGCAGCTGTCACTGACGTCAAAAAACTCCCCAATATTCTTCAAGCTACAACTAATTTACTGTACTTTGCTTCCATTACTTATGTTTGACTTATACTTATCTTTTTCCATTCTGCAAATCTTGCAACTATACCAATATCAAATATGAATATACTTTCATACCAATTACTTTTGGCTTGCTCTTTAATGATATTAACTTGTGTACCACTTTTTGCTTTAAATCTCAGAAGTTGCAATCATATATTGATTTATTTCTATATTATAATCGTGATAATTAATATCTAACTCTTACACAAACCAAATTAATATCAAAACCTATTAAGGTTTTTTTTTATATTGTTGTAGGAAATGATTGAGCAAGGTGAAATTCCATCATTTAGAATATTTACACATGAGCCAGCTAAAAAGCGTCAACGTCGACATGCAAAAGAGAACCGTGAAGCACAGGAAGCAGAAGAAATCAGTGATTCGATAGGTTTGTTATTTACAGTCGTAAGTTGAGTTGATAGACAATCTGAAATAGCTTAATAATCAAGTTCAAGCAATTTATTTATTTATTATGACAAGCCAATAGCATTTTACACATACTTATTAATACACTCTTCCATAAGGCAAGTTCTGGGTAAAACACTTTTTAAGGCGAGCGGAGCATTATCGTAGGTTGTTAGGTACAAAAAAGAGACAGAGAAATTAACTTATACTTACAAATAATAAATAAGCAAATAAATGTAAGCACTTTTTTTGCTTACATGTGTAAGCCACTTGTTCAAATTTTCAAATTATATGTCAACTTTCAACTGGTCTTTTACAATCTTATTTATTTCTGATTTTTTTCAGATACAAATAGCCTAGAACTTATGATTAAACAAAAACAAGAAAGCAGAGCTAAACAAATGGATGCATTAATTGATAATTTGGCAGCTAAATATGGTGGAAAACCGAAAAGTTCAAAAAGGAAGATGGGTACAAAGTCAGAAACAACAAAAAATAAGAGAAGGAAGAAGTAACATTTCTACAACAAAATTCGTCAAAATTAAATGTTAAGCATTCTTCATAACTCTTTTTATATTGAATTAGTTTTGACGAAAAATAAATAATTTTAATGTAAAAGAGCATAACAATTAAGCTTTTCTAGCAGTCTCCTTAAGCTGGCATAACTACAGGAATAAAGAAGCAATTATTTCAACCTGAAGTGGAACAAGATGAGACTTAAACTCTTTTATAATTTCAAATATTCTGGCATTTTGTTCTTGTAAATTTAATATTTCTACTACAAATTGTAACAAAATTTTGTTTTGTTGGTACATTTACAAATAAGGACAAAAACACTAAAATCTACTTACAAACAACAAATTTATTGAATTCTGTGGTATTAATAGTACAATGTTTTTAAATGAAATACAGTATATTAATATAAAGTATTATTCATTCTTCCTCCATTGCAACTTGTAGCATAGTCTCTGAATAAAATGGACCTTGGTCGACATAGGTTTGTATCCTCATTTTAATATTATCATCAAAGGCTGTAGATTGCGATAGACGTTTTATTATGTCATATTTAGCTTCCTTTGCTTCTTTAGAAGAATCTACAGAGCGGTCCAAAAGATATTCCATGAATCCTAAAATGTGAATTATCTTGTATCATTTAATCTGGTCCATTGTATCTGTAAACTAAGCACTTCAGAGCAGTAAGACTTCATAATTAAAAATAGTCAAGCGAACTCAGCTCTCTAAGATACTACAAAAATATGCTTGTTTTTTTTTGGTTTAGGATATTACTAATGTTAAAAATTCTATGATTGATTTTTACTGTTGGTTTTAAAAGGAACTAGATGTCATGTACAATAACACACTGATAACTAAGGTGTAATTCCTTACTAATAAGCAAAAACCTGCTCTCTTAGGAAACCAGGATTGGAGCTTAATACCACCATGTTATAATATACATTGGCATGTTAGACATAATATGTGTACAAGAGTTTAGAAATTATACTATTGAGGCTGTGAATGATAAATACGCGGATCAATTAAAATAAATTATTTACTGAGCTTCCATAGATAGCTATGATGATTTTTTTTTTAAAAGAGCAAGGAAGCATTTCTTACTGGTTCTTTTTGGCAGGAGCCATGTTCGGAACCAGCAGTTGAAGATTCAAGTAGTCTTTTACAAATTCATTTGAATATTTTAAATGTGCAATAAATTAAATCTCTTGATAAACCTATACTTAAGGTTAACTTAGAAACAGCCTTATTGATTCTAAACATTTGGCAATATGGTCAATCTACTCCCATATAAATACTTAAAATTGTGTATATTCATACAAAATTCACCTAAAGCACTTGGCCATGCTTAATTGAATGAAATGTGCTTCATTTAATGAGTATGAACAAAACATATTTACTACTTTAAAAACAATGTTTACCTGCAACTCTTGCCACCATTTCTTCACCCCACTGATGTTGGCAAACTGCATCAAGCAATGATAAACCTGCCAATGATATATCTCGAAATGGATTCCTACATATCTCAAATACCATTTCCATTGGATCTGATTCTTTACTTATACTTCTAAACCATTCGCGTGTCATCAGAGTTACTCTTTGATCGACTGGATTATTTTTAGATGCTGGATCTTTATCTATGCTGATTAAACTTGCAATACAATGTGAGGCACGAATTTTAATTTCTGTTGGACTGTTTTTTATCAGTAAACCGAGTTTTTCAACGTTTTGCGTATATTTACTTCCTGAAATGAGATAACATTTTCACTTAAATTTTATTATTAGTCAGTTAAACGTTTATACTTCGACTTTTCGACTTTTATTTTAAAATACCGTCTATCACATAAGTATAAAAAGTTTTGTTGTTACTGAATGGAAAATAGAAATTTATTTTGCTATATAGAAGCTTTAATTTTATCAATTATATTTTATTATTCAAACTTATAATATGTATAAGCATAAATCATTTACCTAAAGCTACTAGGCATAGCTTTCCTTCAGATGTTGCTCCTATGAATCCAAGTGTGTCTAGAGCAACTGGTAAAACTGTCAAGTCGTCCGAATCTAATGCTTGAAATAATAAATCCAGCAAAGATGGATATTTCTGAAATATTTCTTTCGGATAATAGTGGGCTATGGATCCAAAAAACTTCAGGTAACCTGTGTAGAAACAAAAAGTAAATATAAAACTACATAATATAAAAAGGCCTGTACCGATATGTGAGTTGTTGCCAACCAACATATAGTATGAATGACTAGCTCTACTTTGCAAAACCAATTTTGACTAGCTTAGTTATTAATTGATCTTGTCTACAAATCAATAAGACATATCAAAGTAAATTGTCATTTGCCTTTATATATTTACTAGAAATCGCCAGTGGCTCCCTCACACGTGGAAACTGCTACTACACAAAAATGGTTAAAGTGGGTTAACCTTAAAAGCTAGACATATACTGTCGCCAACTTTTATTTAAAACTTTTATAGTGGTTCCCCTCTACAACTCCAACTTTGTTACAAATGATTTTTTAATAATTTTCAGTTCACTTAGTGCATACAAGGCATACTTTAAATTATGACGTTTTTGTAATATTTTTTATTTCTGCTCCTCTCCTATTCACCTTAGCATGATGGTATAGCCTATGATATCGCCTATAGCCTTCCTTGATAAATGGACTATCTTACACTGAAAGTATTTTTCAAATCTGTCCAGTAGTTCCTGAGATTAGCTTATACATACAATGAAACAAACAAAATCTTCAGCTTTATATATTAGTATAGATTATTAAAATGTCATCCACGGTTCCTTTATAAATTTCTAGCGAAAATAAAAAAGATACCTGGTATTAAAAGACTTCCAAAAGGATTGTTTTGAAGACCTTGAATTAGCCTTGATATTTTTTGCAAAATCCCTTGTTTGATAAGAAAATTTATACCATAAGGTTTTATAGCCAATTGTGACAATAATTCTAAGATATTCAACTGATACAAAATATCATCAGTCTCAAGTTCTATTACCATAAAATCAAAGTATTCTTGCAGCACACATAATTCAAATAAATCATATGATTTTAATGATATGTTGACAACCACCTAAAATTTATTATAAAAAAAATTAATACCTTTTTTATACATAGTAAAATAAAATATAAAAAAAAGAAAGTTTATAAAAAAACTGATGTACATTGTCATAAATTGTGTTAATTAAATTAATTGATTACTACCTCAAATGCATTACATTTACTGCTACTATTTCCATCCAAGGCTATTTTCATTTCTTCCAGTATTTTAGGGTAAGCATCAGCTGTTAGATTGGAAGTGATCTGCACAGCCTTATTAGCTACACCTACATCTTTGTCTGAGAGCATTTGCCCAACAGCAACATACACGTCTATGTACTGTGCGACTGGCAATAATGCTAAGTCTGCTGTTACAATTTTACAAACCTGAAAAAATATCTGAGTCAGTATAAAAGCATAAACATTGTTAACAAGAAGTTTAGAAAACCTATATTTCTTATATGATAATGATAGATTTTTAATATAAATACATTTCTGTTTAATAAGTTAATAAATTCATTTATAACCAACCAGTTTTACATGAAATATAAAAAATAAAATAAGCCTTTATTCCTAATATATAGTAAAAATGTACATTTAAATAGGAAAGCAAATAAGAAATTTAATGTAGTACCTTCCTAACTACCACTTTAAATTTCTTATTTGCTTCCCTAATTAGTCAACAACTGGTGTTACTTCTTCTATAGCTTGTCTTTCGACAAAGGCCTCCTCTAAAGATTTCCACTCAGTGTGATTTTTTTCTATTCTCGGCCACAATTTTTTTTTTTACATTTTAGTTTTAGATGAGTTCATCAGCAAGATTTCAAGTACCCATATATGGAGCTAGTCTCCGTGGAAGACTGGCTCTTTGACAACCTTTAAAACTGTAAAAATGTCTAAGATAATTAATCCTTGTAATACTTATAAGAATTAAAGAACTAAAGAATAAATATAGAGAGGATGATAGCAGAATTGCTATTTGTTAGTGAAAATAAAAATTCTGTCAAGTCCTGCGAATGATAGTGATAATATTTATAACAATGATAAAGGTATAAATAAGGTGTAAATATTACCTCATCTATGGCCAATCTACGTACACAATCCTTTTCATGGCGAAGTAAATACATAATGTGACCAGTATATGTCTTAAGAACATCTCCAATTTCAAATTTTTCAAAACACAACTTTAACACATCACGAGTAAGATAAAGTTGTTCTCTAAAAACAATTTATGAAAATTTAAACGCTATTGAACTATATAGTTCGCTTTTGAAATTCTACGAGGTATGTGTATTAAAGTAATTTAATAAAATTCATTAACACCGCGTTGAATTTACAGAAAATTTTATGTAATTATTTCTTATTACAATGAAAACACAATACAAAATGTCTTACTTATTTGGGAAATTGAAACATTGAAGAATTTTTGAGATTCCAATAGTTTTGATGGTCGGTGCTGCTTCAGATGCAGATTTGTATTCTATTAGCTTTTTAATGTTATTTAGTGCGCCAAACCGATCTTCTTCAATTTTTAGCTTTTCAGTGAAATTTCTAAATTGTTCAATATCTTGTTGAGTCATTTTGAAATCACGGTAAAAAGGTATGTACATATGTATTTTAATTTTTTTGTATTAAAAATCTCAAATCTCCTTTTTAAAGTGTCATTATTTACAACAGATTTTTTTAATTTATTGATAGTAGAGATGTGAAAAAATCGATTTTTTCTTAAAAATATAATATAAAAAAGATGAAACCAATGTAGCCAAACTTCACATTTTAATAGAATTTCACAAACAGCGCATCTGTTATTATTTATTGGTAGTTGTCCACTTTAATTATCCTTTATTCTAAATAATTATTAATATTCAAAAGGTCAACTTTTCAAATATTCAAAAATAATCGATTATTTTGATACGATATAATCGTTTTATCTACGCCAAGTCACATACCTAATTGATAGTGCGGATTCTGGAATCCAGTCTTTGTTGACTTCATCAGGGCGGTTTTACTACAGGCGCCAACACGTGCTATCTCGCATCCCTCTTGCACATGTACGTATTTATGAATGAATCGTATGAAAATAGTCTCAGCTGCATCTCGCTCCACTCCTCCATACATATTTTTACGCACTCATTCTCATTTTGACTGTCTATCATATAACAAGACAACAAGTTGATTTTATTAATGAATGGGCGGTGTATTAAATTTTTAAATTTCCCGTTGTAAAGTTCTAGTACTTTAATTTTTACTAAAATGTATAATTTTGTTTTAATTTAGTTAGCAAAATTCTTGAAACAAATATCACTAGAAGCAAATTAAATGTATCAAGTCTAATTTCACCAGTAGCTGTTGAGATATTTTTAAAATGAGAAATATAACAACGAAGAAACGTGCAGTTATAAAACAATAAGAAGAGGATTTATGTACTTAATCATTATATAAATGTAAGTGTTGAGTTTTAATGAATTTTGTGCATCTCAATAATAGTAAGAGCTTTCTTAAAATTTACATTCTCACATCTAAATATAATAACCTAACCTTGCATGGATAGCCTAAAACCTTTAACATGCAGTATAATTTTTATTTCATATTTGACTTAGTTATCGTTATATAAAAATTATGATATGTACATTAATTTCGATTGATGAATTAGCTATATTCATTATTATATTAAGGATATGTCTTGCGATTTTATATAGCTTCTAGTGTCTTGTAGTGCAATAAATGAAATGAAATGAAATTTATGAAATGAAATGAAATGAAATTTTATTTGCTCAACACAGTTTTGGTAATCACTTATACTATTTAACAAAAGCTTATTATCTAGAATACATTCTAAAGGTCACCACTAGCAACCAAACTAAGCCTAGCTTGTATTCTTGGTTACTAGTGCCTTCCATTGTCATACATACTTAAAACGTGTATAAACAAAACATAAAATAATGTTAACCCATTTTGCGTATACGTATGTGTGTGCAAGAATGTGTATGTATGTGGATGTGAGTGTGTGTGTGAGTGAGTGTTAGTGTGTGTATGTGGATGTGAGTGTGTGTATATGGATGTGAGTGTGTGTGTGAGTGAGTGTTTGTGGTATCTATCCTATGTATGTGGTATGGCTATTTTATTATTGTTAATTTATCAGAATTTTAAACTATTCTATTTTTGATTTTATTTTATTTTTTATTCGGTTTAGTTAACTATAGATTTTAGGAGATTTTCTGTTTCGTTATAGTTTTTGTTTAAAAGGAACTTTGTTACAATTATCTTACATTGGTTTTTGTTATATGGGTAAATTAAAACTGACTTATTTATTTTATTATATAAATACGGTAACAAAAAATTTGGAAACTTCTGGGCAAAGAACGTGTTACAAGTTTGTACGTGGGCTATGCGATAAGAACATCTTTTTTCTTTGTACTTGGCACTATATATCAACCCTGAATGCTGTTTAATAATAGCCTGAAGTATGAAGTTCTGTCTAACGGTAAGTACATTAAATTCGTTAAAAAGTTTATGTGTAGGGTATCGATAAGGTAGACGAAGACTAACTTTTATTAGTGCCCTTTGTGCACGCTCAAGTGGCAGGAGATATGTTTTGGGGGCACCTCCCCATGACGTAATGCCGTAATTTATTAGAGACTGGCAGAGCGCAAGGTATACTATTCTTATAGTTTTCCGATCCGCAGAATCTCGCAAACGCTTAAAGACATATATTAGCTTACGAATACGTTGTGTCAATACTTTAATATGTTCTTTGAAATTTAAATTTTCGTCAATTATTATACCTAAATATTTTATTTTTGATGTTTTTTCTATAATTTGACATGAGCATGAATTATGCAGCGTAGATGCAGTACAAGGTGCAATATGGGCTTTTATTAAATTAGTGTTAGGGGGTTGTAAAGATTTTTTAATAGTGAAAGTAATTAATTTGGTTTTATCTACATTTACTGTAAGTAGGTTTTCATTAAGCCATCCTATTACTTTGGTGAAGTTCTCTTGGGCATTTATAAAAAGTTTATTCCGAGAGTTATCTTTAAATAATAGTATAGTGTCGTCGGCAAATGCGATTATTCTACCTTTATGGATTCTCATTGAGCACATATCATTTACATATATAGAAAATAATGTTGGTGCAAGGACGCTGCCCTGTGGGACACCATATTCTACAGGTAGGAAGTCACTTACATATTCATCAATTTTCACACACTGACTTCTATTACACAAGTAGTCTGCTACAAGTTGATACGGTGTTCCACGTATTCCTATCTTATAGAGTTTCATTAAGAGCCTAGGTACAGACACCGTATCAAATGCCTTAGCTAAATCTATTGATATAGCAAGGCACTTGTCACCCCTATCTAAGGAGTCAGCTACATATTGTGTAAGTGCTATTATGGCATCAGCCGACGATTTGCCTTTACGGAAACCAAATTGGTTTTCTGAAATCATGTTATATTTCTCCAAGTATTTTACTAAGCAATTATTAATTATCCGTTCTAAAATTTTTGATAAAACAGGTAGTATCGAAATCGGTCTATAGTTAGTCAGTAAGTGCTTATCACCTGTTTTATATATTGGCTGAATTAATGATTTTTTAAATACTTTTGGGAAAATACCTGATTTTAAACTCAAATTACAAATGTGTGCAATTATATCTACAAATAGGTTACTGTGCTCTTTTATTATTCTTGTAGGTATACCATCCCACCCCACTGCACTATCAACTTTTAATGAATTTATTATAGCTAAAACTTCGTGTACATCTGTTTCTAGAAATACTATTGATTGAGATTCATTTTTGAGTATATGTTCTCCTTTCTGGGTGGATGGTATGATATTTTCCGCAAGTGTTTTTCCAATTTGAACAAAAAAACTATTAATTTTATTTACCGAATCACGAGCTGAATTTGACATAGTAAGTAAATCGCCTGATGCTGATTTATGCACTTTATTATTGGTTACATTATTAATTACTTGCCATAATTTTTTAGTTGTATCTGCTTTTTTAAATTCGTGCTGTTCATAAGTTTTCTTTAGTCTTTTAAGTAAGGAATTGCAATAATTTCTGTATCTAATATAAGTTAAGTGAAGGATTTGATTGTGAGGATCTTTTCTTACTTTAAGATGAAGAATGATTAATAATGGAACATTAAAGTGAAAGTTTTTTAGAAGTTGTTCTAATTGATCATAAGTGTGTATCTATCTTAGTTATGAATAATTTGGACATAACTTAAATGGTCTACTTAATATTTTTTTTTAGAAGTATTTTTAAATTGAAGTTGTATACTTCATTGTATTATATTAGAACTTTAAAAATGATTGTCAAGTTTTTTATAATGAGACTCCGATGAAAAGGGAGTAAATAGCAAAAGAGAGCAAGTTTATTCTGTATAAAGCAATATAGGGTATATTGCTTTATATAACACTATTGTTGATTTTTAATTAAAAAGCAAAAGCAAAATTTAAATTTACGATTGATTAAACGATTGATTGATTAATTGCAGATTCAAGAATCCTCAGATCCAAGATTAAGAGTAATTTTTTATTTTAATATGATTGTCACATGATGTTATTTATAGTTATGATTTGAGATATCTTTACATTTACAGTGCTAATAAAAGATATAATAGTATGTGTAATGAATGAAAGAATAAGAGCAATATTAAAAGACTTCTATAAAACTGAAAGTAAATATTTATGTAATTTATAAATCACTTAAAATGTGCAACTGTTTATATCTAACAGAAATTAAATAACAAACAATATTTCTCCTTCATACTTATGCAATAATAAAAAGCAATTTTTCTAAAAGTGAACCCATTTACTCTTTCTTAACAAATCAATGCATAATGACACAGACAACATTTTTTTTTTATATTATAGAACAACTATTCATATAGATTCAAATACAACCTTGTTCATAAGAGGTTCTATTTGAATAGTAACAATTTTTAATTTTTTTAATTTTTTAAAATTATTTTCAGAGATGGAATAGCACTAGACTAAGTGCAACTAAAGGAAGGTAACTAATACTCAAGTGAAGTCTGAATTTATGAAGCTAAGTTAGATTCCCGTAATTTCAGCCACAGATGTAAGCGTGCACTCAAACATCAGTAGCCAAAAGCGACTGGGAAAAGAATTAAGGTTTTACATGTATTGCAGGTGCCAAATACCGGCTCTTTGCCAACCGCAACACATAACCATTACAAAAAAAATGTAAAAATTAATGGATTGAATGAAATTAATGGATTAATTTTACAGGAGGGCAGTCCGACAGCTGGCCTCGTGACTCCACGAGCTACGCTGGTCTGGCCTCGCTGCTGCCAATGAAGACGTGCCGCCGCCCCTCACCCCAGGCCGGCCCGTCCGGCTATGCCGCAGCTGCTGTCGCTTCGCCGTCGCCTCGAGCGCTCGAACAGCGCCAGGCCGAACAGTAGCGTCAACCACCAGGACCTCTGTAATTTGAGAAAATGCATTTGAGGTAACTAATACTCAAGTGAAGTCTGAATTTATGAAGCTAAGTTAGATTCCCGTAATTTCAGCCACAGATGTAAGCGTGCACTCAAACATCAGTAGCCAAAAGCGACTGGGAAAAGAATTAAGGTTTTACATGTATTGCAGGTGCCAAATACCGGCTCTTTGCCAACCGCAACACATTACCATTACAACAAAAAAATGTAAAAATTAATGGATTGAATGAAATAAATGGATTAATTTTACAGGAGGGCAGTCCGACAGCTGGCCTCGTGACTCCACGAGCTACGCTGGTCTGGCCTCGCTGCTGCCAATGGAGACGTGCCGCCGCCCCTCACCCCAGGCCGGCCCGTCCGGCTATGCTGCAGCTGCTGTCGCTCCGCCGTCGCCTCGAGCGCTCGAACAGCGCCAGGCCGAACAGTAGCGTCAACCACCAGGACCTCTGTAATTTGAGAAAATGCATTTGAGGTAACTAATACTCAAGTGAAGTCTGAATTTATGAAGCTAAGTTAGATTCCCGTAATTTCAGCCACAGATGTAAGCGTGCACTCAAACATCAGTAGCCAAAAGCGACTGGGAAAAGAATTAAGGTTTTACATGTATTGCAGGTGCCAAATACCGGCTCTTTGCCAACCGCAACACATTACCATTACAACAAAAAAATGTAAAAATTAATGGATTGAATGAAATAAATGGATTAATTTTACAGGAGGGCAGTCCGACAGCTGGCCTCGTGACTCCACGAGCTACGCTGGTCTGGCCTCGCTGCTGCCAATGGAGACGTGCCGCCGCCCCTCACCCCAGGCCGGCCCGTCCGGCTATGCCGCAGCTGCTGTCGCTCCGCCGTCGCCTCGAGCGCTCGAACAGCGCCAGGCCGAACAGTAGCGTCAACCACCAGGACCTCTGTAATTTGAGAAAATGCATTTGAGGTAACTAATACTCAAGTGAAGTCTGAATTTATGAAGCTAAGTTAGATTCCCGTAATTTCAGCCACAGATGTAAGCGTGCACTCAAACATCAGTAGCCAAAAGCGACTGGGAAAAGAATTAAGGTTTTACATGTATTGCAGGTGCCAAATACCGGCTCATTGCCAACCGCAACACATTACCATTACAACAAAAAAATGTAAAAATTAATGGATTGAATGAAATAAATGGATTAATTTTACAGGAGGGCAGTCCGACAGCTGGCCTCGTGACTCCACGAGCTACGCTGGTCTGGCCTCGCTGCTGCCAATGGAGACGTGCCGCCGCCCCTCACCCCAGGCCGGCCCGTCCGGCTATGCCGCAGCTGCTGTCGCTCCGCCGTCGCCTCGAGCGCTCGAACAGCGCCAGGCCGAACAGTAGCGTCAACCACCAGGACCTCTGTAATTTGAGAAAATGCATTTGAGGTAACTAATACTCAAGTGAAGTCTGAATTTATGAAGCTAAGTTAGATTCCCGTAATTTCAGCCACAGATGTAAGCGTGCACTCAAACATCAGTAGCCAAAAGCGACTGGGAAAAGAATTAAGGTTTTACATGTATTGCAGGTGCCAAATACCGGCTCTTTGCCAACCGCAACACATTACCATTACAACAAAAAAATGTAAAAATTAATGGATTGAATGAAATAAATGGATTAATTTTACAGGAGGGCAGTCCGACAGCTGGCCTCGTGACTCCACGAGCTACGCTGGTCTGGCCTCGCTGCTGCCAATGGAGACGTGCCGCCGCCCCTCACCCCAGGCCGGCCCGTCCGGCTATGCCGCAGCTGCTGTCGCTCCGCCGTCGCCTCGAGCGCTCGAACAGCGCCAGGCCGAACAGTAGCGTCAACCACCAGGACCTCTGTAATTTGAGAAAATGCATTTGAGGTAACTAATACTCAAGTGAAGTCTGAATTTATGAAGCTAAGTTAGATTCCCGTAATTTCAGCCACAGATGTAAGCGTGCACTCAAACATCAGTAGCCAAAAGCGACTGGGAAAAGAATTAAGGTTTTACATGTATTGCAGGTGCCAAATACCGGCTCTTTGCCAACCGCAACACATTACCATTACAACAAAAAAATGTAAAAATTAATGGATTGAATGAAATAAATGGATTAATTTTACAGGAGGGCAGTCCGACAGCTGGCCTCGTGACTCCACGAGCTACGCTGGTCTGGCCTCGCTGCTGCCAATGGAGACGTGCCGCCGCCCCTCACCCCAGGCCGGCCCGTCCGGCTATGCCGCAGCTGCTGTCGCTCCGCCGTCGCCTCGAGCGCTCGAACAGCGCCAGGCCGAACAGTAGCGTCAACCACCAGGACCTCTGTAATTTGAGAAAATGCATTTGAGGTAACTAATACTCAAGTGAAGTCTGAATTTATGAAGCTAAGTTAGATTCCCGTAATTTCAGCCACAGATGTAAGCGTGCACTCAAACATCAGTAGCCAAAAGCGACTGGGAAAGGAATTAAGGTTTTACATGTATTGCAGGTGCCAAATACCGGCTCTTTGCCAACCGCAACACATTACCATTACAACAAAAAAATGTAAAAATTAATGGATTGAATGAAATAAATGGATTAATTTTACAGGAGGGCAGTCCGACAGCTGGCCTCGTGACTCCACGAGCTACGCTGGTCTGGCCTCGCTGCTGCCAATGGAGACGTGCCGCCGCCCCTCACCCCAGGCCGGCCCGTCCGGCTATGCCGCAGCTGCTGTCGCTCCGCCGTCGCCTCGAGCGCTCGAACAGCGCCAGGCCGAACAGTAGCGTCAACCACCAGGACCTCTGTAATTTGAGAAAATGCATTTGAGGTAACTAATACTCAAGTGAAGTCTGAATTTATGAAGCTAAGTTAGATTCCCGTAATTTCAGCCACAGATGTAAGCGTGCACTCAAACATCAGTAGCCAAAAGCGACTGGGAAAAGAATTAAGGTTTTACATGTATTGCAGGTGCCAAATACCGGCTCTTTGCCAACCGCAACACATTACCATTACAACAAAAAAATGTAAAAATTAATGGATTGAATGAAATAAATGGATTAATTTTACAGGAGGGCAGTCCGACAGCTAGCCTCGTGACTCCACGAACTACGCTGGTCTGGCCTCGCTGCTGCCAATGGAGACGTGCCGCCGCCCCTCACCCCAGGCCGGCCCGTCCGGCTATGCCGCAGCTGCTGTCGCTCCGCCGTCGCCTCGAGCGCTCGAACAGCGCCAGGCCGAACAGTAGCGTCAACCACCAGGACCTCTGTAATTTGAGAAAATGCATTTGAGGTAACTAATACTCAAGTGAAGTCTGAATTTATGAAGCTAAGTTAGATTCCCGTAATTTCAGCCACAGATGTAAGCGTGCACTCAAACATCAGTAGCCAAAAGCGACTGGGAAAAGAATTAAGGTTTTACATGTATTGCAGGTGCCAAATACCGGCTCTTTGCCAACCGCAACACATTACCATTACAACAAAAAAATGTAAAAATTAATGGATTGAATGAAATAAATGGATTAATTTTACAGGAGGGCAGTCCGACAGCTGGCCTCGTGACTCCACGAGCTACGCTGGTCTGGCCTCGCTGCTGCCAATGGAGACGTGCCGCCGCCCCTCACCCCAGACCGGCCCGTCCGGCTATGCCGCAGCTGCTGTCGCTCCGCCGTCGCCTCGAGCGCTCGAACAGCGCCAGGCCGAACAGTAGCGTCAACCACCAGGACCTCTGTAATTTGAGAAAATGCATTTGAGGTAACTAATACTCAAGTGAAGTCTGAATTTATGAAGCTAAGTTAGATTCCCGTAATTTCAGCCACAGATGTAAGCGTGCACTCAAACATCAGTAGCCAAAAGCGACTGGGAAAAGAATTAAGGTTTTACATGTATTGCAGGTGCCAAATACCGGCTCTTTGCCAACCGCAACACATAACCATTACAAAAAAAAAGTAAAAATTAATGACGTACGAATTACCAAAACTGCGCAATTTCAGAAATCAGTACGACACCTTTATAATGGCTAGCCCGTTAATAAAACGTCTTACAAAGTAGCGCGCTTTTGAAGCTAATGTTCGACGATACAGAAAACAAACATTACCAACAAAACGCCTACACAGTATGGGAAGAAAGAACACTGCAGTGTCCACCTCAACCATACTGTTAAATGAGAAGAAAAAGCCCTGCAGCTTTTACAGGAGGGCAGTCAGACGCTGCTAGTCATTAAATATTAAAGATTACAATGTCTATATTTACCTAAGCTATGATTAAAACAGTAATTATGCAAAAGTAATAATAAAATTATTTTGCTATAATCGGCGATGAAGTAAAATAGAAAATGTATATAATGCTAAATGTAGAGTGGACAATTGGTTATCATACCTGATACATGCAGGATTCGTAAAAAACACATGCACAAACCTCCACCACCGCCACCACCATACACAAGCACTATATACATTCACTATCACAAACTCAACAACTCAAATGTTTGAATTTCAACAAACATTCTCGGATAAAATGTGAGTAGTTATCCAAAACTTAATAACAAATAAACTATACTTTTGCACTATTTAATACGAAGAAAATTGAAACGTACTGACTCACCTGAAACGTTCGTTATACGTAATATATAACTGTAATCACTTTTTACTTACGCAAAAATATATAAACCAACAAATGATTTTTAATTAAAATTAGACAATTCCATAAACTTCTTGTTAACGCACACTATATACAATAACACGATATAATAGGAATACCACAATTCCCGTTCCGAGATGCACTTCTCTTGAATGACGAACAAGGACTGAATGTCACTGAAACGTTTTATCGGTATATATAGTAAGACTCCACCGGAAACAATAAAGGCACAGTGTTGCCCCTATTTAATCAAAAAGAGCGCGATTAGGGTTGCCACCTTTTTTTTGAAGAAAAATACTATTTTTCTTTTTAAATCAAAAAAATATAGTACTTTTAGGAAATTCAGGAAAAAAAATTAGGACACATCTATTTTCAATCATTATTTATTTTTCCATGATTATTTTTTATTACTTTTCGCTGGATAATGACACGGAGTTAGAGCTACTAACTAACTAAGCCCCGTAAATACATGAATGAGTTTCGTTCCTACATTCTCTATGCAGGGCTGCGGGTGCGTTCCATTCACAGTTAATTAAAAAAAGCACGACAATTGCAATTAGCGATAAAAATATAGTATTTTTCGTGCTATATTCTTTTTCTATAATATATAGTACAATTTAAGCTAGTGTTTTTCAATTTATATATATATTTATTAAAGCAGGGACCTCGAAGCATATAGCATTATAGTATATCCTTAGTGTTTTTATTGAACTGTAATAATATTGGGAAGTTTTATTTTTTAATTTTAAAATATAAGTAAAAATAAAACTAAAATAATAAAAATAAAACTTTTCCTTCTATAGTAATATTTATTGTGTATGCTTTATTGAAGTGTTGTATATCATATGTCATACCCAATATCAGTTATATTCTATGTTTTAGGTGGTTATTTCTGAATAGTTTTTATTCTTTCTGCGACAGACAATATGGATTACAGACATACTTTAATTATTTAACAGAAAGTTATTTGTTCAAGATACTTTAACATACTATCCCATTTAGTTATGCACATTTCAACTAGATTTTTTGTCTGAGTAACTGTGTCTGGTCAAGGCACTGCTACTGTTGTTGCAATGAATTCATTAATATCTGATACAATGGCTGATATTCTTCAAGTGAGTTAAAATGTTTCAAATATAAATCATTTTTGTTTGTAAACACAAAAATTGGCATGTGTATGTTTAAAGTAACGGCCTGTTATCCACCCCAGCAGTGGGAACCATAAGCTTCCTCTATCCGTTTTTTGGAGAGAAGTATTGTAGCAAAGACCTACCATCGCGTTGCTCCAATGCGGATTGGTAGGTTACGCATATCCCTAGAATTCGCTAGAAGTATGCGGATTTCCTTACCATATTTTCCTTCACCGAAAAGCGTGTCATAAATTGCAATTGTCAATTAGACATGTGCCTGCGCGGGGTATAAACCGATGATCGTCTTTACAGAGTCGAACGGCCTCACCGCTGAGCTATCCATAGCTTGTTCCATATTTATTAAAATGTATTTGCAATAATTTTCAGATGAACCTGGTCATAGCCAAAGAGAGTACTCATTGGGATGACGTCTAAGGGCTATATGCTGTTGATGCTTTATGGGATGAAGCACATGATTAGGTCAATTGATTTGACTAGATGAAGGCAAGTAAATATTTGATGTAAAGTATGTCAGTCTGTCCATTTCACTTTCTATTAAAACTGAAGCTTATATGTCTAATGGGCTAACTGCCTAATCCGTTTGAGATATAACAAAAAATGTTTGGTACAATTTTTCCTCTATTATAGTGATGCAAAAAAGTGTGTGATATAAGAATAGCTTAAAAGACATATTAGTGATGATCATTGGAACTTTGTCACATACAATACAGTATTTGGAAAGCATAATATTTTTAGCCTGGTACTGCTAACAGTACAAAATCAAAGATATTTAACATAACACAAAGATTGTCACAGATACCCCTTATATTTTATTATTAAAAAAACAAAATTTATAATTATAGTCTCTATTCTATACTTAAAATATAACTGTAGACAAAGTTATAGACACGAAAAAAATATTTTCCAGACACTATTTAAGACCAGTAGAAGCTAAAAATATATTTTTAAAATTTAAAATCTCTGTTATTTGTCAATGCATCATTCTCCTACCCTTATCCCACTCTAAATGGGGTAGGCACAACATGTTTTAAAGATGTTATCACATGATTTGGTATCTTACGACCGGTCGCCTGCCCGATGTCAACTTATCTTAATCGGTTTTCGCGACACCTCGGTAAGAAATGAGGGTGGTCTATTCTACTCAGGGGATATCAATGCCAAGATTGTCTGTAAGACTACCTTTGCAAACTAATGTTCTATCTATACATTATTAAAGAATAACTTATTTATTACAGGTTAAATATGCTGCGAACTCTTCCGCCGGGAAGTGTCCACGAGCCCGATGATGCAGATGAACATATATGAAGAGCTTCAGTCGAATCATAATTATTTAGCCTCATTTATTGACATTAGTAATAACATTTTCACAGCGCGAATGCTTTTATTCACTAACAATTTATTTTGCCGCCTGAACCATTCGGAATTTTGGAATAAGGCTGTAAAAGTCCGCTTCAATGCTAGAGGACTCAAGAGAAGGTTGTGTCTTCAAAATAGTATTCATATTAGTATAATTGACAAACATTATGAAGTTTGAAACTTCTTAACTAGGACCCAATGGATTTTTTCTCAAATCCGTGGATAAGGGGGCTCTAGCACACTAGAACGGATCATAATTTGGTTTCATTGTTTAAAACATGATTGGTTAATATTATTGTTTGATAGTTATAGTACCTTGTATTCCATCAGAAATATTTTCCAGACCCAAGCCATATCATATTACCGGTTCAGTATATTGATATATAGGTCATGTGCAGCAATAGCGGTACAACTCAAAAACTTATATTTTGAGATGAATGGGTTTAAAATTTTCATTACTCAGGAAAATGAATAACAATTGCTTAGTTGCTAGTTTAATTGTAAGTTTGCTTAAACGACGGGCTTATAATGAAATATGAGTTCTGTCTGTATTGCTGCTAAAAATTGTGTATTTTAACATTAACACCATTTATTCCTATTCAAAACACGTGTTTTTACTTGTGTAGCAAAACTAAAAACCTGAGCAATCCTGGGAGTAATATATTTTCAAAACAGGATTATTTAAATTGTGAAATTTTTATAATTACGCTATTGTCTAATAAAACTGAAAGATTTGATCTAGTTAAAATTATATTATCCATCACAAAAACTTATATCTTTGGAATGGCATTATATGGCATGTAAAGTGTTAATTAGTCAAAAATGTATATAACTTAAAAAACTATAATTCCTGGTTAACTTGCATTAATCATAAATATGATTTGTTAAAAGTTTTTTGCATAATCGTAATCATAATGCGAGTTAGACAACGGTGTATCAATTAAGGAGAATTCACAGTACTGCAGATACTTGGAAAACGATAATGGAAATGGAAAATTTTATCGCAATTAAAGTTATAGAACTATGATACATGAGGCAAAAGTAACTAACTAATATTACTATTATTAACATTTAAAAATTGATTCAAAATTTTTATTATTTGTTCCGATTTCGATATCCGGAATCCATGTTGAGTCAAGCCTTCCGTTTTTCGTGTGTTTTAGTCAAATTGTACCCCCCACTTCTTCGTTTCCGCTTCCTCTTTTGGCCCCACTTACGTTTCCGTATCCGCTGTCTTTGAATATGGCGTCGGAGGTGAGTCCATTTGGTTTTGTCATTATAGCATCGTTTTTCGTAGTGTTCGGACGTAACCATTTTATAAAGTCAGTTTCAACTTGCTAATGGTTAAATAGTGAAATAATACTTTTAAGTAATCCCCTCACTTCATGATGGAGGATGGAAAATCGTGAAATAAGCGGTCGAGAAAGGTAAGCGTGCCTAAAAAGTGGTATTGGTAGCGTCAAAGTCAACGAGGAGCGAGATACGTTCGGTGATTCAAGTTCCGGACTAAAACGGGCACAAAGTTTAGTAATCTGAAATTTTAATTTTATTTCCACAAGCTGCGTATTTGACAAAAGCTGTGATTACCTAATGGTAACGGGCGAACAAAATGTTTAGAGCCTGGATTCGATTCCCACATGTCACTCGGCGCTTTCTTTCTTTTTAATCTGTTTACTCGATCAAGCAATAAAGTGAACGCTAGTGATAAACTGTCTCTTACAACAATCTTGCCAGTAGCTAGTAGCTTCGATCAGGAAATTCTTTAGAAAATCCTGCCGGTTATTGCTGCCGAAAAATTCGATTAAATATTTCAGAATATTTAACAATTTTTAAGGATTCTATTTATCTTATTTTTATTCTTTTTATCCTTATTCGGAGTTACAAAGTTTTGAAACCTACAGAATGGAATTCAGTGAGGTTTTCTGAGAATAATATTTTGCAAATAACATAACACAGGGACAGCAAAAATGCATCAGAATCAGATCAGATCGGTACGACATAAGTACTTTCAAAAGATGAATTTCAGAAATGCAGATTCCTATTGTTTATACTAGAACCACAACTACTTTTTTACTTTGTTACTTTTTGACAATAATAGACAAGGCCCGTTGGCGCATTCAGCAAAATCCTGGCCTCAGCTCCGCGAATCGCGATTTCGATTTCCGCTGAAGGCCAACATTTTTTAGTTATATTCAAGAAATTTGGGGGGGGAGGTAATCATTGCTCTCCAAAACAATAGATTTCTGATACAACTCAGACAAGTACACGTTGCGGTTATTTCAAGAATTTCAGCGTCATTCAGGCAATATAAACATAGATCCTATCATTCCCATGGCTTCCAGAGGACGAATGCAGGAGATAGTGCTTGCACAAAAGCCAAAAATCAGAGAAAGGGAAAAGCTTTCGTTCTCACTCCCCGCTCAAATATAAGACCCGTCGGACATGATCAAAACGATTTTGATACGGCTGTCAAAAGCGATTTCTGCATATCTGGCGAAATTTAAGTGCTCCAGAGCTACTTTTGCCAGCTTCTGAAAGGTCCTGACTACCTTTCCACATTCTTTCTGATTTCCAAGTATAACGGTTCCGTTCGTCTAATTTACAATTTGAAACTTTTAAACATCCTTAAAACCAAAGTTTTCAGTTAATAAGTCGTTTCCGAATATCACCTTTTTTACAAAGCAGATACTGGATTGTGAAAACGAGACTTGAACCAAACACATTTCCAAGTACCAACAGCAAAACAGCATCTGAGATTTCTCAGGACAAGTTACGCAGGTACACTTCACTAGATGACTTGTCTACATTTCGGTCTGTCGTCAGCACCAAAAACCTTTTGCGACAGTTACGAATTGGATGGCGGAATACCTAAGAAATAACAACATTTGATGGGTATAGTTTCTGGACGACTATGCTGAATGCTTTATGAATCAATCAATCGTTCCAGCAGCTTCGACAGCAGGTGGCGTTCACGATAAGCTTCTTAAGACGCCTTGGGCTGACAATAAACTTCGACAAATCTGCCTTGGTTCCGACACAACGCCTAATTCGAATTCAAATTCTTAGGTGTGACCTGGGATACGCGAGCTAGCTCGAAATCCCTGTCGGAGCCAAAATGCCAAACGCTACGCATGGCATTACAGAAATTGTCGAGAGGCAGTTGGTCCCTCAGACAGGCCCAGTTCCTAATGGGGAGACACAACTTTGCCTCATTCGTTGTTCCCCCAGGGAAAGGCTACATTGTCGAACACTGCAGCAATACAGTTGACAATTGCCGAAATCCCAGCCCCACAACCAATTCAAATTTTCAGAACCGGTCTTAACCGAAATGAATTGGTGTGTGAACATGGCATCCAGCTCAGTGCCTACATGGATCCCATCTCACACTTGTTTCCGAATTAGCCTGGGGATCAATGGCCTGTCTGTCCAAATCAGCAGGTCAGTGGACGGTTACTCAACAGACCTGGCACGTAAACTGCTTGGAGCTATTTACTGTACATGCAGCAGTATATCATGAGCAATAACAGCTCAAGTAAGGCTCATGTGCTGTTGCTAACCGACACAGTATTAGCCTATGTAAGCAAGGGAGGGGGAACACGTTCGAAGAAGCTATTTAATCTAACCAGACAGCTACTTGCTCTGTTAGATCAGTTGAATCTCCGGTTGACGGAGCAATACTTTGCGGAACGATTCAATACGGAGGTAGATACCCTGTCGTGTGGCACGATAGCTCTGTGAGTGGCATCTTTTACCGGAAGTTACGAAGATTCCCTTTCAAATGTTGGGAACGCCAGTAGATCTGCTTGCACCCAGATCAGCTCACGTAATGAGTAAGTATTTGTCGAGAGACCCGCAAGATGGACAGGCAATATTCCACAATGCATTTCTTCATTGTTGGAGTTACAGTTTGAGTTGGCTCTTTCCTTCGCCCAATCCAATACCGCAATTTCTCGCTCACCCGGATTGTGCTCAGGGTCGATAAGTGCTAATATCTCCAAGGGCGATAAAGCACTTTGGGCAGTGGACGTTCGGCATGGAGATGTCCAGAGTCTGTACTTAAATCAATATCTTGCACAAATATTGATAGACATGACTACTGGCTGGCATCCACAAATTCTGAACTTAATTTTGGAGGCATGACTATTCAAGGTGGATTGACTTAAGGAATGGTCAGAAGAAGCGCGATCTTTGCTGCTATCTTGCTGGAGAAAATTTACTATCCGTACTCATATACCAGCTAGATTCAAATGAAACATATGCTGTGTCTGTCATTCAGTACATTTTCAAAGTGATTTTCAAATTCAGATCAATATTGGTTTATAAGTCAGTTATGGCTATTTTCACAAAGATTAGTGAACATGACGTATCTTTTAATTTCCTAGTAAAGCAGATTCTGCGAGATATATCGGTTACTAGAGTGAAATAAGCAAAATAATCTATATTAGAATTCAACACGTGCTGCTATTTCGCTTTTGTTTGCCTCTGATCAGAGGTTAAAAGATCTGAATCTACCTAGAACTGGCCCTGAATATTTGACTGATAGAGGAATAGTATAGACATGTAGCCAGTTTTTGGTTCAAAAATAGCTTCAGCCAAGTATAGGCCATATGGTTGGATGATAATGGAATATCCCAAAAGAAATCTTAAGGCGGTTTATTGAATCCGTCGTTGGAAAGCAATATCACGACAAAGGCGTAACTATAATAATTTGTTAATTGATTATTACGACTAAAAGACAATGTAAACCCGCCAACAGGACACAATTATTGGATGGATTCAAAATATTCTTCGAGAAGCGGGAATAGGAGCATCACCGCGATTAGTAAGGTCTGCGGTTTCATCATAAGACTGATTATACGGTGATTATAAGACAGATTATACAGTCGATCAGATTTATGAGAACAGGAAAATGTAAGCAAAAACATACTTTCCAAAATTATCAGAAACCGATCAGTGATCTGTCTAAAGTTAGTTGATCAAGCAAAAGTGTTATAAGGACTAGAATTCGCAATTGAAGTAGAAAGCAGTAATAATTAACTAGTCAATTATTTAATTTTTGCATTGTAATGTCTTATGAAGCACCTTAGTTGGCTCCATTCAGATCAACATATATTACACACATTATAGCATTAATTGGTGTATACCAGGAGAAATCAAACAAATCACTCAACATGGATTCCGGATATCGAAATCGGAACAAATAATAGAGAGTTTTACCTACCAATAAAACTTACCTATTATTTTTCCTGAGATATCCGGAATCCAAAGAATTCCTACCTGGTATTTTCGCTAATAATGACAAAACCAAATGGACTCACCTCCGACGCCATATTCAAAGACAGTGGATACGGAAACGTAAGTGGGGCCAAAAGAGGAAGCGGAAACGAAGAAGTGGGGGGTACAATTTGACTAAAACACACGAAAAACGGAAGGCTTGACTCAACATGGATTCCGGATATCTCAGGAAAAATAATAGGTAAGTTTTATTGGTAGGTAAAACTCTCTATTATTTTACTATATATACTCCATAAGTATAGAAACATAACAAGATGTAAACAAACAAAACCATGTGATTCAGGAGTGACAAATATGTCATAACAATAATATTATTAACAAATGAAAAAATTGGGATTCAACTGCAGTTGTCAAAAGAATATCTCTAATATTTATAAATGTAATTTTCATAAATTGATTGGTATTTTCTAAAATTAAATATTTATACCTTTAGTATAGCAAAACAGCAATATATAATTTAATAAAATTCAGCAGATAAAAATTAGCCAAGTAAACTACCTAAAATGGTAATTGGATTAACCAACGCAACCTAATATCAATATTCTACGAGCTTCACTCTGTGATACTTAAATATGTAGTAATTTAGTGTATTTAATATTATCCATCGTTTTCTTTAAAAATTTTATAATTCTTATTTATTGTTTCAAAGTTTGTAAAAATTATTGATAGCAATCACGCCATAATAAAGTGGTGCGAATACTATCAATAATTTTAAATTCTTTAAAAGAATTAAAAATTATATTAAATGTTAGTATAATGTGTTGTAATAAAAAAGGTACTTTATAGTAGGCAGATAATGCCTACTATAAACTACCTGTTTTGACATGTTTACATTTAGTTAAATACTTAACCCATGGAGTATAGTTCCTCATGATGTTTTCTTTCATCGAAAAGCTTGGTATCAATTGGCACATTAATTATGGCAAAATTTCACAATTTAATTCTTACTTTATATGTATAAATCCGAAGTGTTAACTGGTTTGATGGAAAATATTATACTTAGAGATAAAAACCACTAATATTCTATAAAACTACTACCAATATATCTAAAAAAGACTAATATTTATAATTTACCATCAAGTAAGTATACTCCTTTTAAGTATAATGTTTTTTCCTAAATACTAAAACGGTAAAAACGAAAGCATCTATTGTTTCAAATACTAATCTTGTAAATTTGTTTTCGAGTGAATACTTATAATTAATTATATTTAATAATAATATATAATAATTTAAATTACAATTCCTACATTTTCAAGATACATGATCGCCGATTCTGTTTCCTATTTTATAAATAGTAATCATTTTTGAAGTTGCACTTTTAGCGTGTTTAGGAAAACTTTTTTTTAAGAAGCATGCACATAGAAATGTAAAACGGCTGTTGAATATAAATTTTTTTATTACAGTAAAAGTCTATTAAAGAATTTCCTTAAATATTTTGTTTTATTAAAATCTAAAAATCACTATTAATATGTTACAGGAAAACCGGTTATCCAAATAATCGGTAAGAGTAAAATGCGAATCGATAAAACTTTGACATCACTAGTTACGGTTTTAGCGCACCAAGTACATCACTAATTTTACGACGATTTTACGTCATACGTTATATATATTACTACTCCATATGTGAGAAAGAGTCAGAGCTGAGACTAAGTCCGTTTTTATGAAACGGGTGAGAGGCAGATAGTTTTTTATGAGTGAGAATGTAAGTAGCTATAGTGCTACTCTGCACCCCCCCCATACCACCGAAAATAGGCTCGCGCCAATGTATGAATCTCAACCATCTATTTTATAGTTAGTAATCTATGGACTTCATGTCCACACAAACCAGACTATTTTTCACTCCGAATAAACCATAAAGTTGAATACACACACTGGAGGTACAGAGAAATTCAGAATTTAATAATTATACAATTTACTAAGAATTTAAGATAGAAACTTAGCCTAAACTATGTTGAAACATCCAATGTTGGTAGTTCATATGTCCTGTGGAACGATATTCATAAAAAGGTCACAGGGAACCCAATCTGAATGATAAGATAGATTCGAGGTTCATTGGTTAGCAATAGTAAAAAAGCAACTTCAAAAAATGTTCAGAAAAAATCGATTATTTCGATACGCATTAATCGGTTTTTAAAAGATCAGTTTATTTTAAAGAGAAAAATTCTATTATTTATTAACCGATTTTTTCTACTCCAAGTCACATCGCTAACATAGATACGCAATATATATAATTATATTAAACCGAAGATAAAAACTTATGTACTATAAAACATCACAAAAACCTCTGTAATTTGTGTAGATGAAAACTATATTTATATAATATTGTTTTTACACTGTACACTATATTGACAAATTCAAAAATTTGTTATTATCTAATACTAAGAATAAGATTTCTTAGCTCGCCAATCTAAGAACTCATCGATTTCTGCTTCATTGTCTGAATCATTATCATCATCGTTATTTAGCATCTCAATATCTTGTATTTTCTTCTTTGTCTCTTCTTTTTTTAATTCCAAATCCAAAACTCTGCACAAACAAGTAAAACACGGTAAAATAGTGACGTAATTTGCTACACTCTGTAGGTTGTTAAAAATAATATGAACGATATTTAAAATATTGAATCGAGCTATTATGATAACTGACATTAAAAAGCGATGGTGGCCTTGCCACTCCTCTGTGTATTATAGAAATAATACACAGCCTCTGTGTATTATTTCTATCGAAAAGTAAATTATTAAAGAAAAAATGATGACAGACCTTGACCAATTCCGTATTTGTTCATCTATTTCATCTATTTGTCTTTCCGCCGTAGCTTCTTCTTGTTCGCCTGCAATTATTTCTGCAGAAGTCGTGGTTTCTTCCTTTATTTCTTTTTGAAATTTTTCCCACTCCTCTTCTACGGGATCTTTATATTCAATATTTCGTGCCTAAAATTATATTAAATATGAGCGGTGACATAATTGCAAAAAAAAGGTTGTAAAGCTTATGACCAACAAATATTTAAATAGCTCATGAGTTCGTTATTATGGTGCAAAATCGCAATTATTCTTTCTCAACGGTTGGAAAATAATTATTTCGTACCTTATTCAATATTTGTACTATTTGTATTATGCAAATAAATTTAATTTTATATATAATCCTTACATATTATAAGTTGTTAAATTAAATTAGTCTGTTAATCTGTTGGCGATAAACTCAAAAACTACTACGTAGATTTTCATGTTTATTTACTAATAGACAGAGTGATTCGTGACAAAGGTTGTTGTGTTGTAAAAGATAATTGTTGAATGATTAGGAAAATCATATCATTCGGGAAAATCATCCCGGAACGGTATATTTTAATATGTCCTCCAGGTACATAATTATGTTTATTAGATAATATCGTAGCGATAAAATCGCTCGTAGAGGTGGTGATGCCTTACATATTCTGAAAGACCATAAACAACTGTTTATGATAATTCAAAATCAGTATATTTCATTTGTCATTATTTTGTTACGCGTGTGTAATTATGATTATTTATTAAGGAATAGATTAATAAGGGAAAAAGTATATTCATAACTAAATTTTAATTTCGTGTTACCTACATAATCAAGATTAATTCTTTCAATTTCTTTGTGATAGAATTTCTAAAGCAATTTTAAGTTACGATATTAAATCTGTAATTGTATTATTAAAGTTTAAATTAGTAAAACAATGATTTTAGTGTTGCAATGATAAATTCTACAACTAAATTGATAAGAAATTATTCTCAATTAAGAAAAACTGCCATGGATGAACAAAGTAGACTAAAATTGATAAAAAAATGCATACCCCCCTTAGACGGGACATTCCATAAAGGTCAAGCTGGAAGAATAGGAGTTGTAGGGGGTTCATTAGAATATACGGGTGCTCCATACTTTGCAGGCATTAGTGCTTTGAAAGTAAGTTATTGAATTATATATATTGCATAGTTGTAGGCAAAAATTGTTTTGTACTGGTACATAAAATTAATATTTTCCTCTAATGAATGAATTGTCTATAAGTTCATAAAAAGTAATCTAATAAACATTTTTTTTTCACATTTTAAATTTGTTTGAACATAGGTTGGAGCTGACTTGGTGCATATATTCTGTTCAACACCAGCTGCCACTGTAATTAAATCATATAGTCCGGAATTGATTGTACATCCATTACTCGATAAAGAAAATGCTATTAATCAAATACTGCCATGGCTAGAAAGACTTCATGTGATAGTAATAGGTCCAGGGTTAGGAAGAGATGTTGAAATATTGAATGTTATATCAGAGCTTATTAAACTAATTGAGTATAAAAAATTACCACTAATTATTGATGCTGATGGATTATTTTTAATAACAGAAAAACCAGAACTGATAAAAAACTTTTCATCACCACTCATTTTAACTCCAAACAAAATAGAATTTGATAGGCTTAATTCTAAATTAAATGGGACTAGTGGGTTAAAAGAATTGGGTAAAAATGTGACTATATTACACAAAGGTGAATCAGATGAATTATATAGTTACTACCCAGAGTTACAGTGGAAATATACCAAAGGAGGATCAGGTAGGAGATGTGGAGGTCAAGGTGATTTATTATCAGGATCAATTGCCACCTTCTTACATTGGACTATTGCATCTTCAGAAAAGTTGGACACTGGAATACAACTTGACAAGAATCTGTTAGCATCATCTTTATCTTGTTATGCAGCGTCTGCATTAATCAGATCTTGCAATTCTAAAGCTTTTCAAAAGTGCGGCAGGAGCATGTTAGCCAGTGACATGATTGAACATATTCATGATGTATTTCAAGATTTTTATGAAGATTAATCAAAAATATTAACTTATATTTTAAAATAAAATGCAAATCTCTATAAAAATCTTTTCATTTTTCTATTGCAGCAATTACGTAAGTAACCATTACATCAATTATAGAAAAATAATTATATAATTTTTTATGCAGTGGGAATTGCAAATTGAGTAAAGTAACAGCTTTTGCACATTATTAATTAATTATATATCATTATTGTTCAATGCACACATTTATCATGTTGTTTTTATTAATTTATATTTGAAATTAGCTTGAAGGTAATAAAAAAAATGAAATTGTGACATAATTTTTATTTTTACTTTATACTTTGTAATATTTTTTTTTGGCATAAAAATTTTCACATTAATTACAGGTATCAATTAATTATATAGGTTTTTAATGATGATATTCAGTTACAAAGCAAGAAAAACTTTAAAGTTTAAGAATTGCAAAATTTAATACGTCATTTCAATGAATCAATCAATTTGAATCAATTCAATCATATTTCATTCTAAGTGATCATTTTCTGATTAATATTCTAATAATACTTTGTTTTATAATATGTATGTTAAATAATAAGGAATAAAAAATGAAGCTTAAAATAATAACTTTGGTTTTAAACCTGTTTCCCAAATATATGTATATCGTCAGCACATATGTAACAACATAGAGATACAAAATTTTTACATTCAATGTTTTAAATGTGTTAAAAATCAGTTTGTTTTGTCTGTATGTCAGTATATATGTGCATCTCGCTTATCTCAGAAACCACTCATCTGATTCAGATACTATTTTCAGCAAGATATTGTAGAAAGGTTGGTTTAAGTTTTCAGATTGTATTTTGTAATAAATTAGCAATTGGAATTTATAGGTTAGTGGGTTATTCATTCTTCTAAAATTCCCTAGGGATATGCCTTACAAAGTTATCCTTCACTAAAAAGAGGATGATGAATTCTGAAAAATATACAAATCACTCACACAAATATATACACTTGAAATTGTAATTAAAAAAAAGATTTTTTAGTAGATATACCAAGCCCCTTAAACTTTTTATTTATCTATCTGAGTTTTCAATTTGAAGCAAGTCATACATTTTTAATAAAACCAAGAACACTTATTTCACTATAAGTGCGAAATAAATTATTAGGTCTATCATTAGCATATATGTTTGAGTGCTAGATTAATTTGCTTAAAGAAACATTTTGTACCTGTTTATGAAATAAATCTTAGTTAAAAAAAAATTATACATCCATTAGTTGATTACCAGAGACATGAAACTGCTAAAAATTGTAAACATATAGAATAACACATGTCAGTTTACATTCACATTTTTAGATTATAACATTAGTAGTCATAAAAAAACTAAAGTTATTTTTCATTTTATATATTATTATTTTTTATTGAATTAATAATTAGCTTTTTTAAGTAATTTTATATTTATATTATCTCACCTTGGCATCCAAAATAGGATCATCAAAGAATCCTTCAGGAATTGGTTGAGTAATAGGTAATGGTGCTTTAGGATCTAGTATTTTACTTTCATCAGATGTTTCTTCCAATTGTTCACCTAATAATAAAAATATTCAAGTTAGTAGAACACACTTTAAAGATTTTGTATAAACCATCAGCGAAATTTTGGTTGGATTAATATAATTAAATTACAAATAATTTAATAGAATTTTTATTTTATTAAAAACAGTGATCATCATCATCCTCCTGCCCTTATCCCACTCTAAGTGGGATCTGCACAACATGTTACATACATGTTGTCATATGATTTGGCTACGTATTTTACGACCGGCCGCCTGCCTGACGTCAACTTACCTTAGTCGCATTTTACGACTCCTCTGTAAGAAAGAGGGTGGTCTATTTTACTCAACCGGATACCACATGGTGGGACAACTAACCTTAGTCGCCTTTTACGACACCTCGGTAAGAATGAGGGTGGTTTATTCTACTCAGCCGGATACCACACGGCGGGTCGACTTACCTTAGTCGCCCTTTATGACACCTCGATAAGAAATGAGGGTGGTACTATTCTACTCAGCCGGATACCGCACGGCTATTAATTAAAAACAGTGATTTAGACACTGTAAAATGTCTATAAGATAAATGACATTAGAAAAATGAGATTTTGGGCATTTCTTTTTTTTTATTTATTTAATACATTTGCTTGGAACATGGTTATGAGGTTGACAAATTTAAAAAACAAAAGTGTTCTCATGCTCCGCCAATACTCTGGCATGCAAAGCTTATGCTAAATTGTACAATTATTCAAAATATTACAAGATAGCGAAAATAATTATATTGCTACCTCACAACATCCTACTAGTAAAATGTAACAATCAAATGGTTGAGCGTGTCTGTAAAACACTATATAATTTATCTTATACAATAATAAATACCATAACAGAGTATTTCAGTTAAAATTCCATCTCAGACTGCACACTCAACACTTGAATTCAAGTAGAATACTAAACTGATATTGTTTTAAATTAGTTACCTTCTTCAGTACTAGGAAAGATGTTTTTTCTAATAACTACTTCATCATGATGGGAATAAATTGTGGGGGTATCAATAATGGGATTTTCAGCAACAATGGGTAAATTTTTAGTAACATTTTTCAAAATCCCTTTTGGTTTTTTTTCTTTTGGAGTATCTAATAAAGAAGTAGCTGGACGTTTTTTTATTTTATCGTCTGTAAAATTGTTTGTTAATTCTTTTAATTTTTTAGCTTGTTCTACATTATTTCTGTGTTGTTTACTATTTATATGCACTTGCCAAACGTTTTCAGAACGTACTATCGAAGAGCAAAGAACACACGTTAGTTGCCCACTATTGTTATATTTTGCAAGCGGATTGTTAATTTGTACAGGTTTTTTATCTTTATTCTTTCGCTCTAACATTAGGCGCCGCATTTCCTCTTGAGCTTTCTTTTTTTGAACTTGCATACGAAGAGCCATATTTGTTGACTTCGTAAATACAATATTAAAAAAAGAATTAGATAATTAATAGAGAAGATTTGTACATATGTTATTATTATCTTGCTTTATGGCCTGTACAGCGCAATTGTACATATGTTATGTTATGTATTCCTGAAATATTTTTTTTATTTTAAATGACAACAACAAAATACTACGGAATTCTAAAGTTCTAACCATAGACTACTAACCATAGTTATTTTATAGTTAGTAATCTATGCTACTAACGTTACTATTTTAGTTAGTAATTTATGTTTCTAACTAAATCTAACCATAAACTGAAACGGAGTTTATTTATCCAACAACACTGAGTTTGTCTTCAAGATGCTATTTTTCATAGATTTAGGAAAATTATATAAGCATTTCTTGTTTTAATCATTCGGTATTTTATATACATATAATAAATTCTCCATTAAAATCTACAGATTTTCTCTAAATATAAACAATCTTTGATAAGAAAACAATATCAGATGCACAAATGGACCCTTGTTAGGGCCTATTAGAATCATCCAATCAACTTCTACTCTCTCATGCATTCACGCTATCCGAGTAGTATGTTGAAGAAACTTAGGTCAGTTTTCATGCCTAGGGAAAGCGGAGAAAGTAAGGACAAGACACACCCGTCATGGTGCGTCAAAATCCTTATAAATACCACCGTTCCTATTGTAAAAACATACTATGAGATTATACATCTTTTAAAAAATATAATATAGGCGTCCAAAAAGCGTCCTCTATGACCCTGACGATCAAATAACGATCGCAAACAGACACATATAATACACGCAAACAGCGTCTTCGCCGGCGAAGATAAGGTCTTAGTTTTCTGACGTCGGTCGGGCCTGGTTTTTTGCCATACTGCCGACACCATGATGACTATCATCATTTATTAGCCGTGGTCCAACCTCACAGGAGGTACCCTTATGACGAGGTTCCCCGACGCTAGCGCTCTACTCTCCGCATTTTGCAACTTTGACAATGCTTCTGCGCTTGCCAGTCCTGCCCGGTGACGATGTCAAAACCGTAAGAGCTAACAGCCTATAGTCAATTCGAAAAAAAAATCTTTTAAGGTTTTTTAAAAATAATAACTTCATAATTGCACGACATGCACAAAATCATTACAGATTGCCGTATATGGGCATATGAGTTTTTCCAGCAACTGCTTTGAAAGGGATTCTCATTCAGTTAAAGTCCACTTTTTAAGAGCATAAGTAGAAGGCATGAGCATGCGTCATTACCCATCAGTTGAGGTCAAACCTTATCATCACATGATCGAAGACTCACAGACAGTTTTACTCGGCGGCCAAAGAAATTTTGCTTCACTTATTGTTTTTTTGTTTTTTGATACATATTAAACCCTACATACATAACAAGGTAAATATAAGATTCACTTTTCGCAATAAGGCCTTAACATAGTAAGTGGGTATTCAGAGTTCCTCAGCCTACAATTGTAGCCATGAACAATAACATTTGTATAAACGAAACTCAATTATATATAATAAACAGACCTTATAATTAATCATGTTCATTATATGTACAAAGTATTTTACCTCATCGTGTTAATCTTTTTTTTTACCCGCCGTCTGATATTTGGCTGAGTAGAATAGATCACCTTCATCTCTACCGAGCTGTCGTAAAAGGCGACTAGGGTCGTTTAAATAGAATAGACCACTCTTATATCTTACCGAGCAGTCGTAAAAGACGAGCGGTAAATTGAAGTCAGGCAGGCGGCCGTTCGTAAAATAGCTATCCAAATCATGTGACATGTGTTTTGGTTTGATAGCCCCACTTAAAGTGGGATTAGAGCAGCAGAATTATGAATGTATTAATCATTTTTATTTCACATAAGTATGTTACACATTTTGTGTCACAATTGGAAATAATAAAAACTAGTACGTATCTAAGTTTTTTTTTTTTTAGATTTTACTATATGCTGTTAGCCCTAACGGCTTTTACAGCGTCACCGGGCGGGAGTCGGGACATATCTAAGTCGTGTTTATAATCTACAAGCGGTTCTACATGCAGAAAATACTTTAAGAAAAATAATTAAATTTACAGTTTTCAGTGTCGACATTAGTAACAAAATCTAATGATCTACATAAAAATATTGGCCGATTTTTATTCAGAATATTATTACTCTTTAATACTTTATACAGAAATATATGTTATGTTAAGAAGGGTCTATAGACGCTCATTTTTAACGGCCATGGTTTTTATAAATTTGAATTGTACCATAGAGTTCATTCTTCTAGGGATTTTTGTCACTGATGGAGAGTGAGTTCAGGATTTGTGCTTCATTTGTAACAGACATAATTTTTGAGAAAAGTATCGGTGAATCCATTATACTTATCATTTATTAAAAAAGCAATAATAGTGTTATATTATATTTGTAGTTAAAAAGCACTTTATAATTGTGTCTGATTATTTTTTAAGAGTAAAACAGTCTTGTATATCTGAGGTTTTATAATCACGTATTTGTGACCATTTAGTCTATTTTCAACTGTGATGCTCTGATATTTTAAAAGTGAAAAAGTGCTAAAATGGATATTGATGTTAGTAAAGAAAATATTCAACCCCTGAGAGGTGGTAGAAATCTCGTGCAGCTGGGTACTGCATTGCAAGCTCAGTCAGATGTTGATGCCCAAAAGCAACTGCAATTGCAAAAAGAGTAAGTAATTTAAAAAGTATAAATTATATTTGCACTACAAATCATGTATTTTATTCGCTAATTTATTCTTGGTTTTAAAATCTTAGCATTCAAAAAAGTGCATTAAATCCTTCTTAACCTCCTGTGGATGTTTGTTTACATTTGTAATATGGTTTTTTTTTAATTTTCTGTAAGTATTTATAGGAAATATAGGAAAATAAAGGTGGAAGTTTATTGTTAACTTGCAGGGAACATGAAGCAGCTATAAGACAATATCAGGGTTCTGATCCTTTAGATCCTTGGTTTAATTATATCCAGTGGGTTGAGCAGTCCTTTCCTAAACATGGCCATGAAGGTAACATTGATAAATTAATTAAAGACTGTTTGCAGTTGTTTGAGAAAGATGAAAGATATTTTCAAGACAGGAGACTTGTTAAGTTGTGGATAAAATATGTGAGTTATTGTTTTTTTTTTCAATTGCTTAATTCTGATTTCTCTACATATTGTAATTATTTAAGATATAAATGTATAAGATTTTAAAAAATAGTAAATTAAAGATGTAGATGATGAATTTTTAGTGTTATCATATTAAATAGATTTTCAACTGGAAAGTATATGAATAAATACATTAAATGTTTTTTATTTTCTATATAAATTTAAAGGTGGTAAGAATTTAATTTTTAATTAGTAATGACAATCCAACCATTTAACATGTGAATTATATTTGCCCCATATATTATAAGGGATCTTGATTGTTAAATTAAAACAATGTGTAAGTGTCAATATCAAAACTGCAAGGTGAGATTACTTATTATATTATATGAAAGAAATTTCTTTCTGAACTGATATATTAAAGAAATTTCTGAACTTATAATTCTATCTGGTTTGTCATATTATTAATAATGTAGTAATATTGAAATACCAGAATGTTGCCAAAAATTAGGATTAATTAAAAGCTAGAGAGAGACTTGAATGTAATGACTTGTGGGTAAACTGTAAATTATACAAAATAGTTCTGACTATTTTGTATGTGATTGGTTTTCTCAAAATCTACTGAACAGATTTTTGTACTGTTTTTACTAAAAGATAATGTAATAATTACAAATGGTTTAAGTTAATAATACATACAGTTTAACGAATTTTAATAATGTTGAAGAATACTGTTGGTGATGGTGTCTTGTGATACATGTGGTAACTAATGGTGCATGTACAAGGTATGAGAACGGTTTTGCTTCCTATACTTGTTTCCATTACAGAGATTTTTTTAACAAACATGGATTATAGCAAAATAATTCTATCAACCTTGTACAGCTATTTATTACATGTTTTTATGACATCCTGTTCCTATACCATTACTGGGCAACAACCTCCCTTCTCAGAAAGGTAGAAACTTAGACTCATCCCATTGCTCCAATGCAGATTGCTTGCAAATGCAGTCCAATGCTTACACATATCTCAAAAATAGTAAAGAGATATGCTGCTTCCCTTGCTCTTGTCTTATATATAATTGCCCACTCTTAAATTAATTACGAATTGTTACAACACTGTACACATATTTCATACTTCATGTTAGAATTGTAGGTAACATCTTATTTAAATGTATTCATATAAGGTGGTTGAATATTTAAAATTTCAGGTGGACTGTCTCTCAAACCCACTTGAAATATATCAAAGGCTTTATAATACTGGAATTGGTATAGAATGTTCAGAATTTTACCGAGCTTGGGCTTGCTACTGTGAGGAATCTGGAGACTATAAGAAAGCCAATCAAGTGTATATGTTAGGCCTTCAAGCCAAGGCACAACCATTAGATGAGCTAGAACAGGCCCACATGTAAGTAATTTAAAAAATATTTTATGTAAACTAGCAAACCTGGCATGTATTGCTTGGCCTAGACTGTTATTGAGTCTCCTAATATTTTTGTGTGTGTAAAAGCTACACACACAAAAAAAAGTTTTATTTGTTTTAAAAAGGAAGTTTTATTTTGCGGTTCTTTCAGATATTTATTGAAATAATATAAAGTAAAAGATCCAAATGCTAAGTATGAAATGCTTGTGGTAATTAAAGTTTTTATGTTGATAATGATTAATACTGTGTTAGTCTAAATAGCTGTCAAAATATAAGGGTAACTAAGATATCTTTATGAGATGGATTGCAAGGTTTGATCCATAGGTCCAGATATTTAGTTCAATCCACATATAATAAAAATCGGGATTTTTAGTTTTTACGTCAATCAATTTTACTATATCTGATACACAGTCTCTTATGTCTTTAAGTTTGCCTATTCTCTCTTGGTTTGAAAATACCCATATTGGTGTTGGGAAAGATAGATGCCGGATAGAATATTTCATTCCCGAGCTGCGCGGAATAGAAATGACGAAGCAAAACGCTTCGTACGCCTTCGTGAAATAGTTATTACGTGGGGGTGGAACTTCTAGCGTTACCTAGCGGAGATAAAAAGGCAATGTTCCTCCATTACCTTTTCAAGGGCATGAAGTACCTGAGCACACTTTCCGTAAAAGATTCTGTAGAAACTGATAGGCAGATAACCCTGTGCCGTTGTTGTAAACTGTGCAATTTAGCATTGGTCAGGGTTTCTTCGCCAATTTTTCTTTTATTGCTTAATAGGCGTGCGCATGACTGCAATCATGCCTGATAATAAACGATTATATAGTCTAAGATGACGTGCTTGCCTAAAAGATGCCTATTCACTCTTGCGTTAAAGATACTCATATTATGTAATCTGGAAAAATCAGACGCCAGGAGAGAATTACATTCCTTTGCTGTACGCAATAAAAATGAAGACGCGAAGCGCTCCGTGCGTCTTTGTGGGTTGTCAATAACGCAACGGTGGAATTTCTCTTGGTGCCACGCCGTTCCATGATAGAAAAAAGTAGCACACACCGAAAAAGATTGTATAGAAAACTATTAGGCAGGCAATCGTGTACTACTGTTGTAAACAGTGCAATTTAGCATTGGTCAGGGTTTTAACGCAATCGGGTACGTCAATCCACACAGTCCAAAACATCCAGTTGGTATTTGTAAGATCTGTCCTACAAATGCTTAGAGTACTCCTTAACACGATCGTACCTGAGTCTGGTACAACTTAAGAAGATGTTTTGGTGTAAAGCACTACTTGCCTTTATGACACTCTATGTGATACGCCCCTTTGGTTTTAAGACCGCATTATATGCATTTGAAAATTTTTTGTAGCCCTAAAAAAAATATGTCCACATACATCATTTTTTAAAATCTCGAATGGATTAAAGTAGCATTTAAAAAAAAAAACTCAGACGACTCTCCAAAAAATTTTCAACCAGTATCGTCATATTTCAACAAATTTATACGTAAATTTTAACAAATTATACGCTAAAACCTTCCTTTGTGGTCTATTGGTGAAAGCCGCATGAAAATGCGAAAATGACCCAGATGTCAACCACATTTCAAGCTTAACTATTAACAACTGAAGAAACGAAAAATTAAATTTAAGAATTTTTGACATGTACTAATGTACACGTACTAATTTTGACATGTATATCGTTATCAAAGATATATTTAAAATAACTTCATATAATTCGTGACAATTTCTCAATACAAACAATTTTCAGGAATTTCCAACTGTTCTTTGCTCAGCGGATGTTACATGATGATTCTCCTACTAAAAGGAAGGCAGCATCAGCTTTAGCTGAGACCAGATTAGCTTTAACATCTCTAAAATCTTTTAAAAGAAGGAATATAGCAAATGTGCCTGTACAAAGAGTAGGTCAATGCATCAAAAGCACTGTGCCTGGTATTGTGAGACAACAGGGGGTTGACAAAAGAGTACCAAATTCTAATGTAATGGTTAACATATATGAGGTAAGTATTATAATTTTTGTAAGATATACTAAAAAATCATAAATAAGACTAGACACTGCAGGATGGCGGAGACATCTTCGTATTAGGACGAATGAGAATTGACTTTTTTTATAAAACATTCTTCAAACGTTCTAAATTCTAAATAAATAATAATAATAAGTTGATAATAGATGGCGCATTTTAGTGTCATCCTATTCCTGTAGAATTAACAGCATTTCTATAGGCTATATGTTATTCCGGTGTGTAAGGAATAATTGTGCCAAATTTCGCATTTATAGTATTAGTAGAATATGTATTCCATATTTTAAAAGGCTGTATGATGTTTAATTAACGTAGGATGCTCCATCAACTTCGAGGGTAACTGTGCCTACAGCAGAAGACCCTGGGCCGGCGTCATTAGTTCAAGCTTGTGGTAACATTGAAAATGAAAAGGAAATTGGTATATGGACCAACCCAAAGACTAAAATGGTACATTCAAATGTTGTACCACATCAACCTTTGTCCTTTACACGTGAGTCGAATTAGAACAAATTTCGTCAATTTGTGAAAACTGTGTGAAACTACATATTACATAATATAACTGTGTCTCTGTGCACAATTGCTGACAAAAATAAAAACTGTCATTTCTTTTTTATTAGTTACTTCACATGATAATAAGTGAAAATACATTCTTAAATAAAGCGCGCAAGTCAGGAAAGGGTAGATAGATCTCTTTACGATTTCTACTCAGCATAATATCAGGACAATAAATCGTTTTGACAGTACAGGTTTGCCTGTAGGGTGGTAACAAGCCACAGCTGAACCATTTCTCAATCAAACTTGATTAGAAACTTGCTTTTAGATTTCTTCTCATAACAAAATAGAACCTCAGACCTCAAGCACTTATCAGGCCAATTAATCGTGTATCACGGAAATTATCAATTTGAAATAACATTGCATTATTTTTATAAAATTCAGTAGATTTTATTTATTGTTTTTAACTCTTTTTTGTGCACAAATTTTTAACTATAAGTTAGGTTAGAATTGATATATATATTGAGTATTATTTTTGGCAAATGTACATGTTTTCTGTACGTAAATGTACGTGTTAAATGTATGTGTAAGTAATTTAATGTACACCACATAATTATCATTTTTTAGCATATGAGGATGTGGATGATGAAATAAAGCTTTCTGCAAATCATTTGCCGTATTGTTTGGATGATCTGTCCTTTATAGTGCCTTTGTCTGTACCTGACCCATCAGACCCAACGAAAATACCCTGTTATAATAAGACACAAGTATGTATAATATAGGCACCTTTCTGTGCATTTTGAATATTTTTTATTTATTTTTGTTCAATTTAATGATTCCTCTTTTTTTGATGAAACATTGTAGGTATATATTAACGATACAGAATACAGTTTAGAAGAGATTAGAGCTAGAAAATATAGTAATATACAAAGAGAGATTAAAACAGAAAAGGTTGAAATCAGAGAAACTTATACAAATATTAATGAGAATCTTGCTCAGTGTAGTGCTTTAGAAACCCTAGCAAACTGTGCTTTAGATGCAGAACATGATCATATGGCACAGTTAATGCCATTGACAATGCCTACATTACAAAATGTAACTAAAGTTACAAGTATGCATTCTCCTGGTGAACCCAAAGTATTAGTGAATCTAGATTCTAAAGAAGTTAGTGAGTTAGCTGTTAAAAAAAATGATGAAACAGAAAAAAATATAGTTGACAAAGAAAACCACATACTAATGCAAGGGAATCATTACAACGAAAATGGTGTTAATTTTGGCAAAAACAATCTGATGGAAGAATTCAATCGAAGCCTTATGAGTAATCTTTTAGGAGATTCTGTTACTGTAAATACAAAAGAAGCACGTTGGGAACTAAGAAATATATTTAATGACAATGGTAAACTATTATTTAATTATCAAATCACATCAACATAATCTTTAGTCAAATAAGGTCTTTTAAGCACTTTTGAATCATCAAGGATAAAAATTTGATTGATGATGAATGAAGCTACAGCTGGTTCGGAATGTTGCTCTTACCGAGAAGAACCAGCAAGAAACTCGGCGGTCAATCTTTTAAACATTTTCAATTTTACATTATTAAACCGCAGTCTTGTATGAAACTGAAAGGATTTTCAAATCCAGGCTTTTTTAATCAATTATCTAGGCGATTTTTATTTTATTTATATATGATTAATTACAAATTGTGAATTACTTTTTTTTTAGCAGAGCCGTCAATGGTGCAACCAGTAGTGCAACAGCAATTTGAAGCTCCTAAATTTGATATACATGAAGATAGATCTATGACTATGGCAATAAATACAAGAAAAAATTATGAAATAGTAGATAATAGAAATTTTCCTGAAGACAAAGAGAATGCAAACAAACTAAACACTCCCCCTGTCATTATAAATCAACAAGTAATGCAAATAAGTCTCTTTAATAATTTAATTTTTTTAATGTTATTAATTATCATCTGGTTCTATACTTCAGGTAAATAGGACTACATATTATGAAGAGCCTTCATGCACTCAAATATTTAATTTCAATATAAAAGACGCAAGCACACCAAATATGTCACAGTTTAAGAAACCCGCTGTTTCCATTGAACAGTCCAGTAAATTTACATCTGTACCGAAGTTTGCTATAGATGAAACTTTAGAACAGCCTGATCAAATGGGTAATAAAAAAGATGAATGTACTAGACAGATGGCAGATCAGCATGTAACTGGAGACAACCAAGGTGCAGGTCTATCTGTTATTATGGAAGCGACACGGGAATTCAACAGGTAAGATTAAAAAAGGTAAAAAAGTATTCAAATATAAAATTAGGAAAACAAGTTCAATAATCATTATTTTGTTTTTCAGTAAATCAGGTTCCAGTTCTTCTGGACAATCAACTAGAACAAATTTTACAGGGTATACAACTAATTATGATTCAATGTATAATAATCAAAATGATCCGAATTTACAGAATACTGCACATAAAAGAAGTTCCATTACTGCGCAGACAAGGCTTCCGAACGGTCAATTCACTAGACATTTTCAACCAAAACGTGACCAAGTAGAAAATAAAGGAACAATTCCACAGTCTTCCTCAGTGCCTTATCATTCACACGATCATCAGTATCAAAAACCACTACCGCAAAATTATAGTGGATATTCACCTCAAAGATCAATGCAATCAATGAATCATTATCAACAAGGTTATAATTTTCAACAAGGTTATCCTAACAATCAATTAATAAATCAGCAACAATCTCAGGGGTTTGGAAGTCCAAATTCTAACCCTTACCATAGTCCCCAACATTTAGGTGCACAAAACTCTCATGAAATGAATCCATCAGTCCCAGCAGGTTTTCAAAGTCCCACCTATTCAAACCAAATAGTATATCAGCACTCTCCAGTATCAAGCCCCGCCCACATGATGAGCCCTCAACAAAATTATGGAAGTCGACAAGAGTTCCACTATGCTAGTCAAGCTGATCGACACGTTTATGCGAATCAGCAGCAACATCAATCGCCCGCAGTTTTTCAAAGCCCTCCACACCAAACTCAATATCAGAATTCATCATACTATCAGAGACCCAGTCAAGTATCAGCCCCTAATCAAGCTTACGGACAGACAAGTTATAACATTCAAAACCAATACAATAGTCCAAATATGTATTCACATACAAATCAGCATACTGGGTCCACAAATTTTAATGCTGTTCAAAGCCCTTATCGACAGCCCACAAAAATTTTAGAAAATAATCAAATACCGTATGGAATTCCCAATAACCAACAATTTCAAATTTATCAAAGTCCCCTTTCTCAAAATAATTACCGCAATACAGTAATGCAAGAAGCTTTGACCCAAAACACATGTGCTGATATTCAAGTTAGACATGACAATGCTGATATGTCTATGAAAAATCAAGATAGAAGTGAAGCCGATAAACATGCTAATAACAGTATTAAAAACCAATCTAAAAATTCTGTAGCAAACAAAAGCCCTAACAGTTCAGTATTAAGAAATGTGAGACACGATCAGCCAAATGTAAAACATAGTGAAAAATCTCCAGATATTGGGTTTTCGAATCAATTTTTAAATTTCATTTCTAACAGAAATGAACCCAAAGACAATGCAAATACACCTAAATTCACTAATAGTCCAAGCATATCTCAAAAAATGCATAAAAACTTGTATGTGTCAAGCCCTGAGCAAGCTCAAGTTCCACCATCGTCTGGGCTATCGGACACTGATAGTAAAGATGGCATGACAGCACAGACAGCCACACCTATTCAATCTGCTAAAATATCTCATTGTATCGAGAAACATAAAGACATTTCTAAAAGACAGCTGGACTTCGAGCAAAGAGCTGAGATCCAATCTGAAGACAGCAGAGACTCTGTAAGCAAGGACAGTAGAATCTCTTCGATATACTCACGTCAATCGGACTTCCAGTCTGATGGCTATGGTATGGATGTTGATAGTGAAAACTCAATGGAGTGTGCTGCTTTTAAGTCCACCCACTCAATTTCTTTAGTAGAAACCAGTGATTTACCAAGACCTGCTGATATTGAATTTCCAAAAGTCATCGATCCTTTTAATAAAAAGATATTAGCTTCTTTATTAGAGTATGTTAAGTTTCCTAATAAAACACACGCAGATGGTTATGTGGAAGTAAGGTCCATTCCTAAGTTGCAAACTGCTACAGTTATTACTGTAGGCCATGCTAAATTTTCTATAGAGAAACAACTCGGAAAAGGAAATTATGGAGCAGTATTTTTATCCTTAGACTTACTTAACAATAAATCAGTTGCCGTAAAGTATCAAAAACCGAGTCGACCCTGGGAGTTCTATATTTGTCAAGAAATAAAAGCTAGAATTAAGGATCCATTCATGGTAATTTTTTTACAGAATTGAAGAAAATTCATTTTTGTTGTAATCATGAAATAAATTGATTGATTTCATTAGATATTAGTAGTATGATTCATATAAATTAATTATTCATTTGTATTCAGCTTCCAGGTTATATGGACATAACGACGGCCTTTCTTGGAGATAATGCAAGTTTATTTGTATCAGAGTATTCAAAATACGGATCTTTATTAGATGTTGCAAACAAAGTTAGACTTGCTACTTCTAAATGTATAAATGAGTTTATAGTAATTTTATTGACATCAGAAATGCTTTCAATAGTTCATTATTTGCATAAAGCACAAATTATTCATGCTGATATAAAACCAGACAACTTTTTATTAATGAAAATGTATGTACAATGATTTTATATAAATAGAAAACTATTTAATGATAATATACACCTAATTGGTTATCTTTTTTCAATTTTTACAGACCGACGCAAGAATGGAGAACGCCTTCTTTACAATTAATTGATTTAGGTTGTGCAATAGACATGTCGTTGTTTCCCGAAGGGACTTCTTTTAGGGAAGTAAGTGGAATTGAATTTCTATTAATACTTTATGTATAAATAAGCATGAAATAAAATATTGACTTATTACAATGATTAAATAATGATATGTTGGGACCTTGTAACGAGATACTTAAAAAATTAAAAACAGTTTTAAAAACAATTGGTACATGTAAATGATTCTAGATTCTGTACTATAAATATATCATCACAGAGGACTTTCACTATTAAATTAGGGTTTATTTCTTATCTAATCTATGAATGACAAACTACTAGTTTTTATATAGAGTGAATGTTAATTGAAGCTATAGGAATGATGTTTCGTTGTAGTTGATTGCTACAGAAGGATTCACATGTACAGAGATGAGAGAAGGTAAACCATGGACATACCAGACCGACTTATATTGCCTCGCTGGTACAATACATGTAATTTTGATGGGTAGTTACATGAAGGTAGCTAATCGTTTAGGGCAATGGAATATAGATAAAAAATTGCCCAGGTGAGATACATTTTTCTAATTTGTTTTAAAATTTACTTAATTCATAACATAAACGCATTATTTGTTATTTAGCGATAACTTCTGAGATATTCGTTGAAGTTATATGGTGATTCATATTATTAAGCATACTTTAGGCAAGTAAATTATTTTTGTTGATAATACTTTATGCGTCTAAATACCGACATTTGACGTGATCATATTTTTACAAGTATAAATTGGTATTATAAGTTATGCTGTTGTGGACTGTTCTGTAGAACTTTAAAATAGGAGTAATTCCACCATAAAAAAAAATTTAAAAGCTTTTATTTAACTTGCAATGTATGTATGTGAAGGTGGAATCTTGCAAGTTAAATTTAACTCACTTCCCAGTGTCCGAATGAGCTGAAATTTTATATACTGGTCCAGTCCTGATGTCAATTTATGTTTATGATAAGCATGATGTTGCTGCCGGGATTGGCTCCAGACGGTGGAACTGCTCAACGGTTCAACTGCGGAACTGTAGGGAGACGAAATTGTTTATAATGGTGCATTCACAATGACTATACATGTTTATGATAAGCTTGAGCTGATGCTGCTGCTTGGATTGGCTTCAGACGAGAGAAATCGACGGTTATAGAAAAATGAAATGCTTTTAAAAGCATTTTAACTTGACTTCTTATATAATATACTGTCTCAGGTGTAATAGTAACGAATTTAATTTTTTCTTATATCTTAGAAAACATGTTTTATGCTTTTCAGATACATGAGAAATAGCTTATGGGACAAAATATTTACAACTCTTCTAAACGTGCCTGATTGTAATAATTTACCGGATCTCATGGATCTCAAAAATGAAGTTGATAGTGTCTTGAATGAAATTGATAGTCTCACTTCACAGCTGCGTAATTTTGCAAATGTGCTTAAATCTAGGTAAATCAAAAAGCCCAGCTGTATTTATTGCATTTAGATGTATTGTGACTGTAAAAATCGTTTGTATTAATAATTCATAATATTTAAGTTTGATGAATTTCAGTAGCCATTTAACAACTTGAAATTTGGAACTGCTCTTAAAGAACTTATTTGAATATCAGATTCTACACTTTAAAGGTTATCTCTTGTTGTGTTTAATTAAAAATGTGATATGTAATTTAGCTTTTTGTTAGTAAAACATGGCTTAGAATATCTTGTTAGCTTAATGTTAAAACGACATCTAGGTTCCATTTATTTTTGTACAACATATAAGACTTGCACTTCGTATTTTTTCGGTTAAAAATGTAATTAAAATAAATAATTACCTGGTTATTATTGTTTTTTATTTCGCGTGCATACTGTTATATGTAAATGACAGGTTCTAGGTACCGAAATGAAAGTATCAGATGTTGCCTGTTCCTTTCCGGAGGTGGAAAACGATGACTTTCTCCTTTAACGAGGTACTACCTCGCACGGTAGCTGCTGTTGGATTTATGACGATGTCGTATGAAGCAGTGCACTCATAAACACTATGTTGCTTTGCATCTTGGCAGTGTGATACCATAAACAGCTCTCTGAAGAGGTAAAAAAGCTCCTGACTTTTAGCTTACTGTTTGTGCAATGTATATTGTGTAATATTGAGCGATGGATCTTTTGAATCAAAGTGTGTGAGTGATTGATTGCAGTTTTAGTCAGTCAGACGAGCTCGAACCGTTAGCAGCCTGTTTTATATTTGTATGGTACTATCTTGATTATGAATATGTCATTGATTGTTTTAAAGATTGTGTAATTGATTGTTTTAAAGAAGGAATATGTTTGTGCGGCTACGCTTAGCAGCGACTTGCGACGCGACGGGTAGAGCGGATCGCTCTGAAAACGAGGTGGCTACACTAGGAGCAAAAATCTGGCGATGTGGTTACATTTCAGATAGTTTTACAAAGACTACTGAACAGATTTGCATACGGTTTTCTCTAATAGCCGTCTATTACGGAAAACCTTATGTAAATCTGTAGTACTACTACTCTGTGACTACTAGTATATTACTTCTTAAAACTATATACCTACTAAATAGATTTCCAAATACAAAACGTGAACAAAAGCAAAAACCAGTGTTTTCAACAAAAGCCCCAGGCTGCTTGACTGTTTTCTATATTCATAAATTATCATCGTATTTCAACGAGTTAACAAAAAGACACACTGAAACCTTCGCCATGAAGCACTCAGTCTCTTGGGTAAAATGGTATAAAAATTCTGTAGTTTTTGAGTTTTTCTTGAAACGATAGACTCAGCGGAGGACTTTATGATGTGTAAGGATTTTCGTATTCTCAAGCTTTTTTATCGAGAATAAATTTTACGTTGTAACAATATTTTAACTTTAACGGGCTTTTCTACAAAACCCACAAATCAAGATATTTTCACTGGCGTAAAGTACATCCCCATAGCTCGCATACAGGCAGTATGTGAGCTCTGGGGTCATATCAAGGGGCTATATCAAGGGTCGCGCCCCGAGATAATAAAAAATGAGGAAATATTACATGTTCTGTTCATACAGGAAGGGCCCATTTTACTACGCTGCGGGCTGCCACTTTGTCTAGGCCACTGTTTTTTTTTCTTATATTTAAAAAATCCCTTAGTAGTACTATTTTATAAATATCTTTCTCAAATGTGGAATACGCAACTAAAAATTTTTCGTGATCGACTTTATTACCCCCTTTGAATTGTTTTCTCATGATGCGTACTTGAGTTGCACTAAATGGGTGGGTAAATATTCGATGTAATCATGTATTGCTATATCATCATCATCTTCCTGCCCTTATCCCACTCTAAGTGGGGTCGGCACAACATGTTATGAACATGCTGTCACATTATTTGGCTGCGTTTTTATGACCGGCCGCCTGCCTGACGTCAACTTACCTTAGTCTTATTTTACGACACCTCGGTAAGAAAAAGGGTGGTCTATTCTACTTAACCGGATACCACATAGTGGGTCAACTTACCTTAGTCGCCTTTTACGACACCTCTGTAAGAAATGAGGGTGGTACCATTCTATTCAGCCGGATACCACACGGCGTCATGTGGTAATATTGTTACATCATGTTATAGTACTTTTTTATTATTTACACTGGTTAAAGGCATATTAAAAGACAAACTAATTTCAAAAAGTTTTATTATAACTATCCTTACGAGAGTGGTTTTTCTAATCGCTGTTTTTTTCTCTCTTGATATTCTTGGACATTGTTAAATTTTCTTTTGAATAATAATTTAATCGAGTTATGATCATATGTGCTTAACTTTATGGGAATATTATCAAAAACTTTTATGGTGTTGCATAAATTTATAATTGTTTTATCATTCTTCATAATAACTTTGTATTCATATAATTCAGAAACTACATTGTCAAAGACAAATAATGACAAGTTATGAAATTTAATAACAGCAGGTAAATTATTAACAGGTATTTCTTGAACTATATTATGACTAAACTCTGCATTGATAAAGTTTAATTGGTAAACCAATATTTTCATATGAGAATGAACAGTAACTGCTATGAGGCAAGAAGAATCATTCAATTTAGTGATTGTGTATCCTACTATAGGCAAACTATTTATTTCTATTCCTTCCTCATCCATTACCTTGGTGAACTGCTCTTTTAATTCATTATTCTTCAAGTCTATGTAAGTATCTATATTATATAGAAGTGCTCCATCGATATAATTCCACAATTTTATAGTTCCATCACCTGAAGCACTAGTCAAGTAACCATTCATTTGGGGTATTAATTCTATATGATTTACAAACTCTTTATGTCCCAGACAATATGTTTGAATATTGTATGTATTAGGATAGCAAGAAACTCTGATTTTTTCATCTCTGTCAGAGCTAACAATATATTTACCATCATTGGTTTGCAGAACATTTAATAAAAGACTTAAGTGTCCTAAGAGTTTTGATGAACTAGATTTATTTACATCAAATTGTAAAACATCACCAGTTTTATCTGCTACAAATATTTGTGTATTATCAACACTAAACCTTATTTTACTGGCACTTCTTGGTAGCACAAAAGTCTGAACAATCTTTAATTGTGGTAAGTCATACATGATAATTATTTTGCTAGTTAAAACCGCAAGAAGGTTTCCATCATTCGATATTATGACATCCGTAATATCAGTATCCTCCCCAGATATATTTGACATTTGAAGAATATTATGTGTCGAATAATCATAACAATCCAAATAGGATCCCTGAGATACGACAACATTTTTATTACTTGCTGCTATAAACATGATCGCAGTTTCTTAATTGTATCTAGACAACAATCATCTTCATTCAAAATAATAATATAATCTTGATCAAAATAAATTTATGTACCTGGTTATTGCAGAAACTTTTAAGTGTTAGGTTAGGTTTTAAGTATTGTTATTCTTATAAAGAGAGGCAAGGGTTGCAGTCTGCTTCACTCATGAATTTGTTTCTTTATTATTGAAATGTTATAATTTTACACCGTTATTAAGTATAGTTTTAGATGACAATATTATAAAAGAAGAATAAAAGCTTTCAACACCTGACAGATGTGAGCAGGGCGGTTTTACTACAGGCGCCAACACATGTTATCTCGCATCCCTCTTGCACATGTACGTATTTATGAATGAATCGTATGAAAATAGTCTCAGCTGCATCTCGCTCCACTCCTACATACATATTTTTACGCACTCATTCTCATTTTGACTGTCTATCATATAACAAGTTGATTTTATCAATGAATAGGCGGTGTATTAAATTTTTAAATTTCCCGTTGTAAAGTTCTAGTACTTTAATTTTTACTAAAATGTATAATTTTGTTTTAATTTAGTTAGCAAAATTCTTGAAACAAATATCACTAGAAGCAAATTAAATGTATCAAGTCTTATTTCACCAGTAGCTGTTGAGATATTTCTTAAAATGAGAAATATAACAACGAAGAAACGTGCAGTTATAAAACAATAAGAAGAGGATTTACTTAATCATTATATAAATGTAAGTGTTGAGTTTTAATGAATTTTGTGCATCTCAAGAGCTTTCTTAAAATTTACATTCTCACATCTAACCTAACCTTGCATGGATAGCCTAAAACCTTTAACATGCAGTATAATTTTTATTTCATATTTGACTTAGTTATCGTTATATAAAAATTATGATATATAATTTCGATTGATGAATTAGCTATATTCATTATTATATTAAGGATATGTCTTGCGATTTTATATAGCTTCTAGTGTCTTGTAGTGCAATAAATGATTAATAATGGAACATTAAAGTGAAAGTTTTTTAGTTTTAGAAGTTGTTCTAATTGATCATAAGTGTGTATCTATCTTAGTTATGAATAATTTGGACATAACTTAAATGGTCTACTTAATATTTTTTTTTAGAAGTACTTTTTAATTGAAGTTGTATACTTCATTGTTTTATATTAGAACTTTAAAAATGATTGTCAAGTTTTTTATAATGAGACTCGGATGAAAAGGGAGTAAATAGCAAAAGAGAGCAAGTTTATTCTGTATAAAGCAATATAGGGTATATTGCTTTATATAACACTATTGTTGATTTTTAATTAAAAAGCAAAAGCAAAATTTAAATTTACGATTGATTAAACGATTGATTGATTAATTGCAGATTCAAGAATCCTCAGATCCAAGATTAAGAGTAATTTTTTATTTTAATATGATTGTCACATGATGTTATTTATAGTTATGATTTGAGATATCTTTACATTTACAGTGCTAATAAAAGATATAATAGTATGTGTAATGAATGAAAGAATAACAGCAATATTAAAAGACTGTTCTATAAAACTGAAAGTAAATATTTATGTAATTTATAAATCACTTAAAATGTGCAACTGTTTATATCTAACAGAAATTAAATAACAAACAATATTTCTCCTTCATACTTATGCAATAATAAAAACAAATTTTTCTAAAAGTGAACCCATTTACTCTTTCTTAACAAATCAATGCATAATGACACAGACAACATTTTTTTTATATTATAGGACAACTATTCATATAGATTCAAATACAACCTCGTTCATAAGAGGTTGTATTTGAATAGTAACAATTTTTAATTTTTTTAATTTTTTAAAATTATTTTCAGAGATGGAATAGCACTAGACTAAGTGCAACTAAAGGAAGGTAACTAATACTCAAGTGAAGCCTGAATTTATGAAGCTAAGTTAGATTCCCGTAATTTCAGCCACAGATGTAAGTGTGCACTCAAACATCAGTAGCCAAAAGAGACTGGGAAAAGAATTAAGGTTTTACATGTATTGCAGGTGCCAAATACCGGCTCTTTGCCAACCGCAACACATAACCATTACAACAAAAAAATGTAAAAATTAATGGATTGAATGAAATAAATGGATTAATTTTACAGGAGGGCAGTCCGACAGCTGGCCTCGTGACTCCACGAGCTACGCTGGTCTGGCCTCGCTGCTGCCAATGGAGACGTGCCGCCGCCCCTCACCCCAGGCCGGCCCGTCCGGCTATGCCGCAGCTGCTGTCGCTCCGCCGTCGCCTCGAGCGCTCGAACAGCGCCAGGCCGAACAGTAGCGTCAACCACCAGGACCTCTGTAATTTGAGAAAATGCATTTGAGGTAACTAATACTCAAGTGAAGTCTGAATTTATGAAGCTAAGTTAGATTCCCGTAATTTCAGCCACAGATGTAAGCGTGCACTCAAACATCAGTAGCCAAAAGCGACTGGGAAAAGAATTAAGGTTTTACATGTATTGCAGGTGCCAAATACCGGCTCTTTGCCAACCGCAACACATTACCATTACAACAAAAAAATGTAAAAATTAATGGATTGAATGAAATAAATGGATTAATTTTACAGGAGGGCAGTCCGACAGCTGGCCTCGTGACTCCACGAGCTACGCTGGTCTGGCCTCGCTGCTGCCAATGGAGACGTGCCGCCGCCCCTCACCCCAGGCCGGCCCGTCCGGCTATGCCGCAGCTGCTGTCGCTCCGCCGTCGCCTCGAGCGCTCGAACAGCGCCAGGCCGAACAGTAGCGTCAACCACCAGGACCTCTGTAATTTGAGAAAATGCATTTGAGGTAACTAATACTCAAGTGAAGTCTGAATTTATGAAGCTAAGTTAGATTCCCGTAATTTCAGCCACAGATGTAAGCGTGCACCCAAACATCAGTAGCCAAAAGCGACTGGGAAAAGAATTAAGGTTTTACATGTATTGCAGGTGCCAAATACCGGCTCTTTGCCAACCGCAACACATTACCATTACAACAAAAAAATGTAAAAATTAATGGATTGAATGAAATAAATGGATTAATTTTACAGGAGGGCAGTCCGACAGCTGGCCTCGTGACTCCACGAGCTACGCTGGTCTGGCCTCGCTGCTGCCAATGGAGACGTGCCGCCGCCCCTCACCCCAGGCCGGCCCGTCCGGCTATGCCGCAGCTGCTGTCGCTCCGCCGTCGCCTCGAGCGCTCGAACAGCGCCAGGCCGAACAGTAGCGTCAACCACCAGGACCTCTGTAATTTGAGAAAATGCATTTGAGGTAACTAATACTCAAGTGAAGTCTGAATTTATGAAGCTAAGTTAGATTCCCGTAATTTCAGCCACAGATGTAAGCGTGCACTCAAACATCAGTAGCCAAAAGCGACTGGGAAAAGAATTAAGGTTTTACATGTATTGCAGGTGCCAAATACCGGCTCTTTGCCAACCGCAACACATTACCATTACAACAAAAAAATGTAAAAATTAATGGATTGAATGAAATAAATGGATTAATTTTACAGGAGGGCAGTCCGACAGCTGGCCTCGTGACTCCACGAGCTACGCTGGTCTGGCCTCGCTGCTGCCAATGGAGACGTGCCGCCGCCCCTCACCCCAGGCCGGCCCGTCCGGCTATGCCGCAGCTGCTGTCGCTCCGCCGTCGCCTCGAGCGCTCGAACAGCGCCAGGCCGAACAGTAGCGTCAACCACCAGGACCTCTGTAATTTGAGAAAATGCATTTGAGGTAACTAATACTCAAGTGAAGTCTGAATTTATGAAGCTAAGTTAGATTCCCGTAATTTCAGCCACAGATGTAAGCGTGCACTCAAACATCAGTAGCCAAAAGCGACTGGGAAAAGAATTAAGGTTTTACATGTATTGCAGGTGCCAAATACCGGCTCTTTGCCAACCGCAACACATTACCATTACAACAAAAAAATGTAAAAATTAATGGATTGAATGAAATAAATGGATTAATTTTACAGGAGGGCAGTCCGACAGCTGGCCTCGTGACTCCACGAGCTACGCTGGTCTGGCCTCGCTGCTGCCAATGGAGACGTGCCGCCGCCCCTCACCCCAGGCCGGCCCGTCCGGCTATGCCGCAGCTGCTGTCGCTCCGCCGTCGCCTCGAGCGCTCGAACAGCGCCAGGCCGAACAGTAGCGTCAACCACCAGGACCTCTGTAATTTGAGAAAATGCATTTGAGGTAACTAATACTCAAGTGAAGTCTGAATTTATGAAGCTAAGTTAGATTCCCGTAATTTCAGCCACAGATGTAAGCGTGCACTCAAACATCAGTAGCCAAAAGCGACTGGGAAAAGAATTAAGGTTTTACATGTATTGCAGGTGCCAAATACCGGCTCTTTGCCAACCGCAACACATTACCATTACAACAAAAAAATGTAAAAATTAATGGATTGAATGAAATAAATGGATTAATTTTACAGGAGGGCAGTCCGACAGCTGGCCTCGTGACTCCACGAGCTACGCTGGTCTGGCCTCGCTGCTGCCAATGGAGACGTGCCGCCGCCCCTCACCCCAGGCCGGCCCGTCCGGCTATGCCGCAGCTGCTGTCGCTCCGCCGTCGCCTCGAGCGCTCGAACAGCGCCAGGCCGAACAGTAGCGTCAACCACCAGGACCTCTGTAATTTGAGAAAATGCATTTGAGGTAACTAATACTCAAGTGAAGTCTGAATTTATGAAGCTAAGTTAGATTCCCGTAATTTCAGCCACAGATGTAAGCGTGCACTCAAACATCAGTAGCCAAAAGCGACTGGGAAAAGAATTAAGGTTTTACATGTATTGCAGGTGCCAAATACCGGCTCTTTGCCAACCGCAACACATTACCATTACAACAAAAAAATGTAAAAATTAATGGATTGAATGAAATAAATGGATTAATTTTACAGGAGGGCAGTCCGACAGCTGGCCTCGTGACTCCACGAGCTACGCTGGTCTGGCCTCGCTGCTGCCAATGGAGACGTGCCGCCGCCCCTCACCCCAGGCCGGCCCGTCCGGCTATGCCGCAGCTGCTGTCGCTCCGCCGTCGCCTCGAGCGCTCGAACAGCGCCAGGCCGAACAGTAGCGTCAACCACCAGGACCTCTGTAATTTGAGAAAATGCATTTGAGGTAACTAATACTCAAGTGAAGTCTGAATTTATGAAGCTAAGTTAGATTCCCGTAATTTCAGCCACAGATGTAAGCGTGCACTCAAACATCAGTAGCCAAAAGCGACTGGGAAAAGAATTAAGGTTTTACATGTATTGCAGGTGCCAAATACCGGCTCTTTGCCAACCGCAACACATTACCATTACAACAAAAAAATGTAAAAATTAATGGATTGAATGAAATAAATGGATTAATTTTACAGGAGGGCAGTCCGACAGCTGGCCTCGTGACTCCACGAGCTACGCTGGTCTGGCCTCGCTGCTGCCAATGGAGACGTGCCGCCGCCCCTCACCCCAGGCCGGCCCGTCCGGCTATGCCGCAGCTGCTGTCGCTCCGCCGTCGCCTCGAGCGCTCGAACAGCGCCAGGCCGAACAGTAGCGTCAACCACCAGGACCTCTGTAATTTGAGAAAATGCATTTGAGGTAACTAATACTCAAGTGAAGTCTGAATTTATGAAGCTAAGTTAGATTCCCGTAATTTCAGCCACAGATGTAAGCGTGCACTCAAACATCAGTAGCCAAAAGCGACTGGGAAAAGAATTAAGGTTTTACATGTATTGCAGGTGCCAAATACCGGCTCTTTGCCAACCGCAACACATTACCATTACAACAAAAAAATGTAAAAATTAATGGATTGAATGAAATAAATGGATTAATTTTACAGGAGGGCAGTCCGACAGCTGGCCTCGTGACTCCACGAGCTACGCTGGTCTGGCCTCGCTGCTGCCAATGGAGACGTGCCGCCGCCCCTCACCCCAGGCCGGCCCGTCCGGCTATGCCGCAGCTGCTGTCGCTCCGCCGTCGCCTCGAGCGCTCGAACAGCGCCAGGCCGAACAGTAGCGTCAACCACCAGGACCTCTGTAATTTGAGAAAATGCATTTGAGGTAACTAATACTCAAGTGAAGTCTGAATTTATGAAGCTAAGTTAGATTCCCGTAATTTCAGCCACAGATGTAAGCGTGCACTCAAACATCAGTAGCCAAAAGCGACTGGGAAAAGAATTAAGGTTTTACATGTATTGCAGGTGCCAAATACCGGCTCTTTGCCAACCGCAACACATTACCATTACAACAAAAAAATGTAAAAATTAATGGATTGAATGAAATAAATGGATTAATTTTACAGGAGGGCAGTCCGACAGCTGGCCTCGTGACTCCACGAGCTACGCTGGTCTGGCCTCGCTGCTGCCAATGGAGACGTGCCGCCGCCCCTCACCCCAGGCCGGCCCGTCCGGCTATGCCGCAGCTGCTGTCGCTCCGCCGTCGCCTCGAGCGCTCGAACAGCGCCAGGCCGAACAGTAGCGTCAACCACCAGGACCTCTGTAATTTGAGAAAATGCATTTGAGGTAACTAATACTCAAGTGAAGTCTGAATTTATGAAGCTAAGTTAGATTCCCGTAATTTCAGCCACAGATGTAAGCGTGCACTCAAACATCAGTAGCCAAAAGCGACTGGGAAAAGAATTAAGGTTTTACATGTATTGCAGGTGCCAAATACCGGCTCTTTGCCAACCGCAACACATTACCATTACAACAAAAAAATGTAAAAATTAATGGATTGAATGAAATAAATGGATTAATTTTACAGGAGGGCAGTCCGACAGCTGGCCTCGTGACTCCACGAGCTACGCTGGTCTGGCCTCGCTGCTGCCAATGGAGACGTGCCGCCGCCCCTCACCCCAGGCCGGCCCGTCCGGCTATGCCGCAGCTGCTGTCGCTCCGCCGTCGCCTCGAGCGCTCGAACAGCGCCAGGCCGAACAGTAGCGTCAACCACCAGGACCTCTGTAATTTGAGAAAATGCATTTGAGGTAACTAATACTCAAGTGAAGTCTGAATTTATGAAGCTAAGTTAGATTCCCGTAATTTCAGCCACAGATGTAAGCGTGCACTCAAACATCAGTAGCCAAAAGCGACTGGGAAAAGAATTAAGGTTTTACATGTATTGCAGGTGCCAAATACCGGCTCTTTGCCAACCGCAACACATAACCATTACAACAAAAAAATGTAAAAATTAATGGATTGAATGAAATAAATGGATTAATTTTACAGGAGGGCAGTCCGACAGCTGGCCTCGTGACTCCACGAGCTACGCTGGTCTGGCCTCGCTGCTGCCAATGGAGACGTGCCGCCGCCCCTCACCCCAGGCCGGCCCGTCCGGCTATGCCGCAGCTGCTGTCGCTCCGCCGTCGCCTCGAGCGCTCGAACAGCGCCAGGCCGAACAGTAGCGTCAACCACCAGGACCTCTGTAATTTGAGAAAATGCATTTGAGGTAACTAATACTCAAGTGAAGTCTGAATTTATGAAGCTAAGTTAGATTCCCGTAATTTCAGCCACAGATGTAAGCGTGCACTCAAACATCAGTAGCCAAAAGCGACTGGGAAAAGAATTAAGGTTTTACATGTATTGCAGGTGCCAAATACCGGCTCTTTGCCAACCGCAACACATCACCATTACAAAAAAAAAATGTAAATGTAATAATATAAATTAATGTGGAATTAATGGGATAAATTAATGTTTAAATGTAAATTAATGTGGACAATCGGTTATCATACCTTATACATGCAGGATTCGTAAAAAACACATGCACAAACCTCTACCATACACAAGCACTATATACATTCACTATCACAAACTCAAGAACTCAAATGTTTGAATTTCAACAAACATTCTCGGATAAAATGTGAGTAGTTATCTAAAACTTAATAACAAATAAACTATACTTTTGCACTATTTAATACGAAGAAAATTGAAAAGTATTGACTCACCAGACAATTCCCGTTTCGAGATGCACTTCTCTTGAATGACGAACAAGGACTGAATGTCACTGAAACGTTTTATCGGTATATATAGTAAGACTCCACCGGAAACAATAACGGCACAGTGTTGCCCCTATTTAATAATCAAAAAGGGCGCGATTAGGGTTGCCACCTTTTTTTTGAAGAAAAATACTATTTTTCTTTTTAAATCAAAAAAATATAGTACTTTTAGGAAATTCAGGAAAAAAAATAGGACACATCTATTTTCAATCATTATTTATTTTTCCATGATTATTTTTTATTACTTTTCGCTGGATAATGACACGGAGTTAGAGCTACTAACTAACTAAGCCCCGTAAATACATGAATGAGTTTCGTTCCTACATTCCCTATGCAGGGCTGCGGGTGCGTTCCATTCACAGTTAATTAAAAAAAGCACGACAATTGCAATTAGCGATAAAAATATAGTATTTTTCGTGCTATATTCTTTTTCTATAATATATAGTACAATTTAAGCTAGTGTTTTTCAATTTATATATACATTTATTAAAGCAGGGACCTCGAAGCATATAGCATTATAGTATATCCTTAGTGTTTTTATTGAACTGTAATAATATTGGGAAGTTTTATTTTTTAATTTTAAAATATAAGTAAAAATAAAACTAAAATAATAAAAATAAAACTTTTCCTTCTATAGTAATATTTATTGTGTATGCTTTATTGAAGTGTTGTATATCATATGTCATACCCAATATCAGTTATATTCTATGTTTTAGGTGGTTATTTCTGAATAGTTTTTATTCTTTCTGCGACAGACAATATGGATTACAGACATACTTTAATTATTTAACAGAAAGTTATTTGTTCAAGATACTTTAACATACTATCCCATTTAGTTATGCACATTTCAACTAGATTTTTTGTCTGAGTAACTGTGTCTGGTCAAGGCACTGCTACTGTTGTTGCAATGAATTCATTAATATCTGATACAATGGCTGATATTCTTCAAGTGAGTTAAAATGTTTCAAATATAAATCATTTTTGTTTGTAAACACAAAAATTGGCATGTGTATGTTTAAAGTAACGGCCTGTTATCCACCCCAGCAGTGGGAACCATAAGCTTCCTCTATCCGTTTTTTGGAGAGAAGTATTGTAGCAAAGACCTACCATCGCGTTGCTCCAATGCGGATTGGTAGGTTACGCATATCCCTAGAATTCGCTAGAAGTATGCGGATTTCCTTACCATATTTTCCTTCACCGAAAAGCGTGTCATAAATTGCAATTGTCAATTAGACATGTGCCTGCGCGGGGTATAAACCGATGATCGTCTTTACAGAGTCGAACGGCCTCACCGCTGAGCTATCCATAGCTTGTTCCATATTTATTAAAATGTATTTGCAATAATTTTCAGATGAACCTGGTCATAGCCAAAGAGAGTACTCATTGGGATGACGTCTAAGGGCTATATGCTGTTGATGCTTTATGGGATGAAGCACATGATTAGGTCAATTGATTTGACTAGATGAAGGCAAGTAAATATTTGATGTAAAGTATGTCAGTCTGTCCATTTCACTTTCTATTAAAACTGAAGCTTATATGTCTAATGGGCTAACTGCCTAATCCGTTTGAGATATAACAAAAAATGTTTGGTACAATTTTTCCTCTATTATAGTGATGCAAAAAAGTGTGTGATATAAGAATAGCTTAAAAGACATATTAGTGATGATCATTGGAACTTTGTCACATACAATACAGTATTTGGAAAGCATAATATTTTTAGCCTGGTACTGCTAACAGTACAAAATCAAAGATATTTAACATAACACAAAGATTGTCACAGATACCCCTTATATTTTATTATTAAAAAAACAAATTTATAATTATAGTCTCTATTCTATACTTAAAATATAACTGTAGACAAAGTTATAGACACGAAAAAAATATTTTCCAGACACTATTTAAGACCAGTAGAAGCTAAAAATATATTTTTAAAATTTAAAATCTCTGTTATTTGTCAATGCATCATTCTCCTACCCTTATCCCACTCTAAATGGGGTAGGCACAACATGTTTTAAACATGTTATCACATGATTTGGTATCTTACGACCGGTCGCCTGCCCGACGTCAACTTACCTTAATCGGTTTTCGCGACACCTCGGTAAGAAATGAGGGTGGTCTATTCTACTCAGGGGATATCAATGCCAAGATTGTCTGTAAGACTACCTTTGCAAACTAATGTTCTATCTATACATTATTAAAGAATAACTTATTTATTACAGGTTAAATATGCTGCGAACTCTTCCGCCGGGAAGTGTCCATGAGCCCGATGATGCAGATGAACATATATGAAGAGCTTCAGTCGAATCATAATTATTTAGCCTCATTTATTGACATTAGTAATAACATTTTCACAGCGCGAATGCTTTTATTCACTAACAATTTATTTTGCCGCCTGAACCATTCGGAATTTTGGAATAAGGCTGTAAAAGTCCGCTTCAATGCTAGAGGACTCAAGAGAAGGTTGTGTCTTCAAAATAATACTATTTTGAATACTCATATTAGTATAATTGACAAACATTATGAAGTTTGAAACTTCTTAACTAGGACCCAATGGATTTTTTCTCAAGTCCGTGGGTAAGGGGGCTCTAGCACACTAGAACGGATCATAATTTGGTTTCATTGTTTAAAACATGATTGGTTAATATTATTGTTTGATAGTTATAGTACCTTGTATTCCATCAGAAATATTTTCCAGACCCAAGCCATATCATATTACCGGTTCAGTATATTGATATATCGGTCATGTGCAGCAATAGCGGTACAACTCAAAAACTTATATTTTGAGATGAATGGGTTAAAAATTTTCATTACTCAGGAAAATGAATAACAATTGCTTAGTTGCTAGTTTAATTGTTAGTTTGCTTAAACGACGGGCTTATAATGAATTATGAGTTCTGCCTGTATTGCTGCTAAAAATTGTGTATTTTAACATTAACACCATTTATTCCTATTCAAAACACGTGTTTTTACTTGTGTAGCAAAACTAAAAACCTGCGCAATCCTGGGAGTAATATATTTTCAAAACAGGATTATTTAAATTGTGAAATTTTTATAATTACGCTATTGTCTAATAAAACTGAAAGATTTGATCTAGTCAAAATTATATTATCCATCACAAAAACTTATATCTTTGGAATGGCATTATATGGCATGTAAAGTGTTAATTAGTCAAAAATGTATATAACTTAAAAAACTATAATTCCTGGTTAACTTGCATTAATCATAAATATGATTTGTTAAAAGTTTTTTGCATAATCGTAATCATAATGCGAGTTAGACAACGGTGTATCAATTAAGGAGAATTCACAGTACTGCAGATACTTGGAAAACGATAATGGAAATGGAAAATTTTATCGCAAGTAAAGTTATAGAACTATGATACATGAGGCAAAAGTAACTAACTAATATTACTATTATTAACATTTAAAAATTGATTCAAAATTTTTATTATTTTACTATATATACTCCATAAGTATAGAAACATAACAAGATGTAAACAAACAAAACCATGTGATTCAGGAGTGACAAATATGTCATAACAATAATATTATTAACAAATGAAAAAATTGGGATTCAACTGCAGTTGTCAAAAGAATATCTCTAATATTTATAAATGTAATTTTCATAAATTGATTGGTATTTTCTAAAATTAAATATTTATACCTTTAGTATAGCAAAACAGCAATATATAATTTAATAAAATTCAGCAGATACAAATTAGCCAAGTAAACTACCTAAAATGGTAATTGGATTAACCAACGCAACATAATATCAATATTCTACGAGCTTCACTCTGTGATACTTAAATGTGTAGTAATTTAGTGTATCCATCGTTTTCTTTAAAAAATTTATAATTCTTATTTATTGTTTCAAAGTTTGTAAAAATTATTGATAGCAATCACGCCATAATAAAGTGGTGCGAATACTATCAATAATTTTAAATTCTTTAAAAGAATTAAAAATTATATTAAATGTTAGTATAATGTGTTGTAATAAAAAAGGTACTTTATAGTAGGCAGATAATGCCTACTATAAACTACCTGTTTTGACATGTTTACATTTAGTTAAATACTTAACCCATGGAGTATAGTTCCTCATGATGTTTTCTTTCATTGAAAAGCTTGGTATCAATTGGCACATTAATTATGGCAAAATTTTACAATTTAATTCTTACTTTATATGTATAAATCCGAAGTGTTAACTGGTTTGATGGAAAATATTATACTTAGAGATAAAAACCACTAATATTCTATAAAAATACTACCAATATATCTAAAAAAGACTAATATTTATAATTTACCATCAAGTATACTCCTTTTAAGTATAATGTTTTTTCCTAAATACTAAAACGGTAAAAACGAAAGCATCTATTGTTTCAAATACTAATCTTGTAAATTTGTTTTCGAGTGAATACTTATAATTAATTATATTTAATAATAATATATAATAATTTAAATTACAATTCCTATATTTTCAAGATACATGATCGCCGATTCTGTTTCCTATTTAAAAATAGTAATCATTTTTGAAGTTGCACTTTTAGCGTGTTTAGGAAAAAACTTTTTTTTTTAAGAAGCATGCACATAGAAATGTAAAACGGCTGTTGAATATAAATTTTTTTATTACAGTAAAAGTCTATTAAAGAATTTCCTTAAATATTTTGTTTTATTAAAATCTAAAAATCATTATTAATATGTTACAGGAAAACCGGTTATCCAAATAATCGGTAAGAGTAAAATGCGAATCGATAAAACTTTGACATCACTAGTTACGGTTTTAGCGCACCAAGTACATCACTAATTTTACTACGATTTTACGTCACACGTTATATATATTACTACTCCATATGTGAGAAAGAGTCAGAGCTGAGACTAAATCCGTTTTTATGAATGAAGCGGGTGAGAGGCAGATAGTTTTTTTATGAATGAGAATGTAAGTAGCTATAGTGCTACTCTGCACCCTCCCATACCACCGAAAATAGGCTCGCGCCAATGTATGAATCTCAACCATCTATTTTATAGTTAATAATCTATGGATGTGAGATCACAGTTTGACATATCCTATATAGTGTATTATCTATGGTTTGATACCTTTAGTCTAATATAGCAATATCAAAAATAATCGATTCTTATATTCAATTTTTTCATAAAAATTGATTATTTTTAATGATCTTGTTTTTCTCTTATACTCTTTATTCTTATTTTTTAAGATTAGTTATGCATAATTGGATTAAAACAAATTAGCATTGCATACAAATGGAGGATCGAATTTCACAAACAGCGCCTCTGTTATAATTTATTAGTAGTTATCCACTTTAGCCTTTATTATAATTAATTATTAATAGTTAAAAGGTAACTGTGAAATTTCGAATTCTTCGATTGATTAAATCGAATCGGGTATTTAATATAATCGATTTTTTTTAAATCGATTATCTTCAATCCCTAATTCTATATACTGCTATATGTCTTGCTTTAAAAGTCAAAATATCTCCATATTTTTGACAAAATACTCGCAAAAAAAAAATATACATTTATTTTTATTTAAGGTAATAAAAAATCTTTGTAAGTTATGATAATTTTCAAATGTCATTAAAATTTATAATATGTATGTTTTATTTTTAAGGAGTAAGTAAAATATGGCCATAAACGCCACGGTTACTTCTTGGAGTCCCGATAAGAAGCATAGTGATGTTGAAAGGTAAATATGTATACATTTTGCGTTGTACAGGCCATAAAGAAAAGTGATCATAGTAATATACATTTTAAGGCTTTAAAATAAATCATATAAATTGGTTCAGTCTTCATACCTATTATATCCCAGCGAGTCTGCTGTGATGCTGCGAGTGTCGCTCGAGACTCGCTCTCCCAGTTTTTTCACTCCGGCGATGCTTCTGCGCTCGCCCACTCTCTCGGCGACGCTGTCAAAGCCTCTAGGGCTAATGGCATTAGTTAGAGTTCGAAAAAAAATACCTATCATATTATTTATACCATCTACCTATTTATTATTATAGGTTAGAAAATATTTTAGTTAAAAAATTCAATATTAGAAGTTATAGCTAATAGGCTTCAATGAAAAAATCAGGATTAATGAAATATTAATGATTATTTAGATTTCTAAAGAATTGGAAAAAAATTATGTTTGCAACACTTATAAGTGATTAAGTGATAATGACTTACTTACTTACTTACTACTATTGTTTTACACATCCTAGTATCTAAATTTACAATAATCATTTATTTTAGGTGGATCTGCATTTATCCTGCTTATATGAATAGTAAAAAAACATTGGCTCAAGGTAGAAAGTTACCTAAGGCAATATGTGTAGAAAATCCTACCCATCAAGAAATAAGAGATGTGCTGTTCACAACAGGTTTACATATTGGAGTTGAAAATAAGCTGTATCCACGTGAGAGAAGCAAGGTTATTGAACAGAAATTTATGAACTTCAAAATTTTTTTTTATTTGGTTTCTCATAATTTGAATATTACCAATCTTACCTATTTACTTAATGATATTACCTAATGACATAATTTGAATATTATTTAAGTAAATATTGTCCTTACTAATATTATAAATGCGAAAGTCTGTCTGTTAAGTTTACACTGCCAATCCTCTGAACCATTATCAATGAAATTTGGCACAATTATTCCTTATTAAGCAGGGTAACATATAGGCTAAAGAAATCCTGTTAATTCAACAGGAATTAAATTTAGGAGGCAGTCTCAATTTTGACAGTCTCCTTTAACTGAGCTAATTTAACATGATATATCTCATGTAAGTCATACAGGTTATTTATCAAGCTATGGTCTTGATGAAACAATAAATCTCTCTGGGTCTACCCAGATAGATTTCATTTTTGTGATCGAGGTATTTGCAAGGTTGGAGAGTGACAGAATCTACTGTTAATTTCAAGACTACAGTCCATGCAAACAAAGTTGTGGGTAAAAGCCTAGTACTTAAATATGTTTATTAGGATCATCATTGCTATTCTTGCGATGTTTTCTCATTACCTTTTTAAAAGACCAGACCCACAGGCCAGCGACCCCATCTACCCAACACTTACGCGAGCAAGCTCAAGACCACACTATCAAGAAGGCACTTAAAGACACTATTTACACTCCAATATCTCATACAGCACTGACAGCCTGTAAAACTATAAATCCAGTAATCAATTTACTATTATTTGAAGAGTACTAGACCCATTATAAACTGCATTTTTTTATGTAAGAACCCAGATATGGGTATATAAAAAAAAAACTTACTTAGATTTATCTTTGTGCCACATTATTTATATCATATTCATTGTTTTATTCATAACATATCATTATCAATATATTTTTATAGTTAAAATAGTAAAACAAAATAAATCACTTCTAAAATAAACTCTATCCACTAAACCCAACTATATTCTGGCTGTGACTGTGTCTGTATGGGCTTTTGTACAGGATCAAATAGGAGCTTATGTTTGTTGTATGGAGAGCCATACCTTCCACTATCTTCATATAAAAATCAGTTGGGATGTGAAAGATGGATAAAGTAAAATCAATTTTGCAATTCATAATATTAGTATGCATAAACAAGAATTTTTTTATTTTTATTTCAGGAAATGTTATACAGAGGCAGAATTCGTGTACAGTTAAAGAATGATGAAGGGAACCCCATAAAGGATAAATATCCAACAAGAGAAGAGCTCATGAAGTACATAGTTGATGGCATAGGAAAGTTGAAAACTCGTCAAAATCGGTCATTATTGTTATTTTGCTAAACAAAATTTATCTATGCTAAGTTTTCGGCTTGACAGGCTGATTTATTTTTTATTTATTTATACAAGACACACCAGAAAGAAAATTTAGAAAACTAAAGAAATAAAATTTATATGATTAAGTGATTCATTCATAAATATCTAATTAATTATTCAGTTGTACAAAAGATATTAAAAGCTCATCTAATTAAAATTAGCTAACATAATTAATAAGAACAAACTAAAAAAAACACTATACAAAAACATAGGGGAGAATCAGATTGCCCTAGTGCTGCTTGAAAAATATTGGCAATAAAGAAATAAGACATTCCGAAAGCGAAAGATTACTCTTATTTTACTAATATAAATATAATACTACACATAAGTATTAATAATATAGTAAATGAAAATATTATCTTAATTTTATTCCAATTTACTTTTTGTTATTTTCACATTAGTTTAAGTATACTCATAAATTGTGTCAGAAATATCCAATTGTTTTCTTCATCATTTTATGAGTAAACTCATCAACAATTTATAACATTAATTAGATAAAAAGAAAATGAAGAGATCTTTAATCAAAGTTCAACACATGTTTAGTGTTGAATGACTTTCTACAAAATAAGTACTAACAAGCATGTTACAGTTTCAAATGTTTTCAATTTTTTTGTTGTATAGGCCTGCTGAACAACAACCTCCGTCTATTCAACAAGGAAGCAACAAAGCCAAAGGAAAGAAAGGACGCAGATAATTTGTTAATTTTTATCTTTTTACAAATAAAGATTCTTTGTACTTTTATGGTTTTACAATTGTATTACTAACAACACTCTTATTTAACTATGTATATGAATAGCTTTCTCAGTCAGTTTGTTGTTACCATTTACATCTTTAGCAACACTATATCCATCAAAAATCATAACAACCTTGCCAACAGGAAATGTCGAATTGGGTAAAACATGTTTTTGTTCTATTCCTTTATTTGCTGAACTAATTTCTTGATTTTCTGGGGCAAAGAAGCCATCTCTCCCAGAGATTCGTTTAATACTGATGGGATTTTGTAGGATACTTTTTTCATCAATTTCGGTGATTCGAAATGACGTATCTTTTTCTTGGGAGTCAAATTTTCGTAACCTTGAAACAAAGATTGGTATAGGTGTTGAGCTTTCTGTTTTGTTTCTTCGAATTTTGTACTCAACATTTCTTTGGTGTTTGTGTAGGTTTCTTGTAACATCTTTAAGGGTTTTATTTCGCGGGAACGTGGATTCATCAATTTGGCTGGTTCCACTATCAATCTCTGGATTTCTGAAATTGGTTCCGAGTCTCTGTAATCGTTCACTGGATTTATCGTAACTTGCATGGATTCGTGAAGAACTGTCGGTATATTCTTCATAACTTTCTTTATGGGAGTCAGGTTCTCTCCTGGTATTAAGTTCACTATTTCCATGATTCCCGGTGATATATCCTTCAGTGCTTCTGTGAAATGAGGGGCCGCTTCTCTGACTGAGTCCACTATTGTTTCGCCAAACGCTAGTGGAATTTCTTGTAAATAGTACGGGTATGTTCTTATACCGTTCGATACGGCTGACGTTATCATTGACAGCAATATAGGTCGACGTGGTGGTAACAATGGTAGAGTCGGTGACATTCTCCTTCTCGATCTCAATGGTAGAAGCCGGGGCAGTACTTGTCTCCTTTTTCGATTCAGATATGGACTCGGTAGTAGATCTTCGTTCACACGTGCACACAACGTCGTTGGTTTCATTAGTTGAAAACGGGTTTCGTTTAAATTTGCGGCTACTTGACTCGTACGTTTCGCTTGAATCTGAACCGAGAATGTTATCAAAAAGCATCCTAAGATTCTTAAGTAAGGGTATGTAGTTTTGTATGATCCCATCGTCGTTATCAATTTCTCTCTTTTGCGTTAAATTTCTACGTCTGTACCGCGATTTTTGGGTGAGGTTCAATTTCTTCGGTTTTGCTGGTGACTTGATTTGAAAGACTTGTCTATATTTTAACGGGGATATTTTTTTGCTGTGAGTGTAGAAAGTACCTGTGAAAGAATATTTTTGTTATGTTTTGATTATAAGAAGTAACAGGAGTAATAATGAAATATGACCTTTAGTTGATGCAGGCGTACAAAAAAGAACTTGAATTGTTGGATGAAGTCCCACATCTGTATAAAGAAGTACGTTTTTCTGCAAGTCTGCAAGCAGTGAAAGCGTAACAGACAAACAGACTTTTACTTTTGTATCATCAGTATGGTGTATGTAAGGAAATAAGGAATCTATTGGTAGTAAATATGAATTTCATTACGGCCACATCGCTTTTGCTAAAAGAACTTAACTGTTATTGGGTGTATTCAAATACAAAACATACTCTGAGCATTACAATAACGTCACTCAGTCTTATTAATAAAAAAATAACTGACTAAAACGCCAAGTTAGTCTATAAAATTTTTATCATTCTGTAAGGTTAATACAAAATATAATTTATCATTTGCCATCTATTTGAGTTAACTTAAAAGCAAGAAAGTGTGGTAAGTTTGTAAAATAACATACATCCTCCTGCCATTATCCCACTCTAAGTGGGGTTGGCACAACATGTTACAAACTTGTTGTCATATGATTTGGCTACGTATTTTACGACCGGCCGCCTGCCTGACGTCAACTTACCTTAGTCGCCTTTTACGACACCTCGGTAAGAAATGAGGGTGGTATTATTTTATTCAGCCGGATACCACACGGCGTTGGTAAGTTGTAAAATAAGTAAAATCTATAACGATATTCTTTGAAATCCTTTATTCAAAGAAATGATTGTAAAACTTTGTGATAATGTTTTAAAAAGGATAGACCTGCTGAGGTGTCGAATCTTGATGCCGTTGCTCTGCTGGCTTGATTTTCTTCGTGTTCCTCCGCCGCTATGATGTCGTTAAGCGAAATAGATTTGGCTTCCAGACCTGTTATAAATTTCAATAATATTGTTACAACATGTTTTTAATACAACCTCCTTCATAGAGTTGGCGATTAATATGAAAAAGTATTGTGGCTGTCATATTTTTATGTGTCATTCATTGAGTTGTTGCGAAAGAGTAAATGGGTTGACTCTGGGAAAACTGCTTTTTATTTAATGGAATAAGAATAAAGGAGAAATATCGTCGTTTTATTATATTCAGAAGTGGGATGTAACCTAAACTCACAAATAGAGTGGACATACGGAATATCTGGAAATTTAAAGAGTTCAAAGAAAAGACAAATGACGATCAATATCTTGAGACAACACGGAGAGTGCGAATTTCGTATAATTTGAGAGTTAGTTGCGATATGCGATGCTATGGAATAAAAAATGGAGTTTTTATTGGAGAGATTAATGATGGTAATTGGTATTCGGTTAATTAATTCTGTAAGATCAACGTGACGATGTGCTATGTGAGGCCTTAGACGCGCCCGTGACTTTTGTTCGATGGAACTGTCAGCTAGAATGACGATTGATCTCTGGATCTTTCCAGTTGTAACGATTGTTTTCTAGACTGTGGACATCTGCAACGACTGTCAGCTAGGCTCTGCCTAGAAGTGGTGATTGTTCTTTGAGCGTTATCATTTGCGAGTCTGTTTACGTGTGTATCTGCTGAGTTGGTTGCCACTAATTGAGCTGTGTTATGCCATGACAGTGATTGAGGGTGAGCTTGAGGTGCGAAATGCTTATGGTGCGAAAAGCTTAAGGAGTTGAGGAGTTGAGCTTAAAGAGTTGAGCATAAAGCGTAAGCTTAGAGTTGAGCATAAAGCGTGAGCGTAGTCCTGTCATGTCATGGCATGTGCGGTTTTCTTTTACAGATTAAAAGAGCATGTATTGAGTTTCTTGCCGATTCTTCTCAGTACAATCAGCATTCCGAATCGGTGGTAGATTCATTCCCAGAAGTCAGCTTATGAGATTTGCGGGGTCGCAAATGTTGTCAGGATGGTCGACTGTTACAACATGTTTTTAATACAACCTCCTTCATAGAGTTGGCGATTAATATGAAAAAGTATTGTGGCTGTCATATTTTTATGTGTCATTCATTGAGTTGTTGCGAAAGAGTAAATGGGTTGACTCTGGGAAAACTGCTTTTTATTTAATGGAATAAGAATAAAGGAGAAATATCGTCGTTTTATTATAATATTGTTTAAAATTCATGTATAAGTAAAAATAGTGGCGGATATCATAAACCTTCGAAATGGGAATCCAATTTGTGACTCTTACAATTACCGTGCTATTTAAGGGAGTATTTTCGAGTGTATTTGTTTTACTATAATTAATATTCCTTACTAATTCTGTACCCTACAAATAACTTTTTTGCGAATTCATATTATGCTGTTAGACCGAAAAGATTTAACCTCAGAGTGACGTCTACTCTCCCTGTACTCGTGCCCTATGTACTCGCTGGTAAGATGGGAGATACTAGGTAAGGATGAAATTGAAGTTAAGGATCTGACAAATATCTCCTTCAGGGATATTATCAGGTTCGTAAATCCACGGGTAGGCTAGAGCAGGTGACACTGTCAGGACAGCAGTGAAACCCTTGTCCCAACATGGGGAAATGGGTGGAATAGTCTGGAATAGGAGCTGCACCGACAGGCGTCCCCGAAATTAGATAGATAGACGTCTACACTCTACTTTTCGGACCCTCGACGATGCTGCTGCACTCGCCCGTACGGGACCAGTCATGACCGATGACGCTGTAAAAGCTTATAGGGCTAACAGCATTTTGTTAATTAGAGATTTAAAAAACTGACTGAGAGAAGACACATTTGCCTTGAAAACAGACTGCTACTTAGCTTTAAAAAAACTTTTAAATATATTGGTACTTACTTGATATTATCAGGACCCAAAAACTAATATAAATATATGTATGACGTATACGTAAATCCATTTTCAACCATTTTTACGTGCAAGAATTAGTTGATACCACTAGGAAGTTAGTATGTATAATAAATCAATTTTATTATGTTTAAATATAATGTTATATTAACCTTCAAGTAAATTACTGACAGGGCAGATTTTAGCACGTTTTCGTTTACATGGAAACATGAGAACTTGCGAGATGTCTGTTCTTTTATTTGTACAGAAGTATTTATTATTATTTGAGTATTTCATCATCCTCCTGCCCTTATCCCACTCTAAGAGGGGTCGGCTCAACATGTTATAAACATGTTGTCACATGATTCGGCTGCGTTTTAACGAACAGTCGCCTGCCTGACGTCAACTTACCATAGTCGTATTTTACGACACCTCGGTAAGAAAGAGGATGGTCTATTCTACTAAACCAGATACGACACGGTGGGTCAACTTATCTTAGTCGCCTTTTACGACATCTCGGTAAGAAATGAGGGTGGTACTATTCTACTCAGCCTGATACTACACGGCTATATTATTTTATTATTTATTTAGGACTTAGGTACACGATGTTTTAACAAGCTGCAATGAATAAAAGTTTTTAAGAAGTAAAAGTAAAGAAACGGCTTCTTAATATCCTAGTGCTAGGTATAGGCCTCCTCTCTCCGTTTTTTGGACAGAAGGGTTGGAGTTAAGACCTACCACGCTGCTCCAACTCTCTAGAGATATGCAGATTTCCTCACGATGTTTTTCTTCATCGAAAAGCGTGTAGTAAATTGCTAATATTTAACAATTAAGCACATAAGTTTAAAAAGAAAAACTCATTTCACTGCTTTCGTGTTGCCTCTGAATACTGTAGGTACTCTGTATTGTAGGTTTCATATATAAAAAGAAGAAATGTTGTTAAAATGGGTACGTGGACAAGCATGACTTTCATTTCCCTATCGGGTACGAAAGGTTGAGCTCCTTATACAAAATAAACAAAAATGTAGTCAAAAATTGTTTACAAACAAAGGCGGCAGGTTACACTATATTCACTGTTGCACTTATCCTTCCAGTATTGAATTCTGCAAAATCGCTTAAATTTATCATCAGATGTTCTATGTCATCATAAAGAACATGATGCAATTACAATAATCAAAAATAAGTGGCGATTTTCTAAAAAACATATTTGAATCATATCATTAGAGCGGTTGGGGATAAGTAGCTTTAAGAGTAATGGCCTGTGACTATCTCACCGCTGGGCATAGACTCTCTCTCTCCTTATTTGAAGAGAAGGGTCGGAGCTTAGAGGTACTATACTGCTCCAATGCGGATTGGTAGGTCAAAATCAAATTAAAATTCTTTAAGACATCTAAATAAATTCACATTCTTTTTGGAAAATATCTCCAACTTAATTGTAATGTCACGTAGCTAATTTGTTATTGATAACAGAGTGGCGTCGAGTAAGGACTACGGCGGATGCTAAGTTCAATAAATATGCTAATGTTGGCTTCTCTGAAGGATTTCCGCAGATTTTCATTTCCTTATATCTGTAAGGTAAGCGAAAGTAAAATTTAATTCCGAAATTACCATTTCTCATTAATTTTTTCCTTACAAACAAATCATTTTTAGGACACATGCAAATAAACTTATACTTACTTATAAGTATTGTCGTTACTTTAACTACCAGGCTCTGTATTATTTCTCCAGGAAAGCGACGATATAGACATGACAAACAAAGCATGTTTTTGTAAGTACTGCTCTGCATCTAAGGTACTCTTATGCTGCATGTTGCAATCTTCTTCTTCCCTGGTCTTCGACACTTGATTTTTTCATTTCGCTAACTTGGTCATGCTTCTGAGTTATGAGGTCATGCTTGACGTTCCTCTTAGTAACGCTGTAAAACAATACTAATGAGAATATTATTTTGCTATAATCCGCGATAAAAGAAAATATATGCAATGCTAAATGTAGAGTGTACTATTCGTTCTCATACCTGATACATGCAGAATTTGTAAGAACTCGTGCACTACCCGACACCGATAACACAACAATACACAAGCACTGCACACATTCACCACCACAATCTCAACAATTGTTTCGCCCCGTAACCGAAGCATCGCCAGGAGATAGACTCCACGACAAAATCGCAAACGCTGTAAAAGCTTACATATACATCTATTCATAGTCCACAACATGAGCGATATCATAAGTTATTATAATAGCTATTATAGTTGCGCCCTATAGTTCACCCGTTGTGATAAGGTTATGTAAAAAGTAAGATGATTAACCATATGTATTTAGATTCTGAGAATAAAAGGTTCAGACTTGCTGAAATATACACAAATTTCCGTTGGAGCGTTGCTTTAATTTTCTTTCCTCGATAGTTGAAAATATGTGAATTTTATATAATATGCATAATGTTTGTATTGCATACATATTGTATTCTTAAAAAAAGAAGCAAATATATAAAATTCAATATTTTCGGACAGCTTATTTTTCAATTTTATAGTTACAATTTCCTTGTTTATCCATGGTCATTTTGTTTATCTGGGTCTACCCGAGCCACAAAATTTCCTGCGAAATCCACACAAACTCACATATACGATTAAAGGTTTTATCCTTCGATATTGGACGATCATAAAATTTTAACGACGGATCTCTCAAATGACTTCTTTGTTTTGGTGCTTACCTTATTTTATTATTTATCGAATATTTCGTTCCTACAAGGTGCTGAATTCATAGAGTTATTATTCTCCCTTTTTCAATAAAGACAAGAAAGGAGAAAGCAAATAAGATCTATCTGTCTCTCTTTTTTATGTGTGTGTTGATAAGAGTGTCACCTTCCCTCCATTATTTATTACGACAATTGTGTAAAAATAAACACACATGGCTACTCTAGTATACCTAATAACTCTATGATTATACTACAGTATGTGAGCCATGGCCAGGCCCTGTAAGTGTCTCAACAACCAACGATGGACGGACGATGAAATATCATAGTCACTATGACGCATAAGTTTTTAATTTACTCTCTCATTTTATTGCTATAGTGTCATTTTTTTTAAACGTATCAACACGATAAATGTATCATCCACCCTCCCGTCGTTGTAATGACTAATCATAATGACAAGTCATACCATCAGCCCTCCACTTCACGTCGCCCTAAGCCGTGGTCCGGCCTCACAGGAAGCACCCTTAGGACGACGTTCCCCATAGCTAGTAGAGCTTCTGCGCTCTACTCTCCGCATTTCGCAACCTCGGCGATGCTTCTGCGCTCGCCCGTTGCGCCCGGTGACGCTGTAATAGCCGTTAGGGCTGACAGCATATAGTCAATTTGAAAAAAAATGTATCATTTACGGATTATGCTTGCGTAAAGTATATCGAACTTACTTTTATTTACTTTAAAAAGGTGCATCACGATATTTTATTCTTCTTCTATTGGTTACGTGCCTGATTGTAAACTTATCTGAAGGTAATTGAAGTATTGTCTAAGATTGGTGTGCGGAAATTTGAAACGAGTTAAACCTTTTATGGTCTCTTTAAGGTTTACACACAGCATCATACACTATCGTTTGGCGGTTCGGTTTGCCGGTAGAGTTGTAAGTAGCCACGGCAGAAGCGGTCTCCTACCAGACGAGACAAGACAATAATTTGGAAAATTTAATATAATATAATGTTACATTGAGCATCAATCACTGAGTTGCTATACTGGACTATGGCAAAATATTTATTTATATTTTAAATTGTAATGTATACCGATAGAAATATTGTGATCACTCATCTTTTATTAACTTTGCACAAACAATCAACTAAAATAGATGACGCCTCCTACATGAGTAGCGAAGTTACGTCAATAAGCATTGCTCCAATGTCGAATAACAGATATTCCAAGAAAACCTCTTTGCTAGTGAAAGGACTTACGTCTTGGCAATCTAATAAGAAAGTATTATAAGCGAAATAATAAATAGGGGCAAAACAAGATGAAATTCCATACTACGAATTCAGACTAGATTTTATATAAGAAATTACACAATTTCTAACATGCTTTTATTTATTTGACTTGTAACAGTATAACATTTTATAAGACGTTATTGGCGAACTCGATATTGTGAAATGAGTCGGTTTAAGAGACAGCGCTTCGGGATTCGATCGGTTGGCTGGCAATCTAATTCGATAGTTGTCTAATTCTATTCTATGGGATTAATTTATGCGGGGTCCTGGTACCGCCAATAAATGTAGAAATATAGTAAAAAGACGAGTTGCAATCCTTAAATAAATGTAATATCAAATTTAGGGCAGTGCTTGTTTTTCTTCTTTTAATACGATAGACGTCCAGACATGGGTCTGTTCCAGAAATTGTCTCGTAACAAAATTTTGTGCCGTTTGGATTCGGCTCCTCGTAACCTTTTCGAACTCGTCAGTTCAACTTGTAGGAGGTCCATCGAAGCTGCGTTTTTCGGTGCAAAAACGCTATTCAAGCATCCTGTAATTTCATATTCAAGCATAACTGTAGTTTCGTCGTTTCTTCGCATTATGTGCCTCGCCACTTCAGCTTGGCGACACGCTGACCTATACAGGCAATATTGATAGGAGTACGTCTACGGATCTCCTTGATCATGCTTTAATCATGTTTAGGTACTCTAAAGATAATTATTTGAATGATAGAGATTTCTTATCGACTAGGTCTACAGTGAGCGACCAAGTTTTGAAGCTAAAAGTCATCACTTGCGACATGTACCGTTCGAAAGCTATGTTCTTCAGGTTTCGTTCATATAGAGATCAGTATATGGTAAAAAGAAGGCTAGCTCTAGTCACTTATTATAAAAAAAATCCGTCCTTTACAACTCAATTAAAAAAATTGATGATTATTGATATCATCCATCATCATCCTCCTGCCCTTACCCTACTCTAAGTGGGGTCGGCACATCAGGATTTGGCTACGTTTTTTACGACCGACCGCCTGCCTGACGTTAACTTACGTTAGTCACCTTTTACGACACCTCAATAAGAAAGGAGGGTGGTCTATTCTATTCAGCCAGATACCATATTAATAATGCATAAAATAAAATAAATATATGGGACACTTACACACACGGTCGTCTGTCCCCAAAGTTAGTAATTTAATACTTGTGTTATGAGTGACAGACAACTGGTGAATATAGACATATATAATTTTTAAATACATACTTAAATACAAATATACACCCAGACAACAAATTCTTTTTATAGAAAATGTTGAGCCTCGGCGGGAATCGAACCCGCGACCCGCGGCGCTGAATGTAGGATCACTACCCACTGCGCCAATGGGCCAGTCATAACAATTGATTAAGTCAAACATACAAATAGTCACTATTTTCTCTTTTCATAGCAAATTAACTTAAAAAAAGCATTCTCTATATCACACAAGTTTTTTAAAGAATGAATATGGTAGGGTAATGAACACGTTGCAACGCGACGCCGGTGTTGGCGGAAACATGCCGGCGCCCGCCAGCAAACAGGAGACGTGAACAACGATAACGACTCGAGTGTATTTTCAATGTTGCTAGTTTGTAGAGTACGCTTATCGTCGGCACTCCATCGGCTGCAAATGACACTATTGTATTGAAACAAACTTATGATTGCGAACTTTACTGCTTTAAAGCACAATTGCGCATTGATACAGTTAAAATACAGTTGCAGTTGCCGGGATGAAGAAACATTTTAAATACTATATAGGGGAAAGTTTGCGAGTGTTCTTTATATGTTTGTACTAGTTTAATGCTCCAAAGGCTTATGGAACTGGTATGAAATTTCATGTTCACGTAGTTCTAAATATGAAAAAAAACGATATTTGTCCCTCCTTAAGTTCCTATTTGTAACTATCATCATTCTACCTACCTACCTACCCTTATCCCACTCTAAATGGGGTTAGCACAACATGTTATAAACATATTGTCACATGATTTGGCTACGTATTTTACGACCGGCCGCCTGGTGGACATCAGCTTATCTCAGTCATATTTTACAACACCTCGGCAAGAAAGGGGGTGGTCTATTCTACTGAATCGTATACCACACGGCGAGTCAAGTTACCTTAGTCGTCTTTTATGCCTCGGTAAGGAATGTGGGTGGTCTATTCTACTCAGCCCAATACCACACAGCTAAGGTTCTTATTTGTAGCCATTCTACTTTTAACATGTTGCGTTTGATATTGGGAGGTGCAACTAGTAAAAATATAAAACATTTTCTTACATGCGCAATTATATAGGGTTGGCGCAGGTATTAGGTAATTACCTTGGGGTTTTAACGCCTAGTCTGTCTAAGTTACACCTGATCAGGAGAGGGTGATACAAGAACTTACGACATCATATCTCATAGTAATCAACATTTTTTAAATAAGATATGTCTCGCACTGACAAAATATAGAGAAAAAAGGGGTAAAAAATAAAGTATTGGATATTTTACAGCTTTACAAAGTGGGAAGTTTATATTCCAATAATAATAATTTAAAAAGGATTTATAATTTTTTATTTAGGATTTTATATGTAACGTAAAAAACCATTCTAATTAATGTCCTGAAATTGGGATTAGAATTGCGAAGGTATGTTAATTTTAATGGGTAAGGCTAAGGATTAACAATTTCATATTCATTATTCTTAGGATTAGTCGTTTTATATTTCTAAAAACTCAAATTACAGACGTACTTCATGCTAAAGCGATTATCTGGTATAACAATTAATTATACAATTATGTTAATTAAAACATGTAATTAACGCGAAACTGAATACTGATTTTACATTGTAATTATAAGGCATTAATCCCTATTAAGCTCTATTGATTGTAGCTAAAGGTATTATTACTAAACTATTGCAGCACGAACTAATGTTTATATATTATGTACATGTATATATAGGCGGTAGCCGATCTATTATCAAATAAATATCAAGTACCTGGGTGTCTAAATCGGTAATTTTGTAAAAGATATTAAAAAAAAAAAATAAAAAAGAAAAAAGCGTCGATAACACGTGGGCTTCGAACCTGGTTTTTGAACTTTTTTGGTCCGTACGTTACCATTGACCTTTCAAAGCATTACGTTTGTCAAAAATATAATTTGGATTAAATTCTAAATTTTAGGTTTTTTAATGCCCAAAAACAATAACATTGATGAAACGACAACAAGTACAGATTATAGCATAACACAAGTATTAAGTTACTTACTTTGGGGTCGGACGACCGTGTGTAATTGTCCCGTATATTTATATTACATGCTAGCTCCTATATAACATTTAATCCAAACAATACATTACATCTGTAAGTATAGGTATAACATATTAAAAGGTATTATTTCTAGAACTTACCTCTTTGATATTCGAAGGCTATAATACTATGGAAAGTACCTACATGTAATTGTAGCCTAGTAATTAGTATTCCTATTACGTTCCACCTAATTCAGCCAATCAGTGCTTTAGCCTCTAATCCGTAAAGGAAACTTCGTGTGTTACTTTGCCATTAAGGAAACGTGGAAAATTAACAAGCGACTTGGGACCACAACCTGCATGCGAATGTCGTATTAACTTCATTTATTACTCCTTGTCTTCTAATCAATTTATACAGAGTAGCGTAGGACATTACAACGAGATTGAAAAGAGTGCTGTCCTCGAACTTTATACCAAAGCTTTTTTCACGACACTCTGTTATATGTAGACTCAGTTATCTTACTGCCCTACTAATAATATAAAACCTACTAATATTATAAATGCGAAAGTTTGTGACTATGGATGTATGTTTGTGGCACGATCATTCCTTATACACCGGAGTAACACATAGGCTATAACATCCTGTTAATTCTACAAGAATAGGATGACATTGAAATGTTTTTGTTTTCAACCTATCACGCAATAAACAGTCTACGCAAACGAAGTTGCGGGTAAAGCTAGCTTCATCAATTTGTTACACAATTTATTCGCTACGCTCATAAAGATAATAGTTTTAGTTTTATTACAACGTAATGATCTTTTCCACAAAATTTTAGAAAACTTATAGTAGTCGTTGTATTGGAAATGTATTACCTAAATATTTTTTGGTGTAAGTATAAAAATGTAGTGGTGGTGGTGTAAAAATCAGATACAATTAATATGCAAGTAAACAAGTACACAATCAGAATATTATGAACACACTTACAAGCGCACACAATGCATAATCGCCTATTATATATTGGCTCCTTTTCATAATCGGCGATTACAAACAATTAACCGCGATGATGTAGAGTTGTGTAGAGGGCATATTCGTGTAGATCGTGTATTATCGTCTATGATCACATACAATTCGGGAGTTGTCGGTTTTTCGGACTTGTGGATTTGCGATCGGAGAAATGGCAAGGAATTTAAAGCGACAGTATCAAGTAACTTAATTAAATAACTTAAATAAATTTAATATAAATCAGCTAATGATAATTTTCAACGCAAATGTTATAACATAAAATGGTTTTTGTAAACTTGGCAAAGTAAAGAACTTTAAGAGTTGGATACTCCATACTAAATGGACGCCAAGGATAAGCGCGGTTCAATACCAGTGTTCATTGGCCTAGCGGACACTGTAACGAGTGAATTCTGTATCGGATCGTTATATGCGACTAAAATTGATGCAGTACTACAACCGTAGGCATCAATTGTGGACGGACTCTAACGAATCTATGCTCTTGCAGTTGCAAGAGCTGAAGGTTTTTGTTATCTGCCAAAATCAGCGGACCAAAAATCAAAATATTCATTTTTTGGATATTGCAATATTATTTTGTAGAGGAAATAAAATTATTCCGAAGAGAAAAATGCTAATGTAGCATTTAACGACTTTTCCTTAAACGAAAATATATAAAAGGTATGCTTACCAGCTTGTTCTGTGACATCATATCGAGAATTTTTAAATTTGGAATTTTTTATTGTTAGTCATTGAAATCTATGACTAACAATAAAAAAAATAACTAAGGACTAAGGAAAAATTCTATAATTTAAAAGTATTTATTAAATTATCATTATTTTTGTATTTTAAAATTGACATCTAAAACAACGTTATCGACATATTTTAAACAAGATATAAACAGCTTCATTAACTATATAACTGTCTAAGTATCAATCATTACCTAAGCCACAGTGGCATAAAAATCAATTCGCAAATAGAAGGAAATTGTAAGTGAAGCAAGTCTATAATGTGGTTGTAGGCGCCAATGTTGTTGTTCAATATTGGGCATCACAAACATCTTTGGCTCGCTTAGTACGTTATAGCCTTGAGTTAGCTGGGTAGAATTCTCAATTTCTTGAACCAGCTTGACCGGTTAAAATCATCAGCCTCGTTACCCTAACGCACAACGGTCATCTGATTATAGTTATATAGGAAAATAGCCCATAAAAAATCAGAAGAAAGAGAAGAAGATGGGTATGTTATTTAGAAATACATTACTATTAAAAAAAATTGCGAATGCGTAAAATTTGTTAGTGGGCAGCTTTCCAGAAAACCTGCGCTGCACGACATGCAATTCATTCTAGCTTAAAATATTAAACTCAGTGAGAAATGGTCACTCTATTTCTCGCTGAACGCGCGTACTGAACGCAACTCCGCCCAAACCTGATACTCATACCTATAGAGCAATATTAGACTGATCCCATTCAACATTCCATTAATTCAGAGATAACCTCGGATGTATTTGCAGTAATCAGAGTTTAAGATTTATTTACCTTTAATAAATATTGGTTTCTTGTCGTTCCATATTGAAGTTCTGTTTCTTCTCTCATTACGTACCGTGTTCGATCAATTTCGATATCGACTAATAAATAATTTCGATCAGAAACTAATTTAATTACTTTCGATCTTAACCGTAATTGTTACGTCTTTCGTATCTTGCAATATAAATAAGACATCTCCTTGAAAGACAGATTAATTATAAATAACAAAATAAAAGCCATTATTGTAACACACGATTATTCTAATTATATTCTTCTAATTTTAATTATAAAATACGAATAAAACGAAAATATTGGATGTATTGTAAATCTAGCGGCCTACCCTAAGATAAATCTTCGTAAAATCGAGGCTGTGTCTTAATTTAAATATTAATAAAGGTCGTATGGATTAATTTACGACATAGACTACAAGATAAACAAGCTGAAAATGTTGAATCAATGTTCGCCCTGTCCGTATATTAAAGTTTTTCTTTTAAATGATAATTGTACGTATTTTCAGATGTATTTTAAATTACCATAAGCAGTCTATAATAAGATTAAAAACCATAAAAAACCAATGTATAAAAATAAGAAATAACTCAAATTATATATGGAATAATTGACTAGCGAAAGCTTTGTAATGTGAAATGGGCGGTTACACGTAATTAACTCGGTGGGTGATTTCGCCTGTGTTAATAATATGGTTGAAAGTAATTTTCTCGATAAAAAACATTGTCGTCGTCATTTCTATCGATGGACATCTATAGCTGTTGGCGGGCTTTTTTTAAGGCTCTTTATTGTCTTTGGAGATTCTGCACAATAATCTTTAGGCATTACAGACTGCTTGCTAGTGACTTCATAGATCTGTTGTATTTGTTACTGCCGGTGCCGGTAAATCATTTTATTGTTAATAAAGCAGTGATTTTATAATAAATTGACTATTATCTTGTTTTTATTTGATTGCCAAATCATCAACAAATATGAATCTATCGATAATTCCACGTAGTGAAAGCATTTTCAGTAGACTTTTATAGTAAAACCTAGGTCCTTTGGCATTTATTTTTATGGTTTCTACAAACTATGCGATAGATCATTTATTGTCACTTTTACTTTTTATGTCGGTGATCCTGATTCTTCTAACGATATCTTGATGATGTGTTTTGATCACGTAGAAACACCTTGAGCATATCCACTTTCCATCTCTTTTGATACTTCTGATTATTATAAATAATTTTAATTACTTTTATATTTTAAAATCTGATATTTTTGTAAAATGTTTTAATATAATTATTTATTTTTTGTGTACAAAGAAATCCTCTATAGATTGAGCTTCCAATTAGTAATAAAGTAACAGCCTGTTACTATCCCACAGCTGTGTATAGGTCTCCTTTCTCCATATATGGAGAAAAGTATTGGAGCTAAGATCTATAACTCTGCTGTTTTTCTTGTCTAGCTGTCAAAAAGAGCTTTGGAAAACTTAGTAATTATGTTTGCGCATAAATCTACTAACATTAACGGATAAAACTATAAATCAAATACATATTTATTGTTTTGTATTTGACACTTGTACTTTATATTATTACTTGCAACAAAGTAGCGTTATAACCGTATCAGCAAACCAATTTGCAGTAAAGTGTATTTCTTTAAATAAAAGTGTACCATAAAATACGCTCCCTGTGAGTCAAGTCATCACGAATCGTGTAGCTTGAATGTTTGATGACTTCCAGGATTACTAAGAATCTATTTTTATGATGCTTCTATGCTATGTATCAATTTTTATATGATGTGATAGGTTATACATACATAGCAGTCACATAGATTTCGTTGACGAAACAAGGAAAGGTAACGATTTGGTTGACTTTGTTGTTCTTGGAGTTTTTGGATCCATTGATTGTGATCGACAATAGAAAATAAATAAAAATATTATCAAAAACATCATATCATAATTAATTTTTTATTGATATTTTTACTACTGAGGTGGTAAAATAGAAGAGTGGAAAATAAAAAAAAAACAATTATTTCGTTATCGCGTTTACTTGAAGCATTTTATAATCAAAATTATTGTATATCTATTTTTGCAAAATGATACTTTCATAACTGATTTATAGAAGCAGGCGTTACTTTGCGGAATTCCATAGTACAAAAGTTATAATAAAAATAATTTTGTTGTAATCTACGTCTGGACATCTGCGTCATCAGCGCCAGGGTCTAGTCCGTGCAGACGCGGATTACAGCAAAATTATTTTTATTGTAACTTCTGCACTATCATAACTTTTGTAAAACGTTTCCATTTGAAACCACATAAAGATGTCGTGATCGGTTAAATATTTTCACGTTGCACAAAGTATATAAGGAACATGAATCTATATTTACTCACCAAAATATAACTTTTAAACAGCTGTGTTATCTAACCGTAAAATATCTATAATAATATTATGTTACCCTACACGTGTTCAACGAATAATCTTTTATGCGACGACGTTTAATGACACTGTAAGGGGGCTATGTTCCACGTGTGCTGAAACTTGAATGCTTGCAAAAGGCTATGAGATTGCCAGTTTAATATATACAATAACATTTTACGGCTAATAAGTTCAATTGAACTCATTTTATATAGCAGTTTTGAGTGGTAGTATTGCAGCCGTAGTATAAAATTTTGATGTAGAAATTTACAACTTACTGCGTTTAATTTACTAGCATATCCTACCTTTATGTGTTATTTGTAACTAATATTATATTTCATATACTACTACTACTACTACTACTCATTATGGCAAATAAAATACTATTATGTATATTAACAATTCATGTGCTTTGTGGTGTAGGAAATCACGCCGAGTGGTATCCAGCTGAATAGAATAGTACCACCCTCAATTCTTACTGAGGTGTCTTAAAAGGCGACTAAGATAAGTCGACCTGCCGTATGGTATCCGGCTGAGAAGAATAGACCACCCTCATTTTTTACTGAGGTGTCGTAAAAGGCAACTAAGATAAGTCGACCCGCCGTGTGGTATTCGGCTGAGTAGAATAGACCACCCTCATTTCTTACCGAGGTGTCGTAAAAGACGACTAAGGTAAGTTGACCCACCGTGTGGTATCCATTTGAGTAAAATAGACCACCCACTTCATTACCGAGGTGTCGTAAAATACTACTAAGGTAAGTTGATGTCATGCCGGTCGTAAAATACGAAGCCAAATCATGTGACAACATGTTTGTAACATGTTGTGCCGACCCCATTTAGAGTTAGATAAGGGCAGGAGTATGATGTGTAGATCATCTTGAGAAAATAACAAAATATTTTTTTCGATATCTGTGTCAGTAAAAGTATGTCTGTCTAGTGTTTCTCTATAACCAGAAAGATAAGAGGAGACATCAAGCTGTAAAATATTGATATATTTTTTAACTAGTATCAATATATCAGTATTTTTAATATGCTATTGACGCTATTTTTAATGTATGAAAATTCTCAACATGCATTATACTGGTAATATACCTATACAAAAATATGGAGTTCCATAGAAGAAGGTTTCGTGAAGTAGTAGGAAGTAATATGTTAATCAAACGACGCAACGAGCATTAAAAACAAATTGCCGTTGGGATCCTAGCCTTGTTTGTCTTTCAAAGGGTTGAGGTGGCAATGGATTCGAACGCTAAGAGGTCGTGTGCTGTGGCAGTCCTTTGAAGATATATGTGCAGTCAACGTCCACAACTTGAAAATCAAGACAAAAATACAATGTGGACAAAGGAACTAATTAGGTTTGGAAGAATTGTGATTTTAATTATTTTATAAGAAACTGCGATAATCTCCTTTATTCTTATTCAATAAATTAAAAGCAATTTTCCCAAAGTCAACCCATTTACTCTTACTCAACAACTCGGTTGTATAAGAAACATGTTTTAACAATTTATTACGTCATGTTATATGTATAGACACTTTCTAACCCAAGTCGTGCAATTTCTATAAAAAAGTTTTAAGGAAAATTTCTTCGTAATAACATTTCCAATATGAAAATTTCAAGTTTAATGTTAAGCAGAATTTAATATTATACCATAAAATGTTATTTATACCCCATTCTCGCTTCAACGGCAGGCAACGATTCGGCTTGAGCTTTGGAGTTTTCGAAGCTCGCTTTATAGTTTACGCGTAGCATAATATAAACTTTAATGTATATGTATCTTTTATTGAATTCTATGTGATATTTCCAGGTTAGTGGTGAATTTTTTTTAATTGAAATTAAAAAATACTAGTGCAGTTTTTATTCTATTTATTAGTAACTCGATGTACTTGAGTGCGTCGAAATATATTCAACTATGCAGTCTTTTCTGATCTCTAAGAAAACGAGATATTTTTTCCAATGAAATTGTGCCAGATTTCATCACTCCAGTGGATAAGCCATAAAACGTAACAATGATAGAATTTCACATTTTTATTATTAGAATGGATTTGCGAAACTTTACAAATGATATTGCACTTATGAAAGAATAATGCTTGGTTTTAATACTCTCGTATCATAATAACATGTTTTTGCTGAAAGTTCGATAAAAATTAATAATAGTTTTCAGAGTAGTTTTAGGTCTCACATTGGGAACCACATTGTGCCTTAAGCACCGATGTCCATGTGGAAAAGAGGTAGACACTTTTGGCATACACGGGCTTTCATGCCATAGTAGCTCTGGTAGGCTTTTCCGTCATGGTTCTCTTAATGATACCATCAAAAGAGCTCTTGCCACCATCGACATTCCTGCTCTTCTCCAGCCTTCCAGGATATGTCGCAATGATGGCAAGAGACCAGACGGCTTGACGTTGGTTCTTAGGGAACGGGGACGGGCCCTAATGTGGGACGCAACTTGCGTTGATACGTTAGCCTCGTCCCATATCAGGGAAACAGCGTCAAGACCTGGAGCTGCGGCGGAAATGGCCGAATCCGGCAAACGGCGGAAGTATGCATCTCTCATCTAGAGTTATATAATTGTGCCGTTTGCAGTCGAGACCCTAGGGTCATGGAGTCAAAGTGCAAATTTTTTTTAATCCGTTTTAACACCTCGGTTAATTCGGTGTCGCCTCTTCAGGTGACAAGAGGGCTGGCTCCTTTTTCGCACAAAGAATCAGCTTAGCGATTCTGTGCGGAAACGCTGCCAGCATTCTTGGGACCATTCCACGTGGGCATGATTTGTATAGCCCTAGCGTGTAAATAAATTTAATTAAATAGTGCCTCATTTAGTTGAAAAAAGAGACCTTTATTCTTGTTTAGTTGCGCAGCATTTACTTTATAAAGAAACAACTACAAAAATAATTCATTTTCGTTATTTTGAAAAGTGATACCATCTTTTTTTAATAAATATTCAATGCCTTCTATGAGGCTTAAGAAAAATCTTGATCTCTACATAACAATCGATTCATAGGGATAGTGGGTATTGTGAAAAATAACAAAGGCAGACATAAAATTGTTCGCTCGGAAAAACGACGTTGAAAGAGGTCAGAGGCTGTATTCGTATTCAAGGCAAATATCAGGGCGTGTTCGGGACAGCCGGTATTCAATGTTTTACGCCCTGTCAGTACCTTAACGTTAATAGGCTGTCGTTACTTTACCTCTTTTTATAAAAGGCTCGTTATCCATACAGTTATCCATACATCCAACTTAACGTTTTACACATTTGTTGTAATTTCTAAGTCAGACTCTATTCTCTGGCTTCGTCAGCGATTACTACCGTAAAAACTGATAGCTAAATTAAAAATTAACTTTTGAAATAATCCGTTGTTTAAACTAGCATTTTCTAAAATTTGTTATAATAAATATTTAATATTTAAATAAGTGGTTAATATTCTACATATATGTATATATGAATATTTCTGAATTTTGGAAACGACTTTAACGTTTTCATGAAATTCAACATGTGGCGTTTTTAATTGATCTAGCGACGTTTTATTAAAAAAGGTGATTTTATCTCTTGTTGTAGGACCAAAAAACAGGTACTATTTTTTGAGAAACTAAACGTTAATTATGCTAAATGTTGTATTATGTAAATTTTAAAGTCATGATAGCTCATTTGAGTACCGGGCGGTCTCAAATTCAGAATACCAGGATCGACTCCAAGTAACATAATTTTTGTTTTAATTGCATTTTTTATTTAAAAAAATTATCGCGCAAGGCTTGGTCACCCAGGTCACTAATAATAATAGATCAAAATAATTTTACTCAGAAAAAATATATATTTTTGTGTTATTTAAAAAATAGTGTTGGGATGTCAGTTCTAATTTTAGTTTCACCAAAATTAATCCCATGTTTTTTATGTAGGCGTACACAACATAAGTATTTTATTTTTCTCATATTAGTGGAATTGATATTAGATTATATTACTGACAATGTTTATACTTATTTATTTACTGACTTTACATTCTACAATAACATTATATACTGAAATGAAAATAATGCTAACCTAAATAGAGTTCTCTGAAATTTTTTTTTACAAAACCAGCTGTTTTCAGTAATGAAAACTGTAAAAAATAAAAAATAATAACGAATTAGTAATATCAAGAGTAAAAAAATTACGCGAAAACTACGCTCCAATTAAAAATAATGATTTAGGAGCAGAGGTTTTTAGTCTAGTTTTCTACTATTATTTTGCGAGTCATGCTTCGCCTATCAGTCAAGAAAGCTATTTTACTCTGTAGGAATTCTAATCAAACTTACACAGCACTCCAGATAGTAACAAACTACGCGTAATGAGTTTGGTGAACTTTATAGGAGCAAGGTATCTAGCGCGGTGCGATTAGCTCATATCGATTTGGTATTAAAACGATCTAAGACAAAGTATCCGGCAAGAATTTTCATTCTGAAAATTTACTTTCGCTGTTTAATTATCATTAAAGGATCTTTTAAGTTTTTGCGTAGTAAAAATTAAGAACGACCCTTGTCTTAAAACAATTACGTAAATTTTGACGACATGGACACTAAATGCTTTATTAACTCAATAACGAAATTTAAATAGCCGAGAGGTGAACAAAATATTTATATTTATATTAGAAATTTTATTATTTTTGAGTATTAACGCAATGTATATTAATGTGAAGCTAGTATACAGGTTCAAACAATTCCTTTATAAGAACTCATACTATCATCAAACGTATGTGAAATCAAGCAACAAAAAAACCAACATAAATGTTTGTCAAATAAATTTCGACATAAAATATTCCACCATCACCTCCAGACCATTCATTCTATTAAAGTTAAATATTAGTTTTTTCATATGTATTTTACGTTAAAATAATTACTATTTAAAGTTACATTAATCTATTTAATTTACGTTAAAACAATAAGGCCCCGTATGGGCTTGAAACTAGTCATGCTCACCCTATAAATAAAACGTGAATATACCCGATTTCCATTACCAACTTGAATACCAGTCACTAAATTAAAAAAAGAAGCAGATTAGTAATACTTTAAATATGCAGTATCTTTTGTAAGAGGTAAACAATATAAATATTAAAAATACACTGTTAATGAGTAAAATTAACAATAATGTGTTTTTCTTCGCCGAGACGTGGAGGTTTCGTGGTCATCGTGAAGTTACGATGTTGGAAGAAGTCTTCGTTCACCGCTTTTCTCTTCTGATTGACACCTCGTTTCCTAGCCAGGTCTAAAGGACCGCTAAGTACAATCTTTAATATGGTCAATTCTTGGTAATCGTCCCAAGACGCCAGAGGTGGTATGTCAGTAACGTTATTAGACAGTAAAATTTATCTAAAAAGTTAAATATTTATAACACCTTATCAAAACTCAATAAAAAGTATGAAAGTAAACCACGCGTATGTAATATTTTTGGATTTATTTTGCTTTAGTATGTAAATTTCGTGCTCATCAAAGCCGGATAGGGCAGCGGATGGAAAAATCTGCATATTAAAGCCCGTTCTTGATGAACGCTAACATAAAACGATTTTTTTTACATTTAATAAATATAAATTTAGCAATATGTATGTATTTAAAATGAGATGAAAATAGCACAATAATAATTTAAATATAATAATAATAAAGTAAAGTAACGGCCTGTTATTATCCTGCTGGGCACAGGCCATTGGTGTGGATTGTAGGAGCTTAAACCCATCACGCTGCTACATTGCGGATTGGTAGGTTACACATATCCCCAGAATTCTTAAGAGATATGAAAATTTCTTCACGATGTTTTTCTTCACTGAAAAGCGTCTGTTGAACTGCAAATATTAATTAGACACGTAAGTTTTAATAGAAAAACAAATTTGTATCCGCGCGGGGTTAGAATGCGTGACTGGGCTATCAATCACATTGTTTTTTTATTTATGCAATCCAATTTTATCCTACTACTATTATAAATGTGAAAGTTTGTGAGTATGGATGTTTGTTTGAAACTCTTTCACGGCGAGTACGCTGAACCAATATCGATGAAATTTGGAACAATTATTCCTTATAAACCGGGGTAACATATAGGCTATAGAAATTCTGTTAATTCTACAGGAATAGGATGACATTGAAAAGTGCCATTTATTATCAACCTGTTACGCGACAACAGTCCACACTAACGAAGTTGCGTGTAAAAGCTAGTGATAAATAAATTGCATAGACCTAAATAATTTCTTGTACACGAGTATATCAGCTGCTTATATGCAAGCAATGTAGTGGGTTGTAGCTCTATACAGAGCTATAACAAACGACATTGTGTCCGATGACAGAGTCCCAAATGTTCGTATGTACTTTATATAATATATAATATAAAGTAGTTATATATAATAGTTCACAGTTAATCAGAAACAAGTTTAAAAAGTATTTTGCATCTTGAGACATGAATAGGAGATGGTAGGTTTCACTACAATTTTATCCTTTTACTAGTTTTTATAATGACAATAAAATTATAAGCTTTTTCCTGGGAAAATTATTTTTACCTATACAGGTACTATACGAATGTACAAGCTGAGATATCATTAGCGCTCATGCGAAGCAAATGCGAGTTATTTTCCATGCCAGTGCCAGCCTCTGCATACAAACAGAATCACAAATAGCGGAAATTTTACCGAAGTGAATATTATACACGTAATGAGATATTTTTATGTGTAATGTTTTGAGGTTTATGATATTTGTAGTAACCAGGTTGCTACAAATTTCGTTAGGGTTAATTAACTTTTGTTAGTAAACTGGGCTGATAGAGTATTTAATAATAAAATCACAAAGCTAGGTTACTATAAATACCTTTTTGTCTTGCCACTAATTCTAAATTATAGTAAATACCATTCATCATATTCTGTAGGTGACTTTGTCTAATATTTGGTTGATTTTTAATATTATGTCCACTTAGCGATTGAAAAGATATAAATAATATAATAAAGATATAATAAACCGCCCTCTTTCTTATCGAAGTGTCGTAAAAGGCGACTAAGGTAAGTTGACGTCAGGCAGGCGGCGGATCGTAATATACTTACCTAGCCGAATCATGTTACAATATTTTTATAACATGTTGTGTCGACCCCTCTTAGAGTGGGACATGGGCAGGAGGATGATGATTAAATATTTACTTTTAAAGTATATATTTAATCTTGTTAATTAGGTTTAAAAAATGTATGGCTAAATTACATTTAACGTTCCACAAACATATATGAGTTAAATTCATCATTCGCTTGTTTGGAATATTTAATTTAGATGAAATATCGTGGAGAACTGTGCATATGCTTGGATAATTCCTACGATATGTGAAATCAAAATAATCTTTATTAAAATAAGTTCTTTCAAGCACTTTTGAGTCGTCATGGATCAATATGATTAATGAAGCTGCAACTGGTTGGGAATGTTGCTCTTACCGAGAAGAACCAGAAAGAAACTCGGCGGTCAATCTTTTAATCATTTTCAATTTCACATTATTAAACCGCAGTATGAATGAATTGTATGAAGCTACAAGTATTTTCAAAACCAGGCATTTTTATCATCTAAATAATCTTCAATTTTGAAATATGGTTTACGTATAAGCATAGACTGGCCTGTTCGCGCAGTGAAGAGTGGCCCTGCCTTCAATTCCGCGGGTCTTATCCGCATTGGCGTATTGTGCTTGAAATAAGTTCCAAACCTTCTCTCCAAGGAGAGGAGTTTGTTCTGTATTAAGTAAGTAACTGCAATCATGTGATACAGGTAAGTCTTAGACAGGACTTAGTTGAATCTTCTTTTTAATTAATTTATATATAACTGCTAATCTCTACAATAGATCTCCATATAACCATCTTGTGCCACTAAGATCCATTGGCTTCTTACGACTTTCTCGTCCGTCCGTCTATATATAGCTCAGTGTTAAGGATTAGTCTGTAAGATTTGTGGTGTGTAGGATAAGTCAGCCTTTCCCCAAAGCAAAGAGCACAGCCGGAACCGGGGAGTAGTGACTGTAATTTTTTTATGTAGATTCATGAATTCAGTACTTATCCGCTTGGTAGGTTGTTGATTACAAAGCTGACCATATCCTACCAGTCCTATTATATGAACTTTGTTTGTCTGTAATATTGGTCGGGCACTAAAGCATGGTCGCTATAGTAGCAGAGTTTTCCGCGAGTAGATGAGTTTAAAATTTGAGGAAACTTGCTGACAAATGTTTCTCTTTTACACCACATTTAGTTAAATAATTTATTAAAATAACATATTTCACTTGAAAGCTTGAAATTAAATAACGCGAAAAATTGCTATTATGCAGCTGAAGCTAAAGTTTGAACTACTACTCCAACTTGTTTCAGTTTGCAACTTTATTATTAAAACGCGAGGTGGTAAAAAGTTTGTTTAAACTCTATAAAATTTGCCTTGCGTAAGCACATCGTTAGTTTTTGATATTCAATTATTTTTCATTCTTTCAATTTGGAAATAATTAAAATAGTTATAAATTGTACGTAAAAAGAAGTAATCGGTCTTAATCGAAAGTTATATTATACTGGATTGATTGATTGATCTTTGATTCTTTATTATACTTTTGACATAATATAACGGACTGACATACATATTTCTAACCAAAAATAAAATAAAAGGTAATGTCATAAATTTTGGGACTTATAAGCGAGCGAGCGAAGTCTGTGGTATCTTTGTGTGATCAAATTAAAAATTAAAAGATCCGTAGAAGGATAAACATAGTGAAGCGAAGTTGAACGGGTGATAGGTGGGGTAGACAGTTTTAATAACTATTCAGGCTACCATTGGCATCCCAAGTACTTGAGTTTCAACCTGCAGTGGAATACCATTAGATAGATAAACGACTAAATAAAGGTTGCAGAGAGCCGTTGTATAAAATAGTATCCAACGGTTAGTATAACGTCAAAAAAGGATGTTATTTAACTTTATAATCTTTTCTTGATTAGAAATAATTTTTAAAGACTTTCAAATTTATTTGCAACTACATTTAACTGAGTTATAAGGAAATTATTTAAATGTAATAATAAATAAAGTTTTTTTTATATGAGTCGATATCGCAATAATATTAGTTAATCAAACTTAACGCCGTGTGGTATTCAGCTGAAAAGAATAGTACCACCCTCATTTCTTACCGAGGTGTCGTAAAGGCGACTAAGGTAAGTCGACCCGCCGTGTGGTATCCGGCTGAGTAGAATAGACCAACCTCATTTCTCACCGAGGTGTCGTAAAAGGCGACTAAGGTAAGTTGACCCACCGTGTGGTATCCGGTTTAGTAGAATAGACCACCCTCTTTCTTACCGAGGTGTCGTTAAATACGACAGAGGTAAGTTGACGTCAGGCAGGCGGCCGGTCGTAGAAACGCAGCCAAATCATGTGACAGCATGTTTGTAACATGTTGTGCCGACCCCACTAGAGTGGGATAAGGACAGGAAGATGATTATATTAATCTCACTTAAATATAATTTTCAATAAAATTGAATCAGAACAATTATATACTGATTGGAATTTAAACGTATACCGCTGTATGTATTGCAATAAAACTGAGACCGGTTGTAGCGGAAACGAGGATTATTTTGGAATTGAATTTGAACACAACTTGGAATTAAAATGTTCATCCAGATCTCACCGCCTCGCGCGACGGTGGATAACAAGGCTTAGAAACCTTCCAACGGAAAACCTTTCCCACGTATGTTATATTGGGTTTACCAAACAAAAGGTTACCGTGAATGAAATAAATAAAATTGCGGGTTTTATTGCTTTCGTAATTTTATTTATTATACCTTCTGTACATGGACTCACTTGATGTGCCATTGATATTTCATAAAATAGGAATAAATAAAAATAATATAATTCGTTTAAAATATAACACATTCAAAAGTGCTTTAATAATCAAATCATTGTTCACTCAATCCCATATATAAGCAACGTTTTGGATTTTTCGTAGTATTTTTTAAAATTGTCATTCGGTTTCATAAAGTTATTATACCATTAGAAGCCAATCTAAAATGTGACATATCACAAAAAAGAGAAAGTAAATCGGTCGGTACAGCATGTTATAAACATTTTGTTACATGATTTGGCTAGGTATTTAACGACCGGCCGCCTCCCTGTCGTCAACTTACCTAAGTCGCCTTTAACGACGCCTCGGTAAGTAATGAGCTGGTCTATTCTACCCAGCCGGATATCATACGGCGGGTCAACTTACTTTAGTCACCTATTAAGACACCTTGGTAAGAAATGAGGGTGGTCTATTCTACTCAGCCGGTTACCACACGACATAGAAAGCAAATGAGTCTATCTTTTTTATGTGTGATTAGAAAAAGATGAAGTATAAATGTTACCACCACTTACAGGCCTGCCTATGCCTATGTTCAGATTACGAATGTTACAGTTGAATAATACGATAAACTAAAAAAAACTGACATTGTACCACTATCACAGAGTATTAAAATATTTTTATAACAGTATACAACCACATACTACTATTAAAAAAATATGAAATAATATAATCTGTTAGCAACCAACGAAAACCCGGATTGCTCACGCTGTAGACAGACGAAAAAAAAAAGTTTTATGTTAAACAACTTTCAATTGCATTAGTAATTTTACTTAATAACTAAACAGCGAAACTTTTTAATTATAGACTTCTGGTATAGACCCTAAAGTTTGTGCTGGTGTATAATTTTCAAGGGTAAATTACGACAAACGACAGTTTGAATCAACCTTAATTTTGCATTACGGATCCCCATATAATAAAAATTAAGTTAGACATTATGGTTACGTCAAAGAAAAAATGTTTTTACACCGCAAAAACTTTTACATTATAGAAGCTTCAAATTAGTTTTTATTAACCTTAAATAATCCAATTTTTATTGGATTATTTAAGGTTAATAAAAACTAATTTTTAACCAATTTTTAATTGGTTGTTCTTTTTAGTATAGAATATTTTTGTCTAGCAATATTTATTGCGACCTTCAATCTATCCATGAATATAGCAATTTTATCATATTTTTATATGGAATTCCGCAACGTAACGCCTACCTATTATTTTATTACTTCTTAAATACTACTTATAACGTATAATGTGTCATTTCAATTAAATTATAACTTGATTTGACAGCTTATAGATAACAATCAATGCTTACCATTAATTTATAGAAAAAAAAAACCATTTTCATATTCTATACACTATTTTACAGATGAATTGGTGATTAGATATATGCCCTTGTCGCTCTGAATACGCCGCTTGTAAAGGGCCTTTAAAATGTTGTCGTGAAAACAAACATGGAGTTACTTTGAACAAAACAGAACAAAGCACTTTTAACTAGAAGAAACATTTTATATTGTCTTTAAAAAAGTACAACGAAACTTTCAGGGAGCTTAGTAGGTCAGCAACGTTTTAAATATGCATATCGCTTTCGGCAGATGTGAATGTCTATTGCGCTTGTTAAAAAGGGTACAAAGGGAGAACAAAATAAAACACAAATCTTCTTACGCTTCTATATTTTTAAGATTTGAGATATGTAAGACAACTTATTACAAAGTTGTTGTTAAGTAGCGACCTCATGATCATCCTCTGAAATTGCTAAAACTAAATCCTCGACATTTGGCAGAGCAGAATTCTCGAAATATATCTACATCGCGTTACTACATTTTTTATTAGAAGTTAGTAATTGGTGGACTTAGATGCAAGAATACGCGCATATCATACAATTTCTTTTTAAAGGGGTTTTTTATCTTTATTATATTTTGAAATGTAGCAGGTGACCCGACGTTGTCCTGTCTTAACTATTAGAGACATTATTCAAGATTTATTTATAAGAGTTTTCTTAAATTTCTGCTACATGCACCTCACATCACACGCACATAAACTTAAATTTGACATTTCGTGAATAAAAACCTTAACACTTATACTGACATCTATTGAAAACTAGAACTTAGAAGTAAATTAAAGTTGAAGAGCCTTAAAGCACAAAAAACTTTGAAATTGCAAAAGTAATACAAAGTTGTAAAGTAAAGATTAATTGAGAAAAAAAAACTATCCTTTCCTTTAAATTGTACCATACAATAACTACCTAGAAAATTTCATTGAAATAGGTTCAGTAGTTTTGAAGATAAGCGCAAACGCACATCGTGACAAGAGATTTTTACATATAAAGATTATAGCTTAATATTCAGGAACAATTTTTACTCTGTGTATCATAATACATTACTTATTTATAAACCTAAACTGTGTTAGGTATTTAAGATTAAGGTTTCATTAATTAAAATGATCGGTTAAACAATTATTCGTTAATTGTACTTGTTAATTATTAAACTTTTATCCGCATAAAAATTGTTTATGTTCAGTTCCGTAAAATAAATTCAGCGGTTCCATTTTGTAATTTGTTCTGTGAGAAAGAAACTAGGTAAGCTAACTGAAAATTCGATTTAACTCGTAACTAGCCGCAATCGCTGTCTGGATTCGATTCCCAGACTCCTTGAATGGTAATTGCATTTGCAATTCTGCAGCTATTCATTATATTCTATAGATCGTATTTGAATTAACTTTTTTATTTGCGAGCATTGAGTGTGCCGAAGTTTATTCGGTTTGTAATTGTGTTGAATACGCGCTTTATTAAAGTTCGTTACAGTATTTTATTCTAAACCCGGAACGAGGGCAAAGTCTTCGAACAGTATCTGTTCCTGGTAATTACTTAAAACTACGAAACTTCGTCGCTGTCTTTGGGTATCATGTCCCAAAGGGGTCAAAGAATTCAATTTTAATTAAATTTAAATTTTTTTTAGCACAGGTCAACGTGAACCTAAAGTGGTGGAATCGGGGGTACATTTACGATGATCGTCCTTGGCTGATCCGATAGATGTTGGGCTCCTAACTAGTAAGACAGGCGACCCCGCACTGAAAAAGTACGGGGTACAGTACTACTCGTACAGTATATGTTAAATGATGTAATTACATTTTTTAACTACGACTTATTTCTATGCCGTTGGTTTCCATCGTAATTAATTTAAAATATCATAAAGCACGTATCTGATTTTATTTATAACCATAGTGATAGAGTTAAAATGTATGAAATAAAATAAATGATACAACTGACACCGATCCCTGCAGATGTCATAACTTTATCGTGTTTGCATTATTTCACAGTCGGCTGATCGCTCGAATTTGCGTGCGAATGTGACGCGAATATTTTATCACAGAAAATTTACTGCCAAGAGAATATTTTTCCAAAAGCCACAGATTCATATCCCGTTCGTCCGTCGTAATTATCACATTTTGGTTTGGATATAATTTCGATACTTTCGGATATTTCTGAAAGTATTACGAGATAATTTGCCAATTTGCTATCTAAATGGAGATATGTTTCAAGATTTTACAATATACAGTATAGAGGGCTGGCACCTTTTTAGCACAAATCAGCTTAGGGATTCAACGCGGAAACGCTGCCAGCATTCTTGGGACCATTCCACGTGGGCATGATTTGTCTAATAGTGTGTAAGTAATTTAAGATATAGCGAGTAAGTATATAAAACATAAATGCTAATTTTCGTCATAAATAAGTAGAAAATGTAATATAATGTTTTAATTGATAACATACCAATAAAAAGTGTTTAAAAACATATAAAGAATGATTAAAAAGTGGTACCTATTTTAAATACAAATTTCTTCAATAATATTTGTTTTTTTGGACGTTTCGAAGTCTTTATGAACTTTAGAACGTGCCCGGAAGCCGGAATACCTTTTAGCTCGCTATATAAATAATTTGGTCTTATGGCAGGTTTATTGCGACAAGTACGTTTTTTTATTATTTAAAGACTTAGACTTAGGCAAATATACCACTTGGGTTATATAATTATAAATAATGTTTTGAAAGGACATCATCATTCTCCTTCCAATATCCCACTCTAATTGGGGTCGGCACAACATGTTTTGAAAATGTTCTTACATGTCTTGACTAGTTATTTTACGATCATCAGTCTGGCCGACGTCAACTTATCTTAGTCGCCTTTAACGACACCTCGGTAAGAAATGAGGGTGTATTATTCTAATCAGTCGAATACTGTGACGGCGTATGTAAAAATTATTATATAATATAACATTACGTAATAATTCACGTAGTGCTTTATACAATGTAAAATGTATATAATAGAATATATAATTAGATATGTCATGAAAATTCTCGGGTTCGACCAGTTTTGTACCGTGCTTGTTAATGAACTCGTTTATATTTCAAGCGCTCTTGTAAAAGCTTCTACATATTATATAAATATTATTATAATATTATTCTCTTTCTTGAAACATGCGCGTACCGTAATGGTTGAACAGAGAGAGCATTTGATCCGAATCAAGAGTTCGAAGGTTCGGACACCAGGCTGGCTCCAATGACTTCTGTAATAACTTTGTGTGTATAATTGATACTTAAAATTTATAATGCATATCAGTGAAGGAAATCATGTAATTAACATACAAATAAGTTAATTAATAAATATGTTAAGACACCCGGTCGACAGTCCCCAAAGTAACTTAATGCTTGTGTTATGTAATTTTAAATAAATTTATTTATTTATTTATTTACTTATAAATACTTATTTATTTATAAATACTTACATTAATACAACCAGACTCGAAGAACTAACAAATTGTTTTTATAAACTCTTGGTTCTCGGCGGGAATCAAATCTGCAACTCCTTTAACTTTAGGCGGGGTCACTGCCACCTGCACGGGTCAGTCAAAATATGATTCTATAAGTTCAGTTCTGAAAAAAGAACTTTTTATAATTTGATGTAACTTTTTTTTTACAATAATTAATTTTTTACAATTAAACTCAAGCTCAAAATTTTCTTTATTCAAATAAACTTGCAAACAATTGCTTTTGAATCGTCAATTCTACTGCTGGTTTAAAGCTGTTCCTACCGAGAAGAGCCAGCAAAAAACATTAAGTCATTACTATATAGGGTCGGACAGTAGCTATAAAAGTTATTAAAAATATATATTTGTCATTAATTATTTTAAATTAAATAATAAAATAAATCCCGCCCTAGATATTAAACAAGTAATTTATTCATGATGCTCAGACGGAAGCAAGGGATAAGTAGAGTCGCTAATACCTTGAATAGCGTGAAGACGACACTGCGCTTCGGTGTCGAGGACGGCTAAAGCTGAGTGATGATGAATGAATGAATGAATGATAAATTGCACTAAACTTTTCATGAGATTATATATCATGAAAGCAGTTTCAAGTCTTCTGAATAAGGTTTTTCATTTTGTTGTTAAGTCTAACCAAATATTTTGTAAATGTTATTCATCCAACTAATTTATTTTTATAATGATTTTCAGTAACTGTTCGTGTATTGGTTAATGTAATCGATACTCATTACATCGTCAACTTTTACGTAAAAATGACTTTTGTCTGTATGTCCTTTACAGACTCCCAAACAGCTAGATCGATCTTAATGTAATTTGCAGACAATTATTAGACTGACGCACCGGATAATCCTATAAAGTTTGGTGGTTATCGAAGCTCGTTTGTTGTGTGTTGAGTTTTATTTTTAGGGGAATTCGAAATCAGACTGAGCCACAGCAATGCGTGGCTGGACAACTAGTAAGTTATGAACGTCGATGGTTTGTTAAGTATGAGTCTAGTTGTTTTATTGATTAATGATAAGAAAGAATTTAAAACCCATTAGATTCATCAAACATACTCAGTTATAAGTAACAATTTCTAATTTTCCTTCTGTTATGATCTCGTTTAGAACAGAAGAGAAGGACTTATCTAAAACTCACCACTTCGGTCTATCGCGATTGGTAGGTCAGACTGGATATTGGAGATTGGATTTTGGATAATGTTTTTGATAAACCTACTAAAATAACTGAAACTTCAGCTACTAGCCTCGATAACATATTTTGTAATTGTAAAATCTTACATAAATCAATTATAAATATACAAAGAAAACCTATAGATGCCTGCTAGACCAGTATGTAAACTTAAAGAAAATTTCGAGCCAATTAGGCACGTATAGAGCTAAAATGAGGCTTAAATTATATAATTGGTCTTATTTTGTCAAAGAACACTCTTGGCTCTGTCAGCTATTGAAATAAAATTTCCATTACCATTTCTTAATTAACATATAATTAATTAAGCTAAAGATAATACAGAATATATTTGCATTTGCTAAAGTAATGCGTTTTTCCCTTTATTTAAAACACAAAGGACAAAGCCTATTATGCTTGTAAAATCCATACCAATTACAAGGAATGAGAAGGCAAACGAAAACATCAAAGTCCTCTTTTCGTGTAGTCCTAAGTAAATAGCTATTTAAAATATTTAGCGGAATTATTTTACTTTTGCCCAAATTAGAAAAGTTTCTTTTGTTTTTTTTTGTTTACCTTACGTATAATACTTTTAAGATTAGGGTTATAATTAAACAGCAGTTACGTTCGCATTGGTCAACGTCGGCCATTAAGTTATGTCATTTTATATGCTATCTTCGTATATATACGGTTAAGTATTCGGAATAAATAAACAAATATTAAATCCTAGCCTACTAATATTATAAATGTGAAAGTTTGTGAGTATGAATGTATGTTTGTTACTCTTTCACGACGAATGCGCTGAGCCAATATCGATGAAATTTGGCACAATTATTACTTATACACCGGAATAACATATAGGCTATAGAAATCCTGTTAATTCTACAGGAATAGGGTGGCATTAAACAGAGCCATCTATTGTCAACCAATAACTCGAGAACAGTGAACGCAAACGAAGTTGCGGGTAAAAGCTAGTTTATATATAATGGAAATACTTAATTGGAATTGCTTCATGAACAGTTTGTTTAGTAGAAGATTGGTAATAGTAGAATAAAGATTATGTGTTATAGTTGTTTTAAATAGCAGAGGTTAATAATTCATAATGGAAGTTAGTTCCAGATGTACAAAGAAGACTTTTAAATGTTTTGTCGTCTATGTCAAGGCCTATAGTCGAAGTTTTTTTATATCAATACAAGAAAGAATTTTTTTTATTGAAATGTATCGTTTAACTAGTGGTACGTGTATTTCTTCCGTCTAAGTTTATATGTTATAGGTAGACGATGACGATGATTCTCTGTTAAGTGGTTTTTGATATACGGCTTAGAAACATTTTTTCATATTATCATGTAAATCCAATCTACTTTGGTATATTGACTTTGTTGAACTATAGTAATTCAAAAAATATGAGCGCTATTCCTCCCTAGTTTGATATATTGCTCAATCATAGATAGGATACGTGTCGTTCCACGGATTCGAGCCTTTCAATCTTTTTTCATTGCGGTAAAATATGTCAAGTTTTTTCGGAACAAAAATTGTAAGCGAACTACCATATGGTATTTTTCATAAGAGCTGAATACATCTTGTTTCAATGTACTTTTAACATTTAGAGTAATTTATATTGTTGTAGTATCCGGATGAATAGAATGGACCTCACTCATTCCCTACCGAGGTGTCGTAAACGGCGACTGAGGTAAGTCAACGTGAGGTCATCGGCCGTTCGTAAAATAACTAGCAAAAACATGCATCAACATGTTAAAACATAATGTTCCGATAAGGACAGGAGAAAGACGATTATATTGTTACAGTATATGTCGGTCAGTGAGCATATTGATTTTCCCTTAATAATAAATAACACAATAAATAACAAACAGATGAAACAAATAATTAAAAATGTAAAGTTGTTCTTGTCATTTTAAGTTGTAATTATTATAGATAGTGTAAATAATTATTTATTTAATATATAATTAATAAACCTAAACTTCCTGCATATTAAGCACTAAATATTAAGCAATTAATATTATATATTCAAAGCAATAATTTATGGTGTTTGCTAGTTAATTACACTACGTTTAGCTGTCAGAGACAGGCGTATTGAAAATAAGCTGAAAATAGTTAATGGCAGTTCAATAATTGTTTTATATCTAAATATATTACATTGATATAATTATCAGTTAAACGACCGTTGATTTGCAAATCATAATTGGTTGTTTTATTATAATTTTTTGTAGACCCTGCAAACTTCATACTGCCACAAATTGATACTGCCTGACATCTCAAATTTTTAGTGAGGGTCAACTAGTGCGGGTAAATATGTTAGTTTTCTTTGAATAAGAAACTTTGTCGCGTTTGCGAATACTTTAAAAGAAATAGCCGAAATCGTCTACCCATTATTAAGTTTTATAATAATAATAAAGTGGCGTGCAAATGTGAAAGAATAAAAATTAAATCAATCAGAATAAAATTAACATGTCATATAAATTAAAACAGTCAAATCTAATTCATTACAATTAGGTAACTAAAAAATCATTAATATCATAAAAAACATTGTTTTAAAAGATATTTAAGTAGTTTAATTTTAAATCGGCTAAAAAGTATTTTTTTAAGATCGTTAGACAGCTCATTATATAATTTTACTATCGTGCAGTAAACATTGTTATATATTTTTAAACTAAGGTCTGCAAGGATCAATAACGCTACTGCTACGAAGCGATCTGATCCATTTTTTGATCTTTCAAGGCTTTTTCCATGTCAACATATCGAAGTGTGGAGGCCACATATCTTGTACTGCAAAAATAAATAAGAATGGAAGACAAAATTTTTCGATCTTGGCACTTGTATACCATAATGAGATCAGATTCCTTATTTCAGAATAAACCGACGATGTAGACAAGAAATTTTAATTTGCTTTAAATATGTAGTACTAAAACCCAAGTATTTTTGTATAATGTTATTAAATGTGGCTCGAAAGAAACTGGCCAAATGTATGTTTTCACAATCAGTTTGCCTACTAATAAGTATATTGCATTAATAATTTAATGCTTTAGATAAGAAGCTTTCTGATTTTAATTTTTTTTTACTACGGAATAAAATTATACATCAGAACAGGAAATAATATATACATATAATATTAGCGATATAATTTCTAGTAGAAATAACCTTCTTTTTCTTTAACAAACTCGTTGATTAGCTTAGTTTGATTAATTTTAATACAATTAAATCACAGTAATCTTTATTCGAACAAAAGCTCTTTCAAGCACTGAATAGTAAAGGGTGAATTTTATTTATGAAACTATATCTGGTTCGGAATGTTGCTTTTACCGAGAAGAACCAGCTAGAAACTCAGCATTAAACACTTTAAATATACAAAATATTAAACGACAGTCTTATTTGAAATTAAAAGGATTTGGAAATTCAGGCTTTTTATCATTTAAGAATCATAAATTTGGTAATATACTTTACTTATGAGCATATTTCTTACATTTAATTCAAACCTTTCTGTAGACAATACTCAATAACATAAAACAAACGTCCTAACGATGTAATATATGAACGTTCACTAGTATTATATGACATTGATATCTATGTTATCGATGAGGTAACGTAATATGTCCATTTTCTTTTGCACTACTTCGAACATATAAACCAAGAGCTCTTATCTTTCGTACATTATCAGGTATTATTAGACCGTCCAGCAGTAATGGCTAATTTCTACAACGCCGTATCGTCTTACTTTGTTACCTTGGCCTTTATACGTCGTTTCACTTCCAACAACTTCAGAAAATTAGTCTGTCTTGTTACTGTTGTATCACAAAAGTGTTGAATCATCTCGGCTCTCTTGGAAAATTAAACGAGGGCGGTGGAAAACTCTATTTTGGAGTCTTGAAAGGGGAATGTTGTATCTTCATAATTTCGTACTCTAACTTTTTTTTCAATTTTAAAACAGTAATTATATAATAGTAATACTATACATAACATTTTATATCTATTTATTATTGATTTTTTCAATTTAAATATTTTTTTATTTTGGAACGGAAAAATTATAATGTTCATTAATTATTTTGTATACTTAGTTAAAAAGGTAAGTAATTGATAGCAATCATGTCTATTTAATTTATTCATACTTTTTTAATTGAATAAAAATATTTTAATCATATAAGTATGTTAATATTTATATTTCGAACCTTTTCACTAAGGGACATTGAGATTTCACATGAAGCCAATACTCAGTGGCTTTTCGACGACTTTAGTGTCCAATGAGAAGGATTTTAAATCAGAATTAATGCCGAATACTACTAATTAAGTTCAAGTCATCGAAATTGAATAGTATTAATACAGCGTTATGGAGAAAAATATTTCTATAACAATAGAATTTGACAACATCGATACAATAAAATAAAACCGTTGACAAATTTATGATGATTTATACTATGTTCTCGCAAGCGCGGCAAGAGTTCAAATTTTGTTTATTTTTGGTTGAATACATCTGGATCGTCTTTATTGTATCCTACATGAAAATTGTATTTTTTGTCGTACCAATATAATATATGAGAGTAAACTACCTTTTTTATACTAGAGGGGGCTAGGGTATTATAATAATAATATTACTATGGAGATTTGTTTTCGCCGCAAATGTATTCAATGTTATAAAGCGTTTTGCTACAAACACAAGAATAATGAGAATGATAATAGGATTTGACAGTCTCTGGGGTTGTTTTCTTTGAGGACGAACTTATTTGTTATATGTAGATTTTAGGGATTTTGGATAAAAATTATATTATAAAATTGATTAAAGCCTTAATAAAAATGATAACAACGACGCATAATAATCTACGACGTAGTATAAATATTATATATTTATATCATATATTTTTCCTATTTATTTCCTTTTATCGGCTTCATTGAAAAGTGTTTTCAAAGACCACTAAATAATTTATTTCAGAGTAAGCACAAATCGTATAGTTTATTTGCAAGAAATTATTTACTGTTTTTTATTTATATATTAAATCATTCAACAAGATATCAGGTTATAACTGGAGGTAAATGAATAAAAAATAGTTTTAAATTTGAACTTCCTTATAATTTTCTTTTCCTCGGAGAAAGAGTTGCTAGGATGTAGTTGATGATAAATATTGCATTAAGATGGGAAATATACTTAACCAAAGTAGTCGTCACTCAATTTACAAATAGTATTTACTTTTTACAGTTACACATGCCATTCAACTAACAAATTTAATAATAGTTAGGATATCTTAATCAGAAAGATAGACAGAAAGTATATCAATATTTGAAAATAATATCTGTCGCTTTCCGGCAAAAGAAAGCTTTTAATAATATTTCATGTCATGTTCGTCATCGGGACTGGACCAGTATGTAAAAATTCAGCTCAATCGGATTCAATCGGGAAATAGGTCAAATTTATTTTATTTATTTCTTTTTATACATATAGTAAAAAAATAGAAAGAAAAAGTAAAAAAAGAAAATGTATAAAGGCGGACTTATCCCTAAAAGGGATCTCTTCCAGTCAACCTTTGAGTAACAGAAGGAAAAGGACAACATTTAACTTGAAAGATTCCATCTTCACATCATACAAGGCACGTTAAATAGAAGCTTTTAATAAGCATCCGCTTCTTGAATCAGTTAAAGCATATTTCTATCACAAAGCGGTATTTTCTATTTAGTTGAAGCAGAGTCATTATAATCGTGCAATTGCGTCGTCTGGTTTCACCAGATTCTGCTCTTATATAAAAGGCTAAGTTGTAAAGTACAACCTAACTTTGCGCTATGCTTCCATTTTTTAAGTTATCTACGTAATATCTTTTATGATTCTTCAATGTTACTTCAACGAGTTTTAGCTTTAATCTCTTTGGTATTTTTATAAGTTATTCAAAAGAGAATATTCCAAGTATTACAAAAAGCAACGAAGCTGAAGCGTTATCAAATGATCAAATTTAATACTATCTACTTCGAAATATGTTATAATACGAGTATTTTAAAGACCTTTATGAACAATGAAAATATTAAAGTTATATTCATCCATTCCACATGAGTTTTAAATTATCACAATAGCTGCTTTTGACAGAATGATATTATTGCATTCTGATATGAGGAATAAAGTGGAAAAGTTATATGATAAGTTTCGATATCAACAAATTTTTCTTGAATTGAAATCTTGAACATAAAAATAGTTATTGTGAGTTACAGTAAGCAATACAGACATCCTATCACAGTCTTTTTTGTAGTATTTTTGTAGATCTACAACTCTCTAGTACAGTACTTTAGTACATCTCTGCTGGTTTACGTGGCGCACGCGACTGAAGCTCGCAGTAGGCGAGTTTTTACTGTAATATACTAGACATATACATATATAGTACTATATACTAAACATATATACATATGTACATATATATGTATATACTATAATATAATATACTCAACCTAAACCTAGCTAGCAAGAATTGCACGACATTTTAGTAATAATCCGTTTAGTTGTTTTTGAGAAAAGTGATCACATAAAGTCAGCTTTAGGGGGCTTTGTTTTTTAATTAATATAGATGTTCACATTACAAACAACATTGTAATGAGGTTAATAGACTTATGATCTAGAATAATGGTACCAGCGCATAAAACGCGTCAATATGTATTGAGTTATATTCAACAAAGCAAATAATTGATACATGCGACGAGTGTGTTCGGATATAGTGGAAGATAAACAATGGTCTTGTTAAGTGTTGCGATAAAAATGGAATATTGTTTTTATATTTATAGTTAGTCTGTTTACTTGTTTAATATAACTTTTTGTGCAATTAAAAGCTGTATTGTTTGATATTGAGCTGTATGTTTTTAAGCTGTGAATTTTTTATATTAGTGCATTTGGAACACCTAACAGATGGCTGCCTCGAAGGACCTTTCTCCAGGCATATTATAATAAATAAACAAATTATTATATTATAAAAATTAATAAATGAAAAAGTATCGGAATTTCTAAATACCTCAGGAGCTATAAACAACACTTAAATCATCATTCTCCTGCCCTTATTCCACTCTAAGTGGAGTCGGCACAACTACATTCTCCTGCTTTTATCCCACTCTTAGTGGAGTCGGCACAACATGTTTTTGGCTACGTATTTTGCGACCGGCCGCCTGCCGACGTAAACTTGCCTTTGTCGTCTTTTACGACACTTGGGTAAGAAAGAGGGTGGTCTATTTTACTCAACCGGATACCACACGGCGGATCGACTTACCTTAGTCGCCTTTAAGGACACCCCGGTAAGAAATGAGGGTGGTCTATTCTACTGAGCCGGATTCCTCACAGCTTAACAAACAACACTTCTTAATATATTTTAAATAAATACTTATAATAATAAACTTTTAAAAATCGTATTCTCTTGAGTTTATCCTTAGCTATTTCTTTGTTTTGCTCAGGCTGGCATTTTATCAAGAGAATCTATGCTGTTATATAAAGTCACTGACATACAATCTCATAGGTTAAGCTATAAAATATACATCACATTCTAAAAGTATTGGAATACTTTTAGTCGGATCACGTTGTGTCCCAGATGCAACCACATTATTTTACATCTCTAGTCCCAATGCTTGTTATATTGTACGAAGCGGAATGCATCCATGTCGTTATAATATACACACATGATATATACATATAATAATATAGAAATGGCTTACTTAACTTTTGCCAAAATTAGGAATTTTAGTTAACTAGTTAAATAATAATTCATAGAAGCAGGCGTTAATTGAAGGCGGAATTCCATAGTACTTACAGAAGTTATGATAGAATTCATCATGTTCCTGCCCTTATCCCACTCTAAGTGGGATCGGCACAACATGTTATAAACATGCTGTCACATGATTTGGCTATGTATTTTACGAACGGCCGCCTGCCTGACATTAACTTACTTTAGTCGTAATTTACGACTCCTCGGTAAGAAAGAGGGTGATCTATTCTACTTAACCGGATACCTCACAGCGGGTCAACTTAACTTAGTCGCCTTTTACGACACCTCGGTAAGAAATGAGGGTGGTACTATTCTATTCAGCCGGATACTACATGAAGTAGAAGTTTGATAGAATTATTTTGCTATAATTAACGTTTGTTAAGAGATTCAATATAATGCTAAATGTAGGAAGCAGAAAACGTTTATATACCTCTGTAGTTAAAGAGTGGTAAAAGACACAAAATAAGACTCTTCAAAAGTTATGATAGAATTATTTTGCTATAATCCGCATTTGTTAAAAAAATCCATTTTATGCTAAGTGTTAAAATTGTACTTGACTTTGAGTTATGCATGCAGGATTGGTTACCGCACGTATAACAAATTACCGCCACGAAAAACACACTACACACATTCACTACGACAATCTCAACGATAGTTTGGTTATCTTCTAATAATGCTTTGGTTACAGGGTAAAAGGTTTGTTGAGATTGTCGTAATGAATGTGTGTAGTGTTGGTGGCGGTGTTTTGTGTTACATGCCGAGGTACGAGAATTGTTTTTGGCTTCCTCCACTTACATAGTTAGACATAACATACACTGTAATAAGGCAAATAAACAAAATGACATTACATAGACTTAGCTAACAAACTCGGATTATAGCACTTTTGTACTATGGAATTCCGCAAACATGTTGTCACATGATTTGGCTACGTATTTTACGACCGGCCGCCTGCCTGACGTCAACTTATCTTAATCTTAATCTTATCTTAATCGTATTTTACGACATCTCTATAAGAAAAAGGTGGTCTATTCTACTTAACTGGATACCACACGGTGAGTCAACTTACCTTAGTCGCCTTTTACGACACCTCGGTAAGAAAAGAGGGTGGTACTATTCTATTCAGCCGGATACCACAAGGCGGTCCGCAAAGTAACGGCTACTTCTATAAATCTATAAAAAAGTGCAATAATGTCTAGAAAAAAAGATTACTATTATGTTCAAGTAGAATGTGGCCTAAGCATAAAACTTAAAAGTTACATTTATACTACGTTATAACATCCACACTAATCTGACAGTATACCGTTTATGATTATCCGGTCCGCAGCTTAAGAGCGATGCCCAGAAAAACATTTTCCGGCAAACAGTTATTTTGGGCATAGATAAAGCTTGAATAAAATCATAACTTTTTATGACGAAGTAAATAGACTCATCCCTTTCTCGAGATGTGTCACTCTATTACGGGAAAATAGTTTCGACGGTCCCAATTTGTTTATCAGGACAGTAGGGTCTAGCCCTTAGCGAAATTTATGTTTTGACTTACTCTATATATCGTATTGTACAGTCTTCATTTTATAAACATGCATATTAATATTGTGTTGTCTAAAAATGTTCATTTAGACCGCTATTTTCTTATCTTAAAATGCTGCTATTCAACTCTTTGTTCTTTTCGAGTATAAAATTGATCTGTAAGAATTGAGTAGTGCTAGAGTTAAAAAATAAAAAAAAAATAGTCTTCATGGGAAGTTTTAGAGCTTACATTACTTATCATGTTTTTATACTTAATAAATTGTGCAATAAGACACAGTGTGGTATCAAGCTGAGTAGAATAGACCACCTTAGTTTCTTACCGAGGTGTCCTAAAAGGCAATAAGGTAAGCTAGCCCGCCGTGGGGTATATGGATGAGTAGAATAGACCACCCTCATTTCTTACCAAGGTGTCCTAAAAGGCAATAAGGTAAGCTAGCCCGCCGTGTGGTATACGGCAGAATAAATTAGACCACCCTCATTTCCTAACGAGGTGTAAAAGGCGACTAAGATAAGTTGACATCAGGCAGGTGGCCTGTCGTAAAAAACTGGTCAATCATTGAGCAAAATGTTGTGCCGACCCCATTTAAAGTGGAATAAGGTCAGGAAAATGATGATGAAATTGTGCAGTATAGATTTAAAGAATGACGGAAAGCTATTAATAAATAAGGGCATTGTTTCGGCAACCGGATGAAACAGTAGATATACGAGTAAATGCGTCTTTTTGTAAGAATGAATAATAGTCACTTCGCCGGCCCACTCGATTGATCCCTACTGAATTGCTATCCTGCTTAAGCCAATAAAGATTTTTCTCAATTGGATGAGATTACGGTTCTGATGTGGATGACTAGCGATGAAATAATTTTCGGGGAGACACGAGCGAATACAAGTTATCAAAAAGCGTATGTTAGAAGCTTACTAATTGCTTAAAAGTTACTAAATCTAACAGTAAATTGGCGATTTAATCGTAAAAGACAGACAGACTTTTTCATTAACAATATAGTATGTATATTTCATATGAAATATACTTACAAAAAGATATTAAGAAAAAACAAAACCTCCATCCATATAAATCGTTTTTGTGTTAATTGTTTTATTTGTCATTGTTATGACAGATAGTGATACTATTTCTTACCTGTTTTCTATTTGCTTTATACTAATTATTATTGCGAATAATTTTATTATAACCTATACCTATTTAAATCGAAAAAGATTAACTTAAAGTATATTAATAAACAGTGTGCATATTACGTGTCGCTTAGTTACTTAATCCATCAGTTGACCTGAGACAAATACCCAACGAACAATTCCCTCTAATTTTGTTTAATTTGTGTAAACAACTCACAAAGTTTGAAAGCTATTACCTAAAGTTTTGTTTGAAGAAAGAGAGACTTCCAAGGTTAGCATTTACGATAAGTAATCTTGACTTCCACAGAAATTAAAAAGTTTTGTACAAAATTAGGCTGTAATCACTCTAAAAGTTATTTATGACCGTACATTGCTTAGTATTTATTAATAATTTTCAAAATACTAGGTAATATTCATACACTAGTTGGTAAAATTTTACTTCAAAATATCAGTCGTTATTTCGAAGTGAAAATGACTGGCATTTAATCAAGCATCTCGTTTTAAATACGTAAAATACGTGATGACGAGCAGTGATCTAATGATTCCAAATAAAGACGGTTTTTAGTATAATACATACAAATTAAATTAGGACAACAATTTATAAATGTAAAGTAATGAACTTTTACTATCCCTTATAAAGGCTTAGAACAATTACATTGTCCCATGCGAATTGATAGTTACACCGATACAGGGATATGCGAGTTTTATTACAATATTTTCATTTATCGTAAAGTAAACGAATTGTACGTATAAACTAAGTTTTGTGCTTTGAAATAAGTTTCATGTACGCTTTTGAACACGCGTAGTTTTGGTAAAAATCGCTTGCTCTAACGGATTACATCTCATCTGCCCTTATCCCACTCTAAGTGGGGTCGACACCAACATGTTATAAACAAGTTGTCACATGATTGGGCTACGTATTTTACGACCGGCCGCCTGCTTGTCATTAATTTACCTTAATCGTATTTTACGACACCTTAGTAAGAAAGATGGTGGTCTATCCTACTTAAACGGATACCACACGGTGAGTCAACTTACCTTTGTCGCCTTTTACGATACCTCGGTAAAAAATGAGGGTAGTCTATTCTACTCAGCCGGATGCCACACGGCGGATCGACTTACCTTAGTCGCCTTTTACGACACCTCGCTAAGAAATGAGGGTGATACTTTTCTATTCAGCCGTAAAGAACACGGCGTGCTCTTACGGATTACATGAAAATGTTACATCTACTAATATATTTCGCCGTAAAAAGTGTTGAACAGTTTCCTACTTAGATGCTTTGAATACTATCAGGGCATTTGATATACCACCATCCTAAACTGTAAGGTACGATCGAAGCGACGCATTAACATGTCGTCGATAAAAAATAATTTAGATATCCATACGTGGTCGTAGAGGCAGACGTTCTTCTAATAAATATGATAATGCCTTCGTCCTAAACTGTGGCAGGGATTTTCTTATGACAAGGTAAGTGGCAATAAAAGTTTAGGGTGTACCCATATTGAATCTTTTTGTGAAATTGATATCGCTCCCGAAGAAAGCATGATTGATGGCAGTGAAGGAAATCTACAAAATTGAGAGAATGTATTAAAAAAATATATATTTCATTTTTTTGGTGATAGAAAATAAAGTAAAATAAAGTTAGTACATAATGGTTGAAATACCAATTTTCCATTTCAAACTCCTAAGATGCATTCTTCATACATCAATCGTCAAATTATTTGATACATTGAATTCCAAAAAAAAACTGATTACCCGGTAATACTTATAATTGAAATTAATCATAAAAGTTTTCTTGGTATTATGTTTTGTTTTCGACGGATGATAATATACTTAAATACTAGATTAAACAAAATATGTTTATCAACACTACATACTACAACTCTGTTATTATTATAGATTTTGTAGAACCGAAAATATTACGATGCAAGACAATACTTTATTGAGATACCAAAACAATGAAGAAAAATAAGACCAAATAGAGATGAAAAAAGTTAAGCTAAGTAATGTGCTATAGTTAAAAAAGTTTAATGTGTTAAGGATAACATTAAGAATGATATTCGTATATTTAACGTTTGGTGAAGTTAAGTATGCCGTAAAATATTATTTATATGCCATTTCCAAGCGTCGATAGCTGTCGCGATTTAAATATACTCAGATATAGAATGACAAATCGGTAGCATTATGGTCATATACCTATAAATATGTTCAATGATAGCATTATAAGGCCCGCCGATTACCAATTAGGATTCGCGATTCACAGAAAAATAAACTTAATAGAGCATTATTTGTCCGTCATATCAACTCTTTGATTATAGTTATTACTTATTGGCGAATATTTTATAATCATATTTAAAAATTTTAATAAAAATATTAATATTAAAAGTAAAAAGAAATAATGAAAGTTTACATAAAGCAAAGCTATCTAAATTTAACAAAACAATATATTTATAGGTTAATTCTTAGAAGTTAGAGGTTTGAGTGAATTATTTAGTTTAAAGAACAAAGGCGATAAAACTATTCGTTCAGAAAAAGGATACTAAGGTCATCGTTGATATATTCGTATTCAATGAGAATGCTAAAACGTGTTCGGGCAATAGTTATCCAACATTTTACAATACTGGTAATGGGATTTTCTGTTAACTAAGTGTTACTTGTTTACAGTTTTGTTTGTGTTTCAAATATGCCCATTTTTTATTTAGTATAACAACGATACGATTGTTCCTTTACACTTCAATAAATAAGAAGATTTAATAAATAAGAAGCAATTTTCTCAAAAGTCAATCCATTTATTCTTCGTCGACAACTTGTGACAACAAGAATTGTGGAAGTAATGTTAAAATTTATATTATAATTTGACTTTTTTGAATTTATTGCACATTTTTAATTAAAAGATAGACTATATTTGTCGTCTAAATCTAAATGTTTGTGTAATCTCGAATAGGCTAGTTTTCAATCTACAAGGCAGTAAAGTTTTTTGGTCGCTAGCCAAGGTATCGAAGTGTCAACCACTCCTGTCTGTCATTACCTTTGTTGCTTAAATCCAATGGAGAGCTGGCCTTCGTCGTAATAGATAGAGCAAATTTCTAAACTAAGAAGCAGAATCTACTATATATTATAGAAAAAACGGAAAACGTTTAAAAAAACAAAACGGCAAAATTTTTTATGAATTTATGGGCTGTTTATGAGCAGTTTTCATAGGCTGGAAAATGCAGACATCTTTAAATTCTTCTTTTCAATACTCAATGTGTTTTTCAGCAGTTATCATGAAATTGTGTATCAGCTAAGTTATTTTTTAATAGATTAATATGTTCTAGGAATAAGTTAAGTAAGTACTGAAATAACTCTGCTGTAATTGACTTTGCTATATTGCCGATTTTATCTCACTACATTAACCTATAATATTGTCATAATTCGGAAATTATTGTGATTGTCATATAAATTTAAGGTAATCGAAAGCAATACGAGTTAATGTCATAGAAAGAGCAAGAATAAATCGAATAAGATAATAGAACAAACTGGCAAAACTCCAATCTACAAATAAATCTATTTAATTGTGTTTGAGTACTTTTTGTAATTTTGCTCACGGTTACTAATAAATACATATTTCTTATGAAACAGTGGTCACATACGGCTTAATAAAAACTCAATATCATCAGTTTTCTAAATGGTATTAGTGTTGAATGTTGGGGATTATGATACGTGCACTTTCCTCCATAAAAAATTAAATAAAATTTAAAATACCATAAATTTTCTTAAATAGCAGATTATAACAAAGAATTTCAATGACTACTTTAGTACTATTGCCCTATTTTTTTTTATTACTATTATTTACTACTATTATAGTAAACAAAGTGCCCAATTCTATAAATTATAATCGTGGTCGAACTGCGTAACAACGTGTTTTTTATTTTAGAAATGTGTGTTTAAACTCCGAGCAGGCACCTGAGAGGGTTTAATAAAAACTTATCTTTAATTGCCATTTGATATTCATGCTACGTTTTAAGGTATAGCATAAATACCAGCGTGTTAGGCATATATTCTCTCCTTAAAAAGAGAAAAGAATACTAATGTGGGGAGGTCGAATTAGATGGTTCCATTAAATAGCAGATCGGCTGTGTCGAACTCCCGTTTTAAACGTGGACTCGATGCGACTATTAGTCGCCCTCTGTATAATTTAGTCTTATTTAGGTACGACACGGTCTTATTAGGATTGTATTATTAGTAAGCGTATTAGACATATGTGCCATTTTAGTAGTTGTTGTATAAGTTCCATGTTTACCCACAATTAGGTGGATTGTTAAATTCCTTACACATAGATTAAATTGTGTTTCATGGTTTCGTTTATAATTCTTATAAATTATTTTACACTTCATTTACTCGAAATCTTAAGTTACTTTGCATCACGCTTCCATGGCGTGGCAGCAAATGGCTTGGATGTCCTCCAAATATGCCATCGAGATAAGTTATCAGATCCTGTAATATTATTACTGGGTTTCCCTGTTAGTGATCCTTTAGTTTATGTCAGCACAAGAAATATTTGTTATCTTATAAAATAAACATATACTAGTTTTTTCGTTTCATTATTATATTGATACCGAAACTGCTCAAAATTTTGTATGTACACCCTCATGTACTTTTTCCTTACGAAAATGGGTATTAGTAAAGTAAATTTCTAAACTCTAAACAATTTCTAAAAAAATCACTTAGATCAAAAGATCGATCCCCGTATCCATAACAAATCAGATGTGAAAACAGAAACAATGAATGTAAAAATTTGTCTAGCTTGCATTTGATGTTAGGAGCAATCGCTGCAATCACTTCCTATTTTGCATACGAAGGCGGGCGATATCGGATAAATCTTCGATAACTTTATCGTGGTATCTCTTCTTTCGATTTTGTTGGTTTTAAAATTCCTCTGCATGCTGATATTATTATGTAAATTTAACTGACAACTGTTAGTTATTAATGCAAACGTAAGTTACCAAAATGGCGACAGTTATGATATTGTTCAATATTCATTTTTTAATCAATCTACAATTAAATAATATATTACATTTTAAGTATGTATTCTTTTTAATTGTTTATTAATAACCTTTAAACCATCCTGTGGTATCCAGCTCAGTAGAATAAACCACCCTTATTTCTTGACGAGGTGTCGTAAAAGGCGACTAAGGTACGAGTAAGTCGACCGGCCGTGTGGTATCCGGCTGAAAAGAATAGACCACCCTGCTTGCTTAGAGTGGGATCGAGGCAGGAGAAAGATAATGATAATGTTTTAAATATTCATTTAGAGAAAATATAGATATATTTCGTCGATGTCTCATATAATCAATATTATATAAGACATCTACGATGTCTTTTTAAAGTCGGATTCATTATTGAATTCATTATAATATAATGCTACCAACTTATTACTGTTAACTTATCGACGTTTATTCTTGTCCTCTATGCTCTTGAGATCTTTCTAAAGATTCGACAAAATCACGAGGTGAATATTAAAGCTATGGACTCTATTATGTAAATATTTGCTAACGTCGAAAATTCTCATTTAAATTTGGTGTTAAATAAACATTGACTAGATAATTGAATGATTAAAAGTAATCAAATTGAGTCTAAATTTTGGGTAAGTGGTAACTAAAACAATACCTACAGTGTTCGATGTCCTTATAAAATTTATTAGGACGGCTTCAAGTATTTATTACAAAAATGCTGCAAAGTAAAAAAAAATCGAAGAAGTTCCTCTAGCATTCATTTTAGTCACTATTTTGGTAGCAATTTCTGTTAGCGTTAGTCCCTACCCTACATAGCAAAGGCGTGACTGATCTCGAGGTACAAATTCCTTCATTGAGAAAAAAATGGAAGTATAATATTATGTACCTGTAATAAATATGATCGTAATCGTAAAGTCAGTTTGCTGGTACGGGGTATGGGAGTGTGAAATTTTAGATTTAGTAATTTCTGGCCTCGGCACGTTGACTTCAGCCAGAGGTTTAAATGATATTCATGTCAAGTCAAGTTATAGACCATATAATTTTAATACCACATAATTATAATACCACATAATTATAATATTTAATCGTTCAATATTTATTACCAGAAAAACATTAATGGTCTTGATAATACGATAAATCTCTATGAATCTTCCCGCATAGAATTAATTTTTGTGATGGAGATATTTGCCGTGTTGGAGTGACAGAAGCTACTGTTAATTTCAAGACTACAGTCCAAGCGAACGAAGTTGTGGGTAGACTGGCTTTTAGTCTAGAAAAAGCGTCAAAAGCGTCTCTTATGGCCCAAACGATCAAATCCCTTATATTGTATATATTAGTGATTCGTATAATATATACACTATTAGTGACTTATATATGTATACACATAAAGTCTTCACCGGTGAAGACAAGGCATAAGATTTTTAAATTTTGCAGTGCGATATTGTCAGCACTGCAATCATCAATCCGCATGCCGGATGGTCACATACGATAAACCACAGCATCTAATCGTCAGTTCGGGTAACGGTGAGGTAGAGGGTGTCAAGAATCTCTGAAAGAGAATTTATTCAACGACCTTAAAAAGGTCCAAGTGTCACAAGATTGTGTGGTGTGGAGTCTCGTAGAGAGATCTATGTCTAGCAGAGAAGGGGTCTAACGGTTGACGAAAGAGTAGAAGAAGATGGTGCTACTGCTGTCGGCTATCCATTCCGTTGACACTGTATAAGCCATTTGGGCTTACAGCAAAAAATTTAAGCTATAAAGCCTGAAACGTTTTAAGACATGTTTGTGTTGCGTGTCATAAATTTCTGTTTATGCCTTTATATTTCACGAAGTTGTTTATTGTTAAACGTGTAAGTCAGTGTCTACCAATTATATTTGATGAATGGTATAAACTTTCCATAACATTCCTTTTATTATGAAAGATTACGAAACGCTCGACCGTGTTTGACCGATACCAAGCAATTCGTTAGACAATGCACGCTAATGAATAAAGTTCGGTTGTTACCAAAGTTTACCGAGGAATTTACTTAATAGTGTAGTAATTTTGATGGAACACGTTTTTCTCGAATATTCCTTTGTAGCTAGTGAAGTTTAATATTCCCCGACAAACAAAATAAAGAGACGTTATACTGATTTAAATATAATTAATAACGTTAATTTAAGGAATAGTCCGTACAACTGTCTTAAAAATAAGTTATTGACAAAAATGTTCTCAAAACATTGACGTAACGCCAGGAATTCGTCTCATGTGATAAACATGCTCTGCTTAACATGTGCCTGTTTCGTTTAATATGCATTCTAATAATCACGCTTGCCACGAGTGGTTTAAAAAAATAAATGTAAAGGGGCCAGGGGTTCAAAGCCCAGCTAGGCACAAATGAGTTTTTCATTTAAAACTTATGTGCTGAATTGATAATAGTAATTTATCACACAATAACAATTTTCGGTGAAGGAAAACATCGTGAGGATACTTGTATATCTCTGATATGTGTAACCTACCAATCCGCTTAGGTTTAGCGCCAAATAAGAAGAGAGGAGGTCTATGAAGTGATAATAATAGTGCTAGCCTTATTTTATCGACATTGTATTGTCTTCATACTGTATTATAATAAACCAACCGCGGGCAATCTAATAAAAATATTAGTAGTAATAGCAGTAATATTCTCTTTATTGTACACACAGAAAATTGAAACTAATACAAAAACAAAGTACAAATACCATTAGGTAAGCTAGGTAATTTTTGGTGTAATGATGTATATGCCATACCACACAAAGTATTGTAAATCTTATATCTAAGAAAACTTGAAGTTATTTGTGATATTTTAAGTTTTTTTTCTGGTAGAATGTAAAATTAGTTTTGAATTTTGAATTAATTTTTAACATCTCTTTTCATCTCAATCTCTTTTTATCTCTTTTCATTTCAAATCTTTAACTCTTATATATATATATAGGGAATCTCGGAAACGGCTCCAATTTTCCTGAAATTCAGCATTTAGGTTTTATGTAAAAAAAATCGCTTTAACCCTCTTTTTAGGCATTAAAAAATACTAAAATTTATGTTGATTAGAATTGCCATTAACTGTCAAGTCAGCGTAGCTTATTCGGGGAACGAGCTGTCTCGAGAAATGTATATACCTAGGATCGATCAACAACTTCCTAATTATTTTTTTCTACTTTTTTTGATGTTTCTTTATTTTACTTTTTTGTAAAAAATTACCGAGCAAGACTCGTTTAACCAGCAACTTGTAAATGAAACAAGCTAAAGCAAAATTGATAATAATTTCTCTCACTAGGAACACTCTTTTATGTAATAATCTAAGGTAAGGCGGGCAACTTTCCAGTAAACCTGCAGAACACGAGATGCAATTTATTCTAGCTTTAAATGGGTTACTCCATTTCTCACTAAGTGTGCGGACCAGACACAACTCCGCCCAAACCCGGTACGAGAGCTACTAAAGAATATCGATTCAATTCAACATTGGGCTATTTCAAATGTTACCTCAAGGGATATATTACGGATATATTTGAAATGTAAGAGAGACCATTTTCGCTCGCTAGTTTTAGTTAGTCTAGATAATATTGCTATATTTATAAAAAAAATATATGTGGGAATGGAACGATAGTTTGACGCATGGAAAGGAACGGTGAAGCGTGTGAGCGAGAGGAATGAAAGTGTGTGAGGGAGAAAGGAAAAAAGCATATGAAGGCGATTAGGCTAACGATATATTCAATAAAATCAGTGTAAATAACAATAGTGTTTTTACTTCGAACAAATTCCCAAATGTAGTATATACAACAATTCAGTCATTCATTCTCCTCCCCATATCCAATTCTAAGTTTGGTCGGCACATGTTATAAACATGTTGTAAAATGATTTGGCAAATATATTTTACGACCGGCCGCCTGCCTGACGTCAATTTACCTTACTCTTGCGACACCTTAATAAGAAATTAGGGTGATCTATTCTACTCAGCCGGATACCACATGGCGGGTCAACTTACCTTAGTCGCTTTTTACGACACCTCGGTAAGAAATCAGGGTTGTCAATGCTACTCAGTCTCTTAACACACGGCGGGTCAACCTACTTTAGTCGCCTTTTACGACACCTCGGCAAGAAATGAGGGAGGTCAATTCTATTCAACCGGAAACCAAACGGGATATATATAACGATTCAGTAATTCAGTAACAAAAAAAATGTTTTTTTACGATACTTTTACCAGATATACTCGTAATTATTGTAGATAATTTAGCATGGTTGCTCAATCACTTAGCAATACGCCTGAGTAATTAGTTATTACACAAAGCTTACAAATACCAATATTTAGCATATAATTACATTTGAGACAGACGAAATTGAACATAGAGCTTTTGATCTGGGGATCGAGTAATCACGCCCAGATGCTTATATATTGTTATAACAAAAAGTATTAGTTTAATCCATTTTATAATATAAAAGTGAACGTTTTTGAGTGTTTGTTTATAGTACTTTAATTTTCCAGTCGCTTACGATTTAGAATGTCTACGTTATTATGAGTGCAAACGTCTTAAAGATGAAACGAAAGTAATTTTACGTTTGACATACATAACCTTTGGCACAGCAGTTGAATACATGGGGCGAAACTATTGGAACATATGAACCTTAAAACTTCAACAATTATATACGATAATTAAATTATAATTTAATTTAGATTTATGTTGGATACAAACATTATTGTTTAAACTTTATTCCTCTATCTAATAATACGTTTATAGTGTAAGATTCTAGACTTTCTCGATTCATACTTATTACCTATTATATGAATAAATTAGTAGTTAGAAATATAATAGTCAGTCAGTCAGTTCGTGACCTGGATTAAGTTTAAATAAAATAAAAATTAAATAAAATATAATACCACTGAGACGACCGTAAAAGACGACTAAGGTAAGTCTACCAGCCGTGTGGTATTTGGCTGAGTAGATTAGACCACCCTCATTTCTTACCGAGGTGTCGTAAGAGGCGATTAAGGTAAGTTGACCCACCGTGTGGTATCCGGTTTAGTAGAATAGACCACCCTCCTTCTTACCCAGGTGTCGTAAAATACGACTAAGGTAAGTTGACGTCAGGCAGGCGGCCGGTCGTAAAAACGCAGCCAAATCATGTTACAGCATGTTTATAACATGTTGTGCCGACCCCACTTAGAGTGGGATATGGGCAGGAGGATATATAATACCACTGAGGATAGATTAAATTAAAGAAGATTATTATCTACTAAATTTTATCTATGATTGATTTTATGTTGCAGAAAATCGTCCGTAAAAGTAGTGCAGCGTGTCGTATCAAGACGTCATGCAGCGTGTTATGAAATGCCTAGAGCGATAACGCTTGAAGTGACTTCAACTTTCCGTAAGTCTATAAACACGGGTTTTCAAACACCGCTTCTTTGTAAGTTTGTGTACACTTTCGTGCATAAAGTTACTTTGACGTTCAACGGACCATAAGTTTCGTATCATTTTGCATTTATATTAAATAAGTAATTTTGGAAACCCGTGTCTAAAAGCAACCTTACCTAATATAAATACATGGTTTTAGTTAATTCCGGAGATATAAAAGCAAAATATTTACATATAAATTATGGACGCTAGACGGAAGATAGGTATAAACATCATCATCATTCTCCTGCCCTTATCCCACTCTAAGTGGAGTCGGCACAACATGTTACAAACATGTTCTCACATGATTTGGCTAGGTATTGTACGACCGGCCGCTTGCCTGACGTCAACTTACCTAAGTCGCCTTTCGCGGCAACCTCGGATATCACAAGGCGAGTCAACTTACTTTAGTTGCCTTATACAATACCACCATAAGAAACGAGGGTGGTCTATTTTACTCAGCCGGATACCACACGGCGAGTCAACTTACCTTAGTCGCCTTTCACAACACTTTCGTAAGAAATGAGGGTGGTCTTTTCTATTCAGCTGGATACCACATGGCGGGTCAACTTACGTTAGTCGCCTTTTACGACACCTCGGTAAGTAATGAGGGTGGTCTATTCTACTCAGCCGGATACCATACGGCGCAATAGATAGGAATACATGTTTTTTTTAATTATTATTAATTTAAAAATCATATTAACTAAATCTTGAGACCATTTCACTGTTAAGCAAAAAATCATATGTAAGTGCTTACTACGTAGTATGATTTTGTTTATTTATAGTGTTATGCTAAAACTTGTATTAAAATATGACGTAAGCTTTTGCTGGAAGTCTACTCAAATATTTATAGCTCTCAACAAAGTAAACTTAAATTCGTTATATCAAAACCAATTTCCAGTAAAGTGTATTTGCTATAACGAAGTGCACCATAAAAATTTTATATGTATTATTACTTAAGTGATTTTCGTTAGGGATTTAAACCTTTTCTGAACAATAAATTTAATTTTATTATTGACATAAATATTTTAAAATTATTTATTTTACTTTCCATTCTTTTTTTTGGTTGCTATTGGTACCGCTAAATAATATTAAATTTGAAATCTGACAAATATTTGTTGCACAAAAATAGTAGCAGTGAATTTAAATTGTGTTTGTTATAGACTTCTTCAATTCTATAGAGGTTCAATAAATCGCTTTTACAGAAAAGAACCAGGAATAATCTCGGCTTATGCATTTTCAAAATTTTTTTCTTTAACTAGATAAATGTCGACATTGCTTTCCAGAACAAGGGATAATTATAATTTAGAAAATCTTATAGTATATTGTTTTTTACTTCGTCTTTGACAATTTTGTTAATGTATTATATGTTTTACACAAAATGCATATTGCTGTTAATGTATTACGAAATCAATGTAAGAACTTTAAAATAACTTTCTTTTCAATATCTTGGCATTTACCATATCTTTTGTGACGTAATACTGGCAAAAGCGGCAAAATAAACATGTAGCCAGTAAACTGTAAAAAAATTCACTTTAAAAAAATACTTTTATTACTCTAAAATTTTGTACAGACACCGTAAGCTGAACTGACTTTTCTGCGCGAGTTATCTGTTGGTTTTATTATTTGTAAACTGTTAGTAATTTAAATCTTAAGTATGTTTTTATATATATTATGGTTTTTATCTACACAAAATGACTCTTGTTGGTGGCTGGTGAGTGCGGTCGTTGAGATCACCGCACTGCTAGCTTTTGACTCCTGCTATTAAGGCTGCTGGAAATGAAGAGTTGTAGACCGAGCTTAGTGGCGTTCTATCAGAGAGACCCATGTCCAAAAGTCACAGTGGACAGAAAGAAGTTGATGATAATGGCTGCTATATACAATGAAATATAGACTAGTGATATTTGCGTCAGTCACTTAGAATATACTGGTTTCTCCTTTCAATAAGTTACCAATTAATTAGTTAAACAACATTAAGTAAAAGTTGAAATCGAAATTTAAATTACACTTTAGACTAATTACTTTATTATTTTGTTTTTGGACCATTAGACACAGTAATCACCGATCAAATAACAGTTTGGAAAGCTCGTTATTTGCTATAAATCAATTAATTGTTTCTGTACTTTGACGAATAATTGGTTTTAATTTTGTTTGGTAGTTCTTTAGTTTGTGTTTTTGAATACTATTATGTTTAAATTAATTATTAAGAGCAGAATACGAAGCCAGGTGGTATCCGGCTGAGTAGAATAAACCACCATCATTTCTTACCGAGGTGTCGTAAGAGGCGACGTAGGTAAGTCGACCCGCCGTGTAGTTTCCGGCTGAGTAGAATAGACCACCCATATTTCTTACCGAGGTGCCGTAAAAGGCGACTAAGTTAAGTTGATTAACCGTGTGGTTGAGTAGAATAAACCACCCTCTTTCTTATCGAGGCGTCGATGGACGACTAAGGTAAGTTGAAGCTAGGCAGGCGGCCGGACGTAAAACACGTAGCCAAATCACGTGACAACATGTTTATAACATGTTGTGCCACCACTTAGAGTGGGACAAGGCCAGGAGAATGATGATTAAAAGCAGAATACGCTTTAAGGAATAGGCTCAATTAAATAAATTGGGTATGCGGTTACAAATCCCTAGAGTCTGATCTGGATTATTCACATAAGATTCATTCATAGTGAATGTTTATGGGGTGGAAAGAATAAAGGCTAGTATAAAAATTGTTCGTTTGGAAAAAGATATTGAAAAAGGTCAGGCGTTCATACATTCGTATTTGAGAAAAACATCTAAGAGTATTAAGGAACGAATTGTTTTTTACTGCTTTCACGATAAATGTAAAACTTGCACATTGCCAGATGATGGATAGGCGATATCATTAGTGCCTTTTTTGCTGTTAGCCAAAACTAAATTTATTATTGAGTATTAATTGGTTAGAGTTAGACTGAATGTTCAAGGAGAGCAGATTTTCGGAAAATATTCATTACCCAAGTTTAGGTACTAATTTGTGAAAAATAAAACAAACTACCTGGGTGACCAAGCCATCTGGAGCTTGATCCTGGGTATTTTTGCTTCTTTAGTCTGCCCGTTCTTCACTGGGCGATTGACAGCAAAAATAGTCTTCTGTATTGAATGTCAATTTTAGCAAGTTTTCACTGCCCGAAAATATGAATGAAACTAATTTATTTGCAAAGAAAACCTAGCTAGATCGATTCACCCCCCCCCCCAAACCTGAGCCGTTTCCGAAATTCAGAAAATTAACACATATACAAAATTAACTCATTTAAATATAAAACAAATTAATGGCGGTTAAATTAAGTTGAGGGGACATTGGCTAAGCAATAAAACAAAGTTTTGTTAGTGTAATGCAACGCACTCAGAACTTTAATAAAACATATTTACGAAGATCGTGATGCCAAATAAGATGTTTCTTTAAACATTCCGCCTTCAAAATTATTTCTACTTTATAACGTTTACATAATTTGCTCGGGTGACAATGTTTTAATTAATTGACGGTTGTGGTCCCTTTCACGAATTTGTTGGGAACATTTATCTATCATGGTTCCTGTAAGAGTGGATAAAGCCAAGTTTATTGGATTTTCTCGGTTTTACTAACGTAAGTATTAAGTTTATTTTTACGTATCAACCGAGCACCTATCTTTAATATAGTTTCTGATTTATAGGATTATTATATTTCCTTGCGATAAGACTAACTCTGCACTTGTAACGCCAGTCACAACATATAAAGGCAATATAAATTTTATTAAAAGCTTTTTCTAAAAGTTGTAAATGATGGCATTAGATCTCTTGTAAGTCATCGCCTTTTAATCTATCCTTCTGCCCTTAACTCACTTTTAGCGGACTCGGCACAAAATGTTTATAACATGTTTTCACATGTTTTGGCTAAATATTTTACGACCGGCCGCCTGCCTGACGTTAACTTACGTTAGTCGCCTTTTTACACACTTCGGTAAAAAATGAGGGTTGTCTATTCTACTCAGCCGGAAACCACACGGCGGGTCAACTTACTTACGTCGCCTTTTACGACACCTCGGTAAAAAATGAGTGTGGTCTATTCTACTCAGCCGGATACAACACCTAGAACTGCACTAACATTGTAAACCCTGTCACCAATAAGTCAAAATATTGTGATCAGGACTATCCATAAAAAATGGAAAACTATTTGTCGAATACTTTAAATAAAATTAAAAATTAATCGTCTTTTACTAATAAACTTGTAATTTTTGGGGGAAAAAATCTGTGATTTAAGTATCAAAGTTTTGTGAAGATTCCGTTTGACTCGGAACTGAGTTTTGATTCGTTCGATAACAAAGTTTATCCGTAAAGTACGCACATTAAGGAAAACAGGAAGACGTTTGGGGCTGTCCTTAATGGCTGCTTGCAGACGTAGTAAAATATGTTATTTAAGCGGAAGTACTGGGATTATTTAATACTAGTAATATCCCGCGGTTGCACCTGCATAATTTTTATATTTTGGATGTAATATAGCCTATGTTGCTCAGTACAAATGCAGCTTTAGAATGATAAAAGAATTTTTGGTAAATCGGTCAACATTCATACAATTTTTTTCTCTTTATAATATTATTACAGAAATCTTAAAATAAAAAAAACTTGCAAACTTGATAAAAATTTTCAGTTATATGATTTGTGACTTTTATATCAAATAATTGTAGTTTTAATCCAAATGAGAACTACATACAAAGAACTATAGTTTTTTCAATAACACGTTGCCGCGATGACCTTATCGTTAGAGCACTTAATCTTCAGCGTTGTATGAGCAGCAAAGAAAGAAAATGAGAAAGTATTAACAAAAAAAAGTTGTTTAATATATTATATACAATAATTGTAACTATATATTTACAGTTATACAATCTATATTTTTTATAAATCTAAGTTCCCAAAAGCTGTCTGTCTGTATGTGATCGATTTTCTCCGAATCTACTGAACGGATTTTTGTACGGTGTTTACTTAAAGGTAGTGCAATTCTTCTGGAAGGTTTAGTTTAATAGGACATTACCGTTTTATGTAAATTTTGTCGAAGCGATCGCGCAGTTGTACAAAAATTGCCTGCTGGGAGCTTCTGTCGCGTGCGCCGCGTAAACCAACAGAGTTATACTAAAGTAATGTACGAGTGAATTGAAGATCTATAAAAATACCACAAAAAGTCCGGGAGAACATGTCTCTTTCTCTTATGGTTAACTAACAATAACTACTTTTATGATTAAAATTTCTAATTATCATACTGATATCCACGCTGGCGGAAATACAGCTATTTCCAAATTACAGGTCTATTGACCTCCACTATTGACTTTATTTTAAGTCAATAGTGGCATGTTTATAATTTAGCAGTATTGCAGAATGCCTCGTTACAACGATTGGGGAATTAGTAATTGCATCTGGGGCAAAGATTCAGTCAGTCGCCAAGCAATTAAATGTTCGGTATGAAATCATCCATGTAGAAAACGAAATAGTTGCAAACGTAAGTTGATTTAACGATAGATTACATATTGTAGATCAGACGAGATCGTAAACACGCATATTTATATCATACATAAAAAATTTGTTGTGTTACAGAAAGTTTTTATAGTAGTTTGGATTTACATACATGTTTGTATATAGAATATATATAGGTATATATATATTTTCTTAATCTCGGAAACGGCTCCAACGATTTTTGTGAAACTCAGCATGTAGGGGGCTTTGGGAGGGAAAAATCGATCTAGCTAAGTTTCATTTAAAAAGTGTAGTTTTATCCCTGTTTTCGGGCATTGAAAAATGCTAACACGTAGAATTGAATGCAAATGATATTTTAGCTGTCAAATGTAATGCTGTGATAGCCCAATGGCTAACGGGCGGACCAAAATATTACAAAACCCGGAATCGAGTTCCACATGTCATCGGTGCTCACTTTCTTTTATTTTTTTTAATTGCTTTTTTATATCTTTAAAAAATTACCGATTATGCTCGCTCACCCAGGTACTAGACATTATGCGGTTTCTAGCCAATTTTTGTGCAGGACTAGTTAGTTCAACAATTAGCCGTCCAGAAATAAGGGAGTATTCTGAGTCAAATATTCTTTGATAATTCTTGCTTATTCTATAATTCGCGCGCAAAATTACGGTATTTTAACACTTTGAGCGGCGCATTTGGGTTTCAAATGTTTGTTGTAAGGCACTATATTTTCGCATACAAAATAAATTACGATTAATGACGTTTTGCTAGTAGGGGGTCTTCCTACTAGAAACTTCCTACTAGAAGAAGACCCCCTACTAGATGGACAGACGACCTCAAAAGGGTCGCGGGGAGCCGCTGAATACAAGCGGCACAAAATCGTGTGTTCTGGAGATCCCATGAAGAGACCTATGTCCAGCAGTGGACGTCCATCGATTGAAGAAGAAGAAGAAGACGTTCTGCTTTAATAAACGTGTACAAAAAAAAAAACTAGGCGCTATCAGTTCAAAAATACAAAGGAATTGGTACAAGTTTCAGCCGTTTATACACGTTGTTTAAAGAAAGACATATTTTATGCCAATATGAAGAAGAAGTATACTCTTTATTGTACACATAACATAAATTACAGACATTTATAGACTAAAACAAATAGGTACAGGTACAATTAAAGCGGCGATATGTATAAACGTTGTGTCAATTAATTTGACGTGTAATATCGTTGCTCCGCCTAAAGTTTTAACTAACTAGTTAATGATAGTATTTCGTGGTATATTTCTAAAGTATATTCCTAAATCATATTTATGGTAAGCATATTAGTAGTTAGTATTTCTATATTTTGTATGCACATTAAAGGCCAAGATGATATTTCCACTTAGGGATTAAAGCATTACATATGAATGTAAAATCACGCAATCGTTTCAGGAGCCCAATAAAACTACCAGCTTCCCTTTTATAGTTTATTGAGGTCGTAAACACTACGATAAAATGTTTGTGGCCTCTTACGAGTCTTACTGCGACGATGTCTAATCGACTGAGATGTTCACTTCCTTTTCATACGTTTCCGTTGTCTTTTTGTTTAATTTATGCCTTAGTTTATGAGTTTGTATATTAAATCTATTATTGAGAATAGATAAACCTTTCCCTAGCCGATAGTAATACTACATTTTATTTAATGCACTACGAGTCGCTGACAGTCGAACGGTAAGACAGTGTACCTCTCTCTATCGGGTCAGGGGTTCAAAACCTTTGAGATTTTCTATTAAAAACTTATGTGCCTAATTTGTATTCTTAATTTGTTACACGCTTTTCGGTAAAAGAAAACATCGTTAAAAAAGCTGCATATTGGAGAATTCTGGGCATATATGATAGCAGTGGGATAGCAACAAACCGTTCCTTTACTATAGGTTAGTACTTTTTAATTTTTCAGAAGCAATTTTAAAACACCGATGAATGCTGATGAATGCTAAGGCTACAACAGAATTATTAATCCAATGAACTCTCCAAAGTTCTCTTTAAAAAAGGTACTAATGCTATAGATTTACTCCTATAAACATAATCTGAAGACTTCATGAAAGTTATTGTTCCGAGAGGGACACGACGTCGATAAAAGGCCAAAACGAAAATTAAAAGGGCGTTTGGAACCTGAATTCCAGGGGCCCAAAATTGTGTGATTCGGAATTTCTACGCTAAGATGTATGTCGAACAGTAGAGGTGCATCGGTTGAAAATAATATATACTAGTGCCATATATTCAGATATGACTCATCATCATCACCATTCCCTTGCCATTATCCCACTCTAAGGTCGGCACAGCATGTTGTAAGCAAATTGTGATGTGATTTGGCTAAATTACATATTACGGTATTTTATGACCGGACGCATGTCTGACTTCAAATTACCTTAGTCGCTTAGTGCGATAACTCGAAGAAAAAGAAGGTGGTCTATTCTACTCAGCCGGATAACACAAGGTGGGTCAACTTGCCTTAGTCGCCTTTTACGACACCTAGGTAAGAAATGAGGGTAGTCTATTCTACTCGGCCGGATATTACAGGGCACATATATTCAGATATGACTATCGACACCTGTGCTGTTGTGTTTGATTGTAGTTGTAGACTTCTCTTGTGTGGAGCGAAATTAAAGTAATGCAGATGGAGATATATTTATAATGAAACGTGTTGCACGTTAGCGTATTTATTAGCGACTGAATAACAAATTACAAATTGCTAATAATTGTTAATAATGTTGACATTCGATATTAGCTGACGATGCGGTACAACACCTTTTAGAATAAATTCTATAATATTCTTAAACGAAAATTTATCTGACAATATCAAAAGCGCTTTTATCTCGTCTCCTGAGATGACATAACATGGTCCGCATGTTGCCGAATGTCCTGCGCTGTGAATATCAAGGAGATATATTTTCGCGGAACAATGCTTTCACGGTATCTCAATTTTCATTTCCCCTCGTTGGGACATCCAGTGTGATTTGTAGCGCCAGATAGTATACAAAACGAAGGCTTCGTAAAATGTCTTTGTCTTTGTTTCAAGGAAGATTTCACACCTACAAATTTTAGTGCTAGTAGTTCTAAATATACAACTTTTATTAAAATGAAAATAATCTAAATAAAGGAAATATAATATAAAAGTTTTTCGCTAAAATGTAGTTTATCCTTAGAATACAAATCAATAAATAAACGCTTTTTTAATAAGTTACAGCTGCACTAAGTCAGTAACATACCAGACAAATCGCTTTGCTTTTTGGTTTATATTTTTCGTGATAATTTTATTTCATTTGTTTAAATAAATTAAATCAAAAAAGGACATTTATACATCTTAAATAACATTTATTTGAAAGCCGTATGTAAATAAGTATATAATTATAACGATATAATTATATACTTTCTTCTTTGCAGATAAGAGATGTCACTTAACCCATCACGCTGTTCCAATGCGGGTTGGTAGGTTACATATATCCCGAAATTTGCACTTTTCTTTTCGTTGTTTTTCTAAACATTCATGTCATTCTAAGAAGCCATTCATTGCAAGAATTATCTTTACTAATATATTAAGCTGAAGAGTTTGTTTCTTGGATTGTTTGATTGACACTAATCTCAGGAATTACTGGATTGATTTGAAAAATTGTTTCAGTGTAAGATAATTCATTTATCAAGGAAGGGTATAGGCTATATAACATCACGCTAAGATGAATAGGAGAAGAGCAGCAATAAAAAATATTACGGAAACGACAAAATTTACAGCTATCCTTGTGTGAGATGACTGAACAGTGATAGTTATTCACGTATTACAAAATAGTTCCCCTCTAAAAGTTCTAAATAAAAGTCCGAAAAGGAACCCACTTTGACCATTTTTATGGTTATCAAAAGACTATATTACGGTTTTAATCTTTCCACGCGGGCAGAGCCGCTGGCGATTGCTAGTCATTAATAAAGGAAATTAAATGCGACTCTTGTAATTAAATGATTACTAAGGCGAAAGCAATGTTCCAATCGGAACTTTTGATTGGATGGGTTATGTTAGTGTCGTCTGGCAAGCAGCCACACTGCAGATGGCAGCCCGAATGTTTTCCTGTTTTTCCCTAATGTCTCTACTTAACGAACTAAACTTTCTTATCATACAAACTAACGACTTGTGATTGAGTTTTAGAGCGATGATTGTAGGAACATAATAATAATACTATTATATATAATGCATTATTAAACTGTAAAGGTTTTATATTTTGTAAAATGAAATTATTTATTCATAGTTTTATTTCATACATATTGTTGCATACGATTTCATAAATAACAATCTGTTGAGTTGAATGAGTTAATGGGGTTATTATTTCAAAGTGATAGTATCAGAAATATGGCAATGTCAGTTCGATTAAAAAGTTATATACGAAATATTGAGCTAGCAAAACGACTTAATTTGATAGAAAACGTCATACTAGGTAAGGTAGGACAAAATAACATTATTGTTGATTCTTCTCAGTGAAATCGTTATTTGTTAATATGTTTTAAAATTGTCCTGAAATTCCATTTGCTCTTTAGTTCGTTATGAATGTTAATAACATTTAATTGCTTTTCTACATATTGAGATTCACCAATAGAAGCTTCTAGCCGTGTTATGATGTATGGTACTTTTGAAATATTCGCAGAACACAGGTAGCTGCAATAGTTCTACCCTAAATTTTTTATATACAAAAATATAGAGTAAACAAATTTTTATTTACTGTTAAGAGAAATACCAAGCAACAGGATAAAGATTTCTTCAAATCACACAACACAAAATTTATTTTATGTTCTGGAAATTAACCCTATCTTTGCGAAGAGATTGAGCAAATTTGCTATTTCTGCGGAAAATATTAAGGACGAAATATCTAAACAAGCTAAATAGTCTCTGGAAGAGTATTATTGTGTTGATAAACGGCTTAGGGGACCGAGATTATTCAGTTGTAATGGCTTTCGTCATAAAAAATTATGTTACATTATAACCAACAACCGAATATTGTTGTAAATAATAAGATATAACTCTTGAAGATATGTTATGATCCATATACAAAGGAATATTGCAATGTATTCTTACATTCTATGCATTTTAAATCCCAAGCTTATTGTGAGGAAATCAGTTTACTACAAGTTGATTTCTGAACGCCTAGAGAAGTCAATGATACAAAGAAAATCTACATTTTTTCTCTTCATCGGAACACAGTAGAGTTCCTTATTCTGCTGTCTAAGGAGACAAGAGTACTTGGCCAAGCAGTTGAATACCGTCGAAAAATTTGCGGTCTCAGCCTGAACTTGAAGGTAGAGTACAGAAATTTTTGCACATCATTGTAATGTTGTTATAAACAAAACAACAACAACATGATTTAAAGATTTATGAATGTACTAGATTTTAGATGCGACTTAGTTCGCGTGGCCTCTTGTCGTGTGATAAGTCGATAGCGCTTTTCAATATCATCCTATTCCTGCAGAATTAACGGGATTTCTTATAGCCTATACGTTATTCCGGCGTATAAGGAATAATTGTGCCAAATTTCATCGATATTGGTTCAGCGGATTCGCCGTGAAAGAGTAACAAACATACATCCATACTCACCAACTTTCACATTTATAATATTAGTAGGATAGGACGTTAACTCTTCTACAAACAAACAAAAACACTTTATTGCACACAGAAAAATCTAAAAAGAAATACAAAAAGAAAAAGGAAAAAGAAGCATAGTAAATAAGATGAAGTACACGATATATAAAAAAAGCATAGTAAATGAGTCTATGTACAACAAGCGGCCTTATCTCTAAATCAGCGATCTCTTCCAGGCAACCGACAATAAAGGAAAACAGTAAAACGGGCGGTAGGCTACATTAAATTATTTTTTTATTTAATTATAATAAGTGGTTCATCATCTTCCTGCCCTTATCCCACTCTAAGTGGGGTCGGTACAACATGTTATAAACATGCTGTCACATGATTTGACTACGTTTTTACGACCGGCCGCCTGCCTGACGTCAGCTTACCTCAGTTGTATTTTACGAACCCTCGGTAAGAAAGGGGGTGGTCTATTCTACTAAACCGGATACCACCCGGTGGGTCAACTTACCTTAGTCTCCTTTTACGACACCTCGGTAAGAAATGAGGTTGGTCTATTCTACTCAGCCGAATACCACACGGTGGGTTAACTTACCTTAGTCGCCTTTTACGACACCTCGGTAAGAAATGAGGTTGGTCTATTCTACTCAGCCGAATACCACACGGTGGGTTGACTTACCTTAGTCGCCTTTTACGACACCTCGGTAAGAAATGAGGTTGGTCTATTCTACTCAGCCGAATACCACGGCGGGTCGACTTACCTTAGACGCCTTTTACGACAACTCGGTAAGAAAATGAGGGTGGTACTATTCTATTCAGCGGTATACCACACCAATTATAATAAGTGGCTATCAAAAACAAATCTCATCATAACATATCAGTGCATAAAAAGTCTAGCAATAGAAATAGAAGAACCGAGGATTATCTCTGTATTGCACTGAGCTCAGAGCTAAAGCGTTCCTCCGGAACCCGCAGCCTCAGTGTGGATAATACGTCTCAGAAATGTTCGAACGAAAAACCTTTTCCACGTATATCTTATTGGTTTTACAAAACTACAAAGCGTTGCTGGAAATAAAATAAATGGTCCGTGGTATACGATTTTATTGCTTCTGTAACAAGTGAGTTAGATCAGAAAGAAGTTTCATTCCGTATGTGTGAATATAAACTGTATGTCTAAATGTGATGCTAATTTATAAAGCGTTGTATAGACAAATTAAAAATTAAAAATAAGGTTTTAGGGTGATTTTTGTTAGCAAATAGGAATAAAACAGTAATCAAATTACTCGGTTAGTTATTTTAAAAGATTTAACAAAAAATTGGATGACATATTTTAAATCATTCAACATTAACTATAATCTTGTCTTACTAAAATCTTGTATATTATTACAAACATGTTATAATTTTAACACGACAAAATAATATTATATTTTTTGATTATTAAAGGACTCTAGAAGATGACATAATTTAAATCATTTAACATTAACTATAATCTTGTCTTACTAAAATCTTGTATATTATTACAAACATGTTATAATTTGATCATAACAATAATATTATATTATTTGATTATTAAAGTATTTAAATTATTTTCATAAATCTACGAGTATATATAAAAATCTAATAATGAAGTACGTAAATTAGACCGCTTTAAAATTTCAGTAAAAAAAATATTCAAGTCCATTTTTACTTTGCCCTTTTACTGTGAATAAAGGTTGTGATGAAGTTAAATATAAAAAGTTTTTGGTTGGACTCCAGAAAATTCTTTAGACATTAACATTGCCTCAGGATGCTTAAATGTTCTAGGCTCTAGACGAAATTACCTTCATGAAAAGCGAGGGACAACGTTGGGACTGCTCTATGGGACAAGGCTATTATACCTACATTAGTGAAGGCTCGTTATTTAAACTAGATTTTATTAAATGCGATTATTACGTACAATATACTGTTATTTGTTAACAGCATAGAGTTATCACAGTAGTGTACAGAAGACTAAAATGTGTCATATTACAATAATGAGAAATAAAGAGAAAGCAATTTGGATGTACCTGTCTTCCTTTTTTGTGTGGTTAGACAAAGATGACGTTTTCATATTCAAGATTCAATATTCATTGTTACACTCTTACTTATATGCTTACCTATGAATCCTACCTACCTAATATAAGGTACCTAGCTACCTAATATAATATAATACCTAAGATAAGGTTTTTCTCTTTTAGTAAAATCGATGACAATTGAATGTTTCACCCAAAGCACTCGGCTGGAAAAATTTGTTTTCACATGTTTCAAATAGTTAGGTCAATAATACAAAAAAAAAAACATTGTCACCCTCGATGTGACAGGTTGTTGAAAAAGAAAAAATTATTGACTTTTGAGGAAATCGTTTCTTATTTATTAAAGTACCTGGGTGACCGAGCCTTGCTTTATTTTTTAAATGATGTAAAACAAAAGTAATGAGAATATTATTTTGCTATAATCCGCGATAAAATATATGCTATAATCATATAATGCTATATTCCGCGATTATCGCGGATTATAGCAAAATAATATTCTCATTACTTTTGTACTATGGACCTCCGCAAAGTAACGCCTAATTCTATAATTAATGATGTAAAAATAATGTGAAAAGAATTTACGTTTGACAGCGAAAAATAGACCCCGAAAACAGGGATAAAACGTCATTTTTAAAAAATATAACTTATCTCGAACGATTTTCTCCTCCAAAACCCCCTTAATGCTGAATTTCAGGAAACATTTCCGAGAATATATATATATACATACATACATACATGCAAAATTAACTCATTTAAATATTAAAAATAAATACTAAGAAAAATATCTTTGTTATAAATTATTGGGAAATAATAGGTACTTTCGTTAGAACTAAGATAGTTACAATGTTTTACAATTTTCAATTACTCCAATGCTTGATGCCTACGATAATTTCATTAACACATGATTTATAGGTTTACGGATGGAATAAGTAATAAATGCCGATGATTAATTGTATGTGACTTACGAGATATTCAGTGCTGCTTTATTTTTAATAAGACATCAGTGACTGGCTGTATTCGTGAATAATGATCGAACCTAAACCTTCCTTTGTTGCCGTAAATGACGTGGAAGATATTTATACAAATACAAGTTGTTCCTAGGAAAGATCTGTCAAAGTTGTTGTCAACTCAAAAAGTTGTTCATACAGTTAAAACTTTTACCTGGCTCGGTAGAAGCTATTGATTTTATTTCATTAATTTGACTAAAAGTAAAATTTGTATTTCATATTGTACTTTATACTTTCAATTCATATATTTAATGTCTATTACTATCTCAGTTATTTACCAAATCTTTTTTATTCGAAAAAAGATATAACTTCGAAGTGGGCCACAACTAATAAAAAACCTTTAATTCATATGTATTATTATAAAAACAATGTTAATTACTGAAGTAATTTTATAAATTTATTATTTTTTATAATTTAATAAATTTTATAATTTATATACTAAATTTTATATACTTAAACAATCTAAATAAATAGATCTATATGGGTTTTGGGGATAGATGTTGAATAATCGGAATATGCGCATTTTTCATTTAAATATTTTCATACAATTTTTAGTCATACTTTCAAGAATTACGCTACTAAATATTTAAAATCATAATGACGTCATAACAAGAGTAAGTGTTACTTGTATACATTTAGTCTAACCTAGCTTGCTACGAGTAACCAGAACTAAGTAATTTTTTCATATGTCAGGATGGAGCACACCAATTATAAATTCCCTTTTATATTTCTCCTATTAGTTAAAATACACAAGGGATGTGTAAACTGTTATAACTGCAATCGAAGTCGCAGACAATAAAAAAATTAAAAATTACCTCGGTTCATAGGCTCTTCAGGTGACAAGAGGGCTGGCTCCCTTTTTCGCACAAAGAATCAGCTTAGCGATTCAGCGCGGAAACGCTACCAGCATTCTTGGGACCATTCCACGTGGGCATGATTTGTATAGTCCTAGCGTGTAATTTAAGATAGATATAACTTGTGCATTTTTGCTGTAAATAAATAAAAAAAATAGAAAAATTAATGTGATATTAACCAACAAATTTCCATCTAGACGTTAGACTTTTGCACTTGAAATACATTTCAATTGGATGAACGTAACAGTGAAGCCGTGTCGAAAACATTTTATGAATTTATACGCTGTGAACCGTGGAAAGATTTCCACAAATAATAGCCGTTTGTAGAGTTATTTGCTGCGAATTTTGCGAGACTGTAGCCATTCAGTAACCTAATACCATTTCTGTATAATAAAAAATAAAAGACGCATAATGAAACCGTTATGTGATTGATTTTTCATTATTAAATAAAAATTATGTATATATATGTATGTATGTATATTTATATATATTTTCCCAATCTCGGATTTATTATGTATGTATATTTATATATATTTTCCCAATCTCGGAAACAGCTCTAATGATTTTCGAGAAATTCAGCATGTAGGATGTTTTCAGCATGTTTTGGAGGAGAGAAATCGATCTAGCTAGGTTTTATTTAATAACAATTGTTTTATCCCTGTTTTTGGCCACTTAAAAAAACTGCTAAAATAGGCACAGAAACCAAATGAAATTTTTGGCTGTCAAACGTAATGCGTAATGTGATAGTCTAATGGTAACGAGCGGAACGAATATGTACGACTTCTTCCAATTTTTTTTTTGTTGCATTTTTTTATATCTTAAAAAAATTACGGAGTAAGGCTCAAGGCAAGATCACGCAGGAACTTTTATTTATAAGCTTTAAAACCGAATGAACCACATTTCTAAGGAAATGATATTTTCGTGGATTGTTGTTGAAAATCCAAAGCTCCGTTGTTGAATGTTTGTAAGGACTATTTACTTCATCCCCAGTAGCGAGTACTCTTGCTTTGATTAAACCCTTTCGAGACCCGAGTGTAGACGGTTATTTTTCTTTTATCAACTTTACTGCTTCGCTCGTAAAAGGAACCTAGAACGTATCTTTCCCCGACAAAATAGAAGGACTTTTAATGAGATAGCGGATTTAACGGTAAGTTTAAAAGAAAATGAATGAGTGGAGTTTAACTCTATTTAAACGTCGTTTGAGTAATAACTTTTTATTTATATGCTACAATTATCCTTGAGTTTTTAGAATAATGATTTGTAATTTGTTTATTTTAGTTATTATGTATAGATGTATGCGTATAATCTATAGCATAGTAATAAAATACATACGTACTATGTCTATGTATGACTACATACGACTGCCTTTTTAGGGTTATTTGTTTATGATATGAATGTTTAAAAATTTCCTTTTTTTATTTTTACAAAGTGTAGTAATTTGCGGTTTGCTACCATCTCACAGCTGGTAAAGACTTTCTATATTTTTTGGAGCATAGACCCATCACGATCTATGAAAGTTTTTCCGGTTTCTACATAATGTTTTTCTTATTCGAAAAGAGCATGACGAATTCTAAATATCTATTAGGCGCATACACTTTTTTACAAAACTTAAATGATCTATTAGACCGTCACATCATATAATTTACTTATTATTAGTTTACGTGGGTTCATTTCTCGCCGAAGGCGAAATTTTTTTCATAACGATTTGTTGTTTTTTTTTTTAGTATAGGTGTATATATGTATTTGTTTAAAATTATGTATGTATGTAATTTTTAATTAATTAATTTATTTTATAAAACCAAAAAATGATTGTATTTAATTTTAATCTGTGAATAAAGGTTTATTATTATTATATTCATATTCACCAGTTATCTGTAAAATAAACCCATAACACAAGTATAAAGTTACTTATTTTGGTAAGGACGACCGTGTCTGTAATTATCCCGTATATAAAATTAAGAAATAACTTAATATTGATTAAATTAACGTATCTTATTTTGAACTTTTCACCAAATGTATATTAAGACAATATTTCTTTAATTAATCTTTAAATACAAATAAACCGTTTTTACGATTGTATTTTAACGTTTCAGTGAATTCCGTCTTCAAAACAAGAAACGTTCCCTTGTTGGGTTAGAAATTCGCTGTTTCACCGTGTTTCATTACATCGTACTCGACGCAACGTCAATAACAGCAAAATAAGCGCCGTGAAAACATTCCTTAGTGTATTAAAGTATCACGAACACTCCCGATATTTAAAGCGTACGTATTTAGCATTTAATGTATTTATCGACTGATCCCTTAGAAAGACAAGTGAAGATTTTATTTTGTTTTTTCTTTTTGTCTTTATTAACTATTTTGTGAAAATGACTAAGTGGCATACTGGTTCATAGATCTATATTTATTACTAGCTGTGCCAGCAGCTTCGCCTGCATGGAAATCAAAGTGACATAATTTTTAACAATTTTGAGATATGCAGGTTTCTTCATTGTATCTTTCTTTACCGAAAAGCGTATAATCTATATACTCCTCTTACTTTATATCTATCTTACTCCTAAAGATTAAGAATTTATGATTATGGGCGCAACTAGTATCTAATAAAATACTGAAAAATGAAATTGAAAGTGTAACTAAGAAAATATCCATTGCTAAAATTTCTCATCCCTGGACCATTACGAGAATATTAGAAACAAAGAAAATCAAACCAGTGTAACGTATATCAGACTAGTGTATGAGATATATTGACCCTTTAATTGTTCTATTGTTTATAGACCACTTAAGAGATCAAATCACAATGTTTGCGGGGCCAGGCCAAGTGGAGTCACTCAAACCTATAATGTTACACAATTGATATCGAATATAGATAAACAGAATAATACCTAAATATTACAAATTGGAAATCACGGATAACTAGTATTTTGATGATCAACAACATCAGGAGATTATAATTTACTATTACTTTTTATTACACTCTTTAGTAACAAACAGAAATAATTTATAGCATTAGGCGTTACTTTGCGGAAGTCCATAATACAAAACTAATGAGAATATTAATTTGCTATAATCCGCGATAATATCTATAATTATCTATATTTATATAGATATATAAATATAGATAATTATAGATATTATCGCTATAATTATCTCGAATTACAGAAAAATAATGTTCTCATTAGTTTTGAACAAAACAGAAAGATAAACAGAATTTCACAATTATAATATCGCAACGAATTACGATTTTTTTTATGAATTTTATTTTCATTTCACGTTGCATGAAAATGAGATGAGAATGTTCAAGTGGATGTGTGGTGTGATAAGAGGGATGAGACTAGAGTGAAGCCTAAAAAGAGATCGTTAGATTGTGTGAAGTATGACACACATATAAAAGGAATAGCGTAGGAGTTGACGAATGATAGGAGAAAATGGAAGAGTGAAATATATGCCAAACCCAGTTAGAGTGGGATAAGGGAAATAATCCAGTAGATGGCTTTGTACTGCATTCTTATAGTGACCCATTAATTAAAAAGTGACTGGGTGACCGAGTTTTGCTCTGTATTCTTTTTAGAAAATAAAAAAGCTTTGTAGTAAAAAAGCAAAAGAAGCTACTTGGGCTTGTGATAGATGGACTCGATCCGGGTATTCTGAATTTTAAGCCGGCTAACTTAGCTATAATGATGTTAAAATTGACAGCATAAATAATTTCTGTTCTCTAATAATATTAGAACTAATTTTTTTCTACCTACTAAGAGATGGTCTCGCTCGCGGTGACCTGAAAAGTACTTCTTAGAGAGTTCCATCTCCCTGATCCATTTCTTGTCAGACGTCGATATAACTTCTTAACTTCTTTAACCATGTCCAAGTACAATTTAATTAGCTTATTACATTTTCTTTTGACGTACAAGTAAAGCCTAAAGCGAACGCTAGTTATTAATATATGCACATACATATAGAATTCACTTTCATTTGGTGGGTTCTTGAATAAATGAAATGAGGTCCGTATATCGTTGCTTTTGCCCCTTTGTATTCTGAATACTTTTTTGCATGTCTAATAGGATTCAGAGAAAAGTACGTATTGTGTTTTGTAAAATTTATATTAAATACAGAGATTGTAAAGCGTTTCATGATATTGAGTATTAGTAGACTTGTAACGTTTGACTGGGTCGTTGGCGCAGGTTGCAGTGACCTTAGCTCTGGAAGTCGCGGGTTCGATTCCTACCAAAAGCCAACATTTTCAAACAACAATTTGTTGGTGCCTCGAGTCTGGGTGTTTATCTTTTTGTATTTATGTAAAATGATATAAGCATATATTTTCCAGTTGTTTGTCACCCATAACACAAGTATTAAGTTACTTTGGGAAGAATCGACCCTGTGTGGCCATTATGAATATGTGAATGCTGAAATTTGTGATCTGCATATTTATTAAATTATTTATAAAAAATTTAGTATATTATTCTCACTTCATTAGTATTTACATTCATTCATGTCGGCGACGGCAATAGCTATACTAATTCGGGAAAACCACTGAACCCCTATTTATTGCTGTATCTAAATATGGTATTAATGCGTATATTTATTGTTTAATAAAAAAAATATAATAGAGGTCTTTTATATTATAGACACAAGTGTGTTATAAATGATTTTCTGCAATATATGATTGTAACAAATCATAAACAAAAAAATATTTTTCAGACTGAAGAAGTTTTTATTGTGCTGAATTGAGTTACAAAGCTAATATTAGCAATTTAATATTACCGCTACTTAAGTTGTTATTTTCAATATTCAAAGTCGATATTTTGTTATTAACATAATCTTGAATTAAGTAATAATATTTCTTTTAAAACACGACACTAGTTTGTTCTTTCGGAAATCAAACGTCTAGTTTTACATATACAAAATAGCTGCCACGTTTGACAATACAGATGCAAAAATATGTCAAAAGAAAAGTTTTATAGGCCAAGTTTTTGTACACTATTTGTATTCGCACTATAAATCACACCGGGTGTTCCAACGAGTAAAAATGAAAATTGAGATACTGGAAGAAAAGGGAACCTATTATAGGAATATATTATCTTCTTGATATTCCCGTCGCGCGGGACGTTCAGAAGCGACCGGATATTGCGATAATGTGGCGTCATCTCGCAGGATAAAAAAGATTTTTGATATTGTTAGAAAAATTCGTGCTGAAGGATGAGTGTCAATTTAGATCTACTTCTGGACCGGATTGTTTTAAATAGGTGTCAATTTGTCAAAAAAGTTAAGTACGTAAGCTTACAATATGACGGGACATCTAACAGTAAGTTAAATATTTAGTTGTAAGCGACGGCTTTACTGTATGTATAAACCAATATAACTTGATAAAAAATACAGGGTTTTTATAATGCGATTTTTAGTAAGATGTTATTTTAAAAATATTATATTTAAGAACTTGTAATTTAAGAATTAAACCACGTATATTAATTAAAAACATTGTAAAACTTTTAATCACGATAAAAATATATGGAATGTAATACATATATGACATAGATTTATGGGCTAGTTGTACAGTTTCACAATCTGTAATTTATTATTATTTATCTTATTTTATGATCGTACTGGCTAAAAGCTCACACTTTAACCTTCTTTCATGACTTTATACGCGCTCCTTTTCTTCATCGTCCATTTACGTCATACCCGCGACTTCATTCAGTTAACATTAAATATTATAATATGATTTTTTTTATCTTATATGTACTTATAAGTCTTATATAAGCTATATAAGGATTTTCCATTAAAATTATTTATTAAAAGGTTGAAAACGTTACATAAATATAGACCATAGATCACATTTGTTATATTAAAATGAATTATCGTTGCAAACATTTAAAATGATTAGCATAGTTATGCAAAAGCTACCTTAAATACACTTAGGAAAAGTAGGACGTATAAAATGCAAAGCGCTGCAGATCTGCAAATGCAATTTTTATCCACGGCGTTCGGGAATCGAATCTAGACGGCGATTGCGGGCAGGTACGAGTGAGTTAAATCAGATTTTCACTTCGCCTATATTCTTTCTCACTCGATAAATTAGAAAATGTAATATGTATGAATGGGTTTGAACGTAGTCTGTGAAACGATACATTCAAAAGGATTTTACATTTCTTTAAGAAGGCGTCTTTTAGTTAAATATTTATTAAGATATTGTCAGAATATTCGAAACATATAATTTGGAAATGAACAAAATAATAAGATGTTCTACATCTCGTTTTGACTCGAATATTATTATGTTACAGCAAAGAATAATTTACGGACACATTTTTCAGTCAGTAAAATTCGATCTGACTTAAGTAGCCCGTTAGATGATGATTTATTTCGTACTCTTAGCTATCCAAAATAAAAATACTAACGTTATCCAACATTAGATTAAATCCTATAATGCGATTAAACTCTAAACAATTTACTGTGGATTCTGAAAATAACAGAGGAAAATAGACTAATGAAAGTTAAGGTGAAGCGGTATAGAATAGTTTCAAGCAAGTGGCTACTTTACTTAAGACAAATGCTTACCGGTGAGGTTGTTAAGTGCTGGTAATAAATTCCATGAAAAAGGTATTTAGCTTCTAGAATCTATCTCGTTAGTACTTAACTTAAATTTCGCTATAGATACTATAAAAAAGTTTTTAAATGTTATATTAGGATTAAGTTTATGCCAAAAAATTTCAAATTTTGTTCATTTTATTAATAAATTTAATTATTAAAAGTTAAATAAAAAATGGGGAAACGCCCAAATTTTTTTAAGTTGCAAGTAATATATATATTGTAACGTAAAAAAATTAAGTAGACTGAAATTAAGTCTGTTTTATACCGCCAGAACAGTAAACGTGAATACATACAGAAAAAATAGCGGGAATGAAATTCCACTATTTTCGCTTAACAGCTTAGAAAGTCGCGAAGTAAGCTTTAGTGCACTTAGCGTTAGTTAAGTATTATACTTGTACTATTACTACTTTAGTAATCGTAAGTGTACTTTACTAAGTAGTTATTTTTTATATGATATTGAAAACAATAACGTTATAGTTTTGTCTCCTTAGGTCAAGGTCAGATTAGCGAGTACGGTCATTGATAAATCGTGTTTATTTTTTAGAAAAACGTTAAATAATTTCTTTGGCTAATATACTTCACCGAATTTACTGATTTATTATGTGGGGTGCTGAGGTGTGTATGTATATTTTAATTCTACGTTTTATAACTCTTTTGGTACTGCTTATATCATGTTTGCTAGTTCAAATAGAAGATTATCTGTTCATAATCTGCTTGCCGCTGACGTTAACAAACAACCAAGTCTCGTTAATAAGTAATCTCTATCTATTCTCAAGTGTACGCCGCCCCAACACCGGCACTCAGGCTTATATTTCGAGACACTTTAGTGCAAATTTGAGTCTATGTTTGTACACATAATAATTATGCTCGTACACATCAGTAATACACTTATTATAAACTAAGCTCGAAAACTTCTTCCGATTTTCCTCTGGCTTTCGCCAATGAACAATGAAACGTTTTGAAGAAGGTTTTAGATGTATAAATTTTAAAGTCGAATGAATTGTTTGAAACATGAATTGTGAATTTTGAATTGTCTTATCCGAAAATTTGACTCTTACTTTTGGGAGTAATTGCCATTTTATAATATCTTAGTGATACTTAGCTTTATTATTTGTGATCTAATTGTAAATGATAAAGCGTAGCGATTGTGAACCCTTAGTTTTATTCATATTTATTTAAGCAACATTATATTAAGTTAAAACATATATAAAAGTGTTTACTTAATATACCTATATATATATAGATAGCATTTTATATTAATAGTATCGCTATTAGTTACTTGTGCCATAAATATTAATAAGGAGTTTTTTAAGTAACGCATTATTTCACACGCATCATTGGTATTAAGTAATCAGCCAACAAACTGAAAGATAAATAAAGAAAACATTTTATTTTTTACTGTACATCTCCAATATCTTATTTAGGTTTTTATATCTATCAATATTAAGCCTCCAGGTAAGAGCCTTATTCTATTAAAGCATATTGAACACTAACGTGAGCTCGTTAACATCGCATTAGGGCATGAAACACGGCTTTCATTACGATGAAAGGCCTCTATAGTATATTATGCTAAATCGGGTCGCCTATGCTTTCAGGAGATTTTCTAGTGCAAATAATACTAGTGTTTAAAATATTGTATTATACGTGGGAAAATTTTTAATGGAAACAGAGAGCTATTTAGTTTTACAATATTTCAATTTTAGAATTTGCCTAGAGTAATAATATTAAAATTCATTTATTATATTGTGGGTAATCCCCCATTATAGTTAATGATAAAATATATATTATACTGTTGAAGATTACAAAGGTGACGTGTGGTACTAGGCTGAGCAGAATAGCCCATCCTCATTTTTTACCGAGGTGTCATAAAGGCGACCAAAGTAATTTGACGTCAGGCGATTGGTCGAAAATCTACGAAACGATTTTTGTACAGTTCTTATAAAAAGATTAGGCTTTAATTTAGAAGTTTAGGCTAAAAGTATATTCTCCGAGATCGCTAAACCGATTTTGATGACGCTGTCACTGGAAGATAGAGGAGGTTATGAAGCGACATACCGGTTATTTTTATCGTATAATTCCCATGGGATCGGGCTCGGTTCTAAAAGCCAATTTTAGAACCAAATTGCATACTTAGTTCGAATTTTAATTTTTAGGTACTTAGTGCCTTATTTACTTCAAGTGTTCAATTTATAAATGCAGTATTTCGTAATACAATGTATTATTTGGTTTGTAGTTCTGTCATACATCGAAATGAAACAAATTCTCGTATTCCTAGATGCAACGTTGCATGTAAATGTGAAACGGCCTTCAGGGGTTATATGTAAACGTATCTGTGCAGCGGGCTACTGCAACGGACGGCAGCATTAGCAGCGCTTTGTGTGGAAATGACTCGATTCATTTCACCCGCTCTGCAAATTAGCCGTTTCAGACTAAAGCGAGTTTGGGTACGACCACACAGATGTTGGTCTGGTATCCAATTACTTTATCGATGCAGTTACTAGTTACTTACTGCAGTAGATAATTTATAAAATTTATTTAGTAGATTTTAAACTTTCGCGATTCATACTGATTATTCTATAAACATCGCGTTATAATCGAATTACCGAGTTCCCGAACGTTTCGGAACGGTATTCTAAACAAAAAGAACCAGAAATAAAAGTCAGCGGTTACTCTCTTAAAAAATAATATTTTATATATTAATAGTAATAAAATCATATAAAAATCGTAAAAGGCGACTAAGGTAAGTTGACCCACCGTGTGGTATCCGGTTTAGTAGAGTAGACCACCCTCTTTCTCAACGAGGTGTCGTAAAATACGACAGAGGTAAGTTGACGTCAGGTAGGCGGCCGGTCGTAAAATCGCAGCCAAATCATGTGACAGCATGTTTATAACATGTTGTGCCGACCCCACTTAGAGTGAGATAAGGGCAGGAAGACGATGAACAGTAATTAAATCATATAATAGTATAATAATTAAATTAGTTTATCGTGTAATATAGTGGGTAGCTGGTTGCAACTCAAATCCAAGTTTCCTTATCATTCACATAATCTTCAACAGTATTATAAGCTCTCCAATATAAGCTCCAATCCAATATAAGATATATAAGCTCGCCAAAAGAAAAGTCCAAAACAGATTGCTGAATTTTTTTTAGAAAACGTATACTTAAGCCTGATACCGAAAAATAAAAACATTATGTACTTAATTTCATACATAAGTATACATAAACTTTTGATACATTACAGCAGACATCTAGGAGCACTAATGACTTCAATTTAAAGTTTTCCAGACATGAAAAGTATGCATAGCAAAACATTTTCCGACTTAAGTTTGCGTTGACGAAAATGTAGAGTCATGGTATGATATCATTAAAATTTTAACTGTAAAGATGGCGAAACATTCACGTAAACTTTAACAAACATTAAATAACGTCTATATTTAACCGTCTTGAAATAATAATGTTTAAAATAAATTAATTTTTCAATTTAAACTTGTCTCAAATAAAATATGACATTACTCTGTAAAGATTCCTAATATTATTCTTTAATTATTATAAACCACTATGATATAGTAAATTTACTATCGGTACCGTAGTTTACCTTATAAATATATTTATTATTTTATAATATATTAGGAATACATAAAATTATAATAAAATGCATTTAAAAATTTGTATATTTTTTACTGTACATCTCCAATATCTTATTTAGGTTTTTATATCTATCAATATTAAGCCTCCAGGTAAGAGCCTTATTCTATTAAAGCATATTGAACACTAACGTGAGCTCGTTAACATCGCATTAGGGCATGAAACACGGCTTTCATTACGATGAAAGGCCTCTATAGTATATTATGCTAAATCGGGTCGCCTATGCTTTCAGGAGATTTTCTAGTGCAAATAATACTAGTGTTTAAAATATTGTATTATACGTGGGAAAATTTTTAATGGAAACAGAGAGCTATTTAGTTTTACAATATTTCAATTTTAGAATTTGCCTAGAGTAATAATATTAAAATTCATTTATTATATTGTGGGTAATCCCCCATTATAGTTAATGATAAAATATATATTATACTGTTGAAGATTACAAAGGTGACGTGTGGTACTAGGCTGAGCAGAATAGCCCATCCTCATTTTTTACCGAGGTGTCATAAAAGCGACCAAAGTAATTTGACGTCAGGCGATTGGTCGAAAATCTACGAAACGATTTTTGTACAGTTCTTATAAAAAGATTAGGCTTTAATTTAGAAGTTTAGGCTAAAAGTATATTCTCCGAGATCGCTAAACCGATTTTGATGACGCTGTCACTGGAAGATAGAGGAGGTTATGAAGCGACATACCGGTTATTTTTATCGTATAATTCCCATGGGATCGGGCTCGGTTCTAAAAGCCAATTTTAGAACCAAATTGCATACTTAGTTCGAATTTTAATTTTTAGGTACTTAGTGCCTTATTTACTTCAAGTGTTCAATTTATAAATGCAGTATTTCGTAATACAATGTATTATTTGGTTTGTAGTTCTGTCATACATCGAAATGAAACAAATTCTCGTATTCCTAGATGCAACGTTGCATGTAAATGTGAAACGGCCTTCAGGGGTTATATGTAAACGTATCTGTGCAGCGGGCTACTGCAACGGACGGCAGCATTAGCAGCGCTTTGTGTGGAAATGACTCGATTCATTTCACCCGCTCTGCAAATTAGCCGTTTCAGACTAAAGCGAGTTTGGGTACGACCACACAGATGTTGGTCTGGTATCCAATTACTTTATCGATGCAGTTACTAGTTACTTACTGCAGTAGATAATTTATAAAATTTATTTAGTAGATTTTAAACTTTCGCGATTCATACTGATTATTCTATAAACATCGCGTTATAATCGAATTACCGAGTTCCCGAACGTTTCGGAACGGTATTCTAAACAAAAAGAACCAGAAATAAAAGTCAGCGGTTACTCTCTTAAAAAATAATATTTTATATATTAATAGTAATAAAATCATATAAAAATCGTAAAAGGCGACTAAGGTAAGTTGACCCACCGTGTGGTATCCGGTTTAGTAGAGTAGACCACCCTCTTTCTCAACGAGGTGTCGTAAAATACGACAGAGGTAAGTTGACGTCAGGTAGGCGGCCGGTCGTAAAATCGCAGCCAAATCATGTGACAGCATGTTTATAACATGTTGTGCCGACCCCACTTAGAGTGAGATAAGGGCAGGAAGATGATGAAGAGTAATAAAATCATATAATAGTATAATAATTAAATAAGTTTATCGTGTAATATAGTGGGTAGTTGGTTGCAACTCAAATCCAAGTTTCCTTATCATTTACATAATCTTCAACAGTATTATAAGCTCTGTTAAGGAGCGTACTTTTAAGTGCTTTTTTGAACTTTTATAAAGGAAAGTCCAAAACAGATTGCTGAATTTTTTTTATAAAACGTATACTGAAGCCTGATACCGAAAAAACAACATTATGTACTTAATTTCATACAAAAGTATACATAAACTTTTGATACATTACAGCAGACATCTAGGAGCACTAATGACTTCAATTTAAAGTTTTCCAGACATGAAAAGTGTGCATAGCAAAACATTTTCTGACTTAAGTTTGCGTTGACGAAAATGTAGAGTCATGGTATGATATCATTAAAATTTTAACTGTAAAGATGGCGAAACATTCACTTAAACTTGGATAAATTTATCTTTTGAAACCTTTAACAAACACTAAATAACGTCTATATTTAACCGTCTTGAAGTAATAATGTTTTAAATAAATTAATTTTTCAATTTAAACTTGTCTCAAATATTTTATTTGAGATTTATTTGACATTACTCTGTAAAGATTCCTAATATTATTTTTTAATGATTATAAACCACTATGATATAGTAAATTTACTATTGGTACCGTAGTTCACCTTATAAATATATTTATTATTTTATAATATATTATGAATACATAAAATTATAATAAAATGCATTTAAAAATTTGTATATTATTTATTGTGAAGTTAAAAGCAGATCCATTACTTGCCAACAGTATTTTAATACCACAGGTATCCAAAAACCTCCCTTTGGCTCTAGCAAAAACCGCCCACACTTCACAGTGGCTCAGACTAGTCTGGAACTGTTCTCGTGGGCACTTTGGTATAAAAATGTTACCCGTAATAAGAATTATATTTTGAAAAGAGCAACCAACGAGTTTCTTGCCTGCTCTTCTCGGTAGGAACAGCTTTAGAGCCAGCAGTAGAGTTGACGAATCAAAAGCACTTGTTAACAAGTTTACTTGAATAAAGAATATTTTCAATTTGAATTTAATCGTGATATAATGAATAGTTCCGGAACCCAAGCAATATAAACAAACATATAATAACTTTTATTCAAGCGATAGTGACAATATATTTATATATTAATTTAGATTTACTATCAGGAGACAGTAAATTCAAATTCCAGAGAATGAACTAAATAAATATAAATCCGGTATTTTCCAGTTCGGTTAGCATTGCATTAGCTGAACTTGTATATTCAATTTAGATTTTCCATGCATGTAATTAAATTCTCATGGGGAAAATTCTGGCAGTTGTATAATGTATTGACAAATATTCGTTATTTTAAAAATCCTAATTTGTTAAACATTATAAGGTCACTTTTGGGCTATATATTCATATATGAAACTGTTGAACGAAAGATCGATTGAAATCAAAGTACGCTGTTAAAGTATCCAGCACTATTTTGTATAATACATGAAAGGCTGATTCATATCGTATTTACTCGTAATAATGTAGTACTTCTCTGTACCCATTTCAAGTTTGTCGTAATGTTTTCTCTCCGACGCCCAGTCACCGAGTGACGGATTTTTCGCTTGTAGCTATTACGAACCTTTCCTCCCCACTTCCCGTGAGTCATGGAGACAACATTCTATCTTTCTACTACACCATAAACAATTAATATCATAGATACAAAACCAGTGCATATGTGATAGATAAGGAATACAATAGACATACAACCACCACAGGTATATATAAAAGTAAAGCAGTCTGAGCTATTAAAATTCCATTTCGGATCATTCAATATGTGTTCCAGCTAAACACATCATAATTGAAGATTGAAGAAGTTTTTGGAAAGTCTACGCCGAGTAGTATCCGGCTGAATAGAATAGTACCATCCTCATTTCTTACCGAGGTGTCGTAAAAGGCGACTAAGGTAAGTTGACGTCAGGCAGGCGGCTGGTCGTAAAAACGCAGCCAAATCTTGTGACAGCATGTTTATAACATGTGTGCCGACCCCACTTAGAGTGGGATAAGGGCAGGAAGATGATGATGTTTTTGGAAAATTCTACATCTGTTAAAATGTATCTAATCCAAAGGATTCCGTTTGGCAGTATTACTGATTTCAATTTTAGATACGACAGGAAATACTTGTAATTGCCCACAAAATTCAGTAACGGAATCCGGCATAAGCCACTAATGGATTTATACAGAGTGCTTTGCCAACACGTTGGTAAATATCCGTATTCATCTGAAAAATGTTGGGAAATAGCGTGCACTCTGAATTTATGGTTATTAATAAAAAGTAAATTAGCAGTTACAGTATCTCACAGCTGGGCAAACTTGTTCTATACTGTTGAGTTCCACATTATGTAATTCAGGATTTGTTTACCTATTAGCTTCATGGCCATGGTGTGTATAATCTTTTAGTTAAAAAATTAAGTTGATTTCTGCATTAAAATGCAAATTTGTATACTTTAAATTCTACTAGCATACAAAGATCTCCAACTATCTCCATGTTAAAAATCACAACAAAAACAAACACCAACTCAGTTATAATCAGAATCAAAATGTAAATCTGATGTTATTTAGGTACACCTAGTCAAACCAAGAATTGTATTATCATTCTTTTTAACCTCCTGAGATATCAGTTAGCTCGCGGCAACAACAAAAGATAAGACGAGGTCAAAACGTACGGATATTAAACATGCAACATTTTGTATTAATAAACTTGATATGAATTAAAATCCATATGAATATTTTAAATGTGAAAGTCTGTCTGTTAGCCGTTAGTTTATTAACCGTAAAAGTGTAACACACATGTTACACTTTTACGGCTAATAAACTGCAGTAATATTGACGAAATTTGATGCAATCCCGTGTTTTATATGGGATCAGGGAAAAAAACAACAATACATAATTAATGGTATTTTAACACCGAAGTCGACGTGAACGAAGTCGCAGCATCTAGCGTATCAGTCAGAATGTGCTCAGAATTTGACTTAACTTCTTTGATTTATTATATTATACACTGACGCAGTTTTACTTTGATTATTTTACATATAACTAGGTCAAAGATATTAATTAATTATTACGGCACGAATTTTAAGATTATTAAAATAAACCTTCCCTTAGTTTTTCGCACGTTAGGAAGTGAAATAAAAGCTTATTCTATTAAATATTTATTATAGAACTCTTAAATGACTTTTTTAAATTTTATACAGGTAAATAAGTAGTTTAAGTTTTGTCAACCTCATAACCATGTTCCAAGCAAATGTATTAAATAAATAAATAAATTAATTAAATAAATAAATAAAAGTATTGTAGCAGTCCAAAGACCAGATTTGGGCGATCATATCACGATATATAAACTTGTTTGAAAATATCATCATGCTCCTGTTCTTATCCCACTCTAAGTTGGGTCGGCACAACATGTTATAAACGTGTTGTTACATGATTTGACTGCGTTATTACGACCGGCCGCCCGCCTGACGTCGATACCACACGGTGGTAACACAACTTACCTTAGTCGCCTTTTACGACACCTCGGTAAGAAATGAGGGTGGCACTATTCTATTCAGCCGGATTCCACGGCGTAATCTTGTTTGAAAATAATGCCAAAACTATTTCTAAATACAAGTATATCTACAAGTACTTACACGCTAGTATTATACAGATCATGCCCACGGGGAATGGTCCCAAGAATGCTGGCAGCGTTTCTGCGTTGAATCGCTAAGATTTTTTTCGAGCGATTAAGGAGCCCGCCCTCATGTCACCTAAAGCGGCTCCAAATTAGTCATAGATTTTTTATCAAACAACATACAAACTTTGCAAGTAAGCCATGCGGTATCTATCTAAGTAGAACAGATTTACCGAAGTATCGTAAAAGGTAACTAAGGTAAGTCAACCTCTCGTGTGGTATCCGGCTGAGTAGAATAGACCATCCTCTTCTTACTGAGTTGTCTTAAAATACGACCAATGTAAGTTGAGTGAGGCAGGCGGCCGGTGGCAAAATACGTAACCAAATCATGTGATAACATGTTTATAACATGTTGTGCCGACTGATAACCGTGATGACCGTAGAGCATGATAAAGGCAGGAGGATGAACACAAACTTATTATATTAAGTATATGTGTTATTATTTCGTAAGTAATAATCTATTACATTTCACAAAAAATGTAACCAACACAGCTTACATGGTATGTGCGGATACTTGCTGTAAAAAAATCATATTTCTTGCTTAGGGATATAATGTCGCTATTAAAATGGCATATTTAACGTTTAGCAGAATTTAATATGTCATAAAATATTATTTATGTGGCATTTTATGTGTCCTTCGCTCATTTTGTGGCAACCGAGTATTTCAGCATCCCTAGAGACCATATATCGGATGGAGAACACTCTTATATCAGTCCTGGCTGTTTTGTTGCTAAAAGTATGGCCATATAAACTCGAGGTGTATATAAAGTCTATATAAATTAACACAGTGCTATTTAAGACCATGTATTGGTAGTTTTATTTAAAAAATTGGCTATATTTTAAAGTCTTCAATGATATTTGTATTGTTATATAGTTTCAATTCGAACAAATAGGTAATCTATATTTGGTATTTACCGCTCGGCACGGCATAACATATAAGGCAGGAGAATGATGAATTGATGGCAACAACTAAATATGAAAGCCTATTTTACAGTAAAGAAAACAATAATTTATGACTAACGAATATTTGAAATTCGAAAAGAATAGATCTTGTTTTCCGTCACTAAATCAGCCATGTTTACTTAGACTTGAGTATTTTAACGATGCAATTATGAAGATCATTTAAGTAAAATACTTAGTATTGTCCTATAATTATTAAATGATTGTTAATTATATTAAATACAATATGCGTATGTAAACATTAATAACTAATTAGTAATGTAATCTCGACAGTAGATTATAAAAGTTACAAAACTATATTAAAAAAAATGTATTAATTAAACGCTCGTTAAATTTGTTTAAATATGACTAAATTGGCCACCATATAAGGATTAGAATAGTTAAAAGTAATTAACACAAAACCTATTTAAGATTGAATTGAGACAATTTTAATTCATTTGATTGCGTTTTATTTATACTATTAAATTCTTTGAAATACTGCTCCGTGAACTATGTATTCCACAGTTTAGTAGAAAATATGAGTAAATCGGAAAATGCAGCAAGCACCGACACGGTTGTTTATACGTGTGGTCGCTGTGCCATGTTTTACTACGACTACAAACAGTTGGTGGCGCATTTGTATTGGCGTCACGGGACTGAAAGTCTGTTCTGCAACAAATGTGGCCTGAGGCGGTGGCGCTACGCCGAGCATATGTGCAATGTATTGCCAACAGATGGTACAATCGAGGATAGTGAAGCCGATACTTTATACTGTTTCTGTGGTAAGGACGAAAACGAACCAATGATTGGATGTGATTCGCCTGACTGTGTTTTGCAGTGGTACCACTTTAAATGTGTGGGAATAGACGTACCACCTGACGGAAATTGGTATTGTCCTGCATGTCTTACACTTTACACGACTCAGGTGATTATATGTTTATATATAAAATCAATCAAATTTATTAAGAATAATTTTATACTTTTTTTTATCTATACTAATATATAAAGCTTAACAGTTTGATTGTTTGAACGCGCTAATTTCAGGAACCACTTGACCGATTTGAAAAATCTTTTAGTGTAAGATAGCCCATTTACTGAGGCAGGCTACGGCTAATATATACAATATTACGCTAAGATGAATAGGGGAGGAGCAGCAATAAAAAAATAGTACGAAAACGTCAAAATTTAAAGCTTACCTTGCGTGCGCTGAGTAAACGGTAATAGTTATTAAAAAAATCATATATTACAAATTTTTTCCCCTCTAAAAGTTCTAAATTAAAGTCCGCGACAGCATGTCTAACTTTTAAGGTTAACTCACTTTATGGTTATCAAAAAAACTATATTACGGTTTTAATTTTTCTAAGGTTAGTTGACGTCAGGCAGGCCAGCCGTAAAATACCTAGCCAAATCATGTTACATCATGTTTAAAACATGTTGTGCCGACCCCACTTAGAGTGGGATAAGGGTAGGAGAATGATGAAATTTTAAGCATTTTGTTTGCGAATATTTGAGAAAATATGTTTCTTATATTCATAACATAATTGATTTGTAAGTTCAGAACTAATAAAAACATCTATTTTGTCCATTACTCCAAATTAGTAAAAATCTATTATTAGGCGATGCTTTATCTAAAGAGTCTTTTTTGCTAAAATTTAATTTAGTAGACCCCAAAGTCTATAAAAAGAATATTAGTCTTTATTGATCAATAATTAAATTTTAAATGTACTTATTAAAAACTTGTAGAACTTCGCCCTCTTTCATTACACTCTATAGATGAATTAGATGTTATGATGCTTAGTGACTAAAAATAATTTGTAGAAATAGGCGTTACTTTGCGGAGATCCATAATACAAAAGAAATAATAAAATTATTTTGCTATAATCCGTGATAGAGTTAAATAGAAATATATATATAGTGCTATATGCAGTGCAGGATTCGTGAAAACACATGCAAAAACCTCTTGTTCGTGTTCAGTTGACATGAAGTATATTATATATCGTTTTCGTGTGGTCCTTTTTTGTGTATAAGTCATTATCGTGTCTGTATCGTCATTCATTGAGGTGTGGACATAAATACACTCTCTATTTGTCTCCCTCATTTCCAATCCGGCCTACCCGTGGTACATTGTAATTACAGATCTACGAGATTTTGCACCAACTCACGAAATAAGTAATCTGTATAACCTAAGATATTGAATTTATTACTAAATAAAAAAACCTTTTTCAGCATCAACTTCAAGATACCCTGAAGATTTAATGCGAGTTCGGAAAACATATTTAGATGATCAGTATCCAGTGAAAATAGCAGGTAGTTTTAAATGTGATGCGATGATTTCGTCAAGGGCCAAAGAAAAAATCGGACTGACTTAAAGAATAAACTGTCTAGTTTATATAAATACTAGCGGCCTGCCCCTGCTTCGCACGGGTATAAAATATATATCCCATGTCAGTCAGTGTAAAAAAAATGATTAAAATCGATCCAGTAGTTTTGATTTATTCTTTACTGCCCGTGGCCCGCAAGCGTTAAATTTGGAGAAAAACAATTTCCTTTCCCTATACCAAGAAGATTTCCTGCTATCTTTGGAATATCTAAATTCATATAGTACATTTTTACTTATTTACTTTTACATTTTCCCTATGTATTTTATTTTTACAATTAATTACAGAATGTCTTTATATACAACATTCACAGCTTCCTTGTCGTTAAACAAACTTTGAAAGAGCGACATATAGCTGCTAGATTCGAAGTTCTCACGGCATTTTAAATCTGTAATATCTCCGAAAATGTTCACTTAAATTACATGCCATAAACGGCCATATTGATATATTAAAACAACAATTTATTTAAGGTACTTAATTGGATAAGGATTAATGCTGTATTGTATAAAAATTGCTTTAAAAATAAGGCATTATTTTTCGTAAAAAGTAAATGACAAAAAATGCTATTGTGGGTTATCCATAAGAGATAGACATATACCATCGCGGACTTTTCTCAGGTGTACAAATACTTAGTACATCATTTTGATAAATCTCGTAGGGATTAGCCTGCGTTTGCAATGTAAGCGGAAAAAAATGTAATTATTTACGACATCACATTAGAAACCTCAACCTCTTACAGTATTTCTCTACTCCATATTGAATGTTATTAGACATGTAAACCTTCCTCTAAAATCACTCTATCTATTAAAAAAAAACCGCATTAAAATCTGTTGCATAGTTTTAAAGATTGAAGCATACATAGGGATATACGGACATAGGGACAGACAGAGAATGCGACTTTCTTTTATACTATGTAGTGATATTATTTATTTTTACAATTGATTAGACAATGTCTTTACATACAACATTCATAGCTTTTTTATCATTAGACAATATAAACTTGAAAGACATTTAGTTGCGCCTCCGGTCGCTGCTAAATTCGAAGTGCTTATATGTCGAAGCGCGGCCTCCTCGCGGGATTTTAAATCTGTAATATCTACGAAAATGTTCACTTAAATTACATGCTGTAAACGGCAAGATTGATCTATATTAAATCAACAATTTATTTAAGGTACTCAATTGGATAAGGATTAATGCTGTATTGTATAAAAATTGCTTTGAACATAAGGCATCATTTTTCGTAAAAAGTAAATGAAAAAAACTGCTATTGTGGGTTATCCATAAGAGATAGACATATACCATCGCGGACTTTTCTGTAGACCTTTTTAAGGTGTACAAATACTTAGTACATCATTTTGATAAATCTTGTAGGGTTTAGCCTGCGTTTGCAATGTAAGCGAAAAAAATGTAATTATTTACAGAAACCACAAAAATTACAGTATTTCTCTACTTCGTATTGAATGTTATTATACGTACAAACCTTCCTTTTGAATCACTCTATCTATTAAAAAAAACCGCATCAAAATCGGTTGCGTAGTTTTAAAGTTTTATGCGTACATACGGAAATATGGACTTTGTTTTATAATATGTAGTGATAATGTCTATTACGCAATTTTTATAATAAGCTTAACCAAATAAATTTATTTTTACCATTAGTTGGTGGCATTTTATTGACTTCTGATTTTTAACTGATTTTTTTGTTATCAATTAGAGAACTTGATCATTATGATCTGGATCAATCCCGGTTCCCGGTTTGATTGATATTTGTATCATCATATTTATTCGCTTAGGGTCAATTAAAATATTGTGACGGAACCTGCATACCTAGGAATTTCTAGGATATGAGTATGCACAAGTCTAGCCGTGTGGTATCCGGCTAAGTAGAATAGATCCACCTCATTTCTTACCGAGGTGTCGTAAAAGGTGACTAAGGTAAGTCAACCCGCCGTGTCGTATCCGGCTGAGTAGAATAGCCCAACCTAATTTCCTACCGAGGTGTCGAAAACGGCGACTAAGGTAAGTTGACCATTCGCGTGGTATCCGGTTTAGTAGAATAGACCACCCTCTTTTTTACCGAGGTATCGTAAAGGTATGTTGACGGCACGCAGGCGGCCAGTCAAAGGCAAATCATGTGATAGTATGTTTATAACTCTCTTTCAGGAGTAACTACTCGTAGCTTAGAGATTTTCTAGACAACGTGTAATTTGCAAGTCTGTTTTGCAGCAGCGTGGTGGGTTTTAGCTTGACATCCATTTTAATTACATCTTTACATACATCCCGCATATACATATTTTGTGCAAGACAAGCCGTATGCAGGTCTAAATGGTCTAACCATTTTTATGAAGGAAAATGGTACAGAAGAGATATGTTCACATACTATTTGAATACTTTACAAAACTATTTTTAATAAATATTAGTACACACAAAAAATAGTTTTCAAAATAAATTGTACAAAAAGACCAACGATGAAGCAAACCAAGCGCTAGAAGTTTAAGTTGCGAATCTATGACTACAAATATCGGACTTAAGAAACCGAGTAGACGACCATTTATTGAATCGGCCAAGCGCATATTACTGGCTTCCGCCTCCATAGAGATCTCAAAGTAATATTGGTCTGTCCTATCGTCTACGCTGTTACGTCACGTGACAGTGGTCACACGATCGGAATTCATTATTACGTCGTAGAACCGATGCTTCCCATATCTTAAAGTATATTCCCAATTTTACGTCAAATTTTAAAGATCACGGCATTAAAATTATTTTTTCAGGGTTTACCTTTTGATCTAAAGTATCATTTAACTGATTTAATGTTCTCTATATGTTCTTAGAGTGTTTTTTTCTAATAGTTAGGTACATCTGCGTTAATCAACTTTCGACTAGATTCATTATTTGACTTCTTATTGGTCAAAAGAATGTCCATTTTGAAAGTTGTATAACTCTGTTAGTTGATAGTGATATATAATTGAGTTTTAACTTTACTAATTTTTGCGTGAAAATACCTTCCGTATAAGTTAAAAAATTATTCAGAATGAATTCATTGAGAGCTATTCTTTCTTTTAAATGATAAATCTGCTCATTTCAACAGCAATAAAAAACTTAAACTCAATAATTGAAGTATATAAATATGTAATTTATACTCAGTACAATGTTTAGCTAAGTATATGAAGCCGTAAAATCAAAGTTTAAATGTACCATTACAACCAATTTAATTCGCAACAATACCTTTCCAAAACCTATACAATTCCCACTCAGCCGAGCGTGCAAAGTTTTTGTCGAGTCAGGCTTGTAAAATGTGCCAGCATAATATATCACCAGTTTATCTCGAAATACAACAAAACAAACCCAAGGAAATCTTTGTAGGTATAAGATACATACAACATGTATAAAGTTGATACGGAACATAAATGAAACCGAAGCTAAAAATTTCCTAAACTTCGATGTTTGTGTGGAAATATAAAAGTATTTTTTATTAAGGTTAAAGTCTTATGGATATATATTTTACTTATACGTAATATGTACATTATTCAAAATATAATTCACATATTTGTTTTTTTTAATTTTAAGTAAGTGTGGTGTCCGGCTGAATAGAATAGAACACCCTCTTTCTTACCGAGTTACCCTAAAAGGGGACTAAGGTAAGTTAAACGGCTGCGTGGTGTCCGGATGAGTAGTATAGACCACCCTCATTTCTTACCGAGGTATCGTAAAAGGCGACTAAAGTAAAATGAGTCCCCGTGTGGTATCCGGCTGAGTATAATTGACATTAAGAGACAGTTAATTTTGAATTTTGTTGTCTGTTATTAAAGTTTTCTTAAAGGCGATAGCGAAGGCGATAGATAATTAAAGATATTAATTACAGCAAAATAATTGTATAATTACTTTTGTAATACACTTGCTGAGAACAAATATATAATAATTATCTTTCTTTTATTTATTTTGTCAAACCCACATGGCCTGATGGGGACGGGCGGCAGGTACATACCCGGACTCTTACCGTCTAAAAAATTAATAGTGCTCCACCACGCTTTTCGTCACAGTAACGCTGTAAACATTGCCCCCATCCCCACTAGCAACGTCTCTATACCCCGGAGAGCGCCACCTCTATGTCGGGGCCTCTATAAACTGTGGCCCCTCGCTCTGGTAATCGATGCTTCGGGAATACCAGATGCATCGACATCGGGGACCTAACTCCAGCGAGCGTCTAATAAACTCCGTGCGGATCGCTCGGAAGGCCCCGTTATGGCGGGCTGCGACGGAATATGTTATAAAACCTGGTCATATTAATCTAATTAGCTATTATCCAAATTCACATTACAATATTAATTTTCCGAATCGTAAAGGTATTATGGATTCCGGCAATTAAAATGTTGAATTACGTATCATAAATCTAATTTGCAGTTAAAGTTGTTAATTTATTACCAGAAATATCTATTTATCATAACGTATGAAGCCCAATTAAAGCAGATCAGTTAAATTTATTTCAGCTACATTTTATATGTAAAACAAGGCACAAGCTAATGTCTGAAAGCTATAAATCATAATTTATTTTACACTAAATCCTAATTACATTCATGTTATTTATGATATTTAATGGGTAATGTTTGTTTTATTTAGGAATAATACACAAATGTATAAATAATGTTTAGTGTAAAATTTTAATTTACTTGTAACTTATCACACGATAAATCATGAGAACATAAAAATAATCTATTTTTTTTGCGTTAAATCACTACACTGATTTATTAATATATTTATTCTAAATTTACATATTTTCAGAGGGGTCTATAGTGATACAGATTTTTTTAGGACTCAATTTCGTTTCAAGACCACGTGAATGTGTAATATAGGTATCCGGAAAATATGTGGGCGCGTGGCGAAACGACATTCGCCGCATTCCCCAATAAATGGTTTTGCGGAATACGATGTTTAAATGTTAATTCTCAAGCTATAAGATATTTCAATGAGGAAGAGTACGTACATTTCAAATGTATCTTAGTAATCTTTTAATATATAAAATATATGAAAATATATGAAATGAGGGAATGAATCCACGTATTCAATGAATTATATTATGGGGGGCGAATGTCGGGTATACAAAACTCACTTTGTCCGAAAAACTTTCTTTATTATAGTTTACTAAATAATAATTATACAAATTCTTTCTACTGTTTACTATATACTAAAAAATCTAAGCGTCCTTTCCCAGCGATGTTAGGTAGGTAAAAGGAGAGGTTGCACGCAGTCTTCCCCAGGCATGGAACACTACACCTCAGGTATCGTATGGAGTCTGGGAAAGCGCTGAGTAGACATGACAAGTGTTCAAGTATTTTGATCAATCCGATTAACGTTTACTTATAATAGTACAAGTATTCGATATAAACCTTAATGCATTTTGTATATGTATTACCAAAAATAACGTTAAATGATAATGACGTCATGATAAATGCTATCATAATTGCCTTTCTATTTATAATTTAGGTTAATGAGAAATATATCATTCTTTACATAAGTTCTGATAATGAATACATAGTTCCCGGCTAACTTGCAGGAAAACTTTTAGTTCAGGGATTAGAACAAGCATAAAACAGCTCCATCAATTCTTGAATATCATATTCTTACTTCGCATAAAATTAAAGTTTATATAAACTTTGCGCATGAATGAACGGGTAACGGAAGTTATTTAGATTCATATTTTTTAACGGATTTCATTGTTCTAAAGTGTAGTACAATATGCATCATTTTATAGATTAGCGGTTAATTTTGAACGACAACTACTTACACAACTAATCAGTAGTTTGGTTTAAGGCAAGAGTATTACATGATACATTCTTCATTCTTACAAAAAATGTGATTTTATCCCTGTTTTCGGGCATTAAAAATAAGATTAAATGTAGAATTGAATGCAAAAGATATTTTAGCTGTCAATTGTATATTTTTTTCAGCTCAATGGGCGGATCAAAAAGTTTAAAACCCGGAATCGAATCCCACATGTCATCAGCCCCTTCTTTCTTTTTTTATTTTTAAATTGGATTTTTTTTATATCTTTTAATATTACCAAACAAGGCTCTGTCACCCAGGTGTTTATAAAACAACAAACATTCTTGAAAAATAAAGATACGTTTTATATCTGTATTTAATTACTTTATGGAGTAATTTAATCTATATATATAAAAGAAAGTTGGTCTTGGTTACACTATTTATAACTCAAGAACGGATGAACCAATTCGGCTGAAAATTGGTGGAGAGGTTGCTTAGAACCAGGAGACGGACATAGGATACTTTTTATCCCGTTCGACCGCATTTATTTTATCCCGTCATGTCACTATAAAACGTAGTATATCAAAAACGACTATGACATGGAATGACAAAACATAAATGACAGCTATACGTAATTTTGTATTTGGTTAGGTATGGTAAAAAATTTGACAATTATCAAAATAACAGCTAAACTTCACTACATAGTATAAAATGAGTCGCTTTCTCTGTCTGCGTCCCTATATCCCTATGTATGCTTTAATCTTTAAAACTACGCAACAAATTTTGATGGGTTTTTTTAATAGATAGAGTGATTGAAGAGTAAGGTTTATATGTATAATAATATTCAATATGGAGTAGAGAAATACTGTGATTTTCACTGAGTGACATAGGCTTTATGCTTTATACCCGTGCGAAGCTGGGGCGGGACTCGTTAATACTATTTACAAGTGATACACTAGGAAAGCAATAATTATTAATTTAATGACACAATTTAAATTTAGTTGGTTAATTTCCTGTAGTGATAAAAAGTTTCTCTTTGGTTATCTAAAATTGAGATCGGTTTAACTGCCAAATACATTCCGTTGGAGTGGAGGCGCTTATGCTTATTGGATGGCTAAACTCGCACACGGTTTAGTTCGAAAACATTTTAAAATCAAAAGCATTTGAATTCTTATATCTATATTATTTGTACACGACATTGGAGTCCGTAAACCCGTTGTATTTAGATACTTGAATATTTTATACTAAATCTTCTGTTTGTAGGTACTGAAATTTTCTTTCGAGATAAAGTTCTTTACAATATTAACTTCCAAATAGTAATTTAATCTATGAGGGTTGTATTACATATTTCAAAGCGGTAATCAAATGGATGAAAGTTCAATTTCTATATCACTTATTTACATTTTAGCTTGTCTTAGTATCACGAAGGGTTATTTCTGTATCTCAAAGGGTATATTAATTAATGTCTAAAATCTATTTAGATCACTAATCGTATTTAAGTAGGTACAATTTATTTTATCGTTATGTATATCAATTTATCTCTGACACATTTCTGTTGTTTGCTGTAAAAACTTATTAATATAATTCACTACATACAACATGGTCAACCGATTAAATGTTAAGTGGAAATAAAATATGTAAATGCTCTAAGCTGAAAGGTAAGCTTAGAGCTAATATAGATTCGAATCTTAGACCCCCTAAGGTATTCCACAGTAAGAAAGCAGATCAAAATCTACAATATCTCTTTCGATAGTTTTACTTACTTATGTGACTTTTATTACGATGCATCGTAAATGCGATGAGATTTAAATGTAAAAAAATGCTCTTTGAATATGTCAAGTAAGAACCACGCAGCCTGGGCTGATCCTGGCTTAAGATATATAAGATAATCAGTTTTTAAAGAAATTTTTTGTTAAAAATTTCTTTGATAATTGATAATTCGATATTTTTTTTTTCGAATGATGTGTTAATCGTTTACGAACGCAGTAATTAAAAACAAATATATTCACTGAAAACATGTATACATGCATTTCTTAGTAATATTTAAGTGTTGTTTGCAACCCTTAGTAAACAGTTAAGTAGTTAAAAAACTATATAAGTTGCTTTTAAAATCAGCAAGTTGATTTATTGCCGTTCTGCAGAAAAGGTTAGCGAAAGTTTTGACAGTCATTTTGCAGATCTATTATTAAAGATATGTGTACTGCAATTTTATGTAACCGCACTTTTACGACGTTACAATAAATCAAAATTGCAGTTGCATTGATATCGACTGAAGTGCTGCGGCGAAGTTCTAAAGAGTTAAAAAGATTGAATAGCGGTCGCGGGACGTATACGTCCTTTGAAAGAAACTCCGATATCAGATAGGAACGTGACTTGAGTTGGAGTACTTTTATATACTTATTATGTAGAGTGAGCAGTGCGGATCCGTACATATTTATTTCTTGTTACGTATGACTTCGGGAAAATAAAAAGTTCATGAAAATTTCATGTTACTATTATTTTAAAGATATTTGAGATTAATACACATACTTGACATAATTATATGTTTTAGATATTAGGAATTATGCAATGCGATCTAAACTATTGTTCCTTTCTTTATCGGGGATAAAATTTAAACGGGATTATTTGAAAAAAATATGGCTACATTTGAAGAGATACCAGCATAACTCGCCGTTTATAGATACCGTAATCGACAAGCTATATGTAAAGGATACTGGGTCCTTAGCCATAGCTTTTTAGGACTTCGTAAACAGGAAGTTACAAAGTCCCTAAAACGCATCGGTTAAGGTTAAACTCTAATTATGTACGTAAGTAGGGCTTGTTGCTAATGAAAGCCTATTAATTACACCCTAGTATTTAAAGTATTGATAATCTCCGCACGTAAACGTAACGTTAAAAATGTTAACTTAATAACCTTTTCAAATTTACCTAAGTTTTGTTAACTAAATTTTCAGTCTCATTATAGTGTTACGTTATTTCTGGTAGTATATTAATATTCATTATAAATAAAAATAAGTAAATAAATGATATCAATTTTAGTTTAATAATATAATACTTAAATAATTTATTATTAATGATTGATAAAGATATTCAAATTGCCATCTGTAGGGCGACGTTTAGTAAATATTTCATGTACAATCGTGTAAGAATGCGAATGGAATAATTTACCAATAATTCTATTCGGATATATTCGGCAATAACTGAGCCGGCGTACATCAGGTATTATAATTCAGGGAAGGTTTTTACCTATGTGAAAATAGCGTTGGATATTCAGCGCCTATTCAAATTGAAATTCTGAAATAAATGGAAAAATTGTAAAAATGATAAAATTACAAATAACATCTTCCAACATAATTTAATTACATTTGATATTAAATTGTAGGCTTTTCTTAAAGAATTTCATTTCTCATAACATCAAAGGGTGAAAGTAACAATTTTAGAAACTGAAATTGCTTCTTGTAAGAATTACCTAACATATTGACATAGCCTTAGGACATAAAAGCACTTTAGATAGTGAACAAAATTGCCTTCTTATACTCGTAAGAGACGCGGCAGATGACGTTGCGGCTAACTGCCGGCGGGAAGACAGTTATTGCGTTCCGTTAAATAATGTACCCTTTCTTGTTAAATTCGTAAATATATATTGACAGATATTGGTGTTTCAAATCCTTTGTTAGCATTAACGAAACTTTTTCACATATCGAAATATGATTAAGATTGGAAAATGAATAAAAGTGACCTTCATCTGCAAAATACTGACAAAACCTTCTTACGTCTGAGTTTAATGTTCAAAATTAACAGTTAGTCTATATCGCCATATACGAGTATAACTAACTAGCAATCGCCAGCGGCTCTGCCCGCGTGTAAAGATTAAAACCGTAATATAGTATTTTGATAACCATAAAATTAGTTAAAGATGGTTAACCCTAGATGAGATTTTAATCTTGAATAATGCTGTCGCGGAAATTTATTTAGAACTTTTAGTAGGGAACAATTTTGTAATACATGATTTTTGAATAACTTTCACAGTTCACTTAGCGCGCGGAATGAAAACTTTCGATTTTGCCGTTTTCGCAATTTTTTTTTATTGCTGCTCTTCTCCTATTAATCTATTCATATATGAATATGAATAGATCAATAGGAGAAGAGAATTATCCTTTCATTCATATGATCTATTCATCATATTCATGTCATATTACATAGTCTTATATAGCCTTTCTGGATAAATTGACTATCTCATACTCAAAAAATTATTCAAATCGGTCAAGTAGTTCATGAGATTAGCGCGTTTAAACAATCAATCAAATAAACAAACTTCAGCTTTATATATACTAATAGATATACAAATATTATAAATTAATTAAAAAATCGTAACCCATATGTAACACTAATGTTTAAAAAAAATGTTTTATTGAAAAGGAATAGAATTGTAACAAAAATCAATCCACATCTAATTACGATTCACGCGAAAAGCAAACATTGAATATCATACCAGTTCTTCTCTGTGTATGACAGCATTCCGAGCTGGTCAATTCTTAGCCCAAAAATAGTCAACCAGTCGCTTGATTCAATTTAGTGTTAAATATTAACCTAAAAGGTTTAGCTCTCTATAATATAAACGTCTTCTGTTTGTGGTTTAATGTTCTCAATTCCACATAATGTGTGTTATAGTATTTTCAAGACGACGATTATTCGTCCAAAACAATTTTGATATATAATTCGTCACGAATGCCGAAACATTTATCTTTATTAATTGGCGGTTGCGGTTGTTCTCCTATTACGGTCTGTGGGGTTTTGTTTGACGTTAGTTGATGTTTAGATGATTGTAGTCAAAAGGAGGACGCTGTACGAAACCTTGTGTCGAATACATACAAATGTTATAGTAACAACCTTTTTGTACGTATATATTTTAATACTTGTGAATATCAAAACTTCGTTTAATTGTAGTTGATTATTGTGATTAAATAATTTCAATTTTGTATTATATTGTTTCTTCCCTGTTCCCTAAGGAAAACTTTTTTTTCAGTCATGTATGTTAATGGAAAATTTATTCTTATATTATAACTGCGTAAGTCTGTCTAGAGTTTCGCATTTATAAATGTAATTAATATAAAATAAATTTAACATATGTAAATTAAAATGATATGAAGCTGACATTTTATAATTTAAAAAAATGTATCTAAGTCTCGTTAAGCAGACGCTATATAGAGATTAAGATATTTATGGTTATATGTACATCAAGTAACACTTCCGTGTGCAATCTGGCTGATTAGAATCCAGCTGAATAGAATATACCACCTTCAATTCTTAACAAGGTGTAAAAGACGACTAAGGTAAGTTGATTTACCGTGTGGAATACGGCTGAATAGAATAGATTACCCTCATTTCTTACTGAGGTTTCATAAAAGGCGACTAAGGTAAGTTGACCTGCCGTGTAGTATCCGCCTGAGTAAAATAGACTACCCTCATTTTCTGCCGATGTGTCGTAAAAGGCGACTAAGGTAAGTTGACGTCAGACGGGCCGCCGATCGTAAAAACTTAGCCAAATCATCGCACCCCACTAAGAATGGGATAACGGCAGGAGAATGATGACGATGATAACATCAAATGACAGTTTCAATATTTATTGCTGATTGAGGCTGATCCAGAAAGCCTACTATACTGTTCAGGATTACTTGGAAGATAAGAATGAGTGGATATAGCTCGCTTAGACCCTGTACAAGACAGTAATGACTAAGTGTAATTAGTCATAAGAATTATATTTTTAAAAGAGCAACCACCGAGTTTCTTCCTGGCTCTTCTCGGTAGGAACGGCTTTCCGAACCAACAGTAGAGTTGACGATTCAAAAGCACTTGTTCAAAAGCAGTTTATTTGAATAAAGAATATTTTGAATTTTGAATTGAAAAGTTTTGATAAATTGTACTATTATACTTCAATAAAACTAGACTTTTTGGTCGTTAACCGTATACAGGATACGCTAAAAGACCAAGTATCGTGTAGGATTGAGCAGCAATTATTTCACGTAGCTGCACATGTGCTGATGTACATGACGTCTTTGTATTGTATGGAATAGCCCTCGATATGAATTGGTTCATTTCGCACGATATTGCTGCGTTCATCGCCTGCCATGCGTCAATCAAGTTACATATGCAAGCGACACATCAATATTGCCAGAGATCAGTGAGAAACATTCAATTTATGTCCATTATTCACCATTTTGTTTACATTTAACTTGCTGAAATTAATCTAAGAAGTTTTTATTTATTGAATTTAAACTATCTACAATTATTATTTAATTTCAACTATATATAATTATTATTTATTAATGTATAGAATCCGGCTATACTCATGTCTTATTTTATCGGATGAGCCCGATTAGTTTCAAGTCCATACGGGGCTCTTATTCATGAGCTGTTTACGTGGTGTTATCGCGTATATTATCCGTATGTTTTTATTTATCTTTAATATTTAAATGATAAATAATTTACGCCCGGTCGTAAAATACGAAGCCAAACCATGAGGCAACATGATCATAACGTGTTGTGCCGACCCCGCTTAGAGTGGGATAAGGGCATGAGAATGATGATTTTTAATAAGTTAATCTTGTATATATATGTATGTAGGGTTTATTTTCTGAATTGTGCAAACGGGGTCTAACGATTTTCATGAAACTTAGTGTGTAAAGAGTTTCGGAAGTGAAAAATTTATCTAGCTAGGTATCATTCATTTAAAAAAATGTCGTTTTATCCCTGTTTTCGGGCACTAAAAAACTGCTAAAATAGAAATAGAAGTAAAAGAAATAGAGACATAGAAGAAATAGAAGCTTAAATTTCCTGTTACTTGTAAAGTTGTGATAGCTCAATGGGGAACGGGCAGACTAAAGTTTAAATACCCCTGTTCAAATCCTATATATCAACGGCCCTTACTTTCTTTTTTAATTTTTTTTTAATTGCATTTTCTTTATATCTATAAAAATTACGGAGGAAAGCTAAGTCACGCAGGTACTAGCAACAAAAACGAAATAACTTCATCTCATAAGGTGCATTTCGTGTTTGGTGGCAATGTAATAATTTAAATGATGGCGCCGATGTCGCCCAAACGCGTTTGGAACTGAAAGCGAATAAAGCTTTTAAGCAAATGAATCCCATACATTATCGAATAACAGCTCAGTATATAAGCTACTCAGAATTGCCGCCACAATAAAGCACTGAAAGCATAGCGCTCGTAAAGTCTATGTAAAATAAAACCGACGATGTTATTTTAAATGAGAAATGTTTTTTTAATTTAAACTTAAACTGTCGATGATTCTTCGGTTTTAGGGCGAAACGTAGAGATTGCCGTAGTGAAAGTGTAGTGCTTGTGTAGTATGTTGTTGATGGTGTTTTTTTGTGATGACGTGCGGTAACTAATCATGCATGCTTAAGGTATTTGAACCAATCGTGCTTTCTACACTAAGCATTACATAGATTTCATTAACAAAAGGAGATAATAACAAAATAATTCTCTATCATAACATTCGTATTATTGAATTTCGCAAAGTAACACCTACTTCTATAAATTAATTTCAGATTTATGTAATCACATAATATTAATTTTGTATTTAACGTGCTAAATCTCAACATTATAGTTTGTTATTATAACTACATATATGTATATATGATATGTGTATTAGCCGTGTGGTACCTGGCTGAGTAGAATAGATCAACCTCATTTCTTACCGAGGTGTCGTAAAAGGCGACAACATGTTTTATAACATGTTGTGCCGACCCCACTTAGAGTGGGATAAGGGCAGGAGAACGATATGTATATATGTGTATGGTATATTTCTGTGTTGATAAGCAAGTTGTTCAAATATAGCAAAAAATCTTTGGTGTGACAAACATGTTTATTTGGAGGTAACGATCGAAATATCTATAAAAAAGTCCTTGACTGGAGAGAAAGCCAAAGTGCCATCAATCAAGATCACTATAAGATAAAAGGCTTCTTAACAACCTTACAAAAGGGGATTATCCAAAGTTATAATGAGGCCTTGTTAAAAGCTTATCCTTCGAACTTGATATATGATCACAATATAAGTACTCACAATCGAAAGTGACACAGAACTTAAAAAGTTTTGCTTATACTAATTTTCACTGTCTGTGTAATGATTTTTTTCTAGCACCCACAAAAAATTTAATAATGTCAACTAAATGTATAACATTAGGTTGAAGGTTTTATTAACGGTGAATTGTCTGGAAATAGTTGTTAACGTCCTACCTTTAGATTAAGACTCAAATATACTGTTGAAGATATTTAAAATGAAGCGTATTTATTTTTTTACAATATAAATTACCAATTTGGAGTAAAAAAAAGAAAGAATCTCATAGAACGACTAATACAATAAAAAAAATATATACCAAAAGTATATAAAAGCATACATTTAAATGCAACAATTGAAATAATAATAATTATTATTATTTAGGTCGTTACAAATCGGCACTCGATGAATTTGAGAATTATTTATATATTCATCAATTATTGCATACAATTAATTATATAGTTTATTAACTAACGTGACGTAAAGTATTGTTAAATAAAATTTTAAATATTGTGACTTGTCTGTGAATGAAGCGTGAAAAGGATTTTTCCTTTTCACGCTTCATTAAACATAATAAAACCTTTTAACAAAATTTGATGTCCCTACTGTAAACCGTTGAGGAGGATGGTTATGTGAATATATCTTTAATTATTTTTATTTTTTTTTATATCTTCAATTATTTTTTTATTATTATCTTTTTTCTTCTTATTACTGTCATTTAATTTTTATCTTAATTTTAGTTTTAGTTTTATTTTTGTAGACTTATAGGTTTAAGTTTATATGTTCTTTGATTACTTTGTTCGTTTTTATTACTTTTTTATTATTTGTGTAACACTGTATATTAAGCATGTTGTATTCTCCTATAATTGGGGGTACACTTAGCTTATGTTCAAATCTTTGTTATTATTTTACTTTCTGCGTTGGTGTCCCTAAATTAAATAAATAAAATAAATAAATAAGTCGCGGGTAAAAGCTAGTTATTACTAAATGAACCACAAAGTGTATTTTTATACTAAAATAATACAATACACAAGTTAAATAAGATTAGGCCATCGTGATTTCTGAAATCTGTATCAAAAATTAAAGAGAATCATAAAAAAAAGTTTTAACTAGGGTATTCAGGAAAATCCTTTTACACAGAAACATTACAGTGTAAATAAACCCAAGTATACGAAGCGTGACGACAACGATGCCCGGCCGACTGTAGGCGGCTGTAAATTGAGAAAGTAAACTGCTCGTCCGTGCCGCAATACTGTTCTCTTTATGTAAATTTGTTTACAAATAAAACGGAGATTTTATCTATAATTCACCGTAAGAAAAACTTTTCAATATTATTTAATTACTAGCAATCGCCAGCGGCTTCGCCCGCGTGAAAAGATTAAAACCGTAATATAGTCGTTTGATAACCATAAAAACGGTTAAAGTGGGCCAACCATAAAAGCTAGACGTATACTGTTGTCGACTTTTATTTAGAACTTTTAGAGGGAAACAATTTTATAATATATGATTTTTGAATAGCTATTACCGTTTAATCAACACACACAAGGAAAGCTTTAAATTTTGCCGTTTTCGTACTATTTTCTATTACTGCTCCTATCCTATTCATCTTAGCGTGATGTTATATATTATATATATGTCTATAGCCTTCCTCAATAAATGGACTATCTTACACTGAAAGAATTTTTCAAATCGGTCCAGTAGTTCCTGAGATTAGCGTGTTAAAACAATCAATCAATGAAACAAACAAACTCTTCACCTTTATATATTATTATAATCGTCTAGAATAACCAAATAATTAATCTTGCATTACGTGTTGTAATGCAGTTTTTTCACCCTGACAAGAAATATATCCCTCAAAGTATAGTTTTCTAAAAGTAATTTTCTATTTACAATATTTATATTTAACTCGGTTTTATATCGGAAATATCGTTTCCTGTTTTCCGATGCGTCGTTATTTTTTACACAATGACAATTTTTTTTGACATTGACAAGCAAATAGAAAAATGAACATGAAAGCTGCAATCTATGGAGTTATTATACTAGAGTAAGCAAGCCTAAAGCGTGCTATAGTGTGTAATAAGAATGCAATACAGAAAGTGAGTGTGCCTATCTGTCTCTCTTTTTTTGTATGATTAGACAAAGATGAAGTATATGAGTATCATTATCGATTATTATTTATGGTCAGTATCACTTACTGCCTGTCTTTGGCTCGCCTACTCTAGTATTAATAACTTTATGGCATATCTACATTGGAAATGCGTAATTTAAAACGCATTAATTTAATTTTGAATTATCTTAACAACGGTTTTAACGGTTCTAGATGTAGGGATGAGAGATTTAATATACTATTACAATTATTTAATAAATATTTTGACAATAGACATAGCAGTATTACAAGAAAAGAATTCGATCAATGTACGTCATAACGAATCTCTTTACAATGTTATGTTACAATGACTTGTTAAGAATATCATAAAACCAAACAAGACAGATTTTATGTAACTAGAAAAATCTGGCTTACTCTTAAGTAATTACATTTTTGTACCGATTTTATAAAACTAAATCCACAACAAAAGCATGTAGTATTCAAATTATTTTATGTATATGAATAAAATTACTTTATGTATATAAATAGTATATATAAATATAAGACCGCCGTGTGGTATTTTGCTGGGCAGCAAAAACCACCCTCTTATCTTATTGAGGTGTCGCAAAAGGCGACTAAGGTAAGTTGACGACAGGCAGGCGGCCGGTCGGTAAATACCTAGCTATAATATAACAACATGTTTAATAGATGTTGTGCCGATCCCATGTAGAGTGAGATAAGGCCATAATAATGATGGAGATTAAGGTGAGCTAAGAAATTCTTCAAAATGGTTGACTGTTTTGTGTGTGGAGTTATCGTTTTAATGTGTACTTTCTTGCTATATATGATATAGATGGTTTGTTTTAAGTACAATCTTCTTAGATCGATCAGAAATCAATGGTCACAAACGTGTGAAATCACGCTTTCATTACAAAAACGATGTAAAACAATCTGGTTCCATTTTATGGCTGAGCAAAGTTGTAAACGCTACAATAAAGTTTAGTGGGCACTTACGTGTTCTGTTACGAGGGTCCCTCATTCTGATATATTGTGTACGACTTTCCTACTGTAGCCCTTTTCATCTAATTGAACGTGTATATCTAAATTACACCAAAATTTAAATAATAGTCATATAATTTTAATACGACTTTACAATACTTGCTAAAGAACCTTTGTAAGTAACGGCCTGTTACTATCCCATTGTTGGGCATAGGCCTCTTATCTCCGTTTTTTTTTATTATCAATTAGACACATAAGTTTTACTAGAAAACTCATTGGTGCCTGCCCGGGGTTTGAACCCTAGACCTCTTTAAAAGATGCGCACGGTGTTACCGCTGGGCTACCACAGCTTTTGAAGAACCTTTGTAGTTACAACATATTGACAACAAACATCGTTTTAGTTTATTTTATCCAGTACGTGCTACTGATCGATTTTTTACAGACATCCCTATACTGAAAGATGTACTACTTATACATAAGTATAGCCTGATATAGAGTTATATTTGCGTTAATTTAAATAAAAACTAGATTTGGAATGCAATGCACGCACACCTTTAGGGGGTTAGACGTATGCAAATATAATTATGGAGCAGTGCAACGGATGGACGCGCATTAGCAAAGCTTTGTGGAGAAATGACTCGACCATGCCGCTCTATAAATTATCCATTTTGAGTCCACACCGAGCACAGTCACTAAGCTATTCAATTCAGTGCAAATAGTGGCCCTGTATACATTAAGCTCAAGTATTAGCTTTCACTGGCGTTTATAGACTCCGAAGCTAAAAAAGCATAAAAGAACTTGAATTAGTAGAAATCAACTTGGATATCGGAAATTCTAGTTTAGTAGTTTAAAAATATGTAAAAGTCATCTGTGAAATTATTTAAAAGAACTTTTATCAATAGGATTGAAGAATGTGTTTCGTGTATAATATTCAAATATTATATTGTGAGCAGATAATTGTCTGATTTTTTTTACTTTAAATGATGGGTCCCTGATATAGGTTGTGATTTTTATAATATTTACACATTAATTATTATTTTAGCATGTATAGGCTAACCGTTTAACTTAATCCTCGCGTGCGGAGGACAAGGGCGCATCCCGTATCTACCTCAGTTTTCGTCTTCATCCTACCTCCGCGCCCTTATACCCCGCTGAGTTAAATGGATGGCCTATAGTAACTTAGTAATTTGAGTCGTTAAATAATTTTGGATTTTTTGATAATACTAGGTTGACATAGCCTTTAATGTGTGTATATGTGATATTTTTTCAGAAGAGTCCCTTTTTATATAAATTCAAATTTAATAACCTATAAACAGACCTTGGAATAAATATATCGAAGAGCTATTAATACGGACTGTGGCATCGAGTCAAAATAATTGAAAATCCAATGTTAAAGGCATCCAAAACTGAAAATTATACAGGTGCTTAATTATTAATAATCTAACTAACTTTTACACACACTATGACATAATCTAACTTTTGTCCTGTATGTCAAATCTATAAAGTATATCGATTGCAACATACACTTTATGTAAAAACTTTACGGCATAATAATTTCTGTGATAAAATCGTGCACGCGCTAAGTTGTAAATTATAGAGCTCCATTTTACGAGCTTGTTAAGTCTTTTAATTGTTGAACTTGCCCCGATGGGCTCTTACATATAATAAATGAGTTGAGATGTCGCTTCCTTATTAAACTTTATATTGGGTATGTTCAAAGGGTTGAAGTCTTTGTTATGTAAAGAGCTTTATAATTGAGATTGAGCAGTGTGTCCTGTTTTCATGTTTTCTATGTCCTTATCATTAAAGTAACAGCCTGTTACTATCCCAGTGCTGGGAATAGGCCTCCTTTCTCCGTTTATGGAAAGATTAAACATGTTGCTCCAATGCAGATTGGTAGCTTACAAATATTCCCAGAATATTTTAGAGATATGCAGGTTTCCTCGCGATGTTTTACTTCACCGAAAAGCGTGTAATAAATTGCAAATATCAATTAGACACATAAGTTTATTTTTTAACAGAAAAAATCATCGGAGCCAACCCGGGGTTTGAAACTATGACCCCTACGAAAGAGTTGCATGGTTTCATGGTCTAGGCTATCATAGATTAAGTTCTTATCAGGACAGCCATGATTTTTTAAAATTTTGAGTAGTTTAATAGTTGAGAGATCGGTTCTTAGAAAAGCTGAAGCTTGCATAAAAATACAAAGCATTGCGACGTACATTCAAAACACTTGATAGTTTCTTAATTCGTGCTAACCGTTTATATGCAGCGATTGTGCTAATAAAGTGGAATAGAGACCACAACCACACTACATGCACATGTTACGACATTCAATTAGCTTTTGAGGTTGATACAGGGGTTGAATATTTCATCAGGTACAGCTACTGTACCAGAAGGCGAAACGATTTGACAATAGCCCTATTCTCGAGCAATAGCGAAGTTGACGGACAATAGTAATGACCTAAAGAGGTTGACTAACTTCTAGAATTAACTTAGGATTATTGATTGAGTAGACATTTAATTTCTATTTCCATTTATTTTGATTAATATTATTAGCGTATTTTGTTTTGTCTTAATTTTAGTTTTATTATATCCGTCGTGAGGTGTCCAGCTGAGGAGAATAGATCACCCTCATTTCTTACCGAGGTGTCGTAAAAGGTGAGTAAGGTAAGTTGACTAGCCGTGTGGTATCCGTCTGAGTAGAAGAGACCGCCCTCTTTCTTACTGAGGTGTCACAAAAGGTGGGTTAAGTAAGTTGACGTCAAGCAGGCGGATGGTCGTAAAATAATAGCCCAATCATGTGACAACATGTTTATAAAATGTTGTGCCGACCCCACTTAGAGTGGGATAAGAGCAGGAGAATGATGCTACGATAGCTAAAACAAAAGTCAACATATATACTTTTTTCCTTAAGTGTATAAATTGTGTGGTTATATACAGCCTATTTATCTTTGAAAGTTTATCCAATTTTCAACTTTCAAAGGGCGTACTAACTTCGATCGAAAAAGTTACGGTTGGAATCACAGAGCGCCGATATAATGTTGTTACCAAAGCCGTAACTAATTGTATGTTTGTGTGGCGAATTCACCTATATTTTTGACTTGTAATGTTTTTTAGAAAGTATAATATTTATTATAGGTACTCGTTTTATAGGATGAATTATAAGTAACTGCCTCATCAACTGTTGAGGGAATAGATGTTCTCTCTACGTTTTTGGAGGGAAAGAGCTAAGACCCATGACGCTGCTCGAATGCGAATTGGTAGGTTACAAATATTTTTAGAATTTTCTAGAGTTATGCTATTGCTATTAGTTCTTTAATTCTTCAGACTCACCAAATGCCAAATATTACGTTTATTGAGAAGTCATATGATATTAAAGTTTAAATAATAAAAATATATTGAATATATTAAAATTGTATGTAATTATTCTTAACCAATATTATACAATCCAAAAATAAACGAAAACAATGTAGCTGAATAAAATCACCATTTAGTTCCAATTTGTGGATATCCTGAATGTAGATAGCGCTCATAAATATTTAAATCTAAAGTTCTTGAATACCGAATAAATATTTTAAATTTGACAAATAGTTTATAACTTTAAATCATTCCGAGGAAAATAACTTGCACCCGTAGATATACAAACGAAAATAAGTGCGTAGCAATATTCAACAAATAAATTATACATAATATACGCATTATAATGTAATAGATATAAATTACACATTAAATCATTTCATTTTTCCCTTAATGTTATTCAATATATGAAATATTTGATATATTTAAGTAGTGATGACCGTTCGGTCATACTTAATTATAACTTATGTTATCCTTAATAAGGGGGCTTTACTGAGAAAAAAACATCGTAATTAAACCATGGAGATCTCCTGTTATAACAGTAACCTGCAAAACTGTAGTGTTGTGGATATAAGCTTCAGTTAATTTATTCAAGGAGAGAGGAGGCCTTTATTCAGCGGTAGGATAGTTACTACTTGATTTTTTTATTAAAAATTTAAAATATGGACTTTTTTTTCTTTATTTGTTCTTTTTTTAAAGGTTACTAGCAATTTGGTTTGCAAATTACTAGTAAACTTTTTAACCCCTCCAGCTAAGCGAATTGCTTGTGTTAGGGTGGGTTCAAGTCGGTAGTATAATGGCCGGCATTCGGACCAACAATCTCTCGATCGCAAGTCTGTTACCCTAACTATTCCGCTACCACAGCTTTAACTTTATAAAATTATATAATGTAAAACACATAGAACAGCTAGAAATTGAAGAATGCGTCAGCAAGTCGGAATATAGGTGCTTAATATTTCGAGTGCGTGCGGCGCGGAATGTGAGCAGAACAATTTGCCAATAATCCCATCTCGGTTCTCGGAGCAATAAGGTAAAGTCGAATCGAAATTCGTATTCATTCATATAGTCAGATCATATATCAGTCTACATATCATTACTTGATACTGATTCACAAACTGTTTTTATAGGTAGGTCATTATCGTCCTTACCCTCTCTCACTCTAAGTGGGGTCAGCACAACATGTTATAAACATATTGTCACATGATTCACAAAAAATTTAAATACACTTCGTATTTAAATTTTTAATGTAACGATAATTTGTTTGTAAACAAAAGATACATCCATTACATTCCACAAAATGTTACATTAAATACATGCCTAAGTTGAATCAAATAAGAGTACAAAATAAGCAAATAAATTATGCCTCTATCTTTCTATTCATAGCAGTATGTGAATAACAAATAAGAATAAAAAATAATAAGATCTTAACAAGGAGAATATAAGTGTAACTCCGAAACCGAAAAATATAAAATGTATGGTGACTGAATTTTTCATTTTTGTATAATTAATTACATAGAAATAGTAGGGCTATGTCTTGCTAATGGCTCTTTAAGACCTTTTATTGTTTGGAATGATGCGTATTAACTTATTTTGGTATATGTTTTGATAATTTTTGGCATATTATATAAGATTTTTTCGCAATATAGCTATTTTCAAGACATGCCTTCACCTGTCTGTTTCTATCCCGATGCTGTGCAGAGGCCCTCTGTTTGTTTGAGTTTGAGCTTAACGCTACTTAACTTCTCCGATGCGGATTTACAAGTGACACATATCCCAAAAGTTATATAGGTGTCATCATAGTTTTGTCCTTGCGTATGATGAAATGTGAATATAGTGTCATTTACAGAAATCTCGTAGGTAAATGTCATTTTATTATATATGGCATATAATACATGGCTTTTTTGTGTATTTATTAAGAATTATGCCAATAATCATCACGGTTGGCATGCGGATTGGCTTTGCTGACCATTTCGCACCGACAACGTTGTTGCCCGCTGTCGGGCTGTTATATTTAAGATAACTTGAGAATGGTTATACCGCTATAAGTCGGTCGCCAGAGCCTCGTCGGTTTATTTACAGAGTATACCATGAGTAGGTGAGGTTGACATTTGAGGAAACTGACTGGGACTAGTTTCCCTTTACACCCCGTCGAGAGGCACAAGATCGTGGGATGTGAAGATCCCTTAAAGAGGCGTATGTCCAGCAGTAGACGTCTACGAAAAACTAAAATTTTCTTCTAATCATATGAATTTCTTGACAAGAATTAAAGCATCTGGCTCACTGAATATCAGTTGACGTTATTTTATAGGTTTCACTCTTTTCGAGAGTTTTATTGAAAAACTATTGGAAATATTTTTCCTGAACAGGAATAATGCCTAACGAGTTTTTCAATATCACATGAATTATTTGTTATCGGTTAACATTCCCACTGAGACGTAAAAGATCATAAATTTGACATTCTCCCAATTTTGTTCGTATCGGTTAAGGATGAAATTGCTTAACTCTGAGTATAAAACATTATTTATTCGGAGGTTTTTTACCACACGCAAAATGTGTCCATTTATCAATGTTTTGTAATAACGTATCACAGAGTTTATTACCAAGATGTGTGTTATATTTTTTTTTATCAACAAATCTTTTTAAAGATGCTTTCAACAAGTTGTTGAGTTAATTATAAGAGGTTTTCGAATAACTTTCACTTTTTTTTTTTTCGCTAAGTATAGCGCACGCAAGAAAAGCTTTAAACTTTACGCTTTATTTTTATTGCTGCTCTTCTCCTGTGGATCTTAGCGTGAAGTTATAGTCTACAGCCTTCCTTGATAAATGGACCATCTTACTCTTAAAGAATTCTTCAAATCGGTCCAGTAGTTCCTGAGATTAGCGCGTTCAAATAATCAATTAAACAAACTCTTCAGCTTTATATATAAAGTACAGAAGAAACACCAGAGTTGATGAATAACAGAGGAGAATGGAAGACGAAGATATATTGTGCCGACCCCACTTAGAGTGGGATAATGTAAAGAAAGTGATGATATTTTTTTTTTATATTTTTTTATCTAATGACATGAAAATGGAAATCTGAATCAGCAAGTATGTTATGAATGTTGGTAAAAAGTGCTTATCCTCCTCGAATCCTTAATGGATTCGAAACTAGTTAGCCGAAGCTGATATTTATGATTAGAGTATTAATATTTGAATATTCTCATTAATAATTGACGTTTAAATACTTGAGTTTATATCAACATAACAAAGACATTGGTTAAAAGTAATAAAAATTTAAAAATCATTACTTTTTATTTGTAACTTGATACGAGTTAAATAAAAACTAAAAGAACTTAAATCAACTTTTCAGTAGTTTAAATTTTTATTATTAAAGTATTTTGTCGCATAGAAAATCAGTGATAATTACCATCTTTTAACCTATTTCAAAAATAACTTTGAGGATCGACTTATCCTACTGTCAATGACCAATATGTATAACCTCGGATAAATAACTGTTTTTTAATTAACTAAGTTATTACTTAAAATTTGTGATTTCTATTACATCATCGCATATAAATAGTTTATAAAAAATTAAATAAATGCAATTCTAATAAATGTGCCTAGTTGTTTTATCTTTAAGCTTCTCTCGTTAAAAGGGTTGTCTGGAAAGATCAGTGTTAAGGGATAAGGCTGTACTTAACACGCTTCTTTTAGTACTTTGGCAGTGTCAGTTTACATTTATTTATATATAGACATTATTTGTATCTGCTACGCTTTCACAGCTAATCCGCTGAATGAATCCGATATTGATGAAATTTGGTTGATTGAGGTCCATATTGAGGCCATAATATATAGAATAAAAAACTGTTTTTCTTTTAGGACACACACAAAACACAAAATAAATAGTTTAGGAGATTTTGACATTTAGGTTAATAAGAACGAAGTCGCAACATGTTAATAAATAAATAAATTCATGTTGAGAATGCGATATGTCTTAATAAATAATTAAACATCTTAATATGATGCTACTACATAAAGTTCACATTACCTTGAAGATGATTTAAGTGATGGTAACATATTTTATCAACTACGCACCAGGCTTTAAATATTTAACATATAATCAATAAATCAGATTATATAATTTTGAAGTAGTATCCGCCGAATTTCTTGCTGGTTCTTCTAGGTATGAGCGAACTTCACAACTAGTGGTAGATTCTTTTAAAACAGTTTAGGATTAAAAATACTGAAAGAAGTCTACGCGAATAAAGAATGTCATGAATTTGAATGTATCCATGATAGATATATAGGTATATAAAGATGGACAGTACCTTTATTCATATACATTGTTTACAAGCGAATAGAGTATAAGTATTCGGAAAATCTATAATAGTTAGATCAAGGTGGATTTAGTAGGAAGTTCATTAAGAGGTGCTTAGCAGTTAACCGCTTGTCGTGAGTGATGAGATTCTGCGAGGCATTAAGCGAACGGACAAATTTATTGCAGTGCCTTAGAGAACTGATGATGCGAAGCTGAATTTAATCGAAAACTGCAAGAAACTATTGCAGGGACGTTGAATTCTCATTTTAAACTTAACCACGTTCAAAAGTTTTTTTGTAATTAAATTTGTGTCTTACTAAAAGAAATTAAATATCCAAGCTGACCCACGCTGACGTAGAAGATTTCATCATATAAAATTTAACCTAGATTATAAGTGTTATAAAGTATTATAAAATATAAAGTACGAATAAAGAAAATTTCATCACGGACATTCGTAGAAAATATTAAGTAAAGCGTTGGGTGTCAGGGGATTACTTAGTTTATCTCGACAAAACTCTACTGACGAACCAGTGACTTTTAATAATTACTTTATTATTTATTATTAAAATATCAATTAGAATAGTGGAACAAGCAGCAGCGTCGCAGTGATCGACCCAAGAGAGAAAAGTGCTAATTGTTGGCAAATAAATACCTCAGGTATCTTTGTAGAAACTTTGTAGAACAATGTCATAATCAAATTCCATCAATTATTCAGCGGATTTTTGTCAGTTTAGATGCATTATCATCCAAAGCAGGGTCTACCAATATAATGTACCATGTCCCAAATTAGCCTTTCTAAAACTCTTATGCCTTTTTATGTAACATACATAACTTTGAATATTAAAAAATTCAATTGTTCACTTCAATAACTTAAATGTAAGTTTGTGCAATTTTTTATTTATTTATTTACAGCAAAAATGTACAAGTTATATCTATCTTATATTACCTACACGCTAGGACTATACAAGTCATGCCCACGTGGAATGGTCCCAAGAATGCTGGCAGCGTTTTCGCAATTTATGCAATTTGATTTTTTCGTTAATTTTGGCATCGAAATCTAGTATTGCTTGTAAAGCGAAAGGGTTAAATATGTGTCGAATCCATTTTTAATTTGCCCCCAATCCCAAATATAAATCAAATTGTCTCCCCGTGGGACAGTTTGATTGACTGTGGGGAAACATTGATCTAAAGAGTCAAATGCATATATCATTCTCCTGCCTTTATCTACCTCTAAATAGGGTCGGCACAACATATAAAGATGTTAAATGGTTTAGCTAGGAATTTTATGTCTGGCCGCCTGCCTACTTGTCAACTTATCTTATCAGTCTTTTACGATACCCGGTAAGAAAAGATGGTTGTCTATTCTACTCAGCCAGATGCCATACGGAGGAGCTTACGTAATAGACCAAACTCATTGAACCCGTAAAGAACTCCATATCTATTTTTAAAGTTCGATAGTCGTAACGTGTGGAAGATTTAAATCGCATAGTTACTTAGGTAGTGTTTTTTAGAAAATGCAAAACTTCTAGAAAGATCATTGTTGAAGTAACGAGAATCTCTCAAATAAAATGTTCTTTATAAATATAGTTAAGTGCTCTAAGTGAAAACCCGCAAACGAGAAGTAAGTAAAAATTTATTATCTCTAAAGCTTTCACTTCTATTTCCAAAGATTTTTTTGTATTGTTGAGTTTTTAATTTTAATGGAGGTTTTTTTATGGTATACAGTCAGCATCCTTTATTGTAGCCGGAAATTTTTGCTCTCTAATGTCCTTTAATAATAAATTAAATTTTCCTCGTAGTATTGTCAAAATCTTTTGTCGTCTTTAACTTCTGCAACCATAATTTATAGAATTAGGTTAATTAATTTGCGGATGTCTATAATACAAAAAATAATGACAATACTTTTTTACTATAATCCGCTATAAAAGTAATTATATGTAAGCTAAATACAGAGTGTACTATCATTTCTCATACGTGATAAATGCATAATTTGTAAAAGCACATACACTACCCACCACCAATAACACAACAATACACAAGCACTGCACACATTCACCACCACAATCTCTATAATCGTTTCGCCCGGGTCTATCATAGAGTTCTTTTATCGCGGCTTATAGCAAAATAATATTTTCATTCTATCTTTACGATTCTAAATTTTCCAAATTCTTATATTATGGCCTCATATAAATTTCACCCAAGTAAAGAGAATTTAATTTCCATTCTTGGATTATATACTACTATCTAACTGCTGCGTTCATCCATCCACGATTTAACCCGCGATGAAAGGATGAAAAATATAACATAAATTTTACTTTTTTTTTTAAATTTATCGTGATTAAATCGTTAAACCATTGAGGCATTAAAACGGTACAAATACACATATTCAGACTTACACTGTCGCTTTTATAATATTAGTAAGAGTTTGTTATTAAAGACTGTGTAAGAGGGTTTGACAAGCGACGCGTATTGCGTTTTCAAACATTCGATCAAAGAGGACTTTGATGTATCGTGGAGAAAATCCAATTCAATTTAGATACCGATTCGGTGATGATTCCATTGTATATAAAACTTTTGTAGAATAATAGAATTGAGGTAAATAAATTAGAAATTTGATTTTTTTAAAAGACGAATGAATGAATAAACGAACGAAGTCAACGAAGTAATTAACGCACTAAATCATGAATCAATGAATACGGTACGAAATGAAATGATTAATAACTGAATAGTTGATTAAATATAACTTTTTTAATCTAAAGACAAGTAAATACAAGTTGGAGGCGTTGACTTGTCTACTCCTAAAAAAATATCCATATTTACGTTCTTATTTATAAGTCCACAGTTAAATTGAAGCAAATTCTAGAATTCATAGCAAGCTTAGTTTCTAATGAGTTTTTATAACAGTCGATCGCGTTAGCGTAACGTCAATTTGTATGGCTCTGGAACAGTGGTTACTAGATGTCGCTGATGTAACCCAAGAAGTAAAACAAGAATTGAGTCAAGTTTGCTGGTCTATAAAAAAATTCTAATAATAAACTTTTTTAGATAAAAGAACCCATTACATGACACTATATTATGTTGGGCAATAAACACCATAATTTCGTGTGAGTGATCAGTTTATTCATTTTAATATGTCCGCTCTACATATGCATGTCTATTCTATTTGAAATAAGTGTATTGTATAATATTAAATAGACGATACATATATTTTTTGTATTTATTAAAATATAGTAAGAAGCACAACACATGTTGTAGGTAATTACTTAATTTGACTGACATAATATACTCTATTCAGCCACGCAAGTCTAGATATGAATTTCCGGAGAATTCTCCAGAGATATGCACGATTCCTTACAATCGTTTCTGTTCCACAGAGGGGATTTTCTATTGTGAATTTTTCATTGAATTCTTACAGTGTATTTCAATTGAAATTCACTACCTTCAATAGCTATACCGTCATTAAGTTATTACATTTCCATTTTTATTTGGGATACAATTAAATTTCATGTCACATTGTTAAAATAACAAAATAAATACTTGATGCAATTTCTTACTAACAAACGTAATTCAAATTCAAATTCAAAATATTCTTTATTCAAATAAACTTGTAAACAAGTGCTTTTGAATCGTCAACTCTACTGCTGGTTCGGAAAGCTGTTCCTACCGAGAAGAGCCAGCAAGAAACTCGGCGGTTGCTCTTTTTAAAAAAATACAATTCTTAATGCTAGTTACATTTAATGTTTCTATCTTGTACAGGGTCGAACAATATTTATATCCACGCATTTTTATCGTCTAAATAATCCTCAACAGTATAGTAGGCTTTCTGTATCAGCCTCTCCTTAATAGTGTTTTTAAACTGCTGTAATGGCAAAGTTAAAATTGATTGTGGAATTTTATTATAGAATCTTATACCCAAACCCACAAACGACTTACGTACTTTTTCAAGGCGCAAAGCAGGGGCCGCTAGCTTATGTCGGTTCCTACTTTGTCTATTATATACATCGCCTATTGTTTTATAATTTTTTATATTTTTATATACAAAAATTAAATTACTTAAAATATACTGTGAAGCAAATGTAAGAATACCTATTTCCTTAAACTTCTCTCGCAGGGAATCCCGCGGTCTTAAATTGTAAATGCCACGTACGGTAAGTTGAATGATATTCAATTATTTTATTTATTTCTTTTAAACAGTTCAAAACTTTTTATAGTTTATTACAATTATTAGGATTACATTAATTTAGTAGAATAGACCACCATCTTTCTTACCGAAGTGTCGTAAAATACGGATAAGGTAAGTTGACGTGAGGCAGGCGGCCAGTCGTAAAATACGTAGCCAAATCATGTGATAACATGTTTATAACTCGTTGTGCCGACCCCATTTAGGAGGATGATAAACAGGATTTTTCGTCAATTTTTTATGTAGTTTATATTGTCGTAGGAACAATATTCTTTTATCAATCTTTCAAAACGTTCAAATGCTTATAAATATTTTTACTGATTTGTCTGGTATTATAATTTTATTTAACAATATATAAAAATAATATATTTTTATTTAAGCGAAGTATAAATTTAAGCTTAAAAAATAATTAATTTTTAGCACCATTCCAACATGCAATCTAAATTGAATAGCAAAGTTACACCAAACTTTGATTATCGAAACAGTCTCAAGTCTTAGCACGTCAGATGTTTAATTCTGCTAAATGGCTTGTTAGATTTCACAGTAACCGCCTGGCCGCCTCATGTCGCCACTAAATGAGTAAACTTTTCCCATTTGTACAATAATTACACCTATTAACTTCCTCACCTTGTCCAAGTCATCATAATAAATATTTAAATCAGAATATGACATTTTGGGAGTAAATATGTAATGGTATTACAGGGCCCATGGCGGGAAACGATGGCATAAAATCGTTCTCTTGAACTTAATTTAGGCAAAGCATGTCGCAGAAAAGGAGAAAATGGCATAATTTCTGCATTGCGTTAAATAAAAATATCTTATTAAGAACTGAACGTTGCTTCTGATGGTCATTCACTGCTTAATGATGAATAATATAACTGAATAAAAACGAGTTCAGTTTAATAAATCTAGCATAATGAATGAAAAGAATTGCTATGGGGATGAAGTCAACGTATTTTAAGTCCATGTAGAACGAACACTTAAATGAGATGTGTTTTTAATAACAAAATTAAACGTAATAGTACGCTTTATAACGCTTAAACAAAAAATAAATACATATTTAGGGAATTTAAATTCTGCATCCAAAACTTTATGAATAATAAGCTGATACGGGTGATGTAAATACCTCAACGTTTTACGTTTAAATATTTTAGTTATATAAGGTTATGTAAATCTGTTTCGTTGTTTTTATCCAAGAACGCCTTGATGTGAGTAATTGTTATTTTCATTGTTATGTCTTGTTATGTCCACTCTATTGTTGTGTATTGTTATGTTTACTTCATCGCGGATTATAGCAAAATAATTTTATTATTACTTTTGTATTATGGATCTCCGCAAAGTAACGCCAAATTCTATAAATTATTTAATGTTGGTCAACCCTGCTAAAAAACCTGAAATAATTAACAATAAAAATCGTTCAGATATACCTTCTTAACATTTACTTTCGGGGATATTAGGGCTTTAACTCAGCGTACATTACAGATTTTACTTGATCATTTCTGTACCAGGTGTAAATATCATAAATCGACTGTCGTCCTTTAATATGTTTAATCATAATAGGCATTAGGATTGCCTAATATATATGGTGATTATTTCAGTGAAATATTTTTAGTAAATAAAACTTTTTATCGCACATACAAACTTGTGAATATTAAAATTACTCTCTTAAACGTACACTAAACGTTAAACTATTTATGGCTGCCTTGAAAAGTGTGCGTTTTGCGTTGAGTTATTCACACCTGGTACGGATTTGATATACGCTTTCCTGACATAGGCACTGTCACAACTACACTTAAATTTAATTGTCGGAAAGTAATAGCCGAAACATAAAAACTACATGACAACGAGTCTTTCGTATGTATGCAGACATCAATTACTAAGGACGCTTGGGATTAATAAAGCGAGCGTTATTCTCGTGAAGACAAACTGAATTTACATAAATGAGCCAATATATATTCAGCTTGAGAGAATATCCTTTAGCGACATGTGCCACTCTATTTCTACATCGCCGTTATTAATTATTATGTCTGTTTTGTTTAAACTAGTTGAAATTGAAGGGTTACATGTTTTGTATACCAAAATTTATTTATGTTTCTGTATTTAAAAATGTTGTGATTGAAATTTTTTTCAATATATTTCATGGGAATTTCATCTAAGTCAATCTTTTAAATAGCTTTATTTAACTTGCCGTGTATGTAAAGGTGGAATGTTGCAAGTTATATTTGACCCACTTCACAATATCCGATTGAAATTTTATGTAATAATCTGGTCTCGATGACAATGCATGTAAAGGACAAGCGTGACTTAATGCTGCTGCGAAGATTGGCTCCAGACGAGGGAACTCCTTAACGGTTATCAACAGTAAGGATTTGAAGGTTAGTTAAGAGCTTGTTTAACTTGAATTGTTTTTAAACCGTACAACATCATGTCAATTGATTGACTTAGTTAGTGTCGGATTGATTGCGTTAGATCAATGCTTTCAAAATTAATAAAAGGGTCGTGGCATCCACCGAAATTATTCCGATAGTCATATCAGTTAATGGATTGATTCCAATTAGTCTAACATCACCTGAGTCGGTTTGAAGTTCGTCAGTCAGCGGTGGATTTAGAAATATAATAATGAAACGGTTTGTCCTACCTATTACTTGCACTGTTATTAACCGCATCTTTTAAAGTAAATTATCTTAATCGCGGAAAATTAGCTAGCTACACTACACGTTTTATAAGAAATACTTTGAGAATTTGAAATTCTATCTTAGTATCAAATTCAAATTATTCTTTATTCAAGTGGACTGTTTTTGGTTAGTACTTTTGAATCATTTAATGTTTTTAAAGAAGCTACTATTGATTCGGAAGTTTCCTCCTACCTAGAAGAACCAGCAAGAAACTCGGCGGATAATCTTCTCAACTATTATCATCATATTATCAATCATCACATTAGGTCATTAGGTAATTTATCGGACGAGCTCGGATTTATGATCAAGACATCGACACATAAGTTATCTATAAGTTATGTAGGTCAATGCAGGATTTAGTGCCAGAAACGTTCTTTTTTGTATTATGTAATTTCTATAATACATAATATATAATGCAGTCGTTAAATAGAGTCAGTTGAATACAGAAAAAAATATTCACCTCATCTGGACACTCTTTATCTCTCATTTTAGATTATAGTTTGTTCTATAAACATGTAGTATTACTTTCTCTTATTGAAAGAAAAAAAATATTGGTTAATCAAAATGCTTAAAATGCGTAAACTCTTAAAATGGCAAATGTAAAGCAATAATGGATTAGACTGGGATTCTAAAACGGATGGCTGGCAAATGAATATCCTATGATGTCGCTTACATATTTTATTGCTATTTGGACAATAAATCTAACATTTTTCTTTAATTCTTAGATGCTGCTGATTAAATCCTATAGAAAATTCACTTTTGAATATAAAAATAAGTAAATTTTTCAAATAATTACACTTGAATCTAAGGGTTGTTATATTTTCCTTAAGTTACATTTATTAGAGGATTCTAATTCCCTTTTATGTAGAAACGTCTACCGACTATCCGTCTATCTTTGTGTCATATTCTCTGTCCATCTGTCAGAACTGTCTAATTTAACAAGCTAATTTCTTGGTTTCAGACGTGAAGATATCTTGTACCTACTTGATTTAATCAATCCATCAGATACATAAAGAAATTAATATCATAGGATTTCTTTATTTTACTTTACTTTTATCTGTGAAGGTATTTATGTTATTTTTTATATATTTAGTAATATAGAGCTGTGATATGCACAATGGTGAGACTGTGTGACTTTTCCAGGGATAACGGGTTCAAACCCGGGCACAAGCCAACGAGTGTTTCTATTTAAAAAAAATGTCTTTATATCCCTGTTTTAGGCCACTGAAAAATGCTGAAATGTAGAATGGAATGATAATGATATTGTAGCTGCCAATTATAAAGTTGTCATAGCCCATCAGATAAAGGGCGGACTAAAGAAGTAAAAATACTCTAGATAGAACCCCCCCCTGCCCAATTGTTTCTTTCTTTAATTTTTTTTTTCAATTTTTATTGTTTTTATATCTATTAAAATTACCGAGCAAGGCTCTGTCCCCCATGTACTATGATTTAATATTACACTAGTAATATCTCACGGTTTCAGCCGCGTACATACCGATCTCATGGCAGTGGAAAGTCTACTAAGTCGGTCTATCGATTTATTTTTGTTAACATAAATTTTATTTTATTTTTTAATTTTTTTTAATGTAATATAGCTTATGTTGCTCAGTAAAGATGCAGCTTTCCAATGGTGAAAGAATTTTTGAAATCTATTTAGTAGTTTTTGTGTGAAAACATTACAAACATACATATAAATTTTTCCTCTTTATAATATTAGTATAGAATATCATGATATCTATATACAGATATAAAGTTAAAAAGTAAATTATTATAGTCTCTTAAAAGAGCTTCTATCTGAGTCTTGATAAATCAATTGGACCAGAACTAAGGCGACATTAAGTCGGAACGATTCTTTGGCGGAACACCAAGACAAGGAATTTGACAGTAGTTATATAGTCAGCGAAATCTGTGCAGTATTCTTTAGAAAGCTTTAAAAATAAGCATTTTAAAACCATCAGAAATTTTATAAAATAATATAATAATATAAATATTTATATCATAATTTCAATTATGGTGAACTCAGGATCGAAAATAAGATTAGAAAAATAAATATTACGAATATATATTATTGTTTTTATTTAATTTATCAATCTTATCTTCGATCATTTTTATAATATAGTAAAATAGTACTTATCTCACAATCATTGACAAAAACAATTTTTTTTTATGTAGCCATTACTTTGTAATCGAATTCCATAGTACAAAAGTAATGTTAAATTATTCTTCTGTATACAGAAGCTTTATACAGCTTTTATAAAAGCTTAATTTTTTTTTATAAAAACTCACTTAATTTTATGTAAAACATTTAATTAATAAATTGGTTACCAACCGCCTATAGCTTTGTTTTCTTTTAAACTTTAAATATAATTTATGCATATTATACTTTAAAGCTACGTAGGTTTAAGGGTGATCATAAAATTTAAAAATAATTTAATTTTGAAAATAATACGAATTTTTATGTACTTATAATATAAATTTGTTTTCATAGCAGAACATTGATAAGAACATCGTTCAAGTACAGCTCAATTACAATCTTGATAGCTCCATCTTGTTTCAAGTAAATGTCCAGTCACGTCTTTGCCATCGATAAAAGTCAAAGAAGTTAAATTCCAAGGCAAATGTTAGGAACATGTAAATTTGTTTAGGTCCTTTAAATTGTAGGAGTTTGTACTTCTAAGTTTTTATCTTGTTTGTACATTTTGTAAGTCATTAGCTAAGTTTTTGCATATCAATATTTACTACTGCTAGCTATCTTTTGATAATAAACTAGAAAACTTTTTACCAATTTGGTCCACAAAACCTGTTCTATTCATTTAGGTATGGATGTATTATATTTAATCAGAATGGACATTTTGATATGCATTTAGTCATAGGGCTTAGTCGGGTAGGTGTTTAATCTAAGACGACTAAAGTTACCAGTGATGATCTATCCGAAAGCTTGTCATTGACTATTCTTAAAACAGAAGAGTGGGAGAAGGGAAGAGAAAGTTTTGTGACTGTTTGTTTCTATGGAATCAAATCAAATTAAGAAAATCTGTGAAAAACTGGAATTACTGACATAGAATAAATGATTTCGCATTTCGGAATATGGAGAATTGGTTGATCCCTGCTGATAGAACGACGACCTCAACAAAGATTTAAGGCAGCCACTTGATTCAAGCTGCACTACAATCTATGGTAGTGATATCCTTTGTAAAGACCCATGTCCACGATTAACATGTGCATATTTACGTTCATCATTTGGGAAGATTGAAATAGCTGAAATGATATTTACGGATGTTCTATGGTTTCTACAAATTATAAGTTTTGACAGACTTTTTCATCAACCAACGCAAGAGTGTAACGATGCAATCTAAATTATCGCTTAGTTTCGGAGCTAACTAATTAGCTTTAGTGCCCGTAACTTTGTCCCCTCCGAGCGTAACGAGTAACGACACCGGTAATTTAATTTCTGCCCTGATAGTATCCACGTAAATCACCAAGTCCGAGTCGATAATATGTTTCAGCTTGTTACTTATAAGTTGTTATTGTTAAAAACGACGATCAATGTAAACGTGTATATGATTGTCTACTCTATAAATTGACGTTACGAGCATATACTTGATTTCTTAAATTTGATTATCCAGATTTAAGGTTGTCGAAATACTTTTATTAAAGATATTGAAAATGTGATAGTCCAGAGGCGAGACCGTGCGACTCCTTCAAAATGGTCAAGGTCCTGGGCAGGTACCATCGAGATTTTCTGTGAAAACTTCTGTGTCTAATAGGTAATAAAAACGCGTTCACACGCTTTTCGCCAAAGGAAAACATCGAGAGGAAACCTGCAAATCTATAAAGAAATATGGGAACAACTGTAACCTACCTATCCGGATTGCAGCAGTATGGTCTTAGCTCCAACCCTTCTCTCTAAAACTGGAGAGGAAAATTAGGATAGTAACAGGCCGTTACTTAACTTTTTTTAAGACCACACGCAAAAGGTTTTAGTTAGGTATTAGATGATGCGTCGGTATTTTGTATTTATTGAACTAAAACCGGCTACGGTTTTCGAAAAGTCAGTATTGTATATAAAGTTGTGTAAAGATTTTCAATTCTAAGTAAATCTATAAAATACTTTTCAGTTTTCGAGCTGAATCTATTTAATAATATTTCTTTATTTAGATGAGTAGAGTAGTATTAATCAACAATAATTTAAATCAATGTAACCATGCGGACCTTTCTTTTTCAGAAGTAGGTTAGGAAATTTTGTTATAGAAAAACTATTTTGATATAATCAAAGAAAGAAAGTACTATCCAGTGCTCTATAAACTAAGTATAAATTGATTGTACGAAGAGAGGGGAGTAGATGTAATAAATACAACATTCGTATGCAGGCTGTGGTGCCAGTCCCTTTGTTAATTGTCCATGTTTCTCTATGCCAAAGTAACAGAAGTTCCTCTTACTAATGAAAGTTAATAAATCGATTGCTTAGTATACGTTTGTGATAGACGTTTTATCACAATCAGGATAACATATACATAACATTTTATGGAGTATATGACTTTTATTTTATATTGAATAGGGTTGTTGATTCGGGTTGATTTTCAGTTCTGAAAATTCATTTCTTTGAAGTATAAAAACAATTTGATTCATAATATTCTATAAACTATTAATGTAATAAAAAATGTCTATGACTATCTCTGGTTCTTAATACATGTCAAAAGACATGAATTAAGATCTATTATTTTCTCAATTCGGACGTAAAATAACAAATTAATAATAGAATTAACAATAGAATAATTTATAAAATTAGGCGTTACTTTGCGGAGATCCAAAATACAAAAGTAATACTAAAACTATTTTGCTATAATCCGCCATGAAGTAAAATAGAAAATATATGTAATGCTAAATGTAGAGTGTACTTAATACTCTCAATAATGCAATATATGCTTTTTTTCCTGTTTTCGAATAAACATTTTTTTTTCTATAATGTTATTCCAGTCTATAAGCTTTGTTTATGCCAAATTTCGATTTCTTAATCTAATTGCACGGCTCGCTGGATCTAACATATATTATGTTAGGACCAGCGAATTAGCCCTGCGAGCGTAACAGACACACAGACTTTCGCATAGTATTAAGTAGGTACGGATTTAGTTTGGTTCTGTTAAACGTATTTTATCGCATCGTATCATATACTATATGATACGATGCGATAAAATTTATTAACTTTTGTCGAATAAACTGTCCCATTGGTACGGAATTGTTTTGTCCACTGACAATTATTCGGTCGATATCGCTATTTTATACTTGATGAAATTTATTCCTTTGACGTGCGAGAAGCCTTCGGCAACAATATACAATTACTTTCCGCTTTTTCATTTCAGAATTCAAATATTTCTTTGGCGTTCAAAAACTGAAATCATATTGAATTGGAATTTTTATAACAAATTTTCGTCTTCAAATAATTTTTACATATTAAATTAAGAAAACATCAGCTATATTGAAAAGTTAATATTTAATTATTGTTATAAAGAATATAATATATGGATCATCGTTCAGTTCTCGTCTCGGTATTATGAAATAATTGGAGTTAAACTGATATTACAATTATATTTTATATTATGTGAGGATTACTGTATATAGCGTGTGTAGTTCTATTAATTATATACATAATATATTAAGGCAGTAATTTATATTAAATACATTTTATCTGTTGTTGAAATCTTCTTTAAATATTTATTTATTTCATTTACGATTCGTTTGAAGTTGATTATAGTACATTCCTATATATTCGATGATTATAGTATGTTATATGATAGTTATCTAACTTAACTCCTCAGCTGTAGAAATATTAAAAAGATTTTTCTAAACTATTGGAACTTACAATAAATTTTGTTTTTATCATCATATTAATCATTAATACATAATCATTAAGCTTAATAATAAAATGTATGGATTTGTAACTTATCTAGTTACAATAACAACGAAAGTAACAAAGTTATTGTGTAAAGAGCAGCTATCTAATTTGTTCTGAGCTTCACGTTTCATCGAGCTTTTCGGTAGAAGCAATTTTCTGGGCCTGTGATTATTTTAAACTTTCCGCTTCAAATATTTTTAGACAAGGCTTATTATATTTTGAGATTGGGTTGAATAAATTGTGTAAGAATAAATTTTGTGTTTATAATCATAATTTGTGATTTTGAAAGTCGTCGCTGGAATTGTTTTTTTTTTATATTTCATTAATACATTTGAAGAAAATTCTTCATAACTTGTCTCCTAGAAAAAATTGTTTTAATTTTTATAATGCTTAACAGCACAGAAATAATCCCTTTTTTATTTATTTAAATTTTTCGCATGTTTGCATTAAAAAAAAAATAAACTGTATTACGTAGCAATAAAAAAGTTATCATATCTAAATGTAATTCTTTTCAGAGGGTAAATTAAGATTTTACAGGGTAAATTATGACCTTATCGTTATTTAGAATTTATCATACTTTACTGAAGGAAAACATCGTGAAGAGACCTGCATATCTCTAGAGATTTCCTGGGAAATATTTAACTAACCAATCTGTACTAAAGCAGCGTGATCTCTTAAAATTCCTACCTTTCTTTGAAAAAATAGAGGCGGCCGATTCCCAGCAGAATATTAAAAAGGCGTTACAATTTCTATAGAAACTTTATTAACCGTTTCACGCTGCGTGTTTTGATAAATGCAATAAATTTATCCGAAATGTTATAAAATGAAGTCATTTCTGTGTTGTTGCAAAATATTTGAGGGTTTCTTTTATGAGCTGAGTAAAGTAGATAAAAGCAAAACGAGCGTCTCTCTTCGGGGTTCGAAAGGGTTTAATCAAAGTGTGGCTACAACGAGTTTGAGTAAATAGACCACATAAGAGCTCTCAGTGGGAATAGATTTTCGGGCGCAAGTCCGGACGATAAAGAAAAAAATTATGGAGTTGTTTTTGTTATTTATATTCTTATAATATAAGTATAATACGCTAGCAGCAGTGAGATGTTTGAAAGAAGGAAGTGTTAGATTATAATTCGGGATAAATATACTGATGACGATTCAAGAGTGCTTGGAAGAGCTTATTTGAATAAAGATTATTTTGATTTGATTTGATATTAAATCGAAAATTTATCACAATCTGATTCTGATTCTGAATCTGATCTGAGTCTGATTGAATAAAGAATAAATAATAAATAAATTAATTTAGAAATTATAACTACTTAACTAATTCAATTTTTTCGGCTGATGTAATATTACAAATAGTTCGTAGTCTTTCAAATAGGAAGACTGCAACCTCAACGATGTTTCTGCACTATTACAGAAACATAAGAGCCTATAAACTTTAGAAAACAATCATACATACTAATGTAAACTGATATATTTCCTTTGGATATCCCAAGCTTTTGTAGAGAATTTATCTAGCCCTAAAACATTCGCTTCCATAACTTATATTTCTGCCAAAGTTCAGATTATCATTCATGACTAAAGAATGCTCATATTACAGCCATGGACTGTCAGTGGTACATGCTAAGTCTGGACCACCATATTGTTCTAAATTTTCCACCACAGCTAATATTTTTAAATTGTTCTGTCGTTAAATTTCGGAATCCGCATACATCAAATATATCCTTTAAATATTTATTTTATCGATACTTGAGATCAAATGAAGACTGTAAACACAAAACACACATACAAACACAACTTCTTCGTCGGCAAAGACTTAGCCTTACTACTAAATTCTTGGACTATTAAAGGAGTCCCTTGGCTTATTATTAACTTTCCGTGAAAGTATTAGGTAAGTACTGGAACTTTTCATGAATGTATTAATTTACTTACAACATAATTCCAATTATATTTAATGAATTAATTCACATTTTAACTCGCCCGGTTACCATTAATATAGTCCTATTTAAATAATTCCAGTCATTTGTGGTTTCGTATTTCTAAATTTGAAATTTAATATAGGGATTTGAAATTATCCGGATGTTTTATTATAATTATATTATTTTTTTTAAAAGAAAATCAATTTTTAATGCATCAGAATTACCTTAACAGATTTTTTTTTGTAATAAGGAAAAAGAACCCTTATGTGTAGTATTGGTCGTCGTCGGGGTATACAGATCTTGTACCGACTAAAATAACCTGAGCGCTACGTCAAGCTGCTGATGGCGGGGACAGGGTGCTGCTGTAAGCAATGTCCCCATCCCCGCCAGCAGTAACCTTGAACCCCAGAGTCACCAATGGGTCGGGACCTCTGTAAAAGTGGATTCACCCTCCGCAAATCGATTACCTTAACAGAATACCCTTATAATTGAATAAGGTTGTCTGGTAGAAATTAAAATTGAGTAATTTTTTTTGCTAGTTATTTAAGATTGAATATTAACTTGGATGCTCTCTTGTATATTCTTCCAGTATTTGAAAAGTTATAAAGTCTGACTTGAGTTCACCGATATCATTTCTTTGTACTTTTACATATCGCTTGAACGATTTTAGTTTTATCGTTGACTGCATGCATTCTTCGTATATTTTTATATTGCGATAAATTTAAAATAGCGACTGTATTAAAAACAGTCATCGTTGTTTTACGTTTGTGTAACTGTATATAAGTGTCTTTCTATCACACGAGACTTATCTCTCTCGACTCGACTTGTCTCGACCTTATATACATATTAGCGGGTTTATATACTATAGGGCAGTATATTGGAATGTTTTTTGGTATGATTATTAAATACTCCTTATGTGTTATATGTCAGTGCTTCTTATGAAAAATATTTTCATCGATTTTTTTTCCCGATACTTTTAATAATCTCCGTACTAAATTTCTAGAAGCTGTCTATGTCTGGCGGGCTGTCCGGCGTATATAGGGGTGGGTGTCGTGGTGAGGTGTGACTGGGAGCTGGTACTGTTTGGGACCGCGTTAACATTTAACGTTACGTCTGTCTATATTGATGTCACGTGTATATTTGTGCGTGTTTCAACAAGTCTTTTAGTGCATCGGCGTTCCAAAAAGTATTTTATATGCCAACATTTATATATTAATACATTACCATACTAAACTAATTATTTAGGTAGCAGCTGTTCGTCAAACTTTTAAGAGTTTATAATGACGTAATTAAAGAGTAAAAAGATCAACGTTGATCCGTTGTAAAAAGAAGCTAGCTGCTTTTGCACGATAATGTAACAGCGCTATCGTTTATAGTTTATGGTCGAATATTTTAGTTTTACATTTTATCTCTTTATTTTTTACAAGTTTTTTACCAGAGAGGTTGATGGATTTTTTTTCATAACCAATAGATTCACTTTAAAAATGCATTTATGAAAATATTTAGTCACAGGCACAGTCACTAATTTTTCTTTAACCAATCCTAAACACTAATAGTAGTTAAAGTTTTTGGGCGGTTATGATAAAATTTAATTAGTTATATAAAATTATTGGTTCAGCGGATTCATCGTAAAAGAGTAACAAAGATACATCCATACTCACAAACTTTCGGATTTATAATATTAGTAGGAAATAGGAAAGCAAAATAAATACCTTTAGTCTGAAAATAATATAAAAAACCTGACATCTGATGAGTCTTTCAAAACACGTAAATATTAAATAAACCAAAGATAGAATTTGTTGGTTTTCAATGTCAGCTAAATCAACGAGTTTTGCTCACGAAGTGGAAACAATAAAAAAGGAGATAAAATAGTTCGTTTGGAAAAAATATTGAATGAGGTCACACGATGTATTTGTATTCAAGCCAAACGTCAGGGAATATTCGGGACATCCGTTTTTCAATATTTTATGTCAGAACATTTATGTTAACAGACTCTTATTACGCTTTTTTATACTCTTATAAGAAAAAGGAAAATCTATAAAAATGATTGCATTTTTTCACTTACATTCTCTGCACCTAGACTTTTTACCTATTTATTGTAAGCACATTGAAACTCACTAAAATTACCCTTATCCCACTCTAAGTGGGATCGGCACAACATGTTATAAACATGTTGTTACATGAGTTGGTTACGTATCTTACGACCGGCCGCCTGCCTGACGTCTTACTAACTTACGTTAGTCGTATTTTACGAGTCCTCGGTAAGAAAGAGGGTGGTCTATTCTACTCAACTGGATACCACACGGAGGGTCGACATATCTTAGTCGCCTTTTACGACACCTCGGTAAGAAATGAGGGCGGTCTATTCTACTCAGCCGGACACCACTAAAGTCACTAAAAATACATTACACAATTTTCTTCGCCAATGAACTCGAACTTGTATATTAACGTAAATTTGCTTGAGTATATTAGGGTATAAAAAATTAAAATTAAATGTACATATTTTTTATTTTACAAATAATATCTGCTATTTTTAGTCATCTATTTGAACTCATGTTATCCTGACCGTACCTTAAAATATATTGGAATTGACTTAAGTAAGAAAAATGAATGAAAATATTACCAAACTGGTATTTGTAGATGTTAACTACTATCTAATCTATTGTCCACCGTTACTGAAAACAACAATAAATAATTTATATTAGCAGCTCCCCGCGGCCATTTTGAATTCGTTTGTCCACCTGGTGGAGGTCTGCCCAGACTGCGTTTTTCGGCGCGTTGTCGCCACCTTAGTACCTTGAAACCCCAAAGTCCATCGCTTCTTCCAACATTTGTTCTGCCCATAGACATTTCAGCTTAGCGTTGAGCTATGTCCGTCACTTCAGTCTTTTCGCGGATCTCCTCATTTCTTATTTGATCACGCAGAGACTACTCCGAGTACCTTATCAAGCCCATAGTTAGCGACCAACTAAAACTAAAAACTAGTAAGTAACGGCCTATTACTATCCCACTGTTGGGCATAGGCCTCTTCTTTCCGTTTTTTTTTTGGAGAGAAGGATTGGAGCTAAGACCTACCACGCTGCTCCAATGCGGATTGGTAGGTTACACATATCCCCAGAATTCTCTAGGGATAATAGACCTAGTATCCATTTTACTAAAAACTAGTTTTAATAAATTCCATGACCTAGCGTCAATAGAAATATACTTTAAGTGTTTTGTTCATATAAATTACCAATAGTAAAAAAACATTTGAACCGAATATTGTTGTATTTCGTTGTAAGCATTCAACCGTACAATATCTTTTGCGCAACAGCTGTAAAGGTTTGACAGGCCGCGTCACAGGCTCATTTCTTATTCACAAAAAATATACAGACAGATTTATTTGTAAAATGGTATATTTGCTGTGACAGTGTTTACAATAACCAAATCTTGTAGTGACGGTGTTAAGTGTTAATATCGTTTAGTTCCATTTACCCAAATAATTGTCATCGATGATCCTTTGAACCCTAGATTTAGGTATGAAATAAAATCACTAAGATTTTATCTTTTTAAAATTGTGTGAAATATACGCTATTTTAAGTTATAACTTATTATAAGTGGAATAGAAAGATTCGTAAATCAAATAAATCTGATAATAAACTCGAAAGTAGAAAATTTATTGACTTAATATAATAAAATTTACCGTTAATTTAGACAAAGACTTATATTAGACTGGCCATGTGCTTGAAACTTCGAACTAAGTTATAGTTATTGAATTGTCTATAAGATTTTAAAATAATGGGAAAATAGAAGAAAAGATATTTCTGAAATTCTGATGTGAAAGGATGTTTTTCGTAGTTCGTAGTAGATTACTTTTACCGGTTAAATATTAAATTACCTGGGTGACCGACCTTTCTTTTTAGAAAATATAAAAAAGATGCATTATGAAAAATATAGAAAAAAAGGCATATAAGATATATCTGGAGTCGAACTGGGGTATTATAATTTTGCGGACCGCCCGATTACCCCATTGACCTATAACAACTTTACTTTTAATTAGCCTGTTTTCAAATAATATTATAACAGTTTTACAGTGCCTGAAAATAGGTTTAAAACAATTATTTAAAAAAATAAAACCTATCTAAAACCCGAAGCCCCCTGCATACTAAGTTTCATGAAAATCGTTAGAGCCGTTCCCGAAATTCAGATTCTATATATATACAAAATTAACAAATAAATATTAAAGATGCGATGTGCTTGCATTAATGTGTTTTACTTAACTTTACTACCGGCCTGGGATCGCCTCCTAATGTAACAACTTGTTAAAGAATAAAAACAGTAATATTGTTAAGAGGAGATTAATTAAATGCAATTGATATAATCCTAGAATTTAATTTAATTTTTTTCTTTATTTCATTCGTTTACAGTAAATAGTAGTATTGTTTTTTTTACCTATTAACGGCATTTGCTTATATTTTTATATAATTTTTTTATGTAAATTGTTTAATTTTTTTTGTACATGCCGTGACACCTTCATAAGTTGTACATGTTAAATTATTTTATTTGTGTCTATTTTTATTATACGTAAGTTTTATATGTAGCAACTACTGGATGTCCAAATAAAAAAATAAATTAGACAGCCATTTTCACCTATCCACTTTCAGGCATTCCACGCTTCAGCTGGTATACCATATGATATAAATGCTGAGCTTTTAATGTACCCAAGCCAGTAACCTTATTGTGAGGGATTCAAAATATTGCTTCTAATAAAGTAGATAAAAAGCTTAACAAAAAAGAGGATAAATACGAAGGCAGTGAAAAGGATTAACTGTTAACAGAAAAATTACAAAGATTGGAAGAAAAATCAAATCGGCACAATATAATATCTATTCACTGTTTACTCAATATTTACAAGCTATAGAAGTATGTACGTATTACTAAAAGTCGCTCTTGTAAAGTTCTTTATACCTTTTCCATACAAAGCTTCAGCTCGGGGATAACGAGTCTCGTGAGTCAGGGCATTTTGTAATATCTGTTAAGATATTTAAGAACACTCGTTTTCTTTGCCTATACATTTTCTTTAAGATATATTGAAAATATGTATTGACACTAGAAAAAGCTACATAAAAAAAACAGAATATTTGAACGTAGACATTGAATATACTAGAGTATGGAGGCCTTTCATCGTAATGAAAGCCGTATTTCATACCCTAATGCGATGTTAACGAGCTCGCGTTAGTGTTCAATATACTTTAATGTGTTAAATTGTATATGTTTATGAAGAGAATATTTTCTTATGGGATGCAATATGAACATTCGTAGATAAGGTTAAAGGTAACTTTTGTCATTTAATCTTAATAACAGAAGAAATAGTCACATTTATGAAAGAATATTTGAAAAAATAAAGGTTTCAGAATCAGCATGAATGTATACACGAAGAACTCCGATTGCTAGAGTGGAAATAAAAAAGTAATACACGCGTAGCCAGTGGCGTAGCTCTGTAGCGTAGTGGCTAGATTGGGCAAGGCCCCTAGTGGCAGGGCCTCTTAGCTATCGGGGACATCTTCTGAGCTTTTACCGCATAGTACTTCGAATCCAGAACACGAATAATACGAAACAAAATTTTTTAAATAGTCTAGTTGGAGCTCTATTTTGTATTTTGCCCCAGGTCCTTTCATTACCTGCCTACGCCACTGCGCGTAGCATATATAGATATACTTTGTTTTGCCTTGTAAGATAATATGTTGCTTTTGATGTCTACTGTACTACGTAATGATTTTTTCAAGCTTCATAAAAGCAATAATACATCATCAAAGGTAACATAATAAAATAAAGATAAATTACAATATTGTATTTCATAATATACTGTATTAGATGAAATTATACAGTAACGTGTGGTTTAATATAAAAATACAACTTAAATAAGAGAATTATTTTGTGTGACTATGTTCGTTTAGCTAATCTCGGAATGCACTTGTACAATTTCTATGTAATGGTTTCGTAAATTTGTTTATTGATCCGATTAATGCTTTTGTACCCGATGTTGATATCAATCTTTTTTTCTTGTATTCTTATTCCCTTTTAAATTTTGAATTTTAGCAATTTGTTCAATATCAGCTTCAGAAACTTGCATTATCTTGGCATTACTCTGAGCTTGAACTAAAGCTTTCTAGCGGAACCTAGCCGAGAAGGTAGATAACGCGTCTTACAAAGTGCTTCGAATAAAACCTTACCGTACTCTCTATTCCACATATTAAAATAGCCATACGGTACGATACGCTAAGAGAGCTTTTAGAAAACAGAATAAAATAATAATATAGAATAAAATCCTTATAGAATAAAAACTTAAATGAATAAAATTAATTAATAATTATTAACATTTGCCCTGCCAATATACACAATACACAAAATAGTTTGTTTGGAGTTACACTCCAATATAACGTAAGATTTAAATCGATTATTTTTCAATCTTATCTATACCTGTTATAAAACAAAATCCCCAAAATCTGTCTGTCTGTATGTTATCGTTTTTCTCAAAATCTACTGGACAGATATTTGTACGGTTTTTACTAAAATAACTATAATAACTTCCGTTTCATATCGGAGTTCCTATCGCATCATATAATCGAAGTGAATATATTATCATGTTTCTGTATAATAATTTGGAATCTAAGACATTTTTAGAATAACATAAAATAATTTCAGATAATTGATTTCTGATTATTTCATGTAATTCATTTAAATTGATTCTTTTTCTTTTTCCGACGCATCAGTACTTTATTTCGAGCAATAAATGACAAACTCCGATATGAAACGGAAGTTATTATAGTTATTTTAGTAAAAACCGTACAAATATCTGTCCAGTAGATTTTGAGAAAAACGATAACATACAGACAGATAGATTTTGGGGATTTTGTTTTATAACAGGTATAGATAAGATTGAAAAATAATCGATTTAAATCTTACGTTATATTGGAGTTACATCCTGCGGAGAGGGTGCTCAAAGCGTACACTCATTAAAATGTGTATTTTCAAAACAATTTTACAGAACATACTCATAAATGCATTTATATTTACATTCTTTATTATTTTTTTATTTGCAACAGAATGTTTTAAAATTATTTATATTACATTACATTACTTTATATCATAACTTTGATGACAAACATCATTATGCATTTGCTTTTAGGAAAAACCCTGAGATGTTTCTGCATGTAATCTGATAATAGTTGACATTGAAATTTTATGTCTGCATTAGGACATTGTATTCTTTTAGTTAAAATATAACTTGGTCTTTCTGTTTTAACAACGCAAAAGTTGCAAAAAGTTTTTAAAATATTTTCCTGTGAGCCGTCGAAGTACTTTATTTTCTGAACAGACTCGCTGTTTTGTTTTGACGCAGAATCAAAAAAGTTTATCCTTATATTACAAGCGCTAGTAATCCATCTATTTAGGAACACTATTTCTCTGGTATATTATTAATTTCATTCTCAGTTACATTCATATATGAATTAATTTTCATTTGGCATTTAACATAAATATGAATATTGCAATACAATTTTCAAGTATACTGTAAAATGCAGTACTAAATTTCAAGATTTTTGATTATATGAAACAAAGAGTGATCTTCTCTTCTTTGAAAAAATTAAATAAGAGAGCTTATATCTGTCACGTTAATTGAAGTGGAACGGGGCGTTGTAAAATGTGTAACATATTATGCTGGTTTTTAAACAAAGTTTGGCATCTCGAGGCATTTGAGGATGTTAGGAATATTAATTAGTGTGTATTACACTCTACTAGTTACGTTGATACCAAGTGATAAAAATTGGCTTTCGTGTTTTAAATATTCTCTGTTGATGTATGCGTAGCTGATAAGGATCTATTTATTTCTCTCTCAACTCCAATTTTGCTTATGTCGCTCGCATGTGTTGCGTGATTGACGCATGGTAGACGATGGACGCAGTAATATTGAATGAAATGGACCGATTTATATCAGAACCTATAGAAGAATTTTTTACATGGTAAAGTTTATTTTGACATATGTATGTTATATATCTATGTAGATATCAAATTCGATGCTTCCTAACCTGAATGTGATTATAAGCTTAGAGTAATGAATACTATTTTTTTTATTAACTTTAAATGTCAGGTACCTGGGTAAGTAAGCAATTAAAAAAAGAAAAACAGCGCTGGTTACATGTGGGACGTGACCCCGGGTTTTTGAACTTTTTTGATCCACCCTTTACCCATTAAGCTATCACAGCATTATGTTTGACTATTAAAAATATCAATTGCATTCAATTCTACATTTCAGCATTTTTAGATGCCCGAATACAGATATAAAACGTAATTTTTTTACAACGAAATCTAGCTAATTCAAAATTCAAATTCAAAATATTCTTTATTCAAATAAACTTGTAAACAAGTGCTTTTGAATCGTTAACTTTACTGCTGGTTCGGAAAGCTGTTCCTACCGAGAAGAGCCAGCAAGAAACTCGGCGGTTGCTCTTTTAAAAATATAATTCTTAATACTATTTACATTACGTCGTTACTGTCTTGTACAGGTTCAAAGAGAGCTATATCCACACATTCTTATCTTCTAAATAATCTTCAAGGCTTTCTGTATCAGCCTCTTTTTAACAGTGTTTTTAAACTGCTGTAATGGCAAAGCTGAAATTGATTGCGGAATTTTATTATAGAATCTTATACCAAAACCCACAAACGAATTACGTACTTTTGCAAGGCGCAAAGCAGGAGCCGCAAGCTTATGTCGGTTCCTGCTTTGTCTATTGTATACATCACCTATCGTTTTATAATTCTTTATATTTTTATGTACATAAATTAAATTGCTTAAAATATACTGTGAAGCAAATGTAGGAATACCTGTTTCCTTAAACTTCTCTCGCAGGGAATCACGCGGTCTTAAATTATAAATGCCACGTATAGCTCTTTTTTGTAAAACAATTTTTTTTTCACTATCCACGCATTTACCCCATAGCAATATTCCATAAGACATAATGCTATGGAAGTAGGCTAGATAGATTTCCCCCAAGCCCTCTTCATGCTGAATTTCATGAAAATTGTTGGAGTTATATAAGATAAAACTTAGGTAGTAGTAAAAAAATTAGTTTTGGTCTAGTTTTAACCAGATCTCAAATTATGTAATAATATTTATTTGAGTTTAGGTAATGATTTTTTTAAACAATCTTAATTTATACAAACAATATGTAGATAAAATGGTAATTGATTGATGATTGAATAGAAATAAAACGTAACAATAAATGATTTTCACGCGATCACCAGTCGCGTTGTAAACTGATTGAATATGAGTAGGTTGAAACTCTTAAAGTGACACTTTACAAAACTTGCATAAGACCAATAATGTCCTATGCGAGCGTTGCGTTCGCGCACGTTTCCAGGTCAGATTGCTCACGCTCCAAAGAATGCAGAACCTATTTATGCGGACAGCCACTGGTTGTCCGTGGTTCATGCTGAACGTTGACCTTCATAGAGACCTCGACCTCCCTACCATTACTCACGTTTTTAAACGTTTTTCGAAGTCTTACTTCGAGAAATCCGAGGTGCACCCGAACCCTCTCATATCAGCTGCTTCCACTTACACCCCAGTTAGGTCTGACCATCGAAAATATAGGCGTCCAAAAAGCGTCCTATATGACCCTGATGATTAAATAACGATCGCAAACACAGAAACACGTAATACACACATACAGCGTCTTCACCGGCGAGGCACCCTTAGGACGACGTTCCCCGACGCTAGTAGAGCTTCTGCGCTCTACTCTCCACATTTCGCAACTTCGAAGATGCTTCTGCGCTCGCCCGTCCCGCCCGCTGAAGCCGTTACGGCTAACAGCATATAGTAAATTCGAAAAAAAAGGTTGAAACGATACCTTCTCAAGATATCTTGTCCAGTCCATCTAATGGATTATTACTTTACTTATTATATAAATATTGATCTTTAAATAATTCTATGCCAAACCCATAGGAGATTAAGATATTTTCTAGCTCAATTATAATCAGTTAAATTACAAATGAAATCAAATCAATAAAATAAATTTACTCTTCAAAATATATTCTTTTTAGAACAAAACGTCTTTATTTAAAACCCCCAGTTTTTTCACAAAATTATCTTTATAAGTATTAAATCCTCTTAACATGTTATACAGACACAGAGCAAAATAATTTTAAAATAACATCAAATAAAATGCTTTTAACAAAATGAAACTGATGCGATTACCAAATACTTTCCGGAATTCAGTGCGTATAGTACAAGCACCTCGGAAAATTGGCTACAAAATGCATAGTATTCATAACTTGCTTAATGCAATTGTGTATACAACTTGGATTCATATGAGAGTGTTGCTCTTCGCACTTTATTTTATTAAAATAAACTTAACATCATCCCCCTGCCCTTATCCCACTCTAAGTGGGGTCAGCACTACATGTTGTCACATGATTTGGCTAGGTATATAGTTTTATCTAGTTTCATTAGGATCACTTTTTCTCTAATAACCGATCTCCAGATTTCGTGAAAGTCTAGTCAAAGTACTCGTGAAAGTATCGTTCGATTACTACGAGCTTATATTTTATTATTACTTTCTAAGACTTCTTGAATTTACTAAATGTACTGATTGGAAGCAAAGAAATGATATAATTCCCTATTGTGTGGTTTTTAAAAAATACATTCGTAACTTTTAAACGTCTTGGACTAGCACCCGCGTGGTGTCAAAGAGTGGCTGTTGTGTAAGGTTGAGATGTGTTACTTACCTTGTATATTTATATACAAGACAGATATTATATGTAATACATACATGAACATACTCACATTAATACTGATCTACAAAGAAACATACACGGTCTCATGATGCACCACATTAGTAACACGAGAGCCCTTGGTGAGAGTGGACGTGAAGTGACATGTGGTTACTTGATAGTGCGTGTTTGAGCTTGTGCTATATTCATACAACATTAGTTTATACACTACAGTGATAATACTTGATCATCACTAAGGCTTTAACGGTTCAAACCCCGTGCATTATTTTATTATAAAACATAAGTTTAATTGATACGTTCCAATATAAGCTGGCTTAACGGTTGAGTAAATCATTACGATGAAACCTACATTCTTGGAAAATGATTAGAAATGGTCAATTTATTAAAATAATTATCACTCATAAATTAATATTTTAATAGCCAAATCATATAACAAGTTGTCATGCTAAAATTATTTTGGACTACATTTAAATACCAAAGTCGAAATTTATCAGACATCGACAAAAATCCAATATCGCCAACGACCTCAAACTGCGATAATGTCAAATTTCTATATGAGGTTGATATCAAAAACGACGTGGGAATATCGAGATGATAATGTATTGATAGACGCTTGTGTCATTGATTGGATGAATATTTCATGCTTGCCGAATATTGGTAAATTTATACCAATTCTTTGAATTGAATCATAATAGTACATATTATAAAAAAGTCCATCGTCACGTCTGTCAGTCTATCTATCGTTTATGCATTTGCAAAAATTAAAATACAAATTAATTACAGTTAGTCTAGAGTTTTCATCTATAGATGTGATAAGATGCCGTGCAGCTTTAATCGAAAAAAAACCAAACCACCAAATGGGTATAATACAAAGCAATGAAATATAAGGAAAACGTTAAAATATATAGACGGATATAGTTATAATTCTTATTAAGTTAAATACCTTGTTTTCAATGCCTAAATAGAGGGATAAAAATACATTTTTTTTAACCTATATTGATCGATTTATCGCCTTCAAACCCCTACATACTGAATTTCATGAAAACCCTTCGAGCCGTTTCGGAAATTCAGATAATATATAAATATGCAAGACAAACTCATTAAAATATTAATTAAAATTCACAAGAATATAAAAACTAAGGTACGTGAAGTTTGATTTTAGGGAGTTTATTAAATAGCTATAAAATGCTCCAGTACTCGCTCAAGATACCGCGGGTTGTTAGTTATTAGTATATAGTATAGGAAAAGTAAACAATCTGTTTCAAACAATCATTTTGACTCATATGTACGGTCTACTTTAGTAAATAGTAAAAAAAATATTTAAAATAAATAAAAACATGGACAAGAAATAAAAAACTTCTTAGTATTCACTAGCTAACGTTATTTGATAGAAATTACAGAATTTATACTTTCTTAATTAAAACCTTACAGGTATCGCGAAATAGAAGTCATCGTCTGAATGCAAAACATTAAAAAAATAATAAATTAACAATATTTCTACTTCATTATTTCACAAGTGAGTAGAGCTCAAAGTTTAGCATGTCGGCATCACACTCATTTCGTTTGTGTATTTGATAGTGTATGCAAAGTTATTTATAAGAATCACATAGAAAAGGGGTTAACCTTTAGACCCTTTTTACTATACGAATAGAATAAGGGAAATGAAGCTCATGATTTGCCACACCAGCTACCGTCGTTAAACTGACTCCATCAAACTTGACGTTACGAGGGACCGAATTTGCGTACAAATAAAATAGCCAACGCATTTACTTGGGGTGTAATCGAAGAGATCGAAGGAAATTGAGTAGAGGTTGAGTACCAACTCGACGCGTTTATATTCGATTTTGCATTGAGAGAAAAATAATATATGAATATTTCCATACAAAACATTTGTACAGGAAAAAAAAACATGAACTGAAAGATTTCTGGGAGTCTTATTTGTCTTAGGATTAGGTATATTGTTTAGGTAACCGAAAAAAAATGTTAGAGGATTAGGCATATACCTATATAGTGTAGGTAACAGACAGATAATATGGTCAATAGTTATTATTACTAACGGATGCCACTCCACCGTGTGGTATCCGGTTGAGTAGAATAGACCATCCTCATTTCTTACCGAGGTGTTGTAAAAGGTGACTAAAGTAAGACGACCCGCTGTGTAGTTTCTAGGTGAGTAGAATAGAACACCAATCTTTCTTACCGAGGTGTTGTAAAAGGCGACTAAAATAAGTTGACGTCAGGCAGGCGGCCGGTCGTAAAATACGTAGTCAAATAATGAGACAACATGTTTATGTTATAACATGTCTTGCCGACCCCACTGAGAGTGGGATAGAGGCAGGAGGAAAAAAAAATATGGATGTCACTAAGGTTAGTTTTTTTTTAATATTAAGCTATTATATACCAAATAATAACAGATAACATATGAGCTAGAATTATTACTGAAATTAATTAGCATGTATTAATTGGGTAGAATACTTTGTTTTATCTTAAAATTTCGAACAGCTTATTTGTATTACGCACATTTAAATAAATTGTTTTTTTTCTTTATTTATAGACCACAATTTTAATCGTTTAAGCAGTGTTTTTAATTAACAAGTTGCTGGTTAAGTTAATAAGTCTGTTGAGAGAGTTCTGTATGTTTACTTTAACATTTTTAATTTCGAAGTCTATATGTTACACTCTGTTTCCACTAGTATCCATTTACAAAATTAAAAAAAAAACATTGAACATACGTAACTGTAACCTTTGATACAGTGGTATTACTGCGTAAATAAATCTAAGTATACGATGCATTACGACAGCAATAGTCGGCCGACTGCAGGCGGCTATAAATTGTGACAGTAAACTAGCAGTCGTTTGAGCTGGAATGTCACTGCTTTTTGTTTATATACAGTTTTAAGCTCCTTGTCCGTTTGTATATAGTTTAAAGCTCTTTGCTCCGTATTCAAACGACGCAAGCTGCAGCAGCCTTGCACGTAACACAGCGATTGTGACCATGGTATAATGCGCGATGCTCTTATACGGAGATTATCAAATTCCATATTTAAATATATTATTTATTTTTGTCTGTAAGCTTTGATAGCCTAGGAGAGTGAAAATGTAAATCTTGAGTTTGCACGGGTCTGGAACTCTTGTCCAAACCCGTGCGAGCACTAATGGATTTTCTGTCAAAATTAAGTGTCTAATTGATTTATTTATTCATTTATCAAAAACATAACCCACAAGACATTACAGTTACCCAATTCACCTTGTGGGGCTACATTGTACAAAAATCACAATAAAGCATGCAATAATATATTATATACAATAAGATAAACATAATATTACAATTACATAATATACATTACAGAAAATAAACATAATATTAGGTTTACTTATTCTGTAAACTAAATGTAATTAATTTAATGAGCTGAAGCGGTGGAGTATACACATCCAAGGCCGAGTCCTCCCTAACCAAATCGTTGAGCAAGCGCAGCGCACGAACAAGCGGAGCATTCTTGCCTAGCTCTGTCCTGCATTGCGGTAACGCGAACAAAGTACGGCGACGTGCAGCTACATACCCGATATTGATATTTGTAAATATAGCTTTTCGGTGAAGAAAAAGATGGGGAAACCTGAATATCTCAAGAAAATTCTGGGAATATTTGTAAACTACCAATCCGCATTGTAGCATTGTTGTGGGTCTTAGCTCCAACTTTTCTCACTAAAAAAGGTAGAGGAAGCCTATGCCTATTAGTAGGATAGTTATAAATATACCAGGACGTTATAAATATACTATAGAGGCCGTTACTTTTTGTGGGTAAGTGGACAAAAAATGTCTATTTAGAGACAAAGTAGTGGTATATTGTGAAACAATGAAAATCCCTTTTCGAAGATAAATTACCTTTGGTGTGATCTTTGTTCTATTATGAACATACAAAGGGGTTACGTTGAGCTTACTATTCGTAGTAACGTAAATAGAAAATATTAAATATATATTTTTTTCTTTTTTTAAATTTATTTTTTAACATTGTTGTGATTTGATAACTATATTTAATTTTAATGATTTATAATAATAGTAGTAATTGGTTAACGTAAGTAGTTTTTTGTAATGGAATAATAACAGCTAGATACAAGTATATTATGATATATTTTAAAAAAAGCAACAACCATAACTGTTTACTATTCTTTTACAGTATCTGTTTTAAATATTCCAGATTAAATATTAGCATTTTTACTATTGATCTTGGTCTCGCTGATTTTCTGTTACGAGATAAATAGCATTTGCCAGTCTTTAAAAGATATAGCCAATATCTTTTCTGGACCGGCAAGTAAAGCGTTAAACCAGTACAAAACTTATAACCTTTACTTTTTTCTGTTATTGAGAAGCAAAATTCAGAATAAATATACAACTTAAAATTTTAAAAATAAATAACCATTGTGATAACAAATATTAAGGGCTGAAATAAATTCAAATAAATAAACAATTAAAGTGGTTGGTGGTATACTTTTAGTGCGTATATTTTTTTAACTGTTGATTTTTTAACTTTACAAACACTGTATAAAACGGAAGCGCGTCATGGTTTTTGTAAAGAAAAAAAACTTATTTAATTTTAAACTTAAACATAGAGAAGTCACCAATTTTTTTAGTTTTACTTTTTTTAGTTACGCAACGATCGTAAACGCAACAATAAAGTTTAGTGGCCACTTACGCATCGTACGGTGAAGTTTTTACAGTAAGTAGTTACAGTGATGAACGACTCACCATTTCACAACTTTTTGCTATTAACGTTTTTAAAAAAAAAATATTATCTTTTTTATAGAGAGAAAAATTAAGGGCATAGACCTTAACTATACCGTCCCTTGAGTATTGTCATTTTATTTATTTATCTAATAAACAGCTCCATTTCTTCTGTACATTTCTCTACAATTAAACAATAGAATAAAGTATCTTTTATAAAACAATATTTCTCACGCATTAAATTACTGCCTAAAGTCTTATAGACAAGAACTGTGATTTTAAGACATGATACTTTCTATGTCTATATAATTTAATAACAAACGTTACATAAATTATTCCTTTTGTATCATGGATCTCCGCAAAATCTCCTAATTCTATAAACGAAACAGAATTTAAACGAGACATATATGTCTTAACATTTACGAGCAAGCAAATAAATAAATTGAAAAAGCAACAGCAAATAAACGTACAAAACTGTTAGCTTCATTTAATATGTATAATCATGTTTTTGTAGTTAACCCATCAAAATTTTTTACAGAATTGCCCTAAGTATTATAGTAAAGATTGTACCTAAGTACGCGCCAAGATAAGCTAAAAACGCAAGATAAGTTTACAATTTGCCAAATTTGAATAACGATATTTATATGAGTATCATTTACAGGAATCAGACAGCATAATTTGATGATTTTAATTGCTCAGTACTTCAAATGAGTTGTAAAAGAGCTTCACTCCAATCGTAAGCAATATAAACAAGCAATAACAATATATATCAATAAACAACATTTACATTTAATTTGTTCATGTTTTTAAGATAAAGAATTGTAAAATGTATTAAATAATATCAGGGTAAAGTATAATATAATTCTTTTTCGAGCTGATAAGTTTATTTATTTATATATTAAAAATAAAAACATAATTTTAGTATTTCTATTATTTATATATTATTCTGGCGTACTTCTCTTCAAATTATAAGCTTTGATATGCACTGTCTGATGGCTTTCATTGATTAGTCTCCACCCACCAAGAGCGAATACTCGACTGCTAAAAACAACTTCACCTTCACCACAAAACAATTCTAAACTGCTTGAATCCAAAAAGATTCGCCAGGTTTGTAAGTTGATTGGAGACCATTCTACTTGTCTTATATCACCAGATCCTCTGTCTACAATGACCTTTCGAACCTCTGGGTCCCAACGCAACCACACTTTACCACTGTCTTCAAGGCCCTCTAACAAAAGATCTACTGGTTGGCTTAAGTCACTATCTACCAATAACTCTACGGCTCTCTCAAGTTCCTGAACTTCATTTGACCCTAAATCACTATCTATTATAATATCGCTTCTTAAATTAACTATTTCTTCAACCGGCTTCATAATAATACGGTCATTGACTAAGCTTAATTCTCTGACAATTGTCATAATTCCAGCCCAACCATCTATTTCCTCAGGATGTGGTACTTCCCACATACTAAACCAAGCAATTAGATATCTTTTTCCATTTGCTTCTGTTGTTGTAGCTGCGTAGAAATCATGTCCAAAGTCAATTTCCTGAAAAGCAACTTCTTCCACAAACTCGTATGTGTCATAATTGAAACTTCCAATAATATAACCAGTTTGATGAACATTTTTATACCTATCTCCTTGTGGTTCAATTCCTTGCGGGGACATTAATAAGACGAATCTTCCATCCAGTTCAAAGAAATCAGGACATTCCCACATGTAGCCCATAGGTCCATTTGATTCTCCTAGCACAGATAAAAATTCCCATGATATCATATCGTGGGATTTATACAAAACAACTCTTCCTCTACTATCAGCGGTTTGGCTACCTATTACTACATAATAAATACCTTCGTAAATCCATACTTTTGGGTCACGGAAATCTGGTGATTCATTTGGATCTCTAGCTAACACTGGATTTCCTTCGTATTTATAGAAGTTTATACCATCATCGCTAAATGCTAGATATTGAGATTCGTTATAATAAGGCTCAATATCTACCGTGGTACGGCCTGTGTATAGAATATTCAATCGTTCTCCTTGGCTGATGGCACTTCCAGAAAAGCACATTTCATCCTCTGGTAAAAGCGCTGTTGGTAATTGTTCCCAATTCACTAAATCTAGGCTGGAGACGTGTCCCCAATGCATTGGGCCCCAAACACTATCGTATGGATAAAATTGGTAGAACAGATGAAACACTCCGTTATGATAAGAAAATCCATTTGGATCATTCATCCATCCCACTGGTGGGGCGATATGATATAATGGTCTGTACCGTGGATCTACTTCTTTTTTTGTTGCTTGTATGTACTCTTCTAATTCAATTTTAGCGTTTTCATCATTGCCTAATACACTTGTTGCATATGTTATCGCAAGACATAAAAATACTAAGCCCGTACGTGTCAGTATCATTTTGAATTTGATTCACAGATGTATATGTTACGATATATTTATACTTTGTGTTTCGCGAGCGTAATCTTAGAGATATTGTTTATCTATTGAGTGTTTTATTTTTCATACATTGGATCTTTTATTTTTCGGTATCTTTCCGTAACATTGAATTTTTATCTTAAAATTTATATTATATGGGCGTCATTTATTTTATCAGGTCATAGTTTGAATATTAAATTACGTGAAATAAAAGTAATATAGAGTTAAATGTAGCTTAATAACCTAAAGTATTGAGTGTCATATCTCTAACAATAGTAAAAATTAAAAGTTCTATAATCTGCAACCTTCCATTATGAATGTAATGTTAAGAATGTGATGAATGTTCTGAAACATTATAGAGCAATAAATATTAAGTAATTTTTATATAATAAGGCAAACTATGTTTTTCTCATAGGGCTCAAATAATCTTGTGAAGTGTACAATTTATATTTGAGTATAACTAAAAACCACAAAATCAAAGAAATTTATGCCCGTTCAATAAAACATAAAATCAATAAATAAATTTAATAGTCTTTAAATTTAATAGCAGCTGCGATTGTTGATGGGTAACGGGTGGACCGCAAATGTTTTAATTCTGGGTTCGAATTCCACATGTCATCGGCATCTACTTTCTTATTGTTTAGAATTTTTCCTCCTCTCCTTCTCCGTCTTTCTGTATCTAAAATAACTGCAACACTAACATAATTTAACATTGCATAAATGCGTTATTTCTTATGGAATATTTCATATTATTTTTATGGAATTATACGTTGTTACTGTTCTTTCTTTTAATAATAATAATATTTGCGAATATAGAAAAATTATGTTTTTCATCGCTGTTTGTAGAAAGCAATAGTATGATTCTTTCTACTAATAATTACAGTGCTGTTAAATATTCAAAAATCGTGCCAAGAATGTTATAACATTAACATGGCCTTAAGTAAGGATGGATATATTGATAAAGATGTCTCTCAAATCTTTTTATCACATCTGATGTCTGTTATATAAGTTACGAAATGTCGCATAACGTGATGTTGATAGTGAGATATCTTATAGACAATGCAACAAAACTTTATCTGTAAAGTGCATATTTTAAATATCTATTGAGCCATTTATTCATGACAATGTTATAACTATATTCAAGTATAAAAATGTGTCGATAGATTTTCCAGTTATCGCATTTTTAACTTGATGTTTGAATATGCAAATCAATAAATAAAATTTCAAATGATGCTTTCTCGAAAAATTTATAGTATTCTTACAAGTCGAAAGTTATAAGATATGTGTGAGACTTCACAAGTAGAAGTTTGCAATGGCGAAAGGAAACTTTAACAACTTACAGATGTGACGCATATTTGAAAATAGATCGTTAAGTAGTGCTTGTTGTAAGTGTAGATGTAAGTGATATGATGTGTAGGTGTAGTGAAGATACGATCCATTTGTATAATGCTTATGCATGATTGTTTTTGTTTTTACAAAGTTTACATTTTAAATATAGAAACCTCTAATTTGGCACTGAGACTAAAAGGTAGAATTTAAAATTATTCTGTATATGTGTATGTTTTACATTTTTAGGAGTAAACTACATAATTAATCTTACGTATTTACATAAATTGTTGAAAAAATGTGGGACTTGTAACGCCAAATTAAAAAAAAATGTCTATGATATAATATAATATTGAAATTGAAGGCTTTTAAAACTCATTTCTTTCCTCTTTAACAAATGAAGAGCAGCTAGTATCGAAAAATCATCCCTTTTTAAGGTGAAAAAGTTCAACAGAATTGAATATCTAGGACGAGTCCGATATTCCGTTGGAGTTTTTCGAAGTTTTTTGAAACGATTAATTAGCTGGACACGTTCGTATTTACATTATACGCTTTGTATTATACCGTAACATTTCAATTTCTATATTTTAGATTGCTTATGCTCTCCGACATATAACATAGGTATTAAAAGTATCTTAGCTTGCATATAAATTTTCTAAATATAAACCACCTTAATACTTTATCGTGATAACAGTGAAGCCTGGTGTAGTATACAATAAAAATGACGCCAACCTAACAATTCTCATTTTAACTTGATCGTATATTGACAAGACGAAACTACCAGGTTTATTGTTCATAAAGACTTTTATAATGACTTTGAAACGTATTTGGAAACTTCGCGAGTCGATGTCTGTAATTTTTTAACATGAATATTCTATAGAAATTAAAGTAAAATAAGTTTTAAATAAATAAAATATTTTAATAATTATAAACTTTGACCAAATTTCATGTCCCTACTGATGTCCGTTGAGGAGTTCTCTCGTCTGGAGCCAATTCTGGCAGCAGAATCAGGCCAGGCTTACCATAAACATGCATCGTCATTGGGACTGGACTAGTATATAAAATTTCAGTTCATTCGGACACCTGAAAGTAGGTCAAATTTAACTTGCAAGATTACACCTTCACATACATACACTGCAAGTTAATTATATAATGATGAATTAAAATGATAAATAAATGAATAGAATTTCAAACTGTTGTTAGTTAATGGTTGGTTACCACCCTACCAGCATTTTTTTGTAGATACCGCAAAGTTGTCTACCTCTTCTAGATTTGCACGCTTTCATCTTGAATCTTATTGCCCATTGGGTGATATAACAGTCAAGTAAGTACCTACTTGTAATAAAAAAGGCTATCGGAAAAGGTGCCATCTTTTAAGATGTTCGTGAATTGCTACTTACGCAACGGGCCACTTACCAAACATTTTATCAAAAACTTAATTTTTAAATTATTATTATATGATGCAAGTAAAAGATCCAGGATTTTAACTGCTATAAAAAGACTGTTATACTTTAACGTATGTTTGGCCCATCGATCGTTCTAAATAAAATACGTTTTGCTCTCTCAAATTTATTGTTGTTTTATGGCGCAGCGACAAAAGTTTTACGGCAGTTTTTATGGGAATGTTGTAAATTTTTTATTTAATATTTAAATATAACAGATATCATCACATATAGAGTTGTCCATTTCCATTATGTCATTTTGGGGTTTAGTATTTTAACATTAGTTTGTTGGTTATATACCCGTAATCTTTGAATTCAACTAAACTTGTTTGAATTATAAAAAAAATAAGACGTGAGTATAGACGGTTTCTACATATTAATTATCAACTATTAACTTGTTGTTTATCATATCCTGATATTTATAAACAATGAAAGTACCTTTTAAAAGGCTTCTTATGGCGTACACTATTAAGAAAAAAGAAGAACTATAAGTACTTTTATGGAAGCACTGTGGCGCTGCAAAAGAGCGTACACGAATTCTGTTCTAATTTGTTTAACCTCTTATAATTGTTATTAACTTACAAAGGCTAGATATTTTTTTAAAGGAGCGACGACGAACCAAATTAATATTGAGTTTACTGTTTTTATTTTTACTTATAACTTTACTTCTTATTTCAATAGGCGCTATGTTCGAAATGTAATCCAGTTTCAATATGTTGAAAATGAAATTGAGATATTTGGTTTGTTTGCCATGGAATATATTACATATGATGAATGATTTCACGACGTTGTTTATAATTTTTTTGGAACCAACTGTACGATAAACTTACTTAGAACGTTTTTTGATAGTATGTGCGTACCTAAACCTCATATTTATAGCTTTTCCGTTAGCTTTTACGATACATAACATCAATCTAATGTTTTAAAGTACCTAAATATTGCTTGATCATAAGCAATTTGTGAAGTGGAAAGGTGTGTGCCACAGTGTCAGTGGCGTCAGACAGTCGCACTCCGGCAAAGATTCGAAAGAGAAGAAAGTTTAAAATTAATTTAACTAATCCTAAGTCCAGTACAAATTGAATGTGCATTAGGTGTCAGTTTGATACAGAGCATTTAGTGCTACGTTAGTGGTTTGTGGTCCTTAATATATGTCTAACCTTTTTAATGGCGCAGGCGGTCAGCATGATATGCGACTAGATATTTCGATTACGAAGTCATCATTGACGAAGTTAGATTACAGACGTGACTATCGCTTTGTGTGCAGCATTTTGTGCAGTAACTAAATATATAGATAGTTTAGTTCTAAGATCTAGGAGTCTAGGTATATAGTGCCATATCGCCGTGTAAATTGTAAATCAATAACCTTGACGGGTCTGTCTGTATAAATACAGGTTCTGTATATAGTTTAAACGTTATATCTTACTTAGCGTTTTAATAAATCATATAAATTGTAAAATACGAGTACAATACAGAGGCGAACAGATTTAATAAATCATTTTATTAACTGGCAAAAAAGCAACTAACTCGCGTGGAAATGCGAGCTATCGTAGTTCATTTTACGGGATAATTCAACACAAACGAGCTCACTTCTTGTTTATTTGAGGACGTTAGGTAATTAATTCAGTAGCGGATTTTATTTAGCGTAAACACTCGATTGGAAACATATTGATGTTGTTTTATTCAATCCGCTTTAAAGGTAATTAATGGCTGTGCTCGTAATTGCTATTGATTAATCGTCATGTAAGAATGGATAAATTCTTTATATGTTTTCCGGAAAATGTTTTTCTTTATGTATAACAGATTGAACCTGTGATAGCCCATCAGTGGGATCGTGCGACTCTTTAGATTTAGGGGGGTCACGCGTTCAAACCCCACGTGGTCACCAATGAGCTTTCTGTTATAAAAAAGTATGCGTCTAATTGAAAATGGCAATTTATCACGTTTTTTGTTGAAGGAAATCATCGTGAGGATATCTGCACATCTCCAGAGAATTATGGAGATTAGCGTAACCTACCAATCCGCATTGGAGCAGCGTGGTAGGTCTTAGCTCCAACCCCTCCTCTCTTAAAACGGAGTGAGGAGGCCTATGCCCAGTAGTGGGATAGTAACAGGCCGGTACTTTGCTACTTTTTAACAGATTTATAAACCTTGTTATTCCTATTACTTGAAGTTAAGTGACACAATGTAAAATGGATAACATAATAAGCAGGAAATATGCTGTTAATTTTATTAGCACTTATTTATATATTTATTTATATATATTGTTTAGCTATTAGATGTTGACTTTGGAGATATCTGTTTTTTCATTCAATTAATCTTTGTTTTAGTACCGGACTGATATTTTAAAATATATAGCAATGGTAGACAATGTAGACCTAAGAAAAGTTTTCTTTGAATTATAAATAAGGTACAATACAGTCTGCGTTTACGGTGAACATTGCCATAAAAACCTATAAAATGTAGAAGACACTTGTATTTCTTCTTTCTCATCTCTACGATAGAGTAGCGTGGTGGGTATATGTTCTATTACCCTCTTTTAAACGAGAAAAAAGTATTTTCCCAATATTAGAAATATCATAAAAAACTGCTATATATTTTTTAATTAAATAAAAATAAAATTCATGACGGCAAATTGTTTAAATTACTATATTATTTACAACTGTTTTGTAGGTTGTAAATAACAGATTCAAGAAAGCACTGTCGATTCGCAAGCCAAGAAGAGTCTCTTGCCCCCATATTAAACAGGGCTATAAAATAAGGAGCCATGTGTTAAGTGAAACAACAAGGGTGGCATTTGGCGGTCAAGATTTATTAGCATCCTAAATGTATTGATTTTAGTTGTTGGGTTAAACTTGAGATAAGTAGGTTCCAAATTCATACAATATTATAAGCCCTTCTGCAATGTTGGTTAATACTGTATATAAAAGTAAAGCAACGTTATTATCCCATTGCTGGGTATAGGCTTCTTCTCTCCTTTTTTTGTAGAAAGGTTGGAGCTTGATCAACCACACTGCTTCAATGCGGATTGGTAAGTATTCTATAGAGATATGCAGGTTTCCTCACACTGTTTTCTTTCACCTCAAAGTGTGTGATAAACTGAAAATATAAACTAAACATAAGTTTTGACAGAAAAACTCATTGGTGCCTGCCGGGGGTTTGAACTTATTACTCTCTGGCAACGATGGGTTTTTACTATTATTAAGTATTAGTATATATGCTTTTAGAAAAATAATGTGAATTAACTCTTTTATTTACTAATTTTCATTTACAGTATTCTACATTCCTAAGAAAATTGTATAAAATTATTAATTGAAAACGCACAACTTCGCTGTTTATAGCAATTGTTCCGTTCAAACTTCAATGGCGGATTTTCACTTGCGCTACTAAACACAGTACCCACAAATATAATTTGACTTTTAAGGTATATATAACATAGAACATAGAATACTCTTCATTGTACACCACAAAAATTTACAATAGTACTAAATAACAAAGTCACAATATAAACTGCGGTATACAGTGAGGCGGCCTTATCGCTAACAAGCGATCTCTTCCAGGCAACCTTTGGGCTAGAGAACTTCACAACTCAAGGAAAGAAGGTAGGGTGGTGGTGGTGCAATATAACTTAAACTAAATGGGTAAGAAATATTTGCCAGAACTATTTGTTGGTAATTGATTGTTTTAAGCAATAAATGTTACAAAATCCAGTTCGAAAACCAATCAAACACTTCGCGGCGGCTAAGGGTGTTTATATGGACTATCGAGTACATTACCGATAACGGGTAGCCTCGCCTTGATTAAACCCTTTCGAGCCTCGAACGTAGTCGCTCTCATTTTTCTTTACCCACTATAGTACTGTACTTTCGAAAAGGTTTTGTACAATATTTTTATGCAAATATCACCTAAGGAAACACATCTGTAAACTTTCTGTTTCAATTTGGAATATAATGTACCAGCTATATTCACGTCTTATTCTATCGGGTTAGCCCGACCACAGCCGCTACCGGATCCCCCCTTCCGCCCCTGCAACTCACAAGACGTGTCCAGCGAGCTGCTGTACGCACTTCCCACCGCGATAAGATCGTGTAAAGAGCTCATGAATAAGTGCCCAGGATGGGTTCGAAACTAGTCGGGCTAACCCGATAGAGTAAGACGTGAGTATAGCCGGTTCTATACATTAACTAGCAACTATCTCCGTGCTAATTCATGTGTATAAAATGTAAAAATCTATTTTATCTGCCTATCTTTTCTATTCTATCTTTTCCGATTTTCGAGATGTTCGAGTTATCTTTTATTAGAGAATTTAAAAACAAAATTATAAAGTAATACCGCCTTAAGCTACGAATGAACGAATCAGACGTATTATGATAATTTTTACCATAAGTAAAAAAAAAGTAGAAAAGGTATTTATTAAAATCAGTCAAACTGTTTATAAGCGAAAGTAAATTTTGACACACACATAATAAAATAGATAAAGACACATTATGAAAGCAAGGAAGATAAAACTATATTCTAAATAAATTATAGAATTAATTTTTTTATAGAATTAATAAAATTATTTTGATATAGAGATAAACTTTATAGCGGATTAAAGCAAAATAATTTTCTCATTAATTTTATTTCAAATTATATTCGATATTCTTTCTTTGAGTGATTTTAATTTGAAGTTAGTAGCTGAAAAACCATGACGTATTTTGGATTATTCGTTTTCCTTTCTATTTTAGTTTATAGCTTTATGGCTAATAATATTTTTCAAATATAGCTATTTCCGTATCGTCAAACGAGAGATCATGATTTTAGTGTCGATGCAGTCCACATTCCACGAGTTTTTTTTGCTTTATACGCTATAAAATCTTCTATTTATATAATTTGGCCACCCACCTACATTTATTTTATGCTCCAACTAGGAAAAACATCTTTTCTTTTATTTTGCAATTATCATAATATTATTACCTATATTATTATATTATAATTATCTTCCAATTTATTATTTGTTCAAATATATTTATTAAGCGATTTTGAAAAGTAAAATAATATAAAATATATTTTAGTCTAATATGTTCTTCTAAGATGTTCTTAATAGTGTGTATAACATGTATGTACAACCGAAGCGCATAAGTTATTTTTTAACAATATTTTTTTCTTATTTAAACAATATAATTTTTTTAACGTAAAATCACTCAGAAAAACGTTTCGAAGAAGGCGCGAACACTCCTAGCCATAGAGACAATAGCCATTATACTTCCACTTCAGGAAAATGAAGAGTAAATTCTACAAAGGAATTTGATGTTTATTTTTTCCACTTTTTGTAAAAGCCTCGGAAATTTGAAAGTAATTGACAGGGTATTTTTAATTCATCGCGTAATATTGTTATTCCAACAGTACTGTGCATTTAATATGATTTTTTTTTATATAAAAGTTTATACTTTTAGGATTAGTTTAATTGCTTGCGATTTGGTCTAATTAGATTTATTAAAAGTAGCTTATGCAACTCTCATAAGTTACCTAGCCCTTCAAATATCTCCATAATAAAAATGTCATCGATCTGTTGCGAATACCGATCTGTGTACCTGAGTGACTTTTTATTTTATTTATAAAGAAACATCAAGAGCACACATATTAAACATTGATTAGGCTACATACAAAAATAAGAAAATATCTGATATATGCACTAATTATAGATGTACATTGTCTGGGCGGTTCACTGTCTACTATTAATTATAATAAATACAAAAACTTAACATTACGAAGAAAAAAATACTTAAAAAAAAGAGGGATTAAAAGACATTTTTTAAAAATGAAACCTAGCTACCTACCTACCTAACTAGAGTACCTGGTTGACAAAACATCGCTTGGTAATTTTTTAGAAAATAAAAAAAAATTAAAAAAATTCGGTAGATGGGGCTCGATCCTAGGTATTTTCATTTCTCGCAACCATCTGTTCCCCGAATAAGCTACGCTGACAATTAACGGCAATAATAGTGTTTATATATATTCAATCTAAAGTTTAGTATTTTTTTAATGCCCAAAACAGGGATTAAACGATTCTTTTTCAATAAAACCTAGCTAGATCAATTTCTTCCCCAAAACCTCCTGCACGATGAATTACAGGAAAATCGTTTGATTATATTTTCATTATTAAAACAGAAAATATATTGAAATATCGCCGGGAAGAGAAAATGGATCTGTTATAATAGCTTCAAGTAGGTACGCGTAAAATTTGAAGAGGAAAATATTAATTAGGGCTTAAATAACATGGAATTATTTTTTAGGATAACTTCCTTTCTGGATAATAATAAGCGATAAAACTGTTTAATTAACGAAATGTTTATAATCAATAATCTACCAAATATATTATTTTAATAAAAACATCTATTATAATCTTTGGATGATAATATTCGGGCAATAATATTTGAATTATTATAAATTGCAAATAAAACCGTAATTATATTAAATTTATTCATAATTAATTAAATTTAGTAAAGCCTTAAGCCATTCTCTATACTATTTGTCCAGCTAAATAGTTCTGAAGACGTTACAGACGGATAGACCGACAAACTTTTTCTTATAAAAATAGTATATTGCCATTTATGTAGTATTTGTAAGCCTGCTATAAATCATCAAATTTCTCTGTTACTCAAAGTGAATAAGAAGATGCCGGTAAGCTATCACACGAATAAATTATTTTCTTGGTATTCAAGGCATGCAGAACCTTCCGTAGCGGCCGGATATTGCGGCACTGTGACGTCATCTCGCAGGATAAAAATGCTCCCGATATTATCGTTCAAATTTACGTTTAGGATAACGAGCAATATTTCACGTGAATACCTACAGAGATGTACATATGTTTTAGTACACATACGTTACTTATACGTTCATATAATACGTGTCTAAAATCCGCCGTGTGGTATTCGGCTAATTATATATTGGGGGGCGACTGTTGGGTACAAACTCCGTTTACTTCAATAACTTCTTTATTGAGTTATGTATATATGTACAATAACTTGTATGCTAACTTAAACTGTATTTAATATCTAAATTATTTATATACATGTGTAATTAATACTATTCTTAAATGCTAGCGTCCGATCCCACCGATGTTAGGTTGGGTAAAGGCGACGTTCAACGAAGTTTCTTTCCGAGGCTGGAACACTACACCTCCGGTGTCGTATGGAGTCTGGGAAAGCGGCAAACGCTGAGTAGACGTAACAGGCTGAATACAATCACTTCTTACCGAGGTGTCGTAAAAGGCGACTAAGGTAAGTTGACCCACCTTGTGCTATCCGGTTGAGTAGAATAGACCACCCTCCTTCTTACCGAGGTGTCGTTAAATACGACTAAGGTGAGTTGATGTGAGGCAGGCGACCGTTCGTAAAATACGCAGCCAAATCATGTGACAGTATGTTTATAACATGTTGTGCCGACCCCACTTAGAGTAGGAGGATGATGATAATACGTGTACAAAATCTGTAATAGCCCAGCGGTGAAATTGTGCGACTCTTTCGAGTAGGTCAAGAGTTTAAATCCAGGGCAGGCGCCAATAAGTTTTTTAGTAAAACTTATGTGTCTAATTGATAATAGCAATTTGTCACACGATTTTCGGTGAAAAACATCGTTAGAAAACCTGCATATATCTAAAGAATTCTAGGGATATGTGTAACCTACCAATCCGTATTGGAATAGCATGGTAGAACAAATCCTTCTATCCAAAAAAGGACAGAGACAGCCTATTACTAGTAGTGGGATAATAACAGGCCGTTACCATACTTTACTTAAAAATAAGTATCAGTTAGTTACACTTTGTTTATTGTTACCAAATACCACATGGAATCTCCGTATACCAACATTAATGCAATGATAATATGCCGTTATTAATAATATTATGTATCTAAATTAGAATATAAAACATATTCGGTAAAGAACCTCCTGATAAATCGATTTTATCGAATTAATCGATACTCTTCATAGACAAAATTTCGCATACATTCTAAAAAGATTGAAACATTATCACAACAAAAACATAAATCAAGACAGGTTGTATCACGTAATGGAGTTTAAAATGTATACACTATGTTACTATTTACACTTCGCTGATTTGTCTTTATTACGTAATATAATTGAAATTTATGGTCGGAAATAATAATTGTTAAAGCCCGCATAAGCAGGCTAACGAATATGTGAAACCATTGTATTTTCAGTTTACATCTCATTTTGTCGTGTTGGTGTGCGGCAAACATAAGTAAATATCATCTTACTTGCCTTGAATCTTTGATAAGCTAGGCAATTATCAGACGTATATAGTATGGCAATATAGGTGTTTTGAAAGAAATGAATTCACTTATTTGTGTATTTAGTAACTAACTTTGGAAGTTTTTAAATTGAGATCAGAAATGGATAGTAGCGTTTATTCACACTGTAAGGTAAAAGATAGTTCTCTTTTGAGTATTATACGTGAACGTGTACGTATGTAGTGCTTGTGTATTGTGGTGGCGGTGGTGGAGGTTTGTGCATGTGTTTTTACGAATCCTGCATGTATAAGGTATGAAAACGGATTGTACACTCTACATTATATATATTTTCTTTTTTACTTCTTCGCGGATTATAGCAAAATAATTTTATTATTACTTTTGTATTATGGATTTCCGTAAAGTAACGCCTAATTCTTTAAATTATTTATTATACGTGAACTTTTGCGAGAGTGATTTGACCTGCAATGTATGCCAATTCCTATAATTTTTTTAAATATTTTTATCTGTTTATATACATTTTTTATATTTTAACTAGGTTATTGGTTTTTCTTCGTTTCAAACAAAGATCATTGGAATATATACACCAAAGATTACAGTGTAAATAATTAAATATATGAGTAACTCTCAGTCTTTTTTTGTGATCCGTAATAGCGCCATCTAGGAGACTAGGATCTAGGAGAGAGGAGGAGAGGAGTATGGCACTGAAAAGGTTAAAAGGGCTTTTCTAACCAGCAGAAGAGTTGACGATTCAAAAGCACTTGTTTACAAGTTTATTTGAATAAAGAATATTCTGAATTTGAATTTGAATTCACCGTTTAACCACACCATTTGGTCATATATAGCTTCTGATGTTCAAAATTTTAATTTGAATTATTATTAAATAAAAATATAATATTGTCGTCTTGTACAGAAATTTTTTACCTTTAAAAACACCGAAGAGAGTAAACTCTTTTACGGTATAAAATTTCTTACATTTTTATGCAAGCCAGAGACTTGTAAAGGCTTAAAACTTTCCCGTTCCATTTGCTTCGTATATTTACGCACCAATGACATTACTACTACTACATTACAGTTTTTACTTAAAGAATACAGTTTGTATTATATATGCTTTTACATTATTTTTATTAAGCCTTCGGGTATCCGACTGAGTAGAATAGACAGCCCTCATTTCTTACCGAGGTGTTATAAAAGACGAATAAGGTAAGTCGACCCGCCTTGTGATATCCAGCTGAGTAGAATAGACCACACTCATTTTTTACTAAGGTGTCCTGAAAGGCGACTAAGATAAGTTGACACACCGTGTGGTATCTGGTTGAGTGAAATATACCACCTTTTCTTATTGAGGTATCGTAAGATTTGATTAAGGCAAGTTGACGTCAGGCAGGCGGACGGTCAAATACGAAGCCAAATCATATGACAACATATTTATAACATGTTGTGCCGACACCACTTAGAGTGGGATAACGACAGGAGAACGAAGTACCTTAACTATTTGGTTATTACTATTTCAGTAGGTTATTGACAATCATATTTTACACTTTCTTAAGGGTCTTATAATCAAAACTATATCTGAGCATAGCAACTAAATAAAAAAAATCCTGTTCATTTCAGTCGTGATGACATGGCTTAAGGCTGGCAAACATGTGGAATTGAAATTATGCAAATCTGGGAAACAACGCTGGCTTTCACAATTAAAGTGGACTAGTATGACGAAAACTTCGTGACATTATAACCGAAAGCAATTATGACGGGTCCATCTCTAATACAAATATGCATTGTTGAATACAAGTCTTTTCTATGGCTATTTGTGAAGATTATACAATTAAATGTATAATTTTTTAATCTATATTAAAATACGTTCGATTATTAGACTCCAAATCTTATTAAAAGGCGACTAAGGTAAATTTACTCACCGTGTTATATCCGGCTGAGCAGAATAGACCACCCTCATTTCTTACCGAGGTATCATAATAGGCGACTTCATTGACGTCAGGCGGCGGCTGGTTTAATACCTAGCCGGTTTAAGGCCGTTAAAATACCTAGTCAAATGATGTAACAATATGTTTATGACATGTTCTGCCGGCCCAACTTAAAGAGGGATAAGTACATTAGAATGATAAGGACTTTCAAACAGATACTAGAAATCTATATAAATTTTTAAGCTATATAATTGAACACTAAAAAAAAGTAACGTAAAACTGATATAATTTTTCAAAATCGATACATTGTTACCATTGTGTTACATGGAAATTTGGAGTAGAAACGAAGTGTTGTAGTGCCTGTAGATAAATCTATAGTATACGAGAATAACGAGATCGTCGTAAATTTTTAACCGTCGGCGGCTATAAATTGAAAAAGTAAACTACAATTGTACAAAGCACATAGATCATTAAATTCTGAACAAGGCCAGTTGTTTCTTTTTAGGATAGGTTAACGTTTCACTATTTTCACCTCGTAGTATGTTATAATATAGTGTTTGTTTATAACGTACAATTCAGAATATTTTACTATACATGTTAAATACTTTTAACATCTTAAAACTATTTATCATTAATGTAATCGCACATTATGTAAGCTTCTGTCTTTTTGGTAGTAAATAATAACGCACACTACTTAATGACTATTAATAATAATTAATATGCTCAATTTCATATTTATTATATTCATTATCATATTTCAAATAAAACAATAGTGCATATTAACTAATTAATATGCACTATTGTTTTATTTGAAATAAACATGAAGTAATAACGCGCTCATGTCAGTCTACTAAATGAAAAGGTATATGATGTTATAACGTAAAATTTTAAATTCTCTCTAAAATATCATACGTGCCTTATCTAGTACAGCTACGTTTCATAAGTGTAGTAAACTTTACTTATTTTATATTTCAACGCCACATTTCACGTCTCGACTTTTAATATTTACTTGAAATTTAATAACCTCTGTTATACGGAACTATATGGTATAGTCAGGAATTTGCGAGTCTCACGATGGAGATGAAGTATTTTAAGCATATTACATAACTGGAATAAAAAAATATTTGTTCATTTTTTTCTAAACTAATGTTGCGTAGCGACATTAGTTTAGAAAAAGTGCAGTACGATCTGCAATGACCGACACAGTTCAAGCAAAAGCTGCAAACAATACTGATGCCATAAAAGTATCTGGATGACTTAACTAATTTGAATTTTATAAATATTTTTAAACGGAGAAGGAGGACCTAAAGAAAGGTAGTATTAAATTTCCTAGCGCTCATCGTTGAAAGGCAAACCTCGTGATATTATAAATATTCAACTCACAAATATCCTTACCAATTTTGATACCACTATTATGCTATAGTATACGCTGTGCGGATTGCATTATTTTCTTTCTTATAACAACAATTATAAACTGGTATCTTACCTAATTTTTACTTTTAATATTTGTATGAAAAACTAGACAACCTTCTCAAACAACAACTCTGAGTAATCTGTACGTGTTTATTGAATTGAGATTTTATTTCGTAACGCAGTTACTTTGATGGTAGCAGCAGGGTCGTCTCGCTTACTCCTTGGGAGTAGGCGGGGTACGGGCCTCGAGGCGTACCTCCTTGCCCGGGCAGTTCCTCGCGGGCACCTAAGCCCGGTCTGTGTTTCGGCCGTAGGCCGAGGTCACCTAGGTGACCTAAGGGATGTCTGGTTCGGTGGGGAGGTCTGGGAATGGTAGCTCCCAGACCTCAAAGTCTTCTTCGGGTGGTCCTAAGTCGGGTGGTGTCATGATCAGGGGTGTCAAATCCGGTGTTTTCGCCCTCTCGCCCATCGCGTCGTCCTCATCGTCGCCGTCGTCATCCACATCGAGCCGCGGAGACGGTGACCGCAGGAGCTCGCGAGGCAGGGAACGTCCATCGGGTGGTCGCGCATGGAGTGGCGCGATGCCGTGGAGGTGTACGTGCGCGCTGTTGTCCGCACGCGCGAACATCCGGCGCTACTTTGATGGTGAGCAATTACCACCGTTCATTTGTACAAAAACTACAGTATATAAGCAGTCACTTGGGGTCGAGTTTATGAAAATACAGCAAAATCTAAATAATTCTACATTAAGCGCTTTCATGTTGTTTTGTTCAAAGCTCGCCCAAAACTAAATTACGAATCAGATATAGATGAAGTTTATAGAGAGGTAAAATCAATTCAAATAAAATTTAAATAAATAAATATAAATATATGGGACACTTACACACACGGTCGTCAGTCTCTAAAGTAAGTAACTTAATACTCGTGTTATGGGTGACAGACAACTGGTGAATATATATTTATATATATTAAAAATACATAGCTACTTAAATAAATTCTCTATAGATACGACAAATCAATAAAAGGAATGTTATCTCTTTACACATTAAACTGTTTAGTATGCTAATTAAATTGGTATTATCTGTTAAAATCGCACAGATAGAAGAGCTGCTATTAAAGTGTCTAGACTGTTTGGTTCCAGGGTCTGATCATAACAGATTATTAACAGCAAATGGTTTTAGTAATAACCTTGAGCTTTTTACTATATATGAATTTGTACTGATAGCTATACGAGACGAGGCTAACGTGCTCGAAGTTCAAATAGTTTTGTATCACATTTGCTTTCAGTTGTGTCGTTATATCGCCAAGTTCAAACAGACATACTTATGCTTAATGGCTCAAGAAAAGTAGGGATACCTTATACTGCGAAAAAGTTTAAGTATTAATACACATTCTTAAAAAATAAGTTCGATGTTTAACTACTAACCTTATCTTTACGTGTCCAAATAACATATTTTTTCTCAAAATAAATTCTGCTTTTCAAAATTTCATTAACGTTAATTTTAATGTCATTTACACATGATTTTCAGTAAAGGAATCGTGACGAAACCTGCATATCTTTAGAGAATTCAGATATATGTCCTAGCTGTGTGTAGCTGTCTGGATATGTGATAGCTATTGTATTCTAGCTTCTAGTGTAGCTGTGTATTCTAGGTTCTTTGTTTGTTTTCCATTATTCCTATTATTATGAATTTTAATAATCTCGTAACGTAACCCTAATTTACATAATGATATTCTAGTCTGTACTAACTAAGCTTGACCATGAAAGTTTATATAAGAAAATTATATGAAGTCCGTTAAAAGAACTTCATGACTTTTACGTCTGGGCATGGTGCCACCATTAAGATTTTACTTATCAATTACGGGTAATATTTAATGACAAAAACTGCTGAATGTCTTGGTAAAAATCCAAGTGTTAACTATATCTATCTTATGTAACGATATGATTAAGTGTTGTGATATAAGTGGAGAGTACCTGAGTGACTGAGTCTTGCTAAGTAATTTTTTTTAAGATATAAAAAAGGCAATAAAAAAAGAAAGTAAGTGCAGGTGACTTGTGGGATATTTTAACGTCTAAAGTACGTCCATTTCCCATTGAGCTGTCACCTTACAAATTTAAACTTCTGTTTATATTTCTATTTTAGCTGGTCTTTTTAGTGCCCGAAAACAAAGATAAAAGTTTTTTCTTAAATGAAACTACATCGATTATTCGCCCCCGAAACACTACTAAGTTAAGTTCATACTAAGTTCATCATATTACTACATACTAAGTTTCATACAAATCGTTGGAGCCGTTTCCGAAATTCAGAAAATATACACATACTAGCTTTTACCCGAGACTTAGTTCGCATGGACTGTTGTCGTTGACCACGATAAACAAGATTTAGCTTATTTGTTATTCCGGTGTATAAGGAATAATTGTGCCAAATTTCATCGATATTGGTTTAGCGGATGCGTGAAAGAGTAACAAACATACATCCATACTCACAAACTTTAGCATTTATAATATTAGTAGGATCTATACAAGATTAACTCATTTAAATATTAAAGATAACGGAAAATATGCTTAACAACTATTTAGTTGATATAAAATGTGACTGGCAACGTGTATTGCGTTCACAAACGTTTGGCGATTGGAAGAGACGTTGACGTATTGCGACTGAAAAAACTCCGATCCAATTTATGTACCGATCCGATGAATGTCCCAGGGGAGAGGCAGTTTTATTCATGAACCGAATCTTAACATAGGAGGAAATTCGTTTTTTTAGCCATACATTATTTATGTGCGGAAAGAGTGACATGAGTAAAGTCATTATAATTTTTATAAGGCCATGTTCTTAAGTTTTTTCATTATTTTTAAATCGCCTATTTGCGTTTACTGACATATTTTTTTACAATATAATCTTTATAAGCTCCTAATATACACTGCGTCTTTGCTCTTAATGTCATGTGGTGAAGTAATGTCTTAAATAATCATCATCCTGCTACCCTTATCCCACTCTAACGTTGTCACATGATTTGACTTCGTATTTTACGAACAGCCGCCTACGAACAGAGGTCAGCGGGACTCCACACGGCGGCTCAACTTACCTTAGTAGCCTTTTACACCTTGGTAAGAAATGAGGGTGGTCTATTTATTCTACTCAGCCAAATACCACACGGCTTAAGTACTGTCTTAAATATTAGAAGAAAAAAGGCAGCTATGTTCTGAGATCTTTTTTCTGGTAATTGTCTATCTATTTAGTACTTTCTAGAGAATACTGTATTAGAGAGAATACTTAATGAGAGTTGTGAGAATACTTAATGTTTAGCCTGATTTATTCTGCTTCTTTTTCAACCGATGGTCGAACGAAAGGTCTCTTTAAGGGATCTCCACACGCCACGATATTGTGGAACCAGTGGCTTGGAACCAGCGGCAACCCGCGAACTTTTTGAGGTCGTCAGTCCACCTCGTACGGGGTCTACCGACGCTGCGATACGCTTCCGGTGCGAGGTTGAGGATCCCAACGCCCATTCGGTACTCTGATCTAGCTTTCGGTAATTCTACCTCGTGCCGATAGTTTATGTCTTACAATAACGATAGTACATCACCTGTTAGTAAGAAACTATATCGGATGGTTAATAAAGGCTGTATGTTAGTTAAACATTGCTACGTAGGACGTAGCAATGTTCAACGTTTTTACAATTGTGATAACATTTACAAGTACGTTGTTTACCGCATACCCGACAACGACAATAATATGTTTGTTTACTTTATACTTTACATACTGAACTTACACCGGATACTTTCACTTTACTATTAAAATTTTACTCACAAATCGTACTATAACAGTATTTAAGAAAAACCTTAAAAAAAGCTTAATAATCTGATTTAAATTTAGTTTTTTAGTTAATTATTTTAGCCATGCGGTATCCGGTTGAGTATAATAGACCTGACCTGACCTTAGAATGATCACCCTCATTTCCCACCGAGGTGTCGTAAAAGGAAACGAAGGTTAGTTGACCCGCCATGTGGTGTCCGACTGAGTAGAATAGACCACCATCATTTCTTACTCGGTAGGTGTCCTATAAGGTGACTAAGGTAAGTTGACACCAGATAGGCGGCCGGTTGTAAAAAACCTATCTGAATCATGCGATAAAATGGTGTGCCAACCCCACTTAAAGTGGGATAAGGGCAGGAAAACGATGAGAATGATAATTAATTTTAGTCATTACTATATAATTTCACCTGAAAGTTAATTAAATTAAAACATTATTGTTAACTCCTTTCCATCTAACGTCTTTAAATATAGTTATAAAAAACATTTATTTTTTACAGATAGCAATAATTATCATTTAATTAAGTATTAATTTGATTGCAGCCACATAGTTTAACTTGAATTAACTTAATTCAGAACTGTACATTTTGTAGACCACAACAATTCACAGCCAGTCGAGTTCACAAACTTTTTGTCGAGTCAGTACAGAGTGTGCCACTGTAATATATCAGGAGTTTACCGCGTAATTTCCAAAGCCAAACCAAGTGAGTATCTGTATTCTTAAAGTTAACACACCACAACACAAATAAAACTCCTTTGTGGAAATTTTTCTTCAAGTATTCTTGCTTCTTGCTCGCGTCAAAATATGAAAGTTTCTTTTCTCGTATGCGAACGCTTTTGGTTTTTGTTTTGCCTTAATATCGGGCACATCGTTAAAACTGGCGGTCTTGTTTGTATTATATTGAAGTTTAAAAATGTTTTAAAGTATATTCAGTTTTTTTTCTTGATTTAAATTTTGGATTATGCAGATTTCTTCAAACGAATGAAGCTTGTCTTACCCGCGAATAAAACATATCTCTTTCAAGCTCAATTGTATTAATACTATCTATGTAAGTGACAAATGGAAAACTAACGCTTTGCGATTTTGGTCGTGGAGTCTATCTCCTGATGATGCTTCGGTTGCGGGGCGAAACGATTGAGTTTGTGATAGTGCTGGTGTATTGTGGTGGCGGTGGTGGAGGTTTGTGCATGTGTTTTTACGAATCCTGCATGTATCAGGTATGGAAACGGATTATCCACTTTTCATTTAGCATTATATATATTACCTATTTTACTTCATCGCGGATTGTAGCAAAATAATTTTATTATTACTTTTGTACTATGGATCTCCGCAAAGTAAATTAGGCGTAATACTATAAATTATATAAAGTTGAAAACTGTTTTCGATAATAATGCTTTTCGGACTGGACATGAGAAAATAATTTAACCCTATAAACGCTCTCGCATTAATATGAGTCGGGCTTTGTTCTACGGACACCTTGTCAGCAGAGTTTGATGATGTGGAAATATTGGGTAAACATAGACCGTCTGAAACTCATTGAATCATTTTGTTGCCAGTTCTGAACTAAGCTTGAATGCTTCAGCTCAAAATACTTTATTAAACCACGTATATACTAATAAATTTGTACGGCAGTATGAAATATGAAATATTTTGATAAAACCAGTAGCTTTTTTCGTTCGAATAGTATTTAAATATTAATATTAGTAGTCAAACTGTGATGACTTTTTTTAATTAAGTTAAATAATAAGCAATCATCATATCAACTGGTAAACCTTATTATAAAAAAAAGAATAGCAGGTGTAAAATAAGTATTGTAAAACTAATATATCACAAAAATATGATAATATTGCATAGAAATAAACTTAATAGCATATACATATATATGACCTCGAGACAGGAATAAATATGCAAAATTAATTGTGCCGAAATATTTAGTTTTAATTAAAGATTATACTTAGAAAAGTCATTTATACTATGAATCATGATAATACAAACAAAATACAAGAGTAGATAGAGTAAACATAAAAGAACATAAGTAAATGCCTTATAATTATAAAGGTGCTTTATGGTGGCGGCCAGTTCTGGTACTAATAAAATTTAATATTGTAAGAGCTAATTTTCACAAGAATGAAAGTATGTAAACATGTCTTATATACGCATCTGGACTTGATTTAAGTAAGTCTGCTTCGAGACTTAAAGTGGGACTTGTGAATGAATTTTGTTTTTTTCAATTGACATCCAAGAAGTCGCGTAATAGCTTTTCATCTGCTATTAAACGATTCAAAGAGTCTTGTATGTAAAATACCGATTTTTTTTATGTTTTGTTTTTGTCATTTATTTATGTTCTGTTCGCTTCACAAAGAACTCACTTCACAAGAAACTCACCAGCTGGGAAATTAAGTCGCGTGCGGCGCGTGAATCAACAGAAATACCCTAAAGTAATGTAGTAGAGAATTATAGATATATATAAATACTAGAAAAAAGTCCGCGACAGCATATCTCTATCTCTTATGGTCATCATCTTCCTGCCCTTATCCCACTCTAAGTTACAACATGTTATAAATAACACAACAACATGTTATAAATACACATAACATGTGGGTCGGCACAACATGTTATAAATATGCTGTCACATGATTTGGCTGCATTTTTACGACCGGCCGCCTGCCTGACGTCAACTTAACTCAGTCTTCTACGACGCCTCGGTAAGAAAGAGGGTGGTCTATTCTACTAAGCCGGATACCACACGGCGAGTCAACTTACCTTAGTCGCCTTTTACGACACCTCGGTAAGAAATGAGGTTGGTCTATTCTACTCAGCCGGATACCACACGGCGGGTCGACTTACCTTAGTCGCCTTTTACGACACCTCGGTAAGAAATGAGGGTGGTACTATTTTATTCAGTCGGATACCACACGGCAATCTCTATCTCTTATGGTATTATATGGTACTCACAATAACTTGAATGTTCAAAATTTCAATTAAACACAGCTAGTTTTATAGAAATAATATTTAAAAACTTAGCACGTTGCTATGATAATATCATCCCCGTATCGCAGTTTCACATAAATCATACTAGCTTCGAAATAACGTTCAAGATTAGCCGACGTGGCAGTTTGTTGGTGCTATATCAGGCATCTGTGGGCAATCTACAGCCAACATGCCGTGTCAGCTTTCTGTTTCTGAAAACGGAAAGCAATTAAACTTGCTTCTCATACCTTATCCGAACATGTGAACCTAGTCACGGTTAATGGATTTTCTATGTTAACAACAATAGAGTACAATAATGTTAGATTGCTGGAGTTAGAAAAAATATACTGAAATATTTCTTTGTATAGTACGCCAAATGTGGTATCCGGCTGAGTAGAATAGATCACCCTCATTTCTTATCGAGTTGTCTTAAAAAACGGCGACTAAGTTAAGTGCGTGTTGTATCCGGATGAGTAGAATAGAACACCCTTATTTCTTAAAGCAACTCAGGTAAGTCGACCCATCGTTTGGTATCCGGCTGAGTAGATTAGGCCACCCTCATTGCTTACTGAGGTGTCATAAAAGGCGACTAAGGTAAGTTGATGTCAGGCAGGCAGCCGAGCGACACTTGATAGTAAAATAATTTACAAAAAATTTAAAAATTTAGGTTTTTTATAAATATCTTACCTATATATGTTTACTAGCGGCCTATCCTGCTTCGCACGGGTATAAAATATATAGCCTATGTCACTCAGTGAAAAAAATGATTAAAATCGATCAGTAGTTTTAATTTAGGTATTCATTAGTGCCCGTGGCCCGCACGCGTTAAATTTGAAGAAAAACATTTCCCCTCTCCCCATACCAAGAAGATTTCCTGCTATATCTAATATCTAAATTCATATACTACATATTTACATTTTACATTTTTCCCTATATATTTACACTCTATCTATTAAAAAAAACCGCATCAAAATCTGTTGCGTAGTTTTAAAGATTTAAGCAAACATAGGGATATAGGGACAAACAAAGAATGTGACTTTGTTTTATACTATGCAGTGATAATCCTTATAGCATGATTCAGTATTCACGCGCGATGGCTTATTATTAGCGTATTTCATGTATTACTTTGGTGTTTCTATACCGATTTCAATGATTCTTTTTTCATACAATGGTTAATACTATTCCCTTTTTTATTTGGGGATGACTGACAGTGACATAAACGTAGGAGTAGACAAATATAACCAGAAAGCTTCGAACTGCTAAGCTATCGGGAGTTACACGTGTTATTGTGAGTCAACCATAAAAGATAGACATATGCTGTCGTGGGATATTTTTTATATAATTTTAAGGAGAACATTTCCGTCATACATGATTTCTGTGTAGCTTTAACCATCAAGGTTGCACACGCGACGGAAGCTTAAAAAATGGAGTAACTTCTCCCGTTTTCCCGACATTTCCCTTCACTGCTCTGCTCCTATTAATTGTAGCGTGATGAAAAGTATACTATAACCAGCTCAGGAGTATGAAGAAAAATCGTTCCGAGTTTCGTTAAAATCCGTCGAGTAGTTTTTGTTTCTATAACGGTTATACAGACAGACAGACAGACAGACAGACAGACAGACAGACAAAATTTTTACTGATTGCATTTTTGGCATCAGTATCGATCTCTAATCACCCCCTGATAGTTATTTTGGAAATATATTCCAGTTACAGAATTGACCTCTCTACAGATTTATTATAAGTATAGATTATTGTTTGAAATTGTAAGTAATTAATTTTCATTAGCTTTATAAAATATTTTGTAAATCGTATTTCTTGACAAACAAAGTAGTTTAATCATTTCTGTGTATTTATTTGAAACCGAACTATATTGAAAATTAAATTAAGAGAGACTACAGGAATTTTTTCAGGAGTTGGAAAAAGTTCTGTAGCTTGAAATGAATGTAGTAATGTAGCATGAATCGCATGAAAGTTCAGTTTGTTTATATTTTCCCTCATTAGAGTGTTTGTGAGTGTGTAACTTGTTCATGATAAAATTGTCGATGAGAAAATAAGGATTCACTTCAAATTCCATCAGTAATTTATATATACTCGTTAGATTTCAAGTTTTTATTTTAATGATATTATATAATTTTTATTTAGAAACTAGAAATCGCCAGCGGCTCCGCCGTGTGAAAATATTAAAACCGTTATAGAGTATTTTGGTAACCATAAAAATGATTAAAGTGGGTTAAACTTAAAAGCTAGACATATGCTGTCGCGGACTTTTATTTAGAACTTTTAGAGGGGAACAATTTTGTGGTACATGATTTTTTAATTACTTTCACCGTTTACTTAGCGCTCGCAACGAAAGTTTTAAATTCTGCCGGTTTCGTAACATTTTTTGTTCCTCTTCTATTCGTCTTAGCGTAATGTTATATAGCTTATAGCCTTCCTCGAAAAATGAACTATCTTACACTTAAAGAATTTTTCAAATCAGTCTAATAGTTCCTGAGATTAGCGCGTTCAAATAAGCAATCAAACAAACAAACTCTTCAGCTTTATATATTAAGTATAGATTCTTTTTATTCCGTAAAATAAGGAATATGTTTTGCTCATTGGTATCCAAATAGATATCTCTCGTACTTGTCGTTTGTTTCATATGTTGTGAATCGTGTAAATGTGATAATTAAGTGTACTCAAGTGCCCTATTTGTGCTTATCAGAAAGATAAGCTTTAAAATAGTACGTACTGCAATCGTAAATTACCTATTTGGATAGTAAGTTATTTAGCTAATGTTATATAGCCTAATTTTCATGTATTTCCATATCAATATTGTAGGATATTCAGTCCGTAAATTAAAAAAATGTTTTAGTAAGGTACATAGTTAATGTAGGGAATGTAGAGTTACAAAATAGAGTTAGGGCTGAGTTGATTTCTGTGTTTTCTTCTCATTAAAGTTCTTCTGAATCTACTTTTTAGTACCGCTTACTTCCTTGCAATATTTTTGAGGTTTCCTGTCCTAGATTAGATGTGGGTCCACTAATGTTGCGATTTAGAATGCAGAATCGCGACTTCTAACACTGACTGCTCTTACTCGTTTCAGTTCTTCTCATTCAAATTCATTTCAGCATTTATGATTATTTAATATTTTTTTTAATTGTTTACTTTATATATTATTCTTTATATGTCATGATTCATCATTCTCCTGCCCCTGTCCCACTCACACATGATTTGGCTAGGTATTTTACGACCGGCCGCCTGTCTGACGTCAACTTAACTTAGTCGCCTATTACGATACCTCGGTAAGAAGGTATATACATATATTGACGGTAGGTCTATCCTACTCAGCCGGATACTACACAGCGGATATTATTCTTTATATGTATATTATTCTAACAAATTTCAATAAATTTGACATATATTTTGCCTTTGATAAAATTCATTTAACTGCTCTTTACTTAAAAGCTTAACTTGATGTGGTTTAGCTATAAAATTATGTATTAATAATTTCAGTATGTGATTACTATGGAACTATTGAGACTTCTCATTATGTTCTCAGCACAGTTGAGACGTCTGTGTGTGTCAGGTACGCGGTTCACATGATATGGGTCGGCAAGTTGCCACGTTAAGTTGTTACGCTGCTCTTAACAAGGACTTGCGGTGAGGTTGCGTGTTATTAATCGTTTGTGGCACGTGTAACACAATATTCGGGTACATAAGCCAATATTTAAATGCTTGAAAGCCCAGCGCCCTGTTTCTATTATATAATTTATATCATTTAATATGTGGCTGATAACGACTCATAAGTCATTTTTAACTACAATTCTTTTTTTATAGTTCCCATAGAAATTAAATAAAATAATAATTAATACTAAGACTATCATTTTTTTTCACACACACATTTAACACACACAGAGGTTTATGAAATTCTGGCAGTCTCCTTGCCTTAACAGTAAGGCAATAAAAGAACTTTTTTTAGAAAACTATGGTCATTTATTTTGTATATTAGTTTGATATTGTCTTTACATAACTTGGCACTATATACTCTGAATACGTTGTATATTCTGGTTTTAAAAACTATTAAGGTAAGTTACGTATGAACTGGTTTTATCGGACATAATCAAACTTTGAAAGTAAACTAATGGCCTGTTACTATTTCACTGCTACCGTTTTTGGAGAGAAGGATTGGAGCTCAGACCTAAGATGCTGCTCCAATGCGGATTGGTAGGTTACATACATATATCCCTAGAATTTCCTAGATATATGCAGGTTTCCTCATAATGTTTTCCTTCACCGAAAAGCGTGTAATAAATTGGAATTATCAATTAGACACATACGTTTTTTAATAGAAAAACTTATTGGTGCCTGGCCGGGGTTTGAACCCGTGACTGATCGAAAGAGTCGTACGGTCTCACTTGGCTAACACAGTTTTGACAACACTGCGAATTATTTTAGTAAATTTTTTGGCTATTATACTTTTTGTCTAAATAGCCGCGAATCCTTAGACAAATAAGTCTTAAATAGTTCAACTATGTTTAATGAATGCTATTGTCAATTAATGCTAAGTCAATAAAGTAAACATGTGAAGCTTATATATACATTTAATAAAAGAAAAGTAATACACTTGACAAAGTATTCTCAATCACTCAACTGACGCTGTAAACGTAAATATAAAACGGTTATGTAAAGATCAATGTACGCATCTCATGTAAGAGTCTCCTATTAAGATTCAAGTCAGACATTTCTTTGTATCATAATATTATAACCCCTACAATAATGGCAATATAAATCAAATATATCATATTTATTACAAGACGAGATTATGCGCCTATGATTGCAGGATTTACGTGAAAATATAATATTATTTTACTGTATTATATATTTTAATGTATTGTTTTAACTAGTTGTATTTGCGGCTTCACCTGCATGGAAATCAGTGTCTCACAAAGTTTTTCCGCGTAAATAACGTAATACTTTTAAACTGCATCGTCAGGAGATAGACTCCATGTCAAAATCGCAAAGCCGTGTCGTGGAGTCTATCTCCTGACGATGCTTCGGTTACGGGGCGAAACAATTGTTGAGATTGTGGTGGTGAATGTGTGCAGTGCTTGCGTATTGTTGTGTTATCGATGTCGGGTAGTGCATGAGTTCTTACAAATTCTGCATGTATCAGGTATGAGAACGAATAGTACACTCTACATTTAGCATTACATATATTTTGTTTTATCGCGGATTATAGCAAAATAATATTCTCATCCTTTTGTATTATGGACCTCCGCAAAGTAACGCTTAATTCTATAAATTGTTATTAATATCTTCTAACATGATTTAGCTACGTATTTAACGACCAGCCACTTGCCTGTCGTCAACTTACCTTAGTCGCCGTTTACGACACCTCGGTAAGAAATGAGGCTGGTCTATTCTGTTCAGCCGGATACAACACGGTGGGTCAAGTTACTTTAGTCGCCTTTTACGACACCTAGATAAGAAATTAGGGTGGTCTATTCTACTCAGCCGGACACCACACGGCGGCTAATAGTGATTTTAAAAAAATTTTTGATTGCTCTCCTTTTGTTAGCAAAAGTTTCTAATAATAATTTAACTTTCTACAATTACAATTTTAATACAGTCTATTTACATTGAAGATACCATAGCAGCCGAACAAACTTAAATAAACAATTCTATGAAATAGCGGAAAGATGCTCTAAATTGGTTTACAAAATAAACATTTTTGAATTACGAAAAGACAATAAGGACCCTACAAAAGGTAAGAGTTTAAATATTGTTATAATTATAACAGACTGGTAATAAAGGGTAAAGTCAAAGTTTCGGGAAGACCTATTTATATTATGATTTACATTCTTTAGACTCTCAAGTTCATTTAAGAATGTTGGTTTTGTGAGTAGTAACTCACTCTCATATTAATATCAGCAAAATAGAGACTTTGTTCTGGCAGATGTCGGTATCTTTTACAGTGCTAACCAACTATGAAAGATTATATTGCCACGTCCTATATCTTTTTAAAAGAGCTCTTTGTTTTATCTGGGGTTACGTAATTGATGTTGTAATTACACGAACCACATTAAGGCATTTCGATAAGTTTCACAATAATATTATATATACTCCTATATACATTTGTTAAATTGTTAATTACTATAACAACGATATTTTCATGTATACTTATTTAATAAATAAGAAGCGATTTTCTTAAACGTCAATTAATTTATTCCTTTTAACAACTTGTCAACTCCGCACTAAAATCACGACTACGTCGAATAGCGCTTCCACACTATTCTCCGCACCTTTCCTTACAACACCTCCTCTCCACGCCGCACCGCACCTTTCCCCTACAACACCTCTTCTCTACACGCCACACCGCACCTCTCCGCCCGTCACCACACCTCGTCACAGCTACCTTCACGTCTTTATGCTACAACTTCCGCTCTTCTCCTTTTCCTTCCGTTACATTATCTATACATATTATAACAATGTCCCAAAAGTCTGTCTGTATATAATCAATTTTCTCAAAATCTTCTCAACGGATTTTTATACGGTTTTAACTAAAAGGTAGTGCAATTCTTCTTGAAGGTTTAGTTTAATAGTACATTACGGTTTAATGTAAATTGTGTTGAAAAGGTCGCGTCGTTTAAAAAAAAACTGGCGTGCTGAGAGCTTTAGTCGCGTGCGCTGGTTAAAACAAACAGAGATAAACTAAAGTAATATACTAGAAAATTTTAGAACTACAAAAATACTACAAAGTCCGCGATGTCTCTATCTCTTGTGGTTAACTCACAATAACTTGGACAGAAAAGTTATTTCTGTCCAAAATCCCAATAAATATTTCGTTATTTACAAGGGAAAAACTTTGTGACACATTGATTTCCACGCGGGCAAAGCCGCATGCACTAGTATATTGATATTGGAAAAAAACCTTTATTAAACATTATTTTATATAAACTAAGAAAGTTAGACTAAGTTGGCTATTACTTATTTGACAAGTCTTGCAAAGTTTTATTAAATGTTCAGGAACTCAGCAAGCTGTCTTCCTTAGATAAACAAAATTCGACGAAAGTATTTAGTGAGGAGCAAGGAATGTTTGACTGTGTTTGACCGACCAATAAATTTCGCAGACAATACACGCTAATGAATAAAGTTTAGTTGTTAACTGAGCTAAGCAAACTTCGGAGTTCCCATTTATAAACACTTAATAAAATGTTAAATTTTAGTCAAGAATACAGTATGGTTGTTCATACTATAAATTTGAAGGTAGCAGATCTATTTTATGACTTTAAAAGTAGAGAGGACATAATTAATGGAAAAAGGTAAGAATGTAATTAATGTATAGAATCCGGCTATACTCACGTCTTATTTTATCGGATGAGCACGACTAGTTTCAAGCCCATACGGGGCTCTTATTCATGAGCTCGCTTGCGCCCTGCGAGTTGCTACACGCAGTTCCCGCCACGTACAGTGCGTATATACATATATAAAATAATACGTGAGTATAGCCGGATTCCATACATTAATTATGTATAACATTCACGATGTAAGAATGTGTTGGAGGGAATATGTCAAAAAAAGAAACGTCAAAATTTAAGTATTGCGATATTTCATTTTATGAATACTTTATTTCTCTTTAAAGTAATATCCTGTTAATTACCCACTTCTAGGACTTTGCCTACTAGTGGAAAATATACAGGCCTCCTCTCTTCTTTTTTGGAGAAAAGTTCTCTTAAATAAAGAAGCATAACTCAATATGGAATTAAAGCTGTTTAAAAAAAACAAGTAAGTTATTTGTTATAGTGAAGTAAGTTTGAGTGTATATTACCCTGATTTTATAATAATTAAATCGTTGTAAAAAATGTTTATTTAAAATGTTGAATATAAATTAATTCTTATGTTTTATTAATTTGGTTTAACCGCAAACAAAACTGAGTGATTAATGATTAAACATAAGCCACTGTGGTTTATATGTTATCCATTTCGCTTTCCATTAATCAATAGTACCTACTTGAATATTGATGATGCGAATGTAAGACTGGGAAAGAATTTACTTCATGAATTTTCATTATCACATTAATGTTAGCTCAATTGTCTGTTAGTCAATACTGATAACTGAAGTTCTAAGTATAAAATTAGCCCATAATGGTTGGTGCAACGCCTACAAAGTTTTTTCCCATCGCTGGGAAAATCTTCTCTCACTTTGGTGAGAATATGAAGGTCAAAACTTATTCAAATCAAATCTGCAATATTATACGTATTTTAGATATTTTCTAGGCTTAAAAATTGTAAAGTAGTAAATAAGCTGTTACTGTTCCACTGCTGGGCATAGGCCTCCTCTCTCTGTTTTTGAGAGACAGATTAGAGCTAAGACCTACCTCGTTTCTCCAATGCGCATTGGTAGGTTACACATATCCCCAGGATTTTTTAGAGATTTGGAGATTTCCTCACGATGTTTTCCTTTGCCGAAAAGGGCGTAATAAATTAATATTAACAATTAGACACATAAGTTTTTACAGAAAAAATCTTTGGTATTATTAAATAATATTAATATAAAAATTTTCAAATTATAATTATTTACAATAATTTTCAATTTTATGTATGAGGAATAATATCAATTTACTTCTTTTAAATATCGTTTACATAAGTTAATTTTCGTTCATTATTACTTTTATTTAGTAGCTGTGTGGTATCCGGCTGAGTAGAATAGACCAACCCCATTTCTTATCGAGGTGTCGTAAAAGGCTACTAAGGTAAGTTGAACCACCGTGTGGTATCAGGCTGAGTAGAATAGACCGCCCTCTTTCTTAAAATACGGTCTAAGGTTAGTTGACGTCAGGCATGCGGCCGTAAAAACGCAGCCCAATCATGTGACAGCATGTTTATAACATGTTGTGCCGACCCCACTTAGAGAGGGATAAGGGCAGGAGGATGATATTACTTTTATGTAGCTAATTCTATAATAGTTTTGAACTCCCTCGCTGTTCACGGATTTATCTCGCATTATAGTGATATAATGTGTGCCGGATTGAGTAAATATTTAACACAACGTTGTAATCCTGAAGGTTTTTGCTCCACACCGTTTTCAGACGGCTCTTTGTCCTACGCTTTAGTGCAAAGAGCCCGCTTATCATAACACTTTGTAAACTCACTTGTGAATAATGTAATACAAAACGTAAGCTTAGAAATGTTTACGAAATTATTTCTGCCATAACACTTTTAGTTGTACAAACAAAAAGTTCTTTTTACGGGTTGATTTTATACTGTACATTTGGACACTTTTGGTTTCAACAAAAACCCAACAAACCAAAATAAAATAATCTTTATTCAAATAAGCTTTTTCAAGAACTTTTAAATTGTCAAAGATCATTATGATTAATAAGCTTTTAAACATTTTCATTTTACCGTAGTTTTGTCTGAGCTGAAAGGATTTACAAATCCAGCCCCTTATATATAATTTCTTCTGCATATCTATTCTATAGATATTTCATTATTGAAAAGTTTTGCAAATACATGTACTACATGAGACACTGGTAGTATCGCTCTATCTATACCACAGCCTAGTATAGACCAACGTTATTTGCATCAGTTGTTATATGGACTATGGATTTTAGGCTATAAGTAGGTAGTCAAAGTTTAAATGTTTCTTGAGTAGGCTGTGCTGCGGTATTATTATAACATATTACGTTTTGATAGCTTTTATTTACATTACTATTCATTTGCTTAACACTCATTTCTTATAGTTTAATAAGTACTTCTTTGCCGTTAAAATTATAAACTATAGTACTAGAATTCGATAAATGGATCGAAGTTCTACAAACTGTCATCAATATTTCATTCCGGGCACCAACTGTGGCAATTAGTTTAATTTGTCAATCATCTGATGTTATCGACCTATACTAATATTGTTAATGCGACCGTGTTATTTGTTTGTCTTTATATCACATTCGTATGGTTTAACGGATCGATACGTATTTTAATATACAGTGAAACAAGGTTTTTTTATTTCGGTGCTTAAGTTAACGCAGAAAAAGTTGCTAGTAACGGCCTACTCAGCTGGGCAAAGGCGTCCTCTTTACAATTTTTGGAGAGAACGGTTGGAGCTAAGACCCACCACACTGCTCCAATTCGGATTGGTGGGTTCCACATATACCCATATGTATATTCTTTAGAGATATGCAAGTTTCGTCAAGATGTTTTCCTTCACCAAGAAGCGTGTGATAAATTGCAGTTATCAATTACGCACATAAGTTTTAACAGACAGTTTTAAAACTCACTGCCGTCCGGGATTTGAACCTGTGATTTTCTCAAAATGGTCTAACGGTCTCAGCGCTAGACTACCAGATACATTAAAAATTTATATCCATGTAAAATATATGTAGTAAGACCACCTATCCTATACACTATGGATACATAGTATATAGAAGGCACCGAATTTTCATACAAAAAGTGTTTTTTGTTTTTGCTTGCAAGTTGTCATAATCGCAATATCCATGCATTGCCGAATGTCCCGAGCTCGGAATATCAAGGAGATATATTTTCGCGGAACAATGCTTTCCCGGTGTCTCAATTTTCATTTCCGCTTGTTGGGACGTACGATGTGATTTGTAGCGCCTGATAGTATACAAAACGGAGGCTTCATAAAAAGCTTTGTTTCTCTGTCAACACTGTGAGTATACTTTCTTCTTTTAAAAATGGATTTACATATTTCGTTCTCATAGTATATAAGTTTTAAATGTGATTACAGATTTTTGCCTAGATTTAGGAGTGTTAGGTGAAAAATAGCCTGCCTTGTTTACGTATTGATTCTAGTCAAATTATGTTTTTAAAATTATTTAATTTAGTCTTATCTCACGAATAAATTTAATTTGTTTATATCTTTTATAAACAAATATAGTAACTTTTTAATAACGTGGCTCAGTTTCAATGGAAAAAATTTGAATTGAATTTCAAAAATTTATTTTTTTGTAATATATCTATATTTACAGTTACTGTCCCTTATATTTACTAATATAAGTAATATATAATTATATAAGTGATATGTAGTCAGAAGCCTAGTTATCAAAATAAAAATATATAAACAACTTGTTTGTCCAAAGCAGTTACCAACTATATTTTGGTGATATTTTTATTACAAAATTATTCTGAAACACCTGTCAGATTCAATAACAGCTCAAGCGTATGAGAAAGGCAAAAAATAAATATGGCACCGAATATTTATTTTTTCAGCCTACGTTTAGCCTCCTCACATTTTCGGTATTATATTTGTTAGTAAATAACCAAGATATTTAATGTACTAAAAGAAACAACAGTTCTGTTTTTATTCTTTAATGTAAGTTAGATACCAAAAATATTATGTCGTGATAGTCTATTGGTGAGACCTTGTGCATAATTAAATTAGTTTTCTTTAAAGAACTTGTGCCTAATAGCTATTTACATTCACGCGTTTTGTGGTGAACAATATACGTATACTTTTTTTATGCCATGTGGTATCCGGCTGAGTAGAATAGACCACTCTTATTTCTTACCGAGGTGTCGTAAAAGGCGACTAAGGTAAATTGACCTACCGTAGTGTATCCAGTTGAGTAGAGTAGACCACCCTCTTTGATACCGAGATATCGTAAAATACAACTAAGGTTAGTTGACGTCGGACAAGCGGCCAGTCGTTAAATACGTTGACAAATTATGTGACAACGTGTTTATAACATGTTGTGCCGACCCCATTGAGACTGGGATAAGGGCAGGAGGATGATACATATAATGATGGATGATGTGTGATAAGGGCAGGAATATGTTATAAACATGCTGTCACATGATTTGGCTGCGATGGCAAGACCGACCGTCTGCCTGACGTCAACTTATTTTAGTACGACACCTCGGTAAGAAAGAGGGTGGTCTATTTTACTAAATCGGATACCACACGGAGGGTCAACTTACCTAAGCCGCCTTTTACGACACCTCAGTAAGAATTGAGGGTGGCACTATTCTATTCAGCCGGATACCACACAGCGTAGACGTATAGATTTTTGAAGTATCTACATTAATTAAAAAAGTGTAATTACTATAAGAATATGACTGGAATCCACTTAGCCAATTTAACACCCTTACCATATGCCTTGCTAAGTGCATACTTGGCACACTTTCACATGGAAATGAGGTAAACGCGAGCCTGTTGAAGGATCTCATCAAACGACGCCTTCCATCTAATGGGTAACATGGAATGTGTTTCAGGGAACATGCATACTAGATTTGATTCCATTATACATTTTACTCAATCTTATAGAATAGAATAGAATACTCTTTATTGTACACCACAAAATTTACAATAGTACTAAATAGCAAAATCACAATATAAACTGCGGGATACAGTGAGGCGGCCTTATCGCTAACAAGCGATCTCTTCCAGGCAACCTTTGGGCTAGAGAACTTCACAACTCAAGGAAAGATGGTAGGGTGGTTATACTACTATACAAAAAAAAAGTATTAATTACATATAAATATAACTCAAATTATTCGAATACTTATAACGAATAATTCGATCAGATAGCCTTACTGTATGCTGTGCATGCGGTTTTATGATACTTAGTAATAACAGCGATTGTGATTTCTTGATGCGAAAATCGAGCCTAGTTGATATTGAAAATTATTAGATGGATTAATAAACAAAACTGGCTGAATAGAATAGATCACCCTCATTGCTTGCTGAGACGACTAAGTTGACATCAGGCAGGCAGCCAATCGAAAAATCAACATCATCCTCCTGCTCGTATCCCACTCTAAGTGGGGTCACACAACATGTTATAAACATGTTGTCACATGATTGGGCTACGTATTAAACGACGGGCCGCCTGCCTGATGTCAATTTATCTAAGTCGCTTTTTAAGACGCCTCGATAAAAAATGAGGGTGGTCTATTCTATTAAATCGGATACCGCACGGCATAAATAGCCAAAACAAACAAACATGTTCATTATAAATCAAATATCCATAAAACTTGCGTAAAAGTTATATAATAACATCTATTCTAATACTTCGACCTTAATTTTATAAGACCTTTTTGTAATTAATTTTTCTTCAATTCTAGTTCTAATTTTCTTCTCTATTTAATTTTATAATTTTTATAATTTTAATTCTTATTTCTAATTTTAGGGGAATTTGCTTAATAATGTCATTTTTTAAATATTTATTTTTAAATTATATTTAATTAATTACATAATGAGTATGATGTTATTTATTTTAAACTTTTGTCCAAAATAACGTTAGAGATAAAACTTTATAAAAAAATAATATATTTTTTTTTAACAAGCTGAAGCAACATTTTGAGACTTTAATTATATCTTATTAACAAATAAAAAGTTTAAAAATCTATTGTTTTATAATAATTTTGCTACCATTTTAACGGCAACATTTCTATCACATATGGAAATGTGTTTTTCCACTTGATAAAGTGCCCATTTTATTGTTACGTAAATTTGAAGGGGTATTTGCGGTTCAGCGGAAACCTAGTTTACTTCCGTAATTTACGATTTCCTTTTATGCTGAAGATTTGTTTACGTATATATTTTCTGTGCTGTTAACTTTATATTGTTACTTTCTTTAATTTATGCGTCACAACAATTTCCTTTGAATATCTTCAACTCATCAATAAGGATAGAACAATAAAAGATAATTTATAGAAATACATTATGAGTATGCAATTATAATAATTGAATATTGGCGTCAGGTCTTTTTTTTTCTTTTTTATTAATTCTTTCTTTTAACCATTACATAAAATTACAGTTAAATTATAATTTTAAATTAAGTTACGACAACTGAGAGACAGTTGTCGTAACTTAATTTGAAAGTTGTTATTACCTTTAATTAAATACTTATTTTAAGTTGTTCAATGTATAATTTTAACGTGAAGTTTTGTATTTTGTTGGTGATCTATAAATAAATAAATAGGTGTTAGTGACCCTGCTTTTGATGGTTCATGGGTCCGATTCTCGCCGTGGGCCACCATTTTATAAATACAATTTTTGGTTCTTTGAGTCTGGTCGTATTTATCTATTTAAAATTATATTTCTATATATTTACCAGATGTCTGTCATATATAACTCAAGTATTACGTTACTTGCTTTAGAGACGGACGACCGCGTGCGTAATTGTCCTAAAAAATTAAAAATCAATATACTTATATATAAAGCTGAAGAGTTGTTTGTTTGTTTGAACGCGCTAATCTCAGGAACTACAGGAACGATTTGAAAAATTTTTTGAGTGAAAACATCACGCTAAGATGAATAGGAGAGGAGCAGCAATAAAATATATTCCGAAACGGCAAAATTTAAAGCTTTCCTTTCGTGCGCTAAGTAAACGATGTTATTAAAAAATCTCTTAATTAACTCACGATAACTATTTTTGTGTTCAAAATTTCAATTCGTGAATAAATTGTGACACACAGATTTATATGCGGGCGAAGCTGTTTGTACAGCTAGTAATTGATAATCAGGTCGATAGACAGGCAGATTGGTAAACAAAGTTAATATTGTACCGATAACGCCACCATCATCATCCTCCTGCCCTTATCCCACTCTAAGTGGGGTCGGCACAACATGTTATAAACATGCTGTCACATGATTTGGCTGCGTTTTTACGACCGGTCGCCTGCCTGACGTCAACTTACCTCAGTCGTATTTTACGACACCTCGGTAAGAAAGAGGGTGGTCTATTCTACTAAACCGGATACCACACGGTGAGTTAACTTACCTTAGTCGCCTTTTACGATACCTCAGTAAGAAATGAGGTTGGTCTATTCTACTCAGCCGGATATCACACGGCGTGTCGACTTACCTTAGTCGCCTTTTACGACACCTCAGTAAGAAATGAGGGTGGTACTATTCTATTCAGCCGGATACCACACGGCGTTGTACCGATAACGCCACCATCAATTATTATAGCTCTAGAGTACCTATCCAGCGAGTAATAATACTCGTAGTTACACCGTCATGCTTGTTTAATAGAGTCTTTACCTTACTTAAATGTGTGCTAACAATCTGCTCCTACAACTAAAAATCTATATGTCTTAATGTAATGATTTCGTTATAAATAATAGTACCCGGGTGACGCCGTGTGGTATCCGGCTGTGTAGAATTGGCCAACCTCATTTCTTACCGAGGTGTCGTAAAAGGCGACTAAGGTAAGTTGACCCACCGTGTGGTATCCGGTTTAGTAAAATAGACCATCCTCTTTCTTACCGAGGGGTCGTAAAATACGACTTTGGTAAGTTGACGTCAGGCAGGCGGCCGGTCGTAAAAACGCAGCCAAATCATGTGACAGAATGTTTATAACATGTTGTGCCGACCTCACTTAGAGTGGGATAAGGGCAGGAAGATGATGAATAGTACCCGGGTGACTGAGCCTTGCTCCGTAAAATTTTAAAAATATAAAAAAGTGCAATTAAAAAAATAAAGCGCCGGGTGACATGTGGGAATCGATCTCAGATTTTGTACTTTTTTGGTACGCCCGTCACTATTAGGCTGACACAGCTTTACATTTGACAGCCCAAATATCATTTACTTTCAATTCTACATTTAAGCATTTTCTTATTCCCGAAAACAGCTATGAAATGATTTTTTTTTTTAATGAAACCTAGCTAGATCGATTTTTCAAAACCCCCTACATGCTGAAATTAATGAAAATCGTTGGACCCGTTTCCGAGATTCAGAATATATATATATAAACAGATTATATATTCAGAAATATATATAATTATGTGGTGTCTGCATAACATGTTTGTAACATGTTATGCAGACCCCACTCAGAGTGGGATAAGGGCAGGAGGATGATGATACAAGATTAACTCATTTAAATATTAAAAAATAAAATATACTTCCAGACTTCAGCGTAGACAAATTAAAGTCTGTTTCGAAGAACGTCTCTACTGATAAATCGTTAGGGATGGAACGGCATTATTCCACTGTAATAGAGTGATACTTGTGTATTTGAGAACGGTCGGGAAACTGATGACTCTATTTGGTTCTGCTATAAAAAGTTATCCCTCTAAGCGGCATATAAATATTTAGAGAAATAATCTTCTATACGAACGCTCCCGCAATCATTCTAGTAAATTTGTTTGCTGCCATTTTATGTGATATTTTGACTTTAGATTTTCATCGAGTAATTGAGAGTATATATAAGTGCAATACAAATGCCACTTTTAAATGGATAATCCTTATCTTTAGTCTTTAATATTTAAATCAGCTAATCTTGTACATACAGAAAATCTGAATTTTGAAATTTCTCCAATTTTCTGGAAATTATATTTGTCTGCATATTATACATATAGGGGGTTTTGGGGGCGATAAATCGATCTAGCTAGATTTAATATAAAAAAAAAATTATCTTTGTTTTCAGGCATTAAAAAAATGTTACAAAATTATTAGAAATATGAAGAATGGTTAATTTCGTTGTCAATCATGAAGTTAAAATAGCTCAGTGGGTAAACGGGCGGACTTATAAGTAATAATACCCCGGTCCAAGTCCAGATATTATAAGCCCTTTTTTATATATATTTTTTATATCTTCTAAAAAAACAATCCAACGTCGGTTTCCCAGGTACTTAATATTATAAACGCGAAACTCTTTATCTTTAGATGCCTGTAATGGTTTCAGCTAATCCATTGTACCAATATTGATGAAATTTGGCACAATCAAAGTTTATACACCTTCGTAAAATATAGGATAAAATCTATTTTTCGTTTGGGAATAGAGAAAAAAAAACACATATTGCATTATTGAGGGTTCAACGCTCAAGTTCACACGAACGAAACAATGGCTACCATGAGTAATATAAAATTTTGAAGCTGTGATGGTCGATTGATGAAATCTGTTTACCCTTTACTCTTTATCTTTCTTTTTCTTACTCTTTATATTTCTCTTATCTTTATACTTGTTAATCTTTAATTGAGAGTTCTAGTTCTGGAACGACAACTACGTTTTTTCTATAAAATTTATTTTCTTAATTATTATTTAGAACTTATTGTGCAACTTGGTGGAAAGAAAGGCATCGTGACAAAAATGCATTTGCGTAATGGATCGAGCTCGATGAAGCTCTAAAAATCTTCTCCAAAGAAGAGAATAGACCGTTTCCTCAGCTTTGGGATAGTAACAGGTCGCTCCTAATCCTATTGTTTTACTTATGTATGATAATGATGACGTGAGATGTCCTAATGGAAGTTATTTACGAACTTACGAAGTAATTTTGATTTAATTAATCCACATAGAAACGTTCATAAGCGAATTACGTTATGAAAATACGTCAGATAGAGAAATGGCTACAACGGAGGAACTGCTAATATAATAATAAAATATACGGTGGTAGTCATAACAAGCAAAGTTAAGTTTCTCGCACCAGTGACTATCCCTTCAGTAACTGAATAACAACAATAAATGAAAGGCTCTTTGCCGGTAAAACAAGAACCAACTCTACGGCAATCTAATAAGAAAACTAAAGATAAGGAAAATGATTTACTTGGACAAAATAAACAGATTGCTCCTTTGATCTATGAGACTGAAATTTTTACCTCCCATATAACCAAAAATACACGTATAGGGTCATTGATAAATAAAATTTTCTAAAGATAAAATAAACTTTCTTTATTTAATATGTTGTTAAATTGTTTCTTTTTTATATAATTCTGAAATACTACCAGCAATCTAATCTATCTAGTATCTAAATCTATCTATCTAAATCTGACTAGTTTAGCAATACGTTATTCTATAAAATGAATCTGTTTATATAATACTTTATATAATAAGTTTGATGTCACTACCTATTATATATAGCCTTTTTATATGGTTGACATACCTATACATACAGGCACGTCATGTGGTGCTCGGCTGAATAGAATAGACCACCCTCTTCCTGATTGAGATGTCTCAAAAGGCGACTAAGGTAAGTTGTCAGACAGGCGGCCGATCGTATAATACCTTATCCAAATCATTTACAATGTGTATCATTTACAATAAATGTTTAAACATGTTCTGTTGACCCAGCTTAGAGTGGGATAAGGGCAGATGATGATGATGATGATGGTGATATTCGCTATTTCTCATGAAATTTTAGAAACGAGACTACGTTAAATTAAAAGCAGAACTAAGCAACCTAAATTAGAAGATTGTTCAAATTTTTTTCCTTATTAATCTAATCTAGTTCTTTTGTGAAAATTTGTATCAACCATACATTCATTCTTGCAATGTAAGATGCGTCAACAACGATCACTAATAAAGACAAGTAGTTACCTATCTCCAAAACAAACGTCAACAACACGATAATATTGCCTGACTCTGTCAATATATTATATACAAACATAACCAAACAAGTTTGGGATGTTGTTACAACAAACTGTCAATACAAACCCCCAACTAATAACAACTTATAATTAATCAATATAATATTGTAAGCAGACTTTATCATCAACTAAGTAAGATGGACAAATACGAAAACCAAATTATGATTCCAGTTCGAATACCTTCCAGAACCTTTCTAAATTGTGTTTTATAAGTTTTGTTTTTAAATGAAATATAGGACGTTCATTCGTGTTATCCTATACGCCGTGTAGTATCCGGTTGAATAGAATAGCCACCCTCATTTCTTACCCAGGTGTCGTAAAAAACGACTAAGGGAAGTCGCCCGCCGTGTGGTATCCGGCTGAGTAAAATAGACCACCCTCTTTCTTACCGAGGTGTCGTCAAAGGCGACTAAGGTAAGTTGATCCACCGTGTGGTATCCGGTTTAATAGAATAGACCACCCTCTTTCTTACCGAGGAGTAAAAAATACGACTAAGGTAAGTTGACGTCAGGCAGGCGGCCGGTCGTAAAATACGTAGCCAAATCATATGACAACATATTTGTAACATGTTTTGCTGACCCCACTTAGAGTGGGATAAGGACAGGAGGATGATGATGAAGATGATTCGTGTTATCCTATAACAAGGTTGCCTGGAAGAGATCACTATTCAGTGATTAGGCCGCCCTTTGTACATATACATAAGTATAAGTTCTTTTGTAATTTTGTTTGTTTAAATGTGTAAGTGGAATAAAGTTTTAAATAAATAAATAATAGGACATCACGGAATTAGTCAAATAATTTTCAAGTAATATTATTTAGTTTCCTTTGCACAGCAAATTTAAGCATAATATAGCTTAAATCCTACAAAAAAAGCTTGTGGAAGTGTTATTAATAAGTTGGAAACCATGGTTAATATTTATTTCCGGTACAAAATCATTCTTTGCACTAATCCCACTCTAGGTTAACATGTTTTAAACATGTTGTAACAAGGTTCTGCTAGGTATTTTACGACTAGCCTCCTGCCTGACGTCAGTTTACCCTAGTCGCCTTATACGACACCTCGGTAAGAAATGAGGACGGTCTATTCTACTCAGCCGGACACCACATGGCGGGTCAACTTACCCTAGTCGCCTTTTACGACACCTCGGTGGGAAATGAGGGTGGTCTATTCTATTCAGCTGGATACCACACTGGATACAAAAATTGAATGGAAATTCGCCTCTTTGTAATAACATTATTTAAGTCAACTATTAAGACTCTTTTTATACCATTGTTTTAGTATAGCCAAGACGCCGCCCATTTTAAAAATTTTGAATCTTTTCTGAATATAAAAGTTTTTACGGATAAATTAAAAAGCTTATGGCGACAAAACTGTAATTCGTTTACTTAAGCGAAAGCATGCCTGCGAGTGCAACACAGCTTGTTCTCAAAATAAGCGAATTTAAATAGCCAATTCATCTTTTCGCTTCAAAATTTAAACTGTCAGGCGTGATAAACCTTTTCATTATCCAACGCAACAGCGTAACGATGCAATCTAAATTATAGTTTAGTTTCGGAGCTAACTAATTAGTTATACCAGTACCCGTAACTTCATCCTCGCTATAGAATATGTAATTTAATTTTTAGAATGATGCTGTCTAAGTTAATAAAATTGTACAGAAATATATTTAGTAATGTTTCAGGAGCTTTTCATGGTTATTTGTAATTTTAGGATATATACGGAAAGGGCATCTCACATCACCCGCATGTTTTCATCCATATTCAAAAAAGTCTGTAACGAGAGTGGCACATTTGTGGGTTCGGATCTTGAGGAATCTCTCAGGAAGGATCTTGAATCTATTTACAAAAGTAATTATAAAATTATTTTGCTATAATCCGCGATGAAGTAAAATAGAAAATATATATAATGCTAAATGTAGAGTGGACAATCCGTTTATACCTGATACATGCAGGATTCGTAAAAACACATGCACAAACCTCCACCACTGTCACCACAATACACAAGCACTACATATGTTCACTATCACAAACTCAACAATCGTTTCACCCAGCAACCGAAGCATTAGGATTTTGGTCGTGGAGTCTATCTCCTGTCATTTAGCATTATATATATTTTCTATTTTACTTCATCGCGGATTATAGCAAAGTAATTTTATTATTACTTTTGCATTATGGATCTCCGCAAAGAAACGCCTAATTCTATAAATTATTACTATAATTTAATTACTTACTTACTTACTTATATATATTTACTTATTTAGGTACCTTAAATTAAAAGAAAGATATATTTGAATTTTCAAGGGAAATTATGGGACCGCTTAATCATTCAACCTGCATTGACCAACGCGGTTTAAGCTTTCTACATTACTCGTCTAACCAAGAATAGGAGTTATTATCCCAAATGAATAGTAAAAAGTTTGTTACTAATCATCTCCTATAAAAATTAAATGAAAAATTTAAAATACGACTTATCCAGTATTGTATAATTACTAAAATCAATATAGAATGCCTAATTTTGTTACACTACAATGTACCACAACATTCAGTTGGTAAATTGCCAGAATAGCGGAAAGCCTAATGAGATGGTTTATCTAAACAATTTTATTGCTTGAATTTGAATAAAAGTGAATATGATACATTAATGGAATATTGTGCTAATTTTAGGAGTTCAGTTTTTGTATTGTTTGGTTTGATGAAATAGATGTAGTTTAATAATATGTTTCATCATCCTCCTGCCCTTATCCCACTCTAGGTGGGGTCGGCACAACATGTTAACAACATGTTGCCACACAATTCGGCTAGGTAATATACGACCGGTTGTCTGCCTGATATCAACTCTCTTTGCTCGCTTTATGCGACACCTCAGTAAGAAAGAGGGTGATCTATTCTACTCGAACGGATGCCCCACGGCGGCTCGACTTACCTTAATCGCCTTTTACGACACCTTGGTAAGAAAGAGGTTGGTCTATTCTAATCAGCCGGAAACCACACGGCGGGTCAACTTAACTTAGTCACTTTTTACGACACCTCCGTAAGAAAGAGCCACCCTCTTTCTATTCTATTCTATTCAGCCGGCATAATTTAAAATATATTTATGTATTTTAATAATGACTGTAAAACCAATAACATTAAAATGGTAGTTCGTTAATGTTAATGAAGATTACATAATTCGTATATAAAAATAAAGTAGAAAGAAGTGGGCTATAAAGCTGAAGATTAATATAAGAGCTAATGAATAAAATATCGTCTCGGCATCAAAGTAAAACAGAACGTATAAGTCTTTTTATTATAGTTGTATATAGTATCCCCTTCACCGGACCAGTCGATTGATCCCCACCGAATTGCTACTAACCAGCTAGGGGCAATAAAGATCTTTTCCTCAATTGGATAAGATTGCGGTTCACCCAAAAATTGACGTAGTATTACCACTGGTTTTCGACATTGCTATTGCTGAGTTACTACATTGCTAACGTTTGCATCTTAGTGAATTGCATGGAACATGCCATTATATTCCGCAAACATCAGTTAACGTTGCGTGCAATGCTGTTCAAGTCAATTAACAATTACCAAACAATATCGTAACAATTGTGTACATTATGCTAAAGATATTACTTATAATAACATGAAATACGAAATAGATGACAAATAAATTATAGATTGATATATTTACATATTTAATATATTTCCACTATATGAGAATGAATGTTTGTGTGTATGCCCTTTATAGACTCCGAAACGGCTGGACTGATTTTAATGAAATTTTCAGACAATCTTTACAATGACCCAACTTTTAAACTTTAAGTTCAATTTCGAGGGGAATTCGATACCAGACTGAGCTGCAGCAATGTGTGGCCGGACATCAAGTTTATGATAAAATTTTCAATCATTTCAAATATCTCATATAATATTTTTCCATTTCAGCGTAATACAACGTAAACTAAAGCTTTGTAACTTTGGCAGCTTTTATATTTAAGAATTTCAAGTAAAAAAAAAATAGATAGATATTTTTGTATTTGCAAACAATAGAGGATAAAATAATTTTAACAAGAACAAAGAAAACGTAGCCTCGGTCGGTCTGGAACAGGAAAAAACTCTTAAGACAAAAAGTACTACGTGACATGAATGTTAATAAGACGATTTCCAAAATTATATTTTATTCCATTATTACATCGTTTAGCATATTGAATATATCTTTCAAAACTTAAACATGAAGTTAACAAAGAATTTGTTTTCAATTATTTCATTCGATTTCAAACGTAATTTAAACAATGTTAATATTGAATAATTCAATACATAACAGGGTAAAAATGAGATTTAATAGTTTTTGTTTTTAATAAAAAAAATGTTTTATTGGAATAATTCAATAAATATTAAGGTCTATTAGAGTTAAATTTTATTTAAAAGTTTTTGCTTTTTAGAATACTTTCTTACATATTAAAAATGTGTTTTGATTGTTACTACCATGCAATTCAATTTTTAAAGACTTGAATCCTTATCTCATATCCCCAACGACTCTTTCGAGAGTGTCACGGCTTCAAACCGCAGGCAGGCACCAATAAGTTTCTGTTAAAACTTATGTACCCAATCGATACTTAAAATGTATCACACCCTTTTCTGTGAAGGATAACATTGTGAAGAAACCCGCATACCTCTTGAGAATTCTGATCATATATGTAACCTACCAATCTGAAATGGAGAAGCGTGGTGGGTCTTAACCTTTCTCTCCAAAAGAGGTCTATGCCCAGTAGTGGGATAGTAACAGGCCGTTATTTTAACTCGATATATAAGCTTTAGTGGCATAAAATTTACCCATATATGTATATATTCAGCGAATTAGGTGTGAAAGCGTTATAGACAGAAAGATAGACAGATTTTCGCATTTATACTAGAAGAATGGATATGTTATTGAATTAAAATAGATTTTTTAACATGAGGTATCATTATATACCATTATTATTATTGACTTTCTCGTTATAAAAATATCAGAATATATTATAGCGATAAGGAAAAAATGTTCGTACCAGATTTTCACGCAAATTCAAACGATCAGTCGACTGTAAAATAATGTGAACATAATAATCTTCTGACAACATAATGTAGATTCATGGCATATTTACATTATTTATTTTGGACGGTTCTGTTAAAAAAAATTAAGATGCTATGAACATGTTTGTCTTTCCGAAAGTTCATTTACGTATCCACACTCATCATCATTCGCAAGCCGTGTGATATCCGGCTGAGTAGAATACACCACCCTCATTCCTTACCAAGTTGTCGTAAAAAGCAAATAGGGTAAGTTGATCTGCTGTGTGTATACGGCTGAGTAGAGTAGACCACCATCATTTCTTACCGAGGTGTCGTTAAAGGCGACTAAGATAAGTTGACCTGCCGTGTTATATCCGGTTGAGTTGATAGTCGTATTTTATGACACGTCAGTAAGAAAGAGGGTGGTCAACTCTACTGAGTCAGATACCTCACGGTAGGTCAACTTATCTTAGTCGCCGTTTACAACGTCTCGGCAAGAAATGAAGGCGTTCTATTTAGGTTTCCGCACTATTTATACCCAAATGCGTTATGGTGCGTAAATTTATATACCAAACAAGCATTATCCGTTACTACATTCGCGTCAACTTAACGTTAAAACACCCTCAAATAAGTACTACGTGTTTTTTCCCGTCCGCAACACACCCATCTCATCCTCATTTATACTTCCATTACATAAGGTTTGAATTAAGACTAAGTTAAGAAACAAATTTCTTATAAAAATCGCCTTGAAGATTTTTTGTACAATTAATTTTTTTACGTTTCCAACAGCTTTAGATAATACCATAAAATATCTTACTAAGCGCGAGTGTGCTTGTAATCCGACTGTACGTATTTGGCAGTATAACCGATTTCAATTTTAGATAGCGCTTAAAATACTTGTAATTGTGCATGGATTTTGGAAACAGAAATCTGGTATAAATCAAAATAAGGCTCAAAATCAGCTAGCTATAATGGGTTTAGAAGTTAGAATAACCGACTGACGTGTAAACTATTTCTCAGAAATTATGTTAGAATTATTTAATTTAATAATTAATTGTTAATTATACAATTATTTAATTTAAATAAATATTTTGCAGTTTTTTCGTGGAACCTATCCTGATGATGCTTCAGTTACGGGGCGAAACGATCGTGGAGATTGTCGTAATGAGTGGTGTGCTGCTGGTGGCGTCGTTTTATGGTAAGTGTGATGACTGGTCCATGTAAAAGGTATGGTGAATGTTACCTGCTTCTTACACTTAGCATTACATAGATTCTCTTAACAAACGTGGATTATAGCAAAATAATTCTATCGTAACTATGTACTATGGAATACCGCAAGTTAACGCGTATAAATATAAATAAAAGGTCTTCTCTCTCCATTTTTAGGGAGAAGGATTGGAGCTAAGACCTAGCACACTGCTCCAATGTAGATTGTTAGATTACACATTAACCCTAGAATTCTCTAGAGAACCCCTTGAAGATTCGCACGGTCTCACCGCTAGTCTATCACAGCTTAAACAAAATGAAATAATAATAATTAAGCATAATCAGAAACCAAATTACGTGTAACATGACTTAATTTGTTAAATAACATACTTGTATGAATTTTAGAATGCTGTGTCGCAAATCGTTTGTTACGCAAGAGCGCGCCACAACATTTTGTTGGTAAATTGCCAGGATTTCGAAAGCATAATGAAGTGATTTTTCTAAGCATATTTATTGCTCGAACCTCTCACTTTGTGTAAACAGAGTGCCGATTTTAAAACTTAGAAAATAGTACATTTTTACGTGTTTTTACCAACTAGCTTTTTATTTTAATTATTAAAAATTTGCAAATGATTATAGATTTTATTATTTATAAGAAAAAATACTTGCTCTTTTGTACACAATTTATGCTAAAAAAAGAAAAAGCTCTATAATTGTCACAAAAATGTGTTAAAACGTTACGTTAGTCATTTTTCAAAATGCCTTTCAAAGTCTATAAAAATTAAATTTATATCGGGATAGATTTTTTTACAATTTTTAGCATTCTTCGGTACTATATAATATAATGTACATAGATCAGAGAAAGCGAAATTTTTTTTTTATAATAAGGACTATATATGACTATAATACTGTTCCTTTCTACTCATTGACACGTTAGCCCAATTTGTTCACGTTATTACATATAATAAAATAGAAGATAAGAATTGTGAAGAAACAATTTGAAGATAAGAAAAACTTATTTCGTTGTGAATATTGTTGAATATTTAATACTTAACTGCACCATTAGGGGTGCTTAGTCATTGCTTATCTCAATATTGAGGCTTATCTTCTAGATAAGCTTAAATATTGCATTAATGCGAATAAGCTATTATCGGTTGCAACCTAAATCCTGTGCTTACTTTTCCTTAATTTATTAACATTGCGAAGTGTTTTTTGGCCAATTTTCGCTGCACATACACAACAACAACCAGTAAAAGCTTTTGATTTATCAATTGAATTGAATCCTGAATATTAATTTACGATATTATTTTTCGTAAATGTACATAAATAAATACATTGCCTTTATTTCAGTATAGGTTTAGGTCTTATACTAGTCACTAAAGAACTAAATTGCATATTTATTTTTATTTTATTTTATTATATTTCCTTTATTTGCAGTGTTAATTTAGCTTTAACCATTTATCTATGTGTTATTAAGTAAATACAATTGTATAAATTGCTTGCTTGAGGGTATTAATCCTTATCCTAATTATAATAAAGTTAGAAACTTTTACATATGATCGTCTGCGATCATATTTTTATAATTATAAATCAAACCAGCTCCTAAGGTCAAATTCGAAATTCTCAAATTTAAAGGTCAAACTAAAAGTAAAATAAAATGTAAAATGTCAGTATTATGACTCACTATTTTACTAACTTAACGAAAATAACTTAATATTCCGGAATTTTAAAGTTGCTGAACTTATCAAAAGCAATGCGCACATAAGAACTTTATTTGGTAACTTTATAAATGTCCAACACGTTTTCGAAATTGTTACTTTAAGTTGAGGATTAATATCAAAGTAGGATTTGGAAGTTTCATACCGGGATATGAAGATGAACTTCATGACTTGGAGGAATGTAGTTTCAATAGCGGGTTTAATTACTTCCCGTTTTAGGGAAGTTAAAGTTAAGCCGGTCTATGATCTATCTCTTGCAGATAGTCAGCAAATTATAAACTTATATACGAAAGTTACTATGATATTGTAAAATTAGCTTTGCTTTATTCTAAATAGTATTTTAAATACATTTTTGTTTTAAAATCTTCGTCTGATCTATACAAATATATAAAGCTAAGAGTTTGTTTGTTTGTTTGAACGCGGTAATCCTAGGAACTACTGGACCGATTTGAAAAATTATTTAAGTGTAAGATAGTCCAGTTATCGAGAAAGGCTATATAACATCATGCTAAGATGAATAGGAGAGGGGCAGCAATAACAATATTGTGAACACGACAAAATTTAATGCTTTCTTTGCGTGCGCTAAGTAAACCGTGAAAGTTATTCAAAAATCTATTATAATTAACTAATGATAAAAACTTTTATGTTCAAAATTTAAATTAGGAAAAAAAAATTGTGACACTGATTTCTATACGGGCGAAGCTGCTGGCACAGCTTGTAATTAATAAATAATAAACAAACCTCTAGTAAAATTTTCACGACGCTTTGATTCGAACTTAAGTAATATTTTTTCTTTTGTGTATACCGACCTAATCTGTATATAACAGGTTTTTTGTATTCCTCTCTTCTTTCTCTTCTCTCTCCTTCTCGAGATATGTTTCCATTCTTTTCCTAGTTTTGTGACTAACAGATATATTTTTGACGTATATATGTCTTCCTAAGCTATGTGATCTTAAAATGTAGTTTATCCTAATTAGAGATTATAGTCAATCCAATATTAAACCAAAAATGTTCCATGAAATTCCTACTTAATTTTACGCGCAAATATCTTTGTAGCTTGTGCCCCAATTGGCTACCATAATACTTTATTCCGTCTGGCAAGAAGCCATTTAACGCGACGCTCTTGAGGTTTTATTGTTTATCCTTAATGTGCCTACTTAACGAACTGAACTTTTTATGGTATAGGGCAAACCTTTACCGAAAACTACAAGTGACTTCGTCTTATGTTTACAAACTCAACGGCAAAAGCACTTAAGGCAACTTACATTTTTTCATTTCATTTTTTCAATACCCAAAGGTTAAACATTATTTATCTTCTTCTTCTTCTACTTACCGATGTCCCGAAGACTCCGGGTCCGCTTTTCGACTCATTTTCGTCCACTTTGTCCGGTCTTGAACATCTGATTTTCGTAAATTATTGACTCTCATGTCGGCATTAATTATCTCAAGCCAGCGCTTTTTAAGACGGCCACGAGATCTAACTCCAGGGACCAACATATTGGACATCGGTTTCTGACGTAACTTTGAGGCTACATGGCCATACCGATGAAGGCGTGCTTCTTGCAGCTTGTCACCGATGTCACGGACACCGACTCTGCTGCGGATGCGATAATTACGGAGACGATCTCTTTTTGTGACATTACACATCCACCGTAGCATTTTCATCTCCGTGACTCGGAGTTCCTGCATTAAATATTATTTATCTAAATATAAAATTGTTCAAAGTACTTCTTAATTAAAATTAAAAAGTTTTTAGTTACATATAGTTTGGTTTAGAACCTCCAATTAAGCCTAAATGACCAAACGGCTATAAGTTCGCTGGTTTAAAAAAAAATTGATCTTAACTTATATAATACATCACGTGCCTTACTGCAATAGCCTAGCGGTAAGACCGCGTGAACCTTTGGAGGGGATCACGGGTTCGAGACATGGGCAGGCATAAATGAGTAAATTTATGTGCACAATTGATGTTTGCAATTTATCACACGTTTTTCGATAAAGGAAAACAACGTAATCTATCACATTGGAGCAACATGGTAGGTCTTAGCTCCAACTCGTCTCTCCAAAACCGGAGTGAGGAGAGTTATGCCCAGCAGTGGGATAGTAGCAGGCCGTTACATCCACATTGGATCTTCATTTCTTCTCTCTAATGAGAGACACGTACTTTACGCTCTAATATGGTATCAATGATTTTTGTTGTAGCCCGATATGTGTATTGAAATATGAAAAAAAGTTTCTAAAGAAGCAGAGGTCGATCTGTGCCTTCAAAAACCTATAACAACAACATTCAAATATTTTCATATATGAAGAAAAGTAAACAGAAGTTCACTTCACTCAAGGATTCGGTCTGTTTATGTTGGAATATTGTTAAGCATCTATTTTATCTTCTACTCTTGTTACGCAAAAATATACGATAAATCAAACAGAAAATAAACGCAAGCAATAACGCGAATCGTATGGAGCACCGTAGTTAATGTTTGCGATTGAAATTGGATTTTTTGCTAAATAAAATCCACTCGTGGTTTAATTACCCCAGCCTCTTGAATAAACATACACTTGCGCGGAGTACAACATATATGGAATTATTTTTTATCTGTTTACTTTTTAATACAGAAATATTGTTACTTCAACGATACATTCGAATATTGAAAGCGTTACTTTTTAACGTTTGTTAATTAATCGATCAAGTGCTAAATATTATACTTGCAAATAATATTCTTACAAATATAACATAAAATAATCGATTACAATAATTATATTCGGTGTTTCACATTTCTAAGTCAAAAAGATTATTTATCACTATAAATATTTACATCGAGGTAGTGTTTATCATTTTAAATACTCAAAAAATATCAAAAATTGCAATAATCTGGAACCGCCGTGTTGTATCCGGGTGAGTATAATAGACTACCCTTATTTCTTACCGAGGTGTCGTAAAACGCGACTAAGGTAAGTTGACGTTAGGCAGGCAGCCGTAAAATAACTAGCTAAAATATGTTACATCTCTAAGACATGTTGTGTTGACGCCACTTAGAGTGGGATAAGGGCAGGAGTAACATGCAATGATCTAGAAGTAGTTATGAAAAATTTAATTAAAAATTTTACGTGGAAAGTTTTTCTGCAACTGCTGGCTATATAGAAACAATCTAATAAGTTATATTAATTCTCAATTGCATCATACCGCTTTAAGCATTACGAACCCGCAAACAATGAATATAAATCGAATTTCCTTCAGAAAGCCATTAAAGTTTGCTTTCAACGGCTGCTAACTTTAAGTTATCAAGGCATATAAATATTTACTTGTGAAGGTTGTCGTACTTGGAATTTATCTTACTAGAGTGATTTAAAAATGCTATAGTCTACTGTAACTTTTGTTTTATGGATCCGATGGCAACCGCGATGTACATAAAAAGTGCCAGAATGATTACATATTACTTGGTAATAAAATAATAAGCAGACCGTGATGGGTAGTTTGATATTCCAAACAAAAAATATTATAACGGTATTTAAAATTTTCATACGTGTACATATATTCTGTATAACTTATTATTATTATGATTGTTTCTATTTTGATGACTTTTAATTAGAAATTTTTAACCACGGGTTGAAATTTATTAGCTATTGAATCCATTGTTTGAGTAGTCAATGTTCGATTTGAAACTAATTAAAATACTCTGGCTCTGATTTCTGTAAAGCATCATAATTATTGGATCCATTTGCGTAATTATAAAAAGATTGCGAGAGAAAGTTGTTAAAAAAAACTTAAATTTGGTACATTAAGAGCTTTAAATCCTTTAAAAAAACTATTTTATATGCGGATAAACGATATGATGTGACATGGGGTGATTCTATTTGGTGCGAAGTTATTTCAAATAATGCAAATGTTATTCTTCCAATGACTTATCATGAGTTAGTAACAATTCAGATACTAAGCTACCGTGCACACCATAATAACCGAATTCAACCCAAGTTGTATTACTCAGAATACGAGACTTGCTTTAAACAATTGAAATCGTCGCCGGCCTAAAACCTTGGCAACGTGTTGAGTGAAAACTCCATGCTCTTAATAATGTTAAAAGCTTTCAGTCTTTTTTTTGTATTTGCGTTCACAAAAAATTACAAAGAACGTAAAATTTATCTGAAAGCGCGGGTCTGTTCACGTTAGTAATGAAAGAAATTAATAAAATGATTTCTTATTTTGAAGGATAGATCTTAACTCACGATATCACATAACAGTAAAAATCTTGTAACATATCTCGATAGTACATTTGGATGACATCCAAGCTATTTGCCACAATGCAATGGAATTGCTACTTAAGATCTGAAGACAAATTATGAATAAGTATATTTTATGGGAAGTTACGATGAGGTTATGACATTATTTATATGTAATAATATGTATTTAGTCATGTGTGTGACACAAATATTTCATTATTAAATATTATTATTCCTTTAGCTTACCTGAATATTTAGGTTTCTTAACACTTAGGTTTCTAAATAACTATTACATTATATTTAAAATTTACATTCACAATCTACTACATTATAGAGAAATAAATTGAATTAATTAATAAAATATAACAAACTATAACTAAGTCGATGACTTTAATAATTTATTTAAAAATGAACTCGGAAAACTCATTTATGATTCTTCGTTCAATTATTTTCTCTTGACTTATTTATCGTTAAGACTCTTCTAAAACTTTGATATGTAATTAGCAAGTACAACTTTTTATTATTATTGTTTATGAAATGAATGGTTTTTAAACCAAGGTTGGGCGAATAATTAATGCTATTGTTGTTTGTTTATATGACAAGCATCATAATAGACCTTTTTTCACAGATTTTACTTCTTTTTTTTCACAGCCTTTTTTTACCCGGAAACTTAACAAAATTAACCATTTATCTATGTTATTTATGGCACATCTTTTATTCAATTCAATGAGTTCTCGGAAAATAATTATACAATTCATCCTTTCGCTCTGTAAGCTTAATTCAAGTTTACAAAATTCATTGTTCCTTCGTAAATTTCATTTCAACAGTATTTTCTTATCTGAATATTTAATTTTTAACTTATGAATTTTTAGTTTCAAATCACTAGTTGCATACAGCTGTCAAGTGTTTCGGTACAGAATACAAAATAAAAAATCGCTGAAATGTAGGGAATTTTCGTAAGTTAAGTTAAATTTGTGTAATTTTCACGGTTTAAACATTTATTTTCCCAGTATCTTAGTGATGAAAAGTATATGAAAAGTGAAATGTGCTTAGAATAGAAAACAGAGGAAAATTATAAAGCGGATAAGTAATTTTTTGTTAAAAATATAACAAAAAGAAAAATTAATGGATAATGTGGGCAGAAAAGCTGGAGCCTGACTTTAATTAAAAAACAAAAAATATACATATAAAAACAGATATGAAATTTTTACAAAACTGTGAATTTCCTAATAGTTGAAATTCGTAAGTCAAACAGTACTTAGAAAAATGATCGATGACTCTGTTATTATTAGTAAATAAAACTAAATAATAGTTTCATCATCATCTGCCTGCCCTTAACCCACTCTAAGTGGGGTTGGCACAACATGTTATAAACATGTTGTCACATGATTTGGCTACGTATTTTACGACCGGCCGCCTGCCTGACATCAACTTACCATAGTCATATTTTACAACACCTCGGTAAGAAAGAGAGTGGTCTATTCTACTTAGCCGGACACCACACGGCGGGTCGACATACCTTAGTTGCTTTTTACGACACCTCGGTAAGAAATGAGTTTGGTCTATTCCACTCAGCCGGATACCACACGGCGGATCGTTGGCTATGATAATATCCGCAGCCAATCTTTTGATATTATATTATAGATTTGCAACATAGGTAAATAACCAAATTATTAGATATATCCTCCAAACTAACATCAATCTTGTTGCCGGGTCGCTGAGGCTTGAACATTGCAATCATGATATAAACGAGTAACTCTTCTTAACCTCTTGAGCCATTATGTATCAGAATAATTGATGACATGAAAGTATAATAGCAGGCCGCTCTGGCACACATTAGCATCGCTTTGTACGCGTGTGATTTGCTCGATTTCACACGTTCTGCATATAAGAGCTTTGAAACTAAACTGAGTCCATGCGTTAAAGTTTCGATTCTGGCGATTCAATGTTAATTGAGTAAATATAATATTGACTTAAATTAAGCCTCAATATATTTTTCTCATCATCCTCCTGCCCTTATCCCACTCTTAGTAGGGTCGGCACAACATGTTACAAACATGTTGTCACATGATTTGGCAACGTATTTTATGACCGGCCGCCTGCCTTACGTCAACTTACCTTAGTCACATTTTACCTCGGTAAGAAAGAGGGTGGTCTATTCTACTCAGCCGGATACCACACGGCGGTTCGACTTACCTTAGTCGCCTTTTACGACACCTCGGTAAGAAATGAGGGTGGTACTATTCTATTCAGACGGATACCACACGGCGTAGCCTCAATATATTTTTACACGTCAAATTTATTTTGAAAAGGAAAATCATGCTTTAACCTACTCTGTAGCTATTTGATTTAAGCTAGAGAAGCTAAAGGTGCTGTGAGCAATTCTAGGTCGTTAATATATTAAGTTTTGCCTATTCCGTCGTCAGTGTATAATTATAGTGGTTCAATGTCTATTACGTATTCAATTGTACGTAGACTACGTAAGTGTAGGAAGGATATGGTTGATTTCACAAGTTCTTCATGACATGGAAATTTTGTAAAACTATTATGGGTTATATATGGATATTTATAAATTTTGTTTAGAACTTATATTTGTTTTCTCTGGCTGTGAATTTTAATTTCCACTGGATATTTATCTTAATTTCAATATAATGAAATAAATACCATAAGTAATGTCAACTAGGTAAATGTATAAATAATAGGATTTCTTCCTTAAGGTGTAAAAACAGTTAGGGTTGTCATATTTTCTTGATAAAGAAAAGGGCCCCCAAAGACTTTCGCGGCGCAAAAATGAAATAATGGATTTTATTTAACGGATAAAAGGATAACGTAGGACGACATATTTATGCATTTAATAATTGACATTGACAATATTTTTAATACATTTTTTTAAGATCCATAAAGAATGTAACTATGCTGCCTCAAGTAATTTCTTAGGTATAGTTTATACTGTTTTGGATCTAGGCCATTCAAGTTTTTGGGAAATGCGTTTATTCTTTTGTAGTTTGGTCATATGTAGTAGTTCGTAGCGCGCGCAGGCGAATTTTGCAAATATATTATGGAATGGAAATACAATAGCTAGAGCATTCTATACCTATTAGTGTAGATTTTTTTTCATCGCGGGTTAAGTTTATACTGTAAACTGTTTAGTCTAATTCTATTCGAAAACCTTAACTTGAAATCAGACTATAATTATTTAAAAAAGATCTTTACTAAGTTTTTAATAAAAATATAATTTACAATTCAAATATATTTCTCTGTCTTAGAGATAAGTTAAGGCTGAGTTCTAATTAATATTACTTATTAAAATTTTTAAACATTTTCTATGGTTAATAAATAAATAAATAAATTTTCTTCGGGAACATTAATTAAATTATATCTATAAAGTATTTTTTGAAATAAACATAATAGAATAAAGATTACATATTTAATTTTATATTATTATATTATATATATTTCACGCATAACATACACATACACACGCAACACACACCCAGACACATACATACACATCACATACTTCTCTGGCGTCCTAATTATAATAAGTAATATGTTAACAAATTTAAAATCCGTTATTGGCTGTATGTACTGTTAATTTAATACTTTGTAAGTTACTAGATAAGAGCTGTGGATTTTGTAAAAATAAATAAATAAACATTATTATAAATAATGGCTGATAGATTGACATCTTGTTACTTTGTTTTTGTTAGACGCACCAACTTTATTAAATCGCTTATTTTGTTTCACAGTTTTAGAGAAGTTCTCATAAAGAAATATTCTTGAATTTTTAGGCTTATTAAATAAATAGATGTTTGAGTCTTACAAGCTTTGGTCTACTTATAATATTGATTTTATGTTTAATGTCAGATAGTCGGGAAACTTTGCGTAGATAACGTATAATGTAATAATAATATATAAGAAATATCTTGTTAGCATTTAATTTTTATTTTGTAGTATTATATTCTGAATTTAAAGAAACACATAAAAGAAATTAAATATTATGTCCACTTACATTTTGTCATTAAAAAAGAAACATAAATTAATTTTAACTAAAGAAACTTAAATATATTCTAGAACAAACGTACTTATTTATAATTTAATTTATTTTTATTTTTATTTTTAGGGGATAGTTTATGAAATTGACGCAATATTTCGAAATCCTAATATGTACTATTTAAATAAAATTATACTAATAAAATAAAACTATTTAAGTGCGTTACTGTTACTTCATATACATAAATATAATCAATTAAATATGCAAATTTTTATTTATAATACTTTAAAATATGAACCAACCATAGAAACATATATTTTGCGCAAGCGTAGTACAAAGTCTTGTTTGCAGATTAATGTCTGTCAATTTCACTAATTACTGAAGCCTAAATTTGCGGAACGTGGTATGTTGGTGTACTGTTCTAGACATCTCTTATCCTCCAGCGCGTGCGATAATTAATGATTGTCTATAAAATACCAAAACATATTTGAGTGAATTTGTATCATACATCAATTTAAACTTTGCTAAGGCCTGACATATTTATTTTAAAAATTATTGTTATACATAGAATAAAATTATGAGCGGTACACATTTTTAAATTTATATCAAAACTGGTGGTAATTGAGTTTCATAATGTCTATGTTTTGTCTATGTCACGCGTCTATTTATTCTATATCTATTTATCTAAGGATAGATGTAGTTTATTTATCTTGGTGACGGGTACCATCATGCGCGTTATTGTCCCATATATTTATTTATTATTATAATCTATAACCAGCAGCTGTGTATATCATAGAAATTCAAAGTTTTAAAATATTACCTGTATTGATACGATTATAGATCATCTCAATTTTTTTTTGTAGAAGTTATAACAGAATATCAAAATTACAATGTCTATTGTTCGGTTAATTAGAGTAGCATTTTTGATGAAGATAATCTCAATTAGAGTAGCATTTTTGAGAGTAGCAAATCGATTAGAGTAGCAAATCGATTAGAGTAGCATTTTTGAGAAGATAATCTCAACGTGTCAACTTAATATGTATATTATTGACGTCAGGCTTTAATATCTTTTACCTGTAACTGTATTAAGTTTTTTAAAGGACAAAAATATGTTTCTGGAAAAATACATGAGTATAGACATTGATCTTTCTTACTTTGCTACACTGACTAATATATTCGTATTTTACAAGCAACTGAATCCTATAGTGATTAGTAATAAAAATTATATGAAATACAATGAAAAATTATTTCCCTTTAATTTAGTCTAGTTTACACATAAAGTATTCATTCAGTTTTAGCAAAAGTAGTCCAGTCATCAATCCTAAAATATTCCCTTTAATAGCTATTGGTACGTAGTGTCTATTGTTGACTCCAGAACCAAAGAATATTAACTAACTACGCTAGAATTTTTACTGGCACTCAACATTTACTCTTGGATTTGAAGCTGATTAATTATAATTTGGTTTACACCATGGAAAAAAGTGTAATTCTATAAGAATATCACTTTAAATAAACATTGAAAAGAGATTTCTACAATACGCAAAATTAATTTTAAATTTAATTCAACCGGGAATAAGAAGTGAGAGAAAACATCATTAGCAACGTTATTTGCATAAACTTTTCAAACTGAAAATGGTATGAAAAATGTCTTGAATTTCCCGACGGGCTAGAATTACTTTAAAACGAATGTCTCTAGAGCATTCGCGTAGTTTTAAACTGTTCTTGGATCAGATATTTTGGCGTTAATTTAATTTCGTTATTTTAATTGCATAAATTCGTTTCCCAGAAAATCCTTTTATCTGTAGTTTGTGAAATGATGAACACTTATTTTAATGAAAGATGCTTAATAATACAAAATTTAAATTTAAATTAATGAGTCATTTCATATAATAGTTAGTACCTCGGTGACCGAGCCTGGCTAGATATTTTTTAAATGTAAAAAAAATGCAATAAAAAGAAAATGATGATGTTATCTGGAATCGATTCTGGTATTCTGAATTTGAGACCGCCCGTTACCCAAATAAGCTATCGTGATTTTGAAATTGATAGCGCAATTAACCTATGCTTTCTTATAAAATTGTAGCAGTTTTTCAGTGCCCAAAAACAGATATTATAGACAAATATATTTCATGAAAATTGGAGCCGTTGGAGTCATTTCCAAAATGTTCAAAATTTTATATATATATACTCGTACAAGATTAACTCATTTCAATATTAAAGATTTTATAAGGTAATAGACCTTATAAAATCTTTTATATTAAATTCAAAATTATTCAAAATTTACATACTTGATAACTTTTTATAGTTTTTATATCCGGACCAGACTTGAATATGTTGATAACAGACATGAGAATTGTTTAATTTATAGGGCTAATCTGAAAAATTGCGTTTGGGACTTGTTAAGTTATTCACGCCTAATACGGATATGGGAAACAAATTTACTAGAAGATTCAGCAGGACATATTACTACCAGTATAAAATCTTGCTGCTTACAATTTCTACCAGTGGTACGTGGTTAGAATAAGCATCACTAGAAGTCGGTAAAAATCGAGACCAATAGATTGAATTAATCTCTGAGTCAAGCAGGAAAGTAAATGACCAAATTATTACGAAACAAAGAGTCTCAACTACGATAAACCATTTAATTATTGAGTTTTACGACTACAAATTAAAATTTAATCCAAATTTATTGACATTATTATACTCACAATATATAATTACATACATTGGCTGATACAGAAAGCTTACTATAATGTTGAGGATTACTTAGATGATAAGAGTGTGTGGATATAGCTTTTTTTAAACCTGTTCAAGACAGGAATTACTAAATGTACCTAGTATTAAGAATTATATTTTTAAAAGATGCTTGCTGGCTTCTTGCAGACTCTTCTCGATAGGAACTGTGTTTCGAACCAGCAGTAGAGTTGACGATTCAAAAACACGTTTACAAGTTTATTTAAATAAGGAATATTAAGAAATTTGAATTTGAATTGTTTTGTAGCTAACACTGCTATAAATTAATGCTTCAGAAAAAATATTTATGTATGTCAAAAAACTTTTGTACAAATTGTGTATAATCGAATTTAAAAATCCAATCAGAGGTATAATATTCAGGGCAGTCAATTACTAGGTTTGCGGCTGAGAACAATTTGTAGTCTGATGTCGCTATGATGTGATACTATGAATGACCTTGGTTTCGAAAGTTGCATATCACAGTATACTAGAGTGGATTGTCAAAAAACTGGTATATCCAAAACATGCATAGATCACATCTTTATCCGTGACATATGTATGCGAGGTACAAATAATCATATTATTCATTCCACAGTAGTGACCAACGCGTTGGCCGATCATTACATTACAGGTTTAGCTCTTATTAGTTCGGATTGCATAAATTCTTTCAAAACTGTTACAAAATTTGACGCAAAAAAAATTAGACAAGAATTACTCAAAGTAGATTGGAGTCCGATATACAAAAGTGAGGATCCTAACGACATATTTGAAAACATTGTTAGTAAATTCGATAATATATACATAAAATGTAAATACCAGGAAAAAATTAGTTTAAATTCTAAGAAAAAGTGTGTATGGATCACAGATAAATTGATTAGTATGTGTAATAAAAAAAAAGAACTCTTAAAGATACATTTATCAGATTTAAGTAATAAACAAAACGAGCTTATTTACAAGAAGTATAGAAATAGAACTAACAAATTTATTAATAAAGCAAGAAATAATTATACCAAGAAAGAAATTCGAAATGTCATTAAGAACCCAAAAAAAATTTGGGAGATTGTTAATAGACTAACTGGTAGGATCATTAAAGCAATTGACGATGTACTTATTGAATCATTTTCAGCAAAAGGTAAAATTTTGTCCAATAAATTTGCGCACGATTTTGAAAATAATGTTAAGAATGTAATGTTGACCTGTGCTGAACCGCTCCTTGATGAAAAAACATATATTAACCAACCTAGTTCGTCGGTAAGGATAACTAAAATTAACGAATCCACTGTAATTAAAATAATAGAGAAAATGAATGATAAAAAAAGTCCAGGATTAGACAATATTCGGGTGAAAGATGTCAAATTAATATCAACTCAAATAGCCCCAGTATTAACACATTTAATAAACACATGTATTCTCAAAGCTATATATCCAGATAAATTAAAAATAGGAAAAATTCGACCTATTCATAAAAAAGGTAGTTATTCTGATACTAACAATTATAGACCTATAACTATTTTGTCTTGCTTTGATAAAATAATAGAAAGATATTTTGGCCAAATTATAAATGCCTTTTTATCTAGTAATTGTATCATCCATGAGAAGCAATTTGCATTTCAGAGTAACAAAAGTACATCCCAATTGTTGTGTTTATTCACAGATGAAATAAATAAGTATCTTAATGAGAAAAAGCATGTCCTAACGGTTATGGTTGATTTTAGTAAGGCATTTGATACATTAAATTTTGATACACTTTACAAGAAAATGCAGCAGAATGGTATTCAGGGCCCGATGCTGAGGTTGTTCAAAAATTACCATACAAAAAGATATAACGCAGTGTGTATTGATGGTGAATTGAGTGATTTCGTGTATTCCACTCATGGAACAGCTCAGGGCTCAATTTTAGGCCCTACAGAGTACTTGATTTATGTTAACGATATGTGCAATATATTTCAGCATGGCTCTGTATATCAGTTTGCTGATGACACTTGTATTGTAACAGCTCACCATGATATTAATATTGCTAATAAAATGATGCAATCTAATTTTAACCAATTATGTAAATGGGCACATGATGTTGGTCTCTCTATTAACTATAATAAAACTAAATTAATGTATATTCATTCTCCGCATAAAATAAGTAGCTCTATTCCATGTATCATAGCGCACGAACACAGTTGTCTGCATAAGCCGAGAGATTTGTGTACCTGTAAATCACTTGACTTAGTTAAAGAACATATGTATTTAGGACTAAAAATAGATGCCAAATTTAATTGGTCCCCCCACATAAACTATGTGTGTGGGAAGCTTCGATCAATCTTAGCTAAGTTGTGCATTCTTAAACATAAAATTCCCTACAGTACTTTAAGACTACTTTATATGTCACTAGCAGATTCAGTTATAAGTTATGGTATTGCATGCTATGGAAGAGCAAGTAAGACTCATGTAAATAATATATATAATTTACAAATTAGATTACTAAAAAATATAGTTCCTCTAAAAATTAAATACAAATATAGAAACAATTACCATGGCCTATTTGAGTATTGCAGGGTGATGAATGTATATGACAAAGTAAACTTTGCTATAATAAACCACTATCATAATAAAATTTGTACCTTAAACATTAACAAAAGACCCAATAACCTGCGTAACCTAACAAATATCCCTTCATTTACTACACCCAGATGGAATAATGCATATGGGAAGCGAACTTGGCTGCACTACCTGCCATGTGTATTAAATAAGTTACCAAAACATTTATTGGAATTAATAAAAAACTCAACCATGAAGCAGGCAAAAAGAATCCTAAAAATTTTTTATATAAGGAAATGTATCCCTATAGCCTCTCATAATTATTCTATTAAAAATAAGTAAGTTATATTTTTTCTTTACTGTATGTCATTTATTTTTATTTTTTCATTACCATTACATACATTTAAATTAATTAGCATTTAACCAACTAACCCTTTAACATGTAGCGTCACTACAGTGCGCAATTTCTAGCGCAATAATTATTAACTCATATGATTAGCGTTAGACTTAAGTACAAACTGTAATAGATAATAAGTGTAATAAACAGATTTAAATTTTAATTTTTTTTTATTTTTTATGTCGGTTGTTAAAACAGAAGAAGTACTATGTATTTTACTGGCACATTAAAGTGAAGATTAAGAAGTATATATCGCACGCTCACTATTAAAGTGACCTAATTCAAAATTCGTTTGTGGCAAATCGCAATAAAGTGAAGCTTAGCGCCTTGAAAAGTGAATGAGTGTTAAAGAGACCCATAACTTAGAAGAGTAAGAAAACACAAGTTTTTACAATAATTCGCAGCATGATGTCATAGATGGCATTAAAATAAGGATTACAAAATGTCTTACCAATCTAAACTTATTTGAATTAGGTCACTTTAATACCAAGAGTGTGCTATTTTCTAAGTATTAAGAATGATTTCACCGTCAAATATATATTTTTTTATGATGTCAAAGTAACTTTTTACTCGCTGAAGAACGGTCTGCCAACAAATTTATCAACATTTATCTTGTAAGACTAGCCTTTTATCTTTACAAAAAAATTAACAAGACGTTCTCAAATAACGAGTGCCTTGAGGCGCGGGGTGATCAAAATAAATTACTTTAATCATAAATTTAAAGCATTTTCACTTTTCCAGAATAACTGATACTCGTTTTTATAGTATTAAATGTTACTTTAAATTCTTTTGGTGTTTTTCTTAAAGCTTAAAGCTTTTTAAGAATAATTAATAAAACATATATACAGAAGCCGTTTGGAAGCAGGATCCACCCTTTACCTCTACTAGGACTACCCTCATTTTTTACCAAGCTTTCGTAAAAGCTAACCATCGTAAGCTGACCCGTCGTGTAGTATCTAGTTGAATAGATTAGACCACTCTCATTTCTTACCGAGGTGTCTTAAAAGGCGTCTGAGGTACGTAAAATATAAGGTAAAAATAAGGTAAAATAACTAGCCAAATGTAATAAACATGTTTAAAACATGTTATGCCCCTTCTTAAAGTAGGATAAGGGCAGGAGAATGATAATGTGCAGAGGCTAACATTTACAAGCTTTTGAAAAAATATTATTACGAATATATAACAACTTTTGTAAACCATGTGTGGCTATCTGTGTTTTGTATAGTCCTTTCTTGTACAAAATATAAATATACCAATCCGTATTGGAGTAGCTTGATAGATCTAAGCTCCAAACCTTCTCTTCCAAGAAGAGAGAACCCTTATTCCACAGAAATGAGATAGTTGACAAAAAAAGATAATTGTTTTTACGTCAAAGCTTTACTTTGCTTCAGCCTGTGTGTCACGTCAATTTAATGAATTCACTTTGTCCAACCATGGACGTCCAACGGATGAGACTAGATCATACCTAAATTCATTTAACCAATGCAATTAGAAATATCCCAAATCTATCAAATTAACTTGGGAGTGATTGCTAAACAATATTATGCTAGGCTCAGCCATTCAATTATACAAATTTAATTTCTATTTTAATAGGTTCTCCTAATATTATAAGAATAATAAGTAAGTGAATGAGTTAGAGTGCGTTCGGGCGCGTGCTTGCGTGCATGCGTGCAGGCGTGCTTGACTGAAGCGGTGCGTGCGTGCATTCGTGCGTCCGTGCTTGACTTAAGGGGCGCGTTCGGGTGTATTATGTTGGGTTTGGACTATGATGGATTTGAATTTCGGTATAGGTATGTGATAATCAGGAATATCATATACTCTTTTTAAAATCCATGGATTGTCTGCAATAAAAATGCTTTACTACATAACATTGGTAGGTAATAAATAAATGCTGTTCTAGGCCTGTGCTATCATAGGTAACCACTTATTTTTAACATAACCAATGTACCGCTAGTGAAGCCAAGGGGTTCAGCTCGTATAACATACATTTAAAAAAAAAATCTACACTATCTAAAAGAGTATAAGAAGAAAGCAAATTGAATACCGAAAATGATTTTCTTTTTCAGCATGATTTTTAATCACGTTTCCTGTGACGGAATATGTCTAGGCTTAAATTAAAATTTACGCTTCTCTTTTTATGACTTACTTTCAGAAATGAGCTTTGATGTCTATGTTAAAGGATTTTACATTTAGAAGATTCGTTTTAATTTAACATGTGGATTGATGGAAAGCTTGATAATTTGGACATCGAATATTATACCGGTATAATTTTGATAGAGCTTATAAACCTTACTAAGGATTTGTGAGTTTTGCATCATGTATAGGCACTATACTGTGGTTTGAATAAAAACTCACGCGCTTAATAATTTTTATAAGTACACACTTAGAGACTCTTTGAAGGAGTCGCTCTTAAGGACAAAATACCAAAAACGTACATTAGAAGCTCTTTTAAAGTGGCATCTTTTACTAAAAAAAATATTAATGAAGGTTGAGATGGTACGGTCACGTCAAAAGAAAGTCTGATGTTTATTTAGTAAAACATGTCCTGCGATGTTCACGGTAGAAAGAAGAAGAGGAAATCCCTTTACCACCTGGTTCACGACTGTCAAAAGGGATATAACGAATTTAGGACTCGCGAGGGAAAAATGGCGCCGTATAATCGTAAAACAGGATCCCCATGTAACGGAGTAATGCGAGGACAATGATGATGGTGCTTAATTGATTTTTATCATTTGCTTTATAGAGAAGCATCTAGGAGGTAACCTGCATATCTCTGGAGAATTTGTGGGTCATGCAAAGACAGCGTATCTATTGTGAGTGTAAGCTCGAATTCTTATCTCAAAACAGCAGGTGCCGTCGCTTTGCTAGGCCGTGAGATAGTAATTCTACTTTTTTTAATTAAATTAAATTTTATAATCGTTTAAGATTCTTTTAATGTAACGTTATGTTACATCCTTAAGACATTATTTACTGAAATAATCAAATATATACTAACTATATCAAATATAACACTTCCGAATATATTTCTGTAATGCATGACATCATCCGACTTGATCACAGATGTTCTAGTCATAAGCGCTAACCATTAGGGAGGGCACAACTAACTCACCGATATTGCAGCATAAATGTTCAGTACATATTATATTGATGCCTGTACACAAGTGCAAAAAACCATTTAAAAAGCTAATTAACAAAGCTTATTATTAGAAAACTAGTAAAGGTTAGTAACTTATAAGTAGGCTTGGATTTAAGTTGCAACCAGTTAGATTATTTGTAATTTTTGATTTGTCGAACATCGTCATCCTCCTGCTCTTATCCCACTCTAAGTGGGGTCGGCACAACATGTTAAAAACATGCTGTCATATGATTTGGTTGCGTTTATACGACCGGCTGCCTGCCTGACGTCAACTTACGTTAGTCGTATTTTACGACACCTCGGTAAGAAAGAGGGTGGTGGTCTATTCTACTAAACCGGATACCACACGGCTAATTGATTTGCCGAACAATTTTATATTATTTAATTTATTACTTTTGAAATGAGTGACTGCCAAGTTTCTTGCTCATTCTTTTCGGTAAGAGCACCTTTCCAAACCAGTGGTAGCTTCATCGTCATTTGACGATTCATAAGTGCTTGTAAAGGCCAACTAGAATAAAGGATAATTTGAATTAACAGCTTGAAAACAGCGCCAACTCAATCCTTATAATGCAGTTAAGAACGTTAACAATAATATATCAATGTTTATTATTTCTTTTATAAAAATTGCGCTTTCACAAAATTACAACTTAAAATTAGGACGTTACATTATGTTAGTTGAATCTAGTACAATTATCAAAAAATAAACATACTGAAATAAAACATCAAACGCTCCAGTTATATAAAAACATCTATTACGATCTGGACATATAAAATATTTACTATTTTCCTAACTGTCAACGAAAATCTTTTGCTAGAGATGTAACTGATGTGTGGAAAAATTATACCTCTGACAAAATACGGAAATTACACATGTCCCGATCATTCTCACGAGGTTGATAAGTATTTCTAGGTAAAAATAATAGGGCACATAAAAATTTCAAAATTTACTCACACATTGGAAATAACAAGTATTAATTCACTCTGAAATTGCAAAATTGTAAAACCAGTAGATAAATAAAAGAGCAAAGTTAAGATATGAGATCTTGCAAACCATGCCAGCTAGGTTGTATGCGAATGTTTTTTTCTCAAAATTCTTGTACCTAAGAACAAGGCTATATTAAAGGACGCTGGCTGTGGTGTCACTGTTTTTCATATATTTTTAGTTAATATTTTACAAAGCCTCATTTCTTACCGAGATGTCGCAAAAGGCGACTAAGATAAATTAACCGACCATTTGGTATCCGATTGAGTAGAATAGGCTGCCCTCTTTCTTATCGACGTGTAAAATACGACTAAGCTAAGTTGATGTCAGGCAGGCGGCCAGTCGTAAAATACGTAGCCACATCAAGTGACATGTGACATTATAACATGTTGTACCGACCCCATTTAGAGTTTTTAGTACGTAAACAGAATATAAAGAAATTTAGTTATTAAGAGTTTGCATATTAGAAAGTTGTAGTATTCATAATTTTCCTAAGCAATCCGGGATAACTTCAAAATCCACGTTCAGTATTAATTGTTGTTTTGTTATTTGTTTTCAAAATATGTTTAATAATTTCATTGTTTTGACAAATAATCTTCTTAGTATAATATAATTTCCAATGTATTGTGATAGTTACGGATCAATAATAGCTAATCCCTATCCAAGCTATAATAGTAGCAGTTCTATACGGACTTGCTAATGCCACGTAATTCCCAAGGATTTTATCTTAATCGGCTCGCGATTTAACTAAACACGATAGAATTACAAGGACGACAAGTTGAGCTTAATTCGATATTGTGAACATTTTTTACTTAAAATTTTAAATATCTAAATTTAATAAAACTTTTAATATTTCTGATAAATATAGGAATCTACGTATTAAATATTATTATATTTAATAAGTAGATTCTTATATTTTTGTTACAAAATTGTTGTTGTTGTGTATGTTGTCTCTGAGGTGAAGGCTCTGATGTTTGGTAAATGGAATGGATACATATTGACTTACCTGAGTACTTATACAAGAGAATATATAAGAAAAGAGAAGATCATAACTAGTTATGTTTCTATTTTTGAAATTATATCATTTGTCTATAAATACGGTACATTTATTAACACTAGAACCGAGTATATAGCCAAATAATCTTCGCCCGCATAAAAAGCGTAAAGTGATTGTACTCTGTTCTTATTATATGCGTATAAAGGGCTCATGATTGAAGGCTTGAAACTAGTCGGGCTCACCTGATATAATAAGATGTGAGTATAGCCGCGTTCTATACATTAATTATGTATACCACTCACGATATTTTAAATTGAAGAATAATACGTTGTTGAGATAATTATTACCCAAGTGGATGCACCAAATCTTTTTGTACCTTGCTCCTAATAATAGCTATTGTGTATTCGGAATACTTGCAGGTGGCGCATACCAGCTTAATCGACTCAGCTCTATTGTAGCCTGCAACAAAAGCCTGTATCTACTGTACTAAAGTTTGTGTAGATATTTAGACCTGAAATTACAATTCATACCTGTTATGTTCGTGTATCCATTGTATGTCTTACCTATGGTGTATGCATTGGTTGTGTATCTATTGTATTACTTATCGTAAAGTAGGGAAATGGAATGGTGTCGTTGACACATAGGAAGTATGGAGAAAGAGCTTAAAATTCTTCTGCAGCTCTTAGCTGCTGGCAAACGTTCGGCATCTGTTAATGGCTTGGTAAAGATGAAATATAAACTTATAGTTTGTACGAAGATATACTCATAGAGTGATAATACTAGAGTAGCGGAACCAGCCTAAAATGTTGCCATTGATAAAAAAGAGAAAGCAATTAGGTTTTATCATAGATATTTGACAAAGATATGTATATGAGTTTCATCTTCCTTCTTATTTATTGCAATATTCCCATTTTCGGACCTGGTTATGACTCCTGTACTATAGCATAGACACTCTATGGACATACTACAATACCTATAATATACAGTAAGTCCTTTACATAGCAAACTCTTGGTAATCTCATAGCTAAATGCTTATCTCATGATCAATAGCCATCACGACCATTTAGCCAAATGGCTAATATACCAATAACTGATTCTCGTTATTTTTTAACAAACAATAAATTCAATTTATGCATACCACTAACTTAGTAACAATCTCTATTATCATATAATTATAAAAGATTTGTTACCTTTAAATATTTAATTTCATGGTAGATTCTATAATGTACTTGAATTAATAACAAGTAGAGGAAACTGACTTAACCTACTCAATATCCTGCGACTCGTGATAAGTACCCTGTACATCATAATTTTATTTGCATATTCATGATTCAATGGTTGGGCTACATATCTGCTAAGTTATAAATACTTGTTAAGACTCATAGTTTCAGTGTTTGCCTTTAAAGCTGTACTCCTGCAAAGTTTTGTAAAAACCCTAAAAGTTTGATTTTATCTCATTTCCCATCCTAAGATGTTCATTATAATAGACCCAGTAAAGGATTATAAATTAATTTGCTTTTAAGTATGACTAATGAAAGATAGAATTTCGAAATGATATGGAATTTTACACAAGGTACTTAATATATCTTTTGTAATAAGTATTTTACGTTTTTAAATAACAACTGCCTTATATAGTTGCTTTAAAGTACAATACTTAGTAATTTAGTTCTAATATTAGCTGAAAAATTGGTTTTTATAAGACCAAAAACTTTTTGTTCATAACTTTCGCTTTTAGCTTTTTAAAAATCTTTATAAACGAGATTTACAAACCATAAAGTGCCATGACATTTCGTTAGGTTTAATAAAATCGTAGCTGGGTCGAGAATTTTACATTCGCAGTCGAAGTAACTAAATCAAGCCGACAATGCTCAACGGCAAAATTTGTTTTCATAGTTCAGCTTTTTTATTATGAAACAAAACTCTATACGAATAGCAGATTCGGTATATTTATCCGTGTGATGATTGCGGCAAGATTGTTTCTATTATAAACCTCTAATTCCAGCAACTTTTTGATGATCTAATACAAAAAGTAAATTACGAAATAAAGAAATAAGTAAAGTAAATTTATTTTCAGTGTAGACAGCAGTAAAATATTCTTGATGTTATTTTCTTGTTATTTTATTATGAATTTTAGCTCTGCCATTACAGCAGTTTAAAAACACTGTTAAAAAGAGGCTGATACAGTAAGCCTACTATACTCCTGAGGATTATTTAGATGATAAAAATGTGTGGATATAGCTCTCTTCAAACCTATACAAGACAGTAATGACTAAATGTAACTAGTATTAAGAATTACATTTTTAAAAGAGCACCCGCCGAGATTCTTGCTGGGTCTTCTCGGTAGTAATAGCTTTCCAAACCAGCAGTAGAATTGACTATCAAAAAGCTTTTGTTTACAAGTTTATTTGAATAAAGAATATTTTGAATTAGATAAAGATTGATACTTTCTTTATAAGCTAAAATGGTCTAAGGGTCAGAACATGTAAACCTTATATACATATTTGTAATATTTCTGGAAGTTTAATTACAATCATTATTTCTGTAAGAATTCTTTATTAAAGATACAGGATATTTCTATTTGATCATATAAATGAAAAAAAAACGTATATACAATTTGCTTAGGATTTGTGGTACACTTAGGAAAAACGTATTTCCTTTCAAAATATCCCTTTGGGATAGCTCTGTGAGTTTGGGTCTGAAAGGAGGTTGAACAAAAGCGAAAAGGAAAAATTTATCCACTATGCAGTATGCGTTCAAATTTATTGCTATTTTGTTTATATTTCCTGAAAAGATTTTTAAGCTTATATAACTATTTTAAGATTATTTACGTAATTCTTATATTAATCGAATTATATAATTTTTTTATCGTAATGTATTGTGAATTACTATAACTAGTGTTTTGCTCAAATTTTTACAAGCATTTTCTTTTTAAAATTTTCTACTTCTAAAGATATTCAAAAGGATTACTTTTAAATATTATTTTACATCAATAAGACACATATTTATTATTTTGTTTTATAGTGTTTTGTTATTGTTATTTATTAATTTTAATGTACCTATACTACGTTTCTTTTAGTTTTACAACCACCAAGGGTCGCTGGCAGAGATCTCTTATAGAGATAAGTTGGAACCATTAATATGCTAGGTTTTTTTATATAAAATTATATAAGAAGGGATGAAAGCTACACTTATTATAAAGGATATTTTTCCAGAGATCTAGACAGAAAGCTTTCAGTTTTTTTCTCTAGAAAAATATGTAATCAATAATAGAATCGTGGATTGGTATTGTGACGCGAAATGTTTTCAGCCTTCGAAACTCATGAGTTACTTAAAGCACGTATTGGAATGAATAAAGTACGTGTGGCTTTTACCTTCAAATAAATGTGATTTATAGATTAAGTAATCATTCTGAAGAAGAAACCAAATAAGCATACTTTAGTATTATGGAGGCGATTGTTTCACAAATATCTGTCTTTCCACTGTTTGTACCAATATTGTTGCACAAATATACTCGTACTTTGACTATTTATATATCATTATGATACAATGAGTCTAACTATTTATATATATCAATATGGTATAATGATATCTTAAATCTATAAAACCTTTTTACCACATATTGTTAGGCGTGGGTGTAAATATTTCTGTCTTGTTCGCACTTCTTTACTAAACCACCAACTAAACACACCGTAACAATAATTTATTAATACAGACGAAAAGTTGTAAGTTTCAATTGTATATCTATACTTATATAGTAAGTACTTGTAAATGTCTTATAAAAATCAATTATGTGAGTAAGTGGAATAAAAATGAATAGTTATTATATATTACATTAGTATATACTAAAAAATTGTTTTCTTTTTAATCTATCAACAGTTACAACACCTCTCTGTATACTTAATATTGTCTCTCTGTAAGATTGTCTTCAGATTATTAATAATATATATTGTTAATAATCTGAAGACGATCTTCAAGTCTCATTCCATTTTTTGGCATGTCAGTCTTATTTCTCAAATTTTTGCTATTTTAGTAAATCAAATCAAAATAATCTTTATTCAAATAAGCTTTTTCAACACTTTTGATTGTCAAGGATCAATATGATTAATAAAGCTCTCACTAGATCTTAATGTTGCTCTTACCGAGAAACACCAGCAATAAACTCGATGGTCAAGGTTTTAAACATTTATAAGTAATATAATTTTTTAGGATTTTTAATTCCAGCATTTTTATCATTTATGTAGACTTCAAATGTGTATAAGCAAATACCATTAATTTAATAAAAATTGTTATTGTAATTAGTTAATGATACTCGTTGAATAAATCGTAAATTCTGTAACAACACAATTCTCTAGTTCAATGTTATTTACTTTAAGTTAATCCTATTTAATGTAACCGGAATTAAATTGTTTCAGCTGTCGCGGCTTTCGCTGAATAATCACTTTCGCGTATTCTCCACCGTAAGGACGAAATAATTTGTGCCTAGTTCAGAGCAATAAATCAAGAATTGAATTGAGCAAAAACTGCTTAATTAAGCACGTTAAATCCAGGAAAGTCTGTTTAATGGATTAATGAACAAAATGATATACACAACTTTTTTAACAACTTTCTTATGAGTATCAAAATGTCAGGAGAATGTGTGGTTATACCTCATAATGTTTTTTAGCTATGCTGAACATATTGGCACTCTAACTGCTGGTTAGAAATAATTTTTTATTTTATATTATAAAAGACTATGAGCTTGTAACGATTGGTATATATATGCTAACAGTTGGTCAGCCATTACCAAATTTTTTTAAGTGCCTTAGATATAGATTTAAATCTTATTAGTCCTGTTTTGTATAGGTAAAATATAAGCTGGAAATCGACCCATATGCATATATAACAGGAAGATGAGCGCTATAGATTTTTCGGTAATCTCTCTACAAAATGCAAGGAGGCACTTTGCACGCCTTTACTACCATCAAACAAAGTCAACAGAATGCGTAGGTAAAGCAATGGGCAGCCAAGCGTGTCCCACCAGACCGCAATGTAGCAGGCAACACTAAGACTTACATCTAAATTTATTTTCTTACCATCCTTTACATAGTAATTTCGAAAAATGTCATTAAAATATGTGAATTACGCATATCATTCATAAAACTATCCTATCATTTTCCATTATAAAACGCAAATTATTAAATATAAAGTTAGAATGTACGTGATTAACAAGTTAAAAAAGCTTTTAACAAATTTTATGTCCTTACTGTTAACTGTTGAGGTGTTCCCTTGTCTGGAGCCAATCCTGGCAGAAGCATCATGTTCTACTTATCATAAACATGCATTGTCATCGGGACTGGAGCAGTATGTAGAGTTTCAGCTCGATAGGACTCCGGAAAATAGGTCAAATTTAACTTGCAAGATTCCATCTTCATAATATACATATAAATAATTAATAATTATAATTACAATTTGTAATTGTTTTGTTAAAATGCAATACAATAACAAAATTTTGATTTTAAATCATTCATAAGGAAGTCAGAGGTTATATAATCTGTGAGACTTACCTGAGCGTTTCAAACTACTGCACGACTTCTACAACTTAAGTAACAAAACAAACCTTACAAGTAGTTAAGTTTACGTTTAATGTTCTCAGGCTTGTTTACATATTATAGCGTCTTTAGAATAAAGGAAATAATACCTGGTAAAACTTTAACGTTTGTTAGTCTAAATTGTACGTACTTCATTCCAAAATTATAAATGCGCTTTATTTAAAACGCATGTACCTTATAAACGATTACGCCGTGTAGTATCCGGCTGAATAGAATAGTATCAACCTCTTTCCTTACCGAGGTGTCGTAAAAGGCGACTAAGGTAAGTCGACCCGCCGTGTGGTATCCGGCTGAGTAGAATAGACCACCCAAATTTCTTACCGAGGTTTCGTAAAAGGCGACTAAGGTAAGTTGACTCACCGTGTGGTTTCCGGTTAAGTAAAATAGACCACCCTCTTTCTTATCGAGGTGTCGTAAAATAAGACTAAGATAAGTTGACGTCAGGCAGCCGGCCGGTCGTAAAATACGCAGCCAAATCATGTGACAACGGGTTTATAACATGTTGTGGCGACCCCACTTAGAGTGGGATAAGGGCAGGAAGATGATGATGTACCATATAAACGATTGTACGACTGATAGTTCGCGTATTCCCAGAGTTTATTACATAATATATTACGAATGCGACAGGTTCTTATCTCGCACACCTTTATCTGTCATGGCCAGGGATTTTTCAACAATACTCGCGATAAGTCAGATTCCCGTTGCGTATATTTTTTGTAAGAACCTATTTATTTTTATAGATTAAATAAAAATGTTTTACACTAGAAAGAGGTATTTGTATGTAAGTCTAACATATCACAACTATTATGCATTCCCTCCACACACGCACACAAATACCCGCACACACACACACACACACACACTCAATACACAAACACGCACATCACGTCCTTATTGCAGTTATTCGTACATTCTTTAATTAATTCTGTTAAGCAAAATTTATTTTATGTAAATAATATAATGTAAATAAAAAGTAAATTATATAAGCAGTTTGGCTTTATTAACAGATTACGTTTTTAATATATATCTGATGTATATTATATAAATAAAGCATTGATGCATTTGAAGCATTGATGTATATTTTATAAATATATTATATAATAAAAAGCTGTATTTTATATAAATAAAATAAAATATCACACGTAATATTAGCAAGCTATCCGGTTGGACTAACCTACAGTTAAGAAATCTCACAAGGCCGTAAAACACTTGAAAACGAACAACATATTATTCATGTGGTGTTGTATTTACGCATCAAATTTACTCGACAATAGTTTTCAACAGACCAAGATAGCCGAACGTGAAACTTTGTTATTAATAATAGGAAGCTGCGGGTTCGATCCCAGGGCTAGTACGATATAGCTGAATTATATTATAAACATATAGATAATAATTATGTACACACTTTTTTGGAGAAAATTATATGGTTTCTGGAAAGGATTTTCATATCTTATTGAGGATCACGCACTGTGACCGATTGGCAATAAAGACATGTATAGTTATAGTCCTGAAAGGCACAAAAGTTGGTAAGTACACTAACTTTTCTTTACGAATTAGGTCGTGAGTCAATATATATGAACAAACAGGTAGCGTGTTCCGTGACGGTCCAGTAAGTCCCTAAATCCCTAAATGTATGTTGCACGCGACTGTAATTTTGATAGTTCAGCTCATCATATCATCAAATTATGTTTAGGAAACCATCGTTACTAAGAACGTTGTAATTTCAGGAAAATTACCTAGGTGACCGAGCCTTTCTCGGTAATTTTTTAAAAAGATATAAAAAAAATGAATTAAAAAAAAATTAAACTAAAAAAAATTAAAAAATGATTGGGCAGGTAGGGCTCGATCCTAGGCATTTTCACCTTTCCCCAAATTAGATACTTCTTCTTGGTCGCTACACTCTTGGCAGAGTGATCGTGGTCGTCAGTGTAGGGTTGGTGGCGCGCTTGACCATTCGACGCCATTCTTCTCGGACGGCTGCCTTCCTGGTACATTTGTGAAGAGGAATTAGCTACTATGACTTTACATTTGACAGTGAAAAATTGTTTTTGTATTCAACGTAAATTTTTAGTGCCCGAAAACAGGGATAAAAGCATTTTTTTTAAATAAAACTTACCTATATCGATTTTTCTCTCCCAAAACCCCCTACACTCTGATTTTCAGGAAAATCGTTGGACCCGTTTCCAAGATTCAGAAAATATATTTATATATATACACACAAAAGATTAACTCATTTAAATATTAAAAATATATGAGTAAGGATCAGAGATTGAGGAGCAATAGAATGGTCTATATCATTATTAATTATTTTATTATATATGAAATACACAATTTTTTATTTATTTTTTTTATTTTATTTACATTTGTTAATTATACATATACAAAAAAATAATATACATTTTAGACTCAGTTTGCAAATGAACGTTTTATCACTCATTGTTGTCCATCCACGCTGTGTTTTCTAGTGCGAGGCTTTACCATATACGGAGACTAGCGATGGTCGAAATGGTCTCCTAGCAGACGAGATGTTTTACTTTGCATCTCATACCGGGAATCAAACGCAGGATCTCCAGTAAGGAAAGTACCATTGATAGTATATATTTCTACTAATATTATATTGGTGAAACCTTATCTGCATGTGTTTGTGCCGCTAGGACGATTTAACGCCTTCCCGGACTCTTTGTAGATTTGGCCTACATGTAGATCTAAGAACAATCAATAAAAAATAACACAATTTATCTAGTCAAAGTCGTTGCCAAAAACTTAATCTTCGTCCATAAATAGGTAGGTAACCATAATTAGATTTTTATACATAAACTTAGCAACACGTTCAAAATCACGGAGCGCAGCTAGTAAGTTATAACGAAAACCGTTACTGCTCCTATTACTGTGAATATCGAGTAGGTCCCGAAGTCCCTGAATGCAAGTTGGATGCGGCAGTTACGTTTGCTGATGCGGCTTACATTATGCAATAGCTTTTAGATGGCCAGCCAATTCATTAGCCAAGGTATTCATGCAGACATTTTGCAGTGTATTAGATGGCCAGATTACAGCAGCTTTACATATCGGAACGTTTAGAATGTTGACTGGGATCAGCTACTATAATTCCTACCAGAGCATATCGCATGAACGTGGCATATCGGTTCAATCATGCATTTTTTATACAGACCCTTTAAGTCACGTTCAAGAGTTTTCTATTCAGGCACATAGGCAGTAATCAGGATTCAGATTCACAGGGGATTTTTAATTATCAGACAACTTTATAACTGCTTATCAAATTTCGAGTTACGCAAGCATCGTTGTTTATTGGAGGTGGTATAAAATTTTATGCCTACACGGTTATAAATAACAAAGTTTATGTTCTTCCTTACACTATGAGTGATATTATTACTTTTCATAGATATTTTAGTATTCTTTTTAATAGTAACGGCCTGTTACTATCCTGCTGCTGGGCATAGGCTTTCTCTCCTTTTTCGGGGAGAAGGGTTGAAGCCTAGAACCAACATGCTGCTCCAACGCGGATTGGTAGGTTACATATATCCCCACAATTCTCCAGAGATATGCAGGTATCCTCACGATGATTTCCTACACTAAAAAGGATGTGATGAACTGCAACTATCAATAAGGCTCATAGGTTTAACATATAACTCATTGGTGGTTTTAAACCCATGGATCTCAGGAAAGAGGCACAGTTTAGTCTCATCGTTCGTCTATCACGCCTTTTTTTCTAAATGTAATAAAATAATATATGTATAATATCTAAACGTAATTCTAAATTCTTCTTTCAATGGGATGTTCGTTGAGTCCTAAATACCGTGAACCATAAATAAAACTGAGATTAAAAAAAGAGGTGTCTGATGGATACTTTTGCTGAAAAATCTTTATGATTTAAGAATCACGCAATCTAATAATTTGAGTTCTTGTCGTCTATTCTATGCTTTTTAAAAGTATATTGAATATGAATGTACAATAAAAATGAACATTAAATAGACATGTTATATTATTTTGAATTGTATTCCAATACTATTGTAGAAAGCTATAATAAAATTTTACAACATAATAAGCGTACCAATTTACGATCGTATCAACAACTGAGCTCTATTGTTACTGTATTATGAGCCGTGTCAATGAACATTTATTTGTAGATAATCTTTGTGGCGAAGGTAAGTTACTCTTAACAAGTGTTCGTAGGTTTAAATACCAGTTGAAGTACTTATACTGTGTTAAGTATTCACGTTTCATAAAAATTAATAGAATCGTGTCCTGCTACGATTTGTAAGTTCTAGTGTAGAGATCGTGAGTTTAGTGTAAATTGCCTTTTATGGCTTGATAACCCACAGACATTATTTATTTATGTGTATAGGTTTTTTGGACCCTATTTAGAGTGTGTTAAGGGCAGAAGAATGATGAATACTATAAATATCATATCTAAAATAACGTTAGGTATACGTTTCAAGTTTCTGTATCTTAAAGTAGTTATAGTAAGTTCATAACCAGGTGTCCAATACAATATAAAAAACATTATCAGTGTCAGACATAGTTTACGAATATCATTCGTTGTGCAATGCATCACGGTAGATCAAAGAGTTATTTGGATTTCATAATAGAGCAAAAGGAAGTGAGGCCGACACCGAGATGTCCGACCCTATTTCGACATGCGGTTTGTCGGCCGACTCTTCGAATAGACAGACATTAATGACTGAAAACAGCCGTATTCTTTTAATGTTACCTATTTTATGGCTTCCATGCGCTAAAAGATCCTTCTCACTGACGCGTGGCTATAAAATAGAATACATAGCCCTATTAATCAATAGGTATATATTGACGTACAGCGAATACATTAATTTTTGTTTTTGGGTTGTTTCTTAAAAGTTTGTTTTTAAGATTCAAGATGGCCTGACAATTGTCCTAAATAGATCATCAAATCATCCTCCTGCCCTTATCCCACTCTAAGTGGGGTCGGCACAAAATGTTACAAACATGTTGTCATATGATTTGCCTCGATAGTTTACGATCGGCCAGCTGCCTGACGTTAACTTACCTTAGTCGTATTTTACGACATCTCGGTAAGAAAGAGGGTGTTCTATTCTACTCAGCCGGATACTACACGGTGGGTCGTCTTACCTTAGTCGCCTTTTTCGACACCTCGGTAAGAAATGAGGGTGGTCTATTCTATTCAGCCGGATACCACACGGACACTTACCTTTAAATTAGGTTGAATGATGAAATAGTCCCGTAGCTGAGGTATGTAAGTAAAATAACAGCCTCTTATTATCCCACTGCTGGGCATAGGCCTCCTGTTTCCGTTTTTTTGGAGATTAAGATTGGAGGTAACACCCATCATGGTGCTCCAATGCGGATTGTTAATTAAGTTATAGTTATTCTAGAATTATCTAGAGATATGCAGGTTTCCTCACAATGATTTACTTTACCGAAAAGCGTGTGATTGTAAATATTAATTAGACAGATAAGACTTACTAGAAAAACCTATTGGTGCTTGCCCGGGGTTTGAACTAGTGATCACCATGAAAGAGTTGCACCGCTCACAGCTGGACTATCACAGCTTGTAAGTAGATACTACTATATAAAGCGCAGTAACATACCAGCAAGATTTTAGCACATAATGATGTGCATAATATATTTAAAATTTATGACGTAGATTTTAATGCAGATCTTGAGAGATTATTGTGAAGATACAGGTCGACACTATATCTTCGTATGTGTTTGAAATTGTTTCTGTTGTGAATTGCAGCGAGCTGAGAAACTAAATTTATATGTTGGATGAAAAATGTGTACTCTATATTTAAATATTTGAATTTCATTCTTAGAACCTTTTATAAATGGACATAATAAAAATAATTTTAGTATGTTTATTGAAAACAAGTTTGTATGTCTTGTAGTCAAAAGGATATTGATTAGAAATTATTTTGATGATACATCCCTAAGACCACTTTTACTTACTATTTCAGATTCGATGACAGCGTAAAATCTTAACGATTTTCTATGGCAATAAACTTGCGAGGTACACTACTATACCACAAGTATCGATTTAGTATTAACTAGTCAATAGAGAATAATTTATTGTAGTATAGAAAATAATGTTTCATTTCTTTATCAGGAACCAAACGCAGAACTCGAAGTCAATTGTACAACAGCTCTAAAGCGGTTGTCAAACATTTTTAATCTCACAATTGCTAAAAACAAAAAATTGACACCGAAATATTTTACGCACTTCTTTTCCAAAGTGGTAGACTTTACATTCTTACAAGTTTGTTTTATTATGTAGGTAGTAGAAAGTGCAGCTTTCAAGAAATGAAGAAGCAGATGCGACTTCAATACTGAATAATTCATTTAATTCAGTTAATACAGGCGGAGCACTATGTACTTTAGAAGAGCGTTTCTCTTCTCAGGCTTTTGTGATTTCTCTTGATAGAATTAATACATAACTAACCTTTTTCAAACAAATATTGAAACCTCTTCAATAAGTTCTAGTTCCTTAAATTAAGTACTTTTTGGTTTTTTCCTGTTCTCATAATCGTCTCGTGTAAACAAACGAGAATTCCTTGTATACATTTGTCCGGTACAAACGTTTCAATTATGTCAAATTTCATTAAAATTGGTCTCGCGGTTTGGTCATGAAAGCGTTCCAGGCGTATAGACAGATCGAAAGACAGACAAACTACCGCATTTATAAGTATAAATATTTTTTTTTGTAAATATTATATCATCAATTTTCCAATAGACAACCTTTATTTCCGATGTGCCGATGTGTCGTAAAAGGCGACTAAGGTAAGTTGATCCGCCGTGTGGTATCCGGTTGAGTAGAATAGACCACCCTTTTTCTTACCGAGGTGTCGTAAAATTAAGCTAAGTTGACGTCAGGCAGGCGGCCGGTCATAAAATAACTATCCTAATGATTCAACAACATGTTTAAAACATATTGTTCGGATCCCACTTAGAGTGGGATACTGACAGGAAATAAATGTAATATGTAGAATATGCGTATTAGAAATTGTAAATAGTACGTATTTTTTAATTTTTTTGTACGTCAAATATAAAATATAAAGTACATTGGAATTGATTTAAAGTTGTATTCGGTTTGATGTTTTTATTATCAACACTACAATATTTTATTTAAACAAAACGTTATTTGTGAAACAGTAATCTAATCATATTAATTACAAATTGTTCATATACTAGACGATGATATTTTTGATTTACTTACATATTAACTTATTTTATAGTCTTAGATTTAAAAATCCACTAAATATTCGTTTGTCAGTATTAAGCTACATTGTTATTACATATAAGAACTTATTATAATATTATTTCATACTCTTTCCAATTTGGCAAAATTTATATTTACATTGTTATTTAATACAACTTTTATAAATATTTATTATTTTTGGTACATTTAATCAAACTTTTTTATAAAATTAATGAAACGTTAAACGTCCCCACATAAAATAAGTATAAAAATTAATATTAATACATCTGGTGGCAGTTACGTATTCCATTTAAGTTATATTATACATTTAAAATTTCATTTATACTTTAATAACATATACAACGAAACCATCGCTCTTATTTGTACATTACCTACAATCAATATTCAGTATATAAAAATGACATATTAACTTAAGATTACATCTAAGTTTATCATCTATTCAGACTTCTAACAAAAAGAAATAGAAAAAAGTATAAGCAAGGTTTTTTAATATCACATAATTCGTTTCAGATGGATTTGTTTTTTACTTTGCCAAAAATTCTAGCAATTATATATTATATATTTTATCAGCATACTAATAATATACAGGATCGCCACATTTAATGCCAAAAACTACTTTGTATTTAAAATTCATTAACTATTCACACGGCTTAAATGCTGGAGTAGTTTTGTTAGAAATAGTATTTATGTCTATATCGTTTGACTGAACATCTACGTTTGCCGCATTGAAGTTATCATAAGATATATATTGAGGTGGTCGTTGAACTTCATTTTTGGGTATAACTGGTCGTTTTTTCGTTTGTATGTATCCTAAAACTGACACTAGAACTATGAAAACTATAAGCCCTATACAACATCCCACAATTAAACTTAGTCTTCTTGTTAAAACCTCAGCAATTCCCATGTATGTATTAGAAAATGGACTGTCTAATGCTGCACTAAATATTCCTATTGTGCTCACAGTGGTGCATTTACTTGTATGAGAGTCATTCATATGTGATTTTAGATTATTGAAAATTTGTTCATCTCCATATAAGTTTACTCCCGCGTTTCCTGCTGGTGATAGCGCTATTCTTGCATTGGGAGTTGAAGATCCATGGGCATTATCAAAATCGCCCATCGCGATGACGCATATTAAGTATTTAGCTCCTGGTGTCAAATGATTTAATCTTGTCGTCCTAGCCGTCGAATTGAGAATTTTGCCTCGCACCTATGACAAATAGAGAGTTGTAATGGTTATTTCACACATTTGCTTGAAATAAATTTGTTGGTTGTATAAACCATTGTTATTAGAAGATTTAAACGAGTTCACAGTGCAAACGAAATAACCTCGGGCGAGAAACATAAATATTTTTTATGGTCCATTGAAGTGATGCACAGCCTTTGTATTCAAATGTTTGTGTAATGTTTGGTGTAGCGTCTAGCTTTACGTAGCATATATTTTCTCGAATTTAATATCAAAACACTTTTACGTTGATTGATATATGACATTAATTAAACTAATGTGTATTAAATATTGTAATCTAAGCGGCTAGCATTCCTCATATTCCTAATGTAAATAAAATAAATAACTGTGTCAAGAAAACGTCTATTAACCTCTGGCGAATAACTAGATATGTTAAAAATATTTAAATATAAAATCGTATATATTAAATACATTTTAGGTGTTGAAAACTTTATGATGTAACTGGAATATTTGTATATTATATACTTACGATAGTTGGCATCTGTTCTCTAAAATAAGCAACTTGGTAGCCATTTAAACCAGTCTGATTGCGACTCTGCCAAGAAACTAAAACTGAATAAGTCTGAATGTCCTGTATGGCAATACGAATTACGATGGGTACATCGCAAAGCTTTTGAGATTTTACTTCTAAAAAATTCAATCCGTGCAGCTCCTCCGGATATTCACATCGCAATTTGTTACTTCCTTTTAAAATAATTTTGTAGTGATCGTGCATCCATCTCCAAAGTTCTTGTGATTCACAATTGCATGTTAGAGGATTTCCTGAAATGAAATTATTGTTGAATAAATATAGAAAACATTAAGAATAAAGGATATTGATCTTTCTGCCCTTATTCCACTCTAAGTGGGGTCGGCACAACATGTTATAAACATGTTGTCACATGATTTGGCTACGTATTTTACGACCGGCCGATATCAACTTACCTAGTCGTATTTTACGACACCTCGGTAAGAAATTAGGGTGGTACTATTCTATTCAGCCGGATATCACACAACGTATTAAGAATAAAGAATATGATCCTTTAGATAATACTTTACTTTTTTCTTCTAGATTTACTTTTAAATATAAATAATATTTTTTTTAATTATTTGAAGCTTACCGTCATAGGAAATAGTTTTAATTTGAGTTTCAAGAGCAACTAACATTTTCAACTGTATTACTTCAAAATAGTTTCTGCTCAGATCAATATAGATAATCTTCTTTAGTGTAATAAACATATCTGCTGCAATTGTTGATAACCAATTGTCACTCATGTAAAGTTCAGTAAGACTTGTAAGATATTTAAATACATCTTTAGTTATTCTTGTAATATGATTGGAAGACAAATCCAGTATTTGCAAGCTCTGCAAGTCTGAAGTGAACTCTTCCAGCTCCCTAAGGACATTCCTTGAAACATTTATCAATCGTGCTGTATATAATCCTTGCAACCTTTCTCTCGGAATGTTCTCTAATTTATTTTGACTTAAATCCAATATCTCTAGAGTATGCAGTTTCAAAAATGCTCCCGGTGAAAGTCTTGTTATAAAATTATTCGATAATTTTAACTTTTTCAATGAAGGAAAATTTTCAAAATCCTTACTCGTTACAATTGTCAAATTCGTATTTGTAACAATTAATTCTTCTAATAAAGGAAATTGTTTGATCGGATATGTTTGTAACAATTGTTCTATGGAATTTGAAGACATATTTAATGTAGTTAGAGCTGGGAAAATATATTCTGATAATCCACTACTAGGAATGTGTTTAAATAAATTTTGCGACAAGTCTATTTCTTTTAATCCTACAGAATATTGAAGAAAATTTGGTGGAAGAACTGCGATCATATTGTTGCTTAAATTTAAAGCTATTAAATTTTTAAGCGACGGAGATGTAAATCCGTTTAAAACTGAAATACGATTGTAGCATAAATCTAAGGATCTTAGATTAAGTAAGCCTACAAATTTAAAAAAGTCTATGCTTTGTAAATGATTATAGCATAAATTTAAAGTTTCTAAAGATGTGATATTAAATAAGGCAACATGTGGAAACTCCGTAAATTGGTTACCTTTTAAATTAAGATCTTGTAGTATTGTCGTATAAGCAAAAACATCCTTATGCAAATCTTTTAGATTATTATCCGCTAGATTTACTCTAAGTAAATTTTGGTTTTTAATAAAAGTTGTTGGGGGTAGTTGCGATATGTTAGACATTTCCAATGTTAGTGATTGAAGTGAAAGTAAATGAGAAAATGTTTTGTTATCTAAATGTGTAAAATTATTTTTTGATAAAGTGAGTGATTTTAATCCTGGTATATATACTTGAATAATGTCTTCCCATGTCAAAAAGTTCATTTTTAGTTCTAAGTCATTTAAATTGGGCAAATTTCGTAGATTGTCTGTTTTTATTGTAGTAATCAAATTTTCATTCAACCGAATTTGTTTAATTGGAAGTGTAGAAATATTAAAATCAATAATTTTAATTTTATTTTCTGATAAATCAAGTATTTTTAACTTACTCAGATTTGTAAACGATTCTTTTGATAACTGTTTTATATTATTACATTTTAATAAAAGTTCTTCTAGAGTTATAAGATTATAAAAAGTTTCATTGTTTATTTCAATAATTTTATTATTGCTCAAATCCAAATATTTAATCTTTTTGAGATGTACAAAAGTTTTATTCTCAATGTGCATTATACTATTGTTTTTTAAGTACAATCTTTGAATATTATTTAAATCGCTAAATAAATTTGGAGTAAGAACTTTTATATTATTTTGTGTTAGCCACATTATCTGTACATTTACTTGCCCTCTCAGAGAACTATTTTTTAGTAATGATAAGTGGTTTGAACTTAGTTGTAATGAAACCAGCGATGAGTTTCGATTTGGAAATATATCACCTATAGTATTCAAACTATTACCCTGCAAATTAATATGTTGAAGCTTTCTAAGTGTAATAAAAGCATGTGAATCAATATTTTGAATAATGTTATTTTGTAAATGTAATTCTAAAAGTCCTGGCAGCGGACTGAAAACATTTCTTTTTATATGTGTTAGTTTATTATTCTGTAACCTAATTTCCCTTAAGGCAGATAATTTTGAAAATTCTAAATCATCTAATTCTTTGATTTCATTATTATCTAAACTTAATATTTCAAGTTTATGGTTAAATTGAAAAATATTTCTTGGAAGTTTTTTCAAAAAATTTGTTCCCATATGAAGTTGTGTTAAATTGTGTAAAGAATCGAAACAGTTTGGACGTAATAATTGTAAAGCATTATGCTCAAGATTTAGAACAGATAATCCCATTGTGTTATAAAACGCATCATCTGGTATTTCAAGAATGTTATTTTCGGATAAAAATATCTCAGAAAGTTGTTTCAGATTAGCAAATATACCTTTTATGTGATGTAAGTGATTATTGCTTAAGTCTATAGATTTAATATTTACATTTCGTCTAAACGTATTCTTATCAATGTTGACAATTTTATTTCTACTCAGATCTAAAATTTCTATGTTTTCTAAAGATTCAAATGCTTCTTCCGCTATATACTGAATTTCATTACTAAAAAAAATTAGAGTTTTTAGATTACACATGCTTTTAAACCAGTTTTTATCGATTTTAGTAAATAAATTAGAACTTAAGTCCAAACTAAATAAGTTGGGTATCGTAACATTTACGTTATCAGGAATAGAATAAATTTTATTCCAAGCTAATCTAAGATTCGTCAGTTTAGTAAGGTTTCCTAATGATTTTAAAGGAAAATTTTCAAGAAAATTTTCCGTTATATCCAACTCTGTTAACGTAATGTCTAAACTATGGAATGCGCTTTCGGAAATATTAGCAATTTTATTTCCCCGTAAATTGACTTTTTTCAATTTAAGATCTTTAAAAGAATTTTCTTGAATGTCTTTGATGTCATTGAGTTGAAAGTCAAGCGTTTCAATATTGAACAGTTCGGAAAAAGCTTCTTGCGGAATTCTGTTTAATTTACTTCCAATGATGCTTAATGATGCCAACGAGTCACGAAGAGACGTAAAAGCTTTGGGGTTTACTTTGTTTATACCAGATTGTGTTATCTGTAAATTGTTTATTTTCACATTAGAAGGAAAAAAATCAGTTGTCAATTCTGTGGTTGATCGTTCTAAATCATATATTGACAGAGAGTGAATGGTGCCTTTAATTTTTATGAGTACATTTTTTACAACATCAGGTGTAGCACTGGGGCACTCCAAAAATAAACCTGTAAAAATAAAGTAGATAATTAACAATATCAACGCTATTATCGTAGTAGAATAGCATGTTCATTAATTTTCATAGACATACCTTCTTTAAAATTATAACATGGGCAAATAGGATTTTCTGTGAGGCTTGGACATTGTGATTGCTCTTCTCCTTGCAGTATCGGAATAAAGATGATTACAAAAAGGGCGTGTATACCACATTTCACAATGTGTGAGCGAAAAATCATGCCCATGTTTATTGAACGTCATCTTAATAACATTTTTCATACGACAAAAGTAAGCTGCTATCGTCTTCCACCTAAAAAATGTAAAAACCCTTATGTAGATATCATGGTTAAATAATCAAAGTCAATTATTTTTACTATATTTTGAAGGATTTAATATTTGAAAGGAAAATGCCCCTTTCTACATTCTACTGATATCATTGACTATAAGCAATACTATTCATCCAAATTAATAAAAAGTTATAATAATAAAAAAAGAATAAAAATGAATAAAAAGCCATCTAAAAATCCATTTAAAATTTATCAATTTATATAAATAATTACATATCCATTTTATTTTATTTTTTCGAAACGTTCAGGACTTAAATAATGCGCAGCTTACGTTTTAAAATATAGTTAAATAAATCGTAGCTCACATAACAATTTATTCTATTTAATTATTCTAAATAACGCATTAACATATAATAACTGTAACATAAAGTAAAATAAATAATAGATTTCTTTGAAAAAAAAATTAAATCTTGTAGCTATATGCCAACATAATTTAAGGTATCACCTGGCAGTGAAACATTATAATATCGATTTACAAAAAAATTACAGATTGCAATAAAACGTACCGTAGTGCCTACATAACTCGAGAGTGTGTTAAAGATTCCCATAAAAGGGAAAAGCAAGAAAACACTAGTTTCTTTAATAGTTGATAGCGTGATGTCATAGATAACATTGAAAGGAATACAATGTATCTAACTCAACCTAACTAACAAACTAATTTTTAATTCGGTGAGTTTAATACTAAACATGCGATATATTTTGGTTCATACAAGTAAAAATGTCTTAAACTTAATTACAATTACATATAAAATCGGGTTCGAAAATGCTACATACCGGAACGCTAAACGAAAAAGATGGTTTTTAAACGTCTATAATTAGACAAACGGAACGGCGTTGCTCTGTAATTGAAGTGTACTGCCTTGAAAGGAGGGGGCTTAATTAATCGTTGTTTCTGTAGAGATCTACACAGTGCTGCTTCTTATTAATGTAGGCTGTTTATTTCATTAGGAGTTAACGAAACATCTTGTATTCGTTTAATTTCTATGAAATTAATGAACGTCTTTTGATATACGGCCGTGGCGATTATTTGGTTAATTTAAAACTCATTATATAATTGTGCCTTTAATCTGTACTTACACCTGTAATATATTTATACTGACAGTTTTTCATAGGAATAAAATATGTAAAAATTGAAATCATTTTTTTTATTAACATGTCAAGACCGATGACATCAAAATGTGGCCATCGCCTTTACTTATAAAGCGCTTTTCATCGAAGGAAACAGAGTAAGGACACTCCATATCTCTAAAGAATGCTTGGAATATGTTAAGCCTATTGGAGCAGCGTGGTTGGTATAAGATACACCCTTCTCTACGAAAAGAGATAGTAAAAGACTGCTATAATATACATTTCTTATATTATCTTCAGATATCTGAACGTCAACATCTTTATAACAAGTGAAAAAATTCAAACTCTAGCGACATCATTAGAAATATTAGTTTATTTAATATTTAAATAGTGTTCCTAAATCAACACCGATATACTCGTAGATATATTGTTCAAGATAATCACTTTTCTCCTGTATTTATCCCACTCTAAGTGGGGTTGGCAGAAAATGTTATACACATGTTGTCACATGATTTAGCTACGTATTTTACGACCGGCCGCCTGCCTGACGTAAACTTACCTTAGTCGCCTTTTACGACATCTCCGTAAGAAATGAGGGGGTCTATTCTACTCAACCGGATACCATAAGGCGGGTCAACTTGCCTTAGTAACCTTTTACGACCTCTCGGTAAGTAATGAGATTGGTCTATTCTACTCAGCCGGATACCACACGGCGGATCAACTTATCTTAGTCGCCTTTTACGACACCCTGGTTAGAAATGAGGGTAATACTGTATGGCGTTTAAACTATGATCTTATATATTATGATATTTTAATTATGGTCGTATGCAGCCGCGTCAATAAAATGTCAGTTTAAGTCTTTAAGTACATTTAGTTTTTCTTTCGTTGTTCCAGAGGCCAGAGTTCGTGACAAGCAATATATGACGCCTTCAAACGTAATTTTGATTAGCCTTTTAGTAACGAAAATTAAGTAGGCGCACAATTAAGAGGGGGAACTAACTAAAAGGTCTCGTTACGATGAAAAACCTATTAAAACAAAGCGCTATAGCGGTCACAAAAATAATAAAGTACGAAATTACCTTCCGGGCTCACTTTTTTTTCAAAGCCGGCGATTTTCTACAGAAACAAAGAAATATCCTATTAAATGAAGACAAGGTTTTTTAATTTGTCTTCCGCAAGGTTTGGTTTCTTATAATCCGATAAAAGGTAATATAAGAGCATTATAACGGTAATAAACATTTTTTTTTATAATATAAAGCATCTATTGATAATGTCTGGCTTATGTACTATAGTTAGATAGAGCTTCACCTCTACATAGTCAGATAAACAATACAACAATACCAATTATAGCACAATATCTAAATATAATCAGTCCGGGGTGTGGTATCCGGCTAAATAGAATAGACCACACTCATTTCTTACCGAGGTGTCGTAAAAGAAGACTAAGGTAAGTTGACTCGCCGTGAGATATACGGCGGACTATAATAGATTCCCTTCATTTCTTACCGAGGTGTCGTAAAAGGCGACTAAGGCAACTAAGGCAAGGTGATGTCAGGCAGGTGGCCAGTCGTAATATACCTAGCCAAATCATGTAACAACACGTTTATAACATGTTGTGCCGAGCCCAATTTAAAGTAGCATAAAAGCAGGAGAATGATATTACAAAATAATTACACAATAATGTCCTTTAATTAAATTTTATGGACGCACAATTTTGTGGTTAATTTGTAATATACTTAATAACTGGGGCACGCTATTAAAAGTTTATTATAATTGTCTCTTCATGGAATGGGAAGTTGTATTCTGTAATCATTGGATAACGGAGAGCGGTGAACATTTGAGTTTCATAAGCTTTCGACATCAAATTTTTTAGTCGAAAAAGAATCGTTATATACATACTTGCTTTTAAATGCTGTTTCGATACATTATTTTATAATTTTTTATAGAATTCGTTTAATAAATAAAATTTATTAATTATCCTCTTAAATGTACATTTATTTCTATTGCCTTGTTATTTTACCTTCTTAATTACTGTACATAAAACTTTATTAGTAAATGTTTGAATATATAAGCTTCTGAGATTTTGTAATAAGTCAATCAAATATTATGAATGGACGATCGAATGATATCGCAGCTAGGGATAACCTGCGATCTTGATTATTGTATATATCGGCGGTATATCTATACATATTATAAAACAAAGACCCCAAAAGCTAACTGTCTGTGTATTTCTATATCAATTTTGTCTACTGCATACTGCTACAATATATTATAAATTTCACTTATTAATTAACACGGGTTTTTAATACATGCATTCCTTCTGTCGTTCATATACTTGTTACACATTAAAGTTTATATAGCAGAATTTAAATAGAATAGACCACGCTCATTTCTTACCGAGGTGTCGTAAAAGTGACTAAGGTAAGTTAACCCTACGTGTGGTATCCGACAGAGTAGAATAGACCACCCTCTTTCTTACTGCGGTGTTGTAAGTTACGACAAAGTTAAGTTGACATCCAACAGGCGGCCGGTCGTAAAATACGTAGTCAAATCATGTGACAAGATGCTTATAACATGTTGTGCGGACCTCACTTAGAGTGGGATAAGGGCATGAAGATGATGATGATGATGATAACATTGTGAAACATATTGTATGCATAACTTATTAATAAGTAATAGGTAAGCTTCGTAGTTTGCATAAACGAACAGTAAAATATCCCGCTTTTGGTATTTTGATAACATAACTCTGGAACAGAGAATTGTGGTTAATTTTAGTAGAAATATAGTTTTGGCACAAATTAGAGTCTAACTTTAAAATAGACATCTCGTTTGTTAGAAAGTTAGAACCATTTTGAAAAGTTCATTACCTAACTTATTCCTGTCGAGATTTCTGCTAATATAATTAATTAGTATGTTCGCGTTGAACAACGAATTCAGCAAATATCTGTATTAGTGAATATATATCATAGAACATCATAATTCTCCTGCCTTTATCCCACCCTAAGTGGGGTCGGCACAACATGTTTTAAAAATGCTGTTACATCATTTGGCTATTATTTACGACCGGTCGCCTGCCTGACGTCAACTTACCTTAGTCACCTTTTATGACACCTCGGTAAGAAATGAGGGTGGTCTAATCTATTCAGCCGGATATCATACGGTGGGTCGACTTAGCATAGTCGCCTTAGCATAGTAGCATAGCGCCTTAGCATAGTAGCATAGCCGTACGATATCTCGGTAAGAAATGAGCCTGGTCTTTTCTAGCCAGCCGGATACCAAACGGCATTTAACTTAGTCGCGTTTTACGACTCCTCGGTTAGTAATCCTTGTAAGCAGCATGTAATATTTTGTTTTTATACAAAACTATTGTAGATGTGCCGTGTGGTAACCGGGTGATTAGGATAGAAAACTCTCATATCTTAACCAAGGTGTCATAACTAGCTAGAACATGTAACAACATGTTTAAATCATGTTGTGCCGACTCCACTTAGAGTGGGATAAGGACAGGAGAATGCTGATAAAATTATTGTAGATAACAATACTTTCAAGGTTTCTTACGCACATAAATCCAAGATTGTACTTATATTAATTGAAATACCTACTATTAATAACGAACCACGATTCACGATTGTCTGTCAGTTCTTACTCATTTTTAAATATTGTCTTAAACGAATAACGATATGTACAGTGAACCTAGTGGAATTGTTATTGTACCAATTTTATATATCGCACGCAAATATCATATATTACAATTACTAAAAGTCCGCGACAACATATGTCTAGCTTTCAAGGTTAACCCACTTTCACCATTTTTATTATTATCAAAATACTATATAACGATTTCATTCTATCCACGCGTGCGGAGCCGCTGGCGATTGTTAGTTGTATATATAGCTACTTTATTGTGTTCTGTGTATTTTAGATAAATCCTGAGTTACAAAATAGTATCTTCCCGTTAATTACTTAACAATTAGTCGTTCTACGGATAAACAAACTTTTTAATTTAACAGCAACGGCTTTCCTTTCTTTACTAATTTGTAGGTAAACTGACTTAGTTCATTAGAAGAGATTAAGGTAAGTTGACCCGCCTTGTTGTAGCCGGCTGAGTAGAATAGACCAGCCTCTTTTCTTACCGAGGTGTCGTAAAAAGAGACTAAGGCAAGTTGACCCGCCGTGTGGTATCCGGCTGGGTATAATAAACCAGCCTCATTTCTTACCGAGGTGTCGTAAAAGGTGACTAAGATAAGTTGACCCGTGGTGTGGTATCCGGCCGAGTAGAATACACTACCCTCATTTCTTACCGAGGTGTCCTAAAAGACGACTAAGGTAAGTTGACGTCAGGCAGGCGGCTGGCCGTAAAATACCAATCCAAATCATGTTACAACATATTTATTTATTTATTACATGTGCCGACCGAAATTAGACTAGGAGAAGAGCAGGGGAATGATGATGATGAATAATAATTTAAAGCTAAGTATCCTTCAAACTCGCAAATTAGTTACACGACACAGTTTTAAAACATTTAGTTATATTTTTGTTTTTACAATGTAATGCTTATCTGATACAATTTAACTTTTGCGTTTAAATCAACAAAGATTTCGGTCCCATCAAGCGTTTAAGTTAAATCGCCTTATAATTACGTTAATGTCCCGCTGTGAGATTCATCACCGCTAATGTCCTCTAATTAAATCTTATCAAGCCCTCAATTTTCTGGGAAATTTTGTGACATCTGTTTAATACTTTGACTTGTTTTAATATAAAGAATGTGGATAAAGATAGTAAGAATCGATTCGGTTGACTGGTGAAAGCAATTTGTAACACTATTGTTTAGTAATGGTACATCAATTATTTAAAAGAATCTCTTCATTGTGAAAATACCGCCGGGAGTAATAAAAGAATCTTACTCCTTTATCATGCTTTTGATAATATACTAGATTTTACCCGAGACTTCGTAGCAGCAGGGTCTTCTCGCTTACTTCCCGGGTGGGGGTAAACGGGGTGCGGGCCTCGAGGAAATCCTCTCTACCCGGGCATCTCCTCGCGGGCACTGAAGCCCGGTATGTGTTCCGGCCGTGGGCCGAGGTCACCTAGCTGACCTAAAGGTGTCGGTATCGACGACGATTGAGACTTCGTTCGCGTGGACTGTTGTCGTGTGATATGTCGATAAGAGATGGCGCTTTTTAATATCATCCTATTCCTGTATAATTAACAGGATTTGTATAGCATATATGTTATTCCGGTGTATAAGGAATAATTGTGCCAAATTTCATGGATATTGGTTCAGCAGATTCGCCGTGAAAGAGTAACAAACAACATCCATACTCACAAACTTTTGTATTTATAATATTAATAGTTAGATCATAAGTATATAAATTGTTTAACGATGGAATCGGTTATGACCTCCAGATGCCAGAAAATAAAATGACATAAGAGTAAATGATGCCTCAATTCTTGCCATTCGGAAAGAATCGAAACGCAAATCAAAATTCATGCTTTCAGATATATCGAAAAGATTAATCTATATTGCCTGTGATATCAACTAATTCTAATTTACCTGCCATTAATTTTACAATACAACTCCATGTGCTATGGTTTCAAATGCCTGTAAATAACTTTGATTTTTAGTAAACTAACTCATCTCATCGGCTAAAATCAAGACAAATCCAATTATATTGATATTGAAAATAAAATAAAAGAAAAACATTTCAAGAGTAGGTACTTGTATCAATCAGATGGATATTTTAAAAATTACTACGTAATTTATAGAATAAATGATTTTGAAGATTATTACGTAATTTACTAGAATAATTTATTCTTCGCTTGAAAAGTCGGTTAGGTAAGCATAGATCGAAAGACATTACTCATTGAATTATCTTAATTGTTTTTCTTTCTTTTCCACTATCGAAAGGTTCGGCCAATATTGACGTTAAATCCTTAGTCTTAGATTGAATTTATCTCGAACAAATTAAGTTTAGCAAAACCTCTTAACCAATGTTTATTGGTAACATTATTGTGCTGTCATATCAATAAAAATTTAATATAGATTTTTTAAGTTATAAAATTATAAAGAATTTGAACAAAATATTAAAGTAATCTATCTTTAGTTTGGAAATAGCTCTTTACCACGTGCTGTATGAGACTTTAAGTATTTTTAGATGTTTTGAAGATTGCCAAGAAAAATGAAAGGGCTAAAAAGAATTTTACAACAGCAATCGTAGAATATTAATTATGGTACTTGATTATACTCTGAATAATAGGACAGTAGGACATTAGAATATATGATTTATACGTACAAGATAATATTTTGAGGTCGGTAAATATTTTCAGTATTTACTTAAACTAGCTGTGCCCACGGCTTCTCCCGCTTGGAAATCAACTGTACAATGTTTTCCCGCGTAAATCCAGTCACCCCAGGTATTCTACTGCAATTTGGTATTAGTCTAAACCAACCTCAAGAATTTCACATCTTTTAGTAAAAATTGTACAAAAGTCTGTTTAGTAGATTTTGAGAAAATCGATTACATACAAACAGACAACTTTAGCAAACTTTGTTTTACAATATGTATAAATATACACGCGATTGCATGCAACTCACTGTCCGCAATCTAATAACACTTTCTTCTTCGAATAAGATTTCAAATGTTTATTATAATTTTATTCGAGGCATAAAAATCCCATATACAACCAGATAAGGTCAAAATAAAAATATCATATCATATTACCAAAACCCATGTCTTTTATTTATAATTCGTTGTTACCGCTCCCATTCACCCCAAATAAATAACTAAATCGAATTACCTTTTGGCTGTGTCCGACTTTTCTCTGAACATTTTGAAACAAGAAAATAAATTGGCAAACATGTATCACTTAAGTAAAGTTTACAATTCTTGTTTTGTGCTTATACAGATTTTATTTAATTTTAGTAGAAGTTCAATGTTATTCATTAAATTTTGAGTTACAAATATGCAAGAAAAAGACAATATGTAGACACTAAACATATATTAAAAAAAAAAGTAAATAAATAATTTTTGAATTTAAACTATCGTGAGTAGTATTCATAGTTAATGTATAGAACCGGCTATACTCACGTCTTATTTTATCGGGTTAGCCCGACTAGTTTCGAACCCAACCGGGGTTCTTATTCATGAGCTCGTTACACGAACATCGTGTAAAGAGCTCATGAATAAGAACCCCGGTTGGGTTCGAAACTAGTCGGGCTAACCCGATAAAATAAGACGTGAGTATAGCCGGTTCTATACATTAACTATAAATAAATAATTTTAAGATTCAATTATTTGCTTGTAAATTCGTCGCAATATCCCATTTCCTTCATTCCTTCCTTTATGCCTTCATTTAAAAAATATATGCCATGGTTTCAATTTATTGTAATCAACACAAAGTACTATAACTTTTTGTAAAAACACGTTCACAGCATTCTGCCTTACGTAGTAAACACATGAAATTGAATCATTTATCTACATTATGGTGCTGCCAGGGGATTTACATGGTCGCCATAACTCAGTTCTTACCACGTCACAAGTTTATATAACTTAATTATGGATCTCAACTTAAAAATATATGTAAGTTAAGCTTAAAAATATTACAAAAGTAGATATAAGATATAAGAAGATAAACTCCACGACACGTAGATATAAGAAGATAGACTCCAAGACAAAATCGCAAAGCGTGGAGTCGTGTCGTGGAGTCTATCTCCTGACGATGCTTCGGTTACGGGGCGAAACAATTATTGAGATTGTGGTGGTGAATGTGTGCAGTGCTTGTGTATTGTTGTGTCATTGGTGTCGGGTGGTGCATGAGTTCTTACAAATTCTGCATGTATCAGGTATGAGAATGAATAGTACACTCTACATTTAGCATTACATATATTTTGTTTTATCGCGGATTATAGCAAAATAATATTCCTATTACTTTTGTATTATGGACGTCCGCAAAGTAACGCCTAATTCTATAAATTACTTAAAAATATTAATAATGCACATGTATAAGATACATTCCATTTCATCTAATCGCATAGACAAGTATTTATAGTTGGTATTTAGTTCCCAAAATATCTATGCTAGCAGAAAGCGTAGTATAGTCAAGCGACAGACCACCCACGTTCGATTAGATTCGTTCAGTCTATCGCACTTTTTCTGACTGAAAGAGGTAATATTGTTGTTTCTGAAATATATAACCTGATTCAAAATATAGTATTTTTAATATTTGAAGCTAAAGTCTTTCTTATTGTCTGGTGGTCTAGGATGGGTGTACGCAAAAGCTGTGAATAAATTATAGAAAACAGAAGCTCCACTAGCATCAGGATATGTCGTCCTATAAGTCCTCCTATGAGACCAGACTACGCCATAGGGTTGGAAGACTTTATATTTGATCGCTGTCCTACGTTGCCGTTTTATTAAATCAGGTCACGCAAGAATATCTATATAATTTACATATTGAGTATAGTAACATATTAGTTGGGATAAAAAGACTTATTTTATTTCTATGCCTAAAAGTGAACTTTAAGGTTATCTTCGCTATCGTTGATAATGATGTCTGAATTAGTTTCAAATATTAATAACTTTATCTTTTGTTACATACAATATTCTATTAAACAATATTAGCCCTAATAGTTTTAAGCCCATACGGGACCCTTATTCATGAGACCTTTATACGGCGTAGCCGCGGCAGAATCTGCGTGTGGCAGTTCGTTGGAGCGCTTGGCGCTGGCTCCGAATTGGCTTGAAACTAATCAGGCTCACCCGATTAATAAGTACAAGTTGTGAGTATAGCCGGTTTCTATACATTAAATATAAATAATAATTATCACGCTAGATTAAACATACATTAACTATAAATACTTATAACGATAGTTTACATTAAAAAATATAAATTATATTTTTACATACATAAAACATGTATGTAAATTTTTTTACATACATAAAACATGTTTGTCATGTCATTAAACTTTAAATGTATCCCGAGTAAAAGCTGTCAAGTCAGGTCAGCTGTCTGTCTGTATGTCTGTGTCTGATTTTCTCATAATCTACTCAACGGGTATTTGTGGGATTTTTATTAAACGATAGTTAAATTTTTGCGGAAGGTTATGTTACTAACATAACGATGAAATTCCCGTGGGTCGGGACTTACACGAGAAAATTTTTGTTTCACACTGATTTCCACAGCTATTTGTTTACTAAATAAAATAAACATTTTTCAAAACTACGATGACAAAGAAACTTATTCTTATTAAGAAGCTAATTCTTGTTATAGAGACAAAGCCAAAAAACACTTATAGTATTGATGAATAATCTATTGCATCACTCATGTGAAGTATTCTTTAATATCGCGAGAAACAAAGCTGCATAGTTTTAAGCAACAGCGTTTAATTTTTCAAAAGTAACTTGTGTCTACAATAGCTCAACGAGACAAAGAGTGACAGTGTCAAGTTAGTGCTCTACTTGTAAAAGTCGCTAAAACAGAGCTTTGTTTTCGCCAAGTGTCGCCGTCGATCAAGCTAGACAAGTGGGTGACTCTTTTAACTTTAGAAATCTAACACCTCTTCACTATAGAGTTAACAACTTAGAAAATAGTTATATTCTTGTTATCACTAATGTTACAAAAAGGAAGTTGATTTTTTATATTTATTATGTAACTTAAATAGCCGTGTGGTATCCGGCTAAGTAAGGTCCGGTAAGGCTAAGAGGCCGCTCACCAACTAGGTGGTCTGACCAATTGCGCCAGTCCTGCACGCTGAAAAACTTTTATGAGGTAGCAACGGTGGCCACTAATAGAAGCCGGTGGAGGGAGTTGATTCACACGAGAATAGATTCTGGCCAGGACCACGATCTTCAGTCATGAAGAAACGACCGGAGAGAGAGAGAGATCCGGCTAAGTAGAATAGTACTGCCCTCATTTCTTACGAAGAAATGAGGGTGGTCTATTCTACTCAGCTGGACAGCACACGGCATGATTATATTAGTAAACAATTAAGATAATAAGATAAGAATAGAAAGAAATATAGAAAGGCTTTTAGATTTTTAGATAATCTTAAAAAATTAATAATAACTTAAAAGATGACACTTGACTGTACTGCTTAAAATGCATTAAATAGCTTTAAAAATTGGTGAACATTTATCTAGTTTTTCTAATTATAATAGTCATTGCAAAATTTACAGGCTTCAAAATTGATACACACAGACAAACATTACCAATTCGCACCGGGGAACTTGAAAGGTTAAGGTGAGGCCAAAATTTTTAAAACTAATTTATTTTTAAAATTACAGGGTATTTAACTTATTGTCATTCACAGACTAATAGATAGTAAGTAGTGATCTGTATCCTTATATTTGACTCCTTGCCTGGGAACATATGTAACTCTGATATTTTTTTCAGAAAATTTTTTGCACCAAAAATATCTACAGCGTAACGAATTTAGTACTTTACCGCAATGTTAAAATCTTCACAAATAGATACTTTGTAGATCCGTGCGTTGAACAGTGCGGTTATCCAAGATTAATATATTTTAATTATTTATCTAGCGATCGATATTTAATTATTCATTACCCGCCGTGTGGTAAAAATCTCAAAGGTAATTAATTCTATCAACCATCCCCAGGCGCCGAACATAGATGGAGGAAACGCCGCAATCCTATTTGATAGGCACGATTTCTTAACTGTGCCCCTACGATAGTACTCAGACCCATGAAAAGATGATTACATTGACAAATGGCCCGTCCCTTGGGCCCTGAGGTTGGTAATCTACTGGCAAATGAAGACCAATTAATTCTCTTATACATACAGAGATGATAACGCCAGCACTTTGTCCCTGTAATACCTTTTGGTTCGTAAATACACTATATTAACGTTATTATTTTTATATCTGTACTAATATATGAAGCTGAAGAGTTTGTTTATTTGAACGCGCTAATTTCAGAAACTACTGGACCGATTTGAAAAATTCTTTGAGTATAAAATAGTCCATTTATCGACGAAGGCTATAGGCTATATAACATTACTGGCTTCATTGGCACAACTGGCATCCCTCGAAACTGAGGACCTCCATCAGAGGATCACGAGTTTAAACCCCCGGCAGATACCAATGAATGAATTTTTCTGTTAAAGCTTGTGTGTCTAATTGATATTTCCAATTTATCGCAAGCTTTTTAATGAAGTCAAACATTGTGAGGAAACCTGCATATATCTAGAGAATTTTGTGGATATGTCTAACCTACCAAACCGCATTGGAGCAGCGTGGTAGGTCTTAGCTCCACCACTTCTCTCCTAAAAAACGGGCCTTTTAACAATCCAATATAACAGTAAAAGGTTTGTTATAATGGCTTGTTAAATTGTTGTTATTTTTCATATTACTTTCGTATAACTTGACTTATACAGTATAAGTCATATTATAATTCACATTTAAAACGTTCCTTCTAATCGTTAATTTTCTTCTTTACAAATATATAGCTGCTCGCACTTTGCTTTTACTAATTAAGAGCTTAACACTTTTTGTCATGAAACTTTTTTGCAATTAAGTAGAAATTTCTTTTACTTGATTCTTTATACTTTGCTACTTTTTCCTCGTAGTTGGAGCACGCTTAAACATACAATCAAACTCGCGAAGTTCTGATTTTATAACGTTGACTTTGTTCCAGAACTTGGGAAGTCCACCCTCTTCAACTTATAATGTAAGTTTCACGAAGTTTTTATTTACTTTTATTGGGCTTGTCTTCACAATTTTAATTTAGCTTAAAGAAAAGTGTGGAGAAAAAATCTTTGTAACACCAGCTCGAAGGCACGAAACTGACGAACAGAAATTTATGTTTAATTTTTTGTTAAACACCATTATGTTGCTGGTTTACTACAGATGATATATCCTTACTTGTAATTGAATAAGTAAATAATTATCGGTTAGCTTTAGAATGTTTTAGAAAAAGATTTGCCTGTATGATAATGTACAGTAGTAAAGGTCTGTTACTATCCCACTGCTGGGTAGAGGCATCCTCTCTCCGTTTTGAAGAAAAAAAATTGGAGCTAAGACCTACCTCGCTGCTGCAGAATGTGGATTGGTAGGTTACTTCACAAATTCCTAGAATTATTAGAATATGCAGGTTTCCTCACGATATTTTCCTTCACCGAAAAGTGTGTGATAAATTGCAATTATAAATTAGACACATAAAAGAAAAATTCATTGATGCCTGCCCGGGGTTAGAACCCCTCCGGCCGAGTAGAATAGACTATCTTCATTTCTTACCGAGGGTTCGTAAAAGACGACTAAGGTAAGTTGTCAAGCAAAAAATAAAGTAAGTCAAGCAGGTGGCCGGTCGTAATAATACCTAGATCATCATCAATATACCAAATAATAACTCATTATGAAATAATTTCAAACAATTATCTATTATGCTTTATACTAATTAAATACTATCTATTATGTAAATTATACGAGTATTAGTTCAATTATCCGCAGCTACTAGAATATTGTTCTATCGAATTGGTTATAATTAGATTGACCTAAAAACGAATTGGACTAGAAATTGAATTACAATTATTCTGTTTATTAAAACATAAACTTAATTAATATAAACTGAAATATGTTTTTTTCCAATAGTCTAGCCTGTACAGTTTTAATTATAATGGTAAAAAAGGGTTAAAATCCCAAAGTAATTATCTTCAATCAATATCCTTTAAATATTCAGGAATTATTTTCTTTGTAACAATACAGTACATAAAAGTGCGGGTATAGTCATCCCCCACTCTGCTTTCATGCAAATTGGCTAATTAAATATATCACAACAAATCCAAAAACACAAAAACAAAAAAAAGAAATATAAACTTCCGAAGATCGGCATGATGATCTTGATGATCTTGGACCAGAGCGAGAAGTAGTATTTATAATTATGATTCTAATTTCGTATGACGAATTTTTTTATAAGTTCTAAGATCGTCAACGTTAACTCAACTCGTGCATATCTTCGGGACACAACTACAATATCAATTACGTTACTGCCAATATAGGTCAATACTTCTTACCGTTTCCCACTCTCTTATATTAGTACAATCGTCGTGACGTTCGGTCAATTCGACTTTTTTTACTTTCTGATTTTAATATTTAGATTAAAATTTGTTAAGAGCAATTATAGATAGGATAAATGTATTGTGTGACAAAAATTTTGGTATAAACTAGCTGTGCCCGCGGCTTCGCCCGCGTGGAAATCAACGTATCACAAAATTCTGCCCGATTTGAAAATTTTAACATAAAAATACTTATGCGAGGTAACCATAAGAGACAGAGACATACTGTCGCGGACTTTTTTCTAGTATTTTTATAGATCTACAATTCATTACTTTAGTGTATCTGGTAGTTTCCGCGGCGCACGCGAGTAAAGCTCCCAGTAGGCGAGTTTTTCTACAATCTCACCACCTTTTTAACACAATTAACATAAAACAGTAATCTACTATTAACCTAAACCTTTCGGAACAATTACGCTATATTTCAGTAAAAACTCCGCACAAAATCACAGACAGACAGCTTTTGGGGACTTTGTTTTATAATAACTATACTTGTAGATATAGGTACTTTCCTACACGTTATAATTACACGTATGTAGGACTCTTACAAACTTGTCGTAGCAAAGTAACTTTAACTCTGTTGTAATAGCAAGCCACATCCGTTTAAAGCATAGGCTAGCTATATATCTTAGAAGCAACAGCGTATAGAGTTACACTTACATACATCTAGACAAGACAGTTCATAGTATAATGCAGTGGTATTGCGGACGTCAACATCCTTATGCTTAATATATCATTTCGATCAAATAACAGATAACTTTAAATTTCAAATGGCATAAGCCGTAGAACAGAGATTATGAAATGAAAAAATTCTTGAACAATCTAGCTTTCTGATGACCTGAGAATAATTTAATTTATGTATATTCTCCTGATAACCGCGACATCCAAATAGCAAAAGATTTTTTGACCTAGAAACCTCCCCATAAGACTCAAACAGAAGCAAAGAGAATAACATTGCTTTTGTCAACATTTAATTGTAACATGGTATTATAGAGATAAGTCAGTATTCACCTAAGAAACCACAAATAAAATTAGTTTTGTATATCAAGAAAAAAATATTTTAACGTATTAGTAAAGACAGATCAGATATCCAACTTTATCCTGTTCAAATTCCTATACACCTCCTAATTTGGCCCGACATGACTACGTTCTTTGAACAAGTTATCTACTAGGATGAATCTATGTCCTGAAATTCACGTTAAAAATACATAGCATTCCTAGAATCCTCGTGTAAATTCACGAGAAGGAACATCCCGGGGCCTTTGTAGTCACGAGCCTTCATTAATTTCGTCAAATAATTAAATAATTACACACACACACACACACAAACACAAACACACACACACACCCACACACATACACACACACACAAACAAGCACATCCACTCATTACACACTTTACTCATCACACAGACTAATACTTCACATTGAAATTTTATTCGTTTTTAAAACAAAGGCAAAAACTTTTTTAATCATTTAATTATAAGTTGATGCGAACGAACTCAAGGGTACACCTAGTATATTTAATATTCGTATTATAAAATATTGCTCGAATAAATTGACCTGTGTGCTATAAATATAAAAGGACAGACAAAATTAATACAAACGGTAAGATTAACTAAGGAGTTCTTAATTAAAGCACATTGCCCTTCAGAACTGAAGTATTATGAAGATATAATCCAATTCGAGGTTTATACGTAAATTTGTGTTTTATTGATATATTACTTGGAAATGGTTAGGGTTTTCAATATGTCATATACTTACTTATCTTGTATATATAGATGTAAAAGTAGCATAAGTGCGAAGTAAATTCCGTTTGACAAATAACATATTTTTTTACCACGCATTATACCTAAATAATTTTGTTGTTTATTTATGTAATGAAAATTTAGAAAGTAGTACCTGCTTCTAATTATGTTACAAATACCTAAAATACTTGTACTCCACAAATCCCACTAATAAATAGTCTGGAATAACAATTATGCTACTTAATACTTTGGGAATATTTGTGGTAAATCCAATAATTTTGGCCGTTAGTTATATGTATATAACTTTTTACTGAAATTTCAACCGCAGGGCATAGTTACTAAATAATGAATTTCTATAGAACTCTACGTAATGTAAATTTAAAGGTAATATACGCTACGATGCGCTCATCCGCTAATCTAATCGAATTGACGTTGATGTTATAGTTTGACGAGAACTTCAAACTATAACCATTATAAAAACTATTTATAACAAAAAATAATTACAGAGCTAACCAAGATTTTTTTCATTTATTATATCACAAAATTTAATAGCAGAACAATATTTCAACAAGAAGATCATAGTTATACGGTAGGGTATATGTAATGATCTTTCAAATTTTACATCGAATATGGGACATTTACACACGACTGTCCGTTCCCAAGGTAAGCAACTTAATACTTGTGCTTTGGGTGACAGAGAGCTGGTTAATAAATACATATATAATTTTAAATACATATTTAAATGCATATATGCACCCCTGACTTGAAAAAACCACCAATTGTTTATAGAAAATAATGGCCCTCGACGGGTTCGAACCCGCTATCCGCAGAGCCAAAAAGAGGGTTACTACCAGCTGTACCAAAGAGCCAGTCAAAAAGTAATATTAAATTGTATTTCACGTTAGCTTGAAATTTTAAGTTTTGTGCTAGCTTTATAGAAGAAGTCAGAACAACGTTTAACTTTCTTAAACTTACTGACCCTTCAATAACTTACGAATCACGTTAGAACTTAAAATACTTAGCAAGCTACTAAACAAGAGTACAACAGAAGAACTCCTATAAAATATATTATCGGCGTTTTCTCTTAACTCTAACAAATAGTGCTTATTCTTCTTGAGAGATAAATGACCGCTGAGAAGTGCTGAGGGATGGAGCTTGTCGATTTTGAAATATCTGCAAACGCTTCGCAGGGATTATTGATTGGTGTTCATTGTAATGTGCCCTAATGAAGAACCCGGCATTAGTGCCATTTGACTACATATCTTGCTATATTTATATAGATTTAAGGTTAAATCTTACGATAACAAGGTTTGTCTAAAAGAGTTTTTAAAAGCTGAACAGATTTAAAAAAAACATGAGAAGTCTAATAATGGATTTATTGTTATAAATATTAATCGATATAATATTATTGTATAATAATTTGAGAAAGAGGCATTTTCGCTATCAAATTAAGGTTGCATTAAATTGAAATCATAATAAAAACTAACATGAAATAAATAATCATAAAATTTAATAGTTTAATAACACGCATCTAACATTAATAAGAAGTAAATAAGCAGAATAATATTTAAAGTTTCAAATAATCTAAAAACAAAAATAAATCCTTTTCTTTTAATAGAAATACAAACTAAATAATAAAAAAATTACAAACTAACAGGTAACTTTCATTTAAAGAAAAAATAATTATACTTACGAGGTTAAAGTAATCAACTTTTATGTCGAATTCCATAACGCCACTGGAATCACAGTAACCTTTCAGTATAACGAAAATAACGTTTATTCGTCCATAAACACACTCGAATCCTAACGGAGCGCGATCGGCAAGATTTCGTAGTTCCCGGGTATTTCGGTACAGTCTGGAGCGTCCGTCGCGTCCCTATTCCCGCAGCTTACTGGAGCAGAGATCTCAACGGAGTCTGCGTAATAGAACAACATTCCTACAGATTGCTATATGGGAATAAACGCTAATAAATTACCAACATCGTACACGCGTAACACGAACGAGCCCGTGTTCTTGATTAGTTTGAAGTCCCCGCTAATGTGTTTTATGTCCATATAAGTCTATATGATATGCTACGAGATGGCTGTAACGTTCTTTAGGAACACATGTGATATATTGGCAACAGTCAAGAAGCATATCAGAAAATAAAATTTGTTGTTAAACTCATATGCTCGTACGCTTTAAAATATTAAATTGAATTTTAATTTTCGTTTACAAAAAAATTATATATTTAAGAAATTAAATACAGAAGCTTTGAAGATATATTTTTGATTGGTCTAAATGAAGTTTGTAAATTTAATAAAAATGGTACTTAGGCCAGCAAGGCGCAGCGTTTACGATACAGGCTACTACAGTTTTTGTAATTGTATAGGTTTTTATAATAAGGCAGTTATAGAAGAGAATGGCAATAAGGGTTGAGTTCCATTACTTAGTCCATCGTAACGTGTAGATTTTAGCATTAGATTCCTACCTCAAATTTAGCTTTATTCATATAGACGTTTACAGGTTCTTTTAAATTGTCAATTTATTTAGAAGGTTGCTCTTGTGGATAAGAACCTGAAACTCGGCGGTTGTCTTTATTCAAAGTTGTAATTAGTATAATAATTTTATTAGACGACCTCGTGAATGTTAATATTATTGAAATTACCGTCGTTTGCTCCCTGTTATCATAATAATCATCGCGTCAAAACGTATGTTTAAATATATAGAACATCTAAAGACCATGGTCGTGGAGTCTATCTCCTGATGATGCTTCGGTTGCGGGGCGAAACGATTGTTGAGTTTGTGATAGTGAACGTATATAGTGCTTGTGTATCGTGGTGGCGGTGGTGGAGGTTTGTGCATGTGTTTTTTACGACTCCTGCATGTATCAGGTATGAGAACCGATTGTCCACTCTACATTTAGCATTATATATATTTTCTATTTTACTTCATCGAGGATTATAGCAAAATAATTTTATTATTACTTTTGTATTATGGATCTCCGCAAAGTAACGCCTAATTCTATAAATATAGAACATCTTTTTAAAAATTTATTTAAACAAAAGAAATACAATTGTTACAAAAATGCAAACCAAAAATCAAAGAGATTTGTTTGGTGTTAGTTACTAAGTTATGTTAGTGACTAAGTTAGTAAGTTAGTGCGACTGTAACTTATAATTAAAATATTATTATTATTATTATTGTTAGTTGTTTTACAAAACCCAACATCATTTATAAAATCTTACCTGTTGACATGGTGTCATAACACGAGCAAAAATATAAATATACATTGAATAGGTCATTATTAACTTAACGACTAAGATTGAATTTAAGTAAAATTTATATTACGTTTACAGGTATGCAATGAAACCGTAGTTGTTCAAGTAATGTGACGTGATGTATAACGACGGTATATTAACTACTAGTAATATCCCGCGGTTTCATCCGCTTATTTTTTGAGTTTTTACACCTTATTACATTTTTATAACGGATCCCTAATTTTTGAAAATGTAATAAAACCTATGTTGCTCAGTAAAGATGCAGCTTTCCAATGGTGAAAAAATTTTTCAAATCGGTCGAGTAGTTTTTGTGTGAAAACATTACAAACATACATACAAATTTTTCCTCTTTAAATATTAGTATAGACATATTAAGTACGAGTACATGCAAGATAGGTAATTGTAGAGAGAAAATACAGCTGGCTGATATAACTATTGATTTTTACAGAAGGGTATATATATTACAGGAACTATATTATCATGTACATTCTAATTTCTACATGCCTATTTCGCATAACAATAATATTTATAAATATCTCACGTTCTAGAATATAAACTATCGTGAGTGTTATTCATAATTAATGTATAGAAACCGGCTATACTCACGTCTTATTTTATCGGAAGAGTCCAAATAGTTTCAAGCCCATACGGGGCTCTTAATCGTGAGCTTTTTACGCGGCATTATCGCGGCGGGAACTGCGTGTAGCAGCTCGCAGGGCGCGAGCGAGCTCAAGAATAAGAGCCCCGTATGGGCTTGAAACTAGTCGGGCTCATCCGATAGAATAAAACGTGAGTATAGCCGGTTTTTATATATTAATTATCTCACGTTCTAGTTATTTAAAACTATACAATATGAGCCATGGTTTTGCCTACGAATTATTTATGTACGCCATAATAAAATATAAAACTAACAATATACAAAATAAAAATATCAAGGAGCGTGAATCAAATTATCTCGTCAAATTGCCTTCACTATCATAAACCAGATAAGGTTCTTAAAGGTACGTTAAGCTTCAAATCATTTGCCTTGTCCTGAGACCAATGTCTAGACAACGTTCTACAGATCAATGTTACGGGCCAATGACATATCGCAAATGTCAAAAAAGGTGAATATAAGTTTTATATTAAAATATTTTTGTATTATTTTTAGCAAGAAGAATTTAATACGTTTGCCGTAAGTCAACGGCCGACACTCGTGTCTCAAGTTTTTATTTATATTTATATGACTAAATTTACAGACTTGCTGCTATGATTTTGTCTATTTCAGCAAACTACAAGTTTGAGTAATAACCCAATATCATAATTTTAATAATAGATAAGTAAGTAGCGGTCTGTTACTATCCCACTGCTGAGAATAGGCCTCCTCTCTCCGTTTTTGGACCGTAGGAGGCGGATTGGTAGTTTAACAATAGATATCAGATTCCAAATATATATTATATAGAATGATTAAATACATATTACGTTTTATTTAATTTATATGTGGTATAAAAACAAGCAATTCTGGTACGTTAATTTTTATAAGTTTTAACAAAACTAAGCTATGATACAATATTCCGATACAGGAAAAAGAAAAGAAAACAGTTGAATCTAACTGTAGCTTCAAATACCAAACCTGACTGGACGATCGTTTGCAGTTTGCAATTTGCCAGGTTTAGGTGCTGTATCAATACATATTCTTTATTGATAGGTTTTTTGCCATGTAAATTTGAAAAATTTGTCATATAGTTTTGTAAAACTTTTTAATCAAATGACCTTTTAATAGAAATTTTAGAGATTTGTCAAAAATTCCAATACCCTGTCTGTTTTATACAAATTAAAAATTAACTCTACGGTGAACTTTTAATGAATATTTGCTGTTCGATGAAGCCTGTGTAATTGAAGAAGACGTTTCCCTTGAAATAATACACATTTTCTTGTGCTGGAATATTCTTAGAATTTCACCGACGTCCGATTATTATTGTAATATATTTGAGAGCATTTGCGAGGGAATAAAATAATTTCCAATTAGTCTCAGATATCAGTGATAATAATTAGTATTGAATATTTACTTATTTAGGCCAGAAAAATAGCCAAATTATAAAAAAAATATTCTTCAAGTTTCGAAGTATTTAGATATATACATATATCTTGAAAATTTAGTTAGCTAATATAGCGAATTTTGGAAACTGCTCCAACGTTTTTCATAAAATTCAGCATGTTTTGGGGGAAAAAAAATCGATCTAGCTAGGTTTTATAAATATGTTTAATCCCTGTTTTCGGGCATTGAAAAAACTGCTATAATTTTATGAGAAAACAAATGATATTTACGCTGTCAATTGCAAAGTCATGATAGCTCAATTGGGTAACGGGTGGCGGCTGGTCTCGAATTCTGAATACTAAGATCGTTAACACATAAATTTTTTTTTTTTTAATTTTTATTGCATTTTTTTTTGTTTGATCTTCCCTCTCATTATTTGTGACACTTTCTCAGGCCTGCCTATGGGGCCCTTACCCTCTATTACATATCTCCATCCATTAACTGAATATCGAACAAATTAATATAATTTATAAGTACGCCGTCAAACTTAGTCGTATTTTACCACACCTCGGAAAGAAAGAGGGTGGTCTATTCCGCGGATACCATACTGAGGGGCGACTTACCTTAGTCGCCTTTTACAACACCTCGGTAAGGAATGAGGGTGGTCTATTCTACTTAGCCGGATACCACAGTGCGGGTCGACTTAACTTAGTCGCCTTTTACGACACTTCGGTAAGTAATGAGGATGGTCTATTCTATTCAGCCGAAAACCACACGACGTAAAATTGATATATAGATGCGCCTTAGGAAATTGATTTAACACAAGAATGTTGTTTGTGTAGAAATCTGGCAATTTATTTAATACGTTTTAGCTATGATAAGCATCGTATATCATTTATCGACATAAATTTATGTAAGGGCGGAAATAATCCACAACAAGAACCATAAGGAGGGGTAAATATACAAATAAATGGAAATAAATGACTAATATAATTTAATAACCACCGTAATATTATAAATATTTATATATATAAAACCGTAAAATGTAAAATGTTTATAAAATTATAACAAAATTTCATTTTCTTAAATTTTGTTGTATAAATAGGTAGACCTAAAGAATTATATTTTTCACAAGAAGAATTCCCAGTTTGCCATCTGTAATAATGATATTCCCCTTTTTATCGTTTATATTCGATTTGACATAAAATACGTTTTCCGGCTCACTGACAAATGTAACGAATAAAGGTTTTATAAACAGCAAGTTGTGTATAAACATGTTTTTATTTCGTATCAAAGTTATCAAGCAGGTAAGGTTATTATCCCGTGAATAACTGGATTAAATCAAACGATTTAATATCACACCTTTACTATCTATTTAATTTATATTTATTAAATTCCTCATATAAAGCTTGTATATCTTAATATGTATTAAGGAAATTTATTTTAAAGAATGCTTGGACTTATATTAATCAAATCAAATCATTATATCCTTTATTCAAATAAGCTCTTTGAAGCACTTTTGAATCGTCAAGGATCTAAATGATTAATGAAGCTACAACTGGTTCGGAATGTTGCTCTTACCGAGAAGAACTAGAAAAAAACGGCGTCAATCTAATTTATAGAATTAGGCGTTACTTTGCGGAGATCCATAATACAAAAGTAATAATAAAACTACTTACTTTACTACTGTACTAATACTAATACTAATTACTTTTGTCGGCGTCAATCTTTTAAACATTTTCAATTTTACATTATGAAACCGTAGTCTTGTATGAAGCTGAAAGGATTTTCAAATCCAGGATTTTTTATCATCCAATTAGGCCTAACATCATCCAGCCAAGAGTTCAAGAAGGTTTTAGAATAAACTTTATTGTATGCACTACTACTATTAATGCATTGCAGTTCAGACTTGGACGCTTACTATGAGTCTCATACGAAAGCTCCAAGTTGCTCAGCGGGTGATGGAAAGAGCTATGCTCGAAGTATTGAGTAACGAGGCGATCCGCAGAACGACCAAAGAGGCGGACATAGTTCCTCGGGTCACAAAGCTTAAGTGGCAATGGGCAGAGCGCATAGATCAAAGAACCGATGGGCGTAGACGTCTGAACGTGCTAAATTAGCGACCATACACATAAACATAGTGTTAGCAGATTTACGCTAGGTAGATAGACGATCTCAAAAAAGTCACAGAGAGCCGCTAGATCTAGACGGCACAAGATCGTTTAATGTAGAAGCCCTTTAAAGAGACCTATGTTCAGCAGTAGATGTCTTATTGGTTGACAAGAGAAGGACGTAAAATATTGAACGGATTTTTTTAAGAACAAGATCCTTATAATCTGCAGTATGCAGTTGCAGCATAAACTAAATGGATTCTGCATATGTGACTTCAAAATCCATTTGTAGAGGGCAAACTCCGACCAATATACAAACAAATATAACTATCTAACTAGTCTATTTGATTATAGCTATGATGGCCTAGTGGTAAGTCCGTGTGACTCTTCGTCAAGGGTTCTATTTAAACTTGGGTCTAAATGATACTAGCAGTTTATCACACGCTTTTTGGTGAAGGAAAACATCGCGAGGAATGTTGCATATCTCTAGAGAATTCTGGGGATATGTGTAGTCTACCAATCCACTTCTCTTCAAAAACGGAGAGACTATTGCTAGACACTATTGCTCGTGGGATATTAACTAGTGGCAACAGGCTGTTATTTTACTATTTTTTTAAATATTCATACTTAGTCGATTTACCAGCCACCCACTTATCTTTATTATTTCATAACCCATGTATTTGAAGCCCAAACAAATATTTCCTTTTCAAATAGCTTTATCAATATGGCTTTAAATTTAAAACTTTTATGAATGTATCGAAATTGATATTCAATCATGTAACGTTAATACCCTTTAGTGAAAAGAGTTTTCCTCTTTTCGTATCTCGTTATTGTACCTTTTTAATTATTGAATAGCAACACAAGCGTTAATTTGAATAATACGATCGACGCAATCACACGTGAAAACATCCTTAATTAAAATTGAACGCTATCGATGATTAATTTTGCAAACCTCTCTGTTCTTATGAAGGAATACCTGCGGCATGCGAGTCTATGATTTGATTTCATAGTAAATAAATAAGTAGTTCTTTTGTTGGCTCATTTGAATAAATCAACGCTCAGCCGCTAAAGGAGACAATTTAAAAACCGAGTTTAAATTATTTAAAACATCCGAAATACAGATATAGTATTTTTTGATAATCAAACAATTTCTGAAATCTAAACTAAAATACCCTATCAGTCGATAGAGTAGATTGTGTTTCTGACTACTGACTTCTGTAGACTTCTTCTTCTCTTCATGTTTAAACAAAAAGATGTTCACTGCTAGGCATAGGTTTTTTCTAGTGATTTCTTGGCTTGTATCCACCGGCTGCCCGCAACCTTTTTGAAGTCTTCAAAACACCTCGTAGGGGTACCAACGCTGCGTTTTCCGGTGCGGCGTCGCCGTTCAAGGATCCCAAGGCCCATCGTACTATGTGGCCCACCCACTACCATTTCAGCTTCGCGATAAACTGAGCTCACATATCAGTAATTATGGTTCTACTACGGATTTCCTCATTTTTGATTTGATCACATAGCGATACTCCGAGCACAGGTCGCTTCATTGCCCGCTCGAGTGCACCCGCCCGCATCAGTGTTACACAACAATAGATAACTCTATCTTGGCTAATCTAGGTTGTATTAGTTAGTTCTCAAAACACAACATGTATTCACATTCTATGCAGAAAAAATAAAAAATGTTAGTTTTTATACTATAGGATGTCCCTTACGCGTTTTTGTTGGTTTTATACTATGAAATGTACTTTACACATAAACGCAATTTGACATTTTAGATTATATTTCCACTACTATCCAATAAATTGGCAGAGTTTATGAGTATATATGTACATAAGTTGGCTTGTCCCAGGGGAAATAAGGAAAAGCAGGAAATGTGCTGGAGACCTCACGCAAATATGTTTATAAGTGTTAGCTTCGGATGTTAAAGGGACTGTAAAAAATAAGTTTTTCATAGAAATAATATAATATTTAGAAATTAACAAATATTTCCCATACCAATATAATCATAACATTCTTCTGCCCTTATCCCACTCTAAATGAGGTCGACGCAACATGTTATAAACATGTTGTCACATAATTTGGCTAGGTATTTTACGACCTGTCTGATGTCAACTTACCTTAGTCGCCTTTTACGACACCTCGGTAAGAAAGAAGGTGGTGTATTATACTCAGCCGGTTACCACACAGCAGGTCAGGTTGATATGCTTATTTACAAAGACAAATTATTTTTATTTTTATTTACAACAAAAATGTACAAGTTATATCTATCTTAAATTACTTACACGCTAGGACAATAAAAAATCATGCCTACGTGGAATGGTCCCAAGAATGCTGACAGGGTTTCTGTTTCGATGTTGATTCTTAATGCGAAGAAAAAAAAATTCTAGATATATTAAAGATAATATAAAGTGGCACAATAATAATTTCATTAAAAAACTAAGCTAATCTTTATAAGTATAAACAATATAAATAAGTGCGTATGTATGGCCGGTATTATGTATAATAATATTAACTAATTAGGATGACGAATAATTCGTTACTACCTGTTCCCAAAGGATAGCTGTATAATCCCAAACTACGGGAGAAAACTAGAACTAAACTAATAACATTAAAATCAGGGACGTTTTATCGCGGAAGGCATTGGATACTGCTTTATATTGTTTAATCAATTCAGCGACGAACAAGTAAATACATTTTATGTTTCGTGTAACCCTTCAGTTGGAATGAATTTCTGTCGCGCATTTGCCGCTCACCGCCCTAAAGTTATTTACCTTTCATTTCGTTTACTAAATGAGTAGATTTATTGGATTAAGTCCAGAAAGCTTCGCCCTTAATTGGGGGCTCAAATATCTTTTCTGTTTTCTCAAACTCTGGCAGCACTTCAATAATGGTCTTGGTTCAAATTAGTGTGTAAATATTAAATTCCTTAAGTTACCCATTAGTAATTTAAATGTATACTTAAAAAGATATTTAGTAAGAAAATTAATTATATTTAGTACGAAAAAAATGTTATTTTGTTATTAACCGTTTCGCCCTATTTTTACAGTTAATCTTACATAATGCATATATACATATAAAATAACAAATGATTTATGACTTCTGTAAAAAGTTGTTCGCGAAAGTTTGTTACATTAATTTCCGATATACGCAATTTCTAGATAAATCCTATAATAATCATACAGCCCAACAATATAAATAGCGTAGTATTTCTAAACTGTATATTAATGAAACCAATAAGATATAGTTTTGAACTATATTTTGTTAACAAATGTTTAAACTCAATTTCATTTGCGCTAGTATTTTGAATTGGCTTTCAATCATTGGTGTCTTCAATAGAGCTTTATTGATGCAAATTGCGAATATAAAGAATGATTCAATTGAGCCCAGGATTGTCTACATCCTTAATCTAATGAAGAGTGACGGTAGAGTGGCGCACAAAAAATAAAATATAAAACAGGATAATATCCTTTACATTTAACAATTTTTAAAATTAACAAGTCATATTAAGTTACGGCACGTTATTTCTGTTTTATATCATTTAATTACTATAATTAATTAAAGTTAAACTGTTTATAAGTATCCTACTGCTGCGTCATCCCGTAATCTCTGTGTACAGAGAAGAATTAGAGATCGACCCACGAAAAGGATAATTATATATTCTATTTAAGGAACTCTCGAGACGTTTTCATCACGATGTTTTGTGCAGGGTAAAGCTTACAATAAAATTATTATTAAAAATTAACGAAAGTTTTTGCAAAATAATTTCAAATATTTTCAATATGTAAGGTGTTTCAAACACGCACTTACTGTACGTTTTCAAAATAACAAAAAAAAATTAAGTAGTTTTGACAATAGGATTTTCACTCTCCTGCCCTTATTCCACTCCAAGCGGGGTCGGAAAAACATGTTGTTAAATGATTTGGACAGGTATTTTACGACCAACCGCCTGCCTGACGTCAACTTACCTTGGTCGCCTTTAAGGACACCTCGGTAAAAAATTAGGGTGGTCTATTCTAATCAGCCGGATACCGCACGCTGGGCCTACTTAGCTTAGTCGCCTTTTACGACGTCTCGGTATTAAATGCGGTTTGTTAATATTTCCTTATACATATTACTATATACATTCATACTAATATTTAATAGTAGTACTTAGTCTTGCGAATGATTTGCCTATTGATTCAGATCAAATTATTAGCAATAATCCCAATGCATAATTAAATGGATAATCAAACTTGCAAGGGTTACATATGAATAATTTACCAATAGATTTTTCTTTCCTATTTTGTAGAGAACATTGATCTGTTGTTAGTATATTTCGATCGTGTACATTTACTTTATAATAAGACTAGCAGTGCCTGCGACTTCAACCGCGTAGAAATCAGTGTGTCAGAACATTTTCCCGAGTAATATAATTTCCCTATAGTCTGCGAATTAACCGTACTGTACTATTAACCTAAACTTTCATCAAGAATTGCACTATCTTTTAGTTAAAGCCGCACAAAAATCGGTTGAGTAGAGTTTGAGAAAATCGATCCTATAAAGACAGAGCTTTTGAGGGCTTTGCTTTATAATATGTATAGATATATATAGATGTAGAAAATGGTGGCAAAATCGCACGAATAGGAATGATCTTGATGTTTTGTATATATGGTAATGAATTTTATTATGACTATTTTTTAAATTATTAAAAAAATATTATATTTATTAACTACGAAAAATTACTTCAAGAATTAATTATCAATAGTTTTTTTAAATAAATTATTAACTGTATACTAAAAAACGTATTTTTTTTTAACTACACGTCACGTATAAAATATTTTGATTGTCCTTTCGCTATCATTCGTTTAAGTGAAAGTTTAAACGATTTTACCTTTTTAAATTGTAAATTCAAATTTTCTGAACGTTGTTCTCGGAGCACGCGTTCGTTAGTGAAATGCATAATGCAGCGTCATCCGAACAGACTCGATCCGCCATGCTTTAAATATATGCCGAAATATTATAGCTTAATTTGTCTGAATTTTATCTTTAATATCTAAAATGTATAATCTTGTATGTATATATGAATCTCGGAAACGGCTCCAACGATTTTCCTGAAATTCAGCATGTAGGGGGTTTTGGGGGAGAAAAATCGATCTAGATAAGTTTGATTTTAAGAAAATGTCGTTTTATCCCTGATTTCGGGCTCTTAAATTTTTTTGGAATTTACGTTGAATACAATCTCAATTTTTCGATGTCAAACATAGTCATGGTAGCACATTTGGGTGACGAGCGGTCTAGAGAGGTGAAAATACCTAGAATCGAACCCCACCTGCCCTATTATTTTTTCATTTTTCTTTTCAATTTTAATTTTAATTTTATTTATTTACACCATTTTAAAAATTACCGACCAAGGCTCGGTCACTCAGGTACTTATGTATATATACGAGCAAGGGTTCACAGATTCAAACCCCCCGCTAAGGACCTATGCCATTTTTCAAATAAATAAATAAATAATAATCTTTATTGATCCATATAAACAAAGTGAACATGAAATAATTTGGAACCTTCGCCTCTAAACTAGAATTAGCTGTATTCCAAGACCCAGTGCCCTCCCTTAATAGTAGACAGTAATTTAATAAATAAGTTAGTAACTGTAAAATTTATTTATAATAAAATTACACTAATAAAAAAATCTCCGATTGCCACAAAACTGTACAAGATCATCCACTGGGTAATTTTAAAGATTGTCTGAAAATTTCATTTAAATCGGTCCAGCCGTTTCGAAGTCTATAAAAACATACAGACAAAAAAGCATTTTTATATATATAAATGGGACATAAATCCTTTTCTTACACACTAAACACACATTAAAGCCATAAATATATTTGATAAACTCCACTATAGCGTTATAATCCGCATCAACTACGATACGTTAAGATCAGATAGCTGTGAATATGAATGGTTTCGCATAAGTAACGCAAAGAAACAGTCTGCTTCTATCCCTCAAAATCCCATATATAATGGACAAAGGTTTTATATGTCTTTATTGAGACGGCCGTATATGATGGACAAAGGTATCTTATAGAGACAGATATAAAAACAAGTTGCGGATTGAGAGATTACACATTCAAAAATATCTATACTCGTGTATTTTTAGTATAAGATATACAGACAAAAATCATTTTTATGTATTAAATAGAACATAAATCCTTTTCTTACACACTAAAGTGAAATATGTGAATTAGATGCGTTAATGAAGGGCTCCCTATTACAATATTTTTCGGAAAAACGGAATATTTGTACTTGCGTTCTAATTTTGAACCGCCCGATTACCCAACTTTGTAAATGACAGCGATACTTCGCTTCGCGATCTTTGTATTCTAATTATATTGTAGTAATTTTTCATTTTCTAAAAACAGTGATAAAATTACATTTTCCAAAAATAAATCCTCCATAAACCGATTTATCACCCCCGAAAACCCATACATACTAAATTACATTAAAATCGTTTAAGCCGTTTCCACAATTCAGATTGTACGTAGTATATTCAAAAATACCTCGTCAAAGGTATTAGATTAGACTTTAGTTTTTAAATGTACAAACTTATTTTTGATAAATTGATCTCATTCAAAAAAAATATTGACCTAATTTTATAAGTAGGAAGCTTATTTCTTACCCACTTTATCTTGTTCAACTCTGAAACTTGTCTTATGTAAGAATTCATGGCACTAAATGTAAGACTGTCACGTCTTCCGCACTTGTCCCCGAGTTAGCTAGAGCCACATCGTATCTGCAAGTTTGCTCATAAACTGCGCGACTTTACAAACTGTCAGAAAGCGAACGCCAATTTTCTAGTCGACATATTGAATGTCTTGCTCTGAAATTCATTATATAGTGAAACATTATCTTTAATATTTGAATGAGTTAATCTTGTATATACATATTTATCTGAATATCGAAAACAGCTTCAACGATTTTCATGAAATTCAGCATTTAGGGTGTTTTGGGGGAGGGGAATCAATGTAGCTCGATTTTATTTCAAAAAAATGTTATTTAAACCTGTTTCAGGCATTGAAAAATTCCTTAAAGTGACATTATATATACTACACAATGTTTGCTATCATTTGCAAAGTTTTAATAGCGCAATGATAAACAAGAGGTCTACATATGAGAGAAAAGCCGGGTTCAAATCCCACGTTTTACCGGCTCTGTCTTTGTTTTTTTTTTAATTGCATGTATATTTAATGTACAGGTTTTGCTTTTACTAATAATTCTAATGACAAAAACAAGAAATTAATAGTTTAGAACCACCTCCCTTGAGGGGTTTTACTTACTTACAAACACCTTTATACATACCAAACTGACACAAGACCATTGTGTTTAGAATTACTAGTGTTACAACACGATTTTTAAACAAAAAAATCCCGAATTATCCGACAGTTACTTAATATTTTTTATAAGTAACGATAATATCGAAAGAGAATCGTTCTATGCAATTTATTTAAAGTAACTTTACGCAATTCATGTTTTTACCGTCCAATTTTTAATACTGCTTTACTTTTATTCTGTTTATGTTGAAATTCTCACTCGCTTTAGCTTTGAAATAACCGCATTATATTTTACGTCCTTAAAAGAGGGTCTTTATTATCTTTTTTAGTTGCCAAAACAAAGATTATTTTCTATTTATTGGCTTCAAAAATCTTAAATGAAACCTTATCTCGGAATTATATATTTTGTAAGGAGTCTTTCGGCTAACATAGACAGCAAATATTAAAATTATTTTTTCATCTAACAGATTAAGTAAGAACGAAGACAATAAGTTATATCTAACTTACTCATTTTATGTTAAATTTCAAACATGCTATATGTGTTTAGATCTAGTTACAGTCCTCATTATTTTAGAAAGCTTTATATATTTCTTGTTATAATTAAAATATGTGTGTAAAAGATTATTTTATTAGAGATCTCAGTAACTACTGAGTTGAAATGATGTAAATGTTCCAGACTAGTCATAGACATAGTACCTCAAACGCATGGGTTAGCGGTGGGAAGGTTTTGCATTTGAAAGTCTACAAGGAAAAACTTTCAGGGATTTTGAGCTATTTATGGTGAGAATGCAAACAGTTGAAAAAAAGGCCGCACTACTAACAGAAGGCTTACCAGAAGTAAACTAATAACATTAGCTAAATTTGCAATAATAAGTATTAGAAATAATATTGAATAAGATATAATTGGTATAAGGTGCTATGATATAATTCGATCAGATTATAAAATTGTTAATACGAGGCTGATACAGAAAACTTGATATACTGTTGAGGATTACAAAGATAACAAGAATGATGACAAGATAATGATGACCAAATCTAGAACTAGTTATAAGACTTATTTTGAAAAGAGTTGCTCTTTTCAAAATAAGTTACTTGCCAAGTTACTTGCTGGCTCTTGGTAGCAACAGCTTTCCGAACTACAAAGTAGCGTTGAGGATTCAAAAGGATCTATTTTTGAGGTAGTAAACAACATGTGAATACGTCGGTCTAGAGATCCTTTCATACTTTTCAAAGTCCAAATTAATACATTATATACGTGTTTTATTCAACAGGCAAAGGTTAGAAGCGGACATTTCATTATTCTAATGTCTGCGGTGGGCGGTGCTACCTAGGCCAGGTGTTGCGAAGTAAATGTAAATATTTTATTGTGGAGGCACAAACAGCGCCGGTGAGATCAATAAAATTTGTTTGTTTTGTAAAATGCTCTCCGTTGTCTGGTTTATAGATTGTGTACATGAATTATTCAAATATTCGAATGGAAGATACCTTAAACCAGTCCATTTGTTTTAATGTCCCGCTGTATGAAACGTGCCTTTTTTGTTTTTGTTTTTAATATTATATTGTTTCGATACTGAATTCTAAAGGATTAATTGAAAAACACGTATCACTTCTATTGCTGTTTATTTAAAACATACAAATGAAAAGTCACATTCAGCTTGAAAGTTACAACTTAAATGAGTTGGATTTTGACGCCCTTTTTATAATATTTTAATGATTATGTTTATGAGTAGCGTTACATTGCGGAATTTAATAAAATAGGATTAAAGATAAACTATTTTTCTATAAGAAGCTATTCTCCTTCAAGTGTTATATGGCATTCGCTTTCGGTTTTGTTTTTTAAATTTGTCCAGCATTAAGAAATTTCTTTATGAAGTTAATTGTATGGCACTCAGATAATGACATAAATTTGATACTTTAAGGGTACAAGGGATATGATACTTTAAGGGAATTAAATTAAAATAGAAAAAGGTCCTCCCAATTATAATATAAATATGCAGGACATAACGAGATTCTCATTATCCACCATTCATCTCTTTTTGCGGCTGATTTGAAATGAAATTTTCAAATTAGAATAAGAAAGGCGATCTCGAGGTAGATCCCTTTTAAATAGACTTAAACAAGTATTTTTTAGACTAACTTTGGGATAGGATGAATATTCAAGTATGTTTCTATAGTATTGCCACTACGTGGATATAATATCGTTCACATATTCCTTTGTTAATTCTCAAATACGTAATATTAATTGACCCTTTCTGATCTCAATATATATCTATAGTTTCTGGCTCTTCAAGTTATGGGTCTTTTTTACGAGTTTTGAAGACGCTACACAACGCTTTATTGCAATTTACCACAAAACAATATTTTTGAGTTAAGTCACTTTAATACTAAACGTGCGATATGTGAACATGTTATATATGAATCCTTTACTTCAGCGACCTAGTTTTTAGTACACATATTTTTGTATCTTGTATTTCATGTGCTATTTTCATTACAAGCTCTACCTGCGTACAAAGGACTATAAAATTAAAAACAGTGCACTAAAAATAGATTAAGAATATGAATAAAATATGTAGGCATAAACAACTCTGATTTTGCGATCCATATTTTTTTTGAATTGCCACATTTATAATATTAGTGACGCTACTGTTATGGGAGGCTATACATTCTTAAAATCTCGAGATACCTAAATGGTGAGAGCAGAAAGAAAAATAAATTAAGTATAATTTAAAAAATCTATATTTAAACACTGAAATCCTCCGGTACTGTGATTTTGGATAAGAGAAAGCGCTCTTGTAGGCTAAGAAGGACAGCGTCTGTCTTAATGCCTCCTTTTGAAAGATCCCAAATTACCTGTCAAGTAATAGAGCCGTAGGAAGTAAATTCCATATTTTAACGGTTCAGAATGTAAGCCGTCTGAACGCATTATAGCTAAAGTAGCCTATATATAGATTAAAATAAGATTTAATTTTCAATGAAAAGCGGTTTGAGTTGAATTTTTTATTGAATATGAAAAATATATATCTTTATTCGCTTAAATACTGTGTGTTAACAATTTTTTCAGTTTATTTACTGCAGTATCATATTCCTCCTGCCCTTATTTCACTCTAAGCGAGGTCGGCACAACATGATGTTACATGATTTGGCTACGTATTTTACGATCGGCCGCCTGCCTGACGTCAACTTACCTAGTCACCTTATACGACACCTTGGTTAGAAATGAGGGTGATCTGTTCTAATCAGTCGGATACCACACGGTGGATTAACTTACCTTAGTTCTCTTTTACAACACCTCGGTAAAAAATGAGGGTGATCTATTTTACTCAGCCGGATACCACACGGCTTAATAGAAGCTTAGCTTGAAATTATTCGAATAATTTATTATTCGTGAATTTAAAAAAATATCAATACACAAGTTTTGTACAAATTTTCTAATCCTAACTTTTTGCTTGACGTATTTCAAATAGTAAACCTAAAATATTTTCATATAACCTGCACGAAACATTCACTGTTAACGCGGAAATTGCTATGTTGTTAAAGGACATCAAAGGGCACAAAAGTTTGCCGCGTTCTATATTTAACAATAGATTCCTATTTTGTCAGTTTTTGTAGAGTGGTATTGAGTTAAAAACGAAAAATCTTTTACATACATACATTTGATGTTAATATAAGCTTGGTTCAGAGACCGTTATTATATCAGTAATAACATGTAATTGAAAACACCTACTGTCTTTAAAGCTTCATCAACTTATTACGCTATCTTCTCCTTCAACTGTAGTTTTACAAAATAAAGTCTTTTTAGTTACATTCAAATTAAAAGGAGGAGGTTGTTTGTTTGATTGATTGATTGTTTGAACGCGCTAATCTCAGGAACTACTATATAATATCATGCTAAGATAGGAGAAGAGCAACAATAAAAATATTGCGAAGACGGCCGATGCCGCTGCTGATTGCTAGTATTAATATAAAAAATCTGACGTAGTACAACTGTCAACTAAAGGGCGTGTTATATTAAAGTTAAATTAAAATATTCTAAAGATATTCAGTGTAGAGCATAGATGACAAAAATTTAATTTAGCCGTTCCCGTTTCAAGTACATTCCAACAAAATTAGATGGAGAGAATAGACCATTAATTTTAAACGTTATAAGAATTTTTCCGCTTGAATTAAAACTTAATTCTCATTCAACGACGGTGGTTGGTACTCATAAAATACAGTGATAATAAAGGGGTTATATATACGTATTTAGGTGATAATGTTAAGTTAAGCTTGTGGGTACTTTATAAGTGCTTTTCCTAAAGGGGCACAAAATCGCTCATGGACTGCAATAGTGGCATAACTCAAAAAACCATTGTTTTGTCCTAGTAATAGATAAATGTTAATTTTTTTTCAACAGCATTACCGGCAGAACTTATGATTTAATATTGGGCTGTTTTATTAAGTAAACTAAACCATTTTTTATGTTTTTTCTTTAGCAATGATAACTTTAAACCAAATTATTTCAAAACATGATTTTTGAGTTGTGTCAATAATGCAGCCCATGAGTGAAGGATAATAATGTATAGGTTTAATTCATTAGAAAATGAGAAAACCTCTGCTTGAAAAACAGGTTTTGTTTTTCAACCAAGATATTCTGACTTTAAGTTGTAAGTATTTTAATACATATGTACGACGATTAAATTTTTGCTATTATAATGTACTTTTCCTTCTTATAGGTAAGAAACGAAATGTAAAAAATAATGCGATGAACAAATTGTATGAATGTTCTTCTTACAAAAGTATAAAAAATAATGTTACTGTTACGAGGGAACACCGGCGTGTAAAAATTCCACTGTAAACAGGATGAAAGAAAATGACCGTAAAATATCACGTAGTGTGACAATAAAATATATTTAATGTATTACGAAATATATTACATGAGTATAATTGAAATTCCAGTACATTAATTATTTTCCTGAAGATAAGAGTCTTAACGAAATTTCATAATGCAATAAAAATATAGCGAAAAACTGTTAAAAATACCTTATACTTTTGTGTGGAAACATATTTGTAACAACTTCTTAGTCTATAACTCAATATTCTGATTCGTTGAAAAAACAAGTAAATTTATCTGAGTATTGAGTGTTTCAGTTGTTAATTGTTTTTCGTGTATGGTTGTTTATTTAAACTCAAATAAAAAAATAGTATCAAACTCACAAACATTAATTAGGATAAGTATTAATGTTTAATGTGTTGACATTAATGAAAATTGCTCCATTAAGGATATCGTGGTTACATTTACCCCAGAGAAATCCATTAATTGTTTTAGCATTCCGATATAGAGAAATCGTTATAAAGAAATTATTAAAAAGATTATTTTGTTATTTTATAGATCAGCGTTTATTCTCTTCTTCATCTAGGTAACACCTACGATGGTCATAGCACACGGTAAATCCATCGATGTTTTCATTTAACAATAGGGATTGGGTGCGAAAATTAGCACCGTAGCTAAGATATCTGTCCCAAAACAGTCATATTTTTTTTTTATTATTTATAACCACGTATAAATAATAATTTTGCGTTATCATGTAAAACAAAAATTCTAGTAATTTACAAGTGTGTAATTATTTTTTATCATCGAAATAAAGTAAACCCGTAATTTGGAATACGTAAGTGCAGACGACAGATGTCAAATTTCGTTAAAATATGGTACAAAAATAACATTTGTCTCAGAAACAAGTAAGTAAAAAGTAGTTAGGATTAGGATAATCCTAACTACTGGGCAAAGACTTTCACACTGTCCTTGGAGATAAAGATATGAGCTAGAACTACAACGACGCGGAATTACGTAAGGATATGCAGATTTCCTCGTAATGTTTTCGTTCACAATAAAGCGAGTTACGAATAATATATAACATTTAAGGACCATTAATTTTTTTTCTGTGATGATAGCGGATATCACGGCAATCATTATAAATTGAAGCCAATTTCCGTTACGTCACAAAGTTGATCTCATCCATTCAAATTCAATACGCTTCATAGCAAAAAAATAAAGAATACGTACACTCACCGTTCAGTATGCCGACATTCGCTGCGGTATTAAGGTGCCAATAAAATGGGTCGCTATGAGTATCGCGAAGCAATAAATTCGTTCTCAGCTACGTAGAACTAAGAGTTCAGATTATTTCGCACCATTTACTCCTTTCATCTACCGTCTTCCTAATACCCGGTTCTATGAAAAGGATTTTCCCTTGCAAGATTGAAATTTTTGACTAAACCCTTGGCTTAATCGAGTTTCGTGAACATTGTTTGCACAAATACCACTATCCATTTCTATAGTCGGTATTTATGTGTATTATATACTATTTCTTCTATATTATAAACATTAACCAAGTATGTTATCATTATTAATATTTATTACTAAGTTTGGACTGTTTATACTGATTATTCACAAAGATAAGATTCTGTGCTAAATTTTTTGTATTCTTATAACTATTTTTATTTCTTAGGCGTAGCAATTAAATCAGTCGCGTCATAAATAGATAAAAATTTTATGCTATGTTATATCATTGTCACATACTATTTTTTTAATTGCTTATTTCAAATTAGTTGGGTTGTTCGTTAGAGTTGGGGTCATTTACTACTATCCGAATTGTTTTGTGGTTTTGATATTATAATTTTAAATCACGGGGCCAAATTATAAAATATATAAAAAAAACTTTATTATTATTGCCATTCAAAATTATGGCTTACTAGCTTCTGTCCGCAATTTCATTTTTACCAACTCTATTTCTTTTATTTATTTTCACTTTTTGTCCGTCTGTTACCCATTCAGCTGTTACAACTTTATAGATGACACCAAAATTAAGCTGCATTCTATATCTATTTTAGTACTTTTTTTAGTGCCCGAAAAAAGGGATAAAACCTTTATTTTATAAATATGAAACGAATGAATGAATTTCTTTTTAGATCGATTCATCGCCCTCGAACCCTCTACAAACTAAGTTTCGTGAAAATCTTTGGTGCCGTTTCCGAAATTTAGAGAATATAATATATACAAGATTAACTTATTTTAATATTAAAGAAAAGAAAAGATACGAATGATTAGTTAGTATTCTTCGTATTAGAGATTTTAAGTCATACATAAATTAATATATTATTTAACTTAAAATCCTTATCTAATGCTACTTTTTACATAAAATCAAAGTAGGTATCTAGCTTAGCTACCACTATCGAATTAACATGATGGACATTTACCTCCGTACCCTTTTAAATTTTCTATTTAAGATTATAGTAATTATCAGCTTTTAATCATAATAGCCGGTACTGATAGCTCAACGTGATCTCTGTGAAAAGGTAAATGGCTAAATGATTATTTTACGATCCATCCAATGGTCGACGCGGGTCACAGCTAAAACAAAGCGATTTCGTTTTATCCAGTGTCCCAACTAAACTATGCTATCCTCCTATAAATATAATCATAAAATTTTATTTTGCAAATATTTGAAATCGTTGAATATTGATGTTACTACGTTGTTATGTAAGAATCCACTTCGTTGGTTCATTTTTGGCGCATGCATAATGCCGAAGACTGCTGCTGAACGGAAACCCTACAATATATACGTGGTGAAATGGCTATACGAAAAGTTTGGAGGACTTGAATGTGTTAAAGTTGCGGTCCTATGCATACATATTAAAAAATTCTCAAAGATATATTTTTATTGCGCTATTAGCTGCATTTTTCGTATGTATTGTGGAATTTACTTTAGTAAATTATAATTAAATACAAAATTTTAGAAAGTCGTGTGTCATCCGGCTCAGTAGAATAAACCACTCTTATTTCTTATTGAGGCGTCGTAAAAGGCGGCTAAGGTAAGTTGACCCACCGTGTGGTATCCGGTTGAGTAGAATAGACCACCTTCTTTCTTATCGAGGTGTCGTATTATACAACTAAGGTCATGTCAGGCAGGTGGCGGTCGTAGAATATCCAGCCAAATCATGTGGCAACATATTTATAACATGTTGTGCTGAACCCACTTAGAGTGGGATAGGGGCAGGAGGGTGATGAAATATTGTCGTTATTATTGTTCAATTTTTAAATTAAAAAAGAAATGTAAAGTACATTTTACCGAGTAAGTTTGTGTGTGATTTCATTCTGTATTTCTGAGGATAATGTGAATGTATTAAGAAGCAAAAAATAAAGGAACCTTGAATAAAGATTATTATAAAATAAAATTATCAGTATAAGTTGTTATTAATTATATTTTACTCACAAAAAAATCTTTACATGTTCAATAAAGGAAGATCTACCGTAATACATCTATCTTAATGAATAAGTCTTACTAAAGCTATGTAGTGCAATCGCGGGCTAATGGAATCGTGTCGCGAGCTACGTTTTAGATTAACTTTAATTAAGGGGATGTTATTTCAAGATTAAACCGGCAGTAATTTATATACGATATATAAATTTAACATGTAATACACGCGTGCATGAAATGCGAGAGGTTTTCTCATCTTTATTAATCCATAGAAACTTCAATCAAAGCGATATTAATCCCGACGGTTATGTTTCGTGAGATGATTCGTAATTCGCTGAAACGACATTTACATAATATTCGAAAGCTTAAATTTGTGAATAATTTCTCATGAAACGTGTACTTTAATGTATAAATATGTTATTTAATATGTTCTATATTAATTCTAGGAACGAAGATAATTAAAAAAAATTAGAAAATATATATTTTAGAAAAATTTAGAACCTTAACGTTCGAGTTCGAGTGCCTTATTAAACGGTCACGGGTTCAAATCCTGGACAAGCAACGTTGAATTTTTTTGTAAAACTTGCTTTTATTTGAAGGAAAACAATATTTGGAAACCTTTATAACTAAAGATAATTTTTGGAATACAGTAACCTCCTAATCCATATTGGAGCAACGTAGTGGAAAAGCTACAACTCTTTTCTTAAAAAAAGGAGAGAGGAGGCCTTTGCCAGGAGTCGAGTACTAAAAAGAAGTATATTAAGTCATGTATCATATTAAGTTGAAATAATGTAGGAAGATGGAAATTTCATTTGTTTAAAAAAAATACCATCAGGAATGTTTAAGAACTTCACGAGTTGTAATTGAAAGATTATCCGATTCCTGCCCTACGACCAAAGCGTATCAAATATTTTAAATAAACTGCTGAAATATTCTGTTCTAACAGTACAAAATCTATAGCACCAGTTTTACTTACACAACGAATGACTTTTTTGATGACTTGTTCTGAATTTTAATCGATGGAGCAACTGGCTTACAATTTTTTGACACATTTTCTACCAATCGAACTGCATGAAAACTTTATATTTAATAGCAAACTGTTCACACGCATTCTGTATAGGAATAATATTTCGTATTATTCAGTTCCATCTTTAATAGAATTGATCTGCTAATAAGACAGAGTACCTCGGTGACCCAGCCCGGTCATTTTTTTAAAAGATATTAAAAAAAAAATAACATTGAATAAAAAACATTCAATTCTTGACTTGACATTTTTTTTCTATTGAAGATAAATTAATGTAATATAGTTTCTTATCGTGCAATAAAATTGTAAACTGCATTTTATGTGTCAAATATGAAATTGGCATTTGCTTCCTGACAGTTTATAAAGTCGGAGTGTTTATGTGAAAACTTGTAGACACGATGTGGCTCTACTAGCAAACTTGGGGACAAGTGCAAGAGACGTGACATCCTTCCATTTAGCTAGGGATTCTTACCTAGGAAAAGTTACAAACTTGAACAAGATTAGGCAATAACAAAATGAGCTGGTTACTTAAGAACTTAAAGACTCACTTGGTATAATTTTGTAAAAATCTCCTTTTCAAACGGTCGATAAAAGATTTTTATTAAAGAATAGATAAATAAAGATTTCTGATGTTACTGAAAATTTTTTACAATATCTATAATAATATTGTAAAGATGAAAAATTTGTATGTATGTTACTAATGTTTTTTCAAAAAACCGCTGGACCGATTTCAAAAATTCTTTCACCATTGGAAAGCTGCATCTTTACTAAGCAACATAGGCTATATAAATATGATCATCCGCAGATTTGCTCGCTGCTCAATTTCGGTAAAAGTAACCCTCTTCAGAGCGTACTGTACGTCACTTTACACGAGCAGTCTGTGTGTGGATCGATTATACGAAAAAGCAGTACAACGCCCTGCGCGTTCAATTTAATAATGCATTTAGGATGCTGATGGGGCTGCCCCGATTTTGTAGTGCGTCGGGAATGTTCACTGCGGCACGTGTGGATTGTTTCTATACGACCATGCGTAAGCGGTGCACATCCTTGCTGCGCAGAGTCCGGGCAAGCTCCAACAGCGTCCTAAGGGCATTTGCTGACAGGATCGATTGTCCGCATTTGAATCATTGCGCAATGGTTCATATGCTGGCAAATCGGTCCAGTCTTAGGATTAATTAGATTATATTAGTTTTATGTAATGTAATGTTATGTTTTTATGGCCCCTTAGTTGGCTGAAATAAATAAATAAATTAAAAATTATATTACATAAAGAAAATAGGGATGAGTAATAAAAATGTAATAAGGGTTAAAAAATTAGTCATTAAAATCTGTCATCGCACGCGCTACGGAAACTATTGATGATTTAACATAAATAAATCATAGTCCGGCTTAGTAGACTTTCCACTGCCATGAGATCAATATGTACGCGGCTAAAACCGCGGTATATTACTAGTTGATAATAAATATTTTATAGACGGTGATATTTGTAAAAAATCTTAACCGTATTTCATAATATACATTTTATTGGAATGGACTAAATGCGAGTGTAAAAGATGCGGTGAGTTGCGAATTTAGATTATTCAGTGGTAAAATAAAACCTAAACCTAGTATGAACGCTTCGATTTACGAATGCCACTTCAAACACTATTCACGTACGAAGTCCGATTTAACGCCACCCAATTCGTGATAGCCACTGCAAAAATCTCAATCATGTATAATTTATAGTACCTGGTTAAACGAGCCATGCTCGGTAATTTTTTACAAAAAAAATAAACTTAAAAAAAAAGAATAAATAATTGGGTAGTTTGGAATCGATTGGGATGGTATTCCCCGAAAGCTACGCTGACTTTACAATATACGGCAAAAATAGTGAAAACAGGGAAAAAACGAATTATCTTATCAATTACAGTAAAATCGTTGGAGCCGTTTACGAGTTTCCGAAAATATATATGTACATAAGTATACAAACCTATATATACATACAAGATTAACTCATTTAAATATTAAAGATTATCAATCGAACTACATACCTAAGTCTTATTTAAGGTGAAAACACTTTATAACCATACAAAAATGCTTTCTTTGTAAAAAATATAAGGCCAATACTTTTCTACATAGTAGAAGCGATTGAAATGGTATATTGTGGGCGTGACAAATGGTGGGTGGTGGCTGAGTATAGTGCTAAACGTGATCAGGCGATATGTCAATTGTACGTTTATGTATCTACCGCAGCATAACTTAATGAACATTATCAGGTAAGATGGCTGAACATAAAGCCAAAGCCTTCGTCTGTAATCTGTAATATCTCCGAAAATGTTCACTTAAATTACATGCTGTAAACGGCCATATTGATCTATATTAAATCAACAATTTATTTAAGGTACTTAATTGGATAAGGATTAATGCTGTATTGTATGAAAATTGCTTTGAACATAAGGCATTATTATTCTTCGTATTCATTATTTTTCGTAAAAAGTAAATGACAAAAAGTGCTATTGTTGGTTATCCATAAGAGATAGACATACACCATCGCGGACTTTTCTGTAGACCTTTTCAAGGTGTACAAATACTTAGCACATCATTTTGATAAATCTCATAGGGTTTAGCCAGTGTTTGCAATGTAAGCGGAAAAAAATGTAATTACAGAAACCTCAAAAATTACAGTATTTCTCTACTCCGTATTGAATGTTATTATACATACAAACCTTCCTCTTGAATCACTCTATCTATTAAAAAAACCGCATCAAAATCTGTTGCGTAGTTTTAAAGTTTTATGCATACATAGGGATATATGGACAAACAAAGAATGCGACTTTGTTTTGTACTATGTAGTGATTATATACTAGCAGGGCTTCACGCGCGTGGAAATCAGTGCCTCACAATTTTTTCCCGACTTGAAATTTTGAACATAAAACCAGTTACTATGTGTTAACCATAAAAGATAGAGACATACTATCCCGGACTTTTTTGTCGTAATTTTGTAGATCTACAATTCTCTAGTTAATTACTTTAGTGTATCTCTGCTGGTTTACGCGGCGAACGTGAATAATCTCCCGGTGGGGGAGTTTTTTTTACCGCGTGACTAACAACACAATTAACATAATACGGTAATGTACTATTAATCTAAGCCTTCCAGAAGAATCCTATCTTTTGGTAAAAATCGTACAAACATTTGTTCAATAGACTTCGAGAAAATCAATCTCACACATACAGATAACTTTTGGGGACTTTGTTTTATAATAAGTATAGATGTTGCATTGTAGCAACCCTGAAAAGATAAACGAATATGCTTCCTATTACTGTACCAACATTCGGGGCATTGAGGTGTCGATAAAATGGATCGATATGGTATCGAGGGGCAATAAATTCTGAGGTTTCCAGCCACGTAGAAATAAGAGCTCAGATTATTTCACACCATTTACTCCTTTCATCTGCCGTCTTCATAATAGCCGGATCTACAAGGAAAATTTCTTGCAGCAAGTTTAGACTACAGCCGTAGGTTAATCGATTTTGGGAATATCTATATTTAGTAAATTGATCATACAATATCTATATTCCTCGGTGGAAAGATTATTAACATGGAATATGAGATATATTGTATCTGTGATATGACGTAAATAATTTTAAATGTCACATATTTCTTTTTATATCAGCTCATGTTTTATACAATGATTTTTGAATGCATTTCACTTGTTAAGCTTAATTATGCCATTGAATCTTTAGATTCCTATTTGATAGTTAAATTCCGTAGACTGTAGTGTAATAATTGTAATACAATAATTGATAAAGCATGTACGTTACATATAAAAAATTGTTTTTAATATTTTATTTTAAATAAAAAAATAAACAATACAATGTCTTACGATACTTTGCATATTCCAGTGCCACGAATTGCTTGACCTAAGGCAATAAATGCGTAAATATAAATATAAAAATATACTTATAAATAAAAATAGATCTGAGAGATAGTAATAGTAGATAAACTTCCGTGGGAAAAGCATACCAAAAATTTTAAACTGTTTCTCATGTTCGTAACTACCTATAAAAACTTTTTGAATTTTCTCAAGAATAACTGGGCTTTGAGCCGGCGAAAGTTGCTTAACGAGTCGAAATTGCAACAAGATTGCTAGTTTAGCAAACTATGTCGTCTGATATAATATAATTTTGTAGCGGTATTTAAATATATAGGTGTCTTGGTTTCTAGTGATAGGCAGTTATAAAATTAGTTTATCTGAAGTAAGACTTTCAGAATTTTTTATATCACGTATAAGCACCTATCTATTATTTATATTTTCATCAACGTTATGTAATAAATAATTCCTTTCATCAAGTTTTCCGGCATTTGTATATATTGTTTTTATAGTTTTTTATTTCTTTTTTACAGTAGTTTTTTTAATTGTAACATCAAAGTTGTAAGCAAGTAAAAGACAAGCATAACATGAGAAAAAGATAAATCCTTCAGTATAATTTTAACACTAGAACTTTATTTAAAAATACATAAGAGGCCACGACCACGGCTGACACCATGATGGCTTATCTGATTTTTATTCCTAGGATATGTGTAGCGAAATCAAGATAGAAAGAGGGTAATTTATAGAATATTTTTATTATTACTTTTGTATAGAAAGAGGGCTTTGCCTAGCAGTGGACAGTAAGTTACGTTCGACTTGAAAAAGTAAGACATCACTCGTTCATGATGAAATATAAATATCAAATAAGGGATTAACTCACAAACCCTTAAGCCTCACAGTATACCTTCAAGTCTTCATCCTTAAGCCATCAGGTATGTAAAATAGCTGTTTATAGATAACATAGCATCATCAAGGATAAGAATCATGTATGGACCTATTATTACTTCAATAACAGTTACGATTTTCATAGTCTACAATACAAATTTTAATACCTATGCGCTTCGTACTTCCTTTGTGCTGTTGCATTCTGTTTGTAATAGGATATTAAACTGTTGCTCTAGATAGACACTGTTTGATAATCCGATTATCTTGAATACATTTTGCCAATACTATCTCTATGCAGCAATTTCTAAGACGAAGATCTGTACAATAATTTGGTACTATTTTATGTCAAGAAATAAAAGATGAACAAAGACTCTGATCACAAAAGCGAATGAACCAGTATAATACAACCCTAACTGCTTGGTTCCTATATGTCACAGGTTTAAGGTAGCTGATTGTAGATTAGTCTCGGCGGTCATCATAGTCTCGTCTGTTTGTCCGTTAAGAGCAGCCAATATAGCTATTAATAATGTTAGAACTAGTCATAAGAATTAAATTTTGAAAAGAGCAACCGCCGAGTTTCTTGATGGTTCTTCTCGTTAGGAACAGTTTTCCGAAGCAGCAGTAAAGTTGAAGATACAAAATCACTTGTTTACAAGTTTACCAAAATCAAGAATATTTGGCATTTGAATTGATTGGGATTTTTTTTCTTAGTAAGCTTATGAATCGATGTCCTATATTTAGAATATCTGTTCGTTCAATAAATCATTCATCGAAGCAATAAAATTATGTCCCAGAGCAACCAATTCAGCACAGGCCTAGAGGATTTATTAAAACAGGTCAGGTCGGTGAAAACGACTGAAATATTGGACACGTTCACCAAATTTATAGACATAATATATTGTAGGTATGGGAAGCACAATTTCTGAGAGTCTACCGTGATTTTTTACCCCATGTAAAAGATAATACAAATTTTAGCTTTTTGTAGTTTACCAGCGATAGGGAGAAAACTTAAATACGTAACGTGAGCAACATTAAAATTTATATACTTCACCTATCACGTTTAAGTAGTAAAGCGGCAAATTACTAGTCTACTACTGGACAAAAGACTTCTCTGTTCTTTGGAAAGATTTATTGGAGCAAAAACTTGTTGGAATCTGTAGGGTTCCTCTGGTAAACGTCACTCTGTCTCGCTGCTGAGCCATGACGGTTTTCGTCTAGTGGAATGGATAAGCTTTGATGCAAGTCACCTTTTTCGCTTAATGAATAAGGATTTGCATATAAAGACTACAAAATATGCTTCAGAAAGATAATTCACATATCGTTGGATTAAATAATCTAGATAATTCTTGATGCCCGAAGATTGTATACATAAATGATCAATGAATAAGCTCCATGAGGTTATTTATTTTCAGATCGGATTGAAACTAAAAATGAATAGTAATTTTGTCTTAAGTTATCATTTTCAAAAAAACCGACATGACTGGAAGGTTGGTTTTTCTTTTGGTGATAATAAGTCAAATTAATAAAAAGGTATTTATAAAGATCTAGACCTAGCTCATAAGATAACCGCTATGTAGAATATTGATTAAACAATAATTGTTCCTATTGTTTTATCGGTTTATGGTGTTATCGCAAGAGCCTCGACCAGCATCTACAAAAGGCAGTATTACTTGCATGGATTGTGAGGAGATTCCTCAGTCTGGAGGCCTAACCACCGGGAGCTTGAGTACTTTTTCCGCTCACTGTGGTCAACAATTTTTTTATATTTTTAAATGTATTAATTAAATGTATTTATTTTATATAGGAAATATTTAAAAATGTAATGTAAATTTAGATATAAATAAATAAAAGTTAGTTTATAGTATTCACCATTCTAATGAACAAAAATAATAAAAGATAGGCTTAGAGCGATAGAGGCATATTTAAGTTGTTATTAATATACTCAAGCCGCAATAAATCTTTGGTCATTCTGTTTGTTTACACTGTTTACATGTCAAGAGGATTTTAAAGGATGAGTCTCTACGGTCTCTAAGGACGAAGAGATTAAGTTATTTAGGGTTTGGTAGTGACAAAGTTTTAGGCAGCTGCTACCAACACCTGGATTACGTTTGCTCCATATAACGTAAAGTTAATTAATTTGTAGAAGTATTCATGGACTGATCCATTGACAGTGGCCCTGCCTTAAACTCCGTGGGTTGCGAGTTCTTTTTCCACCTAGGCCCAACATTTTCTATAAACAATTTGTTGATTCTTCAAATCTGGTTGTATACGTATATTTTGTTTTTTTATTAACCTCCGAAAATCATCATTCTCCTGCCATTATCACACTCTAAGTGGGGTCGGCACAACATGTTTTAAATATGTTATATTATATTTTATTACATTAAGATAGTTATTTCATGACCGGCCGTCTGCCTGACGTCAACTTACCTTAGTCGCCTTACACGACACCTCGGTTAGAAATGAGGGTGGTCTATTCTACTAAGCCGGATACCACACGGCATTTACCTTAGTCGCCTTTTACGACACCTCGATAAGAAATGAGGGTAGTCTATTCTACTCAGCCGGATACCACACGGCGGGACGACTTGTCTTAGTCGCCTTTTACGATATCTTGGTAAAAAATGAGGTTGGTCTAGTCTAGTCAGCCGAATGTCATATGACAGAAAAATATTAGTCGCATTTTATTCCAATCTAAACAATAGAAGTTGAATAACAAGAAAAATATTATTTGTCATATGTATTATTCGTCTTTCAATAAGTTTATCGTCTCCGAAAATATAAAAATTGATTGAGATTACTCATCGCTTGAATTTTAATAAAGTTGATTGGCTTTCAATGTCAAAAACAATTTTAGCACCATCTTCAATCACACTATTAGTATGACAACATAAGCTTGGCGTATATTAATTCAACCCGCTCATCCGTTTGACATGTTACTAGCCGTTGCCACCTCCCCACCCCAAGCCGCAATCACTATCACACGTCGCCCAGCAAAATATTTTGCTCATGGAAAGTTTTGTGAGCTACATACGGGAAATGCCATATCACTACGTAATTACCCTACCCTTGTTAAACCCGGTTAAATACGTGATTAAGCTTATAATAAGTATAAATATGAGGAAGCCATAATTTCTGAAAAAAAAACTGTAACCAAGTAACATAAAGTTCAGGCATTATTAGTATCTGTACTAATAAATCATTATCTTCCTGCTCTTATCCCACTCTAAGTTGGGACGGCACAACATGTTATAAACATGTTGTCACATGATTTGGCTACGTATTTTACGACAGGCCGCCTGCCTTACGTCACTAAAGTCGTCACTATAGATATTGAAATATATCTTAACTATAATAATGTTGTTTTCTGTAATAAAAAACTAGTCAAAAAACTAAATTGAAAGTAATCCATGTTATTATTTCAGCTATACTTTATATATAAGAATACTTTCTGTACACCTTTATGTTAATTAAAACCAGACTAAGCCCACCTATTCTCAGACAGCAAAAGGGGCAAAAGAAATCTACCCTAATTCATTTCTTCGGTAGAACCACTCTGCTTTTAATAAGCATGCATGAATTACTTTCACTTTTGCCCTACGAGTCCCTGAATAAATAAAATGAGGCCGTGCCACACCGTTGCTTCCCTCCCTTTGTGATCACACTTCCTGGCATGCGTAATGGGATACCCTAACAAAACGGCGGGCAAAAGGAATCTTTTGTGTTGAATAAAAATTAGTACAATAGAAACCAGTAAGGACCTGCATATAGGGTCAGTTATTTTGGCTTACAAAAGCGCTGAGGTATATATTATACGGATATAAGAGAAGTTTTAAATGAATGAATTTTTCGATTGCGATTTTAATACTGTCTTGTGTAAACATTAAAATAAAAAAGACCTAATTGTTAAAATATTTAAACCTACAATTAATTTTAATACGACAAATAACATTTATTTTGAATGTTTTTCATTATTAATCAATTAAATTTTGCAATAATTAATAAGCTATTTTATCTCCATATGACTATTGCCTCCTTGATGGATTTATCATCATTCTCTTACCCTTATCCCACTCTAAGTGGGGTCGGCCCAATATGTCTTCTTCCATTCTCCTCTATCATTCGTCAACTCTGGTGCCACTCCTTTAACATGCATATCATTTTTCACCATCATTTCCTTCTTGATGGATTGCGAAGACTAAATGACTTTCTAAATGACCGCTGTTTGATCTCTAGAAACACAGTAATAAGGGAATGGCATATCTATTTGAAAATTTTTAATTAAATATACCATAAACATATAACGGACCTTTACAATCGGCATTGGAGAAGCGTGTGAGACTCAGCACTTAATTTAGAAGGATTGAAACCAAAACCTACTACCGACCTGGTCTATCACGTCTCCTTCTCTTGCAGATTTTTTTAATTAAGCTATGACATTTATTTGGTTACAAAATGTTTTTTGTAATAAATTAATGTTTTAGAATAAGTATGTAGTATGTGATGTATCACCACATCCGAATCTATTATGCGATTGGGTAAAGACTAAACGACCTTTCTTCGGTTCGAATATATATCTACACTCGGCTGTCTTACCTTTGTCTCCCTAACGATTTCGGAGGTATGCCTATTCAATAATGGCGATGAAATATCTATTGTACGTATTCGTAAATTCCTTTTTCAATTGATTGACTAAAATATATGCATAATATTGTTATTATATGTGGTGTATATATAAGTAGTTTCTTAGTAATTAGATTAATTGAGCGGCAGTAAAGTTCAGTTCAGTTTTACTTAATCGAAGCAATACATGCTTAGCGAGGTAATATCCATTAGGCTCTCTATTAATGGCCCCATTACTGAGTACAGCAGCACTCTATTTCAATTCTTTCTTATCAATATAGTTTTTTGACTAATTAATCGGTATTTTAAAAATAATATACTAATGCGTCTCTTGTGAAACAACTTTTACGAATTTTTTGTCTCTTTAAAGTGTCCCATATATTTATTTATTATTATTAAAGTACAGCTAGTATCTTATGAAGACCGATGTAAGTTTTGTGTTTTAAATATGTTAGGAAAAGAAGTTTATGTGCAGTGCTGACGGGATATTAAGATTTTAGGGGTTCGTGACCTCTAATTTTGTTATATATTATTGAAGAAATCAGTTAAACTTTATTTTATCAAACTAACAATAAATAATATTATCAAACATAAATAAATTAAATAGGTTATTTGAAAATTTAATTTAAAAAAATTTACTAGGTTACAAAGTCTATATTTTCCACGGCAGCTATTTCTTTTGTTTGCAAATATTCTAAAAAAAAATAAGTAAATATCGTTTTACAAACGAATACTCATTAAAAAAATTATAATTTACAAATGGTTAACTGTAGCAAGTTCATTAGCTCTTTGCTTATTATGTCCATATGTAGTTTTTGAAAAAAGTCATGAAAATATTACTTAGCTTTTATCCTATGCCCTTAATCTCCACATCGTGGAGTTTACAAGTATCTCCTGACGATGCTTCAGTTACGGGGCGAAAGAATTGTTGAGATTGTGTTAGTGATGTGTTATTGGTGGCGGGTAGTGCATGAATTTTTACGAATTCTGCTTGTATCAGGTATGAAAACGGATAGTACACTCTACATTTAGCATTACATAACTTTTAAATTATGGACTTCCGCAAGGTAACACCTAATTTCATAAATTAACGTAGTCTTAAAATCAAGAATGTCTGTCTTATAAGAAGATACTTATATAGCACATTGTAGTGAACTTTAGAGTACACACATAAAATAGTATACGCTACAAACAAGTACGATATGTTTTGCAAATAAACGACGTGTAATCTGTAGGGAACGTGAACATTTACGTCCATGCGCAGTTTTGGCAACGGTCACGGCGATATATCGCAGGACATTGATAAACTCAACACCGGCACAATCGCAAAACTTGCTGGCATGCATTTTCGTCGCACTATTGAATATATATTATATTAAAGGTACATGACAAGTTATTTTGTTTCTAAATTAAAAGGAAGATGTTGTTTAGATATAACATAAATGGTACATATGTGCTTTTAAGTTCTTACCTCTCATTATCAAAGACTAGTGGTACTTGCGACGTCGTTCGTGTTAACTTTAATTTCTAAAATACTCTCTAATATATAAATAATTAAATGTACTAATAGTTTTTTCCCGTAAGGAAAAAAACAAATAGTACATACCCTAAGGAAAACATGGGACTTTCATATTCTATACGTTAGTCTATGTTTAAGTACATCATCCTCCTGCCCTTATCCCACTCTAAGTGGGGTCGGTACAACATGTTAAAAACATGTGTCACAAGATTTGGCTACGTATTTTACTACCAGTTGCCTGCCTTACGTCAACTTACCTAAGTCGCATTTTACAACACCTCAAAAAGAAAGAGGATGGTCTATTCTACTCAACCGGGTAACACACGGTGTGTCAACTTAGTTTAGTCGTCTTTTACAACACCACGGTAAGAAATAAGGGGGGTTCCATTATACTCAGCCATATACCATACGGCAGGCCGACTGACCTTTGTCGCCTTTTACGACACCTCTGTAAGAAATGAGGGTGATCTATTCCATTCAACTGGATACCACACGGGGGCTATAACGTTGCTTCGTGTCTAATGTATCTTATATATATTAATAAATAATAATAAATTATAATATAAATCTTGTATTGATAGATACGCCAATTAATTTAACACTTATATTTCACTACTTTGCTTAAGAGTTGTATTATTTGTTACCTATATTTATTCATATTCTTAACGATCTATTTAAAAGCGATTTTCATTTATCATTATTCAAAGAAATATCGAAACTGAGAGATATAAAAGCACAATAATTGATTTCAATGTCCATTGAAAGAAAGAATGATTAAGTAGAAAACGAGCTACCTCGTAAAAGATATCGTAACTTTTCCCTCGACTATTTTATACATCAGCTTATTTATGATATATTTAATGGTAGGTATCATTGAGAAATCATCTATTTTATGGTTTACAATATTAAATAATTCTACAATGGCTACGATAGAATTATTTTGCTGTAATCCGCATTTGTTAAGAAAATCTATGTAATGCCAAGTGAAGGAAGGAAAAACCGTTTTTATACCTTATACACGCAGGATTTGTTACCTCACGTATCACAAAAGACTTCCACGAATAACACACTACACAGGCACTACACACATTCAATACGACAATCTCAAAAATCTTTTCGCCCCGTAACCGAAATATTATCAGGAGAAAGGCTCTTTTTGCTTCTTTGATGCTCATGTGCGTCACGATTTCGTCTTTAGTATTCCTTAAAACAAAATGTATAACTACAAGAAACACACTGTAGGTTGTCTTACATTCAAAATATATTTCCTTTTACCGCTATTAAGAACACATCAGTGAACATTTCATAAGTCGTTATGACAGAAATTAAAATTTATATTATTTGAATATAGCTATGTAATTTTAATTACAGCTGATTTAATTAGTAATTCAGATAATTAGAATGTACAGTGGCCTCCAGATTTTTATTATGAATTCCATTTAAAGCTGTTTCCCGTTCAATGATCGAAGTTCGCTCATATTTCTTCTCTAACAAAATTCAAGTTTGTAACTGAAAGACCCTTGTAACGTTAATCCTTGTAACTTAGAAAATTAATTCTTTAACAATTTCAGGATCCATTAAAAAGCCTTGATAACTTTTTTTGTACCTCGTAGAGTTATATTTCAAAGGTCTTATATTTTGAACTTTAGTTTTTTTTATCAATTTTCATTAGCTTTGAATTACAAGAGCTACCTGTTTGACACCTGAACGATGTTTTAGATTTTTTGTAATCCCAAAATAGTGCTTAACCTTTATATAATAATAGGTAGAAGCATATTTACTATGTAGATATGTCTAGAAGAAATATAACTGAATAAGTACCAATAAAAACAATTTAGCTATGATTGATTTTTACTTATTAATGATATTGACTTATTTTAAAAATATGATGACGTTTTATGATCTAATAATGGCCTACATTGATTCTTGCAGTTATATTCCCGATGCGGTTGAATCATTTCTTGATCCTGCATGCATCAATTAGAGATGATTTCACCCTACCATCAACGGAACCAACAATCGTCTAGATTTTTATAGCGATGTGGCATCCGGCTGAGTAGAATTGACCACCCTCATTTATTACCGAGGTGTCGAAAAAGGCAACTAAGGTAAGTTGACCCACCGTGTGGTATCCGGCTGAATATAATAGACCACCCTCATTTCTTACCGAGGTGTCGTAAAAGGCAACTAAGGTAATTTGACGTCATGCAGGTGGCCGGTCGTAAAATACTTAGGTTGTTAGATTATTAAACGCCTAGATTGTTAAACAATTACTAACAGAAATGAACAACTTTTTTTGTGTGTAACGTCAAATGACTTTTCAACTTTTAGATGTATAAATTTGTAGCTCAAGTGAGTTACTTTACGAGGGAATATTCCCTAGAGACACGTTATCGAAATTGGTTTTCTTTTGTCGCTTTTTGACTTTTATCTATTTTCTAATGGTTTTTACTTGGACTTGAAATATATAAAGTGTTAATTAAATGTGGTTTAATCATTTTTAAACATCTGTGTGTGAGTGTTAATTAAATGTGGTTTAATTGAAGATCATCATTCATCATTCTCCTGCCCTTATCCCACTCTAAGTGAGGTCGGCACAACATGGTATAAACATGTTAGATGATTTGGGTACGTATTTTATGACTGCCTGCCTACCTCACGTCAACTTACTTTAGTGGCCTTTTGCGACACCTCGGTAAGAAATGAGGGTGTTCTATTCTACTCTTCTAATTGCGAAATATTTGGCGTTGAAAGCGAGGGGTGCATTCGATGTGGGCGCTTGGAATTTTGTAATCTGAACATTGCACTGTAATATTGACTTATTTACTAAATCAGTATATTTTTGCAGGGCACTAACAACAATATATAGAAACCGGCTATACTACCGTCTTAATTTATCGGAACTAACATTAATCACATTTAATGTAATAAGAGTTGAGTAATCAGGATTTTTGTCTACCCACATTTCATCAAGAATTTACTCAATGTTAATTTGGTTCACCGTGGACGAGGATGGCTGACCTACTGTGATATAGTTGTTACGAGTACAGAGGTCAGCGTGACTCTACCTAAGATATCCAGCAAATACTTTACATGAATATGTACATTAAATTTTAAGTATGTTGCCTGTTATCAAAACAAACTTGTAAAAATAAACTGTAGTCAAGGCATTTACAACATAATCAAAGTATTTGATTCTGACAATGTAATCAATAACCTTATAAATTTTGAAACTAAGTTGAGGTATATTAACGATCAAGTTCTATTAAAATATCCGGGGAAACGAAGATGCAAAATATTCACAGATGCCAATACCTTTGGGAAAATATTGAATTCGTTCCGATCAAAGGCGTTAATGACTTAGCAATTACTCTAATTGAGCAAAAATATAAGAAGCTTGCAACCATTGCGTTGGCGTCGGCTCGGAAATTGATGCGATATTTTGCTTTCGACAAATTGGCTTAAATAAAAATACAAAGGAGAAAATAAAGGCAATTACTGGTACTTTATAAAGAAGAAATTTAAAAATAACTTATGATTATAGGAACATTTTTATTAAGTTTAAACTTCAAGATAATGTATTTAATGGCGTAAAAAACTAACAAGTTCATCGTAGGTCGATTACTTAATCATAATACATAAAATAGAATATAATAGAATTTAATTTTTTCACTTGTACACACTACTCAATGAAAATTAATATAAAATTAAAAACTGTTACTATCCCACAATTGGGCATAGCTCTTCTTTCACTGCTTTTGGAATGAATCGTTTTAGCTAAAACCCACCACGCTCCTCCAACGTAGATTGGTAGGTTACACATATCCCCTGAATACTCTATGTTTTTTAACACCGAATGTTATAAATAATCATAGACACATAGACAATAGACACATTAGTTATAACAGAAAACTCATAGTTGCCTGCCCGGGATTCAAACTTGTGACCGAGTCTCAGTTTCACCGCTGGGCAATCACAGCTTTCAAAAATTTAAAATATAAAAGGCGCGTTGAGAAAGTGAATATTCAAATATTGTGAAATAACCCTTTAGTTACGCTCACTCATCTAAATGTAATTTTGACTCATCGATAAAATGCAATTCAATCAACTCATCACGACATGCCACTACATTTGACTTGAATATCACTGAAAGGTAAAATGTATGACGATCATTAAATAAATTAAATAAGACTCAAAAAATCTTTTCTCTATTTAAACTTTAAAAAATCAAGAAAAAATATTAAATTATATTTCAATCTGACTCTCTATTTAGACGAATGACATAATCAGTGAAGGACCCTGCGGATATTTGTCATTTTTTATCACAATTTGTTCAATAGATCGTACTCCAGTCCGTCAACCTTCCGTCAATTTATGTGAGAAGATTTTTCCATCAAGATTTTTTTGTACAACCTATAATGTTACAAGGATTCACTTTTAGCAAAAATACAAATATTTTTACTATATGATCACTTCTGGCAATTGCAATAGCCGAACTAAGATGAAAAAAGGTATGTATAATATTTGCAAATAACGCATATTTTAGTTAAATAAAAATATTATCTCCCTATAAATTGCTTATTGTTTAGAGATATGTTCCTATAGTATTCGCTTACTGGATATGTCATGTGGCACTATTAGCATAGGGCACTATTATTTGTAGCCAACAGCAAACTACAGTACTACAGAAATTTAAAATATGTATACAAAAATCAGGATACATCACTTCCGTAACGTCTTATTTCAGAAACGTAGAACACATTCCCAGGCTAGCCAGACCGACCTCTAATTATAACACAAGAACTACGAGTAGCTTATAGCTGGACTCATAGGTATTTAAACATTCTTCAAACCTAAAGAAACTACACAGCTAACATATCAATAAATACAGTTATTACAGGTAATACTGTAATAAAATCAAAATCAAAAAACCTTTTATTTATAACATCACAGTAAATTAACAAAGTAAATAACAGTAAATTAAAAAAATAAGTATTATTAAATAAAATTAAGACATACAAGATATACAGAAATGTGACGTTATAAATTGGACCACCATTCAGCTTAAGTTGAAGAGTACCTCAACGCTGGTTTTTTAATGGCGACCAATTTTTACTTAAAACTAAAACTTAATCTAACGACAGTAAAAACGACAGTAACAGACAGTTACAGAAGAGTTAAAGACTATGTAATAATATTACACTGCCACATAAACCTCTTACACTGATGAAAATAAAAGAAGAGCTTCTATCCTTAAGCTAACTTTACTTAATAGACTAATGTATACAGAAATTCAAAGATAGCATATTAAGTACTAGGTAACTAAATAGAAGGCGTGAATCTCATGAAAACATTATTAGGCTTAGAAATTTAAAATTAGAAGTGTTTGGGTGGGAAACTATTGAGATATAAGTAATTAATATATCAGGACAGTTATATAGACGACGATTACACAGACGGTGGTCCGTCCCCAAAGTAATAAAAGTAAATTAATACTTGTGTTATAGGTGACGGACAACATGTACATATATTTCTTGCTGGCTCTGCTCGGTAAGAACAGCTTTTCGAACCAGCATTTGAAATGACGATTCAAAAGCACTTGTTTACAAGTTTACTTGAATAAAGAATATTTTGTATTTATAGTTTTAAATACATACCTAAATTAATGTGTACTCCCAGATTCGAAAAACCAGAAATTTATAGGAAATATGGGCTCACGGTGGGAACATTGGGAGCTAAAGGCAGTGTCACTCCTTTAACAGGCCAGTCAGATAATAAGACTGAACAAGGAAAATTGGGTGGATCGGTCGACTATGGACTGGACAACTGTCTTAACAGTCAAATTACGTAGATTGAATAAAACTTACAAGAGAATCATTTTAATTCGTCGTTCTCCTGCCCTTATCCCACTCTAAGCTCTGGTTTACGTATAAGCATATTTCAAACATTTAATTTAAACTTTTCTGTAGATAAGTCATCATCTTCCTGGCCTTATCCCACTCTATGCGTGGTCGACACAACATGCTATAAACATGCTGTCACATAATTTGCGTTTTTACGACCGGCCGCCTGCCTGACGTCAACTTACCTTAGTCTTATTTACGACCCCTCGGTAAGAAAGAGGATGGTCTATTTTACTAAACAGGATACCACATGGTGGGTCAACTTACCTTAGTCGCCTTTTACGACACGTCGGTAAGAAATGAGGTTGGTCAATTCTACTCAGCCGGATACAACACGGTGGGTCGACTTACCTTAGTCGCCTTTTACGACACGTTGGTAAGAAATGAGGTTGGTCAATTCTACTCAGCCGGATACAACACGGTGGGTCGACTTACCTTAGTCGCCTTTTACGACACCTCGGTAAGAAATGAGGTTGGTCAATTCTACTCAGCCGGATACAACACGGTGGGTCGACTTACCTTAGTCGCCTTTTACGACACGTCGGTAAGAAATGAGTTTGGTCAATTCTACTCAGTCGGATACAACAAGGTGGGTCGACTTACCTTAGTCGCCTTTTACGACACCTCAGTAAGAATTGAGGGTGGTACTATTCTATTCAGCCGGATACCACACGGCGTAAGAGAATTATTTTAATTATCATAGGGAAAATCTGTAAATCTCAATATGATAATAATTCTTTCGTAATCCGTTTCTCCTCTGCTGCCGGCGAAATTAAATGAAACGCGTATACGAGGAAGATTAATTGATGCGGTGGCCTTCGTTGATGTGACTTTGACTAATTAATGTTTTCAATGTTTTTCCGGATTTTTCTTTTAATATATTGGAAAAATAGATTACTATTAATAGATTTTCATATTACAATTCATACGATTTTTTTTTGAAACATTATTTCTATAAATAAATTATGCCGTGTGGTATCCGGCTGAGTAGACTAGACCAACCTCATTTTTTACGGAGGTGTCGTAAAGGCGACTAAGGTAAGTTGAACCAACGTGTGGTATCCAGTTGAGTAGAATAAACCACCCTCTTTATTGCCGAGGTGTCGTAAAATACGACTAAGGTGTGTACACGTCAGGCAGGCGTCCGGTCGTAAAATACATAGCCAAATCATGTGACAACATGTTTATAGCATGTGTGCCCACCCCACTTAGAGTGGAATAACGGCAGGAGTATGGTGACTATTTCAACAAGTATATTGCCCATGGGCAACATTGTGGCATAACTCAAAAAATCCTGTTTTGAGACATTTTGGTTTTAAGTTTTCATTGCTAAGGAAAATGCATAAAAATGCTTTAGTTTGCTTAAACGAATGGCTAACTATTGAATTAAGAGTTCTGTCGGTATCGCTGCTGAAAAAAGTATTTACACCTATTTCTAATCTAAAGACGTGTGTTTTGAGTTGTGCCACTATTACATCCCACGAATTATATACGTTTTCAAAAACGTAAAATATACAATAAAAGTAAAATTAAAAGGTCACAAGCAAATTAAGTTATTAAAATAGTACCTTGATATAAGCACTTGATTTCATTTAAAGTAGAAGTTACTTCTCTGTACTAATTATTTAATAAAGAAGCTAAAAGCGTACAGTAAATACTATGCTTGGCCTATATTAACGATTAAAAATTTACATACCGCTACACTTGGTAGTGATATTACAAACATTACAAATGCAGCCAGCGAAAATATAAAATTTCTTACCAGTTCCTTTTAGTAAGAATGGCTGATATTAAACCATACTTTGAATTTTATTTTCCTTTTTATCATTATACAAAACTTCGGAGAAGCTATTCAGTGAACTGAATGTTACAAATATTTTCATAATTGAAAATCAGTTTGACGTTCATAAAATATTTATAAAGAATCTTGTTAAGTTATTTAAATTCCTTGTAAAATTACTTTAATGCAGTGGATGATCTACCAAATATATGAAATACCGAAGTATAAAAGGATAAAGACCTAAACTAAGTATATACTATTTTAAATGAAAATAAATGAATCTGGTATCCGAGATCTATATGTATTACTTATTCTTATACAGAATGCGGTGCTAAATGACGTTTTGTGTTAGATTCCACTAACACAGAACATATGAAAGCTCCGAGCACGAATTTACCTATTTTCCGTGATTACTTTTCAACATTTTATTGCGCAAATTTACGCCGACATCTGTTTATTATCATTCAAAAAATATTCAATTGTTTAATATGGTTTACGTATAAGCATATTTCAAACACTTAATTTAACCTTTTCTGTAGATAAGTCTAATCATCATCTTCCTGCCCTTGTCCTACTCTAAGTGGGGTCGGCACAACATGTTATAAACATGTTGTCACATGATTTGACTACGTATTTTACGACAGGCTATCTGCCTGACATCAATTTACCTTAGTCATATTTTACGACTCCTCGGTAAGAAAGAGGGTGGTCTATTCTTCTCAGCCAAATACCACTCGGTGGGTCGACTTACCTTCTGTAGATTCTGTAGCTAAGTCTAATATTTTATTGTAATAGCGAATACTGACATCAACGAGTGAGTTGCTAACTCTGCTACTCTGATAATATTTGGATTTACCCAATATTAACCTAATGTTCACTATATAAATGTTATAAGTATGTGCTAGATAGCAAACTGTTCAATTTTTGTTTAACTGAATATGGAATAACTAACTAAAAATAAACTATCACTTCAAGCTACGGAACAGTAGATTTAAAATATTACTATCACGATCAAGTTATCTTCCCGGAAATTTATTCCGTACCATAAAGATGATACATGAGAACACTTAAGACCTCAATGTCTTGTGGTTTACAAGTATTATGGTCGGAAAGAAACGTAATTCTCACAAATGTAATAGCCCTCATCAGTTGTCTCGTAAGTTATTGATGATATTTCGCGGCATTACACGTGATTGTGTGAAAGATTCACCAGGTCATAAAGTATTTATGTCAACAGTGTATAAAATAAGGTAGGTACAAATGAAATAAGGATTCTTGAACACATTTTATTTGACCTATATAATATTAACATTTTTCACGATCAAGTCTACGATAATTTACGGCAATCAGGGACAATTAAAAGATGGCGAATTTATAAGTTTGTTTGTATTATTTATATATAAATAGTTAAAATAAGCTGCTAAATTAGTTTATTTGATTTTTAGTATAAAGATACTTGAGATATATTTATATCTCAAGTATATTTATATCTCTAGAGATATATTTTATACTTTTTACTATTATTTTTAGGTACTGAACTCCAAGATACGTACTATGGTATGGTAGGTACTAATGAAATATAATGCTTAATTTTTTTGTACAAATGCTTTTTTTATGTTGCCTTTGTTTTCCTTAAGTACAGCGTTAAGTTATTTTATAGTTAATAATAACTAAAAAATAAATATAACAAATTACGAATTATAAGTTGCCACGTATTTCATTAACATAACACAAGTTCTTTCCCGCTTTTGTCTGCGTGTATTTAAGTACTGGGATAAAAGATAGACTAAGTCACTCTCCAGCTCTTCAAATATCTTTCAAAAAATCACTTCGATCTTTTTTTTCCGTTTGGACGCCAAAGAAGCAAAAAAAAACTTACATTTAGATTGACATTTATAAGTTAAACAAGTTATTTAAAAAAAAACTTTTAACAAAATTTTGATTATAATTTCAAGTCTCTATTCCTGAACCTTTGAAGAGTTTCCTCGTGTGAAGCCAATCCCAACAGCAGCATCAGGTCATGCTGATCATATGCATTGTCATCAAGACTAGTATGTAATATTTCAGCTCAATCGGAAACCAGGAAGTGGATAAAAATTAACTTGCAAAATTCCACCTTCACATACAAATAGATGTAAGGCAAGTGAAATAAAGGCTTTTAATAAAATACAATATAAAAATTGTTTTGATTTTTAAAAAGATGTAGATATAATTAAACGACACAATAACAGACTAATAATGAGGTAAATAGATATGTAATTATGCCATATGTTTGTTAAAAGCCGTCTCCTGAGGAAAGTGTAACTGTAATAGTCCGAGCAAATTAATTCTGTTCTATATAACAGCTGAACTGTATAGCCTACGTCCAAATATTGGCAAGGGCCACAAGTGATAATTACTGTGAGATATTGACAAACAGGACTATACTGTAGTTATAGATGTCGCTGTTTGCGTTTCCACATTGATAAGTAATATATATCCTCCTGCCCTTATCCCACTCTAAGTGGGGTCGGCACAACATGTTATAAACATGCTGTAACATGATTTGGCTGCGTTTTTACGACCGCCCGCCTGCGTCAACGTTACGTCAACTTACCTAAGTCCTATTTTACCCCTCGGTAAGAAATGAGGGTGGTCTATTCTACTCAGCCGGATACCACACGGCGGGTCGACTTACCTTAGTCGTCTTTTACGACACCTCGATAAGAAATGAGGGTGGTACTATTCTACTTAGAGCACATTGAAAAGTAATACAGCTTTTACCCGCGACTTCGTTCGCTGAACTGTTGGCGCGTGATAGGTTGATAATAGATGACGTTTTTTAGTGTCATCCTATTCCTGTAGAATTAACAGGATTTCTATAGCCTATATGTTATTCTGGTGTATAAGGAATAATTATGCCAAATTTCATCGGTATTGATTCAGCGGATTCGCAGTAAAAGAGTATATTGTATTGTATTGTTTGTATGTTTCTATACGTCCATACTCACAAACTTTCGCATTTATAATATTAGTAGGATAGGATTAGAATATATTAAATTAGAACTTGCCATGTAAAATTTCATAATAGACAACACTGCTGCGCGGACAACATGATGTAGTTAAAGAGTGAAATTTAAAAAATTTATTGTGTTTAGTTATAAAAGTACTAATATGTCTAGCAAATTTTCCTAATTTGCCTAACATAATTTGCTTTAGGATAATAAAATAAATTTTGTTCTAATAAAGGGCAATTACGAAAAATAAATAAACCAATGTGGTATCCGGCTAAGTAGAATAGACTGCCTTTATTTCTTACCCAGGTGTCGTCAAAGATGACTAAAGTAAGTAGACCCACCGTGTGGTATCCCGGTGAGCAGAATAGACCACCCCCATTTCTTGCCGTGGTGTCACAAAAGTCGGTCGTAAAATACGTAGCCAAAGCATGTAACAACATGTTATGCCGACCCTACTTAGAGTGGGATATTGCCAGGAGAATGATAGGAAAAATTAAATAAAATTAATTTTGTCTTAATAAAAGCCTATTGATCGTAAATGAACCTCATTGTTTGAAATTAGAACGACAGTCCGGAATTAATAAGTTTTCAAAAGAGCAATTTGACATAAAATAAACTTGACCCTTTTTTCTTAATTTTCAATAAATTGTTCGGCGCTTTTCCAGTTGAATATATAACAAAAATATCCTACGTTCAAACTTTATAGCTATTCAATTCGGTTTTTATCATATTATATACTAGCTATTGCCAGCAGCTCCGTCCGCGTGACAAGATTAATACCGTAATATAGTATTTTGATAACCATAAGAAGGGTTAACCTTAAAAGCTAGACATATGCTGTCGAAGACTTTTATTTAGAACTTTTAGAGGGAAACAATTTTGTAATACATGATTTTTTAATAACTTTCACCGTATGCTTAGCGCACGCAAGAAAAGCCTTAAATTTTGCCGTTTTCGTAATTTTTTTTATTGCTGCTCCTCTCCTTTACATCTTAGCGTGATGTTACGTAGCCTATTATAGCCTTCCTCGATAAATGGACTATATTTCAAACAACGTGGTGTTACCTTCCACGATAAATGGACTATCACTCAAACAATTTTTCAAATCGGTCCAGTAGTTCGCCAGATTAGCGCGTTTTAACAATCAATCAAACAAACAAACTCTTCAACTTTATTTATTAGTATAGATTCATTTAATTATACTAATGTAATTTGAGTACTTGAAGGTACCAGTTTTTTAAATAATTTATAGAATCAGGCACTACTTTGCGCAGATACAAAATACAAAAGTAATAATATATTAAATTTTTTAAGATTATAGCAAAATAATTTTATTATTACTTTTGTACTAATTTTCTATTGAAAATTATTAAATGTCAAATACACAGGTATCCGGTAACTTTATCAGTCTCGTCGGTCATTTCCGATTTCCGTTTGAGTCAAGTTAAGAAATCTTTTATTGTGTTGATCGTGTACTTAATATTCCTCCCATAATAACTTCCGTTTCTGATATTAATTTCCAAAATGGAGTCTTGAAATTGAATTTAATAAGTAGAATGAAAATTAGCTTTATGACTTAATAAATAGGACTTCTTCGTTAGTAGTTCATTTTCATTTTTTCTAGTCCATATTGAGAAAGTCAGCGACTATGGGCCTCATAAGAAGGCTCAGAGTCGCTCAGCGAGCGATGGAGCGATCTATGCTCGGAGTATCTCTACGTGATCAAATCAGAAATGAGGAGATCTGTAAAAGAACCAGAGTCACCGACATAGCTCAGCGGGTTGCGAAGCGGAAGTGTCGATGGGCGGGGCACATAGTGCGGAGAACCGATGGGCGTTGGGGTCTCAAAGTGCTGGAATGACGACCCCGCATCGGAAAGCGCAGTGTCGGAGAACCCCCTACTAGATGGACTGACGATCTCAAAAAGGTTGCGGAGAGCCACTGGATACAAGCGGCGCAAAATCGTATGTTCTGGAGATCCCATGAAGAGCCTATGTCCAGCAGTTGACGTCCATCGGTTGAAGAAGAAGAAGATTGAGAAAGTTCAACATAGTAGTCGTACAGTGAGTGGTCTTATTAAGTCAACAACTTAGAGTTTATTAATTAACAGAACTCTAGATATTGAATTGTTTAATGTAATATTAAATGAATACTAAAGTTGTAAATTGTAAAGTTTTGCGCAAAATAAACAGCTAGCTGAATTAATTTCAACATTGTACCTACATAGTGTACTACGATTATACTGTACAAAATGAGTCAAAATGTAAAGAAAACTAATGTTAAACCAAATCTTGTGATAAAAGTTTCTCTCATTCATCATTTAAAACAATAAATCACTGTAACAATCATTTATTTTTCTTTAGAGAAATTTTTTCTGTCTTATATTTTAGTATAGACTTTAATTTATTTTAGTGGAAATATGTCACGTCTTAGGCTGGCTTTTCTACTCTTAGTACTCTTTAATTATAGTACGTGATCAAAAAGTATTGGTAAGATTAATTCTGACACATGGCATTACCTTTTAAAAATGTTATGCCTTTGTCATATATATTTACTCTAGAACGCTCTAAATATCATTTTAAGTTTTTTGACCGTTTCAAATATAAATTTATGAGTGCAATTTGAAAATAAACTTTAAATATTTGTTCTGATCAAAACTTCCTGTTCGAAGAAAACTAGATTAATTCTAACACATGGCGTTACCTTTTAAAGATGTTATGCCTTTGTCATTTTTGATGTATATTTACTCTAGAACGCTCTAAATATCATTTTAAGTTTTTTGACTGTTTCAAATATAAATCTACGAGTGCAATTTGAAGATAAACTTCAAATATTTGTTCTGATCTAAACTTCCTGTTTGAAGAAAACTAGATTAATTCTAACACATGGCGTTACCTTTTAAAGATGTTATGCCTTTGTCATTTTTGATGTATATTTACTCTAGCACGCTCTAAACATCACTTCAAATATTTTGACCGTTTCAAATATAAATCTACGAGTGCAATTTGAAGATAAACTTCAAATATTTGTTCTGATCAAAACTTCCTGTTTGAAGAAAACTAGCCCGCTTTGCCGGCTAATGGAATCGTGTCGTGCAATATTCCAGATTAACTCTAATTAAGCGAATGTTATTTGCAACTTCAGCTAGCAGAAATTTATCATGTTTGAATCATAAATTAAATACAGAATACGGAAAGCGACGTTTGACTCGTCTTCACTATACTGAGCAACTTTAATTAATATGCTATTCAGTTTTACTGTTTTGACTTTGATTTATATATAAATTATAAATAATTTACAGAAGCAGGTGTAGGAAATCCTAGTGCAATAATTGTCTGCAATGTAATGCACCAGTTGTCTGTCTACCATAACACAAGTATTAAGTTACTTTGGGAACGGACGACCGTGTGTATGTCCCGTATATTTATTATTTATTATTATATCTGAAGCTAAAAGGTTAACTTTCTCAACGTGGCATGTTAGGAAAGTAAATAGCTAGATAATTTAACAGTACGACCACAAGTTATTAACTTGGCTAATCATTGCTAAATCAACATAATCGTTCCATATTTGCTTACGCAACTAAGCTTTACCACCCTCAAAACAAAATGTAAGCGTTGTCCTTTATAAATCGAGCAAACACGGAATATGGGTGGATTGTCTAATACGTTGCCCAGACCGGACCATTTCGTTTTACAAATAGACCATTAGTCCCCAATCCCTTTGCTATTTCAAAAGGATGAAGGGTTAATTTACGAGGTTAAAATTTAAATCTACGACCAACTTGCCTAATAATATCTATGGGTTAAATGTTGTTTAACTATTATTAAGAGCTCATATTATTTCGATTAAAACAACGGCTACATTGGATTAATTACTTTTATAACATTATCGTGTGTTAGTAGAACTTGAATATTTTCGTTGATAAACTATAGTTTCTCTTAGATCACACTTAGTAGTTTATCTAGGTCATAATAACCACAGACAAATCGCAATTTAGTTTACGATAATATATTTACTTTACAGCTCCGATACTTTTTCTTATTTACAATCTTGACGATTGTAAATTGTCTTTTCTCTTGCCAAAAATCTTTTCTCTTAAATTAGATCGAAAAATTCATTTCTAAAATTCATTAAAATCGAATTTGAAAATTTAATATCACATCCATTAATATCAATTGAATGTCACATAGTATTTAAAAACAAAAAACTAACAAAAAATATTTACTAAATCTATTTATTGTTATAAGCCGTGTGGTATCCGAATAAATAGAATAGACTACCCTCATTTATAACCGAGGGGTCGTAAAAGGCGACTAAGGTAAGTTGATCCGCCTAGTGGTATCCAACTGAGTAGAACAGACCACCGTCTTTCTTACCGAGGTGTCGTAAATACGACTAACGTAACAAAATAGCCAAATCATGTGACAAAATGTTTTTAGCATGTGCCGACCCCACTTAAAGTGGGATAAGGGCAGGAAGATGATGTAAATGTTTATACTTATAGAAATCCTTACAAATATGTCTATATTGTAATGTAATATTTAAAGTTGCTGAAGTAAAAATGCTTAAACAACAATAGATAATTTTAATAAAGTCATTGTTATTGTATTATATATTGTTATTATAACCTTTTTTTAATTTACACAAATGTTCAAAAAATATTGATTTATACGCATAATAACACTTCAGCAAACAATTTTAAAAACAAAAAAAATACCTTTTCAAAAATGAGAAAAATCTGCTTATATCTTGACAATTAAATTCCAGATACAAAGTTTATATTTTCATTATATTCTGTAGAGGAACGAAAATAATTGTTCGGGAAAGCGAAATCGGAGGCCACAGAATTGTTGCAAATTACGTGTACCTATATAATATAAAGATACTGAGATTTTTGAAATACACAATACATTTTATTTCTTGCTTATGAAATAAAGTTATATTTTGTAAAATACTTGACAGCTGTGCAATAGTTAATATTAAAAGTATTTTATGTAGATACCATATAAAAATGTAACTAATTGCATAAAAGTCATTATTCGACTGCCCTTATCCCAAGTCTAAGTGGGGGGGGGGGTGGCAATTTTACGACACCTCGGTAAGAAATGTGGATGATCTACTCAGAATACACGGCTTTAACAAATGGTTACACTAATAATTTAAATTCTTACTAAGAATTTAAATGATTAGTTATTATTATTTAATTAAATTTAATTGCTTGTTCTTTCATTCTTGAATTGATAAAATCTATCGATTATTTAATTTCCAAAAAGATATGTATATCGCAAGTAATTTAATTAAAAACTTATATAAATCAAAAATTAGAAACATGACCGTGCAGAAATATTAATTTAAAAGCTTCGCGAGACCAAAAACGTCTAGAAAAATTTCATAACATGTTTCTGGTTGAAGTCTCCAAGGTATAAGTTACACTCTTGCTCACAAGTTTAAATTTATTAAAATATACCAAAGACGAAAATTTTTCAATATTGCTTATCCATACTAAATGGAAAAGGTAAAAATAGTAACTTATCTGTCTATAAAAAAGATTCTCTAAATTTAAGTAATGGAATAAATAATAAATAATTAATGACTGCAAATTTTAACGTAACATAAATTATACAATTTTGTTATCGATATGCTAATACCATTTAATTATTTATAACGCATACTGGATTATGAAAAATATAAATACATTTTTTTAATTACTTATAAATATATCTTCTTTCTTTCTCCTGCCCTTATCCCACTCTGGGGCCGGAACAACATGTTTTTCTCTCTCTCAATCTCTCCTATCATTTGTCAAATGTCCATACTTCGGGTACTGTTTAGACCTCCCCTCTAGTCGCATATCCACCCATATTCATATTATAAATAAATAAAATATTAATAATATATATCCTAAATTTTTTTTTAAGTTTTGATTAAACAAAAGGCGGATAAATAATATATTCATTATTATTTTAAAACTTTTATTAACTATCTTTTATTTTATTAATATTGAGTATGTTCTATTGGTAACAAGTATAACAATTTATGTTAGGTACGAGTATCTAATATTATTTACATTTAGTTTCAATATGAGCTGCAATATGCAGTAATTTAATTCTAATATAATCATTTATAGAATTAGGCGTTACTTTGCGGAGGTCGATAATACAAAAGTAATGAGAATATTATTATGCTATAATCCGCGATAAATAATGTTTTTTTTATATTATTTTTATTTTTAAATATTTTTATCGCGGATTATAGCAAAATAATATTCTCATTACTTTTGTCTAATATAATCTTAAAATAATTATAATAGGATTAATCTAACATAGTCTGTAAGTTATTTTACTAACAAAATTACTATGAAGTCTGGAATTCAAGTAAAGTATTATTATCAACAAAATGTTAATTTTGTTTGAGTAACTTATGCACGATTAATAAAGAGTACACTTTAAATAGCACCAATTGTTTGCATGGGCGCCGTTCTACGTATGCTGAATATAGATGAGCTTATTTCAGTATATGTCAATAGCCTCAGCTCGACACGAACGATGCTTGGTTTCTGTAATAGCGGTGTGACGCGTCGCTAGTGATTGATGCCGGCGCCGGTGACATTCCGCTTTGCTGTCGATTATATTTCAGACATGCTGTCTATCAAATGTTCAAAGTAAGACTATCTTTAATTTTATTTAAATTCATTATCATATATATTTTTATACTATTTTAGGTAGTTAGTTCATCTGGTGCATTCTCTTCGAGGCAAATTCTAAATTTCATTACTTGTGTGTTTGCCATTTTACGTGACACTGGCAGAGTGATTTGCGCCCAGTTTGCGCTGTACAGGCCATAAAGCAAGATAATAATAATAAGACTATCTTTTGTCATATATTAGATCAATATCATGCGAAAGTCTGTCGGTCTGTTACGCTTTGACCAATCCGCAGGACCAATGTTGATGAAATTTCACACAAATTTACGCGTTGGGGTAATATATAGTAGTATTAAAAATCCCCTTTTTGCAATTTGCAATATTGAGGGTCCTTAAACTTACTAACTAGAAAAGTTGATTTTTTTTATCCCGTATATAGCACAGGCGTGTAAGATTTAATTGTACTAAATTTCATCAATATTGGTCCAGCAGATTATTTTATTTTATTTTATTTATTTAAAAAGGCCATCAATAATATAAACATCGTATATAATTAGCTACAAATACACAATATACAAGGATTATAAAATTAAGTACAATTGTACTTAATATTAATTATAGATGGTAACAGCATGAGCAGATTGACAACAACTATCAAGAACTATATTGGGATAAAATGACAATTAACATAAACAACAAACAATAAATTTGAGAAAAAAGAAATAACTAATTAGCCATGAAAGCGTAAAGTGTGAGACATACTTTCGCATTTATAATATTAGCGTGCATGTCCAATTTTTTTATTTATAGAAGGATTTAAATAAAAGCATGTGGTGTTAACCTTGACGTATTTCTTTTTACCTATTAGCATCACCCAGTTTTGTTTTTAACAACCCTTGATTTTTAAAAATCACTTACTAAATGTCTTCAGGCTTAAATTAATAAAACATGATTCGGATTCAAAAAGTGAGAATCAATTCAAAGGCTATAATGACTTCAAGTCTTTGTCGCTGCCTGAACTATTTTAATTAAAGTTACAGCAATATCAGATCGTGCTGATTTATGAGTGTCCTTTGTAATTTTAAAACAAGTTTCAATTCTATTGCAATGGCGCGGACGAACGGAGCGTTCCAATTAGTGCAAAATTTTCATTAATATCTAGAACAGAGAAGCGGGCTTTGATATTAAAGAATCGTGATGAATCTGTTTGGCGATTGTTCTTCGTCTGTTCCATTTAAATTGTTTATTAAGACGTGGAAAGAGCTCATGAATAAATGCCCAGAATGAGTTCGAACGTAGTCGGGCTAACCCTAGAATAAGACTTGAGTATAGCCGGTTTCCATATATTAACTATGAATTGGTCAGTATATGCCAAATTTCCGCTTTTTCCAAAGATTTTGTGTCGCTTATCTTTTCTTTAATATTTAAATGAGTAAATATTGTATGTATATATAAATATATTTTTTGAATCTCGGAAACAGCTCCAACGATTTTCACCAATTTTCTGAAATTCAGCAGGTAGGGGTTTTGGGTGAGAAAAATCGATCTAGCTAGGATTTATTTTTAAAAAAATTCGTTTTATCCTTGTTTTTGAGCATTAGGCATTATATTATATTATTATATTAGTATTTAGACCTCAACTTTCAGTCAAATTATAAATACTATTACAAGCCAAATTCGTTACTTTACGTTTTATCTGAATTACATAGACGTACTAGCTGAAAATATTTTATAAATATCTATCAACTACATTAGTATAATTACTGTAAAATGTATGCAAGGTCACATCATTCGACAGTTAAAAAAGGAAAATATATACTAACGCTATATTTTTCTACGTTTTTGATATGTCGTATCGTGATTATAAATTTTATATAGTTATAAACTAGGTATATCTTAATTGTACTCATTGAATGAGACCTACATAACGTGTATAATATGTAAGTGGGCGGACAAGGCGCGCGATGCCTGAATAATTCATGAAACATGTGGACTAATGCGGACTAGATTCCATATGGGAATTTTAAAATATCTATTAAAGCTTGCATGTACAAAATATAATATATATTAAGCATAAGTGATTACAGGAAATTTTAACACTAGTAAAACCTGGCGCTCCGTGGAACCCATAGATAGATATATATAGACGAGAAACTCCTTTATTTTAATCGAGTACTGAGAGGAAACTGTTTTACGTTTCGTTTCAAAGATGTCACTGCAACGTTACCGTAATAATCCGTAAGATGACGCTATACGGCATTATCATAGTGAGCCATTCAATACAAAATACGCGGGTGACTGAGGTTTGCCCAGTGTTTTTTTAATATACCTTATAAGGCGTAATTTAAAAAAAATCAAAATTAGCTAATTAAGCTGGAATGGTGATAAATGGACTTGCCATATATCACCATTCCAGCTTAATTAGCTACATTTCCGGGTATTTTGAATTTTGAACTGGCCCTTTTCTGAGCTATATTGATGTCACGATTGCCAGCATAAATAGCCTCTGTTTTCTAATATTATTAGAACTCATTTAGTTTTTCTACCTACTAAGAGATGGCGCAAGCGGCGACCTGAAAAGTGTTTCTTAGAGTGTTTGACCCTCCTGGTGGAACCTGTAAAATCAATGCCAAAGATGGTAGAAAAAGCTAATTATAATTTCCAAAACAAAACAGACCGATGTTTTCGTAAGTAATATTGTATACAAAACGTGATGGCGAAAGGGTGAGATTGCGTTTCTCTTACCCTGGGTTAAACGGTTCCTACGCTAGGTTACTTAGTTCATTATCCGCTTTGAGGTAAAGAGATAAAAATGCCGTGATAGAACATGAACATCCCTGAAGGATTCCTGTGTATGTTAATTAACATATTTCGTTTCAAGGTGAGAGGAGTCTTTTGTCCAACTGTAGGTAAGTAAAATGCCGCTACTTTATGATAAATTATTTCTGTTCGAGACAAAAATGAACAAAAGGAAAAATAATTATTATGTATGTTTTTATCAGTTTGATGTAATAATTAAGTTTATTATTTTTCTGTTATAATTTGTTGTTATTTTTCTTATTTTAATTTTTTCTATGTTATAATAATTGAGAATTCGCTGTTACTGAGTAACTTAAGATTAAACTTAAGATTGTTTTAACTATAGTGGTTGATTCATTTTGCTCACTTATATCAAAAGGGATAATTGAAAACCTTTGCTCCACTTTAAGTACTAAGTCAAATGAATTTGAATTTGAATATAAATATATGGGACACTTACACACTTGTGTCATGGTAGACAGACAACTGGTGAATATATACTTATATATTTTTTAAATATATACTTAAATACAAATATATACCCAGACTCGATAACCAACAAATTAATTTATAGAAAATGTTGGCCCTCGGCGGGAATCGAACTCGCGACCCGCGGAGCTAAAGAGGGGGTCACTACCCACTGCGCCAACTGATTAGTCAATATACTTTTTTATATATATATATGCTGAGAATTAGTAAAGCATTTTAGAATTTTGACAGAACACCCTCTCTAACCAAACCGCATATGACTTGGCCTGGTTTAAATTTCTCGAGGACAAGCGAAGTATAAGTCGCGTAAGGGGCGGCAGATTTGAAATATTTGGGTCAAAATACAACTTTGGGAAACACCTCGGTATGATCATACATGAGACAAAGTGTCATATGCCACTGAATATTGATCAATCTATACTAATATACAAAGCTGAATAGTTTGTTTGTTTATTTGTTTATTTGTTTGATTGTCTAAACGCGCTACTCTCAGGAATCGGTCTAATATTAGACCGATTTGAAAAATTATTTGAGTGCAAGATAGTCCATTTATCGGAGAAGGCTACGCTACATTACGCTAAGATGAATAAGAGAGGAGCAGTAATAAAAAAATATTACGAAAACGACAAAGTTTAAAGCTGTCCTTGCGTGCGCTAAGTAAACGGTGAAAGTTATTCAAAAATCATGTATTTCAAAATTGTTACCCTTAAAAAGTTCTATATAAAAGTCCGCAACAGCATATGTCTAGCTTTTAAGGTTAACCCACTTTAACCATTTTTATGTTTATCAAAATACTATATTAAGGTTTTAATTGTTTTACGCGGGCAGAGCCGCTGGCAATTGCTAGTTGTAGATAATATGCATATTGATAACTACAAAGATAGAGCAATGATATTAAAAATGTTATGTCACTATAGATTTGTAGTTAAGTAAATAGTAGCAAATAATTTTATAGTCTAATATGAAAACTCTTTAATTTGTTAACACACAAAATATTCAGAAGTTGGTTAATATTTTTTTGTCACTACCTCTGCTATTGAAATTCAAATATTGTTCCAATATTTCTAAAGAAACAAAGAAATTCTATCTAATGTATATAAAAAGTTAGTAACTTTTTGTGGGCTTTATTCTCTTCAAATACATCGACCGGCTTCGATCACAATATACACAGTACAGTTTGAGTTTTCTTTGATATGTAATTTTTTTTCTTTTATTTATATTTTTTTATCAAATAATACAATATTTTCTATGCTACTATTATACAGTCTAATGTTAAATGTATTAATGCAAATTTGATGCGGACGATTTAGACATTCACAACAGTTCTATTTTTAAATTAAAAAAAAATCAACAGTTTCAATTATTTTGTAACTATTTTCAATGATAAATCGTAGAAAAAACGCCTTAGAAGCCTAGAATCTGTGAATCGAATAAATAGGAACATGAATAGTGAAATTATCATACCAAATATACATGGGCATTGAATCTGTCATCGTTTTCTGTGAAATCATTTATATATGGTACATGAATAAAGATGTTTGAATTTAAGGTAGATAAGACTTTCATTGTAAATCTTCTCCCTGCCCTTATCCTACTCTAAGTGGGGTCGGCACATGTTATAAACATGTTGTCACATGATTTGGCTACGTATTTTACGACCAACTGACATCAACTTAGATGTATTTTACGACACCTCGGCACGAAAGAGGGTAGTCTAATCTACTTAACCGGATACCACACGGTGGGTCAACTTACCTTAGTCGCCTTTTACAACACCTCGGTAAGAAATGAGGATGGTCTATTCTACTCAGCCGGATATCACACGGCGGAGATTTTCGTTCTAAATAAATAATAAAAGTTATTTACAATGATGATTAAAATTTAATTATATAGAATGGCATATATATGGTATGTAAGTAATGCTGTATAAATACCTCAAAGAAGCAAACAATCTACAACCTGCCCCTGAAGTATTTCCAACCGATAAACTATACGAGAAAATATAGAAGTGAAACTATGCATGATGTTTAAAACTGTTCAAGCAAATCCCATAAACGTGAGTTAAACGAAAGCCCAGGATTAATGGCGAATAATTGGAAAGGCCTATGTCCAGCAGTGGACGAAAGTGGGCTGGTAATGAATGTATTATATAAAAAATATGAGTAGTACGAACCGCTAAATTTAGTTTATACTTTAATATATAATTTCTGCTTCAACGCGAACCTTGTTCAAAGCGACAGGGTTCGTTAAGTGAACGGAAATATTTGAATGAATAGATTCAAGTGCTACAAGATGCGGGCTATTGATAAGGTCTTTCATTATAGCTTCCTTCTAGTTTAAGATTTTAGTCCTTGCAGTGGCCAGAAAAAGAAATAGTTTAAAGAGAAAAAAGACATACAACTACTAGTATTAAGAAATCATTATTTTTTAAAGATGCTGAACTGTAGATCACATGAGTTTTTACAGCTTTTTTCTCTATAAACAATAATGATTTTATCTTAATTGTTTTTGATTCTAAATAACTTCATTATGCGATCTTGAGATAGTTTTGAAACACCACTGCGTTATTATAAAAAATTGAATTTCGGTGTAATTATTTACTAGATAGTATAACAGAATTATTTTATAAACTTTCATTTATACTTTGTTAGTTTATTAAAGAAGCTTTACTGGCATCAGAACACAAGACTAGAATCCGATTTTTTTAAGTAAATCTGATTCCAAAATCAATGTGCGGAATTTTAACTGTTGAATATCTTTTGAGAGAGTTCTTGTCTACTGATCAGGTAGTAAGCAATTTCTCGTTATGATAATAAGAAAAACTGTATTAGCATTTTTGCTTATTATGTCATAATAAATATTATCAAATTATATTTCACGAAATTGCTTATCCAAAGGGCATTATAACGATACTATCAAAAGGGAGCTGATATTATTCTGATTAATGTATCGTAGTCACGCTACCATTCGTGGAAGCTCATTGTTTACTATAATTGAGAAATTAATGCGTATAAGAGTAAAAATCATTATAGTCAATTCCTTAAAAACAATTCAGTAAAACTATTAATAATAAAAGCTGTTAATGTCTCACAAATTAACGAATGCTGCCACTTCTAGTTATATAAAAATATACAAATGTTTAAAAAAGTTGCGATACGCTTGACTGTGTGCGATAATTTGATATTTTGTTAATGTTAATTTCAAATTTTTAATCTGCCATTATTTTTGTGACAAGTTTTGTTCGTTTGATATTTTATATTGTATGATGTGTGGTATCTGGCTGAGTAGCTCCGAAATTCGGAAAATATGTATATTATTTATTTATTTAGTAAGACATGCCAACAGTATTATTAACATACATTTTTGTTTTTTACATGTATTTCATACAGTCTTAATCTATTTAAAACACTATTACATATACAACATTCAAATACAGTAAAAATAAAAATAAACATTGGTTTGGTACAAAGTAAAGTAAAAAGAGTAAAATTTTAAAATATTTGGGAACTAAAACTGAAAGCTAAAAAAATAATAATAAAAAAAATAATAATAATAAACAAAGTACTACAGAAAATTTAAAAAATGTTAAAATAAAATTGAATAAACTTTATTCTTATAACTATAATAGGAATTATACAAGACTAACTAACTCATTTAAATATTAAAGATTATAGAACTAGTAGATTCTTGAGTTTAAAAAAAACCATTTTTAAACATTATTGTCCCTTAATTGTTTTAATTTGAATATTTTTTATTAATTTACATTGTCCCTTATGACTTTAACAAGTTGTTAATGTTTAATTTTTCATCTATACTGTGACAAAAATAAAATTTAAAAATCTTGATAATAAAATTGAATTTAAATTAGAACTGATGAAAATGGATGCTAAATAGCTTATACGATAAAATTTTCAGTAATAGTGAATGGTTTAGTTTGTACTTACGAGATTTATGGGTGGATAATACAGGTTGGCGTGTTGGGCTTAGAGCGTTATATACGGGCACGATCAATAGAAAATTTATGCACTTTGTAAAGGTAGCTAATTACTTTGTTTGGTTATTCTTTTAGGCTAAAATTGATATCTATGGATTTGAAGAGATTTTTTTGTCAATTAAACGAAAATTGACATTCTTTGGATAAAATTTTGCACAAAAATCGTTCAAAACCTGAATCAATATACAGAATTCTTACAACGGTTCTACTTAAGATCGCGACATAACACGGATTCAATAGCCAATTTTTATATAAATTTACTATTTATCAACTCTTTATAATATTAGCTTATGAGCGTTTGAAGGTTCATGTCATTTAGAGAGGTTCTTTATGTCCTAGATTTATACAACATACATAAACAAGTTATATTTTAAATTTTTTGAATTAATTATGTAATAAATAATTTATAGAATTAGGCGTTACTTTGCGGAGATACATAATACAAACGTAATAATAAAATTATCAAATATATAAAATAATTATGCTATAATCCGCGATCGCAAAGCTTTGCGATATTGTCGTGGAGTCTATCTCCTGATGATGCTTCGGTTGCGGGGCGAAACGATTGTTAAGTTTGTGATAGTGAACGTATGTAGTGCTTGTGTATTGTAATGGCGGTGGTGGAGTATTGTGCATGTATTTTTACGAATCCTGCATGTATCAGATATGAAAACGGATTGTCCATTCTAAATTTAGCATTATATATATTTTCTATTTTACTTCATCGCCGATTATAGCAAAATAACTTTATTAATAATTATGTAAGTTTATGTATAGAAACCGGCTTTACTTTTTTATTCTATTGGTTTAGCCCGGCTAGTTTTGAGCCTATCCGAGGCTATTATTCATCATAAAAATATTTACGTGATTTTATCAGCCTGTCCATATGAAATGGTCCTAAGAATGCTGTCTGCTGTGAACCGCTATACTGATTCATTGTGCGACAAAAGAGCCCTGTAGTCACCTGAAGAGGCATTAGTCGTCTTCTTAAAACGGCATGGAATCCTAGAATGGCTTACTAGATTCGAACGTTGCTTGGGGGAACGACGCTTTGAAGCCCTCACAAAGTAGGAAGGTAAATACTCTAAACTTTTAACCAGTACCAAGTCGTCATATTTCCCACCGATTGAAGTACGCATTCTCGATCTAAGTTTCTTATGTCGCAAAAAAAACTTTCTGTCACTGTGCTTCCACTTTATGAAAACTACAACAGAGCATTAAGCTTGTCTTTCTCCGCAGATAACTTTTGAGATGAGATAGGCATAGTGTAAATTGTCCATTGCATTAATTCTTACGTTATCTCACGTTAACTTATCAATTACTTAAAATTTGACCCATTTTATGTCCTAAATAACTATATATTTATTATAGCCGTATATTTTGTTTGTATGATAACGTATTTTAGATGGCTTAATAATATATTACTTCCCTTAAGGCTGATATCATCAATACAAGCTCTACATTTCCCGCCAGGTTTAGGGTTGAAATTTATCTCTCCTAATAAATTATGCGCCCTCGCGTTCGACCTTGCTTAAACAAACACGATATTCGCACCATATTTTTCATTTCAATGCGCACGTCATCAAAATATTTTATGTTATGTTTTTAATATTGGTATTACTTTTTGTGTAAATTATAATATGAAGAAAAATATTTTTGATAATGTACAATTATCGGCCAATCCAGCAGAATCTTATAAGAAAATTTTATTCTGGGTTCTTTAATTGCTTCGCAAAATACGAACGGAGATAAATATGGTATTGATTTAAAATATTCCTGCGTTTCAATAGATTGTAGATAACATAGACATTAATTTTTTTGTTGTTTCTATCGAGACGAATTAGTAATAAATCGGCGCTTAATAAAATGATTTCTTAAAGACAAGTAAGCGCAAAATTATATTACGTAAATAATTCACGATTAAAACGGAGGCGTTCTCAGCGTTAATACAAAAATAAATTATTAAGTAATCTACACAACGATTTTGTTTTATATAAAAGGTTTTAACTTTAAATTGCTTTGTCTTCTATACTGTAGCTTATCCTACGCAATAAGAGCACAAAGAAGATTAACTGTAATATTTATTTTTATTACTGTTTTGGGTATTATATATTTAAATAAATTTTTTCTTGACACTTCTTCAATAATCAGACGCCGTCTGGTATCCGGCTACCATAATAGTACCACCCTCATTTCTTACCGAGGTGTCGTAAAAGGCGACTAAGGTAAGTTGACCCACCGTGTGGTATCCGGTTTAGTAGAATAGACCACCCTCTTTCTTACCGAGTTGTCGTAAAATACGACTGAAGTAAGTTGGCGTCAGGCAGGCGGCCGGTCGTAAAAACGCAGCGAAATCATGTAACAGCATGTTTATAACATGTTGTGCCGACCCCATTTAGAGTGGGATAAGGGCAGGAATATGATGACTTCTTCAATAAATCAAAAGCAATTCTCTCGTCACATTGACCTCGACAATGTTTATATTATTGAACTATTTGGATGAGGTTGTATTTGAAACATGTATCAATATTATCACGTAAAAAATCAATATATTCGCTATATAAATATGTGCATATACATTATTTACAACAAGGTTTTATAATTCAATAGAATAGGTCAATGTTCCGGTTAGATTGGTACACGTATGTTTAGTTTAATCCGATTGTAAATTTGGTGATGTTAATTGAATGAACGCTGTTTGTGGTTAACCAGTTTTAAATGTCATTGATTAACCAAATAATGTACTTTGCCTTTTGTAGCCTACAAATGATTGATTGAATTGTAGTTTCTAACGAAACTAGTATTATATTGCAAATTGGAATTTTCAATAGCAATATTTTCATTATCACGTATTAGTTAGTTTATAAAGTAGACTCATTTCAATCCCAGTCTGTTTTACGTAGATATTGTCCGCATTGACTTGCTTCATCTTACTGACTTATATTATGCACTGATTTATATTATGCAGGATGAATTTAGTAGCATCTTGTGACCATTTTGGAAATCGTTTATATAGCGATACAGTATTGCGTGATAAGATTGTCATTGCAACACATTGAACCCGAAAGTACTTATAACGTAATCATTATTAAATGGACTATACATGATTTTATACAGAAACAACTATTATTCGATATTCAATTTTTTTCATTCAGGTGGTAAGCCGATGTCAAAATTTCTCAGAAAAATTATACATTTGCTGTTAACCTATATTATTATGACTGCAGAGGTATAGTTTCACTGGCTCGTGAACGACTGCTATGCCAGATAATTACAACAATCAATTACAACAGGCTCTACATGATTTCACATCCAAATAACTACTGTCCGATAAATAATTTTTTTCTATAAGGTAATCCGTTGTCAAAATCTCCAAGAAGAATTATATATTGGCTTTTAACCTATGATATTATAACTGCAGAGCAATAGTTTCATTGCCTGGCGAACGGCAGCTATGCTTGGCAATTACAACAAATTCACTTAATTTAAACATTTGATCCTTTACGACTACAGCAAACTAAGAGTTTAGGTAAATTGTCTAACAGGCTGTCCTGACCGGCCCATTTCGTTTTAGAACAGACCGTTAGACCCCATTTCACTTGCTATATATAAAAGATAAAGGGACAATTTACGACTTTAAAATTTGAATCCATATCTTAGTGTCTAAAGACTTCAACGTCTGCGTTATTGTCAAACTATAATTTTGCTTATCCTACACTTAAAGCTAAAATAATACTGTGAGTTTCATCCCTTGTCATATACAGGATATTATATCAACACGTACATCATTAACTAATAAGAATAAGTACATGTAACATTACCATAAACTGATATATAGAACAGGCGTTACTTTGCGGAATTCCTTAGTACAGAAGTTACAATAGAATTATTTTGCTCTAATCCGTATTTGTAACGTTTTTAGCGTTTGTAACAAACGTGGATTACTGCAAAATAATTATATTGTAACTGTACCATACATACTGTACTTCTGTACCATAAGTTGACTTAAAAAATAAAAGTTCGAAGCTTGAACTGTTATTACTTGCCAATGCGGTTTGTAACAACGTGTTGGGTTTAAGCTCAAATCATTGTCTTTAAGAAGACTAAGCTTTTGTCTAACAAAAAAATACTATAAAACAACAATTTTGAAGTTTTTAGCTCTTCGCAAACCATATTTAAGCCTTTATCACGTATATAAAATATGTCACCATTTAGTAATATCAAGTAAATTGAAGTCTATTTATATTCTATATTTATAATACACTAGTGGCCCGGCTCCGGCTTCGCACGGGTATAAAATATATAGCCTATGTCACTCAGTGAAAAAAATGATTAAAATCTAATCATTTTTTTCACTGAGTGACATAGGCTATATATTTTATACCCAGTAGTTTTGTTTTATTCATTACTGCCCGTGGCCCGCACGCGTTAAATTTGGAGTAAAACAATTCCCCTTACCCTATACCATGAAGATTCCCTGCTATCTTTGGAATATCTCAACTCATATACAACAGTTATTCCATGTCATAGTCGTTTTTGTTATACCACGTTTTATAGTGACTTGACGGGATAAAATAAATGCTGTCAAACGGGATAAAAGGTATCCTATGTCCGTTTCCTGGTTCTAAGCAACCTCTACACCAATCTTCGGCCGAATTGGTTCATCCGTTCTTGAGTTATAAATAGTGTAACTTAGTCCAACTTTCTTTTATATATATAGATTTTAACATATTTTAATTAACGTATTCCTTAACGCTCGTCAGGTCTTATGTGTTAATTATCAAATTTATTGTGAGGGTATTCAGATATAAGTTAAGAGTTTAAGAATACTAACCCTTTATAGGCTTAGTTAATTTTAACTCGATATTTCATTATTAAATATTCAAGAAAGCCTTGGCCCAATATTACGGGGACATATGTAAGCTTCACCTTTTACCTTGTCAGCAACTTAAGACTAAATTAACGATTCGATTCTCTCCTCTGTAGAGTTCATAAAATATTTATTTACTTATAAATGTATTAGTGGGTGTTGTAACTTCTTTTGATCTTACAGTTACTCGTAGGAAATGTTTGTAAACTATTAAATAATGTTACTTGGTTGTTTTCAAAAAGCATTTTTCTTAAATATTAATGATTTATATAACACAATTGATGTAGTTACTTCATAATCCAACATGTAAATATCACGATAATGTATAAAATTGACATTAAATAAAGATATTATTTAATGTTATACTATTGGAATATCAACAAATTATCTTAACCTCTGTGATTTTCATCAAAATCATAGCCAGTTTAAAAAAAAAAAAAAGAAAAACACGTATAAGTTATAATATACAAAATTTTGGAAAAACGGCTGAGTAGAATAGACCACCCTCATTTCTTACCAAAGTGTCATAAAAGGCGACTAAGGCAAGTTGACGTCAGGCATGCGGCCGGTCGTAAAATACCTAGCCAAATCATGCAACAACATGGTTTATAATTGTTTTCCCGACCCCACTTAGAGTGGGATAAGGTTAGGACAATGAATGATGATGATAATATAAAATTTTCTTAGAATAGATTTATAAATATAAGTTATGAAAATGACTACATTACTTAAATTTAAAAATCTTTCAGCTGCCAAAATTTTCTAAAACTTCACAAAGTTTTATAAAATTTCATAATACATTTCCGCCCGCAGCACTGAGACCGCGGAAACAAGTAACGTGGGTCGAAAGTTTGAATTTGATAAGTACAGATCCCCTGAGAGGCATAATTTTGTGAGTTACCTTTAAAAAGAGAATATTACACTAAATTATTACAGGGCTTTCTTTATTGTCCGTATATAAAATGGAACGTTTAATATTCTTCATGAAAAATTGATTTAGTTTATGTATAATATAGACTATATATCGCTTAAAATAACGCCGTGTGGTATCCGGCTGAATAGAATAGTACCACCCTCATTTCTTACCGAGGTGTCGTAAAAGGCGACTAAGGTAAGTTGACTCACCGTGTGGTATCCGGTTGAATAAAATAGACCACCCTTTTTCTTACCGAGGAGTCGTAAAATACGACTTACCGTAAGTTGACGTCAGGCAGGCGACCGGTCGTAAAATACGTAGGCAAATCATATGACAGCATGCTTGTAACATGTTGTGCCGACCCCACTTAGAGTGGGATAAGGGCAGGAGGATGATGATCGCTTAAAACACATATTATGTAAATCAAACTGGGAATTTATTTATTATCAAATGGTCAATATAATTTTTAAGTTTTAATGACTATATGCATAGCTTATAGCAATAGTTATTAGTCGAAAGCTTGTTATTTTTAAAGGTACATTTGTTTGTTGAGTATTTTCTCTACCTTAAGTTTCTTTAAATGATTAAGTGTAATCACGGAGATCTAAAAATACTCAGGGAACGTAATTTTATATATTTTTTAAATTATTTTTTTAAAACTTTACCTATTAGGATTAAATAGGGTGAAAATTATTATAATGTGAAAGAGATCATTGTCAACAGATTCATATTATTATTTTCAATTATGTCATTAATGGATCGTAAAAGGTGACTAAGGTTAATTGGCCCACCGTGTGGTATCCGGTTTAGTAGCATAGACCACCCGCTGTTGTTACCGAGGTGTCGTAAAATACAACTAAGGTCAGTTGTGCCTCAGGCAGGCGGCCGGTCGTAAAATATAAGGCCAAATTATGTGATAACATGTTGTGCCGACCCCATTTAGAGTGAGATAAGGGCAGGAGGATGATGATGTCATTTATGTGGTGTTCATCATAATGTCATGACGTTATACAATGAAAACAACAATCTTCAAACTTCTTCCTGCCCTTCTCGCACTCTAAGTGCGGTCGGCACAACATGTTAAAAACATGTTGTCACATGATTTGGCTACGTATTTGGATTTGGCGCCCGGGCGCCTGCCTGACATCAACTTACCTTAGTCGTATTTTACGACACCTAAGTCACAAAAAAGGGTGGTCTATTCTACACAACCGGATACCATACGGCGGGTCAACTTACTTTAATCGCCTTTTACGACACCTCGGTAAGAAATGAGGGTGATACTATTCTATTCAGCCGGATACCATACGACGTAGACAATCTTCAAACAAAGAGACAAATTTATTACTATAAAATTATGCTCTCTTGCTGCGGTTTTGTAATAAAAAATAGATAAAAAGCTTAAGTGTAAAGTTATAAATAGAACCATACTGACCCAAACAGAAAAAGATAAGCTAGTTAGCGAGGAGCTGGCCTTTGCGTCGCTTGGTCAATATTAATAATAGCGGTCTGCACGTTGAATGGCATATGTTGGTGCATAGGATACTCTGCATGTTGAATACAGATGAGCTTATTTATGTAAATGCATGTTGCCTCAGCACGGATGACGCCCGGCTTCAGCAAATCTAGGCGTCTAAGCGATTAACGATGGCGCCGTCGGTACCATCCTACTTTGTCCTATTACCTTTTAAATCGGGGTTTCCTAACTTTATGCCTCAGCTTAGTCTTTCAAAATTTCTTATGCACCCCTATAACATACTTAAGTTTTGATATGACCACTTAAGAAACTTTAATGATAGTTTTCCAAAAAAAAATGCTTTTTCGTTAAATTTCGAAATACATCATGGAATATCTGCTTTGACTATCTGATTATCAAATCAATAAATGAATTTGGAAAAAAGTTTATATTAAGTGGAAGAAGTGACATAGACATAGACATCTGTGACTTAAGCATAGATGTCCATGTGGATAGAGGCACACAGTAGCGGCATATATAGGAGCTCTGGTAGGCTTTTCTGTCATGGTTCTCTTAATCATACGTTCAAAAGAGCTCATGCCACCATCGACATTCCTGCTCTTCTCGAGCCTTTGGGGATAGGTCGGGATGATGGCAAGAGACCAGACGGCTTGACGCTGGTTCCTTGGGAACGGGGACGGGCCCTAATGTGGGACGCAATATGCATTAATAGGTTGCCTTCGTCTCATATCAAGATAAAAGCGTCAAGACTTGGAGCTGCGGCGGAAATGGCCAAATCCGGCGAGCAAGACAAAAGTATGCATCTCTCATCGAGTGTAATATATTTGTGCCATTTGTAGTAGAGACCCTAGGGCCATAGAATCAAAGTGCAATTTTTTTTTATCCGTTTTAACATATCGGTTAATTACCTCTCCAGGTGATAAGAGGCTGGTTGGCTGGCTCCTTTTTCGCATAAAGAATCAGCTTAGCTATTCAGCGCAGAAACGATGTCAGCATTCTTGGAACCATTCCACGTGGGCATGATTATATAGTACTAGCATGTAAGTAATTTAAAATAGACATAAATGGTACATTTTTGTTGTAAATAAAAAAATAAATGCCATGAATGAAGCCGTTCTAGATCTCTATCAGCCTCCGTTGTTATGTGTAAATAAGGAAGTACACATACATTCTGAAACAAACATAGCTTCAATTTATTAATATTTACTTAAATAACACGGTACGCAACTCTCATCTTAAGAAACTTTTCCTAGTATTCATCATGTTAAGGATTATAGCCACTTAAAGAACACTAGGGAAGGTGCAACTAAAAGGGTTTAAGGTCTATCCTTCTCAATAGAGAGCCTTTTGCCACTACTAGAATATTAACAAGCTAATTTAAATTTAAAAGGACATCATAAAACAGCACTACTTGAGTTAAGCGATCAAATATTCCAGGATGAAACTAAAACGGTCGCACTTTACAAACAATAAGTTGAAATTTGTCTACAAGACGACAAATTTTCATCCCAACTCGCGACGCCGGCAGGTGCGCGCAGCTTGAATAAAGGAAACGCTTTGAATTGCTAAGATATTTTTATCAAGAAATATATCTTTCACTGTATACAATTTTAGGACTTGCATGATAATTTAAAAATACTTCTAACATATATGTTACTCTTAACACACTTTAATTATAGAATCTTGGACCCGAAAATACTCAAACAGTCGCGGCTCCTTTAAATTGCTGTAATCCAAAAAAAGTAAATTTATTATGTGTTATGGGTCTCCGCAAAGTTATGCTTAATTCTATAAAATATTATTGTTATGTTTAAATGTAAAATGAGGGTTATGACGCAGAAAAATATTTCCTTTAAATTGTGTAGATTTCCGTACGGCAGTAACCTTCTTAACGTGGGCCTAATACCATATAAGATGCTCAGACAAACATGTTTATATAATCTACAGATACGAATAAATTCTTACAGTAATACCAGTTCTTCTCATTACGTCACAATATTCCAGACTTTTGGCAATCGTCCCAGATATTGTATTTTAAATTTATTGTTAGTCAGCTATTTTTTACAATATTAATTCAATATTAAGTGATAACCCATCTAGCACTTGTATGAAAATATATGTAGAACTGTAGGTTAAAAAAACTTCATTCGCTGTATAATAAAAAAATCAATTTGTCAAAAAAACATGGATGAATATTATAGCCTCTGCATCACATGAATCGTTAAATTTTGCATTTAGATTTGATTACATTACATTGACTATAATTCTAGATCTGAAATTTATATCCAATGCTCCAAAGTGCATATACGTGTAACGCCCCAAATCGGACTAACCATTTGTTAACAGTGGAAAAGTTAACTCGAATAATGCAATTTATTTTTATTACAGAAAAAAGGTACAATGTAATAAATTCACAAAAAAATATATTAAAATCTGACCACTATTATTCCGAAGTTTCTCAACTCAACTATTTATAATTTCCTTTTCAAATTTATGTTAGCCTTATACGTCAAGTAATATAAAAGAAATTTTCAATTTGAAGCTTATTTAAAATCTCCGGCAAAATCCAGCCTGCCTCACTCCATATGTTTCATGAATAATTCATATAAGGCATTAGTTTGTCCTGAATACAAACTTATATGTATGTATGACTATATACAGGTTGTATTCGCTTCGATCACTGGGGACAAGACCGCTATCACATCTCATATGCCATATTGCCTCGTTTCCTAATTAAGTGTTCTAAGTATAGAAAGCAGAATCTGATTTAATTAAAATTAAAATATTAATAATAGTAACAAGTAATGATGATATTAAACCGTAAAAATTGGACAGTAAGAATGGGTGTCCCAACTAAATGTTCACAGGTTCGGACTCCGGCCAGACAATCAAATAACGGATAAATATAAACGTCACGGAATCGGTGCAAACTACGTTGAAATTATTACGTGAATGTAAAATATAAAATACACGCTTCTAAAACCGTAAAAAGTGTCCCCATCTACTTTAAAAAGAACGGACGTTTCGGAATAAACCAATCAAAAGGGTATTTATTTTATGTATTTAAGAAATTTATTTATGCTACGTTACTTTTGCCGTGTGGTATCCAGCTGAGTAGAATAGACCACCTTCATTTCTTACCGAGGTAAAAGGCGACTAGATAAGTTGAAGTCATGCAGGCGGCCTGTTGTAAAATAACTAGCCAAAACACGTAACATGTTTACAACGTTTTGTGCCGACCCCACTTAGAGTGGGATAAGGGTAGGAGAATGATGATTTATGTTATGTTAGTTATGTAACAGACCTTTTATTACAGATGATCTACGTATCAAATTATTAAATAATATAAAAAAGTTGTAGTACGCAAGTCAAAAGTAGAATAAAGTTAGACAAGAAACTTGACACACGAATAAATACATTTTAAATTCCCGCAGTTTGAATAATAATTCACTGGTTAAACTCAATATAAATCAAATTACATCCAGGTGTATTTTAAAGCACAAGATTATGTCATTAAGTTTTTAATTAAGAAATGGAATTTTTAATCTCGGCAATTCAAAGGTGACCCTTGCGAATACCAGACCTTTTTGAATGTTGCTCTAGTGAAATAATTAGAATTTTCTTCATAATGTTAAGTATTCTTTACTTGCATTTAATTACATTTGACGATATAATAAAATATTTAAGCAATTTATTTCAATCAAAAGAATTGATTTTTCATTTCACTAAGATTTGTCCAGATATTGAATACGGAGCTAACAGACTATATATATAGCTAGGTTTCATTTAAAAAAAGACGTTTTATGCTTCAAAGAAAAAGGTCAATTACGCCGTCACTTGCAAAGTTATCGTTATAAGCCCAGTTGGGAACGGGTGGACTTGAGAAGTGAAATACCCCGGAAATATCATACCATTTTTTTTCATATAGCATATTTTTTATATCTTCTAAAAATACTAAGCAAAGCTTGGTCACCTAGATAGTCAATTATATAAGTTAATTTCGAAGCCTTTTTAGAATAAGGCAATAACATCTGATAATGCTTTTGACATTTATATTTAGCCTGATGCTTAGACAATAAACCTAAAAGACAAGATGTCAACAATGTGATTGAATTCAAATTTCAACGTTTCGATAATAAAATCCTCTCTCAGATATAAATGACTTTCTAAGAATACACAAACAAATATATGTATTATATTTTTTTGTTTCGTTTAGTATATTACGATATAAAAATGGCATAACGACTATTAATTAATACAATATACATAAAAGGTATATATTAATTGGAAGGAGACACTTTCTCTACGGATATGACAAAGAATTTAAATTTTGAAAGAAACCTTGTACATATTTAAAGACTTTCTGGGGCTCGTACAAAATTACGCTTAAAAATCTCCACGTATTGTCATAATAAACAATATTCCAGCCAAATGCGAGAATCTGTCTGTCTGCTTGTCTATCTATAACGCTTTCATCGATTATTTGCTGGACAAATTCAGATTATATTCGGCATAATTAAAATCACAAATTCAATTATAGAGGGGACTTAAACGCTTAAGTTTGTGAAAAGAACTTAGGGGTTACCACTACTTAATATGAATTTTGCAAGCTTGCAAAGTACATAGAGCATTTTCTTGTATATCATGGTTATTATTTACTTTTTGCTAGGTCTCAGTTGTAATTATAGTCTATTTTTGTAACGGTCTTTCCTTTATCTACAATATCAAATACGGGTCAAAATAAAACGTCACTTTGCGATAAATAAGTTACAGTTTGGGAAGAAGACGACAAATTTTTATTGCAACTCGTGATAGTGGCAGGTGCGCATACCGTGAATAAAGAAGACTCTGCATTGCTGAAAATATTTTTATAAGAAAAGCGTCTGTACCGCTACGTTTTCAGCAGGGAATCACAGTTTACATTTTAAATCCGTATTATATTTGAGCAGTATTATAAAAGTTCATGTTGCTCCTTTGTATTATACCTTTTGAAGACACCTTGGCGTCAATTATTTTTCTTTGGCAAGAAAATTTAAATTTTATTTAATCTGAACTGTATATTTTGTTTTTATTTTTTATCAATGGACTTTATCCGCTGCATAGGTCTTTTAAAATATTTAAGCATTTATTTGTAGTCATCTGTCACCTATTTTACAAAGCCTGTCGAAACTACATCTTCTAGTACAAGATCTCTAATTCAATTCAATGCAATTCATGCATTTTGGTGTTTAACGTCTATTCGTTTTTTTTTACTATATTAGATCATACAGTTCATTAGTTCTAAGTATTATTTTTCTATCATTATTAAAGTATGAGTGATATTATTGTCATTTTAAGGTATCAACATATTTTTATTATTATTTTTAGACTATAAAATCTCCGGTAACAAAAGGGTAATCCTAGAGAATATTACATTTTAAATGTTTTTTGTTACTCTCGATGATTGGTAAGATAGCTTTGAATAGTATTATTAGTTACAAACTTAATTTGAGTTAATGGTTACAATGGTTATATTGATAAGAAACAAAATATTTTTAAACCCCAAAGTACAGCATGCGAAATGACAATTAGTTTAGTAGGTTAATTTCTCTTTTACGTGTATTTTATAGAGATCATAATATAAGTACTAATGTATTGTTGAACGCGACCTTTATATCTGATGTATTATTGTGATGATGTTCTCCATAACATATTGAAAATTTTTAAAGTAGGTATTTAACTGATATGTGTTTAATAAGTTTACGCTCTGAATTAACATAGTACCTAATTGTAACACCGAATTTGACAACAAAGTTTAAGGAAATTACATTAATTACGATCTAAAAAATAAATTACAAGTACTAATTAGAAAACAACAACAGTATTTTTTAAGCTTTAATATTTATATTATGTCTATGGTTGTAAAAGTAACCTTAATAATAAAAAAGATTTTTGTATTTAAAATAAAACTATTTGTATAAATAAACAGAGTCGAAATATGTTTAGTAATTAAATTTTTGTTGCATTAACCTTTTCAAAAAAAATAACTATTATAGCATTTTATGCCGATAAATTTTTAAAATTCAACTGTATCAATTTTGAATAGCTAAAAGGATATCGTAATGAAATTTTGTTGAAAATGTTTTCAATAGGTCGAATCGAAGCGTTGAAATCGAATCATTTGACAGACAGACAGGTGATTGATTTTGATTGAAATATTTCGAATAGTGGTGATTGATAAATACAACTACAGTAGCATGGTATCAAAGTAGACGAATTTAGCTGAAAATGGGTCACATTGAAATCGCAAAATGTATTAGGAAATACGTAAACTATTTAGAAGTTTTATTGAATACTAGCAATCGCCAGCGACTACGCCCGCGTGGAAAGATTTAAACCGTAATATATATTAGTATTTTGATAACCATAAAAGTGGTTAGAGTGGGTTAACTTTAAAAGCTAGATATGCCGTATGCTGTCGCGGACTTTTATTTAGCACTTTTAGAGGGAAACAATTTTGTAATACATGATTTTTTAATAACTTTCACCGTTCATTTAACGTACGCATGTTCAGCTTCAAATTTGCTGTTTTCGTAATATTTTATTTGCTGCTCCTCTCCAATTTATCTAAGCATGATGTTATATAGCCTATTGATTTTCTCGATGGATGGACTATGTTATGCTCAAAGAATTTTTCAATTCGGTCCAGTAATTCCTGAGATTATTGCGTTCAAATAATCAAACAAACTCTTCAGCTTTATATATAAGTATAGATATATTAAATCCGCGATTAAATGAACTGAATGTTGGTTATTTTTAGCTAAATGTTGATCTTTAATAGGCTTATCTTTTGATAAGCCTTTTGAAAGCAAGACGGCTATTAATTGGCTATTATCCGCTTATTTACTAAAATTAAAAGGGTTTTATGAAGGCAAGAGAGACTGTTTAATTGGAATATAATTTTTTTACGGTTGAACTGCAACTCAGTTCATATTTTCTTTTTCATAAGGTATCGGTGCAATTGATATTTTGTCATCTTTAGAGAAATAATGCTTTTGTGAAGTTAGTAAATCACTATGTATATAAATTCAAAGAACACAAGAACAAAATGTCATGAATTAAAAGCATTAACTTAAGTCGCTTGGCTGATGGTTACATTTAAGTTTTAATAATTCATGTTAAGTTGCTTAATAGTTTAATGGCCTTAACTTTAGAGTGTAACTTTAGTAAACTTCTTATATTATATATGTAGTTTTGTAACACTAAAGTGACGGCAAAGAGGTGTGATGAAGAAGGAATTTCGCGCCTATTTTTAATTATTTCGACAAAGTGAGCCAAATATTTTACGTTAATTTTAATTAGCTCAGAATTATCAGCTCAGAATTAGCTTTTATAAATCATTTATGAAATGTGAAAGTAAGTTTACAACAGTTACAACTGTTTTTATATATAAAATACAAACATTTTAAAAAAAGTTCTGATTTACAAATAATTTAAAAAGAATAATATAAATGTGAATGTTTGTATCAAGCAAAACACATTTAAAACCGCGAAATGATTGAACGGACTTGGCTGTGATTGCATTTTTCATACAGATAGCTTATTACCTAGACTAAAACATTGTATGCTATTTATCAAAATGCCCAAGTAATATAAACCTCTTATATACCAATCGACATAACAATTAAAAGCGATTTCTTCATTATACGATATGACATTAAAAATAAGAAACAACTTAACATGTAAATATATATTTTTTGATTTATTATTTTTATAAAAACTTTATTATTTATATTATTTTGATATGGAATATTGGATCATTTTCACTCTACTAAAGCGTTGTTTATTTGTTTTATCTGTCAATGTGATATTCGGTTTAGTATATACCTTGAAAAGATCAACATACTGTATCTTTGACAGCTTTTAAAGTCACTGTATGGGACAGGCGAGTACACATTCGTAAGAGTAACTGAAAACAGGATACGGTGATTAGGGCATAGAAACTTTACTAGCATCGAGATAGCCGTCTGTATAGGCTCCTATATTAGCCCCCATCAAAGGACATTGGACGATGTGCAATCGATAATTATTACTGACAGAATTGTGACTATTACGTCATAGGGTGTTTTTCCGAAATCTTAAGAGAACTGTTAGAACATGGAGATGTAAAACATATTCGTCTATAAGAAGCTGCTAAATTACTTTACCACTTTAGTATAACAAATTTCGCTACGATGTTAATAGTTATAACGACGCTGCGAATGGGCAAAGTTTTCACATTTGATAGCAACCCATATTTGCAGTACTCGTTTGAAAAGATATACTTATTTCTCAGGCATATGATAACTTTAGAAATTTGTGTTCATATTCCATAGCATTTGTAATAAAGTATGTGTGTTTATTTTTATTTATTAACTAGTGGCCCGCTCCGGCTTCGCACGGGTATAAAATATATAGCCTATGTCACTCAGTGAAAAAAATGATTAAAATCTATCCAGTAATTTTGGTTTATTCATTACTGCCCGTGGCCCGCACGCCTTTAATTTGGATTAAAACATTCCTCTTTCCCTATACCATTAAGATTCCCTGCTATCTTTGCAATATTTCAATTCATATACTACATTTTATTCTTTTACTTTTATATTTTCCCTATGTATTTTATTTTTACAATTAATTACAGAATGTCTTTATATACAACATTCACAGCTTTCTTATTACTATACTATGTAGTGAAGTTTAGCTATTATTTTGATAATTGTCAAATTTTTTACATACTACGTATAGCTGTCATTTATGTTTTGTTATTCCATGTCATAGTCGTTTTTGTTATACCACGTTTTATAGTGACTTGACGGGATAAAATAAATGCTGTCGAACGGGATAAAAGGTATCCTATGTCCGTTTCCTGATTCTAAGCAACCTCTCCACCAATTTTCAGTCGAATTGGTTCATCCGTTCTTGAGTTATAAATAGTGTAACTAAGACCAACTTTCTTTTATATATATAGATATTGCAAATCTGTTGTATGCATGAGCGTGGGGAAATCATCCAATGGTTTAAGTATAGCTTAGGAAAATTTGGATCACTAGAGATACTAGCAATACCTGGCAGATTTCAAAGGAATCAGGTTGTCATTATTATAGATATTAAAATACAATATCTATAAATTCACAAAACTTAAATTAATATAATAAAACCTTTATGTAATATTAACATAAACCTATCGGAAAAATTGCCCTTGCTTTTAATAAAAACCGTACAAAAATCGGTTCAGTAGAGATTTTGAGAAAATCGATCACATATAGACTGATAGGTTTTGTGTACTTTGTTTATATAATAAGTATATATTATAAAGTCTGGTCAACTTTACAAAGTTGTACGTAAACGAAATGAATGCGCCGCCACGTTTCTCGTAGTCAGAATTTCCTAACATAAACCTCAGTGGTCGATGACGAATCGAAAAGGATTATCTGGAAACGTATTCTTGCATAAATAGACAGAGACTGAAGGGGGCCTTCAGCGCGTGTCATAACAAATAAAATCCCACTTAATACAGAAATCCTATGGAAAATTTATGCCACGTCGCACGGCCTTAATGCTGAGGCCGTGACAGTGCTTACAATCAATACAAATATCAACTTTAGTTTACTCGTATGAAATTCGAAATTTCGTTAGCTTAGTTAATTAATAATCAAGAACAGATATATTTTTTGTGCGGAGCAAGAGCTCAGATTATTGTATAATCATCATCCTCCTGCCCTTATCCCTGCCTCAGGCAGGCGGCCGGTCATAAAATATAAGGCCAAATTATGTGATAAAATGTTGTGCCGACCCCATTTAGAGTGAGATAAGGGCAGGAGGATGATGATGTCATTTATGTGGTGTTATCATAATGTCATGACGTTATACAATGAAAACAACAATCTTCAAACTTCTTCTTCCTGCCCTTCTCGCACCCTAAGTGGGGTCGGCACAACACGTTATAAACATGCTGTCACATGATTTGGCTGCGTATTTACGACCGGCCGCCTGCCTGACGTGAACTTACCTCTGTCGTATTTTACGACACCTCGGTAAGAAAGAGGGTGGTCTATTCTACTATACCGGATAACACACGATGGGTCAACTTCCCATAGTCGCCTTTTACGACACCTCGGTAAGACATGAGGTTGGTCTATTCTACTCAGCCGGATACCACACGGGGGTTCGACTTACCATAGTCGCCTTTTACGACACCTCGGTAAGAAAATGAGGGTGGTACTACGGATTAATAAATTTTATTGTAACTTCTGTTGTAAGTTTCACTTAATTACATTTGCAACTGTATTGTATAAACGTATAAAAGCAATCGATTTTACTATTCAGCATGTTACATTCAAAGTACGAGGGACTTTTTAGTTTTTCGGATAAACGAGTTAACGCCTTTGGCACTGCCGTTCTCTACATGAGAAAAATGTAATCAAGCAACGCTGAAAGGGATTCGCTGACTGTATTTTGTAACAGGATTTTTACGTTGTGAGAATACGTTTTTTATTTGGTAAAAAGGATCTTTTTATTTCAATTAATCAGTCGGGATAGTTGTTTGAACAGTTTTTAAATGATTTATTTTGTTTTTATCGCAACGTAGCACGTAAACTTATTGGTGAAGAATACCGATCAATTATAAAATGCGAGCTTCAAGAGAGGATCTAAAAGGAGGGTGGTCTATTCTACTCCGCTGGATACTAGGCGCATGGTGGACTTACATTAGTCGCCTTTTACGTCAGCTCGGTAAGAAATGAGGGTGATCTATTCTACTCAGCCGGACAACACACGGTGGGTCAACTTACCTTAATCGCCTTTTACGATACCTTCGTAAGAAAATGAAGGTGGACTATTCTACTCAGCCGGATAGCACACGGCAGGCACTTCTTATCTTTCACCCCTACCTGATTCTAGCCCCAGTTTGGCGAAAAAAAAAAATGTCGACCCACCGTGTGGTAACCGGCTGAGTAGAATAGACTAACCTCGTTTCTTACCGAGGTGTCGTAAAAGACGACTAAGATAAGTTGACCCACCGTGTGGTAGCCGGTTGAGTTAAAAAGACCTCTTTCTTACTGAGGAGTCGTAAAATACAACTAAGGTAAGATGACGTCAGGCAGGTGGCTGATCATAAAATACGTAGCCAAATCATATGACAACATGTTTGTAACATGTTGTGCCGACCCTACTTAGAGTGGGATAAGGGCAGGAAGATGATGATGATTTAATTTGCATGTGGTATAGAGTATGATTCATAATAACATCTAAGTAACAGAATCACGCCCTGCAATTACAGGCCACCTGTATGTCTTCGTTAATAGCGATTTGCAAAGCAAATGACATGACAATGCTTTTATAAAATCGATGCCTATAAATTATACCTCGGTTCTCTGTTCTGTCCTATTTCTGTAGATAAAACTAAAAATAATTCCCTCAAACAGTTCAGTAGTATTTCTGTGACGACCACAAAATGTTAAAGAATAAATATTATACGCAAATAACTTTCAGAGTTTTTTTTTTTAAACTAATGATATACCCCTGTGGTATCCAGCTAAGTAGAAAAGACCACCCCATTTCTTACCGAGGTATCGCAAACGGTGACTAAGTTTAGTTGACGTCAGGGAGGCGGCCGGTCGTAAAATACCTAGCCAAATCGCGTGACAACATGTTTATCACATGTTGTGCCGACCCCACTTAGAGTGGAATAATGGCAGGAGCACTGCCCGGAATTTGAGCTCATTACCCACTCATTCTCAACACTGGACTATCACAGCTTTTTACATAAATTATAAAGTGTCCGGGGTATATATACTAGTTCTTTTATTATGCTACCATCAATGCGCACTACGTATACTGGAAAGTTTCATGGTTGAAATTTATGTACACTAATAAATAACACTCGCCTACGTTTTCCCTTGCTTAAACAAACAACGCCCCCACAATATTTTTCATTTCGTTATACGAGATAACCCTTTACACTGTACTAGAGGACTACGTGAGAGCAAACAAAAAACAAAAACAATATTTCGTAACACTAATAAAATCCTTTAAAAAAACGTATTTGAACGCTATTATTGAATAATATTATTCAAAGCGTAACGGAATGTAGAATTTACACTATTAAAAATGATGAGATATTTTTTTTAACTTAATAAAAAACATACCATTAATAATGCTGTCAGCACTTATATATACAGCAAGTATATATTTTTTAAATACGAATTTTCAACAGAATGACATTTAATATTTACACTATTTAATAACGTTGAAATTTAAGTCTAGCAAGTAGCTTTATTATTCATATTCGTTTTATTGCTTGTAATATCAACAAAATAAAAAAATACGATAACTAGTCCCAAAATTAAAATCATTATTTCCATCGAAAAAACATCTGAATGTAAAGACCTGCAATATTATAGAAACATTATTCTTAAATAGACCTTCTTCTTGATTCATTTTCTTCTTGACCTTATTCTTGAATCATGTGAACAAAAGAGCTTTAAATATGAATGTGGATGGATGTATGACTAGGGGGAGGTCGAAAAAAAGATGGATGCATTGTGTGAAAAATTATATGCCTATTAAAAGAGGGTTACCAGAGTTGACGAATGATAGAGGAGAATGGAAGAAGAAGACATATTGTGCCGACCCCACTTAGAGTGGGATAATGGTAAGAGAATGATAATGACACTAAATTTTATTCGAAGATGGTCAATCTACGCATGTTCGTTATAGTCTATTAAAAAAGTAAAATTGCAATTTCACCATATAATTATTTGAACTATATTAAGCATGAATCTTTTGTAATAAAACTATAGTATTAACTTTCCTTAAATATATTTCCGTACATTGTAATCAGTAATCTCCTTTACAAAAGATCCCTCCTTATATTATATTATTATACATTTCCATCGAACACCTCCTTCTTGTAGCTCGCCGCCATCTTATCTCCCCGCTTAGTGTGGCCGCCTCCAAATATTCGTAATAGTTGGTAATTATTTGTTCAACTTTACACTCGTCCATCCTGAACGCGTGTATGTCCTCATGCACGGGATACCACTTTACACTCGGCAAAAGAAGACATTCAGAACCTGCATATAAATTTAAATTAATTTTACATATGGCCATTACTTTAAAGTGCAACTATGGATTACTACTTCTGTTACGGGTAAAAACTTAAGTGTTCTCCAAAATTTTTTTATTGACTCCCATTACTTTAATTTCACATTCCCATTAATACGACAACCTACCTACTACAATTCTATGTTTACTAATGTACCTATGTGTACATTTCGTTGGTGACAAAAACAATATTAAATTATGATGTTATCTGCTGTATACTAATTAAATTATTCGTTTATTAGAATGCAATTATAACTATAACAAACCATGTGATGCGTATAAAGGCTAAATTCTATATATATATTTATACTGGCTTTTACCCGCAACCCCGCCCACGTAAACTGCTGTCGAGTAATTGGTCGGTAATAGATGACGCTTTTTTTTTGTCATTCTATTCCTGTAGAACCAACATAAATTCTAAAGTCCACATTTCACTCCGGTGTACAACGGATAAATGTGCCAAACCCCACCAATACCGGCCCAGCGAGTCGGCCGCGAAAGAGTAACAACACACATACATCCATACTCACAAACTTCCACATTTACGATATTAGTAGGATGGTTGTCTACTTAAGTAGGGAAATACTGCACAGTGACGTGGCTTCGCAATGAGGGCGCGCTGATAACTGGGGCCGAGTCGCATGCGGCACTGCAGGCGGCGCACTCGAAGCGCTCGGAACCGGTCGACTGCCCCAGCAGGACCGAACTCTGCTGGTTATTGTTGTGGAGCCCCTACAGCGAAATATATCATGCCCTAAAAGCACAAATCCAAATCATAAATACACTAAAAATAAACTTAAAGTCAATAACAATCGTACAGTAACAATGGCACCGTTTATCCCTCCTGTTGTTATGCTTTATCCAAGTCTAACCAGTCCAATTAGTTACCACTGCAACTTAAACGACACATCTACTGAGTCCTGGAGACGCCCAGACTTGTAGTTAGCTCATGTGATTGACTACTTGACAAATTCCCCACGTAGTGCTACAAGATTCACTGCCGTCCCGACAGTGTCACCTGCTTTAAGCTACCAGTCGCTTTTACAAATCTGATATTATCCCTGAAAGGGATATTTATTTAAGCCTCAACTGCAGTTTCATCCTTACCCAATATCTTCCATCTTACCGGTGAGTACACCACAAGCCTTTCTCTTCTCCACACCCTGGACATGCCGAATCCTTTTTCATTTTTATCACTGATAGGCGCCCGCTTAAGTGTCGCCGGCAGTCAACACACCCGGCAGCCGTCGACACACCCGGCAGCCATCACTCGTCGTCGATTATCTCGGCACCAAACCACGGAGTGCGATGTCATCATCAAATCGCTTACTATCGTGACAGTAGAACAACAAAATCAACTTATCAAATCGCTTACTATCGTGACAGTACAACGTCCACGAAGTACAGTATATGCGAACCATTCATTTCGTGACACTGATTATCGCAATATTGCACCCTTCAGTCACGGAGTGCCATGTAGATGGTACAACAACAAAATCAACTCATCAAATCGCTTACTATCGCGACAGTACAACGTCCACGGAGTACAGTGTATGCGAACCATTCATTCCGCGACACTGACTATCGCAACGTTGCACCTTTCAGTCACGGAGTGCGATGTAGATGGTACAACAACAAAATCAACTCATCAAATCGCTTACTATCGTGACAGTACAAAGTCCACGGAGTACAGTGTATGCGAACCATTCATTTCGCGACACCGACTATCGCAACGCTGCACCCTTCAGTCACGGAGTGCGATGTAGATGGTACAACAACAAAATCAACTCATCAAATCGCTTACTATCGTGACAGTACAACGTCCACGGAGTATAGTGTATGCAAACCATTCATTTTGCGACACCGACTATCGCAACGCTGCACCCTTCAGTCACGGATGATGCGATGTAGATGATGCATTAACAAAATTAACTCATCAAATTAAATCATCTTTATTCAAATCACCTCTTTTAAGTACTTTTGAATCGTTAATGCTCAATATGTTTAATGAATCTACAATTCGTGCGTAATATTGCTCTTACCGAGAATAACCATCAAGAAACTCGGCGGTCAATCCTTCAATCCGGCGGTCAATCCATTTTCAATTTCACATTATTAAACCTCAGTCTTGTCATTCAATAATGCAGAGCTGATAGTATTCTCAATCCAGATATTTTAATCATTCAAATAATATTCAAATATTTTTTTTTTTATTCTTCATGTATAAGCATATTTCTTACACTCTTTCTGTACTAAATATAAAATCAATGCCATAACAAATATATCATCCGTATTAAGCTGTACTAGTTGTGCAGAAGAATTTATTTATATTTGAGGTTAGATTCGAATGACACTTTATATTGTCGGGGCAAAAAGCAACTCATTAATTATATGTTACTGTAGTTCGGCCATACTTACTAAACCACCCCATTCTAGCAAGTTTGTCTATTCACATCCTAACAGTAATATAATACTTTCTAACCCCTCAATTTCAGCAAGATTGTATATAAACATCCTAACAGTAACATAGTACTTTCTAACCCATCAATTCTAGCAAGTTTGTCCATATCAATACTACACAGTTACACAATACATTTTAGCGAGATTATCATCTTTAAATATATCATCATAAATGCCCGAATACCTGGCAATAGGCTTTTTATGTCTTAAACTTCTGGCTCCATTAACACATACTTAACCCCTTCAGGTCGCTTATAATCTGAGATCGATTACCTTTTTTTTTGTTTTTCCTTCTTTTTTTTTTTATTGGATACCTTCAGGTTGCTTGCATGCTCATAGCGATCACCATGCTCCTCCATAATGCTCCACAGAACTTGCAAAGAAAGGTATTTGGTTAGAATCTATTCATAACAACAAGAATTATATAAAGAAAACCTTTGAAGACAAATTATTTCACAAAAATGAAAACACATATATATAAACAACTAATTTAACAAATTTGTCAAACTAATTAACAAAAATGCCTGGGATAAACCATATGCAACCAAGTTGTTCAAAATATAAATTCATACACTGTTTAATACTCCTTATAATAGTTATGCGGCACTTTACCTCATATTTAATCCTTTCAAGATTTCATATACCTTTAATAAATGTTATGACCTGTTTAAAATTATTTAACCAGTGAATACTAATTTAATTATTAATATTTTATTTTTATTCACTAATATTTTTTTTATTTTTATTTTTTTTTTAGTGGTAAATGTAGGACTGTTGAAATTAGTATTTTTATTTGTATTTCTGTGTCAAGTATGCTCCTTACTTTCTTTACAATACAGAAATTAAACAACCAAATAAACATCTCACTTTCTACAGAAGGTGGGAAATATACAAACAGATCCAAAAGTATCCTAAAACTTCTGTATACATAAATACAATGTTAAGATTAAATTATGGAATGTATTACCTTTAAATATTCAAATACCTTTACCTTTACCAATTACCTTTACAAATACCTTACCTTTAAATAAAAATTAAAATCTGTAAAGCAATACTACTTGTCAAATAATAATTAATGTATGTATTTAAATCATTGTTATGTATTCATTATATAATATGTGTTAGTTTATAGGTTGCATATATATTACTTTTAGATGTCTTTATGATGTGTAAATCTTCTGTCTTTGTATTTATGTATTATTAGTATGTATTAAACTATAGAATAGTGCACCACCCACACCGTTGTCACAGTTCTACTTAACCCAAGGATCGCCTGGAAGAGATCGCTACTAATCAATAAGGACGCCTCTTGTATGTTACAATTTTTTTTTTTTTTTACTGCTTCCAATTTATTTGTTGTGGTGTACAATAAAGTGTATAAATAAATAATAAGATTCCTAATGATTGATAATGAAGATGGACTCCTAATAAACATAATCACTTACATCAGTTTTGCTTCAAGCAATAAAATTCTAATTGACTTATGTTAGTGTTTAGTTATAATAATAGCTGTGGATTTATTCCAATAAATAAATGATTTCTTTATTTTATATAAATCATAATCATATTCTATCATAACTGAACATATAGGGAAAGGGCATCAACTATTTAAAGACATGAATTAGAGACAAACTGAAACTATCTGTAATTTATGAGTATAAACATATAAGTGAACTACTAACTGCTATCTATAACAAACCAAATCTGTTTCCCTTTCGGCATTTAAGTCACAGACTAGAAAATATTTGTTTCAAGTAATTATATATTACTAACATCTTTATTCATCTACTTATTTTACAAAAATTAAACAGTCAAATTTATAAAAATTTAAATATTTACTTGTATATGTACTGCATTTTTTCTTTTGTGTAAAGTGTGCAATTAATATTCTTTATATATCATTTGTTTTTATTTTTCTTTCTTTCTATATTACCCATATTTCACTTCTTCACCTTTTCCTTCTGGTACTCAAATGTAGGTGCATGTACTATTTAACTTTTCTAACAATATGTATGTACAATAAAGTAATAAATATTTATTCTGATTCAGGTAAATTATATCAATAAACTTTAAATATTGATGTCCATTAAAAATCTAGACCCAGAACCAGACCCGAACTGTAAACACAATTTGTGCAACAAATAAATAAAATATATATGTATTAGTACTAGTAAAATATATATGTAGTAGTACTCATTGCTTTAAACCAAATATCATTTTTGTATAACCATTTATAACAAAATCCATAGCATTACCACTTGCTACGGCCACAGTAGTGTTTACAAACTAATGTTGTGTGAATATAGCACAGGCTCAAACACACAATAACGAGTAACAACATGTCACTTTACAACCACTCTCACCAAGGGCTCTCATGTTACTATCATGGTACATCCTGAAACTGTGTATGTCCTTTTGTATAAGTGTGAGTTAGAGTGACTATGTTCATGTATGTATTACATATATGTGTCTTGTATATAAATATACAAAGTACATTACACTCTACATCTCCACCTGCATACACTACAGCCACAATTACACAATGAAGGGAAATACACTTTGAATTAATCCTGTTCAGTTCAACCTCCATGCGTCTGAGACACAGTATTTAGCATATTTGTATTGATATGGATTAGCACCAACCTAAATGAGTCTCGAACCTGTTTATCAAGCTGAAACTACACACAACAATATATTTTATATCCTAAAAACTCAATATTACTAAATATTATAATGAAAATGAAATATTGATTAATATTTTACTTGTTAGATCTAAAACCATCTAGTTTGAAACTGCAAGTATTTCAAAGGAATTCAAAATATTGAACACCAATTGGGTATAATTATAATATAGGTAATGCTTTTATTACTATTTCACATAAAAGCAACAACAAATACTTTTTAATTTACATTAGCCATAAACTTATATTAACGATACTTTTATTATTTACCTATATTATTTAAAAACTTTATTGTTTTGTTTTGTTGTATTTATTATTTTTTTTTTATCCTGTTAATGGCCTGTACAGCGCAAGTATCTATTTTTAACGAATAAAATAAACAAATAACACAAAAATCAATTACGTGGAATACTGTCAGTTATATATTTTCTTTTAAAGGAAGTTAATATAAATAAGGCAGTAGGCGTGTATATCAAAACAGTTATGATGAAAATGGTTATCGCAAAATAATAACATATGAAATAATCAAAATTGAAAACCTTACCATTTTCATTTCTAGTATGTTCAGCCGACTTCTGAAATGTAATAAAACTATAGTATTAACTTTCCTTAAATATATTTCCGTACATTGTAATCAGTAATCTCCTTTACAAAAGATCCCTCCTTATATTATATTATTATACATTTCCATCGAACACCTCCTTCTTGTAGCTCGCCGCCATCTTATCTCCCCGCTTAGTGTGGCCGCCTCCAAATATTCGTAATAGTTGGTAATTATTTGTTCAACTTTACACTTTGGTTTTTAAAAGTTCATTTTCATAAAGATAACTGCATTTATTTATATTACAAGCCACGATTTCGCCCAAACTTAAGTACCGAGATAATAGCAAATATCGTTTGTCACTCTTTAGCTTTTTCATTAAATCCAAATCCATGCCACAATTTAATTCCAGGCAAATATGAATGACAGCAACCTCCTCCTTCCATCCTCCTTCATAGAGTTGGTCATTAATATGAATAGGATTGTGGCTGTCATTATGTGTTTTGTTGAGTTGTTGCGAAAGAGTAAATGGGTTGACTTTGGGAAAATTGCTTTTTATTTATTGAATAAAAATAAAGGAAGAAATATTGTCTTTTGTTATAATATAGTCCTTGACCAATACACTGGCTCTAGTCAGACCTATTTAGTAAACTAGATGAATTATGAAACGTACATGACAGTTTTGTCGTCCCTAGTGAGTGTGACTGACATAACATAACACTTTAGTCAGCCGGTGGACGTTGCAAGCCACAAGCTTGAATAATTCATGAGACATATGAACAGTCTGGATTTCAGATGGGAATTTTATATGAAATATGAAGAAACACTTATGAAAAACGTTTTTTCTTAGAGAACAGGAAAACTCACAGTACATTGAGGGTTAAAATAGGTAAACTAATTCACGTGTAGAACTAATATCTTCGATATTTAAATACATATATTTTTTTTTCTGAATTTTGGAAACGGTTCCATCTATTTTCATGAAAGTCAGCATGTAGGGTGTTTTGGGGGAGAGAATCGATCTAACAAGTTTTAATTTAAAAAAATGTTGTTTTATCCCTCGTGCATTGAAAAACTGCTTAAATTCAAATAGATTGTAAAGTTTAAATTTGCTGTCATTTTTTAAGTTGTAGTAGCCCTATGGTAAATGGGTAGATTTAAAATGTAAAAATATCTGGGTTCAAATCCCCGCCGTGTGGTATCCGGCTGAGTAGAATAGACCAACCTCATTTCTTACCGAGGTGTCGTAAAAGGCGACTAAGGTAAGTTGACCCACCGTGTGGCATCTGGTTTAGTAGAATAGACCGACCTCTTTCTTACCGAGGTGTCGTAAAATACGACAGAGGTAAGTTAACGTCAGGCAGGCGGCCGGTCGTAAAAATGCAGCCAAATCATGTGACAGCATGTTTATAACATGTGCCGACCCCACTTGGAGTGGGATAAGGGGAGGAAGATGATGATGACCTGGGTTCAAATCTAACATATTACCGACGCTTTTTTTTATTTTTATTTTTATTTTATTATTTTTATATCTTTTAATAAAACTACCGAGCAAAGTTCGGTCATCCAGGTACTTACTGGCATATATTATACAGCATGTTGCATTAGTAGTAGGACAGCTTAAATGTCACTCCGCTGAGATTGCAAGCGGCCGTGGCCGACAGTATTCAAATAAAAATAGAAATGCACATTTATTCTTCTGACATGACACAGATTCAAGCATAAGAAAAAGTTATTTTCATAGCAAAAATATTGTTGCGAGCTATAAAAATACATTTGAAAAAAATAATAAGCGTGTTTTATTAAAAACGGATCTTACAAAACAACTTAACTACAAAACTATTAATTAATTGCTATAATATCTTTACAGATATTTTACAAATACAAGTATATTTATTTATTTGTCAGATTTTCAATATGTTTTAATCCTAACGGCTTTAAAAGCTTCACTCGGACTGATGATTAAGCACAAAATTTATCTACAATACCAACAGTGACCCAAAATTTTTTCTTTTTCTCTAACACTTACGGTAAGTGTAAGAGAAAAAGAAAAATATTTTCATTGTGGGATAAACTAAATTTCTTATAAAAATATTTGAAAAACGCACCTACTCATATAGGAGTAGTTTGTTGGGTGTAAACTCCAAGTCCCTCTCTGCAATTATGGACGAAACCATATTCAGCTAGCAGTAATTCAAAAAATATTAACATCCTGTAACTTTAAGTGCACTTTAAACCACGTACAGTATAAGAACGAAGAGAATGTAATATTACTTTAAATTTAAACGGAAGTTGACTTTAAGCGTGACAATCAAATTCTCAGAGTAACACCGTTATTATACTATAAGATTATTTTAGCGCACAATTAACTCGCTACGTGTGTACCGTTACATTTTCCTCAAAATTAATTCTAAAACTGTTGGTGGTTCGTACGAAAATTTGACGCCTTTAAGAAAAATATTTTCTTTTGGAATACATCAATATGTGTACGTAAATAATTCACGACTTTCAAGATAGAAAGTAAGATACTTCAAACTTTAGGGATTATTATGTTGCAAACGTACGCCTCTTGACAAAGTCCTAAATTGTTATTATTAAAGTATGATCATTATTACACAACAGGATTCATAATTCATATTCCTGTTCAATGCTCTATAATTAAGTTCAAACCGATTTTTTTTCTATTCTATATTAATGATATTTCACCTTATGTTCTTAAACTATCCGATTAATAAGCGTCACACACTCAACGTTTTGTTTGCAGTTTACACATATCTAAGGAAGTCTCCAGAGATATGCAGGTTTCCACATGATGTTTTACTTCACCGCAAAGCGTGTGATAAATTGCAAATATCGTATCATTAAGAACATAGGTTTAAATAGAAAAAACTCATTGGTCCGGTACCAATTTCCTGGGGTTTGAACCTGTGAACCCTCTCATATGTGTCACCGTTCGGCTATCACAGCTTCAATCAAATCAATCAGATGGATGCGACTCCATCTGATAGTTTACAGTTCCTGCAGTTGCATCATCACCATCCAGACTGTCGCGGCCCATTTTCCTAGCTACCACTAAATTCAGTTAGTTTTCATTTATATTTTGTACATACCTATATAAACTTGGTACTTGTAAAATTGAAAATGTTTTAAAACTTTCGAATAAATTTCTATTTATGTTATTGATAAAAGAGGAAAAAATAAATCGAGTCGCCGAACCGCAAAGCAATCAATGTATCGGCTTGATATGGACCGCATATGAATCATTGAAATAGTTGCAAATATTTTATATAAACTTAAAAATAAACAAAGCGATGGAAACGTATTAATTTTTCTAATAACAAATGAAACAATAGAATTATTTTGCTGTAATCCGCGTTTGTTAAGAGAATCTATGTAATGCTAAGTGTATGAAGCTGACAACATTCACATACCTTATACATGCAGGACAAGTCACCCCACGTTTAACAAAATGCTACCAACCACAACACTCCACACAAGTACTAAACACACTCACTACCACAATCTCTACGATCGTTTCGCCGCGAAACCGAAGCACTATAAAGAGGATAGGTTCCACGACATAATCGTAATACGTCGAGATAATCGTCGTACCGACCATGCAAACAGTCTTATATTAGTTTAACCACCACCATTGACCTCCCCTCCAAACATATAATTTTACTTGTAACTTCTGTGCTATGGAATTTCCCAAAGTAACGCCTGCTTCTATACATCAAAAAAGGAAATCTACACAAAATTAAATAATGAACGGTTAACGATGATTTTTGAAGGTGGAAGTTTTGTTTGATCCTTACCGACCAATTCCTACCGTTTTGAACCCAATGAACTTTTGTGAGGTTTTACCGAATGTTCATTTATGTAAATGTATACAAAATGTTTCCAATTGTACAAGAACGGCGTTCAAGTCTTTTTCACTTATGTTTAATCTACGGACCTCCATGGTTGGACATACGAGTACGTTTCTTCAAGAAACTTTGAATTTTCTTCAGGGTATCATATATTATTCTATTCTTAATAAGTATCTGAATAAATGGGAATACTGTTAATTAAAGTTACAATGTTAAATGTTAAAGGTTAAAGGTGTGTTATTTTTGTCCTTCCTTAACGTCCCAATTGACCAATAGCTGGGACGATAAGGCTAGGAAGTAAAAAAAACTTTGTATAGTACTTAATTCCATGCTGACAAGATCGTGGATATAAGCTAGTAATAAAATAAAAACTGAAATTACTATTTTTTATACAAGTAGAAATAGGTACAAATATATAATTAACTCTACATCTGTTGGTTGGGTTACACTTGGCTGTAATACAGAGGTGATTATTTCCTATACATGACTACGAGGTTATTCTAGTAAATATTGCAGAGTAAACGAGGTCAAAATACATTTACAAGTTGTACAAAATACAAGTTTATACATTAGCCCTTTTTTATGTTCTTTATTTGACAATTAATGGTGAACAATTAGAATTACGGAAAAGAATTGGTATTATATGCATGACATTCTTTTTGGTGAGCAAATCGTGATATCAAGTTTGAGTTATCTCTGGAATTACGTGCAATAAAACTTATTACTTACTCAAATCTAACTGGAACATAAAAATTTATAAAATTAGATGTTACTTTGCGGAGGTCCCTTTAACAAAAGTAACGATTATTTTGCTAAAGTCCGCGATAAAAGAAAATATATGTTGCAATGCTAAATCTAGAATATACTATCCGTTCTCATACCTGATAAATAAAGGATTCGTAGCCCTGCACACATTCACTACCACAACGTCAATAATCGTTTTGTCCGTCCGTAACCAAAGCATCATCACAAAATAGACTCCACAACAAAAGCACAAATATGCTTTGCGTTTACATTTAGCATTTAATATTAGATTTTCTTTTATCGCTGATTATAGTATAATAATATAGTCATTACTTTTTCTCGACAAAAGATTCGTCAATTAAACTATTCTATTTATTATTGGCTACTAATAATACATATTTTATAATTTACTAATACATAATTTCTACTTGTTAGTTAATAATTTCAGTTTGCTCTAACCATTGTATTATATTAATTAAATTAACAATGCAAACGCCATTTAAAGCCTCATAACTAGTTTAGTTGTGCATAAAATTTCCGCTTGTCAATAAGAAATAGTTTATTAACGGTGAATACTGTATGCAATTAGTTTTTATTAATATTTATTGATTCTTAATGAAATTGGCATATAAAATATAGCACCCACAATGAATGCGTTTTGGTCCCAGAAATAAAATACCCCACACAAATCACTAAATAACACATAAACCACTTGTGTACTTCTAATTACAGTTATATTATATTCTTCCTGCCCTTATCCCACTCTACGACCTTTACCTTTACGACCGGCCGCCTGCCTAACATCAACTTACCTTAGTCGTATTTTACGACACCTCGGTAAGAAAGAGGGTGGTCTATTCTACTAAATCGGATACCACACGGCGAGTCAACTTACCTTAGTCGCCTTTTACGACACTTCGGTGAGAAATGAGGTTGGTCTATTCTACCCAGCCGGATACCACACGGCGGGTCGACTTACCTTAGTCGCCTTTTACGACACCTCGGTAAGAAATGAGGGTGGTCTATTCTACTTAGCCGGATACCACACGGCTACAAAAATAGATATCATCCTTTTTAATTATAATTTAATGGTGCTAAGGTCCAATAGTATTCGCTCTGTGTGCAAAAAAAATGCTTATAATCCCAGTCTTTTATTATAAACGAGGATATATTTGAGAAGACCGAGATTATAACTAAGCGAGTTATGAATTATTTATATTACTTACTCATTTATACAAACTGTGTTGCAGAACATTTCGTCTGAGATCAAGCGCCTTTGCCAGAAAGTTCTTTCAGGCGGCCAAAATATTACGTGTGTCAAAGGTTTGCTGACGGAGGTCGAAACGAAGTCAAGATCCCTCTCTAAGTAGGAGCTGTTCCGAAAGGCTGTGCAAGTAAGATGCTTTTAATATTCCTATACTTTTTACACTAAACAGTTTTGTGTTTTTGACAAATTAATTCTTATCAATGCACCTAACATAATAAATGATAATACAAATATTATAAATGGACTTAAGTAGTAGATATATTGAGACCACTCTCCTTGAAGGAGTCTTATAGCATATCGAAGCATATGATCGCTTGGAGATGTAACTTTGCTATTTTGGTAGTCAGCAATTTTAGAACTTAACAAACATATTTTTTTCACCCAACTGACATTCTGACCATACATGTCCGATTACAACAACTAACTTCCCCATTGTAACCTTTTTTCTTTAATAATGTTGTTATATAAACATTTTTATTTTCTTAAGTTTTACATTCCGCCCCAGTATATTTCCAAAATAATCCTCTTTTCAGACATAATGTGACATAATAATTTTTATTATAAGAGTTAACCTCCACAGATAATGATGACTGGCAACCCAGGTCCTTCGTGGTCGGGCAGCGGTTTAGATAATGTCGTACTAAGTACTACCAAGTGGTACTAAGAATATCTGGTAGAGTCACTGGATCAGTGATAGTTATCACAGCTGTAGTGAGCTTTGATTCAGAGCCTTGAAACAGGTTATTTTTTAATATCTTTTGCATTATACACAAAAAGCATCCATAAATTTATATAATATATCTGGTTAATAAAATATTTTAGTTCTTATTTAAAATCAATATAGTATTTCATATATTATTATAATTCATACTATATAATAAATTTCACAATATAATTAAATATTGAGTAAATGAAAATTTATCACGTTGTGGTTATAATAAAATGGGAAAATAATATTAAAAGAGTGAACATATGCAATGTGGTAACATTATATTTCCCACATTCTATTTTATATTTGCTATCGACACGACGTAATAAAATTTATGGCAATTGAAACAGTTTGACATTTGAATAGATATTTTTTTATATCCTTATATTCGCGTATTTTGTATTTTATATTGACCTTATTATGCCTTTTATTCCGGCGAATATTTACGAATACATAATGATTCTCTATTATTATTTGATTTGTTTTGAAATACTTTATACATCAAGAAGATATCTTGAAATGTAAAGAATCTGTACAAAATAATATTTTACATGTTAATCATGCGTTTTTCGTGTAGAAAAACACCGTCAAGGAGCTTGCATATACCTTTAATGATTGCATGTCGAATTGCATGATAAACATGCTGTCACATGATTTCTCTGCGTTTTTACCGACCGGCCGCCTGCCTGACGTCAACTTACCTTTGTCGTATTTTACGACACCTCGGTAAGAAAGAGGGTGGTCTATTCTACTAAACCGGATACCACACGGTGGGTCAACTTACCTTAGTCGCCTTTTACGACACCTCGGTAAGAAATAAGGGTGGTACTATTCTTTTCAGCCGGATACCATACGGCGTCTGATTTATTGAAGAAGTGTCAAGGGAAAATATCGTTGTTTAAATATATAATACCCAAAATAGTAACAAAAATAAAAATTACAGTTAATCTTCTTTGTGCTCTTATTGCGTAGGATAAGCTACAGTATAGAAGACAAAGCAATTTAAAGTTTAAGGTGGTCTATTCTACTAAACCGGATATCACACGGTGGGTCAACATACCTTAGTCGCCTTTTACGACACCTCGGAAAGAAATGAGGTTGGTCTATTCTACTCAGCCGGATACCACACGGCGGGTCGACTTACCTTAGTCGCCTTTTACGACACCTCGGTAAGAAATGAGGGTGGTACTTTTCTATTCAGCCGGATACCACATTTTGCTATAGCTTCCTTATGAATACTTAAACATACATACGCAAATAAGATTTACAAGAGTAAACAAAGTTAGTGGAATTTAATGCTACGGCGACGGCACAAAGCTTCAGCAAAGATTCCCCTCTAAACTTGCGGATCACATAACATTTTTAATATACTATGTTTTGCTTACATTTCAGCCTCACATAGGTTTAGGAGATTTTCAAATAAATTTGTGCCTACTTTAACTAGACTAAAGTCTAAATTTTATAACGGGTTAATTGAAGGTAGTTATTTATTAGATATTTCAAAGGATAAGTTTAACTTTGTTAAATTTGCTTATAGCTCCATGGGTCGCGGGTTCGAGTCCAGCGAAGAGCCAAAATATTCTATAAAACATTTGTTGGGTCTTTGAGCCTGGGTGTGTATTTCTATTTAAGTGAGTATTTAAAACTATATATGTACATATTAACCAGTGTTCTATCACCCATAACACAAGTATTAAGTATTTACTTTGGGTACATACAACAGTCTGTAAGTGATCCATATATTTATATTTATAGCATTATGCTTTATTTTTTATACTTTATTGCATTACTAAGATATAAAAGTACGTTTTCTACCAGTCAACCTTTGGGTAAAATGGAAACTATAAATAGGTGAGTAAAGCAAACAAACAGAAGAAGAAAAATAAAAATAGGCTCAGATATTTAAAGAAATGAAAATCAATAAAGTTTAGCGATGTGCCTAAGCATATGATAAATAAATAAATGAATAAAAATAAAATAGAACAACTATATGGTATGATAAAGGAATAGTGAAATTGTAAGAAGTGGAAATGTAAATTTTCTCTCTACTGACTAAACTCTCTTCTCGGCTCAAAGGTTCTTAATTGTTAGAATAAATGTCTTAGTAAAGATTAAAAATCTTTAATCACTGTATTGTTAAGTACATTAATATCATATTATTACTTCTTTAATATATAATGATAAATATATAGGACACACAAACACGATTACTATATGATGATTAAACAACTAAGTATGATGTATGAAATGGTATAATGAAAAAACTACTAATAGAGTAATGGTTACGTCATATTCAACCAGGAATTCAATTCTAAGTAACACGAACTAATTTTGCAGCTCCGTGCACATCACATATATTCTTGCTAAACACATTTCCCTGAATGAAATAATTGGTCCCACAGACAATTACTCCTATCTCAAGAACTGGGGCAGTCATTTGATCAATTATGCTACTTGAATACATTGCAATTTTTTTGTTCAGCATACCTATATGATTATAAACAATTTAAAATCTTAAGAAGTTATAAAAACGGGAATGTATGGCTCATTACTGAGGGTCGTGATCCCTAGTGCCGAGTGATGATCTTTTGGACAGTTGCTCGCCATTTGTTCCTCGCCTTTGCTGAATGGAGAGCAATGTGCAGATTTATATCCAAAGCAGTTCGAATGTGACCATCAAATTGGGCTACGTCCTCGAGGTCTTTTCCTGTAAATATTGCCGGTAACTATGAGTTGCTCGAAGTTGTTACCTTCTTTTCAGGCGATGTGGCCAAAGAACTCAAGTACTCTTCGCAGGCAGATAGATAAAAATCGGGTCGTTTCATTTAATTCGTGCAAAATAGACGATTTGTACGGAAGGCCGTCCATGGGATCTGAAGCATTTTTTACCAGCACGACATCTCAAAAGCATCGAAGCGGTCGCAATCAGCTTTCTTAAACACCCATGTCTCTACTCCGTAGCTGAGTATGGAGAATACTAAGGTCTTCAAAAATTTTATTTGTATGTGTAAGTTATGGTAAAAAATAGAACTAATGGTATGAAGCAGTGTAATAATTTAAACTAAACACAGTCAGCACTGATCTAATCAGTATGTAGTACCTGAGTAACTGAGCCTTGCTCGGTATTTTTAAAAGTTATAAAAAAGGAAATCTAATTGGGTTAGTGGGGCTCGATCCGAGCTATTTTTGCTTCTCTAGACCACCCGTTTCCCAATGGAGCTACCATGAATATGCAAATAACAGCTTAATTAACCCTTAAATTCTCTTTATATTTTAGCAGTTTTTCAATGCCTAAAAACAGGGATAAAACGACTTTTTCTTAAATAAAACCTAGCTAGATCGATTTATCGCCCCAGAAACGCCCTGCATACTTAAGTTTCATGAAAATCTTTGGAGCCCTTTCAATTATATAATTTATATAAGATTATGTGGTATTTTTTTGTCTTCATATTTCAATAAATAAATAAATTAATATATGGGACACTTACACACACGGTCATCCATCCCCAAAGTAAGTAATTTAATACTTGTGTTATGGGTGAGAGACAACTGGTGAATATATACATATACAGTTTTTAAAAATAAACTTAAATACAAATTTACGCCCAGGCTCAAAAAACCAACAAATTATTTATAGAAAATATTGGCCCTCGGCAGGAATCGAACCCGTGACCCGCAGAGCTGAAGGCAGATTCATTACCCACTTCGCGAACGAGCCAGTCAACTTTGATTGCCAACAATCAAATAACAGTCGATGAATTGTATGATGCATCGTAATACAAGCTTGTATTTCCTTCTCACACAAAACGTTGTTTGCTAACTACACAATCGTACCTTATGTCATTAGATAGAATTATCCATCCATTAGTTTCAGAACGCGTACTGTTAGCAAATAGGATAAACAGCTTACGGAGTAGAAATTGTCGACTTGGGCACTAATTTTCGTACACGAACAAGAAAAGAACAATAATGCATTTTCATCGTAGTTTAGTAGTAATAAATACTAATAAATCTATATTAAATTTATAATATAATTAGTATTTTAAGGAAATAATATTTAGTATTAGAATTAGGTATCTGTACTCTATATAATATATAAAGGCGAACAGTTTGTTTTTTTTGTTTAAGATAATCAATTTATCGAGGAAGGCTATATAACATCACGCTAAAATGAATAGGAGAATAGCAGCAATAAAAAATAGTACGAAAACGGCAAAATATAAAGCTTTCTTTGAGTGCGCTAAACGGTGATAGTTATTCAACAATCATGTATTACAAAATTGTTGCCCTCTAAAAGTTCTAAATAAAAGTCCGCGACAGCATATGTCTTGCTTACAAGGTTAGCTCTCTTTAACCATTTTTATGGATATCAAAGAAAAAGGATTAAAACCGTAATATAGTCTATATTACGGTTTTAATCTTTCCACGCGGGCGGAGCTGCTGGCAATTGCTAGTATTATATAAAGTGGCGTAGGTATCATAAAACTAGAAGGAGCAGTTCCCCGGGGCCTTCAAACTCAGGGGACCCTGCGACTTAGAAACTATAAATTTAACTAGTAAAAATTCCACCTAAATTCGGAATCTATACTCTTTACAAAGTGCCCAGACGTCGTCTGCCTGCATGTGATCGATTTTCTCAAAATCTACGAAGTCGGTTTTTGTACGGTTTTCACTAAAAGTGGTAAAAGGTAATGCAATTTTTCCGGAAGGTATAGTCGCGTGCGCCGCGTAAACCAAGAATGTAATGTAATTACACTTAAGTAATGTACTAGAGAATAGTAGATCTACAAAAATAGTACAAAAAAATCGAGGATAGTATGTCTCAATCTCTTATATTTTACTCACAAAAACTACTTTTATGTACAATTCGGTACGAAAAAATTGATTTCCACGCGGGCGAATTCGCTGAAACAGCTAGTAAGTTTTAATTAAACCAAATTCTAGGGACTTGACTTTAATACAAATAAACGATTTGAAATAGTTTAGTTGGGACCTCAGTTTATTTTTTGTAGCTACGCTACTAAGTATAGGTATATAGTATTTAAGTTATGTATTTCGATTATTGTTATTATTTTTCCGATGCAAAGAAATCTATGAATTCTACATTCTAATTTATTCTGATTGTTTCTAAACAATATCATATAGATTCAAAACAAAATTCGACTTTACAAAGCTATTGAAAGTAACCTTTAAAGCGTGACCGTATATCTTTCATAGAAGCTACCAATACCTATCAGGTGATAATGAATAGCTAGCGTTTCTGCGACCTAGATTTGTAGGCTAAAAGCGTGGGAGAAACGCTTGGCCGGATTTAGTGCTTGCACGAATGCCGCGTCAGCCTTAAACTGTGAAAACATGGATGCTGTATAAAGCACTTCGCTTTGTACGTCATAATGATTCATGTTTTGCACGTGGATATTTTGCATTTTAATTAGCAGAAGTCAAATCATAAAGTTCGTAGATACCTTCTAATTTATATTAACATAGATGATAAATTTCTGTAAATTAGAGATACTATTAATTATCGCCGTGTGGTATCCGGCTGATAGTAGCGTATGAGTAATTTAAAAACAAGAAACGAAAATCAATGTGTATTTTTTATTTATTCAATTAAAATAATGAACTCAGTCCGTACTTCAAAAAGTTAATGAAATTATAGAGTTTATAAATGAAAGTAAATAAATGAAATTTGAGAGCTTGTTTTATTTACCCGTTTAGGTGACAAAAGGGCTCGCGGGCGTTATACAAAAATTAGGATTTACTGATCAGCACGAATAAATAACTGGTAAACAAGTTTCAAGTATTTATCACTTTCATAAAGTACAACGCAAATAATTGCATATAATTTAAAAAAAGTTGAGGGCGATGTTTATATTATATTTATGTAACATGTAATATTTTTATATTTTCGTTGGGAGGTGATCAACCCAAACGGTACAAGATCATGTGTAATGGTTTAAAAAAAAAATTTATACGAAATTAAGTTCTCATTTAATTCTTTTACGGGAGATTAATCAATTTTTACCTCAGAAAAAAATTATGCCGCTTGCCAAAAACTGTGAAACTATTAACATCATGGACTTTGCAAATTTCATCCTTAACCATGTTTTCAGTTATGCCATGCAAATGAAGTCGCAACTTTGTATATTTCAAATCGTACCCTTTTCAAATGTATTTTTAGGAAATACGATTATGAAAATCAAATATATAAAAAATCGTAATTTAACGATATATATTTTGCATTTTAAATACATATAGTATGTAAAATGCAACAATCTATCATCCAACGCTACAAATATGTAGCAAATAATCCAAATTATATCATAGTATATTTGTAGCTAACGATAAACACGAGAAGTCATTATAATTGGCCTTTTGTTCACTTTTCATAACATCCCAGCAGTGTGTGTTAACTTCTAAAGTTGTAAACAAAGAAATATTTTTCAATTTGCGTGGTTGTGTAATATAATAGTTTAGGTGTGTTCTAGCTATTGTAGTTCAGCAAGGGTTGTTGCCAGAGCCGAAGCAATTGTTATATTTTTTATACAGAAATATAAGTATACAGATGAAATCCGATTCGTCATAAAAGTATAATAATAGTGGGTCGGGGTTGCCGCAACAACAGCGGTGACCTACAGCGCGCGCCGCCGCGGCAGTCTTCTGTCGAGCTTTCTAATGACCTCAGGCGTCCTGTGTTGCGCGATAAAACTCCTCAATCCCTAACTATCAAAAACTTAGCCGCGGTTATAATTCAGCTTGTTACTCCTGTGGTAAACGGTTACTCCCCAAGGACAGGCGCACTCGGGCCCTCCTGGAAGTTGCGTTACAAAAATGAACCCTAAATACTGAAGGATAACTTTGTTTTTAATTGGAGAAAACAGTTTGTAGGTAAGTGAATTTATACTTGCAGTTTAAGAGTTACTTAATTGAAACAACTTTTATGAAGTGTACAATATTGTTTCAATTACATAGTTGCTCTATTTTTGTGGATACTTAACATCATTTTGACCTCATTACCAGCGAAGTGTAACTGCAGTGCGTCGAATTTGTTTACTAAATATAACGTAAATATTGTCTTATTTAATAGCGAGTTTCTGATAAAAATTATTTCAATGAAACCGTTCAGAAATAAATAGAAATAATTACTATTTAAAAATAAAAAACCCTCATGTGATAGTATTTTAAATGTTTCTATTGTTTTTTATTTGTATGCAATTGAATTCAAAGTATCAATACATAGTACAGCTCAATTTGTCTCAAATTATCTTCAACCCCTTATCAATATTTTATGCCCTCAATATAAATATTGAAAAGAGCAACCGTTGAGTTTCTTGCTGGCTCTTCTCGTTAGGAACAGCTTTCCGAACGAGCAGTAGAATTGACGATTCAAAAGCACTTGTTTGCAAGTTTACTTGAAAAAAGAAAATTTTGAATTTGATTTGGAGACGTATATAAGTTCAATAGTTATCATTGGAATTTTCTTTATTTCTTTGGTTTGTTCTAATTAAAATAAAATGTGGGATCTTCTAAAACTAGTAGTAAAAAAAAAAATTACAAGACGTTAATTTGATATTTACGATTTCTGTGGTGACTAATGTTTCAAATGGTTAACCGATTTCAACCATTTAATGACTTTGATATATTTCATACAACAATTTAAAAAAATACTTTAATCGTTAACAAAGCTGTCATAACAATATATACATTTTATTATTATTATGTTACACTTGTATAGTGTTATTATATTGGTACATAAAAAGAATAGAATGGGAACGAGAATTCTATTCCATATTTCATTTAATACAGCCATCTTTGTTTCAGATTGAAACAATGGGAACAACGATATGAAAAAATAAATAACAATAATAATGTAATTATGAAAAGAATTTCCCGTTTGCGGACAAAGAGAAATGAAAATGGCATTCCCAATATTTTTTTATTGTTTCTGTTTGCACTCCCGATATACCGAGCTCAAAATACCTTGGAGTGTTCAGAGTTGATTCAGAATAATAAATGCACATGTTATATTTTTGAAACTGGTAAGAACTTTTTTTTTGTTAGACTCTTCAAAGACCTATATACAATGATTAAAATCTACTTTTTCAGCTGTATATCTAGATTGCCAAGACACCACGATAAAAGATGTAAAATACGCACTGAAAAGGGTAACAAATGTGCATTCATTTTCTATTTATGACCTCGATGGCAGCGAAGAAGCTTTGGGACCACATTTTATACCGCAAGGCGCATGTATAAAGCATGTTCATATATCGCGAACTAATATAAAAGACATCGACGATGAAACATTTATGCCACTGAGAAAGTGCCTTGAAACATTAACCATTGTATCGAGCAAAATTAAGTTTATACCACAAAAAGCACTCTCTGGAATGCTTAAACTTATGACACTTGAACTAATCTCAAACTACATCGAAGAAATTCCCAGTTACAGTTTTTATGGACTTCCATTAACTAAATTAAATATAAAAGGAAATATAATTCGGCGTATATCAGATACTGCTTTCACAACTTTAGAATTATCATTATCAGAAATAGATCTTAGTGAAAACAATCTTACTTTTTTTCCTTTAGTTTCGATATCTAATTTAAAACATCTTCGAAACTTAAAGTTAGCATGGAACGAAATTTACACCATTGACTACATAGAAAACACAGATCTTACAGCCTTAGAAAATTTAGATTTGAATTCCAATAATTTTGAATTTATTTTAGAAGACTGCCTTAAATTTAGTCCGTCCCTGAAAGTATTATCATTTCATTTCAATTTTATAGAAAATATACATCACCGAGCATTTTTTTCACTCGTCAATTTAAAATATATCGATTTGAGTTACAACAGAATAAAACTGCTACATACAAATATTTTTCAAAATAATAAAAATTTAGAAATAATAGACTTAAGTCACAATCATTTGCACCATATACATGGCCTGTTATGCAATATGCCGTCTTTAAACAAAGTATTTTTAAGTCATAATAATATACTTGAAGTGCCAATAGATTCTTTTTTAAATTCTAGTAAAATTAGCGTGATACAGTTGGATAAAAATTGCATACATAACATTAATAGTGAGAGCTTTAGTGATTTAGAAAATTTAGAAGAACTACAATTAGATTATAACTATTTAAATGAAGTGCCACATAATATTTTTAAAAATAATAGAAATTTAACGAAATTAAGGTTAGACAATAATAATTTTAATAATATACATAATACTACATTCGAAACGTTAAAAAACCTCAAAGATATAAGGATAAATCATAATATGCTCAAATTAATTTTTAAGCACGTTTTCATAAATTCTGTTGAGTTAGAAGAAGTTTACTTAAATCACAATAAAATAGGTTTTATTGAATCAGGAACTTTCACACATATGTTGCATTTAAAATATATCGCCCTGCATAATAACAATCTCGTAGATATTAATGACATATTACCAAAATTAAACTCAAAACTGCTATTACTTTACCTTGATTACAACCATCTTACTGCGAATAATTTATTATTAGATTTCCAAAAGAAATTGCAACAATTAAGCATAAAATATAACCGCTTGAAATTTGTAACAAAAAATATTCTAAATAATCTTTCACAATTAACACGCTTAGAGTTGAGCAATAACGAAATTGCTGTTATTGATGACTTTTCTTTCCAAAGATTAAACTCAGCGCGATATTTAAGCTTGCAAAATAACATATTAAAAAATATAACAAGTTATACATTTTTTGGCCTAAGTGAATTAGAAGATTTAGATTTATCACATAACAAAATATCATTTATTTTTGACATGGCATTTGACACCTTAAAAAAATTAAGAATAATAAACTTATCTTTTAATCCATTAAGAATTCTTCATAAAAATCTATTTCAGCAGAGATTACCACTAAGCTCATTATTGTTAGATCATTGTGAAATTGAATATGTTGAAAACGGCACCTTTTATGGATTAAACAATTTAAAATATCTCTCGTTAAAGAATAACTCTTTGAAATCAAATGATTTGCTATGTCTTGATATCCCTGGCTTAAAATATTTATCTTTGTCTTACAATATTCTTGATTACTTACCAGTTGAAGCATTTACCAATCTGCCTCTTTTAGAAACGCTTTATCTAGAACACTGCAACGTTGAAAAAATTATAGAAGGTACTTTTATCACTAACAAAAATTTGGAAAAACTGAATCTAGCCCAAAATATTTTGAGTCATATTCCAGAAAAATCATTTAACGCCTTTAATTCTGTGTCAGAATTAAATGTCAGTAATAACTTCCTAGACTATGTACCATACAGTATGTTTGATAACTTTACCTCCATTGAGTCACTTGATATTGCCGATAACTTAATACCAAAAGTAGAATTGAGTGGTTTTGTCAAACTTTATAAACTCAAGTCATTAGTATTGCGTAAAAATGAAATACAAGTAATAACAAGTAGTCATAAAGTTATTTTAGACGAATTAATACTGTTTGATATTAGTTATAATAAACTAGAGCAACTTCCTAAACAGTTATTCGAAAATTTTCCAAATGTACAATATGTCAATATTTCGCACAATAACATTATACATTTTGACTTTTTGGTATCAAAAAAATTATTAGGAGTGTCATTAATTAATATCGATCTTAGTAAGAACCCTTCAGTCAGTTGGAATTTACCAAATACAACGCACAACAACACACTTATTTCTAATTTTTACGAATTACATATTTGTTTTACGAATCTTACGAATATTGAAGATATTACTTTCGAGTTATTTATCAACTTACAGCATCTTTATTTAAAATTTAATAAAATTCGACGCTTATCAGTAAGCCCTTTTTCCAAATTATTTTATTTAGAGAATTTAGATTTGAGCTTTAATAGAATTACTCATCTTAAAACCAGTAACTTTCGCGGACTTACTAAATTAAATACTTTGTGCCTCTCAAATAACAATATAGAGTCAATGGAATCTTTTGACGAAGATCTTACCAATTTAAAACTTTTAGATCTTTCTTATAACAAGTTACAAAATATAATTAACGAACACTTAATTCATTTGAAAGAATTGACTGTACTAAAGCTAGCTTACAATAACATAAAATATCTATCAGCTACTTCTTTTCATAACTTAAAAAAAATAATAGAAATTGACTTGGAACATAATAAACTCCAAACGATACCACAGGAATTACTTATTTCCATAGAAACCCATGTACAAGATATTTCAATAAAAGGTATGTGAGCTATTTTTTTATGTACTTGCATAAGAATGGCATTTAATTTTCGACTAAAGTAATCTATTTATTTTAGATAATATCATCGTTTGTCGATGCCAAAAAAATAACACATGGACATGGATTCAAGATCATCCAAAAATAATTAAGCCGTACACTGTGATTTGTTTTAACGACGACTACCCAAAGGAAAAGTGTGATTTCCCTTTAATTGTTCAATTGTCAGTTGACAAACACATAAACAATTCCGTTTTAGTAACATGGTTGATACGAAATCGTACCACTTTAAAGGCCTTAAAAATAGTAATATATAATGAAAATGTTGATTCAAACGTAAGTATAATCTACATATACGTATTAATGCGTAAAGTTACAACTTGGTACCCTTTTTAAACAATGCCGCACTTAATGTGGAATAATTTCCGCATTAAGTGCAGCTAACCAAAAAATATCATTAAGGGTAAAGAGCCTCATTACTTTGATCAACCACGCTCCTTCTAAAGTCTAGCCAAGAACACTATACACGTACCAGTTATTCCAAAATTCATCGACGTCATCAGCGAGATAGCAATGGTAGACGATGTTCTGCCACATTCTGGTAATACAGCATGATGCGACATAGTATTCCCGGTTTCCTTATGTATCTTCTATATGTTAAGTCGCTATTGTCACCAATGCTTATCCGAGTTTTCATTAATGTTGATGAGACCGGTAGCCTTTGTTGACTGATGCAACCTTATCATCGCAATTTACAAGAAGGATGTTTATGTCCTCAATAGAATAAAAATATATTGCAACAAACATTGATTATAATTTTTTACCGTAGGTCAAATTGAAACACGTGGACAAAAATGCTATGTCAACTGTTATTACCGATTTGCAACCTAATATGCATTATATTGTTTGTGTATTAACGATGTATGACGAGACTACAATAGATTTTGAAGAAGATTTTTTACCCATGAACAATACAATGTCAGAAACTAATAATACATTAAAAATGGATCGCAATACTATAAATGCTCTAATTGCACAATCGCCTGCAAGCGAATGTGTCTCTTTTGATACAATAACTAAACTACTAAATGTTAAACCAACACCGAGTAAAGGCTTTAAAATATCTTCAATATTGAATAGACGTACCGGATTGATTGTAGGATGTTGTCTAGGTTTTATAGTATTTTTTATTATGGTGACAGTTTTATTGTATACCAAAGTAAAAGAGAGAAAACGAATTGCCAAGTCTGACCCGGCATGGTCAGAAATGAACGACTACCATTCAATGCAAAGCAAAGAAGATATACAAGATTCTACAACTGCTTCAACGGATAATATTTTATTAGGAATGACTAAAAATCGCACTATATCCTTTGACAAAGTAAAGTAAAATTGTTATATCTATCAGAATTTGTCTATGCTAGATTTCTTTGACTTCGTAGTAAATAATTAGAAAACATATTGGAAATAGACGCTTATTATTTATTAGGCCTATTATATATAGGTAAGGTTATAAATATTATAGTTTAGATTGTAGTTAAGTCACTTTATAATTATGAGAGTAGATATTTAACAGGTTTATAAACTTTAGTAGATTGTAGAAAGAATTATATTAAATTGTTGCTACATATTTTTCGTAGTTTTATTGTGTCTAGCAAAAGTTTAACTTGAAATAGCCCTTCTTTTTGTAGGAAGAATATTTTTCCTTAAATGATGTTGTGTTAACGAATTTAAAAAATCATTAATACTTCTACATAATGGTACCTTTGTATAACAATAAATTTTAGTAACTATTCTGATACTTTGTATTTTCTTGGTGTACATATGTTGTCGTCACAGCGTCTCAGCCTTACATTTGTATGCATAAAATATTTCAAGGAAATTTGAATATAAAATTTTTGGTCACGCAATATGTTTTTATCATCCAAATACATAAATCAACAAAATCAGAATCAATAATCAATCATTGACTCTATCAATCAATTTTTGACTTTGATCAATCAATTTTTGACTTTGATCAATCAATTTTTGACTTTGATCAATCAATTTTTGGCTATGATCAATCAATTTTTGACTCTATTAGCCAAAAGTCATGACAATCGCAGTAAACATTTAAGTCCTGCTTTCATTTAATTGTTTAAAATGCGAGATTTAAGAGACTGATTGTGACATGACTATTAAAGTATAAAACTTACCTTAACTGTGTCTGCTTCACTCAGTGTCTGAATTGTGTATTACCTGACAGCAGCAATTTTGTTGATGCTGATGATCACTAACGGTTAGCTGTGTACCGAATTTTGCTCTGAAGGGTACTGTAGTAACTGTATTAACAGTACTTTAGTACTGGGTAAGGTTAGGTGGAAGATTTGAAGCTTCAGGCCACTAGTGAATTCGGTCATTGCCGAGCGCCAAGGTCAAGCCTAGAGTCTACGTCAAGCTGTATCTTAAGAGAGCTGGTCTTTGGCAAGTACTTAACTATGGTTGCTGCGATGTGACTTGAGGTTCTTTGGCCTAGGTAATACATATTGTGTTTCAGACCTGCGTATCGCATATCAATTATTGTTATTTGCCTTTGGACAGCTAGGCCGCTTGAAGTAGCAATGGCACCCTGTGATTGCTGAAATTTTGCTGATTGATGGAAGAACATCGGAAATTATTATTAGTCTCTCAGTAGTGACGAAGCCATGAATGAATGTCGCTGGTCTGAAACTGTTGATAAATTGAACCTTTGTGACATAATCTGTATCATAAACCCTTATATTCCAACTTATAATTTAAATTGATTTAACTGTATAATATAATATTGAATTAAACATGTCATGAATAACGTAGGGCTATATAGATGTTTAGAGAGACGTGTCTTAATTGCCAGTTAAAGGCTTAGACCCTGGAACACGAACTAATGCATCCATTTACTATTGACATTTAGGATTACCAATACCACATTCACGTAGACGACAATGAAAGTATTTACTTATAAAGCTCTCGTTTAATTAATCATAACTATTAGACATTATCCGATAATCTGATTAACTACATCTTTAATATTTAAATGAGTTAATCTTGTACGTATATATGTATATTTTCAGAATCTCGGAAACGGCTATAACGATTATCCTGAAATTCAGTATGTAGGGGGGTTTGGGGGTTAAAATTTGTTTTATCCTTGTTTTCGGACTCTAAATTTTTTTTGAAATTTACATTGAATAGACTCACAATTTTTCGCTGTCAAACGTAAAGTCATGGTAGTTCATTTGGGGAACGGGCGGTCTAGAGAGGTGAAAATACTTAGGATCGAGCCCCACCTGCCCTATTATTTTTTCATTTTTCTTTTAAATTTTTTTTATAATTTTATTTTTTTACATTATTTTTTGACTGGCCCGTTGGCGCAGTGGGTAGTGATCCTGCCTTCAGCTCCGCGGGTCGCGGGTTCGATTCCCGCCGAGGGCCAACATTTTCTATATAAAGAATTTGTTGGCCTTTGAGCCTAGGTGTATATTTGTATTTAAGTATGTATTTAAAAATATATAAGTATATATTCACCAGTTTTCTGTCTACCATAACACAAGTATTAAGTTACTTACTTTGGGGACGGATGACCGTGTGTGTAAGTGTCCTATATATTAAATATTAAATAAAAAATTACCGAGCAAAGCTTGGTCACCCAGGTACTAATTTATTAAACGCTACAAATTTGCATGTTACTAATTTCATGAATTTGAAATAAATACATTTACTTGGTGTTAATACACAAAAAATACATAAGAACAATTAATACGTGTTTCGTGCCTTTGAGCACAAGCAACATGATCACAACAAGCCTCTTTTCCCACATATATAAGTTTTTGAACATTTCATTACATATTTAAATCTTATAAAGTCAAGGGTATTTGTCTGTACGTACATATTGCTCTCAGACGCTGCAGGTATTAGCTAAAGCTTAATACTCTTGACGTCATAAGGTATTATTCCTAGTCTAAATGTACTAAGATGCGGAAATTTAGTACAAATACTTGAAGATGTTGAGGCATCAGAGCGGTATTTATTTATTTCTTTATTGTACATACATATTGTTAGAAAAGAGAAAGAAAAAGTTAAATATCACAAGTACAAAAGCGGACTAATCTCTAAAAGGGATCTCTTTAGTCAACGTTTCACGAAAGATAAAAAAGATGCAATATAGATAAAAAAATTATTAAAATTTAACTTTTAAACATACAATCAAAGATACAATCAATATATAAGTTTAACTATTAAACATATATCGAAATTTCGCTTACATAATACAATATTATCATTTACAAGGTATCATTCCATCTCAGTCGTGATTATTTTTTAACTTAATCTTTCCAAAAATAACATTTGTAAAGTTATGCCTAAATCTTACGCTGAAAATCTTAGCAATACAAGAGCACCTGAGGTTTCGAAATAGGTCGAGTATAACTTATGTAAGGCACAAATTAAATCTGACCTGGTCTAAGAAATGTTTCATTTTATCTTGGTTTATACTCAGTATATACTCAGTATACCTGTTATCTTTTTTAATTTCATTTATATTTTTAGCCTTAAATTGATATTTTTAAATGATATTTTTAACAACACATAAGCCCAATTTTTACGTAACGTAGTGTAGGACACCCTGAGACTCGATGGAGTGACGATATACGTCGGACAGCGGGCAGTGGTTGGAAGCAGAAAGCCCAGGATCGGGCTAAGTGGCGAATAATTGGAGAGGCCTATGTCCAGCAGTGGACTAAAGTGGGCTGATAATGATGAAGCCCAATTTTTATTTTTCTGAAATGTGAAGAGTAGATCGCTATGTGAGAAATAGAATGAATGCGGGATAGATGAAGTGGCCACTTTCCTGACGTTAGCTTACCTTAGTCGTATTTGATTGGTAAGAAAGAGGGTGATCTATTCTACTCAACCCGATACCACACGGTGGATCAACTTACCTTAGTCGCTTTTTACGACATCTGAGTAAGAAATGAGGGTGGTTTATTTTACTCAGTCGGATAACTCACGGCGGGTCAACTTACGTTAGGCGCATTTTATGATACCCCGGTAAGAAATGAGGGTCGTTTATTCTACTCAGCCGGATACCTCACGGCGGGTCAACTTACTTTAGGCGCATTTTATGATACCCCGGTAAGAAATGAGGGTGGTCTATTCTACTCAGCCGTATACCTCACGGCGGGTCAACTTACTTTAGGCGCATTTTATGATACCCCGGTAAGAAATGAGGGTGGTCTATTCTACTCAGCCGTATACCTCACGGCGGGTCAACTTACTTTAGGCGCATTTTATGATACCCCGGTAAGAAATGAGGGTGATCTATTCTTCTCATCCGGATACCACACGACAATTCGCTGACTTGATCATCCCACCCTCAAACATACATACTCCTATATCTTTGTTTTTTGCTAATTATGAGTATGGTAAAATAAATGTAGGATGAATACCTGAATGTCCCAAAAATAGAAAACTAAAAATTTCTAAGTTATTCTCTGGTCCGTTGAAATCTGTTGTAGCGAGGTTGTTGGTTTAACGAAAAGTTGGTATTTCAGGCGCGTTCTAGAATAACAAAACTGCTCACGAAAAATACAAAAATACTGCACTGGGTTTTTTAAGTTTATCCTGACTAAATTTTTATAGATGCAGAACCTTTTGTTCGCATCGGTACCTAAATTTATTTTCCTTCATATATTACTCGAAACTCAAAATTCATTCAAAATGTACCTAAGACATTTCAACATATCTTAACATAGTATACCTCCAGATCTTTCTCAAAATCATACATTAAATGATTCATGAAAATGATTCTTTTCTCTGACGTGAAGTAGAAAAAATCTCACTGTCACGTTTTTAGTATTAGTATAGATTACATTAATTAAATTAAATTAATAAAATAAAAATAAAATTATTAGTGTAGTCAGATCATTTTTATTGCGAAAACATTATCCTAAATAGTCCATCTCGCATCCTATTATTCTTTATCTATTGCAATAGAATATTTCTGCTCTATAAGATGCTATCATATTTAAAATAATTTAAGCTGCTGGTGAAGTAACTAATATCTATATTATATGCACTTATTTATTATGTAGATTATAGTTTTTTTATGTGATAGGGTTGAATTTGATTCAATTTCAATCAATTGTTTTTTGTTTATTTGTTGTTCATAAGAATTAATATCTACCATAATCATGTTTATTTATTACTCGTTAATAAATACCTGTACTATTGTTCTTTGTCGTATTTTTGCCTAATGCTCAAAGAACTATTTATGAAACATAAAAAAACATATTATATTGTAGAATATATGAAAAAGACTACATTAAAATCATTTTTATACACGTATTTTTGGTTCTGAAATTTAACTTAGTATAATCTTATCTTATTTTAATCTTCAATTAGTTAAACAGTTGAAAATGTAACAGCCTGTTATTATCCCATCGTGGGCATAGGTCTCAGCTTTGTTTTGAATGTTTGTTTTAGGTTTGAATCCGTGAGCCTCTTGAAAGAGTCTTACTGCCTCACCGCTGGACAGTCAGAGCTTTTCGTTAACAAGCTCTTCGTCATTTAAATAGTACCTAAATCCAGTAGCCTTGTATGTTTGTTATTATTGTATAATTTCATTTTCGTGTTTGTTTAAATAACGGGATTTTATCACGCATGAACGTGAGGGTATGATACCATCCGACCCTCTATCTCGGTAGTATCAACTAATATATTCATTTGTATTCAGGCGGAACACTGTAACGAACATCGAGGAAGCTGACGTTCAGAGTACAATTACTAGTGTTAATATTTACCAATTGATGCCAGCGGCTAATTGCTATAGTCACTAGCATTCCGATTTGCTTCAGACCGCCGTTTGCTTTAGACCGTATAGATTGGAAGTGAGCCGCATTAAATACAAACCTAGCCTAGCCACAGCATTCACGTTATATAGAATAATTAAACTATGATTTTATTCATTTCTTGTATACTATGTACCAGAATCTTTTGTTGTTTTAAAAAAAATGCTTCGGATCGAAATATCCAGTTAGCCTACGATAAAATACATATGGAAAAATTTATTAAATTCATTTCATAATTCAAAACTGAAAATGATGTTATTCGCTAATACAACATAAAAATTAAAAACATTTTTAAATTGTTTACAATTATTTTTCTTTATTCTTCATTTACAGATTAAAAAAAACACGTTAATTCGTTTATAAAAGGCTCTGTAAAATGGACGAATTATCAATTTCCTTAATCGTAATTATTGTCTGTACCTTAAAAAATAATATTAAAAATATAAGTTATTTTTAATTTATTTATATTCAAAGTGAATTTAAATAACAAATATTTAATTTACAAATAGCTGGAGAGATCATTTTAAGAAAAATAAATTTATTTATTTAGAATAAGGAAATATTTCTAAAGAAAAGAATGATAAGGTCGTTTATTAAGCTTACAACTTTTATAGTAGAAAAAAATACGCTATTTATAACCTAACAAAGTAAGCTCACGTAAAATTGCTTGAAACAATGTTTCACGCGTGCATACGTCATAGACTTATTACGTTCAGTAAAATTGATGTAGCTATAAACTGCTACGAGTTTTTTAGCCTTCAAAATTATTTATTTTGGCTAAGCGTGGTAAATCATAATAATGACTACCACAATAGATGCTGGTCAAACAATCAAAGCTGAAATATTTTCATTAGGGCACTGTTACACGAGATATGGGCAGCTTAAGTTTTCTTATAACACCCAATACCCTGTTAGTTATAATGTTCAATAAAGTTTTATTATTATTTATCGTTACGTAGATTGTCGTAGAGAATTACAGTTTACCTTATATGCACACAATGGAGCACACAGAATGGTCTAATCAATATTATTTTCATGAAGAGAAGACGACTTTGCCCAGCGTTTGAATCATAAACTTAATTGTATTATACCTCTACGGTGAACGTATTATATCCATCCCAAAAGCAAAATATTTTTTAATTTACACTTAATATTATTATTCATTTATATCGAGTTGCAATCGTAATGCAAAGTTATAATAATCGATAGATGTTTGAATAACCACTCTATACCGGAAGGCGCCTCTACTGATGGTAGAGCTTCTATTATGTGGATCGATCGACTGCGATCATGTCATAAGTCATACCCAATAAATGTGTATGGAAAAAAAACTGTAAGCTTAGAATGAGCATTAGTTAAAAAACAAAATAACTCGCGTACTAACCTTGAAACAAGATTAACCACCTTAAAAAAATTCTAATGCGCACTATAGTCATATCAATAAGAAGAAAAATAATTGTTCCAACATGTTTCTAATACAATCTCCTTCATAGAGTTGGTTATTAATATAAAAAGCACTGTGGCTATCATACCAAAGATTACAGTGTACATAATGAAATAGATGGGTAACTCGCAGTCGTTTTTTGTGATCCGTAATAGCGCCATCTAGAGATCAGTTTCTGTACTAAAAAGGTCAAAAGGGTCATATATATCTATATATACTATATATATATAATATTTTTGCAGTAGGGCGGGGTATAAATACAAAAGAAATGAAAAAACAAAATTATTGAAAAGTTATCTATTTTGTATAAATAATACAGTCGTTTTAACAATAAATTACTTTTGATTTGAATATAACGAAAATTACAATTACTTTAGTATTGCAGGCTTATAAATATATATGCGAAAAGCTAACTTTATAATATAAAGCTCATTATATTATTTATGTACAAAATAAACAAGTAATATCTACAAATTATAAATTTAAGTTATAAACACAAATCAAGCCATTATAAATATAAATAAATATATGGGACACTTACACACACGGTCGTCCGTCCCCAATGTAAGTAAACTTAATTTTAATACTTGTGTTATGGGTGACAGACAACTGGTGAATATATGCTTATATAATTTTAAATACAAATATACACCCAGGCTCAAATACCAACAACTTCATTTATAGAAAATGTTTGCCCTCGGCGGAAATCGAACCTGCGACCCACGGAGCCAACGGGCCAGTCCAGTTAATAATAAAATATATACTTTAAACATTAACAAAAGAACGTCATACGTAAATTATCTGATATTATATCGTTTATTACACCTAGAAGCAATGATGCATATAGAAAAGTCTTGGCTTTACTACTTGCCTTGTGTATTAAATAACTCACCAAAACAACATTAACAAATCGAACAAATTAAAATGAAATGGAAAATTTTTAAGGAAATAAAAACGGATATATGTAAACATGTTTGCGCCAAAACACGTCGGTTTCTGAACACGTAATCTGCTTCCAAATTATTATATTTAGCGGACCTCCAATCCTCCGTACCCAAGTTTGGAATAAATCCATATTCTTAGAAGATCTGCAACAATTATTTTAAGCAGATATAAATTAATACTATTCGATAATCTAAGTATAAACGTCATTGCCATAGACGCGGCAGGAGTTTTGATTAATTTAATAATAAGCACTCACCTTTACCAAAGACTGTTAGACAAAAAACATTTTGCGACATTTTTTTCTACGTAACATAAAAAAACTAATAATATTCAAATCAAAGTCCATATATTACATATATTCATCGTAATTTTTCAAATTTAACAGATATCTGTCAAGCACTCATTATAGTGTATTATCTATGGTCAAAGACAAGTTTAGCTATAGTTTTTTTATGTAGAAAAAATATTCTAATTAAATTATATAAAATATTACTTATTCTTGTTAAATTATTTAATTAAAACAACATAACACTAAAAAAATAATTACAAATATAAAATTTATAAATTTTTATTTTTTTAATATGTTAACACTACACTCTTTTATTAAAAATATGTAAACACTGTTGCATAGTTTCAAAAACTGAACTCTTGATGTCGCTGAAAACCGAAGCAGGACCTTTAGTTCTAAGATAACATACCATGTATCATACATATATGTGACATTGAGTTGTTGAGAAAAAGTAAATGGATTGACTTTGGGAAAATTGCTTTTTATTTATTGTACTTAACAAAAGAGAAATATCGTCGTTTTTATTTAATTGAAAACTCTCGTAGTATACGTACTTTAACTCCACAAAATAGTATGTTGGCGGCGGATCACTCAGCAACTTGATAGATGAGATCTTGTGACAGATTTTTCCGGTTGCAAATTTTTCATCGTAACGAAAGGAAGTGTCAGGATTTTCATCTTCCTATAATAAACGATTCATAAATCAAAAGCTATAACCCTTTGACATTTTTCATTACATTTTGTAAATATTTTGTTTATTGCCAATGAAGAAAAAAGTTATTTATCATTTCTATTATGTATTAAATGTAGTGACAGTTTTAATTTCTGGATAAACCGTTTCCAAAATTCATATGCAGGAACTGTCAGGATGTAAATTGTACAGCTGTGAAATATCGCGCACAGCTGCAATAGCTAATGAACTTATTTTACGGTAGTGAATTTCTTCACATTACTAATATTATAAAAAATTCTTTATTGCTATTAAATTAAAATATCACATACTTTATTTCAAAAATTTTATTAGTGGCGAGACTTCTTATTAGTCCTGTTCTAGTATAAAAGGCTAGTACAATCTGGAAACAGGATGCCCTCTGTTGCTTTTTATGCACCACTTACGAGAGACATAGTGACATTAGAGGTAAATTAACCTGAAATTAACCTTAGAGAGGCCCCGACCCGGAGGTGGCGCTCTCCGGGGTACAGAGCTGCTGCTGGCGGGGATGGGGGCAATGTCTTCATAGGTACTCTGTCCCCGCCACCAGCAGCGCGGTGGAGCACTGTCAGGTTTTTAGTCGGTGAGAGTCCGACATACCCGCCGCTCGTCCCCGTCGGGCGGTGATGACCCATAATGGGTTTTCCTGACATAAAAAAAAGAGGTAAATTAACCTCACTTCTTAACAAACTACCGCGCGCCAGCTTAAACTATTTTTCATCCCTCTAAGAATCGATAAGTAAGAATCGATAAGTAGAATCGATAAGACAGTAAAGAAACAAAAGGTGTGCAAAACTGCTGAGAAAATTATCTGAGAGGTGAACTCTAAGATTTACATATTTGCAAGGCGAGTTAGCAAAGGCGGAAATATCAAAGTCTAGAAACTGATGTTTTTACATTGTTAAAGTTGAATCGATTTTATTTAACATGCTTTATGAAATTAGTAATATTCCGTATGGATATCTAATAATATCTTTAATCTTTAAATGATGAATAATCGTGTATATATAATCTGAATTTAGGAAACAAGCAGTACGTAGATGGATTTGGGGGCGATAAATCAGCTATTCAGCTGCAATCAGCTAATCAGCTATTCAGCTATTCAGCTGCTCAGATCAGCTATTTTTCATTAAAACAAAAATACTTTTATACCTGTTTTTAGGCACTGAAAAACTGCTACAATATTATTAGAAAACAAAGGATAATTACGCTGTTTCTTGCAAAGTAATAATAGCTCAGTTGGGAATAAGCGGTGTAAAGAAGTGAAAATATCCCGGATCAGTCGGTTTTTATATCTCCTAAATAATACCAAGCAAAACTTGTTCAGCTAGGTGACTTTTGATAAACGCTCAGATGAATTATAATATTGATTTTTTATCAAGGCAGAAAACTAAATCTCAAATTAGAGAAATAAAAACAGAAGCAATCCTATGTTAGAACATTTCAGATGCATAGCAGCTTGTGTATACAAACATACATGAAACTTGGTAAAACAGTAACCATTATCATCAAAAATCCCAAAATCCACTTTGCTGTTTGCTCAAATAACAAAACTCCAACATACATGAGAGGACGTGATATCGGCCTCGATCCTCTATCTGGGGCTCTTTCGTTTAATGGATTCATTCGCATTCAGTTTGCAACTGAGCATAGTAACGAAAATCGTGGGAATAAATGCTTAGGATACAATTAACAGTGTTAATATTTCCCAAACAATGTCAGAAACTAAAGGCTGTGACTGCAACGTACACTTTTGTTAATTAAAACAACATATATAAAATATATAAAAGCGATTATAGTCCTATTGATGTACAAAGTGTTAGCTGACATTCTTTCCAACCGTTAGGTATTCAAGATTTCAAATATTTACAACATTATTAATAACAGAAAAACCCATTGAACCTGTCACTCCTTCGAAGGTATCACAATAATCGGTCTTAACGATGGGCTACCGCAGCTTTCTCAATTAATCTAAAGAGTATGTGTACCTTTATTGGAATTCTAAAGACTATTTAGATATTGTAAACATTTAAAATCTGTGGAATGCACCTAGTTGCGACAAACTAATAAAATAAACTGACCTTAGGTCGAAGACTCCACCGGGGGTGTTACACTGAGCAATGATAAAAAATATGTTTTAAAAAAAGCAATTACCAGGGTAGCCAAAGGGAAATTAATATTCAATTGTAAGTATTGAAAAGTGTAATGAATTTTTTATCTAAGCTTCTATGGGGCTAAATTATAAACGATATTTTGTATTTTACTCGGTATCGGACCCGTGAAATTAATATAAAACTTTAGATGATCGTTATTCAACTTTAAAATATTTTAAAAGAAAGTTGAAGATAGTAAAAAATATGTTGCCTAGATGACTTACATTAAATTGTTATAGAAATCAATATAGAGCTGAGATGAAATCTCAGCTGTTTGTAAACAGCATTACGCTTACCCTTTAGACGCACAAATTTCTGATAGAATATAAAGGCCCTTTTAACCAGAATATCCAACGAATATCTTAGAGCCGGTAGTTTTACATAATCGACGTTTTCCGATGCGGGGTCGCCACTCTAGCACCTTGAGACCTAGACCGTTTATTAGGTTCTTCGAACTATTTGAATCCCCCCCCCCCTTCCCATTGCCACATGAGCTATGTCACGTAGGGATACTCCGAGCATAACTCTTTCCATAGCCCGCTGAGCAACTCTGACCTTTCGTATGAGGCTCATAGTTAGCGACCTGAAACTCATAAACTACAAATTCTATTTAAAGGTGTGTTTAGTTTTATCTACAATTTTCACGACATAGTAATAAACGGGGCAAAGTTCACATAAAACGAAACACTACTAATAAAACGTTTTATTACTGCGTCAACTTTTATGTTAGACATTAATAATTGATATTTTAAATGAAAAGTATTGAAAAAACTGTGAACCCACACGCAAGTTTATTATCCAAATCAGTACAACAATAGCAATTATTTTCCATACAATAAACATATTTTTTAATACGACCAGTATTATAGTGACATACAACAATTAATTAGAAATTTAATACAAATTAAAATATAAAATTATAACCAAGTCCTAGATCAATTATTCGGAATTTATATATTCTCAATTTGGTTTGACAATCATTTACTACTAAATCCTTTTAACTTCTTTTAGTTTCTGGTGCCAATTGTCAAATTGACTTTTAGTAGACCCATTTAAATAAATTGTTTTCTTTAGAAGTTATATACTAATATATATTTTTTATAATATTCATCACAATTTGTCTTTTCCAGCAAGAAGGAAACTCTACTTGCAGACGCGTATTCCAAATCTAATCTTTACCTACCTTTTATATAGTATATCAATAGAAATAATATATTTTCTAGATTATTTTAAAAGGTATTTTATTGGAGTATGTTTATTTGTAGCTTCTACAGTAGATATAATATAACAAACACCTTCCTTCAAGCGTCGTGTTTACTAACTGATAATTTCAAGGACGATCCGTATTTCAATGTCAATTAGTTTTACCTCATTGATTGGTACAAGTTTGACACGTACGTCGGTTTAAATACTGCTGGAGAAAATAACGCTAGTGAAACATACCCATATGATCAAACTTTGGCGGTCTTCGCCTTCCCACTCACGTTAAATTCAATTGGAAATCTGCCAGTTCTCGAATTTGCTACCGTCGTGTCTTTAAATAATAGAATAGGCGCCACATTATTTTACAGACCTCCGTCGGGTTTTAGTGTCATACGGACTTTAATGATGTCGATATTTGCGTAACATCTTTTGTAGACATTAATAAAAGTAATCTAATACTTTTTATTTGATATTTCAGATAATGGAGCTGGCCAGAATAACTAAAAGTTCATATTTATAAGAATTAATAACACAAAAAAATTGTTTATATTTTCCCATAAAATGTTTTTTTATGTTATATTCGGAAAAAAACTTATATATACGACACTTTAAAATATAAGATTATACATATTGTTAAATAAGGTCCAGAAGTAAGTATTAATGAAACCCTAAACTATAATTCAACTTTTACAACCATATCACAAAGCAAACGACACATCACACAAGATGGCTTGTTTATTCGTTGCCATCTCAACCTACATTTGTTGTTGCACTTTACGCCGAGCACGCCATCGGCTGTGTTCGTAGGACGTTCGGTGGCAGAAGTCTATAACTGCTTTCTAGCGCCGTGGTGAGTTCGTTATCCATCAGCTGCACTCGTAATACGCACGCAGCGACCTCTTATAATATCCGTTTAGAATATATGTATATTTTCAGCATGTTGATAGATACATCGTGAACATTCGACGAGCATTGGCATGAGCATTCGCCTTGCATTATTAGATAAGGTGAACTTAATGAACAGTTTCTGATATTGACATGATATAACGGTTCAATATTAGTTTATGTACTTAGTACCTCTTGATTTCATGAAACAGCAATATGAGGTTTATGCTACTCAAATCATTTATAGAGAGTATAAGTGTTATTTTTTCGGAATTCTTACTTTTGCCATATGCTTTCGAATTTATAATAAACACTACTAAAACAAATGAAAGTAAAAAAACTAAAGTTATGATAGACTTGAAGCGGCTGTGGCGGAATAGTTAGGGTAATGGACTTGCGATCGAGAGCTCATGGGTTCGGATCTTTGGCACCCCTAGGACGGTTATCCCTACGTAAAAGGCGACTAAGGTAAGTTGACCCACCGTGTGGTATCCGGTTTAGTAGAATAGACCACCCTCTTTCTTACCGAGGTGTCGTAAAATAGGACTAAGGTAAGTTGACATCAGGCAAGCGGCCGGACGTAAAAACGCAACCAAATCATGTGACAACAAGTTTATAACATGTTGTGCCGACCCTACTTAGAGTGGGATAAGGGGAGGAGAATGATGATATATTCATAATGACATGAGATCAGCATATTATATTCTACTCGTACCATCCATTTACAGGTAAAATACAAATAAACTTAGAGTTTATCCATCCATCTTAACTTAACTTGACTCGCTAGTATACTCAAATATTTCATATGAGTTTTAATTTTCTCGTGTAATTGCCCAATAAAAATATTTCATGAATTACCCAATCAAACATAAAGAACTCAGATTTAACCGGTGGCGCTCATTCGCTCTCCTCGTTAAATTTTCACATGCACTTGACGGCTCGACCTGGCTTACGTCAATTATGGAATCTCATTTGAAGGTGAATATAAACATATGAATAACAACAATGGATATTAAAAAATATATAATTCCACAGTATTGATTGGTCCGTTGGCAGTGACCCCGTCTTCAGCTTTTGGTGTCACAGGTTAGATCCCCGCCGAGGGCCAACAAGTTCTAAAAATATTTTGTTAGTTCTTCGACTTTGCATTTAAATATGTATTTAGGTATTTGTTGAAAAGTAAAATATGTATATATTTATTAATAGTCACCCATAACACAAGTATTAACCTTGGTTACAAAAGACCGTGCGTGTAATTGTCCGGTTTACTTATTTTTATTATTTTTATAACATGCTTTACACATGATTTGGTTAGGTATCTTACGACCGACCTTTTAGTCTAGTCTTTTTTTACGACACCTTGGTAAGAAATGAAGGTCGTCTGTTCCACTCGCCGGATACCGCACGGCGGATATGTATTAGAGATTATAGAATGAATAACTATATTACATAATTGTAAGCTATCGAAAACTTCTAAAATCGTAGTACAAAAAACATCTTATCAAGATAATTCAAAAATGTTGAGATGATTAAAAAACAAAAGCTCAGAGAAAATTCTTATTAGTTTCTGCCTCCGGTTTGTGATCGCAGCATATTAAAAATGAAATTTACATAAAAGTATTTTCAGAAATTACTTTTCAAGCAGCAATCATCAATCGTATATTCAATTTCAAAGAGGTACAATGAAAATGGCAATCAAACGTGTATTATGTGTTTCATTGTTTGTTAATTTTAATAATTAAAAATTGTATATTCAAAATGTTGTTATAAAAACAACATGCCTTGATTTTAATACGGAAATTGATAACGACTTTGAATTGCGGCCGTGCACGCTATTTTATTTACGATTTTTCAATGAGATTTTATTCTGAACAGAAATTATGAAAGTAAACTGTGTAGCTTGGTAGAAATCAATAATAAGTCGCTTTACAAAATTCTAAGTCTTACACTCTATTAATACTACTGAAAGTATTTTTCGCCTTATAACTTATATTAGTTATCTTTTTCTTAAAGATTGAGTACAGATTAATTTAATTGTATCGGGACCAAATTGCAAATATAATAAAGAGCGTTTGAATTTTTTTCTTGATAAATTTCAAAATTTTACAATACGATTTTAACATATTATATCAACATTATTATAGCAATAATAAAACGATATATACAGACCAGTATATATGTTTTGCCCTGACTGTTAATTTATAATTTATAGGATATCTATTACCCCTTGGTAATACTCAATAGGCAATAGGTATCACATTCAAGGTTAACCTTTTACAACTGAGCTTTAGAGGGTTCAGAAATAATACATGTATAACAGTTTTGTTACAGTTTCTCCAGGCGAGTTACCGTCGATAGAACGATATAGCTTTTCGCGTTCAAAATGCGAACTTTTAGGATGGGCAATTTTGGCAGCCTGAAATTGAATTAAGTTATGGAATTAGGTCAACCTAACAATATTTTAAAATTTCTTAGTTCCGTTCAATTTCGAATAGTATTTCGATAATGATCAATTTTAATTATGTCTGTACGTAATATATAACTATAGTATTCCTTTACACTTATTCAATAAATAAGAAGCAATTTTCTCAAAGGTCAACCAATTTATTCCCTTTCAAAAACTTATCGCATATTAATGGCGACAATGTCTTTTTTTGATTATTATTATTAACCTAAGTATTTGAAGGAGGTTGTATATGAAAAATTTATAATAATATATTATTATAAATTGTTTTATTTAACAAGTGTTTTAATCTTTAAACGTGGCGCGTAATGTATTACGATTACACTTATCGACATTTTTATAAGTAAACCTAACTTGATGAGGTTTCAGAAGTGTCATTGTAGTCTTGTAGTGTCATTGTGTCTCTTGTCAATGCAGTCATTGTATATCACATAAGTCATCCTCCTGCCCTTATCCCACTCTAAGTGGGGTCGGCACAACATATTACAAACAGTTTGTCACATGATTTGGCTTTGTATTTTACGGCCAGCCGCTTGCCTGAGATCAACTTACCTTAGTCCTATTTTACGACACCTCTGTAAGAAAGTGGATGGTCTATTCTACTCCACAGCATACCACACGGCGGGTCGACTTACCTAGTAGTCTCTATATCACATATTACAGTTAATATATACATTTGTATTCTGTTTGCAAATGAGCACGTTAACCAAGAACGGAAGACGACGTTTAGGATACCATTATAGTGTTAATGTTTACAAACTGACGCTTTCGACTAATTGCAAACGCTTCCACGTAACGCGCAGTGTACTCCTAAGTGCTATGCGTTGTAGCAATAATATACGCTTGATGATATTACTATCTTGTACTAAGTTTTGGAAATCGTTTGCGATACTTGTGTGATGTAGTTTTTACAATTAAGCTTTACAGAATTTAGAAATAATACATTTATACTAGTTTTGTTACAATATCTCCAGGCGCGTTACCAATAGAACGATATCGCTTTACGCGTCCAAAATCCGAACTCTAGGACGGGCAATTTTGGCAGCGTGAAATTAAATTAAGTTATGGAATTAGGTCAGCCTAACAGTATTTTTAAATTTCTTAGTTCCGTTGTACAAAGTTTTGGAATCGTTTGCGATACATGTTTGATGTAGTTTTGGGTTGCAAAAATCGTTGTATGATTTTAGAAAAACGTTCACATTAATGGACTTTCTATATTTGTACTCGATATTTTTAAGGACTACCTAAGCAATCGCAGGCAATGCGTTAAAATTGGTAACTGCACTAGTGATGATGAATTTTTTTAGGGCTCTTTAAAAATTGAAATTTGTAAATCGAAATTTTTGACATATCCAACTCTAAAGGATACCAACCAACTCCTGGTCTAGTTATTAGCAGAGTTGTTTTGCAGAGATGATTGATCTTAAGAAATAAGAAGAAGAATACCAAATGTAGCAAATAAAGAAAACTAGGGGTATCCGCTACGTCGTTCGTATTAACATAATCATTGAGAATTCTCAATGACTCAATGAGGTTTTGTTCCTTGTTAAGGAAGAAATATGGGCCTTTTATATATAGTTAGTAATATAAATGTGGATATTAAAACAATGTTTCAAACAAAGTAAAATCACGTTTTGAAATTGAACGTATTTGAAAACTTTTTAGTCCGTGAAATCACGACGGCACTGTTAGTAATTTACCTAGCTGAATGCAAAGGACTTGCTCCACAAAAAATTGGGCTGAAGCCAAGCTACCTATTAAAATTTGCCCCAGGCGACAAAAAGCTTGCTCCAATGTATTTCTTCTGCAAAAAAAAAATCATAAACTTCAGGACTTTTATATTTTTCTTGCATTTAAATTTCCAATATCGAAAATGATATCTTATTGATTTTTTTTAAATAATAGGAACTGGTAAGAATAAAAATAATTTATTATCTCTAATCAAGACTAATAATAAAATCATCATCTCCCTGCCCTTATCCCACTCTAGGTGGGGTCGGCCCAACATGTTATAAACATGCTGTCACATGATTTGGCTGCGTTTTTACGAGCTATCGCCTGCCTGACGTCAACCTACCTCAGTCGCATTTTACGATATCTAAAAGGTAAGAGAGAGGGTGGTCTATTCTACTTGACCCACCGTGTGGTATACACGGTGGGTCAACTTACCTTCGTCTCCTTTTGCCGTATACCACATGGACATTAAATATTCTTTATCTCTACTAACTGTTCTTCAACCATCCTTTTAGTTCTTGCTATATAGGTCACGTCATAATAGGTAAAAATTTATAAATTATTCCTATTCCTGAAAGCTCTTATTCTCCAAGGAGGGTATTTGCGCTGACCGCCTGAGCCGTACGCTCTGAATATGTCCTTTATGTACCCTTTTCCCTTTATCTAAAATGCTGACAACGTATCGACGTTGGTCCCTAAAGCTTTATAGTATCATCGTACTATTCCATGCAAACTAAAATACTCGTAATAGCCAGGAAACGTGACACATGTAGGGTATGACAAGCTAACATAGATAGGATAATAGGTTTTCCTATGAGGCCATACCTGGCATTTATATAATACGAACAATTGGCACAATTTTAAAGTAATTCTTCATAGATAATACACTATACATGATTCCATTTCTATGTTTTATATAATTTACGTAAATACTATAATATTATAATAATTACTGATTTGACATAATAACAATTTTATTTAGTACGACTTTTTACGCAATTATCATTCTTTTTTTTTAAATGTTCGATACATTATTTATTTTCATCCATTATCGATTTATTGAACTTTTGATTTAATAGGTGGTATAATTTAATAATATGGGTTGGCTATATCAACCATATCAATATGGGTTGGCAAAAAGACTAAAAAGTTATGACGATAGACTGACGCACTTTAATTTAATATCGCTACGTAATCGAAGATCTCTCTTAGACGGTATGTTTCTGTTGAAATTGCTGAGAGGTGTCATAGATTGTCCATCCCTATTAAAGCAAATTAACTTTGCAATACCAAATCGACAACCTCGTGCCCAAATACGGAAGTTGTTCGCGGAATGGCCTTCAAAGACAAATCTAGGACACAACTCTCCCTTAAATAGACTTATGCGTCAATATAATAAGCTATCGAAGGGTAATATGTTAGATATAATGCATGAGTCCGAAACAATGTTTAAAAAATTTCTAAAACTTTTAACTAACACCTAGTTAGATAATCTGTGTTATTGTCACCTTTTTCTATCTTAATATAAATGTTTGTTATGTTTGTAAATGTTGTAGCCATCTTTAATTAATATAGCATTTAGTTTCTATTTTTAATGTATCATGTATCTTTTGAACATGTTTATAATGTATATATTGTTGATGGCCTAATAAAATAAAATAAAATAAAAAATAATATTTTTAAAAACTAACAAAAAACAATGCTGAGTAAGCCCTGTAAATGACAATCATAATGAAATAAGATTTTATATAAGTGTTAATAGTTAATGTATCTAATATAGGTATATCGTTGGTGTAGAAATAAATAAACAAATAAGTAAATGTCGTCAAATGACAACATGATTCAATATTTAGAAGAATATATTGTCAAATTACAACATGCTTTTAATATTTAGAAGAATATTACTCTTAACTCATTAATGAAACATATCATACATCTCCAATAACATTTATTTTTTTATTATTCTTAAAAAAAAAATTTTTAGTCCTCACGCTAATTCCTGGCGTTTTGTATATTTGAATCTATTTCAGTTGTCGTCTGTAAATTTAGTTACTAGTTAGACAAATAGGTTGTTAATATTAATTAACGTGAATTCGTAATATATTTTACAGGAATGACACTGAGATAGGTCTGGGGCGGCCACTCGCTTCTCTCGTTAAATTTTCACATGCACTTGACGGCTCGACCTGGCTTACGTTAATTATGAAATCTCATTTGAGAGCGAACCTACATCTGAGTAATGGCCTCTGAAATGAAAGTTTTTACTGGCTAAAAAATATTATTACTTTCTTATACACTCAGCAATTTATGTAAATGGCGTTATGGTACTAGGAGACCAAAGTCTTCAAATAGTGCGTGTTGTCAGTATCTGTAACTGTTGGATACAGATCTATTCTAATATTAGCAATAACAAACTACATTATTGTTTCTATTGAATATTTCAGACTTTTTTGTTATTTCAAACCAGATATTCTCCAATTGACTGGCCCGTTGGCGCAGTGTGTTGGGATCCTACCTTAAGCTCCGCGGGTCGCGGGTTCGATTCCCACCGATGGCCAACATTTTCTGTAAACAATTTGTTGGTTCTGTGTGTTTGTCTGGGTTTATATTTGTATTAAAACATAAATACATCCTGTATTTAAAAATTATGTATGTAGATATACTTTGGGGGCGGACGACCGTGTTTGTAAGTGTCCCATATATCATTTTTATTTAAAAAAAATGTTTTTACGACATCCACAATCCACAATTACTTAACGTAAGAGAAAATAGTTAACAGAACCTAAATCTTCCACTTTTAAAAATTGAACACGTGAAAACCACAGCACCAAAATTGCATATCGCTCATATTTCTTGACCTAAATTAAGAGGCTTCAAATTACTTGGACTTTAATCCAATTTCAAAACTTAATTACTGAGAACAACGTTTTATCTTCAAAGCAGATGAAATATTATAGCAATATTTTATACCTTTAGGGGAAGAAATGTTCATGTTAAATGTGTAATTTGGTCATGAATCAAAACTGTTAACGTTAAGTAAAATAGTACGAGGTTTATGATAATTTCATTTTGCGGATAGAATGTGTTAAATCAAAAAACGATTTACACGTAATTTTCATCAAGAATACATTTGACCTTCGTCACAAGTGTATTATCACTGCAAAATATTCAAATCCAAATAAAATATTCTCTTATTCTATTTTTCGCGTGTGACCAAAAATAGAAAAAACTCAAGAGACTGTATACATTATTTTAATTTCTATATACTTTTTTTTGTAACGTAACTCTCATAGGAAAAAATACATATCTAACCATACTATAATACTACTAGAACCAAAACTCAGCAAACATTATTTTGGATACGTGAATAAAAACTGACATAAAAATCAACTTATTACAGAAGTATAACAATCATGTAAGTTTAAAAATATTGCCAGACTTAGGACTGAAAATGCTCCATATATTTACTTATAAAATGTCAATATATCAACGAATAACTTCTTTCATTGCCGACATCACATTTCCACTTGCCAGGAAGAACTCTTGAAAACAATTTCCGTAGCTCGCAGCAAATATATAAATACCGGAGTTTAGCGATAAAAATTATTATCGATAAGTCTTATGAAACCTTGATCTCGACAGCATCGCTCAAATATATTCAAATTCAAATTCAAATTCAAATAATTCTTTATTCAAATTGGCCTTTACAAGCACTTTCGAATCGTCAAATTACAATGAAGCTACCACTGGTTCGGAATGGTGCACTTACCGAGAAGAACCAGCAAGAAACTCGGCGGTCACTCTTTTCAAAATTGAGTTTTACAATAATGGCTTAATTAAGAACAAATTAAAAAATTTACAATATAATCTAGTGCGTAGCTGGTCGCAATTTAAAACCAAGCTTTCTTATCATCAATATAGTCCTCAACAGTATAATAAGCTTTATGAATCAGTGTCTTTTTAATTGCTATTTTGAACTTGTGTAAAGGCAAGTCCAAAATAGATTGTGGAATTTTATTATAAAAATGTATACCGAGGCCCACAAACGATCTACGAACTTTCTGAAGCCGTATCCTGGGTATTATTAATTTATTTCGGTTCCTGGTTTGCCTATTACTAATATCACTTTTTTTATTAAAAAGATGTATATTTTGTCTCACAAACACTATATTATTATAAATGTATTGCGAAGCTACCGTGAGAATACCTATTTCTTTAAATTTATCACGGAGCGAGTCACGTGGTTTCATATTATAAATCGCACGTACAGCTCGCTTTTGCAAAACGAATATTTTTTGTATATCAGCTGCCTTACCCCACAGCAAGATACCGTATGCCATTATGCTATGGAAATAAGAAAAATAGACAAGTCTTGCTGTTTCAATATCAGCTAATTGCCTAATCTTCCTAACGGCATAGGCAGCGGAACTAAGTTTACTACAAAGATTAGTAATGTGGGGTCCCCATTGCAGCTTTGCATCCAAGGTTACTCCCAGAAAAACAGCTAAGTCTTCTGTTTTTACTATTTCATTATTAATTTTTACTGTATTTACCAATTTTTCAACATTAGGCAATGTGAATTCTAAGCACTTAGTCTTATTTGCATTTAAAAGAAGATTATTTACTGTAAACCAATGCGATACCTGTGACAAAGCACTGTTCACATCGTCAACTTTTGTTTTGGTTTGGTTATATACGTTAAATACGCCAATCTATCGCTTTTTTATACTACATTTAAATTTGTTTACATTATTGGGGTTCAATACACGCCATTATAAAAGCTATGATAGAATTATTTTGCTATAATCCGCGTTTGTTAAGAAAATCTATGTAATTCTAAATGTTGGGACCAAAACCGTTCTCATACCTTATACATGCATGATTAGTTACAAGAAACATCGCCAACAGCTGAGTACACAAGCACTACACACATTCACTATGACAATCTCAACGATCGTTTCGCTCCGTAACCGAAGCATAGTCAAGAGATAGGCTCCATGATAATATCTCAAAACCGTGTGGAATTCGGTTTAGAAGAATAGACCACCCTCTTTCTTACCGATGTGTCGTAAAATACGACTAAGATAAGTTGACGTCAGGCAGGCAGCCGGTCGTAAAAACGCAGCCAAATCATGTGACTGCATGTTTATAACATGTTGTGCCGACCCCACTTCGAGTGGGATAAGGGCAGGAGGATGATGATGATAAGGACTAAGTGGCGTATAATTGGAGAGGTCTATGTCCAGCAGTGGACTAGAGTGGGATGATAATGCTACATGTAACAGATACATAGTTTATTTTTAATCTTCATAAATAGGCAATCCATCCTCCTGCCCTTATCCCACTCTAAGTGGGGTCGGCACAACATGTTATAAACATGTTGTCATATGATTTGGCTGCGTTTTATGACCGGCCGCCTGCCTGACATCAACTTACCCCAGTCGTATTTTACGACACCTCGGTAAGAGAGGGTGGTCTATTCTACTAAACCGGATACCACACGGTGGGTCAACTTACCTTAGTCGCCTTTTACGACACCTCGGTAAGAAATGAGGTTGGTCTATTCTACTCAGCCGGATACCACACGGCGGGTCGTCTTACCTTAGTCGCCTTTTACGACACCTCGGTAAGAAAAGAGGATGGTACTATTCTATTCAGCCGGATACCACACGGCGTCTTCATAAATAGGCAATAAAAAATGAAATATGAATGTTTTGATCCATATTTCTTAGTAATGACGGTGAGTTTGTAAGGTAATTTAACAATCCATTTAAACAACCTGGGTCTGAGGCAGCCGTGATGATTTATAGAAACATGCGAACATTAAAAACGCATTACGAAAACATGAGGAAAACTGACCGGCGCCTTACATCAAGTCAAATGTATGTTTTTGTTTTTCCTAAAAGTTGGCAATATTGAATTCCAAACAAGAAATTTTATAAAGGGCCAATCTTTTTTTTACTTACAGCAAAAATGTACAAGTTATATCTTAATCTTCTATATCCTTATCTTATGGTTGAAAAAAAATTTCTTTAAACTTAAAATAATGAGTTATACATTTTAAAAGCTTTTAATGAATAAATGCTTTTAACAAAATTTCATGTCCCTATTGTGAACCTTTGCGGGGTTCCCTCGTTTGGAGCGAATGTTTGCAGCAGCATCAGGTCATCCTTTTCAAAAACATGCATCGTCATCGAGACTGCATCAATATGTAAGATTACACTTCAATCGGTCACCGGGAAGGGGTTAAATTTAACTTCCAAGGTTCCACCTTAACATACATACACGGCAAGTTGAATAAAAGCTTTTAAAAAGGAGTGTTTTATCAAATCTTATTGCAATAATTTCATAAAAGTTGATAGTTAATTTTTTTTAACGTAATTTCTCAAAACTACTTTTCAAAAATATTTTTTTTGTATATATTTTTTTTTAGATTTCATTGGGTTCATAATAAAATATGTACATAAAAATCAAGGTGTGTTATATATTTAGACTGGCCCGTTGGAGCAGTGGGTAGTGACCCTGCCTTCAGCTCCGCGGGTCGCGGGTTCGATTCCCGCCGAGGGCCAACATTTTCTATAAATGAATTTGTTGGTCTTTGAGCCTGGGTGTATATTTGTATTTAAGCATGTATTTAAAAAATATATAAGTATATATTCACCAGTTGTCTGTCAACCATAACACAAGTATTAAGTTACTTACTTTGGAGTCGGACGACCGTGTGTGTAAGTGTCCCATATATTTATTATTTATTTAATATAAATGTACTAAATAATTCTTCTCCTGAATCTTGAATTAAATAATCTTACAATTATTTATCTCCCATATATTTAATATTTAAATGAGTCAATCTTGTATGTATATACATATATGAATATATTTTTCCACGGCTCCAACAATTTTCTTGGTTCGGCTTGATTCGGTTTTGGGAGGGGGTTTGATGGGTATTCAATCTAGCTAGGTTTTATTAAAAAATTTATTTATACACCTGTTTTCGGGAAAATGCTGAAATTTACGTTAAATTTAAAAGACAATTTTCGCTGGCTGACGTAGTCATTGTGTTGCCCAACTATTTTAATTTTTTTTGTCAATTTTAATTTTTTTATATCTTTTTCAAAAATTACCGAGCAAGGCTCGGTCACCCAGGTACTATAATTTAAAACGTTAATCCTACCAAAAAGTATGAGCAAGGTACTCGACGTTTCAGGAATCATATTATCCAGCCTCCTCCTTACAATACACAAACTACAAATATTATATTTGACAGTCAACATGACATTCCACTGAATACTTGAAATCAATTTCCGGGGCTTGAACTAAATTCGATACGTCGGTAACACTCGACCGACGCCGATGTCCGACTGCCTGCAGCTATTTCCTAAAGACATCCCGAAAATAAGATTGTACCCGCAGCTTATATAAAGTATTGGGTGGCTAGATTTTTTTTATTTACAGCAAAAATGTACAAGTTATATCTATTTTTAATTACTTACAAGCTAGGACCCAATGGTCCCAAGAATGTGTGTGATTCTTTGAGCCAGCCCTTTTATCACCTGAAGAGACAATTAACCGTGGCTTAGTAAAAAACTTAAATATGTATTCCCTACTATTTATGATTAATAAAAATTGATCAATGAAGGAGAATAAACTCTATGTAAATATTTCCTTTCCTTTCTATTCAACCTTTTTCTGGCTTTTTCCGGTTCCATATAAATATTATAAATATCATTTAATTTCCAACTAGTGTTTATACAACTTAAAACGGACTTTGGGAATAGTCCTCGATTATGAAATACCTATATAGTATTATTGCGCTTTAATTAAAATGTATGTAAATAGAAAATCCAACAAAAATAGCAAATAGCGATTATCTTATAAATATGAATATCTTATGAATTATATTGCATGTATATGTATCATGTATATGTAGTATTATGTATTGCATGTCGAAGGCAGTTTTATTCAGTATTTCAAAGATGTTATAAATTTACTTATAACATCCTTCGATGTAAATAATCTAGAACTACTAAATATCAGTGTCCAGAAAATTATAAGGACCAAAATATCAAATAAAACCTTATATCTCTTCAAAGAAATCACGTGCTAGTGCTATATAAAAAGTGTTTGGAGCGGAAAACGTAACCGCTTAACTTTTAAACTGTATACGTGATTCAATTTCGAAGTTGTAGCTCGTTGTAAGCCCGAAACTGTCTCTGTGCCATTCAACTTTCTTCCATATTTCAAATAGATCTTCTTAGTTCCTCGTAGTCGTATCTTTGTTTCTATAATCGGTTTAAACGTAGTACTACTTCGATCATCTAATACTTGTTAATCGGCTACATACAAATATTTATTAATAATATTTATATTAGTACCTGGAAGACCTGGATGTAATTATTTAAAGAAAAAAGATGCAATAAAAAAAGAAAAAGCGCCGGATGACATGTTGGAATCGATCCCAGGTTTAGAACTTTTTGGTTCGCGCGTTACTATTGGGCTATCATAGCTTTGCATTTGTCAGCTTAAATTATGAGTTGCTATCTATTCTTATTTTTGAATTTTTTTTAGGACCCAAAACAGGGATAAAACGAATTTTTTTTTAAATAAAACCTAGTTAGATCGATTTTCTTCATTTCCTCCTTCGTTTTCCTCAAACTATATGTGTCTTTCGACTCTTAAGTTTCACAACCCGTTGAGTCGTTTTTTGGTTCTAAAAGGCTTTTAGAACCAAATTGCATACTTAGTTCGAATTTTAATTTTTAGGTACGTAGTGCCTTATTTACTTCAAATGTTCATTTTTGAAATAAATTTGTAAAATTAAAAAAAAATTATACCACATCAATTACTTTATAAAGTCAAACGATGTCTAAAACTATTACATTCTATGAATTAACGCGTAGCCGAAAAAGACATTTTTTTAACAAAAAAAGATGATACATAATTATAGAAGTGTATCATAATCGATACTAATGCTATAAAAGCGAACATTTATAGGGATTGATTCGACTGAATAGTCTACGTAGACATAAATACATAAACACGCGGTTAGAAACTAGTGTCGTGCACAAAATTAATATACTGTGATTAAAATTGTGATACCGACTTATCTCGAGAAAAGAACAAATCTTAAATTAAGGGAGGGTTATGCGAGCGGAATCACAAATAATTTGAACCAGTAAAACAGCTCCGTTTAAAAATTGTAAACCCAAATCGGTACAACGGTTTTTAGGAGTTCGTAACAAGCTGTTAGTTTGGGCGCAGGATTTAGGTTATACTTTTTTCTTTCTCTTTCCATTTCTCCTGTTTCATTTGTCCTGTTGTTTGTAATTAAACTTTGGTGCAACGTTTGAAACGCTATTTTATAATTAGGGCCACATTCTTTCATTCTATTTTCAACGTGATTAGGGGCTATTTACTTTTCATTTCAATTTTACCTTATCTTTCTTTAGCACTTAAATTCAAAAACTTAAAAAAATATATTTTTATACTTATGAACAATTCGCAGGCATATAAAAAAGTAAAAATTATGTATCGAAATTAATTTTACTGCAAGATACTTATAAAAAAAAGGTGTACATTTAAATCACTGTCATTTGCATGCGAATCCATACATCAGTTTTGGGTTAAAAATATTCTATATATTAAACCTGATACACTCTTGTAAGAAACTTGACATACAGTCAAGTTTCATCCAAATCCTTTCAGTCGCTTATGCATGATTTACTTAACTGTCATTTAGTCAACAAAAATATCATATTTCTTTTTATATTATTAAAAATATATATGAGGTAATTGAACAAGTTCCCTTAAATCAATGAAGTCACTAAGTATTAAACTGTGCCTTCAATTGAATTACGAACTTAATTTTTCATCTCATCATCTTCCTGCCCTTATCCCACTCTAAGTGGGGTCAGCACAACATGTTATAAACATGGTGTCACATGATTTGGGTACGTATTTTACGACCGGCCGCCTGCCTGACGTCAACTAATCTTAGTCGTATTTTACGACACCGCGATAAGAAAGAGGGTGGTCTATTCTACTTAACCGGATACCACACGGTGAGTCTACTTACCTTAGTCGCCTTTTACGACACCTCGGTAAGAAATGAGGGTGGTCCATTCTACTCAGCCGGATACCACACGGCGGGTCGACTTACCTTCGTCGCCTATTGCGACACCTCGGTAAATAAAGAGGGTGGTACTGTTCTATTCAACCGGATACCACACGGCGTTACGAACTTAATTTTTATTTGAAATAAATTTAATGAAGATATACTCTTATCGCCAAATTATGTATGTAAGTCAACTCTAAATCCATGACTGAATAACTAAGCAACCAACGCAGACAGATTCGATTTACGAAACTATTAAAACAGCGTTCCGTCTTTCTTGCATACTCAATTAGCCTTACTTGCTACCACGGTTGGAAAGGCACTCAATAGACAACCTCGTTTTCCAAGTTTACGCTGATGAATTGCTAACAATATTGCATTCATACAAAGTAATTACTTATTTCTCTAATATAACTTATACTAGAAATATCTGATTAAAGATAAGTAATCAAGAGAACTGAGTCCAAAATTGGGTAATTTATTTTTTGTAGAGATTAATATAACTGCTTTTCAATACCCAACAGCGAGATCTAAAACTATTCTACATTATGCTATCCTCATTATGAATTATCTAAACATACATAATTATTTTAATTTTCAAAAAAAATATTAATTTATTATTAAATTAAATTAAACAAGGGACCAAAGATAAAGCTACAGAAGATATAATTATGTCTAATTATAAATATACATATGTAATATAATGTTTACATAGAAAGCAAAATCTTTAAGTACGTCACACAAATTTCTAATATTAAAACTACTACTTGGTACTTGCACTTACACATCCTTAAAAGTAATATAAAACTGTAATTTTGTAATAAAAGTATCATCATGTAAAAAAATTATATAAATCCATGGACTACTACAAAGTTTTGAAGTCACAATCATATCTCAGCTGAATTTTAATATTTAATGTAGAACATACCATAACAATTTTTATGTAGGCCTACTATGAGAAGTGAAGCGATAACGTATATTTTGCGATATACTAACATAATAACTTAATACGCCGTGTGGTATCCGGCTGAATAGAACAAGACCACCCTCATTTCTTACCGAGGTGTCGCAAAAGGCGAATAAGGAAGTTGAGGTCATGCAGGTGGTCGTAAAATACCTAGCCAAAACATGTGCCAACGTATTTATAACAAGTTGTGCTGACCCAACTTAAAGTGGGATGATTATGATGTGTTATTTCATTTAAGTTTGCGAAAATAATAGGTTAGTAGGTGAATATTTGTTATTATTCCGAAATATCGACCTAATGGTACAAGCTTTATATAATTTATATTGATTACGTAAGAGCCTTCTTCTTTCTATACTCGTACTTACGAAGTTATCTGATTTGATCAGGACATTAACTCTATCCGCATACCTTACCTACTGTAGACACAGCCAGCCACAATGTATCCCATCCAACCTTTGATAAAGATGAAAAATTGTTTCTTCCCGCTTACAGGGCTTTCTCGGACGATTAATCTTTCTACAAACCTATTGTTAATCCTGCCGGCTACAACTTTTGTGTACGGACTTTAACTAAGAGCAAAAGCTTTCGTTGCTGTGATTTTCGCAAACATTTTCACTCCATAAAGGTGAAAAGTGCGTAAACATTTGAATATAAATACGCTGGTACTACATCAGCACGGAAAAATGACATATTTAACGCTTTTTATTTTACTTTTGTATGCTTACATAGAAAGTTAATATCTATATGTAATATATTTTTCCTGCCTATAAAATATGTGTAAATTAATGGCCATCAAAACAAATCAGTAGTTTTGCGTTATGGAGAAACAAATATCGTGTTATAAAATAGATTCTGCACTACGACCATTAAGTTGTATTTGTGTTAAAATTATTTATGTGTACATTTCAATATGTTTTGTTTGTGAACAAAATGATGGAGTTTGGAAGATCATTATAAACATTGTGATCAAACAACAACAATCTTAAACTTGTTAAAATTCAATATAAGGTAAGCAAAGGTGAACGTTGAATATTATATATATACACATTGTTTTATATACAAAAATAACTCATTTAAATATTAAAGATATTAGATTAATATAAGATAAAAGATTAATTTATAAATTCGAAAGTTTGTGAGTATGTTTTAAATTATACACAATTATTCCTTATACACCGGTTTAACATATAGGCTACAGACATCCAGTTAATTATACAAGCATTGAATTGACATTGGACATTGAAAAACGCCATCACATGACAACAGTCCACGCAAACGAAGGCGGGTAAATGCTAGTATATTATATAGACAAGAGAAGTCATCTGTAATAGCACGAAAGACGTCCTGAATAATGTTTACGTAATAAAAATAATAAGAAATATAAATACAATTCCTAACTTTGGTAACATCTCCGAGAAGGCACTTTAATTTCCTAAGGGCCCGATATAGAAATATAAATGTTTTTAAGAGTCATTAAAATAAATGAAGGTAGCAATAATAATACGAGCAAAGATCAACGGCCATTATTGAATATATTTAGGTAATAAAATACTAACGTAATGAATGAAAATGAGGACGGAAAATGTTTTTGTAATGCCATTGAATATTGTGTTGACAGTTGACTATAATTTCATCTTATTTTTGTATGGATGTAACTATTATTTGAGAAGTGGACATTAATTACTTTCTACGTACGTAGTGATCCTGCCTTCAACTCCGTGGGTCGCGGGTTCGATTTCGGCCGAGGGCCAACATATTCTATAAATGAATTTCTTGGTCTTTGAGCATGGGTGTATATCTGTATTTAAAAATTACTTATATATTCACCAGTTGTCTGTCTACCATAACACAAGTATTAAGTTACGGGGACGGACGACCGTGTGTGTGTCTAAAAAAAAAAGTTCATTAGAGAAGACAAGTCCAATAGATACAAATAAGATTATTAATATTTTTCTGAATTTTGGAAACGTATCCAACGACTTTCATGAAATTCACCTTGTAAATACAATATAAAAGTCGATCTAGCTAATTAAAAAAAATTGTTTTATGCATGTATTCGGGCACTAAAAAGACTGCTAAAATAAAAATAGATTGTAAAGCTTAAATTTAATGTCATTTGTCAATTTGTAATAGCGCAATGGTAAACGGGCGGATTAAATATTTCAAAATACCTGAGTTCAAATCCCACATGTTGGGTTACCCATTCTTTATTTCTTTTTTATTCTTGTTATTCATTTTTTTACATCTTTCAATAAAATTAACGAGCTCAGTCACTCAGGTACTACATATTTTATCAGTTAAAAAAGACTTCTAAAATTTGATCATCGTGAAATAATCAAAATAATATAAATGAACATGAATATTCAGGCCATAGACTGTCGAGATTTATTCAGTACTATCGATTTTCTGTCCCTGTATTATGTATAGACTCAATTGACAGCATATCCAAATGCTAGTTCTCAACTCTATAATCTGAAACAAATTCATTAACTACTGCAGCTGCGCGCAATATTTCACTGCTCTACCGTTTCCGCGATGACACTTTTGTTGCGCATAAAATTAAATCGCTGCTCATTTAATATTGATTGTAACAGTTGTGTTTATCCGGATTACCACTGTGATAAATCCTGATTGCACACTATATTAACATAAATTAAATTAATGTACTTAATTTATTTATTTATGCACTATCTACACGTAAGAAGTTTCATAAAAGGCGACTAAGTACGTTGATGATAAGTTGATGATATCTACACGGAAGAAAAATAAACACGGGACTCTAGACATTAAATATGTGTACTTTGGACTTTGTGATATTCTTTTTTTTTATATAGTTAAGTTATAAATGCGTTTGGATGTGAGTTCACTGATACAAATATTAACTACTTTACCCGCTCTTTTATCCGCGAAAACTTCAAAAATCATTCTCCTGCCCTTATCCCACTGTAATTGGAATCGGCACAACATGTTGTAAACATGTTATTGCATATTTTGGCTAGTTATTTTACGACCGGTCGCCTGTCTGCCATCTATTTACCTTAACCCTATTTTACGACACCTGGGTAAAACAGAGGTTGGTCTATTCTACTCAACCGAATACTACACGGTGGGTTAACTTTTCTTAGTTGTTAGTCGCCTTTTAGGACACCTCGGTAAGAAATGATGGTGGTCTATTTTATTGTGGTCTTTTAGCCGGATACCAAATTGAGCAACGTAATAATTTAGGTCATAACGGATGCTTATTTATCCTCTCCTTAAGCTGTTTTTGCATAATCAAGCAACAAATATATACCTCACATTCATAAATAGAATTAAGAATAAAATTTCTCGAATAGACAGAACTATAAATGCATCTTAAGAAACATCTTCAAAATCTTATAAAAAAGATACTGATATACTGGTGTAGGCACACATGAATATACATTCATAATAAATAGAATAGAAAAGACGAACTTATGTAAAGGAGTTCGTGAGAGGTAAATAACTTTACACTTGGGAATCAATCAATATCCGACACAAAATTACATTTTCTGCCCTGACGTAAGTCATCACTAATGTAAGCGAAGTACCAAAATTACAAAACATCCATACTAATATCATAAATGCGAGAAATGTGTTCGTTTATTTGTTACTCCATCCTCCATGTACTAATAGAGCGATGAATCCATGTGATTTTTGGAACGACAATAGAGAAAGAACTAAAGGGTAAGTACGCTACTTTTTATCCCATTGTATTGTTATTGAAGTTTAAACATTCGACGTCACTAGCAAAAGCTAGTTATAAAATAAATAAAAAATTGACCAATACAAATACACTGGAATAACTATAAATCTATAATACTTTGACTGGCTCGATGGAGCAGTGGGTAGTGACCCTGCCTTCAGCTCCGCGGGTTGCGGGTTCGATTCCCGCCGAGGGCCAACATTTTCTATAAATGAATTTGTTGGTCTTTGAGCCTGGGTGTATTTAAGTATGTATTTAACAATTATATATGTATGTATATATTCACCAGTTGTCCGTAACCCAAAACACAAGTATTAAGTTACTTACTTTGGGGACGGACGACCGTGTGTGTAAGTGTCCCATATATTTATTTATATTTATATTTATATTTTATAATATATAAAGCTGAAGAGTTTCTGTGTTTGATTGTTTATAGCGCTAATCTCAGGAACTACTAGACCGTCCACGATTTCTAGCTTTTAATGTTAACCCACTTTAACTATTTTTATGGTTATCAAAGTACTATAATACGGTTTTAACTTTTCACGCGAGCCGCTGGCGATTGCCAGTCATATATAACAATAAACCATCAATATATAATTTAATGTGGAAAATTAAAGAAGTGCTTTAATAGTTGATGTATAGAAACTGGCTATACTCACCTCTTATTGTATCAGGTTAGCCCGACTAGTTTCGAGCTGCTGTACGCAGTTCCCGCCGTGATAACGTCGTGTAAAGAGCTCATAAATAAGTGCCCCGGATGAGTTTGGAAATAGTCGAGCTAACCCAATAGAATAAGACGTGAGTATAGCCGGTTTCTATACATTAACTATGAATACTACTCACGATAGTTTAAATTTAAAAATAAGTGCTTTAATACTGTTAAGTTGCGTTGTTTATCGTATAATCTTACATTGTTTTAAAATGGCAATCAATATTCAGACACAATAAGTAGCCATCGAGAATCCTTAATATGTCCCGTAGTTAAATAAATCATAAAATCAATAGAGCGTGTAAGTGTATGTCATTTATTGGACCCATAAATAATTTTAATATGCAAACGTTGCTATAAAAGCTTAGGGAAACTCCTGAAATATGGAGGTCGTTTTCCGGTCACATTGCTTCATTAGTATCAAGAAAGCCCGTCCAATTATATTATCTCTTATTTAGAATTACAAATAAACGTATTATTATAATCTTTAATATCTTTCAAAAGAAAATAGTAACCTTTTATTCTAATACTCTTGATCGCTACTATAAATAAACTGGTATTTATAGTTTTGCTACTAAGATCAATTTCTAAACTTCCGTCCTTCTCAACACTTGAGAGCCGTTTTATGATTTATGCAAGGATTATTATCTTAATTTAAGCCGCTTATTTTCGAATGTATTTTGTAAAAACAACACTGCAAATATCATGATAACTACTATCTATTTTGTTTCGAACTATCTATTTTGTGTGTAGTTTGGAACTTTACCTTATTTTTTCATCATCATCTTCCTGCTCTTATCCCACTCTAAGTGGGGTCAGCACAACATGTTATAAACATGTTGTTACATGATTTGTCTGCGTTTTTACGACCGGCCGCCTGCCTGACGTCAACTTACCATAGTCGTATTTTACGACACCTGGGTAAGAGAGAGGGTGGTCTATTCTACTAAACTGGCTGGATACCACACGGTGGGTCAACTTATCTTAGTCGCCTTTTACGACAACTCGGTAAGAAATGTGGTTGGTCTATTCTACTCAGTCGGATACCACACGGCGGGTCGTCTTACCTTAGTCGCCTATTACGACACCTCGGTAAGAAATGAGGGTGGTACTATTCTATTCAGCCGGATACCACACGGCGTAACTTTACCTTATTTTTTATACGTAAATATTATTTTTCTGATTTATAGAAGCAGGCGTTACTTAGCGGAATTCCATAGTACATAAGTTACAGTAAAATTATGGTGCAAATTAATTTTATTGTAACTTCTGTATTACGTTTACGCAATTGCGACCCTCACGTGTCCGTAATGCGTACTAACAAATGAACTACAACAAAAATGAACAACAAGCCTCTGGCGATTAAGAAATAATACAGTTTGTACCAACAGACCCAATTACTGAAATGATACTGATCGATAATAGGTACCATAATTATCGTTATATGCAATTAGTGACTACAAAAACTACTGAAGCTCAGAGTCACTCAGCGGGCGATGGCTATGCTCGGAGTATCTCTACGTGATTAAATCAGAAATGAGGAGATCCGTAGAAGAACTAGAGTTACCGACATAGCTAAGCGTGTCGCGAAGCTGAAGTGGCGATGGGCGGGGCACGTAGAACCGATGGGCAGTGGGGTCTCAATGTGTTGGAATGGCGACCCTGCACCGGAAACCGCATTGTCGGTAGACCCTCCACGAGATGGACTGACGACCTCAAAAGGTCGTGGGGAGCCGCTGGGTCCAAGCGGCACAAGATCGTGTGGTATGGAGATCCCATGAAGAGACCTATGTCCAGCAGTGAACGTCCATCGGTTGACAGAAGAAGAAGACTACAAAAAATACAAATTTACCACTGCTCTTCTTTAAGTTATGTAAATTATAGTAGGTACAGGTAAATTATGCATCATATCCTACGCACCTATAGTATTTCATATTATAACTCCACGTTTGTAACAAGGAAAACGTTTCAAACCTGCTTGTTCTCGTAACAAAGCTTGAAGGTTCTATTAATTATAATGAAAAGTAAGTCGGAACAATAAGTGTTCTAAATAAACATTTAGTACCTTCATTAGCATCTATCATTGCATAGCATAGCATAGCAATTTCTTGATGTGGAAACTCAAGTGTTTATTTTTAATTATAAAGCAATATAAAAAATATTTGTGTGCGATTTCGATAAAGTAGGTCTAACGTTGTTATAAGCATTAAAGATGAAGGCTGATATTTTTACGGATATAACACAAAAAGTAATGAACACGTAAAGCACTGTATATATAAAGTAATACCACCGCATTACTACATACCAGTTTTAAAAGATTACTAACAAACGTAATTTCGTTATAAATGACAACATACGCAGCGCCGGCACTGATAATTTATTAGATGATTCACAATCTAATAAAATTCGGATGCCATCGAGAGGCCTTTACGTCAATCGTGGCCGAATAAATTACAAACCCAATGGAACGCATCAATATATCTACTTATGGAGCCTTAAAATCAAATAAAATTTGCAATTATTTGCACCTTTTTCCGTTTTTAAAGTTGTTTTAATTTATGACAATTTAAAATGCAAATGAACCATGGAATTTACAAAAAATAAATCACATAAATCGGTGTCGTTTTGTTATTAGCATAAAGAAATAATTATATACTCCAACTAGTTTTTTTGTGATTTAGTTGACCTTCTCTCATTCGTTATTTCAATTTTCATGCGAAAATATGTTACGTGTCAAGGTATAACAAAGTGATTCTTAGGTCCAAATGAAACGTGCCATAATTTAAATACGAAATTTAATAAAAGCAAGGGCAAAGTGATATTTTGGTATAACATTTTATTTACTTTTAGCCAAGGCCATATGTTTTTGTATCCAGACATTTTCCTTCAAATATTTCAATTATTTGGGCAAGGCCATATGTATAACCATTTTTTTATAAATCCAGATTTTATAAATATGACAAAGAATATCAATCTTTATGTCCTCATCTACCAAACCATGTTCAAGCAGCGCAGTGAATATATCTTTAATATTCTTCTCTTCAAAGAGGGAAGAGGCTTTGCCTTAGCCATTGGGATAGGCTGTAACACTCTGCCTGTCCCAAAGTTTAGTGTATGTAAGTTTATAGTATGTAGAATAGTCCATTATTAAAAAAAATCGTTCTGTCAAAAATGTTATGTTTAACCATCCATGCATAAATGTGTCAGATATTGTAACCGATTGTTACATCATGTAATTTGATACCTATTGTTAATTCTGAAGCCCTTATTAATTTTTAAGTATTATTGCGGATGATTAAATAAATTTCCCAATTAGTACACCCCATAATAAAAACCGGTCATGTTCAAGGAGAATAATGATAGTCATAAATTTTGCCCGCCCATCGTAACAATTTGAGATCACTTCTTGTTATAAATATCATTCTCATTATGTATAAACTTTTCTTTTTATCCCTCAATTTTAAATTGTTATTCTTAGTTTAAAAGTCTTTTAAAATATTTTGGCTATTTTTATTTTTTATTATTTTATTTACTTTATTTCATTAACTTATAAACAAATAATAAACGACAAAAAAATGTCACATATAGTACTGTAATTCATTACTTTTTTCTAGGAATACTAGGATATTATTAACATAGCGAATTTCCAGTTTTCAAAGGAATAACTAAATGTAATAAACGTAGTTTCGTTTATTACGAAAACAATTTGATTTTCTTTGAAAACGTTATACTTGAATAACAAAAAATTTGCATGAGAGATATTTCTTAGCCCCTTTACTGATTTAATTACGCAAAAAAAATTTATGTCTGAACACTAATTAAGTTGCTTTAACTAGTTTATAAATAGAAACTTTTGTTTATTTATGATCGCTAATTTATGGGCCTCATAAGAAAGCTCAGAGTCGCTCAGCGGACAATTGAGCGAGCTATGCTCGGAGTATCTCTGCGTGATCAAATCAGACCGACAAGTGACCCACTAAACGGGTCGCAAAGCTGAAGTGGCAATGGGCCTTCGAAGAACCGATGGACGTTGGGGTCTCAAGGTGCATAAACATTTATTTTGATATATTTCCCAATCTCTCACCAAAAAAAGAGTATTTTTAAATGTTTGAACTTTGAAAATTTGCAAAAAAAAAGTTTTTTTCAAATTTATAGACTAGAATACGCCCTTTAGTATTAACTTGTACGTTGTAACGCGACGCCATTAGCTAGCTAACCTTAAACCAAGCCACGGGGACCTTCTGGGCGTTTCGAACGGGGTTTATAGGACGCCCATCCTTTTAAGGTCCACGAGGCAGTCGATGCATCTGGTGCTCCCGATGCATCGCGTAGGGAGGGGCCACTTTTAGAGAGGCCCGACCCAGAGGTGGCCCCCTCTGGGGTTCAGAATTGCTGCTAGCAGGGATGGGGGCAATGTGTCCCACGGTACCCTGTCCCCGCCACCAGCAGCGCGGTGGAGCACTGTCAGGTTTTTAGTCGGTCAGAGTCCAAGATACCGGCCGCTTATCCCCGTCTGGCGGTGACGACCCCTAATGGGGTTTTTCTGAGATAAAAAAGGCCAGCAATACCAGCCAAAACAGCCACCACAGTTGATGCCGATAACAAAACTCTATTTCCATATATCAATACACCTTTACCATCATAATAACTGTTGTATACAAGTATTCACCTATAATAGATCAATATTATCTCATAACAAATACAAAGCCAAGTTATTTTCCATTTGTCACCGGCGGGTTAGCTTTAAATACTAGGTTGGCTTCGGCCCAATTTTTTATGGGGCATGTCCTTTGCAGAGCGTTCAGCTATGTAAAGTATTGTATCAGAATACAATGCAGCCATTATTTATGAGGATTCGAGTTCGCAACAATTGAGTTCCTGACTTATGAATAATTGGTACAAAATTCGAAACCAATTGTATAAGATTTTTTTTCATGAACAGTTAATAAATTTTCGATTCTAAATTAAGATAAAGTTTGTGTAGGTTATAAACTTAATGATGTACACAGCATCTGTTGTAGAAATAAATATACATCAGAATCATGTTAAATGTATAGAAACCGGCTATACTCACGTTTTATTCTATCGGGTTAGCTCAACTAGTTTCTTACTTTTACTTTAACTATAAATTCCACTCACGGTAGTTTAAATTTAAAAATTAACATCAGAATCTTTTTTGATACTTTGATAGCAAGTCAACAATTTTTATAATATATTCTCATCTCAGCCCTTATCCCACCCTAAGCGGGGTCGGCACAACATGTTGTAAAATTGTTGTTACATGTTTTGGCTGTTATGTTACTCAGCCGGATAGCATACGAGTACATAATAAAAATAGTTGCAGAACAAAGTTTTATGGCCTAATGCAAGAATATTTTTAAAATTAATAATTTACTTATATCATCGATTTATTTATATAAACTGAATTTAGAGTGAACAGATTTTAAAATAGAAACAATATCTCTGCAATGAAAATTTGGTGACAAATATAATTATGTATTGTTGCTATATTACAGGTACTTAATATTTTTATTTTTTTATCTCATATACTTCCTTTTATCTTACCTGTTACTAGATATATTGTCACCTTTAACATTAAAAAGAATTTATAGAACGTAAGTTATACTGCGGATATCCATAACACAAAACTAATGATAATATTGTTTTGATTATAACAAAACAGTCTAAACATGACTTTAATTGATATAGTAAGCTCTCCTTCAGTAATAGATATACATTTGTTTGTTTTAAATATAACTATTATTATATAAACATACGGTTCACACGATGAATAGTTAGCTTTTTATTATGTTCGACGTTTTGGCAAAGTTTCATCCGCCGTGGTCACAAACTGACCTATATTATGTTTGTATAATAATAAGTATGAATGTTTAAAATCTACTAAATGTATAATTGTTATAAAGTCATACTAGTTTATACAATACGAAACTGCTACGTCGCGTAGCAGTTAGAGGTAAGCTACACATTACGTAGCAACCGTAGCAATTAGCCGCCAGCATCAGTTGGTAAATATTAACACTGGTAATTGTATACTGAATGTTAGCTACCGCGATGTTCGTTACAGTGTTGAGTTGCAACCTGAATACAAATTAATCCATTAGCCAAAAGCGGCAGATAAAGAATCAGAAGCGATATCACGTCCCCGCTCTCATGTATGCTAGCATTCACTAGACTTTTGTTATTTGATTAAAACTTTTGTGCTTTGTTGAAAAGATGTTATCGATCGCGGGTTCGAGCCCCGGACAGTCACACCTATTAGTTTTACGTTTTAACAGAACAGGCTATTTATTTTTTAAATATTTGGTAAAGTATGTAACACTCAATTTAGAATTTGAGTATTATAATTGGCGGGCGAACAAATTTTCTTGTTGAGAGTATATAAATCATCATCCTGCCCTTATCCCACTCTAAGTGGGGTCAGCACAACATGTGATGAACATGCTGTCACATGATTTGGCTGCGTTTCTACGACCGGCCGCCTGCCTGACGTCAACTTACCCTGGTCGTATTTTACGACACCTCGGTAAGAACTGAGTGTGGTCTATTCTACTCGGCCGAATACCACACGGCGGGTCGACTTACCTTAGTCGCCTTTTACGACACCTCGGTACGAACTGAGGGTGGCACTATTCTATTCAGCCGGATACCACATGGCGTAGTTGAGTGTATATAAATATTTCCTTAAAAATATTACTTACTACTCGTAACTTATACCCGCGACTTCGTTCGCGTCATAGATTGATAATAGATGGCATTTTTAGTGTCATCCTGTTCCTGTAGATTTAATAGGATTTCTATAGCCTATATATTATTCCGGTGTATAAGGAATAATTGTTCCCAATTTCATTGATATTGGTTTAGCGGATTCGCTGTGAAAGAGTAACAGACATACATCCATACTCACAAACTTTCGCATTTATAATATTAGGTTATTGCATGATGAGGCTAAGACTTTGAGAGACTTATTACGATATTGAGCGACAAATAATCGTAAGGACTAAGCTCAAAGCTATCTATTTTAAATTATTACAGGGACTTATGCGCCTCTACCCATATTTGTTTTCCGTCTCATTACGTGTTTAACCGGTATAAGGAAACAGTGGTCTCATTATATTATACGATTTACCGCGCGGAAACGTTGATAGCTATTTTGCCTCGACCCATACAATTTAGCTAACGATAAATTTACTTAAAACGTAATTTATTTGTTGACCCTCACTATTCAAATGTCTCATAGCCTATGATCAAATGATAACTTATATTTATTACTTTATTGTTATAATATAATTTAAATCAGATTATTTATGAAACTTATTTAACAACATAGAGGGAACACAAAATATAACTATTTTATACCTTAAGAAATATTACTAAGTAATGAGAGGGTTGATTAAAAATTTAAGCCAGCTTAATACGTATCGTTATCATTTTTTTCAATGATAAATAGATAAGTTGCATATGTCAGAGCCGGAAAAATTTCATCTTTTTTATGATACTATTTATTTTATTTTATTCTGATGCAGGAGGCCACAATGGAAAAAGGTAGTGGCTCTATAAATAGCCGAGTTATACATATTAAATAAATAAATATATTATTATATAGTATTATTTATTAGTAATATACTTCACGAATAATAGTAATAAATAATACGTGTCCAGACAATAATGAGGACTCCATAATACTATTAAATATGCTGAGACTAGTATCGAGAAAATGACATAACAACAAATTTCAAATGCCGTTTGTAGTATTCTACAAACGGTTAGTAAGGTAAGTTGACAACAGGCAGCAGCCGTCATAAAATAACTAACCAAAAGTGTAACTGCATGTAATAGAGTGTGATAAAGGCAGGAGAATGATGATGAATAATGAAGACTTTTGTACCCTAAGCTCTACCCATTTGGTATTTTTGACAAACTGTTAGTTCCTAGTAATATAACTTCCAACTGATGATTACAGTGTAACCTATTTGGACATGTTAAATGACTGTATCTATATTACTAAGTCTCTCTTATTCGAAGGTGGACAATTCGGATCCTCCGAAAACTTAGTCGTGTGAAAAAGATAGCTTAACGATTATATTCTAATATAAACATATAACATTCATGTGAAAATGTGTTTATTCTAAACTACATTTTCAGTACTTTTTAATCAGATTTTTAAAATGAGAATAAGTAAAAATATTTACGAATGTCTAAATTGGGCCTTACATTTTTCGCGTATAATTTAATTTGGACCGACTCCAGCCTTTACGAACAAATAATTTAAAAGGCAGGAAGCTCAAACTGAAATAAAGTATTATAACGAGTTTTGTGAAGCTCGCTTATTTTGAATGATAGCGGAGCTCAACCAATTAGATTCAAAATAAATTTGCTTTCAAAATAACTTTTGTTGCAAATATTTATAGTATAAGAATTGCTTAAAAAAGCTATATTGATAGTTGAGTACACGCAAGTTGTTATTATGGTGCTTAAAAATTTTTATATTTAAACTAGTGGCCCGCTCCGGCTTCGCACGGGTATAAAATATAGCCTATGTCACTCAGTAAAAAAAATTATTAAAATCTATCAAGCAGTTTTGTTTTATTCATTACTGCCCGTGGCCCACACGCGTCAAATTTGGAGTAAAACAATTCCCCTGGGGTGCCAAAGTGGTCGGCCTCCTCGTGGCGCACCCTGGGCAAGCTTAGACTTGGCTAACGGACCACTGTGGGGTGGCCAATTCAGTTGTCCTTCTGATTAGCAGAGGGCAATCTGGACAGGCCGGGGACTCCGGGGGGGCTGGGGTGGGGTTCCTAATGAGCGACGGGTCCGGTTGGGCTTACTCTAAGTCTAGCTGGACATGGTTACGGCCACCGTCGGCGAAACCCGGAAGCACAGCAATGGGAACCTTCGGGTTGCGAGGAAGAAAACCTCTATAAAAAATTAACCGGTGGGGGCGGAAACGCCCACCAAGGCGATGTGGCCCCTACTTGGGGCGCGGTCTCTCCCTGTTGTCCGTGACATAACAAACACGGTGGGCAGGGAGCGATCGTGGGCAGCGATGGCCTCCCTTTGTTCTGCGGGGAGGGGGGGTGAAGGGAGGCGGCGGAGCGGTTCCACGAACTGTTGTTCTGGATCCAATCTGCTGGTGGTGAGTCCAGGTGTTAGTGACTCGCCCAAGCCCATCGTCTGCCGCCCTAACTGGGGACCTTCGGGTGTTCCGAACGGGGTATATCGGACGCCTGGCTTACAGGTCCCCGTGACGGTCGGTGCATCTGGTGCTACCCTGTCCTTGCCATCGGCAGCGTGGTGGAGCACACAGGTCGTTTTAGTCGGTGCGAGTCCGACATAACTGCCGCCTGTCCCCGTCGGGCGGCGGTACCCATAAGGAGCTTTTTACTGTATAAAAAAAAAACAATTCCCCTTTCCCTATACCATGAAGATTCCCTGCTATCTTTGGAATATCTAAATTCATATACTACATTTTTACTTTTTTACTTTTACATTTTCCCTGAGTATTTTATTTTTACAATTAATTACAGAATGTCTTTATATACAACATTCACAGCTTTTTTGTCATAAAGAAAGAATCTTCATTACACAATACAAACATGTTTTCTTTAGAGGTTACTCTTGATAAAGCGACATATAGTCGGCCATGTGAAAAAAAACCCGTCCAATTGCAGTTAAATTCGAAGTGCTATAAGACAAAGCGCGCAATCGCTATACCCTGCTATTTTAAATCTGTAATATCTTCGAAAATGTTCATTTAAATTACAAATGAAGTAGAAAATGTCAAAAAAATGCTATTGTGGGTCCATAAGAGATAGACATAATATGTATACCATCGCGGAGTTTTCTGTAGACCTTTTCAAGGTGTACAAATACTTAGTACATTATTTTGACAAATATTGTAGGGTTCGGCCTGCGTTTGCAATGTAAACGGAAAATAAATGTTTATAATAAAAGTTTATAATATGTTAGATTATACATATAAACCTTTCTCTTCAATCACTCTATCTATTAAAAAACCGCATCAAAATCTGTTGCGTAGTTTTAAAGATTTAAGCATACAAAGGGATATAGGGACATAGGAACAGACAGAGAAAGCGACTTTGTTTTATACTATTTAGTGACGTTTAGCTATTATAACTAACGACGATATTTCTCCTTTATTCTTATGCAATAATAAAAATCAATTTTCCCAAAGTCAACTCATTTACTCTTTATCAAAAACTACTCAATGACACATATGACAGCCACAATGCTTTTTCATATTAATGACTAACTCTGAAGGAGGTTGTATTAAAAACATGTTGTAACAGTCGACCATCCGGACAACATTTGCGACCCCGCAAATCTCATAAGCTGACTTCTGGGAATGAATCTACCACCGATTCGGAATGCTGATTGTACTGAGAAGAATCGGCAAGAAACTCAATACTTGCTCTTTTAATCTGTAAAAGAAAAATCATTTCGCACCTTAAGCTCACCCTCAATCACTGTCATGGCATAACACAGCTCAATAAGTGGCAGTGGTTGATCTTACAGAGTTAATAAACCGAATATCAACTACCATCATTAATCTCTCCAATAAAAACTCCATTTTTTATTCCATAGCATCGCATATGGCAACTATCTCTCAAATTATACGAAATTCGCAGTCTCCGTGTTGTCTCAAGATATTGATCGTCATTTGTCTTTTCTTTAAACTCTTTAAATTTCCAGATATTCCTTTTGTCCGCTCTATTTGTGAGTTTAGGTTACATCCCCTTCTGAATATAATAAACGACGATATTTCTCTTTTATACTTATTATATTTATTCAATAAATAAAAACATTTTCCCAGAATCAACCCATTTACTCTTTCTCAACAACTTATTGACACATATGACAGTCACAATGCTTTTTCATATTAATGACCAACTCTAAGAAGGAGGTTGCATTAAAAACATGTTATAACACTATTATTTTGATAACTGTCAAATTTTTTTCCATACTAAATTAAAGACAAAATTACGTTTAGCTGTCATTTATGTTTTGTTATTCCACTGAAATTTGCGTTTTATTATTTTACTGTCATAGTCGTTTTTGTTATACCACGTTTTATAGCGACTTGACGGGATAAAATAAATGCGGTCGAACGGGATAAAAAGTATCCTATGTCCGTCTCCTGGTTTTAAGCAACCTCTCCACCAATTTTCAGCCGAATTGGTTCATCCGTTCTTGAGTTATAAATAGTGTAACTTAGACCAACTTTCTTTTATATATATAGATATAAAAAAAATTGTTTTATTTTAATTTATATTTATTCTCTAATCTAAGTTTCTTGTATCGATTTATGTTTTTTAACCTGTCAACATTCCATAGGTCTCTATATTTTTGCCAATAATCACCATCTTCGGTACTGTAATAGTTACAATAGCTATTATCACAGAGTACAAAGGTTATATTCTCTATCTATTCAAGTCGGGAAATGCTATTGAGAGACCGCAATTTTTTCTCATACAAAAGTTTATTCCATCGGGATAATTTGTAAGCTGTGTAATAAGAATAAAGTTAACAATGCAGTTATATATTATATTTTGAATGGAATAAAATGAAACGTTTGAGGGAAAGCTTTACTCATCATGTTCCTGCCCTTATCCCACTCTAGGTGGGGTCCGCACAACATTTAATAAACATATCCCATACGTGGCTATGTATTTTACGACTGGCCGCCTGCCTGACATCAACTAACCTTAGTCGTATTTACGACATCTCGGTAAGTAAGAGGGTGGTCTATTCTACTCAGCCGGATAACACACGTCGGTTCAACTTACCTTAGTCGCCTTTTACGACACCTTGGTAAGAAAGGAGGGTGGTACTATTCTATTTAGCCGGATGCCACACGGCGTCTCCATAATGTATAATAACATTACTCTTCATGAAATATATGTCTAAAAACATGTTTATATCACGTAGGTTACTTTCCGAACCCAAACTTGCAACCATTTCAACGTAGTACTATGAACAATAGCGCAACTTCAAATATAATATACAATAAGATAAATAGGACTTATGTAGAATTCCTTCCGCTAATCCTTTCGTACAAAATTAATACTCAAATAAGTTACTTGTGAGCAGCTGAACAGCTGAGTGTAGACCGTTTTATTGTTTAAGTTCTGTTTGTTGTTACGACGTATTCGAAACACGGATATAAAGTTACAAGAATTGCTAAGAAAATTGACTATAAAGTATCATAGTGTTGTAATTTTAGTTTAAAACCTGTAAATGCGTTAAAGCGAAAAACTATGTAATTGTCTCGAGCTTCAAAGGTACCGAAACTTAAAAGTTGCATTTAAATTCAATATAATTATTAAAATTGAAGATTTTCTAAGCTTCAGTACTAAAATATAAAAATTTTTGTTGATTTATCTAGTCATTTTTAAATGCTATTGTTTGTGTATATGTTTATGCAAACAGGTGTATACAATACGAGTAAACTGGCAAAAGTGGAATTATATACTTATGCATCTTTCACTTCATTAACACAGCATCATCATCTTCCTGCCCTTATCCCACTCCAAGTGGGGTCGGCACAACATGTTATAAACATGTTGTCACATGATTTGGATACGTATTTTACGACCGGCCGCCTGCCTGAAGTCAACTTATCTCAGTCGTATTTTACGACACCTCGATAAGAAAAGAGGGTGGTAGTATTATATTCAGCCGGATACCACACGGCGGTATACAACTTTTAAAATATTTATTAATATTTTTAACGGTACTGCTAGTAAACTATTAGCTTCATGTAAAGTGTTAAATAGTTCCGGTACATTGGTCACGATTGCATTGGATCTGTTTGTTTTGTTACATTAGTTACGAGTAAGTTCAGTGAACTGAGGTAACTTCGACGAAACATATGGCTGATCAATCTAATAAGGATCAACTTACGAATCCTATGAAACGGTCTCATCGTTTTCACTTGTTGTTTACATTCACACTTAATTTTATCAATTGCATATAAGAATAGATATAGATATAGAATCTGAATTTCGAACGATTTTCATATAACTTAGTATATAGGGGTTTCGGGGCAATAAATAGATTTATTTATCGTTCCCACTTGTTGTTTACATTCACACTTAATTTTATCAATTTCATATAAGAATAGATATAGATATATAGAATCTGAATTAGAGACGATTTTCTTATAACTTAGTATTTAGGGGAAATCAATTTAGTTAGGCTTCATTATATAAAACAAATAATGGTTTATTCCTGCTTTCGGATGTTTACTGAAAAACTGCTAAAATATAAATTAGAATGCAAAGGTTAATTTTGATATCATTTGTAAAGTTTTTATACATTAGTTAGGAACGGACGAACTCTAGAAGTTGAAGTCCTATATATCACCAGCTTTTAATTTATTTCTTTTAAAAACAAGTACTAAACAAAGCTCGGTCATATAGGTAGGTCACTAGGTATTTAAAATGAATGAATGAACCAGACCAAAATTTCTATTTAAGTATATACTTGAAATATATTCAAAATTTTTCAAAATTCAAATTCAAAATATTCTTTATTCAAATAAACTTGTAAACAAGTGCTTTTGAATCGTCAACTCTACTGCTGGTTCAGAAAGCTGTTCCTACCGAGAAGAGCCAGCAAGAAACTCGGCGGTTGCTCTTTTAAAAATATAATTCCTAATACTATTTACATTAAGTCGTTACTGTCTTGTACAGGTTCAAAGAGAGCTATATCCACACATTCTTATCTTCCAAATAATCTTCAAGAGTATAGTAGGCCTTCTGTATCAGCCTCTTTTTAACAGTGTTTTTAAACTGATGTAATGGCAAAGCTGAAATTGATTGCGGAATTTTATAATACTATATTACTTATAGTATATAATACTTATAGTAATTGAATCCTTGTGAAATAATCACACTATACTAAATCTTTTTGAACCTATACTAAAGTTGGGTGTACTTTGTTATTTGTTGTATACAGAATATAATACGAGTATATCCTAACGGTTAGAATGTGTGATCCATACCCGGGGCTTACGGGTTCATATCCTGAGTAAACACTTAATTAAATAAAAACTTCTGCTTAATCAAAATTTACGATTAATAATTAAAGTACTACGTTGGAGATAAAGTTACGTTGTTTCCTTTAAGGGTAAAAGATGGTTACATTAAGAATTTTTTATTATGTATGTTTCAGTTTAGTGTTGTAACCGGCTGAGTGGAATAGACCACCCTCATTTCTTACCGAGGTGTCATAAAAGGCGACTTAAGATAAGTTTACATCACGCAGGCGTCCAGTCGTGAACGACTTAGATAACATGTTATGCCGACCCCACTTAGAGTGGGATAAGGCCAGGAGGATAATGACATCCATTTAACGTGTATATGACTGCTAAGAATGGATAAAAATATAAAGAAAAATTTACTGTCCTAACCAGCTTTAATCTCGTTATCAAATAATCGTTTTCCTTGCATACTTTCAGAACCATCGAAGCTTATCGATCGTCACGAAACGGGAATAGTTTCTGTCACGCCACCGTTTAGAACTGGCTTGTAACACATACATGTTTAATTAGAAATACTCCAATACAAATCCGATATAATTCCTTAATAGTGTTACAAACTTAGTTTAACCAACAACATATAATTTATTGAAAAGCTTTTAGAGCGTCACCTTTATTCACAATAATACAATATTAAAATATAGTAATTACAAATTTCAACGATGCATTAGCTAAAAACCAATCGACCTCAATTTATTTCTTAGCTTATTAGACTAAATTAAATCATTTCACACGATATCTTTTACAAACTACGAAATATCATGAAGTTGTAAAGTATTAATTCAAACACAATACATCAAAGAAATTTTAATAAACAAACAGTTAAAATGCATCTTGTATCTCTACCTCAAACACATTCCTCATCATTCTCCTGCCCCTATCCCACTCTAAGTGGGGTCGGTACAACATTTTTTCAAAATATTTAAATGATTTGGATAGTTTTTTTACGACCAGCCGTCTGCCTGATCTCAAATTAACTTAGTCACTTTTTACGACACCTCGGTAAGAAATGAGGGTGGTATTTTCTACTTAGCTGGATACTACATGATACGTCATGGTAGCTTACCTTAGTCGTATGTCATCTCAGTAGGAAAAGAGGGCGATCTATTCTACTTAGCCGGATACGACACAGCGGATACCTGAAACACAGTAGTCGTGAAATGTGCGTACTTGAAGAGAATTCCTGCAATATAATTAGCCTATAGATCCACTTTGAAGTAGCATGCTAACTAATAACAGGCCGCTACTTAAAAGTTTAACTAACGACTAAAAGTAACCAGTACAAGACAGGTAGAATAACGAAGTATAAGTTACTGACATCACACATCCGAGTCTGCTCGGATCTTTGGTCTATTTAATAACATACCATAAAGGAAGATAATAGAAATCTGTAAACAAAGTTTTCACCTAAATCACAATAAACAATAAGAAAATAGAAAAACTTTCAAGATTTAAACAATCTTATTATTATAGCAGCAAGTAGTTCACCCGAGGCTATAGACCTCTCCGCTCGATTTTCCGCACAAAGTCATGCTTTCGTAATGCGTTTTTAATGTTCTCATGTTCCTATAAATTACCATGGCTGCCCCTGGCCCAGATTGCTTTAATGCTTTAATAAATTAACTTGTAAACTCTTAATAATGTAACTTAGTAATTTTATATTGTTTCATTTACTTTCTTAAGCTTTCGTCGTAATTGAGAATTAATAAAAGTTTTATAAGTTAGATATATCGAATATTTTATGTTACAAACGATATTTATGGTTTTCGTAATATTTCTTTTTCGGATTTCTATTACAAAACTTTCATCGCATATATTATACATAAGGGCTTCAAATTGCAGCTTCTACGTAGCCACAAAAAAATTATAGAAAAACTTCAGCTTTCTCTATACCCAAAATCAGCGATCCGTTGATCAATTTGACGTGAACGAAGGATAAACAATCACACTTTTTTAAATTATAATATTAATATGGATATAAAACAGAAATATTAATATGTATAGTGTATTAAACATTTAGTATGACAAAAAGTGACACGCTATATTTAAATTATGCCGGAATTCAAAGTAATATTAACTCCATAGAATTCATACCATAAACTCATTTGCATATAACATTGGTATTGCATGTTTTATTTTTCATTACATTTCACGTCACCACAAAAAAAAAACAAGTATATGCATGAGATACATTTTTTTCTGATCACAGATTGCACACCGCATCTTTTAGCGAAATCTTAACCATGACTAAAATATGCAGAAATAAAGTTATTTTACTTATTATTTACTCATATTATTTTATTTACATTATGCTGTGTGGTATCCGGCTCAGTTGAATATCCCAACCTCATTTTTTAACGAGTTGTCGTAAAAGGCGACTAAGGTAAATCGACCCGCCGCGTGATATCTAGCTGACTAGAATAGACTCTTTCTTACCAAGGTGTCGTATAAGGCGACTAAGGTCTTTCTTACAGAGGCATCGTAAATATGGCTAAGGTCGTAAAATACGTAGCAAACATGTGACACATGTTATATATAAGTGACGACCCCACCTATAGTGGAATAAGGAAGGAGGATGACGATTATTTTATTTGCATCATAAATAGTGCAAAATTTACTACTACTCTACTACATACTACTCTTAAACAAGATCATCAATTACCCTTAAGTATTAGTCAGACTAGTAAAGGACTGACGAAAATGTAACACCACGTATTATTAAGCAATAAATTCTGCCGACAAGTCCTAAACTGGACCATGAAAAAAGTACATAACTCCCCGAAAGAGACTTCAGTAATATAAATGGAATTTTTGACAACAATTTCCACTGAGGGAACAAAATTTCTGTTCAAATGTATTATTTTTTTCGCTAAGCGGCTTTTGTAAAATTTATTCGTAAGATTACGAGTAATATTATTCTTTATAACTCACGGTGTTCATAAAACTTGAAATAAACTTATGCAAAACATAAAAGATTAAAGAAATATGCATTTCATAAATTTCTTGTACAATTTATCTACTATAGCAATTTAGAAAAGTCATTTGTCCAGAAAATTTTTGAAAGTGACAATATATATGTACTTTCGTTGTACAACAACTATTAAAATTCAAGAACTCAAATTGTTTTTATACCGTTCAAAATACCGAATCTGATAAAATACTTTTTAACTCCAAAAAATACAACATTTACATTAGATTTTTTTTTATTAATTTGCATTTTATTTACGCGTTTTTAGCACGGACATAAAGCCAAAAATGATCTCTAGAAAATTTGACTTAAATCTTGAGGCAATGAGTCCATACCATAATGAAAAATTAATAATTGATGAGATCAATTCAATTTTTCAAAGAATACATTACGCTCGATCTCAATCAAGACCTTTCAAGCGAAAAAAACTTTGCTCGCTATGGAAACATTAATATTCTATCTAAAAGCGGAACATTATACAAACATTACCCATATAATGGAATGCATAACAAATCCAAAGTCTGCGCAACATTCTCATACTTTCACTTTATCTGGCAAATATTTTAATTTGCAGCCAAGATTTGGTTTCCCGCTGTACAGAATAATTTTTGCGATTATGTGTATAATAAATTATTAATGATTTTTCATTAATGTTATATTCAGAAACGATAAACTGTTTTAAGAGACATAATAAAATCATATTTTGTGTACTTATGAACAGCAAATATATGAGACTTAATTCCTTTTTCAACAAGTCGCTAATTGGTATATTGTTAAGATGATTAATGATGATGAACGATTATTATTAAGGTTCAATTTTACAGTTAATTCTTTCTGATTCTTCATGCTATAAGTTCTGGATCAACTACTCTTATCATCTTCTTGCCATTATCCCACTCTAAGTGGGGTCGGCACAACATGTAACAAACATGTTGTCATGTTGGCACAACATGTTACAAACATGATTTGGCTACATAATTTACGACCCGCCTGACGTCTATATACCTGAGTCGTATTTTCCGTCACTTCCGTAAGAATGAGGATGATCTATACAATATACATACTATATACTGTTCAATCGGATACCACACGACGGGTCAACTTAACTTAGTCGTATTTTACGAGACTTAATTAAGAAAGAGGATGATCTATTCTACTCAACCAGATGCCACACGGTGGTTCAACTTAATATAATCACCTTTTTCGAAACTTCGGTAAAAAATGAAGGTGGTGATCTATTCTACTCAGCCGGATACCACACGGCTTCTGGATCAACTACTCTTACATCGATAAATCAAAACGTAACTCATACCACCCTGTTAATATCCCTAATTCGATTACTCAGACTAATCAGTCGAGATTCGCAGTCCAACAACAGTGACGTCAGCAAGTGGGGCGCAAACTGTGTACCTGAATGCTCATCGGGTATTCAAACGTCCCATTTCACTGAGATCCTTTGACAATTGATGCTTTTGCTGCATCGCAAAGGAAGGTTGAGAGTACTTCTATATAGAGAAAGGCCTCAAATTGAGGCACAATCGAAGGTAACGAGTTTCTTTTCATGGAATTTGTCAGTACGGAACATGCGTAATGCATAGTTTTACCCTTGCCATTAAGTCCTGGTCATGATGTACCGGACCTATACGAGTCGCATAACTACATTCTAGCTCCATTTATTTAGTTATAATACACTTAAAATATGTGTATAATGAACTAAAAAAATAAATTATGCGTATATTTTACCCTTTGAGTAAAAAGAGCATAACAGGCAAATTATAAATATTAAAGTATATAATATTAAAGTAGATCCTAGAGTCTGACGGTAGTAACAACTGGGAATGGTAAATATTCTTATATTTCTCCTATCTTTACGAAAATGAATATGCTATTTCATAGAATCACAAAACCATTCTGATTGCCAACAAATATATATTTATCGGAAAACTAAATTGAAAGACTTATGTCAAAAGTTTGGTTGCAACTAGTAAGCGCTCGTTCTAAAATATGGCAAAAAGTTGAATGGCGCAGAAACTTTTTGGCTTCTGTTGGAAGATATCAGATTAAAAATTCCATCCAATAAATAAATTTTAAATATTTAAAATAACACTCCTTCACTTTTATTAGCTTTAAACAAATTTGTATTAAACAAACTTTTTAACATCAGCAAAAAAATAGATATAAAAATACTAGCAGACCCAATAAATATTGGTCCTGTAAATTAATCTTTTATATTTTAATGAGTTAATCTTGTATATGTATATATGTATTTTCTGAATCTCAGCAACGGCTCCAACGATTTTCATGAAGGTGCATGTAGAAGGTATTTGTAAAAATCGATCTAGCTAGGTTTCATTTTTAAAAAATGTCGTTTTACACCTGTTTTCGGGCATTAAAAAAATGCTACAATGTAGAATGCTATGCAAATGAAATTTGACCTTGTCAAATGCAAAGCTGTAATATTCTAATGGGTAACGGGTGGACTAAAAAAATCACCTGGGATAGTTCTTTTTTATTTTTTTAATTGCATTTTTTATATCTTTAAAAAAATTACCAAGCAAAGCTCGGTCACCCAGGTACTACTTTTCATCAGATCAAATTGTGAATAAACCATGTGTTACAAAAAATATATACACGTGAAAAATCTCTCCTACTACGAATATACCCATATACGAATATACATTTATATACCTACCTACAGTGCTCAATACTACACCGCACAAGTTGACTATAAAAAAATAGGATAACAAAGATGTTACAAAAAATTTCCTTCGATGATACAATTCAACCTTTCGCCACCTAACGTTAGTGCTAACACATGCGTCTAATGGCATTTCCCCGGCAAATACTCGACAATACGAGCGTATTGGCATCTGGTACAACTTCTTGCTGAAACAATCGAGATAACAGAAGCAGAAAAATATGTATGACATTTAAATAATAATCTTCCAGCTTCATATTTTGTTACGTAAATTTTCCATAAGGGTGAAGGAAACAAATTACAAATTTAAGTAAAATTCTACATTTTCAATACACTCAATATATGTATATAGATAGCGTAGTAAAGGGTATATGGCGTGACTATATTATCTGAAACCAAAACAACAACAAATATAAGTTAGCACATTTTCTTTTTTTTGGAAATACGATAAACATACATGGTAATAAAAGTAAAACATAATTTATAAATAATTTTAATGTTTTATATAAAATAATAATAAATCATCTAATTGTCATTGCATTCGTACCATTTAGGTATTTTTATATTGTACCAAAACTTACACTTCTATACTTATTATAAAACAGAGTCCTAAAGCTGTCTGTCGGTATGTGATCAATTTTCTCAAAATCGACTCGCCTGCTTGGAGCTTTACTCGAGTGCGCCGCGTAACTGTAACGTAGAGATACACTTGAGTAATGTAGTAGAGAATTGTAGATCTACAAAAATACTACTAAAAAGTCCGCGACCGCATGTCTCTATCTCTTATTATTAACCCACAATAACTATTTCTATGTTCAAAATTTCAATTCGGGGACAAATAAAGTGACAGACTGACTTCCACCCGGACGAAGCCGCTCGCACAGCTAGTATACCTTAAAATTTGATTATTTCAAAGAGTACATTTTGTTAAAAGGCGTAAGTTTGCAAATACATATTACACTTTTAGATCAAAAGTATAAAACAAACATAAAATATGTACCCCAAAATTCTCAAGTTTAATTAAGATATTTTATTTATTACTTACCCTCAAGAAGCCGGAAATTAACAATGATGGTAAAGTTTATCCTTTCCAGTTGGATTTTTGAAGGGGATGAGACGTGACCTGGCTCTTAACCCCATTACGAGCAGACCCATTCTGACAATGAGATATTAAAGCCCAATTTAGGCAATGACCGTCGGCTCATTGACTATAAATTGGTGTTTTAATTATCTCTTTTTCGATCGTCGTTATTAATTTACTCAAAGTAAATTCTATCCAATAAAGGAAATATATTCTCAACATCTTCAACGGTTATCATCAATTATTACGTTGATAAAGCACAATTATTTGGTGATTATGATTATCATGATGTAGTTCAAAATAGAAGCTTCATCGAAAGTACAAAAATATATGTAATGCTAAATATAGAGTGCACTATTCGTTTTCACACCTGTGTGCGTAGAGCGAGTTTTTTTTAATCTACTCAGCGACAATTGTAACAGCGACATCTAGTGACCACTGTTTCAGCGTCATACAAATTGGCTTAACGCTAACGCGATCGTGTAGGTTAAAAAAATTCGCACTAAGCACACTGATACATGCAGGATTCGTTAAAAACGCATACATTAAAGTCCACTACCATACACAAAACTTATTATCTATACTAATACTAATCTATATCCATACTAATAAATAAAGCTGAAGTGTTTGTTTGTTTCAACGCGCTAATCTCAGAAACTAGTGGACCGATTTGAAAATTCATTGAGTGTAAGATACTCCATTTTTCGAGAAAGGCTATATATAGGCTATATAACATCACGCTAAGATGAATAAGGGAGAAGCAGCAATAAACAATATTACGAAAACGGCAAAATTTAAAGATTTCCTTGCGTGCTAAGTAAACGGTAAAAGTTATACAAAAATCTCTTATAATTAACACAATAACCACTTTTATATTCAAAATTTAAATCCGGAAAAAAAATACTAGCACAGCTAGTACTGTATATCCAATGATAGTAAATGTGTGCACTCAACATTTAGCATTACACATACAAGTATTTTCTGTTTGCATTATCGCAGATTATAGTGTAAAATATCCATTATAACTTTTGTATTATCTCCGCAAAATAACGCTTTACTCTATTAATTATCCTGTAGTTGTTAATATTTGCATGAATTTTTTTAAGTATCGGACGTATAGAACTGTCAACATATTAGTTAACATAAGTAGTTTTATATCGATTACATAACTTAATAGGTAAAACGAGTGCGTCATTAGACCACATAACGCGCCTTTTTATGAATCATTTTATTTAAAATAGCCGGTCATGTTTAACTTACAACGGTTGATGAGATGGGGAAAACTAGTCCCTAAAGCAAACCCAGAGGTAACAGTTTTGTCTGTATGTAAATAGGATCGCGTGCGTCCTCTCCAATTAAAGGGTAGGTAGAGTGCGATGAGTGTACGTAAGCAGGTCGACGATATGACGCTATAACACACGGCTTTTAAACAGGACTGCCTACGATGAGGTTTTAGTTTTATTTACGTTACACACGATATGTATATAATATTTAAATGTATAAGCAGATACGCACTTGAACTACTCTGTTATTAACTCATTAGTCTATGCTTGTTACATTGGTCAGAACAATGATTGTTGCTGTCCCTTTGATACACTTATAATAGCTGCTCTTCACTATCGTCGTTGATCGTTGATTGCGTTATCTATACTAATATATAAAGCTGAAGAGTTTGTCTGTTTGATTGCTTGAACGCGCTAATCTCGGGAATTATTGGACCGATTTGAAAAATTATTTGAGTGTAAGATAGTGAATTTATCGAGAAAGGCTATAAAAAAACTCGGCTATGTAGCGAGATAACATTATGCTAAGATGAATAGGAGAGAAGCAGCATTAAAAAATATTGCTAAAACGGCAAATTTGAATTGCGCGCGCGATAAATAAACCGTGAAATTTAATCCAAAATCTTGTATAATTAACTCACGATAACTACTTTTAACGTCCAAATGTCCACTGTGTATTTTCATACCGCCTTATCCGAAGAATTAAGTCATATTTCCTATGCTTTTACATGGGACATGTAACTTTATTCTTCGTATAGAGCGATACGATACATACGATCATAGGTATCCAGCAATTCCCTTTGATGCGTGTTCAAAAAACCGACAATTCCCGGTTGGTAGGCGATCGTAGGCGATCATAGACGCTGATTGGAAAGTAAAGCCGAATATGCCTCTCCACGATCATTTATACCATCGCGCTTAATCGTCTGTAATCGCCGATTATGAAAAGGAGTCATAATGTTGGACGCAGATATCCCCAAGGTATTCCAACAAAAGATGTTTCTGTCAGTTAATGCCATCATCGCCGTGCGACCTTTTTAATCTCTGTCATCTATCTGCGTAATTTAAGCGTCTATCAGCTATGCATCTTTCGCTGCGTATTCGGAATTTCAATGCCTTTAAGTTAATATATATAAGTTGAATGTATTATTTATTATTTTAATAAACGAACTTAAAGTAACTTTTCAGTAAAATTATTTAAATGTTAACTTCGTGAAATACTTCCGTTATTGTTAATAAATAATAAAGATGCATATTGCAATGTGTTTCTGTTTGAGATGAAATCTTTTGTTTGTTGCAGCAAGCGTATTTCGAAATTATTTACAACTAAAGCTTCGAATAAATATACAGAACAAAGATACACAACAAAATTAGAAATAAGCTTCGTGTCTTATGCAGATAAGTATAATATTGTAATAAAAAAGCCAAGGCAAATGTGGTATAAAACTGGTATTATGTTTGTGGCTGGTATTAGGTATTGTTACAAGAAACAGTTTCGTAACATATTTTCATTCAAAAGATGTAAGAGTATCTAATACATAAAGCATATTGATTATGCTTGTGATAAAACATCATCGCGTATCATAGATAAAGATGCTTTATAACATAGATAGATTTTATTAACATTTGTTAATAGTGAATTTGTTATTATTTTACCAGGGTAGAATGTAGATTCCGAGCACACTAAACTGCAAGAGTTACAGTACAGATAATGCTTAAAAAAAACAAAATACACACTTTAAGAAAATACTAGGATAGAAAAAAATCCCACTAATATTACAAATCCGAAAGTTTATGAGTATGGATGTATGTTTGTACTCTTTCACGGCGAATCCGCTGACCCAATATAGATGAAATTTAGCACAATTATTCCTTACGCACCGGAATAACATATAGGTTATATAAATCCTGTTAATTCTACAGGAATAGGATGACATTGAATAGCGTCATCTATTATCTACCTATAACACGACAACAGCAAACGAAGTCGCGGGTTAAAGCTAGTAAACAATATAACAGTTAAAATGCAATCAAAATATTAAACAGGCAATTTAAATATTACAAGGGAAGTTGAGTGGACATCTCGTAATCCCATATAATGGCGTTTGCGGTCACATTTTCACGAGACTTAATTGCTCTAATCTAGCGGTCTCTAATCGACCATGACCACTTTAATTACATTTTGGATATAAGTACTTCGTAGTATGTCATGAATGGGCTCATTTGAAAACACGATCTGTTTTCAATCCTATTCTTTACGTACATATATGTACCTACCAACCTCGCCTAAAAATTTGTAATAGAAATAAAATTGATATGAGATATATGTATTCCCTTCTTAGTGTTTTAATTAATGTAAGATTACTAGTAACTCGATTCAATTTTGTTTTTATACAATACATTTTATTGCTCTTGGGATGCTATAGTGGCACAACTCAAAAAACACGTTTTTGTACTAGGAATAGGTGTAAGTATAAAAATACTCTTTTCAGCTGAAATACAGAACTTATAATGCAATATTAGGCCTTTCGTTTAAGCAAAGTAAAGATTTCTTTTTTGCATTTCACTTAGCAATAAATTTTTAAACCCATTTATATTAAAACAGAATTTTTTGAGTTGCGGCATTATAGCAGCCGGTGAGCGATATGTTTATAAATAGTTTACTTAGTTTGGCCCTTACAAACTTATTAAAATAACATATTAAAATAACTTAAAATATGTATATAGCCTATATCCATATTTTAAAAATGTATATAATAATTAAATTCACCATTGTAATGGTCATTAAAACTAAATAGTACCTAATATATATTAAGAATTAAACAAGAATTTTTTACGATATACGAGAGAAATTATCGTGTGCATCACCTTCCCATACGAGTACCAGTTTATTTAAAATTCCAGATCAACAATTTTCAATCTCAACCTGCACGTCACAAAATTGTAACGGACAAATAACTACGAAAATTTTCGCATGACATATGCTACAGTCGTTGAGTGGCAGACGATTTTCGGAATTTCGTGAACGTTAAAAAAAGAATAGAACCTATTTTTTAATATGTATTTTAGGAACTTCACCCCATTGCAATGGAATGGATGGTTTTGATTTAGTGTAAATATGTATATATTTATTAATTTTTATTTTTTATTCTTTAGTTATTATTTAGTAAGTTTTAATTTGTCTTAATTTTTTTTTAATGCTTGTCTTTGTAAAATAGTTTAGTTTAGTAAATAGTATACTTAGTTTATATTATATAGTATTAAGTGACCTATTTTTTAATTTTCAATTAAAGAATAACTTTCCCACACTCATTGAAGTTGAATGAATGAAATAATTATATCCACTGCTGGGCATATTCCTCCTCTCTTTGCCTTTGGAGAGGTTGTTATAATACGAGTATCATTGTATTACGAGTATATATTGTTGGCGTAGGATAAAATCAAAAGTAGACAAGTATAAATATTGCAAATAGAAAAAATTGTTATCAGCAATAAGCAACCCATACATACAAATTCGCAAGCCTATGAAGCATTTTTGGTCGACCCGTATATCAAAAACTATTGTACCCAACAAAGAAGTCAGACCGTCGATTCTGCCTGGCTCAGTGAACTTTTGTAAATCACTTTATTTTTATGGCTCTTATCATTTTGGTATATACATTCAATGAAATACGGGATAAAAGTGATGTTCCACAAATTTTTCCAGAGAATTACTACTAAAATGTAAATTATTCCATATCATGGAGTTGATGATAGCTGTGATAGCCCAACGGTAACCGCGAAGCGGCCTCAGTTTTTTTTCCATTACTATCTGACTACTATTCCAATATTATTAATATAATATATATTATTAATAATTTGCACATTTTAAGCTGTGATAGCCCAGCGGTGAGACCGTGCGAGGGGTTACGGGTTCAAACTCCGTGTAGACACCGATGAGTTTTTTGTTAAAACCTATGTGTCTAATAGATAATTGCATTTATCACACGATAATCGGTGAAGGAAAACATCGTGAGGAAACCTGCATATCTCTAGAGAATTCTGGAGATATGTGTAGCCTACCAATCCGCATTAGAGCAGCGTGGTAGGTCTTAGCTTCCAGGTCCTTCCTGGTTCCAGTTCTCTTCTCTCCATAAACGGAGAGAGGAGGCTACTTTTATGGGGTTAATGATAAAGGATATAGGAGGTTGAAGTTATCTTTAAAATGCGTAGCAGTCTAATAGTAACACTCCACAATTTTACTTTTTATCTTCCCTATTTTACTCTATATAAATGAACGCACGGTTATATATTTTTCAAAGCTATTTTGTGTACGTAGTTCCATTCGAAAACAATACCAGAAACACGATTATTATGTCATTTTAAATCTGGGTCGAGCTCATAAATTAATTTTCGATTAATGAACTTAACCGACACAATGCTCAAATTAAGAGACTTCTGATCAAACAATTATAGAACTAAATTGAAAATGTAATTGGATTTTATCCGTTTATTTATTTTTCGTCATTTGTATAATGTGAATCACTCAATTTTGGAAAGAGGAAAATAAATTCGATTAAAGATTTTAAATAATTATGTCTACAAGAAAGATTTCTCTTTCTTGTCATTTCTTTCGAAATGTAAAAATATTTTTTTACTCATCAACAAGACCTTAATAGAACATAAGAATCTTTCATCATATATCATAATATACTTTCTGATAGCAGATTTACAATTTTCCAATTCAGAATAAATACAATATAATTCATCACCTTTTTACTGCTTTGCTATTATGACATATAATTTAAATAGCACGATACCAAAATATGTTGGAACCTAAATTAATAATTAAGTACAGTTTTAATGAAGAATTTACATAACGCCTACAAAAAATTTTAACACACAAACCAACCTTAAAGTACATACATAGATACAACTTTAGGATAGCTTAAGTAATGTTCACCTAACTCGGAAAATAATTGAGCAATATTAAATCTTATTTTAATTATATATAGAAACAAACGTTTCAAAGTTCTCATATAGCTACTGTAACTTAACTATAAGAGATAGAGTCATGCTATCGTGGACTTTTTTGTAATATTTGATGTTGATCTATAATTCTTTGCCACATTATTTTAGATTATCTGTATTGGTTTATGCAGTGCACGCCTCTGAAGCTCCCAACAAGTAAGATTTTTTACATCCGCGGGACCTCTTAGACAATTTATATAAAACCGTAATATAAATCGTATTTGAAAGTAAAAACTGATCATAATCGCTCATTGGATTTCGAGACAATCGATTTCACTCAGACAGACAACTTTAGGGGGCTTCATTTTATAATAAGTAAAGATTGTATACGATAACAATGTATACGTAACACGTAGTTGGATATCAAAAGCAATTCAGGAAAAATAACAAATAACCTATACGAGGGTTCAGGTTATTCTAACAAAGCCGATAAGTCTAAAACACACACATTGATAAAAAGAAAGTCATTCAGCCATTGGCAAGCAAGGTAATTGCTTCCGTAATAATTCATAATACTGAAGAGTGAATCTCCATGTTGAAGCGCACACTCGACCTACTTTAACAATACGTGCTTTATATAATTATTAAGCTTAATTAGGCCATAATAGCTGATTGGGGTGATATGTGACTCTTAACAGGAGGTCACGATTTGAAACCCCGGGCTGATAGAAATGAGTTTTTTTAATAAACTTATGTGCCTGAATAATATTCACTATGTAGAACACATTATAAAGTTAAAACCTATAATTCCGTACTGGACCGTAGTTCTAAGCTCCAACCCTTCTCTCCAAAAAAGGGGAATAATTATTGTATAATGTAAAGAAAAAATGTTAAGATTATATATCTCATCTAAGATGGTATGGACATGTAATGAGGAGGTTGAGAATCATGTGAATAACCGAGTGTTAAATTTGAATATGGATGGATATGTGCCTAGAGGGAGGTCGAAAAAAATATGGTTGGATTGTGTGAAGACATGTATATAAGAGGAGTATGATGACATGTATATAAAAGGATTAGCGCCAGAGTTGATGAATGGTAGGACTGAATAGAAGAGAAAAACTTGTGCCAACCCCACTTAGAGTGGAATTTGACAGGAGAAAAACATATAAAGTAAATATATTTATGGGTGGTTTATTTGCAACAGTGAAGGTCAGATCTTCGTTGTTGTGACCTCAAGTTGATAATGTACCTAAATCTATTCTATTTCGATGTAATTCATTCATAATTATACGACAATGAGCAATGGAGGTGAGATGCCAATCGATTTGTGGTTGCGTGTTACATATAGTTTAGAATAATAGGAAGATCCTGCTGATACACCGGTAATAAATAGCCCTAACAAGACTAAATAAATATATTTTTAATAGCAGTCAATTTATAATTTTTTTTTTAATATGTTAGAATAAGGGATTATTCAACTGTTTCAAACAAAAATTACTCTACTGAATGACTGCGTTATTAATATATTAAAGAGACGATTCATCAAGGATTCATTAATTGACTACCACTGTAATGGTTATACCACTAGAGATAAGCATGTTTCCTCACGATGTTTTCCTCCACCGAAAATCGTGTGATACATTGCAATTATGAATTAGACAGATAAGTTTTAATAGAAAAACTCATTCGTACCTGCTCGGGGTTTTGAACCCGTAACCTATCGAAATAGTCGCACGGTCTCACCGCTGAAATATCACAGTTTAAAATGTGCAAAGTATTAATAATATATTATGAATAATATTTTTTCTTTGTTACTTCTTTCTGTGTTACTGTGTAACTCAGAAAGTCATTTATTAATGGAAAAAAACTGATGCCAGGTGGAAACTGATAAGTTATTTCAACCGTAATTTTATCCTTTCATGGAGGAAGAATTGCGGTCAAATAGCGTTGAATATTCCGAGCCGTGTGTGCCGTCACTGATGCATGTTTCGCGTTTTCAAGTGATACGAATGTCAAAAATGGAAATTTCGTTAAATTTTACATACACGTTAGTATGAACAGTTTTGTGAACAGAGAACTTTGCCGAACAGCTTTACAAATTAAAACTCTGACATCTATAAAGCTCTTGGCTGGGAAATGGAATGATCCTAATTTAATTTTTGAATCCAATAACAGTTTTAATGGACTCGTAATAACAAAGTGACAAATGAACAGTCTGCAAATTTTATACGTGCATTTCATAATTTACATACAAAGCAGATTTAACAAGCGTATAAAAGCGTTTAATATGTTAAGTGCATCTTTTTTCTAAGGCAAATTTAAGCTTACATCAAACTTAATTTTTTTTTAGTTTTGATACGCATTGGCATATTATATCCCAAGAATTCCTTAAGTATATTTTTTTATTCATAGAATAAGATGTCATATTACGATGGTCCATAATGCAAAAGTAATGATCATAGTAATTTGTTTCGAAAATATGTAATATAACGTAATAAGTAGAGAGTAGTATTAGTGTTCAAACCTTATATTTCATTCTCCTGCCGTTATCCCACTTTAAGTGGGGTCGGCACAACATGTTATCACATGATTTGGCCAGGTATTCTACGACTGGCCGCCTACCTAACGTCAACTAACCTCAGTCGTCTTTTGCGTCACCTCGGTAAGAAAGACGTTAGTCTATTCTGTTTAGCCGGATATCACACGGCGAGTTAATTAGCGGCTCAAGATCCTGTGGTGTGGAGATCCCATGAAGAGACCTACTTCCACTAGTGAACGTCCATTAATTGACAACGGAGAAGAAAAAGATTTATATCCTACTAGTAATATCCCGCGGTTTCACCCGCGTCATTTTTCTTTTTTTACACCTTATTACATTTTATATATTTTTTTTTGAAAATATGATATAGCCTATGTTGCTCAGTAAAGACGTAGTTTTCCAATGGTGAAAAAAAAAATTTTAATCGGTCCAGTAGTTTTTGTGTGAAACAATTACAAACATACATCCAGATTTTTCCTCTTTATAATATTAGTATATCTCTATAAATAAGACAAAAAGAATACATGTTTAATAATAGTAACAAAATGAAACATAATAACTACATAAACAAAGTAAGTTCGTGACATTCTGTATTAAATTAAATATTAAATGGTAGTAGTAAATATCTATAAAATGTACATCTGATGAGTAATTTATTTATTGATTATCTTTTTAGTAAAACCTAGGTACCTACTATAATAGCAAAAATTTTTTTGACTCAACCGCGTAGTGTAAAACACTCTTATCATGAGATTTATTTTTCACTTCTATCTCTAAATTCAATTCACAAATTATTATTATAAAACTACGAATATTTACTACAATCTATTTTTGGAGAATATTCAGAAAACTATTAAGACGTAGATCAATCAAAATTGCAGATCATTTTTCTACTTTATGATGCCCATAAGATTTCAATATGCCGCGTTCTTGAAATATTTGGGAAACGGTCGCATTCTTCGGCCTTCGTTGAGCTTCCCCAATAAGCGTTCTATAAGAACAGACGATTAATTTTTGATAAAAAGAATAAGGAGTTTATTCAGTTTCCCATTATGAATAAATGCTATGGAAAAGACAAAAGTTTGTATATATTTAAAAAATGGAAAACTCATCGTTATATAATGATCATTAAATTTTTTAGGTATCGTAGTTACCTATTATACTTGGCTTTACGATCGGCCGCCTGCCTGACGTCAACTTACCTTAGTCGTATTTTACGACACCTCGGTAAGAAATGAGGGTAGTGTATTCTACTCAGCCGGATACCACACGGTGGGTCAACTTATCTTAGTCGCCTTTTACGACACCTCGGTAAGAAATGAGGGTAGTCTATTCTACTCAGCCGGATACCACACGGTGGGTCAACTTACCCTCGTCGCCTTTTATGACACCTCATTAAGAAATGAGGGTGGTCTATTCTACTCAACTGGATACCACACGGCTAACATTGACGACATTTATTGTGTTATTATAATCACTACATATTATAAAACAAAGTCCATATTTCCGTATGTACGCATAAAACTTTAAAACTACGCAACCGATTTTGATGCGGTTTTTTTTAATAGATAGAGTGATTCAAAAGGAAGGTTTGTACGTATAATAACATTCAATACGGAGTAGAGAAATACTGTAATTTTTGAGGTTTCTGTAAATAATTACATTTTTGTCCGCTTACATTGCAAACGCAGGCTAAACCCTACGAGATTTATCAAAATGATGTAGTAAGTATTTGTACGCCTTGAAAAGGTCTACAGAAAAGTCCGCGATGGTATATGTCTATCTCTTATGGATAACCCACAATAGCAGTTTTTTTCATTTACTTTTTACGAAAAATAATGCCTTATGTTCAAAGCAATTTTTATACAATACAACATTAATCCTTATGCAATTAAGTACCTTAAATAAATTGTTGATTTAATATTGGTCAATATGGCCGTTTACAGTATGTAATTTAAGTGAACATTTTCCGAGATATTACAGATTTAAAATGCCGTGAGGACGCCGCGCTTCACCCTACTATACCACTTCGAATCTTTTAAGAGTTTGTTTAAAGACATTCTGTAATTAATTGTAAAAATAAAATACATAGGTAAAATGTAAAAGTAAATAAGTAAAAATGTACTATATAAGTTTAGATATTCCAAAGATAGCAGGAAATCGTCTTGGTATAGGGTAAGGAAATTGTTTTTCTCCAAATTTAACGCTTGCGGGCCACGGGCAGTAATGAATAAATCAAAACTACTGGATCGATTTTAATCATTTTTTTACACTGAGTGACATGGGATATATATTTTATACCCGTGCGAAGCATGGGCAGGCCGCTAGTATATTATACGATGGAAACATAGCACAGTCTAGAGTTATTAGAAGTGCGAACATAAGTAGAAAAGAAAATTAATAAATTGGTGAACTATTAAAGGAATAATCATAATGATAATGTTGAGTACATAAACCTCAACGACCTTGGAATTTGCAGTATTCAAGTCAAAAATCGCTGAAAAGAATTACATTCCTTAAGTAATGAATAACCAAACGGTATCTATTGAAGTTTTTACAAATTTATGCTTCGACATTTAGGGGGAAAAACCCAGAGCTAATAATAATTCCAATACCAAACACAATGTTTTGACGTTGAATTTAAAAGAAAGGCTATATTAATGTAGTTGTTTATAGTTGAGAATGGCATAACTTGAATAGAGTAACTTTTTATTACCACACGAACAACAACACGTATATGTTATGAAAGTAACACCGCTATTAAAACTCCAATTTGTACGAATAATTTACACTTACTCAGGAATAAATTACAATTTACCACTTACTAATTAAACTGATGGACTGAATACACTCGAAATGCCTCCATTTTCTGATGTTCGATTAAAGTTAAATGGTAACATTTGTAATTTTCAGTTGACTGATTGAGTGATTAGCTAATTTAATCGATCATATTACCTTTGACCATTTTGGCTTCGAGCAATGAAATACTAAATTAGTAATTAGTTGACTTCTAATTATCACAAAATGGACGTTAAATTTATTCACTCTTATTTGATGATTAGGTTATAACAAAATAAGACAAAAATAAACTTCTTTAAAAGAAAACAATAAAAAAGAGAGAAATTTATCTACTTTGAACTAGTATTTTTTCTGTTTGTTATTTATTTTAATTCTATTTATATTTTTTTTAATTTTATCTATCAATATCAAAATCCGATGTCGTAATTTGCTTCCGAAGCTGAAATGGAAGAAAGTAATTATGCAACAGAATCTAGAAAGTTGTATCATCTATTTAGTTACCTAATTAACATTTTTTTTTAATGACCATGTCGTGTGGTATCCAGCTGAGTAGAATAGACCACCTTGATTTCATACCGAGGTGTCGTAAAAGGCGACTAATGTAAGTGGACCCACCGTGTGGTATCGAGTTGAGTAGAATAGACCAGTCTCTTTCTTATTGAGGTGTTTAAAAAACGACTAAGGTAAACTGTCAGGCAGGCAGGCACGACATGTTTATAACATGTTGTATCGACCCCACTTACAGGGCCACTTGGATAAAGGCAGAAGGATGATGATACTTTAAAATTACCGTTGCGTAGTAATTGACAACTGGGCCAAACGATACTGAATCTTTGCAAAGTTTACGAAAATTTATGATGTACTCATTTTCAAAGAGTTACTGAGTTCCAGTCCATTTCAATTTTCCATTTGTTACAGTACACTGGAAACAAACTAATTCGAAGCAAGTTTATATAGAGATTTATCAATTTCTTTTCATTTCTATAATTTTTTTCCTCTCCTATCTTAAAGATATCTTAGAGAAATATTGACTTAAGGTATTTACATTTGAATGTAATTTTCAAATTCATAAATGTAAGTTAAAACAAAAAAAAAGGATATGAACTAATAAAAAAAATTGAATTCTATATCTGTATACCTGGAAATAGTAAAATAATAAATAAATATATATTTAACTATTTATTGGTACGTAGTAGTGATAATAAATATGACCACTATAAGCACCGGTTATAAAATTAATTAACCAATCAACAAGCAATCTGGGTCAGTGGTAGCCATGGTGATTTATAGAAACATCTGAACATTAAAAACACATTATGGGAACATGACTTTGTGCGAAAATTGAGTGGTGCGGTAGCGTTTGTAACCTCGATAAATTATGTTGCTTCGTAGAAAAGGCACGTACAAACACGAAGCTTTCTGTTCACTATAATATGTTTCCAGTGAAGAAAAATTTAATCGAACACATATTTAACAAGCAAGTATGTAGCGATCCAAATTCTATTTAAAATATAATAACAACAGAGTTCTTTTTCCCCATATTCATATACAGCGTTTTTACCTTCATTATTTATATTCTATGCCGTGTTGTATCCAGCTGAGTAGAATAAACCTCGCTCATTTCTTACCGAGATGTCGTAAAAGGCGAGTAACTTGAGTCGACCCGCCGTGAAGTATTCGGCTAAGTAGAATAGACCTCCCTCATTTCTTACCGAGGTGTCGTAAAAGGCGATTAAGTTGACCCACCGTGTGATATCCGGATGAACAGAATGGAGCACACTCTTTCTTACCGTGGTGTCGTAAAATACGACTTAATAAGTTGACGTCAGGCAGGCGGCCGGTTTTAAAATATGTAGCCAAATTATGTGACAACATGTTATAAACATATTATGCCGTCCCTTCTTAGAGTGGGATAAGGGTAGGAGGATGATTGATGATGATGATGATATTTGTATTCTAGTCACAAATTATAAATATAATCATAAAATATAAAAATATGGGACACTTACACACAAGGTCCGTGCCCAAAGTAATACTTGTATTATGGATGACAAACAACTGTTAAATATACTCATATAATTTTAATTACTTATAAACACCCAGACTCAAACAAATCGCCCCATCCGAAGAATAAAGTTAAATATAATACATGGAACATGTAACTTCATGCTTTGGATGGGAAGAAATTATTGTTTGAATATGTTGGCCTTCAGCGGGAAGCGAACCCACGACCGCGAAGCTAAAGTCACTGCCTAATGCGCCAACGGACCAGTCAGTCAAGTTATACAACATTATTATGAATTTAGACTATCGTAAGTGGTATTCATAGTTAATATACAGAAACGGCTTTACTCGCTTCTTATTCTATCGGGTGAACCCGACTAGTTTCGGGGCCATACAGACCCCTTATTGAACTGACTCTAGTTATCCTTATTCGTGCCCTAGTTATCCTTATTCGTGACGGCGGAGGAAGTAGCGATTTCGGCCCAGACTCGGTGGTTTTATTTGCGCATAGCACTCGCACTTGTATGCCCTTTATTTAGTAAGTATAAGTAAAAGTTAACAAACTTGAAAGTGCTCCACCACGATGCTGGTGGCGGGTACAGGGTACCGTTGTACACATTACCCCCATCCCCGCCAGCAGCAACTCTGAACCCCAGAGTACGCCACCTCCGGGTCGAGGCCTCTCTAAAAGTGGCCTCTCCCTCCGCTAATTGATGCATCGGGAGCACCAGATGCATCGACCGCCTCGGGGATCTTTTCAGATGGGCGCCCGATAATCTAAGGATGTTTTAATTTTTATTAATCACTAATCTTATTCTATTCTCAATTAATCTTATTCTAACTCTAATATCTAATTAAATAGTTAAACTACAGAATCGTAGTCAACAATTGGCTATAATCACATATAGTGTATTGTTTTTTTCGAACAAGTCCAATATCCTGGCAGTAACAAAAAATTAAAATTAAAATTAAGCTCAACATTTTCCCCGCATAATTAAATTTGGACGGAATCCAACATCTACGAACAAATGATTTAAAAGGAAAGCTTAGCTATGAGAGAGTATTATAACAAGTTTTATGGAACTCACTTATTTTGAATGATAGCTGAGCTCAACCATTTAAAGTGCCTTTCCATTTCCTTTATAAATTACCTCAATTTTACAGCTTTTCTCTCCTTATATTCAAGTGACACCCTGCAAAATATGTTTTTCTTTCTGTTTCCAAAAAACGACATCTGATGATATGCTTATTATTAAAACAATTTTCTGAAAATAATAAAAAGTGCAAATGCAAATAGCCTTAGTTAGCGAAAACTATAATACTAGCATTTAAAACCCTGAGGCATTAAACTTGATTTTAATAACAAACGATAAAATCCCAGTTGCCACTTAGAAGAAAGCTAACAGTTCGCAATTCTTTCGCAGAATATTCTATTAAAACCTTTTTTAAACATGTAAATACTTTCTAGCTTAAGCGTCACCAAAATTAAAATTATAAAAATATCTTAAAATATCATTTTTCTTAAATAATTTATAGAATTAGGCGTTACTTTGCGGAGGTCTATAATACAAAAGTAATAAAAATTTTATCTTGCTATAACTCGCGATAAAATTTTTCAAAATCAAAATATCGTCGCTTCTAATAGGTTTGTACTGTTTCAATATGTAAGTACATATCCAGGATGTAACGACAGAGAATTCCATACTTTTAAAAGCCAATACTTTAAAAAAAAAATTAATTAGACGAAGACATTGATTTTAGTGTAATTACTCATATTCCCATAAACAATATTCGCCTTTGATTTTTAAAACACTGTCTTGTGTTAATATTGCAAAAAAAAAATACAAAGAAATATTTATAATTTTATTGAAATTGTGACAGCCCAGCGGTGTCACCATATGTCTCTTTCGAAGAAGTAACGGGTTCAAACCCTGGGAAGGAACCACTGAGGTTTTCTATTAAAACTTATGTGTCTTATTCATAATTGCAATTTATCACACGCTTTTCGGTGAAAAAAAAATATCTTGAGGAACCCGCTTTTGAGCGATGTTGTGGGTTTTAGCTTCAACCTTTCATTCCAGAAATAGAGAGAGGACACCTTCGCAGCAATGGGACAGTACTTACTTACGGACCCTTTACTTTACTTTTTTAATCTATACATTGCAATGATATAGATACGAGTAGATATTGTTGAACTGGTGACCTCAGCTGACCAACATTTCTGCTGAGTCAAAAACTAAACTAATACTACGATGTACCATTGGAAATTACATAATAAGGCAACTTTGGATAACGACTATCATCTGTCAACACTAAGAATCTTACTCTTTTCACCTTCCTACCGAGGTTTCGTGTGAATTGTAAATAATAATAGATAATGTTTATCGGAACCCGAAGCCCCGTTTTGCATCCTATATGAAATGTACCCATTGTTATGGTTTGCCGTATGATTCAACTTCACACCAAGATTTATCGTGTTCGTTATCTGACAAGCATTCAAACATATTTCTTGATTTATTACATTACTTAGTAAGGGTCGAATGATTAAGCAACTCGAAGAACCACTAGTACCTATGAAAAACTCGTGTAAAAAGGATAGCTCTGATCACAGGAGATTTTAAGAATAATAAAATAGTCTCTTATATTATTACTAGCTGTGTCCGAGGCTTCGCCTTCAGGAAAATCTGTGAGTCACAAAGTTTTTCACTTGATTAACCCGACCCCACAAACTCCTCTATCGTCAAGTGAAAGTCGCATCAAAATCGGTTGAGCCTTTTCGGTAAACCTAAACATTCCGCAATAAAAATATATTATGCTAGCAATCACCAGCGGCTCCGCCCACGTGGAATGATTAAAACCATAATATTATAATCTTTTGATAACCATACAAATGGTTAAAATGGGTTAACCTTAAAAACTATATATATGCTGTCGCGGACTTTTATTTAGAACTTTTAGAGGGGAACAATTGTATAATACATGATTTTTCAATAACTATTACCGTTTACTCATCGCACGCAAGGAAAGCTTTAAATTTTGTCGTTTTCTTACTATTTTTATTGCTGCTCCTCTCCTATTCATCTTAGCGTGATGTTTATAGCCTTCCTCAATAAATAGACTATCTTGAACTGAAAGAATTTTTCAAATCGGTCCAGTAGTTCGGTAGTTCCTGAGATTAGCGCGTTCAAACAATCAATCAAACAAACAAACAAACTCTTCAGCTTTATATATTACTGTAGATAATATTTTATTAAAACCCGTACAAACAGAAAGCATACAGCATTTGTGAACTTTGTTTTATAATAGGTATTATTGACAAATTAAAACATTTCTTCTATTACAAACTTTGAATTATAAATGTAAACGCCTTTCGAATCCTGGCTGAAACAGATTTTCTCAACCGCGTAACCGCAAAAACCTATACAATTTGTATTAGGAGTTGCAAAACTCAATAACAACTTGCGTTCAAGTTGTCATTGTAACTAATAGATTTTTAAAGTTGTTTTATTTAATTGCACTGCCTTGGGTTTAGTGAATCTTAAAGTTTTTAATTACAGTGTATATTCTATTAGTAGAAGTAAACAATAATAATAGAGATGCTTTTATTCACATTTGTTAATGGTGAATTTGTTATTATTTTATCGGCGTAAAATTTAGATTCGGAGCACACTAAACTGCAAGGGTTAGAGTATAGATAATGCTTTAAAAAAAAAACAAAATACACACTTTAAGAAAATACTCAAAATAGAAAATAATCAAAATTAAATCCTACTAATATTATAAATGCAAAAGTTTGTGAGTATGTATGGATGTATGTTTTTACTCTATTACGGCGAATTCGCTGAATTAATATCTGTGAAATTTGGTACAATTATTTCTAATACACGGGGTCACATATAGGCTATAGAACATGTGGTATCCGACCGAGTAGAATAGACCACCCTCTTTCTTACCGAGGTGTCGTAAAATACTACTAAGGTTAGTTGACCTCAAGCGATCGGCCTGTCGTAAAATACGTAGCCAAATCATGTACCAACATGTTTGTAACATGTTTTGCAGACCCAACTTAGAGTCGCATAAGGATAATTTAAAATTTCGAAAACGGCTCCAACTATTTTCTTGAAATGGGAGATCTAGGTAGGTTTTATTTATCGGCATCAAAAAATACTAAAAATTAAATTGAATATAAAACACTTTTTTTACCATAAATCAAGACAGCGTAGTGTATTCGGAAAATGGGCGGTCTCGAGAAAAGATAATGCCTAGGATTGAGCCCCATCTACCAAATTATTTTTTCTGTTTTAATTTATTTTTTATATCTTTAAATAAATTACCGAGCAAGGCTTTGTCACTCAGGTACTGACATTAGTCAGAGAAAAAAGAGCAAAGTTTTCTATACATTTAAGAATGCATACTGACCCAGTTTAAAAACTTAACTATATATTGTAGGAACAGCTAGTTGCATGCTAAAATCCCGTATCGTAGTATCGTATCGTGTTCACTGCCTATTGCGTGTTTCGCGTTTTCAGGTCACACGAATGTCAAAAAATAGAAACCAATCAATTTTTCATTTCTTTGCTCTGACGTGAGATTTTTATATTGAGTACACACGAACTTGATAAGGGCACTTTTATTTATATAATTCGTCTTTTTATTATTTGTATTTATCACAAATCTATTAAATTTTCTGAATGTCATGTGACAAGATTATTCATACGTTTTACTGTCATGTGACTTGATTATTCATACGTTTTACATTTTATATATCATAGGTAAATGCCGTGTGGTATCAAGCACAGTACAATAGATCACCCTCATTTCTCACCGAGGTGTTGTAAAAGGCGATTCAAGTAAGTTGACGTCGGGGAGCGGCCAGTCGTAAAATACCTAGCCAAATCATGTAACAACATGCTTAAAATATGTTGAGCCGACCCCACTTACAGTGGGATAAGGGACAGGAGTATGATGTTTACATTTTACATACAAGTAGCTTGTAAAAAACTATAAGTCGGGACTAAACCAATAATTTAAGAAATATATGTTGTATGAATTGTATCAAATATGTTCCAAAGTCAAAATTATGAACACGATGAAGATTTTTTCTTTAAGTATATGGAACACTTACACACACGGTCGTCCGTCCCCAAAGTAACTTAACACTTGTATTATGGTAAGCAGACAACTGGTGAATATATACTTATATAGTTTTTAAATAAATACTTTAATACAAATATACACCGAAACTCGAAGACCAAAATTCATTTATAGAAAATATTGGCTCTCGGCGGGAAACGCACCCGCGACTCGCGGAGCTGAAGGCACTACCCACTGCGCCAACGGGACAAGTCAGATTAGAAACGTATAATTCGGTCACTAGTCGAGAGTTTTTGTAACAACAGATAGAGTACCTATGCCCTTTACACCAATGAAAAGAGATTCTTTAACATAATTTTTGGATATTTACCTTCTCTTTTTACTTCTGAGAATACGTCAAATCATTGTTTCCGGTCTTGCCATCAGTACCTTTCTGATTTATTTTATAGGAAACGAGTAGCGAAAAATGTGGGTAAATATAACAAAGACAAAGTAATCAAATATCTCCAAGTAAACAAACAATAGCCTAAACAATTAAGATTTTGTCAGTCTCGTTGACAGATTAAATAAATATACACAAAATAAAAACAAATTTATACAAAAAAATATAAATAAACTACCGATTATTTAACAAAAAGGTTTATTATATAATTACTTAGATAGTCAAAAAACATTTTGCAATTAACGTCTTATGACAATGACTTTTCAAATCTTAAATTGTTAAAATTAGATTAGTTTAATTATAAAATTTTTAGTAAATATTTATAAAAATTAGCATGTAATAGACAAAAGGTAAAACAATTCTAAAATATTTAAAGAAGAGGTCCATAGAAAAAGGGTTTCGATTTTCTCTATTTAAGAAAATTCTCTTAACGCTTTATCACTGTTTACAATGTCTAAGTAGTCCTAACTTATATTGTTAGATCCCTAAGAATATATGTGTTCTTTAATATATAATATTAATATGAGCTAATCTTGTATATATACATATACATACATACATGTAATAGCTAAATTGGAAACGGGCGGACAAAAAAAGAGAATATACCCGGGATCAAGTCCCACATCAAATCACAAGCCCTTTCTTTCCTTTTTAAAATTGCATTTATAATCTTTCAAATCTTAATCTTAATCTTTCTAAAAAAGTACTGGGCAAGGCTCAGTCACCTTGGTACCTATTAATTAATAAGAATCGTATTGGCTTCATACAATACCACTGCCTGCAAAATTAACAACTAAGGGAAGTTTGTAACAACATACAACATCATTTTACCATAATGCCGAAACACACTACATGCATCATCCTGCGTTTTCAACATCCACATTTTTTTATCTCATACTGCGACGAGATAAGAATTTTTTCATTGAAAAATAACAGTTGTTTGTGAACACCCGCGTTGTGGTTCTAGCAGTCCTTTCTCATCCCAGATTTATAAACTTTACAGCAAAATATTCCGTTTTTATTGTATGTTTCTGTTTTCAAACAAACACCGTATGGTAGCACCACTTTTTTTGTCGTTAGTAACACGTAACTGTTAGTCGCAGTCAACACACACACTTGGAATAAAAGAGAGGATGATGAAAAGCGTGTACGTAAAGTAAAAATATATGAAATATAATATATACAACGAAGCGTCGAAATTTGCAAAAGTCAAATATCATTTAATATTTAAATACAAAGTAATTAATTATAATCTTTTTTAATAATAAAAAAAATTAAAATTTATAATTTAAATGCAAAATAATTAATTATAATTAAAATTATGATAATTTTAAATACCGAAAGGGAAAGAGATTTGCGGATTAATACTGGTAAATCATTCCACAGCTTAACGTCTTGAAAGCTAAAAGATCTCGATTAAGTCAGTGCATTCAGTCAAGAGCATAATTTCTCGGTGTGATGGATTAATTATTTGACAGCCACTGTACTAAAAATACAAATCAATGACAAGAAAGCTAAATAAAATCATTCAAATAAGTTATTTTAAGCAATTTTGAATCGTCAATGATCAATATGATTAATTAAACTACAACTGGTTCGGAATGTTGCTCTTACCAAGAAGAACCAGAAAGAAACTCGGCGGTCAATCTTTTAAACATTTGTAAAATCTGTGTAAAATTTTAGAAAAACTATATCATAATAAATGAAATATAAATAACTGGCTTGACACGTGTTGCTGTGGCTGAATCTGGTTTGAAATTCCCCTCGAAACAGAACTCGTCAGTATAAAAATGCTCCGATCGCGATCATACTTTAAAGGATCATCCGCTGGGTCATTCTAAAGACTGTCTGTTTGTCTTTTATAAACATTCATTTTTATTTATGAGAAGATAATAATGGAAGTACGACTTCGCATAAAATTTATTTTCTTGCTTCATAAATTCAGTGTCTCAGAAGTAGAAGTACGTAAGACTTTTAAGGTTTCAACATTTAGTAAGAAATGGTTCTTAGCAACTTCAAGCTAGCAAATAGGCGGTTAACTAGAGAAAGTGCTGACAATATTAATGTCGGCCATAACTTACCGCCCCTCGACGTATTTTTCTTCACGAAGTTAAATACGTCAAATACTTATTAAACGGATTAGTATTTTTGCTTTAGTAAATAAATAAATAAAACGTTTATTTCGCACCACAAACCATACAAAAAAATAAACTTAATCAATTTAATTAATTTTACAAGAATTTATGGTTGTGGATTGCTGGTGCCTATGGTAGGTAAAAAACCCGTATTACAGGTCACCAGGCCTCCACCCCTCGAAATGTGCTACAATTAAAACATTAACTTAAACTAAAATAAACAGAGCGAAATAACAGCTTATGCTGTGTGTTGTATGTGGTACGTGGAAAAAACTAATACATGCATGTGGTAAAAATTTGCGTGTAAGAGTGTGAGAGAGAATGTGTGTGTGTATGTGTGTGTGTGTATGTGTGTGTGTGTGTTTGTGTGTGTATGTGTGTGTGTGCTTGTGTTTTTGAGTGCGTGTGTGTGTGTTAGTGCATCTTTATTACTTATACGACCACTTCTAATAGACCTTCCGTAACAGCATAGGATTGATTTTGAAGCCAATTTCCCAAAGTTAATTTGTATTTAAATCTATTTAGACTATGTAAGGACAGGATTTTATGTAATTTATTATAGAGATAGGGACCTAGGAAAATGAAAAATCTGTGACTAAACGCGGTTTTCAGTTGTGTTGATAAAGCCAATAGGTGGTTACGGCGCTTATTTTCCTGATTATAATGGGTTATAGTATGCTGTCTTAGAGCAGTGGCCAATACATATAGCTGTCTGACTGTAAGGACTTGACAGTAGTCATAGAGTTGATCAGTTGGGAATAAACGAGGCTTATAAACGAATATAACGAATAAACGAGGCTTTAAAAATATATTATAAACAAAATTAATGTTTGTTTAAAATTGTAACTTCAAATCTTTTTAATTTAATAATCAGATATCTAAATGTTGGATAATAAAAACCGACGATACAATGATTTCGTTTTACGGCGTGCAGCATAATCAAGCCAACTTTTAGCAACACAAAAATTTGTTTTTTTTTTTCAAATTTAGGCAAAGCAGTGTTTTTTTAATCTAGGAAATAATGTTCAAGTATATATGTATATGTATATTTATATTTTTTAAATCGAAAATACTCAAATTAACATACTATTTGAAAATAAATTATCTATGTCCTCTGTGATATATCACTTCATTTATTAAAAATAACATTCAAGTATATTTAATATTATTCGATATTCTTTATATCCTAGTGTAGTTAATTTATATATACATAGTTTGTTTTATATATGACCAGGGATATACCTATTGAATTTTCAATAGTAATATAAGTTTTATTAACTTTTCAATAGAGCTATAAAATATTTAATTATTTTCTATACCGTAGAAACAACTACCAAAGTAATCACCTAGTTAGCAATTTTGCTCAAAAACTTTGGTTTCTATAGATTCCGCTTTTGCACATAAAGTTCAAAGGTAAATTGGATGGCAACCGCAACGTACCGTGACTCGACCACGCCTATTGACTTTGGCTGTGCAAACTCGAATTATAATTTCTCTTTGTGATAAAAATTTCTATTCATATTGCAAATAGAAAATTAAATGTTATTAAATATTCTTGATTCCCTATTCTTATATATTAAAATGTTTCTTATGACGTAGGATTAATGATTAAGAGTCCTGTGATAAAATTCTCCGACTTAACATTTTAGAGCAACTTGAGATCATTGAAAATAACAATGCCACCCTCATGTGCCACAACCCTGATGCCACAACGTATGATAAGAGTTTCTTATTCAAGCTTGTTACATGTGTTTGGAGGCAAAATAAATGGTGGGGGTTGAACCTATTAGTATATAACTATCCTTTCTTGGGTGATACGTTGCTTAGCGATTCTGTTATGGATCTCCTGATGATGCTTCGTTTGCGGTGCGAAACGATTGTTGAGTTTTGATAGTGATCGTGTGTAGTGCTTGTGTATTGTGGTGGCGGTGGTGAAGGATTGTGCATGTGTTTTACGAATTTCATATATATTTTTTTTTATTTACTTTGTGGATTATAGCAAAATTTCATTATTGCTTTTGATAGAACACGAATAGAACATTCAGTTTTCAGCACATTAGGTGAATTGAAAATGTTTAAAAGATTGATCGCCGAGGTTTCTCGTTCTTTCTCGAGGTTTCTCGCCGAGGTTGCTGGTTCTTCTCGGTAAAAGCAATATTCCTTTAGCAATATTCAATATTCCATTTAACCAGTTTTAGCTGCATGTAATCTAATTGATCTTTCCGCCGTGTGGTATCCGGCTGAGTAGAATAAACCTCCCTCATTTCTTACTGAGGTGTCATAAAAGGCGAATAAAGTAAATCGACCACCGTGCGGTATCCAATTGAGTAGAATAGAGCACCCTCTTTCTTACCGAGGTGTCGTAAAAGGCGACTAAGGTAAGTTAACTCACCGTGCGGTATCCGGTTGAGTAGAATAGACCACCCTCATTTCTTACCGAGGTGCCATAAAATACGACTAAGGCAAGTTGACGTCAGGCCGGTCGTAAAATACGTAGCCAAATAATGTGACAACATGATTACAACTTAGAGTGGGATAAGGGCAGGAGGATGATGTAATATGATCCTTGACGATTCGAAAGTTCGTGCCAAAGCTTAATATTATGATGATTTGATTTGATTAGATAGTGTAATTAATATATTGTGTTTGTTGAGTTGAAACATAAATGAAAATATATTTCAAATACCATTGATTTACTTAAAAAAAAATCACAAACCATTATATGACCTTTCCGGTGAATCGGGAACCCCGATTAAAGACAATTAGGTTTTGTGGAAGTGTGACCCGAAGATTATTATGCGGGATAATGAGGTGGCCACTCAGCCTACCTTGTAATATGTAAATTGAATTCGGTTTTCTTCCACATATACGCTCGTTTTTGTCAGCAGTTTCTTTATTGTTTGACATTTGCATTTTAAATTATGCAAGCACAGTTTCAGTGTATTCAGCCATTCTTAAATATCCTCGGCTTTGTTTGACCTGTACAGAAAGTTATATAAAATTTAATAATGATATTTTTTGGATCCTTGGTAGGATTTATAAAAAGAGAATATAATTACCATATTTGTAATTTAAAATAATGCCTGACGTAAACTGATCAACCAACAGACCTTATACGCTTATATTATGGCTTCTGATGATTTTAGTGTATCCTATCTTTAATATTGAAATAAGTTATATATATATAGAAAAATCGATAAAAAAATCGTTTTATGCTTGTTTTTGGTCATTAAAAAATATTAAAATTTATATTGAATTGAATTTTTGCCATAACCTGTCAAGTCAGCGTACCTAATTCGGGGAACGGGCAGTCCCGAGAAATACCTAGGATCGATCCCCAACTACCTAATTATTTTTTTCTTTTTTTTTGATTTTGTAAAAAATTACCGAGCAAAGCTCGGTTAACCAATTTCTTATTATTATATACTATTACTTATATAAATTAATATTTTCGAAAGAAATATAATAATGAAAAGTATTAAGGTTTAGAAATTAAAGGAATTCGTCATCTTTTTACCGTTGGACCACAAGATGCTGGAAAGCTCCGAGTCCTTGCTTAATTGACATTCCAGAAGTACGGACGAAGCATTCCTCCACCTCAATTCCCGCACCGCTAAAGTATGGAATTCGTTTCCGTACCTATCTTTCTAGCTACCTGCGACAAAATATATTAAATAATAATCATCATTTTCCTGCCCTTATCCCACTCTAAGTGGGGTCGGCACAACATGTTACGAACATGCTGTCACATGATGTGGCTGCGTTTTTACGACCGGCCGCCTGCCTGACGCCAACTTGCCTTAGTCGTATATTACGACACCTCGGTAAGAAGGAGGGTGGTCTATTCTACTCAGCCGGACGGTGGGCCGACTTACCTTAGTCGCCTTTTCTCTTCGAATATTGAGAGAACCGAGAACAATGGGCATAGTAGACTGGCCCGTTGGCACAGTGGGTACTAATTCTGTCTTTAGCACCGCGGGTCGCGAGTTCGATTACCGCAGGGAGCCAATATTTTCTATAAAAGACTTTGTTGGTTCTTCGAGCCTGGGTGTATATTTGTATTTAAGTATGTATTTAAAAATTATATATGTATATATTCACCAGTTGTCATTACTTACATTGGGGACGGACAACCTAGTGTGTAAGTGTGCCACATATTTATTTATTTAAATTTATTATTTATTCATAGTTTAATTCAATAGTAGCATATCTCTGATCAACCTTTACAAAATCATGCATACGTCAAAACTGACACCAGAATATTAAATCGCTGTGTGGTATTATTATTGTTTGTGTAACTAGAAACACTATAATTTATTTATTTATTTATTTGGATCACCAACATAAGAAACAGTAACAATGTGTATAATAAACATTTCCCGTGACTTAAATCTAACTGTTCTCACATTTACAGGTAACCACAGCATGCTATGTGTTACATAAGTAATCAAAATTTTAAATTATTAATAATTTGTGTTAGTTTTATATTTATTTATTTTTTTCCTATTTTATAAATTATTATTATTATTTAATTGTATATTTATATTTATTACAATTTACTATGTATTTAAATTTTATTATTTATCATAGGCGAGGTCAACTTTTAAAAGTTTTAATTTAAAATTGACAAGATTATCGGAGTGTATATCGATGTCTGGAATTTTCTTCGTATAATCATTGTATAGACGAGAAACGCGGACAACAGGTGAGCTACGACCTAACTCAGTCCTGCAAGCTTTAGGCACAAGCATATTAACTGGGTGGCGTGGAATTCTAAGGGGAACATTAAATTTAAATTTCTCTAACAGGCAAGGACAATCTATAGAGCCATTCAGTAACTTATGGAGGAAGCATAGATCTAACTGAGATCGCCGCGAAGACAGTTGTTGAAGGTGAAAGTGGTCCAATTTGTCTCTGTAACTTTTAATACTTTTCGAGGTTTGAAATCGGTAGATTAACCTGCGAATTAATTTCTTTTGTACTCTTTCAATTCTCTCCCTGTAAATTTTGAAATTAGGATTCCACACCGTGCTACAGTACTCTAGCTTACTTCTCACGTAGCAGTTGTACAATTGGATGATAGTAGCTGGTTTTTTAAAGTCTTTTGTATACCTCAGCAGAAACCCTAAAGAACGGTTTGCTTCTTTTACGATTTTATCAACGTGATCTGAAAAACGAAGTTTGCCGTCCATCTGAATACCTAGGTCTCGAATTGACGGGACTTCTTTTAATTCTATTCCATCCAAAAAGTATTTTGATAGCAATGGGTTGCGTTTCCTGGTAAATCTAATATACTGACATTTAGTAGTATTTAAGTACATTTTATTTTTTCTACACCAATCACGAATGTTGTTAATATCATTCTGAAGGTATTTAGTATCGACATTGTTTTTCACTGTCCTCATCAATTTAAGATCGTCGGCAAATAGGTAAATTTCGCTATGTTTTACTACACATGTTATGTCATTGATGAAAATATTAAATAATAATGGTCCTAGTATCGACCCCTGAGGTATACCAGAGGATGCTACAAAAGGGTGTGATTGACTGCCATTTACCACCACTCGTGAGAAACGGTTTGTAAGATAAGATTTACACCAATCAAGCAGACTGCCAGTTATTCCGAAATCATGTAACTTTTTTATGAGCCCTTTATGATTTACCTTGTCAAAGGCCTTCGACAAGTCCATGTATACCGCATCTACTTGCAAGTTTTGATCCATAGTTTCTCTTAATTCTGATGTGAATAGTGATAAATTGGTATTAGTCGACCTTTTAGACATAAAACCATGTTGTTTCGTGGTGATGTATATTTTAACATGCGTGTAGATAGCAGTATGTACAAGAGATTCAAATAATTTTGATATTGTTGATAGGATGGAAATTGGCCGATAGTTAGCAATTTGCTCCTTTTTTCCGCTTTTATACACAGGGACTATCCTAGCCTCTTTCCACGCATCCGGAAATACACCTGTATGCAGCGATTGGTTAAAGAGATATGCTAAAGGAAAGCACAATACATTTGCAGTTTTGACTAGTAAGAGTGGATGTATATTATCCGGGCCTTTACCTTTAGTGATATCTGTGGCTTTAAGTTTTTTTTCTATTTCCTTTTGTGAAAATTTAATGTTTCCTAGCGTACCCAAAGTTTTAGATATGGAATTATAATTATAGCCATTTGTGACGTCATTGTCCGTTTCATATACCGATGAAAAATACCCTGCAAACATGTCCGTAATAACATCGAGTTCCGAAGATTTATTATCATTTAGAATCATTGTTTCTGGGTATGATGAGTAATTTTTACGAGTATTTTTTATGTGTGTCCAAAATTTTCGAGGATTTTTTGTAAGTTCGTTTTCCAGTTCATTAATGTATCTATTATAGCAATCTCTTATCAATCTATTAGAATCATCTCTTAAATATTCGAATTCAATTTTATCAAGTGGATTATTATATTTCTTAATTCTTTTATGATATTTGTTCTTTTGTCTCAGTAAACCTATCAGCTGGCGAGAAAACCAAACAGGATATGAACCATTTTTTGCCGAAGTCATAGGAACATATTTTACAATGGCATCGTGTAGAATTTCGTAAAATTTTTTCACCATCTCATTTATATCATGACATGAACTAAATTCATTTACCCACAGTATGGACTTCAAATAATTATTTATTGCATTGTAATCACCTTTATAAAAATTATATCGACAAGTTTGACGTATAGTTTTTCTTGTCTCTTTAGCTTCTAGCGTGATTTCGAGAGGTGGATGAAGTTTATCTATACTTCGCACCGGATGTAGACATTCAGATATTTCCAAGGTCCCCTCATTACTGAGTACTAAGTCCAGTATTTTGTTGTTACAATTTGTCACTTTGTTAAATTGTTTGAGGTCATTAAACATTAAAAAATCAACAAAGCTGGACAGAAGTTCACGATGCTCATATTTTGAGGGTACTGTGCAATTTACATTTTCATTTTGATTATCCAGCCAAATTATATCACTTAAATTGAAATCACCAACAATCAGAGTACGCTCATGATCATTGCAGGATTCCAGGTTTAAACTAGTTTTGTCAGTGTAAATTTTTAGATTTTCTTTTCTTACTGGCGGTGGTAAGTATGCGGCACATAATCTAATTGTTGTAGCACTTTTACCTGGCCGTACATCAGGTGTATTAATGCAGACCCAAAGATCCTCACAATCACTCTCCCACTCAGAGATTCGTTTGGAACTTAGTTGATCAGATACTGCTATCAGAACGCCCCCTGCCCTTACAGTACTAGCAATTGAAGAAGTCTCACGATCTCGTCTATATACCGCGTAACCCTTTTCAAAAATTTCAGAATCGAAACATCCGCTATTAAGCCAAGTCTCCGTAAATATGTATACATCGAAATTACTATTGAGTATTTGTTGACGTACCTCTGTTAAATTTGTATTTAATCCCCTTACATTTTGGTAGTAAATAGTAATATTGTTAGCTGACATTAAATAATTTAATTAAGTAGTAGTAATTAGATGTAGAGTTATGATAAAGATATAGACTATTATTTTATTTGAGATAGCTCTTCAGGATTGTTAATTAATTTATACACAGAATTTTCAGTCTTACGCATGAATATTCTTCCTCCCTTTATCCAAACGAATTTATAGTTGAGCTCTTTAGCCTTAATTCGTGCAGCTGCGTGTAGAGCTTTTTGTTTTGGCGACAGATGCTCAATAACATAAATCGGTTTTTTTTCACCACCTATACCAATGTGGGATGTATTTAATCTTTCAGTAACAGTGTTCGCCTTTTTGTGAAATGTTTTAGTAGCTGCCAAAAAGTTGTCTCTTACCCTCGGAGAACTAAATTTAATTACCACGGCTCTTGGGCGTAGGTTATCACTATTTATTTTAGCAACTCTCGTGCACAGATGTATGTCTGATTCATTTAAATTATAGTTTGCGATGGTCGCTATTTGTTTTACAATAGTAATTAAGTTTTCAGATTTATGTTCGGGAATATTTTGTATTTCTAAGTTACTGGCTCGAGAATGCTGTTCCATCCGAGTTATTCTAGAGTTGAGATCCGTAATTGTATTTTGTAGTGTTGTGTTATCAGACTCGAGCCGGGTTATTTGAGAAGCTTGGGACTTTATTTCACTTTCTAAGGTTGCCTGTTGATTTTCAATTGCAGTTATCGAGTCTGAAACTTGCTTAAACTTTTCCAAAATTTCGTTAGTTTTTAGTTCGAATTGTTTTATTATACTGGTTTTGAAATGATCTAAAATATTTTGTAATTCCTCCCTTACTATTTGGCGTACACTTTCCATCGATACGTCAGGCGGGGAGTTCTGTGTAATATTTGCACCCCTTCTAGAATTCACGTTACTCACGGTTTCCGAAGGCTTTATTGGTGGCCGGATCGGTGTAGCAGCGTTGTCCCTTTTCGGTTGCTTGCTATGACAACTTGGACATAACCATTTTGCCTTAAACTCCTCTGATATGTCCTTTAATCCTTTATTTATATTAACACAGCTTAGATGACATTTGACTTTGCAGGATACACAGTTTAGGTAGTTCATTGACGTAGTCTGTCGTTCGCAGCATCCAAATTTTGTTCTCGTGACATATTTTTACGACTAAATACAACATTGAAACGGGTCTCGGCATCAAGTAAGCTCGCCCGTTTGAACGCAGCACTGTACAGCGATAATGAGTCACAACAGCAAACATGCAACGCGCTCGCATCTACCGCCCGTTAAATGATTCCAGTTAATTTTATAAAATTTTCAATCACTAATAACTTTTTATTTTTTCCGAGCACAAGAGAAAAGTTTTCACCAAAACATAGGTCACATTTTATTCTATTAGAGAATGTATAGTTCTGTACTATTTAGTCACTTGAAACCACTATTTACCAATTATTCTTATAGAACAGATTGTAACACGTTTGTATCGAATGACGTATATAAACATATATATGATATAATAAATGAATAATAATTTACATATTTTGGAAAACTCCAAGCTGGAAAACTTAACAAACAAACGAGGTTATGTTAATCCATCGCGTTATATCAGAATGTTAATTAGAAGGTAACACGCAATTTTCTACTCACGACTCAGTAAAAGTCCTTCGTTCTTATGTATGTATTTACCTCTTTTATTCAATGATCTTGAACTTTACTGTCAAATTAATTGTAAGGATTCTCAATTGTGAAACGAAAGTAAGTAAGTTAGTAAGTAAGTAACGGCCTGTTACTATCCCACTGCTGGGCATAGGCCTCCTCTCTCCATTTTTGGAGAGAAGGGTTGGAGCTAAGACCTACCACGCTGCTCCAATGCGGATTGGTAGGTTACACATATCCCCGGAATTCTCTAGAGATATGCAGGTTTCCTCACGATGTTTTCCTTCACCGAAAAGCGTGTGATAAATTGTAATTATCAATTAGACACATAAGTTTTAATAGAAAAACTCATTGGTGTCTGCCCGGGTTTGAACCCATGATCGTCTCTAGAGATTCACACGGTCGCACCGCTAGGCCATCACAGCTTGTCAAAACGTGAAACAAAAGCAGTGAATTGATTCAACCATAATTGGAGTGCAAAAGTAGTCACATTTTACTATTAGCCATTCCATTATACATCCTCCTGCCCTTATCCCACTCTAAGTGGGGCCGGTACAACATCTTACAAACATGTTGTCACATGTATTGGCTACGTATTTTACGACCGGCCGCCTGCCTGACGTCAACTTACCTTAGTCGTATTTTACGACACCTCGGTAAGAAAGAGAGTGGTCTATTTTACTCAACCGGATACCACATGGTGGGTCAACTTACCTTAGTCGCCTTTTACGACACCTCGATAAGAAAGAGGGTGGTCTATTCTACTTAACCGGATACCACACGGTGGGTCACCTTACCTTAGTCGCCTTTTACGACACCTCGGTAAGAAATGAGGTTGGTCAATTCTACTCAGCCGAATACCACACGGCGGACAGTACAGATTCATCCCATAAATTTAAATTAATCTTTAAAGATTTATCGCAAAGTTAATAAACTTTATATAAAAATTAAAAAAATTATCGAAGCAAAAACCAATATGTTCAATCATTTTCTGGTTATAGACCACTAAAATAGGTATTTAACTAAACACTAAAAATTCGTATGTTAGCTGGCAGAGATCCCTGTCGAAGGGATAAATTTACCTTTGTATACTTTTTATTAATAATGTTTTTCTAACGTTATTAATGGTACATAAAGAAATAAATAAAATATTGTTATCTCCTTGTATAGGTAATTTATAATATACTAGTAACATCCCGCGGTTACACCCGCTTACATACCGATCTCATGGCAGTGGAGAGCCTAATAAGTCGGACTATAGATTTATTTTTGTTAAATATATCATTAATAGTTTCCGCAGCGCATGCGATGACAGATTTTTATAAATAGCAATATAAATTGACTAAATTTTTACATTCCTATAAAACTCTTTAACATTTATTTCCTTTCAACTTTCCTGAAGTTACAACATTAAATAAATTCACTCTTCAAACGCTCGCAGTACGCCGTTATTACGGTTCTATATGATTAAAGAACAACTAATTTTCTACTTGAAAGTACTTTCAAACTTTTATCGAGGAAATTAATCGAATAAGCAGGTATTTATAATGTTACATACTTTTCCATTTTAACCAGTGAGAATAAATTAAATGATTCTCAATAACTGATTTATATAAGGTTTTAAGATACTCTTTAGACGTTTGTTATGACTCACAAAATTCAATCAATGTATATTGTGGTCTCTTTAATAAATTTGATATTAAATCATTATTTTACAAAATAACTATTAATATGTAAAAAAATCAAAGTGACAATAATAAACAATAAGCAATTCAAATAAGAATTCATAGGTAAGCCACTTGTCGAAAATGTAAGAAAAGATTATGTCAGATTGGAAGAAACTACAGCAACAAACATGATAAGTAATTTTTGAGACTTAACTTGAGACGAATTCGATTTATTTCTGATTCTTTAATATCACCAATCTATATTCATCAATCACTTTTTGCCGGTGTTGAAACAAAGGTATATTTTATTTCTATATGTATTCATTTTCAGTTAATGTTTAGAACCGGCCGGTTTAGTAGAATAGACCACCCTCTTTCTTACCGAGGTGTCGTAAAATACGACTAAGGTAAGTTGACGTCAGGCAGGCGGTCGGTCGTAAAAACGCAGCCAAATCATTTGACATCATGCTTATAACATTTTGAGCCAACCCAACTGATAGTGGGATAAGGGCAGGAGGATGTTTAGAACCGGCTATATTCGGCTATACTGTTTCTAACCCAACCGGGGCACTTATTCATGAGCTCTTTACACGATGATATCGCGGCGGGATCTGCATTTACTTTTTTTAATTCCTCATAGCCTATTTCAGTTTAAAGAATATAGTAAACTGATTTTGTGTATTACTCTTTTTGTATTATTATTTTACCTCCCAGAATACATTATTTGGCCTCGTCTATATAACATATTACCTAGATGAACTTGTTTCTGAACGTCCATCTCTTAGGAATTGTATATCAAGTAATTCATTTTAATTTCGTCGACGGGATTTAAAGAATATGACTTGTTTTTATAAACATAATTTTCGTGGGTACAGTAGCGTGTAGCTCCGAACTAATTATAATAATAAGTATTCGGAGAACTGATGCCAAAATTAGATAACACAAATTATGTAACACTCAGATTTTCAAACGATATTGAAAATCTAAGCAAATAGAAAAACAAATTTATAATATTAAGTTGTCATAGTTAAAAAGAAATCTTAAGAATAAATTTGAAGTACTTATCGATAAAATTTCTGAAGAAAAATTGTAATAATGTTGCATGATAAACACATTGTTAAATTATTTACTTCGATGCTTATCATATTACTGCAACGCGGAGATTTTAAACGATTTACCGAGGCGTAAAACGCGACTAAGTTAAGTTGACGTCAGGCAGTCGGCCGGTCAAAAAATAACTAGTCAAAACATGTTGTGAGTAACTAGTCAAAACATCCCACTTAGAGTGGGATAAGGGCAGGCGATAATTTACATAAACAGCAAAAGACACAATTTATACATTACGAAAAATATGATGTTGACCAAGGGTATTAACAATAGTTTCAATTAGATCTTAAGACGGAGATTTGCTTAGGCGATAGCAAACATCCACATATTCATATAAATTATAGGCATTGATGCAAAAAAAATATTTCCTCCGCTGCTGCAAATATTCATGGATAATAGTTATTTCTTATCGCCAGACTTTTCATCTACAACTTTTCTCATCGCTTAATTCAGGAGTTAGGATACCAATAAGTAGTAATAAAAAATAAGCGTTTTATAATAAAAAGTAATTTTTGAAAATGATTCTAATTGTATTGTTTTGCACTAAGAAAAAAATAATAAAATTGTAAGATAAAATTTCCACCATTAACTCTTTTCTGAAATACCATACGTGCACCAACTACTTAGTCCTACATTGAAAATTTCCCAAAAATTTTCTAATTAAAATCATTAGTGATCGACGTCCCTTGGTAGTCTTTACAATATTATGCATGTTGATTATTTTTAATTATTATATTATAGTCGCTCGCTCAGCGCGCGCGTCGTGTGTGGCTGTGTCAGTTGTCCGCGTACGCGCGAGCCGTATAATACTATTATTTAAAGTAGGTGTAAACTATCTCAATGGCGAAATGTAGTAAATGTGGCAAGTCGGTGGCCAAAAAATCACCAGGTATACAATGCGGAAAGTGTTTTAAATGGCTTCACGCGACTTGTGCAGGTATAACAAACGAACAACTTGCTATGCTGTCCGAGACAGAGGCCGTTGACTGGAAATGTCGAGAGTGTAGTTTAAACGCTAAAAAGAAGCGCGTGTCAGTAATTTTACCGGAGTCGGACGAGTATAATACAGATACGGAATGTGCAACCGATTACACAGGCATGGATCCAGCCAGTCAAAAAATTTTGACTACTGTACTCTCAACTATACGTCGCGAGATAAGGGAGACTATTCAGGAGGAAATACAAAGAACGTTACAGTATTACTCGGATAAAATTGACGACTACCAGGCGGTTATTAATACATATGATGAAAAAATAAAAATTATGGAAAACCAATGCAAGGACTTCCAAAATAAATACATAAACATAAAGAATAACCTAGACTCAATCAATTTAAAAGTAAATTTACTGGAACAACAAAATATGGAGAACACCCTTGAAATAATAGGAATACAAAAAACAGATCAAGAAAATATAACGAAAATAGTACAAAAGGTCAGTGAAAAACTAAAACAAGATCCGAAGGACATCGTGAAACTGTACCGGAAAGAAAGCAAGGCATCTACAATACATAAAAAAGACAACCCCATAATAGTCGTAAATCTTCGTGATGGACGCAGAGATCAATGGTTGGAATGTGCTAAGTCATCAACTCTAACGCATACGAACATAGGTATAGAAGGAGAAGGTAGGATTTATTTGCGTGAAGCTCTGACGCCAACCACCGCTTTTCTCTTATGGAAAACCAAGACCGAACTGAAGGATACAAACATCGTGAAGTTCGTGTGGTGCAAGAAAGGAAAAGTGCTGGTTAGGAAATCGGAAAATGAAAAAATCCTTATTGTGCGGTCAGAAAGTGATATAAATAAGTGGGCTTCAGTGCTAAATAAGTGAAGTTCTTGTGTAAATAAGGTAGGAATTAATTCGTATATAGATTGTGTTGTCGTTAATGGATAAATACAACTATAATAATATTATAGAAGGGACGTTCAACACATGGAATGAGTACATTCATTCAATTCCTCCTAAAGGCAATAACCTTACTATACTCCATGTTAATATAAGATCAATGATATTAAATTTCGCATATTTAGAATATATTATTAGTACTAGTAAAACCTTTATAGATATAATTGTTATTAGTGAAGCAAATATCAAAGACAACATTAAAAATTTATTTCAATTACAAAACTATAATATGTACAGTAATCTTCGAAAAAACAGAAGAGGAGGGGGTATAATTATATATGTTCATAAAAACATAACATTCACTGAATTTCCATTTTTTTCTAATCATTTTGAAAACTTGTGTGGGTTCATAGAGAATGATAGTAACAATATAACATATATATGCGCGGTTTACCGGCCACCTGCAGCTTGTAAAACAAGCTTTATAACGGAATTACAATTTCTTTTTAGCAAATTCCCAAATAACAGCGAGATCGTATTGTTAGGTGATATAAACATTGACTTAAAAGGAAGAACAAATATTCGCGAGTTGTATTTAAATATGATGGCAGAATCAGGCTTTAATTGTGGAATAACTAGCTATACACGTATAGAGTACAAAGGGCAAAAATTATGTAAGTCATGCTTAGATCACGTGTTTACGCGTATCGCGCCCGCGCGGCCTGTTTACACCGGCACCATCCTGGGATGTATAGCTGATCATAAAACGATAGCGTGTACAATCGGTGCGCCGGCGGCCGCACCGCGCGCGCCGCCCGCGCCTCTTTGCAACAGCGCACAGCGTCTAACGAAACTTACAACTGTTATTAATAACAAACAGGTTCTTAGAGAAATACGTCAGGTTGATTGGGACACTGCGCTCACGTTTTCGCGACCCAATGATATATACGAATTTATTAAAAATAAGTTTAATGAGATATATAATATGTGTAAGCATAAAAAAATATTCGAAAATAATAAGCGATCTACATGTAAATGGATAAATGATAAAATGATAAAAATGTGTAAACAAAAAAATAAACTGTATAAAATTTGGCATCGGGACCCTGAAAATGTAAATAAAAGAATTTTGTATAATACTTACAGAAATAAAACTAATAAATATATAAATTATCTTAAAAATTGCTACATAAAATCTGAAATTAGCAAAAACTTCACGAATTCAAGAAAATTGTGGGAAATAATTAACGAAATATGCGGTAACAATAAAATATCAATAGACGAGTTTTTATTAAAATCATTCAAGTTAGACAAGGTGAAATTAGCCAATAAATTTTCTGAGGAGTTTGAGAATAATGTAAAATCCATTTCTGTACCCTGTAAAAAAAAATTCCTGAACAAATTAATATATTCAAATGTTTCTGAAATAGCTATGAGAATAAAGAAAACCAATGTTATACAAACCACAAAATTAGTAAAAGATATTAATGATAAGAAGAGTCCTGGCTATGATAATATAAGGGCAGGTGATTTAAAAAATATATGCATAGAAATATCACCATTGCTCACACACCTAATTAACACTTGTATTGCTACCTCTGAATACCCAAATGGACTTAAAAAAGGGATAATAAGACCTATTTATAAAAAGGGATGTCGTACTGACTATAATAACTATCGACCAATCACTATATTATCCTGTATCGATAAAATTATTGAAAAGCACTTTTCTTGTGAAATAAATAGTTTTTTAATGAAGTATGGTATTATATCGGGCAAACAATACGGATTCCAAAAAAATCGTAGCACGACTCAGCTTCTGTGTCAATTCACCAATGAAATCAACGAGCACATGAATGAAAGAAAACATGTACTCGTTGTTTTCATTGACTTCAGCAAAGCGTTCGATTTGATAAATTTTGAAACTCTTTATGAAAAACTCGACAAATACGGTATACAGGGCCCTCTATTGAAGTGGTTTAAAAATTATCACACAAATAGGATTAATTATGTAAAAATTTCAGATTCTTACAGTTCCGGTAAAAGACCCGTAAGAGGAACTGCGCAAGTACAAAATGTATATGTAACAAAATATAATAGTCAAAATGTATATGTAATAAAATATATAGAATAAAATATAAAATATATATAGTATATAGAAAAATAATGCGAACTCCACACCTTCATATAAACCCTGCGTGGTTTTCGACAGGTGTGTTATTATATTTGTTTATATATTATCTTTTTGTATTGTATAATAAATTAAAAAAAAAAAAAAAATATTCATAAATTTTCGTTGCTTGAAATATATTTAATCTATTCATTGTAATACAATGAGCACAAGCTACATAATCAGTAAACGTTACATTGCAAGGAAATCGAGGGAATTGCAAATGAAATAAAATCCTTTAAAAATGTAAATGTTAACTTGGAAGTGGCGGGAGTAGCGGAAAATTGCATTCTGTCAGCAGCGAGAGACGCTATTTACACAGACAATATGGCGACAGCACACTTACTCAGTGTATAAATTAAACGTGATGCAAAAGTAAGGATGAACTTTTTGTAAACTCTTGCAATACATCACCCAGTAGTGGATCTTCCTTGTCTACATTGTAAGTAACCCAAAACTCCACATTGTTAAAAGATAGTTTAATGCAATGATAAAGTGTATACAAAATAATAACTACAAACAAACTATGGAATTTCGTCACTACGTTTTCTTATATTAATGACTTTCGAACTTTAAGAAAATTTAAGCACAATTAAGAATGTTATAGGTACTCAAACTGACACCTATCTCAGCTTATAGATCTACGAAAGAGGAAAGATTGTACTCAATTTATATGGTGCAAAGTTACGACGATAATTTTTTTACGCAAAATAAATTTAATAGTACTTAATATTTCATAGTACTCTTTAATAGTACTCTTCCAATAATAATCTTTAAAATATAATTCAAAATACAATTTTTTCTGTCAGTCAAGGTTATAATCTTTTACAACACTACTTACTTTGTATTTCTATTAGAACTCAAAGATATTGAATATTTGTTAGTAACAATGAGGATAGCTTACCATTACGAGTTCTTTAGATATTAGAAGACAGACTTTCAATACAGAGATTAAATACACACACAGAAGTTTTATTTTTAAACATAATTGCTGTAACATGAAACTCACTATATGATTATTCTATATTTCTTGTAGATCATGAAATATCCAATGCAAAATTGTGAATTAGGAAAATATGCTAATCTCGTTAATTAGTGTCTGCCATCCTTAGCCGGTTCCATGAAAAATACGTCGGCTGGCGGTGAATTATGGACGACATTAATATTGTCCGCACTTCCTCTCGCTAACCGCCTACTTACCAGCCCGGAGTTGAAGCCTCAGACCGCTAAATAGCACAGATATTAAAACCATCTGCGACAAAGGAAATTTTTAATTATGCTCCTTAATTGGATATATTTTTTACTTAAACTTCTCATTTTTATATTACTAAAGTAAAGGATACATTCACGCGGCAGTAAGTACGACAACTTCCAACTACCGAGTGACGACGTATCTCTTTAATGTCATGGATAAAAAAATAACCAGAGTTCCAGCGAAACTAATAAGGTCAAACAATGAGGCCCATACCTCCCCTTTACTTCAGTCGGCGGGAAAGTACCCATGAGTTACGACAGATTCTGTCTTACAGAGTTACGACTGACCCGTTGGTGCAGCCGCTTCGCGAGTCGCGGGTTCGATTCCCGCCGAAGGACAACATTTTCTATTAACCTTTTTTTTCCATGAAACGAAGCATATTATTCTTTGTATGTTCGTTTTCTATGTGCTATCACTTAGTTGTCATAAATTATTGTGGATTACACGTTTTTTCAATTACTACTACTTAATTACGTATTAACGAATCAAAGTAATTAAAAATAAAATAATATATTTAGACAATAAGTGTGCGCCATAACGGAATATTGAATATGAGAACGCGCTTTACACCGATTGGTTTATCGATTTAACACCGGTGAAGCCTCTCACAGTTTGCCGTCCGGTTGTAAAATGGTTAAGGAGGAACTAGGTCAAACACATTCTCGTAACACTCACCAAAATTTGACTTGCGAAAGACCAAATTTGAGGCCACCATGCCTATATCCTATACTAACCAAAATTTTACTTAATTCTTAGAATCAGGCGTTACTTCGCTCAGTTCTATAATACATCTCACAGTTTACTTAGCGCACGCAAGAAAAGCTTTAAATTTTGCCGTTCTCGTAGTATTTTTTATTGCTGCTCCTCTCCTATTCATCTTTTCGTGATGTTATATATATGGTGGTGGATATTATATATGTTACATAGATGGCCTATTGCCTTCCTCGATAGATGGACTATCTTACACTGAAAGAATTTTTCAAATCGTTCCAGTAATTCCTGAGATTAGCGCGTTAAAACAAGCAAACCCTTCAGCTTTATATATTAGTAAAGATTGATAAGTAGATAAATCTATGTAAAAAAAATTCCCGAGAATAATAATTAGTGCGCCAAATACATTTATGATTTTAACAATTTTATTTGAGTATTTTTGAATCACGAAATATAATAATATAATTAGATTATTTTAATCAATAACATTTTTACGCTTCATCATTTCGATATTTGATAGGAAACGATTATCTATGATAAAAACAGTCGAAGAGTTCAGGTGTTTCATTATTATTCTAATCCTTTCCAAAACGTAACTTTAATAGAACTATGACTCACTTGACGATAAAACGAGATATAGTCGAATTAAGTCAGCGGCACCAATAGTAGACCTGTTTGTTAAAACGTAATTGAATTTGACCCAACCAAGCACCAAATACAGCACCTTTGACCACTTGCTACAACTAAATGTACCCCTAGAATACAAATATCAATTTTGATGATGATCATTATAATCAATATCATAAAGTTTAATGATTTTTCTTTAAAGACCGCCGTGTGGTATCCAGCTGAATTGAATAGTACCACCATCATTTCTTACCGAGGTGTAAAATACGACTAACATAAGTTGACATCAGGCACGCGGCCGGTCGAAAATACGTAGTCAAATAATGCGACATGTTTATAACATGTTTTGCCAATCCTACTTAGAGTGGGATAGGGGTAGGAAGATGATTCTCGCTTCATAAGCATCTAATATGTTGTAACACCAGTATATTCGATATAAATTATTTGATACAGCAAAAATTCTGTAGCAACCCTGAATTTTTTTTGTAGTAGTAGTCTGTTTTCATTTAAACCGAATCCATGTCCACGCATAAATTAAAATGTTTTAGTCACAATATTATCCTGAGAATACGCTTAATATTCTACACGTTGTAGTAAACACCGATGACATGGCAGTGGACATGTCGTTCTACCGAACAAGTAATACGCCGAGCGTCCCTGGATTTTGGCACACGATTGCATGTCTCCCCGATATGTACCGACATACTTGTACATACGTCAGAACATACCAAAACATGTCTTTTAAGTAGAAATACTGAAATTCTGTTATAAATCCTGTTCTGGGTATTTTCGCTATATTTATGTTTTTTATATTTCTTTTTATATTATTCTTTAGTCCACCCTTTCCCCACTGAGCTATTATAACTTTACAAATGACAGCTCAATTAACCTTCGCATTCTATCTTATATTTTATCATTTTTTATAAATAAAACAATTTTTTTTTAAATAACCTGGCTAGATCGATTTTTCGCCCCCGAAACCATCTACATACTAAGTTTCATGGTAATCATTGAAACCGTTTCCAGCCAGCCAGCCTTTTCCTTCTTCCGGTGGTTCCTTCGATCGCTGCTTTCCCGTGCAAACGATAAAACCTTTTTTTAGAATCATACAAAAGTCGCTTTATATAAAGTCAATTTAAATACAATAAATAACAGAGTTTTTAGGAGTTTATTACTAAGAGCAGTAGAAAAATTTATTAATACGTCGATTTGGATTAAGCAAATATATACCTGCTATTAGGTTTCGTTACTTTTTTACAGTATTTATTTCTGCAACGGATGCAATGCATTCGCTAACTTTGCGCTAACAAGTACAAAGCCAATAGGAACGTAATTCCAATTTCAATCCAATTTTGACGACATTCTTTTCAAGTGCGCCAAATCACGTTACTGTCAAACTTGCATTGATTTGAAGAGTAGACCATAGATATCATCATTCTTCTGCCCTTATCCCACTCTAAATGCGGTCGGCACAACATGTTATAAACATGTAACATGATTTGGCTACGTATTTTACGCCCGGCCGCCTCCCTGAAGTCAACTCACCTTAGACATCTCGGTAAGAAATGAGGGTGGTCTATTCTACTCAGTCCGATACCACACAGCGGGTCAACTTACCGTTGTCTCCTTTTATGACACCTTGGTAAGAAATGAGGGTGGTCTATTCTACTCAGACGGATACCACACGGCGGGTCAATTTACCTTAGTCGCCTTTTACGACACCTCCATAAGATATAGAGTAGACTTGTAGACGGTAAAGAGTTGACCATAGGTAACTTTAGATCAAATACTAGTGCAGAAAATATATGATAGTCGGGCGGTGAAAGTGTGTTGCGGGATCAAGGATTAGAATCTATGACAGCCACAGAAGTTTAATGGTAGCTCGTAAAACGTTTAATAGTAAATGTTGAAGTAATGCCATAATCAGATTCGGATAAAATATACTATTCACATATAACAGCGATGATATTAAGCCAGTTCTTCCCACTACATCTAATAACAACTACGTATTAGAATTGAAAACGAACAGGCATATTATGTACAAAAGAGTTCTTCTGCCTCAGATGCGCTACTGCTTTTCATTTAGCTAAGTTGAAAGCTAAGTTGACTACACGATAAAAGTACAGTCCGAAGCTATTACCGGCACATGTCTAGGGATCTAACTTAAAATTTTATCAATCAAATATTCTGTTAGTCCTAATATCTTTGAGTGGGTCACGGCTTGGATTAGGTCAGAAGTAACGTCGTAGTTGCGAAATAGGTCACTAATTTAAGTTAAGCTATGTTATGTTAAGTTAAGTTATGTTACAGATTAAATATAAATTTAAATAGAACAGGTACATAAAAAACTTAAAATTAATATTATTTCCGACCGAACGTGCCAACGAAAACGGTGCCTATTTTGATAATCACACCGATTAAGGAGGATACCACGTTTTGATCATAAACATAACAATAAAATCGAAAATAAGGTAACACCTGTATTCCTTCAAAATATATTTTGATATCGAATTTTAGTTCGAAACAACGCGAAACGCTCCAATTAGCGAACAGATATTTTACAGAGGCAAATAAAATATTTACTATTGTTTGAAAATGTGCAGTGTAAACAGAACTGTAGAATTGTTAGCATCACAAATATTTTCATTATAATACAGAAGATATTCATAGATGTATTTTTATTCATTTTTCATTCACTGGCTTCTATTGGATGTATTATATGACACTTTATCTCTTTTTACCTTTCCTCTTTGCCTAAGATTGTTGATCAAATCGTCCGTTTCAGATAATATCATTAACAGAGCGGAGCATATGGCTTTTCAAATGATTGTTATATTGATAATTGCAATTTATCACACACACGTGAAGGAAAACATAGTGAGGAAACCTGCATATCTCTAGAGAATTCTAAGGATATGTGCAACCTACCAATCCGCATTGGACTTAGCTCTAATCCTGCTCCTAGCTCTCGAAAATCGAAGAGAGGAGACATGCCCAAAGGTGGGATAGTAACCGGCCGTCACTTGACTACTACTACTTGATGCACGTTGTTTAAAGTATGACATATTCTTGCAGACGTTTGTGTTAATTTGTGTTTATTTAATTTTATGTCTAACGTTGCCCCATACAAACTACTAAAATAATCGTATACTGTGACGCTGTAAATATCATTAGGCCTAACAACTAATGTTAAGAATTACTGAAATACCCTTTGCTATAATTAAGGTATATGGTCACTATATTATGTCCATCGCATGTTGCGGCAAATCTGACATGTGAGCTGATCTTAATTACGTTAGCTAATTAAGGCAGGTTTCACGTTCAATTATCCTCAGCTATCGTAACGTCATTTTAGTAAATAAATTCATCCCCCAAATACCACACGTGAAATACGTCTAGCTTGCAATGAAACGTAGTTTAACCTAATCATAATAATAAATCTTCTTGGTTTCTTCTTTGCACTCATTGTCCTCCGCAGTTAAAAATAGTATGCTATTTTCTTTTTCATATTTTTGTATATTTATATAGACTTTACATTAACCACGCCTTGAGCCGCTATTTCCTGTGGCATCCTGCGAGATTTTAGAGATCGTCTTTCATTGGGACAGACAACTTCTGCCAGAAACACAGTGGGATCGGCGTTCGATTACCTTTATTTGACGCTCCCGAAATTAAAAAAATACTATTATAATGATTTCTCGATATACAGAGATATTTCATTTTGATTTATCAGTTAAATCTCTATACTTTACTATTGGAAAGGAAAACATAAAAATCGTCTACAATAAAACATCAAGAGTAATAAGACTAATTTTCACCAACTATTAATATTTGTAAAAAAAATGCCTACTCAACACGTTTACACTAATTTATTGGTGTTAAACTTAAATAAAGAAAATGTAAATTAAAGACATCAAATATTTCCAATTTTTTCTTTAATCTAAAAAGCATTAGCATAAACAAGCTATATAGGGATACGCAAAATAACTTTATTTTGCCTCTATACTAATATAAAAATTTGATAGGTGACTAGAAGATAGACTACAATTTAAAATGCTGTGAAAATAAAAAAAGAACAACGTGTTTATAAACGCTAATTGTTTATAAAAATATAAACGCCCTTGAAATCACTAAAGGAATTATTCGATCAATGATAATAAGATGCGCTACTCCGGTTATTTTTATTCCTATAATTATTCAATGCCCTTTAAATTCAATTTCAAATATTAGGTATAGAATAATGAATTTGATTTAAGTTCGTTTATAAGAAAATTAATTGATATCATTGTATTTTATAATTTTTTCTGATTCTTTCCAAAGTTTTCGTGCTATGCTTATGTCTTGGGATGTTTTCGATGGTTTTTTCTCTCGACAATCGCAAAAATATCGACCACTCACGTCACGTACTTCTGGTGATACTGCTAAGTATATTGTCGTTTGTGATGCTTCCCAAACGCTCTTATAAAATAAATTTATATATTTACAAATTATATTGCGTATCATGTCAATTTTAATATTCCTTAATATGTTTGTTGCAGCAACACCAGGATGCAAGACGTTCGCAGTCACGCCAGTACCTTCTAATCTTCGGCTTAACTCTAGTGTCATTAAATTTATATACAGTTTGCTGTTTGCATACACTAAATAATCACTCCAATATTTCTCCATATTGAGATTTTCAAAGTCCATTTCTGCATACTTATGAATAATAGATGATACATTGACTATCCGGCTTGGAGCGGATGATTTTAATAGTGGTAACAAGAGATTTGTTAATAAAAATGGACCAAAGTAATTCACTTGCATTCCCAAATGGGTTCCATCTTCAGTCTTTCTGTTCCCAAGGCCGCCAGCGCCGGCATTGTTGATAAGGACATCGAGACGTGATTCAGTTTTATATATCAATTCACAAAATTCACGCACTGAACGACATGTCGCTAGATCGAGATGTCGGTGTATAACACTACTATTTCCAGTACATTTTATAATTTCCTCCGTCGCTTTAATACCTCTAGATGTGCTTCGACATGCAATAATCACTCGTGCCCCACGTTCTGCTAAATCTTTAGCTGTCTCAAAGCCAATTCCACTATTTCCACCTGTTATAATTGCTACTTTTCCTACCATATGAGCACTCGAGCGACAAACACCACATGTTAATTTCTGATATAATTTAAATGTAATGACGCTAAATAATAAAATGACTGCAACTGTCCACATGATTGCAGAATAAAATTAGTTAACATAAAATAATAATATCCGCGTACCGTTAAACTTAGTGGATTTGCTGCAATGTTTATCAAAATTAACTTTATCATGTACCGAGGTCACACAATCATTACCTAACTATACGATCACGATCTGACTATTAATATTTTGTGGATGAGTGTATAAATGTCTACCATAGTTTATCTATAAAGATAGTGGACAAGAACGTCAGTTTACGATATGAAAACAGCTGAGTATGAATAATAGCGGAACCGATTGGTTAAACACGAGTACTTGACGCTATCCAGTCTTACGTAATGCGAATAAATTATGTTAACAATATATATTTAACACATGGACTTTAAATATTATGTTTAACACACAAATATAAATAAAAACCTGTTAAACGTGTTTGAACACATTGTGTATAATACTTAACACTTATATAATAGTATTTTCGCCTCCTACTAGTTAACACAAATTTATAAGTGACTAATATTTTAGAGATCGATTGGTTCTTCAAATAAGATTTATTTATCACTCGTCATTACAGTGTGCCGTATATTTATTATAAGCCACACTATGACTATGGTTTCTTTACTTTCTTTCTAGATACGGCTACAAATTTGTAAGCAACATGAATGTCTAAATATCGGAGCTGGTTAATATATATCAAAATAGCAACAAGCAGTATAATAAAGTACTGACGCCTAGAGTTAGGGAATTAACAATGACTATTTGGATGGATTAAAATATAAGAAAATGATCAAATATATAAAGAATGGCTAAATTCGTTCAATCTTTAGCGTATAGATTAAATACAGAGAATATGTACCTTTGAAATCTCCTTTGAAATAATAATAGCAATGCCGACATAAACAAATTTAAATATTCCTGGATAATAGACAAATATATTTTTAAAAATAGCGTAAATTATAATTTTTTCTTTATAATGACGGCTATTAAATATTTTAAAGTATTTAAATAGAAGATAATCGGTAATTTCACAATCGATTTTAACAAGTGTTAAAATCGAATGCATGTGTATTTCTTAAAACTCGGAAATCAGTCGTTTTCGTATGTCATGTAACATAAACGCGACATAGCAATATTTTCGCTCATTCTATTGTTAGTTATCGGAATCGTTAGACGCGGATATTAATATTATCATGCTCCTAATAGTCATTATCATACTTTTACTATCAATTGTTGTTTTAAATACTGTTTGGATTTGTCGTAAATTATCCCGTGGGATGTGTGAGTTTAGTGGACACTTAGTTGGAAAGGTAGTTATAGTGACTGGTGCTAATTCAGGAATAGGTTTCGAAACAGCGAGGAATCTCGCTGAAAGAGGTGCTCGAGTGATTCTGGCATGCAGGAATTTAGAGCGAGGAACGAACGCCAAACAGAAAATAATTGACATATCCGGTAACAGTGACGTGCACTTATTTCAACTAGATCTGGAGTCATTAACGTCAATAAGAAAATTTGTTGACAATATTCTTAAATCAGAGCAACGACTAGATATACTGATAAACAATGCGGGCATGTATTCTACTGATAATAGAAACACAGACGATGGATTACTTATGGGCATGCAAATAAATTATTTCGGGCCTTTCCTGTTAACTTTACTGTTACTACCATTATTAAAAGGATCTGTGCCATCTCGCATCATAAATGTTTCGTCGTTTTTATACGCCCAAGGTCAAATCGATTTTGATAATTTAAACTTAGAACGAAGATTCAGCTCGTTCAAAGCTTACAGTAATGCTAAACTCTGTATTATGCTAATGACTGCTGAATTAGATCGCAGACTTAGAGGCACAGGCGTTACAGTAAACTGCTTAGATCCTGGAATAGTCAATACAGAAATGTTCGAAAAAATCAATAATGTTATAATACGCAATGTTTTACATTTGCTTAAATCGTTTTTTAAATGTCCGTATGAAGGAGCCCAAACAAGTATATATTTAGCTGTTTCACCCGAAGTTGCGAAAGTAAGTGGATGTTATTTTCAAGACTGTCAGATGACAACGCTTAATCCAAAGGCTCAAAGATTAGATGTTGCTCGAAAATTATGGGATATTTCTGAAAAAGCTGTTAATTTAAAATGAAGAGTTTTACGTTAATAAAAAACATAAAACGATGCGATACCTAATAATTTTAACTAAGAATTAAAATAAATACACTGTGGTTGCGAAATGCAACATATAATAAATTGATTTTTGTTCTACTCTACTGTTACTAAAAAACCCTTTATTAAGTCTGATTAGTTTTAACATGTGCTTTTATTACATGTTACAGAAAATTACACAGGTATAACATTCCCTTCCGTGCTCCGTTTGTCCTTGTGGACCTTACCTGAAAGTAAAAACACAATATTTTTCATGATATAAGTTTGCAATCATTCAGAAATATTTTCAAAGCATTATACAAACTAGATACTTTTCCTTGACCTTTTGTCAAGTCTTGAAATTGTCCCTCAAAGCAAAAACCCCATTAAAAACGTTCTTTCTAATGAAGAATCTCATCTTAAACGATTTTATAAATACAATACAATTTCCTATAAGTGATTTCAACAAAATATATAGTACATATTATCCGTGCACAACGAAGTGGTATCTCATCTAAGAATAGCTAAAATAGCGGGTTATCTGAAGTTATGGAAAATATTTCTCACTGTAAAGTCTTAAAGCTTAAATTCGGTTACTTGTATTTTTGCGGCTTCCTACAAGATAAAAGTGCACAATGCTGCAACGCTTCACTGGAGGCAATATCAAATTCCCGTAGACTGCGCACCGCCTAAAAGATATAGGTGTGCGGTACATAGCTATCTTCTTATTTTACATCCGCTATGTTACATATTTTGATCTGCTGCAAATAATGCTTAAATAAATCTATATATAATTTATTGAAGTAGGCGTTACTTTGCGGAATTCCATAGTACAAAAGTTATGATAGAATTATTGTGCTATAATATTTTAAGAAATATATGTTGTGGTACGTGTAGGAAGCATAACCGTTCTCAAGCCTTATACATGCAGGAACAATTACCGCACGTATTACAAGACACCACTACAAACACACTACACAAGCACTACTCTTCGAAAAAATCACAAAGCGCGAATCTATACCTATATAAAAAAATGAATGTCTACTTCCCTTTGTAATAGCATCACGCGTGAACGGGTGGAATCATAGAGTTAATTCTTTTTTTTATGCTGTTAATTATTGTCAGAAGAAGATTCTTATGAAAAAAAAGTTTAAAAAATCACTTTTTTTTAATCTCTTCTTAATATACTCTCTCAGTACCGCGCGGCTAGTTAGCAATATTTGCTTGTCTTTTTTCATTATTTAGTAGCTTTATGTTATTAGTCGTATAGAAATATAAATTGATATTAGATTTCGTTGCTATATTTATAATAGGTAACCTCGAAATCAGCACGTAAGCAGTCTCACAACTAATTTGACTTTAACCTTGACATAAGTTACACGTAAAAACCTATTGCTCATATTATAAACGCATTTAAACAGAAAATATTTTAATGTAAAAATAAATGATCGTATGGTGTCCGTGTGGCATCCGGCTGAGTAGAATAGACCACCCTCATTTCTTACCGAGGTGTCGTAAGATACGACTAAGGTAAGTCGATGTCAAGCTGGCGGCCGGTCGTAAAATACGTAGCCAAATCATGTGAAGCCACAACATGTTTATAACATGTTGTGCCGACCCCGAGTGGGATAAGGGCAGAAAGATGAAATAATCGTATATTGCACTACCTTTTTGTAAAACCGTACAAAAATCGGTTCAGTAGATTTTAAGAAAATTGATCACATACAGATAGAATTCTTTTGTGGACTTTGTTTTATAATAAGTCTATACTTATTATATCTATATATATAGAAAATATTAAGAGTGTTATTGTCTATGATTAATAGTGATTATCATAGGATATTCACTATTAAACATAACAATCTATAAAATGTTTTGTTATAGCATCCATGATGAGAAAACCATCGATGAGAATGAAATATTAAATGCAGAAATAATTTGGTTCAGCGTATCAAGCGGTAAGCTTAAAGGAGCTTTGTTCACAGAGCGCATGTTCGCCTATATATTATTAATAGTAGATATACCTATATTAATACCTTTCTATACCCAGATTTACTTCTTAGTATACTTATTATACTATACTTATTACGATATTAGTTTTATATCTCAGATTTTTTTAGGAATTTCAAATACCCTATGGAAAGAAAAAATTATGACGAATTATCTATAGGCAACAAATAAGTTTGTCCATCTTAAACATCCGAATAGAACAATGTTATAAATCAGAAGATGTGTTTGTCAGTTTGTCCATGTTTAACATGCAAATGTAACGATGGATCGATATTATAAATCCGAAAGTGTTTTTGTCAATTTCTCCATCTTTAACGTCCGAATGGACCAATCGATATTATAAATCAAATATTTGATTAGTTCCACTATTGCAGCCCACAAGTGGTGTGTTACTTGACAATTAAGTAATTACTATACCGTTCTAGAGATTCAGAGAAGAAGAAGAAGAAGCTATGGTAGAAGCTGTGGTAGCCCAGCGGTAACACCGTGCGCCTCTTTCGAAGAGGTCTAGGGTTCAAACCCCGGGCAGGCACCAATGAGTTTTCTAGTAAAACTTATGTGTCTAATTGATAATTGCAATTTATCACACGCTTTTCGGTGAAGGAAAACATCGTGAGGAAACCTGCATATCTCTAAAGAATAAAAAAAAAAAACGGAGAGAAGAGGCCTATGCCCAGCTGTGGGATAGTAACAGGCCGTTACTTATACCGTTCTAACAAACCACTATTTTTATATGATATATACTTACTTTTTACGCCGTGTGTATTCCGGTTGAATAGAATAGCCCATTCTCTCATTTTTTACCGAGGTTTCGTAAAAGGCGACTAAAGTAAGTCGACCAGTCGCGCGTCATGTATCCGTCTGAGTAGAATAGACCATCCTCATTTATTACCGAGGTGTCGTAAAAGGCGACTAAGGTAAGTTGACCCACCGTGTGGTATCCGGTTGAGTAGAATAGTCCACACTCTTTCTTACCGAGTTGTCTTAAAATACGACTAAGGTAAGTCGACGTCAGGCAGGCGGCTACATAATACAAGACATAATACATTTACTATTGAGAGTTGAAAGAACTTCTTTATCAAATATGCATGTTTTTGTACTCGTTTTGTGAAAAAGGTATTTTTTGAAAAAGGCTTTTGAATATCTATAATGAGCAAAAAATGCTTCTTTACTTCACATCTTATGGAAAAACTGATATTAAACGATTTCAAAGATAATGAACCATAATTATCTGTACAAAAAGAAAAAGTATCTCTTTCGCAAAAATAAAAGTACATCTGACAAGTCTTATAAAATGTTACTTAAGATGAAGTCTTAAGGTTTAAATTCAGTAACTCATAGTTCAGCTACTTAGCTACAAGATAAAATGAAGGATAGTGCAACGCTTTATTCTTAACAATATCAAATTCTCGCAGACCGTGGTATTACTTATAAAATGTAAAAGAGCGTTATATATTTCTTTCTGATTTTATATTTCACTAGTTGTCCGGCGAAGCGTTGCTGTGGCTCAGTCTCGTTTCAAAATGCTCCCACCACCACGAATCTTTACAGGATCATCCGCTGGGTCATTCTTAAGAATCTCTAAAAAATTTAACTAAAATCGATACAGTCATCCCGAGTCTATAAATGCTAAATAAAAAGTATAGAATGTTATTAAAAGTAATTTTACAAGTTCTATTAATTGTTGAGCTTAAGATGATAACACTCCAAGATATGATCTTAACATGCAGTATTAAATAAAAGCTACTCGAACGGATTTCCCAAAAAAAAATCAATTAAAAGTAAATATGTAAAGCAGAAATACAACAACAAAAAAATTCTAATTAAAGATATCCATTATTATATTGACAGTACCTTTTTAGAATATTACAGAAATGGCTGATTGAAAATGAAAATAATTTATTGATACAAAATTTCATTATACACTAATAGCAAGGGCCCCTGCACTAGATGGTAACCCGTATTGCAGGGGCCTTTGCTGTATATATTATTTGAAATTTATATGTGATTTATTAGATTATTTTTCTGCATTATTTTATAAAATATTTTGGCAATCGACAAAATTCAATCCTAAGTATTATAATCATATTGAGTAGATATGCAATATGAGGATCATAATATATTATTTATCTATGATATATTAACGTCGTATCTATGACAATCCAGTTCTCTCTTTTATGTCAAAATTGCCTAAATAGGAAATTTTTAGTTAATAATAACGTAAAAAAATTTAAATATGAAATCGTTAAATGAATATTTTCTATCACATTCATATTTTTGGGATTGCTTTACGTTAAGTGAAGACTGTGTATTTTTTAGAAAAGCCGATTCGAAATTACTATATTTTGGTATTGGATTGACTAGTTTATACTTGGCGTTCCTCCTCATGATTATAGCCGATCTAAAATTTTACTGGTCACTAGATCAATGTCAAAAGCAAATAGATTACCATGTAAATTATTTAAGAAAAAAGGTAACGTACATACAGATGAATCAGCAAAAATTGATGAGCACTAAAGAAAAAACAGAGAAGCAATTAAAAAGAAGCGAAGAGTGCAAACGCATAGTGACAGTGCTTCGTGCTGCTATAGCTGAAAATCCAAGCAAAGTACGATACATTACAGACGAAACGGAAAACAGTATGATAGATGAATCACCACTACTCTGTGATGGCTGGCATGAGAGTCAAAGCACTCTCGAATTCTCTACATAAAAAAATATATGTTAACTAATAAGTCACTGAATGTGAAAAAATGTACGAAATCCTTACGATGTTGATGATGCCAAATATTTAATTTATTTTTACAAAATAATAGATTTTTATATTTTTTTTCATTTGAAAAACGTCATAACCTGTATAAATATATAAAACAACCAATTAAATACATACCTTTTGATAGTTTAACATTATCATTTCTATTGCGTTTGTTTCAGTAACAGTTGATTTCTATGTTCCAAATATACTTACTTATTATCACGTCTATAGCCTGCACAACATATCTTCTATGGGTTCATTTATATAACGATCACATATTTCTTATATCAAACCGTATAATGTAAAAAAGTAGTATATCATCACACTGTCTTCTATATTATATAAATTTATAAGAACCGGAATATTACAATATACCAGTCTATAACAGAACAGTGTGGATTTCAAGTAATTCTTGTTTCACTTTCGATCAAGGGAAGATGTTTTTGCCATTCTCCGGGATATTATTGAGAAACCTTTACTTCAATAATTGGTACATTATTTTAGGGGAGGAAGAAACTATTATCACTTAATTAAAAACTATTTAAGCAAAAATATACTGAAAAAATTTATTTAAAATTAAACCCAACGACTACTTTGTAAAAAGGAGCTTGAGATAAGTTTTGAACTTTAGCTGCAGTAATGAACTTCACTATTAAAAATATTAAAATAATACTGTTTTAAGATCAAAAATTTTCAAAACGAAATAAAAAATATTTGATATAATTTGCGGTGATTAATTGGAAATATAATTTATATATTTTTATTATACTTAGCTGCAGCTGCCGAAATTATACTCGAGATCTATTCGCTAGTTTGTGATGAAGTGATTGAAGTGAAAGTATTGAAGAAGCTTCGGTAGCAAAGCGATATATACTTCTTAGAGCATCGTATTAAATTTGTGCGGTCTTTGTAAAGTGTGATATAGTATAGTACAGTTTAATTAATAGATATTATTTATTAATCAATTGCTATTAATAAATACCACTACTGTTTTGTCATTAACATAGTAATGTTAAAGAATAGATATTTTAAAAATAATACAGAACTAGTACGTTCGTACGTATTAAGTATTTATTTTAAGTATCCAATAAGTTTCACGGATCTGGAGACAGGACGAAGCATTGGTTAAAGTTAAGTAATTAAGAAGACTTCAAGCGAGATTGCAACCTAAGTTCTGTTTTGCTTTGCTAAAACTATCGCCATTACAACTTCTATGTATACTGGCTGTGCCGTAATAAACTTCAGGGAATGCACCAGCCTTCCACATATTACGCGGAACTATCTAAAATATTCTCATCTCTAAAGAACCTTAGTAATTACGTCTTCGAAACACCGAAGATGACTGCGAAACTCTTGACGTTCACATGTACTGCTTAGAATTACATTTTAATATTTTAAGCCTTCGTCTACTAGGATATTAATTTATGTAAGTATCAAAAACGGGGATTCTAGTAGGATAACAGTGCCGCTCCTAGTCATTCTCTACACGAGCACAATTATTCCTGATTCTATTCAATAGGTGAATTGATTAATGTGTATATGATATTATATGATAGTTTGACTATAAGAAATATATATCTTTAATATTTAAATGAGTTAATCTTGTATGTATATATATATTTCGGGATTTCGGAAAAAGCTCCAACGATTTAACTGAAATTCAGCATGTAGAGGGTTTTGGGGGAAAATATCGATCTAGGTTTTATGTAAAAAAAATCGTCTATCCCTGTTTTTTGTTATTAAAAAATACTAAAATTTATATTGAATATAAAACACTATTATTGCCATAAACTGTCAAGTCAATGTAAATACCTAAGATAGATCCTCAATTATTTTCTTCTTTTAAGTTTCTTTTTCTTTCTGAAAAATTACCGAGCAAGGCTCGGTCAACTAGGTACTATATATAGAATATAGAAGCTACTAGTCTATTATGTGCTATATTAGTGAAGTTTACAGAAAAAATTGTCTTACAAAAATTGGTTGCGCTGCTTTCGACTATAATCGACTTAAATATCAATTTATGGGTACAAAATGTAGTGAATAAGTTATAAAACATCTATTACCTAATAACCTAATTTAACCCAAAAAATATAATATTGAGACAAAGTTTGTTTGCACGGTTATACTGAATACAAATACGGTTTGCGACAAAATTGATTATACTAAGATTAGGGCAACCCTGCAAAGTCGACCTCATTTGTTATGAGATAAGTGGTAGCGATGCACTTGGACGTACTCCAACCGCTACCACATTAACTTTTTATTCAATTTCACTTCATTTCTTTAAATACGAAATCAAAATAAAAATAAAATAGATTTCTCATCAATTTATTTCACACGACACACACAATTTCATTCTTACATCCCTAATAAATAATACTTATTTGTTAATTTTATACAAAGCTTTAGTTTTAACTTACATCTTAACCTAAAATAAACTTATTTTATAATACACACGTGGAGATTACGGTCCTTAATAAAATTGGAAATTTGATATAAGCGAGCCTTAATGTCGGTGTGAATAAAAAAAAACAAATAAAACAGTTAAAACGAAAACTTAACATAAAATTAACAAACACAGCCATTTCAATCAATACAATAACAGTTTAAACTTAACAACAATTCAACGCTTAAAATTACTTAACATGAACAAAATTGAATAACCAACGAGTTTCGAAACAACAATGGCTGTGTAATGAGTATTTTATCCCCCGGGCGGCTTATTAATGTACTTTATTTGATAAATATTAAAGCAAAGTTTATTTAACATCGGCGACATACACTCTTGTATGGCGATTTTATGCAAAAATTATGAAAGAATATTTTCATTGCTGCTTTAATTAAAGTAAATTGAAATAAATTCGATACGGGGAGAAAATACTCATCAGGCAAAGTTTAACAATTTCAACAACCATGTTGGAAGATTTTCGAGAAGTTTTGGAATTTTACAACTAAAACTTTCTGAATTTATACTATGTTTAAACAGTTTTATATACTTCCAAGGCACGGTAATGTCTAAAATTTACAAAGCATCCTGATAAAGTTTCCATCAAAACTCTAACAGAAGGCACCACAATATCCTGCAAGCGTTTATTAATGCTTGATTAGGCACTTATGGGTATTAAGGCACATCTTGATTCTACATAATAGAATACAAATAATGAATATTACTGGTCATGATAACGCGGTACAGATATATAAGAAAACGTAACTTATTCAAACGAAGATGAGATAATAACATTAACATAATGATATTATGTTGTAACAACAAAAACAACAAAATCATTAAACAATAACTAATAATTTTGGTGAATGTTTTATGAATACTCTAACAAAAACTTAACTGATCAACTCTGTGGAAAAGAAAGCAAAATTTTAACAATAACAACATTAAGTCCAGGCCAGCTGGATTAGTTAAAGTGATAAAACATAACAATAATCAAAAAATGTTTAACGGGTAAAATGAAACAAAAACATTCAACAAATTTTAAACAAAAAAGTAACATAGTAACGTTTCGTTGGGTGCTACGAGAAAAATTTGTCTTAATTGTTCTAAACGTATGTGATTGTTAACTAGAATAAAAAAATCAAAATATTTAAATGTAACATTAACTTTGAATTTATTTGAGCTTAATGTGAAGTTGCGAAATTGTTTAAAAACTATCTCAACTGTGAATAAAATACGATTTTCAGTAACAAAACAACAACGATCCGCGAATTAAAACAGATACTTAACAGAGTCGCAGTGATATTTTTTAACAACTTGATCAATCAACATTAACATTGAATTACTGGTTATAACGTAACAATTACAGATTCAACATAAACAAATGGGTTACAGGGAACATAAAAAGACGAAACAACAAAATCGTCGACAAAACAAAACCGTACATTAAGGCGTTTTTGAATAAACGTAAATGTAATCAAATTATTGTAACCAAATATTCGTACTTTTTTTAATATTTAAGGATGAAGAGAACCTACGAAAAAATAAAGAATCGTGAACCTACGAAAAAATTCCTACGTCTAAGAAAAACTAATAATCTAAGCTAATCCTAAACTATCTTTGGAGCATTCAGAAAAAGTTTATATTATATAATACCTTACAATATTTTTTCTCAGAAATTTTTCAAGAACTTCACCTTAACGGCACTGCAACATAATCTGCAGAATTTATGAATCGTCGTTTTCATTTTGAAAATATTTTTACTGGAAAGACATCTGTAACAATTAAAGAAGATAATAAATAATAGGCCCCCGGCTACGATGTTCTGAAGTCAGTAAAGTAGAACTTGGAAGTAATAAAAGTTTACTTACCCATAAATATTCGAAAACGGTCCGCCGCTACAATCGTGAGGCAAACTTCCCCAAGATGTTTTTCACGAAACGAAACTGCTTTCAGTTACTTAAACATTAATTAACTTCACTTCAGTTTCTGAGTTTTAATTGACAAACTAGTGATAACAACTTTGATGAAGACTTTGGGCAATCTTTGCGTTCGTATTTGTATTCAGTCCACTTGGGGACCCAGTGGGTCCCCAGTGCACTTTACTGTAGCTCGGAATATTCAATAATGATGTCCCGGTAAAGTACAAACCCTATTTATATGCATGGGTCCCAAAAATCCCACCCCACATGACCGTGGGAGCGCTTGCGCACGTGTTCTTCTTGCGTAAACGGTCACAAAAGCGCCCTTTTCTTTGTTCCATTGATTTCGACCCTCAGAACGTCTTACCTATCCGTATTTACCTGTAGTTATGCAAGGGGAGAAATCTCGCTCGGTGGGAAAGTATGTAATCGTAACTGAAATTGAATTATTGTTCGCGATATTCATATAATTTAAAAGAAGGGTCGGGAAGGAACTGCGACGTTCACACGATGCACCAATGACTTATTATTATAAAATTTATATACCTATATAAGTATACAATAAGATAAACTACATATAAGACATGAATTTTATAATTTTTCAACCTCTTGAATTATAAATATTGAAAAACTGTTTAATTTTGACCGACTTTCATTTCATTCATTCATTCATATTTTGTATGTTGTGATGAGTGTTTACTTACATTATAATGTAACATGAAAGAAAAAGATGTAAAAGGGAACAAAAACAACTCTACATGAAGCCGACTCATTAATTTGCGAGCCTTCAAAGCTTTAAACCCGATCGACTCGCCCCAACTGTTTTGCAGCAACAAAAGATCCTTTCAGCGATACGAGAGAACGTGCTTTGCTTAAAATAATGAGGCCTTTAATTTACTAAGTCAAAAGCGAGTAGATATTATACCCTTCGATAGCACTTGCGGCGAATACGATATTTACTGTAATAAGAAACGAATTGCTACCTATGATTCTTTATAAACTTTGAACAGTACATAAAATTCATGGAAATTACCATGGAATTTACAATTTGTCATGTAACAAATGCGTAAATTATTACATTTTTGCTCTTAAAATATTTCATATTTATTGTTATTTTATTTGTTGGATTAGCCACCGTGTGGTAAGGTAAGTTGACCCGCCGTGTGGTATCCAGCTGAGTAGAATAGACCAACCTTATTTCTTATCGAGATGTCGTAAAAGGCGCTTAGAGTAAGTTGACCTACTGTGTGGTATCCGGTTTAGTAAAAAAAGACCACCGTCTTTCTTACCGAGGTATCGTAAAATACGACTAAGGTAAGTTGACGTCAGGTGTGGCAGGATATTTATAACATGTTGTGCCGACGCCACAGACGCTTAGACGCTTAGAGTGAGATAAGGGCAGGAGTATTATTTGTTGGATTACATACCACGTCAAACCAAACTTATCTTGATTTTGCCAGTAAAATATAATTACCAGGGTGCAATAATAAATCATTTTACATTTTTGCAAAGTGCAAGTATCTTATGTAGTAATCACCGCAATGTTCAAGCTAGTGCTAAATTTATCAACCCGTATTTATCAAAGTAAATCTCGATTGAAACGTTTAGTTTTCGGATGAAATACGTAGCCCACATTCGAGCACTGAACAGTTGCTATAAACCACAACTACTATTTCAGTTAGGTACGTAGTTTTAACTGATATCTATTTAATCCGGATTTTACTTTGAATTTTGCACCTCGCAATCAAAATATCATTTCAAAAATGATAATTTACTAGATTCTCCCGATGCGACGCCTTGGTTTATGTGGACTTCACTGCCGAGATAAAAAATGGTGTAATGGCCTTTTCTCTACCTCTGAAATTCACATCATTTGGATGCACCGGCTTGCAAATGAACATTTTTAAGTATGAATTTTATAATAGCTGGAAAAAGACAACCACCAATACACCAATATACGCCTATACATCAATGTCGCATATAAAAAAATGGGGATTTTCTAGGAACAGGAATATAATATAATTAAGATAAGATAAGATAAGAAATTCTTTATTACACACAACATTACATACAAATAAAACAAATAATTAAAAAAAAAAATGTGTAAGGGCGGCCTTATCACTGTAAGTGATCTCTAACAGGCAACCCATATGCCTAAGGACATCCTTATAATGAAATGTACATTGTTGGTGGTTGAGTAAAGTTAAAAGGAAGACAGAATAAGTAAACTTACATAAATAGGTAATAAATAAAGTTACATAAATTAACACTATATTTTACATCCTAAAATACATAAATATATGGTAAGCATACATATAAGTTTGTGTAGACTAGATAAAATATATACATACTTTATTTTTATAACATAAATATTTATATAAATAAAATACACACTAAACAACTAATTAAACAAATAATGGTTTTACTTAGTACTTAATCGCTGAAGTTGGCGCGAACGTCGCATATAGTATCTCCCCAGTAGTATCTCGTAGGTTCAACCAGGCAGGCTTTTTTTATAGTAAAACGCATTCTAAATCGTAAATAGTAACCAAACACAAGTTTTTATAGAATAAAGCTTATTCGTACCTACCTCGTTGGAATTTAAATAATCGGAATTTGCTGTAACAGACTCGTTCTTTAATAATGGTAAAAATTGTCTATGGCTATATTATATAAAGAAAACAGATGAAGTCTGTGATTTAATAAATAATAATTATCTACAATATCCCTTAATATTCATGTTTGTTTATAGTGATATTTTATATCGAAATAAGATATCCACAGTAATATAATTCTGCAAATATTTTATTCATCCTGACAGCTTAAGTGGTTCTTTGAATCGTTCATATATCACTAGTTGATGAAGGAATAACAATATTGCATTGATGTTTGGTAATAAAACAGAAGTTCGCATTAAGTCTATATTAGTGTTAATAGAAGTTATAGAATAGTTGTTATTTAGCCGAATTTGACAAAAGAAAATAATAAAACAAAATGTTGATTTGAGTCATATATTTTATTATTTATGCGGATTATTCGCAAAATGAGTAAATTAACAATTTATGTGCCGGATCATGGCATTGGTTTTCAATTTTTCATGGTATATTACTTTAAATATTTACTTTAAATTTAAATAAATTGGATCTTTTTAGTACAGTAGATGTCGTTTATTCTTTTACTGCATGGGTTTAACGAATTCTGAATGTATAGTATATAATTGAGTTGAGTAGTTAAACATGTCAGGTAACCCGAATGAAGTTGCCCTTGCACTGCTCTAAGTGGGGTCGGCACAACATGTTATGCCACGTGATTTGGATACGTAATTTACGACTGGCCGCCTGCCTGATGTCAACTTACCTTATTCGTTTTTTATGACACCTCGGTAAAAAAGAGGTTGGTATATTCTACTCAACCGGATACCATAGGGCGGGTCGACTTAACTTAGTCGCCTTTTACGACAGCTCGGTAAGAAATGAAGGTGGTCTATTCTACTCCATCGTATACCACATAGCATACAGCTTGTTGGTAATATGACTTAGAATATACGAAAACATAACAAAGTATGGAGAGCATACCTACTACGGCAAAAAGAGCTTCGGCATTCATAATTTATGCATATACCTACGTTCACTGTACCTGGTAACAAAGGAAATTGCTCAGGTCTGTTTAAGAACGAAAAGACTGTTAGACGCATTTTATAACAGAGTAAGTATGAATTGAACTTTTAATATTAAGCACTCAAGGCAAGGCTACATTTGTCGCTCAGTACGTAAAATGAAAATCTTTGAAATATATTCTATCATATAAACTTCATGACAACAAATTTCATATAGTTTTCATAAATGAAGGTTCATCATGGGTACAGGTTGCCTCAAACCAAAAACAACTATGGTAAAAGAACATGGGAATATATGCCTGATATTCTAAATAAAATACCAGACTTTATACTAAATAATTTAATGAAAAACAAAAAAAATGTAAACATATGCTCGAGTTATATTATTTAGGGACAGTTCAGTATTCTGTATAAATAGTACACATAAATTCTGCGGGCAGGCGAATACATTCGCGTTATGCTTAAACCTCTACAGGTTATTATAACGAGTCTTAAGTTATCCAATTAGATTGTTAAATCTATATGACTAAATAAATGAAAAAAATATGATAACGTTTAGATCCAGGACTGTGTGATGACCATATTTTACCAATACTGCTTCTGCCGTTGGTATTTATGGTATTTGAAGCAGCTATTGTGAATTAAGTCCATTAGTCGTTACTCAAAATAAACATGGATCGGAGTTTTATAATTCGAGAATTGATGAGATTTTTATATTTTTTTATATATTTCATATCAAATTGATATGAAAAACCACAATCTTATATTTATTTTATGTGACCGTGGTTTGATTAAATCAATTTGATAAATTATTCCTTTTTTACCAGGCTTGATGATTGTATATACGAGGACTTGGCTAAAGTATGTATTTAGACATACATCACTGCATTGTCAAATTGCAAGACCCGATAAATCGATTAGGTTATAATTTATTTTAAAAAAACCTGGGAGAGAGGTCGTATTTATTTATTTTATATAATTTATGTTGCAGCAGTATGTAACCGCAACAGTATATAATCATTTTTACTGAAGTTATTCATACAAGTTAAATTCAAATCTGCGGCGCGGCGCTTTTATCTTTTATTCTGTATAAAAGATAGAGGATAGAATCCCATTCAAATTCTTTATCCTGCAGACGTGATTGAATGTAGATATTTTTATGGTTCGGATACAGTAATCTAGTTCAGGCGTACCTCTGAAAATCCTTCTGTATTTAGGTGCGCATACGTTTTCCAGTTTTATTGCATATTGAGATATTATATACTGACTGTAATACCTTTTTCTCTAGTAGAGAATAACTAAGTAAAGCTGATGAATTCGAAAGTATGTTTTTATTTATATTGTTAAGCCGTCTGGTATTGGGTTGAGTAGAATAGACCAAATTCTTTCTTACCGAGGTGTCGTAAAATACGACTAAGGTAAGTTAATGTCAGGCAGGAGGCCGGTCGTAACATACGTAGCCTAATCATGTGACATGTTTATAATATGTTATGCCGACCTCACTTAGAGTGGGATAAGGGCAGGAAGATGATAATGTTTATAGAACACTTGTATTGCGATAAATAATTATAACTTTAATTTATAAGAATTTTATTGGATACAATTGAGAATTAAGCCATACTAAAATCGATAGATATATTTTATTTTGAATATGCGAATACTATTCTAGCTAGCTTCATAGTTAAATTAAGTTAAATACTATATTATCTTAAATTTTTACCTAAACCCAGCTAGTATGGGAATAGAATGAAATGGAACTAAGCTTCCAATTTGCTCTTATTCACAATCTGCCCAAAATAATTTTAGTTGCAAGATATGTAAGCTGTATTTTTTAAATAAAAAGGACGTAAACCGTGGTGTTATAATAAACTTATTTAAAAAAAGATCGTGAAGTTTTAAGAGAATTTGCTTATTTTCTGTCTATTGGATTTAGTTTTTTCTTCTGAGACTCTAAGCAAAAGTTCATTTTAACAAAATAAAGAAAGTCTAAAACTTCATATATCATAAATGTCATATTATTTTTTAGATATATCCCTTCAGATTAACGGATAAATTTGATTTGACTTAAGTAGATTGTAAAAAGTTTAGAGAGTTAATAAAAATAGCCCTGTTTACATAAGGCTACTTTTTATCTTGGGAAAGATATTTCGTTATGGTAAAATGGGTAGACTTTTCCATCTTATTTGGTCTCGATTATAAGTTATAAATTTTTTATTAAATTAACACAAAAAAATCTACGTTTTGTTTTCCAATGAGTATCGTCCGGAACATAGGTATAATAGAAATCATTAAAATGCTTCATTAATTTTTAGGAAACACAAATCTTCCGGTATAATAAATAATTGAATTTTATAATTACAATTCTTATCAAATTTCTTTAGGAGTAAAATGAAATGTTCCTGAAAAATAACAGGCGCCTTGGAGAAACATTTCTCGAGAACAGGGACTTTTAAATAATGAATTTATAATTTTACAGATTGGTTCTCGGTACTCCTGATACGTTGGAAAGCAATCGAAATAGACGTTCTTACAAAATTATTTTAACCTTATCTACTTTTATTACACACATTTGATACTTTAATGTATTTATTTATGAAACATCCATTTACACTTACAGATAACCAAAATGCATGAGTGGTATAAAAAAAAGATAAAATAAACAATTGCAATTAATGCTTAGATGCATGCTTGTAGCTAACTTTTTATGATAATGCTGTACTCGCCTTTAAAGTGTTTTACTTAGAACTTGCGTCTTGCAAAGTGTTTTACTTATAAATAGCCAAGTATATTAATAAGTACGAGTATGTGTAAAATGCTATTAGCTTGTATTGTCACAATAAATAACAAAAAACCATAAGATTGTATGATGACAACGTGGAAGTTTCAATTGAACAGTTTTATGGCAAATTATTGTAAAAAAGTGCTGGTTGACTTCTAACATAGCTTATTATTTAAACTTCAGGTAGAATACTGTTTATTAATAATGAAAACTTATATTCAGTCTTCGCTCCCGCTTCTTTCATGAGAAAGCTTTTCAAATTACGGTAACAACGAAAATTTGCAGAGAATGTGTTTTATTATGTCAGAAACATAAAAGGTAAGAATATTGCATGTTGACTATAATCACCAAAGAAGATTGTTTAACTTTACAAACTTGGATATATATCCAAGGATATATCCTTAGATATGTACAGGATATTAAAAAATTCACTACATTTTTGTTTAAATTTAAATTGACTTCATTTATTTCAACGTCAGGATACCGAGAGCTTTACATTCTAATCAACTTTTTTTACATAAACCGTAAACAATAATCCTTTAGAAAACAAAGGGATCCCAAATTTTTGTTTCAGCATCATAGAATTTAACGCAAAACAAATCGTTGACAGAATTATATCCCTTATAGGAGGGACCGCCGGTATTAAGGACGTAGATAAGACTTGACGCAGGCTTAAGTCGCCTCTGATATTACTCGAGGGAGGCGCCGTGACATTTTCAAAACAATTCCTGGACTTACCTACGAACCCTACGATTAAACAAGACTGTGTCTTAGTATTGGGAGCTACTTATTGTATAAATAAATAAATATATGGGACACTTACACACACGGTCGTCTGTTCCCAAAGTAAGTAACTTAATATTGTGTTATGGTAGATACACAACTGGTGAATATATAATTATATAATTTTTAAATAAATACTTAAATACAAATATACGCGCAGACTCGAAGACAAACAAATTCATTTATAGAAAATGTTGACCTTCGGAGCGCAACCCGCAGAGCTTAAGGCAGGGTCACTACCCACTGCGCCAACGAGCCAGTCAAATATTGTATCTGTTACTATCATTGTCTTTTATTTAATTTATAAAAGTAGGCGTTAGTAATAGGTATAATCAGTTTCCGATGATTCTACATAATCTCTGAGAGGTTTAAAGACCCGATGTGATCATCATTATCATCTTCCTGCCCTTATCCCACTCTAAGTGGGGTCGGCACAACATGTTATAAACATGTTGTCATATTATTTGGCTACGTATTTCACGACCGGTCGCCTGCCTGACTTACGCTAGTCGTATTACATGACACTTCTGTAAGAAAGAGGGTGGTCTACAACTCGATAAAAATAAGAGAGACAAAAGACGTTAGTTTTCCGAATTCTATAATACAGAAGTAATAACAGAATTATTTTGCTAATTATTTAATTAACGCACGTATCACAAAACGCCACCACCAACAACACACACACACTCATATATATATATATATATATATACAAGATTAACTCATTTAAATATTAAAAATTACACCTAAGCACTAAATATTACCGAGTATGTAAATTACTTTGGAATCGCGTTGTCGGTCCCATATGTTATACAAAATAGAAGCGAAAGGGTCGTTTTCAAATTTATCCTAGGGGTGCGATTGAATGCTGAGTTTTTATAGTGCAGATAGACATAGTAATATAGTTCAGGTGTGTTCTCAAAAATTCTTTTCAAAATATTTTAGGCGTCTCAAGTATTCCAGCTTTATTGTATAACTAACAATCGCCAGCGGCTCGGCCCGTGTGGAAATATTAAAACCGTATTAAAACAGAACCTCTAAAAGTTCTTTTATTTAGAACTTTTAGAGGGGCACAATTTTGTAATAACTTTTTTTACTATTTTTGAATAACTTTCACCGTTTAGTTAGCGCAAGCAAGGAAAGCTTTTAATTTTGCCTTTTTCGTAATTTTTTTTTTACTGCTCCTCTCCTATTCATCTTAACGTGATGTTATATAACTGATTAATGGACTATTTTACTCTCAAAGAATTTTTTAAATCGGTCCGGTAGTTCAGGAGATTAGGGCGTTCAAACAAACAAACAAACTCTTCAGCTTTATATATTAGTATAGATGTAATATAAGTACTAATAATATACTATACTATAAGTACAAAATAACACCTAGGTAATTCCATAAATTATTAATCCCGCCGTGTGGTATCCGGCTGCTTAGAATAGACCACCCTCATTTCTTACCGATGTCTGATGTAAAAGGTAACTAAGGTAAGTTGACGTCAGGCAGGTGGTCGCAAAGTACTTAGCCAATATAACCTACTAAAAATAATATATCCTACAAATATTATAAACGCGAAAGTTGGTGAGTATGGATGTATGTTTGTTAGTCTTTCACTGCTAAACCGTTGAACCATATCGATGAAATTTGGCACAATTATTCCTTATAACATATAGGCTACAGAAAATCTACAAGTACCTGTCAATTCTGCAAGAATAGGATGACATTAAAAAGCGAAATCTTTTATCAACCTATCACGCAACAACTATCCACGCAAACGAAGTTACGGGTAAAAGCTAATACTATATATTTTACAGGTTTGTTCCGGTTTATCAAAATTATACCGTGGGAAATGTACAAGGTGCAAGGTGAGCTTGCAATTCGCTTTTATTCACCATCTGCCGCTAGACTGTGCAATTGCATAATTTTGGCAGCGTTGTAACCGAAAAAGTTCCCTTGTTACAATGCGGGCTAAAGATTGCTTTCGAAAAGGTTTGTTCATTTTTATTCTTACTTCCTTTTAAAGTATTTCTGTCTTCTGTTCTGTACGCTTTCCGAACCGTACGTTTAAACATTTATACCTATTTTTTTACATTAATACTTTGCAGCTGAAAAACGCAAGAGAATCTAGATATTTTAAAATATATTTATGTCAAATTTTAACATGTTATAAATAGAGGTTATGATGAGCACTAAAAATCGTAACGACATTACGTGACGATTTTCTCGTGAAGCCTATCCTTGTGATTGCTTCGGTTACAGGCCGAAACGATCGTAGAGATTATCATAGTGAGTTTGTGTAGTGCCTGTGTGATGTTAGCTTAGTGGCAGCGTTTTTAAAATACGTTTGGTTTTAGGTCCTGCGTGTATTGTATAAAGTTGTCTTTTAGTTGTCTTTCTACCATCGATTCTCTAAGATTGTCGTAGTGAGTGTGTGTAGTGCTTGTGTGGTGTGTTGTTAGTGGCGGCGTTTTTAGATATGTTTGGTTATTAGTCCTATATGTATAAAGTTGCCTGCTACTTACAAGCATAACATATATTCTTTGAGATTGTCGTAGTGAGTGTGTGTAGTGCTTGAGTTGTATATGTGGTGACTGGTCCTGCATGTAGGTATAAGGCATGAAAATGTTATATAATAATAAAGAAGTTATAGCATCTTCTCTATTCGTTATTTCATAGTTTTTATCATATTTATTACAGGTGTTTTATTGTATATTTGTAATAGTCAAAATTCCATTATTATTTATTGCTTACTATCATCTATCGTATATCAAATGAGTATATTTTATTAGCGTATAAGATAAATATACCTTGTAAACGTACCTATAAATAATTTCAAAATGCGTCATTCAATTGTTAAATACAAAATGTTTTTTACAATAGTGAAAAGGCATCTTCTAGGCAAGCGAGTTCTATCTTAAATTGTATCATTGCTTACCATCAGGCATGATTACAGTGAAGCGCTATACACAATAAAAAAAATTGTTTTATGGTTTAAGTACATCAGAATGTTTTCCTGAAATCCTTTCAAATCGTGTGATCTGAGCTGCTACACTTTACTATCTGGAGTTTGCACAAAAATGAAACTAGGCTGCTGTATTGACGTTCAACAAACTTAGTGCATCTGCTATCAAAATGTAGAACTAATTATCGAACTTTTATATACAAGATATTATAAGATTGATATAAATTACTGAACTATTAAAAATTAACGTAAAATGACGCAAACATGCGCCAATCTTCTCATGCGGGTGCCACGTGCCATCAAAGCATTGGCGACTTCACAAATATTAATGACGCCCCCATAGACAGCCCTTCATGCAGGATTGTGGAAAATAAATGATGTGAAATGTAAATATATTGTAACTAGTGGTACCCGCGACTTCGTTCGCGTCAACTTAAACGATTAACCCTCAATAATAAGATGTGTTTTTCCCTTGTTTCCAAGAGAAAACGGTACTTTTTTATATGTGTTAGCCCGATCTATAGCTTTAATTACATTAAATTTCATCAATATGGAATAATGGTTAACTATAGAGGATAATAGACAAACAGGCTTTCGCATTTATAAAAATTGATATGAATTGGTAAGAACTTTGTTTGTAATAAAATTTAGTTATTTATTCTTCTACTAAGAATTTCTTTATTTTCTTTATTTTAAATTTAATACAGCAATGAAAATAATAAAAAATATACTTTAGGATAAATATTATATTATATATTTATACTGCGTCCATCATATTATCAGTCTTTTGACAGCTCACGCTCATTAAGTTTTGTATTGCTTACGTACAAATATCATACAAATAATATTTGTACTTTATGGATGGGTACCGCCCACTTAGTGATGTCACACATAATAGTTACTACGATTATGCCACAGATTAAAAATAATCGGTAGAAATCGATGTTACGAGTATTAAAAGACATTTAATAACATTATATAAAGTTTTACTTTCTTCTTAGTTAATACATGAATACAAATAAAACAATCAGGATATTTTAATTTATTTTATTAGCACGAGTCGTCGGAATGATAATCAACACTAGACTCCTCCGATGAGGAGTCTTCAGTAGCAGTTATTATTAGCTCTTGTGTAGATAATATATTATCAAACGCAATATCACGTTCCCAATCAGAGAATATTACTCTTTTAGTTCTTTCCACCACACTTGCCCAGTTCTCGGCCGTTACGTGGGTGCAAGCATTTTTTAGCAATTGCAACATTTTATTCGCTGTGAATGGGGGGCTTGTATTGCATCTCGCAGCATGCCCTTTTACTTGTGCCCATATAAGTTCTATTGCGTTGTACTGGCAGTGGTATGGAGGAATCCGAAGAACAGTATGGCCATATTCTGCTGCCATTTCATTGATTACATAGCGTTTTGCTCTCTTTTTGGTTTTTAATATTTTTATTAATTCAACTTTTAACATTGAGTCGTCCACATTTTCTCCATTGTCCCGAAGCCAATTAATTATTTCATGCTTTTTATTAGCCTGTGTTGGCATTTTGTCAATTTGACGGGAGTGGTAGGGCGCATTATCAATAAAAATTATTGATGGTTCTTCCAATGAAATGAGCATTTTTTTGAACCACTCTTCATACACATTTGCATTCATCTCTTCGTGGTAGTCATTTGATTTCTTCGATTTAAATGCCAACAGTGCGTCTTGTACAAATCCTTTTGCTGTACCTGCATGGCAAATGATTAGGCGCTCACCTTTTCCCATTGGTACTGAGGAAGTGGAATCAGCAGTATCATCAGTCCAGAAACGAGATAGTGTGTGGTTAGCGTTGAGCCATGTTTCATCCGTGAAAACAATATTTGCCCAATCTTGTATTTTCTTTGCCTCTCTTAAAAAATCACAACGTGCTATAGCTATATCTGTGCGTTCCATTAATAATTTTCTTTTATTTAACTTTTTATATGAAAAGCCAATTGTGTTCAAAACTTTGACCAAAGAAGATTTTTCACCATGAAATAGACCACTTCTTTTCAAAGAAACAATAAGTTTTCTCAAAGTTGGAATTTCTTTTCTCAAGTAGTAATCATATACATGACGACGAATAGCGTCAGCGTCAAAGTCATCAACAGCTGTCACCATATGAGCCCGGCGCTTTCTTTTTGGTGTAGATGGTTTGTTTTGCTCCAAGCCGCTCCTGCCGTAGGCATCAGTAGTGATTTTAGTCACAGTTGATAGACTGATCCCCAACGCGGCTGCAACACGGTTTCGGACATGCGTGATAAGTATAAGAGGTCCGCCATTTTGATTTTCTTAAAATACTCATGAAGTTTTAACACTAACTGTCTCGATTGTGCTTTCAACACACGTCCTTTCGGCATTTTCACGATCAATTAATATAAGTTTCACAAAAGTTTTTCCGAGGAATAAAGCTACTTAACTCAAGGTGTAACAGATGCGAGAGAACACTCAGCGAACGTAAATGCGTGTGACTATCACGGGCGTTTCGTTGAGAGTCACAGATCACGTCAAAATGGCGGCCGAGCGGAAGGTCTGTTGATGTTGCCAGTTGATGTATAATATATTTTTTATGATTATAATAAATACACACGGATTAACATTTATTTTCAAAAAACTAAGGCAATATTAAATCAAAATGTTGATTTTTATATCTGTTATTAGTTTACGTAGGTTATCATTAATCGAATTACTTAGGTACGTAATTCGATTAATGATAGTAGGTACTATAATCGGAATGGTATCGCATACGAGAATCTTTAGGACATCACTAAATATGTAAATCGTCAATCTGTCAAAAGATGGTTAATATAATGGACAGTGTATAGTTTAGATATTACCTATAGTTCATTTTTCAAGTGTGTAATGATTTCACGAAACTATTCAAAACTATATAAAAATTATAACAAATTAAATGATAATAACTTATTCCTCAGGATAATTATAAGTCACAATTCTGATGACGAAAATCTCGTGCAATTCATATTTTATGTTTAGTATACATGCCTATTCTCTATATGATTTTTAGCTTATATCTATTAGCTTAGATACATTAACGAATATTTGAAGCCTAAGTTGTTCTTACAGCTGTTGTAAATAACTTTGAAACAAGCCCGCCAATTGACGTTAAATCATGCAAAAGCTAAATCATACGTTAACATGGACATAGCTGGAACACCTATACCGTAATTCTTGAACCCAATGTCTGCTTTTTTTCAGATGAGAACCGTTAAATAAATCCGATTAATAACAGTACGGGGATCTTGCGCATTGTCCAGACATTGAATGCCTTCATTGTCTACAGAAGACAGTAAAGCTTCAACATCTAAACGAGCCAAGTGACTTTTTATTGGAACGAGGTTTTCATCTCTATTTCGCAGAAGTTAAGGTAACTTTTCGAAGAACAATGCACTACTATTCCGTTGAAGAAAATGGGTGAAGGTAGACAAGATTGATGTAACGGCCGTTGGCAAGTTTGCGCACGTGCTGAGACCGGGTGTGTCGCTTTTAGACGTAAAAAAACGGCGCAAGACATAATATTTCATATACAAAAGATTTATAGTAGATATCATCATATAGACATGTTTTAAAGACTGATCTTTATAAGGAATGGAAGTAAGTATAGTAGGTACATAACATATATCAACTATATGCGTCTAAAGTAAATGTTCCTGCATAAGTAATGAAAATATTATTTTGCTGTAATCCACAATAAAAGTTATCCTAAATGTAGAGTGTACTACCCGTCCTTATACCCTATATATGCAGAATTCGTAAAAACTCATGCACTCCTCACTATCAATAACACGACAATACACAAACATATTGAGTCTACGACAAAATTGCAAAGCGGATTTGTCGTGCGGTCTATCTCCTTTGTTGTTTTGAAAAGATTGTTGAGATTGTGGTATTGAATGTGTGCAGTGCTTCTGTATTGTTGTGGTGTTGAAAGTGCATAAGTTTTTACAAATTCTGCATGCATTAGGTATGAGAACGGATAGACATTCTACATTTAGCATTACATATATTTTTTTAATTATTACAGATAGAACGTAAAACGTAGATACACTATGGACCTCCTCATTCTTCTCCATATATATATATATATATATATATATATATATATATATATATATATATATATATATAGAAAACGATGCACATATCCATAAGATAAATTCTTTAAATTAAATTTAAAAAAGTGCCCTGATACTTGCACTGCTCTCTTGTAAAAGTCTTCACATAAAAAGAAAGTTAGAAAACAATTTTTATAGACTTTCTATTTTATGGACATAATTTTTTAAGTACTCTTGTAAAAAAGTTTTATTATTTTTAATTTTAATACCTTTAAAATATAGCTAGGCTTTTTACCGAAACTTTATAAGCATTAGGAATACAAGATTGGATAAATATGCTGCCAAAAGCAAATATTTGTATATCATATATCTATACTGAAAGCTATTACGTTCGTACCTGGCTATCATAATATTATTTGCGTTGTTCTGATGCGTTATTTGCATACTAATAAGATTACTAATGTGCTGATCTCGAGGTTTCCACATCTAAAGTACCTAACTAAAACTTCTTTTATGGCTGCACACTTAAAAACCGTATTAAATTTTAAATTTATTATTTACCCTAGCTTTTACCTGCGATTTCATCTCCGTGGCCTTACAATAAATGGAAATAAAACGCATTGTATTTATTTGTTTTACAAACACTTTTAAATATTATAGACTACATCCGAATTGGAATTGCCATTTCTTTCTTATGCCACAATTATTATAGCATCTGTTATTTCTTTAGTGAATTTCGTTCGCTTAAATTGATTTCATAGGGAGTTATTCTATTATAATCATAGAGTTATTATACTAGAGTAGGTAAGCCCGCCTAAAATGTGTCTATCGAAAATAAAAAGAAAAGAAATAGAACTTAGTATTTGATGCTCTATTTTATGTGTAAAAAGATACTACGATACAAAATAGACTTTTTTCCCGCCATTATTGTATGTTTTAGCGTAGAAATTATTTGTTTTGAAAATGGTGTGGGGCACTAAATCGAATAAAATTCCAGTAATTGCACTGTACAAAGTAGATAAGGAGCCAGCCGACATTTTTGATACATCGAAAAAGCTAATTAGGGATTATATTATTATTATTATTATTATAATTAGGGATTAGATATTATATAAATAGGTATTAGCCGAATGTTTGTGTATCGTACCATCCAAAGGTACACTGAAACCATATCTGTTGATGACCGTGAGAGATCCGGCCGACCGCGGTCTATTCGAAAAAACCAGGCTGTTAATGCAGTCAAGGCCAGAATACGTCGAAATCCCATAAGAAAGCAGAAAATCATTTCCATAGAAATGAGAATCCCATCGAGGGCTCTTTCTCGGATTATCAAACAAGACTCAGGCTTACAGGAGATACACATGACATTCCTTAAATCAGGCACTAAAGCAAAAGAGAGTCGAAACTCGAAAGATCAAAACAGCTGTTTATTTTGTTACAAAAAAAACGATTATTTCTGACTATTTCGATCGATTCGAAAAAAATCGATTATTAAAAATCGATTATTTTGAAAAAATAATAGATATTTTAAAAATCGATTATTTTTTCACATCCCTACTTCTATATACTATATAGTCTGTTATAGTAATTTATCTGTTTTTAGTGAGGCTGGATGAAAAATTTCAAAAATTCGCTAACTACTATGTATTTCTACTAAAGAGATAAAAAACAGTGTTTCTTCCCTCATTTATCCTCTCGAATTTCAATTGTGCTGTTTCGTTGCTTAAGGTACGTTTCTTTGTATTTAAATATAAATTAAACTTTTTAAACAATCGTTAATCATTTTACTTTAAATATGTATCTATATCGTTTTCTTGACGATACTTCGATCAATTTTGATTAACGTTGAAATAGTTTACGATGAAATAAGGTAAAATAAATAGTTATGTTATATGTAGCTATTTACTTTATACCAAAATAATAAAAACTGGGATCTGTAAAGAATATACTTTGATTACAGGGGGAAAAATGTCTCGAAAAGAAAATAAACTTGCGAAACTGGCACAAGAATTAAGTACACATCTAAACATTTCATCTACTGAAGCAGATCAACCGATGGCGGCTGCCTCGGGATCAATAGAACACGAAAAAACAAAAACAAAAACTGCAGCAGGTACGGAAATAACCGATTCTATTGATCCTACTCTACTCTCGAAATTTCCAAAATTGAAACAAAAAGTACCTGATATCTTTTTACATAAACCAGTTGATTTTGCTGTACATGTACCAAAGCTTTTGTCTATGGGTATTAAATTTAATAAACCGTACCTTGGTAGATTTTATACTAAAATAATGTGTGTAACATTAAATGATCACAAAGCTCTCACTCAATTTTTTCAAAAACGAGAACTACCATTTAATACTTTTGGTAATGCAAGCAAACGTAAGTTGAAAGTTGTTATTAGAAGACTTCCGAAAGATATCGACTTAAACGTATTGAAGTCCGAGCTGAAATCTTTGAACATACCTGTTGTACGTGTTCACAAAATGAAAAGACAGGAATATGTTAAGGACCGTTACTCACTTGTATTAGTAGTGGTACCATATAATGAGGAAGGAAAAAAACTACTCCAATTAAAAAAAGTTATGGGACATGATGTTAAATTAGAACCACCAAACCCTAATATAAAGCAATGCCACCGTTGTCAGTTATGGGGACACACACAAAGATATTGTCACGGCCAGGTGAAGTGTGTGAAATGTGCAGGAGAACATTTCTCTAAAAAGTGTGAAAGAGATCCCGTTAAAGAACCACCTAAATGTGCAAACTGTAAAGGAGAACACACTGCAAGCTATAGGAAATGTCCTTGCTGTCCTGAATCTATTGAACATGTACATAGTCAATTGCTGAAGCACAGTAAAACAGTTTTTAATGGACGAACAGATTTAGTTACTATGGAAAACTATAAAAGTCTCTATAGGAACAATTACTATAGCACAGATTTATTTGATACTTTGGCATTTTAGTTTAATAAGCTATACTTACTTATATATGGTTATGGCACCAACAAAAACTGGAGTCATATTAAGTTTAAGGTTTACATGCAAGATTGTAACATCTAGCATACTTAAAAATTGTAATATGTGATACTTTTATGTTTAAGAAATAAAGTTTTTTGTAACAAACATGAACTTTATATTTATTATAATAGATTGTTATTGACTAAACTTAACTTAAACATAGTATTTATTATCTATATATACAGACTTTAACAATAATACTTTTGAGATGATTCTTAAAACTAAATCAAACAGCTTTAACACATTGAATGTTGTTTGTTAACATCAGATCATTGCTATCCACTTCTCTTATGGGTGTCATGCGTACCTGCAAATTAAATAAAAAGATTTGACTAAATTAAATGATAATTAAAGATGTAATAATCTCTTTAATGTATGGATAGTTCACTAAGTTGGTACATATTAATATAATTTTTGTTTTTGATAAATGAGATGATATTTCATTTGGAATGGAATGGAAGGGGAATGGAAAATTGTATGTCAATGTTTATCTTACATCCTATTTTCATAAAATTCGATAAATACTAAATATGCTTCTTCTTAGCATCTTAAACTTAAAATCTTCTTAGCATCATTTAATGGGAATGTAATTATGATAATAGTTACTAAACTATTAATAGTATTAAATGCTACTTTACACTTCCCATGAGCTATTAACATGATTGGTAATGAGGAATGAAAATATAACAAGGACTTTTCCAGTTTTGAACTAATATGAGTTATCATTAGTGAAATAAGTAATTGTAAGTGGTAGTTATTAATTCTTTAAAAAATAGAATGGCAAATATAAATGATTAAATAATAGAAACTTGGTAAATAAATAATTAATAACATTTTTTTAATTACCTCTAGCTGGACTTTTATTGGCAAACTGTTTCCATCCAATTCAGACAGTACTCTGTCAAGTGTATCAACTACTCTGTCAGCATCTTGTGCAGTAAACACCATTGGAGGCTTGAACTTGAGAACATTGCTGTCTGGGCCGTCTCTGCTTATTAGGATTTTCTCTTCACGCATTCTGTATGATTATTATAAACAATAAATCAGTCAAAAATTTATAACTATGAAATTTCTTCCATTTTAAAATTTAAATTATGAGAAAAAAATTAAAGCACATCATCATCTCATCATCTTCCTGCCCTTATCCCACTCTAAGTGGGGTTGGCACAACATGTTATAAACATGCTGTCACATGATTTGGCTGCGTTTTTACGACCTGCCGCCTGCCTGACGTCAATTTTCCTCTGTCGTATTTTACGACACCTCGGTAAGAAAGAGGGTGGTCTATTCTACTCAGCCGGATACCACACGGCGGGTTGACTCACCTTAGTCGCCTTTTACGACACCTCAGTAAGAAATAAAGTTGGTAAATTAAAGCAAATGATTTAAAAATGGTAAATTTATAACAAAACTTTTATACTGTTTTTCATTATAGTTAATTTTTATTTATGTAGTAATAATATTTCATTGAAGGCAATTTGCATGTAAAAACATATTCGAAATTTTAAACCTGGATGAATAGTGTATTCAAGAGAAATAAAGAATTTACTTTCTTGTGACCACACATATATAAAAAGGAAAAACGAAATGATTTTTGAGATCATATACCTTCTGTAGTATTATTACCTATTGACAATGTGTTTTGCCTCCGCTGTCGCCGGTGTTCTTGTATCTCTATCGGTGACTAACTCAACGCCAACAAACAACCCCCTGCCACGAACGTCGCCGACCAACTTGTGTTTGTGTTTGAGGCCTTCACAGCGCGTCATCAGGTGACTTCCGACTCGAGCCGCCCGTTCCATTAAACGTTCTTCTTCGATCACATCGAGGACTGCGTTGGCGATAGCACACGACACTGGATTGCCTCCGTACTGGTAATTTATTTATTTATTATTGTAGGATACTAGCAGACTTGGCAAGGCGTCCTTTCTAATATTTCGGCGCATATAATTTTTTTATGATAACTTCTAAAATCTTTAATATTTAAATTAAATCCCCCTGCCCTTATCCCACTCTAAGTGGGGTCGGCACAACATGTTACAAACATGTTGTCATATGATTTGCTACGTATTTTAGGACCGGCCGCCTGCCTGACGTCAACTTACCTTAGTCGTATTTTACGACTCCTCGGTAAGAAAGAGGGTGGTCTATTTTACTTAACCGGATACCACACGGTGAGCCAACTTACCTTAGTCGCCTATTACTACACCCCGGTAAGAAATGAGGTTGGTCTATTCTACTCAGCCGGATACCACACGTCGGGTCGACTTACCTTAGTCGCCTTTACGACATCTCGGTAAAAAATGAGGGTGGTACTATTCTATTCAGCCGGATACCACACGGCCGTTATTCATTTAAGATAATCGTAGCTAAAAATTACCGTATTAAAATATTCAACTCCAGTATCAGCAAAACTCTTTGCAATCTCGGGTGTGGTGATAACAGCAGCAACAGGATGTCCGTTGCCCATTGGTTTTCCCATAGTCACGATGTCTGGGACCACATCCTGTGTCTCAAACGCCCACATGTGGGTGCCCACTCGGCCAAAGCCCACTTGAACTTCATCAGCAATGCATAACCCGTTCGCATCTCGAACATATCTATAAAGAAAGATTATTTCTAACGTTATTGACTTGATTTTTTTCCATGTTGATTCCAGGTTTATGTTCATGATAAATGGAAAGTCTTTTTTCTTTTTTCAATAACTTATATATGTTAATAATGCGTTGTTAATCAGTGAAGGGTTAGGTTCTCAACTGTTGTCGGGTACAATTCCATCTATCCGAAGAATAAAGTATAATAATAATAATAAATAAATGGGACACACACGGTCGTCCGTCCCCAAAATAAGTAACTTAATACTTGCGTTATGGGTGACAGACAACTGGTGAATATATACTTATTTATTTTTTAAATACATGTTTAAATACAAATACACACACAGGTTCAGACAAATCACACACAAATTCATTTATAGAAAATGTTGACCCTCGGCGGGAATCGAACCCGCGACCCGTGGGTTGCGTAATGCGTTGTTGATCAGTGGAGGGTTACGTTCTCAACTGTTGTCGGGTACGATTCCATCTATCCGTATTTCCTATGTTTATACATGGGACATGTGACTTTATTCTTCGGATAGGGTGAATTGTGAACCTACCCAAGTAACGCTGTAATCGATTTAGGATTCTTATCTAATTTTCTTGCTTTTGAATTTATCAATTAATTGCGTCAGTAGTGTTATTACATTGCAATTATTGTATCATGATTGCGTGCTTAACGATACGGCCCTCTGGTCCGTTGCTATATTATATTTTTTTCTTAACCCATCCCTGATGCTTATTATATCTAGTATAAAAATTATAAGAAAGTCATAATTTATTAATTTCTTGATATACATTTGACGGTTGAGTGGTAAGACCGCGTTATCCTTACCTCATGGTCATGGGTTCTAACTCCATAAAGGCACCTATGAGTTTTATACAAAAGATTATGAAATTAAATTTCCTCACATGCTTTCGCGCAACATGTTTACATACATATATCCATCAATATAATATTTAAAAAAAAATCATAATCATGAATAGTCATAAAATAATCCTAAACTGAATAACGAAGAAACTGGCCGAATTAATTTTTTAAAAGAAAATAATAATTTTCTTTTTTCTACTAATTTAGTTTTATTGTAAATGTAAACTACTTTATACCGGTGTTATCTATTTATATTACCATCAAATGGGTTCGTGTTAAATTGGCGGTTTATATACAACTTTCTTTTTCATTATTTTCAAGGCCGTAAAAACCTTGTTGAAATTTAAATATCAAGGACAAAATTTTATTTTATACTAAATAAACTTTAATTTAATTAAGACTTCTTTACTGTACTAAAGATCGTGCGTTCCTACCTTAAACACATTATTTTTCTTAATATTTATTTTAATGTAAATTAGGTTACATGGACGATGGAAATAATTATTATAATCTGTAATACCAACAAGTCCTATATTATGTTATACCATAAACAAGAATCAAAAGATGTGATATTTTCGTGTGAACCACGCATAGCATTTTGTATTATAGTGTATAAACTATGGTGAGTACACAATATTTATACATGTCACAATAGTCCATGATATATTAAAGACTATATAATATCAGCCTTAAAGGACTCGATTCCAGGCAGGATAATTAACTTATAAAAATATATATATGAATACTTTTTTTAGCTGAACACTTGAACACTTACTCATAAACTTTCTTCATATAACCATCAGGAGGTATTATTTGTCCTCCGCAGCTTTGTAAACTCTCGGCTATAAATGCGCACACACCACCAGATTTCTTTTTGACTTCTCTGCAGATTTCTCCAACTTCATCCGCATAGATATGTCCTAACTCTTCCTCAAACTGCGAGTCCTTTGGGTAGACATACTTTCCTCTGTACACGTCGGGTACCGGGGCCTAATGTAAATAACCATTTTATGTACTTAACGTACTATACTTAAAAATTTTAATGATATGAAACTGTCATATTATAACATGAAAGAGCGATGAATAAAACACTGTTTTTAGCATTCCTATTAAATAATTTATACATTTAGACGTTACTTTGCAGAGATCTATAATACAAAAGTAATATTAAAATTATTTATTTTTCTATCATTCCTATTCTATTTTTTTTTTCTAGTAGTGTTTAACTATTTTACTGATGTGTGTGATGATGTACTTTTATTAAAAGAAGTGAAATAATTTGTGTTTCAAACATTTCGTTTCTATACACTAAATTACGAATATTTACAAAAATTTGGATCTAGCGAACACGTAGGGAATAAAGTTTTATCAAATATATTATTACTTATATCGCTGGAATACGAAATTTCAGATCTAATAAAAGCGAACATAAATTCATATTTTTGCCATGCTATTATTGCCTTAGCTACGCAATACCCGAAAATTAATAAAAGAAATACACACATATTTGCTTACATTTCTTCTGACACCAAAAAGATTACTGAGGGCAATCATAAAAGCTACTACTGTTTATTTGGTACACATATTTTATTTTCAATAAGTTAAAATAAATAACTCTTGTGATACGCAATACCTGCTATTTAGGACCAGGTAATGTGAAATTTACCTGTTGTAGATTTTAATCTATTGCTATAAAAATGAACGTAAATGTCTGCAAATAATTTATAGAATTAGTCGTTACTTTGCGGAGATCCATAATACAAAAGTAATAGTAAAATTATTTTGCTATAATCCGCGATGAAGTAAAATAGAAAATATATATAATGCTAAATGTAGAGTGGACAATCCGTTTTCATACCTGATACTTGCAGGATTCGTAAAATACATGCACATAACCTCCACCACCACCGGAGATAGACTCCACGACCAAAATCGTAAAGCTTTTCTTTACGCTTTAAGCGTCTTTACGATTTTGGTCGTGGAGTCTATCTCCTGATGATGCTTCGTTTGCGGGGCGAAATGATTGTTGAGTTTGTGATAGTGAACGTATGTAATGCTTGTGTATTGTGGTGGCGGTGGTGGAGGTTTGTGTATGTGTTGTTACAAATCCTGCATGTATCAGGTATGAAAACGGATTGTCCACTCTACATTTAGCATTATATATATTTTTTATTTTACTTCATCGCGAATTATAGCAAAATAATTTTATTATTAATTTTGTAAATGTCTGCAACATCCTAGTTGGCCTGAAATAGAGAAGGTACATGGCGAACTCACCACATGAACCCACTCTGGTTTCTCTGGCCCTCCTGGTAGGTTTAGTTTGTATGGCGACACATCAATCATAGACGTAAGATGGCCATGATAAGCGCTGGAACAAACAGGCGCTAGAAGCACCCCAATAACATTCCCAACCTACACCCAACAACGCTTACTCTACCAAAGGATTCTTATATACTTCCGAGGATTTCTCAAAAGTATCTCAAAAGTAAGTCTTTAAAGAATAATACACCTAACAGACACAATCAATTTAAATGGTGAAGTTAATTTACTCTAAAAGTAAATATATTTATAAAAATCTGAAAAGGCTTTCTAATTGAATCCTAGCTATAAATACATCTAAGCTTATTTGCTTATACTAATAAGAATAAAAAACTTTCAAATGAAATGCGAAACCTTCCAATCCATACTTATCTAGTCAGTCAGAAATCTGCTTTATATCGCAATTGCTCTTAGATTATCTCGGGATATCGTAAGCAGTATGCACTAAGTTTGCTTCACTTTAGACACTTACTGATCAAGTGTGATGACGTCCTTGTTTTTGGTGTGTATGCGAGCTAGTCTCAAAGCAAGATCATTGGCTTCGGATCCAGAGTTGACGAAGAAACACACTGAAAGATTCTCGGGCATGGTCCGAACGAGCCTCTCAGCGAGTATAACAATCTCGTCATGAAGGTAACGATTATTTGTTGATATGAGTGACATCTGATTACGGCCAGTTTCCACAACGTGGGGATGACAGTGCCCAACTGCAAAACAGTAATTTAAATATAATCTCTTACACAAAATACACATTTATCATTTTTATTTATTGACATTAGCGATTACCTTTGCAATATCTCAATTTGCGTAATGTACCATAAATTTATGTAATTATAGATAAGGTTAATATAAACAGAGATAACAATGTTGGTAACATAGAAACAAACTTAAAATACGATGTAAATCTATTCTCCTTTTCTGGAACATCGATGTGGACGAAAAAAAGTTCTGCCCTAATCCCACTCTTAAGTGGGGTCGGAACAACATGTTATAAATATGTTACCACATGATTTAAGTACGTATTTAACGACCAGCCGCCTGCCTAACGTCAACTTACCTTAATCGTATTTTACGGTATTTTTCACCTCGGTAAGAAAGAGGGTGGTCTATTCTACTCAGCCGGGTATCACACGGTGGCTCAATTTATCTTAGTCGCATTTTACGACACCTCAGTAAGAAATGAGTGTGGTCTATTCTACTCAACCGTATACCACACGGTGGGTCAACTTACCTTAGGTAGTCGCCTTTTGCGACACCGGTAAGAAATGAGGGTGGTCTATTCTACTCAGCCGGATATACGGCTAAAGGCGACGAATATAAGTATTTTTTTTATTACATACGTAGACCCTACTTTTAATCAGTTAGTATCCGTGACGTAACTCAACAGGCTTTAGCTGAAAATCAATTCTGAGTGCTTTCTCTCAGGGCACACAGTATTATGCTGAGTTTAAAGCCATAGATACATTGTGCTTCATATTTTTACTTTATGTTGTTTGCATTTAGTTTAGAGTTGTAATTAACGTTATGTTAGCACACTTATATATGCTAAATAATCCAAATTCTTCGTTATAATTACCATGAGCCACATTGTTGATGCAGTCTAGATATCTTTCGCCTGTTTCATCGTACATAAATTGGGCGATACCCCTCACTATTTTCAATGGAGACGAACGGAAAAACAATTGGCAGGCACCTCTGTAACAAGTAACAATATATAATTAAGCAAAAGAATCCAAAAATAGTAATGAAATATTATTTTGCTATAATCCGCAATTAAATTAAGTTAGTTAAGATTAAGTCTTAATCGCAGCTTATACAAAATCATTTTATTGCTACTTTTGTAATATGGATCTCCACAAAGTAACGCCTAATTCTAAAAATTATGCGAAACAAGCCATTATTTCTGATAAATCTAGAAGAAATATTTTTGTATGCGTATCGGTGATCGCAAGGAATAATTTTTTTAAATGAATTACTTATAATTCGAAATTTAAACGATATTAAAATATGTTAATTGCTTAAATTGATAAGAGAATGAACGAATATAGAGCAGAGAATACGATAAGGCAATACAAAAAACCATTACCTACCCGATATGCTTTTCCCGTAACTTGATTGTTTCTGATTTAGGCATCGACTGTAAATAAGCCATTGTGTTCTGAAATATAATAATATAATACGTTAATATACATATGTATATGTCAATTATAAAGCATACTTAAATTTATCAATATCTGACTTAGATAGCTTGTGACCTGACTTTGATGATAATAGTTAACACATTTTGTCCTGTACTGCATGTCCCTATGTAAACATGAACCTAAATTTTATTGTTTACGGTAAGTCTCTAGACTCGTTCATCATCAAAATCAATAGTCAGCAGGAATGTGGTTCTCAGTATCTCAATACTTTTTAATAAAGTCAAAATAACGACCTGTTAGGTACTATACCACTGCTGGGTATAGGCACGGTGCTCCAATGCGCATTGGTAGGTTGCAAATATCCCCAGAATTCTCTAGCGACATTCAGTTCTTCACGATGTTTCCCTTCACCACAAAACGTGTGATATATTACAATTATCAATTAAACACATAAGTTTTACAGAAAAACTCCCGGTTTTGATCTCAGAGCCTCTTGAGCCCGGGTTTGATCTCACCGATGGGCCAACAAAGCTTTTTTAAGAAGTTTAGCGGACCTCTACTATTTAACACAGCTGTTCTAAATCCCAAGTTGTCTAAACTTATTCCCAACTGAAACTCTTTAACCAAACGGCGTTGTCCCCAAAATACACTTATTTTGAGACGGTTGCCTCAGATGTTCTACTTATACTATCAAAGTACTTTCAGAATTACTTTTCGTTTTTTTAAATTGATAATTTCGATAATTACGTTAATCGCTTTTTCACAAAATGAAAACATCGTAATTGAACATTTATCTATACAATGAAAGGAAAATAACTTAGGCCTTGAGCTCCTGTTGGCATTTTTGTTTCTAATTAAAAAAAGGCAGCCATGACATTTCACCCTTAAACTATCCCTTCTTATATTTGATTGAGGTAATGAAAATTTTCACAAAATAGTTATCTGGTTTTAGTATTACAATTCATCTGGTATGTAGTACGCAATGTACAGTGAGCTACTATAGCGATTTAACGTTCCGAAAACGAGCAACTCCACATATAAACCGTAGCGAAATTTTTGCAACCTGCGTTACATAAAAGCGCTAAACTATTATATTATAAAATCAAACAATTTAAAAAATTTGAAAGATAGTTGTAAAACGAAAACTTTGCTTTAATAAAGATACCTACTATTTCAATAAATAATTGTACTATTTCTATAAGTAATTAGTATTTTGTGTAACAAAGTCATAATAGATATTACAATGTTGCAAATTATATTGTCTATGGTATGATGAGATGTTTCTTATCACGTGTGTTTCATTACGACAATTAGAGAGTTGTAATACGTACAAGGCTATGGGTAAGATACAAAAACGCCATATAGACTGATAAAATTAAATTAACATCTCCGTTATAGAATAAGTTTTTTACAGATGTTTTCTCTACCTATGTTTTTTTATTGTTAGGTAATATTGAAATTCTATTTTTCCATATCATATTTAAATTCAAGGTATTTCAGGTATTCAAATAATTCTTTATTCAAATTGGCTTTACTTTTAAATCGTCAAAGTACAGTGAAACTACAACTGGTTCGTAGCGTCGCCCTTACCGAGAAGAACGAACAAGAAACTCGACGGTCACTCTAAAAAATATATATTTCAATAATGTATTTGTAATTGTTCACAAATCAAAATTTACAATTTAATCTAGGGCATCGATAGCCTATGTCGATAGCCGTAACTTTACCATCGTATGTACAGACGATTGCAAAGGCATTACACTGCGAATGAATAAATGCAGTTGCTGTTCCGTAAATATATAAAAGACGCTTCCTTTGAAACCAGTTGAAACGTATAATGTAGGCCTAGGGCATGAAAGGTAACATTCACGTTTGAAAACTTCAAGGTGCTTTATGGTTTTATTCTTGTAATCGTCAGTATTAAGGTAGGATAATGTTTATGTTATGTATGTCATATATTAATGTTTAGCACAGGTATAAAGTACTAATGTGGAAAAGATTTGTAAACTTTCCATTTATTTATTGAATGATAGCGTATTCTAAATTAAGAGAAGTCATAAAATTATATTTTTTTCAATAGTAATAGGACTCGTGGTAATTATTATACATAGGTTTTTCATTCTTTTCTCCTTATACATTTAAAATAAAATTAAAATCTTTCGGATACCGTTTACCTGTCTATAAGATAAGAAACATCGACATTAAATGCTCTATCGGCCAAAAATCATGCATCGAAATGAATATAGGTATATATTTTTTTTAATTCTCGATTCAGAAATAAATTTATAGGTCATCGAAAGCACTTATGAAATGAGAGCTCGAGAGATATAATTAGTGATTTCTCCTGTACTGGCATATTTTTAACTTAACAATGTAAAATTCCACCTCACCTGTAAAACTTATAAATAGCAAACTAATTAAATAACAGAAGCCGTTAACTGATAACTTCAGCTGTAATTAAACGTCACGTGCGGCGCCTGAGCAGGTTACTAATGCTGCACGAGTACTTACACAATCCATTATATATAGCAGGCGTATGCGCGCACGCCCTCGGTACGTCCAATCAAAACAAAAGAATTCAATACTATCAATGCATGTGATAAGCGCACATGCTGCGAGAAGACGGCGACCACGCGCATGTTGAAGCGTCGTCATGAATGCGGCGCATGCTTTGTTTAAGGGGAAGACACTTTTATATTAAACATTGAAAATTAAAGTATAAAACATTGAATCACTTTAGTATTTTATTTTATTTATTCGGAACAACCTGTGGAAGTTACATTAGAAAATTATAATAAACTAAATGCGCTACAAAATGCATTAAATGCACTACCTTTAGGTGCCACAGCATGCACATCATTTTATGTAAGGACAACACTTAACTAAAATAAACTAAATGTAACACTTAACTTAATTGCACAAACAATATACATAATATGTAATAATACATAATTTTAAACGCAAATGCAGTCATAACGGTTTGTGCATTATTTCTAGACCAACTTTTAGGTGCCAATGAAAAGCGTAATGTTCGTTATTAAAAGAGAAAATCTACTATAGTATAAGACTATCCGGAATTCTGAAGCGAAATATGTATAATTTCAATAATACATGCTAGTTTTTCTGATTATAAATCTGTTAATAACATATATCTGATTAAATATAAAACAGATATTGACTGTGTACTGGAAATTAAAATCACGTTCAATATACAAACAAACTAATAAGATCTACAACAAAAATAAATCCACAAAATCCAGAATCAAGCCTTGTTTTGACGAATTAATTTATAATAAAAAAATAATTATTACAAATAATTTATTAGGGACAGCTTCTATAAACTATTTACAACTTGTCATTAACTAAGTAGAATACTTTCCCGGTTTACATCATTAGATGAGCCAATGTTTGATAAGACTTAATCTATATTTATAAAGGAATAACGTGTTTTCAAACAATAAAATTAGATAACACCAATCTAGGAATAAAAGTATTGCGTCATATACACGTCGCGTAGTAAGTAGACACGTTTCTAAATTTCATCTTGGACACACGAAAGTTTATCCGGACATTAGGACCTTAGAAAATCTTTTTATATTCGACGCAATGTTCCTTGCGGTACATAGACACTGATAAATCAATGACTTTTATATTAAGATATTTAAAAGTATAACAAGACTTAAAACAACGCACATTCTACAATAATGACCTACAAATATCAACTTACGGTCTAGGGTCATGAAACTTTGCCAGATTGACCATATTGGCCAATATGGGCAGTATTTCTATGGGCCAATATAGGTATCTTAATCTAAAAGGAGTTTAATACTGTACTTCTTACAGGTTTCCACGTCGGACCGGGCTACATCCGAATACCAAACCCGTTCCCAATTTAGCTCCATTCTTCTCCCTATAGGTTAGGGAAAGCTAGCCAAAGCTATCCAGAAAGAGAAGAAATCTTGTAGTTTGGTTGTTTAATTATGTTATGGTCTAAGAGGCACAGAAAAAAGGTGACGGATCAAAGCTCTACGACAGTGAATAACTGTCTGCGCGGAACTGCATTAAGCAACTGAGTTTTACCGATGGATACAGAAGGTATAAAAGGTCCAGAAGGTTATCCAAAATCACGACTCTCAGCAGTGACGGATCGTTTGAAATGAGAAATGACAGTGATTTCGCCTCACTACAATCAATAATATAGTAATAGTACTAATTTTATATTATTAATGTTTACTTTTAATGGTCTTAATGTTTACACTATATTGTTTTTTAATTAGTAACGAAACTAATTTTATATATTTTATATACTAGAGGCCATAAATTAACAGTAAAAATTGGTATGAACCAATTATTATAAGATATATCTACGTGAAAATATTTTGCCGATAACCTTTGATCCGAAATATTTAATGTACGTAAGAAATATAAATTATTCTTAACTAGCGTCGTGTCCCTGCTTTACACGGGGGATGACCACGACAGTTAGATCCACTGACATATTCGTAATACATGCGAAATTATTTTCGTCCACGTTAGTTTTAACCTTGTCATAACTACCGGTAATTTAAGAGAATTCTTAAATTACCTTACTTAACTGACAAAGATACTATATCCGTTTTCATAGCTTTGTAATTATCGCATTCTACGTAAACATTTCAAAATGGGTATACTAAACTATTCTAGTACGTTAGATATGTGTCAAAAACGTGCAGAATAATAGAAGTTTCGTGAGGCTTAGGAGGGTTTACTTTTTTCGATATTTTCAATAATCGTCATCATATTTCAACAAATTTCAACATCTTAACAAATGTTATACCTAAAGTTAAATGTAGTTATTGTTGTTAGTCGAAGAAGTAATCTATAACTGACGTTATCTAAAATGACGCTTCAGGGTATCTTTTTGTCCTTATTCTTCTTTCTAGTCACGGCTAGGCTCGTTAGTTCAACCAACCAAGCTCCTTCCAGAAGCCAAGAATCTTGTCCGGGTTCTTCCGAAACTTCTTGTGTTCTCCTCAACGAACCTTAGCTTGTTAATTTTTAAATGTTTCAATCAAACAGTAATTAATAAAGAGATCAAATATGTTAGTCTCTGCAAGTCGTCATTCCCAGAGGTCGTTTTTACCGTATGCAACTATTTGTTTAACATTATATTGCGTGCAAAAAGAAAACAAAAAACAAAAAATTGTTGGTATTCATTTTAGTTACAGTGCTGTAATATAGTTCATCTGTACCACAGCTTACTTCCGATTATTGTCTGAATTTGATTATTCTGATTATTTGAAACCACTTTGATAGCTTACTTTGGTGATGACGCATATTTAGATATAATTCATATCTATGTATTTCAAAACAATTATTTTATTATTACTTTTGGTTCTTATCTTCTCACACTATGGCGTGTTAATCGATATTAAATGCGTAATCCCTGTATTGATCTTATGATTGTGAATAGGCTAATGTTTTAACTAAAATGTATAATTTTATTTTGTAATAAACTTTAAAACATGTAAGTAAAACTTTAAAATAACTGTTTTTACTTATTATATTAGCAACTCGTGTTTAATTTATAATTTAAAATCATAACTGATATAACCTAATGAAGTTTTTGAGTTACGTCAAATTTTATCTTATAACTGGATAGCGTTGCGGAGATTGGATTTTATTTTTGACTCCGTTAAGAGAAAGAAGGGTCACAAAATCCACAATACTACATAATTCACGACGAGTTTCTTTCGGTTTTGTTCTATTTACTCTCAAGATGACTATCTTATCATTCATAGACCTCATAAGCTGTGATAGCCCAGCGGTAAGACTCTAGATCATGAGTTCAAATGATCATGGGTTCAAATCCCCGGTAGGCACCAATGAGTTTTCTATTAAAAATTATGTGTCTAATTCATAATTGTAATTTATCACATGCTTTTCGGTGAAGGAAAACATCGTGAGAAAACCTGCATATCTCTGGAGAACATCCGAACCTACCAATCCACATCGGATTGGTAGGTTCGATTCCAATCCTACCATAACCGCGTAGTAGGTCTTAACTCCAACCCTTTTCTCCAAAAACGGAGAGAGGAGGCCTATGCCTAGCAGTGGAATAGTAACAGGCCGTTACATTGCATAATAGACCCTGCGACCTACCATACCTACTTCCAGAACCTCTTATATGCACAATCATAACCATTATCCAATAATTCTCTTCCGGATACATTCATTGCTGACATCCTTCCCTTGGGACGGATGCATTGGTGACCTCCGTTTCTGCGCCAAGTCTTATTTTTAGCATTCATTATATGTCACATAAGACGTATTGTTTGTAAATAATATCTATGAAGATATAAATTAAGTGCTTCAAAGAGTTTTCGCCGCTGCGTCATAAGAAAATGCAGTGGTAGTAGACCTAGTGGCACTTCTAGTTCCGTGGTTGATGGTAATTATATATATTAACTTCAATCGCAAACAAATCGTTATCAATCACCGCTTATATTGCATTCATGTTTACTTTTGATGTATTCCAATAAAAGTCTTTATATTAACTTTTCATGTCACGGTGTTGTATTAAAATACGAAGGATTACATTTAAGACTACATCGTGAAATAATAAAGTAATAATATAGGTAGTTTTTAATATATCTTCACGACACGAGTTAAGGTGCCGTAACCATTGGAATCCGCTGATGAGGCAAGCTCGAAAACAATGGGCTTCGCGGAATCATAACCGGGTTTCGGGAATATAATAATTTTTCATTTTTAATTAAATTACTTCTAAATTCACTTGCATTCTTGTATTCAGATAGTAAAGTCTTGTATAATTTTCATCTTTTGTAATAAATAAATAATTTTTTAAAAAGACTTTTACTCGCCGCCATATCATAACTGGCGCAGTCGTGGCGGATTGTGACAGTTGGTTAATCAAACTCTTAACCAACTGAACGATATCTATCGTTAAAAATCGCAATAGAGAACCTACAAAGGCGGCGCTGAACAAGAGAACAAGTCCGGAGAGGAGATGCAGAGAAAAGTAATCTTGTGGTGAGTACTCTCGCTATCCAAGTTCCTCTGTTATATTTCCTACCGTATAGTATATAGTATATTTTAAAAGTGTTTCTGTCTAAATAGCTCAAATCGCACTATTAGGCATATTGATTCACTCAAGACGATATTTCGTCATAGTTTTAATTCTAATATTCGTATATTGAATCTAGCGAATATAAACATAATTGTAATTTATTAAATAAAATATATTAATTAATTAAAAGATGGCTTTTCTAAATTGCGATCTTTCTGGTTTTAAATTAATAGCAGATTTTATGCCACATTACGATGGGAACGTAAAACGGTTAAATTATTATATAAGAGAGGTAGAAAGTATTATCAGTGTACTAGACGAGTCCGCTAAGACTCACCCAGCAACAATTCGATTAATAAAAAGTAGATTAAGTGGTGCCGCAATAGACGCAATAGCTTATGAAGAGTGTCTTGACTCATGGGAGCATGTTAAAGCAGCCCTCATACGTAGACTACGTGAACCCCGTAATGAAATCCAGGTTATGCAAGAATTAAGTAGGACGCGTAGAAATAGGCAAGAGGACGCCGAGTCATTCGGTAGGCGACTAAGAGAAATATTAGATACTTTATTCTCCGTAGGCACACACACAAATAAAGCATATTATGAGAGCATGGTTATAGAACAATATATAAATAATTTAGAATTTCAAGTATCAATAGGCGTAAGAATAGCGCAACCCGCGACGCTAGAAACAGCTATAGTTGCTGCTAGGCAGGAAGAAGCTAGAGCTGCATATAATAAGACATTTAATAATTTTAATAATCCGTCAACATCTCAAGCAAGGTTAAAGGAGCCAATTAGATCTTTTAACCACCACCAGCAGAACCAAAGTCCATTTAAATTCAATAACCCAGCTACCCCACAACACCATTCATCAAACCCATCATATACACCTCGTCAAAATAACTGGACACCCGAACAACGACAAAAATGGGTTCAGTCTATGTTACCGTGGAAGAACCGCCCACAATCAGGCAATTACAGACCCCCTTCAGGTAACTTTAGGAACAACATCCCCCAACAACAACAGGTGAATCCACCCCAAAAGGTTTCCGACGTAACCATGAGGTCTATTACAAAGCCTCAAACACCACAGTTTGCCGTTGAGGAGCTATTCTATTCAGATGGACCCTCAACAAGTGAACCGGCCTACTACGAGGAAGAAGCAGAACCGTGCTATGAACAAGGTCAGTACCAATACCTAGATAGTGATATCCCTAATAATCAGGAATTGCAATGTGAACTAGAAGACGGTCAAACCCAGCAGGATTTTCCTCCTGGCTCGAACACCGACCACCCGATTTAGTAAAGTTAAACCACCACGATAAAGACCACCTTCCGTATATCGAACTACCCGAATTTCAAGGTAAATTCTTAATAGATACTGGCGCATCACGCTCTATGATATCGCCTAGCGTTATATTCGATACCGTGTTCGAAGAGCTTATTGAATACGAACCATTTGAGGTTAAGACAGCACACGCTGTCACGCGTCACGATCAAGTAGCTTATTTACCCCTTCCCCCGGCATTTAATAGTGATATTATTCACAAATTCCTTCTTTTCGACTTTGACCCAAAGTATAAAGGACTTATAGGCTTGGACTTATTAAAAGCGTTATCGTGTAACATTAACATAAAAAATAAGATCTTATGTACAGCTGACGCAGAGATACCTATTTACTTTGACTATCCTAGTAAAAATCTTAAGATTGAACCAAGATGTGAAAAAATTATAACTGTTAAGACTAACTATACAGATGGATATTATATACATGACGACTTTATGTGGTTTCATGGTGTAAAATCCCCCGCAGCTATTGTGGAAGTAAAGAAAGGAAAATTTAATACTTCAGTTATTAATTATAATTCCGATAAAAGAATTATATCCAACTCACAGGATATTAAACTACAACCCTATAAAGACCCCATAGAAAAATGCAATTTAAATTCAATTCAAATAAATTCCGACATTGAAAACGAATTATACAATAACTTAAATAAAATACGTACCAGCCATATGAATGAAGAAGAATCTCGTGAGATAACTAAGATCTGTTTTCAGTATAGAGATATCTTTTATTCTGAAAATATTCCGCTCTCTTTCACTCACGCGGTTAAACATCAATTAAGACTAACTGACCAGACTCCGATATTTGTACGAAGTTATAGACAACCCCCACAACAACGTAAAGAGATACAGAACCAAGTAGATAATCTCTTAAAACAGGGAATTATACAAGAAAGCATATCTCCATGGTCGTGCCCCGTTCACATAGTCCCGAAAAAACCAGACGCTTCAGGTAAAGTTAAGTGGAGACTTGTTATCGACTATCGTAGACTCAACGAACGAATAGTAGAAGACAAGTACCCATTACCTAACATTTACGACATACTCGACAGACTAGGTAGAGCACAGTACTTTACGACCCTCGACCTTGCTAGTGGCTACCATCAGGTAGAAATGCACCCCGAAGACATAGAAAAAACTGCGTTTACGACAGAAAGAGGACATTATGAATTCCTTAGGATGCCATTCGGTTTAAAGAATGCTCCTAGTACCTTTCAACGGCTTATGGACCATATTCTGAGAGGAATAGAAAACGTATATACATACTTAGACGACGTAATAATTATTTCGACTTCACTACAGGAACACATTGAGAAACTTAGACAGGTGTTTGACAGATTCAAAACTCATAACTTAAAAGTACAGCTAGACAAATCCGAGTTCCTACAAAAACATGTAAAATTTCTAGGACATGAACTGACAGACCAAGGTGTAAAACCAAACCAAGACAAAATTAAAGCTGTGTTAAATTTCCCGTTACCGAAAACTCAAAAGGATATTAAAAGCTTTCTTGGCCTCGTTGGCTACTACAGAAAATTTATAAAAGATTTTGCTAAGCTTACTAAACCTATGACCCTATGCTTAAAGAAAAATAACAAAGTAGTACATTCCCCACAATTCCTAGAATCTTTTAATAAGTGTAAACAGATATTGACTAACGCCCCTATTTTACAATACCCCAACTTTGACGAACCTTTTATATTAACGACCGACGCATCAGACATAGCCCTCGGTGCAGTACTATCCCAAGGATCTGTAGGTTCAGATAAACCTGTAGCCTATGCATCTAGAACATTATCTGAAACGGAAACTCGTTATTCGACTATTGAAAAGGAACTTTTAGCTATAATATGGGCAGTAAAATATTTCAGACCTTATCTTTACGGTAGAAAGTTTACTATCTATACCGATCACAGGCCCCTAACATGGTTAATGTCATTAAAAGACCCTAACTCTAAACTGACGCGATGGAGACTGAAACTTGCAGAATACGACTATAACGTTATTTACAAAAAGGGACGACAAAATACTAACGCAGACGCCCTATCACGAGCAAAGATTTATCATAATAGCATTGACTCTCTAGCAGTTAACTTAGATGACAATGACGACGAAAACGTGATAAATAGGATATTTGACGATGTTCAAGCAGAGACAGAACCTCCGTCCGAGACAGTGGACATACAAGCAACAACATCTAACGAAAACAATGACAACCCTAATATTGACTCTAATAACGATAATTTACCCCAAACGAACACGCAACCCCCTACACTACAATCGGAATCAGATACTATGAGTGTCGTGACATTTGACCCCGACAATCTAGTTTCTACTAATCATACTCAACCCGATAATGAGAATAGAGGTATACCAATTTTATCAGACGCAATAGATCGACAGTTAAAGCAATTTCATATAAGATCAACCCCCGGCTCAACTTATAGAGTAGACAATAGATCGACGACTTCACGAACTACTATTAAAGATGTGTTTATCCCAGTAAACAACACGGAAAAGGAAATAATCCAATTTCTTAAAGAGCATACCATTGCTGATAGAGTATTCTATTGTTATTTCCATGACGAAGATTTATATCTGGCATTTTCTAGGGTATATACTACGATATTTAATAATAGAGGCCCTAAACTGTTCAGATGTACTTCACGCGTTACTCTCGTTGAAAACAAGACGGAACAACAGGAAGTAATTAAAAAATATCATGAAGGCAAAACAATGCATCGTGGTATTCAGGAGACGTATAAACAGATTCATAGAAATTATCATTGGCCTAGTATGTTATTAACTATTCAAGCTTACATAAATCAATGTACAGTTTGTTTACAGGCTAAATATCAACGAAATCCACTTAGACCCCCATTAGCTTTAACTGAAACTCCAACTAAACCTATGCAACATCTCTTTATGGATTTATATTCTACAGGTGGAGCTACTTTCCTTACTATCATAGATAACTTTTCAAAGTACGCTCAAGCCGTCCCACTAAACGCGACTAGTAGCGTGCACATCGCTGAGGCATTATTTGACATATTTTCAGTACTAGGAACACCCCTGAAAATAACTACAGACTCCGACTCTAAATTTGACAATGAAGTAATAAAGGAAATGTGTGCTTTACACGATATAAACATTCACTTTACAACCCCATATAACCCGAACTCTAATTCACCAATAGAACGTTTTCACTCAACCATAGCAGAGATTATTAGGATACAAAGGATGACTAACAAAGACGACCCTATTCAACTACTCATGAAGTTTTCAGTAATAGCGTATAATAATTCTATTCACTCTACGACTGATTATACTCCTCATGAATTACTATTCGGACACACCGCTTCTAGAAACCCTCTAGAACTCCATTATTCCAAACAGTTTTACCAAGATTATGTAATTAAGCACAGGACAAACGCAGAAGCCATTCAAGAGTGTGTTACTGCACACATGTCCAAAAATAAGGAACAGATCATCGCAAAACGCAATCAGACAGCAGAGGCTGTTACTTTCAAGGTAGGTGAAACAGTTTTTAAACAGGTGGCGAAGACCGCGAGAAATGATAAAACAAAACCGGTATTTAAAGGACCGTATAAAATTATTCATTTACATCCCAATAGCATAGCTGAAATCATAGGCAATCACCCTAATTCTAAATCTATTAGAGTACATTATAAACTACTACGAAGACCCCATCTTGTTACAGGACCTTCGTCTTCGGAGCCCACGTGTTCCAAATAATATCCGAACTTACCTTTGAACCCGTAGACAATGCTAACGGAATCCTTTTATTACAACAAGGATTCATAACAAAACAAATTGCTTCCTTAAACCTAGCATGTGTGTATAATATCACACAGTTGCATTTAGTTTCTATAGAACTCATGTCATTATATGCAAGCACCAAAGCAGCAGAGAACAACACTGCTTCACAGAATCTACATAGGATATATAGGAATCAAATAGAGCATAATTTAGATTTAATTGATAAAAAGATTATTTTTATTGCACCTAAGATAAGAGTTAGACGTGGTATCATTAACGGTTTAGGTTCAGTTGTTAAATTAATTACAGGTAACTTAGATAACGAAGATGCGATTCGTTTTGAAACCGAAATTAATAAATTACGCAATTCAGTATTCAAAATTCAAAGGTCTCAAAAGCAAACACTCTATTTGGCGGAAAATAATATAAATGAGTTTTCTACTCAGTTAAATAAAATCAATAATAATCAAAATAGGTTGGTTTCTATTTTACAAAATATTACGATTACCTCTAATACCACAATAAATCAATTGCACTTCTTAGAGATATACATTCAAATAAGTTTTAGTTTACAAATAATTTTAGATAAGTTAATGATACTAGAAGATGCGATGACATTCTCGCAATTAGGTATAATGCACCCTAGTATTATAAGCCCTCGTAATTTACTATCAGAACTTAATAATATGCAAAGACTTTATCCCTTAAGGCCCGTAGCAGACATTAGTATTAATAATATTCATATAATAGAAAAGTCTATTAATGTAAAGGCATACAGCACAGAGCACTCTTTAACATTTATATTAGAAATCCCGTCCATTGATCATAAGATATACGATTATATACATTTATACTCCCTTCCAAATAAAGAAAACCTTACCATTATCCCTAAATCCAATTTCCTTGCACTTGGAAGCGATGAGTATGCTTACCTGGAAGAAGAGTGTAAGAAGATATCAGAAGACACTCGACTTTGCAAATCTCTCAACTCCAAAATCACAGAGAAGTCCGATGACTGTATCATATCTCTTATTAAACATCAAAAGGGAAACTGCACCCGCGCTAAGATGAATCTCAAACGAGGAATAATTCAGAAAATCCAAGAAAACACATGGTTGGTGATAACTATAGAACCAGAGGTATTAAAGACGCAATGCGGAAGTAAAACTGAATATCGAAGATCATCAGGATCATTTCTTATAACTATAACAGGAAACTGCAATATCACGGTCATGAACAGGACCCTAGACGCGCATACGAACACCATTACGATGAACGAGATTGTTCCATTACCTAATAAGGATATCTTACATCAAGAAGAAGCGCACTATGAATTACACCTAGAAGACGTATCCTTAGATAACATCCACGAGCTCCTGAACAAAATAGAAGATGTAGATGAAATAGATTATAGTTCCTGGATCAAAATGATGGTGATCCCTAGTTGGTCAACCGTATTCCTGTATGTTCTAATCATAGCCTTTGCAGCATGGAAGTTCTACCCAAGCAAGAGTCCCCCTAAGGACATGCAGCGCGAGGACGCTCCTGGAAGCTGCAGGACCATCTTCCATCTTAAGGAGGGAGGAGTTAAGGTGCCGTAACCATTGGAATCCGCTGATGAGGCAAGCTCGAAAACAATGGGCTTCGCGGAATCATAACCGGGTTTCGGGAATATAATAATTTTTCATTTTTAATTAAATTACTTCTAAATTCACTTGCATTCTTGTATTCAGATAGTAAAGTCTTGTATAATTTTCATCTTTTGTAATAAATAAATAATTTTTTAAAAAGACTTTTACTCGCCGCCATATCATAACTCACGTTTATACATTATTGTATTACCTGCCTATTACGGAAAGGTTTTGTTATCAAACCTTTCCGTAATAGGCAAAAAGTACTATAAAAGCAGCGACATATATAAAAGTTAGGAAATGTAAAATCGTTTACAAATTACAAAACCGAATTACACAATTCAAGAATATCTACTTTGTCTTAGTATTTTAATATAATTTTTAGATGATTTTATTATTAGAAAAATATTAAAAAGAGTTAAAGCTATAATAGTTTTAATTTATTATAATTGCAAAGCTTTAATTTGCTTTTGACGCAAAATTTTAGTTTTGGTACAAATCACTCTACATTTAGGGTCATTCGCATTTGGAATACTTTCCTTGTGAAATTTTATTTGTTTATTACCGACAGTTTTAGTTCCGCTTAAAGGCTACTTTTTTAACCGAAAGGACAAAAGGGAAATGTGATTTTGATAATAAAACTAAATATTTATAATGCGTAATGTAGTAAATAATTTCTCCTTAATGCTGATTTATATTTTATTAGGTAGGTATTGCAACACACTTCGGTAACCTTATTAACTGATACGATGTAAGTAGCGTTTCGTTAACTACTTAAAGTAATTATTATTAAACTAGCGATTCGCCCCGGCCTCGTACGCATAGTTTGACGAGTGCAAGCTCTTGGGCTCCTCCCATTAAACGGATTAAGAAGATCCACGATTAATTAATATTCGCGCTTGTTAGTTTTTTTGGTGCGATAGCCCCTAAGATAGTTATTTATATATAATTGTTTAAAAGGATACATTGTTTAAAAATTTAATTTCGAAATCTTAAGGATAAAATGCTCAATGCATTTAAGGTCATAAGAAATACTGCATCTCTCTAAATAGTGATCCAATTTTACCACATTGGATGTGCCCACTTTTTATATGTTAAAATAGATACCTATATAAAGCTATCCTTCAAACATTGGAAAAAGTACGTCATTACGGACTATTGTTTTAGCAACAGGAATATTCCACGATGCAGTCTTGTTATAAGAAAATATGTGCTTTTCAAAATTATAAATATAAACCACCCTCTCTATTTGCGAAAACCGCAAGAAAGTCCGTTCAGTAGTTTTTCGAATTTATCGTGAAAAGATAAACAAATGAAGCGGACACTATTTTGTAATATGAAGGTGAGATAATTGCTTGTAAGATCAGTGTGTACTAAGATGTACATGTACTTTCTTGAGGGAAGTTAACGTTTTATTAACGCCTATGAACCAGAAATTATAACATGAATGTTGCTTCCAGGTTAGTTGACTAGTTTGACTAAATCATTACATATCCTTAAACAAACTTCGAAAAAAAGAAATTAAAGGCTGACAAAATTTCGAAAAAATTACAAAAGAGATAGACAGGAGAGAGACAGACAGCTATGTAAAAACGAAAGTCGCCAATTTTAGTGGAACAACTTTTTATTGTGAAAAAACCTGAACAAATATGCAAGATTTTATCATCAGTAGATACAATATCAAGGGTCTTTATATTTATGACGTTTGCCTGTTACGATATTGCTAGCAACACATGTTAAAAAACGTTCATTGCGTGTTGTGTACCGAAACTGTGGTCATTCTACATGATTCATATTCTGTAATATCTACGTACGTCGTGTTCCCACACAGACCATTGGCAAATATCCAAAAATTGCTTCGTTGTTTTCTTCTTATTTGAGGACTTATATTTTTTCATAGAAACGTTTTTGCGCTGTGGCTGAAATCTTACACTAAAAGAATTTTTCAAATCGGTCCATTAATTCTTGAGATTAGCGCGTTCAAACAATCAAACAATCAATCGAGTCACAGCAACGCGTGGCTTAACAACTACTCTAATATATAATAGTGAATGTACGTCTGTATGTCCTATATAGACTCCTTAACGGCTGGACCGATTTTACTGAAATTTTCAGACAATCTTTAGAATAACCGAGCGGATGATCCTATTAAGTTTGATGGCGATCGGAGCATATCTCTACTCTTGAGTAAAAAAAATCGAGGGGGAATTCGAAACCAGCCTAAGCCACAGTAACCCGTGGCAGTAGTAGTAATTTATGAAAAAAATATATTTTATAAATTCTATTAATGAATAACCGTTACAACTTAAAATGTTATGTAGGTATCTTGTTATGTACAATATAAATTATATCTAGTCTTAAAATAGTTCATCTTTACGTACGACCTTTAGTGTTAGAACAAATATTATATTTGTTTGATAAACATGTTTGTAAAATTTTCCTTTTATCAATATTGTACGTCATTTAATTGCTAACAAAATATCGTGACGTTACCTGAGCACAGGTAACATAACGTCAATAAGCATGCTCAATAACACACCAAGAGCATATCCTATTGAACCGCCGTGTGGTATCCGGCTGAGTAGAGTAGACCACCCTAACTTCTTACCGAAGTGTCGTAAAAGGCGACTAAGGTAAGTTGACCCGCCGTTTGGTATCCGGCTCAGTAGAATAGACCACCTTCTTTCTTACCGAGGTGTTGTTATGGAGAATAAGGTAAGTTGATACGAAAGTTTCTCTGTCTATCTTACGCTTCTGCACGCTTTCACGGTTAGTTCTCTCTAACCTCTAATAAAATTTGGCAAATTAAAGCGATTACATCTAACCTACAGGATAAAAAAATCACGTTTTTATTTCGAGAAAAAGGAAAAGAACCCTTTGCGTTATTGAGGGTACTTAAACGCTCATTTTGGCGTAAACAAAGTCAAAAGTACCACTAGATCTATTGTATATAATATAAATAAAAAAATAAATGAAGAAATTAATATATGGGACATTTATACACTGCTGTCCGTCGCCGAAGTGACTTAATATTTGTGGTAACAGATAACTAGCGAATATATACATATATAATTTTAAATACATACTTTAATACAAATATTCTCCCAGACTCGAAGAAACAAATTGTTTATAAACAAAATGTTGGCTCTCAGTGAGATTCGAACTCGCGACCCGCGGAGGTGCTCCTCGTGCTGAAGGTAGGATCACTGTCAATGATGAGAGGAGAATGGAAGAAGAAGACATATTGTGCCGACCCCACTTAGAGTGGGATAAGGGTAGGAGAATAATGATGATAAAAGTATACTTCAAATGACCACTTAGTGATCCTAGTTAGTTAGTAGTGGATGACATTTCTGTGACTATAAGTACAAGTAACATAGATTTAAAAATAAAACTATCACTATAAAAGCCCAATATTTTAAGATCAAAAATTATTCGAAAATTAAAATTTCACTCAATACTTCACATTCTGGACAAATCGTTCATTTGTTTTTTTTAATCCACTTAATTAAAATGTTGTGCTGCTAGTCCCAAAATTACAAACTTCCAGAAAATATGTTAAAACTTAATATATAATAAAGTTATGTTTATTCATTCTCTGTATAATTGTAACCTTCCTTGAATTAAATGCGACAGCAAATAGCTGTATTTGCTTTTGCTACGCTCTATGAAGCTGGGGCTTTATTATGACTTTAACTTTGTTAATTTTATAACAATATGTAAAAATATATGAATATGCATACTTTAATAAATACAGTGTCAGTCTCATAAACTCATAGTTATTATACTAGACCAGTGGAGTCAGCCAAAAATGTGTCTAAGGACAATAAAGAGAACGAAAGAGTCTTCTTATCTATCTCTCTTTTTTATGTGAGATTAGACAAAGATAAGGCTCTTTAAGCCTGCCTATTACCATAGATTATATATACACTATAATATGGCAGGCATGACTCTCCTATTCTAGTAAAATAATGATTATTCCCATTTACAATTACTGTATTTAAAACTTTCATTTAAGTATCGTCTATGCATGCCATGAAATTCCAAAGACAATGTTACTTATTAAAATATGTATAAGGAAATACGATGATATTGAATAGGAAACGAAAAAAATATCAAGATACGGCACATTTAATTATTTAAACATTTCGTGCAACATACTTTCGATCTTGTGATACATTTTTTAAATATATTTTAAAAAATTAAAATAATGCTTTAAGACATATATAAACAAAAGACATGAAATGATACGAGTGAACATGCGGTTTGTACGCAACTACGCATATTTAATGACCCCACATCACATCTGCGGCCAATAGTGACCCCAACGTACGTGACTAGTGAGGGATATTCACAACATTAACATTTCAGGAGACTACTATTCCCTAACCCAAAACATTCTGAAAATTTAAAAAACTATATATCATTCGAAACCAAAAACGAAACCATGAAATGATAGAATATAACGATAGAGTGATAGAAATTGCAATTGGATTTAGTTTAAAATAAATCGAACAACTTTGGTCTGTTCTTATTTTAAAATCATTACGATGTTATTGATATTTGATTAATATTGCTAGCCTGTATATATACCATTTTGTGTGCGTTGTAAGCATTAAAATTTATTACCAGCCTTTATAGTTACTAACAACCGCTAGAACAAATTATTGTATTTATTATTACCCACAATTTCCCTGGTTAACAGATTTATAGACTCAGATTTCAAATAAAAATATCTTTATTTAATTACATTGTCATGCATTACATAGTTGAGGCAACCCTATTAAGTGAAAAGGATAGTTGTTGTAGGGTTGCCAGATTTTCGCATAAAGGTAAATTAATTTCAAACGATTTAAATACAAACGTTTTTACTTTGTACGGCGTAGCGGATGCGCGGTTGTCGGTTCATACACAACTCCGCATAGCTAATGAAGCTCCCAGCTGCCTCGATCCTTCGCCGAACGTGACTGGCCAGAACTCTTCAGAATATTATGAACATTTCAATAGACAATAAATCTCTTAAACATAACTAACCAAACATTATCTTCCCGTAATTGGATTTGTCGGCATAGGAAATAGTCAAACGATATTTGTATATTTCTTTAATATTGGATATTAGGTTTGCATTATTTTCTATGGTCTCTCAGCAGAAGATGGATATCCCCATCTTGGACATCTTTGCGTGGTCAAGTCAGATAATTTTTTTTAGAAGAACCATAATTACTAACAAGTTCATCGCATTGTAAACTAATGGAGCGTCAGGCGGGTTCACATATTATGAGAATCAATGGATGTGACCTTCTGAGGCGACACCCCAGCCCCTGCGAAGCGTTAGTAGAGTTTAGGACAGCTTTAAAATGGTCTTCGTGACTTGTAAGATCCAAGCGGCGGACGACCATGAGGTAGAGAAGTTCTATCACCAAATACCTATGCTAAAAATTAGTTTTTTTTTTTTTATATAGAAGAAAAAACGTCGAAATAATATAAAAGTAATCCAAGTACTAACTTAGTTTCTAATCTTAGTACTTAATACTTTGTTTGTCCTGTAAATATTGCGAAGCATATCAATATCGGCTTGTCGAGGCAATCCTTGCTGAATAGCTTTATCGTTAAGAGCTTTCCAAGAAGACTCAAAGGACAAACCTTTTTAATTAGTGCAATAGTGACTGTATGTATGTATGTAGTTGGGTGGAATAGTCCGGAATAGGAGCTGACCACCCGCCCTGCACCGACAGGCGTCCCCGAAATTAGATAGATTAGATGTATGTAGTTTAGTTTAAGTGCTACTTCAACAAACTCGTAAATACCATAGATTGTAGAAACTTATGTTATCTTTAGTCAATGGACTAACTTAGACACAAGTTTTTTAGTTAAGTCAAGTTTTTAGTAGTTTATATTGCTAGATTGTAATAATAATCAAAATAATATTATTGACTTAAAAAAATATTTTTAAAAAACTATCTTTTGTCTCGCCTCATCAATTTTACTACTAGTCACGGAGTCAATAGATGTTTGTAATAACTATCTACAATTGAGAAAAACTTTACTTGCATTACATAGTTAATTAATTTTTGAATTTGTATAAATGGAAATAAAACACATTACTCTTAAATATAGAATAAGTATATTGAATAATTAAATAATGTTACTTCAAATATTTCGCCAAAAAAGACTTAGGTGTATCAATAAAAGTAATCGTTAAAATTATCTAAGAGGTCAAAATATTTAGTTCGAATAAAAACATACAGTAAATGTGGAAAGATACTGCAAATAGGAAATATACCAAAGGTTCGATAAACTCACACGTTGTTGGTTCGCATGCATCCGCAGCCATTTCGACACTGACTTGTCATCACAAAGTGTTCACAACAGCAAAAATACCTCCTGCATGAAAAGCGACAACATCCACGTCATAGTCGACGCGGTCAAACCAGAAATGGCGCATAACAGTTTATCATTTGACTAATAATAACTTTATTATTACAACCATTAGCGACAATGGAACACTAGTGCTTAAAATTTAGTCATTGTAAAATGTATGGGCACTCCTATATTACAGCACAGGATGTCACTAAACAAACCGCAAAATGTCAATTACTACAAGAATTTGTATTTGTTTATTGACATCCCTTTTATTAAATTAAGACTTCGTTTTGACTATTTTGCAGAGCTTTCTTGTCAGTCTTTAATCCTTCAAGAATGACGTGGAGACCAGCGTAAACAGTACATTGCTACATTCAGTAAACTACTTATTTCATACAAGTTCACGTTCGCGTTTAACATGTATAGGTAGACATATATTTTCATTACTTTAGATGACGTTTTGTTTGAGAATTTGTTTTCCCATAGTGTCATATTTGAACCTTATTTGAAATCCATTTCGCTAACTCCATTTAATTAATACTCTTGGCTCTGATTTATCGTAATATATCTTAATTTAGCTTTGAGACATCAATTACTATTACTTTTCCTCAAATTATAACTAAGTTTATTACTAATAAATAAATAAAATGAAAATTTGTGGACAATCAGGATCTTTCCTCACTGAACCTCTATGTCAATTGCGAATGAAAATATGCGATATGGACGATACAATACTATATAATATATAAACGTATTACGTACACTAACAAGTAGCCATTCCAATCGTAATGGTTACATATTTTAATAGGCGGACGACACACTTACAAAGTGTATAATTAAACTACAATCCAGATGTATAAAATTATGCATTAACGAGACTTAAAATATTTGTTCTACTGTAAGTAATGTTCAAAGTTTCAATTGTGATGTAATGTAGATTTTTTCGGCAAATGTATATTATGCATAAGCTATACGATATTCAAAAAGGGACTAGACATTTTATACACCTGGGTCTGACTATGTAACCAGAGAAGTGACGTGCATTTCATAATTTCTAAATTATTATACATATATTAAAACAAGAGGCCCATTATTCATGCACATACAGACAAACTGTGAAGAATAAATTCTAATTATTTATAACGTGCATAGCAGGAATCTATCTTCAAATGTTTTATTTCAGAAAACTTCAATGTACCCTCAAGAATCTGGTGATGTGTGCGTTTAAGAAAATATAATAATTAAATTGTATTTTCCTTATATTGCATCATAATATCGTTACGTTTTATATCATTTGGCTACCTTACTGAAATTGTGATGGATCTAGACATTGGTAAAAACGGAATTATAGTCGATTAAATACAATGCTTGTACATATGAGGAAATTTAACTGATATGTCAAATATCATCATTCTGCAGAAGAAGAAAAACAACTTGAAACTTCACAATATTGCCAGAAACTGGGCTAACTACATCTATGACATGCATTAAACGACTAATTAAAATATGCTTCATACTAACATCTTATAATTATGAAACTACGATATACTTTATCTTTTTTTATATTATATAATGTTTTATAGTGTAAAAATAGTTTTTTGAATCAAATATACTTTAAGCATTATTCTGCCGAAGTTGGATAAAATGCTTATATGATACCAGAAAATGTTAATAATGCCCATCGAGCAAGTCAGTTATATATTTTCAAAATGTTAAAATGTATATACCAAACGAGCTTAGGTTTAGGTCCTTACTTTTAGGATGAGAAAAAGCGACCGCAACTTAATGTACAGACTCGCAAAATAATCGTGGACGGCAAGTACTTTTGTGTTTACTACCAAAATGTATTAAAATACATCTAGCTCCTATACAATCGAAATACATATCTTTTATATTTTTTCTTATTACATTACATTTAAAAAAAAACTTACAAAGTACGGTTTACGAACTTCAGCTTAATTTATCTCAAAGTGCATTATTAACGAATTGGTAACACGAAAATCAAAGTGCAGTTAATAATGGAGGGTTAAGTATGAAATTACTATTCCAAGATACTGGCCAGTTAGGGATTAATTTAATTTATTTATGTCTTTATTGTACATACATCTTTTTAGAAAAGAGAAAGTAAAAGTTAAGATAACAAACGTGCAAAGGCGAACTTATCCTTAAAAGGAATCTCTTCCAGTCAACCTTTGACTTATTTAAGAAAAATTAATATAGACAGTAACTTTTAATAATTAAAAATTAGGTCTGTATTTCAAAATTGAGTTATTTCTGTTGTTCTTATCATGAATATATCTGCTAAAATTGTAGTTATTTCTGAAAATAACTAGAATATCATGAATAAAAAAAAGCTGATTTTTATCAGTGCGCTACATATAGGGTTCTCAGGTAGTGCAACTTACCGCGAGGTTTTATAATAGACATCAAGAGTTTTAGATATGCAGATATACTTCGATGGTATGGACATTTAAATAAATTATAGTTTCTTTTTTACATTCCCTTTACATAATGCAAATTCCATACTTAAACCTCCAATAATAGGTAAGTACGTTATGCTTGTCAGAAAGGATATAGTTATATTAACTTCACTTTTGTTCAAAACCAAATTATAATGTCTCAAAACTGAGCTATTAATCCAACACATACAAAACGTGTATTTATACTAACTAGCATTCTAAAATTCACTAACTACTGAATGCAAAGAACATTCACTCCTTAATGAATGCATAAACATCTATTTAAAATATTGAACTAAAAACTATACCAGGCTGAGGCCGGTGACAAACAGTCATTCCAATGTCAAACAGTTAGCGTCCATGGAGTGTACAAGTACAATGAAGTTATTATGTGTCTTTAAAAATCTTAATTTAACTAATGTATAATAATTTAATAAACAAGTGACACATATCCAGTGGCGTAGCCAGGTAAAAAAAAAATCCTGGGAAAAAATAAACTAGGGGTGCAATTAGCAAACAGCTGGACTCTGTAGCGATGCGTAGAAACGTATCTTCACTGTGCGTGTTCTACCGCATCTTTCACGGAGAGTGTTCCATTGAACTACATTACTTGATTCCTGCTGCTAAATTCCACAACCGCACTGTACGTCACAGGTTAAAATATCATCCTCACCATCTGGATGCGTGGCGCTCCACCACAGTGCGGTTTTCAAATAATTTCATTTCGCGCACCACGGTTTTATGGATCGATCTCCCTTTGGCGGCGTTCCCGGATCGGTACGATATAAGTACCTTCAAAAAGCGTATTTTCCACTTTTTTAAAGGACAGCAACACACTCGCTCTGCGAGAGGTCGTGGGCGGTGGTAATTACTTGAGGTGCACCGCATGCTCGTTTGCCATCCTATTCCATTAAAAAAAAAACTATTTAAAAAATTTGTTCAGTATTCTTCGTGTTCCAAATACGACGCACTACGAGCTGGGCCTAGCTCAGGGGCCCCTCCTGTTTGTTTTTTAGTTTAAGGGACGTGGGGCACTGCTCTAACCCTCCGATAGCTACGCCACTGCACATATACCTTTGGTATAACAAAATCATCTTTTTATCGGTTATAAAGATGTATTAGTTACTACGTTTACGTAACAAAAAGTCTTATCATCCGCCATCTTAATACTGTTCGAATTTTGTAACGGCGTAAACGCGTTTCTTCGTGACTAAAGGTAAATTATAAAGTACTAGAATTACCGATATACGTACTCAAAATCGATTTCGTCCGGCCAATAATATCGATCATTTTATATGTCGATAAGTTTGAAATGAAACGCTGGCCTGATCTTTGCAACTTTTTAGTTTACTGTATCAGTCAATCAGTCATATGAAAATAAATAAATTCCGCTAAGGTTTAATGTTAACTATAACAATATTTAAGTTAATTAGGAACCATACCTTATACACTCTAAGGCGAAAAGGAAAGCATTCGGAACTCGTGCACATGTTATATATCATATACACAACTCTGAACATAGCCACATTCTTATATTATTATCGTACTTGAGACCGATAAAATCAGTTCTATGAATTATACTATAACGCATCTGTGGCCTTTATGGGGATTGTATACTTAATATTTCCCTTAATTTAGATAATTATTGATCATATACGTACCTTCAATAGAAGGTTAATACTGTAAGCGATGTTACTTATCGTTTCTTTTTTGAATAATTTTCAACTAAAGATGAGTATTTATTGTAATGTAAGTAACCTCTAAATCTAAAATGTTTGAATATTGAACTAAATTTAAAAATACAAAGAAAAATACTATATGACGAAGGCACCTAGCAGAAAAAGCGTTGACATATACTAACGATCTTAATTTTATGTTTCGATATTCTAATATTTATAACCTATTATACAAATATTCAATTACTCAATTTCGCATAAACCATTTTTAATAGTCCCAAACACATATTTTTCACATTTAAAATTTAATAATACACATGCAATTACTCTGTTAAAAATCTGCCACTCGTATAAATACTTGTACTACTCCTCTGCCTGTACCCAGTACAAAACAAACAAAATCTAACAGCAGATATAATGTCATAATATAATGATCCATAGTTTTCAAAGAGAAATGCTTCCAAACTATTACCTAATGTTAATGCTCGACGTTAATCGCTTCTATCGATGTTATAACAACCATATCGCTTACATTAGTAACATTATTTTTAAAACTTGTCTTATCAACTTTATCATAAATGTCAATAATTTATTCTAACGCCATAGAATTATCGTATTATATAACAAGCGCTTAGTTACACAAGTTTTCATAAAAAGTGTTGTGTAATCTTTCTTAATTTTCAAACATGTTATTATATAAAACTATTACAATTACTCGTTAGTTCTAATACGATTAATACTTTGATATAATTTAATATTGCTTCTGGTGGTGGAAGATCTTAGAGATAATTTTTAATTTAACAACCGACATGATAAAGACACGATACTTCATAACACCATTAAAAAATGTCGTTACAGCCAACTCTTGGGACTCATACTGCGTCGCCCTGTTACAAATATTACTCTTGCGTCTTCACAATGTACTAGATTTCTTAAATTACTGCTAATACTTCGTTCTATAGAACTAGTGGAAAATTTCCAAATCAAATTTTTAATACAAGTAAGAATCCTATAGGATTCAGCTTTTATATATTTTTTACGGAAACCTCTTGACATTGGAATGACGTGATTGTATCCGGCTCACCTTCTATACGATATAATACAGTTATAATCCAAATACTCCCAATGATGCCACTTTGCATTACAATAATAATATATATAAACTTGTAAATAAAGTTACTCTAGCTAATCGAACGTGAGTTACGCGTATTTCCGCAACGCCTTATTAATTAGATCCATGAAACTGCAAATTTCGACAAGATTATATCAAAAATAGTGAATCGACGGTTGTCATCTACAATCTGTAGTCTAATGTTTATTTTAGGTCACTTGAAACACCTTAGCCAATCTTCGATATAAAATGGACTATTGTAAATTTTGAATTTTCATTTCGCCTCGAATTATTCAGGCGAGCGATCCCAAAAATCGCAACCGCGGCAACCGACACAGTATCATCAAAATGATGTTACCAGATCTTGTCATCTAACCCAAAGCTACAAAAACGCATCCAATTCTTCATATACCAATTATTCTAAAAAATACGTCAAATAACTTATCTATACATCCACGCATAGTATTCGTTTCACAATAAAACACATTTCATTAACGTTAAAAATTCAACCAGTCGGATCAAAATTAAATATTAAGAGTAAAAGCGAACACAATAAGCAAAAAAAAGTTGTAAAATCCTAATGTATCCGAGATCTCGAAAAAAATTAACTAAATTACACTGTGTTTAACGTTAAGTGCACATCTTAACACAGTTAATAACTAATTAGTTCAGCTTTATTAAATATATTCGATTCACATAATCATAATCATAATCAGCCGTACGTAAATAATGACATTCAAAAAACAAATTACAGGTCCTGCCTGCTGTTGATTGTATCTTTCTCGCTAATGCTAAATTTCAACATCGATACAAACAAAATGGACACTTACATTTTGCCACAATTTATACAAATAATTTATCAGACTACTGAAATATTACGCAAACATATATTGGAATGGTATTTAAAAGCTGTGCAGGTAAGAGAAAGCAAAGAATCTGATCTACAATTATGCATTAACTAATAATATAGCCAACTATTTGACATATACGAAGTCCGAAAGTGGTGAATAAATTACCTACATGTGATGACTATGAATGAAATCGCAAAGAGGCACTAGACAATGAACAATGGAAATAATTATCGAACTATAATAGCAGTTAACATACGTATCTAATTCGCAAAATACGTAAATAAGGAAAAATAAGAAACATGAAAGAAGTATAATTTATCAAGCCTGATATTGATAGCAAACTTCTACGTAATCCTGAAGAAACAAGTTTTTGAGCATTCGCCTCTGACACGCAATGATATAGGCATACAATGAAAGGTTAAATTCTACTATTAAACCTAAACTCTTATTAGTAAGAAATGTGCGCGTGAAATAAACGCGTACATGATTAGCCAGTCTAAATAATTTTACTACTTAATTGGTATTTGCTTATCACCATAGCCTGTTAAAGAGTTCATCACTAATAAGCCAAATTCACTGACTTAGGGAATGCTTAAAATATAAATTAATTTTTAAATATAATAATTAAATTACTTAATATAAATTTGTGTGCTTTTAGATGTAATATTCAATAAACAAATGGCACACAGCAATCAAAATGTGAATCGAATGTATTGCATAAAACTGAACCAAAGTATTAGAATACTACTACTAGAAGCGTGAACCAGTAAACGACTGAAATTACGGATGGAGCACATAATTTCAAATGTTACTTATTTGAATATAATTTAATATTTCAAATAACATAATATATTGAGCAATTTAAGAGTCAAAGTTACAGTCGTTTACTGCACAAAAAATTGTCTAATCTTAAATCAAAAACGCATATGCTAAACTGAACCCTTTTGACAACACAAAAAATTCAACTAAAGATTGCCGTCGTAAAAAAAATGTCGGTTCTGTGATTAACATTTTTTGTAAACGGTTGTTAATTTCAATACCTCTCCTATAGTTAGAGTATTACCAAGAGATCTTCTGTAAAGAGGTATTAAAATTCTTAGCCTATTAAGAAAGAAAAAAATTCAGTGACAGTCAAAAATTCACCGATATTTCCAAAAAAAAACTATGACTAGTTAAGTTTACCAACATATAAATGGACGTTGATGTGATAAAATGATTCCATAATCCTTTGTGCCATTCTCGACTAAAAAAAACCAAAACTTGACTGATATTGTTCCTAACTACCTAAAGCCATATCGCGTTGCTTTTACTAACATAAACGACGCTATGGCCTAAAACGCTTAAAAGATCATCTGACGATAGGCATAGTGCGCGTAAACTAAAATCTAATAAGACTTACATTCTACGACATAAGTCGCAATGAAATAAGGGATGGTGAAGTGTATAAACCTAAACAAGAAATGTTGCGAGCTCCTTTATCCAGATTTGTTTTTCAGACATTTTAAACTTATTTATCTAATCACTATGAATTGTCAAAATAGTTTATACACAACCTTGAAATGAGCTTCATTAACTCTACCGAAAATTACACAATCAAGATTTTTAAATCAGTATTATATACATCACAAAATTTCACTATACAACGGAAATTGACTCCGCGTCTAAACTTTAAACAAGACGCAGACCATTTAGTTACTAGCTCTCAAAAACTGAAATAGTTTTATAATTTTGACTCTCATTTTTGCATCATCTCCAATAAATAGTTATATACTTTATGTAGCGAAATTTTAACACGTATTTATAATTTCCCTTTAAAAAAATTAAATAAATATTCGAGATAGATGATAAAATATATAAAAATTTGCACGGATGATAAACGTCGAGCAACATATAATCAATAACAATTTTTCAAACGTTTACCGTCGTAATTTTGCCTACGAAGTGTTGTATTTTAAAGTTAATGTATTTTAAAGTTAATGATCAAATTTTACACAAGTAAGAATATTTTAATATTATTATATAGTAGTTAACAAATTATAGAGCCACTTATTCTTTTGTAAAAGAATCAACAATTGCTAGGTATACAATAACTTATTTTTAATATTTGAATATTTTTTAATTCTCTGGAGCTAGCAACATTTAATCGATTATATATATTTCCACCTTAAATGAGATCGACTTCGAATGATTGAAATTAAACTATTAGAGGTACCGTAAGACTGACCTCACCGTATCATGCAAAACAACTTAATACGAATATCCGAGAACATAATGTATTCTCGAACAATGTTGAAAACTAAACAAAATTTTCTAAATACCTTGCATTTTGCAGTAGTCTTGACATTGCATTGTTAATTTTACCGTTACATACGATCGATATTGACTTTTCGATACGATAACAAATGACAAGGGAGAGTGGGTGGAGAGTTAGACAGCGTGCATCTGGTAGACGAGCCGGCAGTGCAGCCAGCGCCGGGAGTGTGACAGTTTGCGCGCGGCGCACCGCATCCTACAAACTATCGGCTGCCGGCGTCATTTGCCGTTCGTCTGCAGCGCTGCGTTCAACTGCGTCCACAGGTCTTTTTTGCACGACTTTGACCTGTAACGAGCGGAACGACGTTGCTTAGACTATCTAGATTTGTGTTGTTATTGTGACCCTGACGATCAAACAACGATCGCAAACACAGAAACACGTAATACACACACAGCGTCTTTGCCGGCGAAGACGAGGTCACAGATTTCTGACATCGGTTGGTCGTGGCTTCTTGCCAGCCTTCCGTCGTCGTATTGACAAATCAAAGTCATATCATCAGCCCTCCACTACACGTCGTCCTAAGGGTGCGTCCTGTGAGGCCGGACCACGGCTTAGGACGACGTGTAGTGGAGGACGTTCCCCATAGCTAGTAGAGCTTCTGCGCTCTACTCTCCGCATTTCGCAACTTCGGCGATGCTTTTGCGCTCGCCCGTCCCGCCCGGTGACGCTGTAAAAGCCGTTAGGGCTAACAGCATATAGGAAATTCGAAAAAAAAATTTGTTATTGTTGTTGTAAGTCTCTTTATTACACAATATCCGGAAAGTTTTTTTTTTGCAATTTTTTTAGATACGTTGATAAAGGGCTTACAATAATATTTATTCTCTACATATATAAATTAAATAATGTTATATAAAAATTTATCGTGCTCATTTGAATTTTAGGAAGAAAGGATTTATTCCCTTAAATAAAAAAGCTATTAATAGCCCAATAATAAATTCACAAATCACCACAACCGTGAGTTATAAAACTTTTAGTATGAACAGCATAAGGATCAAATTTATATCCTAATATTTAAATGAGTTAACGATTTCATGAAATTCAGCATGTATGGGAGTTTTGGGGAGGAAAAATCGATCTAGTTAGGTTTTATTGAGAAAAAATGTTGTTTTATCCCTGTTTTCGGACATTGAAAAAACTGCCAAAAAAGAAATAGAATATAAAGCTTAAATTTGCTGTAAATTGTCAAGTACAATAGCGCAATGATAGACGGACGGATCTCCTTTGTTTGTTTGTTTGTAATCTATTGCATTCATAAAGATAAAAATAATTATAAAAAACAACATAATTTGCAATGGCGGGCTTATTCCGGAATCGGAATCTCTTTCAGCCAACCAATTAAAATTAAAAATTTTAAAAGAGGTTATTTGTAATTAAAATTAATTTATTTTATTTCATGTTTACCTGCGAAGTGAGGCGAGCCACTCTTTGAACTGCGTGTTGCCTTCAGGAGTGAGCTGGAAAGCTGTCCGTGCGGACAGTACGATGCCCACAAACTCTTCGTATTCCACTGAAGTTAAATGATACAACTTCTGATGTATGCACTGGATGTACCTGAATCAAAAAACATGGGCACATTAATAATGAACTAACACCTTTAACCCCAAAGTATAAGGCTACAAAATAGTGAAGATATAAATGTTCAAAAGTAATGAGAATAGTCATCCTCCTGCCCTTATCCCACTCTGAGTGGGGTCGGCACATGTTACAAACATGTTGTCATATGATTTGGCAATGTATTTTACGACCGGCCGCCTCTCTGACGTCAACTTACATTAGTCGTATTTTACTCCTAGGTAAGAAAGAGGGTGGTCTATTTTACTCAACAGTATACCACACGGCGGGTCGGCTTACCTTAGTCGCCTTTTACGACACCTCGGTAAGAAATGGAGGGTGGTACTATCTATTCAGCCGGCGCCGACCACACGGCGTAAAAGTAATGAGAATAATATTTTGTTTTAATCCGCGATAAAAGAAAATATATGTAATGCTTAATGTAGAGTGTACTATACGTTCTCATACCTGAGTCTATGTCACAATCTCAACAATTGTGGTGGTGAATATGTGCAGTGCTTGTGTATTGTTGAGTTATCAGTGTCAGGTAATGCATGAGTTTTTACAAATTCTGCATGTATCAGGTATGAGAACGAATAGTACACTCTACATTTAGCATTACATATATTTTCTTTTATCACGGATTATAGCAAAATAATATTTAAACTACTTGTATTATGGACCTCCGCAAAGTAACGCCTAATTCTATAAATTCTATAAATTATATAAATGTTCCATTTGCACATTTACTGAAACTAGCATTCATAAACTCATACAAAAACCATCTCTCACTCACATAAATACTCACTCAAAGTTGTTGTGCTTGTAGTAATAGTATGTATGTATTGTAGTTGATGTTAAGTCACATTTATAAATTCGTATATTACAAAAGATTCGTTCAATCATCACAACGTTATTTCAATCTTGCCGGATAATAATTAGCTGTCTATAAACCAATAAAAGCACTTGCACTTATACAGAATACAGCTATATGTTGTATTTATATCATAAATAGTACCATCATCTGTTGAAAAAATTGCGACCGATTGTTGCCTGTTTCACATAATATGACCGAGAGTATGGACCACCCTTCTTCACCTTATGGCTACGTGCCCTATGTACTCGCTGGTAAGATGGGAGATACTAGGTAAGGATGAAATTGAGGTTAAGGATCTGACAAATATTCCCTTCAGGGATATCAGGTTCGTAAGAGCTACGGGTAGATTAGATCAGGTGACACTGTCGGGACAGCAGTGAAACCCTTGTCCCAACATGGGGAAATGGGTGGAATAGTCCGAAATAGGAGCTTACCATCCGCCCTGCACCGACAGGCGTCTCCGAAATTAGATAGATAGATGGACCACCCTTTGTGAGATAATAAGCAGAATTAATCAATCAGCCAAGAGAACACCAAAAACACTGTAACAATAAAAGTAACCTACAAAAACAAACTATAAATACTAATACTTACATCTGTTGACATTTATGAACGAGTGGCGCAAGAGTTCCACGTAAGTGTTGCATCACAAGATGGTGTGGGCCGCCCCTTGCGAGCCAATGTGCTGATTCAACACACAGCTCGTATAACACAAAGGGCGACACTACCGAGTTGACCGCACACACACAAAACTGGTGTAGGTACTGCGCTCCCAGCCGTTTTGAAATCCTTAAGAGCCACTTCACGTGTTCGCCGTAGGGAGGATTCCTGGGTAACAGCAAACTGAATTTTTCAAAGTAAAGCTAATATTGTATTTCTGTTATAAATTTTGCTAATATTACTTGAACTTAAAACTAATGGAAACAGTAGTCTAAAATCAATTGTAAGTTATAAAATAATATCTGAAAGGTTATTTATAGCAATATTTATCAATGGCAATTGGTCAAATTAATGAAAAATAGAACTGCCATAAATATCATATCACTAATCGAGTCATAAACCAACTTGGCCCACTGTTGAAATAATGCAATCATCTAGATTGATCTAATGCAATCATAACATTCACTGTCGCAGCAAGACCAAACCCACTTAAAATTAAAATTTCAAAATGCGATATTCAACAAATATGTTGCCCCATCCAAAGAATAAAGTTACATTTCCTATCCTAGGAAATATAACTTTATACTACGGATGGGGTGATATGTGCTGTCATCTAGCTGATTTGTTTTAAACATTGATTTAATGTTAATGGTAAGCTCTATATTATCTGTTTACATTGAATATAAAAAAATTGTATCATTTCCGAAAAAAAAATGATATATAAAAAATTGTATCATAAAAATTCTAGTTAAGACTTACCATTGTCCAAAGAAAAGTATTGAGTGCAAGTTTAGTATAAAAATAAATAATACACAAAGTAACAACAAGAACATACGAATATAATGTATCCAGATTCCTTTCAGGGTATCGGGTAATAACTAAGATATTGAGTATTCAATGGGTTTAAAATTTTGGGAACCCTAATGCGACACCAAACAAAAAATTACGTCTCATAATGAAGATTGTGAATCTAGCATAGGCTAATTAAACAGACAACGATACACATAAAAAAGGGAGCAAGTAGTTGATATTTTGCAAACAGTAAAACAAAAAATTATGACTATATTAGGCTCTTCTAACAAATCCCTTAAACTATATATACCTACATACTGGGAACTTCTATTTACATATTTATTTCTATTTATATACTCTAGTAATATTTTATCAAAACTTGGTCTATTATTCTTAGTGGATTTGTGGTACGACAGTATTGAAAATTTAATATTCAATCAATAACAATTACCTCCCAAACTTATTCTGTGGTCGATCGTCATGAACGCGACGAGCCTGTGTCTCCAAAGCCAACATTCCAACGCGGTAAGCGGCCAGGAGTCGCCGTAGTTGAGCTTGTGGCAATGCCGGCGGGACAACGTTGTTAGTGCCCACCGTCCCGCCCACCGCACTCACACCGCTCACACTCACTGTGCTCACTCCCACTCCATTCACCCCACTCACACCTACAGTGCTTACCGCCACTGTGGGCACCGAAGCCGGCATTGGAGGTGGAATAGGAGGTGGATGCTGCGAAATAAATATCGTATTGAATTTAAACATTTCTTATATCCGGTATCAGTTTCTGAGGAAAATAATATCTATCGCTTAATGAAAAGAAAGGATGAATAGAATAGATGAAAGAACAGATGGTAGGAATTATAATTTAAAATCAATTATTTAAGATTTATCATCTTGTATAAATAAAGAAAGAAAATGTGCCAATATCATTTGAATCAGAAAACTAATTGACGTTCATTATAATCATAGATAATCTACAATTCTGAATATAACAATTCTACAATGACTGTAACGTAATCACACTAACAATTGCCTGTTATCAATCAGTGGATATCCGTACCGCCAGTAGACAAAACTTTCCGTCGGTCTTTCAAGAATATATTATACATATCTCAAACTGATTCGATTTAGTTAATGTTTAGCATACTAACAGTTACAGCAAGGGGCGGCGGATGCGCAATAGGTGCATGCGAAACGTGTTGCGGCAAAGGTGCGTGCGCATGCGTTGGAGCCACGATACCGCGTACAAAGTACGGCGGGAGCGCGAACTGCGCACCGGGGTGTGCCGTTGCCGCACCGCCATACTAAATTTTAAAAAATTTATAAATATAACAATCTGTTAATATCTTACAGATAAGAAAGAACATTGTCTGTTATATATCTCATTGTAAGTGGAAACATTATATTGTTCGAATTTTAATCTTTATTAAAGCAAAATCTGAGATAAAAAAAATGTCACCCGTAGTGCTAGTCTTGAGCATATAGTAAGAATCTCAATAGTAACCTGCAAAAGCGTCACGATATACCTCCCATTATGATATTGGAAATCCATGTATCAATAAGGTTGTTTCTATGTCATACTTATATCATTTACTATTTTGGTATACTGAATAAACCATACTTACATGAGCAGGTTGCGTAACCTGCAATTGATAAATGGCAGGTGGTGGGTAGGGATAGAAAGGGTAGGGTAAAGGATAAGGCAACGGTACGGCCAACGGCGGTAGTGCTCGGTAGGATAGTTCATCAGGTGCACCATCCCCTTCCTCGCTGGCTTGCCGAAGATATAACTCATGCCAATAACGCGCTACGGTATACAGCACCTCAGGATACACTCCACCACCTATATAAGTTTGAACAATATGCTTGAACAATTCCAAAACTATTATTAAAAAACTTATTGTATTAAAATATTGCTGTATGCCCAACAGATTTGTAGATCCAGAGCTATCTTTAATGACCTAAACCAATGGTTTATTGTGGTCTGCGAGACAAGGCTTTCTCGTTTTAAACTATGTGACTACCACCAAAGGTCACTTCAAAGAATTTCCACGGCACGCAACTCTGTGCCAACTGCATCCTACCAACACTTACTGAGAACTTTCGCATACTGTTTTTCCGGTGCAGTCGCTACTCTAGCATCTTAAAATCCCAACGTTCATTGGTTCTTCAAACTATGGAGGGCAGCGACGAAACGACTATGAAATAGCATTAAATAGGTTTATTATTTGTTCTCAACCAATAATCAAATGATTACAATTTAAACCTTTAGCAGCGGCTTCGACGGTTAGACAAGCTCGCTCGAGCATTGCATCGCTCTGCTCCTTGCACTGCAGGACGGCGCGCTGGATCTCGTTGTAGTTGAGTGCGTGCGCGTGAGGCAACACCGACAGCGCCAGCTCTGCGGCCGCTCGCACCATTTGCACGTCGCAACCTGACGAAGCCTGCCGCACCCGGACATCATTATCATATTTGGAATTCCTTATAATTTACTTATGTTATTACTCCTGATCCTAACATTGTCGGCGAAATTAGGGGCTCAGGTCATAAAATCTATTAATTGGGATAGAAAAAGGCAGATTGAATTTGAGACTACATAAAAATCAATATAAATTGGAACAGTAAAAGGCAGATTAATTTGAGACTACATAAAAATCAATATAAATTGGAACAGTAAAAGGCAGGTTGAATTTGAGACTACATAAAAATCAATAAGATATCCGCATCAGGTAAAAGGACAAAAAGGCCAAAGACCACCTTAGTGCAACTCTACTCCACTAAAAATCATCTAGGCCTCACGTCTTGTACTAATAAAGTTTAAGATTGACGCTGCTAGTATACACTGTGACAAACCATAAGTCATTGAAACTAAATACAATATAACTTTCCGGCGTCTTTGTAGATCTATACAGTACATAAAACGAGTTAATAATCTTTGAAAGCATAACTGACATTTGAAAGACATCCAATCCAAATTAAAGTCTGACGAGTTTCTTTATATGATAAATCTGTTAATGATCATACCTTATCTGCTATTCCAGCCGCTTCGGGTGGTGTTAGATGCCCTTCCCAGGCGTCAATTAGAAACAAAATTGCAGGTGCTCCAATATCCATGGCTTGTCCTGATTAAATAAAAAAAAACAAATGTTTCATTGAAACTGGCTGTATTAATAATGGTTTAACGATTTACATTTCCACCATAACTTAAAGAGAACAAACCAAATTTGGTAATTCCCCTTATCTGTGAGTCATAACTAAATTTGACTTATAGTATTATACTAACGGTATCATGAGAAATACTAATGGTATCATAAGAAAATGCCTCTATAAAAGCTTTGTACATAAAAACCGTATCTACTCACGACACACAGTGAGTGGGTCGAATTCCCAAAAAGTTGGTCGTTCTAGCTTGAATCAAGAAATGAGAAAATAGTTTAAAGTTTGCCTTTGATTTCGCTTCATAATATTATACCATTAAATACACATCATTTTTCTTGGTAACAAACGTATTTTGAATCATGTAATATGTTTGATTAATACTGACGCAGTCTATACCAAAATTGGACACATAGTCATTGGATATATATATAGCATACAATGCATCAAACCTGTGATCCAACTGACATGTGACGAATATGTTCGACTTAACCAGTTCGCGCTAACACAGTTGTGGAGTCCTAAAGCGTAGAGGCCCAACTGAAACGCCGCCATATGTAAACCTCTGGAATAAATAAATAGTAAAAAAATTATATTATCGCATTAAAAGATTATGACGTGGGTAATAATATGATTATTCAAATATTAGTAACGCTGAAATACACGAAACAAATAATTTATGGAACTTTCAAAACAATATTAGGTATATAACATTTATCAAGTATGAAACAAATTTTGTCTGTTACTAATTTGATCACCCGAGTTTACTTATAAACTTCAAAGGATATCAGACTCCTTAAGATGTATCAATAGCTATTAAATCTAATAACTAAAAAGTACCTAGGATTCCCCGCTCAAATTAAATTTAAATTCAAATTTTAACAATTTGGATATATTATTTAACGTGGCCTTTTGAACCAACATTCAAGTAGCAGTAGTGTGCCATGACCCATTATTAGATCTGCTTCCCCATACATATAATTGAATTTCCATTTGCCAATTGAAATAAGTGAAATATGTTTTTACCAATTTCAGCTCATAAAGATGTCAGCAATTGCTTCAAAAGGGACACACAAAACGAATAAGAAATTCAAGGCGAGTTAGTTATCTTCTAAAAAAAAACCATAAATATTACAAATATAATTGAAGATCTTTTTTAAAAATAGAAACACTTTGTAATGATGTTTAGTTAACAAAAAATATCAGAATACTCCATACCTATGCGGTCCATGATGTTCCCTTGCACAAGAGGTTTGTGTGAACAGACTAGTACTGGATGAGCCACCGGCTTTAAACAGAACGGACTTAGCCAACTCAAACATAAAGTGTGCTAATGCTTCTGATGGTTGGTTTGGTACCGACGGATACAACCGTTTGCCCTTGTACCTGCAATGTATTTATATCATTAAAATAATGCAAACATGTGTTAGGGGTAAGTCCTATTATGTACTCAACAACAACCAATCATCATCAATTTTCCCTGAGGTAAAGTTATAAACTAGTTGCTGCGGAAAAATCCATAAGCACATGGAGGATTCTAAAAACTGTTATTATTTATACCAGTGCTATTATTTTTTATGCCAGGACACCGTCACTTGAATGTCTTAATACTGAAATGCCAAAGGGTTCTTCGTGTACTGAAGTCGCGATGTAAACGTTTAATCGCAACTTCAGTTCGTTTTGATTTTGTTGACAAATAATCGACGCAGGGTTCCTAAGGTAATAGAATGACAAACCACCAAAAAATACATTTATTGACAGATCATTTATATAGATGACAACTTCAATAATGTGAGGAGTAATTGATTACAAGGGGCATTCGATTCTGTTATTTAGAAATCTTTAAACAAAGATCTGGGTCAGAGAGTAGACGTTCTTTAGCTGAAAAGACCGATTGACATTTCTTTAATAGTCAATGGGTGACAAGGTGGGTTTATCAAAACACTTACCTCGAGTCTTTTAGTCTGGGAAGTGATTGATGTGTGTTGGTAAGTGACTGGTGTGACTGATGTGATTGATGTTGGTGCGATTGGTGTGATGAGTGTGGCATGGCGGGTGGTGATGGGCCTCCTTCAGAGACAGCAATTCGGTCCATTTCACCAACAAGCGGACAAACTGATACCTGTAATCAATGAAAAAAGGGCTACAACTTTGATACTAAAATATATACACCGAACAATACACCGAAGCATCATCACATCTTTACGAGAACAATGCAAAGCAACGGATCACCCAAGTAAGCAATATTATATCGAGTTAGTTCAAACCCCTAAAATTTTGTTGACACCGAACAAGTATAGTAAATGCAGCTATAGTTTAGAGTAGAGCAAAACGTGCACTCTAGTTTTAGCATTACGTAGATTCCTTATAAGCGAATTTATATTGAGATATCTATATGTCTAAGAATAATATTCCCTTACATTAGATTATAACTTAAAACTAAATATACTGGACTTAAAATATTATAATATTTATCACAATTACCATTTGGTTAACTTGTTTAAAACTACAACATGAAAACAAAACGCAAACACTTAAAGGGTTCTTGGGTTTTTTTTACGTATTTATATATTTAATGGGACATAGTATGTTTAATTTTTTATATTTACTATTACTATTGTAAAACATTCTTTGAAGTGATGAAACTCACCGAAGGCTGTATAACTGGTACAGAATGTTGTAAATGAATAGTGTGCACTTGATGGTTGAACGTTGGAATGTCTGTCCGATAAGCAGCCGCCAGACGCGGGTTGTTCGTATAGTACATGCTGACCATGGGGCCCTTTGTTAACTGATGAATATCGCGGTCTAGAAGCTAAAACAATGTCGATCAATTAAAAAAAATCGTAATGAGTTTTGAAGTTCTTATGATATTACAGATACAAACATAAATTGATGGAATGGTAAAAACAGTATATTAATATGAAATTGTAAACTATGTTAAAAATTTCAATAATACTTGGTGAAGATTTGTAAAGAAAAAGGAATAAATATCTTTACTAATAAAAATACACCAATCATAGTATAAATGAACACGATTATGCGGTTATAGCAATATTGCTATAAGCGCATAATGGCGCATAATGTATCAATTTATGGCGTTATGTATATACATAACGCCATAAATTGATACAGATATTATTTAGCTGGAAAACCCAACGTCTATTTTCAGTGGCAGGCCAAGCCAATTTGCCAAATTAAGTTAAAGCCAAATTGTAATTCCTTTGTTGTTTGTTGTGTTTCGATTCCCCTTCAATGGTTTTATTAACTGAGACAGAAATATCATTTCATCCATTTCACATACAATGGGCTAAATTAAACTCATTGTATGTGAAATAAACACGACATTTGAAATGCAAAGAAGTATGCATACGACACACAATTATGAGTCGTACTTCTTATGAAATAAACAATTATTATAATGGAAATTCATCAATCTGTTCATAAAATGTACGAAACGAAAATCTTTACCTTATTCATGATTCTGGCCAGTTTAACAGGATCGTCCTTGTAGAACGATAACAAGGTTAGAGCGAGTTCTCCGCGCTGCCGCCTAGTTCCTTCACAGAGTAATGGATGATCGGCTTCGGAAACATTAGCTTTAAGGCCCAACGCTGCTACGGCCGCTTCAAATCCTAACATCTCATCAGACGGTGATCTTACCTGGTAAAAAATATTAAATAAATATTTGTCTACTAGTGGTATCTGGGACAAGAATCAGCTTAGCGATGTTATATTTATATCAAAATATTTTATTTTATTTTTAATTTAATAATAATATAACAATATAATGTAATTGGTAGCCGTTGGTATTCATTGATAGCCAATGGATGTATTCTTAGTTGTAAGTATATGTCATTTTACTTGTCCGTGTTTTATACTTCCTGTATAAAACACTGACACTGAGTAAAAATATTTCCTTTTTGATCCGGCAATTCGATGTGTTTCATTAAGAGATTCAACGCGGTAACGCTGCCAGCATTCTTTGGACCATGCTTCGTAGGCATGATTTGTATAGTGCTAGCGTGTAAGTAATTTAAGGTAAACATAACTTGTACAATTTTGTTGTAAATAGTATTAGTATTATTATATATGTATTTTATTTTATGAATATTAGAATGTAAGCCGTAGCCGTAAAAAGCCGTAAAAGTGTAACTAGAGTGATTGACAAACAAACAGACTTACAGGATGTTTGCTTTCTTTATCAGTAGTAGACAAAACAAGGACGTCGAATAAAAAGCTTGCTAGCGCAATTGGCAGCAAAGCAGGTCCCCGGTTTCTAAAAATATACAAATTATGACAAATATAGAAAACATGACAGATTTCTTTATAACTAAAATAGTTCACAACTAACTACATTTAAGAACCTTGAAACAATACATAATTATTGTTTCTATATTATGTTGATTAAAAAAAAAGTTACTTTACATAACCCAATGTCCTATATGATACAAGAATCATCGCAACATTTTTAGCTGTCAGAATCAAATAAATAAGCAGTAAAAAATTATATGATAATAGATACAGTACTCTGCAATAATACTTCTCTGCTCTTATACTTCTTATATTATTTATAGTATTTTATTATCTTCTACAATTAAGTAAAAGTAAGTAGCGGCCTGTTACTATCCCACTGCTGGGCATAGGCCTCTTCTCTCCGTTATTGGAGAGAAGGGTTGGAGCTAAGACCTACCACGCTGCTCCAATGCGGATTAGTAGGTTACACATATCTCCAGAATTCTCTAGAGATATGCAGGTTTCCTCACGATGTTTTCCTTCACCGAAAAGCGTGTGATAAATTGCAATTATCAATTAGACACATAAGTTTTAATAGAAAAACTCATCGGTGTCTGCCCGGGTTTGAACCCATGATCGTCTCTAGAGATTCACACGGTCGCACCGCTAGGCCATCACAGCTTCTACAATTATTTTTTCATAATTATAAGCCTGAATAAATGGTCTTGATAATTTTTTTCTTCATATCCCATAAAATAAGATTATTATTAATTGCATATAACTTAAATTCATAACCTATAAATTTATCATGTAAATGAACCATGTCTGCTAAAGAGGATTTTTAGATTATGCTGGAACTGGAGATAGACCCAATATAATTTCATTCATTCATTTCATCATTCATTCAAAAAACTCATTTCATTGAACTAATTGTACCTTAACGTTCCATCGCGTAATTGTTCAGCCTTTTCTCTAGCTAAGAGAAGTTGATCGGGACCCGTTGGCAATTTCTTCAACAGAGCGACGAGTTCAGTCTCCTGATTGTTGAGTTTTACTTCTAGCGCCTTCGTACTAGCGGGCGGCCGGGCCATTTCCAGGGCATATAAACCCACACGGAACGCTAATTCGTGATGTTCATTGAATTCTGCTAATACCTGCATTACAAATAATATAATTTATAGAATTAGGCGTTACTTTGCGGAGATCCATAATACAAAAGTAATAATAAAATTATTTTGCTATAATCCGCGAAGAAGTAAAATAGAAAATATATATAATGCTAAATGTAAGTGGACAATCGGTTTTCATACCTATAGTTTTTCCTCAGTAACAGGTTAGCTGAATCATCATCATCATCATCTTCCTGCCCTTATCCGACTCCAAGTGGGGTCGGCACAACATGTTATAAACATGCTGTCATTTGATTTGGCTGCGTTTTTACGACCAGCCGCCTGCCTGACGTCAACTAACCTCTGCCGTATTTCACGACAACTCGGTAAGAAATAGGATGGTCTATTCTACTAAACCGGATACCACACGGTGGGTCAACTTACCTTAGTCGCCTTTAACGACACCTCGGTGAAAAATGAGATTGGTCTTTTCTACTCAGCCGGATACCATACGGTGGGTCAACTTACCTTAGTCGCCTTTTACGACACCTCGGTAAGAAATGAGGTTAGCTGAATATAATCACAAATTTTTTTTTTTTTTTTATTGGAACACCAACAAGAATGCACTTAAACTTAACTTAAACATAAACAATATTGTATCCTGCTGTAAGTACATCCTTTCTTACAGGTGTACACAACATGGATACTTATGATGCTATACGTGCCTAACAATAAAAAAATAGTTATGTTCAAATTTTATGTTCCACCGTGTGGTATCCGACTGAGTAGAATAAACCACTCTCATTACTTACCGAGGTGTCTTAAAAGGCGAGAAAGGTAAGTTGACCCGCCGTGTGGTATCCGGCTGAGTAGAATAGACCACCCTCTTTCTTATCGACGTTTCATAAAATAGGACTTACTCAAGTTGACGTCAGGCAGACGGCGGTCATAAAATACGAAGCCAAATCATGTGACAACATGTTTATAATATGTTATGCCAACCCCACTTAGAATGGGATAAGGGCAGGAGAATGATGATTTTGTAAAAGCAAACTTGATAATGAATTTTGTTTTATTATATTGCATACTAAAACTGTTGACTGACTGGCCCGTTGGCGCAGTGGGTGGTGACCCTGCCTTCAACTCCACGGGTCGCGGGTTCGATTCCCGCCGAGGACCAACATTTTCTATAAATGAATTTGTTGGTCTTTGAGCCTGGGTGTATATTTGTATTTAAGTATGTATTTAAAAATATATAAGTATATATTCACCAGTTGTCTGTCACCCGTAACACAAGTATTAAATTACTTACTTTGGGCACGGACGACCGTGTGTGTAAGTGTCCCATATATTTATTATTATTTATTATTATTATTATACTAACAGTGCAAAGAAAGGCGCACTTGGCGAGCGTAGCCGACGCGAGGCACGATAGGCGGTGGCTGGCGGCGCACAGGCGCGGTGAAGGCGCGTGCCGACGTCTCATGCGACGAGCTTCCGCCGCGGCGCTCAGGACGGAGCCAACGCTGGCGCCACCACCAGAACCTAACACATATTTTACTTTAAACTTACAAATGTAACAAGGGTGATTAACCCTTTAAGTGCCGGGCGATAAAGATGCCTATGCGAGAATAACCGCAATTCAGTTTTACTAGGCTTTTGAAAAATGCTCGTTCTAACCAAACGAAAAACAATATTTACATGCCGTAAAGGTTAGCAATTTTTAAATTTAAACTTTCGTGAGTAGTATTCGTAGTTATTGTATAGAACCGGCTATACTCACGTCTTATTCTATCGGGTTAGCCCGACTAGTTTCGAACCCATCCGGGGCACTTATTCATGAGCTCTTTACACGACGTAATCGCGGCGGGAACTCGTTAATTACGTCGTGTAAAGAGCTCATGAATAAGTGCCCCGGATGGGTTCGAAACTAGTCGGGCTAACCCGATAGAATAAGACGTGGGTATAGCCGGTTCTATACATTAACTATGAATATTTACATGGTTTAAAAAGTTGTGTACTAAAAATGAAATAGATAACAAAACAAGGACACTATTTATTCAAAATTATATAAATAAGAAAGGTATAAATGTTAAAAAAGTATAAGTTGAGTTTTCTCTAACAAAACATTGTATTCGCATATACAAAAAGTCATCTTTCATCATAATTTTATATGTACCAATTATTATGAAGTATTATAAGTAACTTTGCGTTTCCAAAGTATTTTGTGACAAGATACACAATTACTATCTACATAACAAAAATAAAAGATAATTCGAAGGTAAGCCATATTATAAGCGATTTCAGAAAACCTTTTTATAATTTTTTTTTGTATTTTAATTCTCTCTTATTAGATCATTTATAATGTATTATAATTTTATTTTCAAATAGAGTTCTCTCGCATAGCGAATAGTAAAGACTTACATCGTGCGGGCCAATATATCGGCTCTAGCACTTCTAGCAAGTTGAGGGAGACTCGATATATCGGCTTCCGGCACTAAAAGGGTTAAGACCTGACAGCGAAAGTACAAATAATGGCAGGAATGTAAATAAAATATACGAAGCACGATAAAATGGCAAAGATCTCATCGAGTGCTACGTTTAATTTTTATAAAAAGTCATTTTATCCGTGTATATAGGCAATAAAAAACTTATAATACATTAAAATACAAATGTAAATTTCGCCACATTTTACAAGGTTATAATAGCTAATAATATATTAAGGTCGAAAGTCGAAGTTCGAGTACTCATAAAACGAAGATATGTCCCGAGACCGATTTTTCTCATTTTTTTTATTCCATCTTTTGTGAGAAAAACGTTTGTTGAGTCGTATGTAACTATAATTTACATAAAAAAACTTAATTGTCACATCATAAAACATGAATATGCTAGTCGCATACATTACATTAGTTCCTTAAAAAAAAAGGATCTTCGGATGTCATTTAGATCAATCAATAATATAAATTATATAGCTTAAATAAAAACTGAAATATAGACATATTCATAGAGGATATTAAATTAAAAAGGAGTATGAGAATTATATACCGAGCGCAGGAGGACTAGTTAACAAGTCTGAAGCGAGTCTAGCGCCGAGCGCGCACGCTTCTCTTGCGTGACCGTGCGCGTGCAGACCTTCGGCGCGTGCGAACGAAACCTCCCACCCACAGCCCCAGCTCATATGAACAGCATTCCCACGACTGCTACTGGGAGTCTATAAACAAATTTATGATACTCAAAAAACCTATTTACGAGACCCAAAAAGGTTCTAGGCTCTTAAGTATTCAGTCAATCAGTTAATCAAAGTCATCTTTAATCAAGTAAGCTTTTGAAGGACCTTGGAATCGTCAATGATCAAGAAGATTAATAAATTACCACTGGTGTTGAATATAGCTCTAACCGAAACAAACCAGTAAAAAAAATTCGTTCACCTTGTACGAAAAAGGAAGGGACTAGCAAAGTCCATGCATTATAATAATAAACTGTGTAATATATATTTTTTACAGATAAGCATATTCCTTACATTTTATTTAAACCTTTGTGTAGGCAAGTCTTACGTTATGATTTTGGTAGTTGAAATATTTTAATTGCTAGATAAAAATAATCGAACATGTTAATTTTTGAGAAGTTTAATTTGGAAAAATCATTAATCTTGGCATATTTAAAACTTAGCAACCCATTATGTTTGAGCTGTGATGGCCCAGCGGTGCGACCGTGTGAATCTCTAGAGACGATCATGGGTTCAAACTCGGGCAGACACCAATGAATTTTTCTATTAAAACTTATGTGTCTAATTGATAATTGCAATTTATCACACGCTTTTCGGTGAAGGAAAACATCGTGAGGAAACCTGCATATCTCTAGAGAATCCTAGGGATATGTGTAACCTACTAATCCGCATTGGAGCAGCGTGGTAGGTCTTAGCTCCAACCCTTCTCTCCAAAAATGGAAAGAGGAGGCCTATGCCCAGCAGTGGGATAGTAACAGGCCGTTACTTACTTTACTTTTTACTAACCTATTATGTTTATCTTTGGCTATCTTATGGTAAACTGCAAGTAATACTTAGATACATTAATAGAATTAAACAATGATGACGAATATGAAATAGTCTTACGCTTATTGTGCAACAAAACTAGATTTCTATTTTTGAAATTGTGACTTAGGAATTATCTCAATACTACATAGAGAACAAAAAAGTTTTTATAACTTATATAACTAAAACTTACCTGCATCACAAGCCCGCTGGCGGTGATGCCGTCTATGGTGATGCGTCTCGCGGCCGCTGCGTCATAGTAATACAGGTTGCACTCGTCATCTGACACGGAGTCATCGTGTGACACGCGTCGGACCGCATCCTCTGACGACGCGCCCGTTGAGCTAGATTCTTGAGAGTCAGTATCTCCACCACTTTGCTGTAGCATTTCTTCTTCGTTCTCGCAGAAACCTAACACAAAATTTATTTATTTATTTTAATATTTTGGAAACATACAGTATATATAAGCTCTTATAAGTAAAGTACACTAAAACGTAACTTAAACCATTAACAGTTTCCTACGATAATAGATACATATAAATGAGAGTATAGCAATAAAAATAGTGATTACAGACATAATAAATATACGGAAAATAAATTATTGTACAAAAAAAAAATTACCTAATTAATTATTTGTTTATTAAATTACTAATTTTTAATTTAAATTCTAAGAGGGAGAGATGAAAAATGTCAATATCAGAAGTCAAGTTATTAAATTGTTTGCAAAAACTTCTGTCAATAGACCTATTTCCTGCGTATTTTCTTTTAGAGAAAGGTATGATAAATGTTGATTATGACTTTCCTAACTTCAATTAACTTAAATATTCCAATTACCTTAACGAATTCCAATATTCATTCGCCAGGCATCATTCACCTGCCCTTCTCTCTAAGTTGGTTCGGCACAACATGTTATGAACATGTCGTCAGATGATTTGTCTAGGTATTTTATGACTGGCCGCCTGTTTGACGTCAATTTACCTTAGTCACCTTTCGCGACACCTTTATACCTTATGTATAGGTTTAGTCATGCCTTTTTTAATTTCTTTTTAGAATTAGGAGTTACTCGTACTTGGCGGAGGTCCATAATACATTACATTCATACATAATTAATTACTTTCTTCATACCATTTTTCAATTCTACTATAAGCCCTAACAGATTTTATAGGGGTACAGGTTGATATAGTTGGTCATAACTACAACCAAGAAAATTAGACAGTTAAGTGTCATCAATTACGTTCATAGAGTTAAGAAGTAAAACGCTTAATAAGTTATATAAAACTAAAACTAACTTTTATCGATTTTCTAACATAATTACTTATCATTATGTAAAGTAGTTTTTAAGTGGAAGACTCTCTACGAAAATTTTTTGTAAGACCAATAAAGGAAATGTAATTGAAAATTTCGATCGTACTATATCTTTATTTCCATTTAAAAGTGTGTACTATTTCATTTCACACATACATAGTATTAAATCTTACCTTCAGATGACACGCTGGAGTGATTTCCGTCATTAGGGCCCGTGTCTCGAACGGCATCACTTGGTCCTTCCCCAGAACCGCATGGCTGTAATTGTAAAATTTTATTTATATTGCGACTAATACAAATAATTAAACATTTATAAGCGTGTTTCGTATAAAATATATTATTGAAAAAACATATTTTCCAAGCAGAATACATACTTATATTGTAAATGTGAGGCTTTCTGTCTGTTTGTACGTTTCATGGCTAATCCTCTGGTAATATTGATAAAATTTAGTAACACAAAAGCTTATATCGCAATAACATATAGGATAAAAACGCGTTTTTCTTTAGGGAACAGAGAAAAAAACATACTGCATTATTAAGGGTACTTAAATTACGCTAGTTGGTCATAGAGAATTCGCGAGTGCGATTAGTATAGAATATTGACACGATCGAAGTTCAACCCTACACCAGTTAAAGCAATAGGAATATACAGGGTGGTACTGACCATAGGACAATAATGTTAATTTTAGGTAACTACACACCTCAGCACCCAGCAGCCATAGAAATTATTTTACGCTTTCAAAAAAGGATTATAGAGAACAATGACCGTAAAACTAAACAGTAAAGGTGCGAGTGAGACAAAACAAGAAAGTTATTGTTTTCTCCTGTCTTTTTGAGGATAATTGGTACGATGTAGACCGAGATCGCGCATGCGCGCCCCTCCAGGTCATTGAACTGTTATTAGCAAAGCGGTTCTTAATTTTTATATATTTAGTTTGTTCGTAAATGGATTTTTCTTTAAATGTTATTTGAGAAGATTGAATTATGCCAAAGTTATGTTATACTTTATTTATCAGTGGATTCATTTAATGTCCTATAGTTTGTACCACTATGTATGTATGCGAAGTAACAACATCAAAAAATACATTCAAGCACAGACATTTCAACAACATAGATATGAAAAAACATGAACGTGCATTGACCACAGATAGAAAGAAGTACAATTATTCAAGTCATATAATATATAGAGATTCCCAAGTTTTCTATAAATTACAAAAATGCTATAGAAAAGAAAGATCTTCTAATAAGGATATTCAACTCTATAAATACTGGCTTAACGAGTTGTGGTTAACTTTAACGCTTTTACAGCTGTGTTCAGCGGTTAAGGCGAATATATAATGTACCCATATTAATAATTGGTAACATACTAATAATATGGCGCAATCGAAGCTCATACACTGTGCGGTATATAGGATTAAAAATCCTGTTTTTTATATTAGGAACAAGGAAATAAATTGGCACTAAAGAAGTCGCGGTGTCACTAGTTTGATATTTCTTACTTCATTTTAGAAAACAGGGAATTTAATATATATTATTTAATATGGCTTAACAGTCAATGGCATGCCAATATTAAGAGATTACACCAATAGCGTAAATTTTCGTCCTCCAATTTGGTATGCAAATTTCGCGTTGGATTTGGTACGATCCAAGGTTAGATTTGTATTAAAGTTATTACGTTATTTACTTATTCCGTAACTTTAATTTGTTTTGTAAATGTTCTACATACGATTAAATAACATAAAGAAAATGTTCTTCTTTAGAATTACAAATTTTGGACATAGGTGTGGCTTGAAGATTTATTCTTCACCCGTGATAGTGCCCATCGTTTTTAGTTTAAATTTGATCAAGTATTCATAGTATTAGAAGGCTATTTATATCCACATATGTAATTTATTGTCAATCTCGTACCCACACTAAGGCATATCATACTTTATAGGCATATCATACTTAACCCAATCCATCCAACTATTTTTTTGTCTCCCTCTAGTTACTGATCCATCCACATTCATATTTAAAAATGGGGCTTTTTATCTTCCATTCTCTTCTATCATTTTGTCAATTTAGGCACTACTCCTTTTATAAATGAATACGAAACTCTTACACACACGTTCGTGTCCCCACAGTAACTTATTACTTGTGTTATGGGTGAAAGAGAACTGGTGAATAAATACTATATAATTTTAAATACATAATTAAATTCCATAATATATTATGAAATTTAATTTTTATTGGGTGTACCCAGAAAGAATCATCAAATTTTTTTTAATGTTCGCGATTTGTGGAGCTGAAGGCACCAGGCAATTTTTTATGCATATCTTTTTATATTCAAAATCCATCCATCTTTTTTTCGGCCATCCTCTAAGTCATATATCCATTTCCATTCATGTTGAAAAATTACCTGTTTTATATTATATATCCCTACTTCATTCTAATTTAAGGTAAATTACGCTTGCAAAATGTCCCGATAAAACATACCTGACTTGAAGGACCTGGCATAGCAATATCAACAGACATTCGATTAGTTCTATGTACCAATGTTCGATGTCCTTGGAGCGTAGGGTCCGGGTTGTTTAGTCGGTAGCTCAGCGACATCTCGTTATTTAGTACGGCTTTAGATGAATTCACCTGCGAGCATTTTAAAAATACTGATGAATGCCAGTAACATTTTCAGGGTTATTAATATTATTTATACAGGGTTGTATCGACCATACGACACTAATTTAATTTTAGGTACCCCCACACCTCAGTACCCTACATAAAAAATCAGTTAATTCAGTAAAGTATTTTAGTCACAGGAATTATTTTACATTTAAAAAAAAATAAAAACAAATATATAATCTATATTATGTTTAATATTTTTATATTATATCTACTTGTACCTATACCACAACTCATTATCTTTCCCAATACTCTTAGGGCTGCTGGAAGAGATCGCTTATAGCGATAAGCTTTCCTATGTATATTTTGTTTTAATTTAATTTTTATATATTAACTGTTGGTACATAAATAAATAAAAACGATTTATAGAGATCAATGACCGTACACGCTATTGTAACCTTGGTCTTAAAATTAAATACTGTACAACTAAGTGCAAGGGAGAAAAATAATGTTATTATTCTCCTGTTTTTTGAACAAGCGCGTTAAGCCAGTTCAGTCAACCATTACTAACAAAGCCAGATCTCAATTAAATTATATTAATGTTCTTCGAAAATACATTTTTTTAAACTCTATTTAAGATTGAATTATACCAAAATTATCTTATACGTTTAAGTGATCAGTGGATTTATTTAATGTCGTATTGTCGTTACCATCCTGTCTATATACGTTAGATACTATAAAGAATTATTTTCAATTTCGGATGTACTCAACTTTCCAGTATTAACGAAAAAATAAAATAATATGTATTTTAATATTTACACCTATTTATATTCAAATACACATGTTTTTGAGTTGTTGTTGAATTGATTATTTTAATTTGTTTTTCGAACGATGATAATTTTTTTTTATATCTAAATACTGGATTTGTACTTTGTAAGCACTACGGGTTTTGAAAAATTCTTAAAGGTTTCTAACCAGTCAAAAAACCACTAAAATAATAATATATACACACACCTGGTGAACGCCATCTTTATCAGTGTGCCGAAATATGGTGAAAGGGCTGTGATACAAAGGGTTCAGGTCCTTAGTGTAAGTGACGCCTTGGATCTGGTAGTCGTCCCATTCTAGAAAACAGGCCTCCATTGCTGGATGGAAGCCGGGGAACACCTCGTTCTCGCTGATGCCGTTGATGTAGGGCGGATGGGTGTGAGGGCGAGTGTGACGCGGATGTGTTGCAGACGTGTTGATGTGATTGTTGCGATTCTTTGCAACCTAAAATATATTTATACAAAGTATTTTAAGTTTGCAGTTAATGAAGCAGATGAAATGTTGTTACGAAGTCACATTGCACGCTTAATATTAAACCTAATTTAAAATTAATATAATAATTTCAGTGCCATCTATGATATCGCGCTATAAAATATTAAAAAAGCGTGTTTTCTTGCTCTTCCAAGTTATGGGTCTCTTTAACACTCACGAGTTTTGTAGCCGAATTTTTAGAGTTCAGTCACTTTAATACTACGCATGCGATATTTTTAACAGTTAACGTAAGTACTACCCTTTCTCAAACGAGATAAGAGATTAACCTTACTAACCGTTTAATAAATAAAAATGCGTGGATTTAGCTACTCTTCGACATTACACAAGATGACTGCCGAAATGTATTATAACCGATTTTACTAATCAGATTTTGAAATCTGCAACTTAAATGTTATATTTTGAAAAGTGCATCGGCAGTGTTTCTTGCTAGCTCTTCTTGGTGAGAGCAGTTTTCCTAAAAGAAGAGTTGACGATGCAAAAGCACTTGTTTACAAGCTTACCTGAATGAGGTATATTTTGAATTTGAATTCTAATAACATATTAAGTTATATTATTTCTATTCTTAACAAATATAAACAGAACATCAGTTGCGACGATTAATAAAACATCTAACAGTAAGAGAATTTCTCATTTCAAGGATTATGTCTTCCAAATATTTTCTTACAGTGAGACAATGTAATTGTTTACCTTGTCTAGTACTTTCATATGCCACTGCGCGAACTGTTCATGTAAAGTATCTCTTTCATGCGGCGCCAGTCCTGGATTCAAAGCCGCCAATCGCCATAAGACTACGACCTATTGTATAAAACAAAAATATTACATACTTTCATTCGACATCTCATGCATTTAACATTGTTAGTCCATGTTTTATACTTCTGCAAATTCTTTGGTATCGACTTTCGAATACATTACATTAACTAATTACTATATTATTATTTTTCTGTCCCTCATAGAAAAACGAAGATATTTCTATATGCTAGATGGGTACTTTAGTCAATTGTGTCAAATATCATTAACATTGGTCCAGTGGATTAGACGTGAACGCGTAACACACAGACAGACTTTCTAATCTATAATATTAGTATGGATTGTTATTATTTAGTAACCGATTGATTAGTGTACATTTCCCTATATACAGTGTACATTTTCTAATATATTTGATTTTTCCTTGTAGGATATGACAAAGTTAGTCCTTTGTTTGTTGTATATTGACTCATTTCAATCCGCACGTAACTGGTTCACTGTCGAGATGAGATTGCATTGGGGTTAGTTTACAAAGCTCATCATAAATAAAATAGATGAATAAATTCAGTTGAAATTCACACTAAAAGTATAAATGCGATAGTCTGTCTGTCTGTCTGTGACGCTTTCACGACGAATCCGATGGACCAATATTAACACAATTTGGTAAAACTGAAGCTTACATATACAGGATGGTATCGATCATAAGACATTAATCTTAATTCTAGGTATCTTCACACCTTCCCACACAGCCTAAAATAATTCAGTTAATTTAGTGAAGTAATTTAGCCATAGCAATTATTTTACATTTTGAATAAAAGATACATGATATAGAAGGGTGAATGACCGTATCACATTTCATACTATTTCGTATGTAATGTATTGACCTTGACCAAGAGCTACATATAAGTGCAAAGTAGACAGAACTATAATGGTATTGTTTCTTGAAAAAGTTCGCTGGGCGACGTCATTCAACCAATACTTGGTAGCTAAATTTCAATTATTATATTTTGTTTGTACGGAAATACATTTTTATTTAAAACGTAATATAAGAAAATTAAATTATGCCAAAGTAATATTATACGTTTAAGTGATAAGTGGATTCGTTATTGTCTTATCATCGGTACCATTCTGTTTACCGGCCTAACATATAGGAGAGCGAAATTCCCATTTTACTTTCAAAAACCGGAAAAAATACATGGTTCATAATTAAGACTATTTAATTAAGTGTATGTTAACTGTAAAATTGAGCGGATTGAAGTCGTAGGAGCAATTAATACTATATATATTTTCTAGGTTAATAATTACCTCGTCACAAAGCGAAGAGCACGCGTGTTGCGCGGCGGAATTTCCTGCGGCGCCATGTTTCCCGCCACCGCCCCACGCTACCAATGCCGCCTTCGTGCTGTACCACCATACTATAATCTAGTGTTATACCACGTAAGTTAGAATAGGCATTTAATTATAACATAACCTCATGTATCTATATAGAAAGTATGTGCATTCGGGATAGATTCCAAAACAGCTATTTTAATTAAATTATCTAACAATCTTTATATTGACACTGTTGTTTGGTGGCTATCGGAGCATTGTTTTGAACTGTAAATGAAAGTTAGGCTTCGAGGGGAAGTTGAAGCTAGACTGAGCAACAGCAATGCGTGGTTGGACCACTAATAAAGTTTTTATAAAAGGCGAGGCACAAATGAGTTTTTCTGTTAACTCATGTGCCTAATTTATATTTGCAATTATCGATTATCGCTGAAGGAAACCTGATATCTGTAGAAATTCATAGTATATGTATTACATACCAATCCGTATTGGAGCATGGTGTATTTTCTCAAAAAAAAGGGAGAACAGAGGCCTGTACCCACAATGAGCTAGTAACAGGCAATTACTCAAAACAATCACAAACTCGACAAATAAACAGAATAAATTATTACTTTAAGGGCCTGGTTAACAAGTTACTGATAAAGTGTCGGCTAGAAAAAAATTTCAAAAATATATTCGCGGCCATTTTGAAATAGGTATTTGCTATCCAGCAGATAAACAAAATAACGGCCACATGATCTACCTGTTAACTTATTATGGACTTTGAGTATTGAATAAGCCTATCAGAAACCTGAAAAACGCAAAATTCCGAAATATGTGTCAGATATGTTCCGAATAGGTTAACTAGGGTTAATAGGGTAACTTGTGAAACAGGCCCTAAGTTCTTTTGTGTTTCTATTGTTTTTTATTTAGCACTGCCTATAACTTAGCTCTAATTTAACTTCTATACCTGTTCACAAGCCATAACCTCTTCAGTAATGATCTCCAAAAGAGGTATGGCGTTCCTGTCGCTTCGTTTGAACATTTCCCGTACAATAGACAGTAAGTTCCACATTCCCTCGGGCTCTCTGCCACGGAGCGGTCTCAACAGCGAAGACCATTCGGCGGCTGCTGGCGGAGCGCTGGTACTGAGATAGTTCACGTCGCTAAAAACGTATGAAAAATTATATTCAGTGTCATTTTAATCTCAAGTACCTGGGTGACTAATTGGATGTCATTTTTGTAATGTTATGTAATGTAATGTTTTTGTAAGTAGCCGCCTGTTACTATCCCAATGCTGAAAATAGGCCTCTTCTCTCCGTTTTTAGAGAGAAGGTTTGGAGCTAAGACCTACCACGCTGCTCCAGTGTGGATTGGTAGGTTACACATATCACATAAAATACACATTAAGTTTCGTATAAGTATTCTTAATATGTATTGTGACTTTTCTAGATTTACATCGCGCATTAAACATTAAAATATGTAATCGAGTGAACAATAGTTCATTGAAATACTTTTGTATTTAAATCTTTATTCCATTTCCATAAACATTAGAAACAGGTAATTAATTTTTTTGTTTATGTTATTCCTTTAGAATTAATACGATTTCTATAGCCTATATGTTACCCCAGTGTATAAGGAATAATTGTGCTTAATTTTATCGATACAGGTTCTGCGGTTTCACTCTGAAAGGGTTACAAACATACATCCATACTCACAAGCTTTCGCACTTATAATATGGTAGGATAGGATAGTAGGATAAAAAAAAATATATATATTTACCTGAATACAATCGGTGTTGGTACGCAGAATTTCACTAATATCTTATTAATATTATTATGCAATGTCTTCTCGTCAAGGAACCATGAAGTGTACTCGTAAGCTGACGCCCCAGCAGTGGGATCTGGCGCCCCACATGTCGCATTGATCTGGTTAGGTTGAGCGGAGAGTAACTCGTCCAAGATCCTTTGCGCCGTTGGTAATACTTGTCGTGGTAACTCTGATATAAGATATTGTGCAAATTTCTGTAACTGATCTCTTCTTAACCTCTGTAATGACTCTGATACGGGCGCTCGAAGACATACTTGCGTTGGCTAAAAGAATAATATAATATATAGGGGACACTTACACATATAGCCGTCCATCCCCAAAGTAAGTAACTTAATACTTGTGTTATGGTATCCAGACAACTGGTGAATATAGAATTATATATTTTTTAAATACATACTTAAATACAAATATACCCCCAGGCTCAAAGACCAACAAATTCGTTTATAGAAAATGTTGGCCCTCGGTGGGAATCGAACCCGCGGCCCGCGGAGCTCAAGGCAGGGTCACTACCCACTGCGCCAACGGGCCAGTCATTAAATATAAATTGCATTAAATATATATTTTTTTTCATATTGTGGCGATCCAAAGCATCTATATTGTTAAACAATGTATAGTAAAACAAACAAGTCTGGAAAATTAATGATAATCCTAAACATAAGTTTCTTAGTTAATAGCCGTGCGGTATCCGGCTGAGTAGAATAGATCAACCTCATTTCTTACCCAGGTGTCGTAAAAGGCGACTAAGGTAAGTCGACCCGCCGTGTGTTATCCGGCTGAGTAGAATAGACCAACCTCATTTCTTATCGAGGTGTCATAAAAGGCTTCTAGGGTAAGTTGACCCACCGTGTGATATCATCATTTTCATATCATTTTGATGAATCTCGTAGGGTTTAGCCTGCGTTTGCAATGTAAGCGGAAAAAAATTATTTTCAGAAACCTCAAAAATTACAGTATTTCTCTACTCCGTATTGAATGTTACATACAAACCTTCCTCTTGAATCACTCTATCTATTAAAAAAACCGCATCAAAATCTGTCGCGTAGTTTTAAAGTTTTATGCATACATAGGGATATATGGACAAACAAAGAATGCAACTTTGTTTTATAATATGTAGTGATAATGTATTGGTTATATGGTTTCAGCTGGTACATAATAAAATGGATTTTTCAAATTATAATCCACAAGCTGATTGTATTAAAAATTATGTATTACTATAGTTACAAAACAAACTTTTGATTCATATATAAGTAGAATTGTAAACAATCTTAATTCTTAAGTGCATTATATATAATTAACATGACTCAGTAATTAACACATATATTATATATTACTCACTAAAATGCTTATTTATCAAAAAATATGAATCATGGTGACATAATTGTATTTCCACTATATTATGATTATAATATAATGAATATATAAATTTAATTTTTAAAGTAAATAAATATGTTTTAATTTACTTGTATGTTTTATTAAATGCTAGCTGTGCTTGCGGCTTTGCCCACGTAGAAATCACTGAATTTAATTGAAATGTTGAACTTATAAGTAGTTATAAGAGATGGAGACATGCTGTCACACACTTTTAAGGAGTATTTTTGTAGATCTATAATTCTCTAGTACATTACTCTAGTGTAACTCTGTTGGTTTACGCGGTGCACGCGACTAAAGCTCTCAGCAGGGTTATTTTTTACACCTGCAACCTCTTTAACACAGTTGACATAAAACTGTAATGATATATTAACAAAACCTTCCAGAAGAATCACACTGTCATTTAGTAAAAACTGTGCAAAAATCCGTTCAATAGATTTTGAGAAAATCAATCACATACAGATAGACAACTTTTGGGGACTTTGTTTTATAATATGTATAGATTTATAATACTTACAAGGTGTATTCTGTAGAGACAAACAGCAACTATATGTGAACACCAATGAGCTGATGATGAGCATGTACAATTACAAGAGGAAATCTTCTGTCTGTCGAATGTTACAGCAACATTAAATTGAGCTCGGGTCATACTGAGTGTAACACTCGCTGATAAATGAAAACCTTTAAAGAAATATTTTATTTAACTATATGTACTTGTATTTGGCAATTTATAAGACAATACGTTTCAAAAACTGAATGTTATAAAGATGTAGACATAACAAGGAGAAAGTAGGGTTTGTAATCTCAGACATTTAATATTTTAAGTATGTTGCCAAGTTCATTTTAAAACATAAAATTTTGACATAAATATACTTCTAAAATTATATATAATAATAAAAAAAAATTATTAATTCAATCTTAAATTAATTAATTAGCATCTATGTTTGTTGATAATAATAACAACAACAACAAATCTATGCATTAGAAGAACTAAAAAAAACCTTATAGGCCCAGGTTGTTAATACCTAGCCATAAACATTGAAACTTGTATATGATAGTAATTTATCATAAATTGTTCAATAATATTTTAATGGAAATTTGTTTTTCACAAAATAATTTTTAGCCTGTAAAGTTACTTATCACTAAACCTACACCCAATTTTTAAACTAATTTTTCAACTCAATTATTTTACCAAAGACAAAGGAGAACATCCTTGGATTAATGATGTATTATAAGTTATCATTTTATTGTTATATAGAATTGCTTACCAATCTGCAATACATCTTTTACAGCTCTATCTCTAAACAAATGTTCTCCTCTCTGAAATTCATCTGCTGATCCATTAGCTAGGCATGAATAAAGTCTTATGTCATCTTCACTGTCTGGAAAGCTCCAGAAGGCGATTTGTAGCTGTAGTTGTTCAGGCACAGGTGGATAAACATGTTCCACCAATTCAAATGGTATATGACTAGCTACACATTTTGCAGCTAATTCACTAAGACTTGAAACTGATTTTTCTGAAAGTAAAATGATAAATATTTACTTTTAGTAGTTTTAATTTAAAAGGTAATTATAAATAATAACTTACAATACACCTATGAAAAACGCCATGTGGTATCCGGCTGTATAGAATAGTACCACCCTCATTTCTTACCGAGGTGTCGTAAAAGGCAACTAAGGTAAGTCAACCCGCCGTGTGTTATCCTGCTGAGTAGAACAGACCACCCTCATTTCTTACCGAGGTGTCGTAAAAGGCGACTAAGGTAAGTTGACCCACCATGTGGTATCCGGTTAAGTAAAATAGACCACCCTCTTTCTTATAGAGGTGTCGTAAAATACGACTAAGATAAGTTGACGTCAGGCAGGCGGCCGGTCATAAAATATGTAGCCAAATCATGTGACATGTTTATAACATGTTGTGCCGACTCCACTTAGAGTGGCATAAGGGCAGGAAGATGATGATGAAACCTATGAAAAAATTACTGTAAGCTCTAATGCTTACTGGATGTAAATATACCTATATATAATTTTCACTCAATTAGCTATCACATCTAAACAATCCTTATATTTATTTTAACATTTTATATTAATGAAGATAATGAACTCAAGTAATCATTCAACTATGATAAATTAAAAAAAAATTAAGATGTGTCCTATTGTTACTATTATATTATATTATATTATATTTAAAATAAAGCCTAGTGTAGACACCATAAATACTGTATACTAATATATGGTAAATTTAAGCATTGTAACTTTATTTAACATTAAAATTATTATGAGTAAATAAACATTTCTTATTCTTATTATATGAACAGATGTAAGGGGGAATCTCATATCAATAAGTCTTCACTAATGCAAACCTAACCCAAAGTAATTTCTACATAAATCTTATTTTTTTTAACATACATTATAAAACCTAGTGTCATCATTTCAAAAGACACTGATTTAATTAGCCATGATTAATTACTTTAATGATCCATACATCAAAAAATTTCTTAATCCATAGAATAGAATTAAGGTTTTTTTTTATAACAAAAAATATTTTAATAATAAAATATAATAATACTGAATACTATATCCAAGATTTCTTTTTCAATAATGTGACTTTCATCACATTTAGGTAATTTCTATGTGTAAAATAGGTTAAAGTAAATTTAGAGAGTTATTAAAATAATTAATGGGTACAACCCAAAAGTATAACCTTTTAGATTAAATAATTACAAATTATTTAATTAAAATGTAAGTATTATTATTTAAGTATTACTAAATAGTATAGTATTGATATATATAGTTTTTATTCTGAATTATGCATATTTTTTTTAGTTTTAATACAATAATTGCTATATAACTTTCAGTAGCAAGTTATAATTCACTTTCATCTCACATCAGTGAAAGTTTGTGAAAGCTACTAATAATTGTTAACAGAAACTAAACAAAGAAAAATCATATTAACACTTATACAAAACTAATATGGACAAAGAATCAGGTATAATAATGAGCAGAACAGGGATTTTGATCTGTGGTATTATTACCTGTTCACTCAAGTCAAAGGTAAATGACTTCCACAGCACCTGTCTTATAGCAATACACACAAAGAAAAATATAACATACAACTACATCAAAACTTCACATACTTTCCGAATGTCTATTTTTAAATAAGACATTGAAAAAAAAACCATTTGTTAAAGTATTATTACTTGAAATTTGATTATGTTTATTTCGATATATGCAAACAAAGGATCAGCTGTATTGAATCTTGCCTTGAATGGATTTTTTCGTTGATCGACTTCCGAATACATTCTGGAGATTTGGTCTTCTCCATCCTCGCCAATTATTACACAGACTTTCTGGTTCTGAACTCCAGCTACACAAAGAATCTTCTTCAAAACGTTCCGAATCCTCGAAACTAAAATGATCGCCTTCTTCCCAGTCAAGTAACGGAGATCCCACGTCAACGGGGGCTGCTGATCGTCCCCCTTTCCCATTATTATTTGATGCCCCCGCCACTTTATCGCTATTTATTACAAGAATTTGTAGAAACAATTCGCTGAATTGATACAGCGATTGCTATTTCTTGGGGGTATCCACAATGCTAGATCTGCATGCTACTTTACACATTAAAGATTTTACTTGACCGAGATAAAATCTTAAAAACAGTATGCGTACAAATAAAATACATCACAAACTCAAAAAACTGTAGCACTTCCTAGTCAGAAATTAACGTTCTAAATAAATTCCTTCAGAGCACAATAACAAATATGGCCGTTCAACGTCCCTCTCGGCCATAGACCAGAGTTTTCTCCATAGCATAAAGAGGCCAATCTAGTTAAAGCTTAATTCGGATAAAGCTTTTTTTTCTGTAATTCAGTTATAACTTGTGCCATACAACCATCCACCATACCTTGCATATGCGTATGTTATATGAACTTCATTATTTATTTCTCATTAATTAAGTCCTATAATAACCAAGTTACATATAACTACGCTACTGATTAGCGATAACTTCGAGATGCGAGCAAAAGCTTATATTTTATTTGGAAGTCCCATGGATTAATTTGATTTGTATAATCCACTCTGATGATATTTTGCTCACTGTATGTGAGCAAAATATTATGGCAAAATACTACAGACCCCCATTAATAAAAATAAATTATAGCGAAAGTCAATCCCAATTTAGAAATTTCTCATTTCGGATAAGAAAATAGATTTGTAATTGGAGCACAGTCATTATATTATAATGTATTTAATCATATACAACAGAAAGTATGTTCCTAACAGACTCCAAAAACGGCTGGACCGATTTTACTGTAATATTCAGACAATTAATAGATTGACCTAGCGGATAATCCTGTAAAGTTTTTTGGTGAACACAGATTTTTTTGAACTGTCAATGAGAGTTAAAGTTTGCGCTAAAGCGAAACCAAACTTAGCCGCTGCAACTAGTGACCTAAGACTTTAATTTCGATGTTTTCTAAATTATATCCAAAGTACGTTTTAGTAGGTAACGTTAGTAGGTTAAAGACGTTTTAGAACTTTATCTGGAAAATGTTTATTTCTACTATCGACATCATACATACTAAATATATTTTTTTCATTCGTTATAAAATCATATTTTAATCTTATAGTAAGTTAAATATTATATAAATAGTTAACATTATGTTAAAATTCAAATATATAATTTTTTTATACCCTTTTATTTACCCGACTGTTACATAGCACAACTCTTCTTTACTAGACTATGGATATTAGATAGAAAGTCAGGGCGGTTTTATTACAGGCGCCAACACATGCTATCTCGCATCCCTCTTGCACATGGACGTATTTATGAATGAATCGTATGAAAATAGTCTCAGCTGCATCTCGCTCCACTCCTCCATACATATTTTTACGCACTCATTCTCATTTTGACTATCTATCATATAACAAGACAACAAGTTGATTTTATTAATGAATGGGCGGTGTATTAAATTTTTAAATTTCCCGTTGTAAAGTTCTAGTACTTTAATTTTTACTAAAATGTATAATTTTGTTTTAATTTAGTTAGCAAAATTCTTGAAACAAATATCACTAGAAGCAAATTAAATGTATAAAGTCTTATTTCACCAGTAGCTGTTGAGATATTTCTTAAAATAAGAAATATAACAACGAAGAAACGTGCAGTCATAAAACAATAAGAAGAGGATTTACTTAATCATTATATAAATGTAAGTGTTGAGTTTTAATGAATTTTGTGCATCTCAATAATAGTAAGAGCTTTCTTAAAATTTACATTCTCACATTCTAAATATAATAACCTAACCTTGCATGGATAACCTAAAACCTTTAACATGCAGTATAATTTTTATTTCCTATTTGACTTAGTTATCGTTATATAAAAATTATGATATGTACATTAATTTCGATTGATGAATTAGCTATATTCATTATTATATTAAGGATATGTCTTGCGATTTTATATAGCTTCTAGTGTCTTGTAGTGCAATAAATGATTAATAATGGAACATTAAAGTTTTTTAGAAGTTGTTCTAATTGATCATAAGTGTGTATCTATCTTAGTTATGAATAAAAGTATTTTCAATTGAAGTTGTATACTTCATTGTATTATATTAGAACTTTAAAAATGATTGTCAAGTTTTTTATAATGAGACTCCGATGAAAAGGGAGTAAATAGCAAAAGAGAGCAAGTTTATTCTGTATAAAGCAATATAGGGTATATTGCTTTATATAACACTATTGTTGATTTTTAATTAAAAAGCAAAAGCAAAATTTAAATTTTACGATTGATTAAACGATTGATTGATTAATTGCAGATTAAAGAATCCTCAGATCCAAGATTAAGAGTAATTTTTTATTTTAATATGATTGTCACATGATGTAATTTATAGTTATGATTTGAGATATCTTTACATTTACAGTGCTAATAAAAGATATAATAGTATGTGTAATGAATGAAAGAATAACAGCAATATTAAAAGACTGTTCTATAAAACTGAAAGTAAATATTTATGTAATTTATAAATCACTTAAAATGTGCAACTGTTTATATCTAACAGAAATTAAATAACAAACAATATTTCTCCTTCATACTTATGCAATAATAAAAAGCAATTATTCTAAAAGTGAACCCATTTACTCTTTCTTAACAAATCAATGCATAATGACACAGACAACATTTTTTTTTATATTTTAGAACAACTATTCATATAGATTCAAATACAACCTCTTTCATAAGAGGTTGTATTTAAATAGTAACAATTTTTAATTTTTTTAATTTTTTAAAATTATTTTCAGAGATTGAATAGCACTAGACTAAGTGCAACTAAAGGAAGGTAACTAATACTCAAGTAAAGCCTGAATTTATGAAGCTAAGTTAGATTCCCGTAATTTCAGCCACAGATGTAAGCGTGCACTCAAACATCAGTAGCCAAAAGCGACTGGGAAAAGAATTAAGGTTTTACATGTATTGCAGGTGCCAAATACCGGCTCTTTGCCAACCGCAACACATAACCATTACAAAAAAAAAATGTAAAAATTAATGGATTGAATGAAATTAATGGATTAATTTTACAGGAGGGCAGTCCGACAGCTGGCCTCGTGACTCCACGAGCTACGCTGGTCTGGCCTCGCTGCCGCCAATGGAGACGTGCCGCCGCCCCTCACCCCAGGCCGGCCCGTCCGGCTATGCCGCAGCTGCTGTCGCTCCGCCGTCGCCTCGAGCGCTCGAACAGCGCCAGGCCGAACAGTAGCGTCAACCACCAGGACCTCTGTAATTTGAGAAAATGCATTTGAGGTAACTAATACTCAAGTGAAGTCTGAATTTATGAAGCTAAGTTAGATTCCCGTAATTTCAGCCACAGATGTAAGCGTGCACTCAAACATCAGTAGCCAAAAGCGACTGGGAAAAGAATTAAGGTTTTACATGTATTGCAGGTGCCAAATACCGGCTCTTTGCCAACCGCAACACATAACCATTACAAAAAAAAATGTAAATATTAATGGATTGAATGAAATTAATGGATTAATTTTACAGGAGGGCAGTCCGACAGCTGGCCTCGTGACTCCACGAGCTACGCTGGTCTGGCCTCGCTGCTGCCAATGGAGACGTACCGCCGCCCCTCACCCCAGGCCGGCCCGTCCGGCTATGCCGCAGCTGCTGTCGCTCCGCCGTCGCCTCGAGCGCTCGAACAGCGCCAGGCCGAACAGTAGCGTCAACCACCAGGACCTCTGTAATTTGAGAAAATGCATTTGAGGTAACTAATACTCAAGTGAAGTCTGAATTTATGAAGCTAAGTTAGATTCCCGTAATTTCAGCCACAGATGTAAGCGTGCACTCAAACATCAGTAGCCAAAAGCGACTGGGAAAAGAATTAAGGTTTTACATGTATTGCAGGTGCCAAATACCGGCTCTTTGCCAACCGCAACACATAACCATTACAAAAAAAAAATGTAAAAATTAATGGATTGAATGAAATTAATGGATTAATTTTACAGGAGGGCAGTCCGACAGCTGGCCTCGTGACTCCACGAGCTACGCTGGTCTGGCCTCGCTGCTGCCAATGGAGACGTGCCGCCGCCCCTCACCCCAGGCCGGCCCGTCCGGCTATGCCGCAGCTGCTGTCGCTCCGCCGTCGCCTCGAGCGCTCGAACAGCGACAGGCCGAACAGTAGCGTCAACCAACAGGACCTCTGTAATTTGAGAAAATGCATTTGAGGTAACTAATACTCAAGTGAAGTCTGAATTTATGAAGCTAAGTTAGATTCCCGTAATTTCAGCCACAGATGTAAGCGTGCACTCAAACATCAGTAGCCAAAAGCGACTGGGAAAAGAATTAAGGTTTTACATGTATTGCAGGTGCCAAATACCGGCTCTTTGCCAACCGCAACACATAACCATTACAAAAAAAAAATGTAAAAATTAATGGATTGAATGAAATTAATGGATTAATTTTACAGGAGGGCAGTCCGACAGCTGGCCTCGTGACTCCACGAGCTACGCTGGTCTGGCCTCGCTGCTGCCAATGGAGACGTGCCGCCGCCCCTCACCCCAGGCCGGCCCGTCCGGCTATGCCGCAGCTGCTGTCGCTCCGCCGTCGCCTCGAGCGCTCGAACAGCGCCAGGCCGAACAGTAGCGTCAACCACCAGGACCTATGTAATTTGAGAAAATGCATTTGAGGTAACTAATACTCAAGTGAAGTCTGAATTTATGAAGCTAAGTTAGATTCCCGTAATTTCAGCCACAGATGTAAGCGTGCACTCAAACATCAGTAGCCAAAAGCGACTGGGAAAAGAATTAAGGTTTTACATGTATTGCAGGTGCCAAATACCGGCTCTTTGCCAACCGCAACACATAACCATTACAAAAAAAAAATGTAAAAATTAATGGATTGAATGAAATTAATGGATTAATTTTACAGGAGGGCAGTCCGACAGCTGGCCTCGTGACTCCACGAGCTACGCTGGTCTGGCCTCGCTGCCGCCAATGGAGACGTGCCGCCGCCCCTCACCCCAGGCCGGCCCGTCCGGCTATGCCGCAGCTGCTGTCGCTCCGCCGTCGCCTCGAGCGCTCGAACAGCGCCAGGCCGAACAGTAGCGTCAACCACCAGGACCTCTGTAATTTGAGAAAATGCATTTGAGGTAACTAATACTCAAGTGAAGTCTGAATTTATGAAGCTAAGTTAGATTCCCGTAATTTCAGCCACAGATGTAAGCGTGCACTCAAACATCAGTAGCCAAAAGCGACTGGGAAAAGAATTAAGGTTTTACATGTATTGCAGGTGCCAAATACCGGCTCTTCGCCAACCGCAACACATAACCATTACAAGAAAAAAATGTAAAAATTAATGGATTGAATGAAATTAATGGATTAATTTTACAGGAGGGCAGTCCGACAGCTGGCCTCGTGACTCCACGAGCTACGCTGGTCTGGCCTCGCTGCCGCCAATGGAGACGTGCCGCCGCCCCTCACCCCAGGCCGGCCCGTCCGGCTATGCCGCAGCTGCTGTCGCTCCGCCGTCGCCTCGAGCGCTCGAACAGCGCCAGGCCGAACAGTAGCGTCAACCACCAGGACCTCTGTAATTTGAGAAAATGCATTTGAGGTAACTAATACTCAAGTGAAGTCTGAATTTATGAAGCTAAGTTAGATTCCCGTAATTTCAGCCACAGATGTAAGCGTGCACTCAAACATCAGTAGCCAAAAGCGACTGGGAAAAGAATTAAGGTTTTACATGTATTGCAGGTGCCAAATACCGGCTCTTTGCCAACCGCAACACATAACCATTACAAAAAAAAAATGTAAAAATTAATAGATTGAATGAAATTAATGGATTAATTTTACAGGAGGGCAGTCCGACAGCTGGCCTCGTGACTCCACGAGCTACGCTGGTCTGGCCTCGCTGCCGCCAATGGAGACGTGCCGCCGCCCCTCACCCCAGGCCGGCCCGTCCGGCTATGCCGCCGCTGCTGTCGCTCCGCCGTCGCCTCGAGCGCTCGAACAGCGCCAGGCCGAACAGTAGCGTCAACCACCAGGACCTCTGTAATTTGAGAAAATGCATTTGAGGTAACTAATACTCAAGTGAAGTCTAAAGTTATGAAGCTAAGTTAGATTCCCGTAATTTCAGCCACAGATGTAAGCGTGCACTCAAACATCAGTAGCCAAAAGCGACTGGGAAAAGAATTAAGGTTTTACATGTATTGCAGGTGCCAAATACCGGCTCTTTGCCAACCGCAACACATAACCATTACAAAAAAAAATGTAAAAATTAATGGATTGAATGAAATTAATGGATTAATTTTACAGGAGGGCAGTCCGACAGCTGGCCTCGTGACTCCACGAGCTACGCTGGTCTGGCCTCGCTGCTGCCAATGGAGACGTGCCGCCGCCCCTCACCCCAGGCCGGCCCGTCCGGCTATGCCGCAGCTGCTGTCGCTCCGCCGTCGCCTCGAGCGCTCGAACAGCGCCAGGCCGAACAGTAGCGTCAACCACCAGGACCTCTGTAATTTGAGAAAATGCATTTGAGGTAACTAATACTCAAGTGAAGTCTGAATTTATGAAGCTAAGTTAGATTCCCGTAATTTCAGCCACAGATGTAAGCGTGCACTCAAACATCAGTAGCCAAAAGCGACTGGGAAAAGAATTAAGGTTTTACATGTATTGCAGGTGCCAAATACCGGCTCTTTGCCAACCGCAACACATAACCATTACAAAAAAAAAGTAAAAATTAATGCCGTACGAATTACCAAAACTGCGCAATTTCAGAAATCAGTACGACACCTTTATAATGGCTAGCCCGTTAATAAAACGTCTTACAAAGTAGCGCGCTTTTGAAGCTAATGTTCGACGATACAGAAAACGAACATTACCAACAAAACACGCCTACACAGTATGGGAAGAAAGAACACTGCAGTGTCCACCTCAACCATACTGTTAAATGAGAAGAAAAAGCCCTGCAGCTTTTACAGGAGGGCAGTCAGACGCTGCTAGTTATTAAATATTAAAGATTACAATGTCTATATTTACCTAAGCTATGATTAAAACAGAGTAATTATGCAAAAGTAATAATAAAATTATTTTGCTATAATCGGCGATGAAGTAAAATAGAAAATGTATATAATGCTAAATGTAGAGTGGACAATTGGTTATCATACCTGATACATGCAGGATTCGTAAAAAACACATGCACAAACCTCCACCACCGCCACCACCATACACAAGCACTATATACATTCACTATCACAAACTCAACAACTCAAATGTTTGAATTTCAACAAACATTCTCGGATAAAATGTGAGTAGTTATCCAAAACTTAATAACAAATAAACTATACTTTTGCACTATTTAATACGAAGAAAATTGAAACGTACTGACTCACCTGAAACGTTCGTTATACGTAATATATAACTGTAATCACTTTTTACTTACGCAAAAATATATAAACCAACAAATGATTTTTAATTAAAATTAGACAATTCCATAAACTTCTTGTTAACGCACACTATATACAATAACACGATATAATAGGAATACCACAATTCCCGTTCCGAGATGCACTTCTCTTGAATGACGAACAAGGACTGAATGTCACTGAAACGTTTTATCGGTATATATAGTAAGACTCCACCGGAAACAATAACGGCACAGTGTTGCCCCTATTTAATCAAAAAGGGCGCGATTAGGGTTGCCACCTTTTTTTTGAAGAAAAATACTATTTTTCTTTTTAAATCAAAAAAATATAGTACTTTTAGGAAATTCAGGAAAAAAAATAGGACACATCTATTTTCAATCATTATTTATTTTTCCATGATTATTTTTTATTACTTTTCGCTGGATAATGACACGGAGTTAGAGCTACTAACTAACTAAGCCCCGTAAATACATGAATGAGTTTCGTTCCTACATTCCCTATGCAGGGCTGCGGGTGCGTTCCATTCACAGTTAATTAAAAAAAGCACGACAATTGCAATTAGCGATAAAAATATAGTATTTTTCGTGCTATATTCTTTTTCTATAATATACTATAGTACAATTTAAGCTAGTGTTTTTCAATTTATATATACATTTATTAAAGCAGGGACCTCGAAGCATATAGCATTATAGTATATCCTTAGTGTTTTTATTGAACTGTAATAATATTGGGAAGTTTTATTTTTTAATTTTAAAATATAAGTAAAAATAAAACTAAAATAATAAAAATAAAACTTTTCCTTCTATAGTAATATTTATTGTGTATGCTTTATTGAAGTGTTGTATATCATATGTCATACCCAATATCAGTTATATTCTATGTTTTAGGTGGTTATTTCTGAATAGTTTTTATTCTTTCTGCGACAGACAATATGGATTACAGACATACTTTAATTATTTAACAGAAAGTTATTTGTTCAAGATACTTTAACATACTATCCCATTTAGTTATGCACATTTCAACTAGATTTTTTGTCTGAGTAACTGTGTCTGGTCAAGGCACTGCTACTGTTGTTGCAATGAATTCATTAATATCTGATACAATGGCTGATATTCTTCAAGTGAGTTAAAATGTTTCAAATATAAATCATTTTTGTTTGTAAACACAAAAATTGGCATGTGTATGTTTAAAGTAACGGCCTGTTATCCACCCCAGCAGTGGGAACCATAAGCTTCCTCTATCCGTTTTTTGGAGGGAAGTATTGTAGCAAAGACCTACCATCGCGTTGCTCCAATGCGGATTGGTAGGTTACGCATATCCCTAGAATTCGCTAGAAGTATGCGGATTTCCTTACCATATTTTCCTTCACCGAAAAGCGTGTCATAAATTGCAATTGTCAATTAGACATGTGCCTGCGCGGGGTATAAACCCATGATCGTCTTTACAGAGTCGAACGGCCTCACCGCTGAGCTATCCATAGCTTGTTCCATATTTATTAAAATGTATTTGCAATAATTTTCAGATGAACCTGGTCATAGCCAAAGAGAGTACTCATTGGGATGACGTCTAAGGGCTATATGCTGTTGATGCTTTATGGGATGAAGCACATGATTAGGTCAATTGATTTGACTAGATGAAGGCAAGTAAATATTTGATGTAAAGTATGTCAGTCTGTCCATTTCACTTTCTATTAAAACTGAAGCTTATATGTCTAATGGGCTAACTGCCTAATCCGTTTGAGATATAACAAAAAATGTTTGGTACAATTTTTCCTCTATTATAGTGATGCAAAAAAGTGTGTGATATAAGAATAGCTTAAAAGACATATTAGTGATGATCATTGGAACTTTGTCACATACAATACAGTATTTGGAAAGCATAATATTTTTAGCCTGGTACTGCTAACAGTACAAAATCAAAGATATTTAACATAACACAAAGATTGTCACAGATACCCCTTATATTTTATTATTAAAAAAACAAAATTTATAATTATAGTCTCTATTCTATACTTAAAATATAACTGTAGACAAAGTTATAGACACGAAAAAAATATTTTCCAGACACTATTTAAGACCAGTAGAAGCTAAAAATATATTTTTAAAATTTAAAATCTCTGTTATTTGTCAATGCATCATTCTCCTACCCTTATCCCACTCTAAATGGGGTAGGCACAACATGTTTTAAACACGTTATCACATGATTTGGTATCTTACGACCGGTCGCCTGCCCGACGTCAACTTACCTTAATCGGTTTTCGCGACACCTCGGTAAGAAATGAGGGTGGTCTATTCTACTCAGGGGATATCAATGCCAAGATTGTCTGTAAGACTACCTTTGCAAACTAATGTTCTATCTATACATTATTAAAGAATAACTTATTTATTACAGGTTAAATATGCTGCGAACTCTTCCGCCGGGAAGTGTCCACGAGCCCGATGATGCAGATGAACATATATGAAGAGCTTCAGTCGAATCATAATTATTTAGCCTCATTTATTGACATTAGTAATAACATTTTCACAGCGCGAATGCTTTTATTCACTAACAATTTATTTTGCCGCCTGGCAATTTGGAATAAGGCTGTAAAAGTCCGCTTCAATGCTAGAGGACTCAAGAGAAGGTTGTGTCTTCAAAATAGTATTCATATTAGTATAATTGACAAACATTATGAAGTTTGAAACTTCTTAACTAGGACCCAATGGATTTTTTCTCAAATCCGTGGATAAGGGGGCTCTAGCACACTAGAACGGATCATAATTTGGTTTCATTGTTTAAAACATGATTGGTTAATATTATTGTTTGTTAGTTATAGTACCTTGTATTCCATCAGAAATATTTTCCAGACCCAAGCCATATCATATTACCGGTTCAGTATATTGATATATCGGTCATGTGCAGCAATAGCGGTACAACTCAAAAACTTATATTTTGAGATGAATGGGTTTAAAATTTTCATTACTCAGGAAAATGAATAACAATTGCTTAGTTGCTAGTTTAATTGTTAGTTTGCTTAAACGACGGGCTTATAATGAAATATGAGTTCTGCCTGTATTGCTGCTAAAAATTGTGTATTTTAACATTAACACCATTTATTCCTATTCAAAACACGTGTTTTTACTTGTGTAGCAAAACTAAAAACCTGAGCAATCCTGGGAGTAATATATTTTCAAAACAGGATTATTTAAATTGTGAAATTTTTATAATTACGCTATTGTCTAATAAAACTGAAAGATTTGATCTAGTTAAAATTATATTATCCATCACAAAAACTTATATCTTTGGAATGGCATTATATGGCATGTAAAGTGTTAATTAGTCAAAAATGTATATAACTTAAAAAACTATAATTCCTGGTTAACTTGCATTAATCATAAATATGATTTGTTAAAAGTTTTTTGCATAATCGTAATCATAATGCGAGTTAGACAACGGTGTATCAATTAAGGAGAATTCACAGTACTGCAGATACTTGGAAAACGATAATGGAAATGGAAAATTTTATCGCAAGTAAAGTTATAGAACTATGATACATGAGGCAAAAGTAACTAACTAATATTACTATTATTAACATTTAAAAATTGATTCAAAATTTTTATTATTTTACTATATAAGGATGATTCACGCTACACCGTGCCGCGACCGGGCCGTGCCCCGTCCGGGGCACGGTCGAACATTATGGTATACTTTTGGTATGAAGTGATTCATGCCTAACCGTGCCCCGGCCGTGCCCCGGCCGTGCCTAGGCCGTGCACGGCCGGGGCACGGCGTTGAAATGTCGGTGGGTATTGTTTCCCGGCTCCGGCACGGTTCGGCCCCGACACGTTGTAACATAAACATATGCGCTCGGGCGCCCGCAGAGCAGTCAACGTCAAATCTTAGTGAGTTTAGCAGCTTAACAGCAAAATGGACAATGCAAATTGTTTAGAATGTGTGTAATTTGCTCTGTGATTTACGACATGAGCCATCCTAAGTATTTAGATAACAAATAAAATAATTTCCAATACTTCATCATCGATGGCAATTGCAATAGCTGCTAATTCAAATTGTGAAACTGCATATTTATTTAGGCGTCAAGTCTATCGATAGATGAAATCACTTGCTGACAAAAGCTACTTAACATAGATATAAGTCGTGCAAATAATAAACCCAAACAGCCCGGTGTAACATGAATGACTGGCACGGCCGGCGCACGGTGGCCGTGCCCCGGCCGTGGCACGGCCCGGTCGCGACACGGTGTAGCGTGAATCATCCTATATACTCCATAAGTATAGAAACATAACAAGATGTAAACAAACAAAACCATGTGATTCAGGAGAATTACATAAGGAACCCTAAAGTGAATTACTTGCGTTGCAACTTCGGAAAATTGCAAGTAATCGAACGACGACGGTAAGCAGCCGTCATCGAGGTCATGCCGACTCTTCATTTTACGGTTTCGCAACGATATCTCCCACTTTTATCTTGATCACACTTCGATCAAATACCTAGATTAGTTTAGCTATAGATTAATTGTAAAAGTAATTTTTAATAAATTAATTATAATTTTTTGGTTTTTTTTAACTCCTTCGATTGTCGCAAACGTAATTGGAGTGACAAATATGTCATAACAATAATATTATTAACAAATGAAAAAATTGGGATTCAACTGCAGTTGTCAAAAGAATATCTCTAATATTTATAAATGTAATTTTCATAAATTGATTGTTATTTTCTAAAATTAAATATTTATACCTTTAGTATAGCAAAACAGCAATATATAATTTAATAAAATTCAGCAGATACAAATTAGCCAAGTAAACTACCTAAAATGGTAATTGGATTAACCAACGCAACATAATATCAATATTCTACGAGCTTCACTCTGTGATACTTAAATGTGTAGTAATTTAGTGTATTTAATATTATCCATCGTTTTCTTTAAAAATTTTATAATTCTTATTTATTGTTTCAAAGTTTGTAAAAATTATTGATAGCAATCACGCCATAATAAAGTGGTGCGAATACTATCAATAATTTTAAATTCTTTAAAAGAATTAAAAATTATATTAAATGTTAGTATAATGTGTTGTAATAAAAAAGGTACTTTATAGTAGGCAGATAATGCCTACTATAAACTACCTGTTTTGACATGTTTACATTTAGTTAAATACTTAACCCATGGAGTATAGTTCCTCATGATGTTTTCTTTCATCGAAAAGCTTGGTATCAATTGGCAATGTGCCAAATTCACAGTTATGGCAAAATTTCACAATTTAATTCTTACTTTATAAGTATAAATCCGAAGTGTTAACTGGTTTGATGGAAAATATTATACTTAGAGATAAAAACCACTAATATTCTATAAAAATACTACCAATATATCTAAAAAAGACTAATATTTATAATTTACCATCAAGTATACTCCTTTTAAGTATAATGTTTTTTCCTAAATACTAAAACGGTAAAAACGAAAGCATCTATTGTTTCAAATACTAATCTTGTAAATTTGTTTTCGAGTGAATACTTATAATTAATTATATTTAATAATAATATATAATAATTTAAATTACAATTCCTATATTTTCAAGATACATGATCGCCGATTCTGTTTCCTATTTAAAAATAGTAAGCATTTTTGAAGTTGCACTTTTAGCGTGTTTAGGAAAAATCTTTTTTTTTTTTAAGAAGCATGCATATAGAAATGTAAAACGGCTGTTGAAAATAATTTTTTTTATTACAGTAAAAGTCTATTAAAGAATTTCCTTAAATATTTTGTTTTATTAAAATCTAAAAATCATTATTAATATGTTACAGGAAAACCGGTTATTCAAATAATCGGTAAGAGTAAAATGCGAATCGATAAAACTTTGACATCACTAGTTACGGTTTTAGCGCACCAAGTACATCACTAATTTTACTACGATTTTACGTCATACGTTATATATATTACTACTCCATATGTGAGAAAGAGTCAGAGCTGAGACTAAATCCGTTTTTATGAATGAAACGGGTGAGAGGCAGATAGTTATTTATGAATGAGAATGTAAGTAGCTATAATGCTACTCTGCACCCCCCCACACCACCGAAAATAGGCTCGCGCCAATGTATGAATCTCAACCATCTATTTTATAGTTAGTAATCTATGATAGAAAGTATGTAATGACAATGTAGTTTTTGACGTAAAGACTCTTATATTATAGTGTATTATCTATGGTAAAGACGATTTGTCAATTTATTTAAACTGGGTGAAAAGAAGATTGTTCCCGATTTAGTCATTTTAAAACATACCGATTTTGATTTCATATAATGTCGTAGAAAAATTATTCAGTTCAATGGAGCCTGCTCAAGATCAGCAGTCCATATATATTGTTTTATAAATTACAAATCAGGGTAAACTAAGTTAGAGGTTATAAATACAAGTAATAAAAAATAAATTAGGTAAATATCGAATGATAGCAAAATGTTTTGTTGGGGTAATTCAACTTACCATGAATTATGTATCGATAGTACTGACTCTCTTGACTTGGTAAGTAAATTTGTAGTATTGTTAAACGATAATATTTATAAAATATTTTGATAGATTTAAAAATATACCCTTAAAATTTATACTAAATAATTTTCTAGTCCTTTAAGCTATACAATAAGTACATTAAATACACACCTAAAATATATTTACATGATTAATTTGGACATATATTGATTGTCCTTACCATAATTAATTAATGTCAAATAGGTGATAAAACCTACTTTATCAAAATGGAGGGAGAGCAATCATATACAGTGTGTAGAGGCTGGCGAGTTCCACACACTATATCTCACAAATATGGGACACTTATACTCCTGTGGCAGCAATGAAGTAGGACAACTAGGAAGGAATACAGAATCTAATGAAGGTAAATCTCCAGGTAATCAAAAAAATTTTTTTTAAAAATAACCTCACATTTTAAAATCATTGCATGTTTATAATATCGTTAATTCTATTCAATAATTTTTCACAAGAAAATAATATATATTCATCATCATCATCTTCCTGCCCTTATCCGACTCTAAGTTGATTGGCACAACATGTTATCACATGATTTGGCTACTACCGGCCGCCTGCCTGACGTTAACTTATCTTAGTCGTATTTTACGACACCTCGGTAAGACATGATGGTGGTCTATTCTCAGCCGGATACCACACGGCGGACATTTTAAGATTATTGCATATTTATAATATTTTTAAGTCTAATCAATAATCCTTTCACAAGAAAATGATATATATTATGATAGTTAATTTTGCATCGTCATGTTATATAATTTCTGATTAAAGTTAAATAGTTTAGTAGAAATTATTTTAGTATTTGTGACAAACAGATAAGCTAGAATGCTCTATCAACATTGTATTAGTTAATGTTAAACAAAACCATATGTGCTACTTTATTACCAATTATCTTAGTAAAGGTGTGATATATATATAAATAGGTGTGAATAGCTATTGTGGTGTTCGTGGTATTTATTTGTGGTATGTGTGGCTTACTTATCCTGAATGTATAAGATATGAGAATAGATTGTGAAATTTCATTAACATGACAGATAATAGTTTTATCACGCTTATTAAACAATTGACTATGCAAATTATTGTTATTTAGGAAGCAATAGTGTATATAAGCAATAAAATATATATGTGTAACTTCAGTTGTAGAGCAAAATAATATTAGAGATTGTGGTAGTGAATGTGTGCAGTGCTAGTGTAGTGTAGTAGTGGTGATATGTAGTGCCTATGTTTAAGGAATTCTTCATCCGATATCTCGATTCTCCGATATCATATTCAGGATGCTGTTAATGCTCGCCCTCAGTCTACGTATCATGGATGTGCATCGTTTATGTATTGTAGTATAGAAACAATCTACAAGTACTTCCGCAAACACATAATACGTTTTTAATTTTATTTAATGCCTATAACGTTTATTTATTTTCAGCTTTAGTAGAAACTTTTAAAGGATGCACACTTACAGCCGTAGCCTGTGGTCTACAGCATTCCATGGCCCTGGATGAATGGGGCCAGCCGTTTAGTTGGGGCTCAGATAACATGGGGCAGCTGGGCAGCAACTTAGGTGCTCACGCTCAGGACAAACCAAAAATCATTAAACTGCTCGCCACTAAAAATGTTATTCAAGTTAACTGTGGTTCTTATCACTCTGTTGCATTATCAAATAGTAAGTATAAGGTTGGAACTGTCTAGATTATAAAATCATCTTTCTACTCTTATCCCACTCTTAGTGGGGCCGGCATGTTATAAACATGTTGTCACATGATTCAGCTTCGTATTTTACGACCGGCCGCCAGCCTGACGGCAACTTACCTTAGTCGCCTTTTATGACACCTCGGTAAAAAATGAGGGTGATCTATTCTACTTAGCTGGATACCACATGGCTTTGCCTACATTATAAAAGTAGATTAATAATAAGTCTTAATAGTGTTGTACTTTTAAGAGTCAATTTCTGAAAGTAACTAACATACATGTCAACAAATGTTAATACTGTATTCAAGATTTTTTTGTTATAACTAATAATGTATTGTAGCATTGTGTTTATATCAACGTTAGTTCATAGTAAGAATGTGTTCAAAGACAGAACGTAAATAAAAAGCATTTACGTTCTTATCACCAGCAGCTGTATGGGATAAATCTCTTTTAAGAACGGTCTTAGTAAATTCATGGCATTCTCTTATTATTCTCTTGGTTACTTATGTTAAGGTGCGTATAGACATTGCGAGGCGTGCGATGCGAATGGTTAGTCTCGCATGCCTCGAGCTGCGTCGACGTGTGTGCTCACAGTAACCATTCGCGTCAAAATTCAAACGTTCGTTAATCGTTGCGAACGCTGCCTCAGGGCGAGCCGTACGCTCCGTGTAGACAGATGTTTTGTTTGTGTAGCACGCTCATGAGTTCATGGATCCCTTGTATTTTTAAAATATATCTGTAATCTATGTTTATAAAAAACCGTTTTGTCCACCGTCTTTTCTCCTTTTTTTATTATTTTATGAATATTTTATTGTTTTATACTATACTAGCGGCCTGCCCCTGCTTCGCACGGGTATAAAATATATATCCCATGTCAGTCAGTGTAAAAAAAAATGATTAAAATTGATCCAGTTGTTTTGATTTATTCATTACTGCCCGTGGCCGTAGCGTTAAATTTGGAAAACAATTTCCTTTCCCTATACCAAGAAGATTTCCTGCTATCTTTGGAATATCTAAATTCATATAGTACATTATTACTTATTTACTTTTATATTTTCCCTATGTATTTTATTTTTACAATTAATTACAGAATGTCTTTAAACAAACTCTTGAAAGAGCGACATCGCTGCTAAAGTCGAAGTGTTATAGGGCGAAGCGCGGCCTCCTCACGGCATTTTAAATCTGTAATATCTCCGAAAATGTTCACTTAAATTACATGCTGTAAACGGCCATATTGATCTATATTAAATCAACTATTTTATTAAGGTACTTAATTGGATAAGGATTAATGCTGTATTGTATAAGAATTGCTTCAAAAATAAGGCATTATTTTTCGTAAAAAGTAAACGACAAAAAATGCTTTAGTGGGTTATCCATAAGTGATAGACATATACCATCGCGGACATTTCTGTAGACCTTTTCAATGTGTACAAATACTTAGTACATTATTTTGATAAATCTCGTAGGGTTTAGCCTGCGTTTGCAATGTAAGCGGAAAAAAAATTAATTATTTACAGAAACCTCAAAAATTACAGTATTTCTCTACTCCGTATTGAATGTTATTATACGTACAAACCTTCCTCTGGAATCACTCTATCTATTAAAAAAAACCGCATCAAAATCTGTTGCGTAGTTTTAAAGTTTTATGCATACATAGGGAAATATTGACTTTGTTTTATAATATGTAGTGATAGTGATTGTTATTTTCCTCGCTAGAGAGCTCCGATCATAAATGCGTCCGATCACTGCTAAATTCAAATGGTTAAAGGGCGAACCGCGTTTTTTTTTCGAATTTGACTAATGCTGTTAGCCCTAATGGCTTTCACAGCGTCACCGATAAGACGGGCGAGCGCGGAAGCATCGCCGAGAGGCGAACCGCGACCTCCGACGCGCTATTTATAGGCTCGCGGCGCGGCCCCTGCATTTTAAATCTGTAATATCTTCGAAACTGTTTATTTAAATTACATGCTGTAAAGGGTCGTATTGATCAATATTAAATAAACAATATATTTAAGGTTCTTAATTGGATAAGGATTAATGCTGTATTGTATAAAAATTGCTTTGAACATAAGGCATCATTTTTCGTAAAAAGTAAATGACAAAAACTGCTATTGTGGGTTATCCATAAGAGATAGACATATACTATCACGGACTTTTCTGTAGACCTTTTCATGGTGTACAAATACTTAGTACATCATTTTGATAAATCTCGTAGGGTTTAGCCTGCGTTTGCAATGTAAGCGGAAAAAAATGTAATTATTTACGACATCACATTAGAAACCTCAAAAATTACAGTATTTCTCTACTCCATATTGAATATTATTAGACATGTAAACCTTCCTCTAAAATTACTCTATCTATTAAAAAAAAACCGCATCAAAATCTGTTGCTTAGTTTTAAAGATTGAAGCATACATAGGGATATACGGACATAGGGATAGACAGAGAATGCGACTTTGTTTTATACTATGTAGTGATATTATTTATTTTTACAATTGATTAGACAATGTCTTTACATACAACATTCATAGCTTTCTTATCATTAGACAATATAAACTCGAAAGAAGGACATTGTTGCCCCTCCGGTCGCTGCTAAATTCGAAGTGCGTATAGGTCTAAGCGCGGCCTCCTCGCGGGATTTTAAATCTGTAATATCTCCGAAAATGTTCACTTAAATTACATGCTGTAAACGGCAATATTGATCTATATTAAATCAACTATTTATTTAAGGTACTCAATTGGATAAGTATTAATGCTGTATTGTATAAAAATTGCTTTGAACATAAGGCATCATTTTTCGTAAAAAGTAAATGAAAAAAACTGCTATTGTGGGTTATCCATAAGAGATAGATATATACCATCGCGGACTTTTCTGTAGACCTTTTTAAGGTGTACAAATACTTAGTACATCATTTTGATAAATCTCGTAGAGTTTAGCCTGCGTTTGCAATGTAAGCTGAAAAAAATGTAATTATTTACAGAAACCTCAAAAATTACAGTATTTCTCTACTTCGTATTGAATGTTATTATACGTACAAACCATCCTCTGGAATCACTCTATCTATTAAAAAAAACCGCATCAAAATCGGTTGCGTAGTTTTAAAGTTTTATGCGTACATACGGAAATATGGACTTTGTTTTATAATATGTAGTGATGTAGTGATAGGCCGCAGCTGCAATCTGCACGTCTCACCTTGTCGGGGCTATTTTTTTTACTGACGAATACCATGCGTGGTTGTTTTTGTGCTCAGCTTGAGCATGTGTCATTCGGGACGCATGTATAAATGTACCGTCGTATGCCTCAGGTCTCGTGATGTCAGTACGCACCTTTAAATTAAATGCCTTATGGAATATTTTTTCTTGATGTTAAAAAGGATATGAAATTATTACAGATGGTGACCTTTATGCCTGGGGAGCAAATATTTATGGCCAATGTGGGCTGGGAACAAAATCAAACAAGGAAACCACTCCACAGCCGATAACATCACTCCTCGGCATACCCATAGCGCTGATAGCATGTGGCAGTAACCACACATTTGTTTTATCAAAGCAAGTATTATGATAGCTTCCAAATAAAATTACCGAATTTACATTACGACTGGTACGTACGTTACGTTACATTACGACACAAGGATGGTTTTTCCATAAATCCGTACATCAAATCTATTTTCGATAAACCTAGTACAATAACAACAAATACGAATGAATTCGCTAGAGCTAATCAATACTAATATTTATACAAAATATTAATTATATACAAAATTAAAATTAAAATTAATTATATACAAAAGTCTGTCTGTCTTCCTGTGTGTATCTTACGTCACGCCAAATCGGCTGGCTATGAAATTTGACTCAGTTAAAGCTTATATACCGGGTTAACGTATAGGATTCGAAAATCACGATTTTCCTTCGAAAACAACATCGAACAGACTAAAAAACATAGTAGTAAATTAAGGGTATTTTAAAACGTAATATGTTTAAAATTTACTAAGTCGCGGGTACAACTAGTTGTATATAAATTATAACTATATACTGAGCTCAGAAAATCTTAATTAAGTCAGTGTTCTTCATGTTTTTCTAAGTTTAAGACAGTAATAGACACATAGTATATATAAATCTTACTGCGAATTATTTGTATTAATTAAAGTAAGTTAAAGTAAAGTAAGTATTAAAATTTTTCCAGGTCAGGTGCAGTGTTTGGTTGGGGTAAAAATAGCCATGGACAATTAGGTTTGCAAGACAGAGAAAATAGATGCTATCCGACACACTTGAAAACTCTCAGAAATGTTAAGGTATTTGTTTTTGGTTGTAATATACAATACATACAATTTTCCCACAAAAAATCAACTTAGCGATTCAGCGCGGAAACGCTGCCAGCATTCTTGGGACCATTCCACGTGGGCTTAATTTGTATAGTGTGTAAGTAATTTAAGATGATATAACTTGTACATTTTTGCTGTAAATAATAAAAATATATTACAAAATAAATAATTTTTTTGTAAAATACATACAATTAAATTGTAAAAGAGTGCATGAATTAGGCGCTGTTAAAAAAAAAGAAGACAAAATAATACGACTAAGTAAAAGGCATACCAATTAAATTTTGAAAAGAGCAAAGCTAAACTTTGTTAAGGATAGCCTATTAATACCCATTATCACGTACAATGCTTTAAAAAGAAAACTATTTACATGAACACAGTGATAATTCTTATCAACTCAAATACTTCAGTTACCTTAAGTATTTCATGCTACACATATCGATTCCTTACACCTTCTTGACATATCGTATAATTTAAACTAATATATTAATAGTCGCGAAATTAAAAGTAACGCACTCTAAAATAAAATATATCGCTCAAAATCTCAATAAAGGCATATACGCAACCCACGCAAAGCCAGGGCGGGTTAGCTAGTGTACATACAACGGCACATAGTGTAAACTTATAGGATCTTAATGTAAACTCTGAGATTTCTTATGGGCCTTATAAGAAAGTTGCTCAGTGTGCGATAATAACAGCCATATGCTCGGAGTATCTCTTGCACAAATTAGAAATGAGGAGATCCATAGAAGGACCATGTTGACATAGCTCTACGGGACGCAAAACTGTAGCAGCAATGATCTCAAAGATGATTTCAAAGATCCAATGACCTTAGGGTCTTAAGGCAGTAGAGGTGGCAGAGTAAAGGCCCTACACCGTAAAAACAGGGTAGGCAGAACCCCTTACTAGAAAGACGACGTCAATAATGTGAGAAAAGACGCTGGATCCAGCCAGCACTAAATTGTGTGGCGTGGATGTCCTTTGAAGGGACCGATGTCCAACAGTGGACGTCTATTGGTTGATAAGAGAGAGTCTAAAATTTAATATGCCAAAAGTTCCTCAAGTGGAGATATTTTTATAATAATCATTTTTTATCTATCTATACTAATATATAAAGAGAGTTTGTTTGTTTGATTGTTTGAACGCGCTAATCTCAGGAACCATTTACCGAGGAAGGCTATAGGCTATAAAACATCACACTATAATAAATAGGAGAGGAGCAGCAATAAAAAAAACGGAAAAATATAAAGCTTTCCTTGCGTGCGCTAATTAAACAGTGATAGTTATATAAAAATCATATATTACAAAATTGTTCCCCTCTAAAAGTTCTAAATAAAAGACCGCGACAGCATATGTCTAGCTTTTAAGGTTAACCCACTTTAACCATTTTTATAGTTATCAAAAGACTATATTACGGTTCTAATCTTTCCATGCGGGCGAAGAATATTTGTAATATTTATTGAAATAAATATGTTTATTTTAAGGTTTGCCACATATCATGCGGGGAAGATTTCACCGCTTTCCTCACACTCGACGGCGGGGTGTTTACATGTGGTGCGGGTGAATACGGACAAACTGGGCATGGCAATACAAAAGACGAATTAGTCCCAAAAAAGGTGAGATTTATGGTTTATTCGGTTGATTCGTCGGTTATATAAGAGCTTTAAACTTAATAAATAACCTACAACGTTCATAATTTCGATAATGATATGAATGTTTCTTTTATATAATAGTAGATGTTGTAGTATAGTTAATTGCTGGCCAGCCTATTAACTTTGAACTTCTTTTACTATAGTAGACTTTGTATATTTTTCATTCTTAACCTGGTTATGTTTCTTATTATAAACTAAAATCATCAAAGAAAAAATAAAGTTTGCTTACTGACTTCTGCAAATATAAAGTAATTGGAATGAAGTAAATTCTTTACTTTGTAATCTATGTTACCATTTAATATCCGATGTCTTATCTATATACCGGGAAGAAAGTAAATGATAGGTGGTTATGAAATATAACTGTAGCAGTTAACATTCCGTTCACATATTAAGCGTTACTTTTACCTTTATTTTGTAATATTTTTATATATATTTTTTATTATATGTAAATAATATACCCAATCGTAATCAGGTTTTGGAGTTAATGGGCAGTACGGTGACACAAGTGGCATGTGGGCGTAGACACATGCTTTGCCGGGTTGGCGAGCGGATCCTGGCATGTGGCTATGGGGCGCGAGGTCAACTCGGCTGTCCGCACATGTCTTTCGCGCTAGTACCGACGGCCGTGCCATTTCCGTCCAACGATGATCCCCCTGTGAGTCCATAAAAACAATTTAGACTATAACACATCATATATGTGGTTGTGGGTCTAAATGAAAGCACTTTTAGTTTTTAATAACTGCGTTTATTACTTTTTTTTTAAATTATTTATACAGAGACCTTGCGTTATATATCAAAAAGTGTATATCAAAAGAGAAGAGGCGGGTCAATTACTCACTCACATAGACAATATACTACAATATTGTCATTCATCACACTGCTCGGAAACTTAAAATTTTTAATCCTACATATATGTTATTTTCAACTAATTTTCCTTTGTAACAGTGGATATATATTATTATACATTTAATTTATTTTATTCACTAATTCTTCCATGTAAATTTGGACATATTATGTATATGCTTCAAGTTATTAAGAATGAAAATTAAGTTATCATTTTCATGCAGACTGATGACAATTGGCTAGATAAGGTAAATATCAAACAAAATGTTTATTGTATGTAAATATTTTTAACTTTGTTTATTTTTTGTCAGTACTCTATTGCGTGCGTCTCATTTACTACAATTTTACTAGAACTAATCAGAATCTTACTTTTTAATACAATCTTTTTATTTATTATTTTATCGGGTCCATAGAAATATTCATACGAATGTAAATGGTCTCAAATATTTCTAATTATTGCTATATACTAACATTGGACTATTCTTCTTAGCCGAAGAAGAAATCCAAGATGGAGAGTCCCGCAACATTCCGTAAGCCTTCCGGCGCTGGCCCCTCCAAACTTAATGTTGAGTTATCCCTTATTAACAATTATTATAACAGTTTAACATATTTATTTACTGTATGTAGTTCTTATTTCTAACGTAAGAAATGTTTAATTTTTCCTATTGTGTGTGTAGAATAAATGGTAAAATATTATATATATTTTTAAAGAACAATTTAGAGATGAGAGGTTACTGTATGTTATAAAACTTTTTGAGATTAAAGTTTTGATTTTGCTTGTTGCTGAAAGAATGGATACTTTTCCCCTGTTAAATCCGTCTATAAATTAATGTACTATAAGCTGAAAATCATATAAGAATGCCCAAAAACGTTGAATAGTGATAAAAATTTCCTTTGATTTTCACTGTATTGAGTTATTTACACAATATAAGTAGTACTAAAAACACAAGTATGTATCTTTTCAGTTCACACCCGATGTCTTTAGTGGCCCTATAAAAGTTTTTGCGGGAGGTGACCACAGTTTTCTGGTCATCAGCACCGATAAGGCTACAGTGACGGATTATCGAAAGCTGGAACTTAAGAAACAAATCCTAACACTTAATCTGGCAAAACTTGGTGCTTGCCAAGTTTTTAAGGACAGCGATGTTGTCAACCAGGTCCGAATGTAATTTCATTTTATATTTGCATTAATCCATACACAAAGAAGGGTCGATTAACTTATTATAGAACATCTAGAATTAATCTGTATATCGCACGCTTAATCAAAAAAAGAAATATCTCCAAATTTCAATTTTTTGGGAATGGGCGTTTAAAGTTTTACACTTTTCCGGCGTGGTCTTTAAAAATGAATAATAAATAAAATATCTATATAAGAAGATGATGTATAGTTCCAAATTATAGTTTAGTGTACTAGCCTTTGTTAGATAGAATAAAAAGTATAATTTATGGATTATAAATTATTAAATTATGACATTAAAAATATAAGTTCGTACTTACTTCAGTTTATGATTAATAATTCGATTTTATTTCAAATAATTTTCCGTCAGAAAACTTAAAGAAGCAGTTTATTAGAGAAAAGTTATTCAGATGTGGAATCTCAATCCAGTTTAATTCGTTTTATTTTAAATTATATAACTTTATTACAACAATATTTGTACGTATCTCGGATTTTTACAAACCTTGAGAATAAGAATTGGTTATTTCTTGGGTAAGGAAAAAAAATTTACAATAATATACACGTTTATTCGTACTTTCAATGTAAAAAAATATAGTTCTTACCTACTGTCATTTTCAAATTCAAAATATTCTTTATTCAAAAAAACTGTTTACTTGCTACCACTGATTCGGAAGTTTGTTTCTACCGAGAAGAAACCATCAAGAAACTCGGCGGAAAATCTTTTCAACAAAAAATAATTACAAATTGATTGGTTATAAGTTATTCGTTGCAGCTTGGTGCGTAGCTGACTGCATTTGACAGGTTGTCATAATTAATTAATGTCAAATCGTCGTCAATTTGCCCGAAATCGCTTTTTTTGGTAAAAGTGGGTGAACTATTGATAGGTTGATTGGCGCAGCTAGATTTTATCTTGTCTCTAAAGAGATGACTAACCGAAACCTGAGGCTGAGATTCATTTTCAAGACTTTGGTCGTTATCAGGTTCCTTAATCGCAAAATTCTTCTTCGTTCCTTAGAAAATTACTGACAATGTTGAGCAGTTTTCTTGGAATTAATAAATTGAATAATGAATAAATAAATATATGGAACACTTACACACGCGGTCGTCCGTCCCCAAAGTAAGTAACTTACTACTTGTGTTATGGGTGAGAGACAAGTAGCGAACATATTATACTTATGTTTTTTTCAAATACATACTTAAATACAAATATACACGCAGACTCGAAGACCAACAAACTCATTTATAGAAATTGTTAGCCCTCGGCGGGAATCGAACCCGCGTCCCGCGAAACTGAAGGCAGGGTCACTACCCACTTTCTCTAAAGGCGGTAGTCTCTGCCATGTTGAGAAGTGAAAGAGATTGGAAAGCCGTAGTCTCCTTTTGTGAAACCATCATGGTCAGGAAGGAGACTGCCGAGCGTAACCGCGAAAGGGCTGATCCTTCTCGCAGGCAGAGACGAAGGGGCCGTAGAAACCGCCCTAATTGATAGTCCCGGCCAATGGGACCTCTGAGGTCACGATCGGTCAGAGTGGGGGCTGTGGTCGTTCCTTTCGACCCCGAGAGGAAACGGAGCTTGTTACACAAGCTCCGTACTATATTTTGTGGAGCACGATGTGCACGGCACTAGAGAGACCTCGGTGCAGTTCGTCAGAGATCCCGGGGCCTCTCTGCTAGTGCGGAGGCTGTCCATCGAGGGGGTTTTAGTGGATAGAAATTCCACATAACCAGATCTCACCCCTAAGAGTTCCGGTATCTTTTTGAAGATTTCCAAGGGTCACTACCCACTGCACCAACGGGCGAGTCAACATAGAAGATGTTGACCTATCAGAATCAAGAGACGTACTAGACGTGTATGGGCGTGAAGACGATAGACTAGAAGAAGTATCGTTGACGTGCCGTAAAGTTCCATATTAGCTATTTTATTTTGTACGATATCATTATTCTCATGGATGAAGGAATCGTCACTGTCATCATAAGGCATGAGGCTTGTTTTACATAAACTTATGTTTTACAGAATTGGAATTAAATAAAAAATAGGAAATTAATCGTGAAGGAAATCAATTTAAGTTGAAAACGTAATTACAGTCTTCAACTTAATCTTACTTACTTAATATACTTATTTGGTATATTTTCATCTGCGATTTTATTGTTAAACACAGCTGCTGTTATGGTAATGGAGTCACATTCTTTAGCCTCTCCATTTCGATTTTGACTAATGGAAGTCAGTACAATTAAAGTAAAAATTCGACATACTCACCACGACCTCATCATGGAAAACAAATGTATTTAATCTGGTTAGAATTTTTTTTTAATAAGACTAAAGTAGTTACGGGGATGTTTTATTTCATTGTAAAAGGAAATAACTTAAAATATCACACTTCTTTTTTTTTATTTTTTATTCTTAAACCGTAATAAAAATAATTGATATACATCTATCTAATAACATTTTAATAATAAACTGAACGTACTCCGATTCTTTCAAACAACTTATAATATTTTTTTAAATAAAGAAGCATAAATAGAATTATTCCGAAATTCCGTGGCATAATTTTAGTAATATAGTGAAATAAGTCTGAATGATATCTTTTTATCAATAATAAAATCAAGAAATTAGACTCACTCTTTAGTAATATAAAGAGTTATTAGGTTTTATATCGCCCTAGAATCTCCTTACTTTCACTACTGCTGGAACATGTCTGAATCTTTCCCTTTAGTGTTATCAAACAGTTCACACGAATTTGTCAAAAAGAGCGAAACTATTATTTATTTCATTCATATAAATCGGAATCGTATGGTTGTCGAAGCAGATCTATTCTTGGGGTTACGTTATAAAGTTTTAAATTGAAAACTCCAAACTGGCAATTTTTGAGTTGTTTCTTTTTTTGATTAAAGGTGCGATATTGTTTTCTATCTGAGGGTCGTGACCTCTTCCACGGATCACTTTTTCGCGGATAATCGATCCAGGTTTTGCGATCTCTTACAACTTGTAAGGTATCGTGGACTTAGATGGAACGCGACTTGGTGGTTGTTTTCTTATAAATAGCTACATTAAATAGGCACAAATCTTTTTAACCATTCGACCTGAAAGCCTTCAAACCAGCAATTTCCATTTTATACAATGCACTTTGTGTATAAATGAAATCATGAAATAAATCTTAAAAATTAAAGATAGCTGTCTTAGTATTGGCCACAATTCGCATTGGAGCAACTGATTTAACCTCTAGTTCTTTTTCAAGATGAAAGAAGCCAATAGTGGATGGTAATGGTTTGCTATCTTTTTATTATATGCTTCGAAAACTTTTTGGAAATTTTATGTCTAAGTTGTGATAATTTGTCTGTGACACTTTCTTTTTAATCATCTTCCTCTTGTCACGCAATGTAGCATATTAAACTCACTTTAAAATACAGTAATTTCTAAAAAAAGCCTTTCTATTCTGTCAGTGCCCATTTTGTCTATTGTCTAGTTACTGAAGAAAAATAATTACAATTGAATTTATCTTCTAGGATTTACTGGCTTATTTGGAGACAGTATTTGCTTTGCTCGCTTGCGTTACATAATGTCAGTGCCCGTTTTGTCTATTGTGTAGGTACTGAAGAAAAATAATTACAATTGAATTTATCTTCTAGGATTTACTGGCTTATTTGGAGACAGTATTTGCTTCGCGCGTTTGCGTTACAGAATGTCAGTGCCCATTTTGTCTATTGTCTAGTTACTGAAGAATAATAATTACAATTGAATTTATCTTCTAGGATTTACTGGCTTATTTGGAGACAGTATTTGCTTCGCTCGCTTGCGTGAACGGTTCCTTTCTGTTGGGACAAAACACGCACTTCGGTTGCAACACAAGAGTACCAGGCGTGGATTTGAGCCGGGCCGAGGAAGCATTTACTCTCATTAGTCGATTTGAAAACAAGACTATACAGGAACTAGTAAGTTACATTGGATCTATAAGATTTTACGATTCATATACTTTCTAACGTTACATATGCTAAACCTTAATAATAACAATACATATTTTTTTTAAACTTTCGCGATTCATACTAATTTAAATATAAACAACCGGGTCACATCGCGATGATCACGTTACCTTTGTATAAGGTTCGACGTCTCGGCAGAGTTGCATCCACCGTGGTCACGAACTGACTGGAGCGCCGCGGCGTCTTCGTTCCCGAGTACTACAGTCATTATTTTCTTCATCTACCCTCACTTGAACCGCACAATCCACATAAGGTCTCTTGCACACCACACTGATATAATCTGCACGCGATATAGCTTCCAACGATTTTTTCCGCGAGTTATATTTATTAATTACTGGATCCCAAGTCGTTGACAATCTGAAGCCCTCTTCTCGGTTGAAAGTATTATGCTTTCGAATCTCAATGGCTTCACGCGCCATTCTCGCATAATAATGGGCATCAGTTGACAGTACCTTGGGATCGTGAAGCTCAATCCAGTGATTGCTCCCTGAATTAAGCAGATGGTCTGCGATCGCTGATTTCGTTGGCTGGTTATTTTTAAAGAGCACATAGCTGCAGTTAAAAATAACCAGCCAACGAAATCAGCGATCGCAGACCATCTGCTTAATTCAGGGAGCAATCACTGGATTGAGCTTCACGATCCCAAGGTACTGTCAACTGATGCCCATTATTATGCGAGAATGGCGCGTGAAGCCATTGAGATTCGAAAGCATAATACTTTCAACCGAGAAGAGGGCTTCAGATTGTCAACGACTTGGGATCCAGTAATAAATAAATATAACTCGCGGAAAAAATCGTTGGAAGCTATATCGCGTGCAGATTATATCAGTGTGGTGTGCAAGAGACCTTATGTGGATTGTGCGGTTCAAGTGAGGGTAGATGAAGAAAATAATGACTGTAGTACTCGGGAACGAAGACGCCGCGGCGCTCCAGTCAGTTCGTGACCACGGTGGATGCAACTCTGCCGAAACGTCGAACCTTATACAAAGGTAACGTGATCATCGCGATGTGACCCGGTTGTTTATATTTAAATTAATAACAATACAGTATGATAACTTTTCAATTACTTAATATTACTTAATATTTAATCCTTTAAAAAGCTCTAATTAATTTTTTAATATTTATTTCTATCTATGTATCTTTCTGCCCTTGTCCCACTCTAAGTGGGTTCGGCAAACATATAATAGAATACCTATATAAATAGTTATAAATATGTTGTAATTTGGCTGCGTATTTTACGACCAGCTGCATGTCTGACGTCAAATAACCATAGTCGTATTTTATAACACCTCGGTAAGAATGAGGGTGGTCTATTCCACTCAACTGGATACAACACGGTGGGTCAAGTTGAGTAGTCAAGTGGTTACCTTAGTAGCCTTTTACGACACCTCAGTAAGAAATGAGGTTGATCTATTCCACTCAACCGGATACCACACGGTGGGTCAATTTACCTTAGTAGCTTTTTACGAAACCTCGGTAAGGAAGAGGGTGGTCTATTCCACTCAGCTGGATACAACACGGTGGGTCAAGTTACGCCTTTTAAGTAAGCCTTTTACGACACCTCAGTAAGAAATTAGGTTGATCTATTTTACTCAGCCGGATACCACATTAATATTTCCATCTATCTGATATTTTAAAGTTAATCAAAATGAGCGGGCTCAAATCCTGCTTTATTAAGATAAATTAATATATAAAACGAAAGCAGTATCTTCTAATATTTAAATGCTTATCTTAATTCTGCCTTTCAACTGAAGACTAATAATCTATTTTCTATTGTTCAATTCGACTATTAAACTTGTTGGCGATTTACGTATATCCCAGAATGTACAGTTTATCACACAACGTTTTCCGTAACCGTAAAATCTTATAAATAGAAAGAGAAAACTTTGTCCGTATGGCGCAAACGCACATATAATCATTACGTCAAAAATCTGGTTTATTTTTGTCAGCGTTTACACTGGTATATTGTATCAAGGTGTAGTCAATCAGTGAATAGAAACAAGTTGTATTCTATCCTTGTTTAACCGACCTTTTTTGTATGTAGATATTTAGTCATTTAACGGAACATGTGATAAAGAAAGTGAAAGTATCTCCGCCTGACGCAGAAGCGCTTCGGTTATTTTTAACTCTACCTTTGTATCATGAGATGAGAAATCCACGTCGTCATTCTGAATTGCAGGTAGGTGATATTTATATAATTACTTGTGGTAACGACTTTCGTGTTTATATTATAACTAGTAACATCCCGCGGTTTCATCCGCGTAAATACCGATCTCATGGCAGTGGATAGTCTACTAAGTCGGACTATAAATTTATGTTTGTTAAATATATCATCAATAGTTTCCGCAGCGCATTCGATAACAGATTTTTATGACTAATTCTTTACACCTTACATTTTATCACGGATCCCTATTTTTTTTATGTAATATAGCTTGTGTTGCTCAGTAAATACACAGCTTTCCAATGGTGAAAGAATTTTTGAAATCTGTCCAGTAGTTTTTGTGTGAAAACATTACAAACATACAAAATTTTCCTACATCATCATCCTCCTGCCCTTATCCCACTCTAAGTGTGTTCGGCACAACATGTTATAAACATGTTATCATATGATTTTACGACCGGCCGCCTGCGTGACGTCAACTTACCTAAGTCGTATTTGACGACACCTCGGTAAGAAGAGGGTGGTCTATTCTACTAAACCGGATACCACACGGCGGGTCAACTTACTTTAGTTACCTTTTACGACACCTCGGTAAGAAATGAGGGTGGTCTATTCTACTCAGCCCGATACCACACGGCGGGTCGACTTACCTTAGTCGCCTTTTACGACACCTTGGTAATAAATGAGGGTGGTACTATTCTACTTAGCCGGATACCACACGGCGGGTCGACTTACCTTAGTCGCCTTTTACGACACCTCGGTAAGAAATGAGGGTGGTCTATTCTACTCAGCCCGATACCACACGGCGGGTCGACTTACCTTAGTCGCCTTTTACGACACCTCGGTAAGAAATGAGGGTGGTACTATTCTATTCAACCGGATACCACACGGCGTAGTTGTTTTTTTTTTAATAATCTTTTTTTTATTTGTGTTGTACAGGGTCCATTCGCAGAGGCGTTCAACAATCTATCTGGACACGCGCAACGCATAGTGCAGTTGTGGTGGGAGGCTCAGTCGGCGGAATACTTCGAGATGCTAGTCGATATATTTAAGAGTGTTGTTGTTTATGAGCTTATGCAGCCTGTAGTTCGCGCCAATAAGGTAAATTATTCATCATCAGTAAGCTGTGGTTGCCTTAGAAGTTAGAAGCATATAATATGTTCAAATTTACATGGAAGAATTAGTGAATAAAATAAATTAAATGTATAATAATTTATATCCACTGTCACAAAGGAAAATTAATTGAAAATCTACTATATAAAAATAAGTCGGGTTTTCCTTCCTGACGATATAACTCCAGAACGCACGAACCGATTTCCACGGTTTTGCATTCGTTGGAAAGGTCTCGGGCTCCGTGAGGTTTATAGACGAGGATATAACGAAAATCTAGGAAAAAATTCAATAGAAAAGCGGGAAAATAGGGAAAATCATTTTTTAAATACAGCGCCATATCAAAACTACTGGATCAATTTTAATCATTTTTTTTACACTGACTGACATGGGATACATATTTTATACCCGTGCGAAGCAGGGGCAGGCCGCTAGTAATATATATATTTTAAGCTATAATAATATATGTATTTTAAGCTATAATAAGCCGTGGTAGCCCAGCGGTAGCACCGTGCGAATCTTTCGAGGAGGTCACGGTTTCAAACCCGGGCAGACACCAATGAGTTTTTCTGATAAAACTTATGTGTCTAATTGATAATTGCAATTTATCACACGCTTTTCGGTGAAGGAAAACATCGTGAGGAAACCTGCATATTACTAGAGAATTTTGGAGATATGTGTAACCTACCAATCCGCGCTGGAACAGCGTGGTAGGTCTTAGCTCCAAACCTTTTCTCCAAAAACGGAGAGAAGAGGCCTATTCTCAGCAGTGGGATAGTAACAGGCCGCCACTTACTTTTTTTTATTCATATTCCTGTCCTTATCGATATCAAAGTGGGTTCGGCACAACATGTTATTAACATATTGTGAGGTTTGACCTCGTATTTTACGACCGGGCGTCTTCCGGATACCACACGGTGGATCAACTTAACATAGTCGCACTTTACAACACCACGGTAAAAAATGAGGGTGGTCTATTCTACTCAGCCAGACACCACACGGCGAGTTGACTTACATTAGTCGCCTTTTACGACACCTCGATAAGAAGTGAGGGTGGTCTATTCTACTCGCCGGATACTACATGGCATAAAAAGGTAAATTATACATAAACCCAAGAATTGTGTTGACAGAAATTATGATAGAATTATCTTGCTATAATCCGGGTTTGTTAAGAGAATCTATTTAATGCTAAGTGTAGGAAGCAAGCAACGTTAACATACCTTATATATGCAGGACCGATCACCACACGAATTTCAAAACGCCGCCAATTCAACACACAATCTCTACCATTGCCCCGTAAACTAAGCATCATCAAAAAGACAGGACCTCGACAAAATCGTAAAACAACATCATCGCCAAAGTCGTACGATAATATGTACGTCTGATAAACATCGTTTTTTTACTAGATTCAATTTTTACTCTCTTCAGTATTGTTTAAGGAATTGTTGATTGCGAAAATAGCTCACTATACAGAATCCCGAAAACTGGTTTTCGGGATTATATAAAAAAACCTTTAGCATTTTTTTTGTTTCAGAGAATATATTTCACAAGAAGCATAATTCAAATTTTAAATACATTGACTACATTAAATAAAATTAATTTCACAAATCCCAAAAAGCCAAAGATACCAGCTGAATGTTTTTACATAGAGGAACTATGTAATTACGTTGATATTTCCACGGATTATATCAATTGGCTTTCTGATCATGATGTAAGTATTATTCAAATAACGACCACGAAGTAGCATTTTCACAGACATATACGACAAGTTAAATAAAAGCTTAAAAAAACAATTCAAGTCAAAAAGGCTTTTAAAAAAGCTTTTAACTAAATTTCATATCCCTACTGTTAAACTTTGAGGAGTTCCCTCGTCTGGAGCCAATCCTAACAAGTATCACCAGGTCATGTTTATCATAAACATGCATTGTTATAGAGACTGGAGCAGTGTGTATAATTTCATCTCAAGCGGGCATCGGAAAATGCGTTAAATTTAACTTGCAAGATTCCACCTTCACATAAATACACGAAAGTTAAATAATAGTAGATTATGATACTGTTGCATAATAAGGGTTCATATAACACGAGTTTTTTATAGTATCACACGAGTTTTATAAGACCAAGTTATGTACAGTAGTGTAAGACACACTACTTTATCTACTCTCATACTATAATACGTAAAACCTTATTTATAAAAACCAATCTTTGTTGAAATATTGAAAAGTTTTTTTAAATGTCAAATGTTGCGTCGCCGCGGACTCGTTCATTGAAACCTTTTTTTTTAAGGTTCAACCTCTTTGGTCCAGCTGGAGGTTGTATAGGTGTATCATTATGATTAAAAAGTTATAATATGATACAGGTGTCCATACAAGACCTGTATCGTAATAAAACTTTTTAATTTTTAATTTTTGGCCTGTACATAATGTTTGTCATAAGAATTTTGGTTTCAGTTTTATAATCTTTGTATTATAGTATCAGAGTAGATAAAAGCTTTTAATAAGACATAGTTAAATGACTTACTCTTACTTACAGTCGATACAACCTCATCTATGTAACTATGCATTCCTATTCGACGTGCAGTGTAAGTCGTTGCTATTGAGAATAGACCAACAGCTACAAATGCAGATGGCTGTTAACAGAGCGGCGACACAGATTTTCACTCGTCTTTTCATGGACCCCACGTACGAGTACCAGCGGGATCAATTTCTTATACTGACAGTATCAAGGAACCAACTAGTAAGGGATACGATGCTCCAGATCAGCAATCACGATACGTCGCAGTTAAAGAAACCGCTCAGAGTAAGTAATGCCATAAGTATCACATCTAACGCTTTTAAAGTCCTCCCCGATTAACCTTGTAACATTATAGTAGATTATGATACTGTTGCTTAATAAAGGTTCTTATAACATGAGTGTGTGTGTTTTAAAAAAACGAGCCGCAGGCGAATTCTTTGATAGATAGATAGAATACTCTTTATTGCACACCACAACATTTACAATAGTACTAAGTAACAAAATCACAATATAATCTGCGGGATACAGTGAGGCGGCCTTATCGCTAACAAGCGATCTCTTCCAGGCAACCTTTGGGCTAGAGAACTTCACAACTCAAGGAACTTCTTTTATAGTATCACACGAGTTTATAACACTCGTTCAAGTTATGTACAGTGTCCTACAGTACTTTATCTACTCTCATACTATAATACGTACAACAATATTAATAAAAACAAAACTTTGTTTAAATATTGAAAAGATTTTTTAAATGTCAAATGTTAGCGCCAAGGCGCAAACGATTGCGCATGTGTTGCGTCGCCGCGGACTCGTTCATTGATTGATTTTCGGCCTATACGTAATGTTTGTCATGAGAATTTTTGTTTCAGTTTTATAATCTTTCTATTATAGTATCAGAGAAGATAAACATTGGTTATGTTACTAGGTTATGTATTATGGTATGTGTGTATGGCATGTGGTATGGTATTAAGGTTATGTGTTTAGAACTTTGTAACTTTGTTTAAGTTACAAGGTTCAACAGGTATTGGAATGCAATCAAATCAAAATCAAAATTGAGAATGCAAATCAATTGCTATTAAAGTCAACCCTGATGAACGTTGAAACATAGTCTATGTTACTAAGTTATGTATTATGGTTTATCTGTATTTATGTGTGTTTATGGTATATGGAACAGTCTTAAATGTTAAAAACAACTTTACAATGTTTTAATGTAAAAAAATTGTATAATCACAATTTTTAATATTTCTTATTTTGATATCTAACTGGAATATAATTTGGTTTTAATTCTTTCTATTTCTCTTTAGGTTGAATTTGTAGGAGAAGAAGCAGAAGATGCTGGAGGTGTTAAAAAAGAATTTTTCATGTTACTTTTAAAAGAAATATTTGATCCAGTTTATGGTATGTTCAAACAATCAGAAGAAACCAATATGATTTGGTTTTCCAATAATCCCTTTGAAGATGATGTCATGTACTATTTAATAGGTAAGCTATAACTTTATAATGACCGTTATTAATTAAGAGCTATTTAGTTACGATCAGTATAAAAGATTATCTATATTCAGATGCAGATATGCATTACTTGAAAAAGAATCAAGTATAATATAACATGTAAAAAACCGAAAATAGACTCGTTATGTTATGTTTTGGCGTCAAAAAGAATCATTATTTGTCTTATTTGGATTTTTATTTATAAGTATTTGAATCTTTGACTTAGTGTAGAAAGGTGAAAAATAGTCCTAAGCCTGAGGCATATAAAAGAGAAGAACCAAAACAACATTTTATGCAATGCTTTGGCGTCAGAAATATAGTTCATAACTGCCCATAGCTCAATAAATAAGGTTTAATTTAGATTGGTATTACTGTGTACTTGAATTTTTCACTTAAGCCTGAGGAGAACTTGTTTACAATACAAGATTCTTACAATGATCGGGCTGTACTTATTAACCAACTTTAAACTGTTTTTAACTAAATGACTGTGGCTTATTAACCAAATCCAAATTATATTGCAACAACCATTAACTATTAATTATACCCAAAATCGGCTTAGAACATATCTGTTTGTATTAAATGACCAGAGCTGAGTGATTTGATAATTGGATAGAAAGCCATTGATATATGTAAACTAAAAGAAACACTTTAAAACTACATAGGGTCTATTCATTATTTTTTATACAAATGAGATAAATATTCATATAATTTAATTCTAACAGTCACTTATGGGGTCTCTTACCTCTTTATTTATTGAATGGTCATTGGTTTATAGAACTTTTAATAATCAACTAAATATTTGTAACAATTTTCTTGTAGGAGCAATTTACGGTCTAGCCATATATAATTCTATTATCATATACGTGCCTTTTCCTTTGGTGTTGTACAAGAAATTACTAGGAGAAAGTGTAATGCTTGACGATCTATCGGATTTGTACCCTACACTAGCAAGTAGTCTGAAAAGTTTACTGGAATACCCAGACGAAGATGTGGAAGAAGTAAGTACTTTAATGATACTTTGATGTCACTGACAAATAACTGAAAAGTGAAATTTAATCAGATATCTAGAACTTGTTCATGACAAAACTGTTATGTGCTAATGAGGTACTCCTTCGTCAGGAGAAGAATTTTGAGCTTGCCTAGATCTTTGATTAGCTGAATAATATATTTCAGAAATTGACTAGACACACGCGATTTTCATTACAATGTTTTCTTTCAATCGTAAAGTCCAGAATATTGACTCCAGAGTAATTTGTTCGCACGGATTTTAAGGGATATAAATCCTTTATTTTAATGTATTTATAAACATAGGAATCTTAATTGTTTGTAAAATAAAAATTATAAATGTCGGTAAAAATTGACAAAACACTACACTAATCAGTCATTTCTCTAATTTTACTATTAAACTTAACAGTCTTGTGACATATACTTTTTTCCAATTATTTTAATACCATTTAGCGAAAACGGTCAAGTCTGTACTGAAAAATTTCTATATAAAAAATCCTAATGAAAGAAAAAGAGACTTTTCACTGATAATTTCGCTTTTAGGTAGTATATGGCTGTTCCAGTTTTTATCATAGTTTAAATGGATATTTCCAGGTATTTAGCCTTTGTTTTGCCGTGAATACCGTAGTTTTTGATCAAATTCAAACGCACCCGTTAAAAGAGAACGGTGACAACATTTCTGTGACTCACGAGAACAAAGGGGAGTATGTTAACTTGTATGTCGAGTTTTTGCTCAACAAATCTGTAGAAAACCAATTTAGGGCATTCAATCAAGGCTTTCAAAAGGTAAGAAAACATTAATAAGTTTTTTTGTTAACCTTTCATCTCAACTAGTGAAGACTTAGAATTTTCTAAGCAAATTCCACACTTTATAATCTAGCGCTGTTTGAATCTAGTTGCTCCCTTTCGCCATATTGAAATCATCTTACCACCTACTGAAGAATTTCGCTTCATTATATAAAGAGTCTAAAGTCGTCGCCATATTTCATCATCATCTTCCTGCCCTTATGCCCCACTCTAAGTGGGGTCGGCACAACATGTTATAAACTTGCTGTCACATGATTTGGCTGCGTTTTTACGACCGGCCGCCTGCCTGACGTCAACTTACCTCAGTCGTATTTTACGACACCTCCGTAAGAAAGAGGGTGGTCTATTCTACTAAACCGGATACCACACGGTGGGTCAACTTACCTTAGTCGCCTTTTACGACACCTCGGTAAGAAATGAGGTTGGTACTATTCTATTCAGCCGGATACCACACGGCGAGTCGTCGCCATATTTATGATTAAAAAAAATATTAAAAAATCTCCAAAAAAAATTACCATTCCAAATGGTTACTCGGAAGTTTAAAATTACGTAAAACGAAACTCGCACTGAGATAAAATAATAAAGTGTTCTTGTACTTTTAATATACGGAATGTTATAGAGCTGAGATCCACCATGAGCTCTTATTATGTGACACATATTACAGATATTCTACAGATATTGATATAAATGATATATGATCTCTAGATATATTGATATTTTTACAATGTTTTTTTCAATGTGAAAAGTCCATTATGAATTTCAAAGTATTTAGTAAGACTTTTACAAGCACGTATTATGTAAATAGTATATGTGGACATGTAAAATTCACTTTCATACTAATATATATCCTCCTGCCATTATCCCACTCTAAGTGTGATCGGCACAACATGTTATAAACATGCTGTAACGTGATTTGGCTGCGTTTTTACGACCGGCCGCCTGACTGACGTCAACTTACCTTAGTCGTATTTTACGACACCTCGGTAAGAAGGAGGGTGGTCTATTCTACTAAACCGAATGCCACACGTTGGATCAACTTACCTTAGTCGCCTTTTACGACACCTCTGTAAGAAATGAGGGTGGTAAATTCTACTCAGCCGAATCCCACAGGGCGGGTCGACTTACCTTAGTCGCCTTTTACGACACCTCGGTAAGAAATAAGTGTGGTACTATTATACTTAGCCGGATACCACACGGCTAATTTACTTTCATACTAAATTGTTATTTATTAACAGAACAAAATGTCGGCTATAGTATAAGGTCACATTTGTTATGTAGTTGTAATTTTTCTGTTGTGGTTTTGAAGCTGCAATCTTTCCTGTTTCAGGTTTGCGGCGGTCGTATAATCAAATTATTTAGATCCCATGAGCTAATGTCAGTAGTTATCGGTAACGAGGAATACGATTGGGATCTCTTTGAAACTAACTGCGAATATAAAAATGGGTATTTCGCGACTGATCAACAAATTAGGTAATATATTATTATTTACGTCGTAGAGTTAATAAAAAAAACACAAAATTAATACAATATGTGCAGGGACAAAAGGTAATAATGTAATTTCAGTCGCAATAAAACACACTAAGAAGTAAAACGTATTTTAATTTCCATCATCTACAAAAGGCCTGACTTGAAGTAAAGTTAATTTAATAGGGTATCATTTAAACTATTTAATTCTACTTAATTTACATAATAACCGTAAAGTAGAAACCCTAAAATATGTTTCATACTTACAGATGGTTCTGGGAAGTATTTCATGAGCTGCAGATTGAAGATAAAAAAAAGTTCCTACTGTTCCTAACGGGTAGTGACCGCGTGCCTATTCAGGGGATGCGCGATATAAAAGTACGACTTCAAATTTTTTACTTATTATTAGGGATATTGTTTTGGATAACATTGTAAAACTTTCTTAAAATCTTTCATAGTTAAATCATACTGTTTTTTGATTATCATTTTGCGTTGAACTCCTTGACAGCTTTAGTAAATAGAAACGAACAATGTTATTCTCCCGTTCGGAAAAAAACATTCTTTTTATATTTCATAATCCCACTAATATTATAAATGCGATAGTTTTGAGTTTTGAGTATGGATGTATGTTTGTTACTCTTTCACGGCGAATCCGCTAAACCAATATTGATGAAATTTGGCATAATTGTTCCTTGGTAACATATAGGCTATAGAAATGCTGTTAATTCTACAGAAATAGGATGACATTGAAAATCGCCATGTATTATCGACCAGACAACAGTCCACGCGATTTAAGTTGCGGGTAAAAGCTCAATTTTAATTAATTTACAAAGGTTTATATTTATTTATATGTTTATACGTATTTAAGGAATCTACTTGATCTTATACCTTCCTCACCATTCTACAACCAGACGACCAGACGCCGTGAGGAGCTGTATCTTTATACTATTAATATTCCAAAAATGTGCACAAACCGCTTCGACTCATCTTTTTGATGCGAACGGCGAAACAGTTGATTTACCTTTCTGCATCTATTTTCCCGGATTCCTACTGATGACTAAGACTTAAAAAAAAATGGTCTACACTGCTCTATCTTGGGCTGCATCTTTCGCTTCCATCTGGCGGAATAGCAGCTAGACGCAGGTCTTATGTTATAAAAAAATACACTAGTAATAAAATCAGAAATATGTTAGTTGAACAAAAAAAAATTGTATCAGTTATGACCTGTACTATAAAAACAACCCGCATTTATCGCTTTAGCATTTTTTCCTTATACGATATAGTGACGCAAATATATATGAATATATGTGATATAATGATAGGAAATCGATGAAATGTTGTCCATGGCTGTTAGTTTATTCTTCTAAAATCACGCCAAATGTTGGTTTATAGGTCACAAGAGATAAAAAATAAATAAATCCGTAATATGTGTGTGTAAAATATTTAAAAAAATTAAGATTTCAGAAAAAGCCCCTTTGAAGTGATGGTAATAATCAAGTACAGATACCAGATAAAAAATGTATGTTTTATTGCCTACAGATAAGAATCCAGCCAGTAGCCGATGACCGGTATTTCCCAGTGGCTCATACGTGCTTTAATCTTCTCGACCTACCACGATATAAGACCAAAGAACGTCTGAAGTACCATCTTTTGCAGGCCATACAGCAGACACAGGGATTTTCACTTGTTTAAACAGTCGAAATATGCCTATTCGGATACCATTAGCGTGATATTAGTATTTTAGCCAAAATACTCCCTAGTGGAAGCTGAACCGATCAAAATTAAATTTATCATGTACATCAATAGTTTATATCGTTTGTTTAAATAAAAGTTAGTAATTTTCCCGATGTATTTAAAAGCATAAAGTAGGTGATTGATACAAATTTAAGTGGTTAAAATCAAATGCATTGCTCAATTATTAATGACGGTTATACTATACTAGTATTGAAGAGTCGCTGCTCGCCGGGTAATTAAATGTCAAATCTGTTGTGCTTTTTGTCACACTTACGGGCTTTTCAGCAAATATAGTGGGGCACCACTGACATGTCGATGTTTATGAATGATTATGATGAAAAAAGAAACAATGTAAAATAAAAAGAAAACTATTCAATAATTACATATCTATTGGTTAAAGTAAATATTACATATAAGCAACCTAACTGATCATTATTAAATTATCCTTTCAAACTAATTAAATAATACCGGCACTCATTAATAGACCACAATATTTCTTAAATAACCTGCACTTATTTATAAGCTAACTTGAGCCAGAGTATACTATTTATTCATCTTTCTAAAAAAAGGTACGCAGTGCACAGATGTTTTATAGCACCGCGAGCAGCGAGTCTTTAATTTTACCATAACTCAGTACATTACGGGTTCCATATTTATAAAATGTAGGAACTTCAAAGATTTTGGTGGAATGATCATTGTATTTTAAATACGCTTCTTACTTCGACAAACATCCCGTCTAAAATTAATTATACTATATAAATATAATAGCAACTTGAAAGTTGTATGTCCGTTTTAATTTTTAATCATCATCTTAAGTTCAAGAGCTGCTTGCTTAAATATTGAAATTCAAATTACAGTGACCTAAGTTGTATGCATTTACAGTAGTGTCGTAAAATCTATCTCTGTTTCTTGGCGGATAAAATTTTATGTATACACAAATCGCCCCATACGAAGAATAAAGTTACATTTCCTATGCGTTACACGGGACATGTGACTTTATTCTTCGGATGGTACGAAATGTTTGACGGTGGTCTCTTGGCTTATTCGTTCGAGAGAGTATGCCCGTTTTGAATTTCACTAAATCCTTTCATATTAATTTTATTGCATTTTATAGTAATATTTTATATATCCATTAATAAATCAGACTGAAGTTAAGTTTTATAATATAAATAGTAATGTATATTCTATTTTACTTGTTATTAATCCGGATTTCAACAAAAAAAATTGTTTTATATTATTTTCGTTTTGATTACGTTTGTCCCAATAGGTCGATTTTACTAGTTTAAATATTGATTAATTTTAAAAGTAATGACAAAAAAAAATCGTTCTTGGTTTAAAGTATTACAAAAGGGTTTGTTTTTAAAAAATAATCTTGATATACGCAGCTTTTCTCACAAGTCACGTGAGGAACAAAATAATCACACTTTTGGTGTATTCTCTACAAAACTTTAATTTGATCTTGCAAATTCTTTTACATTCTTATATAAAGTTTTCTTTATGCATGTTTATTTTTGGATGTCATATTATGTTAGCTTAAACACTTAGGATGAAAGTTTAATTTTGATAGGGTTTTTTATAAATTTTATTTGTAATAGTAGCTTAACGTTATTTTATATAAATGGGATCACTTTCTGATATGTGCCTAGCACAGAAAAAAATAGAATTATGGGGTGTAATGTTAATGTACGCTATTAGTCCAGTGTACGAACTGTAATCATATAGTTTTATCACTTTTGATGAAAGCACGGCGATACATAAATAACTCATAATCATTCGATACTAAATAATTGTTGCTATATAATTTGATTTTTTTTAACTGGAATAATTATTTATAATACGGATTTTTGAAGTAAAGTTTAAATTATTAACACAGTTCAATATTGAGACAATTTCGAAGTTTAAAAACATAAAAAAGCTGCTTTTAACATAATAGACTAACTGGTGTTGTGTTTGGTAAAACAAAATTATCTTGTTATAATTTAATTTATATTATGAATGCAGAGGTACATAGTCATGGTATTATGTCTCAATCGTTCAAAAAAAATTTTTTTTTTCAACAGTTTTTGGTCTTAGAACAGTGAAAGATTATAAATTATACTAACGATATGTTTCCTTTACACTTATTCAATAAATAAGAATTTTATCAGAAGTCCATCTTTTTTAATTTTTTAACAACTTGTCACATTGACAGCGACAATGTTTTTTTTTAATATTAATTACCTAACTATTTGTTGTTGAAACATGTAACAATATTGAATATTATAGTAGACATAAGTTGTTGAATGATTACAACCACTTTCGATACTTAACGATTTCAAGGCCCAAAAAGTACAGTAAAAGTAAAGTAAGTAAAAAGTAAATAAAAGATTATACTTTCTAAGATCACTATAAGAAATCTGTTTGCTAATTGGATACCGTTGTTTTGATTTAGTTCTAACTAGCTCTAACTATAATATCCTGGGATCTTTTAGTTGAGGTCGATATGTGTTGCGAGCTGGTATAATTTATAGTATAGTATTTGCAAATTTTGACTTTATATATCGGAATATCGAATCGGCTTTACTTTAGCAATTTACCGAGTTCATAGCTAAAAATGTGTAATTTTACTTGTAAGTTACTCGTTCTTTGGCATTTCAAAGTTCTATATTGTAAGTAATTATCACATCCTATATTTGACACGAGAAAGTTAATATATTTTTAGACGTAGATATTTTTCTTATGACATTGGGGACGGACGATAATTAAAAAATAATTCTGAATTTACATTAATAAATTCCCAAATATATTAACAACGGAAATAACTTTGTTGTGCTCTCCTCATGTGTAGCTATTTTGCACTTTTGATACATTCAATTGCATCTTAAAATCATTCCGTAAACTTCATGGGATTTGACAGATTTATAAATAAGATTAATAAAATATGTAGTGTATGTAATTCGACGAATTGTTCTTTCTATAAAGGCCTATTTTTATAAATTGTATTTGTGTATGTGTATACAAATTTACTAAATAATTTAAAATTGATTGGTGAAATAAAAACAACTAATTAATGATCGTAAAACAATGGCATTTCTCAACTTTATGTGTCAATGTTATTTGATTTGGAGTATAGAGATTGGAGCATATAGTTATTATACTAGAGTATAGAGTAGAGCTTAAAATGTGTCCATCGACAATAAAGAGAAAGCAAACAAGGCTAACTGTCTCTCTTTTTTTTATGTGTAATTAGATAAAGATAGGTATATAAATTTAATCTTAGTATTTGTTGCGACATTCACAATTTCAGGCCTGGTTATGATTCCCCTATTCTAATATAATAACTATATGAGTATATATAAACAACGATATTTTCATTTTACACTTATTCAATAAATAAGAAGCAATTTTCTCAAAAGTCAACCCATTTATTATTTCTTCAAAACTTGAAACATAATGACGGCGACAATGTTTTTCTATATCATTGACCCAACTATTTTAAGAAAATTGTATTTGAAACATGTAACATATATGCCTCAACATTTTTCAAAAAAGTTTTTTGGAAACAAAAAATCTTAATTTTCTATTTATTTAAACTATTGTTACATTGTTATTCTTGTCATATTTTTAATTATATTTCAATGAAAGCATTTGGGATGAGAATTCATTGTTTTTAATAAAAATACGTGACTGTTTTCGGAGAACTATGCATTTATTCATTTAATGTGTAATGTATGATATATATTATATTTGTATGTTGTATTTGTAATTAAAATCCGCTATTAAACTCGACCTGTTCTATTACCTTAAAAAGACATCTCAAAATCCGAAATGCGACCAAAAATAATCAAGGTAGATCAAAAGTTAATTCATAAATCCGAATGAGTAGTGTGTTATATCCAAATTTTAATAAAATTATAACAACGATATTTCACTTATTTACACTTTACACTTATTCAATAAATACGAATTAATTTTCTCAAAAATCAATCCATTTTATTATCTTTCAACAACCCGTCACATATTGACGGCGACAATGTTATTATTATATAATTCACCTAACTATTTGACGGAGGTAGTATTTAAAACATGTAATATGAAAATAGTCGCGGTTTTACAAAAGTTTGTGCGGTTATGTAAAAACTGTGATAGCCCAGCGGTGAGACCGTGCGACTCTTTAAAAACGATCATCAGTTCAAACCCCGGGCAGGCACCAATGAGTTTTTCTATTAAAATTTATGTGTCTAATTGATATTTGCAATTTACCGCGCGTTTTTCGGTGAAGGTAGACATCGTGAGGAAACTTGCATATCTCTAGAGAATTCTGGGGATATGTGTAACCTATCAATCCGCATTGGAGCACCGTGGTAGGTCCAATCCTTCTCCAAAACCATTCTGCACACAATCCATCCACCTTTTTTCTGCCTCAGTCTAGTCATATATCAAGCTAAACTAGAATAAAAAATAAGTAATATATCCTTTCCTTGCGGTTACTGTAAATGATAGTCATCATCCTCCTGCCCTTATCCCACTCGTAAGTGGAGTCGGCACAACATGTTATAAACATGTCACATGATTTGGCTCCGTATTTTACGACTGGCCTCTTGCCTGACATCAACTTACCTTAATCGTAGTTCAGGACATTTTGGTAGGAAATAGGGTGGTGTATTCTTCTCAACCAGTTGAGAAGAATACACGACCTTGCCGTGTGCTATCCAGATAGCACACGGCAAGTCGAATTATCTTAGTCACCTTTTACGACACCTCGGTAAGCCGGATACAAAACGACAGAGATGAAGTGCCTTCTTAAAATATATTATAGTGCATTTTAGAGTCTCAAGTATGTATGGTGCAAGCTTTTAACCCCTTAGATTATTCCAATCTGATACTTTATGTAGAAATCGTACGAGACAGCGACGAATTACATACTTCAAAATAATTAAAACAACGACTTTCAAAAATTTTATTTAAATAAAATATAAATGACAATTTGAAGTACAAAATTATTTAATCGAACTTGCTATATACAAAATATTTCGAGCGATTTCATCGTGACTAGTAGGTACATACACATTAAGCTTAGCAAAAACTTAGCCAATAATTTAAATTTTAAATATATATTTTTAATTTGAACAGTTATCCAATTTAAGAGTTATTATCGAATATTATATAATATATACTTTTGTTAAGAAGCGATAAGCAATTTCGCATACGAATTTGCTGATTTCAAGGCTCACATAAGCATTAAAACATTTCATGATAAATTGAATATACATTATTAATTTAAAAATTTTATATGACAATGTAAAATATTTTTGGCGAGAAGTATTTAAAAATTAAACTTACAAGCTATGCGATGATCATTAAATTTAAAATAAATAATACCTATTTAATGTACTGATTGTGATATCCAATCGAGTACATGCACAAAGACTTTAATAAGCCAAAGTCTTTACAAGTACTTCCACTTGAAGTCCAATTCGGGACAACCGCTGGGTAAATGTGGATGAAAATGGCGTTAATGATGGTTTAAAATGGTTTCTATTGATTAAATACGAACTGTCTTTAATCATGGTGATAATTCGAAGTTTGATATACCAACATAAAATTTATTCTTCGAATAAATAACGGATATTAACACCGCTTGGTATTATTATAGACATTGTTACTTAGACGACATTGGGTGATATAGTCTTAAATTTTTATTTTAGTACGAAGATCGGCCCGACTGGTATTCAAAGTGTTGTGTACCCGGTGGAACACGGTAGCTGGTGTAACTGTGGTTGAGGGCGTGCTGCGAGAAGAAACCGCTGTAGTCCTTGTTTACCTGCAAAGTTATTCCCTTAATCGCTTAAAATGTTTGCTTATGTTCTGAGGACAAATAATTGGATATAGTAAAAAATACAGAAACAGCGTTTTACGCACATGCAGGTAACGCAACTACAGATGCCAAGTGTAAAACAGTCTAAAGTGAAAGAAAGAAATGGGTGTCTGTACGATTCTGTGTTCAGTCGATTATATGATACTATAATGTGCCAATTGAAAACGCATTAGGTTTGTTACGACTACCGATTGATATTTCAGTGAGTGCTATGAGTTAATAGAAGTACTTCGACCAAACAGTCACACGACTGAAGCATCACTTACTAAAGGGGTATTAAAGTCCGGCATGTACCGACTAGAGTTCCGAGTCGGAACTCGTCAGACCCTTAGACCTCGTTCATGGCAAGTAATTCGCCAAGCGAATACTGCCGTGGCTAAAAAAGAACACGATACCTTTCAACATTGAACAAAGTATGTTATGGTTACTAGTACTATTACCATGTATTTATGTTAACAAGTGTCTTTATATTTGTTTATAAGTATACGATTTCACAAAATGTACTAATTGATGCTGTAATTAATTTGTTAGTAATAAAAAAGCTAAGGGTTTAAAAGCTATTCCCACTCGCCAAATTTGCAAAAGTTAGGTTTCGTCATCAAGGGGCTTAAAACCAAATCCAAACCATCCTACCTTCGACGTACAATTGATTAAGTATCGACCTAATTAGTAAATTTATATTTACTATTTTGTTTGTATTTACAACATGCTAGAAGACTTCTTAATGTAAAAAATTATAAAAGTACAACCATCAAAACATTTCAAGCTTATATCTATTTTAAATATATACAGAGTGTTGACAATTCAATGAATAACATTTAACATACAAATGGACTATACAAACCTTACGGGGTCTGCAAGCTGGCCCCCTTGCAAGCATCCTCCTTGCTTCGTTTTCCGCAGCAACCGCTTCCTTCACGGACTGCGGCGGCCATTTCTGATCACCACGCATGTTTACGCCTCCTGTTGAAGTAACGCATCTTGAGAACAAAAGTTGTATAACTTCCAACGACAATTACGATAGACGACAAATTTCTTATATTTTTTCCTAGATTTATAAAACTTCTGTTGTATTTTAATTTCTTTGATAAATTTATCTACAATAAAGTTTGTGATACGTCTTTTTTGTTCTTTAAAATTCAAATAGTCAATCTTACTTGGTGCAACACATTACAAACCTACATAATTTTTTATAGTCTTGACTTCTACAATACGACTTAATTCATTCTTTGAGAATACCATAAAGCCTTGAAATAATATTCATCTGGTGTAATATGGAAGCTTTTACGAATAACTTTACAGCGGCATTGCAATGTATAAAACGTGAATTTTTAAACAATAAACCTGTAAAGAAGTGGTGCTCTTATGAACGTTACTAGCCTTTTAAATACTTAAAATAAAAACTTTTTAGTTGTTTATACTTTGAAATAAATATAGTTAAAAACCTTAAAAAACAAGCTTGTATGGCACATCGAACTAAATTGTAAAAAACAATTCTTAATATAGGTAGAATAAAAATTATGATTGAAAAATATTAGTGTTATAGTTATATTTGCAATAACGATTATTCATTCACATTTTTTGTATATTTCGTCCTATCCGAAGAAATATAATAAATACACAACATTTCCTATGCTTATATGTAGGCAATGTGACTTTATTCTTCGGATAGGGCGATGTGTAAGAGACAAAACATAATTAAAACGTAGGTGTAATATTAGTGTTATTATAATCGATATACAAAGCCGAGAGGTTTTATTTTTTAATATTTATGTACCTAATTGATATCGTAATATCATTTATGGTTTCAGAGCTATATAAGTTAGAGTAACTTAGTCAGGTTTCTTAAGCTTAAAGCTCGGCAAATATGATGTTTACCTTTGAGCGAAGCTGTGGCTGGTTGGCTAGGGAACACCGGTGATGGTTGCTGGTGAATTGGTTGTTGGGGGCGAAGTGTAATAGTCGCCGGTGGGGGTTCGAATTGTTTCTGTGGTGGTTGGTACGCTGGCTCCGAATATTGGGCCTGAGGCGAGTACTGCCCCTGGGGCGAGTACTGTGGTTGGTTGTACTGAGGCTTTTGCAATGTCGGCTGGAATTAGTAATAAAAATCTTTATTTACATAGTTTACGTATATTGCTTTGTCAAGTAATTGATACTATACACAAGCAAATCCCGTTATCCGTTATAAAATTTGTATATGTTGGTATATTAATTATTTGTTGTATTATCTTCATATGAATTGTCATATAAAAATGGAAACGCGCATACATGAGTTCTAAACAAAATTCTAAATAATCATTATATCACTTCGTACGTCACTTGGTACGTCGTGTAAGATTTTTTTCTCACAAATAGTGCATTTTCTACGTATATAATAACTCTATATATAAACTCTAATTAATAAGTTAAACGTAAAACAACATAAATATAAATAAAACATAAAAATGTGTAATTTTATCTATTTGAAGCGATTTTGTTTTATAGAATGACAGGTGTTTTATTTTTTCAATCCATACTAAGTTTAAAAATTATAGATCAGTATCAATTTCTGCGATAACTTTAGTAATACAAACAAGCTGTGAAAACCACAAATATAAAAAAATACGTAAGAGTTTTTAAAATTATTTTAAATTGTATACTTAGACGATGTATAGACATCTCAGTCATTAGTGGATAGAGAAGAGCGCAGATCACTTGACAATAAGTCACGTTGTAAATAAAATCAATAAAGGTAGAAGATAAGAAAGGAGGAAAGGAATAAATAAATGATATATCTGTTTGTACAAGATATTAAAATTAAATGTAAGTGCTTTAAACAGGGATAAGCGGAGACCTACTCGTTCATAAGTTTCGCAAATTAAAATTAGGATCTTAATAATTATTATATTGCCCTAAAGTTTCCTCGTGATTAGTGATGGCGGTACATACAAAATTTAACAAAACAAAGACGCCATTAGATTACTTATGACTATATTAATTTTTTTCATGCTTTTTACATAATTATTAGTTTTAAGATAAGCCAATTTGGTTTTATCAGTCATTTTAGTAGTAAATCTATAGGCCATAGGTGTTGGATCTGATCAGTGGCGTAAGAGTGCTTTTTATTCGTGACTAATTGGTGAACTCTATCACACTGTACACAATCTTTATAGCTTTTAATTTGCCGACCTTACCGGGGGTTATCAAAAATCGTAAATAAATTCGTATAAAAACATTATGCAAATTTTGATAATTAGGCTTGACTAATAAGAGTAATTATCAAACAAAAAAATATCCGAATGTAATAATCCGAACGGCACAGCTAAATTTACTGAAAGAACTATTTTCTTAAGAAAAATCTCGTGTTTGCTCTTTATAGCCGGGGGGCCTCTAGAATTTAGCCCGTTCTGTCACTATTACTACGCCACTGTTTCTGCTCTACATCTTTAAGTACAGCCAATGTATTCTTTTATTACTAGTTAATGAAGTTTAGTTTAGTTTAGTGCACAGAACTCGTTTTTCGTATAACACCCAGAATGACACACGAGCTAATATTAAGACATGCATGCATCCGCGATCACTTTGATCTGGTGACTCTACCTGAGGGGAAGTGGGGGCTGGTACGGGCGCCCAACGACTTTGTTGTTGTCGGTAAGGTTGGGCACTAGGCGATAACGGGCCCTGGCGGTAAGATGGGGCTACTGGGGAGGCGGTGACACCCGGGCCTACAGGAATCAGCTTACTTAGCCCTGTGGCTTGCTGTCTTTTCCCTTCACAGTAGGCAGGCTGCGACTGTGCTGCTTGGTTGTATTGAGGATACTGGTTCTGGGATTGAGGGGATGGATATTGTTGTTGGTATTGCTGCTGCGGTTGCGGGGAGTATTGTGGTTGTGGGGAGTATTGTGGCTGGGACGGAGAGTTCTGAGCGTTGTCGTAGAATGCAGGACTCTGCTGTTGAGCACAAACGTAACTGACATGGACTATACAATATTTAAAGAATACTAAACAGCTTAAATGAGCGTCGCTGTTATTTTTCTAGTGTATTCCATAATAACAATCTTATAAAATCAAAGGTTGAAGCAACCAAACGTATTACTTTTCGGTGTAAATGATAAAATACTTAAAACAAAAAAATATTAAATATTTATACTCAAGATATAATATTTAGATTTTTTAAATATTTAATTAAAAAGTAATTTCACATTAGAACCGGTAAAATTCAGTTAACAGTTGATTCAATGAAGAAGAAACTTTGGAAGTATAAATTTAGGAAGTTGGTGCATTAATTTGCGTAATGCATTAAAATAAATTTGTATATACACAATATTTCATTGCTCCCGTTTTTCATGCTATTATTGTGCTGTCTAGTGTAAGCTATGATATGTGCAGCTTTGTGTTTCTAAAATTCTTTTATATACAAAAGGGTCTTGTCTATGATAAATTACCTGTTGCGGTTGGTGATATCCGTTGGTTTCGGGCGTTGGTGGCCACACTACTTTTTTTTGGCCTGAAACAAAACAATCTTAGTTATAATAGTCCTACTTAAATTTAAAAGGCGAAAGTTTGTATGTGTATTTTTACATAAACTTTACGCAGCAGAAAATACGGGACGCAGCTCGTAAATTCATAATTGTTTAACTGGATTTCATAATTTTGATGTACATAAGAGAAACTGACTATATTTTTAGTTAGCAGTGAGTGTCTATCAACGCATATGATCTTGGATGATGCTATCTGAAGACCACACATTTAGGTGTTCAAGAGCAAGTAACTTATCGTGACACATTCCACTTCAAATTAGTTTGGCCCACGGTGTTTTTGGATTTGCGCCAGAGGATCGAAGAAAAAATAACTTTTTTCATTTATGATCGGTTTTAATGTCAGTGAAGACAGAAATTACAGGAAGATACAGATGAGTGTTGATTCACACCTGGTTTGCTATATTTTTTAATATCATGCGAATGTTTCACTTATCAAAGAATATTCACGTTTTCTATATTATTTCATCGATGGGAAATATTGTTTATTACAATAGATTAGCTACTAATAAACTATTTAAAAACAATTAAAAGAAGCGTTAATATTGGATTGTAAAACTAATATCTGACTCTAAAGATAAATTTTAAAGCACCACTGTCACTTGGTTGATAATATAAGTTACCCTGTAATGTTTTAAGTTACAGCAAATATTCTTAAATTTTATAGTGAAGCGATGTTACACATTAACCGCGAAACAGTAAAGTTCATATAATTATAATACAGTAAGTAAATAAGTAATAAAATCTATTTCAGAATATTGTGTTTTAAATTATAATAATATAACTTTTTTAAATTAATAATATTAATTTTTAAATTATAATTATTAATTGCGTGTTTGTTTATGAAAAGTAAATAAACAATCTTATAATTATAGAACTCACAAGAGTTTAGGTGCAAGTCGCTCCGCTGGCAGGCTAGGACTACGCGTGACTCTGCTCTTGCCAGGTGTAGGCGCGCAAATAACTACATTTTATATTTTGAGACATTGCTTGTCACACCTCTATGCTATTCAATCCATAGAGCTATTTTATTAGAGTAGGGGAGCCAGCCTAAAATGTGTCCATCGATAATAAAGAGAAAGCAAATGAGAAATTATCTGTCTCTCTTTTTTATGTGTGATTAGACAAAGATGATTAAGATTAGAGATTAAGACTAGGTTGGTATGGTCATGTAATGAGGGAGGATTAAAATCATGTGACTAAAAGAGTTTAAAATATGACTGTGGATCTGACTGTGGTGGGGGGAAACCGAATAAAAGATTGTGGATTGTGTGAAAAATTATATGCATATTAAAGGAATGGCACCAGAGTTGACGAATGATAGAGGAGAATGGGAGAAGAAGACATATTGTGCCGACCCCACTTTGAGTGGGATAAGGGTAAGAGAATGATGATTAGAAAAGAAGTATATGACTTTCATCTTCCCTCTCTTATTATTTGTTGCGACACTCTTAGTTACAGGACTGCCTATAGCTCCCATACTCTAATATAATATATATATTTCTATCTCTCTCTTGCGAAACAGTTATTAGGTTACAGAACTGCCCTTGATTATAACTTCCGACAAACGTCAATTGTCATTGAAAATGTAGGCCTTTTGATTCAGACTCTGGTTGTTTATGAATCTAAATTATAATATTAACACCTACTTTTATATGTTATCATTGTTAAGAAGGAAACCTTTAACATGTTTGTATTAGTATGCACATATTGAGATATAAATTCGGTCGTTATTCTTAATTATCTAGCCCATTGAGCCACGAAATGTAGGTACATAAATTACGACATAAGGAATGCCGTCCTCATTGCCTATAATGTTTGGGCAATTTTCTCCCGGTATTATTCTTAGACGTAAATAGAAGGCTTAAGGCAATTTTGTCACAAGATTAATCAATTTTTATAGGCTATTACCTAATATTTATTATTACGTCCACATAATAATAATATGTAAAATGTATTATTTATTATATAACGAATTATGAATTTAACAACTCTGATACTTTGTCATAATGTCTCATTTAGATTTTTCAATTGATAATGTTTTTGTTGCATGAGTTTTCATTTTCTATTATTAAATTGCTGACAAGTTCATGTCTGAATCAATGGCATTGGTATAAAATTAAAACACGTAAGAGACAGTTGAATCATCATTTGGCCTGCAAAACGGCTGTCGTTAACCGTTATTTCCAATGTCGTATGAGAATATAAACTATAATATTTATAGTTTCTAGAAACCTATAAAATCTGTTCCATAGATTATGGAATCATGTAATTATTGTGTATAATACATATCATTTTATGTTTTAAGTTACTGTTACTCTTGTTCGTCCGACATATTTGTTTAAAGACCACAAATCGAGTCAGAAAACGAGGACGTCATCTAAGCCAGAGAAAGCGTCATGTGTACTATTAGTATTTGTGTAGTGACCTAGAATTTGTGATCGACAAAATCGATAAAGACGTTTATGACCTAAAATAAAGGCGAAAGCTCAAAGAGTTTTTTTACGAGTATATTAATATTTGGCACTCTTGACGATGCTTCATAGTTCATCAATAGTTCATTCTGATTACACTGCAAAAGTTAAATAAATAATTAAAAATTATTGGTTTATTCAGGCTAATGGCCTTATGACTAACGGCTTCAAACTATAAGGTAATAATTTTGGTCATAATAAAACTAATATGTTATTTTTAAGACTAGGTACTTAATTTTTTTTTAATACACTGATGATTACTATCAAAGTATGAGAATTGAAAGGTTAATTTGGCAATCGCAGATGCGATTAAATATAGTGCTGACAAGACTGTCAGCACTATATTTAAGTAAGGTCATAAATTTAGCGAAGCAAACTTTGTTTTTAGTTATTCTTTTTTCAGTATTTGTTAACATTATTATTTAGTAAAGGAGTTTTAAGATATTACAAAAAAATAAAGTGCATAGAATGTATGTGTATAGGTTATTATAAGTATAAGACGGGAATTACCATCTGGTAGACTTGAATCTTGAAATATCTGAACTACAATCTCTATATCAACAGATAAAGTAGTAAACATGTTTTTCTAGTATGTACTAATGATAAAAATGTTTTTATGCGGTGTGAGTGTTCCCGTTTTGAATGTGATACCTCATTCGCTGCTGCATCTCCAACAGTGGGTTAATATTAGATGTTGATTCATAAAGCGCTCGCGAAAGTAGACTCATCAGAAATAGTTCCACATTGCGTCAAACAAACGTGTTTTTGTTTCTATGCAAATTAAACTCTATATTCATGATGTACAGCTCTAATAGAAACTAAACTGACTGATTTCATTGTGATTACCAGAAAGGCGCGAAAAGATGCACAATTGTGGAAAGGACAAGGTTAATATTGTCCATATAAAAACGGACACTCCGTATTAATTAAGGATAATCCATATTTGTATATATAAATGGGCTCTTTAGTAATTAGAGTAGGAGCAATCTAACTTTTTCCAAGACATGATGAACTGTTATGGCCGATAACCTCGCGAATATACGATCGTAGGGAGATTAGAAGGACATAAACACATCTTTGTAATGACCTTTCTTTTACCAGTTAGCGGTTTGCTAAATTAAGGGATATATCTCTGGAGTCTTAATAGAAAACATTACCAATTGCTGATAAAGTTGACGGTCCCATATTCATTATTCTTCCGAAGACGAAGTCCCAGTGTTCTAAACGTTTTCTACAGAGGTCTGAATATGATGCGAAATGTGGTAAATAAAAAGATGTCATCCATAAATAGCTATATTAAGGTGCGTCCTTAAAGGAACGTGTATATGAATAACGTATCCTATATGTCGTGTAAGGCGAGAGGTTTAAGGATTAGTGCTTTGGAAGACTCTTGTGTAGACGCTCAGACATCAAAGCAAGACTTTTTGATAGGCGATAATAAGATAATCTTAAATGAGAGAATTGAGTCAACCTGGTATTTTTATTAATGATTTTTAAATAATCCGAGTGTCTAAGCTTTCTAAGCTCCACATCGATTGTTACTTTGGGGTCCTATGTATAAAGAATCCATAATAAATTTACACTTAATCGAGGAAAACAGGTAACGTAAAGTAGGTATTAATGCTACAATGGTTTAGATCACGTAGTAAAGAAACCAAGAAATTTTTATATCTAATTTTTATGAACGAAGATTGTTATGAATTACTGTAAAAATAATTAAATAAAAGCATTATTAATATTAATATCTACTATTTTAGTGAATAATTCCAAGTATAAATTTAGACACGAATATAATTTTTGAATGTGTTAATTATTGCACCAATGTTTACATTATAATTTTTATTATAAAATAAATATACAATTCAGGGTAATCGAATACGAAACCTCCATTTATAAATAAAAAAAATAGAATACAAAGCCTTTCCACACAACACATCCATAGGAAGCTGAATTATATTCTTCTCAATGAATTATATAATCTTCTATTCCATACTATCACTGATTAATATAACTTAAAAAATCCACAATTAGATGTCGTACATACAGAAAAAGACATCAACAAGTATTCAATCATTTCAATGTCTTATTAGATACTGAAATAATTTAAAACAAGATGAAAATGTACTTTACCAACATATACTATCTCAGGCATTTTCGTTGGTATTCGTTCGCTCTCGAGTAATGTACTAACAATACAAAACAATTATTCGTACAAAATACTTTAAAATTGTTGCCAAAATTTTTACGCCAAGTCACTCTGTTACATGTAGGTGTCAAGTAAATGATGTTGTACTGTAACACTCTATTTTTAAATTAAACTTGCTTTTAGGACTTTACGCTTGACCGAACAATATATTTCTACGATTTAACTAAGTGTAATTTAATTAATATTTGATCCCAAATATTTAAAACAACTCAGAGCAGCAGATACTTTAATACAATGCTTCTTGTTATAAATCTGATTGTTTAATTTGTTTAATTAAATATTTATTATTTATTAAATTATTATTATTATTATTTAAATATTTATTAAATAAAGTACAAAGTAATCATAGACTTCGAAATATCTCTTCTTGTGTAATGGGAACTGGTAGGGTGCTGTAGAATGGAATGTAGAATTTTTATTATCCTGTTATATTCCATCTTATTTTTATATTATCTACATAGGTTTCTTTGAGAGTTACTGAGATTAAGAAATCATATAAAAAATATCCAACTATCATCAAACCGAAAAATAATTTTAGAAAAGTTAATATCTCTACGCTTATAGCATTTATAAAATAAATAAAGTATAGAAACCGACAGAAGAAGACGTGAGTATAGCCGGTTTCAAACATTAACTATGAATACTACTCAATATAGTTTAAATTTTAAAAATAAATAACCTTGAAAATTTAAACAAATCTATGAAAAAAAATCCATTTCTAAATCGGCCAGATTTCTCTTTAGTTTAGAAGGTTTGTAAAACCATCTTGGCCTGGGCGGTATTTCTGAGAAAATTTTACGGTTTTAACATAGTAGTAACTTAACTGGTGTTTATATAAGTAAGTCTTTTTTCTTTCACTATAAGTAAGTCCATAAATGAAACGTAATAAGTTTACAATACTACATATCTCTAAATCTGTCTTGATAAATTTAATGTTGGGAATTTTATAATACAAATTGGTACTTACTAGGTAAACCCTTACGATTTCGTTCTTCCTCCTCAAGCATGCGCAGAACGGCTGAGTTAGCCAAATTCGCTGGTTTGTCGGTAACCGAGTTCTGGAAGTTAATACTGTAACAAGATAATTAAATTTTTAGCTTCTGACTACTATGGTATAGGTATATATGTTTATGGTACATTCTACATAAAAAATTAGGTACATATAGTTTTCTGTTTTCACACATATCTTTTAAAAATATCTTAATAATATAGGTAATATAATAATAAATATATGGGACACTTACACACACGGTCGTCCGTCCACAAAGTAAGTAACTTAATACTTGTGTTATGGGTGACAGACAACTGGTGAATATATACTTATATATTTTTAAATACATACTTAAATACAAATGTACACCCAGGCTCAAAGACCAATAAATTCATTTATAGAAAATGTTGGCCCTCGGCAGGAATTGAATCTGCAACCCGCGACGCTGAAGGCAGGGTCCCTACCCACTGCGCCAACGTGCCAGTCTAAATTCTAAGCTAAAGCTAATGAAATTAAATTAATGTAGTACATTTTCAAAGTTGTTCTGTGTGGTAAATATAATTTTTTGCAAATAGCTTAAAATAACGAAAATTATCTTAATAAGGATAAATTCATTAAACCAATCATATATAGTCATTAGAAAGTTTTCTGTACATCAAATAAATAAATTTAACAGTTGTTAAGAAAGTCAATTACAAAAAAGATAAATTGACTGCCATTCAGGAAACTTGTGGGAGAACGCGGCAAAAACTTGATACAAAGCGTAAGAGCTAACTACGCTTTGATTGTGTTTCACAGTTTCTAATTCAATCAATTAATGCAAATCGCGTTATTATACAGACTTCCATTAAGGTGGACAATTAATTATTTGTTTCGTTTATAACAATACCTAAATAATAGTATTGGATATTAAAACAAAGTAAAGTACCAATATATACCAGACTTTTTTTATTCTTTTGGCACTCATATTAATAAAATACAGATGTTGACGAAGTAGTTTGGTTTTACCTCCAAAGTTTACAGTGTTGGCTATCAGGAAAATTATTTATTAAAGTTTTAGAGCTCTAAAACTCTATCTGTAAAGATAATTTGAAAAATATAGCGTGCGTTTAATTATTATCAACAATTTTGCCACACACATTATTTTTACAGCTGAATCGTGTGGAATAGTTATTTACCAACATTGTGTCAATAATATATTTCATCGATGTTTGGTCGTTATTCGTTATAGATAACAATATATTTTCGTTTCTATATATTAATAAAAGAAAACAATTGAAAATCGAATGATAAATCCATTATATTGCATTAATAAAATTTTAGAAAACGAAGTTTCATTAATTTGATTTTATCTTTTAATAGATTTTTGATCATTGAACTAATACGATTTCAATCAAAATTATAGTCCTAGCATACCATTTTAGCTATGTATTATACAGGTATTGTTATTTATTTTATCTATGTATTATAATACATTTTAGCTATTTATAATATATGTATATTAAACCATTATCACTATTAAAGTCGCAATTACTTAATTCTGCGTACAGAATATTATTTGCCACTAATGTATTTCGTGAAGGTTGCACAATGGAAAAATTGTTAAAAGAAATAGCTGTTTGTGAGAACTACGAATATATAGTTATTAAAATGGAATATTTCTTGCAAGTATCCAGGTCGTTGGTAAGTTATTGAATTTCAATAGGCTCCATACGTATTTATAAGGTCTAGTTTTTCTTTATAAAAATATTACTTGTTGGTAATATTTTTGATATAACATTTTTATGAAATGAACTTTCTTAAATTTAAATAAGTGACTTGCAATACTTACTTAAGTTATTTTATGTTTTTTTTTAAATTCAAACCATATACATATACAAGGTCTTTAAATATTTAACGTTTCTAAAATCTGATTTTAATAATATAAGGAGTTTGAACATTGTTTAGCTACAAAATACAAGTATAAAAATATATTGTTATATTTATTAGTAATAAAAAAAAAATCATAAACAAATTCACGTCTCACCTAAGCGATTCCATAACCATGTTGCAAATGATAAACAATAGTGTAAGTAATTCTAAACAAAATAAATCAAAAATTATAAATATCACCGATTGATTAATGAATTTAAATTTAACTTGATTAAATGCCAAGAGAAAATTTTCCCATGTTCTTTTTACTACTGCGTTTTTGTATCACGTGTAAGCACGATATTATTGCGATTATGACGCCAAAAGTTTATACTTAGCTTGTGATATGAAAATATATTTTTTTTAACGTTTAATTTTTTTTTCTTTTGATGATTATATTTTAGGTTAAAATTATTTTTAATTTATTTAATTTTTAATTTTTTAATTTGAGATTCGTTGCGCAGGCGCAATGCGTTGCGTCGGCAGGCCGCGTCGTACTGTGAAGCTGCGAAGTCGACCACATTTGCGTCCTTCTGTTAGTTACGAAAGGTCACGTTTATATAAATTGCAATAAGCGATTGCGCTCTTGCTTAACCAGCACTAATATTTTTCTTTATACATTAAAAAAAACACATTATACATAAGAACAAAAGGTAGTTAATTAAATATTCTAAAGCTTTAGAATGATGATGGTCAACATGATATAAATGATAAGTCATATACATTTTCTATCTACCTTTTCAACCGTATGATTGACTTTCACAAAGCTCTTAAGCGATCTGTCAATTTTTTTTACTAAGATGAAATTTGCATAATTATAAAGTTATAAATAAATAAATAAATAAATATATGGGACACTTACACACACGGTCGTCCGTCCCCAAAGTAAGTAACTTAATACTTGTGTTATGGTAGACAGACAACTGGTGAATATATACTTATATATTTTTAAATACATACTTAAATACAAATATACACCCAGGCTCAAAGACCAACAAATTCATTTATAGAAAATGTTTGCCCTCGGCGGGAATCGAACCCGCGACCCGTGGAGCTGAAGGCAGGGTCACTACCCACTGCTCCAACGGGCCAGTCAAGTGAATATAGTTAATAACTATATTCTTTTGCATCTTGATATATATACAATTTTATTGTATATAAATGTATAGACTGTACGTATAGTTTACAAATAAGATGTTTTATGTTTAACTGAAAATCCTATACGACTCTATATTTTAGGAAGAGTACGTAAGTATTCTTTTTAAGATTATTAAGTGACCGTATCATTCAAATTTACCTACAATACGAAAATTTTCAAAAATTATGTTTTAAGTCTTGGATTAACTTCAGGTGAATTAATTATTTTAAATGGGATGCCAAAAGATTTTCCTAAATGGTAATTCAACAGAAAAAGAAATGAAAATGCAAAAATAAAGCAAGATATATTTTGGTACTGCCAGTATTACACTCCGGAATGCAAATAATGCAAACGCGATCTAAGTCGTCTACTGAAATGTCAGTGCTCCCGAGACGCATTTCCTCTATACCAAAGTAACAACATTAACCGGGTCATATATTTTCTGCACTTCAGAGGTTAGTATAGAGCAATATAAGGGGAAATCTCTATATTATCGATTCATTATGATTATTGAATGAAATTCTTTCAACAAGAACGATTTATTTATATAGTTTTCCGGTTTAGTTCCTTACAATTTTTTTTACATATTTCCTTCCTGTAAAATTTTTCCAAAAGGTAACGTTGGGTATTAACGTTAAAAACTTTGACATATTGTATTTTATAAATGAAATCAAAATAGATTCATTTGACGTGCCCGAACATTTTTCTACTTTTTTTGTCTTTTTAAACGATAAGCTGTTGGATTAAGGAATCTTCAGATTTCTAATGGCTAAATTCAAAATAATTTTTTATATTTCAAATTAAATTATAAATAAATATTACATTTTAAATTTTGATTTTTTTTTCAAATAACAGTCTGTTTATTTAGGTCTATTTCTATTGAAATAAAGATATGCTTTCATGCTGATCAAAATGCCTGTTGCTCGAATGACGCATCTATAATTCAGTAAAGTGGTCTATTATTATCCAAATGCTTTCACCACAACACTTTCCTTTCTCATTGTAGAAAAGGATTCCAGTTTAGATCCAAAACGCCGGTCAAATCCGAATTGGCAGAGTAGACATATCCCAGGAATTTTCTTATGCTGTGTAGCTATCACTACAATTTTTTCACCGTAGAACGTAAATACCTAAAGAAAACTCTTAGATGTCTGTGATTTAAACAGGAGAACCCTTGGTAGGGGTAATTCGCTTTTACTATTACCTTTAGCTGTGACTGACTATGTAATTTCTTGAAAATAAATCTTCGTCACAAAGAAAATTATTCTGCCAAATATATGTGACTATACGCTACTATGTACAGAATGATTTGGCATAATAGTAGCCGTCGTAAATATCTCTTAGTACGTAAATATATATTTATATTTCACAAACATGATTCATTGTGACAGTTGCTACTTTTAATACCGTAGACGCATTATTGCTTGTGATTAGCGTCTTAAATATGCCAAAAAGCAATGTAATTTTAAGTAAGTTATTCTGTTGATACGCTTAGTGTGTTTTTTACAGTCGATAATTTTAAATCTACATCATACCGTGATAGATGAACATCATTAAATGATATTTCTATATATAATTAATAAGAATGGTTCTATAATGGTTGTGATAATGGCAGTAAATTTATGGTTGTGAAGAGTATACGGAGGAACATAGAATTTTAACAATATTTGTTTATTAAAATGTTTACAAAAGTTATTTAAGATACTGGTTTTAGAATAAATTTTTTAGTTCGTATTATTTATGAACGAAAAACTTAATACACCTTGAGCGCAATAACCGATGGGATGTAAGGTTCAAACTTTGATTCTTAAATTTTAAACCATATTTTAAATAATAAAAATAGTAGGACTAGTAGTTACTAGTAACTAAAATTATCTAGACTTGCCTTTAAACAACTTTAGAAATTATCTTGATGCTGCTACACAAAGCTTACTATACAATTGAAGATTATTTATAGTTATAGTATATCTTAACTGCAGTTAGCTATCCATTTAATTGCAACGATTAACTTGTCACAAATCAAATCACAATATTTTTTTTTAATTGTCCGCCGAGTTTTCCTCAAAGGAGCAAACTTCCGAACCAGTAGTAGCTTCATTAAAATCATATATATGAAAAGTATTGAAAGCAGTCTTCTTAAATAAAGAATATTTTGAATTTGAATTTTAGTAAGTATATCCAAGTCATTAAATTTAAATCTTCTACCATTTCATGTTTGTGCTCAAACATCCTACGAGTGTACGTACTTATTTAAAGTTTGCCAAATGCGGCCTTCAACAGTTGTTTATTTAGGGCTAGGTTGAATGCTAACTTTAAGTTGCTTTGAGGTGAGAACAATGTATTATTTATGTTGGTAACTTTAGGCAACCGTAACCTCGCTATTGCAAATGCTGATTGTCTTGTAGAAATGTTTAAGTAGAAAACTATTTAAGTGCAACAAATGTTTAATGGGAATACCATAAACTCATTCATCATTCGGTTTTATACACAAGTGGCATATATTGATTTATGTGTTTAGAAATGTGTAAAAAAATTGCAGTTATCATTAAGATAAAGAAAATGGATATAATTTTAAATGTTAATTAACTAATTCCTTGATGAATTTTCCTTTCAGCTTCACACAGGATTGCGATTTAAAATTGTGAATTTAAAATGTTTAAAAGATTGACCTCCGAGTTTCCTGGTGCTTTGTCTCGGTAAGAGCAACATTTCAAATCTAAAGTAGCTTCATTAAATCAACTTGATCCTTGACGATTTAAAAGTGCTTGCGAAAGCTTACTTGATAAAAAATTTGATTTGATACAAACCCAACAGTCCCATTATCGAGATTCTGCATATGCTTGTTCAGCGTTTCCTGGATGTTTTGCTGAGAGTAGAGACCAATGGGCGAATTGAATTGCTTGTGCACTATCTTCGGACCGGTGGCCATATTGGAAGTCGTTCGTTGCGCTGAAATTACAATATTTTATAAATAACAAACATATTTTTATTAAGTTTAAGTCAAGGTATTCTTTTATTAACTAATATTAGTAAAATATTAATAAATTAATAATATGAGGTATTCAATTTATTCAAAACCTACAAAACTTCTATCTCCATCCATCTTTGTTTATCAGGCTATATTCTGGGTGGTACGATGGCCTTTTTTAGGATATAGGAGATAGGAGGATATTTTTTCAGATAGAAGGCTTTCAAAAATATCTCTGTCTCTAAATATACATGCCATAAGGATCAATTCGATTTGTAGACACTTTATACGTTAGATAGTTTAATATATCAAAAATGTGCGAGAGATATTCAGTTCAATGTATTTTAAAATTATATCTCTTTAATTATTATCATCATTTTCCCGCCCTTATCCCACTGTAAGTGGGGTCTAAATATGATTCTGAATATATAATACGTTTATAAGACGGTAAAGCTTATTAAAATCTTTTTTAACAATATACATATATTACATCTGTATCAAAAAAAGTGATCGACTACGTAACGACTACAGCCGCAGTAGGCTCAGTGTTCGTGACATCGGAGATAAGCTGCAGGAAGCCCGTCTTCGATGGTATGGTCATGTAGCACGTCGGACAGAGATGTCTCAGTTTGGTGGTCCCTGGATCTAGACCCCGCGGTCGTCCAAAAAAGCGTTGGCTTGATATTTTGGATGCTGACATGAGAGCCAACAATTTACACAAGTCGGATGTTCAAGATCGGGTAAAGTGGAGGCAACGAAGTAGGAAAGCGGACCCCGGGTCTTAGCCGGGATAGCGCTAAGTTGAAGACATCTGTTATTGGTAAATTGTTTAACAAGTGACAAAAAATTATATGCATCATAAAATAAAGATAACACTCAAAAGCAACATAGTATTTGAACAATTTGATCCCGATTAATTGGATAAATATTTATACTTTCAGACAAGAAAAATTGGATTGTCAATTTTTATCCTCCTCATGAGGTAATTTTATTACGCGTCCGTGAGATTCATGCCTCGGGTTAGAGACGGAGCTCGCCGTCTTATTACAATTTTATTAGCCCTGGCACCGACGACGACGTCTATAATATTTTTTCCGGATAATGTGTCAGAGACAGGTAGCTTTAGCTTTAGACAGACATGCTCTGGCAGTACGGGCATATTTTTACACGGAAGACGTTTGAATACAGATAAGCGAATAGTTACTTTCTCTTAAATATATTTGTAAATCGATATTCTCATAAAAGTAAGTACGTAATTTCCATTATCATTTAATACCAGGCTTAATACCATGTTAACAGGCTTGGTTGGCGGTTTGAGTAGAATTGGTTTGTATTTGACTTTATGTATTTATATTATTTTAATTCCAATGAATAAAAGTAATGCAAATCATTTTTAGTGGAAATTCAACACAATGTTTTAAATACAAATTATTACGCCGTGTGGTATCCGGCTGAATAGAATAGTACCACCCTCATTTCTTACCGAGGTGTCGTAAAAGGCGACTAAGGTAAGTCGATCCGCCGTGTGGTATCCGGCTGAGTAGAATAGACCACCCTCATTTCTTACCGAGGTGTCGTAAAAGGCGACTAAGGTAAGTTGACAAACCGTGTGGTATCCGGCTGAGTAAAATAGACCACCCTCTTTCTTACCGAGGAGTCTAAATACGACTAAGGTAAGTTGACGTCAGGCAGGCGGCCGGTCGTATAATACATAGCCAAATCATATGACAACATGTTTTTAACATGTTGTGCCGACCCCACTTAAAGTGGGATAAGGGCAGGAGGATGATGATGTTTTAAATACAAATTATTATAAAGAGAGAGAATATCTATGTAATACAAAAGGTAAGGTGTTTTATCCGTTTTCAAACGTTATACATGCAGAATTCATACGAGTAAAATGCATGCACTCAAAGTCTACACTATCATTACTATTGTAATATGGAACCGTGCAAAGTGACGCCTACTTCTATAAACAATTTTTATGTAAGAATGTGGGCAAAAGTCTTCTTTTTCGTTGGAATATAGGACTAGGTAAGGCACACAACTGTAAACACTAAAGCAAAAGGTGTGTTACTATCCCACAGCTGGGCATAGACCTTCTAACTCCGTTTTTGAAAAGAAGGATTGGAACTAAGACCTACCACGCGGCTCCAATGCGGATCCTGAGGTTACACATATCCTCAGAATTCTCTGCAGATATGCAGGTTTTTTCACGATGTTTTCTTTCACCGAAGCGTGTTATAAATTGAAATATCAATTAGATACATAAGTTCCGAATAGTACCTTCCCGATATATTGATGTGACCGTTTCAAGTAGTGGTAATGACTAATACCAGCACATAGTACATTCAGAATCAACGTCACGACATTCATTCCATAGTTTTGATGTGAATCAATTAGTATCGTTTTATTGTTTAGTTTGACTGAAAAATGTTTTAATATCGCGTGCCATCTATGCTATGTCCATGTCACAATTATTCGAAATTGGCGCGTAATTTAGATTTTTCCGTCGCGAACACAGCTATCAAAGAAAAATAGAAGGTGGATCAACATATCAACATCTTCCTACTACTAGTATTAAAAGTCGGACATCTCATAGATAAGGATGAAATGCATAATGCCAAATGAAAAAAAGAATATCTAACACAAAAATATATTAAAACAAAAAAATCAGTTACATGTTCTTGAAGCACATAATTAAATCGTTAATCTCTATTTTTTTTTATACAAAAACAACAATAATTAGATTCTGAGTTGATGTTAAAACTTCAATAAAATTTTGGAAAAACAGATTATTTAGTAATCTGTTTTGACTCATTTCACCTTTTGTAAAGAATTATGGGTAACTATAAATGAACTATTTACAATAAAAAAAAGAATTTAACAGAAACGAAATATAATAATAAAACATTACCAGTGTATTAACATACTACCTATACACACAATACACAAGGTGATGTGATAAGTCTCTTTTTATATAAAAATTCTGTTTCAGTTTATTTCTGTTTTCTACAAGATATACACGGCAAATATTTAGATCACACTTTCCGATTGCTCTGTGATAAAAGTTTTGCGAGTGCTGATGAGAATGCGTGGGAGAGACTAAAAAAGTTTGCAAAACCGCTCAGATGACGCGTTATTTACAGACCAGCAATGATCCACGGTATTTTGTAACATGTTTTCTCCTGTTAATAACCAGACAGAGACAAACCACAAATCTGACTAATATATCCACCTCAAAGCAAAATAAAATATAACAGAAACAAAGTTTGCAAAAATTTATTGTTTCAACCGCACCAGTATCTATTTTGTGAAATTTTTGCTCAACGTGTAACAAATTTTATTCTTACATTCACTGTAGATATTCAATATTTTATGAGATGTAGATAGTTTTATAGTTTTTGGGTATGGCTTATGTTGGACATGTTGGATAAACATTAAAAATGTATTACTATAACTTAACTTCTAACTTTCTCATTATATTTATGGCCTCACAGATTTTTCATATTTTAAGATTTTAAATTACTTAAACATTAAACACTTTTTAATCAATATGACTTTTCAGCAGCTAGCTACGTTGAACACATCAAACTATAACAAGCCTATGACAATAAAAAGCACGATCTAATAGCAGTTCCCATCCGAAGAATAAAGTCGCATTTCCTATGCTTATACATGGGATAAATGACTTTTTTCTTTGGATAGGCCGTAATGAAAGAGATTTAGATTACGTGTAATCGAAAAAAATACTGTCTCAGTAAAGTTTAACGTTGAAGATTAAAAGTTAGAATTCAGACAACGTTCAATGAATGGAGTAAAAAAACTCATTAATGAATTAAAATTGCAATATACTAAAGGCAAAACAAAGTAAACTACACTATATACATTTAAATAAATACGTTTATAAATAATATATACATTTTTACCACATGATCCCCAAACTTACGAACTGAAGTTAAGATTTAAATAAATTCTATTACAGTTCTAGACATTATTGTTATCGTGATGTGATTTCGTTCATCAAATAGATAATATTTTGGGTAGGGCATTCCTAAAATATATGTACATATGTATATATAAGAAACTATCTATTGGATACTGCAAATTTACCGCAATGTAAATATTTCTAAAATTCTGATATATTGCTTATGTATAACACCACCAGACTTCAGAAACAATACAACATCAAGGTTGTATATAAATTATCGTATGTTTAATATAATAAAATGTCTGAAACAGCTTAAAGGTCAACACAGCTGTTCGTGAAGAGATAGTCAAGAATACTCATCAAGGTCCAAAATATATCTGTCGTGTCAACAAGAGCCGGTACAGGAATAGTTTTACCTATTTTATATAACAGTGTACCTCATTCTATATGCACAACCCGTGTGTGATAAACTTTTACATTAATTAACATTCTCGTCTTTACCGTGCATAAGCCGCGTATCTTTTAAGATTCTTGTAAGAAATTATTACATGCATACTAAAATTTTCTCAACGCTGACGCAGCGCATTATACCCATCCGTGAAAATGAGACGTGCTATTTTCAGTATCGTGAAGTAAAGGCGATTATTTTTGTAACAAAATATTTGCGTGGAGTTAGTCATGGGTGTTGAATTCGGCTGGTGTCAGATGGATGAAAAAAAAAATCTATACACCTAAAGCTTTTATTAGTGCTAAGGTTACGTGAAGCTTTGAGCTTACAGTTTAGTGCTTAAGGTACCTTGAGCGGCGGAGAGATTCGTGCGAGCAGCGGCGGTGCCGAACTCTAACTGAGCGATAGGTGGCGCGCCCACACAACGGTCAAGCTTACGGCCTCACCTGTAACGTTTCATGTAAAACATAATAAACGAATTTGCTGTGGAAATGAATTAAAAACAAATAATTCGATCATTGAGAACAAATTCATTCAAAATTTCAGAAACTAGTTTAATACATATAGACTATACAAAACTATGTAAAGTACTACGACCAAAAATATTTGTTCGTTACACAATAGAAGTCAACTACCTCCTTCGCACTCTTGCAGTGAAAAACAAACTCATTACGAGAAAACTAGCTCTGTTTCGTCTTGAACCTTGGCAATGATGTCTTACCTGAGAAAACAATGTGTCTTACACAATGTAGTCCTTGAACTTAAACTGGCGCGCACTAATTATTGTAATGAGTTGTGACAGACGAACGTCTCTGATGTTAACACTTCCTTGCCTGCGAATGAACTAGCACCTTCTATCGCAAGATAAACGGAATTTTTTATTCACTAAACAAGCTATTTTTGTATCAACAAAGTACATGTAAGCTTCAGATAGATATCCTCTTTAAATTATTTTTAAACTATAATGAAGGTCATTGATCTCTTTCACGTTTCCTGTCTGAGATTAAAAAAAATCTTTTCTATGTTGAATCGGTTCTATTATAAAGATTTAGTTCTAAAATTATAATTTAAGAAAACAATTTAAAAGAAAGTGTGCGCTTTTTGCTGGTTTTTTGAGGATCTTTCGGAACAAACAAGTGGTAGCTTTTTAATTTGAATACACTTCAGGATCTAAAGTGCTTGCAATGAAAATAATAGTTTTATTATTAATAATATAATAAGCGCAGAGAACAGATATGAGATCGATACGATATAATTTATATATGCGTGAAGAAAATTTTCCCTCGTTTCAGGCAGGCTCAGGTCTAACTTGCCTACTAATTATGATTTAAAACGTTTCTACCGACGTAAATCAAATCAATGTCGTATCGTTCTTACCTAATGAAAGTTAAATTTACTAAAAAGTTAAAAAAGTTAAAAAAACTTTAATGTATTTACTTTAATGTAATGTATGATATTTTCTGAGATATTGGCGAAGAAGACAAAAATTGAGTAATGCTTAAAGAAAGAAATAAGTATATGATCTTTTAATAAATTAAATATCTGGGTGACCGAGCTTCGCTCGGTAATTAAAAAAAAAAAACTTAAAAAAACAATTATTTAGTTGGGGATCGATCCTTGGCATTCAGATTTCTCGCGTCTGCCCATTATCCGAATAAGCTACGTCGACAATATAAATGTAGTGTTTTTTTATGCCCAAAAACAGGGATAAAACAATTTTTTTATATAAAACCTAGCTAGATTAATTTTTCTCCCCCAAAACCTCCTACATGTTGAATTTCAGGAAAGTCGTTGGAGCCGTTTCCGAGATTCGGAAAATATATATATATACAAGATAAACTCATTTAAATATTAAAGATAAAACTATATAAATATTTTGCATAGTTAGAAAGGAATGGCTACACACATAATGCAGAACTTTAATTCAGTATTGATTTATTTGTGATAACACAAGTATACCTTATAAAAACAGTAAGAGTTCTGTACAAACATAATGTATTGAGTGCCTTTGTAAAATTAGATTTTAACCTAAAATTAAGATTTATTTAAATTAAGGAATCACGGAATTTACCTCTGTCATTGTGTCGTCGTCTAACGAGGTTTTTTTGATAATAGAATTAAGAATTAGATTAAAATCCCTGACCTTGATTATTACAAGACGGATTTATGGTGGTCTGAATTGATAATTTAATGAGTTCCAAATTGTTTGCTTAATAGCCGTGTGGTATCCGGCTGAGTAGAAGAGATCATCCTCATTTCTTACCAAGGTGTCGTAAAAGGTGACTTAGGTAAGTTGATTCACCGTGTGGTATCCGGTTTCGTAGAATAGACCACCCTCTTACTTACCAAGGTGTCGTAAAAGGCGACTAAGGTAAGTTGACGAAAGGCAAGCAGCCTGTCGTAAAATACGAAGCCAAATCATTTGACATGTTTATAATATGTTGTGCCGACCCCACTTAGAGTGGGATACGGGCAGGAGGACGATGAAAATTGTTAGTTTCAGTAGGCGTTAATCTAGCATTTGCTACTACTATTAAAACGATTGCAATACAATAATGGCAATAGAATCCCTTCTAAGCATGAGTATGCAGATACGGTGCTAACACGAAAATGATGCATTGTTTCTAATTATAGATAGACTAAAATAGACAAACAGGTGTTTAATACTCATTGGTTTTCTGGCAAAGCTGCATACAAAAGTGTATATTTATTCATGATCATTGTTGATTCACCTGTGAAATTTGTCGTCTATTTTTGGAATCATTATGCTTTGTAATCATTATTCAGATATCTGCAGATATCTACAGACCGTATATCGATTAGAATGTTCGAGATCCATAGATGATATAACGTACTAATAGATCAATATGATACCTATGATACCTTTTATCGCAGTACTAAAGTTTACGCAGACGAATTTTAGGGTCAAATCCTATCCTATTCTATCCTACTGATGTAAATGCGAAAGTTTGTGAGTATGGGTGTATGTTTGTTGTTCACGACGAATCCGCTGAACCAATATCGATGAAATTTAGCACAATTATTCCTCATACACCGGAATAACATTAGGCTATAGAAATTCAGTTAATTCTACAAGAAAAGGATGACATTGATAAGCGCCATCTATTATCAGCATATAACGCGACAACAGTCCACGCAAATGAAGCGGATAAAAGCTAAACTAATAATAATATAAAAATTAAATATTTTGTTTTTTTTACTTTAATTCATTAATTACTTGTAGATACGCACGTATTCACGACTCTTATACCTTGTTGTTATTTATAGTATCTCTAATTAATACCGCTACATATTAATATTTTGTAATTTGATCAAAATAGGCCTATTTATTATTGTGCAATAATAATGAATAGGCCTATTTTGATCAAATCAACACACGAGAGCAAAAATTTTCCAGTGAAATAAGTGTAAATATATATCGCCCTATCTGAAGAATAAAGTTTCATATCGCATGTATAAGGAAATGTAACTTTATTCTTCGGATAGGGCGATATGTCGAGTAAGAATATATATAGGTACCCATGTTATTCAATCAGTTATAATAGAAATCGTGTATATTTCAAATAAAAATTAGGTCATTCAAGTATGTTCGTATTGTAAATATTTATTGATACATAAATATTTCGGAAAGAAGCGTTCGCAAATGCCGTATATTGTGTTGAAAGTACTTAATTTTTTTTAATGAAATTTATATTTTTTTTCTATCAGTTTTAAACCTTATTATAACGAGCACGAAGGTACATTGACTTAATAAAGTACACAACATAATACAGCCCTCTCCGTAAAATTTCCTAGAACAACGTCCCCTAATGGCGATCATCAATATGTAGGTTCATATTTCATTTTTCATATTAAGGAGTAAGCCACGATGGCTGAATCATTTGTCTTTAAAACGTACGGTTACGGGTTCAAACCTGCCACTAATGAATATTATAAATACTGATGTGCTCAATTACTATTTAAAATATGATATGCGGTATACAAAGAAGGTAAACATCCTAAGGAGTCTGGCATGTTTATGTAGAATTATTGGAATATGTTCAATATGTCAATCCGCTTGGGTGTATGGATGTATGTAGTATGTTGGGTATGAGCTCCAATCAACCAGTTAATTCAAGAAGAGAGAAAGTTTGCGTAGAAGTAGGATAGATAGTTATACTGGTGCCAAGAGATATTATTCAAATTCAAATTCAAAATATTCTTTATTCAAATAAACTTGTAAACAAGTGCTTTTGAATCGTCAACGCTACCGCTGGTTCGGAAAGCTGTTCCTACCGAGAAGAGCCAGCAAGAAACTCGGCGGTTGCTCTTTTAAAAATATAATTCTTAATACTATTTACATTATGTCGTTACTGTCTTGTACAGGTTCAAAGAGAGCTATATCCACACATTCTTATCTTCTAAATAATCTTCAAGAGTATAGTAGTAGGCTTTCTGTATCAGCCTCTTTTTAACAGTGTTTATAAATTGCTGTAATGGCAAAGCTGAAATTGATTGCGGAATTTTATTATAGAAATTTTATTAAGAGTAGTACACCTGCAGCAACAATAACATAAGATAATTAGACAATGTTCTGCGAATTATAGTAAGTAATAACATAAAACCACAAATAGCGGAGATATTTTAATTCATTAAATAAATAAAATATTAACTAAATAATTTCCCAATAAATTACTTTCCCTATAAACTGTATTTAATATTATATTTGTAAAAAAGCTTTAAGCGCGCAATACTGAGTTACGACATAATGAAAGGAATTGTGTTTTTGACAGATTGACGCGTTTAGTTTCTTCCAGGGTGGCCTATCCTACAGATATATCTCGTAACTCAGAGTCAAGTCGAAATATGAATATCAAAATTATTAATACCGGTTGTTATATAATAAATATTTGTTACGTAACATTCCATTAAGAGAGGTTACAGTCAAACAATTTTGTAGATCACCCGGTACGCAACTATAATATCTATCATCATCCTCCTGCCCTTATCCCACTCTAAGTGGGGTCGGCACAACATGTTACAAACATGCTGTTACATGATTTGGCTGCGTTTTTACGACCGGCCGCCTGCCTGACGTCAACTTACCTTAGTCATATTATACGACACCTCGGTAAGAAAGAGGGTGGTCTATTCTACTAAACCGGATAGCACACGGTGGGTCATCTTACGTTAGTCGCCTTTTACGACACCTCGATAAGAAATGAGGTTGGTCTATTCTACTCAGCCGGATACCACACGGCGGGTCGACTTACCTTAGTCGCCTTTTACGACACCTCGGTAAGAAATGAGGGTGGTACTCTTCTATTTAGCCGGATACCACACGGCGGGTCGACTTACCTTAGTCGCCTTACTTACACGGTGGGTCATCTTACGTTAGTCGCCTTTTACGACACCTCGATAAGAAATGAGGTTGGTCTATTCTACTAAACCGGATAGCACACGGTGGGTCATCTTACGTTAGTCGCCTTTTACGACACCTCGGTAAGAAATGAGGGTGGTACTCTTCTATTTAGCCGGATACCACACGGCGTACGCAACTATAATATCTATATGCTCAATTTATATTTACAATACACCATACAATTTATGGTATAAGAAATCACCGTGATGGAATCTAACTATACCTAAATTTATCTAAGGATGTGTGTAATCTACTAACGCAAATTGGAGCAGTTTGCTAAATTTTTGTAATCCTACCCACAATAAATAAATACTTTTTTTTTCTTAAAGTAATCAATTCTTACTCTGTCAATACACTAATAATATGTAGACTCCCTTTCATTTCATGCCACGTCTTTCCATCGGAAGCTACGTATAGATACTTGTTGCTTATATTTCTAAGATGGATGTAATAATGACTGGCCCGTTGGCGCAGTGGGTAGTGACCCTGCCTTCAGCTCCGCGGGTCGCGGGTTCGATTCCCGCCGAGGGCCAACATTTTCTATAAATGAATTTGTTGGCCTTTGAGCCTGGGTGTATATTTGTATTTAAGTATGTATTTAAAAATATATAAGTATATATTCACCAGTTGTCTGTCACCCACAACACAAGTATTAAGTTACTTACTTTGGGGACGGACGACCGTGTGTGTAAGTGTCCCATATATTTATTTATTTATTTATTTATTTAATAGACCAAGCAATCATCTTTATCTATGTAAAAGTTAAATATTTTTGATTATGATACATAATTAGGCTTACTTCAATTTGATCAATAAAAGTTCTAGCTTTAAAACGGTAGTTTTACGTTAAGTTAACGGTAGTTAAATAAATTCTCATTTAGATTCATTATCTATAGTAAAAATATTATATGTAAGATAACAAGATTCGAAGAAATGGAGCTAGTGATTTTTAAACACAAAACTTTTAGTTAAAAAGGTAAAGCACAAGTATCAATATATGGCGTTAAAAGTATTGGAACCAAATATTTTATATTAAATATTTGATAGGTCACGTCATTGAATCAGACCGTTTCAAAGTTTTGGGATTTTCGTCACCACTATCGTAAACTATTCTGTAACAAACCTGAATATCGCCCGAAGCTTATATTCGAAAATTTTATATTGAAATAATTTGCAAGCGTATTTTACAAACTGCTGATCTATCTTGTTTTAAATAGTTATGTATGGCTTGATTTATTCTACATTATTATTTGAAGGGTATGAGGTGCCGTAAAATACGACTTAGTTAAGTTGACGTCAGGCAGGCAGCCGGTCGTAAAGTACCCAGCAGTAAAGTAAAGTACCCAGAGGATGATGATATAATTTAAAGGGTGTCAGTTTGTAAACACAAATGGCACAACTGTTTTGTGATCAGAAATACTCAACTAGTAAAAAAACTAGGAGCAAAGTGTTTCAAGTCTCCCAATGTTAATTATTATTCAATTATTAATGTTTAAAAAAAAATTCTTACTTTGTTTTAAATTTAAGTTAATTTTCGAAAGTTAAACCCTAGGCCGTTAGAGTTTGTAAAGCTTTCAAGTTGAATGCCATTGCATTCAACTTGAAAGCATTGAAACAATTAGTACAACTCAGATGACCTAATTTTCAGACAATCAAAAATCAGGTGAACAAGTTTTATAGCAACTCACACACATATCGTTCATATTTAAACGCAAAACGTCGTCGGGCGTAGCTGTTAGGGATTTCCCCGCTATGTCGTTTTATTTTGTTCGAATCCACCAGCTCTCTGCGGGTCGTCTGTCCACCTTTTGAGGGACTACTAATACTGTTTTCCAGTGCAGGGTCGCTACAGCATCTACTGGTATCAATGGATCGGGCACAATAGCCCTACCCATCGCTACTTCAGCTTCGCCACCTACGACGTCACTTTGGTTAATTTATTGATTTCCTCATCCCTAATTAGATGACGTGAGACCTAGAATAGCTCTATCCACATTCCACGGAGCAACTCTAAGCTTTCTTATGAGAAACCAAGTTTATGATTAACATGTCGTCACTGGCAACATGCATAAAAGGATTTTTATTTGTAATTTAACGTACTTTATACTTAATAGTATTTCAGAATTAACAAATAAAATAAATATTAAGGCTAACTACAAATAAAACGTCATTATACTGGTTAGCTTTTTATATTTCAAATTATCAATTGCACTATAATATTGTAATGTAAACGTAAGTACTATTTGGTTACACGTAAATAAAGAAATATATGTAAATAAAGAAGGTATAAGTTAAAGTTGAAATCTATAATTAGTAAAAATAGCGGAACAATTTTACATTTACCCAGCTCATAAAATGCAAAATTCTTCGCTAATTGTAATAATTATATTCAAAAATAAATTAATATTTGAGTTTTTCCATTCATTAAATAAGCAATAATTTAACTATAATAAGAATAACATTTAACATACAGTATATACTATTTGATTATGTAATTATGTACACATTGCGCTTATAATTGTTTTAATTAATGGAATAACATCTAAAATTTGATATTTAAAATTTGACACTTAGATGTACGCCGTAAATATAAGTTACTTTTGCCTTATAATTAAAGTATATGCTGATAATAATTTGTATGGAGCGGAAAGATTAATTATCTAGATGCCTGCGGATGTGTTTAGTTTTGTCTGTCGTCTTCTGAACTTCCTGCTTTCACTTCTTTGGGTAGCGCCGACTGAAAATTGTTAAGTGGTTATTATACTAAAACACGTTAGTACCTGGATGACCGAGCTTTGCTCAGTAATTTTTTAAAAGATATAAAAAATGCAATTAAAAAAATAAAAAGAAAGAAAGCGCCAGGGGACATGTGGGAATCGATCCTAGGTTGTGAACTTTTCGTTCCGCCTCTTAGCATTAGGCTATCACAACAATACGTTTGACAGCTCAAAATCATCATCATCCTCCTGCCCTTATCCCACTCTAAGTGGGGTCGGCACAACATGTTATAAACACGCTGTTACATGATTTGGCTGCGTTTTTACGACCGGCCGCCTGCCTGACGTCAACTTACCTCTGTCGTATTTTACGACACCTCGGTAAGAATGAGGGTGGTCTATTCTACTAAACCGGATACCACACGGTGGGTCAACTTACCTTAGTCGCCTTTTACGACACCTCGGTAAGAAATGAGGTTGGTCTATTCTACTCAGCCGGATACCAAACGGCGGGTCGACTTACCTTAGTCGCCTTTTACGACACCTCGGTAAGAAAAGAGGGTGGTACTATTCTATTCAGCCGGATACCACACGGCGTTGACAGCTCAAAATATCATTTGCATTAATTTTATAATTTTTCAGTGCCCGAAAAAAGGATAAAAAAAAATTCGATTTTTCCCAATAAAACCCCATGTTGAACCTCATGCCTATATGCTGAATTTCATGGAAATCATTGGAGACGTTGCCGAGATTCAGAAAATATATATATACATATAAATATACAAGATTAACTTATTTAAATATTAAAAATATCGAATTCAATTTAAAAATGAAATCTTAAATGGACTTTCCTTCTTACCTATTTATGATTTAAATTTAATACCGTATCCGATATACTTACCTCATATGGCATTAGGAACATATTATTGTCGGATCGACGACCAAAGCGGAGACGCATCGAAGGAGCTCGCACGGCACGGTCCTGATCCTGTAGTAAAGAAACTAATGAAAACAACAATAAAAACGAATAACGTCCATCATAACACTAACACGATAATTAAAGTGCAGGACACATTTCGTGATAATGGGCGTACTTCGATATAGATCTAAACTTGGCGTGGCGAACTTGAAACATTTACGGAAAATCGAATAGAAACTTTTAGGACATTAGTGGTCAAGAAATTGAAAAAATATGAAAAACTTGTAAATAAGTTTAGTACAATGATTTATTACGGTCCAATTTATAGTAATAACTAGCTTTTACCCGCAACTTCGTTTGCGTGGACTGTTTTCGCGTGATAGGTTGATAATTGATGGCGCTTTTCAATGTCATCCTATTCCTGTAGAATTAACAGGATTTCTATATCCTATATGTTATTCCGGTGTATAAGGAATAATTGTGCCAAATTTTATCGATATTGGTGCAGTGGATTCGACGTGAAAGAGTAACAAACATTCGTCCATACTCACAAACTTTCGCATTTATAATATTAGTAGATTTCGCAGTTATAATATTAGTAGATTTCGCATTTATAATATTAGTAGAACTAGAATAGGATAGGATATACTGACTGTAACTAATATGTTTTAAAAATATTTTGTAATTTTTACATAGATAACTACAGAAAATCGTATTTAATTATTGCAATGAGATATTCAAAATGCAATTTTATTGATAGCAACGAATGGCAAATTAATAGTTAAGTTCCATGGACATTAATTTGAGTGTTTTTATGAAAACCAGCTTTTATGTTACTCATCAAAAGCGTTGATATTAAATCTTATTATTAAACCTTATTACTTTTCCGTCTACGTTTAAGAAATATAAAACGTGCAAATATTAATTCCATTGCAAGAGAACAGATCAATTCTCAATATATTACAAAGACAAGTCTCGAAAGAGAAAAATTAGGGCTATTCGTCACAAAATAGCGCAATTGTCGTAACAGCGAATAGTGGTTTGTTAGGGTGAATGAGTTCGTTTCGAGACTTACGGCGTATTTGAGATTTTATAGGGCCTCAATCGTATCACGTTTCTACAATAATACAGAGAATTCTGTAAAATATTGCGAAGAATCCAAAGTTTTCTAAATAAACTTTTAAATGAAATGTGCTGGAAAAACCAACATATTTCACAGATCTAAATTAACTTTATATTTTTGAATACTATAACTATTTTGATATCAATCTAAATAGTATTATGTTTTTTTAATGAACATTAGACTATAAATAAATTTAAGAATCTTCAGGATTTAACTAATAATAATATCAAGGCAATGTAAAAAAATGTATTTTAAATTAAGTTATAATAAAATTTAATATATTCATATTTATTCAAACATTTTATTCCAAAGCAGTTCATCCTGAATTTTTAAGCGTAGTCTATCTACGCTTCATCAATGGGCGTCCACTTTTGGACATATTTATGAGATATCTTCACCTTATTCCCCCTTGAATCTTACGACCTTCTTGCGACCTATTTTGCGGTCGTCTCTACCTCTATGAGGTGTATCAACAAACCAAATAAAAACTAATATTAATGAGAACTTTATCATCATTATTCTCGTGCCCTTATCCCACTCTAAGTGGGGTCAGCACAACATGTTTTAGACATGTATGTTATGGCTAGTTATTTTACAATCAGCTGCCTGCCGAAGTCAACTTGCCTTAGACGCCTTTTACGACGCCTCGGTAAGAAAGAGGGTGGTCTATTCTACTCAGTCGGATAACACACGGCGAACCATCTTACCTTAGTCGCCAATTATTTATTTCTTTTTATACATATATTTAGAAAAGAGAAAGAAAAATTAAAAAGCACATGTATAAAGGCGGACTTATCCCTAAAAGGGATCTTTTCCAGTCAACCTTTGAGTAATAGAAGGAAAAGGACAAGAATTGATGACGAAAGAGAGTACGGGTCATATGGAGAAAAAGAAAAAGTTTATATAAATTTAACTATTTAATCTATTAATTAATTTTGGTAAAACAAATAGATGAAAAGATGCTACTAATATAATGTAATTACTTAGCCGCCATTTACAACAACGCGGTAAGAAATGAGGGTGGTCTATTCTACCTAACCGGATACCACACGGCGGATTAATAAGTACTTTATATTATTAATATTTATTACTACACTCAAACGCAATAAAAATTATCAATCAAATCATTACCTCCTGCGGGAAAATGTGCGGCATGACACGTTCGTCGGATCGCCGCCCGAAGCGTAGGCGCACGGGTGTACGGACATCGCGAAGAGAGAGAAGCTCCTCCATTTCATCCAACTAAACATTATCAAGTTATTTATTTGTAACTAGTGATACTTGCGACTTCTTTCGCGTCGACTTCATTCATAAAATACCCTCAGTTATATACTGCTGTCGAAGTTGTAAAGAAAAATTATTCCATTTTTAGCTACTACTAGGTGTGTAAAAAATTTGTTACAACATGTTTTAAATACAAGCTGCTTCATATAGTAAAGTCAATAATAAAAAAAAACACTGTCCCCATCAATATTTCATTGAGTTGTTGAGAAAGAATAAATGGGTTGAATTTTGAGAAAATTGATTGATAAATAAGTATAAAGGAACATTTTTTAATTTTGTTTGGGCTACTTTATTTATATAGACACTGCTTCTTACATCCTTTACTTAGACATAAGGTAAGTGGAAAAATATAACTAATATATAATAATAAAAAATCATTGATATACATATGTTAAAAAATACTTGTTATATTACGATATTTCTTAAGATACCTAACATATTAAAACTGTATACCTACAGCAAATGATCCTTTTCTGAAATTTAAACGAACTTTCATTTATGAATAAGAAGATTATACTCCTATATAATATTAAAACATCAAACGAAATGTATGATGAATTTCAAATTCAGAGAAAACGATTCAAATTATGTATTTGTATAAATTTACTTTATCCCATAGCAATTTCAAAGCATTTTATATATCAGTGAATGAAATCAGCAAGTTGTTATAAATGTCTAATAAATTAATAAAGTAATTGATATTATCATGTTTAAACCTAATAAAAAATAACGAAATTCCGTTTCACTGTTAATAAAACGATTCAATGAACGAGAAAAATATTTTCTATGCCATCGCACTTTGACTTCGTCTCATGCAAATAATACGAAACATCAAAGTTTTAATTAGTTGCCTTACTTAACGTCTATACTAATATCCTTACTAAGAAAGTCTGTCTGTTTGTAACACTATCACGGATTATCTTTTGCTACAGTTTTGATGAACTCGGTTAACATATATGATATTAAAATTTCCGTTTTTCTTTAAGGTTAGTAATACAATGAATTGAAGAGAGGATATTTTAACACTTTATTTGTCGCGAAAAAAGTTACGGAAATAGATTGTGTACAGTAAAAAAAGGTTTTTTAAAACCATTTCTGAGTTTTATATTTATTTTTATGTTTTTCCTTTTCAATCAAGTTAGATGGGAAGCATGATAAAAATCTACTTTAAACATCTTATTCATATTTGTATACTCTTATCTAATTTCATCTTACCAAGAAACCCTTTGAAGATGTTAAACTATTTATTACAACAAAATATAAAGCAGAGTTCGTAGTGATAAAGGAATAAATCCGAAAAGGTAAATAAAAGAGATAAAGATCTTGTTTGAATCCCGTTTTGTAAGTATGGTAAAAATAAACCGCTTTCAAACTGTTTCAGCCTGAAACTTCTAGGACATTATCCACTTTTGTTTGCATTATCCCCTTGGACGCTTAATGTATAGCTGATTTGCAGATTACTTGACAAGCCTTTGTCTTTACTATTTTTAATGTTTTGGATTATTATGTCGTAAAAATATCATGACTATTTCACTAAAATACCATATATTAATTGTAAACATTATCACGATGATAACCTGAATATATGTGGGAAATTAATTTATTCTATGAATGGGAAACAGTCCAGTTAGTTCATTAGTAATGTGATATGTTAGTATCATTAGTAATAATAGTTAATGTGGATAAGCATGAGCCTACCTTACCAACATTACCTAAACAACATAGGTTTCTAACTCAACCGATAAACCTCCATCCACACCTTGTCATGTCACAAACTACTGGAAGAAAGTCCTACAAGATTCTTCTATGACCTGTTAGTCTCAGAAAGACAAATATCAATACCAATAACGATCTAGAAGATAGCATCCAATAGTCGTATAAATCCACATTCGGAATCTAGATATAATAAAATCTCGTATAAATTAAGTATTGAACATATTTTGGCCTGTTGGCTCAGTTGGCAGTGATGCTGCTTACAGCTTCACGGGTCGCGGGTTCGACTTCGGCCCAAGGGCGACATTGTCTATAAACAATTCGTTGCTTCTTCGAGCCTGGGTTTATTATCTATTTAAAATTATATATGGATAGATTTACCAGTATTCCGTCAACCATAATACAAGTATTAACTTACTTATTTTGGGGACGGACAGCCGTGTGTGTAAATGTTCCATGTATTATTATTACTATTTCTATAACAATATTCTTCTACTTCACATTCTTGTTTCCTAGTTTAAGTTGCGCCGGTTAACTAAGTGAATAACAACTTAACCTTTTTCGACTAACATGAACGCTTAAGTTAATTCTTACAGGGGCCTGGGGAGGCATATCAGGATCAGAGCGACGTCCAAAGCGCAGGCGACGAGATGGTGACCGCACAGATTTGCGAGCGAGTGCGTGCCCGCCAAGTGCGTCGTGTTGTCCCAGTAATGCATATAGCCCGCCTAATGCGTCCCATCCGCTGCGACTGTCAGCTACAGCTGACGAACCTGTCATAATACATAATAATTTACACAAGTACAAAAAAACAATTAAAAAGACACTTATTCATAAAGCTTATTATACTGTTGAGGACTATGTTGATGATAAGAAAGCTTGGATTTAAATTGTCACCAGCTACGCACTAGATTATATCGTAATTTTTTTAAATTTTGTCTTAATTAATTAAGACATTATTGTAATACTTAATTTAGAAAAGAGTAACCGCCGAGTTTTTGGCTGGTTCTTCTCGGTAATAGCACCTTTCCGAACCAGTCGTAGCTTCATTGTAATTTGACGATTCAATAGTGTTTGTAAAAGTCAATATGAATAAAGAATTAATTGATTTTCAAATTTGAATATTAAAAAAATATCAATAAAAATAAAATAATGCACTCGGGAAAATAATACGAAAATTATCTATTGCATACAAAGATGACCGAAAAATATTTTTTTGCAAGTAGTGATAAATCATGACGAGTATTGACAGTTAACAATGTGTCTTTTTGTTGACCTATTATTGAAATATTACATTTTCAAAGTTTATAATAACCATATGTAACTTGTAGTAACAATTACTGTAAGTTGCATTACAATAAATACCACAATGTACGAGCAAAGTAGATAATGATAACACACAGTGGTTTGATTAAATTTAAATATAAAAAATTTGATAAAAAAGGTACTAATGTTTCTATATATAGGTACAATGTTATATGGGTACATAATTTTTTTTTGCAGTTTAATGTTAAATAACATTTAAAATCGTCTACTATATTGTTCAGTTTACCTATTGTATTCATATAATAATGTTAGAGTAACTGTACCATTGCAATTTTTAATAAATAAAAACTTCATCCTATTTTTATTATTTCCAACACAAAAATAACTATATTGTCTAAATTTGATAGACGTCTGAATCTCCAGTCTCAATCTGCAGTTTGAGTTAATCTCAGATTGTAATCACCTTTATTCCCTTGGGAGTTTTGGCTTTACTCAGCGTGAAAATTAGGAACACTTTGTTTTTTCAGTGTTCGAGATTTTCGCGCTTTCGGTGTTGCTATGTATCTATATATATAAAAGAAAGTTGGTCTAAGTTACACTATTTATAACTCCAGAACGGATGAACCAATTCGGCCGAAAATTTGTGTAGAGGTTGCTTAGAACCAGGAAACGGACATAGGATACCTTTTATCCCGTTCGACCGCATTTATTTTATCCCGTCAAGTCACTATAAATCGTGGCATTACAAGAACGACTATGACATTGAATAACAAAACGCAAATGTCAGTGGAATACAAAACATAGATGACAGCTAAACGTAATTTTTCTTTGGTGAAGTATGGTAAAATATTTGACAATTATCAAAATAATAGTGTTACAACATGTTTTTAATACAACCTCCTTCATAGAGTTGGTCATTAATATGAAAAAGCATTGTGGCTGTCATATGTGTCATTAAGTTGTTGAGAAAGAGTAAATGGGTTGACTCTGGGAAAACTGTTTTTATTTATTGAATAAGTATAATAATATAATAAGTACAAAGGAGAAATATCGTCCTTTATTATATTCAGAAGAGGATGTAACCTAAACTCACAAATAGAGCGGACAAAAGGAATATCTGGAAATTGAAAGAGTTTAAAGAAAAGACAAATGACGATCAATATCTTGAGACAACACGGAGAGTGCGAATTTCGTATAATTTGAGAGATAGTTGCGATATGCGATGCTATGGAATAAAAAATGGAGTTTTTATTGGAGAGATTATTATGATGGTAATTGGTATTCGGTTTATTAACTCTGTAAGATCAACGTGACGATGTGCTATGTGAGGCCATAGACGCGCCCGTGACTATTGTTCGATAGAACTGTCAGCTATAATGACGATTATTCTCTGGATTTGTTCCAGTTGTAACGATTGTTTTCTAGACTGGCCATCTGCAACGACTGTCAGCTAGACTCTGCCTAGATGTGGTGATTGTTCTTTGAGCGATATCATTTGCGAGTCTGTTTATGTATGTATCTGCTGAGTTGGTTGCCACTTATTGAGCTGTGTTATGCCATGACAGTGATTGAGGGTGAGCTTAAGGTGCGAAATGATTTTTCTTTTACAGATTAAAAGAGCAAGTATTGAGTTTCTTGCCGATTCTTCTCAGTACAATCAGCATTCCGAATTCAGCCCATTCCCAGAAGTCAGCTTATGAGATTTGCGGGGTCGCAAATGTTGTCAGGATGGTCGACTGTTACAACATGTTTTTAATACAACCTCCTTCAGAGTTAGTCATTAATATGAAAAAGCATTGTGGCTGTCATATGTGTCATTGAGTAGTTTTTGAGAAAGATTAAATGAGTTGACTTTGGGAAAATTGATTTTTATTATTGCATAAGAATAAAGGAGAAATATCGTCGTTAGTTATAATAGCTAAACGTCACTAAATAGTATAAAACAAAGTCGCTTTCTCTGTCTGTTCCTATGTCCCTATATCCCTTTGTATGCTTAAATCATTAAAACTACGCAACAGGTTTTGATGCGGTTTTTTAATAGATAGAGTGATTGAAGAGAAAGGATTATATGTATAATCTAACATATTATAAACTTTTATTATAAACATTCAATATGGAGTAAATAAAATACTATCATTTTTGAGGTTTCCAATGTGATGTCGTAAATAATTACATTTATTTTCCGTTTACATTGCAAACGCAGGCCGAACCCAATATTTTTCAAAATAATGTGTAACGGGAGTAATAATGGGGATAAGATGGGAGTGGTGCGGAGAGGTGAGGTGAGGTGCGGAGAGGTGAGGTGAGGTGTGGAGAGGTGCGGAGCGGAGCGGAGAGGTGCGGAGCGGAGCGGAGAGGTGCGGAGAGGCGCTATTAGCATTTTTAAATAAATGTTCATAGCGCGGAGGTTTTATGTTGTCAAAAAAAAGAAAAAGAAATTAAATTGATTTTGACAAATGAAAAAACGCTTCTTATTTCTATCGTAAAAAATAATGAAAATATCGTATTTAATAAATGTACTAAGTATTTGTACACCTTGAAAAGGTCTACAGAAAACTCATTATGTCTATCAGAATACATATTATGTCTATCTCTTATGGACATACAATAGCATTTTTTTGACATTTTCTTCTTCATTTGTAATTTAAATAAACATTTTCGAAGATATTACAGATTTAAAATGCAGTGTATAGCGATTGCGCGCTTTGTCTTATAGCACTTCGAATTTAGCTGCGATCGGACGGGTTTTTTTTCACATGGCCGACTATATGTCGCTTTATCAAGAGTAACCTCTAAAGAAAACATGTTTGTATTGTGTTTTGAAGATTCTTTCTTTATGACAAAAAAGCTGTGAATGTTGTATATAAAGACATTCTGTAATTAATTGTAAAAATAAAATACTCAGGGAAAATGTAAAAGTTAATAAGTAAAAATGTAGTATATATATGAATTTAGATATTCCAAAGATAGCAGGGAATCTTCATGGTATAGGGAAAGGGGAATTGTTTTTTTTTTATACAGAAAAAAGCTCCTTATGGGTACCGCCGCCCGACGGGGACAGGCGGCAGTTATGTCGGACTCGCACCCACTAAAACGACCTGTGTGCTCCACCACGCTGCCGATGGCAAGGACAGGGTATTATTGTACATATTGTCCCCATCCCGCCAACAGCTCTGATCCCAGAGAACAAACACCTTCTTCGGGTAGGGGCCCCTCGAAAGAGAAGCCCCCCTCCGCTAACCGGTGCATCGGTAGCACCTGATGCACCGACCGCCTCGGGGACCTGTAAGCCAGGCGTCCGATATACCCCGTTCGGAACACCCGAAGGTCCCCAGTTAGGGCGGCAGACGATGGGCTTGGGCGAGTCACTACCACCTGGACTCACCAGCAGCAGATTGGATCCAGAACAACAGTTCGTGGAACCGCTCCGCCGCCTCCCTTCACCCCCCTCCGCAGAACAAAGGGAGGCCATCGCTGCCCACGGTCGCTCCCTGCCCACCGTGTTTGTTATGTCACGGTCAACAAGGAGAGACCGCGCCCCAAGTAGGGGCCACAACGCCTTGGTGGGCGTTTCCGCCCCCACCGGGTAATTTTTTATAGAGGTTTTCTTCCTTGCAACCCGAAGGTCCCCGTTCCCATTGCTGTGCTTCCGGGTTTCGCCGATGGTGGCCGTAACCATGTCCAGCTAGACTTAGAGTAAGCCCAACCGGACCCGTCGCTCATTAGGAACCCCACCCCAGTCCCCCCGGAGTCCCCGGCCTGATTGCCCTCTGCTAATCAGAAGGACAACTGGATTGGCCACCCCACAGTGGTCCGTTCGCCAAGACTAAGCTTGCCCAGGGTGCGCCACGAGGAGGCCGACCACTTTGGCACCCCAGGGGAATTGTTTTACTCCAAATTTGACGCGTGTGGGCCACGGGCAGTAATGAATAAAACAAAACTGCTGGATAGATTTTAATCATTTTTTTTACTGAGTGACATAGGCTATATATTTTATACCCGTGCGAAGCCGGAGCGGGCCACTAGTAATATATATATTAAATCACCTTTGTACAAAACTTTCTATAGAAATCCATTGAAATGTTAGTTAATATCTCGACATTCGGATAGCAAAATCCATTGTGATATTTAGAATACTGGGAACAGATTTATGAAGTCACGTTTTTCATTATAACTGTTTGGAATTCAAGGTGTAAAGCGTTAATCTTTTGTATTGCTAGCTTTAATGTAACGTAATAATTTGTGACAATGTTTGCTTAAATACTTTATATTTATGTCACCTCGAATTCGCCCACGTACCGGTTCGTACCTATCAATTTTAACGACCATAATAAAAATCAAGAGATTGAATTTACAAATCTTAATATTAATTATTAAATCTTAATATTAAATCTTATTCATCATCCTCCTGCCCTTATCCCACTCTAAGTGGGGTCGGCACAACGTATTATAAACATGCTGTCAAATGATTTGGCTGCGTTTTTACGACCGGCCGCCTGCCTGACGTCAACTTACCTCTGTCGTATTTTACGACACCTCGGTAAGAAACTGGGTGGTCTATTCTACTAAACCGGATACCACACGGTGGGTCAACTTACCTTAGTCGCCTTTTACGACACCTCGGTAAGAAATGAGGTTGGTCTATTCTACTCAGCCGGATACCACACGGCGGGTCGACTTACCTTAGTCGCCTTTTACGACACCTCGGTAAGGAAAGAGGGTGGTACTATTCTATTCAGCCGGATACCACACGGCGCAATATTAAATCTTATTATTAAATCTTTTATAAAATGTTTTCTAGCCACCTTGAATAAGAAGATATCCATGTACGTAAATCCATAATCCTATATCATATTAAAAATTTACAATTGGGTTTGACAACTTTAAAGTGATGACTTATTTACTTACAATTTTGTCCAGCTGATTTACAAAGTTTAAATCTAGAATTATTTTCATTTCACACTTTCCAAGTTATCGTTTAAATACAATTTTAATTTTGAGTGATAAATTCAAAAGCATCTTATTCGTTAACTTATTCGCTTATTATCATAATGTAATATGCAAATAGTTCGTTAAACCAACTGATTTAATTAGGGAACGTAAAGCTTATTCCGGTGAAAAGATATATTTCGGATATCTACCTGTAAATGATTAGTAGTTGAAACATTCTAAGATATATTAAATGATTAAATATAGTGAATCATCATCTTCCTGCCCTTATCCCACTCTAAGTGGGGTCGGCACAACATATTATAAACATGCTGTCACATGATTTGCTGCGTTTTTACGGCCGCCTGCCTGACGTCAACTTACCTTACGACACCTCGGTAAGAAAGAGGGTGGTCTATTCTGTTAAACCGGATACCACACGGTGGGTCGACTTACCTCAGTCGCCTTTTACGACAACTCGGTAAGAAATGAGGTTGGTTTATTCTACTCAGCCGGATACTACACGGCGGGTCGACTTATCCTAGTCGCCTTTTACGACACCTCGGTATGAAATGAGGATGGTACTATTCTATTCAGCCGGATACCACACGGCATGATTAAATATAGTGAATATTTCAATATATTATTACGTTATGTTCAGTAGATTTTTCTATCTCAATCTTATCTAAAAAAAATTTAGGATCAAATTATACTGACATAGTCGTAATACCAATGTATTTTTCTTCATAGATAGTTTATTAGATTCAGTACATCAATATTAATATTATTTTCTGTCATTGCTGGTTCGTATTGGTTTCCAACATCAAAGGCTGGGCACAAAAAAATAATATAACAATCTATATTTATAAAGATGGAGCTTTTACTACAAGTACAAGTGTAATGATGAAACACAAAGGTAAATCACATTATAAGTAATCTCTGTTCAAGAAAGTATGTTAAGAAATGTATATAAAAATGTAGGCACTTATATATTTTATTTATTTATCACTAGTACACTATCAAATTAAAGAAAGAATAGAATAATAGATGGATGATTCGTAACATTGAACCTCTATTGCGTTGCAAATGGGGAAAATTTATGGAAATCTTAAAATTGAATAGTTAATAGTTATCAGACTATATATCACGATGAAACTAAATAAAAAAAAATCAAATTTCATCAAACTTTAGACCAGATTCGTCTTTTGTCATATAGAGCATTGGTGAAAATTATATTAGTTATATTCATCTCATCTTTATATATCACCCTCATTTCTTACCAAGGTATCATAAAAGGTGGCTAAAGAAAGTTGACCCGACGTGTCGTATCCGGCTGAGTAAAATAGATCAGCCTCATTTCTTGCCGAGGTATCGTAAAAGCCGACTAAAGTAAGTTGATGTCAGGCAGGCGACCGGTTGTAAATTACCTAGCCAAATCATGTTTAACGTGTTTAAAACATGTTGTGCCGACTCCACTTAGAGTGGGATATGGGCAGGAGAATGATGAATTCTACTCATTTTGAAAAATATATGAATTTTCAAAAATTTCAGTTATGGTGGGTAACAGAAAGCAAAAAAAATTACTCTATGTTAGTGGTTTAGCTCGTTTAAAATAAATCAATGCACTTTACCTTCATACGACGAAATTGCCTGCGCAGAGGATGTGGGAAATATGCAAATCGCTGCTAAGCCGTAAATCGCTAGAGCCAGCATCGTGTTTCTGTTCATATCTGAAACAAATAGCGTACTTAATACCAGACTAGTGAGAATAACATCACATAAAAGAATACAATGCAACAAACCTTCAAGTAATCAGATTTTTCATAGATTTGCCAGTTAATTTATGGTATCAATTCTAAATTTATCCCTACGTCAGTTTATATAAATATATATTCCAAATGTGTAGAAGTCGAATTAAATATATTTAAACAATCTAACCGCAACTTTACGCGCTTCAACGTAAATATAAAAAAACCCTTAATTATTTACTATAGTGTTAGTGTAAAATGGGACTTTAGCACTATATGTTAGTCTGATATATAAGTTTTTGTACTAAATTTTGTCAAATTTGCTCTAGCTGACTAGACGTGACAGACAAACAAGAAGAAAGACTGACAGACAGATATTCTCATTTATATTATTGGATGTCTCAAAGTCGTGGCAGTCGAAAGGTTTTAACACCTGATCCATAACAATGTCAAAAATCTAATGAGAGAAATTTGTGGAAAAACAGTAACTGATAACATAGATTTATTCATAAACTCTATTTTAATAAAATTAATTCTTAAGCACCCAGGGTGACCGAGCCTTGCCCGGTAATTTTATAAAAGATAATTTTTTTTATAAAAATTAAAGATATTTTTTATAAAAAAAACATAAAAAAAATGAAAGAAGAAAGTAGGCGCTGACGACATGTGGGATTCGAACCCGTGTTTTGAACATTTTCGGTCCACCCCTTTACCCATCAGCATTTTTTTTAATGCCCAAAAACAGGGATTAAACGAAATTTTTAAAAAATAAAATCTTTTCAGGAAAATCGCTGGAGCCGTTTCCGAGATTCAGAAAAAAAAATTATATTACAAGTTTAACTCATTTAAATATTAAAGTTATAAAAAGTGATTTTATAGTGAATAAAAGCTGCAGCAAATGTTAACTAACACTAGTAATAGAATAATTTAATAATGTACGTATTGCTAATGTACTGCTGTTAAATAACAACGTACAGTAATGAATGAAAGAAACTATTTATTTATGAGATAGTTTCGGGCCTTAAATCACAATATAGTTGTAATGAAGAGAGGCGGTCCGAGGACAATGCAGTGCTTAAATATTGAAGTTCGCTTTTGGGTACGTTACGGTATTGTTAGTGGTTATTTATTATTAGTTAACTTTGATTTCACAGATCTGAAACACTATAACTGTTGGCATTAGAAAAATGTTTGAATTTATTAAAAAAAAATACGTTAAACAATCCTTTAAATAAATTTTAAGAAAAAACTGTAATAAAGTTTTATAAAAAAAGCGTATGTATGCCAGATAAAACTATAAAGTTCTACTTGATTTAATATACGCAATACTTGGTTAAAATAGTTTACACTTTACTTTAAGTTTGCTATATGGGAATATTAACCAGAATCGAAAACTTAATCAAGACATAGTTATCATATTCAGTTGTCTAGGTCTCAAAGTCTAGGTATCCAAATTATAAGACCGTAAGGGTCTCACTTTCGATATTATATCGTTATTAACAAATTAAAAACAGGAATTGTTGTAGATCTGAAAGTCGATTTTATAATTATAAATTGATAAATATATACAAGTAAAATAAAAGAAACCGAAATTCTTGTAAAATGCGATAGACACGAATAAAAGGTTTTGTATAAGTAAGTTATCACCGCGTTCAACAAGTAGGGCAATGAGCTATGGTGTCATAACATCCCTTTGCGCCACCATCGCGCTCGTGACGTCATCAATCACGCTTATCAGCTTATCACCCTCTGCAGCAGACTCGTGGAATGCGTAGCGTTTTTCATACCGGGTCTAACTTGTGTACAGCTGTACGCATCGCTGACTTTGTATTGGGCAGTATAAATCAACTGCTATGAAAAATTATTACGTAATTGATGGTGATTATTTTATTATAATTAAAATTTAAAACTACACTTTCTTGCTAGATAAAGTGTTAGCGTAAATTAAATAATTACACTACCATTATAAATCCGAAATTTCTTTATTTGGCTTTTCACGGCCTAACGCAGTTAACAGTTGGATCTCAATTTTAGTGTAGAGATTTTCAAGGAGTTGGAGATTGACACTCGCTACTGCAAGTTTAGGTCGCCGGCGGATATTAGTATTATGTTGTAAAGGAAGGAATACGAGAAGAGAGGAAGTTGTAGCATAGAGACGTGAAGATAGCTGTGGCGAAGGACGGAGAGGTGCGGTGTGGCGCGGAGGGGAGAGGAGCTGTGAGAAGTGGTGTGGAAAAGAGAATAGTTGCGCCATTTGACGTAGTCGTGATTTGTGCGCGGAGTTGATAAGTTGTTAAAGAGAATAATTATATTGACTTTTGAGAAAATCGCTTCTTATTTATTGAATAAATGTAAAGGAAAAATATCATTGTTACATATGTATAATATGCAATAGTTAGGAAAAGTAAACCAAATCTAAGAAATAAGCATTTTAGAACAATAATATTATTTTTATAGAGATTTTAGAGTAAAAATTCAGTATGTTACATGTTTTATATTTCAATTTGTATCATATAAATTATAGCGCAGTCAAGAAATGAGTACTTACATTTTAATACGTGGTTATGAAAAATGTCTCGAACATTTACATACTTCATGAAAACGCTAACTAAAGTTTACAACCTCATATTACTCTTCCATGTCTGTTTTATGTTGTTACTCATATCTTATTTTCTGCAGAATTTTAATATTGAGCAAAATTTAATTTACAATATAATATTTTCGAAATAATAATAATACTCGATCGATCAATAGTATAATGAAATAAAAATGCTTTTAAGTACGAGTTTTTATGTAGGTACATAATATGCTTATAGATTTAACCAAAAATCAGTTTAAAGTAATTTTACTTCTGTATCAATATAAACTGTTAGTAATTCTTTTTATTTACTATCAAGTTTTTGTTTTTGGGAACATATTTGTTTAGCATAATACTCGACGCACATAATCTTTCAATATGTAAGAGTATTTTCTACCATATTGCATCGGGTAAGATGAAGCACTCATTGATTCGTAACTTTGGTGATCTTGGATCAAGAAACTATGGGAAGAAGTTATGGGAATTTTCGCGACGCAATTTCGTCTACCGCAGTGTAATTAGTAGCTATTAGCAATAAGGAAGGGAGTTATTCATCATTACGGTATTACAATAAAGATATACTAATCATAACAATACTTCAATTATTTCTGTATCAAAAGAAACTTACTTTTGAATTTTCATCATGCACAATTAATATATTAATCATTCATAATCCGGTTATTAGATTATTACTGCAGTATATACAAACAGTATTATTATTACGAAGTTTTAAAGGCATGAAAATTTTAACTATATTATAAATTGACCACATAATGATAGTGCTTATTTTTTTAAAGGTTTTATTTAACTTGCTTTGTATGTGTTTTTTTATGTGAAGGTGGAATCTTGCAAGTTAAATTTGAACCACATCCCGGTGACCGATTGAGCTAAAATATTACATACTGGTCCATTCTCGATGACAATGCATTTTTATGATAAGCATGACTTGCTCGGCTCCAGACGAGGGAATTTTCAACGGTTAACAGTAAGGACATGAAATGTTAAACGTTTTTTTTATTTGACTCATTTTCTCATTATAATGTTCAGCTAAAACATATGGAAAATATTACCTTCCATGGACTGTTTTTAAAAATAATTAAATAATGAATTCTTAACGTTATATAAGTTCAATATCTAATCCAACTTTGGTATTAGAATTCATGTGCGGTATCCATTCATTAATAGTTCGGTTTGTGCCATATGCCACCTATTTCTAAACCTTTGATCCGGGCATAACTTTCTCGACTAATGATACTATGTAAGTTGCAGTTCAGGGAGCGTGGGGACAGTTACTAATTACATAGAAACCTAGTTAGTTGTTAGTCTAACTTACTAATTACTTTGAATTAAACAAATAACAATGTCACATCTTGCAATCCTACAATTATTGTCTTAGTTTCTGGTAGCAGTAGTTTCAGAATTTTAATATAGCATTGAAATGCTTAGTAACTCGGATATATTTATAGCCTGGAATTTTTTAATAATCATTCAGTTTTGATTTTGTCGCGTAGTTTTTCATAGGCGCGTTAAATTTTAATTTTGTATCTCTCGCTGTTTCTAATAAGGCTTGCTTTCATAATGATAATTGGATATTCTATTTAAGGAACGTTTCCGAACATAGCATGAATCTTTGAACGATACGTAGATTCATTAACATTGGTACATATGTTAATGAATCTATGTATTGTGACTATAAAACATTGATAGTTTTCTACTACTGTACATTCTCAAGGATTCCTAAACATTTATTTAAACGAAGACTATACTTTTGTTATTTATTTTTTTCGAAACTTGCTATTTCCTTCCAAGCTATGTTGAATGTTATGCTATGTTAAATCTTTGACATGTCATATTTCTTTCCAGACTTTGTTCAATATAAATTTTATATTTTTTCAAAAGCGTAATAACTATGAAGTATTAAAATAAGGCGTAATATATAATAATAAATTAAATGTAACAATAATATTGTCATATCTGCCATTTTTTTGATCAGGAAAACTAAAATGCTTATTTGAAAATTAGCATTTAGATTTTATTTTTACATAAAGTTGAATAACTACTATAAATTGTGTAGTATGCAGCACGGAATGCAGTAAACATGCTGAGGTAGATTTTCACTATTTAAATAAAGATGCAATTCCTAACTCTATCTCTTTGAATCTATTGTATCCGAAATTGCTTGCTACTAACGTGTTCAATTGAAATCGCAAACATACTATATAGCTCCTGCCAACGCTACAAAAAGCCATCACTGTGCCATCGCAGAGTACAAATATTTATATGGAGATTTATTACCACACGGTGTTTTTATCAAAATTATACATATAACTGTTATTTTTTAAAATTCGTATATAACCTTTTTATATTTAAGTAATTTGGTTTTTGCATGGCTTTATGACCTAAGATCTCTTCACTTTCTTTGCATACAAAAAAGCGATAAAAAGATGAGCAAACAAATATTTAAAGATATTTTCAATTTATTTGAAATTCGTTTGTTACTAAGTTTAACAAAGATTTTCTAGTTTTGTTTGATGACGAATAAAATAAATACCAAAAGTATTTTGGTACATATCAATAATTAATATAAATACAGGTATAAAGAATTGTTTAATGTGTGGAATGTGCTGGAATGTTTGTATCAGTTTACACGCATGGTCACATATATGTCACATCAAGCAGTTTGGCCCTATGATGGTTTGACATTTTATTTTTCTGAAAATAGCCAGCGATCTCATTAATGAATGACGTAACAGTTTCGTTTATAAACTACATTTGACGACAATTTTTTAAATATTTAAGTGAGTTAGTCTTGTATATACCTACCTATATATTTTTCTGAATTTTGGAAACGGCTCTGACGATTTTCATGAAATTCAGCATGTAGAGGGTTTTAGGGAGGAAACATCGATCAAAAAAAATTTAGATTTTAAAGACTAGATTTTAGAATTTAAAAAATTAAAAAAAAAAGTTGTTTTATCCTTGTTTTCGGGCACTGAAAAACTACTATAATTTTAAGAGAAGGCAAAGGATAATTAGGCTGTCAATTGCAAAGTCATGATATGTCAGTTGGTTAACGGGCGGTCTCGAATTCAGAATAATATGATCGATCCCAGATAAAATCTTTTTTGTTATATTTTTAATTGTTTTTTTTTATTATTTAAAAAAAATTCTGAGCAAGGCACGGTCACCCAGGTACTTGTTATTAAGTTTTATATTACATTAGGACATCTATAATTTTAATTATTTTTTAAATTCTGTGTCAGTTTCCTATACTATTATAATGTTGTACTTTGTGTTCTTTCTTAAAACATTTTTTGTACAAATTAATCAGGAGATCTAAAATGTTTGTAATAAAACACATTTTTTCTCCTGCAGTAACAAGATGAAAAGTGCACTTTAAAATATGATTGGTATAGTGTTCAGTGAGATATTTATGAGTATATGTCGTGTGGCCCGTCATGAACGAGGGGTGAACCTGTCTCTTTGATCCGCCAACCGGCAAATTGGTTGTCGACGCGGCCGACGGCACCACTTTTACGAGCACTATCATTTACACTCAATTTGTTCTAGCACCATCTACCAAAAAATAATTATAATGTATCCATTGTTATAATATATGAATTCGTCATACAAGAACAATCGTATAAAATACTTCCCACAATAATGTACTATGCCGCGATTCTTCAAAAGTTAACCTATATTATAAGATAAGGTATCGATTACTTTTAAGCGTTTGAAGCGAAGACCTTCGAGTTTGAATTCATCAGTTTTCGTTACCTACGAACTCCACACTGCGCTTGTAATTTCCTTAAAACAATACTTCATAGAATTAGACGTTACCTTGCGGAGATCAATAATAAAAAAGTAATATAATTATTTTGCTATAATCCGCGATGAAGTAAAATAGATAATAAATATACCGACTCATATCAAAGCTTGCGATTTTGTCGGTTTGTAATTTTATAAAACATACTTCTGTAAAACTACTGTACTTCTGTAACTTTTGTAAAACATACTTCCTTAAAACACAACAACTTGAAATCAACTTTCTTAAAACACCTTAAAATAATCACATCCTTAAGTAATATTAACATCTTTTGATACGCATTGTAAGAAAAATAAAAAATTTGGTCCGAAAACATACTAAATTAGCTTACTTGTCAGCCAACATTACTGCAATGTTAAGTATCGATGCTCCTTATGTTTTTCTTATTGTATTTCTATTTTGTGTATTGAAGTATTGGCTTATCTATACTAATATGCCACTAAGACATTTGCTCTTTGATTTAGTTTTAAGTGGGAGCATTTGTCTATTGAAGCGACACAATGTCCAAAAAATTCGTGTTTGTGAATCAAAGTTACTTAATTAGTTTCAATAAACGATGTGAAAGTTCACGTATTAGACGACATGACGTAAATTTGTATCGTAATAAGACATATCTCAGACAGAAAAGGAAGAAAGGAAATCTAAATATATTATTTCCTATAACGTAGAAATCAAATTAAAACATCTAATTCACTAGTAAATAAAGCTTTGTGTACAAAAAAATTACCACTACTAAAATAAAGCAGACGCATGATATCGAGAATGTAATAGTAATCTTCAAATATCCAAACAGCTCCCATATTTTATTTTGATAACAAATGATTTGCCTACGACTACAATATATTACCAAGTTAAATAAGAAAATAAATTGCTGTCAGGGCGCCCTCGACGGTGAAGGATATTAGGTACAATTTTTACGTCATCATATTTACATTACGGTTATCCTGTGGTATCCGGCTGAGTAGAATAGACAACCTGCATTCTTACCGAGTAATCGTAAAAGACGACTAAGGTAAGTTGACGTCAGGCAGGCGGCCGGTCGTAAAATACCTAGTCAAATTATGTGACAATATGTTTATAGCATCTTGTGCCAACATTACACATTAATGTAATTTTGATTTGTTTATAATTATATATGTACACCTCACTGTAAAATATTAATCAATCTCTATCCATACGTATATCATAAATGCGAAAGTCTGTCCGTCTGTCTGAATCTGTCGCTTTCACGGCTAATTATTTTGCCCAATATTGATGAAATTTGGCACAACGAAAGCTTATACATCGTAGTTGTTTATAGGATAAAAATCCCTTCTCTTGCACGAAAGCGGATAAAATGCATTGAATCCTTAAGTTATCACGGATGAAATAGCGAGTTCATCTAGTCACATAAATAGTAAAATATCGTTAACCAGTCTTAATAGCTTAATATAATTTTGACATGTGAATGATGATCTTTTTACGAATCAGCTACACTTGACCGCTTAACAGGTAGTAATTTTGACAGGTAACAACAACTTGACAGGTAGTAATTTTAATATCATCGAGAAAATTGCTAAAAAATGATAATAAGGTTCGTTTAAATTACATGGTTTCTAATTTACAACAGATTTCAGCGCGCTTAGCCGTAAAACCAATTTATTTGATAAATGCGTTACGGTAATGTCACATATGCTGATGTTAAACGGAAATTGGAAAACTCAACTTCGATCATTTTATTATGATAAAGAGAACGAAAGCGAATCAAACATAAATACAAGTACGACATTATAAAACTGTTATAGGGCGTATACACGAAAGAACAAGACATGCGAAGCAAATTATATAAACATCTTTGATGTTTTTTGTATAAAAGATAACGGTAAAATGTTAGAATATTTATATAAAATAAGAGATGCTATAAAACTCTATAAACACTCGAAATTCGAACATTATATTTCTATAGTAAAACCGTTTGGTAAATCGTAGAAAACATTTGTTTTTTTTTACGAATTTACGCTATGATGTTAGGACTAACGGCTTTCAGACCGGCAATGAGCGAAATTAAGCAAAAGAATCGCCAAGAGTGCGAAAACAAATAGTAGATCGAAGAAACTCTTCTAATGTTGGAAAGTTTAACCTTAGGGTTAATCGCTGTTAGATCGGATCTCGGCAAAGATCTTAATAATATTCACTATTTCTTGATATATTGGAACAACTCATTTTCTGTTTGTTAATACTCAATTTAGGCGCCTCTAATTGAAGCGGCGATAGCGTAATGGTTAGGGACGGACTTGCGATCGTGAGGTGGTGGGTTCGAATCCGGCCATTATACTACCCATGTGAACCCACTCCTAACACAAGGACTTAGCTTAGCTGGAGGGGTTACTACTAGGTATATTACTAGGTAATTACTAGTAATTTGTAATCCAAAATAACTAATAACTTTAAGAAAAAAATCTCTTATAGTTTTTATTAGTTTAGATTACATTTGTTCTAATGCAAAGTTGTTACAAAAAGAATCAATATATTATACCTAGGGAGCGCATAAGAACATTTAAAAGGTATTTACCTTTCGTCGAATCCTCCCTCCGTTTTTAAACGATGCATTGATTTCGATTTCGAGTCGTACAATATCGCGAAACGTATTTCAATTTGAATTAATAACGACCTTTATATTCATACTTTATTTACAATTCTATCCGGTAAAGTTTTTATAATGATTGAGTCGAAACACGTAAAGCAAAGAAACATAAACATTCAACATACGAAGTCAAAGAAGCAATCTCGTTTTCCGGAAAGCGGACTTTAACTAGATATTTCCATGGAGTGAGGTGCAAACAGCTACTGTGCCATCGATCGTACAGTATCGGCGACAGATACTCATTTAGGGAAAAATTGCAAATGTCCGAATGACCCTAATACAATTTTTGATTTAAACACTGAGCGGCGCATATGGGTTTTCAAATGTTTGATGTATGGCACTACATTTTTTCATACAAAATAAAATGACGTTCTGTTTTTGTTACACGTGTATAAAACTGACGTGGGGCAAAATCAGTCCAAAAAGCTTGACGGAATTGGTACAAGGTTCAGCCGTTTAGGGACGTTATTTAAAGAAAGCCGTATTTTTGCCGACGTGCATAAACATTATGTCAATTAGTGTTTATAAAATTTGACGTGTAATAACGTTGCTCCGCCTAAAGTGTTAAGATACACATATACTTAGTTGCTACTGTATCAGTATGATTTGTGTCGATTGAAGTTACGTCGTTTGATAAAGGAGTACATACATAATAAAGAAAAATATATTTAGATACCCTTACTATCATATTCAAGAGATTTTGTAGTTCAAAACCATCATCTTCCTGCTCTTATCCCACTCTAAATGGGGTCGGCACAACATGTTATAAACATGCTGTCACATGATTTGGCTGCGTTTTCAAGACCGGCCGCCTGCTTGACGTCAACTTACCTCTGTCGTATTTTACGACACCTCGATAAGAAATGAGCGTGGTACTATACTATGAAGCCGGATACCACACGGCGTAGATTTTGTAGTTCAAAATACTGGTAGATTTTAAACTTTCGCGATTCATACAGATTATTTTATAAATATCCGATGACGCGATATGACCCGTAGGTTTATGTGATAGTTCAAAATACTCTCAAAAGCACATTTATTTACTAAACAGAACATTGTATATAAAAGTTTATTTGATACAAACCCATTTCCAGAATTTTATCACGTTTATTTGACATTGCGAATTTGAAAGCACTGCTTGTATTTTATTAAGGCAGGCTAAAGTTTTGCAAATGAATACTTTGGTTAAGTGATGAATATTAATCATGAAAGAACGTTTTCACAAAGTTTTTGATTGATTAAAATAACATTTAAGTCTGGTGTATAAATAAGTTCAAAAGTTTTGAGTGGGTTGTCTCGTAAATTTTAATCATTGTACGTTTACTGAATGTCTCCGTAATGGAATATTCACAGCAAAAATATTTCGGAAGATATAAATTTCTACTTTCATAATAATTTTATAATTGCAAATGTCAGACTGTCTCTCTGTTACGCTTTACGGCTAATCCACTGGAAAATGAACTTAGGAAAAATTAAATCTTATATACTTGCATACAAATTAGAAACTCACGGTTTTCTGGACAAAACAAAAACATAGTACATTGGCCTCTTTTAACTTTTAAATTGACGAGTCGTGGATATAGCTAGTAATGTAGGTATGTAAGAAATTTGATTTCTTTTTACACTTCATAAAGAAATGTAAATATCTCATTGTTAGATCAAGCTCTTTAATTTCATTCAGCGTAGGCAATAGTGTTAATCTCAAGCGTAGACTTATCTCGCTACCCCAGTGCGAGTTAGCGAGCTATATATATCTCAGATTTCCCGGGATTTGCGGAATTGCAAATTGTAAATATCTTTGAAATGCGTATTAAAAATACTGATTATAACCTGCCCTAGGCTTTATGCAAATTCTTATAACAGTAACATGTTTAAGGTTGATAACAAGAACTGTAAAATGTTTTCTTAATTGTTTAATGCTAGATTTTTATATAAATAGAAAATATTATCACTAGTTTTCATTTTCTTATTCATCTATGCCTTTTTCTATTTAATTTATTTATTCTTATAATAATCTTGCTTATAATAAACGTTCTATAGCTACTAAGCTATTTTAGATAAATATGTAAAAATCAGAACGAACGTACCATTAATCTTGAAATGTTGAAAATGTTTAAAAGATTGACCGCCGAGTTTCTTTCTGGTTCTTCTCGGTAAGAGCAACATTCCGAACCAGTTGTAGCTTCATGAATTATATTGCCCCTTGACGATTCAAAAGTGATTGAAAAAGTTTATTTGAATAAAGATTATTTTGATTTGATTTGATTTGAATGTGTTATCAACCCTCAAATTAAAAAATTACCTTTAGTTTTCCTTTTATATTATGTTAAGTTTTTACTTAATTCTTAATAATTCTCCTATTTTCTTTTATTATCTTGATATAAATGGTTATTTTACTCGAAAATCCGGTTGAAAAAAATGATAGAGGTCAGACAAAACTTTCAATAGCTGACATACTCGTAGATGTGCTGTGACATTTTATTGGTAGTATTCAAAGTTAGGATTGCACATTACTGGGGTTGGTCCAGTCACGCGTTGATTATTCTAGTGAAATTTTGCGGCCTCATGTTGTAGACGCCACTTTAGTTAAATTTCTAACAATCTCACAGCAAATTTTATCGTAGATATGAAGTGATAGAATAGGATGGACGCGTCATAAAATTAAATATCATTTAAATGAATTCACTTTTCTGGTTTGATAATACGAGAAATAAGAACATAAAAAATACTTATATATTTATACTTATATACCTACTTTTATTATTTTGCTTTTCATCTCTAGTTGTCAATTTTATTTTTCTAATTAACTTAAAATCTTAATTATTAAACAGTGCATTATTTAAAAAAGTAGTACGTAAGTAACGACCTGTTATCCCACAGCTGGGCATAGGCTTCTTCTCTCCGTTTTTTTTGGAGAGAAGGATTGGAGCTAAGACCTACCACGCTGCTCCAATGCGAATTGGTAAGTTACACATATCTCAGAATTCTCTAGATGTTTTCTTTCACCGAAAAGAATGTGATAAATTACAATTATCAATGAGACACATAAGTTTTACTAGAAAACTCATTGGTGCCTGCCCGGGGTTTGAACCCTAGACCTCCTCGAAAGAGGCTCACGGTGTTACCGCTGGGCTACCACAGCATATGCATCATATTATTTACATCAATCTAATCTATTAAAAAAACCTGTTGTTGCCTTTTCCGACAGTTTTGGTGTAAGTTATAATATATTTTCCGGGAATAAACTAATAGTGCTTGAGTAAACAATTATAAATATCTACTACCGAGGTGTCGTAAAAGGCGACTAAGGTAAGTCGACCCACCGTGTGGTATCCGGCTGAGTAGAATAGACCAACCACATTTCATACCGAGGTGTCATAAAAGGCGACTAAGGTAAGTCGACCCGCCGTGTGGTATCCGGCTAAGTAGAATAGACTAACCACATTTCTTACCGAGGTATCGTAAAAGGTGACTAAGGGAAGTTGACCAACCGTGTGGTATCCGGTTTAGCAGAATAGACCACCCACTCCCACGACACACTCTTGCTTACCGAGGTGTCGTAAAATACGACAAAGGTAAGTTAATGTCAGGCAGGCGGCCGGTCGTAAAATACGTAGCCAAATCATGTGACAACATGTTTATGACATGTTGTGCCGACCCCACTTAGAGTGGGATAAGGGCAGGAAGATGATGATGAAATATCTACAATATACTTAAAAAAGAATAGCAATCAATAAATTAAATTTTTAGTGTTAAAACATGTTTTTATCAATAAAGGTTTGGTAACGCTTCGATAAACTTAAATTATCCAGCTCTTTCTTACGTTAGAATTACAGTTAAAACCCTAGTACTCTGAGGGTCGGTTCTGGGGGTAGTAATTCAAATGAAGGTTTCGTTAATGTAATTTCGGTCTCGTTTGGGATTATTTTACTAAATGATTCTGACATCTTAAAGCAATGGGTACTGATTTTTATATTAAATTTAGAAGGAAATCAGATTATACAGTAACCATAAGTAATAGCAAGAGAAATTATTTTATTACGAGGTCAAATTATATACTTTACATTTGACTGCATATTCTAACTAACAAATAAAATAAATAATTAGAAAGTTAATTTTACAGTACGGAATATATTTGATTTTAATTTTTAATCGCTCAGTAAAAACAATAACTAACTTAGCTTTTGAAATTGTTGTTCTTTCCGTCCCATCGGTAACTAATATATCAAATTTAATGCAACGTACGAAATATTACAATCATTAAAAAAAATAAAAAATAAATACAGTCAAAATCATCTATTTAGTTGTATAAAAAATATTGTTCCATAAATTGCGTTAAACATAAATATCCCCATATGTGTTCCATCCATATATGTTCCCAAACATCTATTATACTATACCATATATTATACAAGCTATTCAAATAATTTATAAACACAACAATCGTTTCGCCCCGCAACCGAAGCATCATCAGGAGATAGACTCCACGACAAAATCGTTAAGCGATTGTGATAGTGAACATATGTAGTGCTTGTGTATTGTGGTGGAGTGGTGGAGGTTTGTGCATGTGTTTTTAAATCCTGCAGGTATCAGGTATAAAAACTGATTGTCCATTCTACTTTTAGCATTAAATATATTTTCTATTTTACTTCATTGCTGATTATAGCAAAATAATTTTATTATTACTTTTGTACAAGCTATTCAAATATGAGTAAAAGTATGTTTCGAATTCTGTTCATACTTCATTAAAATGGCTACTGATCACGGGCTCGTTTCCTGTCCGTCATCCGGCGGGACCGCTTGTTACGGCTCATGAATAATCCACATTCGCGGAAATTTAATTTTTATCACACCGCAACTTCTACGTGTATACGCTTCACAAATAATTTTTATGTCTCAATAACGAGCAATATTTTATTTGTAACAATATCTTTACGATGCCAACTTTTTGGTTATGTTAAAGATATCTTTTACAGTTAAAGTTATACAGTTATACTGTTATATTATACAGTTGAGGGCTATGTTGATGATAAGAAAGCTTGGGTTTAAATTACGACCAGCTAGATTATATTGTAATTTTTTATTAATTAAAAATACATTTATTTATTTAAAATATATTTATTTATTTATTTATTTAATATTGTAATACTTAATTTTGAAAAGAGTGACCGCTGAGTTTTATTGCTGGTTCTTCTCGGTAAGAGCACCTTTCCGAACCAGTCGTAGCTTCATTATAATTTGACGATTTGTAAGTGCTTTTTTTAATTTATCTTATCTTTTTTTATTTAAATTTGATTTTTTATGAAATTTGAATTTATCTTATCGAAAACTAATTTGAACGAATACAAAGAATGAAAAATTCAATTTATTTATAGGTATTGAACATTAAAACCATTTATTATATCATCATCATTCTCCTCCCCTTGTAGTGGGCACAACATTTTATAAACATGTTTTGAAATGATTCGACTACGAATTTCACCGGCCGCCTACCTGACGTCAACTTACCTTAGCCGCCTTTTTCGATATCTCGTTAAGAAATGAGGGTAGTCTATTCTACTGAGCCGGATACCACATGGCAATTAACTTAGTCGTTTTTTACGACACCTCGGAAATAAATGATGGTGGTCTATTCTACTCAGCCGGATACCACATGGCACAATTTCTCATAAAATTTTGCAATTTAAACGAAAATAACTATTCATAAAGTTGAATCGTTTTAAATCTCAAGATGTGACAGTTAAACCAATGAAATAGAGCATTGGTTTAAGTTAAGTTTAGTTTAGTAATTATATATCAATTTCTTCAACAAATCTAAATTAAATTAAAGTTTAGGGTTCCATTGTACCTTGTTCTAATTCTATTGAACACAGAACTGATAAAAGTTTCTAATACTTTGATTCATTCGTCTCAATACTAACCCTACACGATTTGCACAGTAGCTCTTCTCATGAATATGCAAAAGACAATGTTTTACAACGACGGCCCTTTATAAAACTACTCCCTACATACGTGAATGTCCACCTAACCAAACTATTTAGGTTGAAAAGTTTACCCAAATTGTTAGGTGAGATTAATCATCATTTTACTAATAATATCAACAATCATTATTTATGAACAATGACCGTTTCGTCATAATTTTTAACATACAATAATTTTAATTACTTACCGTGTGGTATCCGGCAGAGTAGAATAGACCACCCTCATTTTTACCGAGGTACCGTAAAAGGCGACTAAGGTAAGACGACCCGCCGTGTGGTATGCGACCGAGTAGAATAGACCACCCTCATTTCTTATCGAGGTGTCGTAAAATACGACTAAGGTAAGTTGATCTCAGGCAGGTAACCGGTCGTACAATCGTAGACAAATCATTATCATAATAATTTTTTTTTACTATTCTTGTTACTTGAATTGCCTCCAAAATTAATAATTTAACTAAGAAAAAATTAAAAATATTAATACTTCTACAGGGCAAAACGTTTTACTATTAGAATATAAACCATATAAAGATACTCTTCGCCGCCGTTCCCCATTGCTTCCATTATAACCCATATCATCGTATTAACACATCAGTTCCCGACCAATTTCCAAACTCATTCATTACATACATAAGTTACAAAACAATGTAAGTATGTTGAATAAAATAGTTGATCATTTTATTAAAACACGAGAGTTAACCGCAGATTAGAACGAACGTGTGAGGTCGCATAAATTGTGTGGAAAGGCCACTGCGACCAGCTGAAACCTTCCAAGCAAATGTTTGCGGTCTAGTTTGCCTGTCATAGTGTAATTATTATGCATCTGGAATTATTATGCACCAACACACTAAAATGGTGGACTACGTTGTGTTTATTTTTTATATATTCGGAGACTTTTTAAATCAAGAATTTAATCAAAAAGCTAGTCATTTGTAGAACGTCCAAAAACAACCCGTACAGTATTTTTAAGAATACTAAGGGGAGATCAGATAGGTATAAAATGAAGGACAAATAAAATAAAGAATTTTATAAAAATAATTATAATAAGCTGTAATAACTCAGCGGTGTGACCGTGCGATTCTTTCGAGAGGGTCATGAGTTCAAACCGCGGCAGGTATCAATGAGTTTTTCTATTTAAAAAAAAGTCATGTCTAATTGATAATTGCAATTTATCACACGCTTTTCGGTGAAGGAAAACATCGTGAGGAAACCTACATACCTCTAGAGAAATCTGGGGATATGTGTAATGTGGTAGGTCTAAGCTCCAACCCTTCTCTCCAGGAACGGAGAGAGGCGGCCTATGCCCAGCAGTGGGATTGTAACAGGTCGTTACTTTACCTTACTAAAAATAAATATTATATTCCAATAAACTCCTTTCAAAATATGTAACGTGGAATAACTTCGTACTTATATTAAAGTTATAATAAGTAAATATGCAGGTATTGGTCTAATGTTTCTATAAGTCTTATTCCTATCCGATCAAACATTTCCACTTGAATTACTGACTATAAGATTTATTAATACCAAGAAATAGCTTTCAATATTATTTAGGATATAACAAATTTATCATGCTATGTATATAGTATAAAACGCCGATAATAGTTATATGAGCCGTAAATTTAATTACTTGGGCAAGTTTACGAGGCCTCCATATAATGTTATTATGGAAACTCGATTTATGGATGCAACACGTATAAGATGTTACCCACTTAAACGGTATATGCTCAATATTCAAATATTTCTGGTACGGATGGTTTACTTGTATTTACCATGTGTTAAAGTCATATTATATGGTATCAATATCTTTATCGATAAACTCTGAAGCTTTGGAATTAAAACATACCGAAAGTAAATAATGGCCTGTTACTATCCCACTGCTGGGCACAGGCCACAGGATTGGAGCTAAGACCTACCTCGCTGCTCCAAGACGAATTGGCAGGTTACACATATCCCTAGAATTCTCTAGAGATATGCAGGTTTCCTCACGATGTTTTCCATCACCAAAAATCGTGTGATTAATTGCAATCAAGTAACACAAGTTTTAATAGAAAACTCATTAGTGCCTGCCAGGCTTTAAACCCGTGGTCGTCTCTAGAGTGTCGAACTGACTCACCGCCGGGCTATCACAGCTCAAACAAGTGTGTTTAAAATTACAGTAAATGTTTATTATGAGGTATGAAATATTTTTATTTTAAGAAGATCTTATTATTGCATAAAATATTAACCTGATATTAAAAATAAGGACTACCAAGAATTGGATCATTGTTATATTTGTCTGTAAGAACTATTTAATAGAAAAGCGTATAATTTTTTCTTTGAAAGGGAAATATACAATGGGCAGTTCTTGTTGAACTTAAGTACTGAACGTATTGTGTCGTTCGGTTCATTTATACTCATATTGTATTATACCTATAAAATGTCCTTAAGCTATGTAATAGATAGGTCTTACCAGCATATTTATAGTGCCCTTACACAGTGAATGGTTCTATTGTGCGCAGTAGCCAAGTGTTTACTGAGCGGGCCTTAGGTAAACATTCATAATAGCGTACTTCAACTTTCTTTCAACGTCATTGTTCCCGTTTGTTCTATTGCCAACTTTCCTCTCATTGTTACCACAATTTCAAACATATCTACATACAATTGTTTGCTGCTCATATCATACTATGCTCATATCAATTTTACATGCTAAATATCCAAGTCACGGTGGCAGAACAGAGTAATTGACCAATGTCAGGGGTTTCGCGGGGAATGAGTTTACCATAAGAACATATCTTTTTGAAATTCACAAATTCTTCATGCGCTTAACGGTGAAGAAAATTATAGTAAGAAATATTACATTTCTGAAAATCTGCAGAATTTTTTGACTAAAGTAATTTGGGCAGGCGTGAGATGTTAATAGGCTGTTTCTTTTTTAACTTTACTTATTAAATTTACATCAGCATCCTCCTGCCCTTATCCCTTAAGTGGGGTCGGCACAACATGTTATAAACACGTAACATAATTTGGCTACGTATTTTACGACCGGCCGCCTGCCTGACGTCAACTTACCTTACTTGCCTTTTGCGACACATCGGCAAGAAAGAGGGTGGTCTATTCTACTTAACCGGATACCACACGATGGGTCAACTTACCTTAGTCGCCTTTTACGACACCTCGGCAAGAAAGAGGTACATTCTACTCAAACTGGATCCCACACGGCGGGTCTTACCATAGTCGCCTTTTAAGATAATTAAATGACTTATTAATTTTGCATATTGTAAAAAAATGTGGACTATGTTATTTACGCTATGCAATTACTAAGATATTGTAACTTTACTACCTTTATAAATAATGAACAGTTGTGTACCAAGTTATGTTTCCTCTGGAGCTAAAAATCTTCCAAAAGTGATCTATTATCCATCCAAATTCATACTATAACGAATAAGATTTATTTGGAAATTAGCTTTTGTAATGGAATATCAAAATATGATTTTGTGATGTTTCAGAAATAAACCTTTATTTACTAGTAAAGAAGCTTATATCCGATTTCATATTTATTGAACTACATAAACTGATTTCATGAATTGTGAGCAAAATAATTTTTGCCGGAATGAAACATTAGGTATTATCGTTAGTGACAACTGATAGACCCTTTATATTCGAATAAACAATGTTCAAGTCCTTATAAATATTTGCTATATGAAAACCCTCGACGAAATTATTCGGTACAATGAATTCAAACTCATACAAAGGCAGTGATCCCTAATCACAGAATAAGGTAAAAAGTGGACTTTCAAAACAATACGGCCACTGTCACAGAAGTTATTATAATATTTCTACAATATTAATGAATAAAGTAATATAAGTAAGTAAGTAAATTAATATTGTATTAATAGTTAATACAATATTAATTTTATAAATAAAGACTAATAATAATCTTCATATTATGAGTCATAATTATACTTCATAAGACTTACTGAATAATTTACGAATCTATTATCTATTTTACACTTGTTAGGAAATAACACTTCGGAATTACCAAGAGACTCCTAACATTTTCCTGTTCTTATTTCACTCTGAATGAGATCGGCACAACATGTTATAAACATGTTGTCACATGATTTGGTTACGTATTTTACGACTTCTCGCCTACCTGATGTCAACTTATCTTAGTCGTACGACACCTCGACCACCACACGATGGGTCAACTTTCCTTAGTAGCCTTTTACGACACCTCGGTAAGAAATGAGGATGGTCTGTTCTACTCAGCCGGATGCCACACGGCGGGTTGACTTACTTTAGTTGCCTTTTACGACACCTCGGTAAGAAATGAGGGTGGTACTATTCTATTCAGCCGGACACCACAAGGCGTAGCAATAGACTCCTAATATCAGACATAAAAAGATACAATGTCTAATTGGGTAGATAAAAAAGCTTGGAAGTTGTTTACTGCATACTATTATAAGCTTTTCTAGAAAGAAAAACATCATGATTAAACTTGCATTTTTAAGAGACCCCTAAACCTGCATTGTAGTTAAAATGGTGGTAATTAGTGGCCTTAATCTTTAGTGCCCTCTTATTAAAGATTTCTTGATATTGAGTTATTTTTATATTAATTGGATATTGCGACAGTCCTTTTATTAACTTAAATAACCACAAATGTGTACTATATTTTTACTGTTCTCTAAAGAAAAAATGTATATAAGTTTCATATCATCATCATTCTGTTGCCCTTATTTCACCCTTAGTGGGCACAACATGTTTTAAACATGTTATTACATACTTTGGCTAGTTATTATACGATGGTACGCCTGTCTGAAGTCAATTTACTTTAGTCGATGGACTTGCGTATCCTGCCCGCTTCGGATCCTTAATGTAAATATCAATAGTAAAAAAAGTCAGTGTCAGTTAAAAATGCTTGGCTCGCCACTAAACTTTACAGGACTAGCTGTCTGTACGGTCTATCTATCTAAAGATTGCCTAATTTTTTTTTATAAAAATCGGTCCTGCTGATTCGAAGTCTATAAGAAACAACTTTCGCTTTTATATGTATATAAAGATGTGTATTTAAAATATAAATAAGTATAAAAAGAATTTATTATTTTGTCTCTCTACTTTGTATTTTCAAAACTACTTCCATGCATTTCTAAAGGGGTTTCTGTCCTCTTTCCAAAAGTGACACTTGGTACGGTGTCTCAGTATCTTTCGTATGGAAATGTCTCTTTTAATTGGTAGCTTTCATAGCGCTACGAAACTGCTACGAAGGTTTCAAATGTCGCCTGCAACTCTTCAGTTTTTGTTTGTTTTATGCTACGTGATACTTCTGTAATTTTTGTGTGTATGCAATATTAGTTAGTGTTGAACTGGGATTTAAATTTAAAAGATGCAGACGCTGATGGATTTAATATAAAAAATGGGTAAAAGATTAATCGCTTATATATTTAAGTACTACGTTGACCAAGCTTTGCTCGGTAATTTTTTGACAATTTTTTTTAAAAATAATAATTGGGTAGGATTGGGGCTCGATCCTAAATATTTTCATTTCTAGAGACCACCCATTCCCCGAGTAATGCTAGGCTGACTTGATAGTTTTCGGCAAAAAAAATTATATTTTAAATTTTTGAATTTTTTTAATGTCCAAAAACAGGGATAAAACCTTTAAATATAACCTAGCTAGATCTTTTTCCCCTCCATAACCTCATGCATGCTGAATTTCAGAAAAATCGTTTGAGCCGTTTCCCAGATTCCAAAAATATACATATATATAGACATACAAGATTAACTCATTTAAATATTAAAGATTATTATAATATTTAATTATTATAAATGAATACGTTTGCACTTATAGCGTCAAATAGTCGATCAATCTTGTGCTGGTGGTTTACCACAAATCTATTACTATCTATTGTTCTAATTTCTATTAGGACATGCGTAGAATAATTTACACGTAGGGATCAAACTTTAGTTTCACATGTCAATTATAATAACCGGGATAACGGCCTATGCTATTTTCCGACGCCCGACGTGAAAGGTTATAACTAAAATAGTGATGCTGATTTCAAAACACGCACTGGCCGTGCCTAAAATTAAATTTAACCTTCTTAGAAATTATAAAATAATCTTCTTTTTCCAAAGTAGTTTATTTTTACTTCATCAGATATTGTTACTTATAGTTTTTGTTGAATTTCAATAAATTCTTTATGCTAATGAATTTACATAATGCAAAAACACATATAATATAGGTATTATAAAATTTATAAAATGAATGTCTGAAAACGATATGAATATGTGCATAACAAATTATTAAAAGAACTACAAAGAAACGTATTTATGTAACAAAAATATTTCGTTTACATGCAATTACTTACGCAATCATAACTGTTCCAAAGAATTTCGTTTTGTTGCCAAGTTCCATTCACGAAAGATTGGAGTTTAAAAAAAGCATATTTTTATCGTGTCTCGTAGTAAACTTAATTTTTAATCCACCCATTTTCAGACTGCGGTAATTGAAAAATCCTTTATATTTCTAATATTAAAGTTAATGATAAAAAAATTTCATGGACTATCATTTTTAATCTATTAATAACCCTCTTCGAAAATCATACATATAGATCATATGCTGTTACTATAATGTTTGGAAATTCATCTCCCCATGTTATTTTACAAGATTTTTTTATACTTTATTAAATATAGCCACATATTATATAGTCATTTCCATCATTGTCATTTGACTAAAAACTATATACTAGTCAATAGTATAGTTAATATGAATATTTAGTTAAAATTATATTGACGGACAACAATATCATTTTTTGATTTTGCTTGTATCGAACAGACAGACAGAGCCGGAACCTTCAATATATTGGCTGACTAGCACGGCTGCTTAAGGAACCAAAAAATATTGAATTATGAATTTGATGTCCGGTAAACAATCAAATTCATCTTGTAGCTTCAAGTGGTCTATATTTCTCAATGCAGTGCATGCTGCAACTAGCGATTATTTCAATACAAAAGCTAATCACGTTATCTTATTTCATAGAGATAGATGCATTGACATAACTATCATAATTCTTTATAAGTACTATATACAATTACATATATTATACAAAATTATATACAAATAAAATTTAAAGTTAATTGTTGTTGACTACACCACTAGGATATATGTAGATTTAATAGAAAACAGAACCACTTTGAAATCAAATTCTAAATCAAAGCTTAATAATAGTCTCAAATAAATGGAAATGTTAACTAAAGAAGAAACCATATAAGTTACTGTAATAATTAGCAATAACGTGTAAGAGACGAAAGCGATATACTGCGCCTTTTCCCATTAACGACGCGCTCATTCTGAATTAAGTCGATGCGTAAATTCTTTGATTAAGAGAGACGAGTCCATTTATTAGTATTACGCTGTTTTACGAACAAACACATTTAATGTTATGCACTTATCTCACCCTATAACGTTATCAGTATTCTTAATTTTTAATACGATAGCCTTAAACGATTTTTTTTTATATCCTAATAAAATTTATATTCAATAAATCAGTGAAGAAATCATGAAACATGTGCAATGGTTTAAATGTTGACGTTGCTTTGCTATTTGGAAACTTTTTGTTATTTTTTTTGTCAATAACATTTATTTTTTTATCAAACTATGTGTATAACTTTAATCTCGTCTTCCATTTTACGTAAAATTAATGTAGGAAAATTATGTACAATACGTATACAAGTACATCATCCTCCTGCCCTTATCCCACTTTAAGTGGGGTTGGCACGACATGTTCTGAACATGATGTCATATGATTTGGCTACGTATTTTACGACCGGTCGCCTGCGTGACGTCAACTTACCTTAGTCATATTTTACACCTCGGTAAGAAAGAGGGCGGTCTATTCTACTTAACCGGATACCACACGGTGGGCTGCATACATAAATTATAACTTAATAATATACTTAATATAATAATATATACATGACACAAAATATTTTATTTCCTTTTGTTGTAATTAGTAGCAAAGGCAGATGTTTCTTTAAAAATTCATTTCATTTGTTATACAACGACTCTAATGAGCGCACTCTTATGAATCTTTGAATTTTCTTTGTTACTCTAATTAGGTAGTTGTTGAGTCGTTCTCTAAACAATTATTAAAAGGAGTTAAGTTAGTTTTATACTTTCACTTATCAGTTACCTACCAAATCAACATAAATCAAAAGTTAATAAATCTCCAGTTCTTTAGATTAAAATGAAGATTTAATGTATAAACCAAATGGCTTCTGCCACAGAGAAATTAGACTATGTGATAAATATAAAAAATCTGCTATCGTTGTGTGACAGTTACAGTGATTCGGCATTTGTATCATTATTTATTTTGAAATGACTGGCGATAAAGTGTGATTCAGTTAAACGGAAGGCTTTGCGTCATTTTTTAATGGCTATGTAAGAAATTATATATTGAAAAGATAACAAATTGAACAAACAAATAACCGATTGGTTTTCTTTGAGTTTCACTTCTCACAGAAATACTGTTCAAAGAGATAGGCCTTTAAATGTTCTATAAGTCACGTCACGGCCTTATTAAAACACCCTCCGTATTATTGAACAAACAGAGAGCGTTAGACAACTTCATCGTAAAGTTGAATCGAGTAAACTGACGCAGAAACAATTAGATATTATCTGTTTTCTAAGTTATTATATAAATTTTATGCGCAAAACAAGTAACCCGATAAATTGAAAAAAAGAAACTTTGAACGGCCTAAGACTTAGGGCGTTCAAAGTTAGCACACAGTTTTAATTATATTTAGAATATCGATTGCCAAGAAACCTTTCGGTTACGAATGTTATATCATTGTTCTGCACGTCAAATACATTATGAACGAGTGGGTGGAACCTTCATCAGCAATGGACATATCGCAAAATGTCATGTAAAAATATTACTGCAATAACATTTTCTACTTCTTGAGCCTCGTGTATTTAAACATGACTCTTTATATTTTTAAAATTGATATAATATAGCTTACTCGTTTATTTTGTTAATTATACTAAACCGGATAAACGATTTAAAGAAGAGAGAAGGGCATAAAAACGATAAACTATAAAATTAATTGCGAACTTCTATACATTTTATTTTATTTAGTTATTAATTAGAATTACTAATCGTTAAATAAAAAATTGTCGTAACAAAAAATGTTTAAAGGACATTTGTCCTTGAAAATAGGAGAAATTAAATCATAGAAACACTAATAAAAAACAATTAAGTGTATTAATTGCATAAAAAAATACATCTATATTTCAAAAATAAATTTACATAAAAATTTTAAATTTTATAAATATTATACTTTGTCTTTTATCTATATAGGTACCTAAGTTTATAACGTTTAAATTTTATATTTACAATAGTTAAACAAGATCAGGATATTATCTTTGGATCTTTAGTAGAACACAACAAATTGACAGCTGATAAAAGCCACAGTCGCCGACATGCAATCCATTGAGGAGTACCACAAATCGATCACTGGTTTGCACAACGACGTTCAACAGATATACGATAAACAGAAATTGTCTGCCTAAAATTGTGTGACTGATTAAGATTGTCTATGAAAAGACAGACAATACATAGATAGCAATCAGAAAGTTGTAACAGCATTTCTTTTTTATGTAATTAATTGAAATGTTTATATATAACGATTTATTTACACATTAGACTGTTAAATTTATTGAAAATAATAAGGGATTGATTTTTGTTCATACTAATATTAAAAATGCAAAGTCTGTTTATTTGTCTGTCTGTTATGCTTTCGCGACTAAAATAAAAAAAAAACAGTAAGTAATAGATGGTTTTTAATTTTGAAATTGACGCTGTCGAAGACACTGGTACAACTACTTTACTAATTTTAGACTCCTTCAGAATTTAAACCTATGTAATTATAGTCTTGCTATAATTGACGTTCTAACCACTACACCTATGCGGTAGTGAAATTTAAATTGCCGTATGTAACAACTTAGCAGTTTTCTTTGTACATACATCTAAATTGTTGTTCATAGTACGTTGCTCGGTCACTGTCTATCTTACGTTTAACTTTTTACAAATATTATTTTGTTTAAACTTATGATTTAGTAGTTATTTAAATCATATCATATGCGCGAATTCATCTGTGCGAATATCAGTTTTGAGTTGGAGGGTATGTCATAATGCAGCCCTGAAACTATCTCAAAACCAAAAAACAGTCCGTCCGTTTAACCGTCGCTCCATTCACGAGCGAAAGAAGAAATACCAAACAAACAAAACAAGTTATTTACATTGTCTTACTTAAAATGTTTTCAAACGTTTTAGGGGTGTTATACTTCAATGAATCGTTTTATCTTCCGCGTTAATTTAATAACGGAATATTTTATTGAAACATAAACAAATGTAAAACTCATTTAACAAAATGAGTTTGGTTTAACGAAATTAAACAGATTAAGGATAAAGCTATGTTATAAATTCAAATGTGCTTAATTGGAGTTTGTCTGCTTTAGAGCTTTGTGGTTTGTATAACAAATATAAGTCACCATTTTTTATATACTTGCATGTTACTGACTAACAGTGATGCTATAAGTGACTTAAAGTATCTGCATTGCATTAAATGACAAACTCTAAAGACTTTACTTTATTTAAATTTAAACTATGATGAGTGGTATTCATAGTTAATGTAAAGAAATCGGCTATCGCGGCGTGAAGTCTCAACTGATAAAATAAGATGAGAGTATAGCCGGTTTCTATACATTAACGAAGCACTATACTAATAACCCAATATACCCATGGATATACCATAGATGTACCATCAGTACCACACTATACCAAGTTGCCAATCGGAACACCTGGAAGTCATGCAATTGACAATTTGACAAAGGATCACGATTCTTTACAACGAGGTAACGATTCGGAAAAAGAATACTAATAAATTCAGTTGAGTTCTAAAAATTAAAATATTTTTATCAATTATTGTTTTAAACAATAAAAAATTCTAAACAAGAACCAATTTCTCGAGGAAGGTATTTAATAGAATGTAATAATTTTCCTAAAAATACATAGAGAAAATATTTCTTGTAGATAAAAAGTTTGTGTACCGAAACATCGAAGTATGAAAACATAGACGGTGTTCTCGTTTCTGAACGTAAACACGTAATATTGCGATGGCGTTATAAGAGAGAATTTAAAATTTAAAATTAATATTTAAGACCTTATAAGTGTCAGTGGCGTAGAAGCTTTTCTAAGTGCATATTTCAATGCACAGGGACCGTGCGTCATCGGAACAGTAAAATAATTTTATGACCGTCCACTCGGAGACAAAACGCATAATCTCTCCATAAAACTTGAGTTTATTATCAGCAACAAGATACAACCCTTTACTTCAAGTAAACTACAGATTTATGCCGCAAATATTTAATTTAAATATATTACCAAGGTACTAATATTGACAGGAACATTTATTCATGCATATTTGAATTTCGTTTCCTGTTTTAAATATTATATATCTATTTTTAAAAGTAGAAGAATAACTATGTAGGTAATTCTAATTCATAATGTTTGGTATTTGCGTACCTTTTTCTTTAATATAAATTGTCTCACCTCGTAGGTTAGCTGGCAGAGATCTCTGTCATAGGGATAAGTTGACCTTTGTACACTTTTTTTTTACCAATTATGTTTTTTTTCCAACATTTTTTATGGTACATAAATAAATAAATAAAAATAAATAAATATGTTTTGGAATTGCATTTGCAATAATTAAATAACTAATATTATAGACTAAGTCAGTAATCTAGTCACACACACAGATTATTTATTCTGTAGTGCAATGGCACCTATAAACAGATTATGCTTTATTTTTTTATAGAAATATTTATTTAGAGTGTAATCTCTAAGTATCTTACAATTTTTTTACCTTCTATAACATTCTAAATGCTTGAAGTGTGTCTTCGTGATCGAATCAGAAATGAAAAATTCCGTAGAAAATCCAGAAAACGACAAGTGCAAGACTTGAGTAACTACGTTAATAATATTGCCGATTTTGGACAACGTTGTTCAATTTATTTCGTTATTTACTTCAATAATTATTATTGGCTATAATAATCATTAAAACAACTCTGAAAAGCCGTATCAAATATTGGTAGATATTTCGTTTGAATTTAAAATAATATTAACTATAACTGCCATGTATGTATATAATTGTTCTCATATATTGAAAAAATAATTGCTTTAAGAATTCCCATTTTATATTAATTACTTATTCTAATGATTATGAAGTAGCATTATTTTTAACAAAGCGTACATTTTATATGCAGACATTGAACTATCGGAGTCACCGCGTAGGCTCGTAGCAGCCCGTAGCTAATTCGTAGCTTACCGAGCACTGCTCGAAGAGGCTTTCAATCGGAAGACTCGAGCAAACAGATCTATTCAAGTTTGACGTGCAATCTTGGAAGAAATGAACCGACCGTAGTGTTTGTATTTGACTCTGGTATTATATTGATGGGTAAATATCTCCGGAGATTTTAATAACCCTTATAATATAGAGAAACTTTATCACTGTAACTTCATTACATATTATAAAAAAGTACGTTCTCTGTCCATCCGCCATCAGCTGTACTGGCTATTCGTAAGAAACTCAAAACTGCTAATCGGATTTTCATTCCGTATTTACCAATAGCATATACGCGTATGTATAATTTCATGAAAACGATTCGTAACGGTAAAGGTGTATAATTTGTTAAAATTTTTCTGTAAAATGGTTGAGATATAATAAGGATATTGTTAAAGATGTCAGAAAAGTCAAGTCGCTTTGGAGCTTTTATCGAAAACCTCGTTATCCCTTTGGATCTAAGAAAATCATATATACTGAGATTATGCCTCTTTTATGAATAGCGTGATGCGCGATTTTATTTTAAAGACACTTTGCTACGAGTAATCTTATTCGTAATAAAATTAAAAAATCGGTTATTTGAAAGCTATTTAAACCCATACAGATTAAACAATAAGGAGACCTACAAATAAAAATCTTGGGATATCAATAGGCTGCCAATAGCAGCAGTGTACCAATTTACTTTTTTCTATAAAATATTCACTGTTAAATGTAAGATTTGCACCACCGTCGCCGCAAAAATACAAAATGCGGTTCTGTTCAAATTTAAATTTATTGTACCTCAACATAGGAGAGCTTTGCCCAATAAAACTCTACGTTTAATAACTCTGTGTTTAAAATATTCTATACCCACAAAAGATTAGAGAGGTGTGTTAGAGATTCTGGGGGATCCGTAATTTGTAAAACGGATTTTGTGGATGACTTAGTACTTTGTGCATATGAAATTATTATTACCCTGTGCATATTTAAATAAAAATTAAGGTAAAGACATCTATGATGATAAAAAAACGCAATTTCTACCAGCCACATAATCTGCAATTGTGTAGTTATCTTTGTACTGTATAAATTCGTATATTTAAGTTATAACTTAAAGTTGAAAAATTCTGTAATTAATATTTGAATTTTGTTATACCGAAGCTTACACTGCTACAAGCTTTTATCAGTTTAGCTACTTCGTGTATTTTGGTATCACATTTTATTTATAATAATATAAAAAGCGTTACGAATTTATTATAATAAGAATTTATTTAAATTATAAAACTTAAAATACTTACCGTATTTTATGTTTTTTAAATTCCAGAGAATACCTTTACATACATACATTAATAAGTAAAAAAATAGATTTCATATTATTTTATGATATTTAACACATCAATTTTATATGTTCCGGTTAGTATAATTTACGTCAAAGATTATAGCTGCGAGAAATACCTGGCCTTAACATTCTTTCAACGACTAGTGATTTAGCGTGTTTGCGTAACATTAAGTAGCATGAATCCTGTAGATAAAATTAAATAATGTCTAACACATAACCAGTGCTCTGTCACACCTGTTTAGCGTGTTCAATCGCCACTTGGAGAGAGGTTATTAAGTAGCTTTTTTCCTAATTGGAAGCATTGACGCTCCCTATTATATATATTTTTGTATATACTATATTATAGATATTTACTCGAATAATAGCTGTAGCATGCTTTCAATAAGTATTTTAACAATTATTGAAACATTCTTAAGATTAAATCATATTTACTTAATACAAAATAAACCGAAGTGGCGGTAGCGGAATGGTTAGGGTAATGGACTTGTGATCAAGGGGTCGTGGGTTCGAATCCCAGCCATTATACTACCGACGCGACCTCGCCTGACACAAGTTTTTAGCTTAGCTGGAGAAGGTAACTTTTTTATATTATATCTTTAATTTTTGCCTCAATTTAATATAACCTTTAAGAGATGAATGTTATAAATTTGGGTAGCAAGAAAGTTATGATTTTAACTGGCATTGACATGTCAATTCAATAGCTCAAACTTAATTATTTGTCGTTCGGAATATTAGCAATTATAATATACAATCTCTTAGTGTATTTCAATTATAATTTCCATGTTGTACTCATATTTTTTCCATTAACAAAGTAAAACTAAGTACTTATAAAACATTTATTTTAGTGAGTTATAACTTAATTTAGTTATAACTTAATTTACTCATTTCCATGATTTACATAATATTTTACAGTGTACCAGTCATTCGATATAACCATACTTTTAACAATAAGTTTAAGTTTAAGACAAAACAGACTTAATGGGAATTGTAATTGTATAATTTTATTATAGAATAGTATTCTTTTTCTTTTTATTTTGAAATAGTATGAATTAAATTTGAGAATCTACTATATAGTTCTTTAAATGTTATATAAAAAAATGGATATTTGATTAAGAAAATATTTCTAACATTTTTTTCAATAAAATTCTACACGATATTAAATTTTCACAAAGAATGGTGGATTTTCACGGACGAATTCACGTTATCAATAATTGTCCTGTCCGATTTCCTTATATTTAAAATTTTAATATCTCTCTCTTTTGTTAATATATAATTTGGTTTAATAATAGTTATTGCTTTGAAATATTAGAATAATGCGAATCGAGACGTATTATTTTTGTCACAAATTAGAAAATCAAATGCACGGTTTTTACATTATTATACCTTTTTATTTTTATTTATAACTTTTTACACTATACGAATTGGCATAATAATTTTTTTAAATTGGTTTCCACAAGGTATACCTTAAATATGTCTCAACTTTTTAAATTATAAAAGTTTTAATGCTCTTCGATAACAAATATATTTAACGGGATTTTTTGTAATCTTTAATTAATTTTACGAATAAAAACTGCCTTAACATAAAATATTTGATTAGAATTTTCCTCACGTACATTCTATGAATATATTTTCCAAGCCACGAAACAAAACTTCTATGAAGGGAACTTACCTGACAAGCGTGAAGATATGGAGCGCGGGAAAGTGTCACTGAAGGGATAGTGATGTAACTCGGCTGATATGATTGCCAGCTTTCAATAACAAAGTTTTCAGCCTCGCGAAGCTTATATAGGGCAGCGCCCCGCCCATTCCCGCCCCGGGGCGTTACTACGACCATGTTAACTTGACATCATTATAGTTTTAGAGATAACTTAATTTGATATCTTCTTTGTATGTAAACTTTACTCGACTTTGACATAAACCTAAAAATACTAAGTAAATCTGTCAAGTTGGTCTCAACTAGTATCGACGTAATGCTTGTTCTGTAATGTATAGAATAGGGTAGAATTTAAAAAGGTTCAAAACTTTAAATTACTCAGATTCTGTAGATTCCCACGTAATGTAAGTTCTTGACATTATTCAAATTCAAATTCGTTTATTAAACTAATATATAATGTGGAACGTTTCATATATTAGTAAAATATTAATTCTGCTTGATGTAGTAACTAAGTAGTAAGTAGAATATTTCTATAGAAAATCTATAATATATTTATTTTAATACGTACTGTTATGCATTTTATTTATTTTGAAAGGTATATAAAAATATTTGCCTGAATTATTTATTGAAATTATAAATGGCTTTTTACTGTAAACATTTTATAGTTGCACATTTAATTACTAACACTTTATCAATTTAATATGTGGTTTTAGTGGTTTTCAGTCTGTGATTTTATCTGGTAGAAATTGAGAATCGAGATTTTTTACCTGTAACCTCCAATCTGTAGCCCATTTCCACACGAATAATGAAATAGATTCGTAATTTTGCTCGGACGTGAAGGAAAATCGACAAACAAACACGCTTCAGCATTCATAATTGTATAAATGTATTTTTAGAAACTGTTCAACAAGCTATTTATAACATTTTTCCCCTACTCGATATTTTCAATATAACTTTTTTTTATGAATGAATCTAAGTGAATATCAATTAACCATCATATTGTGTGCTATTTATGAAAACGATTACGTAAGAGTACGATTCAAAAACTACAATACGGATTTGTAGATCCCAAAAGTTAATTCACCAAAAAAGGTCCCAAAAAATCTGATATAAAATACTGTATTGCCGAGAATGAATATGCACGTGGCTAATTAGAATTCTTATACTATTTTGTGTGCCAATATCATATCACTTGCGCTTCACTAGTCAAGTTAGAATTAATTTAAGATTAACAAAAAAATATTTGATTTTAAACTTTCGCGATTCATACTGATTATTAAATAAACATACGGGTCACATCGCGTTATAATCGATTACCTTTGTATAAGGTTCTATAATAATAATAATATCAGTGTGGTGTGCAACAGACTTTATATGGATTGTGCGGTTCAAGTGCGGGTAGATGAACAAAATAATGACTGTAGTACTCGGGAACGAAGACGCCGCGGCGCTCCAGTCAGTTCGTGACCACGGTGGATGCAACTCTGCCGAAACGTAGAACCTTATACAAAGGTAATCGATTATAACGCGATGTGACCCGTATGTTTATTTAATAAAAAAATATTTGTCGATATTCTGATGATAGGTTAAGGGGGTCCTCTGTCCTTAATCAAAGAAATACTAAACATATACTTGTCACGTAACATCAAGCTGGATTACCAAACAAATATCCAAAAAAATTTTTTTCAGTTGCAGTTTTCTCATTATATTTTGTTAACCGTAAGTTTTATGAGATTTATAAACATCATTTAATCACATATTTTTTTAGCAACACAATATCTGAACGGGGTTTGGAATTCGCAAGCCTCTACATGGTTTGTAAATATTCTTTACCAAACTCGAGATTTTTATTAATATTTTAAATCTCTTTCACCCTTACATTACAACATATGTAGATATCAAATTCGAAAAGCCACTTAAGCTTTACTTGCTACCAAGAAACATGGAACTATGTTATGGAATATCTAATATTATACGTCAATATATTACAAACAACCTAACAAATATATGCACACCAACAAATTCAAAATTTCCTCGTAGAATATATACCGATTGGAGTGTTAAATTAATGCAAAAGTGGCTATGTCAAAGGACTGTATTTTTAGAGGTAAAACTGAATAACTGAAGCGAATTGAAGTTCATTTGAAATGCTCTCGCGATGCAAAAATATGAGCTTTGCTATTTCCGTGTTGGTTTTACTGTTACTGCTGAAAGGAGTTTTTATATATTCAAGCCGACATGGAGCATCAGGAGTTTTGAATAGGAATTTTGGAAAATAATACAAATTAATCATAAATTGTTTAAAGTAGAAATTTTACTTCAATAAATGATGTACCTGAGTATGAACACGTTTATTCGTTTATTGCTATCAACGTTGGACTGTAACTAAACCCTTATTTATAATGTTTATATTTAATTATGCTTAATTGAGAGAATTTTTAAAATCATTGTCTTTTAAATAATTTAAATAATTTTATATTACCATGTTGGCCAGGTCAATTTATCCAAAAGTTGTATTTATTAATTGGTACAAAAGCTTGTTGAAGCTTTGCTATATGTTTTATGTTACTAATATAACTTTTAAGTTTTAGTTTTAAGCTAGTACCTACATAACAATTGGATCACAGTTAAAACTGTATGGTTGCCATAGCAATACAGCTATTTTGTATATTATACATTCCCGTTGGCTCAGGTGGCAGTGACTCTGCCTTCAACTTTGGTGATCGTAAGCTCGATTTTAGCCCAAATTGTAAACGATTTAATGGTTCTTCGAGTCGGAGTATACTCTCATATACATAAGTATTTGTTTAAAGTTATATTTAAATATATTATTCGGTTGTCTGTCACCGATACATAAGTATTTAAGTTACTTTTGGAACGTCGACCTTGTGTGTAATTGTCCCATATATTTATTAGCATCCATCTAGGATATCCCATGTGTGGACTTCATTCCTATCATAAAAAGTAGCCTATGTCATTTTCCAACAAATAGAGAATCTCCGTTTCAATCCGTCCATCCCCACAGCCCGTTAAAACGTAAAAAATAGGCCTTGGTTAAAAAGTAGCAAAAAAGAAAATTTTATTCCCATTGTACACTTTAACAAAATTTCAAACCGATAGCTGGGACAATAGTACAAAAGTGGAACTGCATCATACTCGTATCTCACATGAGTACCACTACAAACAAGTCGAAAACTGATGAAACCGAACACCACGTATCTCTAAACAAAGAACATATTGCACATGAAATATTTTTACTTTGATGTAACATGCAATTGAATTGTAAAATGTAGTAGCAAAATATGATATACTTATTAAGAGTACGTGAAAAAAAACAAGAGCATATATTTAAAAAATATGTAAAGTACTTCGTAAAAAGCAAAATAGCCTGCTATTATCCCAAAGGTGAGCAAAAGTCTTCTATTTCTTGGAATACGTAAAAGTATATTGATCCTAACCCCACGATTCTTTAATACAGCATATTAATATACTAGAAATCCTCTATTTTGTCTATAATCTATAGACTATGAAATTTATAATTATCAGGAAAATAAAAGTTTAACAATTAGGAAAGAGAAGAACGAATTGGGGCCTTGTCTAATTAGTTCTTCTCTTTAGAAGAGTTTCAATTAAATTTTAATACTAAATTCTTTCATAATCATTTTAAAATCTATATTATACGTTCATGCCTCTGTATGAAAAAAAAAGAAATAAAATATTTGTATATATTTCTTAGTTATATTTCATTAGTTTAATAAACAAATAAGTATATGGACGTATTATTGGAAGTCGCTATATGTATATGATTATAGTAGTATGAGAACAGAACGGCTACGTATTATGGCAGACGTATGTTGAATTAAGCTTTAAAGTATGCACAACATGCTTGCGTCACAACACCCTCATCAATCAAACATGTTAGTCCACTCCAATGATCATGTGATTGTTTACGTAAAAAGCAATTAATGATCGTTTGCCATTATTTTAGGCAAACAATCAAAGCCAGTAATTAAAATCTATTTAAGTAAAAGTTCCGTTTACAATCCAAGCTATTCGTTTGTCAGTATTTTGTATTTTCAAAGGCATTAAATAGGCTCTACGAAAATAAGACAAAGTGGAATTAGTCCCTCTTTAGTCCAATGAATACTTCGATTATTCTATATATATCAAATATATAGAATAATCAAAGTATTCAATAACACAAAATAAATACTCCAAAAGTAGTCCAAAAGTTAAAGTCCAAAAATAAATACATTTCCCAGTTTGTGCTATAAATTTGATAGACAAGAAATTGCATACATAAAATATATATACATAAATTAATATCGTCACGGGATTTGAATCCGTTTATTCTTAGTACTGCGCCCAAAAGTTCTCACTGCTGATATAAGTATCGATTTCCCGAAGCGTTGAAGCTCTAACATAAATGCTCTACTTTGATTTAAATATCAACTCACATAGGGTGAACATCAATCTATTAGTATTTGAGGTTACCACAATGCATCTCACTTAATTGTTAAAGCTTAGACCGCTTAGAATAATACTATGAAGTCGCATAAATGTGTTCGTTGATAAGACAGGATTTATTGTGTTTTCAGCAGGGTGAAAATGTTACTGGATGTAACTATTTATTGCTTGCGAGTCGTTGATCATTAGACTGATTTACAGATGCATCTAATAATATAGACAAAATGTTTTCCACTGGTTGTGGTAATCCAATAATCCAATAATCAAAAGTCCAGATAAAGACAGATCCTACTTCTTTTTCTTTAAATAGATACTTATTCATAACTATTGCATGAACTTCTTTTATCTAATATTATAAAAAGCTGACCTATAAGCAGGATTTAAATATACATTGTTTTCTTGCAGTTTATCACGTCATTTACATTACTTATATAGCAATAAACGATTACCACCAATAGGTTAATCTGCTCATCATTCTCCTGCCTTAATCTCACTCTAAGTGGGATCGGCAAAACATGTTATAAACATGTTGTCATATGATTTGGCTACATTTTTCGACCGGCTGCCTGCCTGACGTTAACTTGCCTTAGTCATATTCTACGTCACCTCGATAAAAAAGAGGGTGGTCTATTCTACTCAGCCCTATAAAACACGGCATATGTGAAGTGCCTTCTTAAAATGTTTACGGAACACACTGAAATAGGTTAATCTGCTGATTTTTTGCATATGAACATTCAAGTAAAAAACATTTGTAAAAAGTATTCTAAATAATAGAAGGAAAAGAAAAAACAGCCATAAAGCATACTCACCCACTCAATAAATACTCAAATAAATATCCTATGCAAAGAGATTGTATATCTCGAACTTCTACAAAACGGCAATGGTATTTGCTGAATTTGTCTATTTATTTTTCGGATAGGATGATTTGGTGCTAAAAGGTTTTTTAAGATGGCGTGTTGAAGATAGCAGACGTATACCTATAATACTTTATGATTTCCAACACGTTACAACATACTGTTCGGCGGTTAAACAGTTTTTCATGGCAACTAAAGCTTTTCCGACAGGTCTAATAAGAATGAAAGTGAAATGAATGAAAATAATAAAATTTCAAAAATACCACCATACAAACAGTTTTACTTCAGGTCAAATGTATTCAATCAATTTAATCTACCTATTGTAAGTATAACAACTATTAAAGTTACCGAATGATTAATGAAATTTGAGAGTATAATATTTATGAATTTAATTGAATAAAATTCCTGATGAGTCTTTTTATTGAATTTATTTTTTTGTTTGTAATCATATTCCAAATAACTAAACGACAATCGCACTACTGAAATCCTGGTGTAATATTGTTGAGAACAAACACTTTTCTTCGACTAAAACTGACAGTTTCGACAAATGTTTCATACGATACTTTTGAAAACAGATGTTAACCATTTGAATTGTATCACACTACACATAGTAATAGCTTTCGATATTATTTGGAGATTACCTACCTACAAAATTTACCGTAAAGCGCATTGCGTTTTTTTTTTGTAAAATGCAAGTTTTTGTAAATGAACTTATAGTTGCCTGCATGGAGTTTGAACCATTTTAACTATTAACATATACGTGATACCAGATTTACTTTGTAGGCCGTAATTCCAAAGTTAAAGCGTAAAAGTTATTTTTAAAATGGTCAATATGCTCAGATAAATCTGATTGAACAGGTCTAACCTCACTCAAATTAATCTGTTATCCAAGAATCTGTATATTTTAGGATTGATATACCCGGATTACTACGCTTATGAAATCATTGCCCATTATTGCGCATTTATTGCGTATTTTATATATTCTTCTGTTTCAATTATAATTATTTGTTTTAACAAATAGTCATTCTACATTATAGCAACATGTATATGTTTCCTAAAACACATTCGTAACTATGAAGCCTTAAACATAAAACCGTGATTTAATGGTTAATAACTTTGATCCATCAAAACATACATTAACCTTCTTACATTAATTATACGTAACACATAATCTCGCTAGAAATATGTTTCTAATCCAATACTTCTTATGATCGACGATCCAGCAATAACAATAACCTACTTCGATTAATGTATCAAAAGAAATTATTTATTCTCGTCTACACGTGTGAATCTATGTATTTTCACGAAGCACTGTTTTGTCGGTTACTTTCGTTTCAAAAGCGTCATCAACGTCTCGGCATGGTGTAACAATCCCAAATTAATATAGTGCTATAAATTAAGGCAAACGGATCATAATAGCCCATAAACAGGACAGCTAATTCACCCATTACATACCTACCTAATTAACAACTTAAGGTTAATATCTTATTTCTAATGTCTAGTAATAACATATTAATAGAAAACCTTTTTGATAATAAGCTTTTAACAACTATATATGTAACAGAGACTCATTAGTCTATGCGCAAAGGTAAATCGAAATTGGAAATTGGGAAGACAGTCTCGTTAACAGTATAAATTTATCTAGTAAAACCTCACGAACAATTTTGTAAAAACCAAATGCGTAAATCTTTCTGTCTATTTGTAACGTTTTCACGGCTAATCCGCTGAAACAATTTTAATTTAATTTAGAGAATTTTCGTGTGTTAATACCGAAGTAACATAAACGATAAAGAGCCCGTTTTGCTTTTACGAACAGGGATAAGTAAGAGTAAGTTACGTTATTGTGGGTACTTAAACGCTTAAGTTGGTGCGAGCTGTTATATCCATGCAACAGTTTGTGTTAACGGTATGCAAGCATTGCACATTGCTATGTTTATATCCTCAAGCCAAACCCTATTAACCTAGTAGCTCTCAGTCTGCGTCGGAATTCTAAACGGTACGGTTGCCACTAGATAGTATTAATTTGGAAAAAAAATCTATTTTTTTGTATAATAATTTAAGGGCTTTTTTTCAAAACCCCAATTTTATTATCCGTATAACAGAACATATATTTTTAAATGTACTTTTCTTGCTGGCTTTTCTAAGTAAGAGCAATGTTAAAGCATTTTATAGTTTAGATCATGGTTGTTCCCTATAAATAGGATGTGCATCCAAGCGGCGAATCTGCATCGATCTGGCGAGAACACGCCGTGGCAGCTATCTCGACCACCTCAGCTTCGAACTATATTAGAAACCCATTAACTTTGTGAAACATTTAGAACGTCACGGTAACTGATATTGGCGTATTGAACAATGAATATTTTGAAATTATTGTGTGCTTTGCTTTTGCTTTAGTCGGTTTATAAATAACTAGTGATTATAAATGACTAGATGATTTGAAGGCGCCAAATTAAGCGTTTAAATACCAAAGGGTATTTAAACGCTTAATTTGGCGCCTTCAAAGAAGGCGCCTATAAAGATAGGGACCATCATGTTTTCGCCTATTCCAAATAGAAAAATAGGATTTTTTAAATTTCTTGTTACCCCGGTTTACAATCTGTTATAGTCCTAAATTTCATCAATATTATTTGCAATTTTTGCGAATTAGCAGCGTAAGCGTAACATAGAGACAGCCTCGGGAACAATATTACTGACGTCGGATACAGAAGGTTCTGGAGTAGATTTCTGACTCAGTCAAATTAAATTAAATTTTTTAGATCCCAAAACTAGTTTTGGGATCTAAAAAAGACTTTGGCTAGTCCAGTTACCATTTCTACTCCACATTGATTACATATATGGACTTGAACATCGTTCTTATAAATAACTAGCGGCCTGCCCCTGCTTCGCACAGGTATAAAATATATATCCCATGTCAGTCAGTGTAAAAAAAATGATTAAAATCGATCCAGTTGTTTTGATTTATTTATTACTGCCCGTGGCCGTAGCGTTAAATTTGGTGAAAAACAATTTCCTTTCCCTATACCAAGAAGATTTTCTGCTATCTTTGGAATATCTAAATTCATATAGTACATTATTACTTATTTACTTTTATATTTTACCTTTGTATTTTATTTTTACAATTAATTACAGAATGTCTTTAAACAAACTCTTGAAAGAGCGACATCGCTGCTAAAGTCGAAGTGTTATAGGGCGAAGCGCGGCCTCCTCACGGCATTTTAAATCTGTAATATCTCCGAAAATGTTCACTTAAATTACATGCTGTAAACGGCTATATTGATCTATATTAAATCAACAATTTATTTAAGGTACTCAATTGGATAAGGATTAATGCTGTATTGTATAAGAATCGCTTCAAAAATAAGGCATTATTTTTCGTAAAAAGTGAACGACAAAAAATGCTTTAGTGGGTTATCCATAAAAATTAGACATATACCATCGCGGACTTTTCTGTAGACCTTTTCAAGATGTACCAATACTTAGTACATTATTTTGATAAATCTCGTAGGGTTTACAGTTTAATTATTTACAGAAACCTCAAAAATTACAGTATTTCTCTACTCCGTATTGAATGTTATTATACGTACAAACCTTCCTCTGGAATCACTCTATCTATTAAAAAAAACCGCATCAAAATCTGTTGCATAATTAAAGTTTTATGCATACATAGGGAAATATGGACTTTGTTTTATAATATGTAGTGATTGTTATTTTCCTCGCTAGAGAGCTCCGATCATAAATGCGTCCGATCGCTGCTAAATTCAAATGGTTAAAGGGCGAACCACGTTTTTTTTTTCGAATTTGACTAATGCTGTTAGCCCTACTGGCTTTGACAGCGTCACCGATAAGACGGGCGAGCGCGGAAGCATCGCCGAGAGGTGAACTGCGACCTCCGACGCGCTATTTATAGGCTCGCGGCGCGGCCCCTGCATTTTAAATCTGTAATATCTTCGAAACTGTTTATTTAAATGACATACTGTAAAGGGTCATATTGATCAATATTAAATAAACAATATATTTAAGGTTCTTAATTGGATAAGGATTAATGCTGTATTGTATAAAAATTGCTTTGAACATAAGGCATCATTTTTCGTAAAAAGTAAATGACAAAAACTGCTATTGTGGGTTATCCATAAGAGATATACATATACTATCGCGGACTTTTCTGTAGACCTTTTCATGGTGTACAAATACTTAGTACATCATTTTGATAAATCTCGTAGGGTTTAGACGGGTTGGTCGACGGGTTGGTCGACGGGTTGGCCGACGGGTTGGCCGACGGGTTGGCCGACGGGTTGGCCGACGGGTTGGCCGACGGGTTGGCCGACGGGTTGGTCGACGGGTTGGTCGACGGGTTGGTCGACGGGTTGGTCGACGGGTTGGTCGACGGGTTGGTCGACGGGTTGGTCGACGGGTTGGTCGACGGGTTGGCCGACGGGTTGGCCGACGGGTTGGCCGACGGGTTGGTCGACGGGTTGGTCGACCGGTTGGTCGACCGGTTGGTCGACGGGCTGGTCGACGGGCTGGTCGACTGGTTGGTCGACCGGTTGGTCGACGGGTTGGTCGACGGGCTGGTCGACGGGTTGGTCGACGGGTTGGTCGATGGGCTGGTCGACGGGTTGGTCGACGAGTTGCTCGACGGGTTGCTCGACGGGTTGGTGGACGGGTTGGTCGACGGGTTGGTCGACGGGTTGGTCGACGGGTTGGTCGACGGGTTGGTCGACGGGTTGGTCGACGGGTTGGCCGACGGGTTGGCCGACGGGTTGGTCGACGGGTTGGTCGACGGGTTGGTCGACCGGTTGGTCGACCGGTTGGTCGACGGGCTGGTCGACGGGCTGGTCGACTGGTTGGTCGACCGGTTGGTCGACGGGTTGGTCGACCGGTTGGCCGACGGGTTGGCCGACGGGTTGGCCGACGGGTTGGCCGACGGGTTGGCCGACGGGTTGGCCGACGGGTTGGCCGACGGGTTGGCCGACGGGTTGGTCGACGGGTTGGTCGACGGGTTGGTCGACGGGTTGGTCGACGGGTTGGTCGACGGGTTGGTCGACGGGTTGGTCGACGGGTTGGTCGACGGGTTGGTCGACGGGTTGGCCGACGGGTTGGCCGACGGGTTGGTCGACGGGTTGGTCGACGGGCTGGTCGACGGGCTGGTCGACTGGTTGGTCGACCGGTTGGTCGACGGGTTGGTCGACGGGCTGGTCGACGGGTTGGTCGACGGGTTGGTCGATGGGCTGGTCGATGGGTTGGTCGACGAGTTGCTCGACGGGTTGCTCGACGGGTTGGTTGACGGGTTGGTCGACGGGTTGGTCGACGGGTTGGCCGACGGGTTGGCCGACGGGTTGGCCGACGGGTTGGTCGACGGGTTGGTCGACGGGTTGGTCGACGGGTTGGCCGACGGGTTGGTGGACGGGTTGGTGGACGGGTTGGTCGACGGGTTGGTCGACGGGTTGGTCGACGGGTTGGTCGACGGGTTGGTCGACGGGTTGGTCGACGGGTTGGTCGACGGGTTGGTCGACGGGTTGGCCGACGGGTTGGCCGACGGGTTGGCCGACGGGTTGGCCGACGGGTTGGCCGACGGGTTGGTCGACGGGTTGGTCGATGGCTTGGTCGACGGGATGGTCGACGGGTTGGTCGACGGGTTGGTCGATGGGCTGGTCGATGGGTTGGTCGACGAGTTGCTCGACGGGTTGCTCGACGGGTTGGTGGACGGGTTGGTCGACGGGTTGGTCGACGGGTTGGCCGACGGGTTGGCCGACGGGTTGGCCGACGGGTTGGTCGACGGGTTGGCCGACGGGTTGGTCGACGGGTTGGCCGACGGGTTGGTGGACGGGTTGGTGGACGGGTTGGTCGACGGGTTGGTCGACGGGTTGGTCGACGGGTTGGTCGACGGGTTGGTCGACGGGTTGGTCGACGGGTTGGTCGACGGGTTGGTCGACGGGTTGGCCGACGGGTTGGCCGACGGGTTGGCCGACGGGTTGGCCGACGGGTTGGCCGACGGGTTGGCCGACGGGTTGGCCGACGGGTTGGCCGACGGGTTGGCCGACGGGTTGGCCGACGGGTTGGTCGACGGGTTGGTCGATGGCTTGGTCGACGGGATGGTCGACGGGTTGGTCGACGGGTTGGTCGACGGGTAGGTCGACGGGTTGGTCGATGGGTTGGTCGATGGGTTCGTCGACCGGTTGGTCGATGGGTTGGTCGACGGGTTGGTCGTTGGGTTGGTCGACGGGTTGGTCGTTGGGTTGGTCGACCGGTTGGTCGACGGGTTGGTCGACGGGTTGGTCGACGGGCTGGTCGACGGGCTTGTCGACGGGCTGGTCGACGGGCTGGTCGACGAGTTGGTCGACGGGTTGGTCGACGGGCTGGTCGACGGGCTGGTCGACTGGCTGGTCGACGGGCTGGTCGACGGGTTGGTCGACGGGTTGGTCGACGGGTTGGTCGATGGGTTGGTCGATTGATTTGTCGATTGGTTGGTCGATTGGTTGATCGATTGATTGATCGTACTTCGTATTGAATGTTATTATACGTACAAACCTTCCTCTGGAATCACTCTATCTATGAAAAAAAACCGCATCAAAATCGGTTGCGTAGTTTTAAAGTTTTATGCGTACATACGGAAATATGGACTTTGTTTTATAATATGTAGTGATATTTAGACAATGCCTTTTTTTTTTAAGTCACTAATTCAAGTCGATAGATTCTAAAGATTTTACTTCTAAGAACTAACTCATCATCCTCCTGCCCTGTTCCCACTCTAAGTGGGGATAACGGCGACGGCAACGGCAACGGTATGTTTTAAACATGCCACGTGATTTGGCTAGGTATTTTCGACCGGCCGCCTCCCTGACGTCAACTTACCTTAGTCATATTTTACGGCACTTGGGTAAGAAATGAGGGTGGTCTATTCTACTCAGCCGAATAACGATGTATTTCAGTTCTTGTTATGTTACTAACTAACGAAGTACGAACGACGGGTTGGTCGACGGGTTGCTCGACGGGTTGGTCGACGGGTTGCTCGACGGGTTGCTCGACGGGTTGCTCGATGGGTTGCTCGACGGGTTGCTCGACGGGTTGCTCGACGGGTTGCTCGACGGGTTGCTCGACGGGTTGGTCGACGGGTTGGTCGACGGGTTGCTCGACGGGTTGCTCGACGGGTTGGTCGACGGGTTGGTCGACGGGTTGGTCAACGGGTTGGTCGACGGGTTGGTCGACGGGTTGGTCGACGGCTTGGTCGACGGGTTTGTCGACGGGTTGGTCGACGGGTTGGTCGACGGGTAGGTCGACGGGTTGGTCGATGGGTTCGTCGACCGGTTGGTCGATGGGTTGGTCGACGGGTTGGTCGACCGGTTGGTCGACCGGTTGGTCGACGGGTTGGTCGACCGGTTGGTCGACGGGTTGGTCGACGGGTTGGTCGACGGGTTGGTCGACGGGCTGGTCGACGGGCTGGTCGACGGGCTGGTCGACGGGCTGGTCGACGGGTTGGTCGACGGGCTGGTCGACGGGCTGGTCGACGGGCTGGTCGACGGGTTGGTCGACGGGTTGGTCGATGGGTTGGTCGATTGATTTGTCGATTGGTTGGTCGATTGGTTGATCGATTGATTGATCGTACTTCGTATTGAATGTTATTATACGTACAAACCTTCCTCTGGAATCACTCTATCTATGAAAAAAAACCGCATCAAAATCGGTTGCGTAGTTTTAAAGTTTTATGCGTACATACGGAAATATGGACTTTGTTTTATAATATGTAGTGATTCTGACGTTTGATTGTAGGTAATATAAAAGCTATAAGAGTATATTATTATATGCACGATTTTCTCAAAAGTCAACCAAATTATTCTTTTTAAACAACTTCTCAACTCTGCGCACAAATGACGACTGCGCCAAAAATAGCGCTATTACTCACCTCTCCGCACCACTCCACTCCTTTCCGAACCGCACCTCTCCGCCTGTCAGAACACCTCATCACAGCTAACTTCACGTCTCTGCTACTACTGCTACAGTTTCCGCTCTCCTCACTCTCCTTCCGTAACAATATATTTCCTTAATAATGCATAGAAGGGCGCACGCATCTCGACGCCTTCAACTTATTAGTGATAAAGCTTTTGCTCACACTAATTAAGCTTTGATCCTGGTACATAATTAAACATAAAAATAAAGTTTCGTTGTTAAATGGAAAAAAAAAATTCAAATCCCACTATTCCATACCAGATTTGATCACATATTGTACGAAATTTCAGCTTGTTCGATCAAAGTATTGCGTTGCAAAATTTTCTTTTGAGTTTATCTCAAAACAATTCGGTTGTGAAGAAAAAGGTGCATTGAAATAGTAAATTCTGATCGGCAACAATAGCGGAAAACCTCAGATAAAAAAGGAAAATGGGAAACATGCTGTTTTTGGTTCCGCATATCCTGAACGGAACTAAAAATGAATATTTTTACTACGCCAACCGCTATTATAAGCAAATTAGCAATCAGATGTATATCAATACGCTGGGTCCAAGCGGCACAATATCGTGTATGGTGGAGATCCCATGAAGAGACCTATATCCAGCAGTGGACGTCCATCGGTTGATAAATAAGTATATCAATACATCTCGCCTGATTTCACTAACACAACTCATTATCCCCTCAATATTTTTTCGAACTTTCATTGCATAAAAGCATTGAGATTGTGTCAAGGCTTATAAGCTGTACTAACGTCAGGGTCAGTCTAACCTAACCTAATTAACGGTGTCTCCTGTGAGGCTAAATCAGGTCCTAGGGCGACGTCGAGTATAGTAGGAGCAGGTACCGCTACCTAAGTAATACAAAAAACTTCTCTCTTTTTTATATTTTGTCTATTGTTTCACACGATTACATCAATCTCTTCCCTTAAATATTAATGCAATGAATATGATATAAAAGACTATCTATATCGTATATATTTTTGCACAGATTGATCCCACTGCTGAGCATAGGCCTCCTGCCTCCGTTCCTGGAGAGAGGGGTTGGAGCTAAGACCTACCACGCTGCTCCAAAGCGGATTGGTAGGTTACACATATCCTCAGATTTCTCTAGAGATATATAGGTTTCTCTCACGATGTTTTCCTTCACCGAAAAGCGTGTAATAAATTGCAATTATCAATTAGACAGGTTAAGTTTTATAGAAAAACTCATTGGTGCCTGCCGGGGTTTGAACTCGTGACCCTCTCGAAAGTGTCGCACTGTCACACTGCCTTGCTATCACAGCTTACACAATTATGTAGTGTATCCAAGAATTATTAATATATAAAATGTTTTTTTTCTGCATAACAATTTTCTCAAGTAAAATATTGAAATATAAAAATGGACCATCTTGAATGAATGAGATGTAAGTTAAAAGCATTTTTATGCAAGATACCTGCTACCTCCGGGAAATATTAATTTCATAAATAAGATGTAAAGGGTCATCCTCCACCCCGGTTATCATAACGGTATAATATTATAAGGTTGACATCTTGAAAAATTGATCCGCGTGAGTCTTGTACTAAGTGGGAGAGTTTCCTACTTGAAAGATTATTTTTATACGTGACTATAAAGAGGCGTTTTATGTTATTAGTATAAATAGTTAATTAAAGAAAAGTACCCGGGTGACCGAACCATACTCAGTAAATTAAAAAAAAAATGCAATAAAAATAAAACATTTTTTTTATTTGGGATCGATCCTAGTATCCTGAATTAGAGACCACCCAATTGAGCTATCATGACTTTGCAAGTGACAGCGTAATTATCCTTTGCTTTCTCATAAAATTATAAGTTTTTGCGGTTCCCGAAAACAGGGATAAAACAAAATTATTTCTTAATAAAACCTAGCTAGATCGATTTTCCCCCCCAAAACCCTCTACATGCTGAATTAAATAATTGGAGCCGTTTCCAAAATTCAGAAAAAAAATATATATACAAGATTAACTCATGTAAATATTAAAGATAAAAAAAGCTCAAGTGCTATACAGGAGTCATTGGAACAATATTAGAACAAAAAGTTCAATTTAGGTTGCATTAATTTATTATGTTATTTATTTTGCATAACACGAACTGTTAGCCCAATTAAATCCACTAGTGATTGCACGGTGGTCCTAAAATGACCAAAGAGGATGTGAGTACCTATCATCAGAAATTATTTTACATTCTAAACATATATACATGTATCTCTAAAGACAATTTCATCGTTTTCATCGTTCGTAGTATTTGCGTTACTCAAATTTAAATTAAATCAATTACGGCAATAAAATTCATATTTAATTTAAATTCCGGGAATTATTTTGAATTTTACATTGATAGGACAAACTTAAACACTGAATATTTTATTTAAATTCAGGTAAAAATTTATAACTTACTATCTTTTACCAGCGACATCATTCAGGTAGACCGTATAGTCTTAGAATAAATAATAGCTTGTGTCACTCACCAACCCTGCAATTATCGTCATCATTCTCCTGCCCTTATCCCACTCTAAGTGGGTGGGTAAACATATTTTTACATGTTTTGGCTAGTTATTTAACGACCGGCTGCCTACTTGACGTCAACTTACCTTAGTCGCCTTATACACACCTCGGTAAGAAATGAGGGTAGTCTAATCAATCCATCCGGATACTACACGGCATGTCAACTTACCTTAGTCGCCTTTTACGACACCTCGGTAAGAAACGAGGATACTCTTATCAATTCATCCGGATACCACACGGCGTGTCAACTTACCTTAGTCGCCTATTCTACTCTACTCTCGCTACTATCTATTCTACTCAGCCGGATAGCACGAGCCGATAGCTCACGAACCCTGAAATTATCTACATCACAAATATCAGATCCATATGGGGGATTAAATTTAAATAACTACATATTACAATGATTTCGCTACTCGAAACGTGAACTTTTTTTTGCTCATATTCTTGCATCGTTAACTTAATTATACGTAATTTTAATACGCTTCTCCGTGCGCGTAATTTTCCTAAAAACAAGATTTTGTTTTAATAAAATTAACAATGAAAAAAAATTTCTTCAAATATCTTTAATTATCAATTTTTCACGTAGTCATGTTAGCATTTAATTTTTTTAATAATCAATTCGCTTTAAAGATTGCTTTAAGAGTAAATCTAATTTACCATCGATTTAATTAGATTATGAAAATTAGAGCAAACAGGATTCTTTGATCAAAGGAAAGATTTTGATAAATTGAAGACATCTAATATTTGTTGTATTAAACAAATTTTAAAATTATTTCCTTTTTTACTAAAAATTTGTAATTAACTAATGGGAAAAATATTAGGTATATTAATTTAATTTGACCTATAAAGAATTAAAAAATACTAAATAATAGCTGCACCCGAACCTTCAGGTACTACTTAAGTCCACCGGTGACTGCTTTATTACAACTTTATGACAGCAAAATTAGTGTTTGAATCCTATTTATATTTAAGCACTTTTTTAAAGCTCGTAATCAAAGATAAACTTTTTTATATAAAACCTAGATCCTAGATAGATATAAATCCTAGATCGAAAAAAAGATATTTATTTATTATAGTTTCCGAAACCGATACTGAATTTCATGTAAATCGTTGGGGCCGTTTCCAAAATTCAGATATATACAAGATTAGGTCATTTAAATATTAAAAAAAAGATAATCCTATTGAAACTGCAGTTGCCCATAAGAAACGCATGGTGATAAATAGGTACACTATCAGTATTCAATATCATGAGCATAACAGAAAATGCACAACTATACAATAGACTTTTAGTGTACACTATTTTCTTTGCAAATGGTGCGTTTGATAATATTATCAACATTCACTTTAGTAAAAGGTGACTTTTATAACTTTTATTTATAATAAAAGTGAAATAGCTGCCACGACGTCTAAGGCGTGTTGATCTTTAACATGTCTAAAAGTGAATTTTATTTGTGCCATTAAATTTTATATAAAAAGCACTATTGGTGTTGGTAAATGACCGTTCATTTTAATATGGTTAGAAATATACCAGCCCTGTGTAGATAATATTGATTAACACGGACTTAACACTTTGGCTGTTAATATACATCGAGAACCTAAAAGCCAGCAGCTTGTTTTGGTCACAAGTTTCATTGCGCACACGAATGAAAACAATATGGATGGATGCCCTGATATGGCCATTTCAAAATGAAGAAGTCTTTATGAAAAAAAAAAGTTTTTAACAGTTAACAGAAAATAAGAAAACTAATGGTTTCATTTTTTTTTATTTTATATTACAGTAATAAAATTAAAACGTATCTTCGAACTGTTGTTTCACGATATTCCAAATCAGTTATACTTATTTTTTAAAGCTTACAGTATACAGTTCTCAGCAGCTGCACGCTTCACACTTTATTTATGGTTTTAGCTACATCACACATTAAAATCGTCAGATTATATTTTTTCCGTAATCCTTAAAAAATTTCCTTCAAAAAAAAAAAGTGTAATCGCGGTCAAGTATTTCGAGATATTTTTTTACATCTTTGTGACTCGCCTATTTCCTTATACCACGTTCAAATCGTCAGATTATTGAAATCTAAGCTATTCTGCATGTACTTAACTTACCTTGTCTTAATCTGACGCGCTCGAGTATTTCGGAGGAACGATTTTTTTTTACTAATCTGACAGTCTGCCTTTATGTTCATATATGGTGCATTACAGGGTACAACGTTTCTCCCCATATAATTTTCTGACGCGCTTTAGTAACGCGGAAAATCCCCGCTTGGACTCCCCTACCAATACCATTATGGAACTCAGCATAGTAACGCCTAATTTTATAAACCATGGAGTAATTATAAATATAGTAGACTCTTATTTATTTTATTGTTATTTAAAGTCTTTATTTTATCACTGAATATAATAAATATTTTACGTAAATTCCTGAACTACCTATCTCTTTGTGCTTTAAGCCAAGCCTCAATTAAACGGGCGTATGTACAGAAAGCCAGACAAAAGATGTTATCGCATCAGTGGGCGTCCGATGGTATCCGCTCCGAGGCATTCAACTGTGAAGTTTAACAGTCGAATATATGAATCCAATGGAACTTTCGTCAATCAAAAGGGCAAAAGTCAAGATATACGTACATCGTACATAAAAAACCATGAAAATATATTTTTACATTCAGAAATCGTCACTAAGGTAAGGCGACCCGCCGTGTGGTATCCGGCTGAGTAGAATAGACCAACCTCATTTCTTACCGAGGTGTCGTAAAAGGCGACCAAGGTAAGTTCACCCACCGTGTGGTATCCGGTTTAGTAGTATAGACCACCCTCTTTCTTACCGTGAACTTACCTAGTCGTCAAATACGACAGAGGTACGTTGACGTCACGCAGGCGGCCGGTCGTAAAAACGCAGCCAAATCATTTGACAGCATGTTTATAACATGTTGTGCCGACCCCACTTAGAGTGGGATAAGGGCAGGAAGATATCCAGAAATCGTCAAGACATGTCTGGATGTGATGAAATGTTATATGTATGCGAGTTATGAGAATTATATTTCGCAAAGAGCAACTGCAGAATTTCTTGATTACCCTTAGGTAGGATATATAGCTATTTACTTGATACGTTTAATAGTGTCATCTTAAATTTTAACGTCATTAAAATAATCGTTACAGTGAAAACATAAGCCGTCCTCTAGATTATCCGTTTTACTGTTTGGGTATAAAATGTTTTACAGCCCATTTCGATTGTACCATTGACAACTTTATACGAATTTGGTTGATGTCATTATCTCATTATACTTGAACGTCAAATGTAGCTTTGTATCGTAGCATTAATTTAAACGGTTACTTATAAAAATTAATGAGGTAAGTCCTAATAAATGCACATACTCTTTGCAATCGTATAAAAGATTAAATCCATTCTTGAAGTGGCATTTAGAAGTGAATTTAAAAACAAATGACGACTTTTGGTTTTATCATTAAAAGTTTTTGCTTGAAATAACAGACCTGATACGGTACTTTTATTACGTCCTATCCAGTATGGTGATTATTTATTTATTTATATAACAAAAAAACGCTAGAAAAACATCATTACCTACTAAAAAAAAAAGTACAAAGATCGACTTATCCTTATGACAAAGATTTCTGGCAGATAACCTTCGAAGTGAGACAATTCGCAATAATACAATTATATTATGAGTGTTTATTATTTCCTTGTGCATATTTTACTATATATACTCAGTGTGTACGCCGTGTGGTATCCGGCTGAATAGAATAGTACCACCCTCATTTCTTGTCGAGGTGTCGTAAAAGGCGACTAAGGTAAGTCGACCCACCGTGTGGTATCCGGTTAAGTAGAACAGACCACCCTCTTTCTTACTGAGGTGTCGTAAAATACGACAATGGTAAGTTGATGTCAGGCAGGCGGCCGTTCGTAAAATACGTAGCCAAATCATGTAACAACATGTTGTGCCGACCCCACTTGGGTGGGATAAAGGCAGGAAGATGATGATCTTTCTCATATGTCAAAAGTTTGATCGGTATCATAGTTTCTTTATACTCGGTATCTTTCTGATTCTCTGATTTAAAAACTTAATATTATGCATGCAATGCATAATATTAAGTTTGCATGCAAAACCGCATGTGGAAGAATGATACAATCCATAGTTACCCCACGCTCGAACTATCCGATATTCAAGTAGAGGAGAGCATATTCATTTTCAAAGACCAATAAAAAACAATTTAATTATAAACATTAGAGTTATTATCGCATTAGGAACGCAATTATATTTACGTCTAGAAAAATAAAAAAAATTACTTTTACGTGTTAGTTAGCCGTGTGGTATCCGGCTGAATAGAATAGTACAACCCTCATTTCTTACCGAGGTGTCGTAAAAGGCGACTAAGGTAAGTCGACCCACCGTGTGGTATCTGGCTGAGTAGAATAGACCGACCTCATTTCTTACCGAGGTGTCGTAAAAGACGACTAAGGTAAGTTGACCCACCGTGTGGTATCCGGTTTAGTAGAATAGACCACCCTCTTTCTTACCGAGGTGTCGTAAAATACGACTGAGGTAAGTTGACGTCAGGCAGGCGGCCGGTCGTAAAAACGCAGCCAAATCATGTGACAGCATGTTTATAACATGTTGTGCCGACCCCACTTAGAGTGGGATAAGGGCAGGAAGATGATGACTTTTACGTGTTAGTGTTATAAACGTCAACATAGTGGAAAAAGATGACAGACAGTCATTAAATTAATAAAAGTAAGTGTTTAACGTAGGTCACAAAACGAAAATAAGAAATAGGATATAGAAGAAAATAAAACAATATTGCTTTAAATTATTTAATATCAATTAAAAAGAGCTAGGTATATTAGCTTTGACAAGACAAAAAAATACAATCAAAATAAGTAAAGTGCGATTAGCAATAGTAGAAAATTTAGTTTACCTCTAATATATACGATTCGAGTCATACTCAGATCAAGGCAAAGGTGTGTATGTCTACAGATGCAACGATAGCGACTTATTAAAAGGTGGAAATACCAATATGCTGCATTTATTATGCTAAGCTTATCAAGCCAAATTGTTTTAATTTCACTCTGAGTACGCTCGTATATAGGCCCGTAAACATATCAAAAATATAAGATTTACAAAAAAGAAAATCACACATCGCACGTTTTAAATGTATACAATAGACTCACTCAGCATCTGAATAATTAACACTAACCGTTTCATAATAAAACTTGCTACGTTTCAAAGAAAATCTTTCGCAACCATCAATCAATAGTAGGTAAGAGGTAAATTTGGAAATGTGGAAGCAAGTTTTATTTGTAACGTCATAAACAATTATAGAATATGTAAAACAATAAACACATTAAAAAACCTTTATTAATTTTCAACGTTTGTACTCCTCAACAAAATTTAACATTTTAAACGACATTTGTTAACACAGGTCATATTTATAAGGCACTCGTACGACTAAATTATAAAATTTCTTTGGAGTCGTAAAAATTGCGGTTAACAACAGATTTTTCAACAATTCGAGAAGTAAAATCTTTAAAGTAAATTTAAATGATCAAACAAACAATGTGTATATAATCACTATTTCTTATATCGTATTAATATTTTAGATTAACAATAGACAGGCGTTTCTTTTTGTAACTAACTGTTAACTAGAATATTAACGTAACGCCATTTTAACTTAATTACGACTGAATTATTATGTCTATGGAAAATTTGAATTACAAAAGTATCGTAAATTGTAATTTTTATATACTATAACATTAAGGGGAAATAAAAGTACATTTGGTAAAATTTGTCATCTGATTTCTATAAATGAAAAACGTAATATGGCCACTTTACAACGTATTTAAAAATACCAATACTAAGTATTATTTAAAATAACTTGAGAAATAAATAATTGAGACAGTTCAGATTTCTTTAAAGCGATTTACTATTTATTTATAACGTGGTTTAAATAAGGTAGGTATACAAAACGTAACAAATTTGCGCATGCATTTTAAAGCACATGATCCTTATGTTTTTAAGAAGACAGAGTAATGTATAATATATATTCCATCTATTTGAAACCTAAAATATATTATGGTATTACTATCGAACATTTGTGTCTGCAAATTTTATAAAAAACGGATTTAGTATTATTACAACAAAAATTATTGGTACAAAAATATATATAGCAAAAATATATATGTAGCAATAACATAACAATTATTGCTACAAACTAAAATAATTCAATATAATAATTGTTTGATTTCTCTCTTACTTAACCTTCTTATGAATCGGAGAGATGATATAGAATGACGTCAGAGTGACGTCAAACACTGAAAACCTAAAATTGGCTTCATCAAGCACAGCTGGTTAAAATGAGTTAGCGAAAACCTTTCGGGGCGAAATGATACATATTGAGGTGATAAGCGAATGTAAGCAACGCGGTGCGATAGTCAAAAATAAGTAGAAAGAATTCCCGCAACAATTCTGTTGGGGTCATTCTTTCTACAAGCTCATGTCAACGCGGACGCATTAGTCTCTCGCACTGAGCGAGGAGGAACCTCTTCTGCTGTTCGTCGTACAAGAATATAACTTTCCCGGAGCCTGAGCTGGGAAACATGCCCAGAACTTTCTTTTTAGCTGTAGGAATGAAGACGCCTTTGGCAACAGCCGTTGGTACTTCGGGAATTTCCGACCAAAGATATGTCCACACAATCTGAACAAAGAAAAACGACGGACATTACAGTTTAAATCGTTTAAATCGATTAATAAATAATTAGTGCTACGTTACTAAGAGTTTATAAATTAGTATTACTAACACATGAATGAGCCTTTGTTAACCGAATATAAAAAATGTTAAAGAAAATAATAAGATTTTTTTTACAAAGCTAAACATTTACTGGCCCGTTGGCGCAGTGGGTTGTGATCCTGCCTTCAGCGCCGCGGGTCGCGGGTTCAATTCCCGTCGAGGGCCAACATTTTCTATAAAAGAATTTGTTGGCTCTTGGACCCTGGGTGTATATTTGTGTTTAAGTATGTATTTAAAAATGATAAAAGTATATATTCACCAGTTGTCTATCACCCATACCACATAACACAAGTATTAAGCTACTTACTGTGGGGACGGACGACCGTGTGTGTAAGTGTCTCATATACTTATTTATTTATTATTATTTGTATATATTTAATGTAAAAACTTGCAATTTGTATATTTTGTTTATGTTATATTCAAATATGATAACTTATGCAGATTCCTACATATCTAATAGAAACACCAGAAGTCGAAACCGCAAAAGTTTTAACTTGAATAGCACACAATAATAATAATAAAAGTTATATTTTACCTGCCATCCTCCAAAAACATTGTTTTTCTCTAAATAAAGCAATCTCTTGTCTGTACACATGACAACTTCCTTCGCAGGGATCACCCACACGTGTGCCACGTACGTATCTGTACTGACGAATTTACCCTGAAATGTACATATTTGTTTTAAAAACCGTCGCATATTGGATATCCTTTCAATAAAATACAGTTGAAGCTCTTTATTTGCGCTTCCTTCATTCGCGTTTTCACTATTCGCGGACTGAAAAATTGCGACTCAAGTCCTATATTCGCGGTCTAAGATTTCTTTATTCGCGGATCGAATCGGTACATACATATACATATGTACCTAAATAAAAGCATGCGGTATCATTTGTCAACGCCTCGTCAAGTGGACTAATAAAAAGATAAACAAAATAGATCTTATTACAACTACGCACAGATTGCGTTTTCAAAAGCTATCGGCTTTTGTTTCATTTGGCGGTTCTTTGGAGGTAAGCCGCCTCCGCCGCGGTCGGTGTTGTAGACAAACAGAATATTTAGATACAACAAACTTATTACTCAAAACATAACTAAATTACTAAATTTTTTAAACCATTGCTTAAATATGAAGATAATATGTAACTTGTAAACATGTACATAAAGTCAAAATCTTAGTTTATTTTAAACTGATTTTTATGTTTTTGCTTTTTTTTAATTTCGTCGCTTAGGAACCTATCTCTTATAACCCTATATAAATTACCATTCCATATTCACGGTTTCTGTATTCGCGGCATATTTACGGAACGTATACCCCGCGAATAGAGAGCTTCTACTGTATAAAACAGTATATGGTTAAGTTATTTAGTGTACAATATAGTGGTATCCATCATCTTCCTGCCCTTATCCCACTCTAAGTGGGGTCGGCACTATATGTTATAAACATGTTGTCACATGATTTGGCTACGTATTTTACGACCAGCCGCCTGCCTGACGTCAACTTACCTTAGTCGTATTTTACGACACCTCGATAAGAAAGAGGGTGGTCTATTCTACTTAACCGGATACCACACGGTGGGTCAACTTACCTTAGTCGTCTTTTACGACACCTCGGTAAGAAATGAGGTTGGTCTATTCTACTCAGCCAGATACCACACGGTGGGTCGACTTACCTTAGTCGCCTTTTACGACACCTCGGTAAGAAAAGAGGGTCGTACTAGTCTATTCAGCCGGATACCACATGGCCTAACAATATAGTGGCATCCATGGTTGTACATATTTACTTTTTCAAGCTCGAACAGCATCTTGTATCCTTCAGCTTGTAACCTAGAGTAGGGCCGTACGCCTGCATCGGCCGCTAAATAACGTGCCGCTCTGCGTTTAGTTACTTCCTCTGATAGATCAGCCGCCCTGTAGATTTTGAAATTAACATGTATATACAAGTATATCATTATTATAACTAAAATTAGATTTTAGTTTTTTACAGACTCTCAACGCTATTGATATTAAACGAAAGTCAGTAGCGAAAACGTATCTCTATTAGTACGGTTAATAAGAGCACATAATAGTTTAACATGAAATAATTTACATACTAGCTTAAATGACATAATTAGCTTATCTATTTGGTTTTACAACTCATCTGTATGGTTTTGCGCATAATACAAAACCGTATATTACACCAATTTCGAAAACAAATTAAAAAATAATATGACTGTCAATAAATAGTGATTGCTCTTCTTATGGAAATTATAAATCTATTTACCCAAAATTTAATTATAACCTTAACCCTTTAATGAATATATTTTATAATTATTAAGATATAAAGTTTGTTGATTGTCTATATGGGATTTAATAAATTATCGAATCCTTAGCAATTGTATCATAATTTTCAGTATTGTAAGACGAACAATTCTATTGTACCTAATCTATACTAAATTTTGGCACTAACACTAATACCGATTTACATTGTCTATATATAGTTTTTACAATAAGCATACTATTTATACTGAAATGATAATATGAAGCATATATTTTACACTGAAATGATAATATAAGCATCATGCATAATGAGATAAACTTTAAGGAAAAATACTTATTTTAGCATTAGAACAACCCAATACTACATATACATATTTTATAAATAACTATATAAGTAAACGCAATAAAGCCTACTTATTAGGTTTCTACGAGCCCTAAAGCCTACTTCTACGGAATCATTTTCATTGAAAACCTTCTGACGGAGGATAGAAGACCAGAAGTAAAGTCGACAAATCCGCCGACCGGTCGTACAACAAGTCCAACCGCACCCCGCCCCAGACCACGTACGAAGCCACTAGCGCCTCCTGATTGCGCACCTTCTAGCGGTCGTGTAACTACGCCGCGAACTCCTTCCACTACGCCCTACCACAACACAACTAACTTTTGCTAGAAGCTTCTTCAGTATTCTTCCAGTGTGGTTGAATTACTGACGCAATATATAGCCACAAGTCTACATGGGCGAAAATTTTTTAAAATTTAATCCTTTACTTAATATAAAAAGACCAAACAGTTGCACAAAATTCCGGGTATGAAATGATACAAGAAGATACGTAGTTGTATTCATATTATGATACCTGTATAATGTTTAGAATATCTCAAATAAGTTATAAGACGCACCAACCACTAAAAGGCAAGCACTTCAAAAATAATATATTAAATTAAAAGTGAATCAAATTAGTACTAAGTAAGCTTATTAATAATTTATTTATAATTAATATTTTTACATCCGCATCCCAAAATAAGCAAAGGCAGAAAGTATACAAGTGTCCACATAAAAGAACAAGCCAAGATAAAAACTTATTAGAATTTTCTCAACGGCAATCTTCAAATAAAAACCAGATTCAAAACTAATGAAAATATTATTTTACTATAATCCTATTTGCTATCTTATTCGCTATAATCCTATCCTATATTATAGCAAAATTATATTTTCATTAGTTTTGTATTATGGACCTCCGCAAAGTAACGCCTAATTCTACAAATTATTTAAAAACCAGATTTTTACTTTTTAAGTTTGAGTTATTAAAGAAGCAACCACCACCAAAGGCAACATGCAAAACGAACATGCACGAATTTTTCACCTTTTAACCGCATCGAATGAACCGGACGCGAAATCGACGACACCTGCAGTAGGTCGAGCTACAAGCCCTACAGCGCCCACTCCGAGGCCCTTAAAGAAACCTTCGACGCCCTGTTCTCGAGCGCCTTCTATAGGCTTTGTGAATACACCTGTGACTCCATCGACCACGCCCTGTTTTATTTAGATAAGCCTTAATTACAGCTAACAATGTCCAAGGCTTAACACTATATAACTCTTTAAATCTTCAAAATTAAACCCTAATATTTACAAACATAAATATCTGCAGTATGGATAAAAACTAGATAAATAGAATAAAATAAAATTAATTATTATATTTCTGAAATTTTAAGTAAAATATGTTTATAGAAACTTTAACAACAACGAATAGATTTATCGTGTTAAATTAATAAAATATTAATTATTTATGGGTTGCTACAAAATAATAAAGCAATCGGAAATGTGAATAGCTCCATTTTGAAGTGGCAAGTTTAGAGTGTGTTTTAATAATAAAACGGAACAAAGAAATAGGACGAGAAGTTTAATCTTAAAAAATTTTGTAACCAAAATAATCAATTTAAAAAAATTTACATACCATTACGAGTCCCTTTCCACTTCTAGCAAGACCTTCCTGTAAGTTAGCAGGTGGTTTGTTGATGTTATCTCTACGGCGTCGTTGGTAGTCCTGTACAAAAAAACTGTGATAAGTATATAGTATAAACCAATAAAGAATCCAAAAATACTAAAAAATTTCATCAAGACAGAATTAAAAGGTGAATAAAACGTTAGTAAAACAAAACGCTGAGTACTGAGAATTTAACTCTAAATTTGAGCTTAAAAATTTTACTTAATAATTAATGTCTAGATACATTACATACAACATACATTACATTGGTACAATACACACAACAAATGTCAGGTACATCAATAAATATCTGTTTATTCGATACTGCGATATTTTTTTTCGACTTTATTCGATACTATACCTTATCTAGAGACAGCGCTGCGAGCCCATGTCCCATCGCGCCGGTGATCCGCGAAACTGCGCCCGCCGCACCGCCCACTGTGTGTCCCACAAGTGAGCGAACGCCTAACATCAAACCCTCCGCGAACTCACCAGGTCCTTGAATCGCGCCCTATATCAAATACACGGCAATTATCTATACTAATATATAAAGCTGAATAGTTTGTTTGTTTGATTGTTGGAACGCGCTAATCTCAGGAACTACTGGATCGATTTGAAAAATTCTTTGAGTGTAAGATAGGCCATTTATCGAGGAAGGCTATAGACTATATAACATCACGCTAAGATGAATAGGAGAGGAGCAGCAATAAAAAATATTACGAAAACGGCAAAATTTAAAACTTTCCTTGCGTGCAATCAAATGCAATGCAAAAATCATGTATTACAAAATTGTTCCCATATAAAAGTACTAAATAAAAGTCCGCAACAGCATATGTATAGCTTTTAAGGTTAACCTGCTCTAACTATTTTTATGATTATCAAAATACTTTATTACGGTCTTAATCTTTCCACGCGGGCGTAGCCGCTGGCGTTTGCTAGTATAAATATATCTTTAATTCAGTCAACCTATCAAAATATGTTAGATCGTACCGAGTAAAAAAGATATAACCAGCTAACTAATAAAAACTAAATTTGTTAAACAAATCAAAGATTCTAATAACCTATACTAGCAGATCAATTTTATAATTATAGTCTGAATTTTAATAAAAAATTAAGATGGTATGGACATATAATGAGAAAGGATAAAATTCGTGTGATCAAAAGAATGTTACATATTTAACATGATAGTGGATATGTTACTAGAGAGGCCGAAAAAAGGGAAGGATTGTTTAAAATATGATATGCATATGAGCCGAGTAGCGCTAGATGACGAAAAATAAAAGAGAATTGAGGCAAAAACCACTTAGTGACATAAAGGCAGGAGAATGCTTAGTTATATTTTAATTAAGAAATCACTTATATAAATACTTTCTTGTGTGAGCTAACTCTATGGAATGCAACTAATATATAAATTACGTTACAGTAATTTAATAGAACCAACCTGGAAAGGTTCATAAAATAGATCTTCAACTCCTTTCTTCAATCCAATAACCAACCCGTAAGGATTGCCGATCACGTCGAGTCCGAGTACAAGCACATAGAGCTGCTTTAATGCTTGACCAGTGTAGTGACTTTGCACTTGACCGATTAATTCCTTTTGTGACAAGAACTCATAGTTTCTCTCGTAGTACGACAGTCTACAAAACAAAAATACGTGTAAAATCCAAATACTAGATAACTATTACTCAATCCAAAAAACAAAATAAAACAATTTTATTAAGGTTATCTGCGCTAAAATAATCTAAATCTACGTTAAATATACTATACTAGCACTGGATAGATTCATGAGACCGTACTCAGAATCAATACAGTTTCGTCAAGAATTTTATGTATCTTCAGCAAATAGACTGCAAAACTTCGCAAGAATTTCTTTCTAAACAGCATTAATTATTAAAGTATTAATTCGGATAGTACTAAATAATATTCTGTAGCGTAGATCATTAAACAATAATTTTATTATTTTATATTAGGGAATTCTATAAAACAATTCCTACTTTTCCAAATTACTGGTTCATTAATTTATGATTGATATACTCACTTAAATACTACGTCATTCATGTCAGTCAATGTTACTCCAATACTTTGTAGCACGGTGCCTACAAACGTAGGCAATTGCGTCGCTCCACCCAATGAAAACGACACGTGAACCTAAAGAAAGTGTTAATAACATTTAAAATACTAAGCAAGGAAAATTCAAATTCCATTAGGAATTCCACTTTACAAAGTAATCCCATATAAATGATTTAATTTTTTTATATATATAATACATAACTTTACATACCATACATACGCGATGAGTATATTAGGGGAAGTCTGAAAGTTGCGCCCATTACAGAAAAGATGAGAAGTGCGAGACTAAGTTAATATGGTCATGTAATGGAGGAGAGATGAAAATCATGTGGCCAAAAGAGTTTTAAATATGAATATGGATGGATGTATGGCTAGGGGGAGGCAAAAAAAGATAGATGCATTGTGTGAAAAATGATACGCATGTTAAAGGAGTGGCACTAGAGTTGACGAATGATAGAGGAGAATGGAAGAAGCAGTCATATTGTGCCGACCCCACTTAGAGTGGGATAGGTAAGAGAATGATAATAATAAATACCTTTAATGGTGATAAATGTAAATTGTCGTAAAAGTTTTTCAAATCCGAAGCCGCGCCCATTGCTGCTAATGCTTCTAGTGGTTGTCTGGCTTTCTCAATATCCAGTTGGAAGGCATCCAACTGAAAAGATAAAAGGTGAAAAATTCATGAATTTTATTCATTATTTTTTTAGTTAATCGCGAATAAACCACACAACAACTTTTCTAGTAAGTTACTTACTTTGGGGACGGACGACTGTGTGTGTAAGTGTCCCATATATTTATTTATTAAGAAATTAATCTAAATAAACTTACAGCCTCTTGTTCAGTGAGGAGCCTCGGCGGGAACATTCCCATTAGTGCGTTAATGAGGCCCATATCCACCTTCACATGAAACTCTTGGATCAGCACTTTGTAATATTTATACTGGCGTACTTTGCTGTGTTCCATTATACGTTCCACTATTGATACTTCTATAAACGGTTTAGTACCTGCAATAATAATTACAATGCTTTCAATATTATATCTGAATTAGTCTTTAGTAAGGGTTGTTTGCGTTTCACATCTTTTAAATGCTGGAACGATATAATGTCTATAAAAGAATTTACATATATAATTAAATTTAAAGCTTTATGTAAGTGTTGACTGTTGAGATGAAAAAAGTTTGTAAATTACATTATATAACTTCCTAACTTAAATAATTATTTATTAAGTATTTGAACTTAATAAGATAAGGCACAAATCTTTAAGAATACACTTTTACATTAACAAGTGACAACAATGTAGACAACCATAACGTAGACAATAGCCAATTTCCTACCACTTATATTTTATTAACAACAGACTTTGGCAGTATAGGGGAGAAAGTGTGCAACGTATTTTTGAACTTAATAATACAATATAGAAAATCTCAATAAAAAAAATTACATCAACACGAGATAAAACAACAACCAGATGTCCTCATAAAGTACATACCAGCCGGGTCGTCGTTAGCGACAGATTTTGGCGGGGGCACAGGTGCTAGCATAACGGGGAAAGTGGGCAACGGCAACTGCTGGTCGACTTGAAGGCGATGCAGTCGAGCGTGGAGGCGTCGGGAATGCGCTGTCAGGCCCATTACCGCCCACACCCCTGGCGAGTGCGTGCGCCTTACGATGCGTGCGTGCGGACGTAACAAACGCATCTCCGCGAAATCAATCTGTTAATAATTATCATTTATTCCTCTTGTTAGCTTTTTATTTTGAAAAAAGATTGATTATTTAAAAAAAGATGAACATTTTCTACCTTAAGGGACAAAAAGCCAGCGTGTGTTTACCAATAGATGCCGACTTATAGCTCAAAGTGGAACAACACAAAGGAATTTAATAACTACAGTGATAGGTGAATGTCTTGATTAAATCTGTTACCTATACACTGTATATGTTTAAATTATGGATCTGTGCACCTTAAAAAGGTAAATAAACTTCGTATATTAACATTTGAGTGTATAAGTTTACCTGAACAACTAAAATATCTATTATACATGGTTTTTACCGTCATTAGCTATCTAAAGAGTAGCAAAAACTTTTACATTAATGTGGTAAAGGTTACTAGATTTTACACCTTGGATAAATAACATCTACATTTATACTTAAAATCCTACCTCAGTCTTTTCGTCAATTTTAACACGGGGAGAGAGCTGAGCGTCATTAACCATTTTCTCTGTTTGGTATTTTTGATATGCTTCTTCAAACTGTATTGCTTTGGGACCTTCTATTTTTTTATATCGATGAGACCCCATTTTACATTGTTCCCATATTATACCGGAGCTGGAAATTAAATGGTAATAAAGATTTATCTACGACAAAATAGAAGAAAAATGAATTTAATTTTCAACGCTGGATTTGTTTTCTTCTCTTCTACGACAATCAGGCAGAACCACTAACTCAACACTAAATTCTGACTATGTATACTTAAAGCACTAAACACACATGTCTAGGTGGTTAAGAAAAATAACAGAGCATATAGTAATAATACAATGCATTCTGTATTGAATGTTATACAATATTACTCTTAATATTTTTCAAAAATTTTATCAATGGCACATTTTTAGTGGCATTTAAGATTGCATACCTACTTAGATATGCAATAAATGATATGCATGTTAAAGGAGTGGCACCAGAGTTGACGAATTATAGAGGAGAATGGATGAAGACGACATATTGTGCCGACACCACTTAGAGTGGGATAAGGGTAAGAGAATGATGATGATTATTATTATTCTGTATTGAATGTTATACAATATTTCTCCTAATATTTATTCAAAAAATTTATCAATGGCACATTTTTAGTGTCATTTAAGTTTGCATACTTACTTAGATATACTGACATAGAGAATCTCGGTCAGTTCTGGGTCATTAACGAGTGAAAGACCTAGACCGTGCATGGCAAGGACAAATTCAGTATGAACAGGTTCTGCTTCGCCAATTGTATGTGCACCGCTCGCTAGAATAGCATCTTCCGTGAATAGTATCACTCTTTGAAGACCGTCCAAAAATGATACCCACCATATACGCTGGGTTTCGTTTATCCTGAAGAAATACAGTGTTAGGACAAAAGTAATAATAAAATTATTTTGCTATAATCCGATGAAGTAAAATAGAAATATATAATGCTAAATGTAGAGTGGACAATCTGTTTTATATACTAACCGATTAGTATATAACTAAACTTATTTGGGTATTGCTTCGCTTTGCGATTTTTTCGTGGAGTCTATCTCCTGATGAAACGATTGTTGAGTTTGTGATAGTGAACGTATGTAGTGTTTGTGTATTGTGGTGGCGGTGTTGGAGATTTAAGCATGTGTTTTTACAAATCTTGCATGTATCAGGTATGAAAACGGATTGTCCACTCTACATTTAGCATTATATATATATATATATATATATATATATATATATATATATATATATATATATATATATATATATATATATATATATATATATATATATATATATATATATTCTATTTTTCTTCATTGCGGATTATAGCAAGAAAAAATATTATTATTTTTGTATTATGGATCTCCGCAAAGTGACGCCTAATTCTATAAATTATTTACAGTTTTAGGAGTTTTTGGCTTCTACTTAACGTTTTACAAAAGTACACAAGTCGTTTGTGGGTTTTGGTATACGATTGTATACCAAAATTCTACAAACAATTTCAGCTTTGTCATTACTGCAGTTTACAATTTAAAAAGGGCTGTCACATAAAGCCTACTATACTATTAAGGATTACACAAATTATAAGAATGGGTGGATTCAGCTACACTTCGACCTTGCACAAGATAGAAATGGCGAGATGTAACTAGTTATAAGAATTATATTTAAAAAAAAAAGAGCAACCGCCGAGTTTTGTTGCTGACTCTCCTCGGTGGAGGCAATCTTCCAAAATCACTTGTCTACAAGTTTACTTAAACAAGGAATGTTTTGATATATTACTGACGTGCGGGAAAATGATAATATTGTATATAAATGTATAATATAGTTATGAAACTTACATAAAATCTCCGATACCGTCCTTTCTAAGATCATTCTCGATTTCCTTCCGTTTGTGTCCTTCAAACAAGAGTATACGTGGACCGGCAGGATTTTCCCACGTGTAAAGCATTTGGTTCATTGGAGGTAATTTCCTATTAATTACAAAAAAATTCTATAAATTAAATTAATTAACAAAAAACTAGGTTTAAAAATTCGTTATAGAGAAATATGATGGTATTATTGCCACAATTACAAATGTAGTAAAGGACAATATAATGTAACGTTAAACGCATGAATTTATGTTAAGATAATGCTAGCGTTGCGCGGCAAACGGAGTCATATTTACTTAGTTTGCCAAAAAATAAAATCCAAATGTGTTATAAATGCTCGTACTATATTGTCTAAAATTCAAAGCGAATAAGGTAGTGTAAATGGCAATTACAAAAGGTCAAAAGGGCTATTGTGCGTATTAATAGTACAGCCGCATGGATAACGAACTCGCCACGATGCCAGAAGGCAATTATAAAGCTCCCTGTCACCGTGCGTCTTACGAACCTAGCCGATGGCGTTTGGTGCAAAGTTCAAAAACAAATAGAGGTTTACATGGCAACAGGGAGCAAGGAACGACAAATCTTGTTGTTGTGACTGGCTCGTTGGCGCAATGGGCAGTAACCTTGCCTTCAGTTCCGCGGGTTGCGGGTTCGATTCCCGCCGAGGGCCAACATTTTCTATAAAGGAATTTGTTGGTCTTCGAACCTGGGTGTATATTTGTATTTAAGTATCTATTTAAAAAAAAATATATATATATATATATATATATATATATATATATATATATATATATATAAGTATATATTTACCAGTTGTATGTCTACCATAACACAAGTATTAAGTTACTTACTTTGGTGACGGACGAGCGTGTGTGTAAGTGTCCCATATATTTATTTCTTTATTTATCTTTTGTGTCTGACATATGTTTTGGAGATATCGTATTAAATTCTAGCGTGGGAATACGAGTTGAAATATAGCTTGGGACTTCATTAACACTAACTTCTGAACCTTCTTCAACAGTAGGTATTCGAATGCTATTACCTGTGCTACGTACCTTACGTTAACGTTCTCTTTCTCGTAGATGGTGAGGTTGTGTGGGGAGTAATTTACTAAGAGAGCAGGCGCATGCCCATCTCTATACTGCCGTACTGTTACGTAAGTACCGCCTTCACTCAATTGGACCTCTACATGCAGACCGCCATACTGGTTAAATAAAAATCAATTATTTAATTTACTTCTTAGTGGTACCTCGACTTAATTCATGTCGACTTTAGTATCAAAATATAGCCGTGTGGTATACGGCCGAATAGAATAGTACCACCCTCATTTCTTACCAAGGTGTCGTAATAGGCGACTAAGGTAAGTCGACCCGCCGTGTGGTATCCGGCTGAGTAGAATAGACCAACCTCATTTCTTACCGAGGTGTTGCAAAAGGCGACTAAGGTAAGTTGACCCACCGTGTGGTATTCGGTTTAGTAGAATAGACCACCCTCTTTCTTACCGAGGTGTCGTAAAATACTACTGAGGTAAGTTGACGTCAGGCAGGCGGCCGGTCGTAAAAACGCAGCCAAATCATGTGACAGCATGTTTATAACATGTTGTGCCGACCCCACTTAGTGATATAAGGGCAGGAAGATTTATATCATATTCATGATTTCATATTGATGATTTAGTATCAAAATACACTAAAATTATATTCTATAATGTTTTTCTCTAAACCCGAAGAAACAATGGGAGTTTTTATATTCTATAAGTTCAACTGTGCCTAATCTCACCCCTAATGATTAGATGCGAAAGGGTCACCGACAAACTTTCGCATTTATTTATAAGTATGGATTTAAATAGATAGTTTTCAAATATCTTGCTTAAATCTGCTAATGGATTTATCTTACTCTTCAGCACATGATTTATTAGATACCGATTCACTTCAATTTATATATCGTTTAGGATGCAAGATGTAATGAGAAATTTCGTCAAGCTATCTAACAAATTAGTGTTCAAGGTAAATTAATTCTTTTTCATACATAATAACCGAATCCATTTCCATACCTCATTACTAAGCTTCAAGCAAACACTATGTTGTTCCGTGTAGAGGAAAGGCGCAGCGTGCTCATTGGAGCCTGACACTCTTAATAATAATAGTTTATCCTCCCTCTCGATCACTGGCCACAGTGGAGAACTTGAGTTTTGTTCCACCTGGCAGAAATAGAAACCATAAAATATTAAGTTAAATATGAGATACGTAAGCTAAGTTCAACACCTGATTACAACCACTTAAATAGGTATAATATTAACTCTATAGTTATCTATATGAAGAAGTTATCTTCTTTCTATTCTATTATATAGTTATCTTCATCTGTATGAAGAAGGCTAGTTAAAGTTCTGTCTATAAGTTCATTAATTAATCACTGTGACCATTAATAATTATTATAGACTATAATAATATAGTCCAGAGATGGCGAAGCAATGGCGCACGCTTAAATATTGTGGACACATAGCCCATCAATACGTAATATAAAAATTAAATTCCGTATGTTATTGACACTTTACAAATGTACATTTTGATTTTGAATAAAGAGTTTTGAGTTTATTACTAATATTTATTATTTTTCCAAAAATCCAAAAAAAGACTTAATAATAGAAATAAAGATTTTTATGGCAGGCCTAGGACCTCATTAAACATATGTTTAGAAGAAATGGCACGTTGACGTATAAAGGTTTGCCTGATATAGTCTTTATATGTTAATATTAAGTATATATGTCAGATTCTTTAAAAAGGTAATTGTTTTCGTAATATTCTAATATGGCATAGCGTCTACAATACGTGATTTATTTTTGTTTTATTAAGTTAATAAGCGTAGTATAGGATATTCTAATTTATCATTTTTAACTTATCATTTTAACTGTAAATTATCTTACCTCTTGCCAAGGATCTCCTGATCTATGTAGCTCTTGATATTGAATAGGGAACGGACATTCGTTTATGATAAGGAAGAATGGCGTAAATATAACCATTTTTGTCAAGCTATTAAATGTCAGCTGATTGGTTACTGCCACCTAAAACATTATATAACACATTATTTCATCTGTATAGAAAGTAAGATATATAGAAAGAGACAAAAATCCATACAGTAAGATTTAACTATGGTTTATGTACAAACCTGATATGTTCTTCCCTCATTCTTACATATAACCACTCCAGAACTTCCAGGAACGTCTAGGGAGAACTTATCCGACCAATCTCCAAACTCAACTCTGATTGCAGCCTTCTTTTTGCCGAAGAAATTTTTCGCACGGAATGAAAATAGTATCGGTTCTTTGTAGTTTTTCGGATGAAAGATTACGTTGCCAGTTTCGTCAACATTCTATAATTGAAATATATTCAATTACTTTATGGAAATATTTTATAATTATGCGTCACGAGTGCATTATTATTTTGTTGTTATAGTGTAGAATTTATCTGGTAAAAATATTTTACTGTGGCCGTAAATGTTATTGAAAAATGGAATTTAAAATTTGACATATTTAGAAAATTTGTATTATTGTTGAATTATAAATGGTAAGGCATTTCAGACCGTATAATCTTTTTTATTGTTGAGACTGGTGTTGTTTATTTTAATTATTATTATGTATGAACATAAATTGAAAATCGAAAGCACATGTATCGGCCAAAGCTGTACGCGATATATGTATATGTTGTTTGTGAAGTTTAAAGTAACAAATGAGAAGTTATATAAACCATTTTCCACATTATTATTATTAGAATGAAGGATGTAAAACATGCTTGTACATCTCATGAAAAGTATAATATGTAAGCGTTTTTATAAATGTAAGCGAGTCTTATCTCCACATGTATAATGCGAAAACCCTAAAATTAACACATAAAACCACGTGACATATATACAATTTAGTTAACACACATAAGTTTTCAACCCTTTGCTTAGGCAGAGTAAAGACTATAGATACTTTATTCTAATTAAACAATTCCCACTAAAGTAATATATGGTGTGCTATAAATTGTTTGCACTCACCGGCAAACACGAAGTATGGCGTCTAATAAATTTACTGCAACGAGAATGTTCTATCTGTAATTTAGATATACTCTAATATAAATACTAACTTACTGATTAATACTCTACACGTACTCACATCTAAATTACCCCAAAATATGATTTAGGTAACCAATAAAGGAAACGTATAATTTGAATGAGACAAATAATTACGATGAACGATAAAGCGCAGAAACAAATAAAATATTCGAAACCAAAAAAATCTATTAAATATAGTATTATAGATGATTGTTAAAAATTCAACAAAATAAGCCAATTAGTTGAAATATTAAATAAAGAAAATGCATATCAGCGAAAAAAGTAAAGTCGCTAGTGGTATAACTTGTTAATCCATAGTAAGTGTACCTTGTTGGGAGTACCGGAATCTTTTTCTGGTTTCTTAGATTTCTGCAAGTATATGCAATTTGTGTTGAAAAGATTATGAACACAACCAATGATCTACACAATATATATACCATCATAATAATAAAACAGTTACATAATATATATTTATTGGTATTTTTATATGTTTTGGAAATATAAATTTGTTATAAAGAAAACATTTTTAATATCTGTAAATTATACTGCAATTACATTGGCGTATTTCTTTTGTGGACAATGCCAATATAATTTTAGTACTTAATTACGATGGTATATAAAAACAGGACAAAACAACTACAAATGAAGTTTTCTAACTGTTAGTGAAAGTGGTTAATCACTCATTCACTATGTCAGTTATAATATTGTCTCGGTAAGTGGAAATTTTGTAAAAAAAACCACAATATTATTTAATATACAACTTTCATGACTCTGACAACAAAAATTACACCATGATGTTCAAAAATATTAAACCCACCAACTACTTGTCTACGTTTATTCATTTGACACACAAAACAGTTTACAACAAAATACTTTATACAATATAACATAATACAAAGACAGTGTAAATGTAAACATAATGTGCAATAAATAACTAAGTTTCATTAAATTCAAATCAAAATATACTCAGAATAAAAAAATAATATATATAGAAGTAACATTTTTAACTAGAGTGTTGATAACGTATTCATCTTAAAAGGAAAAAAACAATTAAAACACAACTAAAAATAAATCAAACCTAAGTAGTTGACCAACAGAACTAATATGTATATTTTAATTGAATAAGATTGTGTTGACTTATGTACTTTATTTGCATTATTTTTTTTCATTATAATTTTATTTTTCATTTACCAAACTTAAATACAATAAATATAACGAGTACTAACCCTATAGCAGAGTGTAAATCCAGTCTTGTTAAGCATCCAGAATGGGCAGTAAAGAGACAAAAGCTGTGTCCCCTCCATGTCAGCACTGTGCATACCAAGCTCTAAGGTCATCACTGAAGGGCTATCGTGCGACTCGAACGACCATACCGACAACTCTTCGAGTTCATCTGGTAGATTTTTTGTACACACCCAGCACTTTTCAAGGTAGTTTTGAATCTAAATAAAGTAACAATACAAAAGTAATGAGAATATTATTTTGCTATAATCCGCGATAAATACCATCATGATACCTTTGATCACATTCTGAATATATTAGTGAACAATAATTAGCATTTTCACCTGTAAAAATAAATTAAAAATCCTAATAGTCCAAGATTCAGCGGCATTTTATAGTGTGACCATCTGGGATCGAGTTTATCCGAAAATTTTGAAGATTAGACAGAACGTAAACGGTCAAGTGCGACTAAGAAATACACATTCAAATATTTGAGGGCAACAGCAACTCTCAAATATCTCTTATCGAATTATTGCAATTCCCCTATTACTAGTAGTAGCAGCCTATTAGTAAATGTTGCTCTGTTGGCTTGTGACCATATCAGACAAAGTGATAAATAAGGAAAGCCTGTTGCTTGAAACAGAGGTTGCTAGAATCTATTACCCATGACTATTTTCAAAATTTAGCGGGTTTCGATAAACCTGCAGCAACTTTTCTAGAATATTTCCAAATCTCATACGAAAAATTATTAGTGTTAAAAAATTATTACTGTTACAAAAAATGGGCTTACTGTTAAGCCCATTTTTTGGTCACGACAACTTAGACCCTTTCGTCTAGAGTTCGTTTAGAGTCTTCCGTGGACCCTTAGAGGTCCTGGACTACTTTAGGAACCAAGCTCTTAAACAATTATATACACATATGACATAATAAACTTTAAACATAGCATATCTCAAATTTAAAATGATATCTAGTGTAATCGACGAACCATAATAACGACAGAGGCTCTGTTAGGAGCAAGATGCGATAGATGGAACATCTCCCCTGGCTGGAACAACTGCGTGCGTCGCAAGCCTAACTGCGACACGAGAACAGGTACTGGCAAGCAGTTCTGAAGCTTCACAGCGGGTTTCAAAATGATGTCGTAACAGGACGACGCAAAGGTGTGACGATTAGAATGCTCGTAGAAAACTTGTTCCATGGTACCTACGGCCTGCAATAAACATAAATACATTTCTTACTGTTATCACCTAAGTAAGTAAGTAATTGAGTGGACTGTACTTTTGCGTTATTATATTTAATATGCAGTGTCCACGTAACAAAGGAAAAATGACGACACAAGATTTTAATGTATAACTTATTGTTCTCTTCTTGCCCTGTATTTGATAATAAAATTATCATTAAATTATTTCATTTAAAATTGATTTGAGTACCTAGAGGTAAAGGACCTACGCAAATAATTAATTAATCAGTTAAAAAGTTTTGCATCTAATAAAGTTACTATATGAAAATAAAAAATATAATTTACCCTTAGATAAAATTTCTCCCCGCTGTTCTTGTCTTTGGAGTCGCATTGTAATAATTTAGATAATTTAACTTCTTGTTGTAATTCACGCCAAACAAAAGGCGATACGGATACAGTAAAACCTAAAAAGAATATGTCATCTATATAATTATCGTTTTTATATATTTTCAAATAACGTCATTAGTAGGTGTAACTTTATGAAAGATTAACAAATCAATATTAATTCTGCTCTAATTGGCAATATCAAATGTTGCCGACCAACTGAATATTTTGTGAAAACTAATTGGCAGATTCAAGGCTATATGTTTTACATTGTATTCGCACGTCTCACCTAAAATTTATTTTTAGTAAAATGTGTGGAGGGCGAGATCATACACCTAATCGTCTTTTTATTACGATGTATAATAATGTCTAAATATAACCGACAAATTCATGGCACGTTTAATATCAGTATTATTATTTTATTTATTAAGAACTGTATAGAAAATATTATAATTTTAATTTCATTAAAGATAAGTTAATATGGAAAAACGAAACGGAACGTGAAATAGAGCGAAGAACTTCTACTAACGTCGCTGAATGTCATCCTAAAGTTGGCAATTAGATACAACATTGAGGTATGCTAACCTTCGACAGAGAAAAATATTTCCGCGGTTGGAGTATGCACAGCCTGCAGCGGTAGACGAAGTGTATCACCCGGAGCTACATCACCTAACAGTCGCACTTCGTTACCGCTTAAGGTCATATAGTAAACCGATACTGCCACTGACAGAGTGTTTGTAACCTGTGAATCCATTATTTTTTTTGTATGTAAATCTTTGGAGTAATATTTTGTTATAGTTAATGTATAGAATACCGGTTATATTCACGTCTTGTATCGGGTAAGTTCGAAGTTGCAAGCCCATCTGGAGCCCTTAATCATGAGCTCTTTATACGGTATAATACGGTATAAGCTTTATTAAGTCCATACTTTTATACAAAAACAATCGATTAAGTAAAGTAAAAGAAACAATATTTTTCTAAAAATTACATTATAATATCTAATTTAATTATGTCGCGATTCTTATCTAAATTATATTTATATGTCAACGTAAGTATAAGTCAAAATCTATAAATAATTCAAAGTCAATATTTAAAAAAGTCAATATTAAATTAGAAAAATATTGTCAAAAAAATAAAATAATAGGAAATAGTATTATCATTCTGGGTCAGTTTTAAGTATGGACCCCTTTCGGGTAAAAGCCTCCTCCAAAGAATTCCACTTTTCTCTATCTTTCGCTGTCTCGAGAGTTAGACAGTAATTTCCTTTAAAAAAAATTTATAGATTTTGTGAGAACATTTAAAACCCAAAATACCACACCACAGAAAAATCTTATAATATCCTCCTGCCCTTATCCCACTCTAAGTGGGGTCAGCACAACATGTTGTAACACGATTTAGCTGCGTTTTAACGACCGGCCGCCTGCCTTACGTCAACTAACTTTAGTCGTATTTTACGACACCTCGGTAAGAAATGAGGGTAGTATTATTCTACCTAGCCGGATACCACACGGCTATGAAAAATCTTATAATAATAGTCTTAATAAAGTTAATCGATATTGATAAAGTTAATAATTACCTGAACAATACTTCTCAGGTAAATGTGTAGAGCGGCATCGTGCATGACAACGTCAGATATAAGTCCCCTCGGTTCCACAGCAGCGGCTTGAGGCATGTTTTTTGCTCGCGAATCTCCTGTCATCCTTCGACCAATAGGGAAGTACCGCTTATCAGCGCGTTCTACTGGAATCTGTATCTCTTCATCCATTTCCATAATCTGTTGTTAATTTAGCACTTCATCAAACTATGCACCAACAAAATCTTAACAATACTTATATATACTAATATATAAAGCTAAAGAATTTGTTTGTTTAAAAAATTCTTTCAGTGTAAGATAGTCCATTTATCGAGGAAGGCTATATAACATCACGATAAGAAGAAAGGGAGAGGAGCAGCAATAAAAAATATTACGCAAACGGCTAAATATAAAGCTTTCCTTGCGTGCGCTGAGTAAATGGTGATAGTTATTAAAAAATCATGTACTACAAAACTGTTCCCCTCTAAAAGTTCTACATAAAAGTCCGCGACAGCTTATATCTAGCTTTTAAGGTTAACCCACTGTAACCATTTTTATAGTTATCAAAATACTATAATATTACGGATTTAATCTTTCCAGGCGGGCGGAGACGCTGGCGATTGCTAGTTAATACATAACACTTAACCACAACAAAACCTTTTAATAATATATTTTAACAATTTAACAACCAATGGTTTTATAGCGATTACAAATTGGACGGGAAAACGTTAAGAATCGAGTGGAAAATTTCGAGAATTGAGGTCAATTATCACTTACCCGAACATTAAGTTTAAGAGGCGGTGGAGGTTCATTTAGTTTCATAACATTAAGCCCACCATGTTTTAATTGCAAAGGAACCGATGCGCTGGGCTCTAATACAACTTCCCTGTGAAACAAAAATTAAGTAATTTCAGTAAATTTTTCCAATTTCTAAATTTACACAGGTTCCGAAGAAATCCTACACTTGTTTGGTGAAGGTGAAGAAGGAAAAGGTAACATTAATTATTGTCTATATTAAAAAAATGACGTATCAAAACTGTCTTTATAATATATAAAGAAATACAATAGAACTATCTTTCTCGCCATATTCGTATTAAACAATAAGATAAAATCTAAAACGGAACAATGAAAAATAATCCCAAAGTGCGTAAACTTTTCATATTAAAATACGTGCAAATCACAAATCGACATTAAGAAAGAATATTGTCCTGGCATCTTCTTTTTAATCCTGACTAGAACAATATTAAACAACATTATTGTGACTTCCAAACATCATATTATGCATGTTTATAAATAAAACCTGACAGTTCGTTTTAAATCGATAATCTATCTCTTATATTGTCGCTTATAGATTTTGTCTATAAATATAAATATTTATAATATTTTTTTTTCTTTTAAATCCAAATTTAGAGTACATACCTGAAATCAGAATCGATTTTCTCAGCAAGAAACACGGAGAAATCATCGTTATTTACTAATGATAGTTTAGCTGTTAGTCCAGTGCAATTATGAAGAACATAAGGTGCTCCAAGATATTTCTTATCCGTTTTCTGAAATACAACACCAATGTAGATAAAAAAGAATTAATTTTTTTTTAATAGCATTTACGTTACAACTTTCTTACACTATCTTCTACTTTAGATTTTGCAACAATCGACGTGTCCGAATCTCCTACAGCAGCAGAAAAAGAGTTGCCCAGCTGAGTCAATACCTGAAACAAGTATTTATCATTTCTTATATCATTCTTATCAATTACCAATAACATATTTCGATATATATTATCAAAAAGAAAGAACAAGATTTGTCCTTTTTTATATATAAAAATCTATCTAGTTTAAAGCAGTAACAAATAATCCTCTAGTCTACTTTTAAACAGCAGATACCTATTTAGTAAATAGTAGATATGGTAGAATTATAACTCTAGTAACACCTTCAGCTCAAAATAAATATAGATGTGATGAATTCATAAAAGACCAAAATCCTAAATTGAAATAGTTGTTAACTAAGTACCATTCTGGAGAGTGTATCTAAAATGATCAAATAGAGCTTGTTAAAGTATTTCATATAACAGAGATAAATTCTCAGTTTACATTAATTAAGGCATGACACAAATAGAAATATTTTTTTTTGTTTTAACTTCGAAACATGAATATGTTTTATTTGACTAATTATTATTTACTTTTATTTATTTATATACAAATATACATTATATTTTAAAATATTTTATATAAAAAAAAAAACAAAAAAACATTTAAAAATATAAAAAAATTGTTGACCATAGGGAGCGGAGAAAATACTCAAGCTACCGGCGGTTAGGGCTCCAGACTGAGGGACCTCTTCACAATCCGTGCCGTCTCAAGCAAAACTGCCTTTTGTATCCTACGCTTGATCCAACAACTAACTGAGAGCCTCTTAAGATGTTGGTCGAGGCTTTTCGCAATAAGACCATTAACCGACACAACAATTGGAACAATTATTGTTGAATCAATATCCCACATGGCGGTTATCTCATGAGCTAGGTCAAGATATATTATTATTTAACTATTATTATTTTTAATCGTGGATAACTATATAGCTCTATTTTGGCAAATAACAGCAACCAAGATGTAAAAACTGATTAATAACTGACCTCCATTCCGCTGCGCGTTATAGTAACCTCCAGTGGTTCGCTGCTCGAAACGGTGATAGTCTTACCGGCCTGTCGCTGAGCGACCGCCTGCATGTTAGCCGCCTCGTCTGTGGTGTCGATAGTCGGCAAAGACTCTTGTGGGCGCATCACCACCTATATAACACAAAAGTTATTGAATTATGCGATTTATAATTATTTTTACAATTTATAATTTTTTTTATTCTGTAATTAAAGGGCTTTTACACTAAATGTGTATGTCAGCCCTATTATACCCTAAAACTTAGCTAATCAAACTATTCTAAGGAGCTTATCAAGAAATGTTTGAATAAATTGCATGCTTCCTCCGGATCAGGTTATGACAGTATACTATGGAAGAGACCAACTTGCAATTTGTTCAAGCTCACTGAATTTAACATAGAATTCCTAGCCGAGTCAAATCGGGAACATTCCATCAGCCAATTATGTATTATAATAATTTAAATAACTTCATGATACTGTGTAAAATACGTCATTAAATTATAAAATTCATAATTATTTTTGTAATTTATATTATTTGAAATCACTTCAACCGTGTAACATAGAAGTCATTGAATTACCTCCTTCTTCTTTCTGTCCTTATCCCACTCTAAGTGGGGTCGGCACAACATGTTACCAATAATTATAAATGATAAATCAATGACGTAAGTCATTAATTATTATTAACATATACTTATGAATATAAATATTTATACCATTTATAATATTTTGGATCACTTCATAACACTGTGGAACATACAAAGTCATTGAATTAACTAGTTGGTGTAATTATTGTTGCTTTATGTTATATTAAATAATATAATAATTCATAACTACTGAATAAAGCATTGTTGTTGTCTTCCGACATGTATTATGCAACATGCATGTTGGAAAACAACATGCAGATACATGTAGCATACACCATAACCTAACCTGCTGATGTTTTCGGCGAAGCGAGCCTTACGTTTTTTACTGTAATTTTGCAGTACACATATCGTATGTTGGTTTATATAGATATACTATATTACTTATATATTACTTACTTCTTTATTCTACTTATATAGATATACTGCATACAAAATATTTTAATTATTTTTTTATGTAATTATAAATATTTTTGTTATCTTACACGCTATGTTTACAACTAATAAATTTTTCTCATACCTCCATTTTAAGTTCCCACGGTACATGTTTGTATTGAGAGTCTTTTAATATCTCGACAGGTTCTATGAGCGGTTCCCACATCGCGCGTCCGATATTGTAATATGATACTTGCATAGCCCATGTAGACTCCATATAAAACTGTTGAAATGAAACAGGTTCTAGTAAATACATTGTACTTTAAATATTAGATTAATTTAATGGCATATTGCCCTATCCAAAGAACAAATGTGTGTAAATGTTTTTTTTTAAATGTATGGGACACTTACACACACGGTCGTTCGTCCCCAAAGTAAGTAACTTAATACTTGTGTTATGGGTGACAGACAACTGGTGAATATATACTTAAATATTTTTAAATACATACTTTAATACAAATATACATCCAGGCTCAAAGACCAACAAATTCATTTATAGTAAACTAGCGGCCTGCCCCTGCTTCGCACGGGTATAAAATATATATCCCATGTCAGTCAGTGTAAAAAAAATGATTAAAATCGATCCAGTTGTTTTGATTTATTTATTACTGCCCGTGGCCGTAGCGTTAAATTTGGTGAAAAACAATTTCCTTTCCCTATACCAAGAAGATTTCCTGCTATCTTTGGAATATCTAAATTCATATAGTACATTATTACTTATTTACTTTTATATTTTACCTTTGTATTTTATTTTTACAATTAATTACAGAATGTCTTTAAACAAACTCTTGAAAGAGCGACATCGCTGCTAAAGTCGAAGTGTTATAGGGCGAAGCGCGGCCTCCTCACGGCATTTTAAATCTGTAATATCTCCGAAAATGTTCACTTAAATTACATGCTGTAAACGGCTATATTGATCTATATTAAATCAACAATTTATTTAAGGTACTCAATTGGATAAGGATTAATGCTGTATTGTATAAGAATCGCTTCAAAAATAAGGCATTATTTTTCGTAAAAAGTGAACGACAAAAAATGCTTTAGTGGGTTATCCATAAAAATTAGGCATATACCATCGCGGACTTTTCTGTAGACCTTTTCAAGATGTACCAATACTTAGTACATTATTTTGATAAATCTCGTAGGGTTTACAGTTTAATTATTTACAGAAACCTCAAAAATTACAGTATTTCTCTACTCCGTATTGAATGTTATTATACGTACAAACCTTCCTCTGGAATCACTCTATCTATTAAAAAAAACCGCATCAAAATCTGTTGCATAATTTTAAAGTTTTATGCATACATAGGGAAATATGGACTTTGTTTTATAATATGTAGTGATTGTTATTTTCCTCGCTAGAGAGCTCCGATCATAAATGCGTCCGATCGCTGCTAAATTCAAATGGTTAAAGGGCGAACCACGTTTTTTTTTTCGAATTTGACTAATGCTGTTAGCCCTACTGGCTTTGACAGCGTCACCGATAAGACGGGCGAGCGCGGAAGCATCGCCGAGAGGCGAACCGCGACCTCCGACGCGCTATTTATAGGCTCGCGGCGCGGCCCCTGCATTTTAAATCTGTAATATCTTCGAAACTGTTTATTTAAATGACATGCTGTAAAGGGTCATATTGATCAATATTAAATAAACAATATATTTAAGGTTCTTAATTGGATAAGGATTAATGCTGTATTGTATAAAAATTGCTTTGAACATAAGGCATCATTTTTCGTAAAAAGTAAATGATAAAAACTGCTATTGTGGGTTATCCATAAGAGATATACATATACTATCGCGGACTTTTCTGTAGACCTTTTCATGGTGTACAAATACTTAGTACATCATTTTGATAAATCTCGTAGGGTTTAGCCTGCGTTTGCAATGCAAGCGGAAAAAAATGTAATTATTTACGACATCACATTAGAAACCTCAAAAATTACAGTATTTCTATAATCCATATTGAATGTTATTAGACATGTAAACCTTCCTCTAAAATCACTCTATCTATTAAAAAAAAACCGCATCAAAATCTGTTGCATAGTTTTAAAGATTGAAGCATACATAGGGATATACGGACATAGGGACAGACAGAGAATGCGACTTTGTTTAATACTATGTAGTGATATTATTTATTTTTACAATTGATTAGACAAAGTCTTTACATACAACATTCATAGCTTTCTTATCATTAGACAATATAAACTTGAAAGAAGGACAAATAGTTGCGCCTCCGGTTGCTGCTAAATTCGAAGTGCTTATAGGTCTAAGCGCGGCCTCCTCGCGGGATTTTAAATCTGCAATATCTCCGAAAATGTTCACTTAAATTACATGCTGTAAACGGCAATATTGATCTATATTAAATCAACAATTTATTTAAGGTACTCAATTGGATAAGGATTAATGCTGTATTGTATAAAAATTGCTTTGAACATAAGGCATCATTTTTCGTAAAAAGTAAATAAAAAAAACTGTTAGCTGGGTTCGTCGACGGGCTGGTCGACGGGCTGGTCGACGGGCTGGTCGACGGGCTGGTCGACGGGCTGGTCGACGGGTTGGTCGACGGGTTGGTCGACGGGTTGGTCGACGGGTTGGTCGACGGGTTGGTCGATGGGTTGGTCGATTGATTGGTCGATTGGTTGGTCGATTGGTTGATCGATTGATTGATCGTACTTCGTATTGAATGTTATTATACGTACAAACCTTCCTCTGGAATCACTCTATCTATGAAAAAAAACCGCATCAAAATCGGTTGCGTAGTTTTAAAGTTTTATGCGTACATACGAAAATATGGACTTTGTTTTATAATATGTAGTGATATTTAGACAATGCCTTTTTTTTTTCAAGTCACTGATTCAAGTCGATAGGTTCTAAAGATTTTACTTCTAAGAACTAACTCATCATCCTCCTGCCCTGTTCCCACTCTAAGTGGGGATAACGGCGACGGCGACGGCAACGGCAACGGTATGTGTATGACGGGTTGGCCGACGGGTTGGCCGACGGGTTGGTCGACGGGTTGGTCGATTGGTTGGCCGACGGGTTGGCCGACGGGTTGGCTGACGGGTTGGCCGACGGGTTGGTCGACGGGTTGGTCGATGGCTTGGTCGACGGGATGGTCGACGGGTTGGTCGACGGGTTGGTCGACGGGTAGGTCGACGGGTAGGTCGACGGGTTGGTCGACGGGATGGTCGACGGGTTGGTCGACGGGATGGTCGACGGGTTGGTCGACGGGTTGGTCGACGGGTAGGTCGATGGGTTGGTCGACGGGTTGGTCGATGGGTTGGTCGATGGGTTGTTCGATGGTTTCGTCGACCGGTTGGTCGACCGGCTGGTCGACGGGCTGGTCGACGGGCTGGTCGACGGGTAGGCCGACGGGTTGGCCGACGGGTTGGCCGACGGGTTGGCCGACGGGTTGGACGACCGGTTGGTCGACTGGTTGGTCGACGGGTCGGTCGACGGGTTGGTCGACGGGTTGGTCGACTGGTTGGCCGACGGGTTGGCAGACGGGTTGGCCGACGGGTTGGTCGACGGGTTGGTCGACTGGTTGGCCGACGGGTTGGTCGACTGGTTGGCCGACGGGTTGGCCGACGGGTTGGCCGACGGGTTGGCCGACGGGTTGGTCGACCGGTTGGTAGACGGGTTGGTCGACGGGTTGGTCGACGGGTTGGTCGACTGGTTGGCCGACGGGTTGGCCGACGGGTTGGCCGACGGGTTGGTCGACGGGTTGGTCGACGGGTTGGTCGACGGGTTGGTCGACGGGTTGGTCGACTGGTTGGCCGACGGGTTGGCAGACGGGTTGGCCGACGGGTTGGCCGACGGGTTGGCCGACGGGTTGGTCGACTGGTTGGCCGACGGGTTGGTCGACTGGTTGGCCGACAGGTTGGCTGACGGGTTGGCCGACGGGTTGGTCGACGGGTTGGTCGATGGCTTGATCGACGGGATGGTCGACGGGTTGGTCGACGGGTTGGTCGACGGGATGGTCGACGGGTTGGTCGACGGGATGGTCGACGGGTTGGTCGACGGGTTGGTCGACGGGTAGGTCGACGGGTTGGTCGACGGGATGGTCGACGGGTTGGTCGACGGGTTGGTCGACGGGTAGGTCGATGGGTTGGTCGACGGGTTGGTCGATGGGTTGGTCGACGGGTTGGTCAATGGGTTGTTCGATGGGTTCGTCGACCGGTTGGTCGACCGGCTGGTCGACGGGCTGGTCGACGGGCTGGTCGACGGGCTGGTCGACGGGCTGGTCGACGGGTTGGCCGACGGGTTGGTCGATGGCTTGGTCGACGGGTTGGTCGACGGGTTGGTCGACGGGTAGGTCGACGGGTTGGTCGACGGGATGGTCGACGGGTTGGTCGACGGGTTGGTCGACGGGTTGGTCGACGGGTAGGTCGATGGGTTGGTCGACAGGTTGGTCGATGGGTTGTTCGATGGGTTCGTCGACGGGTTCGTCGACGGGTTGGTCGACCGGTTGGTCGACGGGTTGGTCGACCGGTTGGTCGACCGGTTGGTCGACCGGTTGGTCGACCGGCTGGTCGACGGGCTGGTCGACGGGCTGGTCGACGGGCTGGTCGACGGGCTGGTCGACGGGTTGGTCGACGGGTTGGTCGATTGATTGGTCGATTGGTTGGTCGATTGGTTGATCGATTGATTGATCGTACTTCGTATTGAATGTTATTATACGTACAAACCTTCCTCTGGAATCACTCTATCTATGAAAAAAACCGCATCAAAATCGGTTGCGTAGTTTTAAAGTTTTATGCGTACATACGGAAATATGGACTTTGTTTTATAATATGTAGTGATGTTAGCCCTCAGCGGGAATCGAATCCGCAACCCGCAGAGCTGAAGGCAGGGTCACTACCCACTGATCCAACGGGCCAGTCAAAGTAGATTGAGAGCCAAAGTACATCTCCCATGTATAAGCATTGGAAATTTGAATTTATTTTTCGGATAGGGCGATATATTTATTCTATAATATAAGTAACTTACATCAGAGCTCCAATCCTTAACTTGTCCAGATAATGAGGCTTGCATTACAAGTACTGGAATGGTTTCGTTACCAATTTCCATTTCTAAGGCCAATACAATAGACGGACTTGACAGCAGGCAGATTTCTCCTATTGGTGGTTTCACGACCTCAGGGCTTCCAGTGTCTTCTAAATCAAGTGCTTCTACAGCTTCCTCTACAGAAAAATCCAACATGGACAACATGTTTAGTTTTTTTTATCGAATGGCAATTATGGCAGTAAAACTATAATCGTTGAAATAATAAAAATAATCAAATATAAAAAAATAATATTAATGAAAAATATTATTGAAATTATTAAAATAAAAATATGCATTGCAACATTTTTTTTTTATTTACAAGTCAATGTCCAAGTCTTCAAACCAATTTCTGAATGAAGTAGAAAGATCAAACAGGTGTCCGGATGGACTATAGTATGTATGGGACAACGCTGGATTCTATGATCCATAGTTATATCTTCATCGCGGTCACAAAACGTTCATAAGACTTGTCGTATTGTATGGATCAGAATGTTGGGTAATGAAAATGACGGATGAAGGAAGAGTTCATGCTAATGAGATAAAAATGTTAAGGTAAATACGTGAGGTGACAATACTGGATAAAGTAGGAAATTAGTATATAAGGGCGACTGATAGTTGCGTTCATTATAGAAAAAAACAGGAGAGCCTGATTAAGATGAAATGGACATATAATAAGAGCTGAAAATGAGTGTTACGACTGTGAATGGATATGTGACTAGAGGGAGGCTTTAAAAGAGGTGGAAGTATTGTGTTAAGTATGATATGCAAATAAAAGGAGTAGCGCTAGAGTTGGGGACTGAAAGGAGAGAATAGAAGAGATAAAAAAATGTTGTGGTGACCCTACTTAGAGTGGGATAAGAGCAGAAGAATGATGAGTTTGATCTTCCTCGCCGCAAACGGCGGAGGGTTTGTGGTTGGTTTGAGGATAACAATAACAAAAATGTCGGTGTACTGTTTCCTTCTTTATACTCCCCTTTCACGTAATGGCCTCAAGTTCCACAACGACTACTTTTAATTTAATTCAAAGAAAAGATAATTACATATAAGACAATTTTCATCTTACCTGTCTTTAAAAACCAATAGCTGGTCGGTTTAAAAGGTTTTATGTCCCAAAGGCTATCATAGAATATGGGCTTGTTTTCTTGTTCCACGCAATCTTCTTCACGACTGGTCATTGTAGCCAGAACGCGATTCAACAATGCGATTATTTCTGTGTAACAAATATGGAAATAGTGAAATATGTGAAGCGTTTTCTTAAGACGCTTCATAACTAATACGCTTATAATGTTCAAAAATGTTTTAGTTAACCTATTTACTAAGTTTTTTGTTTGAGTTTGAGTTGAGTTTAATTACAAAATACTTTCTTATAAATCGATGGAGTGATCGATATTCGATGTGCAAAAAAGATGGCACAAAGCTATCAATTATTTTTTAACAATAATACGAACATCTATCTTAATTTTATTACTTAGTCACAGTTACAGCCGTCGATTCCCGCCGTGTGGTATCCAGCTGAGTAGAATTGACCAACCTCTTTTCTTACCGAGGTGTCGTAAAAAACGACTGAGGTAAGTTGACCCACCCTGTGGTATCCGGTCAAGCAGAATAGACCACCCTCTTTCTCACTGAGGTGTCGTAAAATACGACTGAGGTAAGTTGACGTCAGGCAGGCGACCGCTCGTAAAAACGCAGCCAAATCATGTGACAGCATGTTTATAACATGTTGTGCCGACCCCACTTAGAGTGGGATAAGGGCAGGAGGATGACGAGTTACAGTCGTCGATTCCCGATAAGTGTACAAAATTTGAATTTAATCTGTCTGCTCAAAGCGGGTCAAAATTCAAAGGAGAATTCGATATCAAACATACATTCAAGTAAGACTAATATAAAACGTGTAAAAAAAACTAAAATTACACAATTAATTATATCGAACATTAATGTGATATTGCAGTAGTGTCTCGTTCTTTATTAAGAGGAAATTGATTTACCTGGTGATACTGTGATTTTGATATCAGTAAGAGCGATATCGAGATGCATGCCTTGTCCAGGAGGCTGTGATAGAGCGAGCGAGAGATGTGCAGGAGCAAGCAAAAATCTTGTTGGGGTAGTAGTATGCGCCCCCAATCTTCGTGCAGCTACTTGTAAACCGGATACTGCCCCATCCGCTACCATACGCTCTTCAGTTTTACGAAGTTTAAGGCGCATCTCCATCTATAAGAGGTAGATTGGTTTGACGTGAAAAAAAGGAGGAGAAGGATGGAAGGCTGCGGCATCGATAGGTGATGTATACAATAGACAAAGCAGGAACCGACATAAGCTTGCGGCTCCTGCTTTGCGCCTTGCAAAAGTGCGTAACTGGTTTGTGGGTTTTGGTATAAGATTCTATAATAAAATTCCGAAATCAATTTCAGCATTGCCATTACAGCAGTTTAAAAACACTGTTAAAAAGAGGCTGATACAGAAAGCCTACTATACTCTTGAAGATTATTTAGAAGATAAGAATGTGTGGATATAGCTCTCTTTGAACCTGTACAAGACAGTAACGTAAATAATATTAAGAATTATATTTTTAAAAGAGCAACCGCCGAGTTTCTTGCTGGCCCTTCTCGGTAGGAACAGCTTTCCGAACCAGCAGTAGAGTTGACGATTCAAAAGCACTTGTTTACAAGTTTATTTGAATAAAGAATATTTTGAATTTGAATTGAATTTGTATCCTTCCATCCTTTTCCTCCTCTAGTGTAAACTTTACTTTATCGTATATTGATTTAGGCACAGTAACAAGTCCAGTACATTATTTCTGTTGACTATTGCGAAAATATCATCCAAATAGCGTAACCAACATCGCGGCTTTAGAGGAATCTTTTCAAAATTCACGTTCAAATCACGAGAGGCCTAACTAGCTCTAGCTACTAGCGTTACGTACCTAACAAATAAAAATAAAACAGTTCACATTTAAATGATCTCTCTATTATTTAATTAATTCCTGAAATTTTCTTACACTTTCAGGAAACAGTAAATGTATTTATTCAATTCATGTATTGATTCAAATTTTTTAAGAATTTAATTTGGAAAAAAAAAATTATGAAACCGGTTAAATTTCACAAATGACACAACAACTTAGTGCAATAAATACAACAATACTTTTTTATATACCTTACACCTTATCAATATACCTTCGTTTTTTACCGCATTACAGAATCAAGTCAAAAAATTATCATACAATGCGTCAAAATTTGACTACTTCTTGGTACTTACATTCATTACTAAAGCATCGCACTCCTTTTGTTCCAGAGACTCAACCAGTATGATGTCGGGCTGCTCGATTTTTATATTAACCGTCATCATCGCCAATTTCTGTTGCTCAGGCACAGACGGTGCTGACACCACAGAGAGCTTCTTTTTCTATAACCATAAACAACAAAAAGACACATAAATAGTGATTTCACATATATCTACAAGCATATATTTGGCGGCAGCTCAAAACCCCATGATTTCATTAAAAACTAGCATTGAGTATTGACTGTTTATACTTAAGTGAATATATAGATGACGTGTGGTATCCGGCTGAGTAGAATAGACTTCCCTCATTTCTTAACGAGATTAGTAAAGGCGACTAAGATAAGTTGATCCACCGTGTGGTATCCGTATGAGTAGAATAGACCACCCTCATTTCTTACCGAGGTGTCGTAAAAGGCGACTAAGGTAAGTTCATCCATCGTGTGGTGTCTGCGGTTGAGTAGAATTAAAATTAGACTAAGGTAAGTTAACGTCAGGCAGGCGGCCAGCCGTAAAATACGTAGCCAAATCATATGACAACATGTTTATAACATGTTATGCCGAGCCACTTAGAGTAGGATAAGGGCAGGAGAATGATAACTTAAGTGAATATATAGGCAAATATATATTATAATAAATCTGATTCTAATAAAACACATCATCAAAACTTCACATAATTAATTTAAAAAAATAGTCTATAAACAAACTACCAATTGTTAGATATCATGCATTATTATTGATCAATCATAGTTAAATTTTAGTCCCACAAATCAAAATTTCCTATATAATATCACAATAGTTGCAACTTGTTTTGCCATCCTTAAGAATTATCTTTATTAGTCCCACCGAGACAGTGTTCGAAGTCTTTAATTCACTAATATTAAATTATAACAAACAATACCAATTAAAAACAAAATATCTTACGCCAATGTTATCGACGGACTTTTCAGTTTGCGATTTGATTGCTTTTATTTCTTCTTTGGGTTTGACGTCCGGCGTTGCGTCACTCAAACCTGTTGTCATGAACTCTGCTATCTTGTTTAAGAAGTCCATAGCAAGGATTAGATTGAAGCTAAATATTCTCATGTCAACTGAAAAAAAGTTTATTTTATTCATATAAATTGAATATAGTTTATACTAAATCATATTCGTTTATACTAAATATATTAAATCGAAATCAACAGGAGAAATTATTTTTTTAAATAAAGAAAAGTTTGCAATTCGATTGTCAGATTGTCGAAGTTTAACTGTACCTTTAAGTCCAAAATTAATTAATACATTCGTACATTAAATAAACTGTGTACCTATCTAAATTTTTGTTTCCTAATTAAGATAAATTAAGTCCTAGTTTCAAAATTAAGATAGCTTCAATAGTTGCGTTCATTCTATGACCAAAAAGAAAAAAAAGGAGGTGTTTATTTAATCGCTGAAAAATTTGCGGCCGCTTATTAGGCAGTAACCCATGAAATTATTGTAAAATTAAAACCGAAATCCTATAATTAAATTTGACTTATGAATAAAGAATTGAATAAAATATGGTATAGAAAATTACCGAATGTATCACCGTGCTTCATAGTATAAGTAATATCGATCATGCTTCGTATTTTATCGTGCGTCTCCATTAAGACTGGCGCCGTGTCTTCAGATTGACTATGAGTTGCTTCTTGTTTGTCTCTTCTTCTTTCTAAATACCTATTTACAAAGAAATGTGGTAAAAACATAGTTTCTTATACAGCTGTAGAACAGTTGTTTCCAACGTGATAAAATATATATCGAGTAGTTTCAAATTGAGGAAGGATGCCTTACAAGTGAGCAAAAGTTTTAAATATGAATATGGATGGATATATGACTGCAGGGAGGTCCAAAAAAGATTCGACGAATTGTGTGAAGTATGATGTATGTAAAAGGAGTAGCCCCATAGTTGATGAATGATAGGAAGATCTTGGAAGATAAAAATATATTGTGCTTACCCCACTTACGAGTGGGATAATGGTTAGAGAATTATAATAACCATAATAAGGACTATAAATTCAGAAAGAAACATCTAAACATCTTGCGTTAAGCCTATACAGGAGGCTTCGTTATGATGATTGAAAGCTTCGAGAATAAAGTGTACTATATTATTATATAAGTTATTATAAGATACAAATTATGTCGTATGCGTTATGTCACAAATTTTGTATGTGAATTGACAAGGTTACATACATATATGATTATAGGCCACATATGATTAAAGACCGCATTACTAGGTCTAATGAATTGAAAATAGCATACCTCGTTATTTTAGCTCCTCTGCCGGGTCTAGTGTCATCCAATGTACAGTCAACTAACAAAACTGATGTGTGCAGTGAACTGTCTGAAAACATTCGGCCCTTCACTGATAACAGGGCTAAGCAAAAACGGGCCAACTCGACGTCTTTTACAAACATTGACTCTTCAGACTACAACAAACAAAACACGCTATGATAAATGTTTTTAATTTAACCAATATTATACGTCGTGTAAATAGCATTGCTACTGGTGTCATATGTATAATTTATATTAAATATTTTACTTTCTCTTGAGTATTATGACACTCTGCAATATAACATCAATAATGTTATAAATGCACAATTAACCTTGGAATACTACTTGGAGAGAATTAAAAAAAAGGGATCGTAGCATTACAAAAGTAGTCCCAATTATACGTTACACAGTTTTAAAACTTAGCTTTATAGGTCCTCTAAACATTTATACATGTTATTATTTATTTTATATTATAAAACAAAGTCCGCAGAAGCTGTGTCTATATGTGATCGAGTTTCTGAAAATGTACTAAACGCATTTTTGTAAGGTTGTTATTAAAATATAGCGCAATTACTGAGAAAGGATTTTGGTAATAGTAATAAGTAATAATGGTACATTATGAGTTTATTTAAAATGACTTTGTAACTTTGTGACTTCGTTAAATTGAATTTGTGAAAAAACTTCGTGACTGCTAGTAAGATGTAAAGTAAGACTTACGCCAACAGTATTCATAAGGTCAATAACAAAGCTGTCCATGGTAAATGAAAATTTTATCGTTGTACGAGGCATTTTGGTCAGTTCCTTGGACGGAGTCACCACAACGCTAGTCGATTTTGCTTGAACTCTACTGGTTTGACTCTTCACTGTTGCTTTTGAAGTCACTTTAGATATATTGGCTTGAGGTTTGACTTCTTCCGCCTTAGTTTGACCCTCTTGGAGATTTTGATTCAAGATTTTCATTATGCTTTTGTAATCGCTGTGGCCTACGGTAATCTAATAAAAAAATGATTTTATCAAAATAACATAGTTAACATTTTACATTTAATCCCTAATGAAAATTTAAAGATTGTTTGACTAAGATAATTAAGATTAAAATTACAACAAAAGTATATTTTGTGCAAAAATCGTACTATACGATAGTGGGTTTACCAATATTTATTTTAGTTAATATTCTTACAGTAAAAAATATCGCTAACAGCAACTATAGGTTATTTATACTAGCTGTTTTGCTTGAAAAAGCAATTTAAGGTATAGTTGGTCACATGAAACTTATGTACCACAGCTGTCCAACCATTTTTTAAACAAGTTTGAAATGCAACTTACAGCGATGGTTTTCATCCTTCCCGATATGTCCAAATCAGGTAATGATTCATACCAAGAAGAGAGACTGCGCTTTACAAAAAGCTTGAAACTCGTTGGACGTAACAATTTACGTTCGTGCATTACACCTTGGTAGTCTTCTTTTAGCATCACACAAGATACCTTCATTTCTTCTAATTCGAGCATTAATTCGTCCACTGTTACTTTGTTGCTAACATCCTATGACAGTAATGTAATATTACTATCTATCTATTTTTTTTATTATCTATCTTAAGATTTAGTATTATTCGTAAAATCATATTCTCCAAATTCCTACTTATTACAGCAAAACTAGAATTTAAATAACTTACACAGGATTTGTACTAACTGAAAATGAATTTATATATTTGAATGAAATTAATATTATATAAGTTGTGTTTAACATACACAAGTTACACAGCATAAGGCATATAATATTTCTAAAAAATCGACAAATAACATACCTAATTATTAACATATCTAAACATAATATATTTGAACTGTTGAAGCTGTATAAGTTTTATTAAATTATCACGCACATTTTTAAGAAACTGCTGGTGTTTGACAAGCAAGAAATTATTATAGAAAACTAGCCCGCGACTTCAACGCGTTCGCGTGGATTGTTGTCGTGCGATAGGTCGATAATAGATGGCGCCTTTCAACGTCAACCTATTCCTGTAGAATTAACAGGATTTCTATAGCCTATATGTTATTCCAGTGTATAAGGAATATTTGTGCCAAATTTCATCGATATTGGTTCAACGGATTCGCCGTGAAAAGTAACAAATGTACATCCATACTCATAAACTTTCGCATTTATATTATTAGTAGGATTAAAACACTCACAGCGACAGGCAAGTCGACGAATTTGTTGTTCAGATTCATCCGACCCAAGTCGACTAACATGGCGTTGAGACTACGCGAGTTCTCTGGCACTATAATGATAGGTGCAGCGAGTCTCACATGAAGTAATAATTTGGTCGAATTTTGATAGGCCGTTTGAACGTTGGCTCGCGCTGCGTCCGCCGCTTGCGAAGAGGCTTCAATAATCGCCGCTTGTGCAGTTTGGAAATTGTTCAAGAACTCCTAATATTAAAAATGATGATTTATTGACTGGCGCAGTTGGTAGTGACCCTGCCTTCAAATCCGCAGCTCGTGGGTTCGATTCCCACCGAGGGCCAACATTTTCTAACAAAAAATTGTTGGTTCTTCGAGCTTGGGTGTACAATTGTATTTAAGTATGTATTTCAAATTATATAAGTATATATTTACCAGTTGTCTGTTACCCGTAACACAAGTATTAAGTTACTTACTTTGGGGACAGACGACCGTGTGAGTGTGTCCCATATATTTTATTTTATTTCTTTAGATATCGTAATAATCAATAATTATACTCCAAACAGAATTGCAAAGAGAAAGTAGCTATACAATAATTCACATAATCCATTACGGCTAAAGCAGTAGTCAGTTCAAAAATTAAAAAAAAATAAACGACGTATACAAGGTAACAAGCACTATATTCAAAATTTGGATATCTAAAAAAGGAAATTGGTTTTAACAATTGACCTCTGTCAGTTTAGAGGGTAACAGTAAAAGAATTAATTTATAGAATTAAGCGTTACTTTGCGGACATCCATAATACAAAAATAATAATGAAAATATTTTTCTATAATCGCGGATTACAGCAAAATAATTTAATTTTTACTTTTGGCGGACATAATTATATATCGCTGGTCACTATCTGGTAACGATCGATAAAGTTAAGATATGAATAAATCCAAAATCCTAATAAAAAAGTTTTTTTTATTCGTATATCGTTTTTATTTATTTTAGTTTATTTTTATTTTATTATATGTACTTTTGATTATATAACGTCTACCACTCACCAACATCGAGGAGACAAACCAGTTGAGGAATACAATTCGAAGACAATTTATTTGCGCGTCTATCGACATGTTGACGTCACTGACGCTTGGATACTGTTCCAGGTTGTACATCACTATCTGTACGTTAATGACGTCACCCCCGATAACTTTTAGTATCTAAAATATTTAAAAAAGTATTATAAAGTGTGTATTGCATATCACTATAATTCGTACAAAGTACTTTTTTCCATAATTTAATTGCTTGAAATTACAACATTATTCTGAATTTATTTATCCCCAAAAGTTTGACAACATGTTATAATCATGTTGTCACATGATTTGGCTATGTATTTTACGACCGTCCGCCTCCCTGACGTCAACTTACCTAAGTCGCCTTTTACGACACCTCGGTAAGAAATGAGAGTGATCTGTTCTACTCAACCGGATAACAACCCGGCGGGTCGACTTACCATAGTCGCCTTTTACGACAGCTCGATAAGAAATGAGATTGGTCAATTCTATTCAGCCAGATACCACACGGCATATTTCTTTTAATGGCTCGTTGGCGCAGTTGGTAGTGACCCTGCCTTCGGCTCAGCAGGTCGCGGGTTCGATTCCCGCCGACGGCCAACATTTTCTAGAAATGAATTTGTTGGTCTTTGATCCTGGTTGTATATTTGTATTTAAGTATGTATTTTAAAAGTATATAAGTATATATTCACCAGTTGTCTGTCTACCATAACACAAGTATTAAGTTACTTACTTTGGGGACGGACGACCGTGTGTGTGAGTGTCCCATATATTTATTTATATTATTATTATTCATTTTATGTATAGAATATACACATTGCGAAATAAGAGCTTGAAATAAAATTTTGAGTTGTTAAAGTCTCACCTCTCTATGCACAGTTACTGGGTTCAAATCTTCCACTTTTATATTAGCGACAGTGCAATCTACTTGTGTGTACGAACTCTTGAGTATCAATCCAGCACCGGCTCCCTGTAGCTTTACTATAGAGAGAGGTCTGATGTTGGTCGCAAATTCGATTTCCACAGCTCCAATCTTAATGTTCACTTTCAATTGAATGCTTTCCACTTGTTTGTGACGAGCAGGCTTTGCTACACTTACTGAACACAAAAGAATTATTAATTCAAATTGAAAATATTGGTTAATCAATAAATTTGCAAAAAATTGCCTTTTTAAGCCATAAATTCTACTGCTGGTTCGAAAAACTTCCTACTAGCTTGCAAGAAACTCGGTGCCAAAATATATAAAATATGTAAGCTAACAATTTAACATAATAAAACAAATGCCTTTTTACTAGATGAATGTATATATTTTTAAGAAAATACGAACTGTTTTATAAAAAAAAGACATTGTCTTAAATTATTTTACTCGCTTTATGAAGCTCTACATTACTTTACTACACTACATTCTAAAGAATAACTAGGTATTTCATAGTTAATATATTGAACCGGCTATACTCACGTCTTATTCTATCGGGTTAGCCCGACTAGTTTCGAACCCATCCTGGGCACTTATTCATGAGCTCTTTACACGATATTATCGTGGTTATCGGGTTCATTCGGTCAGTTCCCAGCCGCGAAAACGTCGCGTAAAGAACTACTAAAATAGTAGGGCTAACCCGATAGAATAAGACGTGAGTATAGCTGGTTCTATACATTAACTATGAATACTACTCACGATAGTTTAAATTTAGATATTCTATACTTATTACTATACTACACAAATCTACTAAGAACTAAGCTATTTGACCTATTATTACCTTTTGATTTTGCAACAGAAAATTCTTCATCTTCAGCGATAGTTTCTAATGGACCCGCATTAGCATATCTATCGACTGTACTCTGAATTGCTTGTAATCGTGTCTGAAATTTAATAAACAATTATTCCAATCATTCTTATTACTTAATATTAATAATAACTTTATTCACGAAAACTACATTTTGCACTTAAAATTACTTATTTAACAATGATAACATGAAAAGGTCGTGGGACTCAGCTCAAAGCTGCTTTTCAGTCCACGCCTTGTACCAATGCTGCCAACATTGTCTCTTTTGAAAATTTAATGAAACCAAAACAAATAAAATTTTTAATCTAAATAAAATCTAAATAGTGCATGAGCTGTTCAAACGATTTATTATCTTCTGCAAAGCAAAAACCAGCGCGTACACACTATGAATATTAGTCACATTAATAATAATAGAATAAGAAATGGAATTAAATGAAATTTTTACCTGATATTGATTTATTATGACTAAAATTTCTTGAAGGCCTTGAAGGTGTAGCAACAGTTTCAATGTAGTAAAATCAAGCTCAATCATTTGTTCTACAGAACCGTAGTGGCTTCGGAATTCGGGACATTTCTTATCGACCTAGAATATAACATTTGACATGAAAATAAATTATAACCTAGTGAAATAAACTTAATTAAAGGACCTATGTTATCCACAACAGTATAACAGTATTTCACGTAGTTATCGACGCAATTAGATTCGATAAATGAAAACAAAAAAAAAAAAGATTATTCGCCCACTCGAAAAATGTATTTTACAACGGTTAATAATGATGAATATAATACTAACTACTACTAATACTTTTATTAATTTTTAGGTATTACTTATTATACTAAAAAAATTAGAAAATTTACATCTGTATATTATATAATTTATTTATAGACCTATTTAGGTACTAAAATATTAAGTTTCAAATTCTTTAATGAGCTAAAGTAAGTTGCATTTTCGGATAATTTTTTCTTCTGACAATACTTAATGCAACACAAAAAAGATTTAACGAAATTGTTCCATCAAGTCTCGCGTATTTCCATTTTTATATTTAACTAGCAATCGCCAGCGGCTCCGTCCGCATGGAACGATTAAAACTGTAATAGTCTTTTGATAACCATAAATATAGTTAAAGTGGATTAACCTTAAAAGCTAGATATATGCTGTCGCGGACTTTATTTAGAACTTTTAGAGGGGAACAATTTTGTAATACATGATTTTTGAATAACTATTACCGTTTACTCAGCGCACGCAAGGAAATCTTTAAATTTTGCCGTTTTCGTACTATTTTTTATTGCTGCTCCTCTCCTATTCATTTTAGCGTGATATTATATCCTATAGCCTTTCTCAATAGATGGCCTATCTGACACTAAAAGAAATTTTCAAATCGGTCCAGTAGTTCCTGAGATTAGCGCGTTCAAACAAACAATCAATCAATCAAACAAACAAACTCTTCAGCTTTATATATTAGTGTAGATTAGATCTTTAATTTCCTAATCCCTACTTACGTTGCTATATGTGACAGCGAATAAATATTGGTTGACAACAGTTCCTGCGGTCACTAACGCCTTCTCGGTCTCAACGTTTGTTATTAGCTCTGGCGTTTCGATCATATTTAAAACATGTTGGCCCGGTCGGTGATGCTGCATATTCACTGAGCCAAGACGAACAGTCGCTTCTAAGGTAAACGTTTTTTGTACGGCTGTTATCTCCAAAAGATTAAGAGAAAACACCAAAAACTTATCGTAGGTTTGCGTGGCGTGCAGTGTCTTTCTATTGACGCTTACTACCAGTTCTGAAAAAAATCAATAAAGACAATAATCGTAGAAGGAATTTTCTTAATATTTTTCTTGTCAGTATGGTTCATTGTTTATGAATTATGTAATATATTACAATTACAACAGTATTATAACAACAGTAACAAGTTAAAAAATTATTAGCCCTAAGTTAAAAATTTTCAATAACGAAATTTCAAATGAAATAATAAAATTTAAATAAATAATTTATAGAATTAACTCTTCGACCAAATCGCTTTGCGATTTTGTTGTGGAGTCTACCTCCTGATGATGCTTCGGTTGCGGGGCGAAACGATTGTTGAGTTTGTGATAGTGAACGTGTGTAGTGCTTGTATTGTGGTGGCGGTGGTGGAGGTTTGTGCATGTGTTTTACGAATCCTGCATGTATCAGGTATGAAAACGGATTATCCACTCTACATTTAGCATTATATATATTTTCTATTTTACTTCATCGCGGATTACAGCAAAATAATTTTATTATTATTTTTGTAAAATTAAAATATTCAAACTAAACTCTTAAGATATCTCAGAACTTTTCCAAAATCTATTTCTTTCCATTCTCTATTTTTATCACTAAACATTATTCGTTCACATACCTAATAAATTTTCTGAACGAGTGACTAGGTGTTTTCTACCAAATACATAAACCCTAATACGTTACTATAAGATAGTTCTAAAAAGGTTCCGTGGTATCTAACTTTTTTCTTTGACTGGCCCGTTGGCGCAGTGGGTAGTGATCCTACCTTCAGCTCCACGGGTCGCGGGTTCGATTCCCGCCGAGGGCCAACATTTTCTATAAAATTTATTAGTTGGTCTTTGAGCCTGGGTGTTTATTTGTATTAAGGTATGTATTTAAAAAAATATATAAGTATATATTCACCAGTTGTCTGTCTACCATAACACAAGTATTAAGTTACTTACTTTGGGAACGGACGACTGTGTGTGTAAGTGTCCCATATAATAGGTCAAGTAAAAAGTAATCCATTATTTTTCGATCATGCCGTTAGTAATCGATAACTCGCCTTGCATAAGTGCTATCAATATACACTAAACGGTGTCAGAAGCGTATGCTTTCGTACTAAAAGCAGACAGACAGACATTTTTGTGACTGCTTCATTGAATATTGTTTGCACGTGCCAAAGATGGTCACCAAAAAGAGAAATTTGTCCTTTTTTTCAGTTTTTCTTAGATAACGGCGAAAACGTAAGCCAGGTGGTTGAAAATTTGAATAATGTCTATGGTCCTGATACTGTATCAGCTAATCATGTGTAATTTTGGGTTCGTCGATTCCGATCCGGTTATTTTGATGTTAAAGACGCACGACGTTCCGTAGGACTAGTTGTTGAAAATATCAATAAAATAATGATAATCTTCAATTCCGACCGTCATACCAGCACTTTTTCGATTGCGCAGAAGCTGTATATTGCACAAAAAACTTTTTAGAACCACTTTAATAGGCTGGATATAAAAAAATGCTCTATGTAAGGGTGCTACATGAATTTTCGTAGAAAAAACCACATGGAACTAATTTCCATCTGCGAATCACTATTGAATCGCAACAAAATCAACCCATTTCTTCAGTGGATGTTGACTGGAGATGAAAAGGGGATCACTTACGACAACGTTAAGCAAAAATGGTCGGGGTTAAACTGCGGTGAGCCGGCGCAATTGGTGGCTAAGCCAGGATTAATGGTCAAAAAAGTTCTTCTGTGTGTTTGGTGGGATTGGTTCTATTATGAGCTGTTCTACTAAGGCCAAACTCTTAATTTGGACCTGTACTGTCAATAATTGGACCATCTGAAGAAAGCAATCACCCAGAAGCGGCCAGGTTTGGCCAATAGGAAAGGCGTTATGATTTATCAGAACAACGCTAGACCACACATTCAATAGTGCCTGGCCAAAAATTCCTAGAGCTTGGTTGGGAATTTTTTTTGCGTCCATCTTATAGTCTTAACCTAGTTGCAGATGATTACCAACTGTTCTTGCCACTGGCAAATGTTTTTGTTGGTGAAAAATTCGTCTCAAGAGAAGCTTGTGAAAATCGACTGTCCCAATTTTTTGCCAATAACAAAAAAGATTTCTGTGAAAATGGCAAAATAAAATTACCTTAAAAATGGCAATAAGCTTTCAAACAAAACGATGCATAGATGAACCAAATCGTATATGTTTAACTAAACTAGATGAAGCCGTCAATATCGTGCAAAAATAATGGATTACTTTTTACTACACCTAATATTTATTTATTTTATAACTTACCTTTCATAATAAAGAATGCTTCAAGTTCAGTAAGTTGTACACTTTGTTCATCCCCTTTCCTTTGTTTAGATCGCGCTGTATCTCTCTTTTGTTTTTCAACTGGGTCTAAATATTTTAAAAGCGAAAGGCTTGACGCTTTTGAATCACTAGCCTGAAATAGTGTGATTAGAAAATTATTGATGAACATAAATTAAATAGAAAACTTCACAAGACGTTTATTTAACCCTATTTAGATGGATTGTTTAGATAAATTTCAAATAATTATATGTTAACCTTAGTACTTTTACGATGATCACGGAAGATATTATTCGTACACACGCATTTTACATTACTACTACTTTTTTATCTTGTCTTTTATAATTGACAATAGGTATTTAATTTTCAAATTGAATTAATTGTCAATTTGTTCAACTCCACCGACGTGGAGAATCATAATGTTGTATTTTTTTTTTTTTAAATATAATTAACATTCATCCATTGGGTCTCTGCTAAATGTCAATATTGAAATTTAATATTTGTTGATTTTATTTAATTTGCAAGATATATGAAGAGCCAAAAAAACAATGATTATAAATTTTCGAGAAGCCTAGAGATATTTATCACAAAATATTACAACAAAATCAAAGTTACATAGATTCTACAAATTTATACATATACGCGATTAAATATTACTATTAAAGTGTAATACTAAAAGTTAATATTTACAATTTAAAATACTATAATTTAACAATGAACATGAATTTTTATAACATAACATAATATGTAAACTAAATCTAAGGTGAAATTAACACTGCTATATGCGAATATTTTCAAAAAGAATTATTACCGCACCGCCGCCTTCTTGAACAATTATAGTACTCTCAATGAACCGACCGGAGAGGGCATATGCTAATTTGTAGCAAAATATCTTTAAAATGAATAAGGAAATAACATGAAAATCTTTGATATGAAAGGAAATTAACTTGGAAATAAAAAGGATTTTATTTAATATCATGATATTTTAAAAAGGAATAAAAAAATACCTTCAATTGCGTAGCTTCTTCCGATTGTGGTAGTGGCATGCTTACTAATATTTCACACAATGTAAGTAATCTGAAAAATTTATTTAATATTATATATTAATTTATTTAATAAGTAAATAATTTTAAGTACTATATGCAATAGATACAGTTTTATAGTAATCTAACAAATACCTTCATACATGCTAAAAAAAAGGCCACCAAAAAGGCCATTTGTTCAAATAAAGAAATTGACAAACAAAATTAATAATATGTCCAAAAATTTTTGTTTCCATAAAATCTATATACATCAAAATCAAATGACGTTTTCTAGTGTCGATAAAATCCATAACGGTGTAACCGATTTGGCTAATTTTAATTGTGAAATATTTACAGAAGTCCAAAGAAGATTTAACAAGCCAGATAATATAAAGGAATTCTAAGAGAAATAGCAAAAGCAACAATTTTATTTTCCCATAAACAATTTTTTTTAATGTTTTGAGTATGAATCTGTCAAATAGAAACCATTATGAATTTAAATATTATACAAATAAATATATGGGACACTACACTCGCAGTCGTCCGTCCGCAAAAGAACCAACTTAATACTTGTGTTATGGGTGACAGACAACAGGTTAAATACAAATATATAATACACCCAAGCCCGAAGAGCCAACGAGGAAAATGTTGACTCTCGGTGGGAATCAAATCCGCGACCCACGGAGCTGTAGTCTGTAGGTTTTACTACCCAATGCGCCAACAGACCAGGCCAATTAAATAAAGATAGTTTAGTATGTGTGAAGAGTAAAAGACTCTTTGCTCATTCAAGGCGGTCCATAGTTTGCTGGGTCAATTAGTAATAAATATATTTAGCACAAAACATTACCGGTCCTCTGATACGCTGACAGCGATTTTCTGCAATTCGCCCACAATTTTGATTTTCGGTAACCTCGGGTCGTCGGTGATTAGACATTTGTGGATTTGTATCACTAGATTGGTCGGTTGTAATAAATGTAAGGGCGTTGCTACATTAGATGCTATAGCGGAATGCCAATCTTCTTTTGGAGAAGCAATTACAATCTAAAACAGAGAACAATTGTTTAGATATTGTAACATTTTTCTATGATGGGACGATGGTGATTTGTCTAAAAAAGGTATTTATTTACTTTATTGTCACCGGTTCTTGATAAGTGTTTGAATTAAAGCTGTTCCCTCAAAGAGACTTAAATTTTTACAAATAAACATAATATATACATGTTTTTTAAATATATTATTTTTTTAATGCTTAATTATTGTCTCAATATTAGCATTTAATACAATTAAAGTAAAAAATTAAATTAATAATTGTAAAGAAAATTTAAATTATGTAAACTAGCTCTATACCTTATATATTGCAATATGTACAAAAATAAATACGATTAATTATGCGTTACCACAGTGAGTTTTTGTCTATGAGTACCATAGACAAAAAACTTACCTAAATTTTTACAAATAAACATAATATATACAACATGTATTCTAAATATATTAAGTATTTTTTAAATGCTAAATTTTTGTCTCAATATCAGAATTAAATACAATTACAGTAAAGAATTATACGTATATATTGCAATAGGTGTCTGTACAAAAAAATACAATTAATCATGTGTTACCATAGTGAGTTTTTTGTCTATAGTACCTGCATTTCGGTGAGTTGCAGCGCCATCCGATCGTAGCTGTGCTTGGCGATCTCCTGCAGGATATCCTGATCTGGAAGTCCCTGTCGGTGCAGGGCGTGAACGTCGAGTGGAGGCGCGCGGGGTTCGGACTTAACACTGATTGCACCCAACTTTATGACCGCACATGCTTCATCGCTACAACAATATAGTAAATAAATAGATAGATAGATAAAATACACTTTATTGCCACTTTATTTATATTATATAAAAAATAGTCAGTCATCACTTCAGTAAAGTTAAGAAAACAATAAAATATGGGCATACAAATCATATTTAAACATGACAAACAATTATCGTCAACACACAAAAAATGGAGTAACAACACGCACACGCGCATATACACACGCACATGCGCATATCCACACACACACACACACACACACACGCGCGCGCGCACGCACGCACACACACACACACATTTTGAGTTACGAGCATACAATTAATATACTAGAAGAGGGGAGCCATAGACGTGCCTGTAAATGAGTGTCACGAAAAATAATAGTGGGAAGATGATACTCATATATATATCTTTGTCTAATCACACATTAAAAAAGAGAGACAGATAAAAGGCTCGTTTGCTTTCTCGTTATTGTCAATGGACACATTGACTGTTGCAATAATAATCAGCTGTACTCATCAATGATCGCCTACGAGCGCCCACAACCAGGCAATTGTAGGTTTTTCGGACACGCATCAAAGGGAATCGCTGGGTGATACGTATGATCGTATAATAATATCGTTTGGGCACTTGCACAGTGATCGTGCCGATTATAGATCACACGATCAACGAAAACAAAGCAGAAAGGAAATATCCAAATGGTTAAGATTCCGAAATACCTCTTATTCATTTTTCACAGTAAGACCATACCATAGAAATTATTCTATACAATAATAATGCTCGTTAGAATTACTTACCCTTTGTATATTCCAGTTTGCGGAACAATGATGAAGGACGCAGCAATATCGACATCCAATTCTATAAATGTGTGATGATGGACGGCATACTGCATGCCTAGTGCAGACTTTTCCTTCAAATCTGACAACTTATTTTCAGCTGCCGCTTGTAAACTGTTTAAGAATTATGGACTTATTTATTACATCACCATTACAATTCTTGTGTAAGATTTTTTTGGATTTTTGTAAATTCAAAGAAAATATTAATTTAGATATCTATCACTTCATTGTTTAAATAAATAAGTTCTGGGTTGATCAAACTCATTTTTAAATTCAAAAAAACTTCAAAGAAAATATTAATTTAGACATACATATATCATTTCATTGTTTTCATAAATATTTTTTTCTGGGTTAAACAAACTTATTTCATTCAAATTTGCAAACAATTTCACTCTATTTGGAGAAAATTTAATTAAAAAACTCGCACATTCCAATTTCGTAAACAATATATTTTCAAGATCACAATATGGAAATGATATATTGAGTAATTTTAAGAAAAAACGTTAAGCGGAAATAAAAATATTTGTATAAAAAGCTCACGTAGTCAAAGCAGTAGATTCAGTAGGTGGCTTAAACACATTGACAATTTCTATAACAGTTTGTGCGTCGTATATAATTTGAAGTGGTCGAGCTTGCACCTTAACCCTCTGATCACAGGCACCATCTAGACAATTTGTTAAATTCTTTATTAATATATTTTATTATATAATGAAATATAAAATTTATAAAATAACTTCTTCCTGAAGTAGAAGAAAGATACGCAAAAACTGAGGATTTGTACTAAATAAATAAAAAATATATAAGAAATTAGAATATTAGGGGAAGTCTGAAAGTTGCGCCCATTACAGAAAAGATGAGAAGTGCGAGACTAAGTTGGTACGGTCATGTAATGAGAAGAGATGAAAATCATGTGACCAAAAGAGTTTTAAATATGAATGTGGATGGATGTATGGCTAGGGGGAGGCCGAAAAAAAGATGGATGGATTGTGTGAAAAATGATATGCTTGTTAGAGGAATGGCACTAGAGTTGACGAATGATAGAGGAGAATGGAAAAAGAAGACATATTGTGCCGACCCCACTTAGAGTGGGATAAAGGTAAGAGAATGATGATGATAAGAAATTTGAATTAAATATCTTTAGTCTTTAAGTTTACCCACAATGCATCTAACTAATCTAAGGTCTTAGTTACGCACGCGCAGTTTTACTTAAAATTATGTGACAAGCAATATTTAATTTAAAAAGTTATTCAACTTAGTCGAAAGTGGTAATAAGTTGTGAAAAATTATGTTCTCACCTAAAGGATTCGTTTCGAATAACACATTTAAGAGATTGACATCCTTCGACACTTCCTTCGATGTTACCAGTTGCGGCTCTAAATCCCCCTGACTTTTTCCCGTCACTGTGAAAGCACGCATTTGAACATCCACTCTGTGAATAACATTTTTTTTTTATAAATATATGGGACAATTACAATCGGCAATGCCCGATTTCCTACCGAGCTATTATAACCTTGAAGATGTTGCGAAATTTACCTTAATATTCTAATGATTTTTAAATGCCTAAAAACACAAATAAATAGACGTTTTTGACATTTTAACGTAACGTCGTTTTCGTTTTAACTAAGTCGATTTATCGCCCTCGAAACTAATAATACTAAATTTTATGAAAATCGTTGCAAGCCTTTTTGGAATTCAGATACAAGAATTGCTTGTTTATAAAGATACTAGATAGATAAAGACATACCTCAATGCGTTAGCACTTGGACGCTGCTTCATGTCGACTTCAACAGTCTCGACACAGGCTCGAAGCACCTCAACTTGGTCGTTGACAGCAACTTGCAACCTATCTAGTCGGAAATATCCTTCGACTGCCACGTACTCCGTAGGCAAATGGAGCGGCGCTGTATTCTCTTGGTAGTCGATTGCGCGGAACAGTTTCTCTTTTTCATCTGCTGTCATGGCTTTTTCGAATTGTTTCACTGGAAAATCCGTAAGTTTTCAATGCACAACCGTATTTAACAATAAACTTAAATGGTTAACATCGACTCGACACGAGTTTAAGCCTTTCGCTCTGGGCCATTTAAGTGCAAGATTTCGGTGCCAAATTTAACAAAGAAAAAGAAGCAATTTATGTATGTTACTTAGGAGGGCAAAATAATTTTTAACGAGAGGCATGGACTAAAAAATTTTGGGAAACACTGTTATAACGTATTGAATTCTCTTTAATCAAGTACAGATAGATATATGCTACATTTTAAAATTATTTTGGCGAAAGTTCAAAAATCAATACGGTACAATAATAACAATACAGTGTATAAGTATCATTTAAATCTACCTATCTACATTACATAATTACTGATAGAGAGCCCATTTCAACATATGGATATCCCATGGTAGATATAGTTCTCATATAAAGGTTTTGCACTTGGCCATAGTGTATTATTATATTGTTATAATATCATATCATTAACTAGGAAAGCAAAAATAGTCTACTAACTTATTGCCACACCCTCAGTCAACTCTTCATCCTTGGAAGAACCGCCATACCACCAGCCACTGAACCAGCCGCGGGATCTTTTGGCCTCCTCCTCCAATTTACCTAAACGCTCCACCTATTTAAAATCAACTCTATTTTAATCATAGCGAGATTCGAAAGACTAAATCATCATCCTCCTGCCTTTATCCCTCTTTAAGTTGGGTCGGCACAACATATTATTTTTTGACTTTTAAGGAAATTGCTTGTTATTTATTGAATAAATTTAAAGGAAACTACGTTTTTATAACATTAACATAAATATATGGGACACTTAAACACATGGTTGTCCGTCCCCAAAGTAATTAATTATATGCTTGTGTTATGGGTGACAGACAACTGGTGAATATATACATATATCATTTTACATACATACCGAAATACAAATACTCACCCAGGCTTCAGGAACCAACAAATTGTTTATAGAAAATGTTGGCCCTCGGCGGGAATCAAACCCTTGACCCACAAAGCTGAAGGCAGTGTCTCTACCTAGGTTACTAGGTTATAATTATGTAGTCACATGATTTGGCTACGAATTTTACGATCGGCCACCTGCCTGACGTATACTTACCTTAGCTGTATTTTAAGACTCTGCGTGGTAAGAAAGTGGTCTATTCTTATTAAACGTGTTACCACACTGTGGGTCGACTTACCTTAGTCGCCTTTTATGACATCTCGGTAAGCCGGTATTTGCCGACCCCGCTTAGAGTCGGATAAGGGCAGGAGAATGATAATGACGAATTTTTAGCTGATCAAGTTACTACAACATAAATTTAAACCTTTTTCAGATTTTGCGCTTGTTGTAGAACTTACCTCCATTTCAATTCTCTGTCGTATGACCACCAAGTTGAACAGATCCAGCGATTTCTCCGCCTTATCCAAAATACACTTGTTGTCGGTGGAAACTTTGCCCTTACTTGTAAGCTTGCACTGATATGCGGATGCGTAGTCCTTACATAGTTGTCTGGGAACAGAAAGTAGTAATGTAAGAAACATTATTAACTTTCATTTGCCTGCGATTTCATCAGCATGGCCTCCAGAACCGAGTTACATACCAGCCTATTTCATTGTTCAGTACTTCTAATAATCACGATTTCACATCTTTCAGAACCTCCGCTTCTACGTGAATCAAAGACCAATAGAGAGGATCAGAATAAAAAATAGCTAAATCCTAAAGTTACAATCAAATTCAGCTAATTTTAAATATTTGTATTAGTTTGCAGGAAACGAAAAAATTGATATTTCTTAAATTTACAGTGATTAAAAATGTGTTTCATATTTTTTATTTGTCGAAACTCCAAGAATTAAACACATAAAACAAAATTATTTTGGATATAGCTAGGTTTGATTCTAACCCCCTCAATTAACACTTAAAATTTCAAAAAGATATTGGTCTCTGGATTGGATCTGGTCTGACTATAACATCGACGTTGAAAATTTTTTATTGAAATTATCGTTCAACACTGTTTTGAATTGATACCAATGAACTGAAAAATATTGACTTGATATAAAATCTGTTGTTCATTCTTTGTATCGTTCAAATTTATTACCAAAATTTTATTAATAAATCCATACTAATGATAGCTTTCTACTAGTCTTTTACTTATCACAGCCGATTCGCGAGAGCAATAATAATCCTCAACAGTAAAGAAGCCTTTTTGTATCAGCCTCCCTTAAACAGTTTTTTCAAAATGCTGTAATGGCAAAGCTAAAATTGATTGCGGGATTTTATTATAGAATCTTATACCCAAACCCACAAACGACTTACGTAGCTTTGCAAGGCGCAAAGCAGGAGCCGCAAGCATATGTCGGTTCCTACTTTGTCTATTATATACATCAATAATTAAATTCTCAATACTAAAGCGGTCAAGAAATATGTATAAACGAGATTTTTTTTATCGGTCGATAATTATGTTAGGTCAGTGTAATTATTTGAAAAATAATTTGCTTTATGAACAAAAATGTTATGTTAGATTGAATTATCTATATTCAATAAGATTGTAAAAAGATAATCTATGCTAAAAATAAGTCATAATCTACTGATAGCCAGTACATTCAGAATCAGTGATAAACATTTTATATTTACTATGCATTTCTTAAGATAATCATGTGTAACACAGTATGAGAATACAATTAATTTATTTTATCGATGAATTGAAGCTGTAAGTTACGTTAATCAATATATAAAAAACTTAAAACGATGTTGCTACATAAAGCTAAGTGATAGTAGCATATCTTTTTTTATTTTTTTATTCTGTGATTAAAGGGCTTTTACACTACATGTGTATGTCAGCCCTAACTGCAGTCAGCTACGCATCCAGCTGCAAAGATTATTTTGTAACCACCAATCAAATTGTAATTATTTTTTATAAAGATTACCCGCCGAGTTTCTTGCTGGTACTTCTCGGTAGGAGCAAACTTCCGAATCAGTTGTAGCTTCTTTAAAACATTTGACGATTCAAAAAACTACGAAGTAATGTAAAAGGTCCAATTGAATATAGAATATTTTGAATTTAAAATTTGAATATATATATTAAAATCGAGGGTCGCCTTCGAAGTGCAAAATATAATCAAACCTGTGAGATAGCATGTGGTTCCAATCCCAATTCCTTCGTCTTCTTTTCACTTCTTCTTCGAGTATACATTTAAATGCGAAGTGCCACCAAGTCTTATAGTGGCCTCTGTATAACTTTAGATCTGGTCGGTACTTCCTGAAAGTTATATTTATATTTTACAATAGTAATGCGATTAATAATGGCTGAATAGAAAAGTACCACTCTCATTTCTTACCGAGGTGTCGTAAAAGGCGACTAAGGCAAGTCGACCCGCCGTGTGGTACCCGGCTGAGTAGAATGGACCAACCTCATTTCTTACCGAGGAGTCGTAAAAGGCGACTAACGCAAGTTGACTCAACGTGTGGTATCCGGTTTAGTAGAATAGACCACCCTCTTTCTTACCGAGTTGTCGTAAAATACGACTGAGGTAAGTTGACATCAGGCAGGCGGTCGGTCATAAAAACGCAGCCAAATCATGTGACAGCATGTTTATAACATGTTGTGCCCCACTTAGAGTGGGATAAGGGCAGGAAGATGATGAATAGTAATGCGATTGCTCCAGCAATTTAAGGTCGCTCAGCGAGCTATGGGGAGATCTGAGATACGAAAAATGAGGCAGAACCAAACTAATCGACATAGCCTAAAGGATTAGCAAGCTCAAGTGTTAGTCGTTGTTACCCGTCGTCTAATATATCATTCATCATATAGCATCATCTAATATATCATTAAATTTAAAATGGTCATACAATAAAGAATTTATTTATTATCCTCCTGCCCTTAACCCACTTCAAGTGGCGTTGGCACAACATGTTAAAAACATATTGTCCCATGATTTGGCTACGTATTTTACGGCCGACCGCCTGCCTGACGTTATCTTACCTTAGTCGTATTTTACGACACCTCGGTAAGAATTGAGCTTCTTCTATTCTACTTAGCTGGATACCACACGGCGGGTCGATTTACCTTAGTCGCCTTTTACGAGATCTCAGTAAAAAATGAGGATGGTCTATTCTACTCAGCCGGATACGACACGGCTACAAGAACTTTCTTTAATAAGTATTGTAAATTGATTTATACATTATTTAGGTATAGAAGCAGGTGTTACTTTGCGCAACTACATAGTACAGAAGTTCGTATCGTAATGCATTACGTTTTTTTTTCGTGGAGCCTTAGGTTACGGGGCAAAACGATCGTAGAGGTTGTTGTAGTGAGTGTGTGTAGTGCTTTGTATGGAGTATTGGTGTTTATTTATTTAGTAAGACATGCCAACAGTATTATTAACATACATTTTTGTTTTTTACATGTATTTCATACAGTCTTAATCTATTTAAAATACTATTACAGGCATATAAAACATTCAAAAACAGTAAAAATAAAAATAAACATTGGTTTGGTACAAAGTAAAAGTAAAAAGAGTAAAATTTTAAAATATTTGGGAACTAAAACTGAAAAGTAAAAAAATAATAAAAAAATATAATAATAATAAACAAAGTACTACAGAAAATTTTAAAAATGTTAAAACAAAATTGAATAAACTTTATTCTTATAACTATAATAGGTGTTGGCGGCGACATGTGATACGTATCTTGTCCTGCATATATGTGGTATGTGATTGTTGCCTGCTTCATACAATTAGCATTGCAAGTATTCTCTTAACAAACGCGGATTATGTGGTTTATACATGCCTGTACGGTGCACCTTTACTCATTCGGTCCATAGAATCAGCTAATAACATCATATCCTGGTATTGAGTCTTTGTGAGACTCACAGAAAGTTGCTCCATGTGTAGACTTAGTATCACCTTTGGTATGCTAAATTTGGGCGTGTCTCCTTCGGGTTTGGGATTCAATTTTAATTTTGCAGTCGCGTTAATTGGACCCAATGCTAAAAGTTTTAATTAGTAAAATAAAAAATCGGCAATTTTTTATGTTTTTGATTTGCTTCTATTTTTGCTCTACTACATATTTTATACTAGCAATCGCGTGAAAACCTTAAAACCGTAAAATAGTCTTTTGATAACCATAAAAATGGTTAAAGTCGATTAACCTTAAAAGCTAGATATATGCTGTCGCGGACTTTATTTAGAACTTTTAGATGGGAAAATTTTTGTAATACATGATTTTTGAATAACTATTAGCGTTTACTTAGCGCACGCAAGGAAAGCTTTAAATTATGCCGTTTTCGTACTATTTTTTATTACAGCTCCTCTCCTATTCATCTTACCATGATGTTATATAGCCCATGATGTTATATAGCCTTTCTCAGTAAATGGATTATCTTTCACTGAAATTTTTCAAATCGGTCCAGTAGTTCCTGAGATTAGCGCGTTCAAACAAACTCTTCAGCTTTATATATTAGTATAGATTATAGTATCAATATTATACAAAGTAAAATTAATATTCGAAAGAAACACTATCGATAGTATTGTTAAAGTGTTTATACCGTATATCTATAAATGTCATATAGATATTACATTTCTCTTTGTTTTCAAACCCATCTTCACAAAATGTCGTTGAATTAAGGCCCGTCGTATAGTAATTATTCCCTTTTCATCGTGTTAAAGTGAGAACGTCTATTAGTTGGAAAGAGAGTGAGAGAGACGATTTTATTGTGTAAGCCCCTTTAAACTTATATTGTTTTATAGACTCATCTTGGAACGCACACAGGATATGTATATCATAGCATAATTATTTAATTTGGAATAATGCCAGATGCCGTATTGGAAAAATCATTTTTCAAAGACAAACGAGAGATAAAATCAGACGACTGGTCTGAAAACGTTGCAATATTATATCTTTAAAAAAATGTACTTATAATTATATCTTAAAAATTAATACAAGTTACAAATAGTAAAATATACACTTACGAAAATTAATCAATAATCGAATTTTTCAAACAATGCCTGACATATCTAGGTGCTGTTCACAAATCTACGATAATTAGATACACTTAAGCTAGTCGCAAAGATCTGTTAAGTAATTGCCAATGACAATATCATTAACACCAACTAAATTATATTCAAGTTATTTTTTATACATTACCATATTTATACGATGACGGTTTAGCTGATTTCGTCGCAATTTCACTTTGTAATCTCACTTTAATTTGGTCTGGATTTGACTTAGAATATAATTCAGTTGCAGGGTTCCAGTAAATAGCTAAGCCTTCCAAATTTAAAATCTGTTAAAAAGCATTCAAAGTATTATTATAGCTTTGAACATAGCTTCTAGATCCTAAAAACGAGATTAATGCTATAGACTCACTTTAAATATTTTGGTTACTGCTTCTTGTATAACAGTTTGCTTCCAATTCTCGTCAGTTGTGTGGACGGATAGATTGTGAAGGGTAATACCAAACGAGAACGGTGCTTTTGGATTTGTGATACTATCCTCATATCTGACATGAATATCAGTTATTCTTAATTGGACATTTTTAATTATCTGTGTAACCAATTTTTCAACAAACGTTTCATCCAATTTATTATCTGCAATTACTTTATTAGTTAATAATTTAAATATAAAATAAAAGGTTTTAATAAATAAAACTTTTAACAAAATTTCATGTCCGTGTTAACCGTTGAAGAGTTCCCTCTTCTGGAGTTAATCCTGGTAGCAGAATCATGTCATGCTTATCATAGACATGTATTGTCATCGAGAATAGACCAATAACGTAAAATTTCAGCTCAATCGGACACAGCCATTAAATTGAACTTGCAAGATTCTACCTTCACAGCAAAAGCTTTTAAAAAAAAGAATGATTTAGAATATTTCATTCAAACGATAATATATTTAGAGCTTATACCCTTTTCTGCTTCTTTCTTTTTGGCTTCTTCGACTCTAGCAAGTTCTGCTTGTTTGGCAGCCAGTGCCATTTTCTCTTCTTTTTCAGGATCATATTTGACTTCAGCACTGGGGTTCACAATCAGAAATAATCTTTCTATAGTTGCTTCTACAGATGCACCATATAGATTTTTCCATGGTATTTTAAGTACAAGTTTTCCTGTAGTATATCAAATATTGTTATGCCTATACCATTTTAATTAAATGTTATCAATCACATATCAATTTATTTTTAAATAACGATATTCTAAATTATATAATCTTAATTAACTGACTACATTGTGATAGGACCTCTGAACTAAAGCTATTAAGTGTACCTAATGGCAAAATTAAATGTATATGCCACGAAATCATCATCCTCCTGCCCTTATCCCACTCTAAGTGGGGTCAGCACAACATTTTATAAACATGCTGTCAAATGATTTAGCTACGTATTTAACTACAGGCCGCCTGTCTGACGTCAACTTACCTTAGTCGCCATTTACGACACCTCGGTAAGAAATGAGGGTGGTCTATTCTACTCAGCCAGATACCACACGCCGGGTCGACTTACTTTAGTCGCCTTTTACGCCACCTCGCTAAGAAATGAGGATGGTATTATTCTATTCAGGATACCACAGTGTGAATATGCCATGAAATCATTCAAAGTAAAAAAACATCAAAAAAGGAGTAACAGTAGACGACCTATAAAAATGTTATTACGTTAATAGCTAGCTAGAAAATTTACCAACCACAATTTATAGGCCATGCCTATCTAACATCACAAACACAAATCTGGTTTATCATCGCCTATATACAAGTCACTTTTGACACCTATCTTATGTACATGCAAACACATTTAAAGTATATTAATAGGTCAGCTGTAATTACATACTATATCAGTATATCCGTTACAAAAAACAAGATAAAATGAATTAGGTATAAGTTTGAAAATACCTAGAAAAAAATATTTTATGAAATACAAAAAAAATATTCCATGAAAATAATGAAGATATTTCATCTTCCTGCCCTTATCCCACTCTAAGTGGGGTCGGCACAACATGTTATAAACATGCTGTCACATGATTTGGCTGCGTTTTTACGACCGGCCGCCGGCCTGACGTCAACTTACCTCAGTCGTATTTTACGACACCTCGGTAAGAAAGAGGGTGTCTATTCTATTAAACCGGATACCACTTTCTAACTGTTGAGTTTTGTTTTGAGGTAAATTCGAAAACCAGACTGAGCCAAAGCAACATATGGCAGCTAGTGTAATATAATACAACTGCACAGGTATTTATGTTAAAAAATGAATATGACAGATATGCTGTCAACTTTAAGGTACTTTATTCTTAAATTTTAAACTTACACTGTGTGTATCCGGCTAAATAGAATAGTACCACCCTCATTTCTTACCGAGGTGTCGTGAAAGGCGACTAAGGTAAGTCGACCCGCCGTGTGGTATCCGGCTGAGTAGAATAGACCAATCTAAATTCTTACCGAGGTGTCGTAAAAGGCGACTAAGTTAAGTTGACGAACCATGTGGTATCCGATTTAGTAGAATAGACCACCCTCTTTCTTACCGAGATGTCGTAAAATACGACTGAGGTAAGTTGACATCAGGCAGGCGGCCGGTCGTACAAACGCAGCCAAATCATGTGACAGCATGTTTATGGCATATTGTGCCGACCCCACTTAGAGTGGGATAAGATGGGATTCTTATATTTTATACTTATTCAAATGCACAGTGTATACATATATAGGGCAGGATAGTCTTAGCAAAGTAGTTATTAAAAATACTACAAAATTATACCTCACGAAAATATTTTATTATCACATGAATTGAGTCAATTGACCTCCAAATCCATAGAATGACTCACTAAAAGCATCAAACAGACAGTGATATAAAGGTATGATGTCACTCTATAACTAGTACTCCATAATAATTAGAAGTGGGTCTGAGGTGCATGCTAAGTTTTTTAACCTTGTATGTACTATTAATAGATTATGTTCTATGTTCTTAATTCAAATTTAAATTACTTTATTTGCAAAAAACATGGTAACAACTGTGTAATAATTAAGTAATAGTAACAACAAGTTTAATCATTTAGCTGACATGCAAATATTATACATTTAAAAATTATGAATTATTTTATGTTATAAAGATTTTAATATTTAATTGAAATTGTATTATTATTATATATTATTAAATTCTCCTTTATATATTATATTTACTTTATATATATTATATTAATTTTTATTATAAATACAAATAGTCATATTCATATTTATAATAAAAATCTGTCTATCTAAAATATAATAAAAAATCTTATTCGGAAATAAATAAATATAATTATTATTATTATATGATAGCAACTCTTAGAGCTGCGAGTGGTTTTACAAAAAGGGTATAACTTTGTAATCAAAGAGGATTCTGACTAAATCAATGGATTAAGTTATAATTAGTAAAATATACAAAATATATAAATTTTATTTGTATTGTGATACTGTCAAAGTGTATTTTCATAACACATTTTGTTTATAATCCTTTTTACTGTTATTTTAAATGTTTAAATAAACAGTAAAGTTAAAAAAATATTTTTTGGAATTTAGTTATCTTTTATATTTATTCTTTCTATTAGTTATCTTTATATTTTTCTTTAAATAATTTTACTTATTTTTATTTATATACAAATTTACATTACCTTTATAAATATTTCTTTAAATAAAAAAATTCGAAAAATATTGTATTTTCTTAGTAATTAGTTTGTTTTAAGTTGTTGTACACTCCATAATGTCTAATAATTTATTTAATTATTATTATTTAATTAAATTACTAAACTGTTTATCTAATCTAGACTAAACATGCAACTAATATTGTTATATCAGTTGTATGTTTAGTATAGTCGTGACTTATGTTATTACAACACCCCACATACCTGTCTGAATAAAGCTAATATTTCCCCATTCAACAATTATCAGATTTTGCAATAATTTTAAATTTGAAGAATTTCTTAAATAAAAATTTCATCCTACTGGAGAGTCTATGGGACAGTTCTCTACAGTTTAATATTTTCAAATGAGGGAGAGCCCTGCTTTAAAAATACTAAACTGTATGAAAGAATATTGTGCATCAATAAGTGAAAAATCGTCAAGTTGATCATTAATTATAAGCTAGGTTAAATTGATGCAAAAATCTAAAGTAAAACTATAAAAAACACTATTGTCTATATAATACAGCAATATATTCATAAATTATACACCTTACATTTATTTGTTAAAAAATCAAGAATACCTAAAATTATTAATAGTTATTTGTATTTATAAAAGGTATATTTCGACTAAATAAAATTATATATATGTCACATTGAACTAAATGTATCCACATAGTATATGTTTGCAAATAGTATGTTTCTACCCTTCAAATAGTAATCACAATTCAAAATATTAAATGTTTCTAAATAACATACCTAAATGTCCATAAACAGTTTGAACAGGGATGTTGAGTTCTTCCAAGGCATTTTGTTTAAGTATTAAATTCTCCAGAACTACGTCCCCTAGAAAAAATATGTCAATTTATAAATAAAAATACCGCAATAGTAGGTACTTCGTATGACATCATACTTTGCAGAAAAACTTACCGCCCCATATTCCCAGCTTCAATTGGGATCTGTTTAAATTTTCGACGTAGTCCCCAAGAAACCTATTTAGCACATCTACAACTATTGATTCAAATACCATCGTGGACTTGGTTATATATCACTTACAACACAATTTAGTACATTATTTTGATCACTTATGTCATGATAATAAATATGATGATGTATGAATAAAGCTTTAAAAGTACACATGTATAGCCTTTTAACAAATGTTTAAGTATCTAGCATACGCAAGATTTTTTATTCCATAATCTAGTGTGTATAATTCATTGATTTGAAATATATCGATATAAAATCCTTGCGAGCAAACTTCACAAATTCCAAAGATCCACCGAAAACAAATACCACGGACTAATAATTGTAACAAGTTAGTAAATCTATGCTAATAATTGTGTAAATCATAGTGTATTGCAGGGCGGTTTTACTATACAGGCGCCAACACATGCTATCTCGCATCCCTCTTGCACATGTACGTATTTATGAATGAATCGTATGAAAATAGTCTCAGCTGCATCTCGCTCCACTCCTACATACATATTTTTACGCACTCATTCTCATTTTGAATGTCTATCATATAACAAGACAACAAGTTGATTTTATTAATGAATGGGCGGTGTATTAAATTTTTAAATTTCCCGTTGTAAAGTTCTAGTACTTTAATTTTTACTAAAATGTATAATTTTGTTTTAATTTAGTTAGCAAAATTCTTGAAACAGATATCACTAGAAGCAAATTAAATGTATCAAGTCTAATTTCACCAGTAGCTGTTGAGATATTTCTTAAAATGAGAAATATAACAACGAAGAAACGTGCAGTTATAAAACAATAAGAAGAGGATTTACTTAATCATTATATAAATGTAAGTGTTGAGTTTTAATGAATTTTGTGCATCTCAATAATAGTAAGAGCTTTCTTAAAATTTACATTCTCACATCTAAATATAATAATCTAACCTTGCATGGATAGCCTAAAACCTTTAACATGCAGTATAATTTTTATTTCATATTTGACTTAGTTATCGTTATATAAAAATTATGATATGTACATTAATTTCGATTGATGAATTAGCTATATTCATTATTATATTAAGGATATGTCTTGCGATTTTATATAGCTTCTAGTGTCTTGTAGTGCAATAAATGATTAATAATGGAACATTAAAGTTAAAGTTTTTTAGAAGTTGTTCTAATTGATCATAAGTGTGTATCTATCTATCTTAGTTATGAATAATTTGGACATAACTTAAATGGTCTACTTAATATTTTTTTTTAGAAGTATTTTTAAATTGAAGTTGTATACTTCATTGTATTATATTAGAACTTTAAAAATGATTGTCAAGTTTTTTATAATGAGACTCCGATGAAAAGGGAGTAAATAGCAAAAGAGAGCAAGTTTATTCTGTATAAAGCAATATAGGGTATATTGCTTTATATAACACTATTGTTGATTTTTAATTAAAAAGCAAAAGCAAAATTTAAATTTACGATTGATTAAACGATTGATTGATTAATTGCAGATTCAAGAATCCTCAGATCCAAGATTAAGAGTAATTTTTTATTTTAATATGATTGTCACATGATGTTATTTATAGTTATGATTTGAGATATCTTTACATTTACAGTGCTAATAAAAGATATAATAGTATGTGTAATGAATGAAAGAATAACAGCAATATTAAAAGACTGTTCTATAAAACTGAAAGTAAATATTTATGTAATTTATAAATCACTTAAAATGTGCAACTGTTTATATCTAACAGAAATTAAATAACAAACAATATTTCTCCTTCATACTTATGCAATAATAAAAACAAATTTTTCTAAAAGTGAACCCATTTACTCTTTCTTAACAAATCAATGCATAATGACACAGACAACATTTTTTTTATATTATAGGACAACTATTCATATAGATTCAAATACAACCTCGTTCATAAGAGGTTGTATTTGAATAGTAACAATTTTTAATTTTTTTAATTTTTTAAAATTATTTTCAGAGATGGAATAGCACTAGACTAAGTGCAACTAAAGGAAGGTAACTAATACTCAAGTGAAGCCTGAATTTATGAAGCTAAGTTAGATTCCCGTAATTTCAGCCACAGATGTAAGCGTGCACTCAAACATCAGTAGCCAAAAGCGACTGGGAAAAGAATTAAGGTTTTACATGTATTGCAGGTGCCAAATACCGGCTCTTTGCCAACCGCAACACATAACCATTACAAAAAAAAAATGTAAAAATTAATGGATTAATTTTACAGGAGGGCAGTCCGACAGCTGGCCTCGTGACTCCACGAGCTACGCTGGTCTGGCCTCGCTGCTGCCAATGGAGACGTGCCGCCGCCCCTCACCCCAGGCCGGCCCGTCCGGCTATGCCGCAGCTGCTGTCGCTCCGCCGTCGCCTCGAGCGCTCGAACAGCGCCAGGCCGAACAGTAGCGTCAACCACCAGGACCTCTGTAATTTGAGAAAATGCATTTGAGGTAACTAATACTCAAGTGAAGTCTGAATTTATGAAGCTAAGTTAGATTCCCGTAATTTCAGCCACAGATGTAAGCGTGCACTCAAACATCAGTAGCCAAAAGCGACTGGGAAAAGAATTAAGGTTTTACATGTATTGCAGGTGCCAAATACCGGCTCTTTGCCAACCGCAACACATTACCATTACAACAAAAAAATGTAAAAATTAATGGATTGAATGAAATAAATGGATTAATTTTACAGGAGGGCAGTCCGACAGCTGGCCTCGTGACTCCACGAGCTACGCTGGTCTGGCGTCGCTGCTGCCAATGGAGACGTGCCGCCGCCCCTCACCCCAGGCCGGCCCGTCCGGCTATGCCGCAGCTGCTGTCGCTCCGCCGTCGCCTCGAGCGCTCGAACAGCGCCAGGCCGAACAGTAGCGTCAACCACCAGGACCTCTGTAATTTGAGAAAATGCATTTGAGGTAACTAATACTCAAGTGAAGTCTGAATTTATGAAGCTAAGTTAGATTCCCGTAATTTCAGCCACAGATGTAAGCGTGCACTCAAACATCAGTAGCCAAAAGCGACTGGGAAAAGAATTAAGGTTTTACATGTATTGCAGGTGCCAAATACCGGCTCTTTGCCAACCGCAACACATTACCATTACAACAAAAAAATGTAAAAATTAATGGATTGAATGAAATAAATGGATTAATTTTACAGGAGGGCAGTCCGACAGCAGGCCTCGTGATTCCACGAGCTACGCTGGTCTGGCCTCGCTGCTGCCAATGGAGACGTGCCGCCGCCCCTCACCCCAGGCCGGCCCGTCCGGCTATGCCGCAGCTGCTGTCGCTCCGCCGTCGCCTCGAGCGCTCGAACAGCGCCAGGCCGAACAGTAGCGTCAACCACCAGGACCTCTGTAATTTGAGAAAATGCATTTGAGGTAACTAATACTCAAGTGAAGTCTGAATTTATGAAGCTAAGTTAGATTCCCGTAATTTCAGCCACAGATGTAAGCGTGCACTCAAACATCAGTAGCCAAAAGCGACTGGGAAAAGAATTAAGGTTTTACATGTATTGCAGGTGCCAAATACCGGCTCTTTGCCAACCGCAACACATAACCATTACAAAAAAAAAATGTAAAAATTAATGGATTAATTTTACAGGAGGGCAGTCCGACAGCTGGCCTCGTGACTCCACGAGCTACGCTGGTCTGGCCTCGCTGCTGCCAATGGAGACGTGCCGCCGCCCCTCACCCCAGGCCGGCCCGTCCGGCTATGCCGCAGCTGCTGTCGCTCCGCCGTCGCCTCGAGCGCTCGAACAGCGCCAGGCCGAACAGTAGCGTCAACCACCAGGACCTCTGTAATTTGAGAAAATGCATTTGAGGTAACTAATACTCAAGTGAAGTCTGAATTTATGAAGCTAAGTTAGATTCCCGTAATTTCAGCCACAGATGTAAGCGTGCACTCAAACATCAGTAGCCAAAAGCGACTGGGAAAAGAATTAAGGTTTTACATGTATTGCAGGTGCCAAATACCGGCTCTTTGCCAACCGCAACACATTACCATTACAACAAAAAAATGTAAAAATTAATGGATTGAATGAAATAAATGGATTAATTTTACAGGAGGGCAGTCCGACAGCAGGCCTCGTGACTCCACGAGCTACGCTGGTCTGGCCTCGCTGCTGCCAATGGAGACGTGCCGCCGCCCCTCACCCCAGGCCGGCCCGTCCGGCTATGCCGCAGCTGCTGTCGCTCCGCCGTCGCCTCGAGCGCTCGAACAGCGCCAGGCCGAACAGTAGCGTCAACCACCAGGACCTCTGTAATTTGAGAAAATGCATTTGAGGTAACTAATACTCAAGTGAAGTCTGAATTTATGAAGCTAAGTTAGATTCCCGTAATTTCAGCCACAGATGTAAGCGTGCACTCAAACATCAGTAGCCAAAAGCGACAGGGAAAAGAATTAAGGTTTTACATGTATTGCAGGTGCCAAATACCGGCTCTTTGCCAACCGCAACACATCACCATTACAAAAAAAAATGTATATGTAATAATATAAATTAATGTGGAATTAATGGGATAAATTAATGTTTAAATGTAAATTAATGTGGACAATCGGTTATCATACCTAATACATGCAGGATTCGTAAAAAACACATGTACAAACCTCTACCATACACAAGCACTATATACATTCACTATCACAAACTCAAGAACTCAAATGTTTGAATTTCAACAAACATTCTCAGATAAAATGTGAGTAGTTATCTAAAACTTAATAACAAATAAACTATACTTTTGCACTATTTAATACGAAGAAAATTGAAAAGTATTGACTCACCAGACAATTCCCGTTTCGAGATGCACTTCTCTTGAATGACGAACAAGGACTGAAAGTCACTCAAACGTTTTATCGGTATATATAGTAAGACTCCACCGGAAACAATAACGGCACAGTGTTGCCCCTATTTAATCAAAAAGGGCGCGATTAGGGTTGCCACCTTTTTTTTGAAGAAAAATAGTATTTTTCTTTTTAAATAAAAAAAATATAGTTCTTTTAGGAAATCCACGAAAAAAAAAATAGTACACATCTATTTTCAATCATTATTTATTTTTCCATGATTATTTTTTATTACTTTTCGCTGGATAATGACACGGAGTTAGAGTTACTAACTAACTAAGCCCCGTAAATACATGAATGAGTTTCGTTCAAACATTCCCTATGCAGTGCTGCGGGTGCGTTCCATTCACAGTTAATTAAAAAAAGCACGACAATTGCAATTAGCGATAAAAATATAGTATTTTTCGTGCTATATTCTTTTTCTATAATATATAGTACAATTTAAGCTAGTGTTTTTCAATTTATATATATATTTATTTGTATATCTCAACCTATTGTCTATTTAATATGTTTACAAGGTGTAAAGCAGGGACCTCGAAGCATATAGCATTATAGTATATCCTTAGTGTTTTTATTGAACTGTAATAATATTGGGAAGTTTTATTTTTTAATTTTAAAATAAAACTAAAATAATAAAAATAAAACTTTTCCTTCTATAGTAATATTTATTGTGTATGCTTTATTGAAGTGTTGTATATCATATGTCATACCCAATATCAGTTATATTCTATGTTTTAAGTGGTTATTTCTGAATAGTTTTTATTCTTTCTGCGACAGACAATATGGATTATAGACATACTTTAATTATTTAACAGAAAGTTATTTGTTCAAGATACTTTAACATACTATCCCATTTAGTTATGCACATTTCAACTGGATTTTTTGTCTGAGTAACTTTCTGGTCAAGGCACTGCTACTGTTGTTGCAATGAATTCATTAATATCTGATACAATGGCTGGTATTCTTCAAGTGAGTTAAAATATTTCAAATATAAATCATTTTTGTTTGTAAACACAAAAATTGGCATGTGTATGTTTAAAGTAACGGCCTGTTATTCAGCCCAGCAGTGGGAACCATAAGCTTCCTCTATCCGTTTTTTGGAGAGAAGTATTGTGGCAAAGACCTGCCATCGCGTTGCTCCAACGCGGATTGGTAGGTTACGCATATCCCTAGAATTCGCTAGAAGTATGCGAATTTCCTTACCATATTTTCCTTCACGAAAAGCGTGTCATAAATTGCAATTGTCAAATAGACATGTGCCTGCGCGGGGTATAAACACATGATCGTCTTTACAGAGTCGCACGGCCTTACCGCTGAGCTATCACAGCTTGTTCCATATTTATTAAAATGATTTTGCAATAATTTTCAGATAAACCTGGTCATTGCCAAAGAGAGTACTCATTGGGATGACGTCTAAGGGCTATATGCTGTTGATGCTTTATGGGATGAAGCACATGATTAGGTCAATTGATTTGACTAGATGAAGGCAAGTAAATATTTGATGTAAATTATGTCAGTCTGTCCATTTCACTTTCAATTAAAACTGAAGCTTATATGTCTAATGGGCTAACTGCCTAATCCGTTTGAGATATAACAAAAAATGTTTGGTACAATTTTTCCTCTATTATAGTGATGCAAAAAAGTGTGTGATATAAGAATAGCTTAAAAGACATATTAGTGATGATCATTGGAACTTTGTCACATATGCTTCTTAATTGTCACATACAATTCAGTATTTGGAAAGCATAATATTTTAGCCTGGTACTGCTAACGGTACAAAATCAAAGATATTTAACATAACACAAAGATTGTCACAGATACCCCTTATATTTTATTATTAAAAAAAAATATTATTTATAATTATAGTCTCTATTCTATACTTAAAATATAACTGTAGACAAAGTTATAGACACGTAAAAAATATTTTCCAGACACTATTTAAGACCAGTAGAAGCTAATAACATATTTTTAAAATTTAAAATCTCTGTTATTTGTCAATGCATCATTCTCCTACCCTTATCCCACTCTAAATGGGGTAGGCACAACATGTTTTAAACATGTTATTACATGATTTGGTATCTTACGACCGGCCGCCTGCCCGACGTACTTACCTTAATCGGTTTTCGCGACACCTAGGTAAGAAATGAGGGTGGTCTATTCTACTCAGGGGATATCAATGCCAAGATTGTCTGTAAGACTACCTTTGCAAACTAATGTTCTATCTATACATTATTTAAGAATTACTTATTTATTACAGGTTAAATATGCTGCGAACTATTCCGCCGGGAAGTGTCCACGAGCCCGATGATGCAGATGAACATATATGAAGAGCTTCAGTCGAATCATAATTATTTAGCCTCATTTATTGACATTAGTAATAACATTTTCACAGCGCGAATGCTTTTATTCACTAACAATTTATTTTGCCGCCTGAACCATTCGGAATTTTGGAATAAGGCTGTAAAAGTCCGCTTCCATGCTACTGAGACTCGAGAGAAGGTTGTGTCTTCAAAATAGTATTCATATTAGTATAATTGACAAACATTATGAAGTTTGAAACTTCTTAACTTAAGGACCCAATGGATTTTTTCTCAAATCCGTTTTCTCAAATCCGATAAGGGGGCTCTAGCATACTAGAACGGATCATAATTTGGTTTCATTGTTTAAAACATTATTGGTTAATATTATTGTTTGATAGTTATAGTACCTTGTATTCCATCAGAAATATTTTCCAGACCCAAGCCATATCATATTACCGGTTCAATATATTGATATATCGGTCATGTGCAGCAATAGCGGTACAACTCAAAAACTCATATTTTGAGATGAATGGGTTTAAAATTTTCATTACTAAGGAAAATGAATAACAATTGCTTAGTTGCTAGTTTAATTGCTAGTTTGCTTAAACGACGGGCTTATAATGCATTATGAGTTCTGCCTGTATTGCTGCTAAAAATTGTGTATTTTAACATTAACACCATTTATTCCTATTCAAAACACGTGTTTTTACTTGTGTAGCAAAACTAAAAACCTGAGCAATCCTGGGAGTAATATATTTTCAAAACAGGATTATTTAAATTGTGAAATTTTTATAATTACGCTATTGTCTAATAAAACTAAAAGATTTGATCTAGTTAAAATTATATTATCCATCACAAAAACTTATATCTTTGGAATGGCATTATATGGCATGTAGAGTGTTAATTAGTCAAAAATGTATATAACTTAAAAAACTATAATTCTTGGTTAACTTGCGTTAATCATAAATATGATTTCTTATAAGTTTTTTTGCATATTCGTTATCATAATGCGAGTTAGACAATGGTGTATTAATGTTAAGGAGAATTCACAGTACTACAGATACTTGAAAAACGATAATGGAAATGGAAAATTTTATCGCAAGTAAAGTTATAGATCTATGATACATGAGGCAAAAGTAACTAACTAATATTACTATTATTAACATTTAAAAAGTGATACAGTTTTCATATTTAACAATATTAGTATTTTACTATACATACTCCATAAGTATAAAAACGTAACAAGATGTAAACAAACAAAACCATGTGATTCAGGAGTGACAAATATGTCATTACAATAATATTATTAACAAATGAAGAAATTGGAATTCAACTGCAGTGGTCCAAAGAATATCTCCAATATTTATAAAAGTAATTTTCTTAAATTGATTAGTTATTTTCTAAAATTAAATATTTATATATTTAGTATAGCAAAACAGCAATATATAATTTAATGAATTTCAGCAGATACAAATTAGCCAAGTAAACTACCTAAAATAGTAATTGCATTAGATTAGCCGACGTAACATAATATCAATATTCTATGAGTTTCACTCTGTGATACTTAAATGTGTAGTATTTTAGTGTCTTTAATATTGTCCATCGTTTTCTTTAAAAATTTTATAATACCTTTATGTTTGGGTTCTTAAAAGTGGATATTACATAATATTCTTATTTATTTGTTTCAAAATTAGTAAAATTATTGATAGCAATCATACCATATTTAACCTTATTAAGTGGTGCGAATACTATCAATAATTTTAAATTCTTTGAAAGAAATATAAATAACATTTAATATTAGTATCATGTGTTGTAATAAAAAATATACTTTATACTAGGCAGATAATGCCTACTATAAAGTACCTGTTTTGACATGTTTACATTTAGTTAAATATTTAACCCATGGAGTATAGTTCCTCATGATATTTTCTTTCATCGCAAAGCTTGATGTCAATTGGCACATTAAATATGGCAAAATTTCACAATTCTTACTTTAAATGTATAAATCCGAAGTGTTAACTGATATGATGGAAAATATTATACTTAGAGATAAAAACCACTAATCACTACATATTATAAAACAAAGTCATATTTATCGTATGTACGCATAAAACTTTAAAACTACGCAACCGATTTTGATGCGGTTTTTTTTAATAGATAGAGTGATTCAAAAGGAAGGTTTGTACGTATAATAACATTTAATACGAAGTAGAGAAATACTGTTATTTTTGAGGTTACTGTAAATAATTACATTTTTTTCAGCTTACATTGCAAACGCAGGCTAAACCCTACGAGATCTATCAAAATTATGTACTAAGTGTTTGTAAACCATGAAAAGGTCTACAGAAAAGTCCGCGATGGTATTTGTCTATCTCTTATGGATAACCCACAATAGCAGTTTTTTTCATTTACTTTTTACGAAAAATGATGCCTTATGTTCAAAGCAATTTTTATACAATACAGCATTAAACCTTATCCAATTAGGTACCTTAAATAAATTGTTGATTTAATATAGATCAATATTGCCGTTTACAGCATGTAATTTAAGTGAACATTTTCGGAGATATTACAGATTTAAAATCCCGCGAGGAGGCCGCGCTTCGACCTATAAGCACTTCGAATTTAGCAGCGACCGGAGGCGCAACTAAATGTCCTTCTTTCAAGTTTATATTGTCTAATGATAAGAAAGCTATGAATGTTGTATGTAAAGACATTGTGTAATCAATTGTAAAAATAAATAATATCACTACATAGTATAAAACAAAGTTGCATTCTCTGTCTGTCCTTATGTCCGTATATCCCTATGTATGCTTCAATCTTTAAAACTATGCAACAGATTTTGATGCGGTTTTTTTAATAGATAGAGTGATTGTAGAGGAAGGTTTACATGTCTAATAACATTCAATATGGAGTAGAGAAATACTGTAATTTTTGAAGTTTCTGTAATAATTACATTTTTTTCCGCTTACATTGCAAACGCAGGCTAAACCCTACGAGATTTATTAAAATGATGTACTAAGTATTTGTACACCATGAAAAGGTATACAGAAAAGTCCGCGATGGTATATGTCTATCTCTTATGGATAACCCACAATAGCAGTTTTTGTCATTTACTTTTTACGATAAATGATGGCTTATGTTCAAAGCAATTTTTATACAATACAGCATTAATCCTTATCCAATTAAGAACCTTAAATATATTGTTTATTTAATATTGATCAATATGACTGGTGATGTAAATAAGGTTAACTTTTTCCACTACTTAAAATGATCGACAAGGAATTTAATAACAGACGTGTTTCTATATTCAATGTTGAATTGCGACTGACTTAGTATATGAACTGACTTAACACAACATACTGCCCACCAAAGGACCATAGGGGTCCTTTAAAACAACTAAATACAGAATTTCATCTAATACATAATTACATCAAAATAAGAAAGAATATTCCAATAATTACATCATGTAAATAGTTGTGGGCTTCTACAATAAGATTAACAACGCAATTTACAAAATTTACATTATTGTCACTACATATTATAAAACAAAGTTGCATTCTTTGTTTGTCCATATATCCCTATGTATGCATAAAACTTTAAAACTACGCAACCGATTTTGATGCGGTTTTCTTTAATACATAGAGTGATTCAAGAGGAAGGTTTGTATGTATAATAACATTCAATACGGAGTAGAGAAATACTGTAATTTTTGAGGTTTCTGTAAATAATTACATTTTTTTCCGCTTACATTGCAAACGCAGGCTAAATCCTACGAGATTTATGATTAGATTATCAAAATGATGTACTAAGTATTTGTAAACCATGAGAAGGTCTACAGAAAAGTCCACGATGGTGTATGTCTATCTCTTATGGATAACCCACAATAGCAGTTTTTTTCATTTACTTTTTACGAAAAATGATGCCTTATGTTCAAAGCAATTTTTATACAATACAGCATTAATCCTTATCCAATTAGGTACCTTAAATAAATTGTTGATTTAATATAGATCAATATGGCCGTTTACAGCATGTAATTTAAGTGAACATTTTCGGAGATATTACAGATTTAAAATCCCGCGAGGAGGCCGCGCTTCGACCTATAGCACTTCGCATTTAACAGCTACTAGCGGCCTGCCCCTGCTTCGCACGGGTATAATATATATATCCCATGTCGCTCAGTGTAAAAAAAAAATTATTAAAATCGATCCAGTAGTTTTCATTTATTCATTACAGCCCGTGGCCCGCAAGCGTTAAATTTGGAGAAAAACAATTTCCTTTCCCTATACCAAGAAGATTTCCTGCTATATCTAATATCTAAATTCATATACTACATATTTTCATTTTTCCCCTATGTATTTTATTTTTAAAATTAATTACAGAATGTCCTTATATACTACATTCACAGCTTTCTTGTCATTAAACAAACTCTTGAAACAACGACATATAGCTGTTAAATGCGAAGTGCTATAGGGTGAAGCGCGGCCTCCTCACGGCATTTTAAATCTGTAATATCTCCGTAAATGTTCACTTAAATTACATGCTGTAAACGGCCATATTGGTCTATATTAAATCAACAATTTATTTAAGGTACTTAATTGCATAAGGATTAATGCTGTATTGTATAAAAATTGCTTCAAAAATAAGGCATCATTTTTCGTAAAAAGTAAATGAAAAAAACTGCTATTGTGGGTTATCCATAAGAGATAGACAAATACCATCGCGGACTTTTCTGTAGACCTTTTCATGGTTTACAAATACTTAGTACATCATTTTGATAAATCTCGTAGGGTTTAGCCTGCGTTTGCAATGTAAGCGGAAAAAAATGTAATTATTTACAGAAACCTCAAAAATTACAGTATTTCTCTACTCCGTATTGAATGTTATTATACATACAAACCTTCTTCTTGAATCACTCTATCTATTAAAAAACCGCATCAAAATCTGTAGCGTAGTTTTAAAGTTTTATGCATACATAGGGATATATGGACAAACAAAGAATGCGACTTTGTTTTATAATATGTAGTGATAATAATGTAAATTTTATTGTAAATTGCATTGTTAATGAATGAATGTTAGAAGCCCACAACTATTTACATGATGAAATTATTGGAATATTCTTTCTTATTTTGATGTGATTATGTATTAGATGAAATTCTGTATTTAGTTGTTTTAAAGGACCCCTATGGTCCTTTGGTGGGCGGTATGTTGTGTTAAGTCAGTTCATATACTAAGTCAGCCGCAATTAAACATTGAATATAGAAACACGTCTGTTATTAAATTCCTTGTCGATCATTTTAAGTAGTGGAAAAAGTGAATCTTATTTACATCACCAGTCATATTGATCAATATTAAATAGACAATATATTTAAGGTTTTCAATTGGATAAGGATTAATGCTGTATTGTATAAAAATTGCTTTGAACATAAGGCATCATTTTTCGTAAAAAGTAAATGACAAAAACTGCTATTGTGGGTTATCCATAAGAGATAGACATATATCATCGCGGACTTTTCTGTAGACCTTTTCATGGTTTACAAATACTTAGTACATCATTTTGATAAATCTCGTAGGGTTTAGCCTGCGTTTGCAATGTAAGCGGAAAAAAATGTTATTATTTACAGAAACTTCAAAAATTACAGTATTTCTCTACTCAGTATTGAATGTTATTAGACATGTAAACCTTCCTCTACAATCACTCTATCTATTTAAAAAAAACCGCATCAAAATCTGTTGCATAGTTTTAAAGATTGAAGCATACATAGGGATATACGGACATACGGACAGACAGAGAATGCGACTTTGATTTATACTATGTAGTGATATTATTTATTTTTACAATTGATTAGACAATGTCTTTACATACAACATTCATAGCTTTCTTATCATTAGACAATATAAACTTGAAAGAAGGACATTTAATTGCGCCTCCGGTCGCTGCTAAATTCGAAGTGCTTGTAGGTCGAAGCGCGGCCTCCTCGCGGGATTTTAAATCTGTAATATCTCCGAAAATGTTCACTTAAATTACATGCTGTAAACGGCAATATTGATCTATATTAAATCAACAATTTATTTAAGGTACCTAATTGGATAAGGATTAATGCTGTATTGTATAAAAATTGCTTTGAACATAAGGCATCATTTTTCGTAAAAAGTAAATGACAAAAACTGCTATTGTGGGTTATCCATAAGAGATAGACATATACCATCGCGGACTTTTCTGTAGACCTTTTCATGTTTTACAATTACTTAGTACATCATTTTGATAAATCTCGTAGGGTTTAGCCTGCGTTTGCAATGTAAGCGGAAAAAAATGTAATTATTTACAGAAACCTCAAAAATTACAGTATTTCTCTGCTTCGTGTTGAATGTTATTATACGTACATTCAATGTATTTTATACCCGTGCGAAGCAGGGGCAGGCCGCTAGTGTAGTATATAAGGACATTCTGTAATTAATTTTAAAAATAAAATACATAGGGTAAAAATGAAAATATGTAGTACCTATATGAATTTAGATATTAGATATAGCAGGAAATCTTCTTGGTATAGGGAAAGGAAATAGTTTTTCTCCAAATTTAACGCTTGCGGACCACGGGCAGTAATGAATAAATCAAAACTACTGGATCGATTTTAATCATTTTTTTTACACTGACTGACATGGGATATATATTTTACACCCGTGCGAAGCAGGGGCAGGCCGCTAGTATTCTATAAAACTACTACTAATATATCTAAAAAAGACTTAAATATAAAAGAAATATTTAAATTTTACCATCAAGTACACTCCTTTTAAGTATAATGTTTTTTCCTAAATACTTAAACGGTAAAAACGAAAGCATCTATTGTTTCAAATACTAATCTTGTACATTTGTTTTCGAGTGAATATTTTAAATTAACTTTGTTTAATAATAATATATAATAATTTAAATTCCAATTCCTACATTTTCTAGATAGTTTGAGGACTGTGAAAGCTCTGTTTGGATAATTTTTAGTCAGCTTGCTGTTCCTGTTTCCTATTTAAAAATAGTAATAATTTTTGAAGTTGTACTTTTAGCGTGTTTAAGAAAAACGTTTTTTTTTAAGAAGCATGCACTTAGAAATGCAAAACGGTTGTTGTATATTTTTTTTATTGCAGTAAAAGTCTTAATAAAGAAGTTCCTTAAATATTTTGTTTTATTAATATTTAAAAATCATTATTAATATGTAACAGGAAAAGCGGTTATCCAAAAATCGGTAAGAGCGGTGTGCGAATCGATAATCATCTTTTGACATCACTAATTACGGTTTTAGCGCACTAAGTACATCACTAACTTTACGTCATACGTTATATATATTACTACTCCATATGTGAGAAAGAGTCAGAGCTGAGACTAAATCCGTTTTTATGAATGAAACGGGTGAGAGGCAGATAGTTTTTTATGAATGAGAATGTAAGTAGCTATAGTGCTACTTTGCACCCCCCATACCACCGAAAATAGCCTCGCGCCAATGTATGAATCTCAACCATCTATTTTATAGTTAGTAATCTATGGTGTATTGTCTATGGTGTAAATGTTCTTTCTCTGTAATTACGATAAGTACCATAGACAAGCCTTTTTAAAATTTAGAGCCAGTGAATAAATCTTGGATAAAGAATACACCTACGTCCATGGAATAAATTGTATGTACGGAATACCTACATAGAGTTACTATAACCAAATTATAATAAATATAATATTTAATGATTTGCATGTTAATATATTTATATATTACTAGCGGCCTGCCCCTGCTTCGCTCGGGTATAAAATATATAGTCCATCTCACTCAGTGAAAAAAAATTATTATAATCGATCCAGTAGTTTTGATTTATTCATTACTGCCCGTGGCCAGCAAGAGTTAAATTTGGAGAAAAACAATTTCCCTCTCCCTATTCCAAGAAGATTTCCTGCTATCTTTGAATATCTAAATTCATATAGTACATATTTGCGTATTTATTTTAACATTTTTCCCTATGTATTTTATTTTTACAATTAATTACAGAATGTCTTTAAACAAACTCTTGAAAGAGCGACATCGCTGCTAAAGTCGAAGTGTTATAGGGCGAAGCGCGGCGTCCTCACGGCATTTTAAATCTGTAATATCTCCGAAAATGTTCACTTAAATTACATGCTGTAAACGGCCATATTGATCTATATTAAATCAACTATTTATTTAAGGTACTTAATTGGATAAGGACCAATGCTGTATTGTATAAAAATTGCTTCAAAAATAAGGCATTATTTTTCGTAAAAAGTAAATGACAAAAAATGCTGTAGTGGGTTATCCATAAGAGATAGACATATACCATCGTGGACTTTTCTGTAGACCTTTTCAATGTGTACAAATACTTAGTACATTATTTTGATAAATCTCGTAGGGTTTAGCCTGCGTTTGCAATGTAAGCGGAAAAAAATGTAATTATTTACAGAAACCTCAAAAATTACAGTATTTCTTTACTCCGTATTGAATGTTATTATACGTACAAACCTTCCTCTGGAATCATTATATCTATTAAAAAAAACCGCATCAAAATTTGTTGCGTAGTTTTAAAGTTTTATGCGTACATAGGGAGAATGCGACTTTGTTTTATAATATGTAGTGATATTAATATATTTATTATTTATTCCAAGAGAGCAAATATGTGCTGCTCTAGGAAGTGGGAAGTTGATTTTTGTTCTAAAAATCTGAGATATTAATATACGAATGTTTTATAGCAAAATTGTAACAATATTGCTGTTACAAAGTCGGTAGCCGATGCAGCTAATCATTCTATTAGTCCAATAATTCGATTTAAATACAGATATTTTTAAAGCACCTATTACATTGTAACCGTATAGAAATTGAAAATAAAACAGCTTTTTAAAATATATTATTTATTATAGTATGAGTACAAAAAAATAAGTTATTTATGGTGGTATGTATGGGTATTGAAAAACAAGCTAAAGCGATATCAATAGCTGGCAATGACAATTATACATAGTTGAATATAAATTGTTTATATTCATAAACACTATTGTACAAATTTCTTCATAAATAGTATATGAAGAGATATGATTTACTATATACGGTGTGCTTTATAATCAAACGTGTATTACTCCTGAGAACTATAAAGAAATCCCATAAACTATAAGGACACTTATTTTAGTTATTGTTGTTATACAACATTCATTCACAGTATGATATAATAACTTTTTGTTATGCATATTAGGAATGTTATGCATGATAACTATTATAACGATGTCTAAGAATAACATTTAAGCTTAAAGCTAAACGCGTATTATGAATAGCCCACTCATACTAGTACTAGAATCTATATCTAGAAATAGGTTATACTCGCTATCGGGTGAGCCCGATCTGTGGGGACAGTTCCCGCCGCAATAACGCCGCATAAAGATCTCATGAATAAGGGCCACGAATAGGTGTCATGAATATGGGCTGGAAACTAGCCGGGCTTTAATAAGACGTGAGTAAAGCCGCTATCTACTATATTAACTATGAATACGATTTATTTATTACTCACGATAGTCTAAATTAAAAAAAAAGATTCTATAATAATCGTTATTAACACACATCATTGATCTTTGTATCCGAGACTTTAGTATTACATATTAGATAAAAAAATTTGACCAACACATTTCGAAGTTAGATTTTTTGTAAAAAAAATAAGCAACTAAGTAGGCGACACTATAGTATATAGTAATAAAACCTTTTTAATTTTACCTCATAGATTCCGCGAAGGTACAATGTTAAGTGGGCCACGAAGGGGTAGTGTGCAAATTACCAGGCCATGGCAATATAATGTTTGCGAAATACTGGTATATATCATTCGTTAATATTATTTTGTTAATTAACGTTTATGGTATGTAAGTCCACATTTATAACTAAAGTTCCCGCAATAAAAACAAAATTGAGACAAAAAGAGCTAGACTCAAAAAGGTTAGTTCCGCCTTCTTAGGAAATTGCATACGTTTTTATAATAAGATTCCCGCAAAAGTACTTGAATTGTCAGAAGGGAAATTTAAATCATACATAAAAAATCATTATGCAGTTATTAGTTAGCAGTATTGACGATTACATGAGAGATAAACATGCCTGGACATCTTCTAATAATATTTAAATTAATTATAATAATATTTATTATTATTACTCTTTGTAATTACTATTATTATAAAATTTTGACGTTCAAAAAGTGTATGTATGTACCAATTTTGAATAAAATGTTTGATTTGCAATCGTGAGAACTATTAGAAAAAAAATCTCCTCGCTTCCACTGGGGAAAGGGTTGATATGTGATTTATAGAAGCAGGCGTTACTTTGCGGAATTCCATAGTACAGAAGTTACATTAATTTGATGTAATTTTGTTTGCAATTATCCGCGTTTGTTAAGAAACGTATAATTGCAAAATAATTTTATTGTAACTTCGCTTAATATAAAAAGATAATTATTACAGAAAAAACTACATAGAATTCAGAACTGACCCAAACATTTTCTAAATACATACAAGCTAATCATACGCATCATACACCTTAAATTTATTAAATTAGGCTTTTATAGCTGCAAAGTGATAAAATTTATTACATTAACTGTTTGTTTATTTATACATTGATTATTATGCTGTAGTCTGCTGACTAGGTTATTTGAGTTAACAATATTTCTTAAAACAAGTAAATGAACAATATCATTGAAATGTATTAAAAATTACTTGAAATTATATATTTTTGTTTTATCACATATTATCTATATGAGTATAATATTATAAACATGTATATCTAAAAACATAACAAAAAATTAAATTATTTCATTTTGTACTGTCATAAACTTTAGATAGATTAAATTAATTAATTATACCAGATATATATACCGGCTTTTTTAGTAAAATTAAATTAAAATCTGCAATTAGTAAATAAATAATTAATTAAGAGAGCCTTTGTGCGTATGTGAAGTATATTTGTGTAGTATAGGTAATGGACAATTGTAAAGAAATTTAATATAATTATGTAATGAAAACGACATAAATTGTAAATAAAATTAATAAGTTACAATTCATCCTCTGTCATAGTTGAAGACATTAACTGCTTTGTTATTGTCATTTTATAAAAATTTAATTCAATGACAAATTCAATAAATTCATTAGGTACCATGGCAATCGTGATTTTGGCACAGTTAAAGTTTTTATTACATTTCATTTAATTTCTAGTATCTATTTATATGACAAATGTTATATAAATATGATTTCTAAAAGGAGAGAAATGATTAAAACATTTTTTCTTCTAAATGTAAGTAGCAGTACTAAATAATAGTAGTAAATCGATCTTAATATAATTTTAATTTTACAACAAATATTATTAAATTTCAGTAAACTAAACTTATTTTAGTGTAAAGAGGCTTAAGTAATTAGAGATACTGATTTATTTGTAATTATGCTAACGAAATATCACTATATAGAACGAGATAAATACTTATTTCACAAGACACTCAACAGTTACTTAAGGCAGCAAAATAGTCTTTACACTGGTTTATTATATTCTATTCAAGATAACTTAACAGTTTATATAATGTAATTTAGTATAAAGGAATTCTATACGAGTTTGTAACTGATTACAGTAAAATATTTCTGTATCATATAATGGAACGCTTAAAATAGTCTATAGATGTATGAAGTTTATATATTAATAATTACAAAGAAACAACTGTTCTGAGTTCTAGACTGTGCTGAAAAATTTAATTAATCGCATATATACGTGTTACATTCACCCAAATATCCTTAATAACTAAAAACTTAATAATACGTAAACAACTAAATTTCATTCACAGAAAAATCAAAACATTTTTTACTTCAAGTAAACTCACCTAAAAGTAGGAAGTAATAAGATAACAACAATATTAAAATAAAAGAACACAAACTTTTGCTGGTAATTACTAATAGGGCTACCTTTCTTTTAATAACATTTCACATAAATTATTCTCCGAGTGATATAAATATAGTTCAATAAATAAATAGATATATGTGACGATCGTCCCTAAGATAAATAAGGATGACTGACAAGTCGTAAATATGTAATTTTAAAGGAATACTTAAATAAAAATACACCCAGACTCAAAGAACCTACAAATTGTTTATAGAAAATGTTGGAACTCGGCGGGAATCGAACCCGCGACTCGCCTTACTGAGCCTAAAGCAGGGTCACTTCCACCTGCGCGAATGGGCCAGTCAAAAGTGATCATGTTATAAACTATGTTTGACAACCTCATTTACAACAGTTCATAACTAGAATATCTTTAGTCTTTAAATAAGTTTATCTTATGTATATATAGATATATAATCTGAATTTCGCAAATGGCTCCAACGATTTTCATGTAATAAGAGGGTATCGGGACAATAAACTGATCTATTAAGGTTTTATTTTTAAAAAATGTCGTTCTACCCCTGATTTCAGGCTTTCAAAAACTGCTAAAGTATAAATAAAATACAAAGGTTAATTACACTGTCATTTACAAAGTCATGGAAGCTTAGTTAGGGAACAGGCGGTCTAGAAAAGTGAAACTTCGAGCCCATTTTTTTTTAAAGTTTCGTCTTTTTTATATCTTCTAAAAATACAAAAAATTCGGTCACCTAGGTATTTATTGTAATATACATGTAATATTTACATCTAATAAAAAAACTATTTAGTGATAGAAGAAAAATAGACTAACGTTAAAAAAACTATACTGCTCACAAAAAGCTATAGCTTTTAGCTAGCTTATAATAAATATATGTTAAATTAATTAATTTTTGTACTTCATTAAGCCAACTTGTAATATATATATATTGTCGTCGCATAGCGATTATTGCGATTGTGGTAAATGAATGTGTGCAGTACTGATGAAGTGTGTATATTTGCTTTTATCGCGGATAATAGCAAAAATATATTATCACTACTTTTGAGAATAAATAAATACCGACTTTAATTTTCAATATTACATTTTTCCTTGCCATTCTATTTCATGTTACCAATTCATAACTAGTATACAATAAATTTACTGTGAATATCACAGAACTCTATATATCAACATAGATATAAAAAAATATGTAAATATATCAAGTTATAAATCATTACAGTTTTCCAGTTCATTATGCAATATATCACGCTTAGTAATAAAGTGACCTAATTCAAAATAAGGCTTAATTGAGTAAGATACATTGCTATCCTTATTTTATTGCTATGTATGACATTACGTTAGAAAATATTGAAAAGAACTGTCTTTTGGTTGTCTTCCAAGGCAACGCTCCACTTTATTGAAATTTGGCACAAAACAGCTTTTTTTTTTTAAATTAGGTCACTTTAATACTAATTGTGTGATATATACGATATATGCGGTTTTCAATTTTAAAATATTTTTCTATACTGAGTATTTTTTGTATTATAAAAGAAAAAAATCGTATACCTTAGACACTGGGCGCGTAAAGCAGTTTAGCTTATTAATAACTTTCCTTAACTCAAAATACATTTCTCTTATAAATAAATTCGATCACTTATGTACTCCATTTAATTGTTTTCCATTTTCAACAACGCCTTTTTCATCGATCAAACTCAGCGAGGATATTGATATATCTTCTTCATCTGCAAAGTAGAAAAATAAGCTTTAGAGATACCAAGTAAAGACAAATTAATAATTACTCGATCACTAATTTTGACTAATTTGACTGGCCCGTTGGCGCAGTGAGTTGTGACCCTGCCTTCAGCTCCGCGGGTGGCGGGTTCGATTCCCGCCGAGGGCTAACATTTTCTATAAATCAATTGGTTGGTCGTCGAGTCTGGGTGTATATTTGTATTTAAGTATGTATTTAAAAATTATATAAGTATATATTCACCAGTTGTCAGTCTACCATAACACAAGTCTTAAGTTACTTACTTTGGGGACGGACGACCGTGTGTGTAAGTGTCGCATATATTTATTTATTTTTATAATTTAATAGCTACCAGCTTTCATGTAGTTGGGTAGCTAAATTATGTGTTATAGACTAAATATTCCCAAAGATTTACCATCAAAAACAAGTGAACACTTGAACTAAGTATGCAATTTGGTTCTAAAAGCCTTTTAGAACCAATTTGCATACTTAGTTCGAATTTTAATTTTTAGTTACTTAGTGCCTTATTTACTTCAAGTGTTCAAGTTACACAAACCAATTTAATAAAAACGATCAATTCTGTCTTTAAATTTACTCCTTTAACAAATAATCAAATAAAAAAAAATTGTCATCATCATCCTTCATCATCCTGCCCTTATCAACTCTAAGCGGAGTTGGCACATGTTGTCACATGACTTGGCTACGTATTTACATTGCATTGTTACACTTTTACATTAATACTAGTGATACCTTCAATATTATATTCCATGTAAATGTTCGCGAAGGAAAAATCCTGAATTTTACAGGCTGATACAGAAAGACTACTATACTCTTGAAAATTACTTAGAAGATAAGAATGTGTGGATATAGCTCTCTTTGAACCTATGCAAGACAGTAACGACTAAATGTAAATATTATTAAGAATTATATTTTTAAAGGAACAATCGCCGAGTTTCTTGCTGGCTCTTCTCGGTAGGAACAGCTTTCCGAACCAGCAGTAGAGTTGACGATTCAAAAGCACTTGTTAACAAGTTTATTTGAATAAAGAATATTTTGAATTTGCATTTATATTCTATGTTTGGGCCGCTATGCAAACTATATTTTAGGAAATTTCATTAAAACCGCAAACAGACAGTTACTGACAAACAGACTTTCGCATTTATAATATTAATATGAATAGTCTTAAAAAATACCTGAGCTAACGTCTGATTGATTTCGTGGACTGAGCCGACAACCCTTAGACAAGTAACTCTTCAACTTTCCGATTGAGGCCAGTATCAAACTGAAAAATAATATTCATTAATTTATTTAAATGTGAAACATCACTACGTATTATAAAGCAAAATCTTACGTCTTCTAATTGCGATCAACTATTAAGATACTGAACAGATTTTCATGCAGTTTTCTCTTCTAGGCAGGATATATGAGGTAGGTCAGAGTTTTTTCCCCAGAATTTTTTCTCATGGACCACTTTTAAAATTTTCTATTTCCGGTTCCCTTTTAGCTACATTTCTATCATATTCCCAAAACTACAAAAATTTGTGACCCACCATTTTTGGTCACACAAACATAAACCATAGTTGGATGCGCATTGCGGCGAACCGGGATGTCTGGCGCAGACATGGGGAGGCCTATGTCCAGCAATGGACTGCGATAGGCTCATGGATGGATGGATGGAAACATAGGCTTGTATCGAGTTTTGCAGGCATATGCCTGTAGGGGATGGAAATAGCCCGCCTTATTATACCTATGAGGAATTATTTATTATCTATACATAAATTATTATTCAAACATTTTATTCAAAATTAGTACTTACATACACTTTGTGAACGTCAAAATTTTATAATAATAGTAATTACAAACAGTAATAATAATAAATATTAATATAATTAATTTAAATATTAGAAGATAGTCCAGGCATGTTTATCTCTCATATAACCGTCACTACTATAATAACCCTTACTGCATAATGATTTTTTATGTATGATTTAAATTTCCCTTCTGGCAATTCAACTACTTTTGCGGGAATCTTAAAATAAAAACGTATGCAATTTCCTAAGAAGGAGGAACTAACCTTTTTGAGTCTACAAGCTTGTTACACTTGTTCACAGGCAAAACAAAATAAATGGTAGGGTTGAACCGATTAGTATATAACTAAGCTTATTTGGGTATTGCTTCGCTTTGCGATTTTGGCCGTAGAGTCTATCTCCTGATGATGCTTCGGTTGCGGGGCGAAACGATTGTTGACTTTGTGATAGTGTACGTATGTAGTGTTTGTGTATTGTGGTGGCGGTGGTGGAGGTTTGTGCATGTGTTTTTAGGAATCCTGCATGTATCAGGTATGAATACCGATTGTCCACTCTACATTTAGCATTACATATATTTTCTATTTTACTTCATCGCGAATTATAGCAATTTATTATTACTTTTGTATTATGGATCTCCGCAAACTAACGCCTAATTCTATAAATTACTGTAAGTCGGTTTTCTACAGGATATATTTCGGAGAGTGTGCCCAGGTACTTCACGACCTTGTTCCACCATCGCCTTTTTATTATCGGACCGCTAGGCGCCGGGAGGAGTTCCACCCTTACGTCATTGACATCATTCGAAGGCGCACGGAGCGCTTCGCTTCGTCATTTCTTATGCGTACAGCACGGGTATGGAATTCTCTCCCGGCATTTATCTTTCCCAACACCTATAATATGGGTACTTTCAAAGCCAGGGTGAATAGGCATCTTATAGGCATGCGCGTTCCACCTGAGACTATCATCGCTTACCATCAGGCATGATTGCAGTCAAGCGCTCGCCTATTAATCAATAAAAAAAATTAAAAAAAAGTACAACTTACCCCAAAAACGGTGGACTCGGCGACAGTGGCCGCGAAAGGTACTCCGGGTGGAACTGCACTGACACGTAGTACGGGTGAGTGTCGACGACCGCCACCTCCATGCGCGTGCGCGTCGAGTCCTTTCCCACAAAGCGCAAGCCGGCCTCTTCAAGCCTCTCTATGTACTCGGGATTCACCTCATAGCGGTGCCGATGTCGCTCTTCGATCTCTTCTTTCTTGTATAGTTTTGCTGTTATATTATATAATCATCATCCTATTGCCCTTATCCCACTCTAAATGGTCGGCACATGTTGTCACATGATTCGGCTAGGTATTTAACGACCGACAGCCTGCCTGATATGAACTTACTAATTTGGCGATTTCTAATCTAACGCTCGTTCAGTTATTTTAACAGACGGGTTAAGACAGCGTATTTATAAATTTGCAAAGATTTAAAGAAGAGAAATAATAACCCAGCGTACATTTTGGTTGTCAATCAATGTTAAAATGAAGAAGTAAGTACTTCTCAGCGCTTTTACAACTTCTATTTAACATTGATTGAATAATACCAATATAATCACTTGATTATATTGGTATTATTTTTATTTCTCAAATTTAATGTTACACATCTATCTATACTAACGTATGAAGTGTTTGTTTGTTTTTTGTTTGTTTGTTTGAACGCGCTAATCTCAAGAACTACTGGATTGATTTGAAAAATACTTTGAGTGAAAGATAGTCTCTTTATCGAGGAAGGTTATAGACTATATAACACCACGCTAAGATGAAAAGAAAAGGAACAGCAATCAAAAATATTGCGACATAATTTAAAGATTTCCTTGCGTGTGCTATGTAAATGGCGCAAGTTCAATTCGTGATTTTAATTCGGCAATTCAATTCGGGAAAAAATTTGTGATCTACTGATTTCTATGCGAGCAAAGCTTGCATACTACACAGGTAGTAAAAGATTTGATATTTTGTTTAAATTATTTCAACCCTCAATACTTACAGACAATACTTGGTTCTAAATAAGTTTTCCTCTTCCCAAGTCTCATAGTACCGCCGAGGTTGCCCGGGTGATGCTCGGGCATATCGATCACCAGTTTATCATCACATTCAGGATTCACTTCAGTACTGTTAGCTCCTTTTAAACCGATCACATTCCTGGCAAATTCAATGACCGCCGCCTGCAGACCGAGGCATATACCTAGCATTGGCTTCTGAGTCTCCCTGCACCACTGGCATGCTTCAATTTTACCTTCCATACCACGTTGGCCAAAACCACCCGGGACTATAATTCCGCTATAATTATTAAGAGGAAAAATTTGTGTTAAATAAAAAAAGTAAGTAACGACCTGTTACTATCCCACAGCTGGGCATAGGCCTCTTCTCTGCGTTTTTTTTGGAGAGAAGGATTGGAGCTAAGACCTACCACGCTGCTCCAATGCGGATTGGTAGGTTACACATATCCCCAGAATTGTCTAGAGATATGCAGGTTTCCTCACGATGTTTTCCTTCATCGAAAAGCGTGTGATAAATTGCAATTATCAATTAGACACATAAGTTTTACTTATTAGACGTAATTGGTATTTCTAATAACAAAAAATATTTGACAGCAAAACAATTTCATTTTCTTTAAACTAAATAAGCTTGTATATTTACATGTAGAAAATTAATACTCCAATACTAAACTACTATAATTCATCATAATTCTCCTGCCCATATCCACTATAAAGTGGGTCGGCACAACATGTTATAAACATGTTGATACATGATCTGCTTAGAAATTTTACGACCGGCCGCCTGCCTGATGTCAACTTACCTTAGTCGCCTTTTGCGACATCTCGGTAAGAAAATGGGCTATTCTACTCAGCCAGATACTACATGGCTAAGCCTTCAGACAACGTATTTAGTTTTTTTTATATAATTTTCATCAAACTTACTCGCTTTTACAGAGATCCTGCCAGGCTTTATGGTACACAACGGGGTCGTCAATCTTGGTTTGTCTCTCTAAATTGACTGCTTCAATGTATGTCAGGATAAGTCTACATCCCGCAGCGATACACGCGTGCTGCAAGGCCTTGGTAACACTAGCGTAGCTATCTTCTAATTTCGTGTATTTACCAACAAGGGCAATATTTACTTCGCGTCTGAGATTATCCACTCGTTTCGCTAGATTGCGCCATTTTTGCATAAATCTGGAAAATTACAAAATATATAAACACAAACCTAACATCTATACTAATATATAAAGCTGAAGAGATTATTTGTTTGATGTTTGGAACGCGCTAATCTCAAGAACTACTGGACCGATTTGAAAAATTCTTTTGAGTGTAAGATAGTCCATCTATCGAAGAAGTAGACTATAACTACTATATAAAGCTGAAGAGTTTTTATATGATTGTTTGGACGCGCTAATCTCAAGAAATATTAGACCGATTTGAAAAATTCTTTCGACTGTAAGATAGTCCATTTAACGAGGAAGGTTATATAAAAGTTAAAAAAACAGTATAGAAGAGGAGCAGCAATAATTTATATGACAAAAGTTTACCGGTTCAGAGAGTTAATTATAACAACATTTAAAGCTATATACATAACCATGATCGACCTAGATTGGATCTAGAATTGCAGCTTTCTCTTTTGCATATTTTTTTCACGCATAAATTGGCACAATAAAATAATAGAAAGCCAAAACAACATAATTATAGATAAATTGTTAATTTTATAGCTTAATTGTTTAAATAATGCAATATATGGACTAGTTGCGACAGAATAGGTAACTATATCAGATTCAATTCAACACATATCAATTCATATTTCATGTCTTTACATATTTCATTTGACTTATTCATTTGTTACTCTTTCACGATGAATCCGCTGAACCAATATCAACACCGTTCTTTATACACCAAAATAACATATAGGCTATAGAAATCCTATTAATTCTATAGGAATAGGATGACACTAAAAAACGCCATCTATTATCAATCTATCACGCGACAACAGTTTACGCGAACGAGTCGCAGGTAAAAGCTAGTACGATAATAAACTATGTGCGCTGTAAAAGAAAGACTACAATCGATTTGTGTAAAATGTAATAAATGGCATAAAATAGTTCTTATTGAACCTGTTACTAATTCAGTCACAGATGTAAAATTAAATCCTATAATTTTATTAAAAACAAAAACTATTTACACATACGCATCATAATTTATAGAAATAGGCTTAATTAGTTACTTAGCGCTGATCTATACAAAATTAATAATAAAATTATTTTGCTACGGTCCACGATAAATTATATTGCGCTATCTTGGATTACAGTAAAATAGTTTAATTATTACTTTTTTTTTACATAAACAACATGACAAACCTTCCAGGTCGCGGCATTGATATATTAAGTTGCAATCTATCGTTCAAATATTGCACAACTCCCTGCGCCTCCATAAGCAACGGTACATGATACACTGAAGTTAAATCATGGATGCAAATTACCTAAAAAAATATAATAATCATCAACTCATCATCTTCCTGCCCTTATCCCACTTTAAGTGGGGTCGGCACAACATGCTATAAACATGCTGTCACATGATTTGGCTGCGTTTTAAGACCGGCCGCCTGCCTGACGTCAACTTACCTCTGTCGTATTTTATGACACTCCGGTAAGAAAGAGAGTGGTCTATTCTACTAAACCGGATACCACACGGTAGGTCAACTTAACTTAGTCGCCTTTTACGACACCTCAGTAAGAAAGAGGGTGGTCTATTCTACTTAACCGGATACCACACGGTGGGTCAACTTACCTTAGTCGCCTTTTACGACACCTCGGTAAGAAATGAGGGTGGTACTATTCTATTCAGCCGGATACCACACGGCGTAAAATAACGTACGCACGGCGTACACACTAAAAAAATATAATAATATAGTATGATAAAGATTTATTAAAAGCTTTCATTAAACTTGACTTGTGTGTGTTTGTATGTGAAATCTTGCAAGTTAAATTTAACCCATTTCCTGGCGTCCAATTGAGTTGCAATTTTACATACTGGTCCAGTTTTGATTAAAATGCACGTTTATAATAAGCATGACCTGATGCTGCTGCCACAAGTCACTCCATACTAGGGAACTCTTCGAAGGTAAACAGGTTTGAAGGGAGACAGTGGTTCATACTTATGATCCACAGTTCACACTTGACCGTCGAGTTATTGATACGAATTAACGATGCTTCTTCTTTTGAACACATTTAGACAGTTACATAGTCTAGGATAATAATTAATATTTTCACTGAGTTTAAGCGATAAATTTATCTGTGTTTTAAAAATATATTTTCAAAAAGAAGTGTTCAATGTGACGAAACAACAGTAGTTAAGGATCAAAACAATTTCTAAAAATATATAAGAATAAAGTAAATTATGAATTTGGGTTTTATCATAATCAATATATAATTTAATTTTGTGTTGTGCAATGTATTTATTGTATGGTATCTGAAATATTAATATTCTTTTTATTCATAAAACCATGATTTAATTTGTTTTTATAAGGATCTTTGAAATGAATAATTGTAAAGTTTCCAAACCTGTTCTGGGCCAACGTGACAAAAGTTTGAGATTTTCTCTTTAACATTGTGATTAATGGGTATTTCTGAGCGACACAATATCAGGTCCGGTGATAAACCAAGTCCTCGTAGTTCTCGCACGGATGATTGTGTTGGTTTGGTTTTAGGCTCCCCTGTTGATTTGGGCTAAAAATAAAATCATACAAGTAATAATCCTCTATGAAACATATTACATAATCACATCCTATTCAGACTTTAGTGTAATAAATATAAAAATGCATTTTGTATATGAGTAGGTCATTAAAATCTAGGGTAATAGATTTTACATTAACCTAGATGTAAAACAAGTTTGATATTTGGGCCAATGTAACATATTGTAAATATTTTATGTTTTAATAGTCAATGTACCAAAAATTTAATGTGTATGATATACATGAATCAAAGGTTTAATTCAAGGTATGATTTTTTTTGAGATAATAAAGGAGAATTAAAAAACAATCCTGCAATTCGCAAGGAGATTTAGAAGAGATAACATGTGTAAATGGGGTCTAAAATACTTTACTCCAATTTTAATAAAAGCCTATAAACATTAATATCTTAGTGGAACAAAAAAGCAAAGAATATATGTCAATTGTTGGTTTTGTTAATTCTTGATTTACCAACACCCAAATTTAGTTTTTGACTTCAAATATAAGTACATGCTGGTTTATATTACCCTTATTAAATTAATTTTAATTTACATAAAATATTAATTTTATTTATTTATTTACTTACCATAGGTACCAAAGACACATGAGCACAGCAAAAATTCTCTCTTTTAACTCTGAACTGAAATTGCCTAAATGCTTCAACAAAAGACATTCCTTCTATATCACCGATAGTACCCCCCAATTCTACAATGCACACTCTTGGGGGTGTGTCATCTGGTGTCACAGGAATGTGAGCTACTCTCTGCACCCATTCTTGTATAGCATCAGTAATATGTGGAATAACTGCCAACAGATAATGTAAATATAATTGTATTATGGCTTGGTTGTGACAACAAATATCAAATGAAGAAAATATACTAAATGTTGAAAATATAATTATTTTTTATGGTTTTCATTATATCACTTATTTAACTCTGCGACTTATACTCATAGCTTAAGGTAAACATGTCAAACAACAAGGTTATTTTTTTTTCATATGCGCCATGACACACACAGGTATTTAAAACCTTTTCTACAAAATGACAAAATATTAAATACACTAATATTGCATTACCACAGTGACTTTATATAAGATTGATATTGTGTTATATCATCATATATATTATAATCTAATGCAATTTGCCAGAATAACATATTAAATTTGTTTAATTCGTTTTAATCTGCATCTGATGAATATATTTTATAAAATCAAATGTTTATGCTTCTAGTACCAAAAGCATAAACATTTGATTTTATAAATATTATATTACAAAAAATATTTCATTAATGAAATTATTTTGACATGTGCAGTTTTGTATCAATTTTGTTATTTGTAGATCTTGTTATTGCAATAAAATGTTTGGCACGCCACATTTAGTTAAGTACCTAAACCTACGGAGTATAGATACTTAACATAAATTCAAAAGATTAAGTATATAAGACTTAGTAAAATATAAAGATTTATTTGCAGAAATGCAAATAAAAAATCAGGTTTAAGGAGCCACAGTGTATTTGAGGTCCAAGTGCCTTGGTAGAGACACCATTTCCTGCAAATAATATATTTGCTTACACTTCAGACACAGATGGAATACACTTGAAATATCAGTAGCATCAACATAGTTTCCACTTTACCTAATAATGTGTTGAAAAAGTTTAAAAAGCTTATCCAACTTTTTCTTCTAATATATGTCACTCTTTACTCAGCATCCTACACTCACTTACCTTGGATAATTATTTTCATATAAAACTTTTTTATTTATTTATTAACTTTTTTATTTTCATACAAGACTTTTAAAAGTTAAAGTCCAACTTATTATGCATTTCTGATATAATATTAATTTGATACAGTGGTGCATTGAGAACTTGGACAACAATATAGTTTTACCATTATTTGATTTCATACATTCATTTTTTAACATGATACTTCAACATACCCTGTACTGTTTTTCCTAGGTAGTCTCCACGGCGCTCACGCTCTATAACCTGCTGGTATATTTTTCCCGTTGTAATGTTATTATCTCGGTGCAGTGTTATATCTAGGAAACGTTCATAGTTGCCAAGATCAAGATCTACCTCTCCGCCGTCGTCCAATACGTAGACTTCACCTAGAAAATAGACGATGCCGATTTTTAGAAAACGCGTGACAATTGGCATGGTACTGGTTCTGAATATGCACATCAACAAACCATGTTCGTATGGCGAGAATGTTCCTGCATCGATATTAATGTATGGATCAATTTTAATTGAAGTCACGTCAATTCCACAGCTTTTGAGGATCGTGCCAAAAGAGCTGGCGATGACACCTTTTCCTACGCCACTTATAACACCACCGGTAACTAAAATGTATTTCATGTCTGGCATATTTGTAATGCTTTTTAGACAAATACAATTAGTTTTATAAATTTATTAATTAAGCATTAAAATACTTGGACAAGATATAACCACAAACCACACGCGCAAAACACCATAGATTATTAACCAGGGCGGTTTTACTACAGGCGCCAACACATGTTATCTCGCATCCCTCTTGCACATGTACGTATTTATGAATGAATCGTATGAAAATAGTCTCAGCTGCATCTCGCTCCACTCCTACATACCTATTTTTACGCACTCATTCTCATTTTGACTGTCTATCATATAACAAGACAACAAGTTGATTTTATTAATGAATGGGCGGTGTACTAAATTTTTAAATTTCCCGTTGTAAAGTTCTAGTACTTTAATTTTTACTAAAATGTATAATTTTGTTAGCAAAATTCTTGAAACAAATATCACTAGAAGCAAATTAAATGTATCAAGTCTTATTTCACCAGTAGCTGTTGAGATATTTCTTAAAATGAGAAATATAACAACGAAGAAACGTGCAGTTATAAAACAATAAGAAGAGGATTTACTTAATCATTATATAAATGTAAGTGTTGAGTTTTAATGAATTTTGTGCATCTCAATAATAGTAAGAGCTTTCTTAAAATTTACATTCTCACATCTAAATATAATAACCTAACCTTGCATGGATAGCCTAAAACCTTTAACATGCAGTATAATTTTTATTTCATATTTGACTTAGTTATCGTTATATAAAAATTATGATATATAATTTCGATTGATGAATTAGCTATATTCATTATTATATTAAGGATATGTCTTGCGATTTTATATAGCTTCTAGTGTCTTGTAGTGCAATAAATGATTAATAATGGAACATTAAAGTGAAAGTTTTTTAGAAGTTGTTCTAATTGATCATAAGTGTGTATCTATCTTAGTTATGAATAATTTGGACATAACTTAAATGGTCTACTTAATATTTTTTTTTAGAAGTATTTTCAATTGAAGTTGTATACTTCATTGTATTATATTAGAACTTTAAAAATGATTGTCAAGTTTTTTATAATGAGACTCGGATGAAAAGGGAGTAAATAGCAAAAGAGAGCAAGTTTATTCTGTATAAAGCAATATAGGGTATATTGCTTTATATAACACTAGTGTTGATTTTTAATTAAAAAGCAAAAGCAGAATTTAAATTTACGATTGATTAAACGATTGATTGATTAATTGCAGATTCAAGAATCCTCAGATCCAAGATTAAGAGTAATTTTTTATTTTAATATGATTGTCACATGATGTTATTTATAGTTATGATTTGAGATATCTTTACATTTACAGTGCTAATAAAAGATTTAATAGTATGTGTAATGAATGAAAGAATAACAGCAATATTAAAAGACTGTTCTATAAAACTGAAAGTAAATATTTATGTAATTTATAAATCACTTAAAATGTGCAACTGTTTATATCTAACAGAAATTAAATAACAAACAATATTTCTCCTTCATACTAAATAATAAAAAGCAATAATAAAAAGCAATTTTTCTAAAAGTGAACCCATTTACTCTTTCTTAACAAATCAATGCATAATGACACAGACAACATTTTTTTTATATTATAGAACAACTATTCATATAGATTCAAATACAACCTTGTTCATAAGAGGTTCTATTTGAATAGTAACAATTTTTAATTTTTTAAAATTATTTTCAGAGATGGAATAGCATTAGACTAAGTGCAACTAAAGGAAGGTAACTAATACTCAAGTGAAGTCTGAATTTATGAAGCTAAGTTAGATTCCCGTAATTTCAGCCACAGATGTAAGCGTGCACTCAAACATCAGTAGCCAAAAGCGACTGGGAAAAGAATTAAGGTTTTACATGTATTGCAGGTGCCAAATACCGGCTCTTTGCCAACCGCAACACATTACCATTACAAAAAAAAAATGTAAAAATTAATGGATTGAATGAAATTAATGGATTAATTTTACAGGAGGGCAGTCCGACAGCTGGCCTCGTGACTCCACGAGCTACGCTGGTCTGGCCTCGCTGCTGCCAATGGAGACGTGCCGCCGCCCCTCACCCCAGGCCGGCCCGTCCGGCTATGCCGCAGCTGCTGTCGCTCCGCCGTCGCCTCGAGCGCTCGAACAGCGCCAGGCCGAACAGTAGCGTCAACCACCAGGACCTCTGTAATTTGAGAAAATGCATTTGAGGTAACTAATACTCAAGTGAAGTCTGAATTTATGAAGCTAAGTTAGATTCCCGTAATTTCAGCCACAGATGTAAGCGTGCACTCAAACATCAGTAGCCAAAAGCGACTGGGAAAAGAATTAAGGTTTTACATGTATTGCAGGTGCCAAATACCGGCTCTTTGCCAACCGCAACACATTACCATTACAACAAAAAAATGTAAAAATTAATGGATTGAATGAAATAAATGGATTAATTTTACAGGAGGGCAGTCCGACAGCTGGCCTCGTGACTCCACGAGCTACGCTGGTCTGGCCTCGCTGCTGCCAATGGAGACGTGCCGCCGCCCCTCACCACAGGCCGGCCCGTCCGGCTATGCCGCAGCTGCTGTCGCTCCGCCGTCGCCTCGAGCGCTCGAACAGCGCCAGGCCGAACAGTAGCGTCAACCACCAGGACCTCTGTAATTTGAGAAAATGCATTTGAGGTAACTAATACTCAAGTGAAGTCTGAATTTATGAAGCTAAGTTAGATTCCCGTAATTTCAGCCACAGATGTAAGCGTGCACTCAAACATCAGTAGCCAAAAGCGACTGGGAAAAGAATTAAGGTTTTACATGTATTGCAGGTGCCAAATACCGGCTCTTTGCCAACCGCAACACATTACCATTACAAAAAAAAAATGTAAAAATTAATGGATTGAATGAAATTAATGGATTAATTTTACAGGAGGGCAGTCCGACAGCTGGCCTCGTGACTCCACGAGCTACGCTGGTCTGGCCTCGCTGCTGCCAATGGAGACGTGCCGCCGCCCCTCACCCCAGGCCGGCCCGTCCGGCTATGCCGCAGCTGCTGTCGCTCCGCCGTCGCCTCGAGCGCTCGAACAGCGCCAGGCCGAACAGTAGCGTCAATCACCAGGACCTCTGTAATTTGAGAAAATGCATTTGAGGTAACTAATACTCAAGTGAAGTCTGAATTTATGAAGCTAAGTTAGATTCCCGTTATTTCAGCCACAGATGTAAGCGTGCACTCAAACATCAGTAGCCAAAAGCGACTGGGAAAAGAATTAAGGTTTTACATGTATTGCAGGTGCCAAATACCGGCTCTTTGCCAACCGCAACACATTACCATTACAAAAAAAAATGTAAATGTAATAATATAAATTAATGTGGAATTAATGGGATAAATTAATGTGTAAATGTAAATTAATGAGGACAATCGGTTATCATACCTGATACATGCAGGATTCGTAAAAAACACATGCACAAACCTCCACCATACACAAGCACTATATACATTCACTATCACAAACTCAAGAACTCAAATAAATATAAAATATAAATAAATATATGGGACACTAACTATACTTTTGCACTATTTAATACGAAGAAAATTGAAACGTATTGACTCACCAGAAACGTCGAGATGCACTTCTCTTGAATGACCAACAAGGACTGAATGTCACTGAAACGTTTTATCGGTATATATAGTAAGACTCCACCGGAAACAATAACGGCACAGTGTTGCCCCTATTTAATCAAAAAGGGCGCGATTAGGGTTGCCACCTTTTTTTTGAAGAAAAATACTATTTTTCTTTTTAAATCAAAAAAATATAGTACTTTTAGGAAATTCAGGAAAAAAAATAGTACACATCTATTTTCAATCATTATTTATTTTTCCATGATTATTTTTTATTACTTTTCGCTGGATAATGACACGGAGTTAGAGTTACTAACTAACTAAGCCCCGTAAATACATGAATGAGTTTCGTTCCTACATTCCCTATGCAGGGCTGCGGGTGCATTCCATTCACAGTTAATTAAAAAAAGCACGACAATTGCAATTAGCGATAAAAATATAGTATTTTTCGTGCTATATTCTTTTTCTATAATATATAGTACAATTTAAGCTAGTGTTTTTCAATTTATATATACATTTATTAAAGCAGGGACCTCGAAGCATATAGCATTATAGTATATCCTTAGTGTTTTTATTGAACTGTAATAATATTGGGAAGTTTTATTTTTTAATTTTAAAATATAAGTAAAAATAAAACTAAAATAATAAAAATAAAACTTTTCCTTCTATAGTAATATTTATTGTGTATGCTTTATTGAAGTGTTGTATATCATATGTCATACCCAATATCAGTTATATTCTATGTTTTAGGTGGTTATTTCTGAATAGTTTTTATTCTTTCTGCGACAGACAATATGGATTACAGACATACTTTAATTATTTAACAGAAAGTTATTTGTTCAAGATACTTTAACATACTATCCCATTTAGTTATGCACATTTCAACTAGATTTTTTGTCTGAGTAACTGTGTCTGGTCAAGGCACTGCTACTGTTGTTGCAATGAATTCATTAATATCTGATACAATGGCTGATATTCTTCAAGTGAGTTAAAATGTTTCAAATATAAATCATTTTTGTTTGTAAACACAAAAATTGGCATGTGTATGTTTAAAGTAACGGCCTGTTATCCACCCCAGCAGTGGGAACCATAAGCTTCCTCTATCCGTTTTTTGGAGAGAAGTATTGTAGCAAAGACCTACCATCGCGTTGCTCCAATGCGGATTGGTAGGTTACGCATATCCCTAGAATTCGCTAGAAGTATGCGGATTTCCTTACCATATTTTCCTTCACCGAAAAGCGTGTCATAAATTGCAATTGTCAATTAGACATGTGCCTGCGCGGGGTATAAACCCATGATCGTCTTTACAGAGTCGCACGGCCTTACCGCTGAGCTATCACAGCTTGTTCCATATTTATTAAAATGTTTTTGCAATAATTTTCAGATGAACCTGGTCATAGCCAAAGAGAGTACTCATTGGGATGACGTCTAAGGGCTATATGCTGTTGATGCTTTATGGGATGAAGCACATGATTAGGTCAATTGATTTGACTAGATGAAGGCAAGTAAATATTTGATGTAAAGTATGTCAGTCTGTCCATTTCACTTTCTATTAAAACTGAAGCTTATATGTCTAATGGGCTAACTGCCTAATCCGTTTGAGATATAACAAAAAATGTTTGGTACAATTTTTCCTCTATTATAGTGATGCAAAAAAGTGTGTGATATAAGAATAGCTTAAAAGACATATTAGTGATGATCATTGGAACTTTGTCACATATGCTTCTTAATTGTCACATACAATTCAGTATTTGGAAAGCATAATATTTTAGCCTGGTACTGCTAACGGTACAAAATCAAAGATATTTAACATAACACAAAGATTGTCACAGATACCCCTTATATTTTATTATTAAAAAAAAATATTATTTATAATTATAGTCTCTATTCTATACTTAAAATATAACTGTAGACAAAGTTATAGACACGAAAAAAATATTTTCCAGACACTATTTAAGACCAGTTGAAGCTAAAAATATATTTTTAAAATTTAAAATCTCTGTTATTTGTCAATGCATCATTCTCCTACCCTTATCCCACTCTAAATGGGGTAGGCACAACATGTTTTAAACATGTTATCACATGATTTGGTATCTTACGACCGGTCGCCTGCCCGACGTCAACTTACCTTAATCGGTATTCGCGACACCTCGGTAAGAAATGAGGGTGGTCTATTCTACTCAGGGGATATCAATGCCAAGATTGTCTGTAAGACTACCTTTGCAAACTAATGTTCTATCTATACATTATTTAAGAATTACTTATTTATTACAGGTTAAATATGCTGCAAACTCTTCCGCCGGGAAGTGTCCACGAGCCCGATGATGCAGATGAACATATATGAAGAGCTTCAGTCGAATCATAATTATTTAGCCTCATTTATTGACATTAGTAATAACATTTTCACAGCGCGAATGCTTTTATTCACTAACAATTTATTTTGCCGCCTGAACCATTCGGAATTTTGGAATAAGGCTGTAAAAGTCCGCTTCAATGCTAGAGGACTCAAGAGAAGGTTGTGTCTTCAAAATAGTATTCATCACTACATATTATAAAACAAAGTCCATATTTCCGTATGTACGCATAAAACTTTAAAACTACGCAACCGATTTTGATGCGGTTTTTTTTAATAGATAGAGTGATTCAAAAGGAAGGTTTGTACGTATAATAACATTCAATACGAAGTAGAGAAATACTGTAATTTTTGAGGTTTCTGTAAATAATTACATTTTTTTCCGCTTACATTGCAAACGCTGGCTAAACCCTACGAGATTTATCAAAATGATGTAGTAAGTATTTGTACACCTTAAAAATATCTACAAAAAAGTCCGCGATGGTATATGTCTATCTCTTATGGATAACCCACAATAGCAGTTTTTGTCATTTACTTTTTACGAAAAATGATGCCATATGTTCAAAGCAATTTTTATACAATACAGCATTAATCCTTATCCAATTAAGAACCTTAAATATATTGTTTATTTAATATTGATCAATATGACCCTTTGTACATGTAATTTAAATAAACAGTTTCGAAGATATTACAGATTTAAAATGCAGGGGCCGCGCCGCGAGCCTATAAATAGCGCGTCGGAGGTCGGGCGATTCTACCCCCGGCGATGCTTCTGCGCTCGCCCACTCTCCCGGTGACGCTGTCAAAGCCTTCATGGCTAACAGCCTTAGTTAGTGTCCGAAAAAAAAAACGCGGTTCGTCCTTAACCATTTGAATTTAGCAGCGATCGGACGCATTTATGATCGGAGCTCTCTAGCGAGGAAAATAACAATCACTACATATTATAAAACAAAGTCCAAATTTCCCTATGTACGCATAAAACTTTAAAACTACGCAACAGATTTTGATGCGGTTTTTTTTAATAGATAGAGTGATTCTAGAGGAAGGTTTGTACGTATAATAACATTCAATACGGAGTATAGAAATACTGTAATTTTTGAGGTTTCTGTAAATAATTACATTTTTTCCCGCTTACATTGCAAACGCTGGCTAAACCCTACGAGATTTATCAAAAAAATGTACTAAGTATTTGTACACCTTGAAAAGGTCTACAGAAAAGTCCGCGATGGTATATGTCTATCTCTTATGGATAACCCACTATAGCATTTTTTGTCATTTACTTTTTACGAAAAATAATGCCTTATTTTTGAAGCAATTTTTATACAATACAGCATTAATCCTTATCCAATTAAGTACCTTAAATAAATATTTGATTTAATATAGATCAATATGGCCATTTACAGCATGTAATTTAAGTGAACATTTTCGAAGATATTACAGATTTAAAATGCCGTGAGGACGCCGCGTTTCGCCCTATAACACTTCGACTTTAGCAGCTATGTCGCTCTTTTAAGAGTTTGTTTAAAGACATTCTGTAATTAATTGTAAAAATAAAATACATAGGGAAAATGTAAAAGTTAATAAGTAAAAATGTACTATATGAATTTAGATATTACAAAGATAGCAGGAAATCCTCTTGGTATAGGGAAAGGAAATTGTTTTTCTCCAAATTTAACGCTAATAAATCAAAACTACTGGATCGATTTTAGTCATTTTTTTACACTGACTGACATGGGATATATATTTTATACCCGTGCGAAGCAGGGGCAGGCCGCTAGTATTAGTATAATTGACAAACATTATGAAGTTTGAAACTTCTTAACTAGGACCCAATGGATTTTTTCTCAAATCCGTGGATAAGGGGGCTCTAGCACACTAGAACGGATCATAATTTGGTTTCATTGTTTAAAACATGATTGGTTAATATTATTGTTTGATAGTTATAGTACCTTGTATTCCATCAGAAATATTTTCCAGACCCAAGCCATATCATATTACCGGTTCAGTATATTGATATATCGGTCATGTGCAGCAATAGCGGTACAACTCAAAAACTTATATTTTGAGATGAATTGGTTTAAAATTTTCATTACTCAGGAAAATGAATAACAATTGCTTAGTTGCTAGTTTAATTGTTAGTTTGCTTAAACGACGGGCTTATAATGAATTATGAGTTCTGCCTGTATTGCTGCTAAAAATTGTGTATTTTAACATTAACACCATTTATTCCTATTCAAAACACGTGTTTTTACTTGTGTAGCAAAACTAAAAACCTGAGCAATCCTGGGAGTAATATATTTTCAAAACAGGATTATTTAAATTGTGAAATTTTTATAATTACGCTATTGTCTAATAAAACTGAAAGATTTGATCTAGTTAAAATTATATTATCCATCACAAAAACTTATATCTTTGGAATGGCATTATATGGCATGTAAAGTGTTAATTAGTCAAAAATGTATATAACTTAAAAAACTATAATTCCTGGTTAACTTGCGTTAATCATAAATATGATTTGTTAAAAGTTTTTTGCACAATCGTAATCATAATGCGAGTTAGACAACGGTGTATCAATTAAGGAGAATTCACAGTACTACAGATACTTGGAAAACGATAATGGAAATGGAAAATTTTATCGCAAGTAAAGTTATAGAACTATGATACATGAGGCAAAAGTAACTAACTAATATTACTATTATTAACATTTAAAAAGTGATTCAAAATTTTTATTATTTTACTATATATACTCCATAAGTATTGAAACATAACAAGATGTAAACAAACAAAACCATGTGATTCAGGAGTGACAAATATGTCATAACAATAATATTATTAACAAATGAAAAAATTGGGATTCAACTGCAGTTGTCAAAAGAATATCTCTAATATTTATAAATGTAATTTTCATAAATTGATTGTTATTTTCTAAAATTAAATATTTATACCTTTAGTATAGCAAAACAGCAATATATAATTTAATAAAATTCAGCAGATACAAATTAGCCAAGTAAACTACCTAAAATGGTAATTAGATTAAACAACGCAATATAATATCAATATTCTACGAGCTTCACTCTGTGATACTTAAATGTGCAGTAATTTAGTGTATTTAATATTATCCATCGTTTTCTTTAAAAATTTTATAATTCTTATTTATTGTTTCAAAGTTTGTAAAAATTATTGATAGCAATCACGCCATAATAAAGTGGTGCGAATACAATCAATAATTTTAAATTCTTTATAAGAATTAAAAATTATATTAAATGTTAGTATAATGTGTTGTAATAAAAAAGGTACTTTATAGTAGGCAGATAATGCCTACTATAAACTACCTGTTTTGACATGTTTACATTTAGTTAAATACTTAACCCATGGAGTATAGTTCCTCATGATGTTTTCTTTCATCGAAAAGCTTGGTATCAATTGGCACATTAATTATGGCAAAATTTCACAATTTAATTCTTACTTTATATGTATAAATCCGAAGTGTTAACTGGTTTGATGGAAAATATTATACTTAGAGATAAAAACCACTTATATTCTATAAAACTACTACCAATATATCTAAAAAAGACTAATATTTATAATTTACCATCAAGTATACTCCTTTTAAGTATAATGTTTTTTCCTAAATACTAAAACGGTAAAAACGAAAGCATCTATTGTTTCAAATACTAATCTTGTAAATTTGTTTTCGAGTGAATACTTATAATTAATTATATTTAATAATAATATATAACAATTTAAATTACAATTCCTATATTTTCAAGATACATGATCGCCGATTCTGTTTCCTATTTAAAAATAGTAATCATTTTTGAAGTTGCACTTTTAGCGTGTTTAGGAAAAAACTTTTTTTTTTAAGAAGCATGCACATAGAAATGTAAAACGGCTGTTGAATATAAATTTTTTTATAACAGTAAAAGTCTATTAAAGAATTTCCTTAAATATTTTGTTTTATTAAAATCTAAAAATCGCTATTAATATGTTACAGGAAAACCGGTTATCCAAATAATCGGTAAGAGTAAAATGCGAATCGATAAAACTTTGACATCACAAGTTACGGTTTTAGCGCACCAAGTACATCACTAATTTTACTACGATTTACGTCATACGTTATATATATTACTACTCCATATGTGAGAAAGAGTCAGAGCTGAGACTAAATCCGTTTTTATGAATGAAACGGGTGAGAGGCAGATAGTTTTTAGCGAATGAGAATGTAAGTAGCTATAGTGCTACTCTGCACCCCCCCATACCACCGAAAATAGGCTCGCGTAAATGTATGAATCTCAACCATCTATTTTATAGTTAATAACATAGATTATCTCTAACCGGTTTTCCTGTAACATATTAATAGCGATTTTTAGATTTTAATAAAACAAAATATTTAAGGAAATTCTTTAATAGACTTTTACTGTTATAAAAAAATTTATATTCAACAGCCGTTTTACATTTCTATGTGCATGCTTCTTAAAAAAAAAAGTTTTTTCCTAAACACGCTAAAAGTGCAACTTCAAAAATGATTACTATTTTTAAATAGGAAACAGAATCGGCGATCATGTATCTTGAAAATATAGGAATTGTAATTTAAATTGTTATATATTATTATTAAATATAATTAATTATAAGTATTCACTCGAAAACAAATTTACAAGATTAGTATTTGAAACAATAGATGCTTTCGTTTTTACCGTTTTAGTATTTAGGAAAAAACATTATACTTAAAAGGAGTATACTTGATGGTAAATTATAAATATTAGTCTTTTTTAGATATATTGGTAGTAGTTTTATAGAATATAAGTGGTTTTTATCTCTAAGTATAATATTTTCCATCAAACCAGTTAACACTTCGGATTTATACATATAAAGTAAGAATTAAATTGTGAAATTTTGCCATAATTAATGTGCCAATTGATACCAAGCTTTTCGATGAAAGAAAACATCATGAGGAACTATACTCCATGGGTTAAGTATTTAACTAAATGTAAACATGTCAAAACAGGTAGTTTATAGTAGGCATTATCTGCCTACTATAAAGTACCTTTTTTATTACAACACATTATACTAACATTTAATATAATTTTTAATTCTTATAAAGAATTTAAAATTATTGATTGTATTCGCACCACTTTATTATGGCGTGATTGCTATCAATAATTTTTACAAACTTTGAAACAATAAATAAGAATTATAAAATTTTTAAAGAAAACGATGGATAATATTAAATACACTAAATTACTGCACATTTAAGTATCACAGAGTGAAGCTCGTAGAATATTGATATTATATTGCGTTGTTTAATCTAATTACCATTTTAGGTAGTTTACTTGGCTAATTTGTATCTGCTGAATTTTATTAAATTATATATTGCTGTTTTGCTATACTAAAGGTATAAATATTTAATTTTAGAAAATAACAATCAATTTATGAAAATTACATTTATAAATATTAGAGATATTCTTTTGACAACTGCAGTTGAATCCCAATTTTTTCATTTGTTAATAATATTATTGTTATGACATATTTGTCACTCCTGAATCACATGGTTTTGTTTGTTTACATCTTGTTATGTTTCAATACTTATGGAGTATATATAGTAAAATACTAATATTGTTAAATATGAAAACTGTATCACTTTTTAAATGTTAATAATAGTAATATTAGTTAGTTACTTTTGCCTCATGTATCATAGATCTATAACTTTACTTGCGATAAAATTTTCCATTTCCATTATCGTTTTTCAAGTATCTGTAGTACTGTTAATTCTCCTTAACATTAATACACCATTGTCTAACTCGCATTATGATAACGAATATGCAAAAAAACTTATAAGAAATCATATTTATGATTAACGCAAGTTAACCAAGAATTATAGTTTTTTAAGTTATATACATTTTTGACTAATTAACACTCTACATGCCATATAATGCCATTCCAAAGATATAAGTTTTTGTGATGGATAATATAATTTTAACTAGATCAAATCTTTTAGTTTTATTAGACAATAGCGTAATTATAAAAATTTCACAATTTAAATAATCCTGTTTTGAAAATATATTACTCCCAGGATTGCTCAGGTTTTTAGTTTTGCTACACAAGTAAAAACACGTGTTTTGAATAGGAATAAATGGTGTTAATGTTAAAATACACAATTTTTAGCAGCAATACAGGCAGAACTCATAATGCATTATAAGCCCGTCGTTTAAGCAAACTAGCAATTAAACTAGCAACTAAGCAATTGTTATTCATTTTCCTTAGTAATGAAAATTTTAAACCCATTCATCTCAAAATATGAGTTTTTGAGTTGTACCGCTATTGCTGCACATGACCGATATATCAATATATTGAACCGGTAATATGATATGGCTTGGGTCTGGAAAATATTTCTGATGGAATACAAGGTACTATAACTATCAAACAATAATATTAACCAATAATGTTTTAAACAATGAAACCAAATTATGATCCGTTCTAGTATGCTAGAGCCCCCTTATCGGATTTGAGAAAACGGATTTGAGAAAAAATCCATTGGGTCCTAGTTAAGAAGTTTCAAACTTCATAATGTTTGTCAATTATACTAATATGAATACTATTTTGAAGACACAACCTTCTCTCGAGTCTCAGTAGCATGGAAGCGGACTTTTACAGCCTTATTCCAAAATTCCGAATGGTTCAGGCGGCAAAATAAATTGTTAGTGAATAAAAGCATTCGCGCTGTGAAAATGTTATTACTAATGTCAATAAATGAGGCTAAATAATTATGATTCGACTGAAGCTCTTCATATATGTTCATCTGCATCATCGGGCTCGTGGACACTTCCCGGCGGAAGAGTTCGCAGCATATTTAACCTGTAATAAATAAGTAATTCTTAAATAATGTATAGATAGAACATTAGTTTGCAAAGGTAGTCTTACAGACAATCTTGGCATTGATATCCCCTGAGTAGAATAGACCACCCTCATTTCTTACCTAGGTGTCGCGAAAACCGATTAAGGTAAGTACGTCGGGCAGGCGGCGGGTCGTAAGATACCAAATCATGTAATAACATGTTTAAAACATGTTGTGCCTACCCCATTTAGAGTGGGATAAGGGTAGGAGAATGATGCATTGACAAATAACAGAGATTTTAAATTTTAAAAATATGTTATTAGCTTCTACTGGTCTTAAATAGTGTCTGGAAAATATTTTTTACGTGTCTATAACTTTGTCTACAGTTATATTTTAAGTATAGAATAGAGACTATAATTATAAATAATATTTTTTTTTAATAATAAAATATAAGGGGTATCTGTGACAATCTTTGTGTTATGTTAAATATCTTTGATTTTGTACCGTTAGCAGTACCAGGCTAAAATATTATGCTTTCCAAATACTGAATTGTATGTGACAATTAAGAAGCATATGTGACAAAGTTCCAATGATCATCACTAATATGTCTTTTAAGCTATTCTTATATCACACACTTTTTTGCATCACTATAATAGAGGAAAAATTGTACCAAACATTTTTTGTTATATCTCAAACGGATTAGGCAGTTAGCCCATTAGACATATAAGCTTCAGTTTTAATTGAAAGTGAAATGGACAGACTGACATACTTTACATCAAATATTTACTTGCCTTCATCTAGTCAAATCAATTGACCTAATCATGTGCTTCATCCCATAAAGCATCAACAGCATATAGCCCTTAGACGTCATCCCAATGAGTACTCTCTTTGGCAATGACCAGGTTTATCTGAAAATTATTGCAAAATCATTTTAATAAATATGGAACAAGCTGTGATAGCTCAGCGGTAAGGCCGTGCGACTCTGTAAAGACGATCATGTGTTTATACCCCGCGCAGGCACATGTCTATTTGACAATTGCAATTTATGACACGCTTTTCGTGAAGGAAAATATGGTAAGGAAATTCGCATACTTCTAGCGAATTCTAGGGATATGCGTAACCTACCAATCCGCGTTGGAGCAACGCGATGGCAGGTCTTTGCTACAATACTTCTCTCCAAAAAACGGATAGAGGAAGCTTATGTTTCCCACTGCTGGGCTGAATAACAGGCCGTTACTTTAAACATACACATGCCAATTTTTGTGTTTACAAACAAAAATGATTTATATTTGAAATATTTTAACTCACTTGAAGAATACCAGCCATTGTATCAGATATTAATGAATTCATTGCAACAACAGTAGCAGTGCCTTGACCAGAAAGTTACTCAGACAAAAAATCCAGTTGAAATGTGCATAACTAAATGGGATAGTATGTTAAAGTATCTTGAACAAATAACTTTCTGTTAAATAATTAAAGTATGTCTATAATCCATATTGTCTGTCGCAGAAAGAATAAAAACTATTCAGAAATAACCACTTAAAACATAGAATATAACTGATATTGGGTATGACATATGATATACAACACTTCAATAAAGCATACACAATAAATATTACTATAGAAGGAAAAGTTTTATTTTTATTATTTAGTTTTATTTTAAAATTAAAAAATAAAACTTCCCAATATTATTACAGTTCAATAAAAACACTAAGGATATACTATAATGCTATATGCTTCGAGGTCCCTGCTTTATACCTTGTAAACATATTAAATAGACAATAGGTTGAGATATACAAATAAATATATATATAAATTGAAAAACACTAGCTTAAATTGTACTATATATTATAGAAAAAGAATATAGCACGAAAAATACTATATTTTTATCGCTAATTGCAATTGTCGTGCTTTTTTTAATTAACTGTGAATGGAACGCACCCGCAGCACTGCATAGGGAATGTTTGAACGAAACTCATTCATGTATTTACGGGGCTTAGTTAGTTAGTAACTCTAACTCCGTGTCATTATCCAGCGAAAAGTAATAAAAAATAATCATGGAAAAATAAATAATGATTGAAAATAGATGTGTACTATTTTTTTTTTCGTGGATTTCCTAAAAGTACTATATTTTTTTTATTTAAAAAGAAAAATAGTATTTTTCTTCAAAAAAAAGGTGGCAACCCTAATCGCGCCCTTTTTGATTAAATAGGGGCAACACTGTGCCGTTATTGTTTCCGGTGGAGTCTTACTATATATACCGATAAAACGTTTCAGTGACGTTCAGTCCTTGTTCGTCATTCAAGAGAAGTGCATCTCGAAACGGGAATTGTCTGGTGAGTCAATACTTTTCAATTTTCTTCGTATTAAATAGTGCAAAAGTATAGTTTATTTGTTATTAAGTTTTAGATAACTACTCACATTTTATCCGAGAATGTTTGTTGAAATTCAAACATTTGAGTTCTTGAGTTTGTGATAGTGAATGTATATAGTGCTTGTGTATGGTAGAGGTTTGTACATGTGTTTTTTACGAATCCTGCATGTATTAGGTATGATAACCGATTGTCCACATTAATTTACATTTAAACATTAATTTATCCCATTAATTCCACATTAATTTATATTATTACATATACATTTTTTTTTGTAATGGTGATGTGTTGCGGTTGGCAAAGAGCCGGTATTTGGCACCTGCAATACATGTAAAACCTTAATTCTTTTCCCTGTCGCTTTTGGCTACTGATGTTTGAGTGCACGCTTACATCTGTGGCTGAAATTACGGGAATCTAACTTAGCTTCATAAATTCAGACTTCACTTGAGTATTAGTTACCTCAAATGCATTTTCTCAAATTACAGAGGTCCTGGTGGTTGACGCTACTGTTCGGCCTGGCGCTGTTCGAGCGCTCGAGGCGACGGCGGAGCGACAGCAGCTGCGGCATAGCCGGACGGGCCGGCCTGGGGTGAGGGGCGGCGGCACGTCTCCATTGGCAGCAGCGAGGCCAGACCAGCGTAGCTCGTGGAGTCACGAGGCCTGCTGTCGGACTGCCCTCCTGTAAAATTAATCCATTTATTTCATTCAATCCATTAATTTTTACATTTTTTTGTTGTAATGGTAATGTGTTGCGGTTGGCAAAGAGCCGGTATTTGGCACCTGCAATACATGTAAAACCTTAATTCTTTTCCCAGTCGCTTTTGGCTACTGATGTTTGAGTGCACGCTTACATCTGTGGCTGAAATTACGGGAATCTAACTTAGCTTCATAAATTCAGACTTCACTTGAGTATTAGTTACCTCAAATGCATTTTCTCAAATTACAGAGGTCCTGGTGGTTGACGCTACTGTTCGGCCTGGCGCTGTTCGAGCGCTCGAGGCGACGGCGGAGCGACAGCAGCTGCGGCATAGCCGGACGGGCCGGCCTGGGGTGAGGGGCGGCGGCATGTCTCCATTGGCAGCAGCGAGGCCAGACCAGCGTAGCTCGTGGAGTCACGAGGCCTGTTGTCGGACTGCCCTCCTGTAAAATTAATCCATTTATTTCATTCAATCCATTAATTTTTACATTTTTTTGTTGTAATGGTAATGTGTTGCGGTTGGCAAAGAACCGGTATTTGGCACCTGCAATACATGTAAAACCTTAATTCTTTTCCCAGTCGCTTTTGGCTACTGATGTTTGAGTGCACGCTTACATCTGTGGCTGAAATTACGGGAATCTAACTTAGCTTCATAAATTCAGACTTCACTTGAGTATTAGTTACCTCAAATGCATTTTCTCAAATTACAGAGGTCCTGGTGGTTGACGCTACTGTTCGGCCTGGCGCTGTTCGAGCGCTCGAGGCGACGGCGGAGCGACAGCAGCTGCGGCATAGCCGGACGGGCCGGCCTGGGGTGAGGGGCGGCGGCACGTCTCCATTGGCAGCAGCGACGCCAGACCAGCGTAGCTCGTGGAGTCACGAGGCCAGCTGTCGGACTGCCCTCCTGTAAAATTAATCCATTTATTTCATTCAATCCATTAATTTTTACATTTTTTTGTTGTAATGGTAATGTGTTGCGGTTGGCAAAGAGCCGGTATTTGGCACCTGCAATACATGTAAAACCTTAATTCTTTTCCCAGTCGCTTTTGGCTACTGATGTTTGAGTGCACGCTTACATCTGTGGCTGAAATTACGGGAATCTAACTTAGCTTCATAAATTCAGACTTCACTTGAGTATTAGTTACCTCAAATGCATTTTCTCAAATTACAGAGGTCCTGGTGGTTGACGCTACTGTTCGGCCTGGCGCTGTTCGAGCGCTCGAGGCGACGGCGGAGCGACAGCAGCTGCGGCATAGCCGGACGGGCCGGCCTGGGGTGAGGGGCGGCGGCACGTCTCCATTGGCAGCAGCGAGGCCAGACCAGCGTAGCTCGTGGAGTCACGAGGCCTGTTGTCGGACTGCCCTCCTGTAAAATTAATCCATTTATTTCATTCAATCCATTAATTTTTACATTTTTTTGTTGTAATGGTAATGTGTTGCGGTTGGCAAAGAGCCGGTATTTGGCACCTGCAATACATGTAAAACCTTAATTCTTTTCCCAGTCGCTTTTGGCTACTGATGTTTGAGTGCACGCTTACATCTGTGGCTGAAATTACGGGAATCTAACTTAGCTTCATAAATTCAGACTTCACTTGATTATTAGTTACCTCAAATGCATTTTCTCAAATTACAGAGGTCCTGGTGGTTGACGCTACTGTTCGGCCTGGCGCTCGAGGCGACGGCGGAGCGACAGCAGCTGCGGCATAGCCGGACGGGCCGGCCTGGGGTGAGGGGCGGCGGCACGTCTCCATTGGCAGCAGCGACGCCAGACCAGCGTAGCTCGTGGAGTCACGAGGCCAGCTGTCGGACTGCCCTCCTGTAAAATTAATCCATTTATTTCATTCAATCCATTAATTTTTACATTTTTTTGTTGTAATGGTAATGTGTTGCGGTTGGCAAAGAGCCGGTATTTGGCACCTGCAATACATGTAAAACCTTAATTCTTTTCCCAGTCGCTTTTGGCTACTGATGTTTGAGTGCACGCTTACATCTGTGGCTGAAATTACGGGAATCTAACTTAGCTTCATAAATTCAGACTTCACTTGAGTATTAGTTACCTCAAATGCATTTTCTCAAATTACAGAGGTCCTGGTGGTTGACGCTACTGTTCGGCCTGGCGCTGTTCGAGCGCTCGAGGCGACGGCGGAGCGACAGCAGCTGCGGCATAGCCGGACGGGCCGGCCTGGGGTGAGGGGCGGCGGCACGTCTCCATTGGCAGCAGCGAGGCCAGACCAGCGTAGCTCGTGGAGTCACGAGGCCAGCTGTCGGACTGCCCTCCTGTAAAATTAATCCATTAATTTTTACATTTTTTTTGTTGTAATGGTTATGTGTTGCGGTTGGCAAAGAGCCGGTATTTGGCACCTGCAATACATGTAAAACCTTAATTCTTTTCCCAGTCGCTTTTGGCTACTGATGTTTGAGTGCACGCTTACATCTGTGGCTGAAATTACGGGAATCTAACTTAGCTTCATAAATTCAGGCTTCACTTGAGTATTAGTTACCTTCCTTTAGTTGCACTTAGTCTAGTGCTATTCCATCTCTGAAAATAATTTTAAAAAATTAAAAAAATTAAAAATTGTTACTATTCAAATACAACCTCTTATGAACGAGGTTGTATTTGAATCTATTTGAATAGTTGTCCTATAATATAAAAAAAATGTTGTCTGTGTCATTATGCATTGATTTGTTAAGAAAGAGTAAATGGGTTCACTTTTAGAAAAATTTGTTTTTATTATTGCATAAGTATGAAGGAGAAATATTGTTTGTTATTTAATTTCTGTTAGATATAAACAGTTGCACATTTTAAGTGATTTATAAATTACATAAATATTTACTTTCAGTTTTATAGAACAGTCTTTTAATATTGCTGTTATTCTTTCATTCATTACACATACTATTATATCTTTTATTAGCACTGTAAATGTAAAGATATCTCAAATCATAACTATAAATAACATCATGTGACAATCATATTAAAATAAAAAATTACTCTTAATCTTGGATCTGAGGATTCTTGAATCTGCAATTAATCAATCAATCGTTTAATCAATCGTAAATTTAAATTTTGCTTTTGCTTTTTAATTAAAAATCAACACTAGTGTTATATAAAGCAATATACCCTATATTGCTTTATACAGAATAAACTTGCTCTCTTTTGCTATTTACTCCCTTTTCATCCGAGTCTCATTATAAAAAACTTGACAATCATTTTTAAAGTTCTAATATAATACAATGAAGTATACAACTTCAATTGAAAATACTTCTAAAAAAAAATATTAAGTAGACCATTTAAGTTATGTCCAAATTATTCATAACTAAGATAGATACACACTTATGATCAATTAGAACAACTTCTAAAAAACTTTCACTTTAATGTTCCATTATTAATCATTTATTGCACTACAAGACACTAGAAGCTATATAAAATCGCAAGACATATCCTTAATATAATAATGAATATAGCTAATTCATCAATCGAAATTATATATCATAATTTTTATATAACGATAACTAAGTCAAATATGAAATAAAAATTATACTGCATGTTAAAGGTTTTAGGCTATCCATGCAAGGTTAGGTTATTATATTTAGATGTGAGAATGTAAATTTTAAGAAAGCTCTTACTATTATTGAGATGCACAAAATTCATTAAAACTCAACACTTACATTTATATAATGATTAAGTAAATCCTCTTCTTATTGTTTTATAACTGCACGTTTCTTCGTTGTTATATTTCTCATTTTAAGAAATATCTCAACAGCTACTGGTGAAATAAGACTTGATACATTTAATTTGCTTCTAGTGATATTTGTTTCAAGAATTTTGCTAACAAAATTATACATTTTAGTAAAAATTAAAGTACTAGAACTTTACAACGGGAAATTTAAAAATTTAATACACCGCCTATTCATTGATAAAATCAACTTGTTATATGATAGACAGTCAAATGAGAATGAGTGCGTAAAAATATGTATGTAGGAGTGGAGCGAGATGCAGCTGAGACTATTTTCATACGATTCATTCATAAATACGTACATGTGCAAGAGGGATGCGAGATAACATGTGTTGGCGCCTGTAGTAAAACCGCCCTGCAAAACACAACATACTACCACGGACAAACCAAAGATTACATTCAAAGACTCCACTCAACAATGTAAATAATGAAGACAAACTACAAATACGGATGTGAAAAAAAATTCGAATATTATTTTATTGTTATAATCGATTTTCTAAATGTCATAAAATAATTTTAAAAAAATTACTATGATAAATTTCCTCGTTTTCTTTGTTTTTTCTAATATGTTGTTTATATAAGCCGAAAAGCCAACTTAGGTGATTTATTTTTCGATACGATACTTGTTTAGGAGCACTTGCTCAGTACTATGGAATACAAAAGTATCGATACCGAAGGAAACCACAAACTATTGTTTCTTTTTTGTGTTCTACACCTATGGTTAATAGTAGTCTATGCCTATGGAAAAAAGGCGGGAACCTTCGTATGAAAAAGGCGCGTTGCAAAACTATAATTTTTATATTGTACTTTTAACTACTTCAATTATTTCTAATCAGTGTATTTCCAAAATTATAAGTTGCTATAAAGTTGGAAAAACTGTTTTGACTCTTCCCCAAAATGGGGAAGGGTGCTAAAAGACGCAAGCAGGATTTGCCAGCGTCAGAAGCTGAGCCGCCCGATTCATCGGATTCGGAATCTTCAGAACAAAATAGAAGAGATGCAGCCGACAAATATAAAATCTTCAAGATGCCTGGATATTCTAGAAAATATCCTGAAAATTCAGATAAGAAAGAATTTATAGTATTCCTTGCACACAATGACGATAAAACACCATTCTCGGACAAAGATAGACTAGCTCTTTCCAAAGCTTTGCGGGATCATTGCGTATCGGGTATCATGCATTTGAGGCCCATCAACCGCTTCAAAGTTGGTATTACATTCGATGTTTCTAATAATGCCAATGTATTTCTTACAAATATTAATCTTCAAAATGAGCTTTCTTTAAAAGCATCAATTCCAGCGGCTGACACCGAGGTAACTGGAGTACTTACTTCAGTTCCTGTAGAGCTGTCAAATAAAACCATATTCTCTTTAATTGGTAGTTCTAGAAATGTTATACAAGTAAGGCGATTCATGCGCAGAGTAAGAGGTGAAGGTGGTGAGATCTCTTTTCAACCAACTCAAACTGTAGCAGTAACTTTTGCTTCCACACAGCTCCCAGAGCATGTATATTTGGATTCATGGCGACATGAAGTTAATGTTTATATACCACCAGTCAAACAATGTTTAAAATGTTTACGTTATGGTCACATTGCAAAATTTTGTCGCAATGCTGATGTTTGCTCAATCTGTACAGAAAATCATAATTTTAAAATTTGTAACAAGGACAAAAATGCTCCAAAATGTGCAAATTGTCAAGGAAATCACATTGCCATTTCATCTACATGCCCAATTAAAAAACAAAAAATTGAAGAAAACAAAATTAAGTCCCACTCTGTTAAATATTCAGATCTTTTTAACAATGCAGCCTTTCCTTATATTAATTCTAAGGGTATAGAGGTTCAATTAAGTAAACTATGTAAATCTGATATTTTTATGAATTTATTGGTAGAGGCATTAACAAAAATAGTAAGTAATAAAAACAATATTCCCATAAATTCAGGATCCATTCGAGAAATTATTCAGCAAACCATAAATAAGAAACAAACTTCTAGTAATCATTAATTTATGGATAATTTAAATATTTTTCAATGGAACGCACAGAGTATTTTAAGTAATAAGCTTAGTTTAACTCGTTTTTTATATGCTTCCCAAAAATATGCTTTTTAATAGCTTATGCCAAAATGCTTCAAAAATATCACAAAAGCCTTTCTTCTTATTACTAGAATTTCCTAGCATAATTCTTCTTTTTAAAAACCTTAATATTTTTCGATCAAATGCAGTTTTACCTTGTTATCAAGGTAGTTTTATAAGTAAATTCCCTTCTATGAATATTGTCATAGATCAAACCTTATCTACAAAAACATGTTTATGTTAAACTTTCACACTGGCATGATCACAAGTTTATTTATACTGATGGTTCTAAGAACTCAGACTCTTCTTCCTTTGCTATATATGACTCATCTCAAAATAATGGGTTTGGTTACAGACTAGAAAAACATGCAAGTATTTTTACAGCTGAAGCAGCTGCTATTCTGTTTGCTCTTAAGTACATAAAAAAATCATATCCTTCATCTAATAAATGGGTTATAGTTAGTGATAGCATGAGTGTACTTAAAAATTTACAAAACAACAAGTTGCATGCTAACACTAATTATCTTATTTACAGTATAAAAGAAATATGGATTGAGCTTACACAGTTAGACATTCAAATTACTTTTATTTGGATACCATCTCATGTTGGAGTTGTTGGAAATGAAAGAGTAGATTATTTAGCTAAAGCAATTGTTAATTCTATAAATGTTACAACAGATTCTGAAATTAGTGATAATAGTATTACTTTGCCGTTTACAGATATTGTCTATAATTTAAAACAGCGTATGTGTAAGAAATGGGCTAAACAATGGTATAATTTTTCTGAAGTTTTAAATAAGGGCCGCTGGTATGCTTCTCTAGACATCAAAGTCAATAGTTCTCCTTGGTTTTACAAAACTCGAAATTATTCTAATAGAAAATTCTATGCAATCATGAGTAGATTGCGTTTTGGTCATTGTCGTCTTAACTTCCATCTTCACCGCATAAAATTATCGAACTCATCGCTGTGTGATTATTGCGGAACTCAAGAAGTACAAACTATACAACACATCTTCTTCGAATGCCCATCTTTCGGCATTCAGCGCCTTGTGCTGATCGATGAGCTTATTCAATCTTATGGTACTAGTGACTTGGTCCCGCGTCATATAACGGATTTATTAATGAATCCATCGGTTTATTATTACCTTTATAGGTTTATTTCATGCACTGTAAAAGACTTGTAAATATAGTGTATAATCATATTATATTCTATGATCTATCATCTATGGTTGTAAAACATCTTCAGAAACTGAAGATATACCCGTTCTGAGCTTTGACTTTAATTACTGACCATGACAATTTACAAGGACAGAGGACATTCAAGGATAATGAGAACATGCAAGGATAATGAGAACATGATAATTTACTACGTGAATTAAACTAATGAAGAATATTATAACCAATTTGAAGACAAATACAATATAAAAATAAGGAAAAATAATTATTTACGCAAGACAAAATTATTGGATATGACTTCAAAGGTTTAATAAGTGAATATGAAAAAGTTACAAATGAAAGAAGAATATACTACAGACGAAAACTCATTTTATTATTATGGACAATTGACAAGGCGGTATGGTCAACGACCTTAGCCTGCTCGTTTAGAAACGGGCGAATGGAAAAAAAAAAAAAAAAAAAGTCTATGCCTATGGTTAAAAGTTATTTGTCTAATGTCTGATTTTAGCGTCATCCTGTTCCATGTCGATTAGTTTTTAAAGATCTGATTTTCATCACTATTTATCGTAATTCTCTAAATAACAACTGATTAATGTTCCTCTGATTTGTGTATTTAAAATGCCTAAGTATTACTGCGACTACTGTGACACTTACTTAACCCACGATTCTCCTAGTGTACGGAAAACACACTGTACGGGAAGAAAACACAAAGATAATGTTAAATTTTATTATCAGAAATGGATGGAAGAACAAGCTCAACATCTTATTGACGCCACTACTGCTGCGTTTAAAGCTGGAAAGATTGCACAAAATCCGTTTGGAGGCAAGGGTTCTAATATGCCGCCACCGTGGGATCCCTCAGTATTGGGTCCAGGAGGACCACGACCGCCCGTACCTAACTCAGGCGGGCCGCCGGGTATGATACCGCCTCCATCAATGGGCCATGGTGGGCCTATGGCTCCACCAATGATGATGGGGCCACATGGTCCTATGCCACCCATGATGGGAATGCGGCCGCCTATGATGGGTCCTTTAATGGGACCAATGGGTCCCATGGGACCTATGGGACAGATGAGACCACCTTTAATGAATGGACCACCAATGAATAAATAGTGCTACGATAAAAGTGACTCGGTTATTGAGTCAAATGAGGACTAATTTAGAATAATCTATTAGGCATTAAACAATATATGTTTGTTATTGAAATTTGTTGGCTGTAACATTGGGATTAAATATTATATTATTTTTAGTAGAAATGTATGTTTATATTCACCGAAATAATTTTATTATTTGTACTGTATAGTTTTTTTTCCCAATAAAGCTGTGTCCAACAGTAAATGCATAAAATGAAATGTTGCAGTCTTTTCTGATTAATCATTCATTAAATTTGTAAGTTGGGCTTGTAGAAAATGGAGAATGTGTATAAATGATGTGTTACAATATGGACAGCTATTACACCTTTTCATATTATAAAATTATATTTATAATAAGTATTTAATCCCTACACCATTTGAATTTTAACATCATACATAAAAGTGTTGTGGAAATAACTCAATGTGTAAATAAATATTTTTTATTGAATTGTAGTTTAATTTCATGTCAGTTCACATGCATGAGTTTTGCATTGTTCCAACAAAGTCTTCTAAAATGAATAACCACTATTTTTTTTTAATCCTTAACCTTATTTTTTTAACAATGGTAGAATCTATCACATATTGTGTATTAAACCTTATAACACATTACAAATAATCCTCAAAAATAAGCCTATTTTTGGCATACATTAGGTTTAATACAATGCATTTCTTAAATTATTTAAAAATTATACTATGAATCTTACAATACAACTGTCAGTCTCCAAGCCAAAAAAGACTGAAATAATAGAATCTGGCGTAACTTTGCATCTATAATACAAAATTAATAATAAAATAATGTACTATAATTTGGAATGAAGTAAGATAGAAAATATATAATAATGCTTAATGTAGAGTGGACCATCTGTTTTCATACCTGATATATAAAAGGTTCCCAAAAAACACATACAGTACAAACCTCCCCACAGTACACACGCTCAACACGCATTCACTATCACAAATCCAACAATCGTTGCGCCCCGCAACCGGAACATTATCAGGAGATAGATTCCGCAATAAAGTCGCAATCGCGTTGCGATTTTGTATTATAATTTAGTAGACAGCTTCCAATTTTATGATTAGTCCAAATAACACGTTCAGGATTAAGCTACAACGCACAACGTATGCGTCGTGGTTTGAAACCGCGAATTTTTTATTATTATTAATTATACAAATTTTTTGCTGTGATAGTCCAGCTGTGAAATGGACGACTCTCTTGAGATAATCATGGGTTCAAATCCCGGTCGGGCACAAATGTTTTTTTTTAAACTTGTGTCTAATTGATAATTGTGAAAACATCGTGAAGAAACCTGCATATTTCTAGAGAATACAGGGGATATGTGTAACTTACCAATTGGTATTGTAGCAGCGGCGGGTTTTAGCTCATACCTTCTCTCCAAAAACGGAGAGTAGAGAACATTTAATTTTAACAATTTAACAGAAAACTCATTGGTGTCTGCCAGGGGTTTGAACTCGTGACTCGCTTGAAAGAGTCGCATGGTCTGATCCCTGGAATAGCCCAACCAATAAATAAAACAGCGCGATATTCACATATTTATAGTTATTCATACCATAATTGATACTTCAATAATTTAGTGATATTCCAAATATGTAAAAATCAATGTCTTCGTATTACTTCCAATTGTGACGATGTTGTTGTTGAAGGTAAAGACAAAGTTGGATTTGTTAAGTTTCGATTGGAAAATATAATCCCGATTAGGTCTACAAGCAGTATAACTGAACTAATTATGGGTAGAACTCCATGTAATACAAGCGCTGCATGTTGTTTACTTACGACTGAGCTTGATTTAAGCGCTTTAAATACAACATAAGAAAGCATTATTTGAACGGTAAAACAAGCTAACAGCGCGTACATTTGTAGAAACCACGAGGCGTAGTGTTGTCGACAGGCACCAATCACAAATATTCCAAAGAAGATGTAAGTCGTAAATAAGGTTATCGGCGTTGTAAGTGCGTGAGTTATTCCTAAGCTTGGTGTTGATCGTACATTAATTAAATTAGCCGTGTTTAGTACGAGAACAAAAATCCGAAGTTTCACAGAGCATCCTTCGGTGCTCATTGGACTATTTGCAGAGACATAAGAATGGACTGCGTATAATATCAAATTTATTTTGGTTGATGGACCTCATAGAGAAAATTAAGATGTCAAGAATTATTTTGAAAGGATTGATTAATATTCTGCCTAAACCATAAAGTATGTATTACTTTTTTGTTATTCATTCCTCATGGTCATCGGGAAGTTTGTTTGGGGTAATGTTGGATCATTGCATTCGTGTTAAAATATTTAAAATAATGACAATTTAGAAAACTCAAAAAAAAACTAAGGCACTCAGATTAAGTTTACGCTAGATTTTGTCTATATAAAATGCTTTCATACTTGCACAAGTTAATTGATATATAATTAGTGACTAAGAATCAATGAATATTCTTTGGAATAGGTTAATTATACTAGCAAATAAAATATGTCATTATGTTCAAAACGTTTAATTAAAATTTCATTTTTAATAACTTAAAACTCCAAAATCAGAACTTGTTACACAGTATCTAGTTACTAACAGTATCAGTATACTGCTAAATAAATACTTATATGCTACTTTGTAACTACGTAACGTAGAATCCATAATATCTTAATTTCATAAACTAAGATTGGCCCCACTAGAGCGTTTATAAACATAAAACAAAAACAGACACGAAAAGTAGTTTGAACACTGGTTTTTTTATATAATTGATGCCAACTTAATGGCACGATAAGCAAGAAAAGACTAGAATAAAGCTTCTCAAATTTCATACCCTTATGTATACAAACAAATGTGTAAAGAGCACCGCTTACACACGTAAGTTTCGTCTAAATATACATTTCATCATAAGGCTGTCTCCAAAGCAGTTGGTGAAGTATTCCCTTTATCAGGGGAGATAGTGTTCTTTAGACCAGTCTCAGTACTTGGAGAATTGGAACTTTTAAAAGAAGTAAATTTTTGAATGGTTGATTCTGGACTACTTTTAAAGAATTCCGCACGCTTTGCTTGTATTATTTCTGATCTGGATAAGGCGTGGGTACTTGGATATACAGGACTTAGTGGGAAAACTCCTTGATCCATGTTTGAGCTATTTTCCTCGCGGACGTTATGCTCACTGATTGGTATCAGGGCTCTTCTAGCCCCAAAGTGTTGGTTAGTCATTATAGGAACTGTTTTTGACGGTGGGTTTACGGGAGATGTTTCATATTTTTCTCCAGAGCTATTTTCATCTTCGTTATTGGCTTCAGGTATGGGTGTAGAGAGGACGTCCGATCTTGGACTTGCAAATCGCCATTGCGATTTCGGGGACAGGAGAATTTTAGAGGTATTTTTGTGTTCCTTTAAAAGTGCACTAGTTCGACCTGGCGATGCCGGTTGACTATTAGATTTTATTGACTTTCTGTGTGTGTATGTTTTTGGCGATCCGCTCAGATCAAGTATATTAATGTGTGACCTATTTCCAGGAGGGGTAATGGGAACTTGTGTTTTATCTTTAGAAAGTTTAAGTTGTTCTACAGCCGAGAGTTTATTTGATTTACTTTGTACATTAAGCGTATTGAGTTTAACACTATGCTGTAAAAGCAACTTCTTGAAATCTAATCTTGATGTTTGTTGCAGAGGGCCATATCGATCGGCACAAGTCTCCTGCTTCGGAGTGGCTAACGGGATATTACAAAAATTATTTTGTTTGTCTTTATAAGGCGAACTATTTCTATTTTTACTATCCCCTAAGTAACCAGTTTCTGGATAACGTTGAGTACTTTTAACCACTGATGGCGACAAGTTTGTACTAGGTATTGCGGGCGAATCAGCTCTATCAGAATTCTCTTTTATATTCAGCTTTTTTTTACTTTTATGTATAACTGCATAAAGTTCTTCGTTGGTCATGGTCGATTTAATAGGCGATAAAAGTTTGGAACTTAAGTCAGTTATACTTTCTTTATTAGTTGGTGTCGATGATTTGAAAGTTGCTGACGTTCGTGGGTCTATTGGTGATATCTTAATAGAATCTTCGTTGTTCTGTTTAAAACCTTCTCGAGTATTTAATTCAAAATCTGCTATAGCGCGTATTTTCGGACTATAAAGAGTCTTCTGTTCTAATATTGTTGGTTTTTTTATTAGATCTGAAGGATGTTTCGGCATTGTCCAATATTTCGAGCGTGGCACATCTGTTTCATTTTCATAATCGATAACACCATGTCTACCACGAAGATGTGCAGTGTGGTATCGATGAAGTGTTGTGTTAAGATGATTCAGTTCGACTGAAGGAGGGTTTTCTTCTCGATGACGATATTTATTCGAAGGCTTGTCAGCAAGTGAATGTCGACAGTCTGAAATATACACGTTTTTTTATTGAAGTTAATAAAGTAAGAAAATATATTTGTATGGTTAGCCCAAAACTATTTCTGCATATTTTGATTGAAGGTTATAAATTAGTGAATTATAGTATAGTTGCAGTGCATTACATGTAACACATATTCCTCAACCTTTGAAAAGCAATTTTATAAATAATGATTGCCTTCTATTTTCATAAAATAAAATTGTTAATGATATATTATTCTAATTGTTAGTAAATATTTTATGAGCACATTGTGAAATTATTTTGCAATAATTACACAGCCATAATTGTATTACCTTTACGTTATGTAAGCGTTACAAGCTTGAAACTACGTGAAAATAACCTACAGTGCTACAAGAATGAGTTTAGATAAAATATTAAAAAGAGCTATTTGTTTGCCAGTTTATATTACCATAACTCACACTCACTGACACTTAGTACACAAAGTTATATATTAGGAAAACTCTAGATCTAAATGTAGTATTAGTATGTCATAATATTAGTTTATGGTATTTTATTCACATATTTTAGGTTTTATTAAATATTACTTAAATAAATTAATATTTCTTAAATATGCCTAAATGATTCTACTTACAATGCTACAACATTAAATGAATATTGAGCTGCATATCTTTAAAATGGTTAGTTTATTTATATATAAAAGATAGGATATTTACAGATGCCCAAAAAACACGTAAGGTATAAAACATTCGAGACAGTGACGTAAAAACGAGTGTTTTCTAGAATTAAATGAATTAAATAAATTAAATGAATAAAAAGTTACGTGTTTTATTGTCATCGCATAGGCATGCTAATTGCAAAGAAATGTCATGCCAAAAAGCAACAATAACTTTACCTTTGAAGAACTTGGCCTTAAAAAGTCGCAACCTTTGGAAGCAATCTCGTTCCTTGTGCAAAGCGTTGTTATGATCGTTACTTTTAATTGATATTAATTTTTTGTTTATATTGCGAAAATACACCAAATCTTTTCAAATGATCAGTGTTATAATATCTTCGAAAACTAGTGACATTTGGTTACATTTGTGTTAATACCATTGGATTCGGATTAAGTAGGATCCTTGATTTTAAATAATAATAATATTGAATTGGTGTCGACAAAAAGTTTGTTTAATTATAAAATCGAATTAAGCTCTATTGCGTAGCGAGATTAAAAACACAATCGAATTTTTGACCCTTAATAGACGGGAAAATTGAAAAATGTGATAGCTTTACAACAGAACTTTATTCTTAAAATGGTTAACTCAGCGTGACCTGTGAATGAGATGAAGTGTAGTGAGGGTGAGAGCAACAGGAGTGAAATTAAATGAAATCAGTGCGTTAATTCACAATAAATCTATAATATTATTTACAAAAAAACATTTAAGAACAGAAAATATCACACCATGCACTTCAAATTAAAATATGAATTTATTTTAAGCTGTGCACACAGGTGAAGAAAGCATGCAATTTTCATTATGCACAAAATTTACACTTTAAAACGTAACACAAAAACAAAATTTCTAAAAAGGTATATAAATTTATGAACGTATTTTATCACAGAGAAAAATAAATTAACTATAATAAGGAAGACGACTTTAGACCAATATTTAACATGGACGGATACTCAAATAACTCACATGGAGGAGGCTAATAAGAATGTCTTAAAAGTACTTATACTAAAAAATAAACTATACTAAACAATGTCATTAGGAATCTAATCGAAATATCAAATCGAAATAACGCAACTTATACATATAACGACGAAACGTATATCAAAATCTATCAAGTAAAGTAAGCGTAATAAAAAAGACAGGTAACAGAACAGGTAATGATATATGTTTACCATATTTCAGTCTCATTATCAGATTCGGAAATAGATAAAATTCGAGCTCTATGCATTGGTCCGTCATAAGGAACAGTAACTTTACTAGGAGTAAGAGGGTATACAGGCGACGAGTGTAGAACACATACATCATCAGGATCAGAATCCAGTATAGAGTATAACATGTCTCTATCCCTGTTTTCTGAAATAGGTGTAACTGTTTGCCTTTTTCGAAGCGGTGTGATCAATGGACTAAGAGTTAAGGCAGACAATTCAGCTTCAAAGTTATCATCAACATGAAAATTGTTATTATTATGATTAATACATTCACAATTATTAAACTCTTTATTCGTGTCTTTATGGTTCAGTTTTGGGGATACAGTTGGCGGATAATTTATTTGTTCACGTAAAAGATCTGCTGCAATTTCAGCTTGAATTATTTCAAATGAATCTACTTTCTTAGAATTTGTGCTAAAGCTATCTAATTTAAGAAGTTTTTTGATTGGCATCAAAGGTGAGTTGGCAAGTTTATAACTATCACTTCGTTTGATTTTACTTGTTGGAGTTTTGACAAATATATTACAACTATTAATACTCGGGTTAATAGCTTCGTCATTATTTCTATTTGTGAACATTTTCATAACTTCAACTACCTTTTTACTACCTAGTTTACATAACATGTCATTTTGACTTTGGCTTTTTAGTATAACTGAAGTTTGGAAGTTCGGTACAAAAGGAATTATATCGTCGTTGTCAGTCATTTTATCAGAATTTTCTAAATTAGGTATATGTGAGTGACTCGTAAATGGCGCTGAGGAAGTATTAGTCTTACCTGCATTATCATCTTTCGGTGGAGATAAGCTGACGCCCTCTGCATCGTGTATATTTACATAAGCGCCTGTTCTTGTTAATACTTCTATTACTCTTGGCAGATCTTGATTTTTATCAGGAACCGTATCTAATCTATTAATATTTTTAACAGGTGTAGCAGTAAAAGGGAGAGCGGCAATAATAGTGCTTGGTTTAGGCGGTGGTAAAGTCACGAATTCCTTTGTCATGGTACCTTGCGGGTCTATAGGTGCTTTAATAATCATTTTACCTAATTGCGGTGATGTGGGTTTACTTGACGGTGCTAAAGGATCAAATGGATAATCAGTTTCATCTGTAATTTTAACGACATCTGCACTTTCTCTCTGAATAAGTATAGTTGTGGGGCATATTTCTTGAACAAAAGGTCCAGGTTCAAATGTAGTATGAGCCCCTTTCCGTCTTTTTAAAGTATCTGACGAATATATCACTTGACCTTGAGAGTCTAACATGACTTTTGCACCCTTTCTCTGCATATCCTCTAATACTTCAGACTGATTTTGTTCTAAGCTAGGTTCCAAATAATCTTTGCTGTCGCCTAAACAATTTGGAAGTTCATTTAAAGAGACATATTCAGTTTCTGGAAGTCTACCAGATAATACGGCTTGCAAATTTTTTCCAACTATATCATTGTTTGCATAATTACCAACGCTTAAGTTCATTTTTTGATTATTATTTTTAACATCTGCAATTGTTACATAATCTCCGGAATCGTAAATATCTTTGATCAAATCTGTATCTTTAGCAGCAGGTGATTTTTTCGTGGAAAGTTTATTTGGAAGTACTCCTTTTAATCTACACATGAAATTGTTGAAAGGATGCAATGCAAATTTTGTTTGATTTGGATGTTTATATGATTTGATATCAGCTGAGCATAACTCTTTTCGCTTCTCTTCATTAGGTAAATCTAATTTAGGTCTACTAGACGATTTTATCAGATCTCCATTTTTGGTGTCTTGGCTTTTATTTCTTTCAGGTTTATTACTCGTTTCACTTTCGTCATCAGAATTAGAGGGTGTTATGACACACATTGATGGGATTCTGGAACTGTTGATCGTTGTTTTATATCGTATCCTTTCTATCCTATCTGTTCCTTCGAGATCAGATGATTCAGAATAATCTTGTTCGGAAAGACTATTTTTTCCGTGGGCACTCGAAACTGAATCTTCTATAGGCGAGCTTGAGGTATTATGACCTGAGTCTGGGGAATTCGTGCCTGTACTCTTTTTTGTACTTTCAAGATCCGCTTCTGTATGCACTTCTACGACGGCAGTTATATCTCTTTGGGCACCCACATTTTTTGTTATAGTTACTGTGTTTGAAGGAACTACATTTATTTCAGGGGCTGAATGGTTCGATGATTGTTTATCTGTATAGGAGCGCATAGCTGTATATCTTAAACTTGTAAAAGGGGATCTCGAAAATGAGGAACTAGAGCTTCGTTCTAAGCTAGAATTTAAATTATTGCCACGGTTACGGGTAATTTTCGTTAACGAGCTTTTCCGTTCCGGTACCGTAGGACCAATTACCAAAGATCTATCGCTATCACCAGCCATCAAAGTCGTACAAACTGTGCCAGCAGAACTAGTTGTAGTGCTCGTAGAACCTTTACCGAAAAGCTCGTATTCGTTTTCAGCTGTTAAATTTTGGATGTTTGAAGAAGTAGAAAGGGCAGTGGTTGTATGTAATGGAGTGCTTGGAGACATTTCTTCTTCTTTTAATGTTTTGAGGCCGGAATCCATGTGAAATGAAGTATAGTATCCTTCTGTATCACATGAAAATTCTGAACTTGTCTCTAAATCCTCGTGTAAATCATGTATTATATCTGGAGTTAAAGTACCTTCACTTGTAGCACTTCCTGAGCCAGACGTATTTAGGAATTTTCTCCTGCTTATAATTGAACTAGGCGGACCATGATGGTAGTTAAGGGAATTGTTCGATGTAGCTGCTGATGTTGAACTTTTCGGTGGCACTGTTGTCGTAGTTATCTCAGAGCCGATACTGGTTCTACCTGATTCAGAACTTGCTGACCAATTTCCGCTCGACGAATGTGGTTCATCTCTTCCAACGCCCGATCGCCTAGACCTTCTTTGTGTTGACGCTCCTCGTAATTTTACCCCAACGCTTATAGTAGCTGTTGTTGGAACACTAGTGGGAACTCCAATACTTTTTTCAGATGACGAATAAGATGCACATCTTTGGTGCGTTCTTCTATCGTCTTCTCCTGTTCGTTTTTTGCGCATAGTTACGGACTCTTGAGTTTGATCAGTTTCTGATGCAGCAAACGATATCATTTCTTTATTCTTTTCTATCTTTGAATCTCTAAAATTATCCCTGCTGGAATTTGGTGATTTACCTATCATTTTTAATCTGTTTTTGCCCCATTGTTTTAAACTATTAAAATGACTTCTTTTAGAAACAGTATCCGTTGGACTTTTCTTAAGCAAGTCACTTGATCTGGATCTGATGACTGTTTTATCTTCAGTTTCTTCAGTAGCCACAGCATTTGGTGTATCACTATGATAGAACAAACCAAGCAAAGCATTAGTCACACGCTAAAGGCCTATGAATATTTCCATTGAACAATCTCGCTTAGTCTTGTAACAGCGAGATATATCAAGAATATAATTAATAATGAAGCTAATGAGAGAATGACACTATTAGTGTTCAAGTGCACAAAATGTTTATTATTTTTATCTTTACTTCGTTAAATATTAAGAAGCATAAGTGAATAACGACAACCAGGAACAAAAAAATAATTTATTCACAGAAGCACGAGATATTATCACTGAGAGGTTAAAAGTGTGCATAAAATTTATTAAACGATTTTAAAGCTTCCACACGATACTGTGCTTTTGGTTACTTAAGTTAATCGGTTGACTCAAGATTACATTACCTAAACTATCAAGAACAACATTATAGTCACGTCCTTTAATATATAGATAATGTAATCCAAAGTGTACAGTGCATACTAAAAGCTTACCCAGCTATAGCCTCTCTAAGCTCTTTCTGATCAGTGCCCGAAATGGTGTTTCGTCTTTTACCCCGAGGTTTCCTCGTGCGAGTGCGCCGTTTCACTGTGTCCGTCTCACCGGTACTAGTTTCAATGTGAAGAGATTTTCGCGAGTTGCACATTCTGTCGAAGAATTTTCCCGACGTGTCTATTGCCACTACTTCAGGCGGGAATCTAAAAATAAATGTACTCTATTATTTTTTAATAATCCTTACATTGCATAATCTTCAGAACCTTTTCGATTACGTATTGTACATTCATTGTATTTGGAATCTCGTCTCTGGCATATATACCTCAAAGGACTATGTTAAAAAATTTTCCTCATTTTGGTTCGGCTTCGATTTAAACCTTATAGTAGGATGTTACAACAATGTCGATATGAGTATTTTAGAGGAACTTTATATTTGCGAATAATTAATAATCGTAAGCTTTTGTGTACGTTAAAAATTGATGAGAATAACAAGAGATAATTTAATTTATCATCAATTGTGTGAAGTCTTTAATTATTAAAAAGGGGATACAGAAATAAGGCAGTTAAGGACCACGGTGGATGCAATTCTGCCGAAACCTCGAACCTTATACAAAGGTAATTCGATCTTGACGCGGTGTGACCCGTACGTTTCTATAATAATACGGTAATAAGTATGAACACTTGAAGTAAATAAGGCACTATGTGCCTAAAAATTGAAATTCGAACTAAGTATGCAATTTGGTTCTAAAAGCCACTTTTAGAACCAAATTGCATACTTAGTTCGAATTTTAATTTTCAAGTGCTTAGTGCCTTATTTACTTCAACTGTTCACTGTTGTGCATTCTTACTTGGACGCAATAATTCTCAGCTGCTCTTCAGGGCTAGGCAGTCGGTGGTCGATGGGCTCGTCGTCTCCGGAACCACACTCGGAAAGTTCGTCGGGCGTCAGCGTTACGCCGCTTGCGATGCGCATTGATGCGTCTGGCAGCGCCGTGATGTCTCCTACAGCTTCTTTTGAGGTCCATCTTCGCAGATGTTCTACTACTAACGGCTGAAAATATATTGGTGAAGATATTTTGTCGTGTCCGCCACAAAAATTATAACATTATCATTTTAGGGAAAGAGCATGACTCTTTGTAAGTGCCGCGGGTTAATGAAATATCTATACAAACATAAGCTTAACTTATCTTTACAATTGCATGCATTTTACGGTGGGTTAAACATTCCGTTAATGACAACCGATCGACCTGTAAATGTGGTAAGAATTTCTAGAATATGTGAACCTTGCCAACCCACATTAGCGAAGCGTGGTCGGCGTATGGTCCAATCTTTTATCTCCTAGACGTGAAAAAGCCAATATTTTTAAGAATTTAATTTTCACACCGAAAATACTTGTTTTATTATAAAGTTTTCAATGTCATCAACGTGAATTCAGTACCGGTTTATTAATTTTTTTCATTCATGACAAAATTACATTTGCTATTACATTACACATTATTTAAAAAATATTAAAGTTAATATGGTAAAGTGTAGCTTACAATTCTAGTTTCAATATCAACGTCGACTTTCTGATGTATTCGTCTCCTCTTGGTACTAAGAACAGGCGTGCACAGAAGATAGGGAGAATGTTGGGAATCTCTTCGCAGCTGATCAAGAATAGAAGCTGAGAGCCGGTCGGTTGTAGCCTTCTCGTACAAGTTTCGTATGCTTGCAGGTCTGAAACAGTTGATTTAAACATTTATGTATATCGTATTATTATAACGTGTCTGTTGGAAATGTTAATATCGTATGCACTGTCATAGCTAGTATAATATACAAGTACCTGGGTGACCGCCTTACTCGGTAATTTTTTTAAAGAAATAACAAAATATATTAAAAAAACTAAAGGTGAAAGTAGGCGCCGATGACATGTTGGATTCGAGCCAGGGTTTTGAACATTTTCGATCCACCCGTTACCCATCGGCTATTGCAGTATAACGTTTTACAGCTAAAATTATCCTTAATTTCAATTCTTTTTCATTGCTTTCAATTCTAGAATTTTGTATTTTTCTAATGCCTAAGAACAGGGATATAAGGATTTTTTCTTTTAATAAAACCTATCTAGATCTGTTTTCTCCCCAAAAAACTCCCTAAATGCTGAATTTCATCAAAATCAGCCGTTTCCGAGATTCAGAAATTATATTTATATATTTATATACATACAAGATTAACGCATTAAATATTAAAGATATTAAGTAACATAACTCGAGCACTAAAATATATAACAATCAAACAATAAGTGTAAAACTAATGTTATAATAAAGGTTATACTTGAAAAATATAACCCGAAACAACTTAGTTGAAATATGACATACCTACATAGTTAAAAATTTCGAAAAAGTCAATATGTAAAATAACGAAAATGTTACCTTGTGTCTGCAGTAAATAGTTCTTTTTTCAGGGGATTATTGGCCGTGAAATGAATTTTGCGCAGCGCAAAATCAGACAGGCTGCCCTCAGCTGAAAGAAAATATTACTGTTAGTATATGAATAAAATATTATGACTGAGTTTGATTGATTACATATAGCGTACACTTAGTATTAAAGTACCTAAACTCAAAAAAAAGTTATTTTGTGGCAACTTGCAATATAGCGTTGCGTTGCGGCTACAAAACTCGCGAGTGTTAAAGAAAAGCATAACTCAAAACTAATGAAAATATTATTTTGCTATAATCTGCGATAAATTTTATAAATATAATATATTATTTTATATAAAATTAAAATATAAGCTAAATTAAAATATTATTTTATCAAAATAATATTTTCATTAGTTTTGTATTATGGACCTCCGTAAAGTAACGCCTAATTCTATAAATTATTTAAATACCTTAACTTGGAAAAGCAAGAAAAAACTAGTTTTTTTTTAATAGTTCGTAGCGTGATGTCATAAATAACATTGAAATTGCAATGTATTTAGTTCGTTTAAGCCTAATTTTGAATTCGGTCACTTTAATATTACTACTACGTATGTTATATTAAAACCTGTGTTATGAAAGGATGTGTTTAAAATTTTGTAACTTCTCACATATAAAGAAACGTAAGATATATAGTAATATAGTACTATTCAAATGGACATAGAAAAGTAGTAAAAGATCATATTATCTTTCGACAAAATAGTATCACAAATGTTTAGTATAACATATGTCGCGGGAAGGGATAATTATTCACTGCCACTGCTTATCATTGAGTTTTGCGATGAGGGTCGAAAGGGGTTAATTACAATATTTGTTATTGTAAAACAAAACTATGATTACTTAGTGGACGTCATTGTTCTTATCGATGCATTTAGGTTTCGAATCGTAAAACACAATTAAAGTATTATTTTTTTATTTTTTGGGCCGCAAATCATCTCTGTGTTGACAATATGCGATATTTATAAATAGTGAATCGAGAACCGAAATAAGTTAATTCCATACTACACCTCTAGAAAGTTCAAAAAAATTTTGTGACCATACAATTTTTGACTTGTCTTTAGATAAGTTCAAAAAAGAATCGCTAATGATAGTAATCTGTCAATCATTCGTTGTCTATATGTGTAATATTATAATTTTTGAATTAGGCATTTTGCGGAAGTCTATAATACAAAAGTGACGATAATATTGTTTTGCTATAATTCCGCGATTATAGAAAATGTATGTAATGATAAAAGTAAAGTGCACGACCCGTGTTAATACCTCATGGGTGCAGCATAAATAATCCGCATGCAGTAAAACCAGCATCGCCAACGATGAAATTTGGTATAATTGACGCTCATATAAAAACATTGAAATTATTAAGTGTAATTGAATACAAAAGAAGGAAGGAACACTAGACTATGTATTAAAAATTTAATGTCCCATCCGATACGAACAATAAAGTAACATATTTTATGTATATACCATAGAACATGTAACTCTATTCTTCAGGGTGGTTTGTCTGTATATCCTTTATAGAATAAGAATCGGCTGGATCGATATTAATATAATTTTTAGACAATCTTTAGAATAACCCAGCGGATGATCCTGTAAAATTTAGTGGCAATCGAAGTTTTTTTTATAAATATAATTCATTGTATTCATGTAATTAAGCCCTGATAAGCGGGTTGGACATACAAGAATTATAAAAAGTAACATTAATATGCATAGTAATAAATCCATCGTTACACTTCTGATTCGGTTCAGAACGAAAGTAGACTATAACACATGGGAATGAAAAGCGAAGAGTTGCCAATAATAAAATTGCGAATTCAATTCTCAGGTGAATGGTATTCAAGGCGCAGACTGGCCACAGGAAACTAGTTCCATATAAAATAGATAGTGAGATTGAATAATATTGGATTGCAATAAGAAATGCGCAAGTGGACCCATTGTCAGACGGCCTTGGTACCCTCCGGAGCGGACGATGTACGCGCCGACGTGGGTGGGGTATTATAACAACCTGCTGTTGCACGAATGAAGAGATACATTTGCAAGAATTCAATTGTCAGCTTTAAGCTGAAGAAGCTAAGAATTGGACATAAGAATACTTAAAAAAACTTTATAATTTTTCCGACACGACACCATGAAAATATTTAATGTTACAGTTATGCAAATTAAGTTCGAGAATTCACCGACCTAGAGGTTATGATTATGTATATATGTTCTTTTGACAAAATTGTAAACTAGTGGTAAATGAAAGGATTGTAAAAATTGCAAGCAAATACGATAATTCTTGGCTATAGACTTCTAACATTAAGGAAATGTTTTGCTTCGTCCCATAATGTTTTGATAAGAACTGTTTATTAAAGTATCGTACTTGAGAGAAAAAGTTATGACCTAAACGATAAAGTAAAGTGTAAGTACATAAACCAAGAAGTACTTTTATCTTATTTAGTTGTAATACTTCAATTTTTTTTACTTAATATATTTTCATTCTTTGTCTGTTATACTCTTTAAAGGGGGTCACGAGTTCAAACTCCGGACAGGCACTAGTAAATTTTTCTGTTAAAACGTCTGTGTCTAATTGATAATTGCAATTTATCACACGCTTTTCGTTGAAGGAAAACATCGTGAGGAAACCTGCATATCTCTAGAGAATTCTGAGGATATGTGTAACTTACCAATCTGCATTAGAGCAGCGTGGTAGATCTAAGCTCCAACCCTTCTCGCCAAAACACAGAGAGAGAGGAGACCTATGCCCAGCAGTGGGATAGCAACAGGTCGTTATATTACTTTTTAATTTTATTGTCGTTTTAATTAATAAAAAACTCACAAGTGCTAGTCCGTTAGTCGAGAAAGCCCGTTGTCACTTGGCAAGGATCACGTTCTCTAATCCAACGGCCATTCATTACGCTTTCCACCTTGCAAGCCTTATGAGTAATTGCATTTAATCGGAATTCTATTTAGTTGTGCGGAAAGGAATGTAGATTAAATGCGAAGAGTCGGCGATGAAACTTACAAGAATGTAAGCGATGCAATAAACTGCATAGGACATCTCAGTGCTCTCTCGAGATTTAAGTTCATTTCGCCCGATAAATCCTAAATAAATAGTTATTTATCAACAACGCGGAAACTGTAAACTATTAAAGGAATTCGTATGTACTTTTAAAGTTTTGTTTCATACCTTTTGTGCCATAGCATGTAGGCTTTAGGCATGAAATGTTTTAATGTTACGTTCCTTATGTCAAGATCGCTAACCTCCTAAAAATCCCAACTGATCATATAATTATGTTTAGTTCAAATTATATACTTTTGCTAAGTAGTAGCAACATCTCAAAGAAAATTGAACAAAGGTTGAAAAATGTAGTGTGATCACTAATTGCAAGGTAAACCTCCGGACAAACCAGATTTTGGGATAGACTGACAGACTGACTAGGGAGTGATATATACTTCTCTCTTTATAACGATAATGTCCACGCGGAAAAAACCTAATATTATAGAACAACAGGTTTAGCTACCACAAATTATATCAAAATTACTATAATCTTACTACTTACGTTTATTCAGCGAAAGTTAAAATTAAATACAGGAATCAAATGGAACATACACTGCCTGAGGCTGTAAAGGTTATATGTGGTCACGACTTTGAGAAGGACGACAACACAAGGGCGCGCTCCTAATAAACCTGGTTAACACGATTATTCCCGTTCTTGAACGCTGTCCAGAATCGTCTACGTAGAGTATTCGAATATATGTACTTTGTTTCGGAATAATATTCGAATGAACAAAAGCATATACCTATACAATAATGAAGCCCATCAACCAAAACTCCTATCCATAGCATCCATCCGTTTTGATAGTAAATCTTATCCATGGCTATCCGTCAGCCATGCTTTAACGGATCATGCTTTGTCAAATACAAGACGTAATGGTGAAATATTGGGGATTTCTACCAATTCTGCGTTTTCCGTTGCGAGATCGTCACACTATAACATTAAAAACGCTACAGGTTACGCTACCGTTATGACCAAAATCTACATTGCATATGTTTAATACTAGTAAAATAATTCTGTTTTGCTATCACGGATTGATTTACCCGAAAATTAACAATTTTTTTGTTGTTTCCGAATATGTTGAGAATATTTTAAATACAATTCGTCTACCAATGATGACTGATACCTATCACATTCTTTTTTATTATGCACTCAACGTAGCTTAAGACGTTAGGTAACATTCCTGGCGAAGGATGTTGCCTAGTGAGTCAGTCGTCCTCGGCTTATTTTGGACTCATCTGGAAATAAGTGTATATTTCTAAAAAAATTTAGTCCGGTCATTGTTCTAAAGTACAGTTATATATCTATTTGTCGTGGTCAATTATTGGGTCAATTAATTATTGGATCAGTATAAAGTTATCCTCATGAAATTTAAAGTTATTTTGAAAAAAAAACCCTGTAGCAAAGAGTGCTATATGGTACCTACATAGATCACATTACTACTACTATTACTAGCATATGTTAGTTTATTTGTTACACTGATATTTTTTAGATGTGAATACATAACGTTTCGGGTAAACAGGGTCCTTCTTTACTAAGCAAATTTTTATTATAGACTGCAGATTTGATGTGATCCCTACTTGTTAGGCCCTTGCTTTAAATATGGTAATCGTAGTCATAGTTTTTTTTTCATGTGGATAAAATAAGCTGACCTTTTGTGGATAAAGTTATTTTTTTAATCCGGAAGCTACTCGATCGTCGGGAGAAAGCTTTTCAGAGGAGTAGAGGCGGATTGGCCGAGAGTGGTTACTGCTGAGCGTCTCCGTTGACTAAAATCTCCCAAGCCTGTTCTTGTATTCTTTCAGCAGGCGCACGGTGTTTTTACCTTCTGCCTGACACAGGTGGTCTCTAAACACGACTCCTTCGGGAGATACTAGTGGATGGTAGCGAGGCCACGTAGCGGGTTTTGGAAATCTAGTACTTGAATCGGATCCGCGTTAGGCCAGAAGAGCGCAGATGACCAAGTCAGTCTTATGTTAGACTTATGCCGCTTTTAATATAAGATTCAGATGAAAAGAAATAAATATCTCCTCTTTATTAACTACTAGCGGCCTGCCCGTGCTTCGCACGGGTATAAAATATATATCCCATGTCAGTCAGTGTAAAAAAATGATTAAAATCGATCCAGTAGTTTTCATTTATTCATTACAGCCCGTGGCCCGCAAGCGTTAAATTTGGAGAAAAACAATTTCCTTTCCCTATACCAAGAAGATTTCCTGCTATATCTAATATCTAAATTCATATACTACATATTTTCATTTTTCCCGTATGTATTTTATTTTTAAAATTAATTACAGAATGTCCTTATATAGTACATTCACAGCTTTCTTGTCATTAAACAAACTCTTGAAACAACGACATATAGGTGTTAAATGTGAAGTGCTATAGGGCGAAGCGCAGCCTCCTCACGGCATTTTAAATCTGTAATATCTCCGTAAATGTTCACTTAAATTACATGCTGTAAACGGCCATATTGATCTATATTAAATCAACAATTTATTTAAGGTATTTAATTGGATAAGGATTAATGCTGTATTGTATAAAAATTGCTTCAAAAATAAGGCATTATTTTTCGTAAAAAGTAAATGACAAAAAATGCTATTGTGGGTTATCCATAAGAGATAGACATACACCATCGCGGACTTTTCTGTAGACCTTTTCAAGGTGTACAAATACTTAATACATCATTTTGTTAAATCTCGAAGGGTTTAGCCTGCGTTTGCAATATAAGCAGAAAACAATGTAATTATTTACAGAAACCTCAAAAATTACAGTATTTCTCTACTCCGTATTGAATGTTATTATACATACAAACCTTCCTCTTGAATCACTCTATCTATTAAAAAAAAGCGCATCAAAATCGGTTGCGTAGTTTTAAAGTTTTATGCGTACATACGATATATGTGACTTTGTTTTGTAATATGTAGTGATAGTGATAGTGAAGTATATTGTATTACATATATATTAAAGTGTATTTAAAATAAAATAACATTACTTTTATCAAAGAAATAAAATATTGTAACAACCAGTTATTTGCAACTTCAATAACGTTCTGACATTATTTTACGAACACATGAAACTCTTTTAAATATTCGTATGCTCTGGCTGCGAGCCACTACACATGTTGGTAGGTTTATAGGAAGACAAAGCATTATATAGAGTAAGCACAGCAACGTGTCCTAGTAATCTAGAAAATACGAGTTTCCTTGTACACAGATTGTGTATATTCGAAACGACTGAAAAAAATATAATTGGCAATTGTGACGATCTCGACCTTACATGCATATATTGGTAGAGTTATGTACTGAAGTGATAGTATGTTAAGGAAGGTATATAAATAAAAATATTTGTTTGTCGTTTAATATGGTTTTTCGTAATGAGTATTTGATACTCGTTACATATATGTAGATTTTTCATTAAAATATTTTTATCAAAATTTTCCCATACATTTTGAATTTTTCACGCTTAGCGCCGAACGTCACGCCGGCAGTCTGACATAGGTGGCGGGAGTCTGGCGGACGATGCCGGGAGCGGTCGCGGCCTAGTACCGCAAGCCGAAGGCTTACGTTTACATGTACTTGGGGCGATACATGTTAGCGCTATGATTCCTGAACCATTGTTCAAAGCTTCGGCTTGTCTTAACTGTGCAGTGAGAGACTTCGGTCTATTAGCTCACTAATAAAATGTAATTTTATTACATGTGACAAATTATATATTATTCTCAAACACTTTATAGTGTGAAATGGTTAAAGCTTCGGCTTGGCATAACGGTGTGGTGAGAGACTTCGGTCTTGAGGGACTTCGGTCTCCTAGCTCACTAAACAAATAAAATGTAATTTCATTACATGTGACAAATTATTTATTATTATTCTCGAACGATATAGTGCCTGAGTATAACTTGGTGAGGGTGACTTCGCTGAGTGGTGCTGGGCGCTATACCGAACAGTCTGGTGAGTACTGGTGTCGGATCGATGGTTTCAGGCCTGCAATGATTTCGGTTGTTGTAGTGTAGCCTCGCCTCGATCTGCTCCAGGCTGTGAATATCAGGATGGGTTTCCGTCTTGGTACAGAGCAGCCAGAGCTACTTGGTGAGTTTTGGGTGATACGGATTGGATTTTAGGCCGGTATTGATCTTCGATCCTTACTGTGTAGCCTTGTTTGATCTTTGGACGCCTAGGACTCTAAAAGTAAACTGTTCACCGCACGGAGTCTTGCGGGGTAAACCTGCACTAGCCGTGTTACAGTCCTTCTCAGGGCTTCCCCATAGCTATACACAAACGACATTATAGCATGTCGTAGGGCCGCTGGTCGGGTCTTTATTAACAAGATTGCGGACTAGATTTAGAAAGTGTTGCCTGCCCAAAACTCTATCTTACGTAGCTTGCTACGCGTAACAACTATATAAATAACTAATTCTTATATGCCGATCGTGGAATCAGCCCAAAGGACGCATTGAAGGCGTGCGTTAGTGATGGACACATCACATTATAAACCTACATATTTAGCACAATAGTGCTAGCACTACAAACATATATTATTGAATTATCAACATATAATGCGAGCGCTTTGCGTTCTTAACTCTTCGGAGTAAACATTAGCCACTACGCGTGGTAAGAAGCAACACAAAACCTACAATATCTGCCACTATGTGTGGTAGCAACGACTACAACTTTACTGTTATGTGATATCCGAGGAGTCATGTACAGTATTAGCTTTATGCTATTATATTTTCCACTATATGTGGTTACGACGACGAATGCGGCACGCACCGCTTGAAATGCTTGCTATTGGCAAGATGCGCTATCTTATTATAAGAATTGGATATTTATATCAACAAACAAGGCTTTGTGCCTCATCGACACAATTATGGCTAACGCCGACTCACAGCTACGGCTGAAATGATATTTGGACTTAGGTCCTAACATTACGTCCGGGCACTTGTGCCTAATCTTGGACTACGGTCCTTACCTGGGACTACGGTCCTTATTTAATTACCCTAAATCTCTTTAAGAGCATTGACGGGTGTTTATACAACATAATATAAATAACCTGGCTCGAGGGCGCAGGCGCACTATAAATTGCAAACCCTAACCCTACGGGGGGGGGGCTCATATCCTATGGACGGAGCTTACCGTTGGTAGCGGGTGCGGAGCTACTGACTATACCGCTCCCTTTATATTTTTCCAAATCGGAAGAATGTAATAGATGGGAGAGGGATACCACATCGCTAAACTTCTCTACGGAGTTGTTTAAGGGCTAGGTATTAAGATCGAGTGAGTGATCTTTCTGTTGGCTACAACATTTCCAAATTAGATATTAATATCTTAGAACTTCCCATTCGGGATGGTTTAAAGTACGATCTGATGATCGAGCGATCCTTCTGTTGGCTTTGAAAAGTCTTATTCCGTTTATATTGACATAAAACTATGTCCCGTATTAATGGCAAACAAATATTATAGTAAATATAATATATATAAACTAAAACCCTTTCTGATGGCTATACCTATGAAGTAATAACATAAGAGACATTCAACCTTCTGAATGTCTCGCATTTTTTACCAAATTTTATAGTAACCCGTTCGTGTATTAGCTATAATTGGAACCTGTTCGTGCGATGAATATGTATCTATAGGACTTATAGGAATCTGTTCGTGTAATTAACATATCTATGGGATATATAACTTGTTCATGTATCGTACACTTATATTCAGTAAATTATATTAATTTATGCTTGCTTTACGCCTCCAATCTGATGAATCTGTGGTCTCTGACGCTCTAAAAGGATTTGAGTTATTACATACACAACGTTACATGGGTCCTAACCAACTAGACGAATTACGAGCCAATTATATTTTAAAGTGCTAGCGCTCTTGCGCTATTTCTATGTAGTTTGGTGGTAGAGCGCGAGCGCTCTAGCCTCATTCTACTTATATGTTTTATATTAATATTATAAATTTGGAGATGAATAGTTGTGGGTGAGAAGGAAACCGTTACACAATGTAGCGTGCATATATTTTGGCATATGAAATAAGGTATTTTATAAATTGATATCAAAATTAAGTTTAATATTAGATATGGGGACAAACCCCATTATACAAGATCGTGGACCTTTATCATCTGATGTTTCACAATATAAGTACAAAGTTTTCTCTCTCTCGAACTATATTAGGATAGAACTGTGAACTTTTGTATGTAAAATTTGTAGAGCATGTCAAAGATTGTGATTATAGACTTATTCTGATATTTTATCTGAATTAATTAAATCTACTAGAGTTAGTCGTTGCTATTGAAAGATGGAAAGCGTCTCTTCTTGACAACCAATATTTATAGCTACATGTAATAAAGCTGAAAGTAAGGATTTACTTGTTAACTTCCCTCATCGAGGGAGATTAATACTCGTAAAGATAATTATCTTAATTACATGTAGTGGTTAGAATTTGTGATTGCGGTGACAGTTTCCGCTAAACACCACGGTGTTTGCAGTGAATAACTTTCGCTTAGGAAGGTACAATTATTTATAAAACATTGAATTTGAGATCCTAATTAACTAACATATATCTCCACAGTAAGCTTTCCAAAAAAGAATGAACTGCGTTACACATTGTAAAACTACCAGCCAGTATAGAAATATCGATTCAAGTTATTGATAGCTTGAATCGTAAACACACAGTTACTCGTATACATACTTTTTATATATGAAGTAAAAAAAGGTGAGGGCTAGTTAAAATTTAGTCGTATAAAATTTTATTTTTTTATCAATCTAAGGTTTCTTCATATATTTCCATAAACTTAGCCCGTATCAGCAAAAATATTTCAATTTATATATCAAACATAAACATGTTTAATTTGAATAAAATTTATGTTCAAATCATCACAAGTTTACCGCAAGGAAAGTTCAGCACATTTCAATATGATTGAATATCTTAATAATAATAACGGTTCATTATTATTATAAGCAGATAACCAGAAATAAGATATTTAAATATATTTTCAGCGGATAATATTAGTTCTCATGAATTTAGGAATATAATTTCGATGAATATATATTTATAATGCAGAAATGAATACTAAACAGTTACTTACCAATAATAAAGTCATAGAATGCGCAGCTAAACGTCAAGATCTAGATTTATGGGATGTTTTTCCATGTAGAGGGGCCACTTACCTACGTGCAAACAAAGCGCAGGCGAGATTCATAGCTATCAGTTAAATGATTTAGAATATTATATGTATGAGAGTAAGGGGCATCTTTGTAGCGATAATTTAAAGTAATATTATAAATCAAACCAAGGAAAACAATATGCTATTGTAGATTTACGTTACGAAGTAATCATAATGAGCTAATCTGTGTCTGTAAAAGTGGAGACCAGTCTCTTAAGTTCTCCTAAAGTTTTAAATTCTTAGATTTCTAAAAAGCGTTGGTTTGATATCGATAATTTCAAATTCTTAAGAGGGACGCTCGAAATTAGGCAAAGCTAGCGAAGTACATAACAAGAATGGCATAGTAAATATTAGATAACAATTGTAGAAGTGTATTGAGTATGTTTTATGCGAGTTTAAAACACCGTTATAGAAAACTTTGTTTCAAAATAACTTGACAAATGATATATTTACACTCTTAAAAGAACTTAGGAGAGTCGATACATATTAAAATCATACTTTTACACTCCGGTCAATATTCTTAGTACAGGACTACTACTACACTATTAAGGAAAAAAATCAAAACACACGATAAGTAGATATAAGCAATCAGCCATTTTTGATTTAAATTTATCTTTTCTTCTCATTCAAATGAAAAATCCTAATTTATCCCTGTATATGACGACTAGGACCACTCTCTCGAGAGTGTATCAACAGAGAAAAGGAAATATTTGTACTATCTCCTAAATATCTTCAAAATATAGTTTATGTATAAAATTGTTTTGTCAGGAAAAATCATCATCATCAGGATCATAAAAGATTATTATACATTAGTTAACTGTAGAAAATTATTGTTGAAAAAGAGTCATCTCCCTTTAAAAGGCTTCAGTAATAAGTCTAAGTGCCCTTATAGACAAGCAATAAAAAGAGGTAAGTACAGAGAAAATTATCCGTAACAAGCCATGAATACTTCTGTGTAAGGATAGCAGGAAGTATACCGACAGGTTCTAAGCATTGCTACGCACAGAATATGTGGAAAAAAAATTATGCCGTCAGATCAACGGGACTTTTCCAGAAAAGGTATTGAATACCCCGCTAACAAACTATGTTTTGTTAATTCATACCCTACTTAGTATCACCTTATAAGTATCACGCACATAGATCAGATACCGTTATTTTATTTATTTTATCTAGGGTCTTAGTCTCACGTTTATCGGATATGTACATTTCCTTTTTTTAAAATTCTGTAAATTTGTATTAACAAGTTATTCTTAAAGATTGTAGATAGACATTTTCTCATTATAGGCAGAAGACACGACTTTATTAATTAACCTGCATCGATTTCTATTTGATTGATAAGGTTTGCCAATAAAGGTCACATTAACGAGAACGGTACGAGGAAATATATACGATTTTAGATTATATTTTGACGAAAATGAGTCTTTCTTTTCTTTTTCAATAAAATAATACCCTTTAGTACTATGTATAAACATCTTAAAGATAACAATGTAGAGCCCGCATCAATTGAAGCTTTAAGGTTAACAAATAACTATAAAATTTGTGAAACAAAGGACTACTCCTTGAGAACTGTCCCCGTAAAATGAAATTTGCGGTTTACATAGGAACAGAAACATTTCAAATCAAAACACAACAAGACATATCCGTAGGTCTTATTACTATAAAAGTACAAGTCTGTCTGTCTGATGACATTTGAGCTAACATATAAAGTAAAAAATCCCGTTTTTCCTTCCGGTACACGAAAGATACATGTACATAATTGAAGGTATTTTCACTATTAATATGACGCGAACGAAGTGGCGACTGCAACTAGTGTCTAATAAAAACTAATCTATTAGTCTAAAGTCTAATAAAACTAATCTACTAGTCTAAACTACTAATCTAAAGTCAATAATAGCTAATGTCTTCCATATTAGTTTACTTTTTACAATATATACAGAAATGAGACAGATGCAATTTGTATAAAATTAAAAAAATTACAACGACACTAAGGGACACCTTAGTACGAAATAAAGAAGGTAGTCAATAATAATTACGCCCGAGGAAATGGTCGTGTTGCTCGTAATGGCTGAGCGCAAACATTAGCTAAATACAAATTACAATGAAAGACGTAAACAGGTATTATAAAGGGATCATTAAAATTCGCCAATTTTAACGAGGTTGCTTGAAACATTGTTGTAGTTTCAGCTTTTTAAAAATATTTTCTGTGAAGTATAAAGTATCCACACGAAACAATACATTATAATGTTAATAATATAAGATACAATCAGATGTTATAGTTATTAAAATATATAGTATAGAATATAAACTAGTCAGAAGATCAATGCTCGTTATCGTTTAATTATTATATTTTCAAGTAGAAGGTCGATGGGTAGGCATGGTCTAAATATGTGTATTTAACGTAGTTTGGAAGCTTAGTATAATATATTGCGTATTTCTTTTAGTCTTATTTATAAAAAGCTCATGTATATGATAACATATACGTGGAGCTTTTATGTTCAAACAGTGAGATCGCTTGACTCTTACTTACGGGAGTTTAAGCCTCGGAAAGGCGTCTATAACTTGCATATCTCAAGAAAATTCCTGGGATATGATACGTAAAGTAGTGTGGTTGCTAAAATCGCTTAAAAAGCTATAGTGAACAAATATTAAAAAAAACACCTTAAATTAAACAGATATAAATAAAAATATGTTATTCACATACTTTATTAGTAACATTTATTCACTAGTAAATAGTCGTTATATTTGTAAATTTAGCTTGTCATTATATAAACATGAAAGTTCGTCACTTCTACTTTAATGTGGTCCTGAATTTCCTGTATTTCGAGTATGATAATTTAAAATTCTAGTTCTACAGCGCTTGAAAATCAATCTTACAATTTGGTAACGTCAATGACCGGGTGCTTCCATCGATATCGGTGCATGGTGGGCTACGTATGTGAAAGCCTTCAAACAATTGAGCTTTATTATGAAGGGATTAAAGTTGATGTTAGGAATGACGTGTGCCGTAAAGGTTTTACGCTAGATTGCGTTCTTGTGGTGAGATATCGAATGACGTGCCCTTATTTCGCATTGCGTTCACGTCGTTGCAGAATAGAATTGAACACGACAGATATCAATGAAATACATTCACTCATAATGCTCGATAATGCGGTTACTATTGAGGTGTTATTTTTAAACCCTCGTCATCATGAGAAGTGTTAAAAATGTGATTGACGTTTCAATTTCTCAACTGAACAATGTTCTTGCTATGCCATAAACTTTTTATACCTTTAAATGTTTTTGTAATAAATAATGAGCTTAGATGGCAGAACCTTAAAATATGTAAGTAAATAGAGGTAAGTAGGAGAATAAGATAGCGTTATCCTTGTACTAAAACCTATTGTATTGTGCATCATGTATATACAAGATTCTTATATTTTTGATATACTCGTCAAAGGTTTTTCATTATATTTTATGATAAAACCACGTGCCATAAAGATGCCCAATTTTCAGCACACATACATTTTATGTTGTGTAGAAATACTGAGAAACATAAATGAACGAATATTTTTATACTGCTGCGTCCCGCGGTGCAATTGTGCTTTTTTTTGCGAACTATTGCTGTATTTTTGTATATGTTCGTGGCAACCACTTTTATAAATGAGTTCTAGTGTAACACAGCCTTTTCTAAGTAAAGCTTTGAAAACCGCCTAAACATATGAGCTAACTCAATACCTTCATAGTAATATCACCATCCTATCAAAGTTCTCCTGGCATATGTGAGTTTAAATAATCAGTTTTGAAATCGGATAATAACATATACACGCTTCTGTATATATATATCGTTAGTGCCACCAGAGTATTAAAAAAAGAGAAACATTCCAGAAGTTATATCTTATGCCTTCTTAATTTTATTACATGGCAGGTGCACTATAAAAACGATAATAAAATAAATTTAGCAATATATTCGAAGTAGTTGACCATTAACATCTATACTAATGCATATTGCATAAATAGGCTCCAAAACAAAGAAATAGCCGCTACACGTGTAATATTTTGCGAAAAAAAATCAAATTTATTAATTTACAATAAATTGGATAATATCGATGACAAATTAATCTACGAGTATTTCACTTCAAATGAGGAATCACAAACCTATGTTACATACCTTCAGCACTAAGTCGTAACAGCAATACTCATGTTAACACATACGTTCTATTAGCAAGTGTAACTAGTGAACTTTTTACAACATGTGAACAGTTTCGAAATTTTACATATCTGGCCGTATGTTCATATTGACACTAATAACAATAATGATTTGTTTATTTTATTCATTAACATACTTTATTGTAAACCATTAAACATTATAATGATATTATGGGACAAAACTGTCATCAAAAGCAAAAGCTGTTGATATTCTAGTCAGTTACGAACACTGAGAAGTATTTATGGAACTCCTCAAAATATTTCAAAAAAGGCAAAATCTTTCAAAAAGGAAACGCTGACTGACAACTTGACCAAATGGGCGCAGTAGTCCTAAATCTCTTAACGACCGTCGAATGTTGACAGTAATTGAAAGGTCTAAAAGGGTTTTGGTAGTAAAGTAGATTTGCAGTTGTGACAAATGATTTTTAACATAGTTTAATTAGTGTTATGCAGTAGTAAATATTAGCACTAATCCGCAAGAAATTCGCCAAAAATTTGAATTTATAAAAAATTTAAATTGCTTGGTAATTGGTGGCGTAAGAATTAAATTGTTATAAAATAATAAATGAACTCATTAAATGAACTGAAAACGAACCTATTCTTTCGTTCATCACGCGATGGTTTTTTTCTTTAAAAAAACTCACGAATTCCTAACATGACCCATCAACAGGTCGAGAAATCTTTATTTACTATGTAAGTATAGACGCCGCTGGTATATTCTTGTCAAATGTAAGGTTTTCAATATTATTAGGGTTCTGCATTCAACATAGAATGGAATTCTTCTACCATGTCATTAGTCTACTGACAAGTTACATAAGGAGTTTGAGTCAGTCATTTTTGAAATTTTTTAAAAAACACATTTCTGCCTGAGATTTAAATACGTAGCTTCTAAGTAAAGGTAACGCAGTCTCATAGTTTGTCCATCACGACTTTTAACTCATTTCTATATCCTCTCAGTTATATCCAGGTTCTTACTTTCAAGTGTTATAACAATTTTGTAAGTGAATTTACGAAGTATGTTCACTTGCCTCGTAGTAAATAAATAGTGCAGGAAACAAACGGCCAGTGCACTGCATTAGCGGCATTAAATATTTAAACAAAGTGCTGTGCTGGCTTGGCTTTTGTTTAATCGATATTTATTTAAAATGCTACTTTCAACCAACAAATGCGGTATAGGATTTTAATAATTTTAGGCTTGAATGGGCAAACAATACGCAAAATGCGATATTCAAAACTCAGTGATTCTACTCTCCACATAAATTAAATGCATATTAAGATGGACTTATCTGGTGGCAAAAATTACAAGTTCGTATGTACTAAAATCTCTGAAGAACTATGTCCAACTGTCGTCTTTAAGTTGAAACAGATGAAGAACTTAAATAACTCAATCAAAAAGTAATATTTTTGTTAAAGTACACTCTTTGAGTACGGTTAGAATTGGGTATTAAAATAAACACGGATATTCTAAGTTAACAAGATGTTAGTCGACTTTGTCCATCACTAGACATCACACGGCATTAGCATACGCTTTGAGGTGCCGATAGCCGGTGTTTGAAGTTTGCTTAAACAATAGGCCTTCATGTACTCAACACCTCCGCTTTATACCTTCGTCGGTTTGTCTGTTTTGTTTAGTTTAAAGATTAATTGAGTTTTAACTTATACTTTCAAAAGAACACAAATCTTTTTAATGATCCTCTATTTTATTAATTAACCGCATTGAGCCGGTTCAGTGTGAATATCAAATGTCTGATTACATATTTAAAGCACGTAATTCATATATATATATCTATCAAGACGTGAGAAAAAGAAACAAAACAACTTTTTTGACCACAGTTATTCAGCAATCTGTAAGCTACAGTGCACGATAGTTTTCACTATACCTTGACGAACATAATTTCAAAAATGTGAAAATGCAACAATTTTACACACTGTCCTCTGACTGCCGCCATTTTCTACAGGTAAAGCTGAATAATGAACGGCTTAGCATTGAACGGTGTAACATACTTCTTAGACATGCCGTGGTTCCGGTATTTACCTACGGTCAGCTTGTTATTCTAACTTATACATGACAACTAACTTTAACAACGGAGCGACTACTGGCTGACCCTTGCAATTCGTCCATAAACCAATGGCATGGGATTGGCTTTAATTCTATCAAAGGTTAAATATAATTATGATACGCGCTATCCACATGAGAAGAAGAAAATTAATTGAAATAATTATGGAATGACAACTCCGCAATCATATACGCGCTGTCGTCATATGCCATATCCTTATCATGTTTTTAAAATTTAAATTAACAAAAAAAGAAATCGCAGGTACAACTGTTATTAAAAGAATCTTTAGTTAACAGGCATCATAAAAATATGTTTTAGGAATACGTAAAATACCAGGCACGGGATTCCATTGAGGAACTCTTAAAATAAACCACATGAATAGTGTTTGATCGACTTCCACTGACCCAATCACGTCGGCATGGTTTACGTTGTGGGATAATTAAAAAGATACGTTAACTAAATATAGCGTCATACGGGCTGAGTGGTATATCACGTATGAATGTTATTAAATCGACATTGAACAGGTTCTTGTTATCTTACATCGTTGAATTTTCTGTATGCATTTTGATGATATGTATTAAAATTATTTTTATATGTTATTTTTGGTGTATTTTTACAACTTTTTGCAACAATGTGTAGAAATTAGAACCTATTTTACGAAAGAGATGCAATCGGCTACCGTGTTTCATATAACAACATTTTAATAAAATGTTATTTATTTTACTACTTATTGCTGTTTTTAATTATGGACATATGCTATTAAAAGATTTATAAACTACTAGGAGTCCCGACCCAGCTTCGCACGGGTATAAAGCATATACATGTCACTCAGTGATAATCACAGTATTTCGCTACTCCATATTGAATTTTATTATACATATAAACCTTTCTCTTCAATCACTCTATATACTTAAAACAAACCGCATCAAAATCTTTTGCGTAGTTTTAAAGATTTAAGCAAACATAGAGATATAAGGACAGACAGAGGAAGTGACTTTGTTTTATACTATGTTTATAGCTACTACTATTTTGATAATTGTCATATTTTTACCATACTTATCCAAAGACTAAATTACGTTTAGCTGTCATTTATGTTTTGTTTTTCCATGTCATAGTCGTTTTTGCTATACCACGTTTTATAAAATAAATGCGGTCGAACGGGATAAAAAGTATCCTATGTCCGTCTCCTGGTTCTAAGCAACCTCTCCACCAATTTTCAGCCGAATTTGTTCATCTGTTCTTGAGTTATAAATAGTGTAACTAAGACCAACTTTCTTTTATATATATAGATTTATAATATGTAACGCATAAGGGCTATTGAACGAGCGATTGAGTAAAATGAAAACATTTTCAACGTCAAAACGGTTTTTAAAAATAATTCAATCGAGCATTGACTTATTCTATAAAATATTGCAGGTCATGATTTATAGTAGGACTTCAATATAACTTAAATAAGAGAGAGAACTAAAGCTAAGTTATTTGCTTCGTCTGCTGAAAGTGTATTCAACAAGTTTTCAAAAGAAGTTGAAAGGTTATTCAAGAAATATTTTAGTTTTATAAATATGCAAAAAGCTTTTGAACGAACGTCACATTAACCCCATTTCCGCTACTATAACTTTGTTCTATTCCAAAAAATTAGCATCGTTCATAAATAAATAAGTGCACAAATCAGAGTAAAGTAGTGGGTTCTGTGTAAAAACAGCTCTATGAGCTTCATAAATTATGAAAGGAATCTTGATTTTGAAGTTACTTAATTTTGCAAAGCGCACTCGGCTTTGAGGAAATTGCGATACATTTTTTTAGGTTAAGCGGTTAGACGAGCAGGCACTGACTTAATGAAACTATTTCATTTGTGAGTCTATTTTTGAGAAAACTATTTGATGTTTGTCCATTGAGTCCCTAATGGGCCCTAAATAGCCACAGAATGTGCCATTATACACTGTCCATTATATTAACCATCTTTTGACAGATTGACGATAGTGATGTCCTAAAGATTCTCGTATGCGATACCATTCCGATTATAGTACCTACTATCATTAATCGAATTACGTACCTAAGTAATTCGATTAATGATAACCTACGTAAACTAGATTACTACTTGAGAAAAGAAATTCCAACTTTGAGAAAACTTATTGTTTCTTTGAAAAGAAGTGGTCTATTTCATGGTGAAAAATCTTCTTTGGTCAAAGTTTTGAACACAATTGGCTTTTCATATAAAAAGTTAAATAAAAGAAAATTATTAATGGAACGCACAGATATAGATAGCTATAGCACGTTGTGATTTTTTAAGAGAGGCAAAGAAAATACAAGATTGGGCAAATATTGTTTTCACGGATGAAACATGGCTCAACGCTAACCACACACTATCTCGTTTCTGGACTGATGATACTGCTGATTCCACTTCCTCAGTACCAATGGGAAAAGGTGAGCGCCTAATCATTTGCCATGCAGGTACAGCAAAAGGATTTGTACAAGACGCACTGTTGGCATTTAAATCGAAGAAATCAAATGACTACCACGAAGAGATGAATGCAAATGTGTATGAAGAGTGGTTCAAAAAAATGCTCATTTCATTGGAAGAACCATCAATAATTTTTATTGATAATGCGCCCTACCACTCCCGTCAAATTGACAAAATGCCAACACAGGCTAATAAAAAGCATGAAATAATTAATTGGCTTCGGGACAATGGAGAAAATGTGGACGACTCAATGTTAAAAGTTGAATTAATAAAAATATTAAAAACCAAAAAGAGAGCAAAACGCTATGTAATCAATGAAATGGCAGCAGAATATGGCCATACTGTTCTTCGGATTCCTCCATACCACTGCCAGTACAACGCAATAGAACTTATATGGGCACAAGTAAAAGGGCATGCTGCGAGATGCAATACAAGCCCCCCATTCACAGCGAATAAAATGTTGCAATTGCTAAAAAATGCTTGCACCCACGTAACGGCCGAGAACTGGGCAAGTGTGGTGGAAAGAACTAAAAGAGTAATATTCTCTGATTGGGAACGTGATATTGCGTTTGATAATATATTATCTACACAAGAGCTAATAATAACTGCTACTGAAGACTCCTCATCGGAGGAGTCTAGTGTTGATTATCATTCCGACGACTCTTGCTAATAAAATAAATTAAAATATCCTGATTGTTTTATTTGTATTCATGTATTAACTAAGAAGAAAGTAAAACTTTATATAATGTTATTAAATGTCTTTTAATACTCGTAACATCGATTTCTACCGATTATTTTTAATCTGTGGCATAATCGTAGTAACCCATTATGTGTGACATCACTAAGTGGGCGGTACCCATCCATAAAGTACAAATAATATTTGTATGATATTTGTACGTAAGCAATACAAAACTTAATGAGCGTGAGCTGTCAAAAGACTGATAATATGATGGACGCAGTATAAAATACAAAATTTCTTGTCAAGTACTGGTAAATGATAATTGTGGTAATTTTTGATGACTTCTCTGGTGCAGTAATATGGTAAAGCTCTTAAAGAGAACGACATTCCATTCTTAGTTAGTTCAAATAGACAATGCTCTTTAAATATTGATTGCTGTGTAAGTCTGATAACGATGTAAGCCTCTACTATTATCCTCCTACTAATATTATAAATGCTAAAATGTGTGATGATAGACGTATGTGTGTTACTCTCTTACGGCGAATCTGCTGAATCAATTACGATTTTCAAAATTGGAATAACGTATAGGCTATAGAAATAATGTTAATTCTAAAAGAATAGGATGACATTGAAAAACGTCACGACGCGAACGAAGTCGTGGGTAAAATATAGTATAATATATTAAGGATTTAGATTATTTGTATATATTTATTGTTCACAAGGCCATTACCCCGAACTTATTTAAATAAAGTCGAAACGAAGCAATTCGGTACGATACCGAAGAGAAACTGAAAGTGGCATGGGTAAATAATATTCATCTAAAAAGGCATAATTTTAATATTATCTAATATTAACTGAGATAACGGATATGTACGACACCTCTTTTTTTTTACGACACCTCTTTGTTTTTACTTTTTTTTTAAATATTATAACTAAAGTTTTCGTAACGACGAAAAGTATCAATAACTTCACTGAAATGTTTCATATATAACGCCGAAGCCAAGTACGTTTCTTCGGACGAGCTTTCGTTTTTCCTTTACGTTTAACTGCATACAATTTGTTTTAATGTGTTAAAATGAATATTTATATTTTTCAAATCTCAAAGCACTGGTCGTAACATTCGTAACAGATGAATCAAGGTTATTAACCCATTCGCTTTACGGTTACGGTCTGATACCGATTCCGTTGGACTTCGCTCACCTATTCGTATTTTATTTGCAAGCACTGTGGGAATTTGTTACACTAAAAACATTGCTCAATGAATAACAGAGCTAGCAACCTGTATTGTTATGGTTTATAATTTACATTAGAAATTGTATCATTAGTATATCCGCAGCAGCTGTACTATTTTAAAAACGGATTTTTGTTATTGGTTTTCGTTTCACATGATTACAACTATCATCTGCTGTTTCGTATAAGTTAATCTAATATTTAGCATATCTTATTATTTAACAACATTAGATAAAAATTATAGGACCATAAAGCTGAATTGATTATGGACCAATTTTGACTTGACAAGTATATTTGCGGATAACGATTTGGGTCTGAACGCTGATCTGAAGTAAATTAATATAACTTTTAAAAAAAACCTATGTAATTTTGAAATAGTTTATATTTTACAAAAAAAATGTTTAACTGACAACAAAAATTGTAGTATTTTTTTATTAAGTTAAATAAACTTGTGATCTTTTATTATTTGATGCTAACCAAGCATTTCATTTTTTAATTAGAACAAAGAATTTTTACTTCGAAAGTAGAACTTAATTTGAGTTACTTAGCTAGAAAGTAATGATTAGTATGGTAAGTAAAGCTAGATCCGCCTGTAAATCGAATACGTATGTTTATCGCGCCGTGTGGTATCCGGCTGATTAAAATAGTACCACCCTCAAGTTTTAAGTATCTCGAAAACAATTCCTGAGACAATAATATTATTGTAGCGTAATAATAAAACTATCACTAACTGTGAGATAAACTTGAGTTTAATAATACAGTACCATTTTGAAACATAAATAGATAAAAGATACGCCGTGTGGCATCCGGCTGAATAGAATAGTACCACCCTCATTTCTTACCGAGGTGTCGTAAAAGGCGACTAAGGTAAGTCGACCCGCCGTTTGGTATCCGGCTGAGTAGAATAGACCAACCTCATTTCTTACCGAGGTGTCGTAAAAGGCGACTAAGGTAAGTTGACCCACCGTGTGGTATCCGGTTTAGTAGAATAGACCACCCTCTTTCTTACCGAGGTGTCGTAAAATACGACAGAGGTAAGTTGACGTCAGGCAGGCGGCCGGTCGTAAAAACGCAGCCAAATCATATGACAGCATGTTTGTAACATGTTGTGCCGACCCCACTTAGAGTGGGATAAGGTCAGGAAGATGATGAAATAGATAAAAGATCAAAGGATCAAATTTTGAAGTATTTTTTATATGTAATACCATAATGTTACCGTGTGGTATCTGGCTGAGTAGAATAGACCACCCTCAATTCTTACCGAGGTGTAGTGATCTGCAACTACGGTAAGTTGACGGTAAGTCAAATCACATCAGAACATGGTTGAAACATGTTGTGTCGAATCCACTTAGAGTGAGATCAGTGCAAAAGACTGATGATGAAGGATACTGTAATGGTATTTCAAATTCGTAATTCATAGATAAAACAACAACTCTCCCTTCTGCTTGTAATAATAACACGGTAGAGTTTATCTCTACATCAGTAAATTAAGTCTGCAAAAGGCGCTACTTGCAATATCGTTAAGAGCTTAGATATGGCATTAAAGAGTTCAGTTTAAATTATAATATGATTCATTTACAATCCACAATTCGCATTTTATAATAAGTTTATGATAAGAGTTATTACAATTTAATTAAATTAACTTATTATTTGATTGTATAAGTAGCATATTATTTATATGTTAAATATAATGTTGATATTAAATAAAAAACAGATCACGTTTTCAATTAATGTTATGGAAATCTTTTGTCAGTTTTCGTGTTTAAGTCTAATAATGTCTGTCGTTTTCCGACCAAAAAAGCTTTAAACAAAATGTCCCTACCGTTAACCATTTACCAGATCCCTGGTTTGGAGCTAATCCTGGCAACAGCATCAGATCATGTTTATTATAAACATGCATTATCATTGAGACTAGACTAGTATGTAAAATTGAATCTCAATCCAGGAGCCAAAACCAGGAGTGGGTAAATTTAAACTATCTTATTACCTTCATATATATTATATATATATGAAGGTAGAACCTTCACATACATACATTGCAAGTTGTATAAAATCTTTTAATAAAAATACATTGAAATGATTGTAAATATATATAAGCAAAAGCCTACCATAACAAAGTTTAGATAAATAAAGGGATTTAACGTAAATAAAAAGACGCTTAGGTGTATGAAATTCCTTAATACAAGTTTTTTCAGGGATATGTTTTATAAGATAATAAAATGTGCTAATGTCGCAAGAGCAGAATACCAGCTTCTTGTACATGAAGAGTTATCAGTTATAAACCTAGCATTAAAAATTGATGATTCGAAGTACGGGAATGTGATCGCTTAATTAATTGATTACTGGACAGTGATGCATATACGTTATAATAAAAAACAGTGTAAAAAACATAAAGTGTCTAGAAATTCCGTTATACAAAACAGATAGGCTTCACAAATCACAACGGTAGCTCACATTCTTACGGTCCATAGTTCCTAGTAAGGTGTTAAATAAATCAGCGCAACCAAGGTACAGAAGTCGTTTCACCAAATCGGGATAGAGGAATAAGAAGGCATTTATTTATCGCTAAGCCCTCATTCCCGTTTACGCAATAAAGGAAATGGAATAGTGTTATTATAAATGATTATTACTTATGTATTTTGTTATGAGCCATTTGTGTGAAAAGTAACGAAATATTCAGCGATTTCTACGATTATTTTTTACCTACATAAACATAGCAGAACAACCTGAATTAAATTTTATGAAATTATTTTTAAAAATATAATAAAGAAAATGTAATAACGTTGTATTTATTTACGTTACCAATAACAGTTTAATTTTAATGGTAATTTGGTATAGATTTAACAGTTTTCGCATTTGCTGACGACGGTATGACTAATCACAGTCATACGACCTCCACTATACGTTGTCTTAATCCGTGGCCGGCTTTGCAGGAGGCACCCTTAGAACGACGTTCCCCGACGCTAGTAAACCTTCTGCGCCCTACCCTATAAAACCTAACATTTAAAATGAAAGCTAACATCATAAGGTCCTTTCGCAAAAAGTAAACATTTATAGTCATTATTAAAATCTTGTTTAACCAAAAGTTACTTGGTCTGAAGTGTCTGTCATAGTTCCATGAATATCAAAATTAGTCGTTAGGGTATCCAAGGAGATGTAATGTCCAAGACGCTGACGATGTGAAAGACGCTGATATGGTGGATCCGGAAACAAATATATAGACGGATAATGAGTCGCTAAGTTAGCTATAGATTAAGAGTGAAAACCCCGTGAAAAGCTTTGCAGAGAAGGTCGATTGTGGTGATAACAGCAATAATCAAAAGATTCATAAATATTCGTTCCTTAAGGCTTGCAAAGGTTAGTAATCATGGTAAAAATATTTATAAATATGTACCAGTGTTGTAAAATTCTCTTGATCTACTAAATAGTGTTTTATGGTTAAAATGCCGTAGGTAATTTCATTATTAATATAAAGCGCCTATAAGCTTGAATGTGATCAGCGATAATACTTAGAGCCGCTTCATTAAAATTTAACATCGTGCCACGATAAGAGTTGTGGAAACTATTTATATTACACTGAAGTTTATGCGATGCTACATATCCTTTAATATATCAGAAGCATATAGTATAGGATGCTTTAATATTAAGTATTAAAAAGTTTTACATAAACGCTGTTTAATATATGGAACTTCTTACTACTCAATATTATTTTATATGAATATTTCCCTTTATTCTTTTGCTATTTACTACATACCATTATAAATAGCCGGTCAAGGTAATACAAAATTAGATAATATATTTACCTGAAAGAAACAATATAAACAGATTATTTACAAAAATATATTAAGTATGTTTTCAAATATTAAAACTAATAAGTATATTTGATTAATCGATCCAATCAAAATTATATATTCTTGCAAATAAAAATATTTGCCGAGATAAAACAAATAAAAAAGCTGTAATACAAATAAAATTATTTTATGGCTTCATAGAAGATTGGTTCTCGGTAGATCTTAATTGAGGCGGGGCGGTCGACGACTTATAGCTCACGACAAGCTTCGGGCACCGGGTGTTGTCTGTGTGGTCCACCGGTATTTACGATAGATAACACTATTTTACACTGAAGTAGCTTAAGCAACTTTCCTAAAGCTTAACTCAATTTGTTTCTAATGTTTTTCATTAGTACGAAATACTTTTGCTAGAGACCTAAAAAACCCTGTGTCTATATACCTACTAGATTTTTCTTAACCGTGAATACTAATTATCTCCTCTCTATCCGAATATTGAAACCAGCAGCAGTAAATGAGCATAAATCGTCTGATTGTCAGCCCAATACGCTACCGATTGTCTTTAATATTTAGATGAGTTAATCTTGTATGCATGTATATATACATATATATTTTCAGATACTCGGAAACGGCGCCAATGATTTTTCTGAAATTCAGCGTGTAGGGAGTTTTGGAGGAGAAAAATGGATCTAGCTAGGTTTTATTTAAAAAAAATCCTCTTATCCCTGTTTTTGGGCATTAAAAAATACTAAAGCTTACATTGAATATAAAACACTATTTTTTCCGTAAATTGTCAAGTCGGCATAGCTTATTTGGGGAACAGGCTGTTATTGTACCTATTTTTTTTTTCTTAATTTTGAAGTTTGTTTTGTTTATGTTGTAAAAAATTACGGAGCAAGGCTCGATCACTCAAGTACTTATTATTATGAGACAAAAACGATTCTTTATGTGAAAGCAGCGTTCTGTAACTCTTAACAGAAGGATTTAAGCTGGGGAGTAAACTCGAATATACTTAACATATTTGTGGCTCTAGTAACAAGCTTTTATTTCTAGTTACAAATAAAAAAGATCAGAAGATTAAGTGAATTTAACGAGCTACAAAGAAAACATGACAAACTTTATTTGACCTAAAAAGAGTTGCGAGAACTCTTGACCTCTGCTCGACCAATTAAAGCGTTCCAATGAAGCGAGAGACTATTAAAAAGGTGTAGGGCTTTACAGCACCGTAACGAAATATATATGCCATAGGAATCTCGCAAGTTTGATTCAATTTACATATAGATCAGACTATTAAATATAAAAGTTAACCTCGAATATAAGAAATAAATATTGTAAGTTGGCATTAAAACAGAAACTACATATATCATTGGATCGAATAAATAAATACATAAAAATATTAAACATTTAATATATATTATTAAGTTAAATAATAATGATAAAAATTAGCACATAGAATTTCTTTTTGTTCATCAGACTTTTGATAAAATCCCTTAGAAAAATGGTAATCCGCAAATCAAATTTAAATTAAGTCTAGAAAGTGTTATATATAGAACTGTTATATTTATAGAGACATTGCGTAAACCTTGCGTATACAGATTTACCCAAACTGAAAAAAACTTCACCTTGTGAGCATATTAACATAAGATAACGCGAAGGCGCCAGGCGAATACTTTTACGGCCAAACTATTTGTGCTGGAATTGTGTTAAAGCCCATTCGCTCATTTCTTATCGCGAAGGAAAAAAGCTTTTTCATGTCAAGAGCTGTCGATACGCAAGCGCCATTGTTCCTTCTTAGACGCGTGTACAAAGGAACACAGCAAGTCAACGTTTTCTACGCTACCTTCAAGATCAAATTCAATGCAATCGTATGGTAAGCACTGAGACAAAGCCCACTGTTTTATTATGAGTCGATATTATTCTCACCCCTCTTCTATGCAAAGGAGCAAGCAACGTCTTTACTTTTAGTATTCGTTTATTTCAGGCCCATTCAGCGTACAGAGTTCTTTATTATTAAAAAAAACAAATTCAAATATGGTAAAAAATACATAATACTTTTCTTAAATAAACCTTTGCTATTTTAAATTAAAAAGTTCAACTTTAACATACGTTTTTCATCCTCATAAACGTATTCAGTACTCATACGTATTTCAGAATCCATAATTAAGACATTATTGATAACGAATTAACAGGGTTACTTGGTGTAAAAAAATAATATTTTGTAACCTTACAATTTGCGCTGTAGTTATTGCAAATTTCTGAGAAAGACTTATCTTTAAACTTCTATCCTATTTTTTTTTAATTGACTGTATGCTGTTAGTCCTAACGGCTTTTACATCGTCACCGGGCGGGACGGGCGAGCGTAGAAGCGTCGTCGAGGTTGCGAAATGCGGAGAGTAGAGTGCAGAAGCTCTACTAGCGTCAGGGAACGTCTAAGGGTGCCCCCTGTGAGGCCGGATTACGGCTTAGGGCGACGTGTAGTGGAGGGCTGATGGTATGACTTTGATTAGTCAATACGACGACGGAAGATTGGTAAGAAGCCACGACAAAGCGACGTCAGGGATCTGGGACCTCGTCCTCGCCTGCATCTTCTATCCTTAATGACACGTTCTTCCATAGCAACATCGAGGATTTAAGGACAACCGGCGTGGAACTCATATTTATAACAATGCGTGCAAAAAATTAAGACGTGAATCACTTTAGATACCCTTAAACCTGGAGGTATGAACAGTGATGAGCTGAATATTTCAAGGAATTTAAACACAATATGTACAAAAAACAATCCTGATTACGCAATTACCTAGTCATATGTGACTAGGCAGATTATCTAAGCACGGCCAATAAAGTAACATGCACTTAACAGGTTCAAAGAAAGCGGTCAAATGTCAAGGAGATAATTGTATGTGCAGGAAATTAAAAGCATTATACAACTAGGCCACGTTGTCACATTCACTTCAGGACAATTGACAGCATGGGGTCAACAGCTCCTTTTCTATCTTGTTTGTTAGCCTTTTCTGATGCTAAACTGAACTATTATGGACTAGTGGTTACGGACATTGTTCTCAGTAAGGTAATTATATTATAATTTAGATGAAAAGGAACGTGAAAATCAGAGCTAAGTGTACTAAACCGAAAATTTTCTCTGCTATTTTTCTATCCATAGACAATAATTGTCATGTTGATAAAAAAACAACCTTCAAAAATAAAAAAAACTCCTACTAATTCAGATGTAGTATCATTTAGGATTTATACGTTGTTTTAACGTATATTAGTAATAGCTATAAATAAAATAATTTAAAATGTTTCTTGTGTATAGCATTTTGTATGTATGTAAGTTTAGTTAACGTATACTTCGTATTGCTTTATTAATGTTTTAGGCAACCGCTCGAAGACTATCCTTACATATAAAACAAAGCCCCGCCGCGTCTGTCTTCAGTTCGCGGTAAACTAAAAAAATACTGAATCGATTCTGAATAAATTTTCATTTCTTAATAACAATTCACGAAAAAGGTTTTAGTGCTTAATTTGTTTTTTTTTTTTTGCGTAAATCAGTCGTATACGACGTTAGTCTTCATAAGCAATTCATGCTTAACATTATGATCTACGAATCCATTTAAATAGGTAGCTTAAAAGTTATAGCAAACTTATACTAACGCACAAAAACATTAGCAGACGTGAAATCGAAAAGGCGAGATATTGTGACATAGACATCTATCATCTCCGTACTGTAATCATAGAGTTATTATACTAGAGTTCGGAAGCAACCAAGAAGCTTTGAAAGCCTATCGGTGAGATTGTGTGAATCTTTCCAAGGGATAACTGGTTCAAACCCCGGGCTCGCACCAATGATTTTTTTCTATTTAAACTTATGTGCCTAATTGATATTAGTAATTTATCACACTTTTTTGGTGTAGGAAAATATGAAGAAAGCTGCATATCCCTTAAGAATTGTGCGGATATGTGTAACCCAGCAATCCGCATTGGAGCAACGTGGTAGGTCTTAGCTCCAATATTACTCGCAAAAAAGGGCGGGAGAAAGCCTTTGTCTAGCAGTATAATAGATAATAAGATGCCATTACTTTACTTTTTTATCGAAGCAAGTCTAAATTGTCTATTAAAATAAAGAGAAAGCAAATAAAACTTATTATCTGTCTCTCTTTTTTATGAGTGATTAGACAAAGAATAGTATACGAGTTCTCTAGTAAATTACTTTAGTGTATGTCTGTTGGTTTACGTGACGCACGCGAATAACGCACCTTTACAATACAATTTACAAAACCCGTGGTGTACTATTAAACCTTCCAAACGAATTGCAATATCTTTTAGTAAAAACCGTACAAAAATCCGTTTAGTAGGTTTTGAGAAAATCGATCACATACAGACAGACAGCTCATAGCGACTTTGTCTATAATAAGTACAGATAGCGACACTCAGACTTACCCTCAACTCTACCTGGCTCTACCCTGACTGGCTAGCCTAGTCTATTATAATAACTCTATGACTGTAGCACAGATCTCGGGTAGAAGCTAGTACTCTAATGATGAACGTGTACATGAAATACTGTACGCGTGTCGTAACATTAAATGGCATTATTTCAAAACGAAGTTTCATATCAACTCAACAATGAACTGTTTTTGACAGTTGTTAAAGTCTCTAGCATAAGCGTTAATGTTATGACGTTATGTGAACGCTAATTAAGCTTTCGTCACGACTAATTAAGAAATCTATTCAATTGTTTTAATTATGTACATTTATAATGTAAAAGCCTGTTATAAACTGATTTATCAAAGTTTAACATTTAAAATTAAATAATTAGTTTTTATTTTATTCCTTTGGTGTCTATCAGATTGAAAAATTATAATTTATTTTTAAAGAATATGGAAACAATTCACCTTACCAGCATATTTTTATAACTTTAAAAATGATTGATATGGTCATATCGGGATAGTCTACTGATGTTTGGATGCTAGACCTAGCAACGTCGACGTATTGCAAGAAACTAAAAATTTCCCCATTGTTATTAAACTAGATGGCTTTAACTTAACAAATACTTAATAAATCTTATCGTATGGTATCTTCTAGTTACTAGCTTGTTACAATATAAAATCTGAGTTAAGACTTTTATTAAATAAGATTCAAAGACAAGATTGATAATAAATATATAGTGCGTTTATTCAATGAAAACTTTGCCAGATAGGTCTTTAGCGTAGCTCCGTATTACAGAATACCTATAAAACATTACAAAATACGACGTACATTCTAGTACATTATAATTGTTTCTTAATCGCGGAAGTTCTACGATCTATAAAATCTCAAAGGTGAGGCTGTAACATTTAGCATACGGGAAGACGCTGATTACATAATAGATGCTAGTTTGAAATTACCAGTATATTGCAAGAGAGAACGGACGCATGCATCATTAAGTGAAATCAACGACAAATGTTCAAACTATACATACTCCCTATTAGATAACTGTAATTACATTTAAGGTAAATTAGTCCTGAAGCTGTGGTTCTAGATATTGATTGCTGCCATTTTTTTAAAGTTTAAATACAGCTTAAGCGGCGGTAGCGCAATGGATAGGGTAACGGACTTGCGATGGAGTTTCGGGGTTCGAATCCCGGTCATTTACTACCGACGTGAACCCACTCCTAACACAAGCTTAGCTTAGCTCCAGGTTATTAAGTTTACTAGTACTTTGTAATCCAAATTGCTGAATTATCTTATAATAGTGTCTATATTCTCTGTTGCATAAGATTTTCTATAGAATTACATTTTCTTAATCTGCAGAAACCACTTGTAATTATTCGTATTTTTACTAAATATATTTTGTGATAAATTTTCGTGTAACCCACTAATGTATATTGGAGCAGCGTGGTGAGTCCAAGCTCTTATTCTTCTCTTCAAAAACACAGGGGGCTACCTTAACCTAGCAGTAGGATAGTAATAAGCCGCTACTTTACTTTTTAGACTGTTTCATGTAATTATTATTAATACACATTATGAATAGCATCAGATAGGATGTACACTTACAAACGTATGTAATCATAGCGGAAAAGTAATTTCAAAAATTGAACTAATTTATATATTATTTTGTTTTTATTAGATCCACCAACAGAATTATATGTAATTTAAATATTTAAAAAAACAGAGCTTGAGCATAATACCATTTACAAATATACACAAGATGCAACTTAACCATAAATGTACGATGACAATATTAACTTAATATTAACTTGTAAAGTACTGAGGCGGTTGCTTTAATTAGCGAAGATTTCTTATATAAAATTCAGTCCCAATCCGAACGTGGACTAAATACTACTATTAGATGCTCTGTTATCTTGATCGTGCCTGGTTTCAGTAACAAAGCGAGATAGTTGCAAGTCTTTCAATTAATAGAGTAACCGCAAAGATAATTGTTAACGTAAATTTGCAACAAGATACAGATAACCTTTTTACTTTATAGGTCTAAGCAAGATATCTGGTCAGAGTCATTAGCGCGGCGTCATCTTGTTTGTTTGTCTGCAAGGCGTCTGTGACATGACACGTTAACGTGAGTCATGCGCGCGGGCGTACCGGCTGCACGCCTGCGCAGGTTTTAAATAATTACGAGTAGGTATACTTCGTGCAACCCATTTCTAAATATTCCCCGCACTGTTTCATTAGCCTGTCATGTGGAAGGCGTGTGGCGTTTAAATATTCCTTTTTATGGAGTATAAGATTTTATAGATTTCAATTTTCTTAGGATTTTTGCCTTCTTTTTAAGCAGGTTTTTTCTAGTTATTTTAACCTACACGTTTAAAATTCATTCAAAATAAAATTATGTACTTTTTAATCGTCTGCTGGTCTGAACTATACTGCTGACTACTCCCGGAAGAATCATAAAGAAAGTAGATGGTTGCTGCTTTGCAAAATATAATTCTCATACCTTACATTCTTATATGTTACTTTTGGACATTGATGCCTTGGGCGAGGTCGGACCGTCGTGAAATCCATCAATCATGAAATGCATCAATGATTTTTTTTTAATTACTAAATGCTGTCAATTTTTATGCTCAAAAAATATATATTTCTATAAATATAATTTAAAGCAAATGTAGTAACACAATTTCCTTAGACTTCTCTTGCAGGGACGCGGTCTTATATTGTAAATGACAACTCGAGCGCAACGCGGGTAAAATCGCAGTGCCCAGTTATATTATAATTATACAATCGGATTAATTACGAAATTCATTAGGGATGTTTTAATTAATGCATCTTGCGTTGCGCTATAAAGCTAAATGTGCGTGTCATAATGTATTTAATATTTTAGTAACATGAAATTAGTATGAATGAATACGCGATGTCTGTCGAGTAGCGTGACTTAACCAATAGCGGCTTGAAACAAGGCCGCTCGTAACATTTGACGTACTTATAGCAAGGTCAATTTACTAAAGTTGTCCGCCTAAAAGGAAACCTGATTTAGCTCAGTCATAAAATTAAATCTCATTTCCGCCCTACCATGTCATTCATGAAGCTTTTAAAATTTGTGGTAGAGTCTAGTACATTTTCATATCATCTTTTGTTATCTTTTAAAAGTGATTAACTTCAATGATTTATCATAATTTATCAATGATTATGGACATACCTTTAATTGTCAAGAATAACAAACTTGATAAAACTCAAAATTCTATATTAAAATTGGTTCGGGAAATGGTAACTAAGTGTAAAATACAAATTTATACATTAAGAACGTTACAGCAAAAACTAATTATTTCTTTACTGTATTTACCTTATTTTTAAGGAATCTTATTTGAACTCGAAACTTGAGTAACGTCATGCAACTGCGATATAATGTTTATCTTCTGAAGTATATAGGCAATTAAAAAATAATAATTAGGTGCAGTAAATTAAGTGAGTATGCTATAAAATATTACAGAAAATTATATGATAAGTATGTGAAGATTCATCTACATATTTGAAATTCTCATATAAATCACGTCGCTGATCGTCGAAATGTGGATATTATGCAAATTTTGGACGGTCAACATTAATGCTATCACCTTGCCTGAGCCTTTTGGTTCTATAATTAAACTTTGACGAAATCTCTTCGTTTAATTGACAATAGTACATAGATTTAGAATATGTGGTGAACAGAGATATACTTATAGTGAAATTCTAATAATGCCTATATGTGGATGGATATTGAACCAGATAGACTTATACATCTTGATTTATATGGTTATTTCTTTGACTTACTTTCGTGTTAAATGGTACGTTAGGTAATTTATTGTTAAGTACCTGGGTGATACAGCTTTGCTCGATATTTTTTTGAAAGATATAAAAAAGATGCAATATGAAAAAAAAGAAAAAAAAAGATGCCTGGACTCTAACTCGAGCAATATAATTTTGAGATTTTACAAATGACAGTTTTATAAGCTTATGCTTTGTACCAGTTTTTTAGTGCTTGAAAACAGGGATTAAAATTAAATCAGCTAGATTGATTTATGGCTCCCAAACACACCCCTTACACTCTATGTTTCATCGTTGGAGCAGTTTCCGAAATTCAGATTCTATATATAAACAAGATTAGCTTATTTAAATATTAAAAACTAGCTATTACCCGCGACTTCGTTCGCGTAATAGGTTGATAATAGATGGCGCTTTTTAGTGTCATTCTATTCCTGTTCCATTAACAGGATTTTTATAGCCTATATGATATTTCGGTGTATAAGGAATAATTGTTCCAAATTTTATCGATATTGGTTATGCGAATTCGCCGAGAAAGAGTAGCAAACATTAATCCATACTCACAAAGTTTCGCATTTATTATATTAGTAGGACAGGATAAGTACAAACAATCTGTTAAGCTTTCACTGATATCGTATATTTAATTACAATTTATATTGTAGGAGACAGTGACATGTAATAAATGCTTACTGTAGCACGAACATCGCCACGCCAATAGACACGCCGATATTCTGACGGTTCAGTCTCAAGCACTGGGACAATGGAACGATAATTCAGCACTCTGAAAAGCTGACAAGGATAATGCCCTGAGACTATTTCCGAACGTAGTTGCTTAAATGAAATATTTGTCTTCAATTTCAGCTGAGATTGTTTCTACTGCGAGAAATTCTTACACTTCTCGTGCTTTATTTTAGTTAATATTTACGAATTAAACATATTCATTTATTAAGACAAAAGAGAGCATATTGTTAACTTGAGGTTATCTTTTGAACTTTTAGGTTTCGTTAAGTCTAAGGTGGCCCAGAAACGTATTTAGAAAGTATACTTACTACAAAAATTCGCAGGAGTCACGTTCTGTTCAACTCTCCATGCAAACATTACGACCATGTTTATTTTTCACTAACATAAATAAATGAATGTTATTTTAAGTATCATATTTCAAGTACATTCCTTCATTGAAACATACGCTAATAAGCGGGTTTTAAACCTTGTTCTTTTAATTTGACTATATTACAAGTGACGATATCGCATATTTACTTGTAACAGCTACGTGCCATTTATGTATGTGAAACTATTAGATCTCGAATTCTTAGAAGTTGACCTTGGTAACGATTACTAATTTTATCATATTAATTTATTATTTTATAACAAAAAATATCAAAGCATGCGGACGTCGCGTTACAACTAATATATCTTTTGTTCTATCATTATTGAAGACATTCTAAAGTTAACATTTTTTTATTGATATAATATTATTAAAAAAATATCAAATTATGGATTTATTTACGAACAACCAAAAACTATCTTAGCTCCTACATAAGTAAAGGAACTAAGCAAAGTAAAAAAATATATATTTAATCATGCGACTGTGAAATTGATTCTTAATTAAGTTCACACGTAAATGATTTTGTTAAACTGAATAATCATGCTGTTTGAAAGCTGTTTTGTAAATTTTATCAATAAATATTTCTACATTTTTAACCAGCGACTTCCTCCGCAATTTACATACGAATCTTTATTATTTCATCGACATATATGTACATTTAAACAATAATTATGAAAAGATTGTGTTTATGACTGATGTAATCATTAAAAAATGTGTTAACTTGAAAAATATGTTTTCAAAAATACAGGAGTTCCTTTCGTAATTAACTTGAATCTTATGATGTTTTTTAAACATGGATGTTATAATGATGTTTCTGATTTTTTTTCTGTAAATATTTAAATGTAAAAACAATATTATTTAGATGAATAACTTATTCTTTAAACGCTAAAAAGTAACTTTAGCACTGAAATTCTATTAAAATGACGTTCTTTGACATAAAAAGAAAATGTAACGACTTATAAATTGATATACTAAGTTTTTTTGTTTATTTTCTAGTAAGTTCTACTTGTTCGCAATTTAAAACGCATTTCTCAAACTAAATTAATCAACTCTCAAATTATTATTTTTCGTAATGTGACCTCCTCTAATTTTCTTTGACCGGAAGTTGAAAATGGAGGCGTAGAATGAGTTTATCCTGCAGCGAAGTACATAATGGGCAGCTATTTTTGGATTATGATTATATAACAAAGGTCTAACTTACGTACTTTTGTTTACCTTCATCATTCGAAGGATCTTATAAATATTCTTTTAATTCTATTTCTATCAATGTTTATGCATTTGAAAATAAAGTTTTTCATTATGCGTGGTAAGTTATCAAAATATCATATTCAAATCAAAACTACATGTATCCACGTACACAGGAGTATATCAGAACGCAAAACAAGTTTAGGTATTTATTCAATGTGTCATTAACATGTTAAATTAACTGTAAAGTTTTTAAGTATTGGTATATATTAATAATTAGGTAACGGATATTTTGGTTGCATTTTTGTGCATATTGACGTTTTGAAGATGTAGTATTACCGGCACTCTCTATAAGGAAGATAATCAGCACATCATTCATGCGACTTAAAATATAGCATCTCGATATTCAACCATTTTTTTTGGTGAAAATGATATAAGATCAAGAAACCACAGCATTACATAGTCAATCTATAAGATAGATACTATAAGTAATTGAAATATGAAAACTGAACCTTTTTTTAATACACATAATATGCAACAATATACGCCATATAAATATGACGAATTTTTTCTCTCCTAAATTATAGATACAATTTTATAACACTGTAATATTTTAATATCAAGATCATGCTTATATGAAACAATAAAGGACCTTATCTTTATTTATCTACTAAAAAGATCAATAAAACTAATACCGCAATATTTAGTCTGGCAGGAAAGTGGTTATTTACGTGATACCTTTATGCATACAAACAGACAAACGAACACTTCCTTTGCCCTTTCAGCTTCACCGCCATTCGTGACTAACATTGATGTAGCTTTGCGATAAGCCAACTATATTATTTACACGTTGGATCGTTATTCTTTGACCGGTCAAATAAAGGTAAAAAGAAAACGGTCTCGTCAGACTTCTAGCGAGATAAGGTACTGATTTATAGCTTTTATTGTCTAAAGTTCGAACCAGTTATATTGGCATAGGTCAAACTGATTTAAATGATAAGAAACTAAGATTTGATTTATTGCGACGACGTAAAATATGTTTTTCAGCGTCTTTCGGGACATATATCAAATTATGTGTCATGAGGCCGCACTTCAGCTTAGGGAGATAGGTTTGATCGACGGGTTATATTAGTTAGTCACTTTGAAACTCAACTCATTGTGAGATACCACCGTTGACAGACACGACATAAACCGCGATATTGCTACAGTTCCGTTTTCAAATATGATTACATATTTGTAAATAACTGCTCCAAAATGGTTTAGGTCAGAAAATACGAATATTCTTCAATAATGACTTTGTAGCATTAGCAAGTGGAGTTATAATTAAAGTACTCTCTTAATATAATATTTTGAAAATAACTATAAGATATATACCGCTCGCTGATCGGTCATTTTAATTTTTTTATTAATCGTCCAGTCATTATAAAAAGGTCAAATATTACATGAACACGCTCCTTTTACCCGAAGTTAACTTAGATTACTAAAAATAATAAAACAAATCTTAGAATGACATAAATTTATACCTCTAAACAATTTCACTATTTGCATATTCTTGTCATACTCCTCCATGCGTGAAATGTAGATACGTAAAACACAGGGCAGTCTTCTTTATACATATTAATATGTACTTGTGGTTGGTTAGTAGTTATAAAATAACCAAATTTGAAATGCATGCCGATTTCTTACCTAAAGTGATTTCAGATTCTAAATACCTCGTATATTCCTTGGAGTTAATTGGACAGACTTTCTAAGCTTAATTTAGGCTAAACCTCACATTCTGGTTGCGTAATGTGTTTAAAAAATTAAGGAAACGCATTTCTACTTCTCATAATTAGTACCTAATGTAAGGTGATCCGCCGTGTGGTATCCGGCTAAATAGAAAAGATTACTCTCATTTCTTACCGAGGTGTCGTAAAAGGGGACTAAGGTAAGTTGACGTCAAGGAGGCGGCCAGTCGTAAAATACCTAGCCAAATCCTTTAACAACAAGTTTATACCATGTTGTAAAAGGATTTTGAATATGGTGGGGCAGGAGAGTGATGGTTCCATGTATAAACATAGAACATGTAAATTAATTCTTCGGATGGGGTGATATGTGTATCAGTATATTAAAAAATATTTTAGTTATAACATTTGTAGGAAGGTTTTATTTTTACATAAGATGTTAAATTAGCAATATTCCTTCAGAAAATATAGTTTTAAATTTCCACGCGTCTAACATATTGAGCACTTTAATGTTAGTTTTTAGCCGTAGCTGCATACGAAAAGATAAGATAATAATTTCAAGAGACTTTTACTACCGACAGCTAAGAAGTAGGTGGGAGCAATTTGCTTCGCAATGGGGTCGTCGAGCCCCATCGGTATAAATGAAGGATCAGTAGATTAATTAAGCCCGGTAAATTCGTTATCTTGTTCAACTTATCCTATAAAGAGAGAATGTGAGTTTTTAATTTGAAAATTCAAAGAAAAATTAGGTCTTATATAAAAGTAGGTTAAATTTGTTACAAAGTAATATTAGGTTAATGATTTTATTGAACAGCCCTTCCTGTAGGATCTAAGTTTATTGTTGTCGTAGGTATTATACTTGAAGTGCAGATGTACCCACGTGTAGATTCGAAGAAAGTAGATTCGTGTTTATTTCACTCGCACTTTATAGGTTTCATATTTTATTACTTGCAATTCATTGTTAAGTTAAGGATTGAAGGTCCTGTTATAGTTTATATTAATTTGAACAAAAAAAAAAGGTTTTGTCGATGAAGTTGAACAAGATGAAGTTAAAATTTCTAATTTTAGAAATTTACAAAAAAGTATTTTTAAATGTTTCTGTCGTATACATAAATACTTAAATGTACATAGTACAAAAGTAATAATTTTTTTTTTTTGCTATAATCCGCGATAAAATGAATAGAAAATATATTGCTAAATGTAGAGTGGACAATCCGTTTTCATACCTGATATATACACATGAAAAAATTTAAGAAGAAAACAGAAGCTAGTCATAAATATGTATTTACTTTAATAGAGGGATTTTTTTACCTCCGTAAACATTGTTTGTATGTAGTTGTTATATTTGATTTAACATGTTATTACACGAATGTTATAAAAAAAAGTCACTGACATTATCGTACGAAAATATACATAACAATGTATTTCTTATTTTCATTAGCATAGATCACAATTTTGAAATGTAGCTCGATTTAAATATCCGGACAAATTATTTACGACTGTAAAAGGACCAATAACACCGGCCATTGTGGTCAATAACGGCTAATTGAAAAATGCTTACAAATTCGATTGTTACGTCTTTATGATTTATGAATGCCTCAGATTATATCTGTAGCCTCTTTTTTAGATAAGTGGAGAAATATAAACCAAAAATAAAAAGGTCAAGGAGCGACTTGTGCCCGTAAATATTAAGTGTCGGATAGTTAACCGACAAATAAACTATGTAGCAGATGAATGTCTCTAAAAAGTAAAAAATTAAAAAAAAATTTAATCGCGGCCATTTTGAAAAAGGTATTTGCTATCCAGCAGATAAACAAATTAACAACCACATGATCTACCTGTTAACTTATTAGGGACTTTAAGTTCTAGATAACCCTAGCAGAAACCTGAGCAACGCAAAATTCCGAGATATTTGTCAGATATGTTCCGAATAAGCTTACTGACAGTTTATTCTTAACTTGTGAAACAGGGCCTAAATCTAATACTTATGAAAAGAGACATAACTTGTGCATCAATATTAATTGCCCAGAGAGTTTTAAGAATATTTCATCGTTAAACATTTTTCTTACATAATTAAAATTCTACCAATTAGTAAGTTGGCTTCTGCCAACGAGTGTTTCGCCGTCGACTTATTTATTATCACTTAACAACTCAATTATTGAATGTAACGAAGTAAAAGTTGCAGATAATTAAAATTTAGCTTTTTCAAGACTGGTCAAAGTCAAAACAGAGGTACTTTTTTCTTTGATCTCAAATATATAGGAATTAGGAGTTACTGTGCAGGGATCCGTAATACAAAAGTAAAAATAAAATTATGTTTCTATAATCCGCAATAAATCAATTTCATTTTAATAATTTGTAAAATAAATAAAATTATTTTTATTACTAAGTAGTATATATACTAAATAGTATATATAGTAGTAACTATCTTTGAAAGTTCAAATTACAAGTTACATTCGTGTAATTTACACCTTCAAACAATTTTACAAATAATAAAGTTTGTTAAACTCAAATATAAGACAATTTCAATTATGATTACAATCGACATTCGAATTAAAAATATTTGAACTTTCAGCTTACGACCTTTGAAATGTTGAAGTCTGTACGCGGATAAACTATAAAAGAAACAGTGTTGCGCTCTATCGAAATACAATAGACAAAGAAAGTTACAAATTAATTATAATCTATCAACGGTCTATTGTGGCGGCGCCGTGCAGGAGAGCGTGAAAACGTTAGTCGAACGAATAGGAATGCAATGATAAGTGAATAGAGTCTAATTAAAATCGAGACTAGATAAATTCGCTTATATTTTATTCGCTTATATATTATTCGCTTTATTCGCTAATAATTAGGTCTGACATTTATCTATTGTCGAACATAGTAAGGAGCTCGTGTCAACAAATAATTCATAATACGTACTCGTGATATGCATGAAATTGTAATTATGTTAGATTTCCGAAAAACTATATGCGCAATAGATTTTTTAAAGTGCTGATCTATGTATTTATGTACATTTTTTGTATGATGTTAATTCAGAAGTCCATAAAAGCAATTGTCTTTATAAAATTATAATGAATACCAATAAAGTTTAAGCGAAATGGCATCCCTAATTATAATTCTAGGGTCTAGGGCACTTGAGTCACAGTTGTTCACTCGCATATTGCTAACAGATGTTGCAAATCTGCCAGTTGATACACAGACATCATTTACTCTATATTTTATTTTTTCGATTTATATATAATACATATTTTTAATTTATGATAGTGTTTCCAAATTTTTTGATTTCACTCTCTTTTGAAGTACGTAAGTAACTAATGTATTCTTGTAGAATGGGTTGCCTTTGGTATTCGTTTGTAAAAATCAAATTAAAACGAAAATTAACTATTGAAACAAAAAGATAATATCGAACAAAGCAATAAAAAAAATCTGTCTGATTTTGTAACTATTTGAATAGTGTTTAGGAAACGATAAACTATTAAACTGATAAAAGTAAAAGTAAATTTTAATAAAGATTACGAGGGTTCAAAACGTATATTTTGTTAGCTAAGTGAGGATTACATAAAGAAACATGCGATGGAATCTAAAAAACTTCATCATTCAATAAAACTAATCAATTATAATATAGCATATTATGTGATATGCTATATGAAATAACTTACAAATAACTTCAACGTAAACGTTAAAGTATAGGAACAAAGGTAAATTCATACTACAATTGATATACTACAAATTTTTTTTTAAGTTATTAAAAGACAATTTTTGGTTAACCATCTCAATAAGGCCAAATGAAAAAAGATTTTTTTAACGCAAACATACATACCACTATGTATTCAAAGTTGTCTAAAAATACATTCGTAGTTCAAAGCCATTCAAAACAATAAATTGAGGGGCATTGAATATACCATCTGGCATATATCACAAAGCTTTTCCGAAATGATAAGCGTGATAATATAGATGGCCACTAATGCACCGCCCAGTATATTAAATAACATTGAAGTCATTATACTGAGATTACGATGACTGCGTACATTCATTACAATTTTCAACGGGAGGGCCCGTTCTATAAAACGATCATTATATCGTGACAGGTCTTTTGTGCATTTGACGAGGCACGTGTTCAATGCACAACACGTAAATAAAGAAAATAATTTAATTGCGATCAACAATTTACTAGGCTTGATGCTGAGTGGGCTGTTATAATATAAACAACAGAAATAACCTAAAAAAACGTGTTCTATATACTAATAAGTGACGACTGGGTATTTGGAAAATGTACATTGAATTAGTTTTTATTCGTAACAATATAAACACAAAATTAAGCATTATACATATTAAAAAAAATCTGTTAACATGTTACATACGTTTTTTTAACAGTAAAAGTATTTTTTTAAAGTATTTTTTAACATTAGATATTTATAATATGTACCAATTTACAGCTATAACACTAAAAATACTTTATACTTTAAGGACGCACGACCGTGTGTGGAATTGTCCCATATTTTTTTATTTCATTAAGAATTTACCCAATAGACCGTGAAAAAAGTGAAAAATTTGCATTAGGACGACGAAGTATTCAATTTCTAAATATATTACAGGGGTCATATTGATGTGCCCATTTAAATGCTAATAAGTACATATTAACTGAAAGGTTACGCTATTTAAGCACAACCCTAATGAAAATAATGTTCAATTTCAACATTCGTACATATAATTATACCTATGAATGATAAACTTTGGCTCAATTAGATATACACAGATGACCACCGGAGTAGAACGATGAAGCCTAAACATATTATAAATGCATTACTTTCGGTTAAGCGGCCTTTATCATTCCGAAACCGTAATTTCATTAACGTAGTTTTCGAAATTAATTTGTAATGTTTTGAAAGACAATGCATAATTAGTTAGTAAGCTTCTAGTTTAGTGAGTCGGAAGTTACACAAAGCGTTTATAATCAGGAGTAAGGACGCGTGCCGGCCCAGCTGTTGCGGTAAAAAAGGACTACAAATTATACTGTAGCGTCTGATGCTATTATTATTGTCCATGCGCATATTCTATCGCCTATTATTTGCTTTCTATAGAGATTCCGAACATTGTCAGCTTGCACATGGTATTTTATTGTCAAAAGGTATTCTGGCTCGATTATTTGCTGCCAGTGAACATATGACGTTATTTTAATCATAAATGAAAGCGGATCCTTATTATTAAAGATAAAAAACAATTCAGATAGGCAGGTTTATTAAGAAAAAACTATATTTATTATGATTTAGATTATGGATCAAAAATTTACTATACCCACTGTATTTTTTGTCTCGCTCCATCCGAGGAATAAAGTTACATGTTCCTTGCTATATACATAGGAAATTTAACTTTATTCTTCGGATGGGTCAAATTCTGTTTGCGAGTTAAATGAATATTGCATTGACGTGATGTAATCAAGTTTTATTTTCAATCGAAACAATAGCTTCTCCCGTCATTGTTTCTTAGTATTAAAGTTATGCAGTGTGCAAGTCTTGTGAAGAAGAACTGTCTGTGTCGAATATTTATAGATAAATATCTACTTCGTGACTTAAAGCAATAAACAAGGTCAATATAGCTCAATGAAAAGATAAACTGTCCTACTGACATCTTAGTTTTGCTGAACCAAATTATCAGTTAGATTATTGTAACCATAAATAAGCTAGCCGTAAATGCTCTAGTTGATTGTACGAATATCGAAGCAGATGTGTGTGTCACGCATGAATGAATCTCAATTGATATGAAACCATGTGGGCATGATCTGTTTTTATTGTCAAAAGAAAAATTATTCATCTGTCGTTCTAAATTTTATATGAAAGTAAAATTGACTGTAACTGGTCTGTTGCTTTATTGCAATAATTAATGTCATAAATAAAATCAAATAGGTTTAGTTGCAAATTAATTAAAAAATATTTCAAGTAATCTGTCTCTTTGTGAGGTTAAGATACCGCAAAATTTCTCTTAAAAATAATATTATTATTTGTAATAATGTTATAATATTTAGTACTACGTAATATGTATTGAATTCGAGTTTGAAACTATGGTCGGATTTTTACATAACAACATATTTTACAAACAAATAATATAATATACAACTATTAACATATCACTATTAAAAATTCTTCACTGTACGCTTCAATCGTATTCACTATTTATATGTAACTGGATTTTCTGAGCATTAATAATATTTTACGATGTTCTTTATTTGTTGATAGAAGTGATAGTCAAAGTAGTTAGTACGTATAGGTAAAATTTAAAAAACTAAAATATTATTTATCCCGCGGCGGCAAATCATTGCAATCCCGATAACACGACGTCCCTCCAATTTAAAGTGTTTATTTTCCGCCTGGTTACCCTCGTCGTTTATATTTGGAAACGTACCTTGCACCAAATTCGACATCTTAATATATTTACGGACTGAACTTAACCTTTATCTATTTCTTTCTTCTACTCGTAGGATTTGTTAGAATTTTTACATCTCAATAAAGAAAAAATGTGTACCAAAAATAAAACTAAGGGCTACCGATACGATGATGATATTTACAACGTCATTAAAAGATATGAACACGACATTAAAGGATAGTATCGTCTGAGAAAAACAAATAAATTACGTTTGGGATTCATATAAAAAAACTATTCGTGTCAAGTTGTTAACATAACTCATTATTATGCTAGAGTCAGACCGTAAGACGAGGAAGTACGGAAGAGTTATAGGGGTGTAGGAATAATATTGTGGTGTTTATTCTAGGATTCGCGAGGTTAATGACCGTGCTAAGATAGCTTCATACATGGCGGTTGGCCAGCTGCAATGAAATTTGATAGTTGATAATTAACTTCCTCGCTACAGGTTACCAATATTTTTTAAAATATGCATATATAGTCCGATCCATTTTTAAAAAAATTCTTTTTACAATCAGTGGTCATTTTTTTTATCGGCATTCCATTATTCATGATGAGGGTCACTACACATTATAAAACAAAGTTCCATGCACCGTGTCCTACAGATTCCTTTTAAAAATGTTACGTAAAATGTGGTAATTGGAAAGCGAAGTACACTGTGTATCAGTGTATTAATCTTCATCAATTTAAATATTTTATGCTTAACATTTTAATCTTCTAAACGATTTTTAGTGAATATCTTAATAGTTATCACAAATTAAAAAATGCAACGTGCGCGAAATTTCGTGCGTGATTCTCAAGGCATAACATGCTTTATTTCGTTCCAAGCCAGGACGGGTCTGTAAATGTGTATTAAAATATAATGATTTAAATTAATTAGACCACAAGAATATGAATTAGGCGCATATACTTCAGGCTGGTTTAAAATTTTAATATCAACAGTTTAACCGAAGTTATCACGTTTAATTAATTTCTTTGTTATAGTTTTTTAATATACTTTTGTTTATAATTTTCTTTTAATAATAATTTTAATAGGTAACACGTGATTCCTTATAAATATCTAATACAACAGTTACAACAGAAATAAGGCGTTTATTGAATACTGTAAAACATTAAGTCTAAAATATCAGTATTAAAAACCTAAATTTGTTTTTAATAGAGTATAAATCTTAAGTTAAGTTCGACAATTTAATTTTCTCTCGACGTGTGCGTATGAATCAGTAGGCGCTGGCGCTCGTAAAACCTGAACGATTCAAGTTTCTTAACTCCGGTAGTATTGTTATTGTAAGTGGAAAGCATCCTTTTCAAAGGGTATCGTATATCACAAAAGATTTGTCGAAAACATTTCTAAGTATAATGTAGTCACGTAAGTATCAAGTATAAACTGATAGTGTCAATTTGTTAGCTGTCTCGCTTCATTTTTTAAGTTTTATATTAAATTGTTAACAATCCCGAATGTAGAAAAAATGTTTTCTCACAAGATCAGATAGCCGGTTTTTTTACGTAAAGACCTAAGTGAACCGATAGAGTTGCATAGTTGCAATTTTAATATGCTTGCATTTCGATTCTCTGTTACCAGAATCGGCGGTATTAAGTTGTTTTCCGTTTATTTGGCGACCTTTTGTTATGATGTGATTAATACATAAGCCAAAGGGTAACCCTTTGGCTTACCTACGAGGGGCATTGGCGTCTTGAGGCCTGCAAGTAGTGATTCCGCACCACAAATCGTAATATTTATGGAGCCCCTGCTAAGAGGATAGACGACTTCAAAGGTCTCGCAGGAAACAACACCAACTAGTATGGCGTGTAAATTTCTTATGGATCCAAGTCCAACGGTGTCCAGAAGATTCAGACAGGGAGAGTCATCTCCGATTGTAATTTAGTTTGTTAATCTCATCTCAGATCGTTAAACGTGAGTGATTTCGATGAAGTCTTATAAATACTTTTGTCAGATCAGTTTTGAGCCACTAAAAAGTAATATTTTGTCCTTTATTATCATAACTTTTTTTAGATATGTATAATACGGGTGGTATGAACTAGTTACGAGAGCTAAAAAATATCAATTAGGTAATATAGATGTAGCGATTCCTAATCCTTCGGTTGGTGGTCGAATTATTTAAGTCTAAACGGCAGTTGTTCCATGTAGTCTGCTAGCATCTATAATCTGTCGGGTTATACGAAAAATATGATAGGTGAAACTAGAAAGGTATAATCCCTTGCTGATTTGTATTCTATTAAAAAAGTATTTGCGTTTAGTTTAAAGACACGTAATTAGTAAGTGCCGAAATTTTAGTTGTTATTTGTCGTTGTTTAGGTTATAGCCTAAAATAAAATAACGAGGGGGCGGAGTGTGCTTCCCTTCACTTCACACCTAGCACGTGTAATGTCATGCACTTTGATTACCTTAACAACAAGACTTGTCAGTTATTTTTGTTATGGTAGGGTGCCCGCAGAGTCAAGTCTACTTTCTTATTATTTTTACTAAGTCCCAGAAAAGTACAAACAACATTTACTATGGCTTTTAGATTTATTATGTTTTTAATTTGATATGCTGTTTATTTAATCTTAAGGAGAACTCGTTTTAATAGATCACGGTGTATCTATACGATCTTTCAGATAAATAAATATTAAATATTCAAAACGAGTTAATTTAGGAATTGTTACATTATTTTAAATTATACAAATGGACTTTGATGAAACCATAGTGCGTGGTTATAATATATTCTCAAGTAACCGCTTAACAGGGTTTACCTTTGTAACGATCTGGGTCCTAAGCCGAACCTCAATTTCTATAACATAAAACGTTATTATACCAAAACGTTATGTGGACTAATACAAAAGTAATTATAAAATTATTTTGCTATAATCCGCGATGAAGTAAAATACAAAAAAATATATATAATGCTAAATGTAGAGTGGACAATCCGCTTTCATACCTGATACATGCAGGATTCGTAAACACAGGATTCGTCAGGATACACAAGCACTACATACGATGACTATCACAAACTTAACAATCGTTTCGCCCCGCAACCGAAGCATCATCAGGAGATAGACTCCACGATAAAATCACAAAGCGACGCATTACCTAAACAAGCTTAGCACAAGCTTAACTAAGCTTTTGTGGACTAAATTTAATCTTGATCATTGTAAAATCAATTTTAAAGTAAAGGAAATGTTCTATCATATTCAATATTACTTTGCAATATTTTATAACCATATATAGATATAATAATTAAGATCTATACATCTTTTTATGCAAATATTTAATCGCTAAAGAGATACACCTAAGTTTGAATTGGGAGGTAAAGCAATGATTTAAACTATTTTTTGAAATCCTGAGTTACGCCAACACTTTTAAAATTAGTCAACTAGGTAGGCAAATTTTAAGTTGATATTTGAACAAAATTTATGATGGACATTTTTCTATTCTATATTGCTATAATATACTCCATATTATAAGTCTATCTATCTATACCTATTATAAAACAAAGTCGTCAAAAGTTGTCTGTCTGTATGTGATCGATTTTCTCAAAACCTGGTGAACGGATTTTTGTACGGTTTTCACAAGATGTTAGTGTTATTTTAATAGAATGTTTAGTTTAATAGTACATTACGGTTTTATGTAAATTGTTTTGAAGCGGTTGGTTTCACAATAAAAAAAAACTCGCCTGCTGGGACCTTTTATTCGAGTGCGCTTCGTAAACCAGCAGAGATACACTAAAGTAATGTTCAAGCGAATTTAAGATGAAATATAACACAACAAAGTCCGCGATAGCTACCTATGTTAAAAATTTCAATTCGGGAAAATCTTTCGGACACACTGATTTCTATGCAGGTGAAGCTGCTGGCAAACATAGTAGTATATAAAGTAGGAAGAGCAGTAAAGGAAAATAACTGTATAGTGCTATATCTATTAAATATTAAGTTTCGCTAACATAACAATAAAACTGTTTCAAGTTGCTGTTTTCGCAAATATGCGTGCAAAGTGATGTAATTAGGGTAAGGTGAATGTATCTTCGTGCGCGTGTTTCATGGAAGGCGATCTTTGAATGTTTTTATGGAACAAAATATTAAGCTTAGCAAACTATTGCGATCGTATTATTGCTTACCTTTTTCATGCAACAGTCAGTATAGAAATATTTATATTGAACAAAGTAGGTATGATACTGTGTATATCAAGATGCACGGAAACAATGTAATTATTTTCCCATAAAACATAACAATAAGCTTTAAATAGTGTCGAATCAAGTAATGAATAACAATGAACAACTATAATAATGAATTATAATCACTGATTATAATTAATTATCTTCGTATACAAGGTAGATCAAAATCATACAATGGTAGGTGTCGGGTATCCGCGTCTTGCAAAGACTTATTCAGAAATTTTTAAAATGTTCAATCAAAATCTACACTACTCTTCATCAAAATTGGCTTACAGGTTATAATGAGAACACAAAGAAAAACAGAGCTATATACTCTGAAACTTTTTCAGCGGAGATAGAAAAACGTATAAAATACAGTATTTTAGTTAGTTATTTATAAACTTAAGCATTTTCTTAGTAGCTCATATCAATGAAACATCCGGTCTATCATTTTTAAAAAAACCTGATTAGGTGTGGGAGTGATGGAAGTTTATCAATAAAAGAATGCTGTGGTATTCGCCCACACTTCTAACTGTAACTTGTAAGCTCCAAAACTAAGCCCATATTACGAAATCTTCCATAGCTAATGCCCCGGTTTTTTAGACCAACTTGATATTAATCTTGGTTTAAATATTTATAATATGATCAGTTAATAATGTCTGCGATCAATTAGAAGTGAATATTAAAATATATTATGGATTCATGTTACCAACGAGCGTCAATTAAAAATAATCAAAACATCACGAGTTTGTGGTCGCATAACCCAAATTCCAAATTAAACTCAAATTCTTCTAGGAAGGTTGGTACTATTATATGACTACTATGTTTTAAGCCAAGGTTTGCTTTCGAAAAATTTAATCAGATATAATAGCGAATAGTTTACAAAGCTTTAATATAAGCTTGAGCATATACAATCATACGGAAAAGTAAAGTAATTGTATTAGTAATTGGAATAGAAGCCTGTTAGTAAGTATACAATAATAGGAAAACGCGTCTCTTGACTCCAGAATAAGATGCTTCTATAACCATTGGCAAGGCTTTCAGAAATTCTCTAAAGTAAAATATTTTAGGTTTCCTCATTATGTTTTCCTTAGCAATAAACTGCCTTATGAAATAGGAAACATCAACAAAGCACAAACGTTTTTATAGAAAGGTCGCTTGCCGAAATCCTTTGTAGGGATCACGCGTTTATGTTCGCCCATACTGTCATACATAAAACATAAAAGTTGGGCAGTATGTTAAATAGTATGAAAGTATTTGTATCGTTATTTATTCAACTTAAACGATGAACTAAGTTGTAAAATGTTTCAGGCGCCTTTTAAGGACCTACGTTTGGCTCGTTAGCTACGTGACTTTAATAAGGAAGTGGTACTAATCGTTGGACAAATGTATGAAGATCCCAAACAGTTTTAGGCGTCCTTAATTTATTATTAACGAATTTTTAAGGCAATCAAGCGAAAGTTTAATGAAATAAAAAGTAAATTCATGTCCATATTCGAATTTGAAATGAATGTGTAACGTGTATGAGGGTATGTGGATACTTTTTTGCGTTATAGACAATATGCTGTTAGTCCTCGCGGCTTTTATACAGTGGCCGGGCGGGACGGGCAAACGCATAAGCATTTTTAAGGCGTACGAAATGCGGAAAGTAGAGCCCATAAGCTGTATTAGAGACTTGAGAGCCATGGCAGGGATGAAATAGAGCCAAAAAATACATTTGCTAACTTCAATTTTTAATATACATTTTTTTTAAATCGTTGAATGTTCAGAAGCCGTAAGCAAATATTATTTAAGTATTTTTCGTCTATCAAAACAATGTTCTTTATTGAGTTACACGTAATGGAAAAATAAAAACATTAATGTAAATCACATTACCACTTAAGCATTAATAAAAATTACAAAACAAGGAGTCAGTAATATGACGCCTTAATTATTATTTAATTGTTTATATATTTTTTTAATACGATATCTACTGTGAGGAATATATGCAAGCCCTTGGAAACAGTCTGTCTTTGGCATTCATCATCCTCCTACCCTTATCCCACTCTAAGTGGGGTCGGCACAACATGTTATAGACATGCTGTCACATGATTTGGCTGCGTTTTTACGACCGGCCGCCTGCCTGACGTCAACTTACCTCTGTCCTATTTTACGACACCGCTTTAAGAAAGAGGGTGGTCTATTCTACTAAGAATCTAAAAAATAAGATAAGGCATTTGTTGATAGTGTTACAGATATTCATGTGATCTATTCGGCACTTTCAAATAGAATTTAAATATTTAAAAAAATATTTCAATCTCTATATAAAAAAGGGAAGATATGAGGAAAATAACCAACGACGCAAGTATGAATTAAGTAATGAGTAAACTTTATTTTATTAATTTCAATTGAATTTGCTGTTCATACGAGTTATTTTTAATCTATTTGTAATTATCTAATCTGTGTTGTAAAGAATGACAATGATAAGATATTCTCGTTCACCTACATTTTAAAATATTTTACAGAATTACGCGTTATTTTGTAGAGAACCATCACTACATATTATAAAACAAAGTTCATATTTCCGTATGTACGCATAAAACTTTAAAACTACACAACAGATTTTGATGCGGTTTTTTTTAATAGATAGAGTGACTCCAGAGGAAGGTTTGTACGTATAATAACATTCAATACGGAGTAGAGAAATACTGTAATTTTTGAGGTTTCTGTAAATAATTACATTTTTTTCCGCTTACATTGCAAACGCAGGCTAAACCCTACGAGATTTATCAAAATGATGTACTAAGTATTTGTACACCTTGAAAAGGTCTACAGAAAAGTCCGCGATGGTATATGTCTATCTCTTATGGATAACCCACTATAGCATTTTTTGTCATTTACTTTTTACGAAAAATAATGCCTTATTTTTGAAGCAATTTTTATACAATACAGCATTAATCCTTATCCAATTAAGTACTTTAAATAAATAGTTGATTTATTATAGATCAAAATGGCCATTTACAGCATGTAATTTAAGTGAATATTTTCGGAGATATTACAGATTAAAAATGCCGTGAGGACGCCGCGCTTCGTCTTATAACACTTCGACTTTAGCAGCGATGTCGCTCTTTCAAGAGTTTGTTTAAAGACATTCTGTAATTAATTGTAAAAATAAAATACATAGGGAAAAATGTTAAAATAAATACGCAAATATGTACTATATGAATTTAGATATTCAAAGATAGCAGGAATCTTCTTGGAATAGGGAGAGCGAAATTGTTTTTCTCCAAATTTAACGCTTGCGGGCCACGGGCAGTAATGAATAAATAAAACTACTGGATCGATTTTAATCATTTTTTTACATTGACTGACATGGGATATATATTTTATACCTGTGCGAAGCAGGGGCAGGCCGCTAGTAACACATAAGTAATGAAAATATTTTAATAATTATTATTCCTTTTGCATTTTACATTTTTAATTATCATCCTTCTGTCCTTATCCCACTCTAAGTGGGGTCGACATAACATGTCATATGATTTGGCTACGAATTTTACGACCGGTCTTTTTGTTGCCTGATGTCAACTTACATTAGTCGAAAGAGGGTGGTCTATTCTACTCAACCGGATACCACACTATGGGGTCAACTTACCTTACTCGCCTTTTACGACACCTCAGTACGATATTAGGGTGATCTATTCCAATCAGCCGTATACCACACGGCGGGTCGACTTACCTTAGTCGCCTTTTACGGCACCTCGGTAAGAAATGAGGGTGGTCTATTCTATTCAGACGGATAGCACATGGCGTAGTATTTTATATTTTTAAATAAGCAGGAAACAAATGTATTCTTAGTACCAAAAATGACATGATAGAAATAAGCTTACTCTACATCGTCTGGGCATTGGCTTAACAACGAAGCGACCACTGATTGATATTCTTGTATATTGATTCAAAGATGAATGGTAGTACATCAGTAACGTTCTTTTGTTCGGTCAGTTCTTCAATTTAATACCCTTCAATATCTTGGTCTGTGCTTAGTTATCATCAATTTCATTGTCTGCTAGCATGTTATTTTTGTTCGATCAATCTGTTCGATGTTTTAGACCTTGAGAACCGACATGAAAATATTTAGAATTATTAATGAACATCAAGAAGCATCAAGTGAGTGATTAATGCATGTATATTATAAAGGCTAAGAAACAAAGAATAAGAATGTATATAAACATAGTAGCAATCGCCAGCGGCTCCGCACGCGTGGAAAAAATAAATACCGTAATGTACTATTTTGATGACCATAAAAATGGTTGAAGTGGGTTTTTCTTAAAAGCTTGACATATGCTGTCGCGGACTTTTATTTTGTAAAACATGATTTTTTTTTAACTTTCACCGTTTCAACTTAGCACACGCAAGGGTTTAAATTTTTTTTTAAATTTTGGTGTTTTAGTAATATTTTTTATTGCTGCTCCTCCCCTATTCATCCTAGCTTGATGTTATATAGCCTTTCTCAATAAATGGATTATTTTACACTCAAATAATTTTCAAATCGGTCGTGTAGTTTCTGAGATTAGCGCGTTCAAACAAACAAACTCTTCAGATTTATATATTAGTATATCTATACTATACAATTTCTAACACGATCGTCTGTCCCTAGAGTAAGAAAAATAATACTTAAAGATAACTGGTAAATATATTTATTATACATATATGATTACATTAAATAAATACTTAAATACATATATACACCCAGACTCGAAGAACCAACAAATTATTGTTAGAAAATGTTGGCCCTCGACTGGAATCGAATCCACGAGCCGCTGAGCCGAAGGCCGGGCAAGTCAATTTACTTATTTTATAGCTACGGATTTTCTAAATGGTAATGTAAGATACGGCTGCAAAGATTTCTCTAAAATTCCATTTTGCAATTTCAGTAAATATTTTACATTTGATCCGATCATTATAATAGTTATTCCTTTAAGGTGGCAAGAGTGAATTACGATTTATAGCTCGTAAAAATTAATAGCTGTTAGAGCTGTAAAGCTAAGTTAGAATAATATTTTACTTCTGATTTATTGCAGGAAAAGTGGTAGGCTGTAGAATATTTCACTGTTAGTTTTAGTTTACGTTTTATTTGATATGGGATTTGTTACATTGAACTTCAAATATGCTAAGTACGATACATAGGCGTTATAACAATGTCAGAGGTGTCAAGTGCCGGTCACTATAAGATGTATATGGAAAGTGGGTTCAGTATTTGCTTTCACTGGTACTCGTATGCTCAAAACTTTATCCCTAAATTTGTACTGTACTGGTCTCGGGATCGACAATTCATTCCATAGTTTTAAGTGCGGAGAATGTTTATTTTATATTGCATAGATTATTAGTTCAATTATCGGTTAAATTTATAATCTATACAAATATTATAATGCGAAAGTTTATCTGTATTTTACGCTTTAGCTAGCTGCTTCTCTGTTGGACCTATATTGATGAAATTATAGACCCAGGTTAGATATGATGAAAAATTCCCGTTTTTCAAATATTGCATTATTGAGAATACTTAAACTCTTAAGTTGGAACGAAGTCGCAGATACCACTAGTAGCTAATAAAAAACATGTTTCCTGGAATAATTGATACAGGTAAAGGCACAGAGTGCCAAATAACGTAGGTACTGCCAAATAATTTGTATTTTTAACTGTCATATAGATTTGTTTATTCCTCTTTGACTTTAATCGATGAAAGTCGAGCATAGGACGTCTTGAACGTAAGGCCCTATAAAAGCTTGGGTTGCAAGCAACTTGTTGATTCTTAAATCAAGCGACGCTGTGTAACCTTTTTAAAGTTGACTGTCCGCTTTGGAGGGTGTATTAGAACTTATTTAGAACTTAGATTCGTTGTTACTTAAGCGCTGGAAAAATTATATTTACCGAAAAGTGAAATTTATTTTTCAATCATACGACAGTATTAAAAATCACCAGCACCAGTATTCTTAGGGTGTGTGCAGACAGTGTATCTATATGTGCACAAATACAACATGCGATTCGTACGAGCGACGAATTAGGTCAATTACTCGAGATGATAATTAAAATGTCTTTTTATTGCCGTTGTGTAGTAATTTGGAGTGTTAAATTTAATTATGATGCCATTGATAGATAATAATTACATAAACAAACGTTATACAACCTTTTAATGTCAGAAACTCTTAAGACATAAGTGAATTATACATAAGAAAAAAATTGTCGTCTTTATATGATTGTTTGGCGAGATAACGGTCATTACAAAGAATTTTACGGAATGTGCACATAATGTTTGGCTTTCACTACTATGTGAATTGTTCGCCTACAATATTTTCCGGTGCTTGGCACGTGGTAATAAAAGTGTAGTTGATTTTGGTTTTGTATGCGCTGATGCACTAAAATTGCTGAAGCTGTTTATATTACGATAAAATATAGCATAAGCGACTCTGTATGTCCGAATTAACAAAGATAGTATAAACACTGGTATAGTAACAGGCTACTAGGCATGAAATACGACATACGGTAAACGACCTCAAAAAGATTGCTGGGAGCCCGGAAGTGGAGATTCCGTGAAGAAACCTATGTCCAGCAGTGAATATTTATCGGTTAAAGAAGAAGAAGATGACTTAACTACATAAATATACCCAGTGAGTTCTAATTTATATATTCAATATATCCGTACGAGGCGTAAATAACTTGAAAGTTCAAAATGCAAACTTTTCCGGGCAGCCATAAATAGGTTTACGTTTAGTATACGTTTAAAAGTGTTATTTAAATACATATTCACAAGTTTGTATGTGCGATATAAAAAACTTATGGACTTCACTGAAATATTCACCGTATCAATTGAACAATCGTAATGAATATTGATTAAACATATAAAAAGTGCATAACTCGACTTATTAACATATTCACTCTTGGTACAGATATAGAAGCCAGCTCACGTCGAAAATATCATGTTCGTGTGACAAAGAGTAAAGTACTCATAACTAAGGATCGCATATCATTTCGAAACTAGCCCTGATATTTACGACTATTTGAGTACATTCAGTTTCTACATATACATTTCCTCTTCGAATTTTTAGTGAACAAAGTCGTATAATCTGGTTAGTTTAGAGAAATCCGTTACTTATCTCTATTAATAATGATCATAACAAACGTCAACGCGTGTGGTTCACTAAGCTCGGGGTTGTTTATATATCCGTCCAGCCCACTACCACCCTCCCACGCCCTATTGTATGTGATCAAATCTTATTTCCATCACAATTGGTTTGGCGTAGCGCCATGCCTTTGAAAATAACCAAAAGTACTTTTCAATGCTCTCTCATAGGATATTGCATTTTTTTTATTTTATTTATTTATTTATTTATTTTACAATATGTTCAAGTTTACATAATGTTAGCGCAAACATAAACTCATAAGAGTTTTTCCGTACGCCAGAGCCGTCGACATAACATACACTACATTTATAATATACCTATATACTACACACTTATACTTATACTTAATCCTTTTTTGTTTATACATTTGCGTAATATCTAAAATTAATAACTAAAGAGTATTAATAACTAAAAAGTATAAAAACTATAAGGTAGTTACACAATTATTTATTAGTAAGTAAAGATAATGAAACTTGCGGGTAGGTAAGACGCAAGGGCAAGAAACCTATTGTTCCCACTTATTGTGCATGGTGTGAGTGATTATGATACAGGTTGATTTCATATTTGAAGTGAACTATATTATTTTATTTTAAGTCAATCACGAATATTTTATTATTGTTTTTTGTTCATAAAATGTTTTTAGTTTATACTTTAAATTTTTTTGCGTTATTTCGTCTCTTAATGACTTAGGAAGCTGATTAATTAAATTTGGAACTACATATTTTAGTGTTCTTTTTCCATATAAATTTTTATATCGCGGTAATTTTAATTTTATATTATCTATTTTTCGAGCAGAGTAAACCTTTTGAATATGTTGTAAGTTTTTATCAAAGTAATTTTCATTAAGTATTGTAAGTTCAGTTTTCTCATGAATAGGTATTATTTTACAAAATGCAAAAAGTTTTCTGTAATCATCTCTAAATTGTAATTTTAATTTAAAAGGAACTATTTGTTTTAGTATACGTAACTGAAGTGAAAATATTTTATCTAAGTGTGATTTAAAAGTTCTTCCGTAGCTTGATAGCCCATATTGTATAATAGATTCAGCTAAACATTTGTACAGTAGCAGTAGTGTTTTATAAGGCACTTTATATTTTACTAATGAAAATTTAGCTAGTACCCCCCTGAGACGATCACAAACACGTGCGATATGTTCTTTCCAATTTAATCGATCATCAATGATCATACCAAGGTAAGTATGTTTGTCTACAAGGTCTATGGCGTCACAGTTACAGGAGATGGTATCATCGGCTCTCTTTAAATGAAGGCAGCTATGTGAGTGTGCGACTAATTTAGGTATGTAAGCACTTCTATTGTGGCTAGTAGTTACATACATTAATTTGGTTTTGTCAGCGTTAATCACTAAACCTACGTCATGTGACCATTTCATAAGAATATCAAACTCTAATTGCAATTTACGTTGAGCCTCCTTTACATTGCTTCCGGTAGCTACCAGACAAGTGTCGTCTGCAAATTGATAAATTTCACACTGTTTAATTAAGGTAGAAAGACTATTTACATATGTAAGATAGAATAGAGGTCCAAGGACAGAGCCTTGAGCTGTTCCCTCTGTGACTTTGACACTACAACCATCAGTATCGCATACCCTAACACGATATGATCTATCCTTGAGGTAGTTTTCACACCACTTCAGTAATTTTCCCCTGACCCCGCTATCGTTTAAGCTCTGCACTAACTTATCGTGTCTTAAAGTGTCAAAGGCTTTACAATAATCTATAAATACAACTAGGATATGCTTTTTGCTGTCTATATGATTATAAAGACTATCCGTGAACACAGAAAGTAACTGGGCAGTGTTTTTATTAGATTGGAATCCGTACTGATTTTTTGTTAGTATCCTGTTACTTTCGTAGAAGTTGTGAATATGTCGGCTTATATACTTTTCAATAATCTTGTCGATGGTAGGTAATATCGTTATTGGTCTATAGTTGCCATAGTCAGTCCTACTACCTTTTTTATGCAACGGTCGAACTATCCCTGTTTTTAGTGGTGTAGGATATTTACCGGTTATTATACATAAGTTTATTAAATTAGCAATTACTGTTTTGATTTTTTCGCATATCATCTTTATGTCAATAGCTCGGATTTTGTCGGCTCCAGGAGATTTATTACTATTTAATGATTTAATAATTATTTCAACATCTCTGGCATGTGCCGGTCTTAATCGCATGGTCACATTAGTTGATGATTGGTAAGAAGACATGTCCAGCAGTGATTCATAGCATTGAGGAATTACTTTATTTGTACTATTTTTAAATGTAATCGCGAAATTGTTTGCTATATCTAAACAAGAATTATTTGTAGTACCAAAAGAATTTTGTATGGCTTCATCGATAGAGAATTTAATTTTGCCTGTCAGTTTATTTAAAATATCCCAAAGATTTTTTGAGTTGTTTTTATTTGAGATTATGTTTGCCTTTATAGTTGAGTTTTTAGTTTTATTAATCAATTTATTAGTGTAGTTTCTAATCTTATTATATTTTTGTTTTAAAATTATATTACTGGAATCTTTTGTCCATTGCGTAAACAAATTGTCCCTATACTGACAGGCTTTTATTATATCCTTATTTATCCAGTCAACTTTATTATTTGTACTTCTCGGTGTTATTTTTCTTCTGTATTCCGATTTTTTATAGCACTCTGAGAATTTAGTTTGAATAAAATTATATACATCGATTGGACATTCCATTTTATATGTATCCTTCCAATTTATTTCTTGTAATAACGCCGATACCTTTTTATTGTTTATACAAGTTTTATATTTAGGGACACACTGTATCTGTGTACCGAGACAAGCGAGTACGATCGCTCGATGATCGGCTAGTGTCGTTCCAATTGCCGCAGTGTACAGGTCTTGTGTGTGCGAACGCGCATAAATGTGATCTATACATGATTTACTAAGTTTTCCATTACATAACTCAATTCTTGTATGTGCTGTAATCCCACACAAAAGGCCTAAACTATGCAGTGTATTGCTATATTTATGTTTTATAGGTATATCTGATTTTAGGTTTATGTTAATGTCACCAAGTAAGTATAGATCAGTGTTTTTTGAGCACTTAGCGATAATTGTTTGAAGTTCTTCGATAAAAAGGTTTTTACTTAAACTGGGTGGACGGTAAATAGCACAGATGTTTGCAGTATAGTTGGAATGAGTGGTGATGTTAAGTAAAATGTTTTCGAAGTTTATAGTTTTAATAGTTTTTATATTACATTGGTGTTTGTTGTTTACATATACAATGATACCGCCCCCCCTTCTTTTTTGTCTTAGTGCTGTGAACATTTGATAACCGTTTAATTGATACAGGCAGCTTATATTATCTGAAATGTTAACCTCGGTTAGAATTATGACATCAAAGGGTTTTTTTGATGTGTATATGCACTGTTCAAACGAAGAAAAGTTTTTAATGATAGATCTTATGTTAATATGTATACATAATAGGTTTATATCTAATCTAGGTATATTAGACAAGAAATTGTTTACATTTGAACAATTTGAGATTTCATTGATATCATCTAGCATATTATACATATTAGAATGACTAAATACTATTTAAATATATAACTTTAAGCTTATCGTACTTTTAACGACTTACTACGTTGTTTTTTGTTAGGTTATGCAAATCCTCTATTTTTCTGAGAGTAAAAATTTTTGAATTTTCATCCTTGCGAGCCTTTACGAGGCCCTTTTTAAACCATACATACTTGAAATTTTGATTAATTTTCAACTCTTGTTTAGCCTCCCAAAGTAAATACTTATTAATTTTTGTCATCGCCTCTCTTATATAAACAATTTTGCTGTTATTTTGTTCATTAGCGCATATATCAGTTACCGTTATTTTGCTGGATTTGGCCGCCGTTATCCATTGTTCTTGCATTTCCTGATGACAAAGCTCCACTATTATATTTGCAGGTGTTTCTCTGTTAACGTAAAGTCTTCGCGCGGTCTTGACACCTTCAAAGGGCTGTTTCAGCTTGAGAGCCAACTTTTCCACCACTTTTTTGTCGTCTTCTATAGTTTGAAAGGGGATATTTGCAATTTCTACATGGTTTGCAAGTTTTTCTTGTTCGATTTCTTGTAGACGTTGCTCTAAAACTCCTACACGTATTTCTAAGTTGTTATTTTTGTTCGTTAGCTCTAAATTTTTACGTTCAAGAGCTTTTAATGTTTGCTTGAAGGCATCAACACACGCCACGACTTCATCTAGCTTAGCACTGTGAAACTGTAATGATTCGTTCAATTCTCGCATTTCGGATTTTATCGCCTTTTCGACTTCCTTAGTTATATTGTTGAGTAACTTCTTCGCGTTTAGTTGCACGTGTGTATCACTTTCTTCTTCGTCGTCTTCTGGTATAATGATGGATAAGTTACGCCTCGGAGATTCTCTTTGGCAGTCAAGGCAGGTCCATTCTAAACTAGAAGCCGCCTTTAAAGCGGCGATTTGCTTATTGGACAAACCACTACACCTGGTATTAAGATGCACAATCTTTTCGCATTTACTGCACTCCACTCCAGGCATGGATTTTGTAACCGTTTTTTTACAAACATCACACTTTGACATCGTAGGTAGTTTGGTTATTAAACACGCGTGTGTAAGTTTCGAACGTTCAACGACGACAAATGAAGTATCAGTTTATTGCAAATAACGGCGTTCTATGAAACTTAATACGTATTTGTCTTCAACACTCTAAAATCTATATTTGAGACTTTAAAACGAAAAATAGATACAACTTTAAGCGATATTTTTAGTTTATTTATTTTTATTTATGTACCATGAAAAACGTTAGAAAAACATTATGAGTTATAAAAGTGTATTAAGGCCTCTTCTCTAGGTCTTATCTCTTCTACCTTCTAAGGTCTTATCTCTGCTAGGTAACCTACGAAGTGATACAATTTATAGTAAAGCAGTTTAGTTAATTATGTTTATATTAAATTTGCGGTTTGCGAATCTCAGGTCACGGTTTCAAACCTCGGCAGACACCAATGAGGTTTTCTGTTAAGACTCACGTGCCTAATTGCCAATATTTGTAATTTATCACACACTTTCAGTGAAGGAAAACATCGTAAGGATAACTAATCCAAAATATCTCTACATGATTCAAAATATAAAACAACTGACCAATAAATAAAGAAAACATAACTTTCATCCGCTCTTAAAAAGCATGGCTGACTTATTACCTAAGAGATTTACTTTGTAACATTAGTGATTAAATGGTTTCAATTTATTAATTAAATGCTATTTAAAATGTACGACATTATTATAAAATGACACTCTTGTTGACTTGTATCGTATAAATAAAGCAATCAGCGCAAGTCGTAGATATTGTTTGAAATTTTACTATAAAAGGAGTAAACAAATATTTTAAAAATATTAAGATTAATTTTCGGAGGTCATTACCCTCTCTGGTATCCCTGAGAGTAATCCATCATAAAGATTTCCTCTCCGGTCGCTCTGTTACGGCGCTAAATTAAGCGTATGATACTGTCTCTAATGACGGAAATATTAAACGAGAGACACAGAGTAAAATATTACGAAACATATCTAACTTATTCAATTACATAATGTCATACTAGCCGCAATGCCAGAGTGTAATGTAAGTGGGTACGATCTACATAGAATATAATACATAAGTTACTCAACTAAGGGTTAGTCCAATCTGCTACAATAATTATTGCGATTTCATAAAATCAACTTCTATCCTAATTACCTTCTCTCCTAACCTAGAGACTTCATCACAAAGTAAAGCATATCATGAAATGTATTCGACAAAGGTCTAACGCTATTGTCGTCCGGCCACCATGGAATAAATTGCAGTTAGGCCATTATTTATTTAATTATTACCGAATCCATAGTTTTGTATAGACCAAAATGGGTGATTGCGAAAATCATCATGTATTCTAAACTAAATTTACAAAATTTATTTCAACTTTATCATATATTTGATACACTTAAAAAAGATAGTAATAAAAAGAAATCAATTTCAAACTAAATATTAAACAACTTTAATTGTATATTGTATGTGCAATTTGAGTATGAAATAAAATAACAGTATTGAATAGATTTAGAACTTTATCACTCTAACAGTTTTTCACCGATTAGGAAAGTGTGTTTGTGGTCTTTTGAGTTTACGATGCACACCTGCACATACTATGATAGTAGCAGGTGTGATAAGCTTAGGAGCGCAACCTAATTTTAGTATTTTTTTAAATATATACCGGACTTGCTTCTGCTCACTAGTTCGTTTAGTGACACAAGAATTACCAAACAAACAAGCTTTTGGATTAATAATATTCAATATTTTTTACATGTATAAATTTATTTTTCGTTTGGCTTTAACGACATTACACGCTTCCAACTAAATATGCGATCGTTTACAGCAGTAGAACCGTTAAATGCCACATTCATAGGCTAACAAGCATACATGTCATAGCAAATAATCTTTAAAAAGACAAACCAGTGGCTCGATGTTATGTGTCAGGAATATCAGATGTCGTAATGCGATTGCTTGGCACGAATCGATACGAGTATCGGTTATCTCTACTTGCTATTTGCTTACGATAAATGATCGATGTCTATGCATTCGCTTTGTCACTTGTTTAATTACACTATCTGTGTTACACAACTTATTTCATATTGACAATACTTTCTTACAGGCTTTCAAGCGTTAATAATCAATTACAGTTTGTAGTTAAAATTGAAGAGGAAATTATAATAAAGTTTGAGAAACTTATAGTACGAAACATAAATACTATGTACAGTACACTTAGATAAGCTAATTTGAACACATACAAAAATTGTTATAGCACACCCATATTATAAATGCGAAAAAATTATTGCATAATTGAAGATACGGAGACCAGTAAATTTTAATAATTACAAACTGAACTACCGTAATAGTAGAAGTGGGAAAAAAAACTAGTTTGAGCTTATTTTAGGTTCTTAAATTTATGGTAGGTAATTTTAATTAAAGTTTCATTCTAAAAAATTGTGGAAATAACTATTTGAAGAGTTCGCAAAAACTATAGGGCACGCGTGTCTGGACGTCGCTTTCGGTTCACTGGGCATCGCGCAGGTGGCGAGTAACGGTCGGTATACAATGAAGCCGGTTGCGGACAGGGGACAGGCACATTTGCGACCGTCTTAACGGCCTTTAAGGCATCTTGTATTACGTTCGGTAACTACGCCCTAATAGGTGTGCGTTGAACTGTTGATCCAACTTGAAATAGGGTGAGCGTTTCAGTAAGTACCATTTTTGTTCGTGAAGCGGTTTGAACTTCGTACGTGACTGCTTTTTAAGATAAACTGGTGATTTTATCAGAATCACGAAGTCATGATAGCAGTTTTGTAAGCAAGTTTGACATATTAAGACTTTTTGTTACTACTTGGTTGAGTTGTCACCTTAAATTAAAAACATAAGTCAGAGATGACTTTCTATTCCATTAGTTTTATTGGCAATGCTGTTTCGAGGTATACCTTTCAGGTCAATAATTTTTTACGATAATTCCGAGCTATATGGTTAGTTATATACTCTTTAATAATTATTTTTTTATAGACAAGACTTTCGTTAAATTAAAATTGAAAATAGCTTTGACACTTGTAAGAGCAACTAATACGATGATTCAGGTAAATTGATTACGTCTCAAAAACCTTTTCAAAAGTAATAAGCTAAACGGTAATACAAGCCAGACCTACTTTAAGTATGTCTATTTGTTTATCGACTTTGTATAGGCGGGCCTGTTCATCTTTACACACGCACTTCAATTTCATTGAAGACCAAGGTCTATAATTTTTGGACTTAAACCCATCAGTGACCTATGACTATTTTATAATTACCTATTTATAATTCATCATGCGCTTAACCTAAGTAAAGAAAAACATCGATTGAAAAGCCTCATATCACTAGCGGACGTCTGGAATAGTTTGACGTGTTAAACGAAGCTCCAATTCTTCTTGCAAAAGGATAGATAAAGGCTTTATTCAGCAGTGGAATAGTAATAGGCTTGTTTTTATTTAAATGGGACGCAAAATAATGAGCTTTAGTATTTACTTTAGTTGATAGACATAAATTTAAATGACCATCTTTGATGGTTATATTTAAGTTATGTAGAAAATGAATTTACTAAAATCGATGACGATCGCCTGTCTGCCATACTTAAAACGATCGTGCAAGTTACATGAAGTCGACAATAGGGTGGCTCACCCTTCTATGTGGGACTCGTTTTACGGCTTTTAATAATTTGGTTAGTAAGCTGCACTGATTGTTGCCTACAGCTGCTCGCGGTAGAAAGATTAACGGCAATAAATCACCATTTTTTTTCGAAGCCGTTGTTAACATAGGTGAGAGTTCGTTTACGATAAAATCGTGATCATGTAAACACCTTGCTCTACTAAATATTTTTAGAGCGAAATATTTTAAATTTATTTACGTAGTGGTATAGAGAGTTTAGTTTAGTAGCTGGGAAATACTTTTGTAACGGCATTGCATACAGTTCCCAAGCTAGAACTAATTTATGTGAATTCCTAATGTCCTGAACTATATTAAGAAATTTCAATTCCGACAGGTAACTTATTTAAACTGAATATAAAGAAGTCATTGAAATCAATTTAATAAAACTGTAATGCAGTTATAATACGAAACTTAGTAAATCGTTTATAGTGAAGGTTGATTATTATTCTTAAAATTAAAAAATTATTCTTAATTTTAAATCTTCGATAGAATAGCAACTTTTTAAGCTTTTGATTTCACGTCCATAAATGGCCAATAAGCGATCATTTAAATCGTCTGCCAAAACCAGTAAAGGCGACTCGCAAGTGACAGGGTTCGTTCACCGCAGTAGTTGGACCACGAATAAATCATGTAAACCTGAACTGGGAAATACTGACGTAACTTAATGGACTAAGACAAATGACCTGGTTACGTGTGAAAGACAATTATTATAACCGTTATAACTTGCGATACGCGACGAACTCTGTAGCATAGCACTTGAAATGTACGCATCGTTCACAATAGGTTTCGGTTCAAAACTAGAAATTGACAATTGATGTATTTTTGAAATGTTCTTGTGTTACTCGCGTGTGGAGCTAGTTCGCGCCAACCTAAAGTACCCAAAATATAATATGTTTTATTTCGCATTTCCCGAAAGAAAAACAGTTTTAATTATCTTATACTAGATGGGCTTCACCCGCGTGGAAATCAGTGAGTCACAAAAATTTTTCCCGCGTAAATCCGGACTGCGAAAAGTCTAGGGTAAAAAGTCCCATTGTTATCCATTGATATCCATAGACATACAATTTGAGAAAATCTATCATATACAGACAAACAGCATTGGAGAAATTTGTAATAAGAAGGAGAAGTTTTATAATAAGTATAGATATAGATGGAATCCGGTGTATAAGCTAAAATTATGCCAATTTTGATCTATATTGGTCCAGCGGACTAGCCGTGAGTAATGAAATAATATAAGCTGAATAAGGCAAATAAAAGAATTCATGCTAAACGTTATGAATTGTGCATATTTGGTAGCCCCTGCACCATAGCTGTAGAATGCATGCTTCGAAAACATGAGGTTTCAATAAAAATTACTTCGAGAAAGTCAGAAATTAGTAAATGTTTGATTGTTGATTGCTTAAATGTTAGATTGCTTCATCATACTCAATTGCCCTCGTTATGCATAAAATAAAATGATTGTAATTGTAATTTGCTTTACTAAATACCACTAGTAATACCACTAGGCATTAGATAGTTATTAGGTATCGGTTCGAAAGTTTGGTTCGCCAACAAAAGATCGCAGGTTGGATTTTTGTAGTCCAAATAGCTTTACGGAAGAGAATTCAAATCTCACAAAAATATCAGAAGATATCGGAAGGAAGCTATTGTCTCTTATTGGTTTGCGCTTGACCGTTACCTCATTTGGGGTTAGGTAAAGTTATAGTCTAAAATACAAGCAATAAAACCTAGAATAACTTAAGAGGGGCACTTTAACGGTTTCTACGCAGCATTGCACCGGATCACTAAATACTTTCATGAAAAAGCTTTTTCTGTAGATTTTTTACTAGTCACGGCTTATGCTGAGTTCAATTTACTTAAGAGATGCAATTTATATTTTTCTAATGATCGTTTAGTCAGACTAATGATAGGATTAGTCCTGACTAAACGATCATTAGAAAAATATAAATTGCATCTCTTAAGTAAATTGAACTCAGAACCTTAAGGAATAACGCAGCTCAACAACAACGCAACGAAGGTTCTCCAAAGTGTATTACTTGATTAGCGTTTAAAATTACTGGTATGATATAAAAGTAATGATATTTTTGCTATAATTGGTTTACTTTAAACTATGCATTGCATTTACTAAGGAATTCCTACCCTATAAACTACCCTACTATTTCTATAAACTACTGCTTTATGTTAAAAATATGTATACCCTGACTTCACGATATTGCATGATTTAATTTTAATTTCATCGCGTGGCTAAATAAAAAAAAATAGATATGACACATAATAATACACATTCCATTTTGGAGCTACGATCGTTCTCACGAAATGTTATACTTTTAATAAAGGTATGTTACTGGCAGGTGTGACTTGTAATATTCCGAGTAGATGAACTCGACAGCTTACGAGTATATAGAGGGGAGTATTTTAAATGTTACATCTGGCTTTGCAATTTATTATCATATATAAAAGAGAAAGTTAGCCGTGTGGTATCCGGCTGAATAGAATAGTACCACCCTCATTTCTTACCAAGGTGTCGTAAAAGGCGACTAAGGTAAGTCGACCCGCCGTGTGGTATCCGGCTGAGTAGAATAGACCAACCTCATTTCTTACCGAGGTGTCGTAAAAGGCGACTAAGGTAAGTTGACCCACCGTGTGGTATCCGGTTTAGTAGAATAGACCACCCTCTTTCTTACCGAGGTGTCGTAAAATACGACAGAGGTAAGTTGACGTCAGGCAGGCGGCCGGTCGTAAAAACGAAGCCAAATCATGTGATAGCATGTTTATGACATGTTGTGCCGACCCCACTTAGAGTGGGATAGGGGCAGGAAGATGATGATATAAAAGAGAAAGTATGTACCTATGTGTCCCTTTTAGACCCCGAATCGGCGGGACCGATTTTAATGAAAGTTTTGGACAAACTTTAGATTTACGAAGCCTGTAAAGTTTAGTGGCGATTGGAGAATTTTTAATTAACTGTGAATGACTTTTGTTTCGAGAGTAGAAACATTCTGAACTAAAGTAACGCGTGGCTGGAACGTTAGTTTTATATAAAATAATTTTTTTACAATAATATACTAAGGTACGGCAGAATTAAACCTACTACGTGAATAGGTGTAGAAGCCCCTAAATTAAAACCTATCTGTTTTAATATTTTGGAATAGTAATAAACTTAGTATGCGATATTACTGGTTTTGCATGTGAGAGGCAATCAATTTCATTTTTTCCGTTGTAATTAAATGTATTTTAAGTCGGTTTTATTCAAATATGCTTCATTCAAACAGGATTTTTCTAGGCGATTCGGAATCTTCAATTTTAAATGTTGCTAATAGTAAGTAGGCTGCGAAGAACACGGCTACTTCGAGTAATTATATTGAATTATTATTACATTATTAAACAGAAAAATACACATAATTAAGAAAAACATTGATATAATAATTAGAACAGAAAAAAATGGCGCAGAAAGGTGACCTACCCATGAATTCATGTTCATTGAACTTACTCAATGTTACGACTCGCAAATTATTATGTTATATATGTGTACAACACATATGTTTTACCGAACTAATCATTATCCTCCTGCCCCTATCCCGCTCTAAATGGGGTCGGCCTAACATGTTATAAACATGTTGTAACATGATTTGGCTACGTATTTTAAAACTGGTCGCCTGCCTGACGTCAACTTACCTTGGTCGCCTTTTACGACACCTCGGTAAGAAATGAGGGTGGTTTATTCTACTTAGCAGGATATTACACGGTGAGTCGACTTACTTTAGTCGCCGTTTACGACACCTCAATAAGAAATGAGGGTGGTCTATTCTATTGAGTCAGATACCACGGCGTTTGTTTTACCGTACTATATTTTAACTAAATATAAATTTTGACATTGCACATATTAAACATCTAATCGTATTCACACTTTTTTGTAGAAGATTCAGTATTTACGAACATCGATACTAAAGTGCATCCACTCTTCTTATCTAAAACATTTATGATAGAGGTATTCACCTTAGCGTTATCAACTATAGACTTTAAATGAATCCTGATAAACAGTATCACGTTATTGTGTAAAATGTTTAGTGAAATATGATGCGCGATGGCCACGCGACGCCAGCAATTTTATCACTATCTTTGATGGCACATGCAATAATTCTGTTTCAGTGTACATTTTCAATGTAAAATAAAGTAGCTTATTATCGATGCCAATGCAGATAACGTATATACCTATTCGTGACATTTACACTGGGAATGAAATATAAAATTTTTCCTTTTAGGTTTCTTCATGTAAATACAATTTTATATTTTGCCATCTTTTGCTTTAAAATAACTTTACATCGCTATAATGAATCCGTGAGAACACCTCTTTTACATTTAAGTGTTTGCTTGCAAATATCGTATATTAAATAAGGTCTTTAATATTAGATCTTTGAATAATTAACTTGCGGATTATCAAAATATGTCATTATTACTTTAGTATTCAATCTTTTATTTTAATTTATGATAAAATACAACGATGAATGAGTTCCATTTATTCTGATACAGCTACTCACTATTTTATTTTTGATAAGCGCTTAAATATTTCTAGCCGTGTGGTATCCTCCGGCTGAGTAGAATATACCACCCTCATTTCTTACCGAGTTGTCATTAAAGGCGACTAAGGTAAGTTGACCCGCCATGTGATATCCGGCTGAGTAGAATATACCAACCTCATTTCTTACCGAAGTGTCGTAAAAGGCGACTAAGGTAAGTTACACGCCGTGTGGTATCCGGCTGAGTAGGTTAGAGCACCCTTCTTCTTACCGGCGACTAAGTCTGTTACTCAAAGCTTGACTGGAAGAGATCCCTTTTAGGGATAAGTCCGCCTTTGTACATGAGCTATTTTTCTTTTCTCTCTCTTTTCTAACAACATGTATGTACAATATAGAAATAAATAAATAAACAATTCAATAATTACTAACTAGCACTAACAAAGACGTAGTCGCAGCAAAATTTGCACTGACATAATTTGGGTCTATAATGTACGAAATATATTTAAGTTTACCTAAAAACAATAAAGACAAACGTGGTAAAGTGGAATTTTATACTTTCCTTAACGACTTCTGAATTATAAAGCGACTCAACAAAATCAACTTGCATGCCTGAATTCCAAATGAACTGATCTGAGCAGGGCCTTGCAGTATCCATGAGACTTGAAGCGGTCCTTTTCAACATACTCGCCCTTTAAACGACGCTTTGCGACAATGACATACATTAAAGTCAAATAGAATTTCAACGAGATCAATTATAATAATGCGCTTTTAAAACTGTGATTGCAACGGCTTTTGCTATATCACATATCTGGATGGATTGTTTACGTAATTGCATCCATAAAACTGGTCTGCATTCTTCTATAGATCATCATTTTCCTGCCCTTATCCCACTCTAAGTGGGGTCGGCACAACATGCTATAAACATGCTGTCACCTGCCTGACGTTAACTTAGCTCAGTCGTATTTTACGACACCTCGGTAAGAAAGAGGGTGGTCTATTCTACTAAACCGGATACCACACGGTGGGTCAGCTTACCTTAGTCGCCTTTTACGACACTTTAAGAAATTAGGGTTGTACTATTTACTATAGATAAACGAAAAAAATTGAGTTTTTTGGTATGACTTAGATAAAACAAAAAATGTTCACAGTGTAATTTTTTTTTAAATACAGTTTTGAAATAGAATTGAACATTAAAAAGACTCAACTGCTATGAATCTTTTAGGTTGCTTTCATATAATTATAAATCATCGTACGATGAAAAAACGAAAAAACCGATAAAAACAAAGAGCTAAGCAATACTCAATAGAAACGTAGGTAAATGGTTATATTTTTCATATGCAATAAAACGTAACGTAACATGTTGTAGTAAAACGTATGGAATAGATAAAATAAGAAAACGTCTATGATTGTGAAATGATGTATTTCATAGCAATTTAATAGAACAATAAACAGGTATCGGAGACTGTCGATAGTACCTAAAAAAAAAAATCAAACATGTTAAGCTATGTATGTTGTTTTATTTCTTTTATTTTTATCTTTATGACAGGATATAACGATGGAAGAACTTTATTAATATCCTGTGTGTCTATTAAAATTCCCATGTCGGATAACGTCATCATCTCAAGGATGTAATACAAAAAGTTAAATCAGAGTGAACACATGTTTAAAGAAATATAAGTTTTATTTTAACTATTAAAATGTTGATTTTTGTTTGTTATGAATAATAAGTGTTTTGGTTGAGCTACTTCACTATCTATTTTTTATTTGAATGTGAAATGCTGAAATAATCTTCAATAACTATAAATTTTTAAATCATACATAATTTTATTTTATTTTAAATTACAGTTCTTTTTTCCCCGTTGTTCTTTGTACATATTTAACAATGGTCGATATGACGGTTTAGATTGTAGATTTTGAAATTGAACTCTAAATTGGTCACTAATATTAAGAGGCTGTTTTATTTCCAATACGTTGCGTATTGTTATAGGAGTTATAGTTTTTAAAACAATTAATTTAAATTGTAAATTTAATCATATATTTTCTGCTTTATCTATTCAGCTTTGAAACATTAAAAATTCGTGCTCTATCATACATATATAGCAAGTGTGGTAAATAAGGGTATACAAAGAGTACGCAATAGTATTTTTGAATAATTATTGTGTTACAAACAAAACAAAAAATTGATTGATAAAATCCTTCAATATTGTGAAGAGTTTAGTGTTAATTATAATAACGTGGTTAAAAACAGCACGTAAGTAATTATTTCCGGTTTAAACGCATTCATTTACTATTTTGCAGTGACGTGAGAAATACATTCACACCTGAATGTTTCGAACCGATCTTATTGTGAAGACAGACAGGGGAAGATTGATAGACAACACAAATCCTTGCATCCTCACTTAGAAACTGTCGAACAAAAACTACTATATAACAGCAGCGGAAATAGTTTAGGGAACGTCAGGAAACAATTAATATACTTTACATAACAATAATTGAATAGGCGTGTATACATTAATTTTAGCTATACATTTACTCTGGGCAATGGCAAAATACGGAACAATTGCTTATGTAATCTTCGATAGTCCCACGCTGCGCGTGCACCGTTGCGCCATTGTGCCCAAAAAATCTGAATAATGGTGTTTTTTCCTTTTGTTCCTTGTTAAAAAAATTTCGTAAGCTCGGACAATGGGGCATGATAAAATTTCGTGACAACGTTCAGTAATAAATAAAACGAGAGACTTCCATACATGATATTCATAGCACGTGATAATCAATATATATTTTAGAAACCTAGAATATTAAATGTATTTTATGTAATTACGGCAACTTTTTTTAGAAATACTAATTCATAGAATAAGGCGTTACTTTGCTGATTTCCATAATACAAAAGTAATAATAAAATTGTTTTAGTAAAATCCGCGTTAAAATCGCGGAAAAAAAAAATGTATTACACGCAAAAATATATTATAAAATATATTATACGCAGACAATAGCAAAATTTTATTATTACTTTTGTATTTTCAGAAATATTTACTTAGTAGATTGTTGTCTGCGTTATGCGAAACTAATTAAATATGTTGTTCAACTGAATCATATATCGATTTGCTTAAATTAATTCAGTTCAACTGTTTTTTATTACACTCGGCTAAACAAGAGTAGCGTAAAATAAGACATATTGCCATAGTACAAACAACTGCTTAAAAAAAAGTAAACATTTGCATTCGCTTCTCGTATAAATATATATTTGAATTTTAATAATTAAGTTATGTCACCAGGCATGAAATATTTGTCACCGCATAATTCAAGTAACAACTTCACGCATTTCCTTTCATCCTTCCTTGACGATAAAGTACGCCGTGTGGTTTAGTTGAACAAAAGACAGGACTTCCGATCAGCTGTCACGCACCCCTGCTTTTTATTTGGCTTCGTCAAAATTGACTGTAGTTAGTCACGTTATCAATAATTATTATTGATTGTCATCTTATTAGGCATACTTTTTTAATAAAAAAAATTTTGGTTTAGGTCACAATAATTCCTCTTGGAGAGCGTCGTATGTACCCTGCAGCGCACGGCAATTGCATAGTAATTTGAAAATGAACGAAATTACAGGCAATTGCGCAATGGAAGCAAATGTGGTCAAATTATTTATATGAAGCATTCAATTTAATAAAATATAATAATTTCATGAGCTTCGATTGTAAAGCAAATTGAAAAATTAATTATAAGTATTCAAAGTTTCGCGAAAAGTTCGCATGTTGATAGTACCAATATTGCGCTCTAGTTAGTAGTTAAAAGACCTACAATGGTTTTGACGAATTGGTTATACTATAAATGTGTAGGGGATATAGCCAATGCTTTACGAAAATTTGTCTATAAAATGAGCCAGTTTTCTCCTATACTTAGTAGCTGCATATATTATTAGAAACACGAGTTTCCAAACCTGAACTTGATAAATTATCGTTTGTTATCCACCATATGATGTAAGCGGAAAGGGTATATCGAATTTGTTACAAACGAATTGACGAAATATTGCATCACAAGGCTCATCGCACACATTATTGAATTTTTTACGGCTTTCCGAACCTCCCGTACAAACGATAAAGGTAAAAATCTAATCTTGTTATTTATAATGTTGTCAAAAATGGAATGGATAAAAAATAAAAGTTGTGTAAAAACGGAACTAGATACGATATTGGATATAGAATTTTGCTTTGCCTTAATTTTTCATAAAAACTAATGAATTCTGTGTCTTAAAATTGTGAATAAAAAAACTGTGGCGCTTTTAATAGTCAAAATACAAATAAAATTTTAATACCTTGAAATTCGACATTCCAAAAGCAATACCAGACCAGTATAAAAACTGACAGTTCTTAGAAATCTATACAACTAATATAATTACACAAAATCATCCCAAAAACTAATCAAGAACGTATGTATGAAATGGGGATTGAATATAAACATTTTATTTGTTGTATTTGTATGTATTTTATAAACATCATTCTTCTGCCCTTATCCCACTCTAAGTGGGGTTGGCAAAACATAATATAAACATGTTGTTACATGATTTGGCTACGTATTTTATGGTCGGCCACCTGCCTGACGTCATCTTACCTTAGTCGTATTTGGCGACTTCTCGGTAATAAATGAGGGTGGTCTATTCTACTGAGCCGAATACCACACGGTGAGTCAACTTACCCTAGTCGCCTTTTACGACATCTCGGTAAGAAATGAGGGTTGTATATTCTACTCAGACGGTCGGTTCTACTCAGACATTCAATCACTTAGCCGTGTGGTATACACGGCTAAGTGATTGAATATAAACATTGTATTTTATAAACATCGCAATCTTTATTAATTTCTTTATAGCTGTGAGTCACTCCGTTTAATTTGGAGTACGTTATTTACTAAACCGTTCAAGTTCATCGAAAGGAAAGTTTGAATTTTATGCATTTCAAGAATCAGTTTGGTCGAAGAGTTGATACATTCCAGCATCCAGTCTGGCCCCGGCCGTTGTTTGAGACGCCAGCGTATAATTAGCGTGGGTTTTTAAAGGTCATTGTCACAGCCTCGACTCCGGTTACATAGATCAGAAATAAAATCAACCTATTGTTCTATACTTCTCAACGCACCTATTGTTGATCGACTATGCAATACAAAAGATATTATAGAGTATTATAATTACAATAATCTATTAGATAGGAGGTTACCATGAGGTAATGATAGTATATATTATATTGATACAGGTTCTTAGACTTGCTTGTGTAACTTATTAAATCAATTAGGTATTTATTGTTTTATATCCATAAACCTATTATTTCATTAATAGCATAATAATGTCGTATCCGTGCTGAGTATGCTGAGTAAAATAGACCACCCTCATTTCTTACCGAGGTGTCGTAAAAGGCGACTAAGGTAAGTCGACCCGCCGTGTGGTATCCGGCTGAGTAGAATAGACCACCCTCATTTCTTACCGAAATGTCGCAAAAGGTAACTAAGGTAAGTTGAGGTCTGACAGGCGGCCGGTCGTATAATACCTAGCCATATAATGTGACATGTTTATAGCATGTTGTGAGAATGATGATCTCATAAACATTTTTTTGTACAAACATTGTAAACATTGTAAAAAAATAAGTTTAGGTATTTCATATGAGGAATTAGAACTCAATTAAATAGCTTTTAAACCGATTAATTGATTATTTTTAAGAAAATCTGTCTATGCAGATGTATAAAAACGAATTATTTATCTTTCTTCTTTCGTCCTGAAAAGTGTTTACATTAGTAAATCAAATACTAATATTTTTTGTGAAATAAAAAAATTCTTCATTCACAAACATTGCAGAGAGTTTTAAAGGAAAATTGCCATTGATGCTTAATTCATATTTTGTACATACATTTTATTCAGTATCTGACTAAGAATAATTTACCATGGCTTTGTACTTAGCAAACAAAGATCCACGATTGTTATTTAAATAAGTATCCGGCCGGAAGACGAAATAGCGTATAAAAGATAATGGAATGGTGAGATTGTATAGGTAACAAATAGGATTTATAAGTTACTATTAACTGGAATAAATGTAGCTAAGTAAAAAAGAGAAAACTGAAAAAAAGAAGACCTCATATAAGGAAACTATATTTTATAAATTAGTGTACAATTATGATAAAATATTATATTTTATCACACTGCTATAAATTAATAACTTTATAATTAACTCTAACGACAATATAATGCCTAACTATTAGGCTCTTACAAAAAGGTCGTGGAAATCCTTTCAGTACTTAACATGTCGGTAAAACAGTTATATTCTATTTATGCAAACTTACAAGTCTTACAAACTTACAAGTTTTGGTATCCGACTGAGTAGAATAGACCACTCTCATTTCTTATCGAGGCGTCGTAAAAGGCGACCAAGGTAAGTTAACCCGCCGTGTGGTATCCGGCTGAGTAGAATAGACCACCCTCATTTGTTATCGAGGTGTCGTAAAAGGCGACTAAGGTAAGTTGACCCACCGTCTGGTATCCGGTGGAGTAGAATATACCACCCTCTTTCTTACTCAGGTATCTTAAAATACCGGGACCGGCATATGTATATTGTATAAAACTCGCTAAATAAATTAACTAAAGAAAAGAATTAAAGAATTATATAAAACAAACATAATTACTTGAATCTGAAATCAGTAATAAATTAAACTTAACTAAACCAATTAATTAGTCATAACCTCATAAAACTTCGACGATAAAGTACAAAGCTTTTAACCGGCACCGACGACTGTGACTTCATTATTCATTAGTATTGTCTTTAGTGGTATCTATAATTAACACGTTCTACTTAACGTTGTTTATTTGTAAAGTCAGCAATCAATGCAAGAAATGTAAGCTGATTTTCATTATTGCTTATTGTAAATACATTAAGCATTAAGGTTGAACTTCAAAAACGATACAAATAGTTAAAGATACATACGTGATAATCATATTCATTAAATTAAATCAAAACAAATAATCTCTATTCAAATAGGCTCTTTCAAACACTTTTTAATCGACATCAATTAAATAATTAATGAAGCTACAACTGGTTCGGAATGTTGCTCCTACCGAGAAGAACAAGCAAGAAACTCTCAAGAAGCGGTTAATCTTTTAAACATTTTCAATATACATTATTAAACCGCAGTCTTGTATGAAGCTAAAAGGATTTTCAAGACATTTTTATCATCCAAATATTCTTAAATATTGTAATATGCTTTACCCGTGGCTATGCCCGTTGGCGCAATGGCCAGCGACCTTCAGCTCCTTGGGTCGCGAGTTCAATTCTCGCCGAGGATCAACAATTTCTAAAAACAATTTGTCGTTTCTTCGAATCTGGATTTAAAATTATATAGTATTTACCAGTTGCTGTGTCTCATATATTTATTTATCTATTTACGTATAAGCATATTTATTACAGGTAATTTAAACCTTTCTGTAGACAACATTATATTTTACATTAAATATTGCACTTGTATTATAACCTTGAAAATCGATGTATATAAGTATTTTATTTAAAATAATACGGTATATATGGCTATTGTTTCTGTCCGTTTAGAAATTAATAGTAATATCTACTTTTATATGTTGGAAAGAGACATCTTTACTAAGAGTATTGATTAAGATGTATCCTGTATGTATCATGTACATGTATCTTAAGCCGTGTGGTATTCGGCTGAATAGAATAGACCACCCTCTTTCTTACCGAGGTGTCGTTAAATACGACGGAGGTAAGTTGACGTCAGGTAGGCGGCCGGTTGTAAAAACGCAGCCAAATCATGTGACAGCATATTTATAACATGTTGTGCCGACCCCACTTAGAGTGGGATAAGGGCAGGAAGATTATGATTAAGATGTATCTTATTGCGAGTTGAGAGAATAATTCGAAGTTATCTTCTAACTTGCAATGAAAGTTGACGGAATCGTATTTACAAAAGGATGACTTTTTTAAACACTTGTTTTCTTAGGAAGAATCAGGTCATAGAGGGAAGCTAGTAACTTCTTTTACTGAGTTTATAAAACAGTAGGTAAAGCAGTAGTTATGAGAGAAAATTTGTTTGTTACTGCTTTGTGTAGAAGAAAATTTATTTCGCTTAAAAAATACGCAATTTTCAAATATGAATATAAAGACAATAGAACAAGATTTATCTCAATTAAAATCATTGGTAATAATATATTTGGTTGATGAATACAAAAGATTGCATTAGAATCGGCTACCTGGCCGGATTTTTTCTTAGAATTGATTGAACGACAAACAGTTCTGTTCCCTTTTCAGAGGTTCACACAATATCTAAGGAGAGGGGTGAGCATCTCAAGTGTAGTTTTTGTCTCCTCTTGAATTTCTAGTGGGCAATAATAGGACCCTAAAATAAATTTTAGCCCGTAAAAAAGGGCAATAACAAAACCTCAGTTCATTATCACATTCATGTATATAAATATATCTTATTTAAGTGAAAAACAAACGAGTATTAGTACTTTTTAGATTATAAAGATCTATAATAAATCATTTTATTCGAATCTATACTAATATAAAGAGGAAAAATTTGTATGTATGTTTGTAATGTTTTCACACAAAAACTATTGGACCGATTTCAAAAATTCTTTCACCATTGGAAAGCTGCATCTTTACTGAGCAACAAAGGCTATATTACGTTAAAAAATAGGGATCCGTTGTAAAAATACAATAAGGTGTAAAAAAATAAAAATTACGCGGGTGAAACCGCGGGATATTACTAGTCTTTTATATTCAAACTAACATTCTGGCCACGTGTTGCTGTGGTTGACCAACAGTGAGCAAAAGTTATAAATGTATTATTTTGATAAAAGAAAATCTACCTACCTATGTAATGATAAATGATAGAGATTTAAGCCGTGTGGTATCCGGCTGAGTAGAATAGACCATCCACATTCCTTAACGAGGTGTCGTAAAAGGCGACTAAACTAAGTTGTACCCGCCGTGTTTTTTCCGGCAGAATAGAATAGACCACACTCATTCCTTAACTAGGTGTCGTAAAAGGCGACTAAGGTAAGTCGACCCGCCGTGTGTTATCCGGTTAAGTAGAATAATAATTAAAGGACAAACAGACAAATCGCCCTATCCGAAAAATAAAATCACATGTCCCAAGTATAAGCATAGGAAATGTGACTTTATTATTATTCCTTGAATAGGACGAAATATTAATTTTTATATATTAAATTATTTTTATTCTGAGTTCTAGAATGTAAAAAGGCATAACGTATAACTAGTTGGCATAAGTTTTACAATACAATAAAATGTCAGCAAAAATAGCAGCACGAAACTATTGCGTTGAAATATCCCCACACTAGCTATTGTAAGCCTTTGAAAAGGTATTATTTTCGCAACTGAGCCGCGTATAAACACATTAGGTAAGTATAAAGTCGTATTTAAGCTGGGGTTCAGATTACAAGACGGAGACTTGCTTAATACGGAGTGACTGCAGATATTCAATAGCTTGCATAACTATATCGGTTTGGTATAAGGAAAGCCTGTGTGACTGCGGGGACGAAAGGAGACACCGCTGACACTGTGGCATAAGGTGATCGGTGATTTGATCAACGGGGTAGTGACATAAAATATTAAAGGTATAATTAAATACACTAAGGGTTGCCTGGAAGAGATCACTACTCAGTGATATGGCCGCCCTTTCTACGTATACATAAGTTTACTTTAAGTCCGCATATATTTTCATCTGTTTTATGTGTTTGTGCAATAAAGTTTTTATTTATCTACACAAAGCTACACCGTCTATACGTTGCTGTGGCTATTTCAAGTTCCCCTCCCCTAATATTTTGGCGCGCGCTATTTTATATTAGCATTAACGATAACTTAAAGGATATTCATTTAAATTTCATAATAAAAATGATTTTAACGATCTTAATGTAAAAGCCGTCTGTAATCCGGCTGAATAGAATAGACAACCCTCATTTTTTACCGAGGTGACATAAAAGGCGACTAATGTAACTCGACCCATCGTGTGGTATCCGGCTGAGTAGAACAGACCACCCTAATTTTTTACCAAGGTGTCGTAAAAGCGACTAAGGTAAGTCGGACCAGGTCGGACCCGACATAACCGTCGCCTGTCCCCGTGGGGGTTTTTTCCTGTCTAAAAGAAAAAAAAACTCACCGTGTGGTATCTGGTTGAGTAGAATAGACCACCATCACTCTTATTGCGGTGTCGTCAATTTTTTTTTTTTTTCGAATTGACAATATGCTGTTAGCCCTAACGGCTTTTACAGCGTCACCGGGCGGGTGTGTCGTCAAATACGAATAAGGTAAGTTGACGTCAGACAGGCCGCCGGTCGTAAAATATGACGCCAAATTATGTGATATCATGTTTATAACATGTTGTGCTGACCCCATATAGTGTGGGATAAAGGCAGGATGAATGAAATGATCTTAATGTAAGTAAAGTTGTTAAAAAGAAATTACACTGTATCCATTTCTACACCAAGATTTTGCGATCATCTATCCATCTAGCCAGAGGTCTGCTTTCCTTTTCCAGTCCATAGTGGCCTCTTTAGTACCTTAGGTCCAAAACATCTATGGTTTTGAGCACTATGTTTCCGCACATTTAAAATTCAGTAGTTCAATAGTTATTAGTTATTTTAACTATGCTTAATAGACCTTTTTATCATTCTAAACTTCAGTAAAATTCCTTTTGTATTTTGATTAACTAATCAGTTGTTTAACGTTACCTGGAGAAAATGATTAAAATAGGAGCTAAAGGATAAGGAATTTGATAGTAGTCGCTAATACGCCAACTAAAAGCAGTGTTTATTATGAACCCATATTAATCTACCCTCCGTATCTGATTAACGTGAAAGACCCGTATCACTAACAAGTCCCTGATTATGACAGACAGTTCCAATATAGAATCCAGACATGTCGATACTTAAGTAATATTTATGTATATGGTTACGTTTTCATTAGGGAAACTTTCTGGTGCATGTATTAACTTATAATATACGGGTAAGAAAGATAAATTTAATGTCAAATTTCGGGATATATCTCTAATGACTACGTAAGGTAAATTTTAATTACTTAAATAGATATCTAAATATGTGACCTTAACACGGTAGGACCGAAGACTTAATTTTCTAAATAAATCGAAGAATTAATATGCTGCTGTTTAACAATTTTCATTTTAAACGAGAAGTAATCCAATCCATAAGACATCATCATCCTCCTGCCCTTATCCCACTCTAAGTGGAGTCGGCACATCATGTTACAAACATGTTGTCATATGATTTGGCTACGTATTTTACGACCGGCCGCCTGCCTGACGTCAACTTACCTTAGTCGTATTTTACGACACCTCGGTAAGAAATGAGGTTGGTCTATTCTACTCCGCCAAATACCACACGGCGGGTCAACTTACGTTAGTCGTCTTTTACGACACCTCGGTAAGAAATGAGGGTGGTACTATTCTATTCATCCGGATATCACACGGCATATCTATAAGACAATATAAATTCAAAGAAATGTAATTACAAATATATAAAAATATTTCGTTATTCCTCCAAAAATTAATAAAACAGTGATTAAAGTGTGTGATTACAGTTTTATTAAAAAAGAATGTAAGTCTAATTTTGTGGGACATAAGCTTGTCCTAAGAAGAAATATGATTTTTATAGTGTCATATAAAATGTACATGACTTGACTACAATGACTCATGGATCTAATTTATAGCATCATTAAAAAAAGAACTTGTTCAAGCAGTTCTTTATTTTGGTAATCATTGATTATTGGTTTGATCATTTCATTAAAATTTAAACATTTTATGTATTAATACGGCTTAGGTAAGTTGACCCACCGTGTGGTTTGGTAGAATAGACCACCCTCTTTCTTATTGAGTTGTCGTAAAATACGACTAAGATAAGTCGACGTCAGGCAGACGGCCGTCTCTAAAATACGTAGCCAAGTCATGTGACAACATGTTTGTAACATGTTGTGCCGACCTCACTTAGAGTGGGATAAGGGCAGGAAGATGATGATTAGTGTATGCTTATAAACAGTTAGCAGGAATTTTTAGCATTGATAAACAAAGGTAGATAGCGGTGTCTTACTGAGTAATCACGAGCACTATCATCGGCGCATCTAAGATACGGGCCACGGGAACTATAATTTACTCCATACAAAGTGGGGCACCATTGATTTATATGACAAAGTCACATCCTCTATCATTATCCGGTTTCTGAGATCTGAAACGCCGCTGGTCTTTAAAATTATATGTTTCATATATTTAATGCCGGTTTTGTGCTAAGAAAAAAGTTAGTTTTTAGTTGTTTTATCTGTTTAATTTATATTTTTCTAATCATACCATGAATTTTATCTCAACAAAAGCGTTTTATCGCGCTTTTTAACTTTCCCGATGGACCAACGTGTAACTACTATATTTAAATTATTACGTGACCAGTCACCATTATTACCTGCTATGTCATATAAACGGGTATGAATTTTTTTTCGCCAGAGCCTTTCTTTGCGTGCACTGCAGGTCAGTTTGATTGTTAATGAGACTCCGACTATCGCGGCCTCATGTTCTATCATATTACTGCATTTCTGATATATAAATATGTCACAAATACGGAAACAAGAAAAATACTTCAAACCTCAGTCACAAAAAAACTTTATCTCATATAAATTCGGCTTCAAGTACTATACGTTAGCTTTATTATTGCAACATCGAGATGCATGATTTAACATTCAAATAAATAGTAACTCCAGTGTTAGAGCTCTGAAAGAATTTGACACACCCGCGAACTGAGCAAACATTTATGAACAAAATAAGGTTGCAAATGGCGTACGTAACCTTCTTTGGCGGGTTACTTTGTGATGTATCTTTACACAAGAGATAAATAAACCATGAGAAATCCAAGGCAGTTGTACTATTCTTTGTTTTGCATATTTGTGACACTTTTGGACTCAAAACTTGATGATTCTATTTAGATATAAGAGTTATACGAAAACTTTAGTTATTAATGCATGGTTAAGAAAACCATATTCATTTTTATAGACAAGGGTTTTGAAATTAAGTGTTTATGATATACTGCTCCATTTAAAATTTAAATATAAATTACTACCTTTTTCTGTTAAAAATTGTTTTTGAATTTCTACGTGTATTGTGACCGACAAAATATTTCCGTAACTACTCGAGCAAAGTATGATTAAATGCTTTTTTGGGGTCATAATGCTATTTATAATTTCGCGAATGCTATAAGCTTTAATTAATTCCACGCACCGAACTAGTTTCCGACAAAGAAAGTTGATAAAAGCTTTATCGTGCATTGAACTGTTTTATGAAGCTGTATAACTGTTTAAGTCTCGTTCTTTATATTTTATTACACTTCATTTGATTAGTGAATAACTGCGCTTTATGATTACAATTCTATATTGGATTCTTATCTAATAGTTCTTTGTTTCCTCCTTTGAACATTTACGTCTCCAGTTAACTAGATCCGTAAGTTACCAAACTAGAACTGACTATTATTCCTATTTATCATTCGTGAGTTTTGTTTTTCTATTTCCCGCTATCCTTGTTACATACCTAACCTAGCCTCTAGTATGTTAATCGAATGCAACTCTAAGCAGATAAGGGTTTTATCTATGCCTATATAAATATATCTTAGAGCGAGCAACACCCAACATATCGTCGACTAATTATCATAGATTAAGTGAATTTACAGTTTATGTCCAACAGCATTCAGTTAGCTCGTGTTATTTATAATTGAGTGACAATTTCTTACTGGAATATTTGCTATGCTATTAAGTAGCATTATACGTATTCAATTGATTTCAAATAACTTATATAACAATTTGGCTACATCTATAACTGGAAGGACGTTAGATTTGTCTTGATTATTATCGTGATAACTTTGATAATGTTTGTTATCTTAAGACTTCCAGCGAATACTATTTTATCAATGACTTACTGGTCGCCAACTTTTGATACTACTACTACTACTACTACACATATAACAGCACTTGTAGCTGTTTCATAAATTTCATTTGTAGCGGAAGTGATGTCCGAGGTAACGTAAGTTTACAATGGCTCTTATAAATATCGGTGCTTGCTCTCCATTTTTTGGAGTTTTCTGTATTTGAAACTAAAGATACCTTTATTTCGCACAGGTCCTGCAATGCCTACATTAAGTGTTCTGTTATAATATATACTAATGTACTCACACTCTCACACTCTCTTTCTATCTTTCTCTTGCATTTCGTCATTTTTAGCTCATCTGAACAAATGGTTGACGATCTTGTTTTTAATCTCTAACTCATTCAAGCATGACTGCGGAAAGATGAGTAATACTTAGATATTTTAGGCTTCTACAAAGAATGAAGCATAAAGTTTCGATTGATATAAAACAGACACTAATCTATATAGCGGACTTTAAGGTTACGCGGGTCAGCTTTGTGATAAATTTAATACTTATTTGACTTGAAAGGTCACAAATACCGAGTCAATATTCGTCTGTGTATCAAAATAATGTGATGTAGACTCATATGTAATTAATTTATGGTTTCTGCGCCTTATTTACAAGATGGCCGAGCGCGAGATCGCGTGATAAGAATTTGCAGGCTGAGTAGGTACTAATAAGGTTTCTACAAAAACTTATGTCCTTCATTTTTATATATAACCTACTTCTTCAGAGAATTAGTTTATGTGAAATATATCCTCATTTGATAATGTAAATCAGTAAAAGAACATTACACATATCTACTCTCTTCATCTTCATCATCACCTCTACCATCATTTCTTAATATAAAAATATTGTTATACCTAGCTGCGTTCACGCCTTCGCCCACGTCGAATTCAGTGTCACAAATTTTTTCCCGCGTAAACCCAAACACACGGGAATTCATATTCCCTTCCTTCTTTAAGAATCTCTTAGTAAAAAAAAAACAAAAATCCGTTCAGTAGATTTTGAGAAAATCACATACGGGCTGACAGCTTTTGGCGACTTTGTTTTATGTTTAAATCATTTGCTGAACGTGTCCTTATAAAAATATAAATTATTTTATATTTGGCGTTATTTATAAATCAAACCGGTTCCAAGTCAGCACTTAAACTTGAAAAAGAACAGATGAGACATTACTGTAACCATAACAATGTGTCTAAACACTTCACGAACCGCACCGGTTGTGGTGTGAAAGTAAACACTGCGATTTATTTAGTCAGACGATTTGTGAACGTGTATGTTTCTTAGTATGTTTAAATAACTTTAGGTAGTTGTCCGTTATTCTATTAACCATATAACAGAAATACCCGCGACGTCGTTAGTATAAATTTATATGCTACCCTTATGTATATTGTTTTTTCTTGTTCTCTATTGAAAAATGTTATAATATATATCACTCCGTCGTATAAACTTTAACTGCAGTTAATTTCATCAGTATTGCTTTAGCGGATAAGCCATGAAAGCGTAACAGACAAACGGACACAAAAAGACAGACAGCGGTTAGAATATTAGTATGGATGATATTTTATGTTAGCGAATGATGTATCAATAATGAAATAGTAATATATTTCAGGACTACCCATCGGCTCTGCCCGCGTGGAAAGAATAAAACCTTAATGTAGTATTTTGATAACCATAAAAAAGTTGTTTAACTCAATAGCTAGACATATGCTTTCGCGGACTTTTATTTAGAACTTTTAGAGGGGAACAATTTTGTAATACATTTTTGAATAACTTTCAACAACTTTTTTCAAATTGTTTCAGTAGTTCCTGAGATTAGCGCGTTTAAAAAATCAAACAAACTCTTCAGCTTTATATATATAAATATATTTTCTGAATCTCGGAAACTGCTCCAACGATTTTCCTGAAATTCAGCATGTAGCGAGTTCTGGGGGAGCAAGTCGTGCTAGCTAGGTTTTATTTAAAAAACAATTGTTTTATCCCTGTTTTTGGGCATAAAAAAAACTAAAATTTACATTGAATATAAAACTATTTTGGCCGTAAATTGTCAAGTCAGTGTAGCTTATTCGCGGAGCGGGCGGTCTCGAGAAATGAAAATACCTAGGATAGAGTCCCCACAAACCTGATTATTTTTTTTTTAAATTACCGATCAAGGCTCGGTCACCCAGGTACTATGACTTATGCAGCTAGTTGATGAAATACTAGAAAAATGAATTCGAGCCAACTTATAGCGGTATACAAATAAGCGATAATTGGCAGCAATTTAATATGGCGAAATTTACAATAGTCAGTTTCATTGTTAAACTTCAAGATCTGTAATCGATATTGCACTCACATTTGTACAGATATGATAAGTGGACATACGATTATCATCGCATGATAATAACTGGGACTGATAGTTCAAACGTGCTTTCTATACCACAATGGGAATTTATCAACCTATAGTTAGTGATTAGAGACAGCGTTGTCTTACAAATATCTTCGAATTGTGATGTCGCAAATAGGATGTCACTTAAAAAAATACATAAATACGTGTTATGATATAGTATAATACGAACAAGATAATTCTTAGAGCAACTATTCTATACCAAAAATAACTTAAAATAGCTAATGAATGTCACGAAATCGTCAGAGCTTAATATCTGTGGCTGTCCAGTCGCTCAAGTAATTTAACCAGCAGCTTAACGCTGTATAACATTTAAATGAAAAAGCTTATTAAAAATTTGAAACAACAAACAGTAGATACACACACCTACACACAGAAGCAACGCACACACACAACACACACATACAGACATATTCACTCATGAACGTCACTTCGTTCGTTTGAGTGTTCTTAATTTGAGTTTTTTTAGAGCGCTTATAAAAGTAAAAAGTTAAGGAATGGCCTTTTACTAAACGTCTTTTGGGCTTAGGCCCCTTTTTCTCCGTTTTTGGAGAAAGGGTTGGAGCTAAGACCTACCACGTTGCTCCAATGCGATTTAGTAAGTTACACATATCCCCAGTATTTTCTAGAGTTATACAGGTTTTCTCACGATGTTTTCCTTCAACGAAAAGCGTGTGCTAAATTACAATTATCAATTAGAAAACAATTTTTAATAGAAAAACTTTTTATATTAAACCTAACATTATATTCAGTTACAATTGTTTCTGACATACACCTTTCTGAAGGTATAAATAGTAATGACTTCATGTTTTCTTTTACTGAAATAATATTAGGTATTTTTTATCAAAGTAGGGCTTGCGCTCGAAACGCTCGCAAGTACATGATAACGTAAAGTAATGGAATGCCATAAGCGCATTAAGATATGCAAGATGTTAAAAGATATCAACACGACATTTTTCACCAGAATGTAATATGAGAATACTGTTAAGGATATTTGTGACAGACAGACAGACTAGTGAAGAATAAGGCCCGTTATCCACCAAAGCGGAGAGGAGAGGAGATTGATTTTGAATACGAACCAGGTGTCGTTATTTCATTTGGTGGATACACCGATAAACCGATTTTTATAGGATTTTCAATGCAATACACAGGAAGTTGTGGAGCAATATACTTTTTATCGAAGAATTCCCAGATTGACGCGGGAAAATTTTTATGAGACACTGATATCCACCCGAGCGAGGTCGCGAACACAACTAGTTTAACCTTAATAAGAAAATAAATATATAAATATATGGGACACTCATACATACGGTCGTCCGTCCCCAAAGTAACTTAATACTTGTGTTATGTGTGACAAACACCTGGTAAATATATATTTATATAATTTTAAATACAAACTTAAATACAAATATACGCCCAGGCTCGAAGAACCAGCAAATTTTTGTTAGAAAATGTTGGCCCTCGGTGGGAATCGAACCCACGTTTTACTAACTGCGCCAACGAGCCAGTAAAAATATGGCTATATACGACTCATTTATATTATGTAGGTTCATACATAACTTTAAGTCACTTGGCTTGTTAGAGTGGTTTATTTTGTTTAGACAATTGCCTATTAGACAAACTGGTTTAGGTATTAGGTATGTATAGTACATTCCATACACGATCACTTATCTACACCTACTAATCATGCTTTCAAGTGTTACATAAATACTTTAACGGCCAACGTTGTGCGGCTTGTCTTCATCATCGGATGTTCTTGAAATTATCTCAGAAGTTTTTATGGTCTGCATTGGAATCTGGGTATTTTTTTTCCCAATGCGGGCTGCTCGAAAGCCCAAACAGGTTTTTAGATAGCGCTCAGTAATGCATCAACCTGGGACTTTTTGTAAAGTCGGCACGCTTAAGGAGTGCGGCGTAATGAGATTTCCAAATCATTTTATTTAATGTAAACGTAATTGTATAGTGATACAGTACTCAGCTTACGTTGTTACATACATACTTGTCTTAACAAAGCATCCCATTTATTATAATCTTTTAATATATTCACTTATATATTATTTACTTATAACGCCGTGTGGTATCCGGCGGAATTGAATAGTATCAACTCTAGTATCATTTCTTACCGAGGTGTCGTAAAAGGCGACTAAGGTAAGTCGACCCGCCGTGTGGTGTCCGGCTGAGTAGAATAGACCGCCCTCATTTCTTACCGAGGTGTTGTAAAAGGCGACTAAGGTAAGTTGACTCACCATGTGGTATCCGGTTAAGTAGAGTAGACCACCCTCTTTCTTACAGAGGTGTCGTAAAATAAGAATATGTTAAGTAGATGTCAGGCAGGCGGCCGGTCGTAAAATACGTAGCCAAATCATGTGACATGTTTATAACATGTTGTGCCGACCCCATTTAGAGTGGGATAAGGGCAGAGAGTTGATGATGATTATTTACTTATTATATTTAAATTTCTTATTGTATGTTAACATAGTTAATATATAATAATAAATTAATAGTATTTTAATAGGTTGAACAAACTTATAAATAATATTGCTATTATCCTATTCCTTCCTTGCTTGCTTATTATTATATAGCTTGTTTCTTATTTTTGGTTTGTTTGTTGCACATACATGCTTCCTTGTCTTAATACATATAGTTATATATATTATATTACGATTAGACAATCTTTTTAAAAAATATCTGCCTTTCTAGTCATTGGTGTACGATAACCATTAAAAAGGTCAACCAAATGTACTGGTACTGAAATTATAGAAGTTTTTAGGGCTCCATTAAGAGTCCGAAATTCTCATGTAAACCGGAAATTACAACCGTTTGTAAGAGGTACTAATTAATATCACACTGAGCCATGTTGAAACGAGGCCGGCTAAGCTAGCTTAATATAATTGATAGCACTGTTACTTAAAATGTAAGCGAAACAACAATTTATATATTGTTAATATAAACTGTGTATATAAAAAATTATTACACATACATAATATTTCCAACATTACAACTTATACCCGAACTATATAAATGTATCGTTAAAGGAGTTATTATTAATGTTTAGACAATAAAATTTAATTCATAAATATTAAAATTATTATTTATAAAATAATAGTGTAAATATAAATATCCAATATATAAATTTTATATGTATAAGTAAACAATAACCTACTTGCAATAACATAACACCTCTAAGGTCGTACATGTTTTCTATAATGTAATACAAACTAAGCACTATTTCGTAAAAGCGGTAGTGATGTATATTATAGGTACTTACGGACTGGTACTTTCTTCGGGTCATACTTCTCGACCAGCTCGTGTATCTTTTCTATTTTCGTTTGCGCAAATTTTGACCTCTCAGTTATTCCTTCTAGCTGCGAAGTGAGCTCACTGAAGATGTCTTCAGCGAGAAGAACAAGCGAGGCGAGCTGACGAAGTGCATTACTTAGCGTGCAGTTGGTCACAGCTTGAAGTTCCTCATCCGTGACTCTCGGTTTCCCGTTTTCATCTCGCAAACTTGTTCGTGAGAGAAACTTCGGTTCTACCACACGTTGCACGAAAGGCATCTCAACAGAAGTTCCCAAAACACCTACAGCAGCTTATTCACCCATTTCTGAGGCGCGAATTTTACGTAATTCCGTCATCCATTCAATTCACCACACAAAAAAGTCAGGTAACTGCCACTTTGAATCAACCGACATCCTTACTAGTAAACTTTCACTAACTTTACTTTTAACAAAGATAAGATAAAGTTTAAGTCCAGTGTTCGTAGTTGAAAACACTATTTCGTTCATGAAAATGAAAAAATAAAGTTTGTTAAAAACTTTTTATATTGACGAAATCCCGCCATTTTAATAACACGACAAACATCACTCAGTTACCGAAGCTGCCGGCCGAATGAAAAGAAATAAATGAATGAAGCCGTTGTTCAGTGCTGCCACAGTTGGCAATTATTTTCCAACTTGAATAAGTCACATTCCAGGTGTGTTTGTGTCTATTTGGATAGTTTATGTAAGTGTTATTTTCAACAAATTATTTTTTTATCGTCCCTTAATGTTATATCGAATAGTACTTTTGATATAACCAAATAGATTTAACACCTATATTGATATCGTTTTTATCTTTTCTTTTGTTTCTAGTTTCAAAATAAGCTTAATGTATTTTATGTAATACTGCAACTTTCTTGGACGGAGCCGTTTTTGTAATGTAAATAATTTTTATAACATATTTAAAAACACAAATTATTTTTTCGTTAAACCACGTTAATGTTATAATGTATGGTAACATTAATTGCCTGTGTATGCGCCATCTCTTTAGAGTTAGACTGCTTTAAGTTTCGTGTAAATAGATGACAAATTTTTAAACATATTATTACTAAAATATAAATAGGTAAATCAATAACTTTAATACAAAACTATTTTTCCACTATTTTAATGTAAATACCCTTTGTCAACACTGTTATTCAAAGCTTGTTAGATATATATTTCCAATTGTACTTCGTAGTATCACTATCCGACTCGAGATGGCAACACACATTTTAATACTTCAAAGAAGTACAGTAATGTATTGTCAGATGGCGTTAATATGAAAAAATCGTTATATATTTCACACTGCATATAGCTTACCAAAACACAATGTACTACTTATGCATTGTTATAGATTACCTAATATTAATTTCAATAAACTATTTTCGAATTATTCTAAATTAATTAAATAAATAATGTATTTATTCTGTGTATAAATATTCGCAGCTAACGATAATAGCAATAGGTATAAATTCCTACATTTACAGTACAATTGGTACTGTAAACTTACATATTCGTTCGTAATTCTTGATTAAATCTTAAATAAAGATTAATTATTTAAAAGCTCCATTTAACTCTCTTCTTACACTATTCGAATCTAGATAAATAAATTATTACTTACTTATAAAAAAAAAACTTTTTTTACTTATCAAAGAATATAGATATATCTATCCAAATTACACGCTAGCTGTATACAAATCAAGCCCTCATACAACGAAGATATACAGTTGCTTTTATAAGTATTTCTTCTGTGGGATGGATTTACTTTTTCCACGTGGAACGAAAATATAGGATACCTAAATAAAAAGGTGTTTGGCCAAAAAAATATTATTTTTATTATTTAACAAAGCGTTTTTCACAAAATTATTACATTAGTACGTATTATAAGTACTTACTACGTAATTAAATACTTGATAACATTTGCATATTCAACATTAGAATATTAGCAACGAACATCAATTGTTTGGACTTAGGGCTTATAGCCTATTGAAATACATTACGATAACATATGAATTTGTCGAAATTGTCTGAAATTATTTGATGAAGATTTCTAAATTCAAAAATGTTAAAGCCCAAAGCTATGTATCGACATAGTATGTTGTTTGTAGACGACACAAAATGAAATTTTGTTTTCAGATTACAATCAGATATGCGAAGATATTAACTCGAGGCTTTACTAACAATTTTAAAGATCTTATGCTTTATTTATATGAACTAATTATTTATGAATCCTCACTATACAACAAATATTTTGATTACGTATAGTTGCTATGCGAGGTACGCATATATTTTGTTATCTCTTACTAGCTATTCACATAAATTATAGTCGCGGTTATAGAGGAATGCATAGCAAACGGTCGCAATGATGAAATTGTTACAGAAGCGATTATCTATAATATATGCAAGACTAAGTTGTATTTATTAAAGCTAATATTAATAAATAACAAGAAAGGAAACTACCTATTACCTGTCTCTAACATTATCTTATGGCCCAAGATCCCATGAATGCCAGACCTTCGTCATTTTCATGAACTTTAAGGGTGTCTGGCAGGGGGTTTCCACTATGCTAAGTGTCTGGCATTGACTGACGTGATTTTTAATATTATTCTAAAGGTAATATCAAAAGATCAAGCTTTATACTATGACGAAATTAATTCAGAATTTTGCAACCTTGAGTACCTCGTATCTCCCAAAGCCACTATGATCCAAATTCCATAATCTACCATCGTTCTTACCTGTGTTGGGAGCATGCACTGACAAAGTTTCAGCTTTTATAAAATGACGAAAGTCTGGGGTCCACGGGATCTCTCTCTATTAGGGTCACATGTAGATACACTTTGAGAGAGCTAGTAACTAAATTTTTTATATGTAAATTAATAGTCCGTCTTTTTGTATTAATTAAGTATCTGATTTAAATAGACTTTATTAATAACAAGATTTCAGTTCTATTGATATGCCGCCATGTGGTATCCGGCTGAGTAGAATAAACCACCATTCTTACCGAGGTATCGTAAAAGACGACTAAGGTAATTTGACCCAACGTGTGGTATCCGGTTGAGTAGAATAAACCACCATTCTTACCGAGGTATCGTAAAAAATGGCTAAGGTAAGTTGAGGTCAGGAAGGCGGCGTAAAATACGTAGCCAAATCATGTGACATGTTTATAACATTTTGTGCCAACCCCACTTAGAGTGGGATAAGGACAGGATGAATTGTAATAAAAGATAAAGTAAATAAATAATACTTATTACGTCACAGCACGTGGCGCTAAAACTCTGCGATATGATAGACCTTATCTCTTTTGGTAAAGGTGAATCCACAAGGTTATTCGTCAATCTATGTTGTCGATAGTAATTCGATCATCACGTTCTTGTTTTGTTCGCACTTCAAAATTTGTATATAGCGGTGTAGCTATTTACAGTCAAGATAATTATTAGCATTGACTGTGTTGAATGTAAAGATTGTATTCTCGTGACTATTTGTAACGCAAATACAATAAACTTATACGTGATAAGAAACTTAGTTACTAATTAATTCAATTTATCTGCGGAGGGTCGGTATCGATTGATGGTTTTTGTTACCTATATCTGATTCAGGATATACAATATAAAAATATCAACGCACATTTGTTTATATTTATGAGAAGAACAGATCACTCTTATTTCTTACCGAGGTGTCTTAAAAGGCGACTATGGTTAGTCAACCCACCGTGTGGTATTCAGCTGAGCAGTATAGACCAACCACATTTCTTACCGAGGTGTCGTAAAAGGCGACTATGGTAAGTCGACCCGCCGTGTGGTATTTGGCTAAGCAGTATAGAAGAAGAAGAAATGAGGGTGTCATTTCTTACCAAGGTGTCGTAAAATACTAAGGTAAGTTGACGTCAGGCAGGCGGCCGGTCGTAAAATACGTAGCCAAATCATGTGACAGCATGTATATGTTGTGCCGACCTTTCTTAGAGTGGGATATGAGCAGGACGATGATTGGTTCATATTTATCTTTTGCAAAAGATTTGTGTTCAGTACTGGCCAGAGATTTTTCAGGGACTTCTACGATGCATATATACGATATACAATATATTCATACGATAGCTTAATTCACTAAGCTTCCTGCAGCTTTTTTGGAGGTTCTCTAAACGGTTGGAGGAGGACTTAGCTGGGATATCTACCAATGCCGCGTTTTCCACTGTTTTTCAACTTAAACTCAACGCCCATGGGTTCTTTGACAACATGCCCAGCCTATACCAGTTAACACTTTGTTTATTTATTAAATTGAATTGTTTATGTTTTTACATGTATATCACTACATATTATAAAACAAAGTTGCATTCTTTGTCCGTATATCCATATGTACGCATAAAACTTTAAAACTACGCAACAGATTTTGATGCGGTTTTTTTAATAGATAGAGTGATTCGAGAGGAAGATTTGTAAGTATAATAACATTCAATACGGAGTAGAGAAATACTGTAATTTTTGAGGTTTCTGTAAATAATTACATTTTTTTCCGCTTACATTGCAAACGCAGGCTAAACCCTACGAGATTTATCAAAATAATGTACTAAGTATTTGTACACCTTGAAAAGGTCTACAGAAAAGTCCGCGATGGTATATGTCTATCACTTATGGATAACCCACTATAGCATTTTTGCCAATTACTTTTTACGAAAAATAATGCCTTATTTTTGAAGCAATTTTTATACAATACAGCATTAATCCTTATCCAATTGAGTACCCTAAATAAATAGTTGATTTAATATAGATCAATATGGGCGTTTACAGCATGTAATTTAAGTAAACATTTTCGGAGATATTACAGATTTAAAATGCCGTGAGGTCCCCGCGCTTCGCCCTATAACACTTCGACTTTAGCAGCGATGTCGCTCTTTCAAGAGTTTGTTTAAAGACATTCTGTAATTAATTGTAAAAATAAAATACATAGGGAAAAATGTAAAAATATATACCTACTATATGAATTTAGATATTCAAAGATAGCAGGAAATCCTCTTGGAATAGGGAGAGGGAAATTGTTTTTCTCCAAATTTAACTCTTGCGGGCCACGGGCAGTAATGAATGAATGAAATCAAAACTACTGGATCGATTTTAATAATTTTTTCACTGAATGACATGGGCTATATATTTTATACCCGAGCGAAGCAGGGGCAGGCCGCTAGTCTATATATATGTGATGATGTATATCTATATATATTCCATAGCTCTATAGCTATGGAAGGATAGTCTCTAAATACAGGCATTACTTGCTTAAATGGAGCTCAAATCACTATATTAAGTTTAAGAACATGTTTTTGTAAATAAATATTCCCACGCAACCTTCTCGACGCGATCCGCTATTACTGATAGTGTCACAATTTTTCTAAAATTTTTAAAATCCCATTTGGAAAACTCGTACATCATTTTATTAAGTTTACTTTTATTTCATTTACCTGCCTTAATAATATTGATTACAATAAGAACAATCAAAGTTATTACTTATTATGATATAATTTTGATACATACATCGTAATGCTAATGTAACTTACGTTCTATTTGATTATTAGATGATGAATCTACACAATCTTATATTATGGCAGTTAGACTTACAACTTAATTATATAACATAACAAAGTTGCATACATATTGTATATTTTGTTTAATAAGAATATCCAAAGTATTAACCTATTTCAACACTAATTGTTTAAATAACATTCTTTATTAAATATGCCAAAAGTTAAAACGTTTAAAAATACTGATATGTCACAAAATATAAAACCAGCCTAAATATTAATTTATACGAGATTAGCAAAATTTATTTTAAAAACTAATTATATAGCCTCACTATATGCTTTCATATTTCAGTATATTTTTTAGTCCTACGTAACATTGTTAATACTGTTTATTTATCTTAAACCTAGAGACTTTATAGTATAGATTAAATACAAACCATTATATTTCCATAAAAACAATTTAATCGAAACTTAACCTTCTGTTTTAGAAACAATAAGGTTTTTATAACAAAATGCCGTGAGTATAGGTCTATAAAGTAACATATTCTAACATGAGTAAACTATTACCGAAATTTATTTTACGTACACAACGGTGCGGTGCCTTTTACCAGATATAATCTATTAATATAGAACAAGGCAGCTAAGCTAAGCTAATAAAGCAGCTAACTAAAAATCTTGATGTTTTATATTGTTTCATACGGTGAAAGTTTGTTTATTAATGCTTGTGTTGCGTAATGTTTAAAATAAGAGGTGATACTATGCCTATCAAAATTTAAGAGCTAAAGTAAAGGTGTATATTTTTAACAATAATATATACTTAGGTAATATTTGAATGTAATATTCCATAGTATTTAAGATAATCTATCTACACAGATACAAATAATATTTTATATCAATATTGCAAACACGATTAAGCTAACGCTGGGAATACGTACAAAATATATTAAAATATTTTGTACATACAAATACTCCATAGACATGTTTTACAAAACAATCTAGATGCCTGTTTCAACATAACTAAGTTTCTTAAAAATCGCTTAATGCGATGGCCTCGTTGATTATTTGTTTCTCAATGTAGGTAAGCCAAATACATTTTCTTAGTCAACGACCTCTAAGTAATAGAGATAACCAGTAAGTAATGCACAAAATCTTATATTTTATTTGTATCCGAAATAAACTGTATAATTTGTTTGCACTACTGTAAGTCGTGTATATAAGGATACGTAAATAAATAAATTACCTTAATGTAAGCGAAAACAACTAAATTGCACAATAAATCGAACCTAACGTTTATCAGCGATTGCTACCTCGACATACAGCAATGTGTGCAAAGGAACATGTTAATTTTACATAAAGTAATAAGTACTTAATAGTTCAATAAAATACTCATATCTTATACTATTATACTAGTGTCTTTAAATAACAAGTACGCATTACAGAAAAAACGTAAATAAGTTGGTATGGTCATGTAATGAGGAGGGATGAAAATCATGTGACCAAAAGAGTTTTAAATATAAAGAAGGTGGATGAATTGTCTGAAGAATTACATGCATAAATAAATATAATAGAAAGAATATAAAGAGTGACACCAAAGTTGACGAATGATAGAGGAGAATGAAAGATGAAGACATATTTTGCTGAACCTACTTAGAGTGGGATAAGGGTAAGAGAATGATGATGATGATGCATGAATAGTGTCATTTTGTATTTTGACATTGAACACATACAATGGCGTTACAATATAAACATCGTACAAGCAATAATATAACGCGTATTTCTTATCGCATAATATTTTAAAATCTACAATGCTCTAATGTTTATTATATATTTCTATATCGCTATTAATCTATAAAACACAAGCACATTTGTCAAAAAAAACCTTCAGCAAAAAAAACGAGAAATTATTGCTTTACTCAGTTTTCTTATAATATAAACGATAAAATGCGAATATTTTACAAGTTAAATAAGTTGTTAGGTAATGCAATGGCATCAAACTACATAAATTCTCTAACCATAGTAGAAATCCTGTAATGAACTCAATGTCAGTCAATAATAAATCTAAGCACATTCTTAACACCGAGAAGTTATGATGACATTAAATATGTAGTTTTACAAGAATCTAATACATAATACAAGACTAATTATAGCTACAATAATGCATTGGATTAATATATTATACTGCTGAGTAATTTTTTTTTTGCTTAGTATATTACTACTTTCTACATATGAAGCCAAGCTTTGTATTAATATGTATATAATATTCCGATAATATAAGCAAAATGTAACTGCGAAAATGCAAGCTTTAAAGGCCCACGTCAAACCTTACGCCATGAAGCAGAAAATGACTTGTATAATTGAAAAAACTGTTTGTAATTTATCATTATAAATATCCTTGACGCTTCTATTCCTTTTTTTCTTTTAATCAGTAAGACAAAATACAATATATATTTAATTATATACAACACATACATTGTAATCGCGTTCAAAATAAGTCTTATATTTAACCTCTATTTACTTAAGTTCACAGACCAAAATATAGCATTTAGTTTTTATGAATGTGTGTAGCATATGTTAATAAACATCAATGATTGATGTTCAATACCACCAGTCCAAATACCTAGAAATATTATTGTAAGCAGATATGTATACCTTAATTTATTCATGATCCAGTAGGATATGTATTTTGTTTATAAAATTTTGTACATCAAATAAACATTGAGAGTCATAACGTATAAAATATAATCAAATAAAAAGTAAAATATACAATGGGACGAGTACTTAAACTCTAAATTACTTAACTAACACTAAATCACTTAATATATTAACTCAGAAAAAGTCCAATTATAAATGTAGCGCAAAATAAACGAGTACTCGTCACTCTACACGACGCTAGCAGCAACTAAACGGCCCTTGCCACTTTAATGTAATTGAAAAAAACTAACAGAACTTTTGCTTTTCCTTGCTAATTGTATAAGATGTGTAATAGTAATCCCACAGTGGGCCAAAGAACTCTCCTCCTCCATTGGAGAGAAGCATTGGAGCTAAGATCAACTACACTGGTGGAATACCGTTTTGGCAAATAATTTATTGCAATAGAAGTAATATTATTGAATACGGTAAAGCATCTTGTAGTTACACTGAACATTATATAGCTGTGAAATTAATGTTTGATTTAAAGTGGCAATCTTCAATTCATCCATAAAAGGATTTGCTTCTAGCGACGTCTCGACCTAGATCGGTCGGTAAAGGAGGCCCCCATTTATTTGCGCACGCCTCGCTATGGGTCGACCTCGTGGCAGACTTCCATGTAATCAGGGTCGTGCATGATGTCCTTTATCATATCCTTCAGCATGGTATATCTTGGGAACATCGGATATATTTTTGAGCTTACGTATTCCGACTGTAAACAAAATAATTTATTTGTATTACATTTAGGAAATAATAAAACTGAATATTATAAAATAAAGTCCCATGCAGCGTCGGTATATTTGGTTTTCTATTCGCGAATAACTCTAAATCTTACTCCCAATGTAACTTCTAAAAATTGTCATGTACAATGTTATTGATGGAATGATTGAATCAGCCGAATATTTAATTAATCCTTATCTATCGTTAAGATTACAAATTTAATGGAGTAGAAGTAGACCGGCTGGTGTGGCATATTCAGGATAAAGAATCAGAAGAAAGCGTGGATAAAGCTTTTCTTCAACCGTATACAATAATGTAATGTAATGTAACTAGTCATACCAATTATATTTTTAAAAGTGCAACCGCCGAGTTTCTGGTTGGTCTGTATTCAGCAGTAGAGTTGACGATTCAAAAGCATTTGCTTAAAAGTTATCTACTTATTATAAAACAAAATCCCCAAAAGCTGTCTGTCTGTATATGATAAATTTTCTCAAATTCTACTTATCGGATGTTTGTAATCAATTTTTCTTTCGGAAGATTTAGGTTAATAGTACATTACCGTTTTATATTAATTGTATAGAAGAGGTCGCGCGATTGAAAAAAAACTCGCTTGCTGGGAGCTTTACTCGCGTGCGCCGCAAAAATTGGAGACAAGCTAAAATAATGTACCAAATCTACCAAAATACTACTAAAAGTCTTGAAGAGCATCTCTATGGATAACTCACAATAACTACTTTTTTGCTCAAAACTTCAATTCGGTACAAAATTTTGTGACACACTTTCACGCGGGCGAAATGGCACACCTAGTCTTGAATAAAATTAATAATATAAAATATTAATTACGTGACGTTACCTTAATTAAATACGTTAGTTAAGTTGAGCATTTGGCACTTAGTACTATGACAACCCTGTATATATAATTAATTTCATATCTTAGGAGTTATATCAATATAAATCTTCATTCCAAAATAAAATTCAAACCCGGGTTTTACTCAATGTGGATTTTGTTCCTCTATATGTGCGAAGTCACATGCCTGTAGAAGGAATAGTTCAAAGAACCTATCGCATCAAGATCTCGTGTCAGTGATTCGACATAATATTAATACAACAACAACAAATACATTTTATTGCACACAAAAATCTTAAACGAAATACAAAAACAAATTAATGCATTTCTTACTTATAAAACACGATTAAATTGTAACCAAAATTCATACTAGCACTGTCCTGGTTACGCTAATACAGTTATGATAATAGTTTTTACTAGGAAATCGCTATATTTTGGGTCAGCGCACCAGTTAACCATCGTTTTCGATTTTTTTTAGAAATTTGCTGTTTTGAAATCACGTACGTGTAATGATGAGGTCAAGTAAATACAGATTTTTTTTTATATTTTAATATTTTTAGATAAGTAATGGTTATAGTTTTCTAAAGTATATTTAGAACAAACATTCTTTTTCTCTTCTCTCTTAATCTTTAATATTTAAATGAGTTAATCTTGAATATATACTAGCTTTTACCCGCGACTTCGTTCGCGTGGACTGTTGTCGTGTAATCGGTCGATAATAGATGGCGCAATGGCATCCTATTCCTGTAGAATTTACAGTATTTCTATAGCCTATAAGTTATTGCGGTGTATATGGAATAATTAGGTCAAATTTCATTGATATTGGTTCGGCGGATTCGCCGTGAAAGCGTATCAAACATACATCCATACTCACAAACTTTCGCATTTATAATATTAGTAAGAAAGATAGAGTAGAACCTGAATTTCGGAAGCGGCTCCAACGATTTCATGAAACTTAGTATGTCGGGAGTTTCGGAGGTGATAAATCCATCTAGCTAGGTTTCATTTAAAAAATGTAAAACCCCTGTTTTCAGGCACTGAAATACTGCTATATAATAATATTTGAAAACATAGGCTAATTAGACTGTCGTTCGTAAAATTGTAATAGCTCAGAAAATACCTCAAATCGAGCCGCATCTGCCCTATTATTAAAAGGAATACCGACCAAAGCTCGGTCCCCTAGGTACTTTTCTATAAAATATCATAAGCAATTCGTTATCCATCATGTAGGAGATGGATAGGTGGTGAATTTGTCAAGGAATTTAATCACCGAAAATGTAATTTATAGAGTTAGGCGTTACTTTGCGAAGATCCATAAAACATAATAAAATTATTTTGCTATAATCCGTTCATCCGTTCATCCGTTAATCATCAATTCATCGCTGATTATAGCAAAATAATTTTATTATTACTTTTGCACCGAAAATGTTTCAAAGTAATGAAATTTTGTTTGATTGCATTGATGAACTACGATTAAGCTTGTGATGTTTTATAATATTAAAAATTATTTTCAACATAAGTGGGAGAGTTTTAAATACTGTGTCTACATTCAAAATAACAATAATATCTCGATAAAGTTATTTATTTTACACAATATATTTTTTGCATAAATATCCATTCATAGTTGACCTTACACGCCACGTTACAGCTGTTACACTGTAACTATTTTACATCTACGTCAATGAAATATGTCAACGATGAAGTCACGTTACAATATACTGAAAATATTGTCTCAAGGCTCCAATGGTATAGGAATATGTAGATACATTTTATACTAGAGCGAGTTGATTACAGATATAACAAACGTTAAGGCTTGCTTACAGATGGTGTTTAAAGCGTTTATGCAATGAGGCTGATGCATAATTGAAGATTTTCGCATTTAATATTAGTCGTATTTAGCGCCGGCGAAGACGCTGTGTGTGGAATAGTAGGCGCTACTAGAGCTTCTGAACTCTACTTTTTGCATTTCATAGTCTCAACCGTACTTCTGCGGTTCTCTCCAGCCGGCATGGTTTAGCCATTAGGCTAACAAAAAATAAAATTACTAGGCATTAGTATCAACTAGTCAAATCATAAAAAGTAACTGGGTCACCGAGCTTCGGTAATTTTTATTAATCAATAAAAAAATACAAATAAGAATATAAAAAAAAATATCCTTTTCTTTCTCATAAAATTATAGCAGTTCTTTTCAATATCCAAAAACAGGGATAAAAAACATTTTTTTTTAATAAAATCTAGCTAGATCGATTTTTCGATCGTTTTCAAAATTCAGAAAAATATATATGAAATAAGTTAATCTTGTATATATAACAAGATTAACTTATTTCAATATTAAAGATATATCTTTCAGATCCTCCTTCTGTCGAGTCCAAATTATCCATACGTTACGTAGTGAAACTAGTAGTATGTGTAATGACTAAGAACACTAAGCCTTAATAATACATAATTATCGCAACTAAGACGTAAAATTTGCTTAGTTAAAATGTTGAATGTTAAAATTAACATCAATTACAATTAAGAAAATTACTATGGTTACGTTAATTACCTTTAACTCTCTGATGAGGTTCCTCAAGCCGGTATATTTTTTCAGGAGACGATACAAATCATTTGTCATTTGAGTGTTTTCTGTTTCAATTTGCGCTGTTGTCATATCTGGAACAATTAAACATTTAGAACACGTGCTAGATTCAGACAGAACAAACCTCTATATCCAATTTTTGTGTTTAATGTGTAGTTCGGTTATAAGCTGTGATAGCACAGCGGTGCGACCGTGTGAATTTCTAGAGACGACCATGGATTCAAACACGGGCAGACACCAATGAGTTTTTCTATTAAAAACTTATGTGTCTAATTGATAATTGCAATTTATCACACGCTTTTCGGTGAAGGAGAACATCGTGAAGAAACCTGCACATCTCTAGAGAATCCTAGAGATATGTGACACCTACCAATCCGCATTGGAGCAGCGTGGTAGGTCTTAGCTCCAATCCTTCTCTCCAAAAACGGAGAGAGGTGGCCTATGCCCAGCAGTGGGATAGTAAGAGGCCGTTACTTACTTACTTAATGTGTAGTTGTTGAGAATATACTGTAAACTATTTAATATTAATAACTTATTTACTAACTGTACAATATTATTAACTAGCTAAACAATAATAAATTAATAACAAACTATACAATATTTATAACCTATTGTTAGGCATAGGCTTCCTGTTTCCCTTTTTGGAGAGAAGGGTTGGAGAATAGGCCCACCACGCTGCTTCAAACCGGATTGGTAGATTACACACATCCCTAGAATTCTTTAGAGATACGCAGGTTTCCTCACGATGTTTTCCTTCACCGAAAAAAAAAACAATTATTCGATAATATAAGGAAATGGGCTACGTCGAAAAATAAGAAATGCGCGTACTATTATACTATTTATATTTTGACTACTTTAATACTAGAAGCCATGTACGAATAAGATAAAAAATCGTGACTTCATCCTGATCAAGTATTCTATCGATGGCCCTGAATTCATCATAACCTATCAGTGGCTATTGGCGGAATAATAAAGATATTGACCTTCACAGCCGTACCAACTCTTAAAAGATAAAATCGCTCGCTCGCAAAACAACTCGTACTAACAGACAAATATATTTATGTATTCGCTACACATTGACTAAATTGGATGATTGAATGAATAAACCGAGTTACAGAATGTTTCCGATATGCGCATTTTTCCTTATTCATTTTTAGCCCTAAGGATATATTTTTTGCCTGGTGTTGTCTTTCACTATATTTTAACATATAATAAACACTTTAATATTTGTAGAGCTGTGATAGCCCAGCGGTGAAACCGTCTGCCTCTTCCGAGGTGTCATTGGTTCATACCCGGGCAGGCACCAATGAGTTTTTCTGATATAAAAACTTATGTGTCTAATTGATAATTGCAATTTATCACACTCTCTTCGGTGAAGGAAAACATCGTGAGGAAACCTGCATGTTTCTAGAGAATTCTAGGGATATGTGTAACCTACCATTAATCCACATTGGAGCAGCGTGGTAGGTCTTAGCTCCAACCCTTCCTTCCAAAAACGGAAAGAGGAGGCCTATGCCCAGCCGTGAGATAGTAACAGGCAATTACTTTACTTTACTTAAAATGTAATTTAGATATACTTTAACGTAGCGGATTGTTGAGTATCTCACACAGCTGTGCATAGGCTTCCTCTCTCCGTTTTTGAAGAGAAGGGGATTGGAGCTAAGATCGCCCACGCTGAGTGCAATATAGTCCATTTACCGAGGAAGGCTATAGACATATATATAACATCACGCTAAGATGAATAGGTAAGAGGCAGCAATAAAAAATATTGAAAAATTTAAAGCTTTCCTTGCATGCGCTAAGTAAACGGTGAAATTTAATCAAAAATTTCTTTGAAATTGAAATTTTCAACATAAAACTAATTTTATGTTGAAAATTTCAATTCTCAAAAAAATTTGTGACACGCTGATTTCCATGCTGGTGAAGCTGAAGGCACAGCTAGTATAATATACATTAAACAGGATATACATATATTTATTATATTAAGATCATGCTACCGTCTATTAGTGATGATGAATTTTATAAACCATGACGAAATGCGTTAATTTGTGTAACCATTGTCAAAGACTTGTCAAGAGTTAGGACTACACCAATATGTACTGAATGATATCATTTCATAAGGTACAAAATTAGAATATGACTCATATATATGTTAAAGTCCATCATCCCAGTAATTTGATCTTAAACATCTAAAGAAACTCCAAAAGTGCGTCAAAAGATAATGTTATTAATAGGACGCATCCTGAAAAACCCACAAGATTAGTTTTCTGGAAATACCGGTACTATATTCTTAAGAGACTGTTTTCATAATTTTTTTATAAATAGTATTTTTCTAGTATAATATAATATATTTATAAGTATAGGCTTAAATCTAGTTGGGCTCACTCGATTTGATAAGATGTGAGTATAGCCGGTTTCTATACAATCTGTATAGAAACTAGTGTTTACTATTTCGTTTTAAAATTCATGTGATAAATTATAAATATAAATTTAAAAATTGCTACTACATATTGCTCTAAATCGAAAGGAAAAGAGAAGTTTCTCAGAACCGGAAATTAGAAATAGAAACGTCTGCTCGCAAGCATTTCGATAAATGAAATTGAATGTCGTCTTACAGAAGTGACATAAAGATGTGAAAATCATTAGAAATATTCTGTCGTATGTTAAATCAGTTGTTAAAAATAGAAATAAAATATAAAAGAAATAGAAAATAATATACAATATAGAATATATAATATAGAAAGAAATAGAAATAGAATATAAAAGAAAATTTACGTCCAAATAAAAATAATTTATATTATTATTTATAGAACTAGGCGTTATGTTACTAACATTTATATTAAATTGAATTTTCGGCATTAACTGTCAAGTAAGCGTAGTTTATTCGGGGAACGGGCAGCCACGAGAAATGTAAATACCTAGTATCGATCCCCAAGTAAATAATTATTTTTTCTTTTTTTTAAGTTTTTTTTTCTAAAAAATTACCGAGCAAGGCTCGGTCAGCCAGACATTACTTTTTATATGATATAAATCGTGTAATAATAAAATCGTGTATATTAAATAATCTGATTTTTTTTAATTGATTAATGAATTTAATATTACCGGTAAGACGTTCTATCCGCTCCCTCTTTTCAGCAGCTTCTTCTGCGAGCTTAGAAGATGTTTTAACGCCTTCCCCGGACTTTTGGGTCTTCTCCATAATAGCACACGCTCGAAGTACAAACGACGGCACTGTTTCCGCCTTCTCTTGCTTAGGGATTTCCACTAACGACCAATACTGAGTTTCTAGGCGGATAACATCCTGGAAATATTATTATATTTAATTAAATAACATAAATCTGAAATTTAATGCAAAAGGATAATTAGATCTAATTTAATTTATAAAAATAATAAAATTGACAAATACGACTTCTTTAAATTCTCTCTAGTCTTAAATAAATTAGACAAACAAATTATTGCTCCAGACTAAACTTTAAGCAACTCTTCTACGATACGTTTCTTTTTGTTTGACTATTTGTATATTCCGTTAAAGTCGACATACGTTGAATAATATTTTTTCCAAAATTCTCCCGCGTACTTAGGAGCTTCCATTTCATGTTCATCATTCTCCTGCCCTTATCCCACTCTAAGTGGGGTCGGCACAACATGTTATAAACATGCTGCCACATGATTTGGCTATGTAATTTACGACCGATTTATTTAACTTAGTCGTATTTTACGACACCTCGGTAAGAAATGAGGTTGGTCTATTCTACTCAACAGGACACCACACGGTGGGTCAACTTACCTTAGTCACCTTTTACGACACCTCGGTAAACAACGAGGGTGGTCCACTCTACTAAGCCGAATACCACACGGCGTACTGCCATCCATACTTATATTATAAATACGAAAATCTGTTCGTCGATCTACATTGCCGAACTTATTTTGATGAAATTTGGCACAATAAAAGAACATATACACAAATCATATACACCGGGTAATATACAGGATTAAAAATTCCCGTTTTTATTTTTGAACGTGAAAAAACTTATACCTTTTGAATGCCAGTGTTTAAACTCTTAGACTGGTGCGTTAACGAATTCGCGGGTACCTTTAGATATCTATATTTGCGTTTCTCTGGACCATATTATAGTTTAATGTTAATAATTAACATACAATAGGTATCGTTGAAGGTAACATAGTTGAATATGACATCATAGCTGTAAATAACGTTAACATTTGACATTCTAAGATAATAACATTTATTGTTAATATTGTATTCAATGCATTATTGAAATTATTTCACAAACTATATATAAAGAGTATAATTAGCCATGCATTGTACTTATTTATATGGACAGTTTATAACACAAAAAATATGATCAGTGCTTTAAAAAGACCTTGCAGAAATTTAATAGTTATTTACAAGTAACCTGAACCTTCCGCAAGGATTGTAATCGCTTAGTATTTTCACTAAGAGATTGCAATCCTACACGAATCCATACAAAAATCAGACAAAAAGCTTTTGGGGACTTTGCCTTATAATATATATTTTAACCATAATTTACAATTGGCTAAGTCTTCCGCAAGAATTGCACCATATTTTAGTAAAAATCGTAACAAAAACCGTTTAGTAAAAAAGGTTTTTCCGTTTTGAAAAAATCAGTCACATATAGAGAGCTTGAGCTTTAAGGGTATTGGTCATCTCACCTGCATATACATGAATTTTTTTTGGGATATGTGTACGCTACTAATTCTTATTGGAGCAGTGCGATGGATCTAAGCTACAATCCTTTTATCTCCAAGGAGAGGGGAATATTTTGTCCAGCACTGTTTGCTAAAATTTTACATCATGTTAGAAAATACATTTTTAGAAGCAAATAGTGGTGAGCACATACGCTATCATTCAAGCATCCGGAGCTTGTATAAATTATGAAACGAAGTAAATTATTTCATTTAGATTTTGGTGTACGTGAATTGTGTAACGTTCTTATTTGAACATGACACGATTAGGGTGTTTCTTCGCTCTTATTTCTGGAAATGTGACTCAATATTTATGTTACTTAATTTATTATTTTATTTACGGTAATTTAAGTGGTTTGTCGTTATTTTAACATTTATCCTTGTTTCGGATTTAATTTGGTATGAACTTTCAAAATAATAATTATTATAACTTCATATTACACAAAATAAAAATAGGAATACTAAGTTTGAACGACGTTTGAACCCAACGAGGCTAAGGTTTCTAGCAGTTTAGCGGCACCATTTTGGTTTTTATTTTTTTATACGTAGATAAGGGTAAAAATTTCGAAAAATTAAAATGACACGAATCTATTGTTGTCATACTACAGTATAGCCAACTGTCATACTACAGTATAGTACAGTAGTCAGTCAGTAGTCAGTCATACTACAGTATAGCCAGCTAGTACATATAGTTTATATTAACTGGTACTATCACAACAGTCTACAATTTTTATTGGTGTTAGCTTTTCTTCTGTAAGATATCAAGGAATAAAGAAATAAAATTAATATTAAATTAATATGAGGGAATAGCTAAAATAAATCTTCTAAAATCACACAATTATAACTTTGTCGTTTCAAATCCTATTTGACACCATAAAACTCGCGAAGCGGATACGTCGCTCTCAAGCAATCGTCATAAAACTTTGATTGACGACTTAGCAGCTTTCAACAAATGAAATTTTGCAATTCGTTCTATTTATGTAACTGAAGTCCCTTTATTCAGTTATTCAAACGGTAGAACTCCCGAAAAAATGGAATGGACCGACAACCCCATAGCAATTAATTGATAAACTTCTTAAATAACCTTGGAAAATATCATTCTGCATAAGTTTTTATAAACTTACGTCATGAGTACTTTAAAAGAGCAGCAATGATAGAAATTCAAAGAGAAATGCATAAAGAAGATTGCCTCACGATGTTTATTTACGCAATAAATTGTAAAAATTTGACAATTAACTCATCATTTTGGAATAAACGTTAATAAAGTAGAGACCCTCAACTAAGCTTATCTTTTTATGAAAAGGGCTAATTTCTTTCATGCCAACAATGAACTGACGCTTTAGATCAGCAACAGAAGTTACCGTGTGGTTGGAATTAAAGAAAATAAAATTGTAGAGAAAATATATTAAAGATTCTCGTGAGTTTCATTCACAACGAAAAAAAAGAACAGCTTTACGAGCGATTGCAATCGGCTCTAAGTGGATAACTTTACACTGGAACGCTTCCAGTTTTAACCGATAAAAACAATCTTGCTTTTGTAATCATTGCAACATTTAGCGCCGGAAACTTCGTACCGAACAATATTACTTTTGTATTGTATGATATTATTCGGAGCATTTTCCTCGCATTGTGCAACGAAATAACACATATATCTTCTTATTTTTTTGAATTTGTCGTTAAGCGAACAATATAAAATTACATATTTTTTATTCAAAATGAAAACATTGTAGATTGTGGTTTTTAAACTTTCGTACGAATTGTGTACTATTTGACTAGGATATGATTCATTTGAGGACCGATACTTTAAGGCCTTCTTCAATTCTTAGTACGATGTTTGACAAAGCCAAATGTTTTACATAAATCTAGAAATAGACTAGTTTTCATTTTTTATAGCTGCGGTGGTCTATTCTACTCAGCCAGATACCACACGACGTGTCAATTTACCTTAGTCGCCTTTTAGGACACCTCCGTAAGAAATGAGGGTGGTATATTTTACTTAGCCGGATACCACACGGCGGATCGACTTAACTTAGTCGCGTCGATTTATTTAATAAGTGTGTAAATTTGTGGTTGGGTATAACACGATATTTTTGATATTGTGACTTTTCCTCCTGCAATTTGAAATTTAATTAAGTTAAATGTTATTTGTTTCAAAATATAATTATCCTCCTATATTAGGTAGCAATAAGTTTAATAATGAAGTAACTTAATACGTGAGCATAACAGAAGTGATTTATTAACGAATATAAATAGCGTACAAGAACTCATTATTATGATCTGAGAAACATATTCATCGATATTTCGAGAGCTGAGTGATCTTCATGAATATTCCACTGTGAGCGCCCGCAAAGATGTGATCCATTATATTATAATTGAAGTCAAGTGTAACGAATTGAATTAACGAATAAACAGCTGTTATTGCTAAAAGCTTTTTGAATATAATGAAAAGAATATTAATAGAGATGATGTGAGATTGATGTCATACACATATAAGGTTGTACCGTGAATTCTCTATAAATTATTTTATTTTGTCGATTACCAAAATATCTAATGGATTGTCAAGATAAATATCATCATTCTCCTGCCCTTATACCACTTTTAGTGGTATCGGCACAACACAATATAAGCATGCTGCACATGATTTGGCTAGGTATTTTACGCCCGGCCGCCTGCCTGACGTCAATTTATCTTAGTCGCCTTTTGCGACACCTCGGTAAGAAAGAGGGTGTCTATTTTGCTAAGCCGGTTACCACACGGCGGGTCAACTTACCTTAGTCTCCTTTTACAACACCTCGCTAAGAAATGAGGGTGGTCTATTCTACTCAGCCGAATACCAAACGGCTAATAAATAATAATAAATAATAATAAATATATGGGACACTTACACACACGGTCGTCCATCCCCAAATTAAGTAACTTAATACTTGTGTTATGGGTGAGAGACAACTGGTGAATATATACTTATATATTTTTAAATACATACTTAAATACAAATATACACCCAGGCTCAAAGACCAACAAATTCATTTATAGAAAATGTTGGCCCTCGGCGGGAATCGAACCCGCGACCCGCGGAGCTCAAGGCAGGGTCACTACCCACAGCTCCAACGGGCCAGTCATATCAATATAAGTCATAGCTAATATCAATCAATATATTATATATAGGTTTTTAAAGTCGAATTTTAACTATAGATCTCAAGAGTGAGAGTCAAAATGTTAAATAAATACATGGACATAAATATTGCGTATTTAACTCGAAAACCTTTTAAATATTCAGAAAGAGTGTTCATTGACCTTGTTAATATTGGTCTTCTTTAATTAAATTGAACGTGACCTTTAAAAGCTTCCTTTATTTAAAAGGTTTCTAGCTCATTCATGCAAAGAAAGAATTCCAATTGGTTAATTAATCAAAGAACCGAAATATTTTTGTGATCTAAAATAAAGATTAATTACGTTAAAAAAATCACCGTTAAAAGTCTTTAGTTTTTTTTATTTAACGGTTGTTTTCTTTAAACTGTACTGAATCGAGTTGTTCTTTAGTTTAGTGCCGCAGACTTTGCCAGTGATAAAACTCTGGTAAATGGTATTCGAAGTCACAGTCAGGAAATAATAGAAAACATATATCATGAAGTCAAAAAATTATGCCGCGTTTTATCCGGTTGAGTAGAATAAACGACCCTCATTTCTTACCGAGGTGTCGTAAAAGGCGACTAAGTTGCGTTGACTCCCCGTGTGGTATCCGGCTGAGTGGAATAGACCTTATTTCTTACTGAGGAGCATAATTAATTTGAAATGAAATGTTAATCGTTTTTAAATATAGGTCTTATAAAAGGTGCCTAAGGTAAGTTGATCCGCCGTCTGGTAACCGGTTGAGTAGAATAGACCACCCTCTTTCTTAATGAGGTATCTTAAAATACGACTAAGGTAGGTTGACGTCAGGCAGTCGGCCCCCCGCAAAATACGTAGCCAAATCATGTGACAACATGTTTATAACTTGTACATTACAACATTACATACAACAGTCATACTTAATATCTATACATTTATAAAAACATTAATAACTATTTTCTCTGGTCATCGCACCAGGCTTTAACGGAGGGAACAATTTTGATTATTCTTATTTTGTTGTTTAATTTTCAGAAGAAGGTTCACATGAAAGAAACAAATTTGTCATTGCAGCAGAACATTAGAAAATTAAAGAAATCTTTCTTACTTAAGTAGTTAAGAAATGATAACTGTCGGTCGGGTTAATTATTAAATAACAATATTTTATATGTTATAAAATAGTTCTTTAAACAATAATACAATAAAAGTTATTTTCCACTGTATTTATATCTATCCTCCTCCTCCTCGCGTTGCATTCCTCATTACTGAGGGTCGTGATCCCTACGATTAGGAAGCAGACTTTCTCGAAGGACTTCCTTCCATCTGCTTCTGTCCTTGGCCATGTGCAGTGCATCATGCAGTTTGGAGTCCAGTGTAGCACGGATCTGGTCTGACCATCTAATCGGGCTGCGGCCTCTTGGCCGTTTTCCGTCCACTTTCCCGGTGACCAAGAGCTGCTCTAGGTTATGACCGTCTTTCCGGGCGATGATTTATATCTATAATAAATATTTTTTTCCAGAACCGATAGGAAATACCATTTATAGGTACATCATTGCATATGTGCCAGAAACGATATTATCGTCATACAATTTTAATGAACTTTAATTTCCATTACTTGTATAATTAGAGCCATATATGGTTAGGAAATACCACATAAATAATCAATATAATAGTTTGGATCAATTATATTTGCTTTCCGCACATATATTTTTGCTTGGAGTGATATTTTTATAATCAAGATATACTCGTACTACAAGGCTAGTACTAAATCCTTATATAAAATTCGATTGCGGTCCAGTCAGTTAATGCAGATATGTTAATCTTGCTTCATTAGTTTTCTACGCTTTGTTCCAGAACAATTTCATCTTCTGAATTTTTATTAATGTGGTTTATTATATGTATTCAAAATTCTTTCGTTTAATTTTTCACTTCGTACGAAGTAGATTCTTTACTAATAATTACGTCAAAATTATTTTTGGATTAGAAATGTATCCAGGATATACCAAAAAATACATATTCCTTTTTCTGTTGTTGTTTCATTTTATAGATTTAGATTGTCGTCGGTAAACAAGCTTCCAACAAGATTGCCGTAAAATATTAATAATATAAAAACAGTGTGAGACATCTCCAACAGTATAAGTAATATTTGTATATACATAAAAATTAAGATGTGTACGCGTCAATTTAAATAATAAAATATCCTGCATTATGTATAATCCGATTTTCCAGTTCTCAAAGAACGAACTGGATTTTTTATCATATATTTTAGTCCAATACAGAAGTTTCAATTTCACCAAATTTCATCAATATATATCCAGCATTAAAACGTAACAGAAAGACAAACAGGTAGATATTTGCATATTATTATTATTATACCTATATTATATATTAGTATGAATTATACTCTTGAACGTATCAACATTTAATCTACTTAAAACATGCATTATAATCAGCATCTGTTTATTATTCTACTTCTTACTTGAGATAATCTGACTGCATTCTAAGAAGGATTCATCACAGCATTTAATAATGTGTGTAAAATTTACTATAAAAATAATTATTAGATATAAAAATAAAATTAAATAATAATGTTTCATTATTTGCCGATTAAATCTTAACGTGCGTTCAAGTCTCGCTATTTTAATCATTTATGCTAGACTCACGAACTCAACTCCCTTGAAAGAAATAATATTGGTGTTTCTATTTGCTAATAAATCCGTGTTTCGTATCCGGAACTATGAAACCTCAATATAAATTTGAGACTTGTTTTTCCTAACACCTACAACTATAGAATTGCTAAAAAAAACGGACTATATTCGAATATAATTGTCTATTCGAATAATAAGCGTACAAAACAAATTTAAGATTAATATTTTAGATTTATATACGTGTAATATCCAAGGCTAAATTAAAAAAATAAATATATGGAACACTTACTCACTTACAAGTGATACATTTAACTTAATAAATTACATAATCAAGACATTACTTGCTTAGAAAAATTGCTTTGATATTTAAATGAAAATAGAAAATTTACTAATATGCATGAATTTTATTAATTTAAATAAAAATTTAACAAAAAAATTAATTCCATTATAAAGTAACGTTTGGAGAGATGGGTTTGAGCTATGGCCTACTATGCTGCGCTATTGCGGATTGGTAGATTACATATATCCCCCGAATGCTCTAGAGATATGCAGGTTTGTTCGCGATGTTTTTCTTCACCGAAAAACGTGTGATAAATTATAATTATCAATTAGACATATAAGTTGTTCAGAATAAACTCATTGGTGCCTACCCGAGGCTTAACCCGTGGCCCCCATTTCTATAACCCATTATAATGGATGGTTATTAACAGAAGGTAGAATTCTATGTGTTTCTGTGTTTAAGTTTTATTAAGCTACTTAAACAAGGATAGATGAAAACCTCTTTGTATTCTATATTCGTTCAGTATTCCTGTGAGACACCAATAATTGGTAAAACAATCTAAGTAAGTTAAGTTTCGCGGACGGGAGGCAACGCTAAGCCAATTTTGCTCTTGCAGCAACCAGGTCACGTTTTGCGAACCTTTGTGTTAGCTCACGAATTTCTACCGTTATATTTTGCCACGAATATACAATAATAAAACACGATATTCGGAATATATGGTAACAATAAAATTATATTAAATGCTCAAGTGAGTCGACACGGCTATGTTGTTAATTCAATCCTATCCTATCCTACTAATATCATAAATGCGAAAGTTTGTGAGTATGGATGTATGTTTGTTACTCTTTTACGGCGAATCTGCTGAACCAATGTCGATGAAATTTGGCACAATTATTTTGTTATATACCGGAAAAACATATAGGCTATAGAAATTGTGTTAATTCTACAAGATTAGGATGACACTAAAAAGCGCCGTCTAATATCAACCTATCATGCAACAACAGATCACGCGAACGAAATCGCAGATAAAAACTAGTAGTATATAGGATTATTAAACTAGAGAAGGGGAGTCATATGTATCTGTAAGTGAGAGTGTCGCAACAATTTATAAGAGGGAAGATGACTCATATACTTTTCTATGTGTAATCTATACTTATAATAAATCTGTAGAGAGGTCAATTCTGTAACTGGAATATATTTCCAAAATAACTATCAGGGGGTGATTAGGGATCGATACTGATGCCAAAAATGCAATCAGTAAAAATTTTGTCTGTCTGTCTGTCTGTCTGTCTGTCTGTCTGTCTGTCTGTCTGTCTGTCTGTCTGTCTGTATAACCGTTATAGAAACAAAAACTACTCGACGGATTTTAACGAAACTCGGTACAATGTTTTTTCATACTCCTGGGCTGGTTATAGTATACTTTTCATCACGCTACAATCAATAGGAGCAGAGCAGTGGAGGGAAATGTCGGGAAAACGGGAGAAGTTACTCCATTTTTTAAGCTTCCGTCGCGTGTGCTACCTTGATGGTTAAAGCTACACAGAAATCATGTATGACGGAAATGTTTTCCTTAAAATTATATAAAAAATATCCCACGACAGCATATGTCTATCTTTTATGGTTGACTCACAATAAGACGTGTAACTCCCGATAGCTTAGCAATTCGAAGCTTTCTGGTTATATTTGTCTACTCCTACGTTTATATCACTCTCAGTCATTTCTAAATAAAAAAGTGAATAGTATTAACCATTGTATAAAAAAAGAATCATTGAAATCGGTATAGAAACACCAAAGTTATACATGAAATACGCTAATAATAAGCCATCGCGCGTGAATACTGAATCATGCTATAGGGATTATCACTACATAGTATAAAACAAAGTCACATTCTTTGTTTGTCCCTATATCCCTATGACTGCTTAAATCTAAAACTACGCAACAGATTTTGATGCAGTTTTTTTAATAGATAGAGTGATTCAAGAGGAATGTATAATAACATTCAATATGGAGTAGAGAAATACTGTGATGTTCCTAATGTGATGTCGTAAATAATTACTTTTTTTCTTTATAATTAATAATTACTTTGATGTTAGATATAGCAGGAAATCTTCTTGGTATAGGGAGAGGGGAATTGTTTTTATTCAAATTTAACGCGTGCGGGCCACGGGCGGTAATGAATAAATTAAAACTACTGGATCGATTTTAATAATTTTTTTCACTGAGTGACATAGGCTATATATTTTATACCCGTGCGAAGCAGGGTAGGCCGCTAGTCACACATAAAAAAGAGAGATAATAAGCGTCATTTGCTATATTTCCGATTATTCTCTATATTTCCGATGGACAAGTTTTAAGTTGGCTCTCATACTCTAGTATAATAACTCTATGAGAAAGTACTTTGGGTATTTAGTAGTGATAAATGAGTTCCTAAGTAGGGTATCTCTACATAATATTAAAAAGTCATTTCTCTGTTTGTTGGCGATAAAAACACAAACTACTGAACGAATTTTTTTTGCGGTTTTCACCAATGGAAATAGTTTTTACGATAAAGATTTTAGTATATAATATGTTAACATTTGATACAAAATAACATTAGAAAAAACAAGCCGCCTGGGAACTTTCATCGTATATGCTTTCTAATTTGTTAGAGATATTCTTTTTCCCCAATTTTTTTAAAATATGGTCACTTTTCGGTATTTTTAAAGCTACGTAGATAGATGCAGTATTAATCCTTATCAACTAAAATACGTTTGTTACTTTAAATTTTTGTGTGTAAGTTCGACCAATTGGGTACGAAAAATATAGCTCTTGACTTAATCTTGTGTAGATTCAATGTTCCTTTCAGCAACCTTTTTGATATCATTTTTCAGTCTAGCGGAAGCTCTACGAACACAGCAGCTTCTATAGCGGATCAGGTTAAGAGATATTGGTTCAGTGAAAAGTATGAATATTCAATATAAACTTTATTGATGTTTCCTTACTACGTAACTACTTACTTACTACTACGTACATTACTACTATCATTATATCACTTTTGTATAAATATTAAATAAAACATTTTAAAATATATTTGTTTAGCGAAATAACGAATTATGTGCTGAAAATAACTAATTTTCCAGTCAGAAAATGGAATCTAATTAGTCTTGTTTTTAATTAAAAGTTACGAGGCTCTTTAATATTTATGTTGGTCGTAATTTCGCATTAACGTAACATAATGCTAATATAACGTCCCTCATTCTTTCTTCTTATGTTGTTTGAGTGTACCTGATATTTAAAATGGGACGTAATATTCTGAAAATATCATTATATACACTTTTAAATAACTATAACATCTATAAAAGGAAAGGAAATGGTGAAGATTTAATCTACTGTTATAATTTACAATCTTATATATTATATCTAAGAAATAATGAAGCGCTGTATAACGCCAACAGTATTTTAAATAAGTAATTACTAGGGATGTAAAAATATAATCGATTTTTATATTAAGCGATACATTACTACACTTACTCACACGACTATACATTTTAATCGAATTTTGCTAACAGCTGATATGTTATTTGTTATTCGTACTTGTCACTTTAATTAGTCATTATTTTAATTAATTATAAAGGTTAAAAAAGGCAACATCAAATACTCAGAAAAAATCGATTATTAATAAATGGACTTTTCCTTTTCCGAGTTAATAGATTTTTATAAATCGATTTATTTTGTAAGAAGGAAAATCGATTATTTATTAATCAATTTTTTCCACTCCAAAATCACACATACCTGATGATTACCAATAATATCAGTAGGTAAATACCAAAATTTTATTGCACCATAAGGGGCAGGTGTTATCCACGCAATATGATATGTGGGCCAAGCGTGATGATCGGCATAAATCCTCATTGGCTATTTGACGAAGAAAAAAGAAAAAGAAAGCTATTTCCAGTAATGGATGACTGTTGGTTGAGACGATGAACAATGCTTTGTACAGCTTAGCTTCTTATAATTTTTTTTTTTATACGAAAGTTTTTATCCGCAGCGAGTTATGCAAAAGACAGTTGGTAATTTGAAAATAGTTAGTAAAACAACAATAATTCTTGATATCTCCCTTGATATATAATGTATACGAAACAAATAACATACTCGTATTAGTAATAAAAATAAATAAACAGCGTACCTGTTACTTGATTTGGTATCACGAATCTATCAATTTAGCCGGATCTGGACAGGATCTATGTTTGAAAAGGTGGAGAGTTTGTTTGTTTGAACGCGCTAATCTCAGGGAGTACTGGACCGATTTGAAAAATTATTTGAATGTAAAATAGTCCATTTACCGAGGAAGGCTAAAGGCTATATAATATAAGACAACGCTAAGACGGATAGGAGAGGAGCAGCAATAAAAAATATTACGAAAACAGTAAAATTTAAATCATTTCTTTCGTGCGCTAAGTAAACGGTAAAAATTATTCAAAAATCATGTATTACAAAATTGTTCTATATACGAGAAAAACTCCACGACAGCATATGCCTATCTTTTAAGGTTAACCCAATTTAACCGTTTTTATGGTTATCAAAATACTGTATTACGGTTTTAATCTTACACCATCAACTAAGGCGAAGAAATGTAATGCAAAAAAGGCTATAAAAATAAATGAGACAGCTTTAAAATAAAGTTAAAACATGAGAATGAAATTGTGAGAACTGAGTTAGTAATTTCCGATGGGAACGGAAAGTTCTTCTGTCGGATGTTGCAACTACGTCATTAGTTATCGAAAGAATCTTACCTGTTTTCGATAAGAACATTTCCAATAGTTTTATATTATTGAATTGTATTAGAAGTTTTATCGAACAAGTTTAGGATAGACAATAATTAATCAATATTTATTTTAGTAACAAGATAATTTCGCTATGTAGCGATAATATTTGTATTTTTGTAATACTTAATGTGTATCTTTATGTGGTGTACAATAAAAGTAGAACTGAGGTACTAAATTCATGAATACTGGGTTTTAGTTGAGCTCATCAATTTTGAATAATGTATAGCGTGAATTATTCATACTGCACGTGTTGAAAAAAAAAAATTGTAATATCTTGAACATTTTGTTTTCGATATTTACGCATAAAAAAAGCTGTTGTAGTTGTTTATCTGTACAACTAAATAAAAGCGCCTGTTGTTTTAAATTTAAAGCGTAAGATAATTCTATATATTATATATTTATTTTAATAAATTTATTTGGCTCAAAATGTAGCTTTTCATAATTTAAGTGCTATTCTTTTGCTATTCTATGCTATAGCATATTTTTTTAGGAGAGTTTGAGCCAATTACTGTCTGTCCTGTCCACGTTTTAACCTTCATTTACACTGTTTAAAAAAAACCAGCATTCTTATTCTCATGGAACATGAACATTTTTTGCGACTGATTTGCGAAGTGCATTTTAGATGAACAAATTGTTAAAGCACTGAATACAAATAGTGAAATTATTGTAATAAAACTAAAAAACTAGGCATCACATTGAATAGGCAATACACCTAGATGTTATTTAAAACTGGTCATAAATACAAAATTATATGGAATAGAGTGCTAAATTATGTTAAAGGTACTTAATTAAATACTACTGCATAATAGTATTGTACTACGTTATAGTACCATACTGTAACGTAAAATGTAGTAAATATTTATTAACAATTTTTATTAGGTAACGAACATGCTATCTAACGTTAATTTAAGATTATGTATATATCGCTAGTCAATTTACCATTACACAGATTTTCGCATTAATAACTTTAGTATGGATATAATCGTAGATTACAGAAAAGACCAGTATCCGCACTTACTTCTACTTTTAAAAAATAGCTAAAATATTTATATACGAACGCTTGCTAATTGACAATGTAACGACAGAAAGCTTAAACACCAAAAATCCATATTTGTCTTACCTTAATCACGCCGTGTGGTATCCGGCTGAATAGAATAGTACCACCCTCATTTCTTACCGAGTTGTCGTAAAAGGCGACTAAGGTAAGTCGACCCGCCGTGGGGTATCCGGCTGAGTAGAATAGACCAACCTCATTTCTTACCGAGGTGTCGTAAAAGGCGACTTAGTTAAGTTGACCCACCGTGTGATATCCGGTATAGTAGAATTGACCAACCTAATTTCTTACCGAGGTGCCGTATAAGGCGACTAAGGTAAGTGGACCCGCCGTGAGATATCCGGCTGAGTAGAATAGACCACCCTTATTTTTTAACGAGGAATCGTAATAGCCGACTAAGGTAAATTGACACACCGTCTGGTATCGGGTTGTGCCGACCCCACTAAGAGTGGGATAAGGACAGGAAGATGATGATCTTACCTTAATCATCGCTTTGAGTAGTGCGTAGCGCGTGAAGACATTTCTCTCGGATTTCGACTCGTTGTAGCGCTCCATCAGTGTAACGAGAGCTTTTTTAGCCGTATCGTAATTTTCATCGAGTCTCACTCGTACCATCCGGAGTCTTTCGTTTGTTTCAATAACCTCTTCCTTTGTCTGCCCGCCTAGTTAAAATTAAAAAAAATGTATTTAATTAATATATTACAAACAGTAAATAGAAATTACGAATTTACAGATATACTTTATCAGTAACTTGTAAAAAGTAAAATCGCGGCCATTTTGAAATATAATAGGTATTTGCTATCCAGCAGATAAAAAAATAACAGCCTCATGATCTACCTGTTAACTTATTAAGGACTTTAAGTACTGAATAAGCCTATCAGAAACCTGAGAAACACAAAATTTCGACATATATGTCAGATATGTTCCGAATAAGCTAACTCACAGTTTATTGATAATTTGTGAAACAGGCCCTTACTATCGTAAATATAATAAATGATAACTTTGGGAACTTACTGGAAGTGCCCTCGTCTTTGACATCTTGAACAATGCGGCGAACGCTTTGTGTGAATTTTCCAACTAAATTGGTACTGGCTGTAACAAAAAAAAAATTTCGTTTCATTCAACAGTTTTTAGGAAATACTTTGACAAACAAAACATAACTTAATTTTATTTTTATTGAAATTTTGGATTATTTTTTATGTATAAATTCGAATCAACATTTATATTATAAATGTAAAAGTCTATATGTCTGTTTGTTACGTCTTCACAGACTATCACCTGGAAAATATGAAAGATTTTGTTCAATGAAACTTATATACCTAACCTAAACCTTTAACCTCTTTAAGTTTCTCAGGGAACGTTTTTTACATAGGAAAAAATACGCATAATTTAGGCTATCTAAACACATCAATCGAATGAAGTCGTCGGTATAATCGGAGATCTATGAACTATAATAAAAAATTTATTTAAGGTTTTCTTTTCAATTGATAATGATTGAAATTTGACATATAAACGAATGAGTCGATACAATAATCCTTTAGAGGCTTAGGGCGTTTCTCTAATCTGTTTGGTATTTTAGCGGGTATCTAGCAAGTTCACAACACGGAAGTGCACTCTGATACTCTACTAAGCTAGGATCACGATTGCAGAATTAAAGTTTTAGATCCTTTCAATTAACATAGAACTAATATTGTTGTCCTCAGAACACATAGAATTGTATTTAAGTCGTTCTGAATATAAATTTTTAAATACTATACTATTTATTTATTTATTTATTGAATTTAAACTATCGTGAGTGGAATTCATAATTAATGTATAGAACTGACCGCGATAACGCCGCGTAAAGAGCTCATGAATAAGAGCCCCGTATGGGCTTGAAACTAGTCGGGCTCATCCGATAAAATAACACGTGAGTATAGCCGGTTTCTATACATTATTTATTTATTTATTTATTTATAAAATATTTTGTTCTAATCAAACGATCTCATTAATAATCTTACTTGTCATAGAAAGCAACTTAAAGATACAAAAGTAATAATAAAATTATTTTGCTATAATCCGCGATGAAGTATAATAGAAAATATATATAATGCTAAATGTAGAGTGGACAATCGGTTATCATACCTGATACATGCAGGATTCGTAAAAACTCATGCACAAACCTCCACCACCGCCACCACACTACACAAGCACTACATACGTTCACTATCACAAACTCAACAATCGTTTCGCTCTGCAACCGAAGCATCATCAGGAGATAGACTCCACGACCAAAATCGCATAAATAGCAAAATAATATTATTATTACTTTTGTATTATGGATCTCCGCAAAGTAACGCCTAATTCTATAAACAACTTAAAGATCTATAATTGAATTGAGAAAATTTTTATAACGATTCTTTTCTTTATGATATAAGTTCTATCTTACGTAGCGTTTATACTCGAGAAGTTGAATATTAAAGTTTTTCACACCCTAAAGAGCAAACTTGTACATCTACTTCTAGAGAAGTGTACTTAAGTTTTCTTTCGACATAATAAAAAAAATCTTCATAAGCAAAACCGACATAACCTGCCTCGACGGTTTAGCTAAAAGTATAAACTTTGTGAAATAAAACATTGCTTAGCTAAATTACCAAGTATACATAAAGTTTTGCATACTTTTTTTTATTAGTAGCTTTGCAGGTTTTATTCAGCACAAGTAATATCATGTCGTGTTTTGAGTTTTACTTAGAGTTGACGCATATTAATTTTAGGGAGGCATTAGAGTTTTCTATAAAATCTAGCCGGGCTCATCCGATAAAATAACACGTGAATATAGTCGGTTTCTATACATTAATTATGAATACCACGATATTCACGATAGTTTAAATTAAAAAATCATGAGCTTTGAGGTGTAGGAGAATCCTGGATATACCTAGAGAACTCCAGAATCAAGTCTAAAATATCACAAAACTGTTAATTACGAAAATTTAATAGAGCCATGTTGGGAAAAAGTATCGCACTTTTATTTTTGAACGATCGTTGTAATTAAAACTTGGTAGCAAGGAAACTAATCAGCCTGATATACTGTGCTGTAAGTTGCGGTTTGCGCAATATTTTCACCATTTATATCCAACGTGAAAGTTTTAATAAACTTACTGAATTGAAAGAAGTTTCAATTAGACTGATCTTTTGATGAAAATTTTAAAGTTAGACTAACTTGCATATTAAAATATTTTACTATTGCAGAGTGAGGAAAAAAGATTAAAATTAAACTAAAGCAAAACATATGAAATAATAATTTATAAAACGAATATGATGATGATTAGAATTATTTTGTTTATTTTAACTAAAAAACCAAAGGTGATTAACGTAAAAGCTATTTTTTACTTTTAGGACAAAAAGTAAAAAACTGTATTTGTGTAATGGAATTTGCATATTTTAAATTTGTTTGCTGTGTGTACAGTAACAATTTAATCGGAATAGGAAAAGTGTGGTGAGTCTAAGGTCTAACCCTTCTCAAAAAAAAAGAGAGACGATGCTGGTCAGCAGTGGGATACTAGAAGTACTGGAAGTATGTTTGTTACTCTTTCACGGCGAATCCGCTGAACCAATATCAATAAAATTTGGCACAGTTAGTTCTTATCCACCGGGGTAACATTTAGGCTACAGAAATCCTGTTAATTCTGCAGGAATAAGATGACATTGAAAAGCGCCAGCTATTATCAACCTATCACCTGAGAACAGTCGACGCGAACGAAATTGCGGGTAAAAGCTAGTGTTCTATAATTGTTTAAACTTATTTTATGTGTTATAGTTAATTTAAAAAAAAGGCTATGTATATAGTTGACAAAGTAGGAACTTTCGAGTACATAAGCTTGCGGCTTTGCGCCTAGCAAAAGTACGTAAGTCGTTTGTGGGTTTGAGTATAAGATTCTATAATAGAATTTGACAATCAATTTTAGCAGTACAAAAAAACTGTTAAAAACAGGCTGGTACAGAAAGCATACTATACTGTGGAGGAATAGATCGATTAACAATAGTAATCAAATTTTCTTTTTGTCGTCTTTCAAAGAATCGTTAAATCCAATTTGCCGTATTTTAATACAAACAGCTATCCTAAAAATCTTTCTCCTTATGTCAGAAAAGCCGTTTAATTTTAATTGCTTGCAATAGCCACTTAAGTCTTATGTGCAAATCACATGAAAGCATAAAAAGAAACAAATTTAGCGATACGTAATATTGCTTCCTTAATGACCTGTTGCTAAATCATTCAACGTTACAAACTTAACAAACATTCGAAGCAACGTGCAAAATTTAATTATAGTTTTTATGAAGAGTTATTAATATTTTATACGATGTGGTTCAGCTTCAGTGTGTCGTAATAAGTTTAATCTTTTTCCTTGACGACATAATTAACCTTATTATTTGGCTATAATTAGATTAATTTTGGTAAATACGTTCCATTATTTATTATATACCACTAATTAGAAGTTTTGACAAAACCTAACATAAGTTGCAAAAATATTTACACATAATATGATCCACAGTTATACCTACCATTTTCACAACAATCGGTAAGTAATTAAAATATAATAAAAAGGTGGCTCAAAATAAAGTTTATCTGTTTAGAGTCTTACGTTTATGACAGACTATACAATATGACTTTCTATTAAAGTTTATGAGTCAAAAGTAATAATTAAATTATTGTGCTATAATCCGCGATGAAGTAAAATAGAAAATATATATAATGCAATCGCAAAGCATTTTTTGCGATTTTGGTCGTGGAGTCTATCTCCTGATGATGCTCCGGTTGCGGGGCGAAACGATTGTTGAGTTTGTGATAGTGAACGTATGTAGTGCTTGTGTATTGTGGTGGCGGTGGTGGAAGTTTGTGCATGTGTTTTTACGAATCCTGCATGTATTAGGTATGAAAACGGATTGTCCACTCTACATCGGGAAACATCGTGAGTAAACTTGCATATCGCTAGAGAATTCTAGGTATATGTGTAACTTTCCAAACCGAATTGGAGCAGCGTGGCAGGTTTTAGCTCCAAACCTTCTCTCCAAAAAACGGAGAGAGGAGGCCTATGACCAGCAGTGGAATTATAACAGGCCGTTACTTTATTTTTATTCGTATAAATTCATTTGTAATTCATAATTTATTCTAGTATTATAACTTGGGCCTGTTTCGAATCCAAATTTCCCGTTGTTGCGGAAACCTCAGGCCTTGATTCAGGAGACAGGAAATTTCTTGTATACCTCAGGGAGTACTTACGACCGTAATGTCATCACTCACTAATAGCTACGCCACAAACTGTCTTATTGCGTTATTATGCTATTAGATTAATGTAACGAAGGGGTATCAAGAGGAAATTATACCATTATGTTATGTTCAGTTGCCAATCTCGAGAACCATTGGTGTTTTAAACAGATTAAGACACGATCGCTTGGATAGCTGCGCTAAGCACCCTTAGATTAATTGGAAAAAAAGTTATCTGAGCGCCTAATTAAAAATTTAATATGTAGTGTTAAGCATTTTGATGGTGATAACAGTATTTGTATAGTTTATTTTTGTTTATAATAAAAAGTATAATATTGTGGAAAAAAGTATAATTCTGTTCTTAATATTATAATTGGCAGCCCCAAACTGTTTTATCTACGAACCTAAAATGTGTTTCTGCGACCTTTGGGTTATTACTAATTAATTTCTTTGGTTTTTTACTGTAATTAAAAAATAAGTGTTTATTATTGATTCATTATTTCAATTAGGATTTATTTGGGTTTTACACGATGTAGGAACCGTATTTTCCAAAAGACAGCAGTAACTGTTTTTTTTTTTAGAAAATATGGAACTTTAGAGAATTCTCCTTATGATAATTTAATCAACAAATACCAAATGGTTATACTTAAAAAGTAAGATACATTTGGGTATTAAAAACAAACAATAATGAATCTCGATACCTAGTATTTATGAAAATTTCAGGCACACTAGCATTACATCATTTCCGAAGAGAAGCTAGAAAATAAATTAAAATATATGTTAAATACTTCTCATTCTTTCACTTACAATCATCAAATGATTGTTCTTACCCCACTCTACGTAGTGTCGGCACATGTTTTTCGCTTCAATTATCTCCTATCATTCGTTAACTCTGACGCTACTCTTTCTATAAGTAAGTAAGTAAGTAACGGCCTGTTACTATCCCACTGCTGGGCATAGGCGTCCTCTCTCCATTTTTGGAGAGAAGGGTTGGAGTTAAGACCTACCACGCTGCTCCAATGCGGATTGGTAGGTTACGCATATCCCTAGGATTCTCTAGAGATATGCAGGTTTCCTCACGATGTTTTCCTTTACCGAAAAGCGTGTGATAAATTGCAATTATCAATTAGACACATAAGTTTTAATAGAAACTCATTGGTGTCTGCCCGGATTTGAACCCATGATCGTCTCTAGAGATTCACACGGTCGCACCGCAGCTCTTTCTATATGCATGTCACTAATCATGTTCGCACAATCCAACCATCTCTTTTTCAGCGTCCCTCTAGTCACATATGTTTAATTTATATGTAACTAGGAGTCCCGCCCCAGCTTCGCACGGGTATAACGCTTATAGCCTATGTCACTCAGTGAAAATCACAGTATTTCTCTACTCCATATTGAATGTTATTATACATATAAACCTTACTCTTCAATCACTCTATCTATTAAAAAAACCCCATCAAAATTTGTTGCGTAGTTTTAAAGATTAAAGCATACATAGGGATATAGGGACGCAGACAGAGAAAGCGACTCATTTTATACTATGTAGTGAAGTTTAGCTGTTATTTTGATAATTGTCAAATTTTTTACCATACTTAACCAAAGACAAAATTACGTATAGCTGTCATTTATGTTTTGTCATTCCATGTCATAGTCGTTTTTGTTATACCACGTTTTATAGCGACTTGACGGGATAAAATAAATGCGGTCGAACGGGATAAAAAGTATCCTATGTCCGTCTCCTGGTCCTAAGCAACCTCTCCACCAATTTTCAGCCGAATTGGTTCATCCGTTCTTGAGTTATAAATAGTGTAACTTAGACCAACTTTCTTTTATATATATAGATTTTATTCTTTAAACTGATAATATTTGTTCGAATTAAACCATTTCTCAGGTAGGCTCCTTATAATAATATATATAAAAGTGGAGAAATTAGAGAAATGGACACTTTATAAACTTATGCAAATTACAGGCATTAGGAGAATGAGAATACCGTAATAAAGACCCAAACATAGTATACATTAATGTGTAAACTTGCACATTACGTTACTTAACGGACTTAGCAAATTACCATAAAGATGTAAAAGTAGGTTATACTTATGGATATTGTGTTTAAGAATTACAACAACAACAACAAGACATTTATTCATTTCTGCAGGCAATATACAAAATTTATCTTATAGGTAGGTACAGACACTTAAATCTATCTTATAAAATTCATTAAAATTTAAAAACCACAACTATGCAGAAATGAATTGGCGTTCGACTCAGCATAAAAGCAGCGTGATGCAGCATATGGCTAACATCACGCGGCGCTGGTTTTCAGTCGAAACCTTAGTGACGCTCCGAATAAAACAACTATTTAAATGAACAACATTGCATGCAACTAAAGTTTAAATAAGATAAAACAAAAAGAAAGTTACGAATAAAAAACAGGAAGTGTAGGTAAAGAAAAATTAAATGTAAAAATAAAAATAAAGATTATAAAATAAAATAAAAAATAAAAATTAAATGTAACTAAATTAAATAAAATTATAAGTTCACATAGCTATATACTTAAATATCGGATGTGAGCTAATGGATGTAATATTTTAGTTCTAACAAAATAATTCACGCATACCTGCTAGTCTATTGTTAGCCGTGTGGTATCCGGCTAAGTAGAATAGTACCACCCTCATTTCTTACCGAGGTGTCGTAAAGGCGACTAAGGTAAGTCGACCCACCGTGTGGTATCCGGCTGAGTAGAATAGACCACCCTCATTTCTTACCGAGGTGTCGTAAAAGACAACTAAGGTAAGTCGACCCGCCGTGTGGTATCCAGTTTAGTAGGATAGACCACTCTCCTTCTTAACGAGATGTCGTAAAATAACGCCTAAGGTAAGTTGACGTTAGGCAGGCGGCCGGTCGTAAAAACGCAGCCAAATCATGTTACAGCATGTTTATAACACGTTGTGCCGACCCCTTAGACTGGGATAAGGGCAGGAGGAGGACCTGCTAGTCTATTGTAATTGAAACTTATTAAAAATATTGGAGATATAACAGTACTATAAAATCAAATTAAACCGTATATTATGTGTTCTAACTTTATAAAGATGTCATGCATAACAGGCTCCAACCCTTTCTACCGTATTTAGAATGTTGAGAATGTGTACTGAAGAATCCTGCCTTCAAGTGAAATATCTCTTTGTACATTCTAAGACTTGCCCTTTATAATTTTATACATTTACCGAAAGGATCTTACTGTGTTGATACTCAATTGTAACAATTTTGAGTTAGTATTTCTAATTTTTTAACTAAAAATTCTGGTCATATAAAACCTTCATGCGTATTAATTAAAGTGTAGTCTTTTACTTCTATTGACGACCTGTTCAGCTACCTATTCTACCGTCTTAATATACGGAAAATGATAATAAAATCTCATAGCATCTTATATTCTGGCTAATAAAGTCTTATTGCTATAAGAGTTTTGCTTTCAGTAAAGACATCTTTTTACAATGTAAATTCTCCTTTAATTAAACGATATTAAATAATTAGATAAATAAATTAATGAATGTCGGATTTGAAAATTCAAATTACATTTGTGAGTAAAAGTAGGAAAGTAACGGCCTATTACTATCCCACTTCTGGGCCTCCTTCCTCCGTTTTAGGACAGAAGGATTGGAGCTAAAATCTACCACGCTGCTCCAATACGGATTGGTAGGTTACACATGTAATGTCATGGAAGTGTTAATACGGAAGAAGATCGCATTTCAGTAGAATGGTTGATTCAATAGCAGATATTTCCATATTCTAAAAAGTAAACAATTATAAATCAACTATCAATTATAAATCAATAAAAAAATATCAACTGATAACTTCAACATCGCATGTAGTTAATATATTTTCCGCTGTTGTGTCTATCTTATATGGCAAAACCTTTGGAATTTACCACCGAACTCTTCTCATGTATAAAAAGTTATCACTCACGTTGTAACATAATTAAATAATGTTTGTTAAAATCTTAGGTTTTTACACATCATTGATGTCTTTGTCATTGTTGTTAATGATGGAAGACAAGACAGCTTAATTCGTTTTACAATGTAAATTAATTTCAAGCACTAGTGAGTTAAACCATGGTTCAACGTTGGTAGTTTAACTGCGAGAGCATTGGGCCCTAACGAGGAATTCTCGGTTCACTCGGCACTGACCCCACATTGACAAGGTCGTTGGCATGTATATAACGAATAACAGATAATAAATACAATTTTTTTTTAAAAGCGATTTTATTTCTTTGTTTTTTATATTAGTTTTTATATTAGAGGATGACTATAAGTTGCGACCATTATGGAAAAGATGAGAAGTACGAGATTAAGTTCGTATTAATTTGTAATGAGGACGGATAAAAATAATGTGATCAGAAAGCATCGAAATCGCATGGAAATCATTGTGTCAAATTTTTTTCCCGAATTGAAATTTTGATCATAAAAGTACGAGTAGTTATCGTATGTTAATTATAGTAGATTTTTCAATAAATTTCACTGTTTACTTAGCGCAAGCAAGAAAAGCTTTAGCTTTTGCTTTTTTCGTAATATTTTTATTGCTGTTGCTCTTCGATTTATCTTAACGTGATGTTATAAAGTCTATAGCCTTCCTTGATAAATGGCCTATTTTACACTCAAAGAATTTTTCAAATCGGTCCAGTTCCTGAGATTAGCGCGTTCAATCAAACTTTTCAGCTTTATATATTAGTATAGATACTATAATCATCAATATAAATGTGTAAAACAACATACAATTATAAAACTCAATACATTATTGGCCTTTTAGATCACATATGTTTTTTTACAGTCAAACCAATTTATTGCGGTATATGCGGTACAAATAAAAACTCTTGTCTTTTGTTTTAAGACAATAGGAATATTCAATAGAGTGCGTACTCTAAAGTATTGTTCCATAACAACGGTTCAGACATTGCTCTAACACGTTCTACAATATTTGACCTTCATTTTATGTTTAAACGTATAGCACTTTGTTAATCTATACATATAATATACTGGGTACTTTAAAATGTTAGTCAAAACAATGACGAAGCGACCACATTTTCATTGAGACACAAAGGGATAAATGGGATTAAAGAGAATTACGATTATTATTTGTAAATATTTTATTATATACGTTAATATATTTCTAAAAAATCTGCGGGACTCGGGACGCGCGTCAAAAACGACATGTCGTCATTTTATAATTTTTTTTTTCGAATTTACTGTATGCTTTTAGTCCTAACTGTTTTTACAGCGTCACCGGACGGGTTCACTTTATATTCCAATGTTGAAAATTAGTGCACAAAAGTATAAAAATAAAACTTCAGAGACAACTTTATACGAGTAGAATTAGACGTTACTTTGCGGAGGTCCATAAAACAAAACTAATGAGAATATTATTTTGCTATAATTCGCGATAATTTTTTTTTATCGCGGATTATAGCAAAATAATATTCTCATTAGTTTTATATTCAGAGACAGCTTCAAAATTTGCCTCTAGTTCCCATTCTAATCTTATGATAAAAATTAAAATATTAAATAATGACAGGAACTTTAAAACTGTTTTCCATAGTTATCTTATGGCGTAGGAACAGTTTGATAACCTTATGTATCACATTTAAAGGTGAATAAAAATGTATGCATGTGAATAAAAAAAATCTTTTGGAATTGTATGGTCAGTGATTCACAGGGTTACACGACTTTACTATTAGCCACACGTGTTATTATACTGTATATAGTGGTTATTTCAATTAGTTAATTCATTTACACACGAATATCCGGAAAAGTAATATACGAACAATGTTTTATGCTATTGAACATTTGTGACACGTCGGCAACTAAATTTGCGGACACGAACGAATTGTATCATATTTCTGGGCGTAGCCCATGTGAGTCAACAAATCTAATCAAAATATTCTGTATTCAAATAATCTCTTTCAAGCACTTATAAATCTGAAAGAATTTTGAATCTAAGGATCAATATGATTAAAGAAGATACAACTGATTCGGAATGTTGCTCTTAAGAATCAGCGAGAAACTCGTCGGTAAATGTTATGAACATTTACAATTTTACATTGTTAAACCGCAGTCTTATATGAAGCTGAAAGGATTTTCAAATTCAGGTGTTTTTATTATCCAATTAACTTCCAATTATAGTCGAACATGTTTTTTCCTTGTGGGTTGAAGGTCTGTTACGCTGTCACAGTTAATACACTTGACCGAATAAAATTTGTTACAATTAAAGCTGATATACCGGGTCAACATACAGGATTGACCCGTACTTGTAGGTGTCATAATAAATACTGAGATAGAAAATGAAAGTCGTATACTTCATCTTTGTCAAATCACACATTAAAAAGAGACAGATACACCCTCATTTGCTTCCACTTTATTATTCTATATTTAATATGGCAGGTATCTCTACGTGATCAAATCAGAAATGAGGAGATCGCGAAGCTAAAGTGGCGGTGGGCGGGGCACATAGTGCGGAGAGCCGATGGGCGTTGGGGTCTCAAAGTGTTGGAATGGCAACCCCGCACCAGAAAGCGCAGTGTTGGAAGACCCCCTACTAGATGGACTGACGACCTCATAAAGGTGGCGGGGATCCGCTGGATACAAGCGGCACAAAATCGTGTGTTGTGGAGATCCCATGAAGAGACCTTTGTCCAGCAGTGTCCTTTGATTAAAGAAGAGTATGACACATTTTAGGCTGGCTTCCATACTCTAATATAATTCTATAGGTGTATTGCAAATGGTCCATGTTGCTGGCGGCAGAATTGACGACTGTCAGAATGCGTTATTAAATACGAATTCATATTATCTCATACTCATATATTCGGTTCGTATGTACATGTAAAGTATTATGTTAGACCTCTTTTATATAGGCGACAATGTAAGAAACGATTATGTTAAACTTAGTTGAAACATAGCGCTGACTAATACAGCCTTTTTGCGTTTTGTATGGTGAATCAGATACCGTGTAGGTTTAGTGTAGGTAGAATCTGCATTACAGATCGTTAATTACGTATTAACTTATATGAAGCCACGGCAGTGTAAGCGAATAACCTATTTTTTCGAGTTGGACAAGTTATTACATTTCCGAATACTTACATTTTTACTTATTGAAAATTTTATATGTACTTAATTTTTTTGTAGAAAACCCATGGTTTTGGATCACTTTGGACTTCTTGGACCAGCGATACCTGTTTAAAGCATTTGTGCTTTTAACGCTTTTCCATTATGGCTACTATTGCGTTATACTCGTATCAGCGCATAGAAAATAAATAGTAATAAAATTATTACTATCCTATTTTTTATATAATACGCAATTTAGAATGTATAATTAGAAATCATATACATCAGCCATTCCTATCAAGCATTTAGCCTTATAATATTGTTGTGAATACAACAATAGTGAGTCATGAATATATAATAAACTGTGTGCAAAGAAACAACCCAAAATTACTATTTTTCGGTATTTATAAGGTTTGCGCATACTTATACGGAGTTTGGGTACGACTTTGCTTCTCTCGTGCCATTTTTGCTTATCGTTTATCTTTTTACTATCAACCTAAAAGGTGTTGCCAAGGTTATCGTTATGGTCAAATATTTGTACTCGTTTTGGTACATGAATCTACTATCATATCTTACTAATATCATAAAGTTGATGTCATTCATAAATGTATGTCTATGTGATATGGTACGGTGAATTCATAAGAATTTCTATGAAACTTACGAAGAGATAAGGGTAAACTGGGTCCATAGGACAACAAAAAAAAAGTACCTACAAGTAATTGTTATTTTTGCTATAACCTTATCACCGCCAATGAAATCTCGGAGCGCTGGGTTAGCGTCCATTAATTTGCAGCGGTCATAGGTTGGTCACATTAAATTATGTTAAAACATATTTAGGACTTTTGTAAGGTTTTATGCAGCCAGTAACTTATTTGTAGCTCAATTATAGCATTTATCCACTTTCACGAACATAAATGCTTTGTTTTATTAAAGTAATAATTTTATGTTGGAGAATTAAAATATATTTATCATATCGTATACTAGACAATATTACAAATTTAAAAAGCATTTAAAACATTTTTACACACATATTTTTTCCTTAGGTTTATTTGTTAAAAGTTGCTTAGGTGAAGAATGAAATTTGTTCCATAATCGTAACTTACAATATCCATATAATACTGGTAATTAAGTTCTATTTTCAATTAAAATCATTTTTGTATTTTGTAACCATTAAAACATCTAATTATATCCACTGCATTCATAAAATATGCCAAGTTAAAAAACAAGAATATGAAATAATATAAAAGTACCAACAGATGAACGGGAGTGTACAGAAAAGGTTAACAATGTTTCCTTTTTAGGAAACCATCTGTTGTATGCTACTTATAGTCGGCAGCATATTTTTGAATGAGGATACAATGACTTGTTATACCATAAACAAAATGTCTTCCAAATATCTTGCCTTTTCAGAAGTCGAAACAAGTCACGACGTAGACATCTTATATTGGACAGTGTTGTTGAACTGGTTGACAATTTATTTTCTCGTGACTTTTTACAATACCGGTTGTCGTTTTTATAAAAGACTAACTTTTACCCGCAACTTCGTTTGCGAGGACTAATGTCTCTTGATACGTTTATAAGAGATGACACTTTTCAATGTCATCCTACACCTAAAAAATTAACAGGGTTTCTATAGTCTATATGTTACCAGGGTGTCATCATCCTCCTGCCCTTATCCCACTCTAAGTGGGGTCGGCACAACATGTTATAAACACGCTGTTACATGATTTGGCTGCGTTTTTACGACCGGCGGCCTGCCTGACGTCAACTTACCTCTGTCGTATTTTACGACACCTCGGTAAGAATGAGGGTGGTCTATTCTACTAAACCGGATACCACACGGTGGGTCAACTTACCTTAGTCGCCTTTTACGACACCTCGGTAAGAAATGAGGTTGGTCTATTCTACTCAGCCGGATACCACACGGCGGGTCGACTTACCTTAGTCGCCTTTTACGACACCTCGGTAAGAAAAGAGGGTGGTACTATTCTATTCAGCCGGACACCACACGGCGTTATATGTTACCAGGGTGTATAAAAAATAATTGTGCCAAACATCATTGATATTGGTTAAGCGAATTTGCCATAAAAGAGTAATACATCTATATTTACAACCTGTCGCATTTATAATATTAGTAGGATTTTTTTAAATGTAATGAACCTGTTTCTCTCTTACAAGCACTTGGCGTGTAAAATATTAAGGTTTATCGTTAAATTCTTACTTTTAATCAATTCCGTCCGCCTATTCCACAAATTGATTTTGTGTAACAACTGGCAGAATTGCTTACTTTTCTTAAAAAGTTATAGTCTTCGAAGTAATTATAAGTGTTATTAGTTATACAAGTGATTCTAATAACACGTATTCTTCAATAATTGAATTTCAAATCATTTTGGAGATCATTACCTAAATTATTGGCAAACAATGCCTTTCACAGTAACGACTCTCTTATTTAATTATATATCCTCCTGCCCTTATTCCACTCTAAGTGGGGTCGGCACAACATGTTATAAACATGCTGTAACATGATTTGGCTGCGTTTTTACGACCGGCCGCCTGCCTGACGTCAACTTACCTTAGTCGTATTTTACGACACCTCGGTAAGAAAGAGGGTGGTCTATTCTACTAAACCGGATACCACACGGTGGGTCAAATTACCTTAGTCGCCTTTTACAACACCTCGGTAAGATATGAGGGTGGTCTATTCTACTCAGCCGGATAACACACGGCGGGTCGACTTACCTTAGTCGCCTTTTACGACACCTCAGTAAGAAATGAGGGTGGTACTATTCTACTTAGCCGGATACCACACGGCTAGACTCTCTTATTTAATTATCATCTGAAAAAAGGTTTTTAATAAAATTTGGATTTATGATAAAGAGATCAACGCATTTAGATATGTTTTTGAAATATAATAAGATAATATCGCCAATTCATATCAGGAAAATAGCCAAGGGCGTACGCGATAACGAAAACATATGCGTATATAACAGTTATGTAAATCTGAATATAAAATATGAAACAAATGAATCATTTAACACAACCGAAATTAAAATTAATATCGTATATATTAATTTTCATTATAATATATCGTACATATTATATTAATTTTTAAATAAAAAGAATCACAAAGTAAACGTTTAATAAACATAGTGACGATTATTGTTAAATGAATTTTTAAATTTTTATTCTTACTTCTCGATTATATACTTAAATGACTAAATTACTGAAATAAAAAAATATCATATCATCGGATAATTATTATATGCAGTCACTGAGAAGTCACCTACGTAACATATTATTATGAATTTTACTTTGAAAAAGTAACGTTATGCAAATGTTAATATAAATACAAGACAACAAATAAAATAATATTATTGTAATTGGCCTCTTATATATAGAAAAAATGTTGTCGTAGTAAATTATACCGTAATATTAGTCCACACACACAGGTAAAAGATATCTGTGCATAGTTTACTCATCAAAATAGGATGTAAATAAATAAATATACATAAATATATGGTACACTTACACACACGTCCGTCTCCAAAGTAAGTAAGCAGGGTCACTACCCAATGCACCAACGGGCCAGTCAAAAACATTACATCTGTATCTACCGCTATAATATTCTTATATGAAATTTATTTAGCTTGTGGTAGAAATAGTCCGATTATTATTTTTTAAATTTAATTTTGTTATAATTCATTTATTACAAACGGCAACCTTACGATGAACCTGAATAGCAAGCTTCCTATGCCGTTATGGTAAACGAAGGTTTCTTCAACGTTGTTTCAAGTATCCGGCTTTGTAACATAAAAAAATAAAGCTTCCCGTATAAACCGATGAGCGTGAATGATTAGAGTTATAGAATGAAACTAACTGGGACTGAAACAATTAGTCAATTTGATTATATTGTGGAAGATTATACAGATTATGAAATAAGTCCTTTACTCATTTATAGCTTTTGTATTCGTTCCCGTGGAAATATGAGCAGGATGGAGGCATTTTAGTAACCAACGCAGATATAGAACAAGTTAGTATATTTGTATATAGTAAAGGTTTACACAAATACAAAAGACATATTTATATACCTGACGGACATTGAAATAGATGCCTATACCAAGATAGTTCTGCGTTCTGAATTTCAAATAAAGAATCCCAAATACCATTGTCATGCATGATTTGAAGGTAATTAATTCAATAGCTACGAAGAGACAAAAGGTTTTGTTGTATTTATTCAAGCCCCGCGACACAAAAAATTTACATATTGTCATAAGAATTTAAATGATTTATTTATTACATTCAATTGTATTTCTTTTGGGTCCGAGCCCTATGCTCTTAATAAATTACATAAAAAGATCACCTTTGCTTAGGTAATGTAATTCATTATTCTACATCTCAATTTACAAATCATCTGCAAAAATCTTTATGTTTTAAAATGTAAGTAATATTCAGAGTCTTCAAGTTAAATATTTCAGAAGGTTATAAATCATTATTCTTTACTTAAAAGAAGGCCCCAGTTCAGATAAAGAAAAATTGTAAGTACAAAATATTTATCTCCTATTTATATATTTTATTTATTTAGCATTACAAATATTGGAAAAACGTTATTAATAAAAAAATTTACAAAAGTCAACTTATCCCATTCCCGTTACATTTAACATAAATACACTTAATAAACTTGATGTACGTAAATATAATTGTTTAGATACGTTATAGTTAGATTACTTGTAAGTTTCCCACCGAAACGTGCTTTAACTGTAACAAAGTTTGGGCGGCGCGCCCTTGATTAGTGTTTGTTGTTCAACTGGACTGTTTGCACGAATTAACTTCGAGGAACTTTTATTGGTTACACAAATTGATGTGTCCAACAAGATTAATGCGTGATAACGCCGAGATTTAACCATATTTTGACGACCTTCCCAGCGTATATAACTGCAAACTTTACGAACACAAACTCTGTATAAAATATTTTGTACTCCGATGTTTTAATCTCCTTATTTCATTACTTGCCTCTTCAACAGACAAGATTGCTCGTTCACATTTTGCTGAAATAATTAAATTGTCTATTTAACGCTGAAATAAGGCTAGTGTTTATGGACATGGTTATAATAACTTGAAATAAAATAACTTAGATACAAATTGAATTTCGTAAAGTAAATAAAGTTACATTGAGAGTATATAAAAATGTTTGTAAGAAAATCTAACGTAGCTCATGCGTACGATATATTCGAAAGTTGAAGTGACTGTTGGCGGCTGAATAGCCTTCTGTATGTGTAGTCCAATGACGATCGTGTATCACCGAGGGTACTCAATACTCGTAGAAACGGTACGCAACGTGCATATTGAGTTGTTACGATACGCGAATGAAAAATATTTTCTCATTTTATCAAGTACTTGCTACGTTCCACGGCTTACCGTCGGTCCAAAGTTAAATTTGTTAAATTTTATAATAGAAATTAACAAATTAATGTAATAACTATTTTTTTTATGTCACGAAAACCTACGTCAACGCCCGACGGGACGAGCGGCGGATATGTCGGATTCGCACCGACTAAAAACCTGACAGTAGTCCACCACCCTGCTGGTGGCGGGGACAGGGTACCGTTGAACACATTGCCCCCATCCTCGCCAGCAGCGGCTCTATACCCCGGAGAGCCCCACCTTCGCGTCGAGGCCTCTCTAAACAGTGGCCCCTCCCTCCGCTAATCGATGCTTCGGGAGTATAAGATGCATCGAACACCTCGGGGACCTATCTCCAACGAGCGTCCGATAAACGCCGTTCCGACTGCTCGGAGGTCCCCGCTAATGTTATAACTATGTGCTTATACATTTACTAAAAAAACGTCAATGAAGCTATGCTTCATTACCTAGGGCGGAAAAGATTCGTAGATGTTCAATAGGTGATCGTCGTTAAGACCAGCTGAAGGTCACTCCGTTTTAGACATATATACTGGTAATAATTATTATAGAGAGTCACTGTAGAGTTACTCAATGTGTAAAACCCAAGAGGACAGTATGTTCAGTGTTCGACATCGATAACTATGATGTCAAGTCCGGAATGATAATACCCAAACTAAAATGTGTCATCCCTATAAACTTCCCTATCGATTGATCACAAAACGATGTAAAAGTCCCGCTTACGGTTTTGTACTGTTAATCCAGATTTCTGTTTGGATAATTTCAAAGGGCTCCGTCATTAAAGCTAACATAGTTTAAACTTATTATCGGATGCAGCTCATGTGACGCAGTATATAACTTGTTTATTATGTAGCTTTAGAGAATTACCTGATACGTTAGATATAAAAATGGACAAATTTGGTTGGAATTTGGTTATATAAAATTAAATTATTTTTAACTTTACAAAAAAAGAATTAAACATCGGTAGTTTTTATGTAAATTCAAGTATTGTATGTTTTAGTAAGGACTATGATAGTGTAAAATTAAGGAAAAAATTGGTTTCGTAATTTAGCTAGAATGCAAACTAGATAGCGAATTGTTCAAACAATTCAGGAAAATTAGGATTCGAATTTGCTCAAATTTGCATGCCGACGCCGGTCTACCCTCGACTATAACGTTCCAAATAAAATTACTTTTAAGCGCACCGTTAATACTATGAATTTAAGTAAGCGTTTCTCTTGTATTAAAGTAATTTGTAGTAAAAATATAAATTCATACTTTTTCGGCGGTAACTACTCAGGTTTTTTGATAGCTAGTCTTAATAACTATAATAAAATGAAAACACAACTTGAGAATATCTTAAATGTAAAGTACAAGAGTTTTTTTAGTATTTAGAAATGCCAATTCGCCCTAAATGTTTGTTGTCTATAAATAGAGATTAATTAATTATTATTATTTAATTTATTAAAATTATAATGTGACGCTAAACATGCATAATTTTTAATACTAAATGTACAATGATTTATGTCGCTAAATGTATCACGATATATCAAACTTAATGGGAACACGATCGCGAGTAGTGCGCGGCATTAAAAGCTTAGAGCGATAAATGCAAATAATTATTATTGTGTAAAATCGTGAGGCATCATTTTAATAATGCATGTTTAAAAGATCTACGCAATGTTTATTTATCTATGATAGACCTATAAAGTTGGACTTCAAAGTAGACTGTACAAGATTTTAAATGTAATTAGTTAAGTATAACAATTACATGTTGAAAAAAGCAACCATCTAGTTCCTTGCTGGCTCTTCTCGACCAGGAAGAAATTTAAAGGATCAGTTTTCCGAACCCGCAGTAGTACTTGTGTAGAGTGATATCGGTGGTGGTGTTTTGTGATACGTGTGTTGAGAAATCCTGTATGTATAAGATATGAGAACGAGTTTGCTTCCTACACTTAGTATTGTATAGATTTTGTTAATCACGGATTATAGCAAAATAATTCTATCATAAATTTTAGACTAATTGATTTAGGGCGGTTATTATGGCAACAATTTAAGATAATGTTAATAAGTTATTACTTGTTTATAATATGCCGCCCCACCCCACTTAGAGCCGGATAAGGGCAGGAGAATGAATTAATAAGTTATTATTTAAACATATTTAATTTTTTTTTAATTCAAGTTTACACATATAAATAAGTTTAGGAAATACAGGAAAAGATTCGTCTAATTGTAAAAGAATTCATTGAAAATTAACATATCTTTAATATTTAAATGAGTTAATCTTGTATATAACTTGTATATATTTTTTGAATATCTGAAACGGCTCCAACGCTTTTCATGAAATTCAACATGGGGTTTTGGGGAGGAAAAATCGATCTATATAGGTTTTATACCTATTTTCGGCTATTTAAAAAATGCTTAAATATAGAAAATGCCGTCAAATGCAAAGCTGTGTTAGGTAGCCTAATGGTAAAGGGGAGACTAAAAAAGTGTAAAACCTGGGATTGATTGCCATATGTCACCCGGCACTTTCTTTCTTTTTTTAATTGCATTTTTTTATCTTTTAAAAAATTACCGATCTAAGTTTGGTCGCCCAGGTTCTTAAATTACACATTAAAGTGTATAGTTTACCCACATTAGGCAAAACTGCATTTCCTTAAAGCTTAATATCAGATGTAAAGATATATTCGTCTTAATAAACCGTTTATATAGGTTAGAGTTCTTTTCAAAAATGACATCTGGAATTCACTTCAAATAAAATGTATTCTTATTCAGTCAGAAGTCGGTTCTGCATCAATGATTATTTCCAAGTATAAATAAATAGTCTTTTGTCTGAATGCCGCTAACGATGTTAAATCGTTAACTATGCCTAAGATTAATAGTGTTACGCTTAGGGCCTGTTTCAGAAGTTACTGATAAAGTGTCGGATAGTTAACCGACAAATAAACTAAGTATCAGATGAATGTCTCTAATAAGAGACTCTAAAAAGTGAAAAATTTAAAAAATAAAATCGCCGCCATTTTAAAATATGTATTTGCTATCCAGCAGATAAACAAAATAACAGCCACGTGATCTACCTGTTATCTTGTTACGGACTTTAAGTGCTGAATAAGCCTATCAGAAACCTGAGAAACGCAAAATTCCGAGATATGAGTCAGATAAGTTGCGAATAGGCTAACTGACAGTTTATTGGTAACTTGTGAAACAGGCCCTTAGTGCCTTGTTTGGGATGACTTGCGTCATGAATGTTAACTGCCACGGCATCGAAGCACGGACAGTAGATCATTTTATGTATTTAGATACAAAGCTGAGAGTTGAACTTCAGTTGCTTTTGTGAATATAAATGTATTGTAATCTTAATGATTATTTATAAAGTAACGTAAGGGTAACCTTGCTCGTTATTATCATGGTGCCAATTGAAATTTCTTCCCAAAAATTGCTTACATACGTTAATATTATATATTTTATATATTTGTTTGTTTGATTATAGTCCCTATTGCGCACACAGAAATATTTAAACAAATATAAAAACTATAGGCAGGCGACCGGTCGTAAAAACGCATCCACATCGTGGGACAGCATGTTTATAACATGTTGTGCCGACCCCACTTAGGTTGGGATAAGGGCAGGAGGATAAAGATGCTGAGTTTTGGTAAGATTTTTCATGTAATTAGAGTAATTGAATTGTCAAATTACTTTTGCAATAACTATTACACACATTTTTCAATACTTCCCAATTTGCTATTCTTTTACTTGTTGCTTAAACCTTCCATTTTTATATATCCATTACCGCAGTTTTGGCAAGCCTCGCAGCGATATGGAAATTACTGTCAACCTGCCATGAAAAATTCATGAATTTCAGTAGTCGTTTCCTTTAAAAGCCTACCGTCGGTATAGATTCCCGTCTCCAATCCCTTGGCGCCCAATCGTTCTATATGAATAAAAAATCTTTTTCATATTGGCAAAAAATATAAAGGAGATTTACATCTCATTGGATGTCTAAATTTTTATAACTTATATTTACTCGTATGTCAGGGTAAACTTACGAACACGTTAATTAAAATGATTTTTAATATTGAATTTTTTTTAAAATTTTATTTCAACATTCTTGCAATTCCTAACAAAACTAATAACTGATCTCGCCTAACTAATTAAGTTTTTTGGCAAGTACACGCTCAACTTTAAAAATCTGTTTATTCTATCTATAACAATAGAACAAAAAAAGTGCGCTTATCGCTATTTTTTAAAATTAAATAAATGATACACATACACATATATATTCATAAACATACATATATACTTATTACAAAGTTGTCTTACTACTGAAAGAATGCCTAATAAATAGTTCTTTAAGTCTCCTTTTAAAGACTCCTACATTGATTTTTTCCTCCAATCTATTGATCTTAAATATTCCATAATTTAGGTACTAAGTAACAAATTAATCTTTTTCCATAATAATTTTTCACCCTTGGCAAAGCTAATTTACATTTCCTTACTTTTCTAATAGGATCTTTTACTTATATCCTTAATAAATTTGTAGTCTCCGGATGTAAACTCGATTATTAGTAGCTTAAGTGAATCATTACTTTTTTACTTTGGAATTCCGCAAAGTGTCGCCCACGTCTATAAATTATTTATGACATAGAGATATTGTCAATCAATGTATTTCTAGAACCTTTGATACGATAACACTGGAGATGACTCACATATTCGTGTCAGTTTATTCACTAAATTTGTATTGTGATTTCATATATCAGTGCCAGGAAATAAAATTCCGGATATAAGCATGAATGCGGAACTAAATAGTAAAAGTAAAGTAATATAAATAAATTATTTCTTTTGACTAATCGAATACTATACAAATATATAAGGTTTGGCGATAGCGATATCTATTTGTTTAGTTGGGACAAATGATGTCATCAACGCCCAATCATGGACTAAAACCCGTTCACATAACCGAAACAAAACTTGGTTGCCAGAACCCAGCAAACACATTAAAATAAACTAATATAACATAGAAGTCTGATAATTGGCAGAGCGAAATTGTGTTTGTTTGCTTGTGTGCCCCATTCAGCCGAAGGGAGCAAATATTATTTCTCATCCTGTTGTCAGAATTGACATTGCTTGAGATTCGAGTTCGACTTAGGCAACTTTTATTGGTACTGAAATACACACAGAAGCTAGTCTATACATCTTCTATCTTCTTCTATATCTATCTACCTATCTATATCTTCTATCTATCTATCTATATCTTCTATCTATCTATCCATCTATATCTTCTATCTATCTATTCTATATCTTCTTCTTTTCTATGCTATATCTATATACATATAATAAAATCGTTGAGATGTTAAATCTCTGTGCGTTTGTTCCCGCTAATCTTGGAAACCGCTAATCCGATTTGGACGTTGTTATCACTAATATAAAGTAAAATACCTCACTTAACATATAGGGTATGTTTTATTTGAATTGGTCAGCAAATAAAAAAGATGTGTCAATTTTAAGTTAAACGGTCGTATACTATGATACTGGTACTTGGATTTTCTCGTTTTTCGCCACTCCTTTTAGAGGATTTCCTTTATAGACTCCGAAACGGCTGGACCTATTTTAATGAAATTTTATTAAAATGAAATAACCCAGAGGATGATACTGTAATTTTGTTGGTTTTTATAACTGTAATTGTTATATCTTTAAATTAAGCACGGCGAAGCGAGCTGGGCATACTAGTAATACATATTTGCAAAGTTATTTTAAGGGGATGTGTGCGGTCGCTCCATATTGCCTTATGTGAATCATTAAGTGCAGCCGAGCGGCTCACCCTCGTTTCTGCGCTTATTTTGCATTCGCATAACCGATCGGCTAAAATTACTTATTCCTCTGGATTCATTACCGCTCAGCAACCAGCTCAATTTATACTTGCTATAATAATGTACGACTGTACATAGTTTCCTATTTAGGCTATGTAAATTTATGATGCATCCCGATACCATGTGTATTAATAAAAAAAGTTCTCTTTTAGGGAAATGTTTTGTATTTCAAAAGTTTGATTTTGTCATTTCCAGACGGTATGTTAAGTTCGTTCTAGCGTTCCGATCGTATATATTTCTCTATAGTCCAAAAGGATTCAATTTCTTCCATTTGTGACTCACGTATGATATTAAAATAGATTTTAAGTACAATAAGTACATTACTTGGCCGTTAACCTAGGTCAACAGTTAATGCGCTTTGTAATTAGTGATTAATTCAATGAGATGAGTCATAATTATGATAGTATATCATAATTATGACTCATCTCATTAATTACTCATCTACGAGTATAAGTGTAATTTTAGTACATAATTTTATACGGTTTATTCACCGTGTGAGTAGAACAGACCACCCCATATCTTACTGAGGTGTCGTAAAAGGTGAGTAAGGTAAGTTGACTCGCCGTGTGGTATCCGGCTGAGTAGAACAAACCTCCCTTATTTTTTACCGAGGTGTGGTAAAAGGCGACTAAAGAAAGTTGATGTCAGGCAGGCGGCCGGTCGTAAAACAACCAAATTATGTAACAATATGTTTAAAACATATTGTGTCGACCCCACTTAGAGTGTGATAAGGGCAGGAAATTTATGATAATGAATTGATTACGGTATTTGTCATTCAAAAACTTTTTTTGAATATCCCTATGGCACAATGCTTTGTTGATTGGGCTAGACACAAGGTTTTGAGGCTTTGATATGGAGGGAATAACATAAGTTTGTTTATGTTGTTGTTGTTGTTGTTGTACCCATTAGCATTAAATATAACGATATGTGTGACATTCACGACTTATTTAAAGGCCTAACTGCAAGGCTATTTCGGTACATTAGGAAATACCGTGACTTAGTTCATTGAATGTTTAAGTTAAAACAACATTGGAATATGGTGAGCTCTCTAAATCTAGCTATTCCTTTTAATATTTTGATTATTCAAAATACTATCTTTATTAAAAAATAATAAAATATATCATAACAATTGTCCCTTAGAAGTTTGTAAAAGCTCACAACGATAATGTTTTACAGAAATATCTATACATATTACATTGTAATGTATAATCAACATCGTCACTTTTATAGTGTCTCTATATGTTTTTTTTAAAGATTTTAAAGCAAGAATTATAATAGATAATGGGAATGAAAATCCATATTTATATTAAAATTTAAATATTTATGAGAAATATTTAATATTGAATTATAAAAATAATAACAAATATAACCCTGCCGGTTCTGCACGTTTCTGTTACCTTATGTTACACATAAATAATTAAATTGCAAAGATCTGTTCGAAATTTTTCGATTGATTCCAACCTTTTCGAACAACTGAATATAGCGGGTTGTATTTCAAAAATCTAAGTAATATATTTCACAAAATTAAACTGTGTCATCTTTCAAATTCAAATTCAAATTCAAAATATTCTTTATTCAAGTGGACTGTTTACAGTACTTTTGAATCGTCAAATGTTTTAAAGAAGCTACCACTGATTCGGAAGTTTGCTCCTACCGAGAAGAATCAGCAAGAAACTCGGCGGCTAATCTTTTAAAAAATTATTACAATTTGATGGTTACAAGATAATCGTTGCAGCTGGACGCGTAGCTGACTGCAGTTAAGATATGCTATCACTCAAATAATCCTCAATAGTATAGTAAGCTTTATGTAGCAACATGTTTCGATCATTCGATGATGATATCATTGTATATATGTATGTAGCTTTGTTTGCTCGTTCTGCATGCTTTGTTCAGAGCCATTTATTAGACTTAAACTCGAATATAGTATAAGAGCTTATTGCTAAACATTTATTACTACGCTACTCATAACTTAAAAGTTTTATAAGCATCGAACTTTTTTGCGATAAATTCTAATAAATAAGACCATCAATTAGCTCATCACCTATTTGAGGAAGACTAGGGATCTCTGGATATAAGACGTCAAGAGATTTGGTGATCTGAACAGAGCAAACTGTGAAGTCCAAACTTAATTATGATCGTAAATAATTTAATTATTGAGAAGACTATCCAAAATGGAAATCTAAAGTATATTATTAAATAATTAAACATTCTTAGAATAACATAAAAATGTGGGATACATAATTTCAGAATTTTTCTAATTTACATAGTCTAGTACGAGAAAGACATGTTGTGCCCATCCAACTTAGAGTGAAATAAAGGGAAGACAATGATGTTTTTTACGAGAAACTTATTTCTTTAAATTATAATTATAAATAAGAAACTATTCCATGTTTGTCATTAACAGGGAAAACGTAAACAATGAATATTTTATTTTACTTCCAGTCTATAAGACATATATTGAACGTACATTTTACTTTTTCTGGATTTCTGCTTTACATAGACTTTTATTATGCCAAATCACAACCGTACGCGCAAAATGATTTATAAAGGGTAAAAGTTTCACCCTGGGCTAGCCCTCCTCTCGCCGTTTCTGGCGAGAAGGGTTGGAGCTAAGACCTACCACGCTGCTTCAATGTGGATTGGTAGGCTACACATATACCCAGAATTATCTAGATTCTAGAGATACGCAGGTTTTTTCATGATGTTTTCCTTCACCGAAGAGCGTACTTTTACACCAATTACACACATAAGGTTTAATAAAAAAACTAATTGGTGCCTGCTCTCAAAAGTTGCACGATGTCATCGCTGGGCCATCACAGCTTTTTTACTTTTAAAGTTTCAACTTCACGAATATTCACTTTATGACTGTACTAGTATTTACCCGCAACTTCGTTCGCGTAATTTGTTGTCTCGTGATAGGTTGATAATAGATGGCGCTTTTTAATGTCATCTTATTTATGTAGAATTAACAGGGTTTCTATAATAGCCTTTATGTTATTCCGGTGTATAAGGAATATCTGTGCCAAATTTCATCGATATTGGTTCAGCGGATTCGCCGTGAAAGAGTAACAAACATACATCCATAGTCACAAACTTTCGCATTTATAATATTAAAAAGGATAGTAGGATTGATGATTGACTCCTTTATATTTAAGCCAATCAAAAAAATTTCGGTCGTTTAGCGTTTTATTAAGTACTTCATTTTTATACAATAGCTTAGAGAAGAAAGTTTTACGTCAACTGTCTCTTCGTTGGTCATCCTCAATTAACCCATACCATATTTCATGATTAAGCAAAACGACACCATTGAAATTGATTTTTTGTGTTATAAAGCTAAAAAGCTTTTTTTATTGGTTGCATTAATAAACATTGTTAGACAAGTGACGTAATCGTATAAGTTTGTTCAAAGCGAGTTACTAACTCGACTATTTTACGTTTTTATATGCATGATATATTATACTTGATGTTGTGTATTCAAATCATATAATACGAAAGAAACGAAATTGCCATGCCTTTTCAATATCAGCACCTTTGGAAAAAGTAACTCAACAACTCAGTAATTGTTTTTTTTTTATTTTGTTTATAATTATTCACCATTATTATAAATCAGTAGTCTATTTCCATAACTATACCTGATTGCATCGATGCAACAATAAGAACGAACGAAATCCAACCTTTGAAAGCACCAATATGTATTTTAAGTATTAAGAGTATTTTATTTAAATTTTCATTACTGATACAGCCTTTCAAGTTTATTTATTTTTACATACGTATTGTTATAGAGAAATATAAAAAAGAGAATGTTCAAAGGCGGAACTATCCCTAAAAGGGATCTTTTCCAGTCAACCGTTGAGTAATAGAAGGAAAAATCAACAAGTGAAATACGAGTAATATAGAAAGATAAAAAGAGAAAAACTAAAGATTAGATAGAAAACTACGTAGCTGGATTAATATTTGCACTCGAGATAACACGAAAGCAAAAAAAATATGATGCAATATAGATAATAAGTTTAATACAGCTAAGAAAATAACATTATAAATTTTAACATGAAGTGACTATCAATATTATAAGAATATAGGAATCCGTAAAGAGGAATAAACTTCGAAGCTAATTTAACTACAACCAAGAATACGAAAATAAGAGATTGTGGCTCTAAAGCTGTTTGTCGCTCCACTGGAGGACGACACGAAGTGTTAAAGTGAAAATGCTATAGGTATTAGATTTGAATTAAAAATTAATTGCAGGTACAAAACTAATTTTAATAAACAACCAATGATATAATTATGGAAGGGACTCTGCATTACAACGCTGACAGGAACTAACACAGAGTATCACAAAAAGTAGTAATTAAATATGATCAATTTGAAGATATATATTCTTATTAATGCTATTCAAAATAAGGAATTGATCTCTCGATATTGTAGAGAAAAACTAATATCTGAGATAAATGACTTACTTCATTTCAAATGTTCAATTTCTACAAGGAGATTGACCGCTGAATACAACTCGGTTTGGCAGCGTTTGAAAAACCACGCGAGAGGTTCTTGCCTCTAATTTATTGCCATTGGTGACGCATAACTCTGAAACATGCTTACAGATTATAGGTATTTATATTAAAGTTTAGAGTCATAATAGAGAGAGATCCCCTGAGCGATAATTTTATTATTACTTTTGTACTCGCCTTTAGTTATTAACATCATAAAACAATCACTCCCACACTCTTACCTCTTTTGCATTTTCAACTAATCGACTCGTAAAACAATAATTAATAATGTATTTAATACACATGAAGGTAAGAACAAATTTGTTTATAGATTGTTACCATTTGCAAAATATTAAATTGAATTTTAAATTGAAAGAGAGGAATATTGGTCAAATATTTGTCCACCTAGTGAGATTAAACCAACATTGTTATCTTTCGATGACATCTTATGGCCCAAGATCCCGTGAGCGCCAGACCTTCGTCATTTTATAAAAGCTGAAACTTTGTCAGTGCATGCTCCCAACACAGGTAAGAACGATGGTAGATTATGGAATTTGGATCATAGTGGCTTTGGGAGATACGAGGCACTCAAGGTTGCAAAATTCCGAATTAATTTCGTCATAGTATAAAGCTTGATCTTTTGATATTACCTTTAGAATAATATTAAAAATCACGTCAGTAAAATTCAAATTCAAAATATTCTTTATTCAACTAAACTTGTAAACAAGTGCTTTTGAATCGTCAACTCTACTGCTGGTTCGGAAAGCTGTTCCTACCGAGAAGAGCCAGCAAGAAACTTGGCGGTTGCTCTTTTAAAAATATAATTCTTAATACTATTTACATTAAGTCGTTACTGTCTTGTACAGGTTCAAAGAGAGCTATATCCACACATTCTTATCTTCTAAATAATCTTCAAGAGTATAGTAGGCTTTCTGTATCAGCCTCTTTTTAACAATGTTTTTAAACTGCTGTAATGGCAAAGCTGAAATTGATTGCGGAATTTTATTATAGAATCTTATACCAAAACTCACAAACGAATTACGTACTTTTGCAAGGCGCAAAGGAGGAGCCGCAAGCTTATGTCGGTTCCTGCTTTGTCTATTGTATACATCACCTATCGTTTTATAATTCTTTATATTTTTATGTACATAAATTAGATTGCTTAAAATATACTGTGAAGCAAATGTAAGAATACCTGTTTCCTTAAACTTCTCTCGCAGGGAATCACGCGGTCTTAAATTATAAATGCCACGTATAGCTCTTTTTTGTAAAACAAAAATTTTTTCACTATCCGCGCATTTACCCCATAGCAATATTCCATAAGACATAATGCTATGGAAGTAGGCAAAATAAACAAGTTTTGCTGTTTCGACGTCTGTGAATTGTCTTATCTTTCGAACAGCGTAGGCTGCTGAACTCAGTTTCCCTGCAAGAGTGTGTGTGTTACGTGTGTGCTCCATTGGAGTTTTGTATCCAAGGATACTCCCAAAAATACAGTTGAATTTTCTGTTTTTAGTGGTACATTATTTAAAGAGAGTCTATTTGCTGTTTTTGCAGCATTAGGTAATGCAAATTCAATACATTTAGTTTTATTCGAGTTCAGTACCAAATTATTTAGCCTGAACCAATGAGCTACTTGCGATAAACCCCTGTTTACTTCGTCAATATTATCGTCATTTCTATTTACTTTAAAAATTAATGATGTATCATCCGCAAACAGTACAATATCGCAAATATTATGAATAAAATATGGTAAATCATTTATATAAACTAAAAACAGAAAGGGACCAAGGATTGATCCTTGAGGCACACCCATAACTAAGGCCGTTCCGGATGACTGCACATCATTAATGCACACTCTGAATCCGGCTGTGAAGATACGATGCAACGAGACGAAGTGCATTGTGCCATAATAGCCAAGCTTTAGCAATAAAATTTCGTGTTGAACGCAATCAAATGCTTTGGATAAGTCACAAAATACCCCTATGGGTATGGTATGGTGGCATTTCGTGAGTTCTCCCACGCATCAAAGACATGCTTCAACAATCTCACACCCGCATCCGTTGTAGACCGACCCTTAGTAGACCCATACTGCTAAGGATGAAGTAAATTATTTAAATTAAAATGCTGGAGCAGCTGCTTTAGAATGATTTTCTCAAAAATCTTGCTTAGAGTTGGCAAGACCAAAATGGGTCTAAAGTTCTGAGGGTCGCTCTTATTGCTGGACTTAAAAAGGGGGATCAATTTACTATGTTTCATTAAATTGGGAAATATCCCTGTATCTACAGATTTGTTGAAGATCTTGGCCATAATTGGGGCGATAATATCAATAATATTATTAATTAATTTTACGGACATTCCCCATAGATCTGTTGTTTTTTTAATATTTAATGTTTTAAAAATTTTGACGATATCGTATGGGGAAATGTGTTGAAATTTAAAATTAACATTGCACTCCGTGACGCTGTCCTTCAAAACATTAAAAGCTTCCATTGGGGATGAGTTTATTGAGCTAGTGGTAGAAATCAGTATATTCTGAAAGAAATGCTCAAATGCACTAGCTACTGCTGTATCAGAATTAATAAGTTCATTCCCAATTTTAAGCTCTATGGCAGAATTATGCATTTTACGTCTACCTGTTTCATCTCCAATAACATGCCAGGTTGTTTTTATTTTATTTTTAGAATTAATTATTTTACTTTTAATATGAAGAGATTTGGCCTGTGTGCAGACACTTCTAAACGTTTTTGAATATTTTTTTACATATTCCAAAAAAGTGGGGGACTGATTATATTGTTTTTCTGCATACAGATCAAATAACTTATTCCTACTCTTATAAATGCCATTAGTGGCCCATTCGCTAAATTACGCTCGTTACGTACTCGGCAGTTTTTTATACGCTATTTTCAAGTATTGTTAATTTAATATTTTAACAACACCATTCCATAATAAAACTGCCGAGTACGTAACGACCTAACTCGCCATCTCGTTCGCACCTACCCGTATATATACTTCTCGCTCTTTCCCACGGCCACCTTTTTTGCTTGTCTGGCTGGGGTAGGAACTATGGAAAATGTCTGGCTAAAGGGGAAACATCATCTTATTCTTATCCCAGTAATATACATATATTAAAATCAGCTTTTATACTATGACGTAAATAGAAGTCAAATTTCATGAACTTTAAGGGTGTCTGGCAGGGGGTTTCCACTATGCTAAGTGTCTGGCATTGACTGACGTGATTTTTAATATTATTCTAAAGGTAATATCAAAAGATCAAGCTTTATACTATGACGAAATTAATTCGGAATTTTGCAACCTTGTGTATCTCGTATCTCCTAAAGCCACTAAGATCCAAATTCCATAATCTACTATCGTTCTTACCTGTGTTGGGAGCATGCACTGACAAAGTTTCAGCTTTTATAAAATGACGAAGGTCTGGCGCTCACGGGATCTTGGGCCATAAGATGTCATCGAAAGATAACAATGTTGGTTTAATCTCACTAGGTGGACAAATATTTGACCAATATTCCTCTCTTTCAATTTAAAATTCAATTTAATATTTTGCAAATGGTAACAATCTATAAACAAATTTGTTCTTACCTTCATGTGTATTAAATACATTATTAATTATTGTTTTACGAGTCGATTAGTTGAAAATGCAAAAGAGGTAAGAGTGTGGGAGTGATTGTTTTATGATGTTAATAACTAAAGGCGAGTACAAAAGTAATAATAAAATTATCGCTCAGGGGATCTCTCTCTATTATGACTCTAAACTTTAATATAAATACCTATAATCTGTAAGCATGTTTCAGAGTTATGCGTCACCAATGGCAATAAATTAGAGGCAAGAACCTCTCGCGTGGTTTTTCAAACGCTGCCAAACCGAGTTGTATTCAGCGGTCAATCTCCTTGTAGAAATTGAACATTTGAAATGAAGTAAGTCATTTATCTCAGATATTAGTTTTTCTCTACAATATCGAGAGATCAATTCCTTATTTTGAATAGCATTAATAAGAATATATATCTTCAAATTGATCATGTTTAATTACTACTTTTTGTGATACTCTGTGTTAGTTCCTGTCAGCGTTGTAATGCAGAGTCCCTTCCATAATTATATCATTGGTTGTTTATTAAAATTAGTTTTGTACCTGCAATTAATTTTTAATTCAAATCTAATACCTATAGCATTTTCACTTTAACACTTCGTGTCGTCCTCCAGTGGAGCGACAAACAGCTTTAGAGCCACAATCTCTTATTTTCGTATTCTTGGTTGTAGTTAAATTAGCTTCGAAGTTTATTCCTCTTTACGGATTCCTATATTCTTATAATATTGATAGTCACTTCATGTTAAAATTTATAATGTTATTTTCTTAGCTGTATTAAACTTATTATCTATATTGCATCATATTTTTTTTGCTTTCGTGTTATCTCGAGTGCAAATATTAATCCAGCTACGTAGTTTTCTATCTAATCTTTAGTTTTTCTCTTTTTATCTTTCTATATTACTCGTATTTCACTTGTTGATTTTTCCTTCTATTACTCAACGGTTGACTGGAAAAGATCCCTTTTAGGGATAGTTCCGCCTTTGAACATTCTCTTTTTTATATTTCTCTATAACAATACGTATGTAAAAATAAATAAACTTGAAAGGCTGTATCAGTAATGAAAATTTAAATAAAATACTCTTAATACTTAAAATACATATTGGTGCTTTCAAAGGTTGGATTTCGTTCGTTCTTATTGTTGCATCGATGCAATCAGGTATAGTTATGGAAATAGACTACTGATTTGTAATAATGGTGAATAATTATAAACAAAATAAAAAAAAAATTATTAAAACAAAGTTTCAGCTTTTATAAAATGACGAAGGTCTGGCGCTCACGGGATCTTGGGCCATAAGATGTCATCGAAAGATAACAATGTTGGTTTAATCTCACTAGGTGGACAAATATTTGACCAATATTCCTCTCTTTCAATTTAAAATTCAATTTAATATTTTGCAAATGGTAACAATCTATAAACAAATTTGTTCTTACCTTCATGTGTATTAAATACATTATTAATTATTGTTTTACGAGTCGATTAGTTGAAAATGCAAAAGAGGTAAGAGTGTGGGAGTGATTGTTTTATGATGTTAATAACTAAAGGCGAGTACAAAAGTAATAATAAAATTATTATGCTATCAGGAGATAGACTCCAAGACCAAAATCGCAAAGCCTTATTCGTGGAGTCTATCTCCTGATGATGCTTCGGTTGCGGGGCGAAACGATTGTTGAGTTTGTGATAGTGAACGTATATAGTGCTTGTGTATTGTGGTGGCGGTGGTGGAGGTTTGTGCATGTGTTTTTACGAATCCTGCATGTATCAGGTATGATAACCGATTGTCCATTCTACATTTAGCATTATATATATTTTCTATTTTACTTCATCGCGGATTATAGCAATATAATTTTATTATTACTTTTGTATTATGGATCTCCGCAAAGTAACGCCTAATTCTATAAATGATTTAAAGGCGTGTAGTTTCATGATAAAGTACGATGTTAACATGATTAAAAATATTGCTATCGGTATTTTGTATGTAAATATTCGCTAATATAATCGATTAACTAGTCGCTAAAATGGTAAACATTACAATGCCGATGGTTAGGTGAGTGAACCATGTACAGAATTAGCTCAAGGTTTTGAGTTGTGGGATGAGGCCGTCCTGAATTTTACGGGTGGATGGTTTCTTTTTGCTTTTGATTCATTATTTTTTGGCGCCATCTGTCAATGCCATCTGTCAACCTAGGTTATTAATAAAGACCGATATAAATAATCATTAATACCGTATAACTAAACAATGTTACCTAAATATGTAAAATTTGTAACGCGTTAATAAAAACTTAAACTCTACTTGCTATTCCGTCAAAATTACCTTAGGGTCTAGTGGTTTTTATAACTTACTACTACGTATTTAACTTTCAAAGAGACTATAATTCGTAAAGCAATTTTTAAATAGAAATGTTATTACGAAAATACTAAATATAAAAAGATTCATTTGCCTTCCTACTTCCTTAAGTTGAAGTCATATTTAGTTAAAGCAAAATAATTCAATTAAGTAGTTTAGCATTTTTTAATAAGCATGATGTGTAAGAAATTGCCTTGAAACAAGACAAAAAATTAGTTATAATATTAAAAAAATAACGACATTATTTTGAATTTGTTTTAAATACCTTAACATTAGTTTGTTTTACTTATAACAATTTTATATTGTACACCGAAGTGAACTTGTTCATTAATAGACAACAATAAAAATTCTTGGTAAGAGTAACATTTCGAACCAGTTGTAGGTTCATTAATCATATTGATAATTGACGATTCAAAAGTGTTTGAAAGAGCTTATTTCAACAAAGATTATTTTGATTAGTCTTGATTTAATGTGATTCTAGTTATTATTAATCCAAGGAGTTTAGAAGGATCCAATTATATGAATTAATGATTATCATTAACCTGCACTTATCCCGTTCTAAGTGGAGCAGGCAAAAGATATTACAAATGTTGTCACAAGATTTGGCTACGTATTTTACGACCGGCCGCCTGCCTGACATGAAACTTAGTCGCTTTTTACCTGAGCAAGAAATGAGGGTTGTCTATTCTACTCAACCGGATACCACACGATGACTCAACTTACCTTAGTCACCTTTTACGTCACCTCGGTAATAAATGAAGTTGGTCTATTCCACTCAGCCGGAAACCACACGGTGGGTCAACTTACCTTTGTTGCCTTTTACGACACCTCGGTAAATGAAGGTGGTCTATTCTACTCAGCCGGATAACACACACGACTAACTATAACACATATCAATAATCTTTAAAAAAAATTATTGATGGACAATGACAGAAAATAATATCATAATTGTGTTTGTTGTTTTTATGATTATTATCTATAGGTTTTTCACTATTTAAATGATGCGCTTATTTATACACACCGAAGTTTCATTTACGCTTACTTTCATCAGGGCCGTATTAAGAATTTTTATTAGTCTGTTAGCGAACGCCGCGAGAGATATGCGTGTGCTGATTATTTCACGGTAAAAGTAGTTGAATATTGTGACACAAATAACGGTTTTATATAAAACTTGTGTTTTATCTTGTGTATCAATTGAAAAATAATTGCTAACTGAAAAAAACAATTTGGAAACCTACTTAAAACATTATCAAGGTACGTAAATCTACTTAACATTTCCTCATTCTAGGCGCTAACAAAAATAAATTAACATTACGAACACATTCAATATTTTAGTCTACTAGTCTTGTGCTGTAAAAAGGAATTTTCTAATAATGATTATAGGTTAATATAAATGTTTATTAGACATAGCACACGAGATTTTTAAATTACTAGGATTAGAAAAGAGTAAAATAGTTATTATACAAAATTATACTGTAGTTAGTGCTTTACAAAATATTTTATTTTTCAATTAGTGTTCCTACATTTTTTTTTGAAAACAGTATTAAGTCAGCGGTTGGAATGTATGGAAGAGCATTTCAAAGAGAGGTCACTTTTCTGTAGAAGAAAACGACAAAATAATGAATAGATTCGATGAATATAAATTACAAATTTTAAAGCAATAATAAGAATGTTTCGCGCCAGGGTATAAAATGTTAACAACAATTGACAGTAAAATAAGCTTTTGGGTGCATATGTTATTAGGTTGATAATTCCGATCGCCTGCTAATCGATACTTATATTTAAATTCATTTATGATCTCTTGAATTTGTCTACTAATTGGGATAAGTGTTAACTTATATCACTTAGAGCATGTTGGTGTACCGGGTCAATGAAAAGGTCGCCATATTGAACCTGGTTAGAGGAGTGCTTCTATCTCCTATTATTTGGTGTAAAATCGATCAATCATCGTCGATAGTTAGTTAAGGTATTCTAACAATACAGATATCAAAACTGATTCTTTTTGTTTTAGATGAAATTAATGATAATTTATTTAACACTATTTTATTTGACGTGTGTCAATGCCAGAAAATTATTCGACATTAAGCCTGAAGATGAAGACATTGACTTACAAAAAATCGACCGTGAACACAATAATCAAAGAAGACATCGCCGTCAATCTCGACGCTATCAATATTATCACAATGATCCCTACGATATTGATGGTAGACGATATTATGATATACCAAGAGATTATAGAAATTATCAAGAAGAAGAGCTTTTGTCTAAAATTTTGAACCAAATAGAAGAAATTTCCTCTTATATTAAGAAAACACAACCACCGCCACCGCAGCCACAAATAATTTACATCCCAGTTCCATATCCAGTTACAGAAAGAGTATCTTGTCCAACAACAACAAATGGTACAAACATAAGCCTGCCAGTCAGGTTGCCTGAGATAGATAAAAATCAAAACTGGGGACAAGTGGTTGAAGAATCACCATCTGAATTCTATGATGACGGCGATGGCTCTAGGCCCATAGACCTTGACGCTGTTAATCCGGATTTTCCGACAGTTAAACCACCTTCTGTTGAACATGGAAGCATTCAAGCCGGGGTAAGAAATAAATATATTTTCCCTCGTGGTTAACGGTACATCATCATCCTCCTGCCCTTATTCCACTCTAAGTGGGGTCGGCACAACATGTTATAAACATCCTGTCACATGATTTGGCTGCGTTTTTACGACCGGGCGCCTGCCTGACGTCAACTAACCTTAGTCGCATTTTACGACACCTCGTTAAGAAAGAGGGTGGTCTATTCTACTAAACCGGATACCAAACGGTGGGTCAACTTAGTCGCCTTTTACGGCACCTCGGTAAGCAATGAGGTTGGTCTATTCTACTCAGCTAGATAACACACGGTCTTGTTTAACGGTAGATAGAAAACAGATTATCTTAGATATGTTTCTCAGTGTTCTATATAAAAAAATAGGTTTTTAGGTTTTATAAATGTTTTATGACCATCTAAGATTTTAGTAGTAGGTATAAGTAATACTTGTTTCGAATTTTTTCTCAAGTTGTTTTCAATTGCTTATAGTTTCTAAAATATTGACGCAGTCTAACTTTAGTAAGGCGCTCTTGCAATGTCTGTTTACCGTTAAACCAGAACGAGACGAGTCCGTGCCCATTATAAATATAACAACTTCTATGGAGGGTATCTGTCATAAAATAAGATGTAGTTACCCATCATAATTGTTATGGAATTAAGAATTCAAATATGATAATTTTGATTCCAATTCGATTCCGGAATTCGGAGCTCAGATAAATACGTTTCGACAGGTTAAACAAGCTCTTTCTTTACTTTAAATATAATCATATGCAAATATCTCATATAAAATATGATCATATGGAAATTGATATATAAATCAAAATATTCACCATTTGTTACAAATTCGGCAAAAAGTAACTTGGGCCACCATGCCACCTTGAACAGAATACATCGTCGTTAGAATTAATAATTAAAAAAATTAGATTCTCTGGCACAATATAATTAAATTTATAATAGTATAATAGTATTATACACATATCTTTTATTTTATCATAATATATTTAAATTATGTTATAATTCTATACGTTGATATAGGAAAAAAATCCCGTTAATCTTAACTTCTGGAACAGATAAAAAGAACATGTATTTCTTTACTTAAACGTTTAAGTTGGGGCGAATGAATTCACCGAATTTTTCACAACTAGTAAAAATATTATAAATTTTAAATATTAAAATTAAAAATAATAAATATAAATTTTGTTATAGATGTCAACTACTCCAAAGCCAGACGTCAATCAGCTAGGTCTATGCAAAGCTGCTATAATTGTTTGTTGTCAACGCAAACTTTACGATGAAAAAAAGAAGTGTTTCGCAGCCTACGGTTGTAAAAAAACCTACAGTACTCGTATGGTCTGTGCACCTGAAGTTGTACAACGAGCTATGGCTGAATTTATAGAAACCTACGCTCCAGTCTAACAAGACGTTAACGAAAACTTACATTGTTTCCACATCAGTATTTTATCACTCCGTAGTAAGGAATTTTATTTAAACAATCTATGAAATATTTAATAGATTGGATTGGTATTTATTAATTTATAGTCAATGAATAGAAACCAGCTATACTAGCGTCTTATTCTATCGGGTTAGCCCAAATAGCTTAGAACCCATCCAGGAACTTATTTATTAGCTCATTAAACGGCAATAGCGCCACGGATGGGGTCGAAACTAGTCTGGCAAACCCAACAGAATAAGATGTGACTAAAGGCGGTATCTAAACATGAACTATGAATACACAAGTTTAAAATAAAAAAATATTTTAATTTAATATGAAAATCAACAAACATTATTTCACGTAATTTATAGTGTTAAAGTCATTAGTTTTTTGATCACTATGATCAGCGCATCAGTCAAAAATAAGTTTTAATTAACATAAATTTATAGTCATTACAGTGATTATGACGACTTGAAATAAACATACCTCTGTGACTACAGCTATATTGATGTTCATGTTAATAATAAACCTAGCTCTCTGTGCTGTAAAGAAAAAAAGGTTCGATGTCAGACTGCTATGTTATGTACTCTAAAAGATCATTTTCCAAATTTTACAATATTATAACAAGGAACTCTATAGACTGTTAATTTTAGGGTACAATATAAAACATCTGTGCAAGATAAGAAAATAATACAAGTTCAAAATATTGTTTATTCAATTAAACTTGTAAACCAATGCTTTTGAATCTCTGCTGTCAACTCTGCTGGTTCGGGAAGCCGCTCCTACCGAGAAGAGCCTGCAAAAGCTCGGTGGTTGCTCTTTTCAAAATATAATTCTAACTAATATACTCGTAATATACTAAAAATATAAATCATTCTTGGACCGAAGAGTAGCTATATCGATGCATTCTTATCATCTACGGAATCTTTAATAGTATAAAATAGCCTGAATTAAATAATAAAATATAAATAAAATAAATAATATTAAAAAGTATCCACCTGCCTATACGCCTCTTGATTTCAGTTTATTTATTCTAAACAAGACAATTACTTTAGTCAAAAGATCTTTTATAGAAGTTTCACTTTGCAACTAAAGCCTCCTAAGTAAGTTTGGTCCTGTCATACATAGACTTTTTAAATTCCTTATTACAGTAAATCAATATATTAATAATAAGCTTTTAGTAGTGTGATATAATAAAAATGTTTGCTTTTATAAAATATGTTCGTTTCACATTGCAAACAATATTTTCTTATAGTCGTAATTAAGGCCATATCTGTATGTTCCTAATATTATATATAATAATAATTTTATGACTGTATTCATATGAGCTTACAAAAGGGACTTCAAGTAAATGTCCACTAGTAATAGTTATTTTAAAAATGTATTTTATTTGCAAACCTTTAACATGCCGAATTCATTACCTTCTGCTGTAATGAGTTTATATGTAAATCTTTAATATTTAAATGAGTTGATCTTATATAAATATATTTTTCTGAATTTTGGAAATGGCTTCAACAATTTTGAAGAAATTCAAAATGTTGGTGTTTTGGGTCGACCTAGCTAGGTTTCATTAAAAAAAATGTCCTTTTGCCCCTGTTTTCGGGCACTGAAAAAAATGCTAAAATTTACATTGAATACAAAATACTATTTTTGCTGTCAATTGTAAAGCCATAGTAGCTCGTTTGGAGAAGTGAAAATAGCTAGGATCGAGCCCCACCTGTCCAATTATTTTGTTTTCAAGTTTGATCTTTTTTTATCTTGGAAAATAATTACTAGATTGTGTGTCCAACTTTATAAGTTAATATTTTTTATTTTCAGGTGATTATTACTTTCCATAGCCGTCGTATGTCTATGTATACCCTTGATTTTACTATCTATATACGACGCATTACATTTATCATCATCACATTATTAAGCCTGTAGAATTTTTAAATTAGTGTATAGGTGCTCTTAAGAAGTGATGTTAAAAAATTAATTCATAAATTTGTTTTGGTGAACGATCACGTCTTTTTAAGGTAGAATTAAGATTTAAGGTATAATAAACTGTGCAACTAAGAAAGTTAGTAAAACCCATAAGTTGTTTTAGCGGTAGTTGCATTTAATGCTTTAAATGTTACAATATATTTACATATAATAAACTATTTGTAAAATCGTCAACCTTTTTTTTTACGTGTACGAAATATAACATAACACTTTACAGATAGAGAGAAGAAAAAAAAATTAAATTAATAGTTAAATTAAATTAATTAAATAAAAAAAAAATTAATTAATATGTTACAGGAATATAATTTAATATGGCGCTGTCCTAAAAAACTATATCTATTGCGCATCTTACTTTAGCCTTAGCTTCAAAAGCTTAATAAGGTGAATGATTTATTAGAAACGAACTCTGCCTGCGACTTCGCCTGCGTGGAAATCAGTGTATTTAATTGAAATTTTGAACATAAAAGTAGTTACCTATTGTTAGATAACCAAAAGGGATAAAGACATGCTTTCGCGGACTTTTTTGTAGTATTTTTGTAGATCTACAATTCTCTAGTAAATTACTTTAGTATCAACGCTCAAAGCCCCCAGCGGGTGAATATTTTACAACTGCTTTTCTTCAACATAATTTACATATCTGTAATGTACTATTATCTTAAACCTTCAAAATTTCATTGCCTTTTAGTAAAATACGAAACCGTACAAAAATCCATCACATACAGGAAGACAGCTTTTGGGGACGTTGTTTTATGTAAGTACAAATACCTGCGAATACCGAATTGTTCAACAAATAAATGTATATATATCCTCCATGCATGGTCCTCCAAAACATGTTGTAACATGATTTTACGACCAGCCGCCTGCCTGACGTCAACTTACCTTAGTCGTATTTTACGACACCTCGGTAAGAAGGAGGATGGTCCATTCTACTATACCGGATGCCACACGGTTGGTCAACTGACCTTAGTCGCCTTTTACGACACCTTGGTAAGAAATGAGGGTGGTCTATTCTACTCAGCCGGATACCACACGGCGGGTGGACTTACCTTAGTCGCCTTTTACGACACCTCGGTAAGAAATGAGGGTGTTACTATTCTATTCAGCCGGATACCACACGGCGGGTTCAGCAAATAAATGTAAAAATGTAAAATGTACATGTAGTAGTTCTTTTGTTTGCGGCTTCTACTTTTTATCCTACACTTCATAGATGTCCACCACTGGACATACCTGGGAACTTTTTTGTAAGAGATTTCCATGTCACACGATCTAGTGCTCCAGTGACTCATGATTTCCTTTCGTAATCTGTCCATCTTGTAGACTAATGCTGTGTTATTCGATTTTTTTGCCATTAACGGGCAGTTATAGTTACGTGAAGAAATGAGAAATAGGAAGGTCCATAGAATAAACAGTTACCCACATATCTCATATAGTGAATTTAAAGTTAGACCTTACGTTATTAAAGAGAATCGCGTACTCAAATAGAGTATAGGCTCTTTAAGAAGTGAGTGACACTCGTAACTTTACTTGTGAATATTTTTATTCTTATGACTTTATTTACAGTAGATAATACTAATTTATGTGTAAATTATATATTTATAAACTTTGCAGTTATCGTCATTAATTATAATTAAAATACTGAGTAGGTATTAAGTTTTCCTATACGAGTCAATTATAGTATAACACGCATTTACGGGTCAAGCAATATCAGTTTGACACCAAACAGCTAGTGAAAATACGTGTTTTATGTTTGCGTATTACTTTATTTATTTTTAAATAATATTTTCAACCAAATCACGAGGTAAGTACCCTTAGTAATAATTGACTTATTTGTTATTAATGTTAGTAGACTGATATTCACATTGTTCGCGCTTACTGCGTGCCTTCGATAGCTGCAGTTGGTGAGCATAGGTAGGATAGGCAGACAACCGGCAATTTCTCCATCCCGTATAATCAAGGAGTACCAACCTTTGACTTAGAGGCTTCTTCTTTAGTTATGGCGTCCACGCCGCTCCGGCCGGAGTATAACCACAAAAAACTTAATCCACCTATATTCGTGGAATCACAAATTAAATTGTTACGTAATATAGTTAATACACACAAACACCGAATTATCCGTAATATTTCGTATATATTAATACGATAATCCACCGAACACCGATATTTATTGCGATTCACTGAGAGGCCCGTGCACCGTGTTGCGCGGCCGACCGATCTTCTTTTTTGTGTGACATTAATTTGTCACCCACCTACACCTCAGGTGCAGTAAGCCCCGATTACCCTCGGTGGCAAATATTGCCCGAACACACATATTCAAGAAATTAAATTATAACTAAACCATGGTAGAAATTGCTAAACGTGTTAAGTAAAACCTTTACGTAGTACTCCTGGTAGACTTATTTCTTAACAACATTAGGCTTGTAGACTCATAAAATGGAGTAATAATAAAGTTATTTTGCTATAATCCGAGATTATATTTCGTTTATATCCCGAGAGACTTTGGGGACGGACGACCGTGTGTAAGTGTCCCATATATTTATTTATTAAGTTTATAAAATATATATATATATATATATATATATATATATATATATATATATATATATATATATATATATATATATATATATATATATATATATAATGCTAAATGTAGACGTGTACATGCAGATTCGTAAAAAAAACACATGCACAAACCTTCACCTCCACCACGATACACAAGCGCTACACACGGATTATAGCAAAATAACATTCACTATCACATTCTTAATCTTGTCTTAATCTATCTTAAAAAACTTAATATATGTGGTATTTATCCAGACTAATGAATTTAACTTATGGAAAACAATCTAAGGATGTAATGTAATAAAGTACATAAATATATAAAATAACATATAAAAAACTTTAACAATTTATTGAAATATATTTATAAATCGTATTATGTATATTTATAGATGAAGCCGATAATAATCTTGGTCAGTATAATGTGTTTAGTGAAGGTCTATGGAAGAAATCTGCAGGATACGGAAACAAATGCTAATAGATATTCACAAACACATAAGCGTCAACGAAATAGTCCAGCAACATATACGTGCCGACACCGGAACCATTATCCTACTACTAATATGTATGACTACGTTACTAATATGTACGATGTTCAACAACATATTTACAGACTAGAAGGAATTCTATCTAACATCGAAAGACGACTAGATGAAATTACCTCCTATATTAAAATACCGCTAGTGATCATTTACGATGTGATCCCTTATTTTCAATCACGAACGACCAAATTACCAGAGACAGAAATTAACCAAAATGAGGGAGAATTAGTTACCGATCAAACATTACACGTCGGTGGTGATGGCGCCCGGCCTATTAATCTCGATCCTTTTGAATCTGACAACAACGGTGAAACGGTTCAAACTCCAGAAGTGGAACACGGCACTATTCAAGCTGGGGTAAGATATTGATCTAGTTGGACCTTTTTGTATCTTTAATATTTAAATGAGTTAATCTTGTATATGTGTACATATATATTTTCGGAATCTCGGAAATGGCTGCAACGATTTTCCTGAAATTCAGCATGTAGGGGTTTTGGGGGAGAAAAATCGATCTAGCTAGATTTTATGTAAAAAAAAATCGTTTTATCCCTGTTTTTGGGCATTAAAAAATACTAAAACTTATATTGATTATTATCTTTGCCATAAACTGTCAAGCGTAGCTTATTTGGGGAACAGGCAGTCTCGAGAAATGTAATTACTTAGGATCGATCCCCAACTACCTAATCATTTTTTTCTTTTTGTTTAAAGTTTCTTTTTTTATTTTTAAAAAATTACCAAGCAAGGCTCGGTCAACCAGGTACTATTTACTATCACTACATATTATAAAACAAAGTCGCATATATCCCTATGTATGCATAAAACTTTAAAACTACGCAACAGATTTTGATGCGGTTTTTTAATAGATAGAGTGATTCAAGAGGAAGGTTTATATGTATAATAACATTCAATATGGAGTAGAGAAATACTGTAATTTTTGAGGTTTCTAATGTGATGTCGTAAATAATTACTTTTTTTCCGCTTACGTTGGAAACGCAGGCTAAACCCTACGAGATTTATCAAAATGATGTACTAAGTATTTGTACACATTGAAAAGGTCTACAGAAAAGCGATGGTATATGTCTATCTCTTATGGATAACCCACAATAGCATTGTTTGTCATTTACTTTTTACGAAAAATAATGCCTTATTTTCGAAGCAATTTTTATAGAATATAGCATTAATCCTTATCCAATTAAGTACCTTAAATAAATAGTTGATAAATATAGATCAATATGGCTGTTTACAGCATGAAATTTAAGTGAAAATTTTCGGAGATATTATAGATTTAAAATGCCGCGAGGACGCCGCGCTTCGCCCTATAACACTTCGACTTTAGCAGCTATGTCGCTCTTTCAAGAGTTTGTTTAAAGACATTCTGTAATTAATTGTAAAAATAAAATACATAGGGAAAATGTAAAAGTAAATAAGTAAAAATGTACTATATGAATTTCGATATTCCAAAGATAGCAGGAAATCTTCTTGGTATAGGTAAAGGAAATTGTTTTTCTCCAAATTTAACGCTTGCGGGCCACGGGGAGTAATGAATAAATCAAAACTACTGGATCGATTTTAATCATTTTTTTACACTGACTGACATGAGATATATATTTTATACCTGTGCGAAGCAGGGGCAGGCCGCTAGTACTTGATATAGCTTGAATGAAATTTTATCAAGTGAACCGTGAAGACGCTACTTACGTACACGCTTGAAATGCGCTTACTAAAAAAATGCCCGTTCACTTTTCTTGCGTTGTCTCGATGAACACAATCGGTTTAAAATTATATTTTTATATATTTTAATTATCAATTAACCAAAAAACATAATTAAATATTGTAACCTACATAACATACAACTATAATATTAACATAGAATTCGGTTTCTGACTTAAAATCAGCGTATTGACAACCTAACTATTATATTTTGACTCTGAGTAGTGATGCAAGGAAAAGCTACTTAAATGTTCAGACAGAAATAAGTTTGGAACATTGTTTTCAGCTGGACGTTCATAGACAATACTAATATTATTATTTTTTTAATAGGTAACAACGGTACCGCACTGAGGAGCGATCGGAAAGGAAGCAAAGCCAATGTATTCACGAGTTATTAGTTAAAGAACCTTTGAGCTTTTCACTTTTTTTTAGCTTAACATTTCTAGCAAACCATTTTATCGATGACAGCTATTGCGAATTGTTTATTTGTTATAATTTGGGGAATTTTGATTAATTATAAAAATCTATATATATAAAAGAAAGTTGGTCTTAGTTACACTATTTATAACTCAAGAACGGATGAACCAATTCGGCTGAAAATTGGTGGAAAGGTTGGTTAGAACCAGGAGGCGGACATAGTATACTTTTTATCCCGTTCGACCGCATTTATTTTATCCCGTCAATCCACTATAAAACGTGGTATAACAAAAACGACTATGACATTAAATAACAAAACGCAAATGTCAGTGGAATACAAAACATAAATGACAGCTAAACGTAATTTTGTCTTTGTTGAGGTATGGTAAAAAATTTGACAATTATCAAAATAATAGCTAAACGTCACTACATAGTATAAAACAAAGTCGCTTTCTCTGTCTGTCCATATGTCCCTATATCCCTATATATGCTTAAATCTTTAAAACTAAGCAACAGATTTTGATGCGGTTTTTTAAATAGAGTGATTGAAGAGGAAGGTTTATATGAACAATAACATTCAATATGGATTAGAGAAATACTGTTATTTTTGAGGTTTCTAATGTGATGTCGTAAATAACTAGATTTTTTTCCGCTTACATTGCAAACGCCGGCTGAACCCTACAAGATTTATCAAATAATATACTAAGTATTTGTACACCTTCAAAAGGTCTACAGAAAAGTCCGCAGGGTATATGTCTATAGATCAATATGGCCGTTTACAGCATATATATATATTTAAATAAACATTTTCGAAGATATTACAGATTTAAAATGCAGGGCATAGCGATTGCGCGTTTCGCTCTATAGCACTTCGAATTTAGCTGCGATCGGACGGGTTTGTTTTTCACATAGCCAACTATATGCCGCTCTTTCAAGAGTAACCTCTAAAGAAAACATGTTTGTATTGTGTAATGAGAAGAAAGCTGTGAATGTTGTATATAAATACATTCTGTGATTAATTGTAAAACTAAAATACATAGGGAAAAATGTAAAAAGTAAGTAAGTAAAAATGAAGTATATAAATTTAGATATTCCAAAGATAGCAGGGAATTTTCATGGTATAGGGAAAGGGTAATTGTTTTTCTCCAAATTTAACGCGTACGGGCCACGGACAGTAATGAATAAAACAAAACTACTGGATAGATTTTAATCATTTTCATTGAGTGACATAAGCTATATTTTTTACCCGTGCGTAGCCGGAGCGGGCCACTAGTAAATAATAATTTGGAAAACTAAAATCTTTGTTGTATACATAATCGAACAGTCTTCTTATAAATGTTTATTAAGACAAATTCTTAACAGTTTATTAGGTTTAATATTAATTTCTATAACTACTATAAATTTTTAAAAATTTCTTAACGGCACAAATTTAAAAAACCTTCAGAAATATAATATATCTGACCAATGTTTCTTGGTTAACTTCTGGGTTGATGGTATCGTAATTAAACGGCATACTCGTGTACCACAGCCAATATAGACGCTCGTTAAACATTGTATATTGATGTATGATTATTTTATTATATTCTTACATTAATATTAATACTATTGTAAATATATTCATAATTTAAAGCTATTTAAACAAAATACTCAATTCATATACTTCATTGTTATATAGATGGTAATTTACCACTCACCAAACAAGTTTCTTTTTCTCCTTTTTTTAAAGAGGCGTGCAAAAATTTAATTCGCAATACGCCCGCTGTCATAACTTTGAAACTTATATTATATCTTGCTCTTACGAACGCAATGTACGCGCCTATCAGGACATGCATGGATGGAACACTGTCTTCGCTACACGATACTTTATTATTTAACTTTACTTTTAGTAGAATAGACCAACCTCATTTTTTTACCGAGGTGTCGTAAAATACGACTTAGGTAAGTTGACGTCAGGCAGGCGGCCGGTAGTAAAAACGCAGCCAAATCATGTGACAGCATGTTTATAACATGTTGTGCCGACCCCACTTAGAGTGGGATAAAGGCAGGAGGATGATGACTTTTATAATTTATTATTTGGTAAATTATATGTGTGGTAAATCGTAAGCCAAACATATAATCTGCCAATTTCACAAGTGTATTAAACTGTTCTAATATTTATTCTTTTTTATCCTAAAGGTTAATAAAGTCAGAGCCGATAAAAGTATATCTATAATGGTTTATTTTACGTATTGTAGTTTTTTAAACTGTATTTATATTCCTGTTATCTCTCATCCTTTATTATGTGTTAAAAATATACTTTTCATAATATTATAACACACTATTATTCTTGCATAGTTAATGTTAAAAATAAAAGATGTTTAAATGTTTCTGTACTAAACTTATTAAAATAACTATTTTAAACAACAGTAAAGATAAAACAATTTTTAAAATACATACATATAGTTATATTTTTACAGACTAATTTAAACGAACCAGAGACTGCGTTTGCCGTTCTAATGGCATGCGTTGGTTTTAAAAATACCACCGACCGAAGCTATTTTTATCTTTCTTCCTCCCATTATTCAAGTGCAAGTTAGAAGAGTATATAGTATACTAACGGTCTGGCTACGCGTTGCTGTAGCTCAGTCTGCTCTCGATTTTCCCTCATAACAAAACTGTCAGTAACAGTTCAAAAAATGCTCCAATCGCTGCCAAACTTTACAGGATTATCCGCTGGGTCAATATAAAGATTTTCTGAAAATGTTATTAATATCGGTCAAGCTGTTTCGGTGTCTATCCATCTATTTAAGGAACTTAGATACTTATAAAAGTAATACTAAAATTAATTTACTATAATCCGCGATGAAGTAAATAGAAAATATATATAATGCTAAATGTAGAGTGGACAATCAAAAACATATGTACAAACCTCCACCACTGTCACCACAATACACAAGAACTACACACGTTCACTATCACAAACTCAACAATCGTTTCGCCCCGCATCTGAAGCATCATTAGGAGATAGACTCTATCGCTTTGCGATTTTGTCGTGGAGTTGACACTCACTCTACATTTAGCATTATATACATATATTTTCTATTTTACTTCATCACGGATTATAGCAAAATAATTTTATAATTACTTTTGTATTATCGATCTCCGCAAAGTAACGAATTTATTCTATAAAGAACTTATATATGTAATATAATTTCTATCCGCTGGTTGTCGGGTAATGTAATGTTTCATCGAAATATTTAAATCATCTTCCTGCCTTTATCCCACTCTAAGTGGGTTCGGCACATGTTATAAACATGCTGTCACATGATTTGGCTGCGTTTTTACGACCGGCCGCTAGCCTGACGTCCACTTACCTCAGTCGTATTTTACAACACCTCAGTAAGAAAGAGGGTGGTCTATTCTACTAAACCGGATACCACACGGTGGGTCGACTTACCTTAGTCGCTTTTACGACACCTCGGTAAGAAATGAGGGTGGTACTATTCTATTCAGCGGGATACCACACGGTGTTCATCGAAATATTTAAATATCCTATATGATTTATTCTTTCGGAGAAAAAAGCTTGTTGTGAAAATAGTGTTAAAGCATAAAGTAGTCACGCGCCTACGCTCAGTATTACAGTTCGATATTCAAAAATAATGCTAATGATTAAGGAATTCTTTCGGGAAGCTTTTGAAGAATGTGTGACACAATAAATATACTGAAATTGCCAAAGTATCTCCATGAGTATTCAAAGAACACTTTTGGTAAATAATCTCGACTGCCAGTGTCTCTGTCCATGTAAGTTTAACGAGTCAAATTTTTTATTTACTGGATGTTTCCACACGTTTGCTGTACATATATGGGATAGTCTATCCGATACCTATCAGCAAGTGGTGAAACAGAACGAAGAAACTATTTGTAACATAATCTATTTTAATTTACTCACAAGCTTTAAGAATAGAACCCACTTAGAATCATATGATCGATCCAAAAAAAAAAAAATTACGGTAAGACCGTAATTTTTTCATAAAAAGTTATGACATACTTATAGACTCGCTATAGTACTTCTTCTTCCTAGCGTTTAATCCCGACTTATGCCAGGGTCCGCTTTCCGGCTAAACTGCTTCCACTTTGCACGCTCTAGCGCGTCCTTTTTTCGAAGTACGTTGGAACGCATGGTGCAATTTCAAGCCAACGTTTTTTCGGTCGGCCACGTGGTCTATGGCCAGAAACGGGCATGTTGAGACACCTGTGACCCACATAGCTCTGGGGGCGTCGAAGCACATGACCAAACCAGCGAAGACGCGCTTCTACGACTTTGTCCGCAATATCTCTCACGCCAAGGCTTCCGCGAATGTACTGGTTACGTATTTTGTCCAGACGCGTAACACCGCACATCCATCTTAACATTTTCATTTCATTGGCGTGGAGCTCGCGAATATGTTTTGTCAGCGCTGGCCAGGTTTCACTCCCATAGAGCATTACAGGTCTTATTATGCTCTTGTATACTAGTCCCTTTAAGCGGGGGGAACCTTTGGATCACAGGTTACAGCCGTCAATTATCTCCATTTAGACCATGCAGCCGCTAACCTCGACTTGACATCTCTTTCAATACTGCCGTTGTCCTGTAATACCGACCCGAGGTATTTAAATTTATCCATTCTTTTGAGTGGCTTATGCACTATTTGGATGGTATTACTATCAGACTCATTGCATGCCATGGACATTTTTCCATATACATAGCTGAGCTTCTAGTTCACTTCTACTTTTGCTTACAAGGACAATATAGTCAGCATACTTCATAATCCAAGGCGGTGGAACTTGGATGTTCGCAGTTAGTGCATCCAGAACAATACTGAAAATATACGGGCTTAGTACTGATCCCTGGTGAACACCTACAGAGACTGGAAAAGTCTTAGTATCGCTAACAGCAGTTCTTACAATAGCTTCGGAATGGGCATACATATCTCGGATAATATTAATATATATTTCGGGTACGCACTTTACTCTCAGTGCCCACCGGATTACGTCTCTGGGTATAGTATCAAAAGCCTTTTGAAGGTCTAAAAAGGCTAGGTGTAATGGTTGATTCCTTTCTCCGTGGGTTTCCATAATGATTCGGAGAGCGAAAATTGGGTCCATGGTACTACATCCAGGACGGAAGGCATATTGACAATCTGATATGGTGCATTCCATGCGGATTCTTTGGTCTATAATCCGCTCATAAAGCTTCATTGTGTGTTTCATGAGTTTGATACCCCTGTAGTTACAACAGTCCTGCATACTTCCCTTTCCTTTGTAAATTGGTGTTATAACACTAACACGTCAGGCGTCAAGAATCCGACATGTTTGAAGAATTGTGTTAAAGAGATTAGTGAGCGTATGAATGCCAAATGTTCCCATGGATTTCCAGGCTTCTATAGGTATATCATCATGGCCACAAGCTTTACCATTTTTCATGAGTGATAAACATTTCGCAACTTCTTCGGATGTTATTGCAGGTTTTAGTCCCAAGTTAGGAGGTAACAGAGTTAGTTGTTTATGGTTACTAGGGCAATTTGACAGCTCATTGAAATAACTTCGCCAACGATCCTTTATGTTATGGACGTCAGTGAGTATGACATTTGAGGAGTTGGTAATCACAATACACTTGACGAAGTCTTTAGTTGACTTACTTCTGGCTTTAGCTAATTTATAAATGAGTTTCTGGCCCTCATCTGTATCCAGTTTATCATATAAAGGAGCAAATTGTGCAGCACATGCTTTAGCAACAACTCTCTTTGCTTGGTTTTTAGCTAAGATGTACGCATCTTTATCACATGGTGTATGTGATTGTTGCCAAGTTTTGAAGTAAGCCTTTTTCTTTTGTACAGCCTCTTTCACTTCTTTATTCCACCAACCAGTTTCTTTGTCTATATGACGTCCACCCTTTGATGTACCAAGAATATGTTGTCCTATCTTTGTAATATTTAATTGGTAGTGTTCCCAAAGCTCGCTGCTGCAGTTGCCTTCGGTTATCCAGTTTGCTAGATTAATCGCTGCTTTAAACTCTGCCATTTTCGAATCATTAAGTGTCCACCACTTGATGGTTGACCTACAAAATGTTTTTGGTCGTCGCTTTTCACAAGGCAACAAAATGTCCATAACGAGCAGACGATGCTGCGAGGTTAAACTTTCGCCTGGGATAACTTTACAATTAGTTACCTTGCTAATTTGCGTGCGTCTTGTCAGAAGATAGTCAATTTGTGTCTGTTGTAAGCCACTTTTATATGTCACTAGATGTTCTTGTCGCTTTTGGAAGAAGGTATTGATTACAGCAAGGTCTAATGCTATACAGGTATTAAGGATTTCCTCGCCTTGACTGTTCACCTGTCCAAAACCGTAACCTCCATGTACGCGCCTGAATGTATCAGATTTCCCACCCACGTGACCATTGAGATCTCCCCCCACTATGATGTTTTCCGTTAATGGTATCTTCCACAGTGTATTTTCAAAAGTGTTCCAAAAAGAAAGTTTATCGGAATCAGGTAGGCCAGACTGTGGAGCGTACGCACTAACAAGGTTTGTGATCTTACCGCCAATCAAGATTTTGACATGTATAAGTCGGTCTCCCATCCTCTCGACTGACAATATTCTATCTTGATACTCTTCTGACACACCGACTGCGACACCATTTCGGCCTCTATGTGACCCGGTATATATTCATTTATATCCATGTCCAATTTGACGCGATTTGGCACCTTTCCATCGAGTCTCTTGTAAGAAAGCAAACTGAATACGTCGTCTGTGTAGAACTTCAGCAAGTTCTCTAGAGCGTCCTGTCAGTGTTCCAACGTTAAGTGTTGCAAAGCGGATCTTTTGCGCTCGCGTCTTTGGCCGTGCCCGCACTTGACTCGGTAGCCCTTGCATACTTGTCGCAGGTGTAGGGCGATGTACCTGCGCGTCGTTTTCCGGCGACGCCCTATCCATAGCGCTTAACCTTATTCTTGTTCTATCCATGTTGTTTTGGTGGTTTGGTTTTTTACACTCAGCGACTACCATCCGACCTGAGAAACCTTTATTTAGAGGTAAAACCGAGATTGCCAGAGCCTCGTCTGTTAGTTCAGCAGGGTGCACCACGAGGTTGGCTGAGCTCCGAAGATGTTGGTGGAGCCCTTACACCCCTATAGACTCGCTATAGTACGTTTTACAAAAAATGTTATTCATAAACGCATTTTAGCACTAAACCATTCTACAAGTCTACTATAACTTTATAGAGCCCTATATAGGACCCTACTATAACAGTGCTATAAGGTAAAAGATGGCCGACTTTCCTCAGCTGATTATTACGAAAACAACATTTGACGTATTTACGGATTGAAATTGAAGTGTCAGTTGTCGTCTGTTTTATCAGGGATGTGAAAAATTCGATTTTTTATATTAATCGATAATATCAGTAAAATGATCGATTTTTAATAATCGGTTTTTTCTTATAAATCGATTTAAAAAAGAACGATTCTTTTAATTATATATTATTATATCTTCTTTTTTTTAATTTTTTAAGATAAAATTTGCATTAATGGATCAAAACAAATTATCCAAATGTAGACATTTTAATTGAATTTCACAAACAGTGCATCTGTTATTATTTATTGGTAGTTATACCTATACTTTAAGCTTTTATTCTTATTAATTATTAATATTAAAAAATACAGCTTTTCAAATAGTCAGAAAAAATCGATTATTTTCATACGAATATATTAAATTAAAGGGAAAAACTGATTATTTATTAACCAATTTTTCTACTCTATGTTACATCCCTATGTGAAAGGCGACCCCGAGACGTAGACAATAAAATATGTTTTAGTCCGTAATAATGTCTATGGTTACTATACTTATTCGGTATGTAAATGCATATTATCTGTGGCGAATTCGGTGTGATCGGCCAATTGGAAGCCAGATTTCCTTACAATGGCAACATTCGGATTTATAACCGCATTTTAGCTATAGATCAGTTATAGAAGGTTTATGAATAAACAATTTTATGGAACGTCTTATAAGCTTATAGAGCATTTTAACTAAAACATGTCTAAAACCTTCTATAAGCTATTTTTATGAATAAGACCGTTAATCTATAGTAAAAAATTATCTTGTTGTATAAACAAATATAATAAAGGCCATACTCCGTATATTGTCTTTATTTAAACGAGGAAAAATCGTCACCTTATTTCTCAATTTAAAAGATTGTGTATACTATATGAGACAGAGGAATTAAACTGCATCCAGCAAGTAGCAGGTGGCTTGTGTAAGGTTTGGTATAAAAAGAAGATTAGAAGAGAAGAAAAGAGGGACGAAGAGAATCAAAGTTTTGGGGAAAGAGAGTTTTGTGGGTGGTAAGGGTAGGAGCAGTATCTAGGTCAGACATATCTTAAATAATGAGGAGATGCAAAAGAGAATGTTGGAATCAAAGTATAATATAAAGTAAAATAAATTAAGAGTTTAAAATATATGTATGTGTATATGTATGATATTAAATATATATTTAATTTTAGTATTTAAAATATATGTAAACTACAAGTTAAATTTATTTTTATTATAAAGTGTTTTTCTTTGTAGCAATTAAATTGTTGCGCACCAATCCGTACTTTCACCATGATCCTTACATCAAAGGTTGTCTGGGAGATATCGCTCCAAGCGATAAGACCGCCTCTGCACGCTTCTGTGTATTAATATGCTATGTAAATGTAATTCTTCTTTGTGTGTAATAAATAATAAATAAATAAAATAAGTTTCATTTACTTATCTAGGTCGAAGGGTAGAGTTCCTTACACTTGTATCAAACTGTGACTAAAAATATTGTGCAACGGTTCCTCATCGGGAGCCTTCGTTCAATTTTAAACATAATGTTATAAAGTTTTCTCACTATATGCTAGCATAGGATAATGCTACAGCTAACTTTAGCCCAGATGCATTTGAACTAATCGAAAATTTTCCTTAATGTAGTTTTATAAACAGTGACTTGTAACATTATACCTATATCGAAATATATTGCATAACAATACTGTGTACACGAGAGTAGTAATGCAATATATACCTTAATTAAATCATCGTAACCAAAAATAAAGTTTAAAGCTTCCCTGATATTTTTTAATTATATGTCATTTACCTAGATGTAATAACACTAAGAAAATAAAAATAAGAGCTGAACACCGAGCTCAGTGACATGCTAACGGAGAGACTTATGTCCGTTGATAATGATGATCATGAATAATACTATAGCATTATGAATATAGTAGTTTCAATAAAAATAGCTTTAGGAACCAGATTGGTATTTATCATAAAGACGCTTAGTTAAGAGATGAAATTCTAACCGTATTGGTCGAGTAACAATCACTTGTCATTGTGCAGTTACAGATAAACATAAAAAAGTTTGACCCCGATTGTGAGATGTTTTTCAACTTCCTAGTAGAGCGTTTCTATGTTCTAGATCTCATATCGTAGTAGTCTTTCGAAGGTATACTCATCTCTTACCTTTTATATTATCATAATTTTTGAAATTTTTATTTATAAATGGCAAACACATCAAATACATTTATGCACTCAAATCTCTGTAATACTTTATATTACTGTTACGTAATCTTTGGAACGAATTTACTATCCTCTAATAACAAAGAAAATGTAGATACTGTAAAGTTTAATTAAGATACATGGTTTATTTTATTCAAACCATCCTGAAATTCGTTTGAAAGATAGTTTCTAAATAACTCGTATCAAACACTCTTATATGAATTGTGTTAAAATGAAATGCTCAATAATAAAGTACCTTTCGGTTACTATATAATTGAATAAAGTAAAAGTTTGTTCTACTAAGTTTGTTTTTCATTGCCCTACTAAAGCAGGATGCAAAGCTTTCTGTAACTGTAGATTATAATCCTTGTGCTAACCTCACGTAAAGAGAGAATATGAAACTTTATTAGATTTCAAAGCACATCAATTGATTATAGATTCATTACAATTGGATAAATCATAAATCAGAGGACGAACACGCAAGTAACCATTATTTTTTATTAATATTGATTATTGAGCACAAAAATATTTATCAACCTTTAATGCCAACAAAAAAGTTTGAATATATTTCACACGTCATGAAGTTATGTTTGATCATTTTTTGTCTGCAACTCTGTATTCTATGTTAATAAGAATCATCTCTATCTATGCTTACGAGTAGTTTCGCTCGGAGGTCAAATATAAACAAACAAAGACACTTTTACAAATATAGTTTGAGCAAAAAACAGGCAAATCTATCGATGAGTACCTTCTTTCGGATGCCAAACGTAAACAATCAAAGACACCTTCGCATTTATACTATTAGTACAAACAAGACACAGGCAAAACCATCGATGCGTAGCTGTGTTTGGACGTTAAACATAAACAAACGAAAACACTTCGCAAATATATTATTAGTATGAACAAAACACAGGAAAAGTTCGTTCAGACTTTAAACATAAACAAACGAAGAGGCTTTAGAATATGTATTTTAGTTTATTGTTATTATTATTATTATTTGTATATTAGTACACATTCAAACACAGGCAAAAATATCTAAAAACAGGATTTCAACATACCATTCAAAATACGGACCATTCCAAAAGCCTAAATTAACAACATACACCAGAGTCACCCAAGCGAGTATATTCATTTGAGTTTCATTCATAAACACTATTGAGAGTGTTTGCGATAGCCAATGGTTGAATCGGATTTCATTTGAAGCTCCACTGAACAACATCGTTATCGTTGCGTTTGCATTCTATATTTTATGATCGGGAAACGTGTGTAACAGAGACAAACAACAGGTACGCACGACTAGTTTTGACTCATCTTATAACCAACTGATTGTTTTGAATTAAGTCTACTAGGTAGAGCGTATTCCTGATTCGGTACCGGCCTAATGAATTAAATTCGATACATCTGCCTAAGGTTAGATAGGTGCTGTAGCCAGAAAATCTTGTTTATATTTATGATATATATTTAAGACAAAAGTGTAGTTCGCTTTGTTATTTACTTAATAATGTACTTTACGGTAAGGGAAAACATCGTGATGGATGTGACTGTATATCTCCTAAGATTTACTGGAATTTGTGTAATCTTTTTAAAGTCTGTATTTAAAAAAATTTGGGTTTGTAAAAAAATGACACACAAATAAAACAAAAGAAATGACTCACGTGAACAGCAGAAACAGTAAGCCAATATTTACCGCAAAAGAAAATTCCCGTTAGTGTTCTGCAGACTTTTTAATGTAAAGTGGTGCCATCTTTGACATATCGTACAACAGGGAACTTAAATTAGGGCTTTGCGCACTATTCTTAAAGCTAAGGCTTAGAGAAATTTCATAATGAAGTTTCCTGAAAGCAAAATGATGGCATGAATTGATTTGTAGTATTCCCATAATATTAGTATGTGCATTTAGACTATTATAAGTTGTATTAACACTTTGTATGCAGAAATCAGCTATACACGTGGTGGTAATATTTTTAATTAAAGTTTTGCGCACTATTCTTAAAGCTAAGGCTTAGAGAAATTTCATAATGAAGTTTCCTTTTTTACTTTTAATTTACTTAATACATAAATCATTATTTTTGCCGTTAAATGACAAGTCGTTTTTTTTAAATATACCGAGCAAAACTCTCTGAACCAGGTACTTTTTGAATAAAGTGTATGGCATTTTTTTAAGTAACTATTAATAACAAATTTTTATAGTACACTAACAATTTATGTAATATAGTCGTATTGTATGACTCAAAGATTTATCTGAAATTATATCATCAGTGTGAATAATTTCCTATATTAACAATTATTATAAATTTTCACGCTGTTATGACTAGTTAATGGAGTTTAATTATAATGCACATTAAAATTAGTCATATCTATGACCTTGAGGGATATTTATGTATCATTAAAGTCCGTATTTACCAAAAATAAATTCAATATTGCCTAAGTATGGGGCTAAAATCGGTATAGCATGAAGTTTTGTTTCCGGAAGTTTTGTTTTTTTTTTGGATGTGGATAGTAGAGAACGGAAGCTCTGCTTGCTGGAAAGTCATTTAGCAAAGAATTCAATCGCAATCTAAGAGCACACCAGCACACAAAACTTGTGTCTTTGTTACATCTCCAGAAAACAGTAAGTTATTATTCAAATAGAACAGAAGTAAAGAAAAAGTAATTTAGTAGTTGCATCCATTAATTTAACAAAATAACAAACGAAAATTGTCAGTTTACACAAACGAAACTTATATTATAACGTTGACATAGGAAGAGAAACAAATATACAAATATATCTCTCTTCCTGTCCTTATCCCACTCTAAGTGGGGTCGGCGCAACATGTTTGTTTCTTCCATTCTGTCCTATCATTCGTCAACTCTGGCTGGCTCTGGCTCTACTACTAGCTCTACTCCTTTTATGTGCATGTCATACTTCACACAATTGAACCACCTCTTTTTAGGCCTCCCTTAAGGAAGAGAAACAAATGTTTGTTTTTAATTTGCTTTTCTATGATTGATGTATAATTAAATATAGCCGGATTACCCCCTGTAGTATAACGGTGTCTTGAACAAATTTTGAATTATTCCTCACGATTAGGGACACAAAGTATCAATACTACGTGGTATCGATACTTTTTTGTTGATACTATCGTGAGTACGTTACTACTCATGACTACATGAAAACTCAAAGGCAACTAGAACTGACAAATGCGTTAAGCCCGATACTTACTGGGCACGGAGGATTTAAATCTTATTTGTTTAAGTATAAGTTGGCGCCCAGCCCTTTTTGTAAGTGCGACAATTCAACCGAGGAAACTGTCTGCCATGTCCTTTTGGAATGCCCTAAGTTTGATCTACATAGATTTTCGTGTGAGAACAGTATAAACCTAGACTTAACAGCAGATAATCTGAATAATATCATAAATGACGAGGACACACGAAAGATTTTTCTTCAATTCGCATTTAAAATATTGAAAATAGTTGGTAAAGAAAATGGCTCCAGAGTAGGCACAATACCAGGTTAAAATAAATTAAGGTTAATGATTAAAAGGCCTAAGGTTGCTGCATAATTAATAGCAGCAGGATAAAATGAAAAAAAAAAGGACCGATACTTTCCATTCAATACCATGTCCCTAATTGGGAGATAGTTGAATAGCTATGATTAGTAATCATTGTGGCTGGAGTGCAGCGAGAAGCTACGACCGGCTGATATCGGGAAACTTGGCGTCTTCTTTGCAGATGAAGACGCGGTAAGTACGTTATCATGTGTATCATTACTTTGTAAATAGTATATTTTACTTTGTATATCTTATAAATTCTTATCAAACAATTATATCACTGGTATTTTAATAATAAACTAACATATTCCAAAAGCTGCGAAAATGTTTTCCTGAAACAGGCAACATGTTTATAAAGCAATCATTTACAAGAAATCCAATATGTAAAAATAAATGTTTGTGTGCGTGTCCTTTATTTTTATTTATTTTTCAGACAATCTTTAGAATGACCAAGCGGATGATCCTGTAAAGTGGGGTGGGGTTGCGGTAGGGATCGGAGCATTTTATTTAACTTTTGATTTCTGTTTTGAAAATTTAGCCACAACAACGCCTGGCCGGACAGCTAGTATTATATAAGTTTGCATGACTGCGAATGTTTCATATGATTTACAAATGTTACATGTATTTATTACTGGTTCATGTTACAGATGAAATATAAATTTCCCGAAATAAAAGCCTCCTATTTTAAATCTCCTATTATAACGATGTGTCATTCTAAATAATAACACATCGTGTTAAACAAATAACATATCGTAAGTCAAAATATACTTGTAAATACGAGAGAGTTAAATATGGCAAAGCTCCAAACACCAGTTGGGTTTCCCGTGACGTCAAAAGCTTAACGTAATTTTTCCATCAAATTGCACGGGCTTTGCGTTACCAAAAATGAGAAAACGGGCAAATTTCCTTTTTTCAACCATTGGTTTATTTCAACAATTTTTTATATCACTGCCAGTTTTATATCTAAATGTAATTAAATATGTTTTATAGGTTTCTTAAAATTTTGAATGTATATATGTCAAATTGACCTTGAATTCGTATTCAGTGGGTCGAAATACTATCTAATACTACTACTATACTATTATAATACCTATAGGTCGGTCCGGTTAAATGCAATTTCCACTTTTTTTTTGTGCCGGTGTTATTAACAGACGTTTTGATATTAATACCAGACAAATTTCTATGACTTTCAAACAACTATAGAATATTTATTAGAAATTACAGGTATACCCATTTTAGCTGTGTGGTATCTGGCTGAGTAGAATAGACCATCCTCATTTCTTACCGAGGTGTCGTAAAAGGCGACTAAGATAAGTTAACCCACGATGTGATATCCGGCTGAGTAGAATAGACCACCCTCATTTTCTACCGAGGTGTCGTAAAAGGCGACTAAGGTAAGTTAACCCACCGTGTTGTATCCGGTTTAGTAGAATAGACCACCCTCTTTCTTACCGTGTCGTAAATTACGACTAGGTTGGGTTGACGTCAGGGAGGCGGCCGGATGTAAAAACCCACCAAAATCATGTGTTTATAACATGTTGTGCCGACCCCACTTAGAAATAGGATAAGGGCAGGAGGATGATAAGGTATACCCATTTATTCTTATATAGTTCGAAATCCTATTAAATTTTCAGTTTGGTATAAATATGAGCGCCCACCCACTATCTGTATAACTTTTTATTCGAGCATCTCAGTCCGATCAGACCAGTTTAATAACGAACGAGGCAAAAGGTGCGCGTGCACATTGTAATTTTTCATTTCGGTAGAACGTGAGTGACAAAAAAATAACATTTTTTAATGAAACTTGCATTCTATTGTATAGTTTTATTCGAGTTCTTTAATTCAAGTTCAATTTTATTTGAATATTCAAATAACGTTTGATATTTGACGACCATTTGGGAAATAGAACTTTAAGCCTAATAAGGTAAGAACATAAAAAAGTACATAAAATAAGTTTTATTTTAGATATAATATTGCAAATAATTGTTGAAGCCTTGAAATTTTCAACTCATTCATATAGAGAACTGATGTCATTGAAAATAAATAAATTCAAGGTATCCTGTTAAAGTCAATGTCCTAGTAGACTTGCTAATTTCTCTTTTTGTGTGTTACATTTCTCATAATAGAATAGAAGGGAATACACACAACTGAATTAAACTAAATATATTGCAAATTACTGTACCGAAAAATTGTAAAACAGTTTAGAGTTTTGAGAAAGCTTTAAATTATCATAAATATAGTTTTTTTTGGGGTAAATAATTGCGGACATTAAGTACACTAAGTATTTATAATATTTATAATAGTGGCATTACAAGAAAACAAGTTCCGAAAATTTAAGATTTTTGTATTGGGTCTAGTAATTTAGAATGCCTTCCAACTCCTAACATATACTACATACGTTTTGAAAGATATGTTAATAATATTATATATTGATGTATCATTTATTTTTTGTTTTAGATGAAGTTAATCGAACTTTTTATAATGATAATGTTTTACATGACTGCGGTCAGTGGAAGAACACTTGGTGATTCAAATTTTGAAAACGAAGAAAACTATATAGACCTTGAAAAGCCTATTCATGGACATTCCAGTAAACATACGAGACCTAGCCGTAAATCTCGAAATCCTTACTATAATCATTATGATACTCATGATTTTGGAGAAAATGATTTTAAAGATTCGTATAGTCGCAAAGACGAACTATTGTCTGATATATTACAAAAGTTAGATGAACTTAATTCATATCTTAAAAGGTCACAACCAACTAAATCACAGATTCAAATTAAATGCGTTCCAGTTCATTATCCAGTTTCACAAACTCCAATTAAAAAAGATGGTAGTCCAAATATAACGATCAGATGGTCTGGTGACCATCGACGAATCTGGAAAGTAGTAGACGACGGTTCAAGGCCTATAAACCTAGACCCCGTTAAATCTAATGAAACTACGGTTAGAGCGCCGCCGGTAGAACATGGAAGCACTCAAGAAGGGGTAAGATTTGTGAATATTTGTCACATTTTTTCTACACATCTCTAGATAAGAGAACTAACAATTGCCAGCGGCTCCACCCGCGTGGATAGATTAAACCCGTAATATAGTATTTTGATAAAAATAAAAATGGTTAAAGTGGGTTAACCTTAAAAGAAAGACATATGCTGTAGCGGACTTTTATTTAGAACTTTTAGAGGGGAACAATTTTGTAATACATGCGTATTGAATAACTTTTACCGTTTTCTTAGCGCACGCAAGGAAAGCTTAAATTTTGCCGTTTTCATAATATGTTTTATTTCTACTCCTCTCCTATTCATCTAAGCGTGATGTTATATAGACTATAGCCTTCCTCGATAAATGGACTATCTTACACTTAAATAATTTTTCTAATCGGTCCAGTAGTGCCTGAGATTAGCGCGTTCAAACAATCAAACAAACAAACTCTTCAGCTTTATATATTAGTATAGATAAATTTCTTAATCTACCAAAATTGGTCTAGCCGTCCTGGAGAATGTACAATTGACTTAAACTTTCCTCAAAAGTTGCCCTATCTTTTAGTAATGACCATACAAAAATCCGTTCAGTAGATTTTGAGAAAATCGATCATATACATACAGGGGGACAGACTTTTTGGGACTGTTATATAGATGGCTAATAAAACATAATGGAAATATTTCATATTCTTTATAATCGTTAAGACAAGCAAAGTAGCGAACTCTTACTACAGCTTAAAGCGAAGCGGAAGCATAAACGATTAATAAACTGATTTTTTTGTTGAATCTTTAAAGAATATTCATGAATTCCTATGTGTGCTAACCTGTTTATTAATCATCATCCTTCTGCCCTTATCTCACTCTTAAGTGGAGTCGGCACGACATGTCATTAACATGTTGTTACATGATTTGGCATATTTTACGTCCGGCCGAATGCTTGACGTCAACTTAACTTAGTCGTATTTTACGACACCTCGGTAAGTGAGGGTGTTCTATTCTACTCAGCCGGATAACGAACGGCAGGTCAACTTACCTTAGTAGGCTTTTGCGACTCTTCGCTAAGAAAGAGGGTGGTCTATTCTACCCAGCCAGATAACTAACGGCACGTCAACTTACCTTAGTCGGCTTTTGCGACTCTTCGGTAAGAAATAGGGTGGTCTATACTACTCAGCCGTATACTATACGGCGGGTCGACCTACCTTATTCGCCTTTTACGATACCTCGGTAAGAAATGAGGGTGGTTTATTCTACTCAGTTGGATACCAAGCAGCTCTGCTGAACTGATTATTAATGTCTATATAAAATTGTTACAGATGACGACACAAGCACCTCGTGATAAGAGACCAGGACTATGTAAAGGTGCTATCCTTATATGTTGCCAACGTAAGACGGATATGGAAAGACGACAATGCTTCTCCAAATATGGTTGTCCTAAAACATACTCCAATAAAAGAGTTTGTCATCCAAAAATTATAAATCTTGTTACAGATGAATTCGTCAATACATACGCTCCTACATGACGAGTCATTAACTAAAGTTCAATATTCCAAGAAGAATAATCAATCAGTATTAATACAGTTACTATTTATATCGTTATTTAAGGCTTGTTATTTTAATAAATAAGTATAATAAAATAACTAAAAAATATTTTACTCTCATATGTACATGTCTCTCATATTTTTCACGTGCCTTGTTTTTCTATAAATCAACAAAAATTTTAATGTACCTATTGATTTGTGAAAAATTTCATTTTATTTATTTAAAACGGTCATAACTTTTTTTAAATCTAAATAAACCAATTTACACTATTATTTATGGTTTTAAACAAAAAGTTTACACGTGAAGTTGGATAGCACCTTTATATATTGGATTATGCTGCCAGCATGAACAAGGCTTACAATGACATCATTAAAAAAAATCAAAAGCATTATTCTAGTCCGACGAAGCTGCTTATACGTAATGTTAGTTATAGCTTTATTAATTATATGTAATAATATATTTCACAATTTTTTAAAATAAATTAATAATTATTACATTGATTTTTTTATAATTTAACCACTCTACTTTACTATTAACTGTATCGCGTTCTACTTTTACAAAGAAAAAATCTATTTTATGTGGTTGGGAGTGTTTAATGATAGTACCGCTCATTATTCTGTATTACCTTTTTGTTTGTACTTTTTTAATAATAAATTATGATCAATAATCACTACTATTTGCGTTGCTGCTAGTGTTTTTTGTTGGTGTAATAATTACAAAAATGTGTATTTTAAAAATATTTCTACTTTCAATTGCCCAAATTTTTGTTTGTCAACCTTATATTACAAAAGTTTCGTTAAAAGTTTAACATTTTGTATCTGTATTATATACATAAATTATAAAATTATATTGATAGAGAAGGTTCAGGTGCAGATTTGGAGAATTTCGTTCGGAAAATGTTAACATGCTATGAATAAATTTCAGATTAGAAATAGTTTAAAAACACTAAGTATTTAAATGTCGGAAAGAAGTTGTGTGGTGTATGACTTCAAAAATACGGAAGATCGATTAATATTACACTTCCAATAAAGTCGTTACGTAATGGGTCAACACTTTAAATTGCTTCAAAGAAAATTTCACATTTAGATCAAGCCATAAAAATGTATACAAAACACTCACGTCAAATGATACGATACCTGATATAATATAAAACGCAAAACCGCTCAGCTCGCTTGCGACAACGACCTCGACTTCTTGGCGTGTACTTGAATGACAGAAATACGTAACTCTTATAGATACATGCATATATACAGATGAGTCGATCACTGAATGATAAAATTAGAACGGCTGAGATAACGTCGATAATTTCTTCCCCATTTCAATTATTAGTAACCATAATAGTCAAATAATGCTAATTTCTAATTATTTATTAGTCTAAGCGATAGGTAACAATGTGATAATTGATCATGTGCTAATATTAAGATCATTTAATAACAACATACTTTTAGTTTTAAGGCTACTATAGTGTGAATGAATGGGAGCTGAAGGTGATTTTAATTAGCACTTCATTCAGATAAAAATCACAAGTTATATCCGGTGTATCAATAAATATTGATGATGCACTTTGACTTCTGTAGGTTCGACTGATAAACTGAACGGGTTTTTTGAAGAGCCAATTGATTGTGGGTATTGTAACCAGAAGCGATAAGCATTCTATAAATATTATCCGTTACTTTTAATATTTCTGAAGTTAGTGTAAACGCAATCAATAGAGAGAACTCGAAATGTGAGGAGTAGATTGCAAAAGCTCTACTAACATCGATGAAAGTTTACATGAGGGTGATTGATTCCTATGAAAATACTATTCGGCTTCTTCTTCAAATACCTTCCCCTAATAAAGGTTGGCAACTTTAGGGTGATTTCGACTTTAGAAACTGCTCCTCTAAACTAAGACTAAATGCTTCTTTCTTGCATTGATGCAAACTCCTAAATCATAATATCCTTATTCGACCAGGTCTCCTTCTACCGGCTATATTTCCCTGAATGAGTTCATACTCTGGTTATTGCGATTCCCGCGTCAAAAATACTCTAGGTTGCTTTCCTTAATGCTTTTTAGTATCTCTTGGGCCTTTCTCAGTCTCCGTAGCACGGTGCTATTACGTTCGTGATCTGTCCCTAATATTTTAAGCATATGCCATACCCGCATCAGTATGCACAAGAAAATGATGAGATTATGGTCACAGATAATCCATTTTATTCTTGAAAAGGCGTTGCATGCTAGTTTCAGAACTAATCGGCTTAGGGCAATGTATAGTGGCGAATGTGTCGCCTTCAAAGACTGGGGTCACTGATCATGGGGTCATATTCACTGAAATAAAGACAATGTGCTTACTATGTTTAAATAGCCATTAATTTGCCATCTGCTTACACACAAATACGTACACATTAAAAGTATAACTATATATTTACATTACAGTAGTTCATATTATATACATGGTACAGTATTTGTGTTATATATTTAAAGCGATAATATTATTTGTACTAACAAGAAAAAAAACAAGTTTCGATGCGCTCAATAAATTTATTTACATTCCTTAACATTTTTTTAGATATCAGCGCATTTATATATTTAATAGTGAAACAGTCCATGAAATGGATATTCACGTGGCTTAAAACAGATATTAATCATATCAACAAAATAATTTTAATGAAATATTATTTTATCACCCACCACCAATAGAAGATGGGATAGCCCAGCGGTGACACCGCGCGAATCTTTCGACGAGGTCACGGATTCAAAACCCGGGCAGACACCAGTCACTTTTCCTATTAAAACTTATATGTCTAATTCATAACTGCAATTTATTACACACTTCCGGTGAAAGAATATCGTAAATCTTCATATCAATTCTAGGGATATGTGTAACCTACCAATCCGCATTGGAGCAGCACGGTAGGTCTTAGCTCAAACCCTCTCCAAAAAACAGAGGGAGGAGCACCTATGCCCAGTAGTAGGAAAGTAACAAGGTTACGGTTAACGTTACTTTACTACTTATACAAATTATTAAATATTGCAATGAAATAACATTGACATATTAACAAGATTTGCCTTTCCAGACTAACCGACCTCCTCCGATCCAGACAGAGCAGACTGAATAAAACAATAAAAACAAAATCAGGTTTGCTTGGTGCTGTAGTACTTTTTGTTTCGTTTTAATTTGACGCCGACGCCGTCTTCTGATGCTGACGCCATCTTCTGATGCCGAGAATAAGTATACATTTTATTTTTTATTTATTTATTTATTTATACAGTAATCCTACAGCGTTACAAAATTTTTTTACTTAAATACTATGTATTATAATAATAATAAGCCCAGGAGTGAATTACACAGTGACTATCGGTTATTTTAAATTATTGACGTTTAACAAAGATACATGATTTAAGAACTAAAATATAAGGTTTGATTAAAAAGTGTTTATAAGTAGTATGTTATATTTAAAAGGTAACAAAACAGCTAATAAATTAACTAAAATCATATATTTAAAAAGTAAAGTATATTTTATATTATGTATATTTATTATTTAGAATAAATACAACAGTCTTATTAGCTATATAGTATGTGGATTTTTAGATATCAGCGCATTTATATATTTAATAGTGAAACAGTCCATGAAATGGATATTCACGTGGCTTAAAACAGATATTAATCATATCAACAAAATAATTTTAATGAAATATTATTTTATCACCCACCACCAATAGAAGATGGGATAGCCCAGCGGTGACACCGCGCGAATCTTTCGACGAGGTCACGGATTCAAAACCCGGGCAGACACCAGTCACTTTTCCTATTAAAACTTATATGTCTAATTCATAACTGCAATTTATTACACACTTCCGGTGAAAGAATATCGTAAATCTTCATATCAATTCTAGGGATATGTGTAACCTACCAATCCGCATTGGAGCAGCACGGTAGGTCTTAGCTCAAACCCTCTCCAAAAAACAGAGGGAGGAGCACCTATGCCCAGTAGTAGGAAAGTAACAAGGTTACGGTTAACGTTACTTTACTACTTATACAAATTATTAAATATTGCAATGAAATAACATTGACATATTAACAAGATTTGCCTTTCCAGACTAACCGACCTCCTCCGATCCAGACAGAGCAGACTGAATAAAACAATAAAAACAAAATCAGGTTTGCTTGGTGCTGTAGTACTTTTTGTTTCGTTTTAATTTGACGCCGACGCCGTCTTCTGATGCTGACGCCATCTTCTGATGCCGAGAATAAGTATACATTTTATTTTTTATTTATTTATTTATTTATACAGTAATCCTACAGCGTTACAAAATTTTTTTACTTAAATACTATGTATTATAATAATAATAAGCCCAGGAGTGAATTACACAGTGACTATCGGTTATTTTAAATTATTGACGTTTAACAAAGATACATGATTTAAGAACTAAAATATAAGGTTTGATTAAAAAGTGTTTATAAGTAGTATGTTATATTTAAAAGGTAACAAAACAGCTAATAAATTAACTAAAATCATATATTTAAAAAGTAAAGTATATTTTATATTATGTATATTTATTATTTAGAATAAATACAACAGTCTTATTAGCTATATAGTATGTGGATTTTTATCTAGTAAAGATTTAGAAAAAATTATATTCTATTATAATGTCTTATAGATAATTAACAAGTTTACCTTGTCATATTTCAACCAATTTACAAAAAAAAACATAAACAAATAGGAAATCTAAACATTTCTTAAAAAACAATTTTGTATTGGAGAAATGCGCATTCGTTACGCAAAAGTAATGAAAAAATTATTTTTGATTGATCGAGACATTCATTTTATAATATGTAGTAATGAGTAATTAAAAATAATCAGCATATGAGTCCTCGGAACTAAAAAATATTTTACTGACGATTAAAATTACATCATTATTTATATTTTACTTTATTAACGTACCAACTGCTTATTTATCAAAATTTATCATGCTTAGCCGACGTAATAACATTTGTGCAAATATTGACGATTTTGTTTGATACTGTATCATGGGTTTTTACGTGTATGTACGTGATAAAATTTTAATTCAAATTTACATTTGGTTACTCTATTACTCATGAATACTTAATTTTTTTAGTGGTTATTTAATCCTTAACCCGCAACCTCTCGGGTTGCGGGTTAAGCGCGAGGTAGATGCGAGTTTCTTAAAAACAATATTTGCGTGAATAGGCAGAAAAATTCTGGTTTTATTAATTAGGTTTACCAATAGCTTTAACATTTACATCTTTTAAATATTTTATTGTAATATAATATGTAAGTACATATAAATGTAAAAATAATTAAAGGCAAAAACCACAAACAAAGATTGTTTGTGGTTTTGACTGATGATTGGATGAACATTTTATACAACATATAATTATTATGGATGTGCATGGATGCATCCCAAGCACAAGTAATATATTATAACAACTATATTTTTCCTTTATACTTGTTCAATAAATAAAAAGCATTTTTTTTATAAGTCGACCCATTTATTTCACATAGTTGAAATAGTTGAGTGAATAATGTGAAATAAATTTACATATTTGAAGGAGGTTGTATTTGAAACATGCAATTTTCATTAGTCAAAGGGAGGAGCCCGACAAAAATATATGTAACATTTAGAATTAAGGGAAAGTAATAATTTATATTCTATTTATTTTTTATGTAAAAAACTATAAACCGGATCATCATCTTTCTCCTGCCCTTATCCCACTTTAAGTGGGATCAGCATGATTAGGCTACGTATTTTATGACCGGCCGCCTACCTGACGTTAACTTATCTTAGTCGTATTTTCGACACTTCGCTAAGAAAGACGGTGATCTATTCTACTCAACCGGATACCACATGGTGAGTAAACTCACTTTAGTCGCCTTTTACGATACCTTGGTAATAAAAGGGTGGTCTATTCTATTCAGCCGGATACCACACGGATTAAAAAAAACTATAAACCGGATATGTTATCCATAAATGACACCATTGTTTAACAAAATAATATAATACCAACGAATAAATTTACAATGAGTTTTATTAAATTCATAGACACGTATTCAATAGAGCTTAATTACTGCCGTGACTGTTAAATTATACACGCCTTATAGATTAAGAACCCAAACCATTACAATCTATACTTATTATAAAAAAAAAGTCCCCAAAAGCTGTCTGTCTGTATATGATCGATTTTCTAAAAATCTACTAAACTGATTTCTGTGCGGTTTTAACTTAAAGGTAGTGCAATTCTTCTGAAATATTAAGGTAACATTATGGTTATACGTAATTTGTGTTAAAGAGATCGCACAATTGTAAAAAACTCGCCTACTGGGGACTTTAGTCGCATATGCTGCGTAAACTTAAGATCACTGTGTAAAAATTTTAGATTTAGAAAAATACACAAAAAAGTCTGCGACAGCGTGTCTCTATTTGTTATGGAACAACAACTACTTTTATGTTCAAAATTTTAATTAAAAATAATACATTATTTTCAAGACTGTTCTTTTTAGTATTAAATCTTTATCTACTGCAACAAATTATGGTTTTGCAACATACTTTGAAGAAGACTGTAACTTTATATACAAATTAGGGTTTTGCAACAGACTTTTTATAACACCGGTACACGGAAAAGTCATTTAAGTTATTTATATTTTACGCTGAAGTCTATGAGAATGGAAAGACATTATGTTCCTACCAGCCGAAACATTGCATACCGACTGCCATAGATCAGTGTAGTTTCCTCGCCGTTATGATCACGACTGACACGATTTTCAGTTTAATGAGATTTATCATAGCAAAAACGAATTCTTATGGAGATTTAATAAAATAAAAAATAAGAATTATGCAGTACTTAAATGTACTTTTAGACCGACGACTTAATTTACTCTTTATATTTTATCAGTGATATAATTGATTTTTTAGGAATGATATTTCGGAGTAAATAATATTAACGATATAACTATATTTGTTAGGTACTGTGGAGTTCTGCGCTTCTAACCGCATAATTGGATTATAATGGTAATGCAATAAAAATTATAAAAAGATCAGAGTTAAAAGCGATTAACTGAAAATCCTCAAAGCATCTAATTCAAAGGGCAATTTGTGATTTTGAAAGCAATGATTTTATGCAACGATTGCAACGATTTTATAGATAATATGCAATCAGTCACGAATTTATGGATACTATTATTGAGACGAGGCTAAAGTCGACATTGAGCAAATGGCACGACTTTTAATGGATACCTCAGAAATAACTCAGCATTGTTTCTAATGCTCCATTATTATCAAAGTTAGTTTAAGGATAACAAAGCCACGTAGAAGTTATTAGGCCTTTTCGATTGTTGGACTAACCAGTAAAGTTTAATTTCCTTAAATAAAATACTTTAAGTAATTAAAAACAGTTACACATCAAATCAATTAATATTGTTTAGTAGCCTCCTTGTGACCTACTTCAATAAGAATGTAATCTAAAAGAACATTATTTAATAAGGTTCATAATATATGACAAGGTAACTAGTCAAGTCTAATATGTTCCGACATTAACATTGAACGAGGAATAAGAGTTTGTTTTCTAAAATAAATTATGAATGCTGTGAGCCCGTGAGGTTGCTGTTACTAATGCGGGTGACAGCTAAACACAGGTGCCCTAGGGAAAAGCAACCTGAAATCGATATCCACAAAAGCTAAATTAAGAATAAAGAACCCATCTCTCTCTTTTCAACCTATAGACGTCCAATGCTGGACATGGGTCTCTTCAAAGGTCTTCCATAACACAATTTTGTGCCACCGGAGTCCAGTGGCTTCCCGCGACTTTTTTGAGGCTGTCTGTTCAGCTAGTAGGGGGAGGGGTCTACCTCTACTGCGTTTTTCGGTGTGAGTTTGCCACTCTAACACCTTGAGACCCAAACGTCCATCGGTACTTCGAACTATGTGCCCCACCCATTGCCACTTCCGGTTTGCCGCCCATTGAGCTATGTTGGTAACTTACTATACACTGAGCATAGCTCTTTCCATCGCCTGCTGAGCGTCTCTAAGTTTTCTTATGAGGCCCATAGTTAGGGACCAAAAGAAAAAATCCCGTTCAATATTAATATTGTGTTAGTAAAGGGAGAGTAAATCATACTAAACGAAAAATTAGTTCGCATGAAAATATAATCGTTTCCACAATTTAATCAGATTATTTTCTGAATCCATTTTGTTGATTCTAGTCCAAAATGGTGTAAGAGACAGGCAGGAATGAGGTGTGCTTTAGGAACTTTAATTTGTATATCGTGTACAACTTTGGTGTATAGATACATATTTGGTACATTGCTGGGAATTAACAATCTTATTTCAGCTTATAAATTATTATATCAGTCATCATCATTCTCTTACCCTTATCCCACTCTAAGTGGGGTCGGCACAATATGACTGAGGGAGTTAGAATCAAACTTAGCTATATCCAAAATAATTAAAATTGATTAAAATGAAAATGTGTTTAATTCTTGGAGGATATTTTTTATTTATCGGAACTACTTGAATTAAATACATAAAACAAAATCAAATAAGATTTCTTTTTAATCATTTTATCCCTGTTTTTGAGCATTACAAAATACTAAAATTTATATTGAATTGAATTTTTGCCATTAACAGTCAAATCAGCGTAGCTTATTCGGGGAACGGGTGGTCGCGAGAAATGAAAATACCTAGGATCGAATCCCACCTACTCTATTATTTTTATCTTTTTTATGAAGTTTTTTTTATAATATTTTGTAAAAAATTACCGAGCAAGGCTCGGTCACCCAGATATTGTTTTTCTTAAGTGTGATCTTTTAATTCAGATATCACTGTTAACTAGTCATTATTTAAAAGTAGAACGCAGCCTATACTTAAGAAATCATTAAATCATTCATATTAAAATCAAATTTATATCGGTAAAATAAGAGCTATTTATCACACATATAATTAGAGGTGGAAGTCGTTTACAAATACATATTAATTTTCCATTAACACGATAATCATTGGGGTTTCTAAATGACGTTATAATCAACGCATTGGAAAAACACGTTAATATATATTTTATTGTAAATTGATTTACTTACAATAAAATTAATAAGTGCACATAACATAAGGCATTGAAAAGTTAAATTGTTGTTTGTTATTAAAATAGGATATCAATTTTCTACTTTTGTATTCTACAATTACTGCTATGCTATTTGTCAAGTTATTTCCTTTCATTTTTTTTGTAGATTTCCTTTTTGACTTTTTGAGCCTATTTCGGGTGTTTAAACCAATCTGATTATATTGTTCCATATGAAAAAACGTTCCATTTTTAAAACAGCACAATTACAGTTTGACTTTACAATTTAATTCAGTGACTACTGTTACAATGATTTGATATTTGCTTTCGTAACTAATCTGTAAAATCGCAATTCTATTTTTTTTTGTTTATGCGATTAATCCAGCTGAATCATTTTATGATAAGTAAGTTTGCTTTGAGCGATAACTACAAGTAAAAAAGACAAATTAATTTTTCTTAATAAATATTTTGTATTCAATTTAATTATATAAAATTTTCTTTATTTGCGTAACCGTGTAAACAAGTGCTTTTGAATTGTAAGTTCTACTGCTGGTTCGGAAAGCTGTTACTACCAACAAGAGCCAGCAAGAAACTCGTCGGTTTCTCTTTTTTTGAAAACAATACTTGAAAAGCACTTGATATATATATACATATATATATATGTCGGCTCTTCCGTAATACATATATATATATATATATATATATATATATATATATATATATATACATATATATATATATATATATATATATATATATATGTATATATTTTTAATTTAAAAAAGAAAGAAGATGTGATATGTGGGAATAGAATTCGGGTTCTGAACATTTTAGGTCCGCGCGTTACCTTGGCTACAAGGATAATACAATTTTTTTTTTAATTTTCGTTGGAGCCGTTTCCTATATTTAGAATATAGATACATATATACTAATATACATACACACATACAGACAAGATTAACATATTTAAATATTCACTTAAGCTACATGAATCAGATCATTTTCGTATACTTCTAGTATTGACTATCTCCAAATTTCCCTATCCTCCAATGATTCCGAAATTATTTCCTGTGAAAAAATCTCTCATTCGTAGTACCCTTCCTTTATAATAAATTAATTATTGATTACCTGACGATTTCTGTGCTGAATCTGTGATGGCCTAGCGGTGCGACCGTGTGAATCTCTAGAGACGATCATGGGTTCAAACCCGGGTAGACACCAATGAGTTTTTCTATTAAAAAACTTATGTGTCTAATTGATAATTGCAATTTATCACACGGTTTTCGGTGAAGGAAAAACATCGTGAGGAAACCTGCATATCTCTAGAGAATTCCGGGGATATGTGTAACCTACCAATCCGCATTGGAGCAGCGTGGTAGGTCTTAGCTCCAACCCTTCTCTCCAAAAATGGAGAGAGGAGGCCTATGCCCAGCAGTGGGATAGTAACAGGCCGTTACTTACTTACCGGACGATAGTATTTTCATGAAACACAGTTATTTTTCTACAAGTTTATCAAAAAATACACGTCTGATATTTAAGTCACACATTCAGTAACTTTTATATTATATACGGTTGAATGATTCACTTTCTACTCTTCAACGGGTTCCTTCCGGATTTCCTTAAATGATTCAACGAGTATTAACATACAATGTTACTGAAATCGTTACACCGTCTAAGCTAAGTGCCACACCTCTTATGACGTATGAATTTCGTAATGTGTATAATAGTATTGATTATCCGCAGTTTGTGAAATATTTTTGGGCATGAAGTTGAACATTTTTTCATATTGTTGTACAAAATTCCAACGAATCGGTGTTAGTACGTTAGTTGATGCCCAATGATAAACTCTGAATTTTGTGTGTTTTTTACCTAGTAAATACCACATTCGTCTGCTACGTAATGAAAAATAACTATTTTAATAGTAAAAATAACTGCCCGTTACATATATTGTAGGCAACCGTTAAATTCTATTTGAAGTGATAGGTTAAAAATTAGACCCATCACGTTGCTCCAATGCAGATTTGCAGGTCACATATATTCCAGGAATTCTGCATACATATGCAAGTTTGATAATAAAGCGCTTAATTGGGCAAAAAGGTTTTTGCAGAAAACTCGTACGGATCTGAAACCACGGTTATCGGTTATCGTCACATGTTTTCAACGTTCGAAAATTAAAGCTTTATTATTTAATAATACACCAAATAGTGTAAAATTATAGTCGTGGCTATAATATTTAAGAAATATAAAATACTGTAAGGCTACAGTCGTGGCTACACTATTTAAGAAACCGAAATAGTGTAAGATTATAGTCGTGTCTACACTATTTAAGAAACACGAAATAGTGTAAGATTAAAGTCGTGGCTATACTATTTAAGAAATACGAAATACTGTAAGACTACAGTCATGTCTACACTATTTAAGAAACACGAAATAGTGTAAGATTACAGTTGTGGCTATACTATTTAAGAAACACGAAATAGTGTAAGATTAAAGTCGTGGCTATACTATTTAAGAAATACGAAATACTGTAAGACTACAGTCGTGTCTTCACTATTTAAGAAACACGAAATAGTGTAAGATTACAGTCGTGGCTATACTATTTAAGAAACAAGACTTACTGTAAGATTTCAGTCGTGGCTGTACTATTGAAAAAACCGAAACAGTGTGAGATTACAGTCGTGACTACACTATTTAAGAAACACGAAATAGTGTAAAATTTCAGTCGTGCCTTTAATATTTAAGAAAAACGAAATACTGCAAGACTGCAGTCGAGGCTACGCTATTTAAGAAACACGAAGTAGTGTAAAATTTCAGTCGTGGCTTTAATATTTAAGAAACAAAAATAGTGTAAGATTACAGTCGTGGCTATACTATTTAAGAACTAAAAAATGCTGTTTTATTTCAGTATTTCGTGTTTCTTAGATAACTTCGAGGTACTTGTAGATATTTAGAAGTTCATCCTCGTACACATTCGATAATAAATGTCCTTATCATACCATATACGTCATAGTGATCGATTCGCTACGACGTAATTGATTATGTAAACAGTAAAATTTTAGTAACATGAATATCAGTTATGTACCTAAATTTTTATCTGTACATTAAGAGACTTTGGATGTATGAGTCAAGACTTCCGTGAATACTTTTAACAATAGATTTTCCTATCATTCATTGATTCAACAGGTGTGTTGACTTGCAAAAATATTTCTTATGAAAACATACCGTCTTTGTCGAATCGAATAAGTAGCTTTTCTTAGTGTATTAATCACGGGAAAAGATTGTAATCGTGCCCGAATACACGATTATTTGTAAATACATCGACTCACTAGCTTGTGCCCGGAAATTTGTATGCGTGGAATTCAGCACCGGGATAAAAAGTACCATAGGATAATCAAGATTATAAGCTATCTACTCCACCTAAATCTGATATCTTTAATATTTAAATGAGTTAATCTTGTATATATATATATTCAGAATCTCAGCAACGGCTTCAACGATTTTCCTGAAATTCAGCATGTAGGGATTTTGGGGGAGAAAAATTCCTTTTATATAAATTATCCCTGTTATCGGGCTCTAATTTTTTTTTAAATTTACGTTGAATACAATCACAATTTTTCGCTGTCAAACGTAAAATTATGGTAGTTCATTTAGGGAACGGGCGGTCTAGAGAAGTGAAAATACCTAGGATCGAGTCCACCTGCCCTATTATTTTTTCATTGTTCTTTCGGAAAAAATGAGAAAACTTAATTGTCCATAAAAAGGGCAGTGTTAACACTTAAGAAATAGTTGTGTTCTTGCTAATATTCATTTCTAAATGTCTCTCCTTGTATTTTGATCAATGTATATATTTTTTACGCCTTTTTGTTAAATTTAAACCAAGCGAATTACCACGTAGTGTCCTATAAAACTTATTGACTTATTCGACAATTACAAACTTATTCGACACTAAATACTAATGCGTAATATTAAGTCAACAGTGTTGTGTATTTAATTATAAATAACTTAATATTTGTGTTATGGGTGACAGACAGCTGGTGCATATATATAATTACTTATATAATTTCTTACTACATACATAAATACATCCAAAATGGAAGAAGCAATAAATTGTTTTTAGAAAATGTTGGCCCTCTGCGGGAATCGAACCCGCGACCCACGGACCTGAAGGCAGGGTACTGCCACCTGCTTCAACAGGCCATTTAATTATATGTACATGGTTACATAAGGACTGCAATATTGTGCTGTTGTAAATATGTACTAATTAAAGAAGGAAGTTAGATAGCGAAAACAATTTGTAACCTTGTGAAACCCATAAATGTAGTCACACACCCACCGACGTAATTTATAATGGATATTAAACCATTGGGTTTTTTTTGTGTACTACGATGTATGCCACACATCCGATTCCATTACGCGAAACTATTTCCTAACCTATTTATTCTACGCAAATAATTATTTTATAATTCTTTGCGGTTCGTTACATGTATACTAATCTATACTAATATATAAAGCTGAAGAGTTTGTTTGTTGTTTGATTGATTGATTGTTTAAACACGTTAATCTCAGGACAGTTTTGAAAAATTCTTTTAGTGTGAGATAGTCCATTTATTGAGGAAGGCTATAGTTAACGTAGTGTAAAGAGCCCCTTATGGCTTGAAACTGGTCGAGCTAAAATGAAACGTTAGTATAGATATCGGGTTTCTATATATTAACTAACAACAAGATTGCTTGCAGTCACATTATTTGCAAGGTACTAGCGTTCCGACTTTTAAACATATGGATATGGCTCTGCTTATGGTTAAAACAAACAACTAAAAGAAAACGAAAAACAAAAAGCCAACTAAAACATTTATTTGCGGCAATCTAGCTGCTAGGGTTAACCTCCTGTATCTCTTTGCAGTAAGAGGGTTTAAGCTTAGATTAAATCCAATGCGAACAAGTTAGGTAGATAGGTTATACAAAGATCAGGAGTTTTCCAGAGATGTGCAAACTTCTTAAAGATACATTCCATTATCCAAAAACACATTATTAGGAGCATAAGCATCTGTCCAAATTCGCCATCACTGAGACTGTAGACACGAGGGTTTATTTATAATAAATACTGCATATACTTTTCACATATTTATCTGAATAGGGATGAATTTTAACTCAGTTAAGGTAGCTTTGCTAATAGTAATATAATATTTTGTATTAAGATGTTAAGATGAAACGCAATGTTGTTATTCAGTATTTTATTTTAATAATTTTAATGCAACTTGTATATAATGCAAATTGTAATGAATCGTGGGTCGTTAGCATGTATTTTTTGTATTTTCATTTAATATAATTACTGATTAATTTTAAAATAAAATTTCACACGAATAACTTAGCTTACTACGTGTACGTATGCACACAGTATTATTGAGAACTTGGGTTTACTGCTCTGTTGTTAAAGTCACGTATTATTATTTATCCGGGACCGTTGAACACGCTTCTCACTTCAAAGAAAACTTTATTTCATCATACTACAACTATGATGTTATAAGTAAATCACTATGATGTAAGCTTCACATTGACGTGAGCTTACTCATTGGAAAACCTCTGAAGCGTGACAAGCAGATTGTAGACAGATATAGTCTGCAAAAGCTGGCCCACATATCTGAAAGAAGATCTTATAAGGACTTACACTTATAAGGAATTGAGCCAAGCTAAACTTATTTAGATTTTATATTTACTGGTTACTTTACGAGGGAAAATAATTATAATATTAAATAATATTATAATTCTATAACAAGACACTCACGAACTTTATTGAGAGCTATTCTACATTTTTTTATTGTAAAAATCTGTAAATAGTAAAAGGTATTGTTAATGAACTTGACTGAATATATATTTACTGAAAAAGAAATATAAAGGAAGATTTTTTTTAATATAAACAAAAATTTGCATTCTTAGGCATTTCATTCTTTCCTTTTTATTTTTTTTAACAGCAAAAAATCCCCTTATGGGTACCGCCGTCCGACGGGGACAGGCGACGGTTATGTCGGACTCGCACCGACTAAAATAACCTGTGTGCTCCACGCTGCTGGTGGCGGGGATAGGGTACCTATAAAGACATTGCCCCCCATTCCCGCCAGCAGCAACTCTGTACCCCAGAGTGCGCCACCTCTGGGTCGGGGCCTCTCTAAAAGTGACCCCTCCCTTCGCTGGACGATGCATCAGGAGCACTAGATGCATCGAACGCCGCGGGGACCTTATAGGGGGGCGTCCGATTAAACCCCGTTCGGAATGCCCGGAAGGTCCCCGTTAGGGCGGCACGCGATGGTCTTGAGCGAGTCGCCTCCGCCCGGCTCGCCTGCGGCGAACCAAGGATTCGACTTCCCGGATCCGCCCCGCCGCCTCCTTCCGCGAGATAACGTCTTCGCAGAAGGAGGCCATCGCTGCCCACGATCGCTCTCTGTCCACCATGGCACGAACCACAGAGGGCAAGGTGAGATCGTGCCCCACCTGTGCCACGAGTTCCACCCGCTGAACTGCCCAAGCCGGGCAGTCCGCGAGCGTGTGCAGCGCCGTGTCAAAGTCGGCACCGCACTCGTGGCACGATTTGATTCTTTCCTTACACTAATACCTACTTACTGTTTTCTGATTAATGATTTAAATAAGGAACAAAAAATATAAAAATAATACCAATTGAAATAAATTTACGTCTGTATCACAAATTTTGTAGACCGGGAATTTTATCAGCACTGATAAGACCAACAATAGCATTCTTTTAGTTACCCATATTGCTATCGTTCATAAAATGTAACTAAAAATAGTTCTGGGAAGATTGGTTGTATCCATAAATATTGATTAATATAACGTAATACTTACACGTGTTAATCATTTTTTTTAATGAGGAAAAAACCCCTTACGGGCTCCACTGCCCGATGGGGACGAATAGTGGGTATGTCGATCTCGCACCGACTAAAACAACCTGAGTGCTCAACCACGCAGCTGGTGGCGGGGGCAGGGTACCGTTGTACATATTTCCCCCATCCCCGCCAGCAGCAACTGTGAACCACAGAGTATCTGTGTCGTACCTCTGGATCGGCGCCTCTCTAGAAGTGGCCCTCCCTCCGCTAATCGATGCATCGGGAGCATCAGATGCATCGACCACCTCAGGGACCTTTTCAGATGGGCGTCCGATGAACCCACACGTTTTAATGAAACCCTACTGATAATGATGCTTTATTCTACTGTTTTGTGATTCTTTGAGAAAATAAATTGTTAATTTCTGTTTGAAATATTTGGACAGAAAGCTCCTCTCAGTGGTATTTTCTACTATCCTACTAATATTATAAATGTGAAAGTTTGTGAGTATGGATGTATGTTTGTTACTCTTTCACGGCGAATCCGCTGAACCAAAACCAAAGCGCCATCTATAATTAACCTATCACGCGACAAACCACGTAAACAAAGTTACGATATGAAAGCCTAGAGTCATTCAGCGAGCGATGAAGTAAGCTATTCTCGGATCTCTATCAAATCAGAAATCAAGAAATCCGTACTAGAACCAAAGTCAACGATAGACTCAGCGTTAGCGCAACTTGAGTGGCGATCGTAGTTTATTTAGAACAAACTGTATACTGAGATCCCATAATTTATTATTAAAAAATCCATTTCGCATGATTCAAATACACGGTACGCTTAGATTATTTAAAACGTGAACATAAAAAAACAGAAACGATTTTTCAGTTTTATTTCATGGTGATCCTAAACAGATCAGACAAACTTTAAACACATTCTTACAAACCTAAGCAAAAATAAGCATATAACGAATTATTAGGCTTGTTCTGTAACAACACGCCGTTCCCCGTATTATCTATCACCTACAAAATTAAAAATTCTTTGAATAACCCACACACTTGTAAATTGTTTCAAAATTATAGCAATTCATAATTCCTTGTTTATATTTTACTCTTTTTTATCTTCACAATTATTTTGATCTTGAGTTTAAATATATGAGTAAACATACATATATTTTAGTTGAAATACTTAAATACATATGTATATACATCCAGACTCGAAGAACTAATAAAATATTAGTTACGTAGGCATATCCAGGAAGAAACTATAGAGGTGCCTGCCAAAATTATTATTGTGGAATGCAATGAGCTGACAACGCAGAAAGCGCGGGAACCACGTCCTATCACTTCGTGTCCCAATTACGTTAGTATAAGAATCCTCGAAACAAACATAGCTTGAGCATTTATAGAGCATTATTAATATATAAAGATATAATTATAATAAGTAAAATCAATTTATCATTTTTTATGTTTACTTTCATTATAAACCTTACTGCGAGAAAGCATGTCACTTTCATTTATCTTTATTTCCTGTTGGTTAGTTGTATGTGGGAATTATCAATTATATATGACGTTAACTGTAACGCGACAATTTCGTATGAATTGGTTTTTACTATAAGTTATATTCGCGACATAAATTGACAATATCCAGATTGAGGTCAAATTGAATGAATCGTTTTTAAATAGATGACTCGTCTGTAGATTCTACTGATAGAAAGCAATTCGTCACTGTTGTTTGCAAGTATTAAGGTCATTTAATATCTGATTATTTTTTGAATGTAAGATAATTTTTTAACTTCCCAACTTCAAAGATTGAATTGGTTTATAAGGAAATACGAGAGATTTTTTTTTTCTATAACTTACGACATTCTTGCAATATAGGTAATATTGCTATATCTCGGTGACTTTTTCGTCATCAATGGTCCACGCTTCATTTTAAAATGTGTTGTTTCTTAATTAATTATTTCAGTATGTTATTAATTTTTAGGTGTAGTTGCAAAGGTTTAGTAACGATATTTTTATTTAAATAGAAATATACAGAATAGTTAATACTGCGCATTAATAAAATGGATCTCTGTATATTAAAATGTTTACAGGTAGAAAATATTTTCCTTTTTTTTTAGTTTTTCTTAGATAAAAGCGAAAACGTAAGCCAGGTGGTTGAAAATTTTAATAATGTCTATGGTTTTGATACTGTATCAGCTAATCATGTGTAATTTTGGGTTCGTCGATTCCGATCCGGTTATTTTGATGTTAAAGACGCACGACGTTCCGTAGGACTAGTTGTCGAAAATGTCAATAAAATAATGATAATCTTCAATTCCGACCGTCATACCAGCACTTTTTCGATTGCGCAGGAGCTGTATATTGCACAAAAAACTTTTTAGAACCACTTTAATAGGCTGGATATAAAAAAATGCTCTATGTAAGGGTGCTACATGAATTTTCGTAGAAAAAACCACATGGAACTAATTTCCATCTGCGAATCACTGCTGAATCGCAACAAAATCAACCCATTTCTTCAGTGGATGTTGACTAGAGATGAAAAGGGGATCACTTACGACAACGTTAAGCAAAAATGGTCGGGGTCGAACTGCGGTGAGCCGGCGCAATTGGTGGCTAAGCCAGGATTAATGGTCAAAAAAGTTCTTCTGTGTGTTTGGTGGGATTGGCTCTATTATGAGCTGTTCTACTAAGGCCAAACTCTTAATTTAGACCTGTACTGTCAATAATTGGACCATCTGAAGAAAGCAATTGCCCAGAAGCGGCCAGGTTTGGCCAATAGGAAAGGCATTATGGATTTATCAGGACAACGCTAGACCACACATTCAATAGTGCTTCGCCAAAAGTTCCTAGAGCTTGGTTGGGAATTTTTTTGTGCCCATCTTATAGTCTTACCCTGATTCCAGATGATTACCAACTGTTCTTGCCACTGGCAAATGTTTTTGTTGGAGAAAAATTCGTATCAAGAGAAGCTTGTGAAAATCGACTGTCCCAATTTTTTGCCAATAACAAAAAAGATTTCTGTGAAAATGGCAAAATAAAATTACCTTAAAAATGGCAATAAGTTATCGAACAAAACGATGCATAGATGAACCAAATCGGATATGTTTAACTACACTAGATGAAGCCGTCAATATCGTGCAAAAATAATGGATTACTTTTTACTACACCTATATATAAATACAATTGTATGTGAAAGATAATGCTTAAAGCGATCACATTGTATGCATTCTATTCTAATTCCTTGATACAGAAACAAAAATGGAAAATATTTTCTACCTGTAAACATTTTAATATACAGAGATCCATTTTATTAATGCGCAGTATTAACTATTCTGTATATTTTTATTTAAATAGAATGCATACAATGTGATCGCTTTAAGCATTTTCTTTCACATACAATTGTATTTATATATAGGTGTAGTAAAAAGTAATCCATTATTTTTGCACGATATTGACGGCTTCATCTAGTGTAGTTAAACATATCCGATTTGGTTCATCTATGCATCGTTTTGTTCGATAACTTATTGCCATTTTTAAGGTAATTTTATTTTGCCATTTTCACAGAAATCTTTTTTGTTATTGGCAAAAAATTGGGACAGTCGATTTTCACAAGCTTCTCTTGATACGAATTTTTCTCCAACAAAAACATTTGCCAGTGGCAAGAACAGTTGGTAATCATCTGGAACCAGGGTAAGACTATAAGATGGGCACAAAAAAATTCCCAACCAAGCTCTAGGAACTTTTGGCGAAGCACTATTGAATGTGTGGTCTAGCGTTGTCCTGATAAATCCATAATGCCTTTCCTATTGGCCAAACCTGGCCGCTTCTGGGCAATTGCTTTCTTCAGATGGTCCAATTATTGACAGTACAGGTCTAAATTAAGAGTTTGGCCTTAGTAGAACAGCTCATAATAGAGCCAATCCCACCAAACACACAGAAGAACTTTTTTGACCATTAATCCTGGCTTAGCCACCAATTGCGCCGGCTCACCGCAGTTCGACCCCGACCATTTTTGCTTAACGTTGTCGTAAGTGATCCCCTTTTCATCTCTAGTCAACATCCACTGAAGAAATGGGTTGATTTTGTTGCGATTCAGCAGTGATTCGCAGATGGAAATTAGTTCCATGTGGTTTTTTCTACGAAAATTCATGTAGCACCCTTACATAGAGCATTTTTTTATATCCAGCCTATTAAAGTGGTTCTAAAAAGTTTTTTGTGCAATATACAGCTCCTGCGCAATCGAAAAAGTGCTGGTATGACGGTCGGAATTGAAGATTATCATTATTTTATTGACATTTTCGACAACTAGTCCTACGGAACGTCGTGCGTCTTTAACATCAAAATAACCGGATCGGAATCGACGAACCCAAAATTACACATGATTAGCTGATACAGTATCAAAACCATAGACATTATTAAAATTTTCAACCACCTGGCTTACGTTTTCGCTTTTATCTAAGAAAAACTAAAAAAAAAGGAAAAATTTATCTTTTTGGTGCCCATATTTGGCACGTGCAAACAATATTCAATCAAGCAGTCACAAAAATGTCTGTCTGTCTGCTTTTAGTACGAAAGCATACGCTTCTGACACCGTTTAGTGTATATTGATAGCACTTATGCAAGGCGAGTTATTGATTACTAACGGCATGATCGAAAAATAATGGATTACTTTTTACTTGACCTATTATTATTATATAAGAATATTTGTACACTATCACCTAGTGTGTATTTTATAATATAAACATTGAATACACCCTGAAACAGAGAAGAAAAAGATAGACCCTTTGGAGAGGGGATGGTTCTTGCGAAGCATGCTTCGAGTATCTTGTACTGAATTCTTGACCAATCTATCGATACTCGAAGAACGCGGCATTAAGTAGCGTCTATCGACCTCAGTCCGAACACGTATTTTAAAATACTTTGGCCATGTCTAGAAACTAGAAGTCCATAGAACGCCATGTAGCACAAGGCAGGGTTGAGTGTACCAGACCTCGGGGTCGATCACCTATGCGATGAATCGTTCAAATAAAATATGCCGCTAATAGCCCTCTCATGAATGCGCAAGAATGAAGGGCAATAGAGACAAATCGCTAAACATCGCTAGGCGAGCAATATGCCCTTCCACTACTACATGGCGGCCATGACCGCTTTGTCAAGTTCGCATCGACAGAAAAGAAGAATATACCCACATTTTACATAAGCAGGTTACTATTATGTTAGTTACTATGTTTCTCAAAGAGTCAAAGTTTTAAACAGCGCGAAGACGGAGACAGAAGACAGACACAGGATCAGAGGTTTAGTACCAAATGAAAGAATTATGACTATTGCATCAGAAACAGTCAAGTAATTCCCAGCCTCATTTCGATTGTACCTTAAATAAATTTTAGTGCTCCGTCATTTCAGGTCGGTCAGTACAAATTTCATGGAACGTAATAAAAGATTGTTTAATGTGGAAAAACCCGGACTGTTTTCAATTACCAGCTTCCGTTTAGTTTAGAAAACATTTCATCACAAGTGCTTTATTTACAGGATTGAAAATAGAAATGCGTTGTTTCATGTAATGGAATTTTGATTTTAAATAGTTTTGAATTGTATCAGGTGACATTCGTAACAGCACTTGTTGTACTTTAGAGTCCCTCTTCTTTTTAATAACAAGACTTAACTTATTAGATAGCCGATTTACTTTTCACTCACTTTTTTTTCGGATTTTTTTATTTTACTTATTATCTTGAATTTTTAATATTTATATGAGTTAATTGTATATATATTTTCTGAATATCGGAAACGGCTACAACGATTTTTATGAAATTGGAAAAATCGATCTAGCTAAGTTTCATTTAAAAAGAATGTCTTGTTATCCCTGTTTTCAGGCACTGAATAAATGCTTAAATGTAGATGTTGAATGCAAATGAAATTTTTAGCTGTCAAACGTGTGATAGCCTAATGGTAATGGGTGGACCGAAAAGTTCAAAACCTGGCATCGATTACTACATGTCACCCGGTGCTTTCTTTCTTTTAGTTTATTTTTTTTAGTTGTATTTATTTATATCTTTATATTAAGGCTATTTAGTTTTAGGAAATGACAAAAATAGTATTTTTTTTCTTCATTCTTAAATATCTACAGCGCGTTTCACCAATTAGGTAAGGTACGGGTTTTTTTTCAATGTTTGCCTCTTTTTTGTTATTATTTTAGTAACATGCACCGTAAATTAAAAAAAAAAAAATGTTTAACGTCCTTGTATATCAAGGGTTTTAAAAACATTTTGCATATATCTTTTATCTCCGGAAACTATAAATATAAACTACTTGAAGTGGTTTCGCGTGACCGAACAGGTGAACACGCGTTACTTCCGTAATACTACATTTGTCCATTTATTCCAAAGTAGTATCATTGAAAAATTTTATATTTTTATATGAATTAATCACAATTGAAACTTTAAGCTTGTTTAAAAATAAAGAGGTATTCAATTATTTAAACCCCTGCCTCATTAACAAACATACGCTTCCACATAGTAATGGTATCAACTTTGTTTTAATTCACTGCAATATAAACTAATTAAAGCCTATTGCATAAATGCATAAATCATTAAAATCATTATCGCTACTTGTTTTACGAATACGGTCTGTATTTTAATGCTGTGTTCCGTATTTTAATATAAGAAAATTTTAAAAATATTATAAGTAACAACATGAATATTAACTGTTAGAATCATAATATCTATAATCGAAAAGTCTTAGTTATCTAATAAAGTTAGCAAAGATGTTTACATCTAAATGAGTGTTAGGACCAATTAACCTACTGTATTAGTGTGAAGTAACATTCATTCGATTTATATAAAGTTTAAGTTACAAAATTTTATAATGGCTGCGCCTGATGTATATAAATAGCACACAAAGATAGCTGCGATGATCTAATGATTGGAGAGGTTGAACAAACAAATCATTATAAATTTATAGCTTAAAAGATTACAATTATAAAATTGTTTCAAATTTAGATTACAGGGACAAATTAAACACAATCAATATAATATTAAATGACAGATTTATTTCGAATTTTCTAGGATGTGACCTTTGAATTTGGATATCAACTAGTTCACAAATTGTTTATTTCAAAGAGAGTATAAAACTGCTAATATAAATATTTCGTCGAAGACATTACAGATGCAATGTAAAATACTACAGCTCAGCAGATTAAAATAACGTTGCAAGCGAAACCTGATACCCAGAAACATTGAAGAATATACAGACGTTACAGCTCTCAATGGTACGTAGTATTATACTTTACGACACAAATTTATATATTTATTTTATTTATATTTTATTGTACACCACATCTTATAAATACAAACATTTGATTAATCATCATCCTCCTGCCCTTATCCCACTCTAAGTGGGGTCGGCACAACAGGTTATAAACATACTGTCACATGATTTGGCTGCGTTTTTACGACCGGCCGCCTGCCTGACGTCAACTGACGTTATTCGTATTTTACGACACCTCGGTAAGAAAGAGGGTGGTCTATTTTACTAAACCTGATACCACACGGTGGGTCAACTTACCTTGATTAATACCAAACAAAAATAAAAATTTTGTACTGCACAAAAGGCGGCCTTATCGCTTATTAGCGATTTTTTTCAGACAAACTTAAATATCAATAAGTACAAACTTATACATAAACAAATTACACAGATGATAATATTATTAATACATATAATATACAAACAAATAAATAGATAAATAAATATAGACGCATACATGTATGTGACATACATAAAAACATATGACTATTTAATATATATCGTCGCAGTATTAAAATACAGAAAGATAATAATTTCTAACACGGGTTTTAAAAATGTCTAGCGAATTGGAATTGCGTACGTGTAAAGGAGGTGCATTCCACAATTTATTACAAGCAATTTTTGCAAATTATTACAGATAACGAATGAGTCTGACTTCAAAACCTCCTGTAAATAATAATTTAAAATTTTTTATGTTGAAGCGTAGCAGTTGATACATGCTTATAAGTTTGGATTTCGAAAAATCGCTTCATACAAAAAATCGTTGGTCATCATACACTAACAGAATGTTTATATATCAACCTTGCAGACGTTCTATGCATTTCCACGTGAATATCTATTATTACTTAACAAAGCTATACTATATATACCAGCAACACAATTCAATTTAATAAAGTGAAATATTTATTGACACATTTAGATAAAATTTAACTTAATTTCTACAGCCGATGTAAGAAAATTCAACTGCAAAACTAATTATGGACCACCGCAAAGTAACGCCTAATTCTATAATTCTATTGTTAAATGGTTATTCCTAATATCTAGAATCATTCTGTACTGTTTAACAAAACTCCCAAATTAAAATTTGGAATATAAAAGCATTGTGAGTTAACTATAAGAGCCATGCTGTCGCGGACTTTTTTATAATATTTTTGATCTACAATTCTCTAATACATTACTTTAGTGTACCTCTGCTGGTTTACGCTGCGCAGTGCGAGTATAGGTTAGTAGCAGGCAAGTTTTTTACAACAGCGGGACCTTTTCAACACAATTTACGTAAAAATGTGATTTACTATTAACTTAAACCCTCTGGAAGAATTGCACTATATTGCAGTAAGAACAGTTCAAAAGTCCTTTTAGTAGATTTTGAGAAAATCGATAATATACAGACAAACAGCTATAGACATATGTTTTATAATAAGTATGGATTAAAAGCGTGCTTTCACCTAATATTTCTTTAATTGTATATTCAAATGTATGATAATATGTATAAATAAATTAGAAACTATATTTATAATGTATTTTTTATCATTAATCAAACGATACACTATTTACCTACTTTTATTATCTTTTTAGACTGTCGAAATACGATTTTACTAAAATTATTAGGCCATTTCGCGAATATTAGTTAGGATTTTGTTAAATATTATGTTTTTTAAATATTTAAAGAAAACTTTTAATTTCATATTATCATACATCTATTGGTTTGAATTTATACTATGATTTTTATTGTATACTAATATACATATATTGATGAAAAATTATGGCATGTTTTCAAAAAAAATATATAAAAAATTTTGACATTAATTAGATAGTATTTTGGTGCAGGAACACAAATAAAAGTGATTTGAATTAATCTTCATAATCTATGACAGAATTTGCAATTAAGACTAAGTATTAATCGCTTTATGCAACACTATAGATAGTGATTCGCAGATAGAAGAAAGAATCTTATATTTATATGTCCCTATAGTAACTATATATATTTGTTTCTAAAGAGACACTAGCTACAATCTAATTTAATATATAACGCTGAAGAGTTTGATTGTTTATTTGAACGCGCTAATCTTAGAAACTACTAGACCGATTTGAAAAAATTCTTTGAGTGTAAGATAGTCCATTTATCGAGGAAGGCTTTTAAATTTAATTTTCAAAACAATAGTTAATCTAAGCTGAGATTTATGAATGAATCTAATTTGAGGTTGCTTCTATAAGTTATAATGAAATATAAAAAAGGAAATGTGCCTATATGTTATATAATATCACGCGAAGACGAATAGGAGAGGAACAGCAATAAAAATATTAAGAAAACGGCAAAATTTTAAGCTTTCCTTGCGTGCGCCAAGTAGACGGTGAAAGTTATGCAAAAATCATGTATTACAAAATTCTTCCCTTCTAAAGTTCTAAATTAAAGTTCGCGACAGCATGCTGTCTAGCTTTTAAGGGTAACCCACTGTAACCATTTTTATGGTTATCAAAATACTATAATACTAGCGGCCTGCCCCTGCTTCGCACGGGTATAAAATATTTATCCCATGTCAGTCAGTGTAAAACAAATGATTAAAATCGATCGAGTAGTTTTGATTTATTCATTACTGCCCGTGGCCCGCACGCGTTAAATTAGTATTTCTTGCTATCTTTGGAATATCTAAATTCATATAGTACATTTTTACTTATTTACTTTTAGATTTTCCCTATGTATTTTATTTTTACAATTAATTACAGAATGTCTTTAAACAAACTCTTGAAAGAGGGCCATAGCTGCTGAAGTCGAAGTGTTATAGGGCGAAGCGCGGCGTCCTCACGGCATTTTAAATCTGTAATATCTCCGAAAATGTTCACTTTAATTACATGCTGTAAACGGCCATATTGATCTATATTAAATCAACTATTTATTTAAGGAACTTAATTGGATAAGGATTAATGCTGTATTGTATAAAAATTGCTTCAAAAATATGGCATTATTTTTCGTAAAAAGTAAATGACAAAAATGCTGTAGTGGGTTATCAGAGTGGATTTACAGAAACCTCAAAAATTACAGTATTTCTCTACTCCGTATTGAATGTTATTATACGTACAAACCTTCCTCTGGAATCACTCTATCTATTAAAAAAACCGCATCAAAATCTGTTGCGTAGTTTTAAAGTTTTATGCGTACATAGGGATATAGGGACTTTGTTTTATAATATGTAGTGATTACGGTTTAATCTTTCCACGCGGGCAGAGCCGCTGGTCATTGCTAGTAATATATATTCCTTAACTTAATTATTGCACCAAAGGTTGAAGATGTATTTACAGGTTGACAATCAGCCAGTTTTAAGTGTAGGTCGATACAAATATTAAGAGAGATAATAGAACTTCTGACGACTTAAGAAAGTTGTCTTAACGGAAAACCGGTTTACAGCGAAAGTTTTGCAAAGTAAATCCGAAAAAGACTGCGCCTTAAAATGAGGTTTAACGAATGTCAACCAAATTTATTAATATTACTCAAGTTAAAATTTCACGTCGCTAAACGATTAGAATAAGCGTCTCCTTGTTAAAGTGCTAACTACTGCATCTTTGTCACAGCAACATTTTATCATGTAATTTTCTTCTATTATATTTTTAATATTTTATTTTTGAGATTTATGCACTTTTATTTAAATATAATTTATTTATTTATTTATAAATAAATAATCAAGCAATCCTTTGGTTCTCATAAAATTAAAGAAATTTTTTTAGTGCCTGAAAACAAGGATGAAACTAAATTTTTTAAATGAAACCATTAATCGTTGGTGATTCCGTTTCCGAGATTCGGAATATATATATATATATATATATATATATATATATATATATATATATATATATATATATATATAACCTGGCTGACTGAGCCTTGCTCGGTAATTTTTTTAAAAGTTTTAAAAAAAATTGAAAAAAATTAAAAGTGAGAACAAATGAAAAAATAGTTGGGCAGGTGGGGCTCGAATATCGATCGGTAGGTATTTTCGAAAATTGTCTTTAAAATTCACCGTAAATTTTAGGCATTTTCCCGAAACCAGGGATAAAGGCGACTAAGGTAAGTTGATGTCAGGCAGACGGCCGGTCGTAAAATACGTAGCCAAATTATGTGACATGTTTACAACATGTGTTGACCCCACTTAGAGTGGGATAAGGGCAGGAGGATGATGAGATTATACGTCAATTGAGTCTTAAAAATTCCTATTCCATTTAAAAACCGCACCAAATACCACTTGAAGATGGCATGCAATTTACCTATATAGCTCGAGCAGTATAGATATAATTCGCTTAGCAAAACAGTATAAGCGACGGCTTGCGTACGATCAAGGCAGTTGACTACCTAATCTCGAATCGACCGAGTGCTTCTCCTGTGTTCAAATAATGACGGAAGCATAAACTAACAATATATTAGTGTTATTCGAATATTGTGAAAGTGATCAGTATTACTCTATTATAGTTAATAATATAATACTTTTATTTATTCAAGGATACATCTTTAGAAATCAAGGTAAGGATTACGGAAAACGCGTATGTTTATAGTAACGTGAACGTAAGAATTTATTATTCAACAAGTTGATTGACAAGATTAACAATATGTCACCATTAATATTGATTATGATGGTGTACAAATAAATTAATAATTCTGTGTATTAGACTTTAATATTTGAACTTTAATTACTTAATTAAACCAAAATCTATAGAAATGGATTCTGAATATCGAAATAGTGAATGTATGTTGTTACTTAAATGTATTATTTAAGATATAAACAAATATTACTTTCATATTTTTAATGATACAGTCACAATACGTGATATCAACATCCATAATATGAGAATTTTTTACTGTTTCTGCAAATTAAAATCTGTTTGTTGAATTAATAATTTATTTTCATTATAAAATAGTTTACTTACTACTAGAACTATGATACTTTTTGTTATCTGTGATTATGTACGAGTATATGTCATATAAAAGTTATTTACACGAATGTAACCATATTAATATATTGTCAATTTGTTTCAATCGAATACACACATATTTATTTCCTTAATATATATAGAGACTAGTTGAAAAACCAAGAGGAAAACGTCATAGATCCATTTAATAAAACCTTTATAGTGCCGGTCAAATAAATAAAGATATGGGACATTAACACACACGGTTGTCCGTCCCCAAAGTAATTTTAATACTTGTGTTATAGGTGAGAGACAACTGGTGAATAAATACACATATAATTTTAAATACATACGTAAATACAAATATATACGCAGACACGAAGAACCAACAAATTCTTTTAATAGATAATGTTAACTTTCGGCGGGAATCGTACCCGCGACCCGCTGAGCAGAAGGCAGGGCCATTACCCACTGCGCCATGATTTTCTTTATACATGATTTCATTTATCCTCCTGCCCTTATCCCACTCTAAGTGGGGTCGGCACAACATGTTATAAACATGCTGTAACATGATTTAGCTGCGTTTTTACGACCGGCCGCCTGCCTAACGTCAACTTACCTTAGTCATATTTTACGACACCTTGGTAAGGAGGGTGGTCTATTCTACTAAACCGGATACCACTCGGTGGGTCAACTTACCTTAGTCGCCTTTTACGACACCTCGGTAAGAAATGAGGTTGGTCTATTCTACTCAGCCGGATACCACACGGCGGGTCGACTTACCTTAGTCGCCTTTTACGACACCTCGGTAAGAAAAGAGGGTGGTACTATTCTATTCAGCCGGATACCACACGGCTAACATGATTTCATTTATGTAAACAATAATTGAATATTCATTATACTCCTATAAGCAGCATATTGTAATACTCATTACTAAACTAGTTGTTTTGTCTATTTATTTTTGTATACACTTCTGATTTAAGAGAGAGCGGATGGTAAAGTGTTATAACTGTTTTTTCCCATAGTTCTATAGATAAAGTATTCCTTCCAAAGCCATTCGCAGTATTCCGGTACTGTGACCGTAAAAGCTAACAATGGGAAATGAGTTTTTACAGTTACATTTCATAATTTAAGTATGGACGCGGTTGAACGCGTACCCCTTACTAAGGGTTCACGACTTCGACAAATAACTTAAATATTGAGTTATTTGTAAAGTATATAAATATCTAGAATTAATTTTATATTTATTTGTGAAGGGAAATCTGCTGCATTTTTCTAATGAAATTCGGGGCGTATGTAACTGCGTTGGAGTATAGTAAAACACAGCTATATTCCTGTTTTCACCTTTTTTTGTTGACAATCTTGCTTTACGTGGAATGTTGTACTAAATTTTAAACATAAACTTTTTAAAATACGACATCATAAAGGCACCTTGCTATATCATTATAAAACAGGTTTCAAAATATATACCTACGAATATTTGTGATTAACATGCACAAATATATATGTCAACGATCGAATGACAACAACTCCTAATTTATATTTGACCACTCTAAGATTTATGTAAATGGACTTAAAATAACCGTCCAGTGCATCTAAATTTATTTACTGCTCCTAAGCTAGTTAATATCAATTGATAACAGAGCTAAGGTGCTTGAAGTTTGCTTTACACTAGTATTAATTAATTATGCGTTGTTGACTATGGGATTGCTTAGTGTATGTGAACTAGACCTAAGTCAGTATTTTAATTAGATCCATTCAATTTCGAATGTCATCGAGAACAGAACCTTAAACCCTTTTTCAAACGGGATAAATAGCTAATGCACTATATAAATGACTAAAATGCTTGGTTAATTTTGTTAATAGGAAGGTAGGGTTATGAACAATATAGTGTTAATTAATTATGCGTTTTGGATTAACAAAAAAGTTTATACTTAAATTTACTATTATCTTTTTTATACTCTTTCTTTTTGTATTATCCCGAGTGCAAATATTCATCTAGGTGCATAGTTTTTCGATATTTTTCTTTCTTTTTATTTCTATACTACCCGTATTTCTCTTCTTGTAGTTTCCTTCTGTTACTTAAAGGTTGACTGAAAAAGTTCCCTTCAGGGACAAGTCCTCCTTTCTATATGTGCTATTTATTTTGCTCTTTTTTAACAATATTACAAATAATATTATTATTTCTACAACAAAAAAAATATAAAAAATTTCAATCAAATCACTTGCTGCTACTCAATCTTGTACCGAAACTGTGCCTAAATTTTTAGTAGATTAATCTAATTTAAAATTATAGGGAAGTGAACCATAAATCGTAAATTGAATAACAACGCTAATGTACATGTTAATAGGTTTGTTATTTAAATAGATATTGTAGAGAATTACGAGTATCGCCGTGCTTCCAACTGATGGATGGTATTCGTAAAAGATGTTACGTAGATATAAGGTTTTATAAATAAAAAATAAAACGGATGGAAACCGGTTGATGGGCGTATCGAACGTGTGTAAATTATATCGCATATTAACAATTACAGATGATTGTACGCACTTATGTATATTTTTTATATACGTATGACCTTTATCAGTATTTATAAAGATGTCATACTCATTAGCATATTTAAAAGGTTTCAACAGATATCTTCCCTTGGTTTTTTTTTATCGGAATTTTTAATATTATTACTAAATCTTGAAGTATGATCGCTGATTATTTCATTGTTATTGATTAAATCAATATATATTTAACTGGTTTTCTATACCTGACCATCTAGGATAAAAGTAAATAATTCTTCATTAATTCAATGAAATCTTTAGCTTCATAAAACAGCTTCCAATCTTTGGTATCTATTTAGACAGATATACACATTAAGAAAGACATTAGCTAGGAGCTTTTACTTTAGATAACCATTTATACTAGAGTACTTAGCCAACTGCGTAATCAGCTTTAATCTTAGCTAAACTGATATTTGTTGATTTAATCTTGAAATATTACTGACTAACTCTTACTTAAGGGAATATATGCAATTTTCTGTTCTGTAGTCTGATGTGAGTTATCACCGACTTACATCTTTTGTTAAACAATTGAACTATCGCGCAATAATCAAGGCTAGTACTCTCAACGATACATTGCATAATTATCGCCACAAGCGCCTCATTTAAATTTCAGTTTCAAAAACAATAGTTCATCTAATTTGAGATTGATTCTATAAGATATAATTAAATATAAAAAAGGAAATGTTCCTATATGTTATATAATATCACGCTAAGGTGGCTCCTCGGTGAGGAGCTGCAATAAAAAATATTGCGAAAACGGTAAAAATTTAAAGCTTTCCCCGCGTACGCTAAGTAAACGGTGAAGGTTATTCAAAAATATCCTATAATTAACTCGCAATAACTGCTTTTATGTTCAAAATTGAACTGAAAAAACTGATTTTCATGCGGGTAAAGCTGGTACAGCTAGTGATTTAATAAGTTATAAAGTTCGTCTCTTTGTTGGTCGCAGTTCCGTGTATACTGCGTTATATATGAAGTAAGACTCGTCAAAAGAAAAAAAAACTACGGGATAATTATTACTTAAAAACTATTAACAATAAAGTAATGTGACATTACGCATAAAAAAAATACGAAACATTAATAACTAGAAAACATTATTAAAAGAGAAATAACGTCACATTTTACAACGCAGGTGATGATTATTGAATTAACTTAAACCTTAACCTAACGTGATAAATTCCGTTAGCTTTACGATTATTACCAAAATCCAAATTGCCTTGAATGACGCTAACTAACAATAAAAATTGGCTAATACTGATGACCTCTATGGTGGAATAGTACACATCGCTTCCGGCACCAGACATCCTTGTCAATGCTTATCTAAACAATATTGATCTTGTACTGGTGGGAGGTAATTATTACCCAACAAACAAAGAAACGCAAAGCCGCAAACGCAAAAATTTAAGATTCTATGCAGGTGGTATTTCGTACCTTGAATGCGTTATTCATATTGAAGTACTATATAATCAATATCATCATGTTGCATGGCACATGTTATAAACATGTTGTCACATGATTTGGCTACGTATTTTACGATTGACCGCCTGTCTGGCGTCAACTTACATTAGTCGTATTTTACGACACATCGGTAAGAAATGCGTGTGGTCTATTCTATATACCTCATGGCAGTACTATATAGTGAACAAAGAATTTAAATAATCAACTTAGGTTTATTGAATGTTAGTTAATAACATATGAGTCAACACAGAGATACTAAATACGTTTGTGTTGTTATGTAAAAATAGACAAGATAAGGCTGACATTTTTTATTCAATAAAGTAAACAGAGATTTATACTTTCGTGGCTATCATTTTGGGAAAAGTGATGTAATCGAATTTCATATAAAAGAATGACTCGATTATGAATAAATTTATAACTCGTTCCCGAGTTATAATTTAGATAGCACTGCGGGAAAAAATCTATTCCTCAAAGTAGATCTCTCATAGTTAATGTATAGAAACCGGCTCCTCCTCTAGTCGACTACTCACATTTTATTCCATCGGGTTAGCCCGACTAGTTGCAAACTCATTCATGCACTTATTCATTTATTCATGAGCTCTTTACATGATCATTTATAGAATTAGTCGTTACTTTGCGGAGATCCATAATACAAAAGTAATAATAAAATTATTTTGCTATAATCCGCGATGAAGTAAAATAGAAAATATATATAGTGCTAAATGTAGAGTGGACAATCGGTTATCATACCTGATACATGCAGATGACTCCATCTATGTCCTGATGATGCTTCGGTTGCGGGGCGAAACGATTGTTGAGTTTGTGATAGTGAACGTATGTAGTGCTTGTGTATTGTGGTGGCGGTGGTGGAGGTTTGTGCATGTCTTTTTACGAATCCTGCACGTATGATAACCGATAGTCCACTCTACATTTAGTATTATATATATTTTCTATTTTACTTCATCGCGGATTATAGCAAAATAATTTTATTATTATTTTTCTCTTTACATGACGTTATCGCGGTGGGAACCCATCTGAGATTCCGTCATAGATCTCTCATTCAATGATTTAAACGGGATTTATTCAACACCTATATCCGTGAACGTTACTTATCAAAAGAAAAAAAACCATTCAGGCTTGCACGATTTTGACATTTGCGATTGAGATGTTGTCTTTGTGACTTTTAACAATATCTTCAATATAATCCCTTCACGTTTGACGATTAGTCACCGATCAATAAGGATTATTACTTGATAACACTACTTAGTCTAACACTATATCTCTTGGTTTAAGAATAAAAAAAATTGTAGCAGGAAATAGAGAAGAGTTTTGAGAAAAATCGATGACATACAGACAGACAGCGTTTGCGGACTTTGTTTTACAATATATTTAGATTTAGATGTTAATCAATATGTTAGTACTATAACTTAAAAACATGTGTCTATAATAAAATTTTCAGAAATTTTAATTTACTTATCTGTAAGCTCTGTCTATTTCTGTTCCAGTGAATTTTGGTGCGGAACCATACTTATTGAAGAAAAAAGATTACGTAAAATATCCCACATTTGTAATAGATCATAGATCATTCACCTGCACTAAAGTGAAACTGTTTGTAAAAGAAACTTGAGAAAGTGTGCCCTCCTGATTTTTATGGCTTTAATGAAATAAAATAATTTTTTTCACTTTAAATACTAAGATAAAAGGTCACTTATAAGAAATAAAAATTCATTATTTTAAATTCATAACAACAATTAATGTCATCGAAGACAAAACGGGATTTTCTTACGATAATTCTGTATGTTAGCATAAGCATACAAGCTTTAATTAAAAAGCGAGACAGACACAAGTCCGATTCTGTCCTCGGCTTTAAGTGCGTCGCTTTAAGCCAAAGTCCGGCCTCACGGGAGGCACCCTTAGGGCGACGCTCGCAGGATGCTGCGAGCCTTACTCGAAACTAGCTCTCCTATTTTAAACATTCGGCGATACTTCTGCACTCGTCCATCCTCCCGGTGACGCAGTAAAATCCGTTAGAGCTAACAAAAATAAATTATAATGTTTGTTTGATTAAAGGAGTTTTATCAAAATTAATTTATCTATTCTATACTTATAATAAATCTGTAGAGAGGTCAATTCTGTAACTGGAATATATTTTCAAAATAACTATCAGGGGGTGATTAGGGATCGATACTGATGCCAAAAATGCAATCAGTGAAAATTTTGTCTGTCTGTCTGTCTGTCTGTCTGTCTGTCTGTCTGTCTGTCTGTCTGTCTGTATAACCGTTATAGAAACAAAAACTACTCGACGGATTTTAACGAAACTCGGTACAATTTTTTTTCATACTCCTGGGCTGGTTATAGTATACTTTTCATCACGCTTCAATCAATAGGAGCAGAGCAGTGAAGGGAAATGTTGGGAAAACGGGAGAAGTTACTCCATTTTTTAAGCTTCCGTCGCGTGTGCAACCTTGATGGTTAAAGCTACACAGAAATCATGTATGACGGAAATGTTCTCCTTAAAATTATATAAAAAATATCCCACGACAGCATATGTCTATCTTTTATGGTTGACTCACAATAACACGTGTAACTTCCGATAGCTTAGCAGTTCGAAGCTTTCTGGTTATATTTGTCTACTCCTACGTTTATATCACTCTCAGTCATCCCTAAATAAAAAATTGAATAGTATTAAGCATTGTATAAAAAAAGAATCATTGAAATCGGTATAGAAACACCAAAGTTATACATGAAATACACTAATAATAAGCCATCGCGCGTGAATACTGAAACATGCTATAGGGATTATCACTACATAGTATAAAACAAAGTCACATTCTTTGTTTCTCCGTATATCCCTATGACTGCTTAAATCTTTAAAACTACGCAACAGATTTTGATGCGGTTTTTTTAATAGATAGAGTGATTCAAGAGGAATGTATAATAACATTCAATATGGAGTAGAAAAATACTGTAATTTTTGAGGTTTCTAATGTGATGTCGTAAATAATTACTTTTTTTCCCGCTTACATTGCAAACGCAGGCTAAACCCTACGAGATTTGTCAAAATGATGTACTAAGTATTTGTACACATTGAAAAAGTCTACAGAAAAGTCCGAGATGGTATATGTCTATCTCTTATGGATAACCCACAATAGCATTTTTTGTCATTTACTTTTATACGAAAAATAATGCCTTATTTTCGAAGCAATTTTTATAGAATATAGCATTAATTCTTAATTAATTACGTTAAATACATTGTTGATTTAATATAGATCAATATGGCCGTTTACAGCATGTAATTTAAATGAACATTTTCGAAGATATCACAGATTTAAAATCCCGCGAGGAGGCCGCGCTTCGCCCTATAGCACTTCGAATTTAGCAGCGATCGGACGCGCAACTAAATGTCGCTTTTTAAGAGTAACCTCTAAAGAAAACATGATTGTATTGTCTAATGATAACAAAACTATGAATGTTGTATATAAAGACATTCTGTAATTAATTTTAAACATAAAATATATAGGGAAAAATGTAAAATGTAAATATGTAGTATATGAATTTAGACATTCCAAAGATATCAGGAAATCTTCTTGGTATAGGGAGAGGGAATTGTTTTTATCCAAATTTAACGCTTGCGGGCCACGGGCAGTAATGAATAAATCAAAACTACTGGATCGATTTTAATCATTTTTTCACTGAGTGACATAGGATATATATTTTATACCCGTGCGAAGCAGGGTAGGCCGCTAGTATTATAATAAAATTATGTTTTAAAAAGTGGTTTTTAAAGTTTATACAGAATTTATTACGTTACACTGTTGATTTCATACTCAATGCATTGCAATGCAATTCAAATTGTTTTGAAACATGCATTAAACAATCTATCTATAAAGTTTTATTGTAACCTTGAAAGGCAGCGAGGATAATTGTCTTAAAACTGTGTTTGTCTAAAAAACAACAAAGTCTAAGTAATAAGTAATACTAACTCTTTATGATTCACAATTTACAGGGATTTACATTCAATGAAAATTTAAGGTAGTAAATTAAGGTCTTAAAAGTTTAATAGTTCCAATTCATCGTCCAACTTATACCGCCGTGTGGTATCCGGTTAAGTAGAATAGACCACCCTCATTTCTTACGGAGGTGTCGTAAAAGGCGACTAAGGTAAGTCGACCCGCCATGTGGTATCCGGCTGAGTACAATAGATCGCTATCATTTCTTAGCGAGGTGTCGTAAAAGGTGACTAAGGTAAGTTGACCCACCGTGTAGTATCCGGCTGAGTAGAATAGACCACCCTCATTTCTTACCGAGGTGTCGTAAAAGGCGACTAGTGTAAGTTGACCCACCGTGTGGTACGGGGTTGAGTGGAAGAGACAAAGGTATATTGACGTCAGGCAGGCGACCGGTCGTAAAATAAGTAGCCAAATCATGTTGCAACATGTTTATAACATGTTGCGCCGACCCCACTTAGAGTGGGATAAGGGCACGAGGAGGATGATGATGAACTTATAGTACATCCGTACTTAAAAAGCTGGTATAATAAAAGCCGATGGTGAAATGCTCTAAACTATTCTGTATTCGGAACATTATATAATATACCGAACACCACCAACAAGAAACAAACAATGTGATTAAAATATAGTCATGAGAAGTAACGATGTTTTTTTCCAAAATACATGTTTTTCCTCTATATAAATATCAGTCCTGTACTGCCCTGTACAAATAGCGGTAAAATAATTACATAGAATTTAGTATTAGTATTGATTTTAATATTCATTTCTTAAATACAAATATACTTGTACAATACTTGCTTAATGGGTAAAGTCCCTACACCAAATTGTAACATCTGTAATGTCGTAGAGGACGTTATCCATATTTCAATGGAATGTGACCGAAACCGAGTAATGAGACATACACTATTAAGTAACCATAAAATGTTATTCTCAACTGGTGGTTTACATATTTTAGCAGATCCAGTATCAGCCACTGTAAATGAAATAAAATTTACTATAGAAACTAATTAAATGCACTTATACAAGTGCAACGAAGACACTGCAAAAGTGAAATAGAATAGACCACACTCATTTCTTACCAAGGTGTCGTCCAAGGCGACTAAGGTAAGTTGACCCACCGTGTGGTATCCGGTTAAGTAGAATAGACCACCCTCTTTCCTACCGAGGTGTCGTAAAATACGACTAAGGTAAGTTGATGTCAGGCAGGCGTCCAGTCGTAATATACGTAGCCAAATCATGTGATAGCATGTTTATAACATGTTGTGCCGACCCCACTTAAAATGGGATAAGATTAGAATTAGTAGTGGATATAATTATTTATAAGTGGTCCATACAGAGCGACATAGTCAAGTACGACTATACTCTGAATAAAGATGTACAATATATAAATAAATATAACATCTACATCTGTACATCTATTAGTTTAGTTCAGCAAAACAAGGTCTTTTGATGACACGTCTATTAACAAAAGACTGTTACATTATATCGAGTAATAAATCATGTCAGAACAAATTAGTCACACCAAAGAAAATCCTATGTAATGAAAAAGTTATCTCGATATTAACTGAATACAGATTATAAATGTTGTATACTTTACTTATATTTAAAATATTTAAGTACTTATACTAAATATTATTCGCCTTTTCATAATCGGCGATTACAAACTATTAAGCGCGAGCACGATCGTGTAGATCTTACTCTGCTGTGATCGCCAATTATACCATCTACGATCGCCGACACACTTGGAAAACACGCATCAAGGAAAATAGCTAGTTGGTACGTATGATCGTATGATATTATGGACGATCATCTGGACACTTGCAATATCATCGTACGAATACAGGCGATCTCACGATTTACAATCATCACCGATAGTGAAGAGCAGGCATAACGTGTATCCTATCACACGAGTTGCCAATTAATAATTTGACGTGTTGCGAGTGAACTATTTGTAAATAAATAGTGCGCATGAATATAGTTAGTTTAGATGGACATCATATCATGAGCTCATCTATCAATCGTAGTATACGAGGAAACAAAACAAAAATAACTAACAGCGACTGTTTTCCTATATTCCTCGACATATTTTCATTTTATTACAATTTATTCTATATTTGAAATTGGTTTACTGTGGATGACGATGGCCATTCTACTGTGATATAGTTGTTACTAGTACAGATATACTTATCCTATATATTGAATTATCTATGGAGATACTCATCGCTGTATCTACATACGACAATCAACTAACATAGTGTAATTAACAATATACATATATTTTTTAATAGTGTGATAAATTAAAGTTACGTAAAATAAGATGCAGAAATCTAATCCCAAGATAATTTATATGCTAGGAATACGCATACGAATTCTAAATAATGTTACCCACTCAAATTTATTATAGAGAATCCTCCAAGAATTTAAACATCCGCGTGCTACGTGCGTAATTAAACTAGAGTTAAGTAGACAAATATCGTAAAATTATCAAATTGTTTTGAATCTATCAAGACTTCTTAATCAAACGAAAATTACTAAAGACTGTCGAACATTGAATATTTATAAAACAAAAAGCATATCAATAATAGTAAAAGATTATTGTTCTTAAAACTTATTTTTGGGCAAGAACTTTGCTAAAATTTTATTTTTTACTTTGTTCAAGTAATAATCATATTTATATTTTATGTAATAATAATTAAATAATAAATAAATATATGGGACACTTACACACAAAATCGTCCGTCCCCAAAGTAAGTAACTTAATACTTGTGTTATGGGTGAGAGACACCCGGTGAATATCAAACATGATTTCTTACACACTTACTTAGGCTTTAAATAGAATTTTATTTTTACATTTACGAGTAAGGCTAAAAGGAGGCACAAAACGTGTTTCAAAGCATAGCATATTTAAAGCATAATTGAACCAAATAAGATGCAATTCCAAAACTCGTATTAGCGACAAGTTGTTACCATTTAGGATTAATAAAGAACCGTATTTATTTTGACCTTCAGTGCTAACAACAAAATATAACCGATACAATAAAGCATGCACGATTTTTGAATTACAGCATATACTATTGTAACAAAAGGTGTTATTAAATATTGTAAAATATACATAATTACGTCAATAATAGTAAAAGACTATTGTTCTTGAAACTTATTTTTAGTGCAAAAAATTTGCTAAAATTATATTTTTTACTTTGTTAAAGCAACATTTTTGTTAAAGTTGTAACATATTAATATTTTATGAAATAATAAATAAATATATGGGACACTCACACATACACGGTCGTCCATCCCCAAAGTAAGTAGCTTAATACTTGTGTTATGGGTGAGAGACAACTTGTAAATATATACATATATAATTTTTAAATACATACTTAAACACTAATATACACCCACCGATTATTACCCGATTATTTATAAATTACTTATTAATATTTTAGTCATGTATCATGTTATGTAAAATGATTAAGAATTTCTGTAAAAAGTATACGCAGCCAATAATTTTTTAAACTAAGCTCTCCTTCCTCCTTATAAGTTGTGATAGCCCAGCGGTGAGACCGTGCGACTGTTTCGAAGAAGGTCATGCGTTCAAATCCCGGCCAAGCTACAATGAGTTTTATTGTTGTGTCTAATTAAGAATTGTATTTTATCACACGCTTTCGGTGAAGGAAAACATCATGAGAAAACTTGAATATCTCTAGAGAATTTTGGGGACTTGTGTAAGCTATCCGAATAAGAGTAGCTTAGTGGGCTAAGCTTCAACCCTTCTCTCCAAAAGTGGGGAGGTGGGACCTATATACCGCAGCGGCATAATAACAAACCGTACTTTAGACCTACATACATATTAACTAAATTGACTATGTAATTAAGGTAATTGGTTCAATTGAAGCTCTCGATTCGATTCAATTAAATTAAATTAATCGATTCGATTTAATTAAATTGGTTCATATCAAGTAGTAGAGTTGACGATTCAAAAACACTTCTTTGCAAGTTGTTTTGAATAGAAAATATTTTTAATTTGAATTGAATTAAAATTCATATAATCGTCTATTTAAATCAACTTGTCAAAGAGAAGTGAATTCGTCACTGTTTTAAATGTTATGTTTGAATCGTATGTTTAAATTTACACTACTGCGAATAGGCCTCTTCTTTCCGTTTTTGGATTGGAGCTAAGACCTACCACGCTGCTCCAGTACGGATTGCTAGGTTACACATATCTCCAGAATTCTTTAGACATATGCAGGATTCCTCACGATAAATAAATAAATAATTATCAATTAGATACATAAGTTTTAACAGAAAAACTCATTGATGTCGGCCCGTGTTTGAACATTCCTTCTCGAAAAAGTCGCACGGTATTACTGCTTGGCTATCGCAGCATTAATAAATACCCTATCGACTAGAAGTTCCTCTTATTCTAAAAAGTGTAAGAACTTAATCTCAAAAGCATGGCATGTCTCCTTAGCATCATTAAAAAACGCTTAAGGCATTGACCAAGGAGACCAGTTTTAAGTTCAACGCACTTCGCGGTTTCTTTTACAATGACTATATCGGCGTCTGAATTGATCGCCATTTACGGCTGAACAAAAGTTTCTTCAAGGAATTCTCGACCAATTGACTTTGTGACTATGGTTCTTTTACGAACCTCAACATGCTTGATTGATCACGTATACTGATGTTATGCCATTATCTGTTGAGACATTCTGGATTCTAGGATTTAGCTTCCAGGTTATAGAACGACAGTTCATTACATATATTATGTAATATTAAAGGTATTTTCAGTATTGTTAAATCTTTAAAATGAAAAGCGTTTAACGTGGTTTTTCGAAAGTTTTACAGAGTTTCGCTATTCATACCATCCTATAAATTTCGCTTACCTAGCTTGACCATATGTTGTAATTCCATAAGTTCCCCATCACAATTCCGAATATCGATTACTTTAAAAAAATTATTATTGAATTTTACGATTACAAAATATTAATTTTTGAAAATCTTTCAATCAAATGTGGTTAACTATTGTTGAATAATTATTACTAATAGATAATAGGTAAGTAACAATTGAAACTTTCCTCGCTATTCAATACTCGCTATTGTAAAGACTGGCCTCGACACAATGTGTGTTACACGGTGTTAAAATTTCATATGAAGCATTTTTGTTTGTCATTCAAAATTGAAATTTCATCCTAACGTCTCAATTACACAACAATACGCATGCAATTACATTTCCTACGAAATAGGAATAAAAAGACTACGCAAGCAGCATTTTGACATTACGCATTCTCGCAAGATAATGAAATTAGCGGCGTGTCGCATTGATGGCTTAAAAGCTGTCGCATTGATGGCTTAAAACCTGTCGCATTAATGGCTTAAAAGCTGTCGCATTGATGGATTAAAACCTGTCGCATTGATGACTTAAAAGCTCTAATATGTATAGAAAGAAATATTGGAGCTAATAAACAATATTGCCGTTCCGATACGATTTGGTAGGTTACACATATCTCAGAGATATCTCAGGGTTATGTAGATTTTATCACAATTGTTTTGCCACTATCGTAAATTGTACGATAAATCGAAATGTCACTTATGAGATTCCTTATAAAATCTTATAGGTGTATGCTTGGCCTATCACGGTTTTTGAAAAAGTATATATATAATAAAAAGTACACAGTATTATATAATGTGTTTATGTTTGTATATAGTGTGTATTATTTAAATAAAATACTAACCAAACTGCTATCCAATTTAGGGAACTTATTTGAGTATCTTAATTTTAAAGTATACACCTAGTATTGTTTAAAAAATTTAATATGAAAAAGGCAATTTTAATATACATATAAAGAAACTAAAAACGTATTAATTGAAATAACATTAAAATTATCGAGCATGATTATAATTTTTTTATCATGTAATTAATATAGTAATATAAAATTAATGACACTATGACTAATATTTTAATACTTTGTATAAAATAAAAATTTGACCTTGACTGTATTTAGTGTCAGTTGCAATTCCGTGTTATTTCGATTACTTGGCCTTTTAAGAGCTTTATTCTTTGCGTATAGAAGACGTCAGATTTTATAAGACTGTATTACCATTTGAATAAAATCTTAATAAGAACCTGAATATTGAACTACAAATGTCAATGACTAGTCCTAGTCTTTATTATAAATGGCGTATGCAAATTCAGCCTCAGTGGAATTAGCAATTATTAATATAATAATTGATAGGTTTACTAAGCCAGATTTAAGGCCACATTATATTTTATAATAGCATAGAGTTAATATAGTAGAGAGTAGAATAAAAATTTGCCTTATTTCAATCATCCTCGTGCCCTTATCCCTAAGTGGGGTTTGGGGCACAACATGTTATAAACATGTCACAAGATTTGGCTACGTATTTTACGACTGGCCGCCTGCCCGTTGTCATTACTTAGTGTCAGTACTTTAGTGTTATTTTACGACACCTCGGTAAGAAAGAGGGTGGTCTATTCTACTCAACCGGATAACACACGGTGTGTCAATTTACCTTAGTCACCTTTTACAACACCTCGTTAAGAAATAAAGTTGGTCTATTCTACTCAGCCGGATACCACACGACGGGTCGATTTACCTAAGTCGCCTTATACGAAACCTTGGCAAGAAATGAGGGTGGTCCATTCTACTCAGCCGGATATCACACGGCTTTCTTGCCCTATTTTAACATAAAAACATAAAAAGGAAGAAAGAGTGTATCTTTCTCTCTGTGTCTCTTTTTTATGTGTGATTAGACAAATATAAGTATACAGTATAGAATTTCATTTTCCCCCTCTTTATTTATTGTAATACCCTCTTACTGGCCTGACTATGGTTCTCTAACTCTATGGATCTTAGCCGACAATGTTAATGTCATATTACTTACATGAGTGAATACTTAATTTTATTGTTCTTAGCGACCTTTAGTGACATTTCGGCACCGAGTACAGTACTAGACCTATTTATATATTCATAACATAACTTTAATAAAGTATTTTGTTCATTGTTATCCATATAGGTGGATACCAACAATCGTGTTTTACTAATGGGTTGATAATGGCGGTGATTCAGTACTGACGTTATCGCACAATTAACGCTGGTTATTGGTCATCGATGTTTAGATCGCTTATTATTTTTATTTAAGTTTGGGGACGCATTTCGGTACAGGACAGGTGGTCAACTCCTGTTACGGACTATTTCATCCACTTGGGTTAAGTTACCAGTTACCAGTTACTTAGGTCACTTGATATTAATAGTTTACCTTCCTCAGCCAGAGAGATTGAGGTTGTTATCAAATCGAAAAAGATTCGTTGAGAAAACCGTTTATAAGAAATACGAATACAAACTGATATAAAAAAAGCCAAAAACCAAATTGTATAAGTAATTATTAGAATTAGGCGTAACTTTACGGAATTCCGTGATAGAAAAGACTTGATAACTTTTTTGTTATAATTCATTAATTTTGAATTATATAAATCGTATCAATTTGGTGTATCAATAATAAAATAATAATAATAAAATAAATAATTTTTTATTGTACCCAATTTTCACAACTTATCAGCGAATTATCCGTGGAAGTATGATAGAGAGATTGACTTATACTACTAGTATAGACAATTGTATCAAAAGCTCAGTTGCACGCTAATTTAGCTTAGTACCCTTCACTAAATTGCTACTGTTACAATCATTCCAAGGTAAGAGAATCTTAAAAGAATCGAGGTAGCGCCGTCTTACCACAATTCACATTGCACGAAAGCTACGTTTTGCAAAATAGCTATTTAAAATCTCGTATAAAAAAGTTTAAAGGAGCATTTAAATATATTTTTAGAGGATGTATTATAATCTTATTTTACTGATTTATGCTTTTATTGTACACCACTAAAAACAGTTAAGAAAAGAGAAACATAAAAGATAAGAGGGATTAATACAATCAGGCAGTTTTATCGCAAGAGATCTTTTCCAGACAACCAGGCTGACTGAAGGACAACGTTTTGGATAGTTGTCCGGGAATAATTATGGGAATATTGCATTTTTATGTTCCCATTGTAATATTTTGTATGGTTTTACGATCGTTACCTGTCTAGTAGGGTGAACATCAGCAGAATCATGAAAATGGGATGAAAGAGCGTATAACCTCTACTAGTATCTAAGGAGATGCCTTTGTGAATGTGGTGGCGAGCAATACTATCGCTATCTGAAGGATAGTGAGAAGACAAGACAGCTTGCAACACTGTCTGGCAAATACATAGAAAATATCAAAATCTCCGATAAGAAATCAGGCGTAGCGAACGAAGGGCTAGACGTAGTATTTACAGCATATTTTTATCGAACCTGATAGATATTTATCCTTTTGCATACCTGATACATGCAGGATTTGTAAGAACGCATGCACTAAATACTTCACCGTCACGACAATACACAAGTACTGCAGACATTCACTATCATAAATTCAACAATCGTTTCGCCCCGCAACCGTAGCATCATTAGGAGATAGAGAGAAATAGAGATTCACGACTAAATTGCAAAGCGGTTAATTCATTCTAAATTAAGCATTATATTTTCTATTTACTTCCACGGATTTTAGCAAAATAATTTGATTATTACCCTTGTGTTATGGATCTCCGTAAAGTAACGCCTAATTCTATGAGCTATTCAGCTGCATCAGCTTTTGCTGGTGATTCATTAATATGTTATGCTAGTACGTGTTACAAATTTCTACCTACGACCATTATGCAAACTATTGTTAAGCTTAGATTAACTAAACAGTGACTGAGCGTTGGCAAGGACATTTAGTTAGCGACAAGGACAAGTGACAAGGTTATCTCTTTAATATCAGCTTAAGCTATTCCATCCGTTACGCTATCAATGTTATTATATACTCACACTTAAAATTATCGAATATGCCCAATAGCTTCAAATCCAAGGGTTCTTATTCTTTTATATTATATTATAACCTGGTTAGCCTCATGAGCTGAGATGGGCAGTGAAATTTTGAATTATAAATTAAAAACAGAAAAAATCAGTTGTTCTATATCTCACTGAATTGATGTAGTAATAAAACGACTATGCTATGAATACTAAGTATATCGGGTTTGACTTCACTGATATTGCCAATTAGCAGATGATATGAAATTATGTCTCAGCATGTGTCTGTAGCATACGTACCGACAAACTTTTTTAAACTTGATAATTTCCCTTATTTAAGCCTGAAAACTGTATCCCTACACCTTAACAAACTTATAAAAGCTTCACCTTTCTTATAATTTACATTGTAAAATATTAAGCTAAACTACAGAAGTTGTAAGAAAGTGAAAAATATTTTTTTTAAATTAATTAATTTTATTAATTGATATTTTTTTTCTAATTCCAGATGGTGAGATTTATGCTAACACTATTTGGAATAATAGTCCTTCAAACATCATCGAAAATTGTATCAAGCGAAAATAGCCAACCTGTTATTACTTCAAGTGTAGAACAAGATTTTACCTTGGATAATAATGCAAATAGTGCTGAAGAACAAAGTATAATTGACAACGTTAGTCAACGTCAACGACGAAAGCGATTTTACGATTATATAGGGTTCGGATACCCATCATACAATTCCCCGCCTACTTCATTTCCGTTTCCAAGCAATTTTCACTATTCAAAGAGAGACGAGTCCCTAAATACCGGCGTATACGGCACTGAAGACGCTCTTAGTCTTGTTTACAGACGCTTGCAACAAGTGGTAAGAGATGCAAGCCAGCAAAATACTCCACGCCCTCCTCAAACGCCAATTCCTTTATATATACCGTTTCTTTACATTCCACAAATCGGTTGTGGTTGTACTAGTCACAATCCTTCACCACCAGTAATTAAGCCCACTCCAACAAAACCAACACCAACAGAAAATCCATTAAATGATACTACAGAAACTACAAACACAACAGACAAAAATCTCGTCTTCGAAGACAGGTTTCCTATAATAGACGCTGTACAGAATTGGGGTATTACGGTAGACAGATCAGAGTTAGATGTAAACATTGGGGATGGGAGCAGGCCAATTAATTTAAACCCTGTGCCAACTGAAGAACCAGTAAATATGCCCGTTCCACCAGTAGAACATGGGACTATTCAAGCCGGAGAGAACTCTGAAATACCGAATCCCCAAAAAAACAGGAATCGACCGATGCAGAAAGTTCCTGATAACATCCCAGACGAGGTAACAGCTCCTCAATCAAACGTCAGCCCTGAAGATCTTATGCCGTCTCAGTGTGATGCGGCTATACTTAGTTGTTGTATTCAGCCTCAAATTACATCTAAATGTTTTGAAACACTTGGCTGCAAGGAACCAACTATTTACGGCAATCCGTGTGACCCAAATGTCCAATTAATGATAGTAACGAAGTTCCAGAAATTTCATAACCGTAGACCAGAGTGAACCCTAAATTAAAATATATTGGTTAAATTTAAAGACGTACTTTCTTGAAGTAATATATATAATAATTATTTTGTTATAGATCTGTATGTCAGAAATTAAGCGTCTGTGTGATGCTAATTATATTTTTGCAATAGAGACCAAAAAAATCTGTTTTTTATGTTTACTTTTTACTTAAATCAATGAAAGTTTGAATGTACCACTGTAGCATGATGTTTAGAATTATTCTCTATCATATTTATGATGTTATTTTAATGTTTAATAGTTTATATTAGCCAAATTTTTCATTTAATTTAACTGTTATTTATGTCCAAATGTGCTGACATTGCGATTGCTTTGTTTATCAATTACTGATTCAGTTTGTCTCTGTATTATTTACTTACTTTATTTATGTTTGTATTCAGATAATTATTAATGTTATAAGTGTTCAATATTCTGACAAGTCGTCAAGTCTTATGAATATTTATGTAATGTGAAAAATTAATAAAAAATAAAAATCAAATACCACAGAAGGTGAAAGCTCATCAGTGATGTTTAATAAATAAAAAAACTATTATATTAATATGATATTTATATTAATATAACAGATATTTGTGTCATATAATATTATCACAAGTGATATTCAGTTTGTTCCTACGTTATTTTATAATCTATATATGCATGTAATCTAATAATCTAACTGTAGGTATTTGACACTGATGTAAGAAAATATTGCGCTTTTATGAACCTTCATAATGGCATAGTCAGTCTCGTATAGTAATGAAATATGATCCATTACGAATAAAAGTTGTATTAGAATTGTTTTCGCAAAAAAAAACTTTTTTTAGCTAAAATTTAATAACCAATTAAATAATTATACGTCATATTATTTGTATTTTGGTACATGTTAATTTAATTAAAATATCTATAGACCTTAATTTGTATTACGAAATTTTATAAATGTAATTTATAAGATAATTGTTATCTCAATTAAATTAAACCCTAACGGTAGGTCCATTTTTGGTGCGATTATTTACTGCAATTTCTATCTTAACGTAATAACAGCATCAATAACATCAAGAACATATAACATAGCCTCATTTTTGTGACATGACACTTCCACCATATTGCGCCATGATGACTTCCTGCAGGTGATTTGCTGAGATTGACTATGTTCCACTGCAAATTCACATTTTCAAACTAAAATTATATTTTATTCAAGTAAAATTGTAAACAAGTGCTTTTGAATCGGCTCCACGGCTGTTTCGTACACTAGGTTTTCTGTATCAGCCTTCTTTTCATAGTTTCTTTTAACTGATGTAACGGAAAAGCTAAAATGCTGTAAAGAAATAACTGAGAGATGAGTTCTTTGAGCGGAAACGTATAGTAATTATATCATAGCAATTGGTTTATCCGAATATTACAGTTGTAAATTGTTGTTATAAAATATCTCTCAGATGCAAAAGTAGATGACTGTTTTAATTTCATAAATTTTAATTGTTCAGCTTTCTTAACTTATTTTTTAGTTATAAAATACTCATGCAATTATGGGCAAATGTTTAGGCAGCCATATCGCACGATGTCTTTTACACTAAATATTTAGATATAGCCATTTATACTCCTGTAGTTTATAAGATTTTTAAATATTGATGAAATTTTCGATTACTTTAATAATAGTCGTGTATAATATTTAAAGCAAATCAACCGCACATATCACCGTTTAAACCAAACGTTGAAGATGTTATTTCAATATGAACTACTTATGTATACTCGTATCTGTACAATTTATTTATTAATCTAAAGTACTAAAATAATATATACCAGCCGATTTTGCATTGTTTCAATTACCTATATATTTCAATTCGAATAACAGAAGAGGAGAAATTTTCTTGGTGTGAAAGTTCTTGAGTATGTTCATTATTATACTGTGTCTGCGCAGCTAATGTCAGGATGTTATGATCCAAAATGATGTAATAATGTCTTTTATTTACTACTAATTTGTATTTCAGTTGCGGAATATATCTCAATCAATATGAAACTAGGCAAATTTATTGCAATAATTATATGTATATTATTAAGTTCTGAATTGTTTTACATTGTGTATTGTATATTTTATGAGTACAAATATTTATGAGCCAATTTTTTTTTATTTCCTGGAAACCCTACAAATTTCTGGTGATTTATAATGATGATTTATATTAATTACCCTCAACTACGTTCAGTCGATCATTTGTTATACATTACCCTATAGTAAGTAAATTCTAGAAAATACCATTAGTAACGGTCATTCATTAATGTAGTACACTTAAAGTTAACATATATTTCAAGGTGAACTCTGTAATTATCTGAGGCAGGCTAGTCATAAGACTTTTTAAACTTTAAAACAACAAATTCAGTGCTCAAAAATAGTATTCCTCCTGCCCTTATCCCACTCTAAGTGGGGTCGGCACGACTACAACTGGCCGCCTGCTTACTTCAACTTACCTTAGTCTTATTTTACGACACTTCGGTAAGAAAGAGAGTAGTCTATTCTACTTAACCGGAACCACACGGTATGTCAACTTCACTTATTCGTACGTAAAAATGAGGGTGGTCTATTCTACTCAGCCGGATACCACACAGCTATTTTAATTCACTATTCTCAAGTTTATAATAGGTATCAAAAAGAATAGTTTATATTCGAAACAAACGGTGTTGACTTGTATAAGACTATTGTGTACAACAGCTTATCAGACAAACCTTCTAATTCGTATAAATATGAGAAAAGCTGAATTGGTAAAACATACATTATAGTAAAAGCAGCTTGCAAATTAATAGCTGATACCTAATATTTTTGTTGCTGACAATAAAAGTATTAATCGATTTATTGCTGTTTATTCTTATTATATCCAATTCGATCAGAATATTATTAAGGTTGTATAAATTTTGATCAATTTAGTGACGTTTTCTGATAAAGTTCCCTACATGTACAACAGACGGCGTAAGTCGTTTCACATATTTTGCAAATGGTGCAGGCAATGTATTGCAGATGGCGCGCCGGAAAAAATATTTAGACTTGAAAGATACATAGTTTTAAACATTCTTTTTTGAGCTCAATAAAATTAAGGGCCAAATTCAACAAGATTTCCTATCTAATTCTACGGTCATTCAGCTACAGCCATATTATTGACGGCTTACAAAATAACAAAATCTTAGATCATGTTCTACAAAACAGACTACGATTTAGAACACAGAAATTCCACATGACCATATAACTATATGGTATGTATTACTCCCATGAGATAAATGTAGGGACCTTAAATTTCATTTGTGTATCACTCATGTTAGCTTCTAAAACTAAGGGTAAAGAAATTTCATACTTTTTTATATTTTACGACTAACGAGTCAGTGCGATAATAAAATATTTGGGAATGTTAAATTCCCCGAAGCTCTGGGGTAAGCTACCTCTTACTTTGGTAAAATTTCCTTCATAACTAATAAATTTTTAATTAACAATATTCCCCTTTTCCTTCTAGTAGTTCCTTCTTGTAATGTAAACGGGGATCCAAGTAGTGACCTCTCAACCATGAGATAAATCGTAATTAATTTTTACGCTTGCTTTAATAAATTTTGTCGCACTTATACTGGCTAAGTAAGAGTTACAATAACATCGTAGAACAGAAAATTTAAAATATATGTACATTAAATAAGACATCCTTTCCTAAGCATCAGATCGATTCTCGGATTAACATTGAGTTTGGTTTATTCTTGAACTACAGATATTTATTCACTAATAATTTTTCAAAGTTGCCCGTACAATTATAAGGAAAAAAATATTTATACCGTTTAACTCACTAGCAAGGTTTACAATCTACTTAGGTAAATTCTCATTTTACTTAATACTATAGATATCGTATGATAATTGAAACTATTCACGTGAAAACACGTCAAACCACATCATCTCTTCATGGAATATGTATTATAAAGTATAAGAAAACATTTTTAACTCAGCATGATATTTGTACTACTTAACGGTTTAATCTTATTATCGATGGATACAGGAAGGGCTTATCAGACTAGTCAGACAGCTGACTCAACACGAAATTTATTTAAGTGACGTCGCACATACCCAATCGGGCTATTGGGTTACATTTAGTAGCAAATATTTTCTCAGAAAGAATGTGTATATACTTCCATAAGAATAGCTGAAGCCTTTGTTTTGAGTCTCATTTAAGCTAAACTGAGCACGAGAATTTAATTTTTGTCCAATAAAAGCTCACACTGCGAAGTTAAGCGAAATAAAATATGTTACGTTGAGGAAATAAAATTAAATATTGTTTATGTCTTTTCTATCAATGTCAAACACAAAATTGCAATAATTTACCAATCGGAAGAAGGAATATGATGCCCGAGATAAGTTTCATGTTAATTTTCAATCAATTATCACTAGGAAATGAGAATCACAGCTAATGTACGAGTATGCCGCTTCGTACCAAAGACATGTTTAGAGCATTAGAGTACATTATATATATTGCAGCATTTTATAAATTGTAATTTTTCAATCAAACCTTTATTAAATTTCATATAGAAAAATCAATAGGCTTAACTATTAATAGCACTTACTTTATTAGTAGTCTTGAAAGTAAAAAAAAAAACAAATTTTATAACAAGGTCTCAAATATGCCAAATTTGGCTCACGTAGTGAAAAACACAACGGCTTAAAATACATATTACATGCATGTAATTTTATTGCAAATATAATTTGTGTTCCAATCTAATATATTTATCCAATACATGGGCATTTGAAAGTTTTTTGATACATAAACATAAAATCCCCAAATACTGTTTTCTCCCAAAGGTCACATATAATTGTCATCTATGTCAACAATAAAATGCGTCCGTTTAACCAAAAAACTAGGGACCGCATTTTCCAATAAAATATACAACGACAAATAATCCGTATGGATTACGTATGAATGTTTAGTGACGCATACTCAACTGGTTCTGTAGTATTTATTGGAGAACGAAAGGGTGTGACTGCATTAACATCTAAGCTATTGATTCGATCGGACGTCGTCTATATTTCAAATAACAAAGTTTTGTTTGTTAAAATCAGCATAACCCTTATTACAGAAGTAAGTTAGCGTTGTACATTTATTAGCTAATTTGTAAGAACAAACTTCAATTTGTTCGGTAGCAAGATATACTGCCATACCAAAACTCTAACCATCATTATACAGTAGTAGCTCGTGTTTAAAAAGTAGATATCTTTTTCCATTTGTTCAATTAGTTTTGTGATCAAATATAATACTTTATTTAGATAAGCAAATTAACTATCTAATTTCATTTACTTGTACTTCAGAACTTGAAGTTTGAACTTAAAGATGGCCTAATTCATATTTCTTTTGGCGGATATAAATAGAAATAATACAATGTAATCATTATTTTCTGATTAAATTAATAAATTAATTTTATTTATTTGTAAGGAACAAAATTCAGTTTCCATAATCAAAACATTTAAAAAATTTCTCTTTTCTTCAAAATATTGATTATAGTTCTTATTGGTGTACTTATTGGTTCTTATGGTTGACATATGATTCGACGTGAACAAATTTTGTTAAACATCCGGAGTGTTTAACAAAATTATTCACAATAATAGTGATGTTATTTATATTTATTGAATATTTCATTGTTCTAGATGGCTGGATTATTAATAGTAGCTATGGGATTTTTACACATAATGAGTGTGCATCCTGCTCCTAGAGGTATAATTAGTGACCATACATCAAAAAGGATTGTTTATTTTAGACCACATGAAATACCTTCATCAATTGCTGTAAACAGAGTAATAATACCTGATATTACTAACAGATTTCCTGAATTAGATGATAATAGACGAAATTGGGGTATATTAATAAATGAATCAGTGATCGATAATAACGTTGATATGGACTACAACAGACCAATAACCATACCCAGACCATCAATGAGGCGAAATGCAGAGAATCCTACAGAAAATTCTTTTAAAAAACCATTAAACGTTCAAAAGATTTCTTCAGATGTTCTTCACGTTGCGAAACCAGCATTCATCAAATTAAATGAAGCAAGCACTGGATTAGAAACAATAAACAAGGAAACAAGCATCACCTTCATTTAATAAATCATGTGACGATCATCAACAACAACTGCTTAAAACCGAAGTAGAGTACAGGTTTAGAAAATATATATAATAAGTGCAATTCTACATTTTAGAAAATAGCTCTATAACGAGATCCAAAATTAGTTTAGTTAGTCATTCAAGTTTATGAAATTTACTGTCCACATTTGTGTTTATGACTAGATGACTAAAGTCTAAGACTAAAGTAATATAGACTTATAAAAATTTGAAAATTTTCCTGTGGAAAACGAAACGTTTATCCGTGTTTTAGGTCGTAGGTTCTAGGTCCGGATAGTGTCAATTAGTAAGATTTAGGTAGTTCTACAGTATTGTAACCTATATTCAAGCTTTAATTATATTAAGTAAATTATAGAAGCGTAATAAAATAAGACTGTTATGTTTGTTATACGTTTTAATTTTTTTTATTATTTTTTTTAATTTGTGCCATAAACGCGTAGTATTTTAGAAAACTTATGTTTTATTTGTAGTTTAACAATAATTACGTAAAACCAGTGTCTGCGCAGTAACCAGTAAATGTCTAGCTATGCGTAATATCTTTGAAAAACGATTTACTCTTGCAAATTGGTTATCAAAACAATTTAAATTCTTGACTTTATTTAAATGACTTTTAGTGCTTTAATGTATGTGTCAAAATAATTTATTAGTTTTATTTACTATTCACCAAAGCTAATTTAGTATTTACTTTGCTATGTTATAGCGATTTTAATTTTCTGCACTTCTTCTCTGTATAATCTTCTATAATGCCAAAGCTTTCACTCATTCGTACGTGTATTGCGCTTGAAAAAGGATACAATGTTTTTATTCATATGTTAATATATAAGATATGCAGTATTGAGATAAATTGTAATTTTTTTATTTATTTATGTATCAACAGTAAACACATAAAAATGAATTAAAAACAATGTGTACAAAGGTACGCTTATCGCCATAAGCGATCTCTTCCAGCAACCCATTTAATATATTTTGTATGTAAAATTATTTTATTTAAATCTACTTACGCTATGTCTGTTAAAACTTTTATTTAAGATAATACAATAGGTTATTTTGGTATTATGTATTGACATATGTTATTATTATGAATAAAAGATTTTGATTATTTTAAACTTAAAAACTATTATATGCACGAGTTAATCATCATTCTACTACCCTTATGCCACTCTAAGTGGGGTTGGCACAGCATGTTTTAACCATGCTGTGATATGATTTGGTCAGGGATTTTAGGACCAGCCGCCTGCCTGACGTCAACTTACCTTAGTCGCCTTTTACGGCACCTCAGTAAGAGATCTATGGTAGTAGGTCTAGATAAAGTAGAATCAAAACAACTCTTAGTTTGTGGTGATTTTAATTTGCATATCTTAGTAGATAGCTCTAATCTTCTCTCTCTATATCCTCTAATCTTTGTAAATTTTTAATTTTATTTAAATGTTTTAACTTACATAATGTATTTACGGACCTCACGAGAATAATAGCGAATTCCTTCTACCGGTCTTGATAATACATATTTTGTGTGATTGTGATGTTCTAGAGAAATCAATTATTAGCAAATTTAGGTCTGATTCTTGTGGACAAATGATAAGTTATTGTGGATAAATGAAATTATCCGGTAATCCGGTTGCGCAGTTTGATGCTCTTTTTTGTTTGATAGATATCAAATTTAATAATATTTTTGAAACAAAATTTAAAGTTTGGTGTTTGGGCAACTATTGAAAGTTTTAAAAGTAGACACAAGTTGTATGACTTGTGTGCTGAAAACCAGTATATTCTGAAACTGTTTAAAGTTGTCTGTTTTCAAGCGAAATCAAAAAATTAGTTACTCGAACAAAATTAAAACAACCTGGGATATTATAAATAAGGAATCGGGTAGACATAAAGTGCGACAAAACAAAATAAATCTTAACATTACTGATCACACTGTTAGTTCTGACAAATAGCGGCAAAAAAAGTTTTTCAAAATTTATTTTATAACATTTCGATAGCAACTACTTAATCGTTAAATTCGGGGCAATATCAATATTTATAAGATGACCTATGATGTATATCATAGACAAACGAAAGGTAACACAAAGGTTTTGATAGCAGTGTCGCGACTCAGTAGAGTTAGCAACTCCTTTGATGGTCTTAGTATTCGCCTCTACAATTGCAAATTCCACAATGCATACTAGACCAGTCTACAGAAAGGTTTAAATTAAGTGTAGGTGATATCATTATACGTAAAGCATGTTAAAATTAAAGATTGTTTGGATGATAAAAAAGCCTGGATTTGATAACCCTTTCAGCTTTGATAATCGTTTTTGCCCGCCGAGTTTTTTGCTAGTTCTTCTCGGTATGAGCAACATTCCGAACCAGTTGTAGCTTCATTAATCATATTGATCCTTGACGATTCAAAAGTGCTTTAAAGAGCTTACTTGAATATAAATTATTTTGATTTGATTTGATCAAATCATATTTTTTCCCTATACTTTTGTTACTTGTCTCTATGTATTAGAAATAAGTGGATACTAATTTTGGTTTGTGAATTAGTAATAAGTTACTATAATAATATAAAATTTGTACTATTTGTTTACCCAAATACTAATAAAATAAAATAATATAGAATAAAATAATATAGGATAAATAAATAAATATTAAATTTATTTTTACGCGCATAAATATGGATATAATATGGAGCTTTAAAATTCAGCATTATTTTCAGGGGCAATCAACAGGTTACATATATCTACAAATTCTTCAGTTAATAATATTTAGGTTTCCTCGCGATATTTTCCTCTACTGTAATGCCCATAATGGTTTGGGTTTTATTTAACCACATTTTTTAAAGAAAAGTCAAACATGTCTGACCCAGATTTGAACCGCGAACCTGGTAAAACCGAAAAAGATCAATTCTAAGTAAAACATCGGTTAAGAGGAAAAAAATAGCTTTGATATTAAAAATATACGGACTATTATTATTTACTCTTTTTTCTAACTAATTCTCCATATAAAAATAAGTAAATAAATATTACTATCTAAAAATAACTATAGTTATCTACGAGTATTTTAAGGAAATATGAACTGGATTGGTTCATGTTAAAGTTAAAGTTAAGTTTTATGACAATTTAAAATTTCAGTTTGTAAAATAGTTGGCTAGTGGGTAAGTAAGTACTTTACTAAAATTCTAGTACTTTATGGCGTTTTTTTATGTTTTAACATAAGTCATAATAAAGTTAGCTCCATAAAATTAGAAAAATTAGGCCCTAATTATTTAAATAATTTATCAAATAAGGCGTTACTTTGCGGAAATCCATAGTAACAAAGTAATAATAAAATTATTTTGGAATAATCCGCAATAAAGCAAATAATTAAACATATATTAAATTATGTATCTACACTAACTTAATACCGACACTAACCAACACTAACAACAGTAAACTATATAACTTGATTATGCGTCGGTTTGCGATTTTGTCGTGGATTCAATCTCCTGGTAATGCTTCGGTTGTGGGACGAAACATTAAGCATAATATATACTATTTACTTGCTTTATCGCGGATTATAGAAAAATAATTTAATTATTACTTTTGTTCCTGATTATTTATTAATGTTTGTCCTTTATCTTAATATCTTACAATATCTATAATGCATTACTATGTACGGATGTTTTTCTTAGATCATCTTTTTCCTGCCCCTATACCACTATAAGTGAGGGTCGGCACATGTAATAATCATGTTATCCTATCGCTACGTATTTTACAACCCTGACGTCAACTTACCTTATTCGTATTTTATGATGCCTCGATAAGAAATAGGGTGGCCTATTCTACTCAGCCGGATACCCCGTTTTTCTTAGATATCAATCAGAATTTTTTGCGATTAATTAAACATAAATAAAAAGATTACTAAAAATAACCGGAACCCCAGTAATTCCGGAGCGTAGGTTAAACAAAACATTGAACTGAGGAAATAACCATCGCGTCGTTTCCATTATCTACGCACTGAGTTCGAGTATATTATATTCAGTTCGTATCCGATAGCGTACCAGATAGCTAAAGCGTTTTGCCGCGCGTGGACGTATTTAAATCAAACTTTCTCCAAACTTTTCAATTACTGTTACCAGAAATATTTCTAAAAGAAAAGAAGTTTATATAAAAGTAAGTGTAATAATTATTTTTTTTTACTCTAAGATTCAAGATTGTTTAATATAATTTTAAATGTCATTTATTTTCTTTAACGTGTAGTTTTTGTCTACTCGGTCTCCAAACGCGTGTCGAATGTAAACAATGGATTGTACAAATTCCAGTGTATGAAGTTTCTATAGATTACAAACTGTTTATAAATATATTTTGTGAATATAAAATTTTGTAAATTTGTTATAAATTTTAACGAATATTCAAATTATAAGGTTTAAATTAATATTATTAATTATAGTCAGTTGTCTCCAAAAGGAAGTGGACAACCTGGAAAGGTGGTTCTCCCGCTGGAGAATAGCTCTAAACCCAGATAAAAGCGCTGCCATGTTTTTCTATAGACCCCGCATGTGCTTAGTTAGACCCCGGAAATGTATTACCGTACAAAACCGGGATATCCCCTGGCAGGACAAGGTCAAATACCTTGGGGTCACGCTGGAACCTAACCTCACATTCCACCAACACATACGCACAGTCCGTAATAGGGCAGCGTATGCAATGGGTCGACTCTTTCCGATGTTATGTAAGAAGAGTAAACTGTCACTTCGTAACAAAGTGACACTTTATAAAACTTGCATAAGACCTATCATGTCATATGCGAGTGTCTCGTTCGCACATGCGCCTAAAACCATCCTGCGCCCCATGCAGACCTTACAGAATAAATTCATGAGAATAGCCAGTGGCTGTCCATGGTACGTGCGAAACTATGACCTCCATAAAGACCTAGGTCTCCCCACAGTCGCCAGTTTATTTAAGCGATTTTCGAAAAATTATTTCGACAAAGCGGAGGTACACGCTAACCCTCTGATAGCAGGGATGGCCGTTTACCGCTGCTTTGACAAATCGTTCAAAGCCCGTATTCACAGGCGCCCAAGAAGCGTCCTTACTGACCCTGACGATCAAATCACGATCGACATCGCCAAAACACTTAACAAACAAACACACACACAGCGTCTTCGCCGGCGAAGACGAGGTCCTCGTTTTCTTACGTCTAGCGGAAGGGGCGTCCAGCCCCGACCGATATGACACTCAGACTTTCCACAAGTCAGTTTATAGTCCTCCACGACACGTCGTCTTAAGCCGAGGCTCGGCCTCACAGGAGGCACCCTTAAGGCGACGTTCCCAAGATGTCACGAGCCTCTCCCGAGGCTCGCTCCACTCCACCTCCGGCGATGCTTCTGCGCTCGCCCCAATCTCCCGGTGACGCTGTAAAAGCCGCTCTGGCTAACAGCAAGAAGTCATTTTTCGAAAAAAAAAAAAAAAAAAAAAAAAAAAAACAAACTTTTCAATTACTGTTACCAGAAATATTTCTAAAAGAAAAGAAGTTTATATAAAAGTAAGTGTAATAATTATTTTTTTTTACTCTAAGATTCAAGATTGTTTAATATAATTTTAAATGTCATTTATTTTCTTTAACGTGTAGTTTTTGTCTACTCGGTCTCCAAACGCGTGTCGAATGTAAACAATGGATTGTACAAATTCCAGTGTATGAAGTTTCTATAGATTACAAACTGTTTATAAATATATTTTGTGAATATAAAATTTTGTAAATTTGTTATAAATTTTAACGAATATTCAAATTATAAGGTTTAAATTAATATTAACTTTAGTTACTTATCTTGGTTATGATGGATTCTATGAACAGGTGGAGAATAAAACGATTCACATTTTTATTTGACATTTATTAATAGATCAACTTCAAAGGTGATAGTGTTTGCCCATAAATCAATTTTATCATTTCAACTGCTTTTGATGATTTTAAGTGTAAATTCAGATCAGAAGTTGTAGAAGTCGTAAAATAATTATAAAATGAAGATAAATTTTCGAGCATCTAACAGATTTATATTTATTTATTTATATTAAAGAGAATAATAGCTTTGACCATGTCATATAATTTGAATAAATTTATCTAATATTAATAATATTATAGAGAATAAACCGTTTAAAATAAGTTATTATTCCGTCATTCATAACATTGACGATAAGATGTGTCCAAACTGGGAAAACCCTATCAGTGCATCGTCTGACGCACAAGAATAATAGTTCCGCTGACAGAAAAAAAGTTTTAACCTTGGCATATTAATATATAATATAATTTTATGTAGATTCTTGTATTTTTGTTTTATAAAAGCTCTTTAATTTCTTATTTTAATTAAAATTATTCTATATTACAAAATGAACCAAACAAATATGTTTCCTTGAAAAAACTTAATAGAACCAGGTATACTTATGTTTTAATTACCATTTGTGATAAGACTTTGAGATCCTAATAATTTAAATATGGAATTTTTAGTATCTGAAAATTGCTACCAATTTTCCTACAAAATTAAACAGTGCAAATTATATCTCTATATCGGCTTATACTGGCGCTACAATATATTATAATAGCAATTTTATTATGCCATTCATTAATTTAATTGGAATTATTTTGTAACTAATTTTAATATATTTGTTTAAATATATTAAATTTTAATAAATTTAAAGACAAAAATGTAATGCTTGTAATTGGAAGGTGATATATAGTAGTTTATATATTGTACAGCCGAAAATCAAAATTATCTTTTTTATTATTGTCATACATTAATAATATTTTGTTATTTTTACAGATATGGCCAGATACATCCTTTTAAGTATTGCCGTCACAATGATCGCGCAAGTACAAGCACGAGATATACCGTTAAAACAGTCGAAGCTCGGACCAACATATGACGAATTAGTCTATATAATCCAAACCAGACTGGGTGAAACAATAACACCACCCAAACATATGACGCCGTGTGCTCGAGCAATAATTGGATGCTGTAACGACAAAGTGATGAATGAAATGTGCTCTGAAAACCTCAAATGTGGCGCGCATTTCTTTGACGACAATCCTTGCGAAAACAAATTCATCGTTGACGCTTTGGAAGCCGCAAGACAGTTTTATGGACAATTCAACAAGTATAAAACGTAATCCTCAACTTATGACAAACGAAGGAACTGATATTGAGGAATATAATGACGTTTACATAACTAGTTGACGTAGTTTTGTAAACATTGAATGTTTAATGACTGTGATAATTATTTTAAAATGTATAGTAGCTATTTGTAAAATACATTAATATATCGCGACAAAAAGATAGATATTTACACTAGTGAAAAGATAAGTTTAAACATGTTTGTTTGAGCAAAATAGTTGCCTTAAGTAAATCTTGCCTAATTGATTAAAGTGTAAATATATATATGAGAATGCGAAATTTAATGTCTTAGATAAGAAAAGATAAAATTTAAACATATGGTTGTTTGAGCAAAATAGTTGCCTTAAATGAAAAAAGAAAATAGTGAACAGAAAGACTTGTCGGGCAACCACTTTATATATGTGCCTGTACGTTTTTTCCTTTAATTTTTTTTTAGTTAATTGCACAGTAACACTAAACGTACATTATATTCTGCGTACTTTTTACAGATAATGGTCAAATTAATATTACTTGTGATATGTTTCTATTATTTACGAACTCTAGTCGTAAAATTTAAGTTTTAAATTAATTAATATTATTTAAGAAGAATAATCGAAAGTCTAACACATCATTAGCTTTTTTTAATATGTCAGAAAATTTAATCAGAAAAAGTAGCTTATTTCTACGTTCCTGTGTATGAATATTTACTTTATTATGTTACTTTATTTTATTAATCAAAATGTTTCTTTGTAATCTAACTGTCTATTTAGTCTGCAATCTATACTTATAATAAAATAGTATTACTATTATAAGCTGAATTAAGATATGGTTGATATTATGATGATTTGGATTTGCTGTATTTTTGAACCTTGAAAACATAATATAATATTTTTAAACATAATATTTTTCAAGAAAAATACTTTTTCTGGATCCAGAGAAAAAAACAGTTTTTAGACAATGAAAAATTATAGATGAAATTAGTAAAGTAGGATAGAAGATGAATGTTTTAAGAATAAATGCAAATATCATAAGGATTCAAAAATGAAGGCAAATACATATCATGGAGCCAAAGGCCAACGTCAACGTTTAAAGACTCTGTATTATATAGTCGAATTATAGGATTATTATAATAAATAAATAAAAATATTCCGTTTTTTTTTTATTGTCAATTACAACGAATCGTACATCAATATTATTTTATTTAATTCGTGCATTTATTATATATAAATTTCAAATAAAAGATAAATGTAAATTCAATACAGACAACTTTATATTATTTATATTGATCTAAAGTTTTCATCTCGACTTTCAAGTAACAGAGATACGTTTTTTAATTCCTTTTTTTCTGACAGTAAAATGTGATTTAATACATAGATAGATAGAATCATCTTAGCGTTGTTTTACATATCATTATGAAATATAATACAGACTTAAATTGCTTATATGATAACTACATTTTAATAAATGTGAAAGTTTATAATTTGTTATTCAATCACGATAATACTGCTTAACGTATTAGGATGAAATATAACGCACAAATATTTTATAATTTGTATTAACTCTTCATCCATTATTCCGGTACCGCAAACATCTATATCGCAGCTATAAATCAATCTTTGTTTGTAAATAATTATTTCCTTTGACTAAATATCAATACGAGACTGGGAAAATCCTAAACAGTATAACTTTCCCTCTATTTAAAACCTTTTCCTCTTTCGAAAATCTATTTATGTACGGGAAATTGTCAGCTGTTCACCATAACCGGGACTGACTGTCAACATGAGGCTGCAGCTTTAGGCTGGATTCAGACTATGATGCCGTTCTCGGTACGATCTCGCTCCGTTCTCGGTCCAGTAAAATATTGTTAAACAACAAACAGTCAGAGTGTTCACACTATCGTATCGCTCCGGTCCCGGTCCGATATCGCTCCAGCACAGGTTCGTCAAAAAGAATATTTTGACTGGAGCGAGATCGAACCTGTCTCGGCGTTGTACCGACATCGACAATATGAACACGCTTCTGTTTTAACTCCAGACTTTCATCAGTCGTGCCGCTAGTGTGTTTTAATTAAATCAAATTAAGTTAAAGGTAATAAATAGTGGGAATCTGAATTAGGTAAGTATTTATCATGTACTTTATAAAATTTGTTATAAGTGATTGTATTATTATAATTTTTTATCAGCTTTTCTTTCTTTCTTATTTCTTTTCTTCTATTCTTTTGAATCTTCTTTTCTGTCATTCTTTTTCTTTTTGTGCTATTCTTTTGATTTTTCTTTTAATTTTCTTTTAGCCTTTTTTTATTATTCGGTTATTCTTTTCTTTTTATTTTTTCTTGCTTTTCTTTTCTGATTTTTATATTGAAATACTAAATGCTGTTGAATTAAATTTATATAGTTATTTTCCAAAACGTCTTATGTCAACTACAAAGCGAGAACGAACCGCGAACGACATCATAGTCTGAATTGAACTTTTGGCATGATTCAGACTATGATGCCGTTCTCGGTTCGATCTCGCTCCGCTCTCGGTCCGGTAAAATATTCTTAAATAAAAAAGAATCAGAGTATTCACACTATAGTATCGCTCCAGTGCCGATCCGATATCGCTCGAGCGTCGGTTCGTCGACAAGAAAATTTGACTGAAGTGAGATCGGACCTGTCTCGACATGAACTCGCTTCTTTTATTACAACTGCAGTCTTTCGTCAGTCGCGCCGCATGTGTTAAGCATTTATGTTAAATAAAATTAATTAAATAATTATGTCTGGTAATAAATCGTAGAGTTCAGAAAAAGTTAACTATTTCTTATGTGGTTTATAACATTTGTTATAGATAAAGAATAATTCTGCTATATTTATTTTACCAGTCTTTCTATGTGCCTCTTTTTTGAGAAAAGTGCATAGAGTTAAATTAATAAATAAATGGTCGGCTGTTTTACAAAAAATAAAAAATAAATTGAATATTTATTATTTGCAGATGAAAGACATATTGAATTTGTGAAAAGTAAACGTAGCCTGTATGATTTGCAGTCACACTACTACAGTGACAATATTTACAAAAGGAAAATATGGAACGAGATTAAAGACGCAATAGGATTGGTGAGTAAAACACAATCGTAACAAAGTGATATTCATTTAATTGCTTTATTGTAATTATATCGCAAGTTTTTCTTGCCATGGCACTGATACTTCAGGAGAGTTGATTTTTATTTCCCTTATGCCTATAGGCCTATGCATTTCCTCTTTGTCTTTTTAGATTTTGCACGTAATTATTATTAATGTAATACAAATTACCCTCGAAATTTATCGAATTCCAGAATTTCTAATAATATTATGCAGAATGCATGTTGTTACATATCCTTATTTATAAACGTTATATTTCTATTACAGGAGCAAGGAATCGATGGGAGCGACTAAGAGCTCAATATCGAAAATACCTCTCTAAATTAAAAAGTGGCCAAAAGTGGCCAAGCAGCTTACAAAGTTTGCAAATGGCGATATCACGACCAAATGTAATTTATTAATGAGTACATAACTGTAATAGACTACGAATATCCATTATTGCCGATGATGAAGTTAACAATTACAATATTCGTGATATGGATATTGAAGAGACAGATGAACCAACAACTATGATAAGATAAATTGATGTCAATGAAGGAGCTTAATTAGAAATTTATTCCGTCACTACGTTCGCTAGTAATGTACCACTGGAATAAACAAAAAAATATAAACAGAAAAAACAGGACCTCAACAGGAAAATGCATTATCAACCAACACCATCACCGCTATATACATATTATGTAATATTGTAAATGTAAATGATTGATGTAAATGATGCATGTAAATGATTGTTATAATTTAAATATACAAATTTTATAGAATATGATATTTTATTACTTACCTTATCCAAACCATTAGTAACCTGACGAAAAGAGGTGTTTCTTTTTAAAATTTGCGCTCAATTATTTTAAAAATAATTTGAACATTATTCTACTATTAAAATGAACATTATTCTTCATTATTTACCAAATGACGAAATAAAGTATAATATTCGCCTTCCTCTTTTCTCGGTAATAAACTTTTACTTTTACTAAAACCCATATTTTCTTGTCCCCTTTTTTTCTTTTCTTTTTGTTGTAATTTTTTTTTATTTATATCTTGTTTATCCAAAATGCTATTGTTGCTAATTCTTCAATAGAAAAATTGAATTCCATTTTCTGGCGAATAAAATTAATATGATTCTTTTTTTAAACATCGTATGTCGACCATGAATCGAGATCGAACCGAGAACGGCATTGAGTAGTGTAGACACAGTGCGATTTCACCGGACCGAGAACGGAGCGAGATCGTACCGAGAACGGCATCATAGTCTGAATCCAGCCTTACTTTAATTTATTTACTAGCTATACTAAAAAAGGTTAGCTAGTCATGCTACCTGCAATTGCCATGCAAAAGTCCTCAAATAACTTATAGGACTAAAATAAACTGGTACATTCAATCCTTGAAACCGAACATATAAGTAATTTAATAGGCAGTCATTTTCCTTAATGATGGAAATACGTCACACGTATTATACGTCATTAGTAATACGTGATGGATCTTTGGTATAACGTATTTTCAGTGGAACAATGACTCATATGTATTAATAACTAATAATGTAAAAAGTATAAGGAGATATGCATAAATTAGTCATTTATATTACTTAATCATGCTTGAAGCATAAAAACTGGTTATCAGATATGGCGGATGAGGATGGTATATGGTGGAGATCCATAGTACAAAAGTAAGAAGAATTAAAGTAATAATAAAAAAACTTATTTACAAATGTATGTACTATGTACTAGTGAATACAAACAATTACATGTTGTTTTTTTATCTCAAATTATTTTATCTTTTTTAAAATTCCGAAATCAATTTTAGCTTTGTCATTACAGCAGTTTCAAAACACTATTAATAAAAGGCTTTTACAGAAAGCCTACTATACTATTGAGGATTACTTAGATGATGAGAATGCGTGGATATAGTTACTCTTAGAACCTTTACAAGACTGTAATGATTAAATGTAACTTGTAATACGAATTATATCTCGAAAAGAGCAACCGCCGAGTTTCTTGCTGGCTCTTCTCGTCAGGAACAGCTTTCCGAACCAGTAGTAGAGTTGATGATTCAAAAGTTGTTTCACTTGTTTCTAAGTTTTCTTGAATAAAAACTATATTTTATTTGAATTTAACTATGAAATAACATGATAAACTGCCAGTCTAATCAATCATTATACTGAAATCAGTTACGCGATGCAGTAAACCTTGAATTGGAATAATAATTTGATTCCTCGAAATAAAACGAAAGACGTCTCCTATCAATCGTATGTAAGTAATAAAAGGAAATATAACGGCACACCTGAGACAGCCTTTATTGCCTGTAAAATACAAATTGTTTACTCGCCTCCAATGTATTTTAATGGTTGTAATAAAAAAAAGTATATTTGATTGTAATATTCCGATTACGAAAAAGCCGTATTTCGTTAATGAGAACATTAATGAAGAATTGTTTGTGGAAAAAACGAAAATAACATTGTTACTAAATAACAGTGTGGACTTAATTATCAAATCCATTATAGCAATATAGCATTTAAAACGTATTAAGGTGTTTACTTAATGTTTACACGAATGTACATAGGAGAAAATCCTTTTTATATTTTAAATAATTAAAAATAACAATTTATTTGAATAGATATAAGCAGATTAAATTTCTTAAACTCCCAGTATTTGATGCTAGATGCAGATTTTACGATTTTCTATAACGTGCCTATATGCCAAATAAAGAAAACAAATTCTGAAAAATAATCGCCACGTCGTCAATCGGAGCCAATAACAAACGATCAACAACACGTAACTAAACAAATCGATTAAAAAAACCGTCAACAAAAAGATGACTAAAATCGAACACAGAAGAATTAGTATGTTGTCGAGTAGCACTTATCTTGTTCATTATTGTAACACAATACACCAATGACTTCAATACGATCATAGCAGGATTGAATTTTTCCTGATCGCTGCCACCTTTGAATACGGGTTAGTAACAATTGTTCTAGAAAAGACCCCTAGAGATGATATGCAGTACGTTAATATTATTCTTTTTATATATTTCTGTTTTTGCCAAATCGTGATTACTGTTATCATGTCAAGTTTGGTATTCTTATTGGACGTCCCAAGCCGTCCCAAGCCGTCAAGGTCAAAGATTTAAAAGGTACCTCAAAGGTTTTTTACATCCCAAGATCCCTTGGATCCAACAGTTTTCTTCAACGTTTCTGAGGTTGTATGTTCATCTCGTAGAAAATGTACCGACACTGCGTTTTTCTGTGCGCAGTCATTAACCACGCAGGCTTATACAAAGTTGAACCAGAAACATAGATGTTCTATGGAAATTCTGAATTATATATTTGTCAGATACATGAAATATCTTAATATAATGTGTGCATGAGGTCCGGTAGATTGACGTCTTTAGTCATTCTGCGGTTCGGTATTCCACAGCGGTTGGCTTATTATACAATTTGAGAGCCAATTAACTCAGCTTAATCACAGTAAAAAATAAAGCTCTTTATTTTATTAATCATTTATCTACAACGGTAAAGAAAAATAAAATATATATCCAATATTGCGTGTTATTAGCCAGCAGGTAACAATGAAGTTAATTGAATTTTTGTAAGTTAATTACTGTGCTGTACCACTGGCTTATCCCATGGTTAATTCGCAAAGAGGTTAGGTAAGCTAAGTTGGCTTCATATCGCTTTTGGATTTTTTTACATATGTCTACAGCAACAAACAATCACCAGAAATAGATTAGCACAAGAGCATTTTTTAGCAAATACGCACAGATGTAAGCATAATATATGAGGCGCCAAGTCAAAAATTGAATTTACGCTTACATAACAAAACTTTCTAAACATTACTTATTTAAAAGTTTCCGACAACTATTCGTACTTTCAAAGAACTTGTACGTTGTGTTTTTTAAAAAATATACTGTAATCTGTTTATAAATTTTTCTCCGGGTGATATCCGGCTGAGTAGAATAGACCACCCTCATTTCTTACCGATGTATCTTAAAAGGCGACTATACAATAACTAGGCACAACATGTAACATGTCGTGCCGATCCCACTTAGAGTGGGATAAGGACAGGAGAATGATGTATCTGTTTCTAAATTTTACGTTCATAAGTTTTATGCGTATTTACGCGTAAATTCAACTTATTAAATAGATTTCTCAAACATGGACTTATATTAAAGTTAAAGTTTACTATTAGAGGAATGATTATATCAACAATTAATGAATGATTATATGATGAGGAATGATTATATCAAATTAATATGTCTTAATTCAAACAGATTACTTATAAAAGCAATTTGTTTGAACTGCTATCTGTTAGAAGCTCGACGTATAAGCCCCTTGGGAACGTTTAATACGGAATCAGTTGTATTTTCTGTCTCCAGCTTAACGACAATTGTGTGCCGATATTTTTTAAATCACCGAGGTTCCAGTATCGATTTTCTGTTTTTATTGCAGTATATATTTATTATTTAAAAAAGCCTTAGTTACTATTTGAGTAGATTGTTGCAAGTGTTCACAGGTATGATCTCGAACAACTTCATTGAGAATACACATTACTAACTACCACTACGCACCTAATGTTGAACAAAAAATCAATTATCTGAAGAACGCTGAAGCATTAGGACGTAACCTTGCTGCTTTTTTAAGGCAGGCGGTCTGTCATTAATGAAATATTACCAAATTGGTAATTAATATTTTATAAATCAGTTGAACTGAGTGTTATAAGATTTACATAGGTGTACTAATTTATACTCTATTCTCTATGCATAATAATGCTGCATGAAACCCTGGTTTCATTTACGTCAATAGATGATTAGGAACCGGGGTTAACGGCACAAGTAAAGTAAAGTAAGGGCCTGTTACAATCCAACTGCTGGGCATAGGCCTCCTCCCTCTGCTTCTGGAGAGGGGTTGAAGCTAAGACCTACCACGCTGCTCTAATGCGGATTGGTAGGTTACACATTTGCCCAGATTTCTCTAGAGACATGCAGGTTTCATCACGATGTTGTCGTTCACTGAGAAGCGTGTGATAAATGGCAATTATTAATTAGACACATAAGTTTTAACAGAAAACTCATTGGTGCCTGCTCGGGTTTGATCTCGTGACCACCTCGAAAGAGTCAAAGGGTCTCACCGTTAGGTTATCACAGCTTATCTATACTCTATTCTCTACTTTATGGTCAATAAAATATATTATATATAAAAAAATCAGGTCAATAATGGAATTATTGATTGAATTGGTATTTCAGAATTGAATTCTATATACGAATGTTTCACATATCTTTTATTCTGAATTTCTCGCTCGAATGATGAACAAAGGCCACTATCATTCTTATACGACGCTTCTTCATATTTTTCAATTTAAAATATGTTAATTACTTCAACAACAAATTTTCAAATAACCTCAAGCCACGGTTTGTGAATATCATTTCCCAGTTTACGTTCAGATTCTGATGCCTTAAGTTAGTATAAACTTGAATTTCGAAATTCCGCGTCATCTCCAAGGGTTCTTTGTTTGTATTGTGTTAAGTTTACCACTAACAAACAATAACAAGAGTGATAAATCTGGTTTAGTAATTACACTGAAGGTAAAAGGCTATTTTAATGCATTTAAAATAAACAAGCATTATGATTATGATTATTTATATGGTAACAGGGACAATAGGTGATCCCGGTCAAACCGGGATCGCGGGTTAAGCCCCAAGTAGGCTATGCGTTTGTTATAACCATGCCTAAATAATATTCACAATTTAATGTTTTGTTTGGCAAAGAAAACATTATGATAAGAACAACATAACCTATAACCAACGTATCCATATATCCCAAGAGAATTTCTGGGAGATTTGCTGCTTAAATTACGAATCCGCATTGAAGCACCGTGGTGTGCATAAGTTCCAATTTTTATATCCATTCCAAAAGGAGGTCATTGCCACGCAGCAACAGGCAAAATTAAATTAAATTTAAATTTCCTTCAAAATTGTTCCAGCTTCATTCATTTTCCATCCGTCTTGTCAACAAAACGAGATTGGATTTATTAAAACTTGTAATGTCTTTATATTCAACAGTTCTCCGTAGCGTCAAATCCGTGTAACGCGAGCCAAATATCACCCTTACGAAATAGTAATTTTTATGCTCCATGCTCGGTAATTTTATTAAAAGAGAATAAAGGCAATAAAAAAAGGTTCGTTGACATGTAGGATTTCAATGGTATTTTATAATATTTAATTAATCCGCCCGTTTACCATTGCGCTATTATAACTTGACAAATGTCAGCAAATTTAAGCTTTACAATCTATTTATTTTTGGCTGTTTTTTCAATGCGCGAAAACATTTTATAAATAAAATCTAGCTAGATTGATTTTTTCCCCCCAATATTCTGAATTTCATGAAAATCGTTGGAGGCGGCATATGTATAATATATGTATTATTAGTATTGAGGAATAATCATAACCGTATGATTATTTTTATGTGATGTAATATAATGTGCTTCTGACGCTATGGAAGGTTTTACGCATTACAGTATCTTGTGGTTCTGACACTAAAATCCCACTTTACGCCAGTTAAAATTGAATCATCGCTTTTTTGTTCCTAGATCTTTGTTATTGAAAATATCCAATGTTCGTTGTATGTGGTCAAGCCGATTAAAATTTCATTGTAATTTAGTAATTGTAATATTTAAAATGTCACTAACATTGTAATATTATAATCTTTCTTTAAAAATAAGAAATCATATTTCACCTAAAACTTATAGCAAAAATGTACAAGTTATATCTACCTTAAACTACTTACACGCTAGGACTATACAAATCATGCCCACGTGGAATGGTACCAAATGGTGGAATGCTGGCAGCGTTTCCGCGCTGAATCGCTAAGCTGATTCTTTTTGCGAAAAAGGAGCCACCCCTCTTGTCACCTGAAGAGGCAATTAACCGAGGTGTTAAAACGGATAAAAAATTTTTGTACTTTAACTCCATGGCCCTAGGGTCTCAACTGCAAACGGCACAAATATATAACTCTCGATTAGAGATGCATACTTCCGCCGTTTGGCAAAATAATGTAAATAAACTTAGTATATGATATTATTATATAATATAAGCAACAAAGACGAAGTAATGTTGAGTGTATATTTGTCGAAAAATTAATAGGTCATAAAATAACACCTTATTCGAACAAAGGTCGCTTGTTAAATCAATATTTTACCTCAAAACAATTATACGATGGTCAGACCGTTTAACGAGGTTTTTTTCTACCCGCTGAATACTGAATTTGACTGAACCGACGAAAACCATATCATTTACCCTTTCATCATTATTTTATAAATGCATGATTGATATTTGCTACTGTACAAAGAAAGCCAAACAATTATAACTCGTGATAGCGGTGATGAAAAAACAACTAAATATTAAATAAATGCACTGTTTTAACTTTGTATTCCGATGACCAAAGTGACTTTGTATTCCAGACATATTTGAATTTCGTAGAATTACATGGAATTTTTATTTTTTCTTCTTGTCTTCAAGCACTTTAATAACGCCAAATCTTAAAATCCTCTGTGTGGACAATGTACTTTAAAAGGGTAACAAAGTTTTGTATCGTATAAAATATAAGCTAAAGCTGTGATAGCCTACAGGTGACACCGTACAACTGTTCCGAGGAGGTCACAGGTTCAAATCACGGACAAGCACCAATGAGTTTATCTATCAAAACTTATGTCATCATCCTCCTGCTGTTATGCAACATGTTACAAACATGCTGTCACATGACTTGGCTACGTAATTTACGACCGGCCACCTGCCTGACGTCAACCTACCTTTGTCGTATTTTACGACACCTCGATATGAAAAAGGGTGGTCTATTCTACTCAACCGGATACCACACGGTGGGTCGACTTACCTTAGTCGCCTTTTACGACACCTCGGTAAGAAATGAGGGTGGTACTATTCTATTCAGCCGGATAACACACGGCGTTCTATCAAAACTTATGTGTTTAATTGATAATGTCAATTTATCACACGCTTTTTGGTGAAGGAAAATATCGTTACGAAACCTGCATATCTCCTACCTATACCCTGAATTCTAGGGACATGTGTAACCTACCAATCCGCATTGGAGCAACGTGGTAGGTCTTAGCTCCAATCGCATTCTCCAAAAACAGAGAGAGAGGAAGCCTATGCCCAGCAGTGGGAGTAACAGCTTGCTTTAGACTATTTTCGAATTTGATAGTAAACTTTCCGTTTAGAGTTTTAATTTGCGATAATGATCACACGCTCCATCTGTAAAAACTACCACTGAGATAACCAAAAACTTAATCAATATTTACAATTAGCTTTGTGGTTACTGTCGGAAAAACGTAATGTAATTTTTGCCTGTGTATATACGGATAAATTTTGAACACGAACCCGTATAACGTAGACGTGAGCTTCATATTTATCTAATAGAATATGCTGCTCAGCAAAAAATATACCACGCTTTTATTTTTACTACGCCGTGTGGTATCCGACTGAATAGAATAGTATCACCATCATTTCTTACTGAGGTGTCGTAAAAGGCGACTAAGGTAAGTCGACCCGCCGTGTAGTATCCGGATGAGTAGAATTGACTAACCTCATTTCGGACCGAGGTGTCGTAAAAGGCGACTAAGGTTAGTTGACCCACTTTGTGGTATCCGGTTTAGTAAAATAGACCACCCTCTTTCTTACCGAGGTGTCGTAAAATACGACTAAGGTAAGTTGACGTCAGGCAGGCGGCCGGTCGTAAAAACGCAGCGACAGCATGTTTATAACATGTTGTGCCGGCCCCACTTAGAGTGGGATAAGGGCAGGGGGATGATGCTTTTTCTTTTTACTTAGGTCCCTATTTACTCGGTAAATACCTAGTTAATATAAATCAATCCGTAATTAAATAAAGCGGCTATACCAATTTCTTTAGAAGTATTCAGCTCAATGACCTATAAAGAAAATTGTTTCCCCTATTAATGGGTATCGGTTTTAATTTTGCTGTGTTTCGCCGTTTTTAGTACGTCTATAACAATATATACACCTTGTTTGGAGTTTCGGATACTTAATTAAGAATTCTCAAATTTATTGTAACGGAAGAAAAAGAGGAGAGCAGAAATTGTAGCGTGCTTGTACCGCTTAGTAGATTTTAAGAAAACTGATCACATACAGCTTTAGGGGACTTTGTTTTATCCTATCTTATCCTATCCTACTAATATATAAATGCGAAAGTTTGTGAGTATGGATGTAGGTATGTTTGTTACTCTTTCACGGCGAATCCGCTAAACCAATATCAATGAATTTTGGCACAGTTATTCCTTATACACCGGGGAAACATATAGGCTATAGAAACCCTGTTAATTCTACAAGAATAGGATGGCGTTGAGCCGCGCCAACTGTTACCAACCTATCACGCGACAGTCCACGCGTACGAAGTTGCGGGTAAAAGCTAGTAATAAATATAGATGTTAACTAATTTATGCTCAACATGCGAGTAATTGCTGTGGTAGCTGAGTGGTAACACCGTGCGACTCTTTCGAGGAGGTCACGGGTTCAAACCCGGGCAGACACTAATGAGTTTGCCTGTTAAAAAACTTATGTGTCTAATTGATAATATTGCAATTTATCACACGCTTTTCAGTGAAGGAAAACATCGTGAGGAAACCTGCATATTTCTAGAGAATTCTGGAGATATGTGTAACCTACCAATCCGCATTGGAGCAGCATGGTAGGTCTTAGCTCCAATCCTTCTCTCCAAAAAAAACGGAGAGAAGTAGCTTATTGCAGCAGTGGGATAGTAACAGGCCGCTACTTACTTACTACTTTTTATGCGAGTAATTATGATAGAAAACAAAACGTTGCAAATATAAATTCAGAAGAAAAATGGAACACGAGTGACATCGCATTAATGAGTGCTAAATCCCCCAGTGTTATGGCATTGCGTAAAACCACCTACAACGAACGCACTGTGGCTTATAATACGAGTATGATGCTACAAAAACAAAATATTTTCCGTGGATCAAACAGAATATTTTATTATTTAACGGTAGATAGTTTAAAACTCGTAACTTTTAATTTGTTGAACATAAAAAATCAAAAATGTTATAATATTATATCCTGTGTGTTTAGTGCTAGTTTTTTAACCTACTCGATCGCGTTAGCGTAACGCCAATTTGTATGACGCTGCAACAGCGACATCTAGTGACCGCTGTTTCAGCCCCATACAAATCGGCGTTACGCTAACGCGATCGAGTAAGTAAAAAAACTCGCTCTAAGCACACTGATATAATAGTGTAAAATTTTTGATGACTTTTATCCGCCGTGTGTTATCCGTCTAAGTAGAATGGACCACCCTCATTACTTACCGAGGTGTCGCAAAAGGCGACTACGGTAAGTTGACCCTTCGTATGGTATCCGGCTGAGTATAATAGACTACCCTCATTTCTTACCGAGATGTCGTAAAAGGCGACTAAGGTAAGTTGACGCTCCGTGTGGTATCCACCTGATTAGAAAAGACCACCCTCATTTCTTACCGAGGTTTCGTAAAAGGCGACTATGTTAAGTTGACGTCAGGCAGGCGGCCGGTCGTAAAATATGTAGTCAAATCATGGGACAACATGTTTATAACATGTTGTGCCGACCCCACTTGAGCGGGATTGCTTGGCCGCTTGCCTCACGTCAACTAACCTTAACTAAGGGATGGTGTTGTCATGTAGAGTCAACCAAGCATGCGAAATAGGAATTAAAAATTACTATAATAATAACTACTTTATAAACACTATACATTATAAAAAAAACTGAACTAAATATTATATGCCACGTGAATTAAACCGTATATCTTATAACCCGTTACTTCATATTAATGTCAAACAGTTGTGATTAAAAATTTACAAAACACTCATTACGTTACGGATTATAAAAATAAAAGAGATATGAGCCTTATACATTTATGTAATTAAATACCATAATTCATAAACTCGTGCTTCATGCGGTTACTTGGGTTTTACCCAACGCCTTACTACCGATTAAAGATAAGTGTATTACATTCTATTTGACGTCAGAATGAATATCAAACCACATGTTCATAAAAAAAATAACGTTATCTGTAAATATTTAATACCGGTTTAATTGCGTCTTTAACTTGGTTTCACTTTAAATAAGTCAGGGAATACAATTTTTATTAGAGTTATAGAACATTTATAAAACACTAGCAAACGGGTCAACGTTGTTTTGCTTTATAAATTATTTATAAAAAATGATTTTTGAATAACTTTCACCGTTTACTTAGCGCACTCAAGGAAAGTCTGAAATTTTTTTGTTCTCGCAATATGTATTATTGCTGCTCCTCTCCTATTCATCTTAGCGTGATGTTATAGTCTATAGTCTATAGACTTCCTCGATTAATGGACTATCTTACACTCGAAGAATTTTACAAATCGGTCCAGTAGTTCCTGAGTAATGTTAGCGCCTTCAAACAAACAAATAAACAAACAAACAAACTCTTCAGCTTTATATATTAGTATAGATTAATTTGAGTATTGACTTGGAATATGAAAAATTAATTGATTTTTATATTAATCGATTATATGAATTTTTTTACACTAGTTTTGTTTTTTAAAATACGATATGCATTGTTATGGATGAAACCAATGTAACCAAATTTACTCATTTTAATCGAATTTCGAAAACAGTACATTTTCTATTTTATCGATTATTTATAATCGATTTTTGATTTAAGTTCATTGATTTTTTGAAAATTGATTTATTTTGTAGAGAGACAAATCGATTATTTATGAATAGATTTTCCACACCAAGCACTAACGCTAAAGTCACAAGAAGAAATTAGATCGACGATTTCTTTACACGTTTCCAAAGGAATAAAAATTGTAGTCTTTTTCAAAGGTAAATTGATTTCCCGAATGTAAACAATTTGAAATCTTCGGCTGACAGGAATTAACATCGGAAATCAATGATTATAATATATGTATGAAGACGTTTCTGCGTCTTTTTTAAATAACCTAATTGAAATAATATAAAAGATTGGAAAATGGAAGAAAGGGTACCACCAAATCCTTGTGGTTCTTACCTCATCTACATACGACTTACTAAAGAAAAAGCTCTTAAAGGCGAGCAAATAATGGCGCGAGATTAAATAAAATATCCATTTTAGATTAAATAAAACATAGTATTTGGACAAAATACAGTTAGAAATATGATGACGCACCCTCCAATTCATTAAGTTGACACTGAAAGTTATTGTAGAATATTATAGGATTTTCTAAACGTTAAATCTAAGAGGATTGCACTCTCCATACGCTCCATACCCATCTAGCCATTTGGCGCAAAGAGAAGGATCAATTGTAACTTATTATCATATAGCTACAAAACCCTTATAAACATCAATTCATAAGTTTACAAAAATACGGCGGTCATTATACTTAGAATTACCGAATTTTGCTCACTGTGGGTAAGTTTTGACCACTACTAGACCTAAGTTTTATCAAAATATTTCCATTCCATACGATCTTATGACTTTTAAATCTAAAAACTTAATATTCCCTTTTTGACGTATTCTAATGCAATATATCTCACGCTTTTCGTTGTGGGAAAACATCTTTAGGAAACCAGCATATCTCTAGAAAATTCTAATGACATATCTAACCTACACATACACGCTCACAACTACACATACAACAAATTCAAATATTAGACATTGGAGCAGCGTGGTAGGTTTTAGCTCCAACCCTTCTCTTCAAAAGATAGGAGGCCTATGTCCAGCAATGCGATAGTAACAGGTTAATTTTGTTTACCCTTCTAACTATAAGCTACACTAGTTTTGTTTCTATATTTGGTACCCACACTAAAAATCGTTGTATTATACATAAAGATCAGATATATAACAGTCATGAGACCTGTCGTATATTTGTGAAGTAAAGAGTAGCACCATGGTTGATGAATGAATGGAGAGAACGGAAGAGAAAAACATGTTATGCCGACCTCACTTATAGTAGAATAAGTGCAGGAGAATGAATACATAAAGATCATAATTTGAGAAGAGCCCAAATAAAATAATGTTTAAGTTACAAATAAGAATGAAACAAAGTAACACGTGTTTCATATTATAATGAGGGGTGAGCATACATTAATGCACCGTCATTCGTGTACCGCGTCGCTTACGTTATTATACTACGAATATAACGCGTTATGGAGCTTTAATCAGTGTTTCTGACCGCGGTTAGGAAAATTGTTAGCAAATTTAACTTGTCACTGCCACATCAAATCGTTATTGTGTAGGTAATGTTGGGTAATTAGCAGACGAAGCGTTATCGATTAACTAGTTTAAGCGTAGTTATAGACTTCTACTTACCGTTTACAGCTGGGGTGGCCAACTTTTGTGTACATAAGATCTACATAGTGTGTCGGTATCGATTTGCTGTCGTAGCCTCGTAGGTGTCTAAATAGGGAAGGAAGATGTGAAACAGATTGTACACTATATGTTTTTACTGAATTTTGATGCTGTGGCGCTTTTATTTAGAAGCCGTTAATTGGTGCTCTTTTTATTATATAACCAGTTTAGAGCGCGCGAACAATCTATCGAGATTGACCTTTAGGTATATTTTTTGGGCAGCTCTTGTGTATTCGTAAAGAACATGCTAGCAAAATTATGTGTCTTAAACTAATCTGCTTAATAGATATTTACAAAATATCATGTTTTGGGCGAAAGACAGTGTGAAAAATGCTACATATATGTGGAGAATTCTAGAGATACATGTATGTGTAACTTACCAAATTAGGTGGTAGGTCTGTAATCAAACCCTTCTATCTGAAGGAGACAGGAGGCTTTTGCCCAAAATTAAGTTAGTGAAAGGTCACTTATTTCCTTTAAAGGGAAGTCTGTTGAAACTTCCAAGGGGATGTTGCATGATAGGTTAATAATAGATAGAGCTTTTCAATGTCATCCTATTCCTGTAGAATTAGACGGATCTCTATATTTTATATGTTACCCCGGTGTCTCGGGAATAATTGTGCCAAATTTCATCGATATTGGTTCAGCGGATTCGCGTTGAAAGTGTAACAAATATACATCCATACTCACTAGCTTTCGCATTTATTATATTTTTAGGTAATTTATAGAATTAGGCGTTACTTTGCGGAGATCCATAATACAAAAGTAATAATAAAATTATTTTGCTATAATCCGCGGATTATAGCAAATCATCGCGGATTATAGCAAAATAATTTTATTATTACTTTTGTATATTTTTAGGATTAAATGTCGCTTTTACTACAAATAGCGATTGTTTGAAGTGTATAAAGATGTAATTTTCGAATACAAACAAAAAACTTCTGTGTCACTCTATTTATTATCCTTTGAAATGTAGACGCATTAATGAACGCTGTTTTCTTTTAATCAGCATCTACACAAATGAACAATCCATTATCCGCAAGATAATTCTCTACCAATATCCTGCCAAATTCGGTTGAGAGTTTAGCGTTGTAACAACATAGAGAACGTTTGGAAATGGACAAATAGGCGGACTTTGTTCTGCATTAAATACTAAGTATATATGTGAATTCCAAGTAATCGTTATAGTTACCAAACTTAATAGCTGCTTTATAATGTGCTTTATATAATAACGTGCTGTGCCACCAGCTTCGCCCGCATGGAAATAAGTGTATCACAAAATTTCCCAAATTGAAATTTCGAACGTAAAAGTACTGAGTTAAACGTAAAATAGTGAGTTGAACGTAAAAATAGTAGTAATGTGCGTTAACTATAAGAGATAGTGACATGGTATCGCGGACTTTTTTGTAGTGTTTTTGTGTCTCTGCCGGTCCTCGTGGCGCACGCGGGTGTAGCTCCTAGCAGGCGAGTTTTTTTTACAATCGTGCGTCCTCTTCAAGACAATTTAGATAAAACGGTAATGTATATACTATATACTTAAACATTCCTCAAAATTTACACTATCCGTACAATAATCCATTCAGTGGATTCCGAGAAAATCGATTACATACAGATAGACTGCTTTTGGGGACTTTGTTTTATAATAAGTATAGATATAGATTAATGGAAACTGTTTTCTTTTTTAATAATAAGAAGGACTTACTTGATGACTTAGAGATCTTGTTGTATCACGAAAACTAATAATAGTACATCGTTAAATCTGAGTGAAATTTTTTCTATGCAAGAATTAAATTGCGGTTCGAAGCTTCAGGATTTTTAAAAGAAAATTTATATTAACGAAGGGATAAGCCTAAATCTCGTACAAAAGTGATAATATCTCATATTGAATTTCTTTTAGAATAGAATAGACCACCTTCATTTCTTATCGAAGTGTCGTAAAAGGCGACTAAGGTAAATTGACCCATCGTTTGGTATCCAGTTTAGTAGAATATACCACCCTCTTTCTTACTGAGATGACGTAAAATACGACTAAGATAAGTTGACGTCATGCAGGTCGTAACATACATAGCGAAATCATGTGACAGCATGTTTATAACATGTGCCGATCCCACCTAGAGTGGGATAAGGTCATTACAATGATAATAGCTACTATGATTAACGTAATATTTCAGTCTAATTACTTGTACAAAGCGATATATGTCTATTACATCAACCCCCGTGACACTAGTTTATCGGTAACGTGGTCCGTTGACCAGACGCTAATCAATCTATGTATATAATGATGTCATGTCATATGGTTGCCATTAATGAACGGATCTTGATTCATTACAGTGATTGTGCTAGAAGAAATATCAATGGATACAATTTAAGTTCTCTTTATTTTACAGCATTGCGCATTTACAGAAAATCCTTTTTTTTATTATATTGCAGAATAAGTCAAGCGCCTGACTGCAATCATGCCTGATGGTAAGCGATGATGCAGCCCAAGATGAAGCGCGTTTGCCTAGAAGATATCTATTCACTCTAGCTTTAAAGAGACCCATATTGTATGAAGTGGGAAATATTGATGCCGGGAGAGAATTCCATTCCCTTGCCGTGCGCAATAAAAAAGAGGACGCGAAGCGCTCTGTGCGCCTTCGTGGGAGATCGATGATGTAAGGGTGGAAATTCTCCCGGTGCCTTGCGGTGCGATAATAGAAAGGCGATGGAGGAACAAGGTTATGGAGAGCCTCAGCACACTCTCCGAAATATATCCTGTAGAAGACCGATAGACAGGCAACCCTGCGCCGATGTTGAAGACTGTGTAATTTGGTTTTGGTCATCTCTGGACTGTTGGATTGGATTGATAAAAATAAAAGGTTATACACAGGGGTAATATAAAGGATGAGAAAAGTCCATACTTTTTCGGGAATAGCAAAAAAACATATATTATTTTATTGAAGGTAGGTACTTTAACTTAAGTTGGTACAAACGAAGTCACAGTTAACACTAGTAATAATATACATACATATATTCTCCTCCCCTTATCCAATCCTATGTGGGGTTGGTATAACATTTTATAAACATGTTGTTACAAGATTTGGTTAGGTATATTACGACCGGCATCTGCCTGTCGTCCACTTATCTTAGTCGCCTTTTACGATACCACGGTAAGAAAGAGGGTGGTCTATTCTCCTCAGCCGGATACCACACGGCGGGTCAACTTACCTTAGTCGCCTTTAACGACACCTCGGTAAGAAATGAGGGTGGTCCATTCTATTCAGCCGGATACCACACGGCGGGTAAACTTACCTTAGTCCCCTTATACGACGTCTCGGTAAGAAATTAGGGTGGTCAATTCTATTCAGCCTGAAACCACACGGCGGACTAGTTTTAATATAATAAACCAAAATTACGCTTTTTGTAAAATATGCAATATATCAAATTAGGAGGATTTATTTCATAAACAAGCTTTATTGTATAGACTGTATAAAGATACATCTCTATCAAATATACGAGAAAAACACATAGAAATAATCACATTGATTGCATTTCCAGACGACTGTATCCAATTCCCAATACGGCTCAAGCTAAATTGTGTCAATTGTATCTCTAACCTCTCAATTTCCAGTTACGTGCAGAGACGAGTATAAGCTTATACGAGTGTAAACTACCTACTATTGATTTTATAGGTATCTATACTAATGATATGAATGTGAAATTATGTCTCGAATTTTAAGGTTAATCGCCTGATGAAGTTCGATAGAATTAAAGCTTATATACTGGATTAAAAGCCTATATAAATCATTACAAACAGAAGTTCGTTTTATATTTTTTTGTTAGTCTCGACGAATATGGCGCTCCAACAGCTCTTTGTATTGAGTTCAATCAAGTATATTAGTTAAACTTTGTGGACATGCGGGCGTGGGGCCCGGTGCAAATTATTACTCCCGAGCCTTAATAAAGTGGACTGTATTTTTTATTATTGCTGGTTCGCGGAAACCCCCAAAATACTTGCAAATAACAAGGTAGGATATGGCAGCCGTCTGGTACTGGGCGGGAATAAAATAACTGCCACGAGGGATGGAGGCACTTACTTGTTATATCGGATCCAACACTTTGTCCATTCACTGCTGTTAACACTATTTACACTACACAAACGTGCTAGCGGTGCGGTGCGAACTTATAGCCAAAATTATGCGCGTGCGGCGATAGATCACATACAGCGTTGATGTGCGACGTGCGACGACCGTCTTGCGACTGAAGTGCGTGCGGAAGGAAACGGGAAGGATGCTATTGCAAGTATGATATCAAACATCCCCCCGGCCATGAAGTATCCCTTCATAAATGCGGTGTAAAAAATAAACAAAATTTAATCTACAGAAGGACCTAAAACTACTTATTCATATAATTTGTGCGTAATACATAAAACTAAATCTAAACAAATTATAAATAACTATTGCATTGGCAACGGGCAGAGTTTAACGACGGGCCTATCATAAGTACCACTCTTGGTCTTAACTTGAGCGACTCGAACTACTCCATTTTTACCCGGAAAAACCTTAGTTATAATGCCTAAGGGCCACTGCAACGGCGGTGCGTTTTCTATACTAAGAATAACAACGGTTCCTACTGTAAGCGGGTGAGACGGTGTATTCCACTTCTCTCGCATTTGCAAGTTATGCAAATACTCCGTCTTAAATCGTTTCCAAAATGACTGGACAAGAGAGTCCATTAACGAATGTCTAGATAAAAGACTAGTACGTTCACTAATGTTAGGTGCGGGTATAAACTCTAGCGGTATAGCGGAAAGAAAATGTGAAGGCGTAAGCGCGGTTGGCTCAGAAGGGTCTGAGCTTAAAGCGTACAAGGGGCGGCTATTAAGTAGCGCCTCTATTTGATTAAGTACAGTGAGCATTTCCTCATATGACAATATTTGTTTTCCTATAACACGGAATAACAAAGTTTTGACGCTCTTAATATTGGATTCCCAAATCCCTCCGAAATGACTTGCGGTGGGTGGATTTAGTTGCCACGTGATGCGATGTTTCGTCAGTTCAAGATTAAACATTTTATAATAGTCATCTGACTGCAAAAAGTTATGTAACTCATTAAAGTAAGCCTTAGAGGCAATAAAGTTTCTCCCGTTGTCACTGTAAAGAAACTTACAGGGACCACGGCGAGATATAAACCGTTTAAAAGCGTCTAAAAAGGTAGCGGAACTCAGATCAGATGCTAATTCTATGTGAACTGCCTTTGTGACTAAGCACACAAACAAACATATGTATGCCTTTTGGCTACGTATCCCACGTCCTCTACTTGGCGTTACATATAAAGGTCCTGCATAATCCAGGCCTGTATGTAGAAAGGCTTTACATTGCTCCAGCCTACATGGAGGAAGATCTGACATAAGAGGAAATGTCGGTTTCGGATTAAGTCTGAAACAAGTATTGCACTTATGAATGCGTTGACGCACTAAGCGTCGTGCGGACAAAATCCAATATTTTTGTCGTAATATTGACAGTAATAATTGCGGACCTGCGTGTAAATTATTGCGGTGATAATAATCAATTAAAATATCTAATATGTGCCCCTTTTTGGGCAATAAAGCGGGGTGCTTATGTGAAAAATCTAAAGTAGAATAGGACAGACGTCCACCTACGCGTAATATGCCGTTAGAAACGAAAGGGAATAACTTTCTCAAAGCGGGCGAACATGATTTATTATTTTTAATATTATTGAGATCGTCACTAAAGGCTTCGCGTTGTATCGCTTGAATTATAGCTAATTCTGCCGTATCCATATCCTCAGCTGTTATTGTTTTATCACGCGGAAGTTTTCGCAAGAAACGAAGGATATAAACGGTGCAGCGAAGAAATTTGGTCCAAGAAGAAAACTTGGAACCAAGCGTTACGATAATATTTTCATCGTGCGGTCTTGTTACATGAGAAACGGTTTTCTTCTCAGGCACTGCGGTTTTATCACTAGGTGAAAAGGTATTTAAACACCATTCTTCAGAGCGAAAAGAGAGCCAAGATGGACCTCTAAACCAAAGCGTGTGCTCTAAAAGTTGTGTAGGCAAAAGCCCGCGTGAAACACAATCCGCAGGGTTTTGAGTTCCTGCGATGTGATAAAAGTCAACCTTTAGAGTTGATAAATGCGTCTGAATTTCTGATATCCTATTAGCTACGTAAGTGTTAAATTTATGCGGTGAAGAAAGTGTCCAGCACAGAGCAACTTCTGAATCAGAGAATACAAGTACCTCATTTATAGTTATGCGGGTAGACAAAGTGTCATAAACTGATCGAACTAAACGTGCGAGCAGAACTAAGGCATTTAGTTCGAGTCGAGCGAGTGTGATCTTTGGCTTTAAAGGTGCCACGCGAGATTTAGAACAGACCAACGTAACTATAGGCGGGAGATTTGCAGTCTCAGTGTGTAAATATAACACACAACCATAAGCCTTCTCACTAGCATCTGCAAAAGCAAGAAGTGTAACTTTAGAAGTTTTCTCAATTCCCATATAGCGGTTAAATTTAAGTTGAGCGATAAGTGGCAACTCTGAAATATAGTTTTGCCATTTATGAACAAAATGTACAGGAAGAGAGTCATCCCAACCTATATGAAGTAGCCACAATTCTTGTATAATCAATTTAGCGTATAGAATTACAGGACCAATAAGGCCTAAAACGTCATAAAGACGAGCGGTAGTGGAGAGAATAGCTCGCTTAGTACAAGCTGTCGGCGGTTGCGTTACGGTAAATACAAAATCATCAGATGCAGGTAGCCAGTGCAGACCGAGAATTTTAAAAGTGCTATTAGGGTCAAAAGATATAACCTCCGATTGGCGGTGAGATTCTGGGACGTGTTCCAACAATTCATGTGAATTGCTGGTCCACTTCACCAGTTCAAATCCACCTGCCTTGAAGAGATGGATCAATTCATCCGCTACCTTAACTGCTTCATCGAGCGTTGAAGCAGAAGAAGCCAAATCGTCCATGTATACATCTCTCTCGAGCACGGCGGCTGCAAGAGGCCATCTTTGCCTTTCGTCACTGGCTAACTGGCGTAAGGTGCGTATTGCCAGAAATGGCGAAGAGCGGAGGCCAAATGTCACTCGGTTAAACTGATATATTTCGAGCGGTTCGTCAGAAGAAAAGCGGTATATAATTTGTTGATATTTGCGGTGCGGGGGATTTACATTAATACACAAGTACATTTGTTTTACGTCGGCGAAGAATGCTATGCGGAAAATGCGAACATTTAATAAAATATTAAAAATGTCTGTTTGCAAATTGCAACCAGTATACAAAATGTCGTTAAGTGACAACCCTGTATCTGTACAAGCGCTGCCATCTAATACGACGCGTAATTTCGTAGTCGATTTATCGTTGCGTACTACAGGATGATGCGGGAGAAAGTAGCCTGGCAAAATACAATTGTCAGGTGACACGCGTGATAAAATACCCTTAGCAAGATAGTCGCGGATGACGTCATTATATTTTTCGTGAAGCTCAGGTTCTCTAGAAAACTTCTTTTCTAAATTAAAAAACCTACGCCGAGCGGTGATGTAGGAATTACCTAAATTATTAGGGTCCTGTTTAAAAGGAAGATCAACAGAATAAATACCATCCGGACTACGTGCGGTTGTTGAAATATATATTTCTTCACACCGTTGTTCGTCAGGACTCAAAAACTTGCGAACAGGTGTTTCTTCAAGTGACCAAAATTTTTCTATTAATTTATCTAATGGTTCACTTGTGAGCGAACACATAGTGCGTGTGTGACAAGGCTTAGAAATGATAGGGGCGTCACCCATTACAATATAACCCAAAGAGGTTTCGAAAGCGGAAGGCATATTATTCTTACCTATTATTTTATCATATAATAATATCCTGCAATAAATATTCACACCGAGTAAAACATCAATTGGACCCGGTTCACAGAACGCGTCGTCCGCGAGCGGTAAGTTTCGAATATAATCTATCGATGTTAAATCGACGTTCGCGTCAGGTAAGTGTGACGTTATGCGTTCTACAACCATAGGCTGTATACAATATTCTGACAAACTGTCAAAGCGGGAGTTAAACTTGAGGTCAGTATAACCCAAAATTTTCTGAGAGGTTCCACCGAACCCCTGAACCTCAGAGTAGCGATTTTGCGGAGAAATATGAAGTGAGAGTCGTTTACAACAGTCGAAAGAAATATAATCACTTTGCGACCCTGGGTCTATAAGACATCTCAAATAATGCGTGCGGTTATATTTATCTGTAACCCTTATCTTGGCTGTGCCAAGCAAGGTAGTGGTTGCGGTGCGGTTTAAGCGGTCATAATGACAGACAAGAGCATTACTTGTATTTAAATTGGCGAGCGCAGAAGCATCGTCAGTGCGTTCTATACGCTCGGCCAACTCATTGCGAGGCGAGTCGTAAGCGCGCGAGTGAGTCATACGAGACGTCGAGTTACTACGCTGTGCGGGCGGTTGTATCGCGGCAGGCTCCTTAGCTTTGTTTTTAATATTAAAATGTAATAACGAATGATGTTTTGCAGAACAAAAATTACAAGTATGCTTTGATGCACAAGACATAATTTTATGACTAACACTCAAACAATTGCTACAAAAAGAATTATTTTTGACGAAATTGTATCTTTGTTGCGGATTTAATTTCATGAAGGAAGAACACGAATACATATGAGAATGTTGAATATTCTTACATAAACTACAGTTAATTTTATTATTTGAATTAAATACCGAGTCCGTATTAACAAAGGTTTTTGTTGACGGAACTTTCGCGGGCGAGGGAATATTTCTATTACGATATTTAATCGGCTGCGGGTTAGAAAAATTATTAATAGAACGCGACAATACTTTGTTTTGTTCTTTAACAAATTCGATAAGATTTTTATATGACGGAATCTTATCTTGGCGGTTCAAAATTTCAAACATTCTTACTGTATCCGAATCTAACTTTTGCGTAGCCAAATGAAAAAATATAAAATCGGTTAAATCCAATTTTAATTGCTTAAGCGCTTCGACCGAAGAGTCGAAGGTGTTAATAAAATGATCTAATGCATTTATATTATTGCTAGCGAGCGGTTTAAATTGTAACAATTGATTGAGATAAGCGCTGGCGAGTGAGCGGGGGTCGTCATACTTTTGTATCAGGGCCTCCCATATAATAGAATAATTTTCAGCGGTCAGCGGTAAGCCCGAACAAACAGACGACGCCTTACCGGACAATTTACCGACTAAATAAAATATCCTTTCACTATCAGATAGATTAGAGTTGTCATGAATCATACTTTTAAACTGCTGGTAAAATAAAGGCCATTTACAGACATCTCCATCAAAAGATAGTAAGTCTATAGGCGGGAGGTGCGGTTTTAACTTAGGTATATGCGAAGATGATTGCGGTTTATTATTAGCGGTTTCGCTATTTAGCGCCAATATTTGCTTAACGAAACAAAACATTTCCTCAAATGAGATCCATGACTGGTAATTAATAGGCTTTTTAGGATATAATTTTAGATTAAGAACATTAAATGAATCTAAATTTTGCTCGAATTCCTTCCGCAAAGTATCGATGTTAATAGTTTTCGAACTCAAAACTGCAAACTTAGTAGGATCTTTTTCACATAAGACAGCTGTATCATATATACTTTGCATCCGAGAAAACATGGCATCGCGTTTCGATTCCAATATTAAAAGCATATTAATATCTTCATTGTCAGATAAGGTTTTTGTACCACTTCTACTCATTATGAAGTAACAAAAATATCGTTATTAAAACGCGCGAGAATATACCTTATACACTAAGTAATACGAGTCAACCAGCGTTTGATAAATAATCCGAGCGGGTGGTTTGAACAAAATGCAACTAGCGAGCGGAGCTGCACAGCGACGTCGTGACCTTCTAACTTAATATCGGACGAACGAAATAATATGAAGTTAATAATTAACTAAGTACAAAGCGAAAAGAGTGGAATGCACTAATATGTATGCGATATATGATGATATATAAAACTAAAACAGTTGCCAATGCGGTTTAATGAAAATATATTATAATTTTAACAACTATTTAGTATTACAGCACAAATTATCTGTATTAAATAAATAAGTAGTCAACTGCAGTACGCGGTTTATTTACGATAAGAACCGATTTAAAGTATAAGACAAATTTTAATGAATTTGAATGCGGTTTAACTATAATATGCGGTTAATAATTACGGTTCAAATCGAACAATAGACAAAATGGTGGACCGAATGAGTATGAATATTAATAAATTCGGTTCGATGTGACCAAAAAATGGACATGCGGGCGTGGGGCCCGGTGCAAATTATTACTCCCGAGCCTTAATAAAGTGGACTGTATTTTTTATTATTGCTGGTTCGCGGAAACCCCCAAAATACTTGCAAATAACAAGGTAGGATATGGCAGCCGTCTGGTACTGGGCGGGAATAAAATAACTGCCACGAGGGATGGAGGCACTTACTTGTTATATCGGATCCAACACTTTGTCCATTCACTGCTGTTAACACTATTTACACTACACAAACGTGCTAGCGGTGCGGTGCGAACTTATAGCCAAAATTATGCGCGTGCGGCGATAGATCACATACAGCGTTGATGTGCGACGTGCGACGACCGTCTTGCGACTGAAGTGCGTGCGGAAGGAAACGGGAAGGATGCTATTGCAAGTATGATATCAAACACTTTGTATTATATTTAAGAACCTTTAATAGCTACCAAATTTGTTTCATGTTAAATTCATTTTTTACTTTCCTTAATGATATATAAGCAAATATTTTATATTTTTAAAATTATAACCTCTAATATCACAAATGTATTTTACGCATAATATTCTTAAAACCTATGTTGACGAGATAAAAGTCACGTCTTCAGAGGTTTTATTTATTTATTTATTTAAATAGGTTCAATGAAGACATCCGTAACAAATTCATCACTGAAACACCTCATCGTGTCGCGCACTTAAGTTAAAGAAAGTGACATTTACTTCAAAGAACCAATGGACGTTTGAATCCAAGTGCGCTGAAAAGGCGATTCCAACGGTTGATTGCCATCGATTGATGTTGTTCTGGCAGATCCCCTATCAGAAGGTAGGTATATTCTCTATCAGAAAGTAAGTAACAGCTAAGCTGTTACAGCCGAGTTAGACTGTGTAACCGTTTCTTCTTTCAACTGACTTGGCCGTTCTTTTGACCCCGCGAGAAAAAAAAGCTTGTTACGGAGACAAGCTCCATACTATATTTGCAAGAGCACGGTGTGCACGGCAATACAGAGGTCCAGGTGTAGTTCGTCAGAGATAAGGGGCACTCTTTACGAGTGCGGAGGCTAACCATCGAGGGGGTTTTAGTGGGTAGGAATCCCCCATAACCGGACCCCTAAGACCCCGCTCCCGTAGAAAAGGGTCTAAACTCCAACCTTTCCAAACCCTCTCCAAAAAGGAGGTGGCGTATGCAGCCACTAATTTACTCTTACAGCTAAACTTACATTTCTGTGAATCAGTCTTGTGCGGCGACTTCTTGTCTCGCACCATGGCTGCAGGTGAGGAACGCGAGCGCGCGGGTTGCGGAGACGGGGGCCAGCGCGGGCGTGCGCTGTACTATCGCCCACGACGAGACCCTCCACTCATGGTCACCGTGTTTTCGTGGTTGTGCCAAATACCTTCAATCAATTTAGATCAGTTAGGAAGACGAAAACAAAACACTACTACTGTGGCGGCTGCCTCACTTAAAAAATATTTACTCGTCTGATTATGGTAAGGCTATATTGATTTATTTTCAGATATGGTAAGGATATGGTAAGGCTATATTGATTTATTTTCAGAAATAGTAAGGATATGGTAAGGCTATATTGGTTTATATTGAAGATATTTTTAGTCATTATCATCCTCCTGCCCTTGTCCCACTCTACGTAGAGTCGGCACAATATGATATTACATAATTTTGGCTACGTATTTTACGACCGGTCAACGTACCTTAGTCGTATTTTACGACACCTCGGTAAGAAAGAGGGTGGTCTATTGTACTCAACCGAATACCGCACTGTGGGTCAACGTACCATAGTCGCCTTTGACGACTCCTCGGTAACAAATGAGTGAGGTCTATTCCACTCACACGGCATCCGAAATATATTTTCAGTATGGAGTAAAAAACGCTCTTTTAATCTCATTAAACTTTAATCTTAGACTACCTATATTGAGCAATATCAGAGAGAGTAACAGTTTATCGATTTATACAACTTTATTTTTTCTACTCATTCTGTTACTAACATCGCAGACAATAAACCTAAAAATAGATAAAACGCCAAAGTGTAGAGCTGCATTTAGTAAACATCATTACATTAATTTAACCTTAAACAATATTCGGTTCTATGACTACTCACTTTCAAGATGTTTTACTGGTAAGTTATTTTTATGAATTACAGCACAAAAAAGGTGCAAAACAGTCTGCTACGTACAATGGCGAACACACGTGTCAACAAGGAATTTTACCTTTGTCAGAGCCTACCTTTAAATTGGCATATTTCTAACCTGTGTTCTTTACTTTCCCTTATATTTATTTGTAAAACCTTCGTTAAGGTGAACAAAAAGAACCCCATATGGGCTACTAGTGGTACATTCGATAAAATAAGAGGTGAATATAGCCAGTTTCTTTACATTAATTTTACCTCAATTAATTAGAATACGACGGTTATTTTCGCTGTGATGCAAATTTATACCAGTTGCGAAGTAATTGGGCGGTTCGAGTCCAGATGTCGCATATTTGATTTTTTTCCGTTTTTTATGAGATAAATAATTATTGGAAGCCCTTTATTAACTCAATTAATTCATATATAAGTATATATATCTTCTACAAAAATACCAACCAAAGCTTGGAAACATTCGGATATTAGATACTAGCTTTTATCTGCGACTTCGTTCGCGTGGACTGTTGTCGTGTGATAAGTTGTTAATAGATGGTGCTTTTCTAAGTATATTAGGGGAAGTCTGAAAGTTGCGCCCATTACAGAAAAGATAAGAAGTGCGAGACTAAGTTGGTATGGTCATGTAATGAGGAGAGATGAAAGTCATGTGAGCAAAAGAGTTTTAAATATGAATGTGGATGGATGTATGGCTAGGGAGAGGCCGAAAAAAAGATGGATGGATTGTGTGAAAAATGATATGTATGTTAAAGGAGTGGCACCAGAGTTGACAAATGATAGAAGGAGAATGGAAGAAGAAAACATATTGTGCCGAAACCCACTTAGAGTGGGATAAAGGTAGGAGAATGATGATGATGGAATGATGCTTTTCTAAGTCATTGGATGACTCCTGTTCAATTCAATCCTGTACAATTAACAGGATTTCTATAGCCTAAAGTTATTCCGGTATATAAGGAATAATTATGACAAATTTCATCGATATTGGTTTAGCGGATTCGCCGTGAAAGAGTAACAAACATACATCCATACTCACAAACTTTCGCATTTATAACATTAACAAAATAAGATTTAATAGGTTTTCTCAGACCTGTGACGTGCTAAACTTTACAGTGGCAGTGATCCAACTCATGTTAAATTCAGCTTTAGTTCACACTACATTATTAAAGTTTAGTACCCCAACTACACAAAGCACCCTAAAATATCAGCAAACTACCTCTGACAGCGCTTAACTCAGATAATTGTAACTCTGGAGTGTACTAAAACAACATTATTTCAGTATTAAAACGTAATAATATGAAAATTTGTCAATAACCAACAATGAAGACCATTCACGAAATTTAACTCTTTATTTTACTTTAGATTATACTAATATTTTATCTAACAATATTTAACAACGTTTATAATTCGCATCCATAAATACATCCTCCTGCCCTTATCCCACTCTAAGTGAGATCGGCACATGTTATAAACACGTTATCACATGATTTGGCTGCGTATTTTACGACTGCCGCCTCCCTGACGTCAACTTACCTTAGTCGTATCTTACGACACCTCGGTAAGATATGAGGGTGGTCTATACTACTCAGACGGATACCACACAGCTAATGTTACAATAGATAATAGCAAAATAAATTTGAGATTTCTTAATCAAGTATCCGAAACTCCAAACAAGGTGTAGATATTGTTATTGGCATAATTCGCATCCATAAATGGTAAGGAATGAGTGTGGTCTATTCTACTCTGCCACCACCTACCACACGGCTAACGTTACAATATATAATAGAAAAATAAATTTGAGAATTCTTAATCAAATATCCAAAACTCCAAACAAGGTGTAGATATTGTTATTGGCATAATTCGCATCCATAAATGGTAAGAAATGAGTGTGGTCTATTCTACTCTGCTACCACATACCACACGGCTAACGTTTCAAAATATAATAGTAAAATAAATTTGAGAATTCTTAATCAAGTATCCGAAACAAACAAGGTGTAGATATTGTTAATGGCATAATTCGCATCCATAAATGTAGTTCGAAATTATAACACAGCTCGTTTCATCGCTGAACCGAAATGTTTATTGGAGCGAGAGAATTCATTAACCTTCCGGAAAAACGATCAAAGCGATTAGAACCCATTACCTTGATGTCGCTGAGCCGGCGGCGCAGAGGACCGGCTAATGGCTGGCGACGCCTGCCTCGAAATGAAGATAAACGTTGCTACGTGTTCGATATATCGCTAGCGTAAGTACTTTTGTCAGACTTGTAATATGATGACGATATACAAACTCTTTATCTTCCTGCCCTCATCCCACGCTAAGTGGGGTCGACACAACATGTTGTCACATGATTTGGCTACGTATTTTACGACCAGTCGCCTGCCTGACGTCAACTTACCTTAGTCATATTTTACAAATCGGTAAGAAATGAGGTTGGTCCCATTCTAAAAGGGGTCGGCACAACATGTTATAAACATGCTGTCACTTGATTTAGGTAGATTTTTACGACCGGCCGCCTGCCTGACGTCAACCCAACCTAGTCGTAATTTACGACACGGTAAGAGAAAAAGAGGATGGTCTATTGACTATTCTACTAAACTAGATACCACACGGAGGGTCAACGGTGATACCTGAGACGCCTTTTACGACAATGAAGCCTCGGTAAGAAATGAGGATGGTCTATTCAACTCAGCCGGATACCACACGCCGGGTCTATTCCGGCTAAGATACCCAAACTAACCTTAGAAATTCTATAAAAACCAAGAAAATAGGGTCAACCCAAATTACTAGTAACCAGTATTGTAAATGCGAATGTGTCTATGTGTCTTTTATATTTAACGGCTTATCCACTAAAGCAATATTGATGAAGTTTTAAAATTACAATTGAAGTGTATACGCAATATAAAAAAAACATAGTGCATAGTTAAAGAAGAATTTTAAAACTTAAGTTACCATAAATAAATAGCCGTGTGATATCCGGCTGAGCAGAATAGACCACCCTCATTTCTTACCGAGGTGTCGTTAAAGGCGACTAAGATAAGTTGACCCTCTGAGTGTTATCCCTGTTTCAGTAAAATAGACTACCCTCTTTCTTACCGAGGTGTCGTACAATACGAATAAGATAAGTTGACGTCAGGCAGACGGCCAGTCGTAAAATACGTAGCCAAATCATGTGACAACATGTTTACAACATGTTGTACGAACCCCATTTAGTCTAGGATAAGGGCAGGAAAATGAAGTTGCCGTAAATAAAGTTGCCAATACTAAAGGAGTATAGTTATTTGATTATTCTCAATTTCACGCAGTTAGGTATTTAAAAAAATATTTTTATATATAAAAATATATAACAGTTAAAAAGTATATATATAGTAGTATATGGTATATAATTTTTTTTTTACCTTAAGTTTATCAAACTGGTAGATTCTTATAAAAAATCATATATATCTCATGATATAATTAAAACTATACTGCGTCCATCATATTATCAGTCTTTTGACAGCTCACGCTCATTAAGTTTTGTATTGCTTACGTACAAATATCATACAAATAATATTTGTACTTTATGGATGGGTACCGCCCACTTAGTGATGTCACACATAATGGTTACTATAACGATTATGCCACAGATTAAAAATAATCGGTAGAAATCGATGTTACGAGTATTAAAAGACATTTAATAACATTATATAAAGTTTTACTTTCTTCTTAGTTAATACATGAATACAAATAAAACAATCAGGATATTTTAATTTATTTTATTAGCACGAGTCGTCGGAATGATAATCAACACTAGACTCCTCCGATGAGGAGTCTTCAGTAGCAGTTATTATTAGCTCTTGTGTAGATAATATATTATCAAACGCAATATCACGTTCCCAATCAGAGAATATTACTCTTTTAGTTCTTTCCACCACACTTGCCCAGTTCTCGGCCGTTACGTGGGTGCAAGCATTTTTTAGCAATTGCAACATTTTATTCGCTGTGAATGGGGGGCTTGTATTGCATCTCGCAGCATGCCCTTTTACTTGTGCCCATATAAGTTCTATTGCGTTGTACTGGCAGTGGTATGGAGGAATCCGAAGAGCAGTATGGCCATATTCTGCTGCCATTTCATTGATTACATAGCGTTTTGCTCTCTTTTTGGTTTTTAATATTTTTATTAATTCAACTTTTAACATTGAGTCGTCCACATTTTCTCCATTGTCCCGAAGCCAATTAATTATTTCATGCTTTTTATTAGCCTGTGTTGGCATTTTGTCAATTTGACGGGAGTGGTAGGGCGCATTATCAATAAAAATTATTGATGGTTCTTCCAATGAAATGAGCATTTTTTTGAACCACTCTTCATACACATTTGCATTCATCTCTTCGTGGTAGTCATTTGATTTCTTCGATTTAAATGCCAACAGTGCGTCTTGTACAAATCCTTTTGCTGTACCTGCATGGCAAATGATTAGGCGCTCACCTTTTCCCATTGGTACTGAGGAAGTGGAATCAGCAGTATCATCAGTCCAGAAACGAGATAGTGTGTGGTTAGCGTTGAGCCATGTTTCATCCGTGAAAACAATATTTGCCCAATCTTGTATTTTCTTTGCCTCTCTTAAAAAATCACAACGTGCTATAGCTATATCTGTGCGTTCCATTAATAATTTTCTTTTATTTAACTTTTTATATGAAAAGCCAATTGTGTTCAAAACTTTGACCAAAGAAGATTTTTCACCATGAAATAGACCACTTCTTTTCAAAGAAACAATAAGTTTTCTCAAAGTTGGAATTTCTTTTCTCAAGTAGTAATCTAGTTTACGTAGGTTATCATTAATCGAATTACTTAGGTACGTAATTCGATTAATGATAGTAGGTACTATAATCGGAATGGTATCGCATACGAGAATCTTTAGGACATCACTATCGTCAATCTGTCAAAAGATGGTTAATATAATGGACAGTGTATAGTATATATTTTTTAAACTCCGATATGAAATAATCACGGAAGTGAATGGTAAAATCCATGTGATAAATAACTAACAGACCGTGAGTTACAACTATTATAATAAGTGATGATAAATGTTGATTTATTACGCTGGCCTTTCCGTTTATTCCATTATCTTCTTTCAATAGTTAAACGCCGTAATAGTGTGATAATAATGATGATATATTGTCTGGGCAATAGTGCGTTGCGGTTTCAAACAACGTGCAGGCACCTATAGTTTTCTATATAAATTGACATACCTACTTGACATTTATAATTCGTTAAGCTGACCAATCCAAAGGCTACAGTGTAAGGAAAACCCATTATGGGTTGTCACAGACCGATGGGGACGAGCGGCGAGTATGTTGGACTCGCACCGACTAAAAACCTGACAGTGCTCCACCACGCTGCTAGTGGGTATAGGGTACCTATTAAGACATTACCCCCATCCTCGCCAGCAGCAACTCTGTACCCTAGAGTGCGCCATCTCTGGGTCGGGTCCTAAAAGTGGCCTCTCCCTCCGCTGGACGATGCATCGGGAGCACCAGATGCATCGAACGCCGCGGGGACCTTATAGGGAGGCGTCCGATTAAACCCCGTTCGGAACGCCCAGAAGGTCCCCTTTAGGGCGGCATACGACGGACTTCGGCGAGTCATCTGCGCCCCGCTCTCCTGCGGCGGATCTGATCCAAGGACTCGACTTCCCGGATCCGTCCCGCCGCCTCCTTCCGCGAGATAACGTCCTCGCAGAAGGAGGCCTTCGCTGCTCACGATCGCTCCCTGTCCACCATGGCGTGAACCACAGTGGGCCCCACCTGTGCCACGAGTTCCGCCCGCAGAACCGCCCAAGCTGGACAGTCTGCGAGCGTGTGCAGCGCCGTGTCAAAGTCGGCGCCGCACTCGTGGCACTCCCCAGTCGCTTCGCGCTGAGCCACCTTCCACAGATACCACCCGAAAAAACCATGTCCAGAAAGCACCTGTGTCAGGCGGAAGGTGAGGACCCACAATGTACATAGTGGTCTAATCTTTGCGATGGGAAAGCACTAGGCTCCATTGACTGTTAATGTTATTAACCATTGTATTATTGTTACTATTAAGTTATTAATACGTTATTAATTAAGTAATGTTTACATTTTTATATATATATTTCTATTTTATATATTTACTTTTAATTCTTTTTTTAGTGGTTTCCGTTCGAGTAGCTTTTACCCCTCCATGCTCACCTATTATTGCTAGAAAGATCGAGTGCGATTAGTCATACTTTCACACTCGGGCCGTTTCTTCACAAAAACAACCAGCTTATATTAAGATTACTGAAGAGCAATATTGTTTACAACAACGCACCTGTACAAACAGCAAACCAACGATTATGTCGCGATGTACAGAAATACTTGTTTTAAGTTTATGCTATGCCATATCGAATTTTGTTCTCTCCTTGCGTCGATGTCCTCAATGTTGAGGGTCGTAACCCCTTCCACGGATTAATTTGACACGGACAATGTTGCGCCAACGGTTTCGGTTCCTCGCTACGTGGATGGCTTCATGCATCTGGCTGTCGAGAGTGGCGCGGATTTGATCCATCCAGCGCATTGGACTTCGTACTCGTGGTCACTTCCCCTGGACCTTGCCAGTGATGACTATCTTCTCTAGATTGTCACCGCTCTTTCGGGAAATAAGACCGAAGTACTTAAGAACTCGTTGAAGGCACATAGTCAAGAGCCTAGTTGTGATCTTGAGTTCCTTGAGTATCGACATATCAGATCTTGTAGCCGTCCAGGAGATGCGCAACATTCTCCTTCAGCACCTCATTTAAGATTTTATGTAATAAACTAAAAAATAATAATTAAAAAAATAATATTGCACGTTAAGACCATATTTTGGAGTATTATAACGCGAAACTCTACAGTGAATTGAACTTGTTCAATTATTTTTAATAACATTCTAGTTGATCTCAAGTAAAGAAAAAAAATAGGCAGCTCAGTATTAGAGACCAGAAGATATCAATACTGAGGATACAGTTTCGCTTTGGAAGTGTGGTTATTTGGTTAAAGGTTTAATGGATTTGTTAAAAGTAACGACTTTTGATATACAATATGTGTGCAAAGGATTAAAACTTTGACTCAATACTGGCAGGTTACACATATCTCATTTACAAATAAAAACAATAATATCGAATTAAAAATATATTTTCATAATGCTTTCAAAATCTTAATTTTTTGAATTTAGAAAAGTATTTCTCTGTCTATTGCTATTCTGTATTGATAGAGAATAAATATACAAGTATATAAGTATGTCTAGCCCAAACATCAGTACTTAAATGCAAGTATCTAGTTTAAGGCGGCTTAGAAGCAGAACATCGATCACTGTTATCTTGCCGAGACACCCTGACACCCGAACACTCCAGTCTACTCTGTTATACAAATAAACGTGTCTCTAGAAAAGCGATTTTCATGCAATAGGGAACACGATAAAATTGAAATAACCTTTCATCCTTCACAATGAATAATATCAACTGATCAAAAATGGACGAGTGCATATCAGGTACATACGAATAGTACACACTACATTAAGCATTACATATATTTTCTTTTATCGCGGACTATAGCAAACTAATATTTTCATTACTTTTGTATAATGGACCTCAAGCAAAGTAACGCCTATTTATATAAATATTTGTACATCTTCTTTTGTAATTTTTTGAAATCTCTAACAATGCTTCTAGTTTTTAATTATAGGTTGATTTTTACAGCGATTTTGTAAAGCCGAAATTGAAAGCAAGTGTATCCAATTTAATATAACTCAGCACGTAAAGCCTAGTTGACGTTTTTGTAATATAAATAAATATATGGGACACAGCTGTCCGTCCCCAAACTAATTTAATACTTGTGTTATGGGTAACAGACAACTGGTAAATATATGCATACCTATAAAATTTTAAATACATATATACACCCAGACTCGAAGAACCAAAGAATCGTTTTTCTAGAAAATGTTAGCCCTCGGCGGGAATCGAATCCAAGTGCTTAAAGCAAGAGGCGTAAACTGCGAAAACGGCCGAATCGAAATACCAACTTTGTAACATATATCAAAGAAAAGTTATTTCGAACATAACTTTATAAGTATAGGTCTTAAGTGAACTTAACTCTTATAAATAGGCCGCAATTTTTCTTTGTAATAAACGTCGCACTGCTTTTCTGTTTCACAGGATTGATGGATGTTCATTAAATGTCTGGAGCCGTATGACGCTAGCTTAAACAATATAATTGTAGCAATTTCTCACGGAAACCTGATTTCCGTTCAGAATAACAGCTGGTGCAATTATACAAGATAACAAATTTCTAATATATTTATTAAGGAAAGAAAAATGTGTTTTTATTAGTGTTTTGATTATTTGACGTAATATTCCTTATTGAGGCCGTAATGAGGGTGCAAATTATAAGGCAGGTGAGCCTTATTACTTGCTTTTAAATTTATTAAAGTGTAATTAAGATGAATCGTTGTATTGAAAGAAGATCAAACGAGTTTCTTGCCCTTGCTTCGCAATAGTAACAATTTTTCCGAAGCAGCTGTAGAGTTAACGAGAGAATCAAGCAACTTAGCAGATCCACACTTCCCAAGTCAGTTATGTCGTAATGTAATCTAATGTTTCTTTAAAATAAATTAAAAACTCAACTGCTCCTTGATTTATAACAAATTGTTTCATAGTTAAATACATTATCGAGCTGCCCCTTTTTACACTATTCTCTCTTAAATTTTCTAGGCGATAAATATACTCGTAAATCCGTAACAATCAATTTGGATATCGCGCGCTGAAACCGGCTGGCATAACGAATACCATGCCTTTTTGGAGCAGAGATATAGCCAAATTGGTCGGACTATCTCGTAGTCACATTATTAAAAAAGAGGAGGTCTAGTGAAGTATAATGTCATTTGCATGTCATCACAAAGAAGATAGTCCAAATTAATGACTCCCTAAGTATCCAAGTATAATACAAATAAGTTAAGGGACGAACCGAATATTTCTAGTACGAGAACTTTACTGTCCAATTGGGAGTACAATTATAAAGCGAATTATAGGAAATATATCGAAAGCAGAATCGAATAACAGATGGAAGAACGCAACTTATATACTCAATGCTGTACCTTAAATCTTTCGACACAAAAAAATACACAGTTAATATTTTGAAGCAGGGAAAATGTCTTAATAATTACAGATTTTTCAAAACGACACTGCTTGTTAGATAGGCACCTGAAAAATGAAATGAAAGAAGATTCAGCGTGCCTAGAATACCGAGAAGAAGAAACAAGTCTTTATCTTATGGCTGAGTATCCTATGTAGTTAATAGTAAGATAGGAGGTACTAGGTAAGTATGAATTTGACATTGATTAACATTTGATACTAAATATTTCTGTCAAGGATATTATAGATTTATTAAAGCAAGTGTTAGGTTAAATAAACTGACAGTGTCAGGACAATGGTTTAACTCCTAACATAAAGAATTGGGTGGAATCTGATCATAATAATAACGATTTAGTGCCATTCAGAAAAAAAATTATACTTGTTCAAAACTCCATTACAAACTTGCGTTTGAATTAAATGTCTGGGCAAATACTGTATTAGAGTTACGCGATTTAGAATACTTTTTCCAAAGCAGGCATAAATAACGGTCTCATAATAAATAGCAACCAACAAACTTTGACAGAACGATATATTTGTATTCAAGACGGACATTTATTGCTTGGCTTGACATCTACTTTGTTTAATCACCTTCTTCAAAGTGACATTCTGAATAATAACCTATCGGGAAATGTAAAAGTTTCATTTTACTAAAAATTCACTGTAAAAATTATAATCACTTTTTTGTACATACATATATATTAAACTCGAATAAGGGATATAGAATTTTGTATCAAATATTTTCATTGATTTATACTTATTTATACTATTTATATTTATTTAAATAGACATTAAACCTTCTTTGAAAATCGGAGTCGGATAATATTGTTAAATACCTTAGGGTTTTGTTTCATTGGTCAATTATGCCTAATCAATAATACAAAATAAAGAACGTCAATCAAAACACAATTAAACCAAATCTTGCCTAAGAAGTTAAATATCTGATGGAAATAGTACATTTCCGAAACATTTTTGCCGCTCATGGTCACAGCATTAACTTTTTTTAAGTGGTTGGTTTTGTCAAAATGTCGGAGCACTCCAACAAATTTAATTTCGCGAATCTCGGTAAAAGCTATTACAACGTAGTCGCAAGATTGGGTTCATGAAGTAACAAATTTGCTCCGGTTTTAATTTATTCGCTAAAATTGAATCCCAAACTAATTTTTCCTATTATAAGCTACGAAGTTTTTACTTATGTATTTAACATCGTCTTCCTGCCTTTATCCCACTCTAATTGGGGTCTGCACACGTTGTCACATGATTTGGCTACATATTTTACGACCGTATTTATATTCATACATTTAAGTTCAAATTTTAATTGAAATAATCGAAGAATTTTAAGTGCTTAATTTTCTTCTCCTGAATTTTTTCTTCTTTTGAATTTAATTCTCACAACTATCTGTAATTATGTTTCAAAGTACCAGCCTGTGACATAAAAGTCATTATTAAAAAAATATATAAAGGCGGATTTTTCCTAATAAGGGAATTGGTTAACTATAATAATATACAATAATAATTACTGCACATGTTATATGAAACCCAGATTCATTTATTCCAAATTTACTTATCTCATATTTTTCGTCTATCATCAATCGTAGTTATACTTAATCTTTTCCAAACTCTATTTGCAAAAATTAAATATACATATCTGTTGTAGTAACAAAGTATTTTATATTTAGCCTTATTTAAAAGATAGCGGGCCATTTTATTCTACTCGGGTTAAGTAGGGACGATCTACAAGAACCCTTATAAAACAGCTCTACAATGAAGCTGAAAAGAGGTCACAACTTTAGCTATGAAAAGGTTAAAAGAAAAATCTTCCGGCGATTTAAAATGTTTGTGCTTGAAGAGTGAAAACCGACAGTCCATTTGATTTAAATTTGAAATTCTGTATATATAGCGGTAACTACAATTTAGGGGAAAATTATTATAGCTATTTTTATTACTTATCACAGCGTACATGTTCCGGCACTGACATGACGATACGTGGCACATAACCTAATAACTCAAATATCCAACGGACATTGGGATCGTTAAGTTATGTAATAGCAATCTCGTAATGGAGATACTGTTTCCATAAACTGCTTAAATACACTGGTAAATAGACAACCTCAACTGGCTAGCAGAAAGCTTTTAGATCCAAGCTGTAGATCACGTAGCTTAGAAATCCTTTGATGGTAAAACCATATAGAATGTATAAGAGCTTTACATGAAATGAATGAAAACTGAAACCATATTGAATGAATGAATAACATTCATGATAAGATGGAAACAACTTCAATTTAATAATATTTTGAGGGTTTGTAATTGGTTGCATAAAATATCAAAGAAGAGAAATAGCAACGTTAAATATAATTAGGCCTATTATTTCTGAACCGAAATCCCTGTAGATACACAAGCACCAATACTAACTTTTAAGCTGGTCCTATTTGGAACTATTGAAATAATTGCTGAAAATAATATAACGAATACATGATCTGCCCACTACTTACTTAAATTGCTGGTATAGTTTTAAATGGGATTATTAAAAGAGGAGAAAATAATGATAATGATTACAATTAAATAAGAGAATTTGAATACCATTTTATTAATATACAACTGGACCGTACCTTTGTGCGAGTTCCCTTGGGTCACTAAGGGACCTAGCCATAGTATGTACGTGTCAGGGAACAATTGCGCGGTCAGATCTCACGAATGATAAACAGTCTGAGGCCAGATCCCTGGACGGATCATTAATCAGCGGGTTTATCACCCCCTTTCTTTCGAACATTAAAATTATAAAATCAAAACAACGCTATATTACTACAATGAATTAAAAAATACCGTCGGCTAATCAACAGTAATTAAAAATGATAAAATAAAGGATATGCCATAACTGAATACAAAATGTAAAATAATATCAAATGATATACAGTGTAAATGTAGAGCGTATAAAATAACTGTCGCATTTTATAAAAGCAATATAAATGAACTTATGCATTATATAAAAGCAATAATAATGAGTGATGTCATTATGCCCTTATGATATAAACTCATTTGAAAAATTGCACCACTGACAGGTACGTGACAAGAGTGGAGGATTAGTGGTATATAATCATATATACCAGTAGTAGTAGTAGTAGTAGTTATAGTTAGTAATTAAAATAGTTATTTCGTTATTAGTTAAGGCATGTTTAGTATAGTTTTGAGATTGTTGATGCATTATTTCGAATAAATATCTTCTTTCTTTCATTGTATTAAAAAAAATGATATATCTATTCCGAAAAAGAACCCAGAAACTCCTGCTTTAATATCAAATGATAGGGCTATTACCACCCAATATATATCAGCTGGATATCCCCCTACTAAACTACGTTGTAAACTCTGGCCGTAACGGAAACTCTGTAAAATTAAATTCATCGGGGCGATCCCTTTTCTCGACCAAACCCGACACCTCTTAGATGCCGACAAATTATTTACCAACGACTTCAAAATATTGTAAGAAAGTTAGCTCGTTTACGAAAGATTCTTGGCATATAATTGAAAATATTTTCCTTGTTTATTTCAACAGCTTTGTATTAGGGTGAAGCAAGGAATTTCTATTGAATGATAACTTTGGTAGATCATGGATCTCCCAGTTATTGATAATAACTTCTGGTAATAATCATTATTATAATGATGATAATTAATTCTTTTTTAAATGATTTAACGTAATATAATATTATAAGCTAAAATTGTAATTGATAAGATTTCAGTAATTAAAATTTGTATAAGAATTATTGTAAATTATTATTTTATGACTTCGGATTGACATTATTGTTGACACTGCCATTATATGTATTGACGTCATTATTGTACGGTAACTTTAATTATTTTTAGGAAAGACGAGTTAACCAGTAATTAATAGAACATTTATAATGGGATCAGAATAATTTAATTTAAGTGAATAAAATGTGTCTATTTTCGTTGTCTATTGAATAAATAAATTAAAGCTTACGGCTTACAAAAGGTGAAATGATACTAAATGTGTGTTTTAATAGGAGCATTCTATTACTATCCCACTGCTGTGCCTTCTATTTCCTTTTCAAGAGAAGGATATAAGCTTAGACCTGCTGTTCAAATCCGGATTGTTAGGTTATACATTCCCATGTAAACTTACATACTTAAACTTATTGGTGCTTGCCTTGAGTTTGAAGCCCTACTAGTAAAGGTGGTACGGTCTTTCTGTTCTCAAAGTTCGATATAGAATAACATGAACCTAGCAGAGGTTCATTTACATACTTGGCATATCTAAAGGGCTTAAGTTCAACGCGGTTATCTTCTTGAGTCCTCGCTTGTTGTTACTGTTACTATCATCAGATTTTGTACTTGTCAATGTAACTTGACGTAAACGACCCCAAACTGGGCCTATTCTATATTAAGGTATTACTATATCAGAAATATATTATTGGATGAGCTGTGGTAATATATTGTCATCAAATTTTAGTGTACACTAGTGGTCTGACCATGCATTACTGTGGCTCAGTCTGGATTCGATCACCCCTCGAAACAAAACTGTCATTGAAAGTTCATAAAAATGTTTCGATCACCACCAAACTTTACACGATTACGCGCTCGCTCAATCTAAAGATTGTCTAAAAATTTCATTAAAATCGATCCAGCCATTTCGGAGTCTATAAGGAACATAGATACGTACTTTCTTTTTTATATATATAAGATGACAAATTTTTGCTCAACAGGATGTAAACAAGTGCTTCAAGTGAATTAAAAGTTTTTAATCGGAAACGTACGCACGAGGCAAGATTGTAAAATATATTTGAGGCGGGGATTTGGTGACTGACGTCAATGATAACAAAATTATCGAGGGCCCGCTACAAACGCGCTGCACGCTGCAAGTAAACAAGTTTTAGCTACACACGTGAACACATGGTTTGGCTGCGTTTTTACGTCCGGCCGCCAGCCTGACATCAACTTACCGTATTTTACGACACCTCGGTAAGAGAGAGGGTGGTCTATTCTACTAAACCGGATACCACACGGTGGGTCAACTTACCTTAGTCGCCTTTACGACATCTCGGTAAGAAATGATGTTGGTCTATTCTACTCAGCCGGATACCACACGGCGGGTCGTCTTACCCGGCGGGTAGTAGTTTTGTATGTGTGCGAGTATGTGTATGGGTGTGTGTGTGTGTGTGCGTGCGTGCGTGCGTGCGTGCGTGCGTGCGTGCGTGCGTGCGTGCGTGCGTGCGTGTGTGAGTGTGTGCGCTACTGCCATTATTTTTTATTCCGGTTAATTATAATTATTTCTTTTTTTAACTTACGTTTAGTCATGTGGAAAAGGTTTAATTCTAACTAACTTTTATTATAAGTTTGAGCTATGCGCGGTATAATACTGGTTCGGTTAAAATCTTACTACCGAGTCAGCAAGGACCGCGGCCGTTGTTCATTTCAAAATATAATTTTTATAACCAGTCATATTTTGTCATTGCTGTCTTCCATTCGTATCATCTATACAATCTGCGTACAGATTTGCAGCTTTCTGTATCAGCCTCCTTTTAATAGTTTCTTTAGGTGCTATAAATTTTAAGTTTTTTTATGTGACTTCTATTCTCTATACTCGTAATCTAGATTTACTTTTCCCTTTTCATTATAGAAACTTTTCTATTTCTTTTCTAAGAGCATCTTTCGAGTCCGTAGGACTAGTCCATTGCCAACTACTAACTTCGAACTACGACAATAATTTTGGTTCTGTGCCAAATTATCTCGCTGTAGAGTATGTATTCCTATCAGAAGTACCGTATAAATCTTTATTAAGTATCTCTCGCCAATGCCCATATATCAGCATTCATAGGTAAGGCGCACTATTTAAATTCCTTTCTATTTTTACTAGCGATCGCCCGGTAAAGGAACATACATTCTCCTTTTTTTTTTTTAAACAGGAATAAACCCCTTATGGATACCGCCGCCCGACGGGGACAGGCGACGGTTATGTCGGACTCGCACCGACTAAAATAACATGTGTGCTCCACTACGCTGCTGGTGGCGGGGATAGGGTACCTATGAAGACATTGCCCCCCATCCCCGCCAGCAGCAGCTCTGTAGCCCAGAGTGCGCCACCTCTGGGTCGGGGCCTCTCTGAAAGTGGTCCCTCCCTCCGCTGGACAATGCATCGGGAGCACCAGATGCATCGAACGCATCGGGGACCTAACTCCAGCGAGCGTCCAATAAAGCCCCGTTCGGATCGCTCGGAGGTCCCCGTTAGGGTGGCATGCGACGGACTTCGGCGAGTACATACATTCTCCTGCCCTTATCCCATTCTAAGTAGGGTCGGCACAAAATGTTTTAAACATAGTTACATGATTTGGCTTGGTATATAACGACCGGCCGCCTGCCTGACGTCAACCTTTGTCGTATTTTACGACACCTTGGTAAGAAGAGGGTGGTCTATTCTACTCAACCGAATACCGCATGACTTATAAATAAAAAATGTATAATCAGATTCAGTTAATGCACTCTTCGCATTCAAAATGAGTTTAGGGTATAGAAAAAAACTTGATGACATAGAGAGTATCCCTTAAAATAAGTCTGGTCCCTTAAGTCTGTTCCGTAAATATAGTATAGCTAATACTTTTTCTGCTGCGTAAATATTTACCTTAACCTAAACCTACCTTACTACCCTAAATTTAATGTCTCTAGCCCAAAGGTTGCCTGGAAGAAATCGCTATTTAGCGATAAGGCCGCCTTATTGTATCTACATTAAGATAACATCGTTTTCTTTACAATGTATATTGTAATTTTATGTGGTGCAATAAAGAATGTTCTATCTATCTATCTATCTATATTTTATATCTAAGGGAAAAAAAAGGTAAACCATTTCGTGTGAGAATTTGAAAGATAAACGTAAACAATGAAAATTTAATTTATTCTTATTAAAGGTATTTCAACCCTAACTATACAAAAAAAATATTTTTCTGCATATTTTACCTATACGAACTTAATTAATTAATCCTCATCTTATACTTACCAAAATTTTAGCTCTCAGTATTATTATAAATAATTAGATATAATATTATATTGGAAATGGGAATAAAGATAAAATGGGACAATAATAAAGGATCACCATGAATAAAGCCTATCTCCTCTTTATTAAATAAAATTTGATAATTATTTTGGAAAATGTCAAACAGATGGAATAAATCTTTAAAGACAAATAGTCATCATCATCGTTAAGATCTTAATTCCTAATCTTTTCTCGATGAAGATTGATAATTATAACGAAGGAACAATTTCTTTGCTTTATTTTTTGTGGGTTTGTCCTTAATCAATACCTGTCACTCATGTTGGACGAGAAGGCATTAAGGCAATCTAATATGTATGAAATGATGTATAGAAAGATAAGCCACATATTACTCGCTGCTAATCACTGTTTATACAGGAAACTTATAATATTATTACAACTAAGATTAAAGTTTAAATAAATAAACAAATATATGGGACACTTAACACACACAGTCGCCAGTCTCCAAAGTAAGTAACTTAATACTTGTGTTATGGTAGACAGACAATTGGTGAATATACTATACTTACAATTTAAGTAACTTAAGAAAAGACCACCCTCATTTCTTACCGAGGTGTCGTAAAAGGGACTAAGTTAAGCGCTGTGTTGTATCCGCTTGAGTAGAATAAACCACCCTCATTTCTTGCCGAGGCGTCGTAAAAGGTGACTACGATTAACTGTAAGTTGACTCGCCGTGTGGTATCCAACTAAGTAGAAAAGACCACCCTATTTCTTACCGAGGTGTCCAAAAAGGCGATTAAAGTAAGTTGATATCAGGCAGGCGGCCTGTCAAAAAATGCAGCCAAATCATGTAACAACATGTTTTAACATGTGCCGACCCCACATAATAGTTTTACAACTGTTCTGAGGTACCTATACCTAATGATTTAACAGATAATATAAAAGATAATTATATAAAAGCTTTTTTACTGTTCTGAGGTTAGAAAAACTCATAAAAATGTTAATATTATACGACGCGTTGTATAGTTTTTTATATGTTTTAAAACAGGTGTTTATTACATATTGTTATTTATCCTCATGCCTTTTGTGGGTATAATATTAAAGTTACCCATTTGGTATCCGGGTGAGTAGAAGAAACCACCCTTATATCTTATCAAGGTGACGTAAAACGCGACTAAGGTAAGTTGAACCGCCGTGTGGTATCAAGCTGAGTAGAATAGACCACCCTCACTTGTTACCACAGTGTCGTTAAAGGCAACTAAGATAAGTTGTCGTCAGGCAGGCGGCCAGTCGTAAGATACCTAGCCAAATCATGTTACAGCATATTTATAACATCTTGTGCCGACCCCACTTAGAGTGGGATAAGGGCAGGAGACTGGTAATATACTAGTATATCATGAACTCGTTCATTGCGAAGAGTTTATTTATTGCTAATTTAATACCGTGTTGTACTTGTATTTGAGCGTTCATAGACATCATTGACATAAATTTGAAATAATATAAAAAAAATCATTTACTTCGGGGTGACAATTCCTAGAAAAGGTTTTGCTTAAGTAAGTTTCTTCGTATGGATTAGAACAATAAGCAGATCAAATTATATCCGATATGAATGTAAATTCTGTTGATGATAAACTGTATATGAGATTAAAATAACAAAAAACAAATTAAAGCAAATTTGAAACAAAAGTAATAATAAAATTATTTTGCTGTATTCTGCGATGAAGTAAAATAAAAAATATATATAATGCTAAATGTAGAATGGACAATCCGTTTTCATACCTGATATATACTGGATTCACATTACAGACTTCCACCACCGCCACCACAATACACAAGCACTACATATCGCAAACTCAACAATCGTTTCGCCTCGCAACCGAAGCATCTTCAGGAGAAAGACTCCACGACAAGTTCGCAAAAGTTTTGGGATTTTATGGCGGATTATAGCAAAATAATTTAATTATTACTTTTATATTATGGATCTACGCAAAGTAACGCTTAATTTTATAAATTATGCAAATTTAAAACTATTCTGGTACAAGGTAACTGATTAATTTATAATTACCCGCATTAAATCATATAGGTAGGTGTGAAAAACCCAAATGCTTGTAGAGCGTCAAAAGCCATTTATCAGCCTAGATTAGTGGAATTAAGTAAAAAATTAATACGCCTTGGTTTATTGTAAGTACTATCAATATCACAAACAGACAAAAAACGCGGCGGGGGACTTTGTTTCTTTATATTTAAAAGTATGTAAATTAGTTCTGTCTTCTTCCACCTTCAACCCTTATCCCACTCTCAGTGGGCACATGTATAAACATGTTATCACATGATTTTTTTTTTTTTGCTATTATAAAGAACAACCAAAAGGAAGTACTTTATTGATGTTGCGATCTAGCCAAGAGGCTAATAAGCAACTTAAAGATTACCTAAACTTATAAATTAACTTATATCTAAGAATAGGTCCAGTGACTTATCTTAGTCTTTCTTGGTATGTGAGACACTTTGTTCTTGTGTTCTTTCAAGTAGCACTAGCACTACACTACACTATCACCAGATTAAACTAACTCAAAAGGTTTTGTCCTTTTAAGTCTTCTTACGAGTCCAGTGTTATCGAGAAGCTGGATGGCCTCGATGTTCAATCACATGATTTGGCTACGTATTTTACGACCGTCCGCCTGCCTGACATCAACTTACCTTAGTCGTATTTTACACAACCACGGCAAGAAAGAGGGTAGTATATTCTACTCAACCCAATACCACACGGTTTGTCAACTTCCCTTAGTCGCCTTTTACGACACCTCGGCAAGAAATAAGGGTGGTCTATTCTACTCAGCCGGTTACTAGACGGCGGAAAATTATTGTTCTGTCATTTCGCATAGTAAAAACTATATGTGTTCATATGTAAGCTAAAAGTTGAAAACTACCATGTCTACATGTTTCGCTCCAGCTGTAGAAGAGAAACTTTAAATGAGAAACACAAGTTATTCATTCAGGTGTATTACCATCGGAGAGAAAACAGACCGTGGTATCCACATATATTACCAACGTTTGCTTTGCGATTTTGTATTGTATTCTTTTATTCTGTATGCAATTTCCATTCTTCCATATGATATTTCGGTTATGGTGCGAAACGATCGTTAAGATTGACATGTTGCGGTAATTTGTGATACGTGCGGCTACTTATCCTACATGTATTTATAGTAATATTATAAAGAGGAAAAATGTATGTTTGTAATATTTTCACAAAAAAACTACTGGATCGATTTCAAAAATTCTTTCACCGTTGGAAAGCTGCATCTTTACTGAGCAACATAGGCTATATACATATGCTGTACATTAAAAAAATAGGGATCGTAATAAAAATGTAATAAGGTATAAAAATATTAGTCATAAAAATCTGTAATCGCAGGCGTTGCGGAAACATATATAGGTATATTGATTTATGTGTATATTAATGATATATTTAACAAAAACAAAATCTATAGTCCGACTTAGTAGACTTTCCACTGCCATGAGATCGGTATGTACGCGGGTGAAACCACGGGATATTACTAGTAAAGTATAACCGCTTCCTACACTCAGCATTACATAAATTATCTTAACAAACACCTCGATTATCGCAAAATAATTCCATCGTTACTTTTGGTTTCTAAACTTCATTCACAATTCCTTAAATAGCTTCATAAGTTACAGTTCCAAATCGAACAATAATTATTTCGCGCGAACCTACTGGTACAAGTACAAGAAAGATAAAACGAATAGAAACCCGACTTGCATAAAGCAGCTGTCACAGATGCAAATTGCAATTGTAGTAATTAAAATGCAAATCCTTTTCCACGGACTTACTTATCCCAATATGTTTTATTTACCGTAAAAAAGTATTTAAAATCGTTTACACTAGGTCGATAATAGAAGGCGTTTTTTAATGTCTTCCTATTCCTGTAGAATTAATAGGATTTCTATAGCCTATATGTTATTCCGATGTATAAGGAATAATTGTGCCAAATTTCATCTATATTTGGTTCAGCGGATTCGCCGTGAAAGAGTAACAAACATAAATCAATACCCACAAACTTTCGCATTTAATATTAGTAGGATTAGTAGGATAGGATGAAATATAAATATAAATATAAATATATGGTACACTTACACACGGTCGTCCGTCCCCAAAGTAAGTAACTTAATGCTTGTGTTATGGGTGGCAGACAACTGGTGAATATATACATATATAATTGTTAAATACATACTTAAATACAAATATACACCCAGGCTCAAAGACCAACAAATTCATTTATAGAAAATGTTGGTCCTCGTCGGAATCGAACCCGCGACCCGCTGAGCTGAAGGCAGGGTCACTACCCACTGCTCCAAAGAGCCAGTCGAGAAATGTACGATACCATCAAAATTTTCTAAATCCGAAATCACTGACAAGATTATTGAGACATGCCTTGCCCTGCTTTGGAGTAAAATAGAAGATTCAAGATAGAAAACCTAGAAAAATTCTGGTTCCGAATGACTAAAAAAAATACAAATGAAGAGAATAATGGACACAATCGGAAAGTATTTCTGTTTTTATTATACTGAAGGTATGAGAGATTTAAAAAAGGCTGTAAAAGATTATTACATTAAAAATATACCTATGTGACTTCCATCGGAATCAACTCATTTAAATTTTATTGCGAAACCATAGTCTGAACTGTATACAGGTAATCAGACTTAATATCATCCAATTCGGAACATTCAATTAAGTGACAGCCCATGACAATTATGTACACGTGTTGAGTTTAAAAGCATAGTACATCATTATCCTCCTGCCCTTCTCCCATTCGAAGTGGGGTCAGTACGACATGTTATAAACATATTGTCACATGATTTGGCTACGTATTTTAAGACCGTCCGCCTGCCTGACGTCAACTTACCTTAGTCATATTTTACGACACCTCGGTAAGAAATAGGGTGGTCTATTCTACTAAACCCGATACCACAAGGTGGGTGAACTTACCTTAGTCGCCTTTTACGACACCTCGGTAAGAAATATCGCACAGAAATGTACCTATAGTACGAATAGCTGAATTTCGAAAAGAAATAGAGCGTGTTTCGTCTACTCAGCGTTTGGCGCTTTCCCAGACTCCATAGGACACCGGAGGTGTAGTGTTCCAGCCTGGGAAAGACACTTCGTTAAACGTCGCCTTTATCCGACCTAACTTCGGTGGGAACGGATATAGTATTTAAACATAATATTAATTACATATATAATCTACATTAAATTTACATACTAGTACAGTACATATTACATACAGTTTAAGATAAAAAATATTGTATATATAACTCAGTAATAGTAGATTATGATACTGTTGCATAATACGGGTTCTTATAACACGAGTGTATCTTAAAAAAACGAGCCACAACCAGCTGGAGGTTGTATAGGTGTATCGTTATGATTAAAAAGTTATATTATGATACAGGTGTCCATACAAGACCTGTATCGTAATAAAACTTTTTGTTTTTTATTACAGTTTTATAATCTTTGTATTGTAGTATCAGAGTAGATAAAGAAAGTTATTAAAATAAACTGAGTTTATAATAAACGGACCCGACAGTCGCCCCCCCAATATATAATTAGTGTAAGTCGATAAATTTGTAACTTTAAACGTCCTGCAGATATCCCTTTTAGGTTCTTAGTATCAAATAAACGAACTGAAATCATTTTCTGTGAACTAACTGATCAAGTAAAACAACGCTTTGACTGTTTGTACTTAATTACGTTAAGCCTTTTTTGACGAGAAAAATCGCTCTTGTTTAAGTTTAATCCTCTTATTATGCGAGCCCCGGCGCGACGTGTTGGGTTACATGCTTTATTTATTTTAAATATTCAGCATAATGATACCTGTTCCTACTCTGTACTGATATAAGTTAAGTAAAGTTGCCTGTTACTATCCCAATACTGGGCAAAGGCCGTTTTTGGAGAAAAAGATTGGAGCTACGACCTACCAAGCTGCTCCAATACGGATTGGTAGGTTACACATATCCCTAGAATTCTCTAAAGATATGCAGGTTTCCTCACGATGTTTTTTTTCACCGAAAAGCATTTGATAAATTGCAATTATCAATTACACCCATAAGTTTAAAAAAAATTCATTGGTACTGGTATTTTATTTAAATTTTAATAGAGCATTTTTCACATATCACTCGCAAGTATTCCAATGCTGTGCGTAAAAATAAATAACGTAGAAAAATTAACATAATAAAAATATAATTTTCGATCATAAATTTTTCACCTATTTGGCGTAATGTATTCACCTACTGATCTAGGAATACTATATTATCGTCTAATGCAAAAACCTTTTAACTATATAAGCTTTGATGCATTTTGTATTTGTTATCAAGGGATTAGGATATATATATTCCATTTGGATTAATGCTATTACATTCCATATGGGAGAAACCTAATAGGTCTATGATCCAATCATTCTCTCGAAGAAAGATAAATTCTTAACTTCATAGTTCTAAAATTGGTCCTAGTAGTCAAGTCAAAAATGTAAGTTATTTATACCGAAAGTTTTTATTATAATAATGCAACAATTGCAACGTCAAACTAGTAACTCTAATAGCAGCAGGTGCAAATATATTTATTAGTCACGTACGCCATTTTAGTGTAGTTCGCATTTACAGGTACAAGCGGACTTCCGGCGCTAGTTTCACAAAGTGCTCGAACGTTAACAAAGAGCGATGGGACTAATTGTTGATTTGTAATATTATTTTGCACCACGGTTACTTCATCTATGCTTAACATTATAAATACCTCAATTTTACCTGCAAATCGTACAAATAAAACCTAAAATTAAACTAAATAGAGGCTAGTTGCATGAAAAGAACTTATAATAATAACTACTTATATAGTAAGTAATTTTTTGCGGGTCATGTGAAAGTAATCACTTTATTTTGTTAAAGTAATATAAGATATTAAGTGTCCCGTCCTATTAGTACCTCAACATCTTAATCCTGCCCTTATACCATTCTAAGTGGGGTCGGTTAAACATGTTATAAACATGTTCTCACATGATTTGTCTAGGTATTTTACGACCGGCCGCTTGTCTGTCATCAACTTACCTTAGTCGCAAAACCTGGGTAAGAAAGAGTGGGGCTATTCTACTCAGCCGGATACATTACTGCTATCATGCTATCAGTACCTCGTTCTTAGAATATTGAAATTCTGTTTAAATACCTAAATTTATTTAAACTTATGTATAACTTTTTTGAACTACAAACTAACTATTTTATCAATGTGTTTGGTTTTGAAGAAATACACGCAATTACAACCATTATATGTATACTTATTCCTACCGAGGTGTCGTAAAAGGCGACTAAGGTAAGTTGACCCACCGCGTGGTATCCGGTTTAGTAGAATAGACCACCCTCTTTCTTACCGAGGTGTCGTAAAATACGACTGAGGTAAGTTGACGTCAAGCAGGCGGCCGATCGTTAAAACGCAGCCAAATCATGTGACAGCATGTTTATAACATGTTGTGCCGACCCCACTTAGAGTGGGATAAGGGCAGGAAGATGATGATATGTATACTTAAGTGGGGTGTGATACTTTAATTGTTACAACCTATTTTTAATAATTAGTTTTTGTAATGCCCAGAATATTCAAATAGGAAATATTCAAACCCAAAACTATAGACAGTCCGCTTTTAGACTTAATTTAACTTTTCGATGGTGTCGGTAGAGTATAACAACTCCATCAATAAAAATAGTAGTTTACCGGTGACAAACCAAATTTAAGTTTTGCTTATACGCAAGAACGGGATGTGAGGAGAAATAGAACTAAAAGCGTTTTAATAAATGTAAGCTTGCAACAGTACTATATAATGTATATGCTAAAAACTTTGCTGCTGTATAAATTTGTAATTTACATTTGCGGCTAAAACACGTTTGTGTCTGACAACAGCGTTATATACTCGTATATATATTTTAGTAGGGCGGTCTCACATGGGTAAATCTGGGCCGAGCGTTGCGGAATGTGACATAATATCAAAGAGCGACGCGATAAACAATTGTGACAACTACATCGCAATTACCGGCTTAGTGATTGTGCAAAATATGTAAACGAGCTAATAAATGCTCATATTTGCATGACGAAAACAGAAATGGTCAATAAATATAGTTTTAAGACTAAAACACGGTTAAAGCGTCAGGCGCTTTGTCCCATCTTTTTCGTATACATAGGTATGTTCGACATTACACAAATTTAAATTTTATTATTATTATAGTATTAAGTTTAGTACTTCATGTACGTACTTATATACCATACTAGCGGCCTGCCCCTGCTTCGCGCGGGTATAAAATATATAGCCCATGTCACTCAGTGAAAAAAATTTATAAAAATCGATCCAGTAGTTTTGATTTATTCATTATTGCCCGTGGCCCGCAAGAGTTAAATTTGGAGAAAAACAATTTCCCTCTCCCTATTCCAAGAAGATTTCCTGCTATCTTTAAATATCTAAATTCATATAGTACATATTTGCGTATTTATTTTAACATTTTTCCCTATATATTTTATTTTTACAATTAATTACAGAATGTCTTTAAACAAACTCTTGAAAGAGCGACATCGCTGCTAAAGTCGAAGTGTTATAGGGCGAAGCGCGGCGTCCTCACGGCATTTTAAATCTGTAATATCTCCGAAAATGTTCACATAAATTACATGCTGTAAACAGCCATATTGATCTTTATTAAATCAACTATTTATTTAAGGTACTTAATTGGATAAGGATTAATTCTGTATTGTATAAAAATTGCTTCAAAAATAAGGCATTATTTTTCGTAAAAAGTAAATGACAAAAAATGCTATAGTGGGTTAACCATAAGAGATAGACATATACCATCGCGGACTTTTCTGTAGACCTTTTCAAGGTGTACAAATACTTAGTACATTATTTTGATAAATCTCGTAGGGTTTAGCCTGCGTTTGCAATGTAAGCGGAATTTTTTTTTATTATTTACAGAAACCTCAAAAATTACAGTATTTCTTTACTCCGTATTAAATGTTATTATACGTACAAACCTTCCTCTGGAATCACTCTATCTATTAAAAAAAACCGCATCAAAATCTGTTGCGTAGTTTTAAAGTTTTATGCGTACATAGGGAAATATGGACTTTGTTTAATAATATGTAGTGATAAATTAAACTACGACCAGAAAAATGACACGCTGAAAAGCAAGTTTTGTCTTAAAAAGGAATTCACTAATTTTTAAACTACTATCATACAATTATTTATTGTAACGTACTTATAAGTACGGATACGTTGTCGCGCTGAAAAGCACGTTTTTATAAAGTATTGTTATTTTCCTCGCTAGAGAGCTCCGATCATAAATGCGTCCGATCGCTGCTAAATTCAAATGGTTAAAGGGCGAACCGCGTTTTTTTTTTTTCGAATATGACTAATGCTGTTAGCCCTAATGGCTTTGACAGCTTCACCGATAAGACGGGCGAGCGCGGAAGCATCGCCGAGAGGCGAACCGCGACCTCCGACGCGCTATTTATAGGCTCGCGGCGCGGCCCCTGCATTTTAAATCTGTAATATCTCCGAAACTGTTTATTTAAATTACATGCTGTAAAGGGTCATATTGATCAATATAAAATAAACAATATATTTAAGGTTCTTAATTGGATAAGGATTAATGCTGTATTGTATAAAACTTGCTTTGAACATAAGGCATCATTTTTCGTAAAAAGTAAATGACAAAAACTGCATAAGAGATAGACATATACCATCGCGGACTTTTCTGTAGACCTTTTCATGGTGTACAAATACTTAGTACATCATTTTGATAAATCTCGTAGGGTTTAGCCTGCGTTTGCAATGTAAGCGGAAAAAAATGTAATTATTTACGACATCACATTAGAAACCTCAAAAATTACAGTATTTCTCTACTCCATATTGAATGTTATTAGACATGTAAACCTTCCTCTAAAATCACTCTATCTATTAAAAAAAACCGCATCAAAATCTGTTGCATAGTTTTAAAGATTGAAGCATACATAGGGATATACGGACATAGGGACAGACAGAGAATGCGACTTTGTTTTATACTATGTAGTGATATTATTTATTTTTACAATTGATTAGACAATGTCTTTACATACAACATTCATAGCTTTCTTATCATTAGACAATATAAACTTGAAAGAAGGACATTTAGTTTCGCCTTCGGTCGCTGCTAAATTCGAAGTGCTTATAGGTCGAAACGCGGCCTCCTCGCGGGATTTTAAATATGTAATATCTCCGAAAATGTTCACTTAAATTACATGCTGTAAACGGCAATATTGATCTATATTAAATCAACAATTTATTTAAGGTACTCAATTGGATAAGGATTAATGCTGTATTGTATAAAAATTGCTTTGAACATAAGGAATCATTTTTCGTAAAAAGTAAATGAAAAAAACTGCTATTGTGAGTTATCCATAAGAGATAGATATATACCATCGCGGACTTTTCCGTAGACCTTTTTAAGGTGTACAAATACTTAGTACATCATTTTGATAAATCTCGTAGGGTTTAGCCTGCGTTTGCAATGTAAGCGGAAAAAAATGTAATTATTTACAGAAACCTCAAAAATTACAGTATTTCTCTACTTAGTATTGAATGTTATTATACGTACAAACCTTCCTCTGGAATCACTCTATCTATTAAAAAAAACCGCATCAAAATCGGTCGCGTAGTTTTAAAGTTTTATGCGTACATACGGAAATATGGACTTTGTTTTATAATATGTAGTGATACTGTATAAATTTATGGATATGAATTTGTAAAATATTAATAGTTGTTAAGTTTTGAGAAGGTACTTGCCCCTTAGCTTTTTCTAGATTAGGGGTCTAGGATAAGAATAGAATTGCAAAATATTATTTTTAGGTTCAATAAATCATTATTATCATATGAATATAATAATCCAATTATTTTCGCTATTATTAACTTTTTAGTTACATGTGCTATAAAAGCGTGTTTTTTTATACCTATATATTTATTTCAAAATCGTTCTTAAGACTTAAGTAATCTATTCTTATTATAAAACGAAAGTCCTCAAAAGCTATCTGTCTGTATGTGGTCAATTTTCTCACAATCTACTAAACGGCTGTTTGCACGGTTTTTATTACAAGGTAGCAATTCTTTAGGTTCAGAGAGATCGCGTGGTTGTAGGAAAAATAGCCTGTTGAGAGTTGTACCGCATGCACCACGTAAACCAGAAGAGATACATTAAATTGATGTAGTAGTGAACTCTAGATCTATAAAAATACTACAAAAGAGCTCGCGATAGAATGTCTCTAACTCTTTTGGTTAACTCACAATAACACTTTTATATTTCAATTCAAAAAAAAACACTAATTTCCGCGACACTAATTTCCACGCGGCCGAAGCTGCTGTGACACAGCTAGTTTTTTCATAGAATTATTTATTATGAACTTTACTTAATGCGCTCACTTAAAGAAACTTGAGAAAATTAAAATCATCGATTATACATATGCGCTCTTTGGTTTTCTTTGCAAATCCTCTTTTACTTTGTTGGAATAAACTCTATCTTTATGTGAAGTCAAACGAAAACTTACAATACACAATATTTTTCGAAGCATAGTCGAACTATAGTTGTGTATAGTTACTTGTACGAGTAATGTAATTGATAAGATAGTATGGAAACTTCAAGTAACCCAATATAAAGCGCGTTGTAAAAAGAAACGCCTGAAAAAAATCTCTGAACTTTTTAATTAAATCTATATTGTAAATGATATTAATAACACTAAGGCGCATTTAAAGAGCTACCTAAATGAAGCATTATTTTAAACTTTGCATAAAATTTTGATTACGGAACGGACTTATGACAATGTAGTTTTAAAACAAAAACCCGACGTATAATTTATCATATATATATATATATCCTCCTGCCCTTATCCCACTCTTAAGTGGGGTGGGCACAAAATGTTATAAACATGCTTTAATATGATTTGGCTGCGTTCTTACGAGCGGCCGCCTGCCTGACGTCTACTTACCTAAATCGTATTTTACGACACCTCGGTAAGAAGGAGGGTGGTCTATCCTACTAAACCGGATACCACACGGCGGGTCAACTTACTTTAGTCGCCTTTTACGACACCTCGGTAAGAAATGAGGTACTATTCTATTCAGCCGGATATCACACGGCGTAAAGTGCTACCTTAATAAAGCATTATTTTAAACTTTGCATAAAAACTATCACTGTATAACTTATTATAAAACCTTACCTTGATTATGGAACGGACTTATAACAACGTAGTTTTTAAACACAAACCTGACGTATAATTTATCATAATAGTATTTAATACCAATTACCACGCTATAATTAAAATCGCTGCCACCGACGATACTGACAGTGCAATTATGTTTTCCTATAGACACCGAACACCAGTTATGCTCAAGCCCAATTACACCAATCACTACAAATTGCCTACCTGTCCAGTCTGCCTCCCTTAGCTTTAACACGCATGGAAAATTAATGCACATATACTGTTTACTATATTGTTTGTATATCTTGCTACTACATGTTTTAAGTTTAAAACTAGAAGTATCAGTGACTTCGCCCCAACTTATGCGTTAAGGTAACCTTAATAATACAATGGTTTTTTCCTGTTCCCGAACGAAAAACTATTTTTTTTTCCGGCATATCTGTACTAATATATGAAGCTGAAGAGATTGTTTCTTTGTTTGTATATTTGATTGTTTGAACGCACTAATCTTAGGAACTACTAGAGCGATTTGAAAAATTCTTTAAGTATAAGATAGTCCATTTATCGAGGAAGCCTATAGAATATATAACATCACGCTAAGATGAATAGGAGAGAAGCAGACATAAAAAATAAATATATTATACGGCAAACGTAAAGCTTTTCTTGGGTGTGAAGATAATTTATATCTTTACTCAAGGTATATTCATAAACTGAGCTGTTTAAAGCCTATTATAAAATGGCCAACTGTATAGAAATAAAAAAAACCACCGTTTGTTAAAGGCGTCACCGACAAAATCGGGACCATGCTTAGAAAGCTTTCAATAAAGACCGTTTTCACGCCTTTACATAAGGTAGCCAGGCTCCTACGTACGCCGAAAGATGTCATCCCCTACCAGACCCCAGGGGTATATAAGATTAACTGCAGTTGTGGTAGCGCATACATCGGCCAAACAAAACGTACCATTGCTGAGCGGGTCAAAGAACACATAGCTGCAGTTAAAAATAACCAGCCAACGAAGTCAGCGATCGCAGACCATCTGCTTAATTCGGGGAGCAATCACTGGATTGAGCTTCATGATCCCAAAGTCCTGTCAACTGATGCCCACTATTATGCAAGAGTGGCGCGTGAAGCTGTTGAGATAAAAATGCATCACACATTCAACAGAGAAGAGGGCTTCAGATTGTCAACGACTTGGGATCCAGTGATCAATAAATATAACTCGCGAAAGAAATCGTTGCAAGCTATATCGCGTGCGGATAATATCAGTGTGGTGTGCAACAGACTTTACATGGATTGTGCGGTTCAAGTGCGGGTAGATGAACAAAATAATGACTGTAGTACTCGGGAACGAAGACGCCGCGGCGCTCCAGTCAGTTCGTGACCACGGTGGATGCAACTCTGCCGAAACGTTGAACCTTATACAAAGGTAATCGATTATAACGCGATGTGACCCGTATGTTTATATAATAATCAGTATGAATCGCGAAAGTTTAAAATCTACTAAAAAAACCATACAGCTGCTTAGATATATCATATACTATATCAATTAATTAGGCATCACATATAAATTACTTTAAAATACCTACACTACATATCAGACGTGAGATCTCAAGTTTAACAATTCTCTATAAAATTATTCACAATTTCATTGATACTAGTCTGTTATCAGACATTTTCCTCATAGCAAGAAATAGAAGCTGCAAAATCACATACGCAATGCAACGTCTGTATAATATCCGCTGTGCTGATATTACAAATATCGTTGCTTTTGTGGAAGAATCAGCCATTTCCGTAATATTCTAAAAAAGGAACTGTCAATAGATATATAATAGATATCTTTAATTTTAAATTTGTTTTGTATGTCTACTTTACATATTTACTTTTAATTATTTTTTTGTAAAATCCGTTCGAGTAGGTTTATTTAATACTGCATGTTAAGGTCATATCTTGGAGTGTTATTATGTTAAGCTCAACAATTAATAGAACTTGTAAAATTACTTTTAATAACATTCTGTACTTGATCTCAAATAAAAAAAATTGTTTACTATATTTTAAATTATATTAAATAAATACAATTACACATACGATCGTTCGTCCCCAAGGACGTAAATTAATACTTGAGTTATGGGTGACTAACAACTGGTAAATATAGTTATATAACTTTAAATAAATACTTGAATGTGTAATGTATTGAGTCATGTGTACATATGTACCACTACACTCGATGAACCAACAAATTGTTTTTAGAAATTGTTGGTTCTCAGTGGGAATCGAACCCACGACTCACGGAGCTGAAGGTAAATAGCTGCGCTAACGGGAGATACAACTTTCGCTATTTGCTCACATTAAAAAGTTAAGGCAGCGGGTAAACTTGAATCGTGAAGTTTGCAAACACGATTACTTTAAGCCTCGCGTGTACATGACTCGCTATGGAAACTAAAGAGAAAGAAGAAAATTCTATTTTCTTATTAAAGCTCTGCATTAAGTTATCTTTAATATTTAAATGAGTTAATATTGTATGTATATATTTTTGGAATCTCGGAAACGGCTCCAACAATTTTCCTTAAATACAGCATGTATGGGGTTTTGGGGGAGAAAAATCGATGTAGCTAGGTTTTATGTAAAAAAAAATCGTTTTATCCTTATTTTTGGGCATTGAAAAATACTAACATTTGTATATAAAACGCTATTTTTACCATAAACTGTCAAGTAAGCGTAGCTTATTCTGGGAACGGGTGGTCTCGAGAAATGAAAATACCTAGGATCGATAGTAGGTGGGGACGTACCCAAATATTTTTTCTTTTTTCTTTTTAAGTTTCTTCTTTTTATTTTTTAAGAACTTACCGAGCAAGGCTCCGTCAACCATGCACTTTAATTTAATTAGGCAGTGGAGCCTTTAAGTTAAGTTATAATATGAACAACAAACAAAATGATACGCAAGCCATGGAAATACAAAGCCTTGATTTTTCACAATTTAATTAAAGGGTAAAAGGTAAACTCTGTTCGGGGTTTTTCACATTCTGTATTCCTGGCTCGTTTTGATTTTAACGAACTTTTGTTTTTTTTATGTTTTCGTGGTTGTTTTTCACATATCTGATAAAGTGATGTATCCTCAAATATATAAACGGCGGTAGCGGAGTGGTTAAGGTACGTACTTTCGATCAAAAGGTCGAGGGTTTGAATCCCCGCCTTTATACTAACGACGTGGACCTACTCCTAATAGAAGCATTAAGCTCAGCTGGAGGGGCTAACAAGTTAACTAGTAATTTGTAACCCAAATTGCTAGTAACCTTTAAGAAAAAAAAGGAAGTAAACTTTTGTAAAGCCTTTAATTATCCTACTGCTGTAAATTTCCCGCCTTGTGTGAGATGAGCTTAGACCCACCAAGCCGATCCAACGCGTTGGTAGGTAATATCCTAGGAATCCTCAAGAGACATTTACCACCCTATCCGTAGAATAAAGTCACATTTTGTATGCTTATACATGACACATGTGACTTTATTCTTCTGATAGGGCGATTTAGGTTTTCTCGTAATGTTATTCTTGTCTGAAAACCGCGTGATATATTGTAAACATCAATTAGGCACATATTTGTTATAGAAAAATTGTCGGTACCAGCTTGGATTTAGATGCCTTTAATCTTTATTGAGAGTCTGGCCCTGAGGCCTTATGGATCTTCGCAAAGTAACGCCTAATTCTATGAATAAACACGGCTTTACATTATTGTGACATTTATTTACTCGTACTTTTATTACTTACGGATGAACAAACAAAAAGTAATAGAAAATATATAAAAAAATTATGTCAAATTTTTTCAGTATGCCAAGGCGTGAGGGTTCGCTATTATCTTTTCAACATTAATTCAAAACAAACTCTAGTCATGAAGATTTTCTGAACTATGAACCTGAAGATAAAAAGATAATGTACTTTATATTATGAGTTACATAAACAATATAAATTTTTATCACGGCCCCAATTAAACCAGCGCGTATAAGGTCAAATTGCCCGTAAAACAAAATTTATCGCAAAGTGAGTTTATCTCTACGCAACAGAATAAATAAAAGTTCTCTCAGGGTGTTAAAGGATTGAAATTTATTAGATTATCATAAGACAATATGTATTGGTCTCATAATTGCGTAGTTTATGTACTCAATTGTTACGCCGTGTGGTATCCGGCTGAATAGAATAGTACCACCCTCATTTCTTACTGAAGTGTCGTAAAAGGCGACTAAGGTAAGTCGTCCCGCCGTGTTGTATCCGGCTGAGTAGAATAGACTAACCTCATTTCTTACCGAGGTGTCGTAAAAGGCGACTAAGGTAAGTTGACTCGCCGTGTGGTATCCGACTAAGTAGAATAGACCACCCTCTTTCTTACCGAGGTGTCGTAAAAGGCGACTAAGGTAAGTTGACGTCAGGCGGGCGGCCGGTCGTAAAAACGCAGCCAAATCAAGTGACAGTATGTTTATAACATGTTGTGCCGACCGAGGGCAGGAGGATGATGATGATGAAGACAATCTGTATTGGTCTCATACTAACGTAGTTTATGTACTCAATTGCTATTGATATGGACCGGTATGGTGCGGAATTGGGTGTAACGTAGTCCATTCTAGTCCCAGAAATTTACCTACCCGAAGCTCTGGTGGTGAGATACTCAGAACTGACTATTTAGTTCCTCTGATCATCCATCCATCTCAAGCCTGAAGTACAAAAGAAGCAGTACTGTGCTCACCAAACTAAGCCAGTATGGTGATTAATCATACCCTTCAGGGATTCCAAACATCCCAAACAAAGACCCAATTGATCATCCGTTGAGGTCCAAAGCATAAATCATAAGGGATGTATTAAAGCGGCTTAGTATGCAAATACAGGAATTGGTGTGTGTTTCAGAATACGATATTCGATTTATTCGTACATATTCCTACCCTAGCAGCTGATGAGATAAAAAATATTATGAATTCCCAAAAAAACGTAGATTCCTGTTAACTGGATATGTTTAGGACTTTTTAAGTAATATTATAACTTCGCCGCTGACTATTGGCCTAATAAAAACCCTCAGTGTATATTCGCGAGCGATACACCCTATTTTACCCCAGGAAACCATGACAGGACAGGGTTGGAAAGCGTGGATCTCTCACCGAATAAAAAGCTGATGGTGCTCTACCACGCTACTGGTGGCGAGGGCAGGGTAACGTTGCGCAGATTACCCCCTTCACCGCCAATAGCTGCTCTGTACCCCGGAGAGTACCATCTCCAGTTTGTGGCCTTTTGTAAACAGTATACACATCGATGCATCGAAAACACCAGATGAATCGACCGCCTATGAGACCTACTCCGACTGTGTTTTCTGGCCCTGGCCTATTTCTGGTTCAGTTCCCATAGTTCCCTTTAGGGTCATATGCGACGGATTTCGAGATAACATACTCGTAGAAAGGGGCTATTGCTGCCTCTCTCTCTGTCAACCATAGTGGGCAAGGAGGGATCCTCGGCTTCTGGAAGGAGCTTGGCTGGTTGGAGTAACCACCCCCTTTCACCCTCACGCACAATGGTCGCCACAAAGCGACTAAGTGCGGAAAACAGCCCGCTATAAAAAGAAAAGAAGAAGTGGGCAAGGAGAGATTGTGCCCGACTTCTGCTCGCCAGCTGAACCGCCCAAGCTTAACAATCCGTAAGCATGTGCGGAGCCATGTGCTTGAAATGCAATGTTATCAAATTATTAAGAATTAATCCGTAATCGAACTTATTTAGAAAACGATTATAAATATTGGGCGATTTATACGTGGGTTGGTGGTAGACAACTTATTCGCACAAATAACGCATCTTCCCTACAGTTTAATGATTTGATTTGGCTAATAAAAATGGATGTTCCACAATAGTTCCAGAGTCGGATAAGTGAGTTTGGCGATTGAAGAGACAGCTTAAGAATAGTTTACAACTCAATAACGGGGAGTAAGTAACATTATTAAGTGTAGTGTTAATAATTAAGTTCCAGCGTCCATAATTAATTTGATATGGGGGTCAGGAACATCTTATGAATAATACTATGAACCCCTAAACACATCATTATAAATGTAATCCAACTTAAAATAGCGTATTATTTAATAAAAGACTTGATTATTTCTTTGAATTGAATCTTTAAAAACGTTTTATCAGAAAATAAAATAGTTCATTACGTTTCATATCGATAATAATATTATAAAAAAAAGTCTGTATGTCTTTTGTTCCGTCTGTCTTCTATACATGCCATTAATAAAATTGATATAATAATAATATAAAGATATAAAAGAAAACAATTCTATTGTTCTTTAGAAAATAGTAAAAACACAATAATTGAGTTTCTTAACACTACATTTGACGCTTAATCGCGGGAATTTGATACTAATTATTAATATTAGGCCTTAACATCGATTGCAACAATTTTATTTTTATTGAAGGATCGTCATAGACTTCGTTACAATTTTCACATTAATAAAAACAAGTCTATACAAAATACTTGTGTGTTAATATAGTTTTAGGTGCGTATCTTTCAGTTTGTTTTTATCTGTTATTTACATAAGCACTTAAAGTTAATGTAGCACTAATAATGCTAGTAAGAATGGTAAAATATTACTTATTGAATCTAAACAATCCTAACAAACAAAATATATATAATTTTCTTCTCTTCTTTTTTTTTCTTTTTCTCTATCCATGATATCTATGAGAGATTACAAAAAAGTTTTAACTTACCGATCATTCTGTCTGCCAAAAGACTCCGGGAACCACCAATTATATAATAGTTTTAAAGTTTTATCACTTTGTTAATTCGAAAAATTAATGTTCTAAATTTAAATTTCAAATAAAATATTAATAAGAAAAATAATAATAGACAAAGAACATTTAAGTTAAGTAAACGTTAGACAAAGAGTAGAGGAAAATAGCGAAGATTCAAGAGGGAAGTGCACTTTACAAATGCCCCGAAACGACTGAGTCTTATCCGGGGTGGCTTTTTCCATTTTCGACCATCCACTGAACATTTCATCCCCTCATGACGCGCGATTCGAATTTTTTATTACAACGCCATCTACTGGTAATTCAGCTAACTACTAATCGCATGTTTTTCCCGCTACATAATTTTGTAGTTTACCCAAAGATGGCACTGATAGCTGTTTCCATCTTTTTCCTTTGTCAAAGGTTTCTTACAGTTATAACATTTGCCTACACTAGATAGCGTAGCCATTATTTTAAGGGTTAACAAGATAATTTACTATCACCGACGATATTATACTATTATATTAATAATTTGTTTATATATGCTTTGATTAAATACTCCGTGTGGTATCCGGCTGAATAGAATAGTACCACCCTCTTTTCTTACCGAGGTGTCGTAAAAGGCGACTAAGGTAAGTTGACTCACCGTGTGGTATCCGGTTGAGTAAAATAGACCACCCTCTTTCTTATTGAGGTGTCGTAAAATACGACTAAGATAAGTTGAAGTCAGGCAGGCGGCCGGTCGTAAAATACGTAGCCAAATCATATGACAATATGTTTATAACATGTTGTGCCGACCCCACTTAGAGTGGGATAAGGGCAGGAAGATGATGATATGCTTTGATTAAATGTTTAAATTAAAATATTCCTTGCGACCTGACTCAAACTACCAATCAATATTAATATTATAAAGAGGAAAAATTTGTATGTTTGTAATGTTTTTACACAAAAACTACTAGATTGATTTCAAAAATTATTTCACCATTGGAAAGCTGCATCTTTACTGAGCAACAGACTATACCATATTACACTATACATATTACCATAGACTATTACATTTAAACAAAAATGGTAACAAAAATAAGTCGATAGACCGAAGTAGTCTTAAGTAGTCTTTCCACTACAATGTACGCGGGTGAAACCGCGGGATATTACTAGTAACATAATATAGCTCGAAAGACGACCTTCTTATTAATTTTAGATTACCAGTTTTATTTATTTTAGGTAATAAACACTTTTCAAAGATTTATACAAATTTTTGACAAATTTCAAACAAAATTAAAATTTTAACAAATTTTTTACAGTGGAGGCTAATTATAGTTGTAACACATTAGAATTTTAAATGACGACTGTTAGATTTGACTCATAATTTTAATATTAGTAACGGAAAAATCCTTTATTATATAGTATTTGAAACCAAAGTAATATAATTTTGTTATAATTAAATAGTTTGGAATTTTAAAAACTATTAAATTCTTTAATTTTAAGAAGAAAAAGAGTAGAATTCATAGTTAATGTATAGAAACCGGCTATACTCACGTCTTATTCTATCGTCTTAGTCTTATTTATAACGTCTTGTAAAGAGCTCAAGAATAAGTGCCCCGGATAAGTTCGAAACTAGTCGGGCTAACCCGATAGAATAGGACGTGAGTATTACCGGTTTATATACATTAACTATTAAATTCTTTTTATAAATAAGTCTAATAGGTTTCTATAATATTACTTGCAAGTAAATTGAAAAATAAACATTCTTTGTGAATTCTATACAACATTACAAATATAACGATACATATATGAGTGTTCAAATATCATATTTTGCATGAATAATATATGATTTCGACATATTGTCATTTTATAGTGTCTATTCTATCATATGGTCATCCTTTTTAAAAAAAATGTTAACTTAATAGGGGTCTAATATAAAAAAAGACAGTGCGTAACAACCTCTGCTACTGCTGAAAAATGCAACGTCCGCGGAATGCAGCCAACTGACACCGTACGGCTTGCAAAACTGTGAGAACAAAGATCATTTTTCATTAGATATGTTATAGTCAATTTGCTTTAGAAGATTTTAATTTTTTTTTATCTACGAGTATAGTAATATATAAAGCTGATGAGTTTGTTTGTTTGTTTGAACGCGCTAATCTCAGGAACTACTGGAACGATTTCAAAAATTCTTTGCGTGTATTACTACTCTTAAAGGGATCAGATATAGCTGAGTATAGGTACTCTTCAATGGATTTTCATGCAAAAGTAATAATTAAACAAATTCGCGATGAAGTAAGATAGAAAAAATATATAATGATAAATGTAGAGTGGACAATCCGTTTTCATGAATGATACATGCAGGATTCGTAAAAACACATGCACAAACCATCAGGAGATTTTGGAGGAGAGAGGAAACCGCAGAATCGCAAAATCGCGTAATTTTATTATTACTTTTGTTTTATGGATTTCCGCAAAGTAACGCCTAATTCTATAGGAAGGATTTTCATGCTTAGCTGAGTTTTTTTAACCATGTTCTCCGCCATCGCCATTTCGCTTAGCTTCACAACACAATGCGCTACGTGAAAACATTTTCTTCACTGCTAGTGGCAAAGACTTTTATTTAATATTTTATAAAATTCATGCACTTTATTATCCCCTACTTTCCAGTAACCGTTTTTCTCAAAGTTCTTATTTAATGATTTTCGTCATTTTTAAATTATCGTTACCTATGATATTATATAGGCAAAAGTTTGGCAGTATGGATATGTGTGATACTGTACCATAAAAATCACCAAAGGTTTAACGGATTTAGTGTCTTCGTAGGCCTGAAGCTGGATATAGATTGTTTTAATATGGCTGCCAAAGAAAACTCGATATTCTTTAAATAGGCCATAAAAAAGTACAGTAGCAGCGTGTGTCTATCCCACTTTGCAAAGGCCTATTTCTTTGGAGAGTAGTACTGGGGGTTGAAAAAACGACACTGATCCAATGTATATTGGCAGGTTAGACATATTTCCGGTATTCTCTATGAATACGCTAAACATCTCTCACATTACTGATTCAAACTGTCAAATATTTGATGGACTGGTCCGTTGGCGCAGTGGGTAGTGATCGTGCCGTTGACGCGGGTTCGATTCCCACCGAGGGCCAACATTTTCTATTAAACATTTTTTGGTTCTTCGAGCCTTGGTGTATATTTGTATTTAAAAATTATATATGTATATTATTCACCAAATGTCTCTCACCCATAACACAAGTATTGTTAGTTACTTTAGGAACGGACGACCGTGTGTCCCATATATATATTTATATAAATATCATATTTATATTTATATTTGCTAACCATATTCAGTAGTAAACGTACCAAAATCACTGGTTACATTTCCTTGATATATATCAATATTTTCGTTATACTGGTCGTATGTTATATACTAATAAGCTTTTTGTTTTGAAAATCATCAGAATAAAAAATCTTATTTGGTTATCAATTAAACCATATCGTTACGGTAATTTTAATTTTAGTACAATCATTTTTTTTTTGTTTTTCATTGAAAGTTTCTCTTGATGCTAAACGATTAAATGAATTTAATCTAGTAAAAACCGTATCACAACTACATTAAGCCAACCAAGTTTTCGTTGTATCGAAACAAGGACGATGGAAAATTCCATTACATAGACTACGACGCGTGAGCTAAGTGTGGAAATGAAAGTTCGAACAAGTTTATAGGTAGACCAAAAATATAAAAATTAAAATTACAAATTAATTTAGCGAAAGACAAGTCAATGACACTTCAGTTGGAGCTATATAGTCCAAAAAATATTTCCATATTACGCGGAAGTAACTTTAAAAGCCATAGTTGTATTTTCAAGCAAATCTGATATTACACAAGGACGTAATTCCTTTCACTGCCAATCCAAAAAAATTAAAAATTAATTCTACCATATATTACTTTTAAATTTAATTTGTTCATTATAAATAACCTTCCAATAATTTTAACCATATAGTTTTTTACGGCAAACTGATTAAAAAAGTAAACTGAGTATCTGAGTAAATCTGAGTATCATTCAAGTAATATTTTTTTTTATAACACAAACATACAAGTAATATTTTTGTACATATTTTTGCCACTGTTATACGCTACCTACAAATATTTTAGTTATAATTGATAACCCGGTCTTCTGCTATAAATATCATGCCAGTACAATATTCAAATAATTCTTTGTTCAAGTTGGCTTTTACAAGCACTATTGGATCGTCAATTTACAATAAAGCTACGACTGGTTCGGAAAGATGCTCTTACCGAGAAGAACCAGCAAGGAATTTGGCGGTTACTCTTTTCAAAAATCAATGTTTCAATAATAACCGCAATTTATTCTTTCTTAAATAATACATTTAACTTTAATTTCTTAAAACCAAACCAGTGTGACCAATAAATGAAACGTTTTTGTATTATTAATATTACAGAAAATTAATTATTAATATTAATTATTCCACTCTAAGAGGGGTCGGCACAACATGTTCTAAACATGCTATTACGGCAATAAAACAGTTAACGGACAAACGAATGAATGAATGGTTGAAGCACCATTAGTCTATTGTTGAAGCTCTATTGGTTTGTTGAACGTAGGAAAGACATTCTGGAATATGTTTAGAAATCTATGAATCAGTTTTATATAAATCAGTTATTGTCGAGGGGATAAGCCGTAATAGCCAAGCGGCGCGACCGTGTGAATCTCTAGAGACGATCATTGGTTCAAACCCAGGCTGACACCAATGAGTTTTTCTATTAAAAACTTATGTGTATAATTGATAATTGCAATTTATCACACGCTTTTCGGTGAATGAAAACATCGTGAGGAAATCTGCATATCTCTAGAGAATCCTAGAGATATGTGAAACCTACATTGGAGTAGCGTGGTAGGTCTTAGCTCCATTCCTTCTCTCCAAAATACGGATAGAGGACGCCTATGCCCAGCAGTGGCATAGTAACAGGCCGTTACTTACTTTAAGTACGTTCAAGTTCTTTCTTAAACGTACTCTTCTTCTTCGTTGAAATTGGCCGGTACCCGAATTTTAACAGAGACGGTGGATGGACACTAACTCTGTCGTGGAAACCGATTTTTGACACTACCGGTTAATATAAAGACCGCCTTGAACCCGACACCGTAAGCGTCACGTGCACAAACTTCATCCGTGCATGCGATGACGAAGACCGGAGCGACAGGGAACACTTGGAAGAGGCGCGGCCACCGCCGCCACCGTGTCCACCGTGTCCAGCTAGACGCAGTTCCCGCCGCGATAACGTCGTGTAAAGAGCTCATGAATAAGTGCCCCGGATGGGTTCGAAACTAGTCAGGCTAACCCGATAGAATAAGACATGAGTATAGCCAGTTCTATACATTAACCAAGTTCTTTTTTTTTAAGTTATATGTATGCCGATCAATTTATGCTTATATTGATATCTGTCCTTACAATGATAGTTAGCAATTTATATTAAAAATGGTTCTTTTTCAACCACTGACAATAATGTAATCCAATGAGCAACTACCGGGAGTGATATTGTTGAGTTACTTCAACGTCACAAGATCGTATGCAGCTTGGGTTCATTTACTTTTTTACGATTATTTGAGACAAAATGTCCACTTAACGAGAGGCCTATATGCTGTCTACCGGTGCAAGCTCTCCTACCAACATTTTCTTGCATCGGTTCTTCGAGCTACGAGTATGGTTGCCAGCACGATGCTACTTTAAATTCACGTATAATTGAGCACTTTCAGTGACTCTGGTTTTCTAGCGTTCATGGCGACTAGGTTTCAGTTTGATAAAACCAAGAAGCTACTTCCTACCAATATTAAAATGTCACATTCTAAAGACTTTTAGTTCATCTTGTTAAATTTTGGTTTCTTAGTTCAATTTTTATTTAGCTTGGGGAACAACACCCGAGAATGTAGTCGATCTAATACCTGCTATTAATTAGTAGCAGTCATATCAGTCACCCTAGGTGAGTTTAGGTCTAGCAAGCTGTGGTACTGATCTAAACTAATAACTGTTTTGCGCACTTGACATCTGGTAGTGGACGATCTGATCGTAGGAGCATGTGGGAAATTGAAAAGTAGCTAACTTAAAAAATAAGTTATTTTGTTTAGAGGAAAATCTCAATATTGCTTTACTAATAAATATTAGTGCCATAAAATGATCTTTTTAAGCAGGTGGTATGTAGACCTATTGAGGTCACGACATAATTATTATAAGGGTGCTGTGTTGGTTTGTGTTACCTATTGTATCAATTATGTCATCATACCCGACTTACCTTATATTAACCATAGTCATAGTAAGCGTGCTAGTACTTGATCACTTCGATCTGTACCTATTTATTTGTGATTGAGAATTTTTAATTGTGGATGTAAGTCAAGTCCACTTTCATAGACGCAGAAGAGTTTACAAACCTTTGACCATTATGACAGATTGGAAGGAAAGATTGAACTCTGCGTAATGATTACCGAAATGTTATCATTACACTTTCTCGATAAGAGTGCGCCATACAGTTCATATTCAAATTTAAATGGTTTACGATATTTCGAATAGAATATAATGCCACCTAGCATTGAAACTGTTTCTGAAAGCAAACTCCAACTGAAAACGTTATAGAAAAATAAGTAATATGTATTTACACGTGTGCCGTGTAGCAATTTCGTACACACTGTTGTGTACGAACGTATAAACACGTGTCACTGTAAGCGGAACTGTTATACAGGTTGGATAATCCGCGGTGTTAATGGTACGTAACACTGATTGGCGAGTTATCAATTCAGCAGTGAAGTCACAAGTGCGGCGTGCGGCCGAGATGGCGATCCGAGCGGTCACACGAGTACGACGCGACGCCACATCTCTATCAGCGCCCTCCTCCGTCCCTCCGCAGCCCGCGGCCAGCACGGCGCCCGCGAACGGAATTCGCACGGCCGCCGCGCCTCAAGCCTCGCGACGCCGTCAGTCAGTGTTCTAGCGACCGTTCGCATTCGAGGACGAATCGCTGTTCCACGCGTGCGGCACTTATTACGCAGTTACGAGATTCGCCGACCGCGTGGGCTCACGCCGGACTCGTGCGAATCCACTCGGAGGGTCCTTCTGCCTCTTAAACGAGCTCATTTGTCGAGTGTAACCGAAGTGAGCAGCCAAGTGATAACTGTTATCAGTGCTTGAAAAGTTTCGCCGGTCGCCGGACAAACTTAAAGACACTAATGTTACAAGTCCTTGAGATTGTTGGTGTTCGTGATAATCATAGACCGATACGATTTTTAGCCACGTTACAAGGTTAAAGCGCCTCGAACCCGCCAGAGATGAATTGGAAAATCGGCGCGTAGTCGCTCACGTGGTGCATGCCCCGCCCCCGCCTCGCTCCGCGCTTATATTTAGCGAAAATCGCCTCTAGGGAGCAGCCTGAACGGCAGAATATACGTACGCGCTCATCTTTGTTTATGAACGTTAGCACGACGCCACATGTTATTGGCTCCGTGTTACAGAGGCGATAAGAAATTAGATAACCTTTGTGGATCGCGGGCAGGGTCTGATCACATTCTGGAAATATAAAAAATGCTAAAAAGATTCCGAATGTCATAATGAGGTGGTAGCAGTCATAGTAAATTTGCGCCGGTGGGCGCGACGAACTACAAACCCACAAAACAAATTTACCCCTACAACGATATCACACAACAGAATGTCTTTACCGAGAGGAGGTAGTTTTCCGAGCCCGTGGTCGTCACAAACGGCACTCTCGGAGCTTGAAGGAGCTATGGGAGAACTAGAACCCCTAGGAGAAATGACTGATGTAGGCTTTGAGCCGCAAACCCGCGCTCGATCTAACACGTGGCCGTTACCAAGACCGGAAAACTATATGGAACCCGAAGATCCTGGCTCTAAAAAGAACTCTAATCAGAATATTTCTGGTAAATAATATTGAAATTTAATAGACTTATAAACATATTATCATACCAAGTTTGATCTGTCAAGCTTAACCATTAATAAAATTTTAAGGTCAATTAAATGGCACAATAGTTGAATATTAACTGAATATATACCTTAAATATAAGGTTCAATATTCATATATATTATTCTGCAAAAAACTACCTACCAAGCTGAAAGTTTAGTACATTATAAGTTGTTACGTATATTGCGCAGAGTAAATCAGTATGCAATTACTGATTAATTTTATATAACTATAAAGTTCATATATTCGCCAAAACTAAAAAAAAACATACGTAGTTCGTCTGAAACTATTACACAAACAATAATGTAAAAAGTGCCATAAAACAATTATTTAAAAATGATTTTAAAAAATCATAGTTATTGAAATTGGATATCAAGGTTCAAATACAAATTACCTATATTAACTTTTTAATAATAACATTTAAACTTTACTTTGTGAATTATATCTAAAAAATGCAATAATTTTTATAGCTATTAATAAAGTTACAGCTGCAAAAACTTAGCTCCCTATTAAGAATTACAAGTATGCCAGAGTTTTTTTTTATTATCTTTATTTTAAGGGACTTTTGTCTGTTCCTAATTGTTGTCAATTATATAGGAATAACCGGAATATTTTATACGACAAATTACTTTTGCTACCGTATTTATTCGAAGTGGATGATACATAAACACTACAAAACCGAATGTCAACAAATTTTTATTTACCTCCCGAAATAAATACGGCTTTACGGTAAAAAGGGTAAAACAAATTGGAAGAATAGATTATTTTGTGTATACTACTCAACAGTATTTAATCCGACTAATCTATTTTGGGAAATACTACAAAAAAAAGGACCCCTATGAGTAATTATTTATTTACTATACTAAAATCATAATCATTAAATTAATTTAATAATAAATGTTACATGAGAGTTAAATAGATAAGCGGACACTTACTAGATACTTTAAAGTTAACTATAAGTTAAATATTATTGGGAATGGTTAAATATAATTCGTTTTCTCTTAGTAGACTTATTGACATTATTTATTTATATTATAAAAATTACTCAGAGCCTGCAAATAATTTAACGATTTTTATGATTTTTTTTTTCTCTTATTTTTATTGTTTCTTTAAACCTCTTAGAGACTATGTCAGAACCATAATTACCTAATTATAGCTATTTTACAAATATATTCATTAAATCTTTGCGAGTATTACTTTAACAATGACATTGTTAAAGTAATACTCATGACATTGTTAAAGTAATAATAATAATTTAACAAGCATTAGTTTATGTAAATTAAGTCGCAGTATCAACGCAAGACATTGCTGTAATACTATTATATTTAATTTAAATTTAATACAGGCTGACCACTCAAATTATGCCATATATTGCGATCGATATTAAAGCATTAAAGAAAGATATATTACTCTAAAAACTGTATAAAATCAGTACGTTAAAATTACAGACTACTTTTTGAAGGTCGACTCGAATTTTATTATAAAAATACCCGTCTCGGATTCGCACTTATTGTTTAAACTAACCGCCTGCCTGACGTCAACTTACCTCAGTCGTATTTTACGACACCTCGGTAAGAAAGGGGTGGTCTATTCTACTAAACCGGATACCACACGGTGGGTCAACTTACCTTAGTCGCCTTTTACGACACCAACACCGGCAGGCGGCCGGTCGTAAAATACGTATCCAAATCATATGACAACATGTTTGTAACATGTTGTGCCGACCCCATTTAGAGTGGGATAAGGGCAGAATAAGATTATGATTAGAAAAATCTATCGTTTATTTCAATCCACCTAAAAACCATTAGATGATTAAACTTAGAAAATTTCGATCAAATACCGATTTTAAACCATTTAAATTTAGAGTAATGTTGAATATTTCTTAATTAAATTAATGTATTTTACAGGTGTGCCTCCACCATTGCCTTTGGTGTCGAAGAAAAACTCTTCAAGACGTAACGCTTGGGGCAATCTTTCCTACGCTGATCTCATTACTCAAGCTATAACCTCCTCCCAAGATAATAGACTAACGCTATCCCAGATATACGAGTGGATGGTCCAGAACGTGGCATACTTTAAGGATAAAGGAGACAGCAATTCATCTGCTGGATGGAAGGTGAGTTTTCTGTGTGCACTAATTCTAGAAATTTTCCGTTTTCTACTCAGACGATGTTTACTGTTCGATATTCAAGCCTAATGCTTATTTAAAAAGTAAGTAAGTAGTGGGATAGGAATCCCACTGCTGAGAATAGGCCTCTTCTCTCCGTTTTTTGGAGAGAAGGATTGGAGCTAAGACCTACCATGCTGCTCCAATGCGGATTGGTATGTTACACATATCTCCAGAATTCTCTAGAGATATGCAGGTTTCTTCACGATGTTTCCTTCACCGAAAAGCGTGTGGATCATTTCAATTATCAATTAGACACATAAGTTTTAACAGAAAATCTCATTGGTGTCTGCCAGGGTTTGAACCCGTGACCTCCTCGAAAGAATCGCACGGTTTTACCGCTGGACTTCCACTGCTTATTTATTATATAGGTACATACAATTTATGTTAAATTAGTATAGTTGTAACGATTAACTCTAATAAGCTCCCAACAAAGTTTGCATTAAAATTAACTAAAAAAATATAAAAAGTAGATACTACGTCATTAGACTATAATATTACCTTGAGTCTTGTCCTTGGATTTAGTTAATTTATGAGACTAAAATGAACGTCTTAATTTCTGTTTTTAATAATACATATAGCACAATAATTTTATTGCGCGTCATTTTTGAAAATTTGTCATAGATGTAGGAAGAAAACATATATGGTGTTTTTCAGTATCACGGTTTGAATTTTGAATAACATTACGAACTGTCCATGAAATTGTCTTAGACACCGTGTATACATTAATACAATTTTCAAAGATGCTGTTTACTATTCGTCTTTAATATTAAGACTTTTCTGTCACTGTATCAGATTATTTGGGGCCCATATTTTTTTATTTACCTATACTAATATATAAAGCTGAAGAGTTTATTTGTTTGAACGCGCTAATCTCAGGAACTACTGGACCGATTTGAAAAATTCTTTCAGTGTAAGATAGTACATTTATTGAGGAAGGCTATATATATATAACATCATGCTAAGATGAATAGGAGAGGAGCAGCAATAAAAAATAGGACGAAAACGGCAAAATTTAAAGCTTTCCTTGCGTGCGCTGAGTAAATGGTAATAGTTATTACAAAATAATTTATTAAAAAATTGTTTCCCTATCAAAAGTTCTCAATAAAAGTCCGCGACAACATATGTCTAACTATTAAGGTTAACTCACTTTAACCATTTTCTATGGTTATCGAAAGACTATATTACGTTTCTATCTATCCACGCGGGCGAAGCCGCTGGCGTTTGCTAGTTCTAAATATAGCGACAGAGACTGATTTGTTCTTCTTGACGTTTACTTTCTAATACATCTTTTTTCACTTATTGTCAATACCTTCTGTCCAACGATTAATATTGCTTGTAGTATATTCGAAGTTAGTTGCGAAAGTATATTCACAAAAGCTATTTAACAATGTCAGACATTTGTTAAAGGTTTACAAGTAAGTTTATTTGCCGTAAAACTAGATATCAAAAAGATTCGCGGGTTTCAAATATTTTGGAATTATTCTAATCAGTTAATAGAATTATATAATTATATTTTACTTGTTTTTATGAGAAACAAGAGATCCTTGTTAACTTTTGACCAGTTATCATTGCGTCGCATTTAATTATATCTATTGCGGAAACGAAGTTACAAGTAAAGTCTTATTAACGCACAGACAATTTATATTAACATTCCGGATCATTACTATTATTATTTTAGTACTATATCAAGTTTTAAGTGGCGAAGAGTAACTTAGGTATGTAATAAAAAAATAGTTTGGCGTATTACCACTAAATTATTTTTCTAGTAGACTAGCTTTTGTTTTTAAAAATCCAAAATATGTAATTTACTAAACACAAATTATGTTTTTACAAAAAAAAGTGTTCATTATCCTTCTTTATTATATTTATTGAATGGATATAATTAATCGACGTAGATTTGTAAATACTTGATGTTTTCCCCATGCTAATTTAAAGAAATTCTACGAATTTTGGTCAAACTGCGCAGTGGCACACGTTATCTCAATCCGAGCCGCGACGCGACCGATATAAATGATAATAAAAATACTATTACACACTCAATCTCGATCATTATTGTCGATGTAAGCGCTACACGCGTGTCCACTATTGTTACTGTAAACAATATTGAAACCCAATCTCTTATACGCTCAGCAATGTAATACGAAACGGAAATGTAAACGATTTTATTACGTACAATTATTGCTATCATATTATGGGCAGAAGAACGCCTTCTCTAGAACCAAATTAAGTAGTAAAATATATTCAAACCGACTGGAAAAACGTTCGTCTCTTACTTAGAGACATACTGTAATCGCATTTTAAATTAAGAAAAATAGAATACGGCTAGCTTTTACCCGCGACTTTGTTGTGTGATAAGTAGATAATAGATGGCGCTTTTCAATGTCATCCTACACCTATAGAATTAACAAGATTTCTATAACATATATGTTATTCCGATGTATAAGGAATAACTCTGCCAAATTTTATCGATATTGGTTCAGCGGATTTGGCGTGAAAAAGTAACAATAAATCCATACTCACTAACTTTCGCATTTATAAAATTAGTAAGATTATCTTGGACTTCAAATTAGTAACCTTTGTAAAGATTTCCATGTGATTAATTTTACACATACAACACCCGATAATGTTCTTTGCGCCTGTTAGAGGATTATAGCTATTATTGTCTATATTCATAAAGTTCAAAATTCAATAATTAATAACCATAGTAGTATATGGTTATGTAATTAACGAAGTACTGGTATCGTATGTCACAGTCTGACTCCTTTTAATTCTATAACCGACGAAAGAGAATGAGTAAATTAATGAATTGTACATATTAATAAAATGTTTTAGTACATAAGTGTACAAATGTGCAATTAATAATGAAAATATTTTTAGAAACAACATACCACATAGGTAATGTATAATTATATTATTTTATGATTTTTAATAAATTTTACTAACGCATTGTGAAATTATCCATAAAAATAAGATAAAAAGATACGTTTGCGAGCTGATTTAGACTTGTTGCACTTAAGTAACGAAACTGATATAATACCAATAATCACATTTGTCACTCTGTTTGAACGAGAAGGTGTAGAACAAAATGACAAACATTTTTACATTACTAATTAATACTGTAAATCAAAATTCTTGCACGGAAATTATATTATATTAATATACCTATATTTACTGTCTGGCCACGCGTTGCGGTTGCTCAGTCTGGTTTCGAATTAAATGCTCCGACCGCCACCAAACTTCACAGGATCATCTGCTGGGTCATTATATAGATTGTCAGAAATTTTTATTAAAATCGGTCTAGCCGTTTTGGAGAATATAAATAAAGGTCATACAGAAAAACATTCATATTTATCTATAAGACGAGTATATTTAAACTCCCTCTGTTTTATTTTTTTATCATTTCATAAGTACAATTTTACTAAGTACATATATTTAGTAAAATAAACATCAAATAATTATAAATCTATTGAGCTCTGTATTTTTCATAAACAATTTCGCACATCTCCTACTATTGTACTGTATTTCTGGATTACCTTCGTCATTACAAAACTTTGTGACGATATCAGCAATTTTTGTGGAACAATGTAATATAAAACCTTCTTGGTGACAAAGTGGGTTTTGTATTGTGCAGAAATATTGCACGAATGTGTCGTAACGAAATATAAACTAAAACTATTTCAAGATAGCAATTTTTAATGGATCTTTTAAAAACCACGGATCAACAAAGATAAGATCTCGTCTTACCGAAAAATCGAGTGAAGCTTTTTTCAATAACGATTGAATATGAAAATAAATAGTAAATAGAAAATACATATAATGCTAAACTAGCCGTGTGGTATCCAGTTGAGTAGAATACCACCCTCTTTTTTACCGAGGTGTTGTTAAAGGCGACTAAGATAAGTTGACGTCGGGCAGGCGGCCGGTTGTAAAATACGTAGCTAAATCATGTGACAACATGTTTATAACATGATGTGCCGACCCCACTTAGAGTGGGATAAGGGCAGGCGGATGATGATGATGGGGACTGACGATCTCAAAATGGTCTCTCTGGATCCAAGTCGTACAAGATAGTGTGTTGTGGAGATCCCATGAAAAAACCTATTACCATCTGTGGACGTCTATCGGTTGGAGAAGAAGAAGAAATTTTAATTTCTGATTATAAACTATATTTAAAGGAAAAACTTTCATGATATCAATAAATTATTTTTCTAAAATAAAGTAAAAGGAATGTTTTTTCCACAAAAAATTATTTTCGCTGTATCGTTAGCGCATTAGGTCCCACTGAATAACAAATGAACCTTACCGTTAAATGCGACCGTTAGAACACCTTCGCAAATCTCGTATCCTTGTTGCTTACTTATTTTAAAATCGTAGAGAATTCCGTATACTCTTTAATAAAATTAGCAAGCCTTTCTTTATAATACTAAAACAAATTAAGGAAACATTGTCTTTGTATTTACACGAATTAAATAGTCTAAGTTTATAAGGAATAATATTTTTATTATCGCGTAAATAAATTGATTTTTATATATTTAATGTATATGTATAAATTTTTATAGATTATGTAATCAGAAATGCTTATTAACATAAATAATTTGTTATCTTAGCAGTTGTTATGTCATCATTAACTAATTTTCAAATTTCCTTAGCTTCTCACATCGTGACATCCTAAATCTACTAATATTTTAAATTTACACTGACATGTTGCGTAATTTGTGAACGAAGGTCAATTCAATTATTCAAAGTATTTACAAAAATTAAATGTGTCATTCGCTTAGTTCCCTTCCTTCAATACAAAAAACATGGTTTTATATAAACTTAAAGCACATTTAAATTAGCGATGTACATACATTTACGGTGAAAATTCACATTGAGCGTAATTTTACAGAATTTATTGGTCTTATCACTGCTTTCCGCGTCGTTCCGATTATAATGCGAGACACATTTACAAATGTTTGATCTAACAGATCGGTAATACATTATCGGTATACGGATCTTTATAAACTTGCGTTCTTTGGTTTAAGCTATTGCCTCTAAAATGCACACTCGGTTTTCCTTTAAATACAAGTCATTATAAAGCAGAACAAATTTGATGTCGACAGAATATTGCCAGCGGTTTTGCCTGCATGGAAATCAGTGTCACAAAATTTTTCTGCAATTGAAATTTTAAACATATAAGTATTTAGAGTGAGTTAACCATAAAAGATAGAGACATGCAAACTTTTTTCTAGTATTTTTGTAGATCTACAATTCTCTAGTACATTACTGTAGTGGATCTTTATTGGTTTACGCGGCGCACGCGACTAATCACCCAGCATGTGTGTGTCACAACTCCCTCCCGTTCAACACAATTTACATGAAACCATAATGAGCTGTTAACCTAAACCTTCCGGAAGATTTGCGCGAACTTTTAATAAAACTAACGACTCGATTGTGTGAGGGCTAGTCGCATCGTACCACCAGCCCACTACATGTCACCCTAAGCCGTGGTCTGACCTTACAGGAGGGACCCTTATAAGAACGTTCCCCGAAAAAAATATCCCAATTTCAAATTCTATAATAAGTGATCTTGCAACAATGTTTTATCGTTGGAAAATTCCAACCGAGACCTTTCTTAATAAGTAATTGAGGTTACATTGATTTACAAGCGCCTCCCATCTAGCTCTGTGGATATTGATAACATTAATGTTATATTTACACAGACGCGTTACGTATGCGATAAGGAAATTATATCTTTGCACCTAGCTATTCCTCTTTGCACCTAGCTATTCCTATATAATAAGTTTTAAACCAACAACACAACTGCACAAACTACCCGCATTAGCGAAAACATTTAAAAAAGTCGTTTATAATTCTGATACGAAATTTTACGTAAAATTAGTTTTGTTTATAAGACGCCTTGTGGTATCAGACTGAATAGAATAGTACCACCCTCTTTTCTTACCGAGGTTTTTTTTTTTTATTTTTTTTATTTTTCGAATTGACAATATGCTGTTAGCCCTAACGGCTTTTACAGCGTCACCGGGCGGGGATCTTACCGAGGTGTCGTAAAAGGCGACTAAGGTAAGTCGACCCACCGTGTGGTATCCGGCTGAGTGGAATAGACCAACCTCATCATGTCTTACCGAGATGTCGTAAAAGGCGACTAAGGTAAGTTGACTCACCGTGTGGTATCCGGTTAGTAGAATAGACCACCCTCTTTCTTATCGAGGTGTCGTAAAATACGACTAAGATAAGTGGACGTCAGGCAGGAGGCCGGTCGTAAAATACGTAGCCAAATCATGTGACAACATGTTTATGACAAGGCTCCTATAATAATACCACGCACACATATTAAAAATTCCTTCTAATGTATATGTAAAGAATATAAATTCTTTTTAATTTTGATATGTACACATCTCATTTTTAAATTTGGAAAAGGAAACGAATTGACGTCGTCAAAAGAAAAATGTTTAAAGCAATATAACAGGATTGATGTAATGTAAATATTTAAAGGCAAAATATAAACTTTATTTGTCGTTTCTTTGATTTTCCAGAGCAACACACGTTTTTATTTTGCCGCTCCAAGAAAATTACTTTATAAAACGACAAATAAAGTTTATTCGATTGTTCCGTTTTTTTTCTGATTTATCACCCCTATTATATAATATACACGAAGTAACTAATAATTAAAAAAAAAATAATTATATGATACAGAACATTCTTACACTTCCAACGGTTAAACCATAAATAGTTTAAATATGAAATTCACGTATGAGTGTAAATTATTTTGCACTTGAATATATGCAGGTGTTTAAATTGGAATTAGTATGAAACAATGCATATTAAATCAAATATTTCTACAGAAATACATCATCTGGCTTTCGTTTCATTGATTAATTGTATTGAAACAGATGGACGTCCACTTTGGACATAGAACTTGAGAGGTTTTTTAGCACTGGTCAGATCAAGTGATCTCAGTAGCAACGGACTAAGATTTAGGGCATCATCATCCTTCTGCCCTTAACCCACTGTAAGTGGGGTCGGCAAAGCATCTTGTAAGCATCTTCTCACATGATTTGGGTGCGTTTTTACATCCGGCCGCCTGCCTTACGTCGACTTACCTTAGTCGTATTTTACGCCACCTCGGTAAGAAAGAGGGTGGTCTATTCTACTAAACCGGATACCATATGGCGAGTCAACCTACCTTAGTCGCGTTTTACGATACCTCGATAAGAAATGAGGGTGGTCATACTATTCAGCCGGATACCACGCGGCGTTAACAGAAATTGTAATAGAAAATACGTCTATCAATAGTCTTTTCGTCAGCAGAATGTTGGCAGGATTACAGATTTCATTTTTGACTTGACTTGATAAGATTTGATTTTTATTCTAATAGAATACAACAATGTAATAATTGGTAACATTTGGGTTACAAATTCGTACATTTTGGTACATCCAACTCCATGATATATAAAAGACAATTCGATATTCATTATTTTATTGAAGTCACTTTAATACAAAGTGCAAGATGCAAATTTTCATTATGATGTGCAATCGCATACCTACTGTCATAATTGGATTTTACCCGATGCCGCAATTTTGTTTAAAATTAAAATAGAGTAGGCAATTTTTTATAGTTATCAAATTACCGAAATTAGCTATTGAAGCTGAAAATGGAATTAACTGTTTCACAAATTTAATTTATCGTCTTGTTATAGTTAATTTATATATGCAACTCATCAAGGATACTGCAATTAATTGTTTAAAAATCTTCTTTATTATATTTAAGACATTAATTATTATTATCTCAAAGTAAAGTAACAGCCTGTTACTATCCATATATTGTTAAGCATAAGCCTCCTCTCTCCGTTGTTTAGGAGAGAAGATTTGGAGTTTAGACCCACCACGCTGCTCCAATTCGGCTTGGTAGGTTACACATATCCCCAGAATTCTCTAGAGGCATGCAGGTTTCCTCGCGATGTTTTCCCCTTCGCCGAAAAGCGTGTGATAAATTTAATTAGACATATAAGTTTTAAGGGAAAGACTCATTGGTAACTGATTTGAACCCGTTACCCCCTCGAAAGAGTCGCACGGTCTCATCGCTGGGTTTGACAACTTTTTTAAGATTTTAAATTAATAATAAAACTAGGGATAGTTTTTAATGCTATATTTAGAGGATTTGGAATTATATCTAGTATATTTTGTTATTTTATTACGTTGGACTCTGAAAATCTAATTCAATAAATTCCATTTTATTATTCCAGAAAACTTGTTACAATCGTAACATTAGATCCAATTGTTCCTTTTTCGGTTATTGGAAGTCATACAAACTTGGAAGTGCCTCATAAAATGTTGGTTTTGGTTGGTTGGTTTATAATATTTTATCGGTAAGATTCAGGAAAAAAAATAATACAAGTCATAAATCAAAAACTATTTTTATTGAGTTAATTATAATCTGATTAACTCAAAAAAGATCATAACGTCGTCATCTTTTATAGTGTACCAACATAAAGTTATTCAAAACTTATGAGCTAAATTACCTAATGCAATAAATCTGCGACATGTGCCTGTTACAGAAGCTCATGAAACGCGAATATTTATAAAATATTTGATGAAATAATTTTTGCTTTTCTTTGAAAAAAAGAAAATTAATATAATAAAGTCTTGTGCACTAGAACATAACTAGTAAAGACCAGTTCTTTGTAAGAACGATGAAATCAGTGGTAAACCGTGAATAAAAAACTTTTTCATTTATTAAAAAATTGCACGATATCAGTTTTTTTCCGTAAGTAGCATTGGATACCTACTGAAAAATAATGATCATTGTTCTGGGCCAGTGTAATAATAATTTATTTAGGGTTGATTAACGTATAAGCATGATTTTTATCGTGGCTTTCATGGTTTACCGTTACACATCTTGATGGCTATTCGTAAGCTTGATAACACTAAACGTAACTCAAAACCGTGATCCACAATGGTGGATGTGGTCCAGCCGTCGTACACAATGCATTTCGCGTCTTTAAGACGTCATACAGTCACAGAACTAATACAAGAACAGCATATTAAAATCTTTAAACAAAAACAAATTATGCTTTTATTCCCATAACAGCTAATGATAATTCTTTTATTGTAATAGTGATTATTTACTATTAATAATATCCTTGAACAACGCCGTGTGGTATCCGGCTGAATACAATAGTACCACCCTCATTTCTTACCGAGGTGTCGTAAAAGGCGACTTAGGTAAGTTGACCCACCGTGTGGTATCCGGCTGAGTAGAATAGTACCGCCCTCATTTCTTACTGAGGTGTCGTAAAAAGCGACTAAGGTAAGCTGAAGTCAGGCAGGCGGCCGGTCGTAAAATACGTAGCCAAATCATGTGACAACATGTTTGTAACATGTTGTGCCGACCCCACTTAAATTGGGATAAGGGCAGGAGGATGTAATATCCTTCAACAATTATTGTAGATTTTACAATAAATGGCTAGTGTAATATAGTCAGCATAAATTAAGAAAAACTTACGTTGCACATAGAACCGAATCTCACAAAATTTTGCTGTAAATCTCTCTTGTCTGATTTTAATATTTTTTGTTTAATATTTTTTATTAATTGTTTAATAATAATTGTTTAATATTTAATATTTTTTGGTTGGTATCTCATTTATTTATTATTATTTTGTCTGACTGTATAATAATGCTAATTGTAAATTGAGATAAAATGTATTCATAGTTTTAAGCCGTGATTGCTGTAGTATGTTTGATAAATGTAACGATTAAAAATGAGAACAGGTTTGACCCGTTAAACCAAAAAAAATCAATGTCGTCTTGTACGATAGTTGATCGAAAGTTACTTTTAACAAAATAAAAAAAACATTCATTACAAAATTTAAATGAATTTTTAATTTACTCGTTGTTCGCATTATTTCGAAAATTATATTTAATTATAATAACGACTGCGGTGCAAATGGAATAACCTAAAAGTAAAAGAGATCTTAACAGTTCCTTAACAGGATTGTATTTTAAAAAAGGAAGTAGCGACATGTTACTATCCCACTGCTGACAATAGGCCTCTTCTCTCCGTTTTTGGAGAGAAGGTTTGGAGCTAAGACCTACCACTCTGCTCCAATGCGGATTGGTAGGTTACACATATCTCCAGAATTCTCTAGAGATATGCAGGTTTCCTCACGATGTTTTCCTTCACCGAAAAACGTGTGATAAGTTGCAATTATCAATTAGACACATAAGTTTTAACAGTAAAACTCATTGGTGTCTGCCCGGGTTTGAATCCGTGACCTCCTCGAAAGAGTCGCACGGTGTCACCGCTTGGCTACCACAGCTTTAAACTGCAGATTGTATTTATTTAATTAAATTTTAATTAAATAAATACAATTTGAATTTGCTTATAGTTTCGTCGGAAACTTCACTACTAACGATAATAATCAATGATCCTGGATTAATAGTAAAAATATTCTGATTTAATCTGCCTAGGATGATTCCAGAAATTTTGGATTGTAAATAGACTATAAGCAAGCCTAGGCTAAAGAGATCGCAATAAATATATTCAACGCAAATTAATAATGCGTTGGAAATGTAGTAAGTACATCAATTAATTATCGAAACTAAATGTAATCTTGAGGACTTTCGCATATCTTATCTATGGTAGGAATTGTTTCATTTTTATGAGTATAAAGATGATGAATATTGGCAATTCAGTGCAAGGAAATCATAAAAGTTATGTAATTGCTATCTAATAGCTTAAGTAATAATAAAAATGTTCACATTTTTTGATAATTTTTTATTTGTTAACTTAGCGTTGCGTTGTAAAATGACTGAATCTAAAGTATTATATGAAAACATTTATAGAACACGTAGTGGCATTTAAAATAGTAACTAGTAGTTTAATAATAAGGAGCAGTCAACAATAAACAGTCCATTTAGAAAAAAATCAGAAAATAGCTGTTATTTTTTTTTAAAGAGGTTACTAGCAATTTTGGTTACAAATTACTAGTAAACTTGTTGCTAAGATAAATTCTTGTGTTACGAGTGGGTTCACGTCGGTAGTATAATGGCCAGGATTTGAACCGACGACCTCTCGATATCAATTCCGGTACCCTAACGATCCCGCTACCGCAACTTAAAACTAGTGTTATAAATGCGAAATTATGTTGGTTGATTTGTCCCTCTTTCACGGTCTAGAAACAGATTTATGTAATTTAGCGCTATCTACACCAATATATTTAAATAGTGGAAACTTTATTGGTCAATGATCTATACATTTTTACTAGCTATTAAGTTTTACTATGTACTGTTTGTTTCCCTTGAAAATAAATAAATAAATATATAATATGTCTGATGTACATACGGGTTCAAAACATATCAGTTAGACTTCTTCTTAGTCATGCGCTTTTGGCAGGGTAGTCGTGATTATGTTTGGATTTATACGCCACCGTTGCTTTAGAGATACATCGTCATATCGTCCTGTCTTTGGCTGAGTGCGATTAAGCTGTATTATATTAGAATTTTTCACATTCTGGATGAGATCAGTCAAAAGTGTACACAGAGCGCCCGCAAGATCTTTTACCTTAAACTTTTCCTTGCACAACGAAAGGTTCCACTCAGTTTTCGTTACCCGTGATGTATCAGTTAAACACCTAGATATACACATTAATCTTTAATGAGTTAATCTTGAGTTAAAACGAGTTAATCTTGTATATATATAAATATATTTTCCGATTCTCGGAAACCGCTCCAACGATTTTCCTAGAATTTAGCATGTAAGGGGTTTTGGGGAAAAAAATTCAATCTAGCTGGGTTTCATTAAAATAAATGTCTTTTTATCCCTGTCTTCAGGAAAATGCTAAAATTTACGTTGAATTCAAAAGACAATTTTCACTGTCGAACGTAAAGGCATGCTAGCTAATGGGCGGTCAAGAAAGGTAAAAATACCTAGGTCTATTTCCTACTCAACTATATTTTCATTTTTTTTTATTTCTTTAAAAAAATGCTCAAACGAGGTAAAAGATCTCGTTGCCGAGAAGGAGGATACCTGCATTGATAGCGAACTTTAAGCAATGAAATGTAAGAAGCAACATCATTTATATTGAACAATCAAGACTTTTTTACTAAAATTTTGACTTTTTTAAAAATTCTATGTAAAATAGATTTTTGGAACATCGAGCACTCCATCGATAACGACAATATCATAATTCTTAAGCCCATATCCCACCCTAAGTGGGGTCGGCACAACATGCTTTAAACATGCTGTTACATGTTTTGGCTAGTCATTTTACTCAACTTACCCTAGTAGCCTTTTACGACACCTCTGTATGAAATGAGGGTGGTCTATTCTTATCAGCCGGATACCACACGGCGAGTCGACAACGACAATAATTTAAATAAGTGAACAAGTATACCATTCTACCACAATTAATTGCCTTATCTATAATATAAGATTTATTTAGTTTTAATTCTTATTATGACTGTAATAAAGTCGATAGCAGTTCAAATAAAACATTATGTATCATTATCTTATCGTCTTGGCAGCGTTTGACGTTACTACGATAGTGAAAACATTTTCAACTGATTTTCTGAGTTCCGTGTCTATAGTAAAAGTAACAGCCTGTTTCTATTCCATTGCTGGGCATAGGTCACCTCAGATTTTGGAGAGAAGGGTTGGAGCTAAGACCCATCACGCTGATCTAATGCGGATTGATAGGTTACATATATCCCTAGTCTTCTCTAGAGATATGCAGATTTCTTCATGTAAAGCTTTTAGTTAAGTTCAGTGTGAAGGAAAGCGTGTGATAAATTGCAATCATCAATTAGATACATAAGTTTTGACAGAAAAATTCACAGGTGTCTGCCCGGGGCTTAATCCCTTGACCCTCTCGAGAGAGTGGCATTCTCACCGCTGGGCTCTCACGAATTGATGTTTCTATAGTAGTGTATTGTATAAGACTTAAAATCAGTCTTAAGCCACACAATAAAAAACTGTTAAAAATGCGTTTGAATTGAGTTTCAATTGAAACCTAGGATACATGCAGGGTTACCAAAATTATATCAACTACAAACCTCCACCACCACTACCACATTACACAAGCGCTACACACATTCACTATCACAAACTAAACAATCATTTCGCCCCGCAACCAAAGCATCATCAGGGGATAGACTTAACGACAAAATCGCAAACCGCATTAGAGCAAAATAGGTTAGGTTTAAATCATTTATTCTCAAAAAAAGCCAATGGTCACTTAGGTACATGAGAAAATAAACTCTTAACTAAATTGGCGGTCACCAAAAGACCTGCTCGTTCAACGGTTTTAATTTTCGTTTAATTAACTGTTGCAGTTGTAATTTATTTTAGTTATACTAGATTTTTCATTATCATTGTTTTTAATTAAAAATAATTTTATTATTACTTTTGCTTTATGGATCTCAGCAAAGTAAAGCCTTATTCTATAAATTATAGATTTCGTCGTTAAAATAGCTAAAACATTAATGATTTCTCATCGTGTCCGCAGAACATAAAAAAATGTAAATGAGACGCCCAATTTCACTAATTTATTCGTCAATTGTTAATTTTATTACAAAAATTGCGCGCTTTTTATTAAAATGTAATGAAATTGACAAATGATGGCATTCTTAAGTTAATAGTTCATCGTGCATAATAAATTGATTCGATTTAGTAGGTATGATCGCGTGGATCACTGGACAGTGGCCTTGGTAACGTTTGTATAAACGATATCGACCCAATTGACACCGAGGCTTCGGAAAGTTTTGGTTGCTTCGTTTATTTTTGCAAATACAAAATAAGATAACGTTGGGAGTAACAATTATTTAATAAGTTTTACGACCAGTAAGCGATAAGTTGTTGATAGCCTCATCTTCGTGATAGACTATTTCGACGGGGTCACGGATTCAAACCGGGAAGCCACCAGTGAGTTTTTCTGTTAAAACTTCTGTCTTATTTATAATTGCAATTTATCATACGCTTTTCGCTCAGACAACGTAGTGAGGAAACTATGCATATGTCTAGAGAATTCTAGGGATATGTGTAACCTACCAACCCGCATTGGAGCAGCGTGGTAGGTCTTAGATCCTACTCGTCTCTCCAAAAAAAACGGAGGCAGGAAACCTATGTCCAACAGTTACATATAAGCGATAAGTTTATATAAATAATAAATTATTAACAACACAGAAATTAACAATAAAAAACAATTATTGTTACGTACTGAAAGAACATCTCACTAATATAAATAGTATACATGCGAAAGTTTGTGAGTATGGGTGTATGTTTGTTACTCTTTCACGGCGAATCCGCTGAACCAATATCGATGAAATTTGGCACAATTATTCCTTATACCCCGGAGTAACATATTTCTTATATTAATTCAAGTTCCAATATAATTATCATTTACAGGCGTATTCAGCATTGTTTTTTTTTGTAAGTTCTTTCTGAAAATACATATGTCAAAAAAAATTTAAAACTATAAATTATTCTATATGTAAAAAAAAGTATAAAATATTAATAAAATAAAGATAATAATTGTCATACTCAGAAGCAATGTTTTGTCTACTGAATAAAATATAGGCTGTTAATCCTATATTGTTATGAAATCCTGTTAATTTTAAAGAAATAGGATGACATTCAAAAGCGTCATCTATTATCAACCTATCATGCGTACAGTCCACGATAAGGAAGTTGCGGGTAAAAGCTAGTCATCTTATAAATGGGTTAACACTAATCTGTTGATGTAACGTTTTAAGGGATAATTAACATGCTAAAGCTAGAAAAATATTTCTCGATACATTGGGTCCTTTAGATTCCCTATGATTATTAAAAAGTAATTGCTCCTATCTTAAATATTGGATAATACTAGGCATACTGGATTAATAAGTAAATTAGTCATCCAGTAATTTATAAAATATTTGTTCAAATTTCATTGTAACTTATGCTTACAGTTTTGTTGTTTTATGTATTTATAAAAACATTTTAGATAATATTATTCTATGTAATATAGGCTTGGGTTTATAGCTTTATTAGTCATGTTACGCAAAGAACAGTTATCTAAACAAATCCACGAACATTACCTACATAAATATGAATTGCATAATTCTAACTTACTTTTACACGTAAAAGTGATTGAAGCTTCATACAGACGTAATAAACAATATTATTCAGTGAATTATTAAGTAAATAAACCCATGTTTATTTACTTAATAATTCACTGAATAATTCGCATGTATTAGTTTATTAGTCATTATAATAATAAAAATAGTTAATAACTATGGGTTATAAAGAGCCAAACATTATGTCAAAATCGTAATTTATAAACCTTATATGAAATTCGAATTAGTGAATGAAACAAGAATAGTAAAATGCAAAGACTTGATGCAGGAGAAAGCCACTATCAACGATATGATTTAGAAATTTCTCGATAAACTTTTATTAGTAAATAAGCTTAATATAAAATTAAAATAATAATAATAATAGTTATCGGTTTTTTCAAGTGAATAACTCAGTTTAATACGAATATGCGAAATAATTATAGTGCTAACTGGTATCAATTTATTGGAAATTTGTGGTTTACAATTGCTTATGTATTCCATGTATGACTAATATACATATACCACTTTTTTAATTTACATGAATCCTTATATAAATTTGTAGTAAATTTTAACGATATTATTGATAATACTATCGATATCTTTATTAGTTTAATGGAGTCAACTCTATCTCGATTTAAGCTTCAAGTTCCATCTTAAATTGTATCTTCAATTACCACCAGGTGATATAACCGTCATGGGCGAATATGTATATAAAATTCAAATTATTCTTTATTCAAGATGACTGTTTTCAAATAATCTTCAATTGTATAGTAAATATGTATCAGCATTGTTTAAAGATATAAAAAAAAATTAACTTTGGCAAAGCTTCAGTCCCTTAAATCTTAAAAAATATAAATCAAGAGAATCTCAGAAATAAAATATCGTTCCACCTGGAACCATAACGAGTTTGGTAACCTTGGTCATAAATTTACCGATACAAATTTCTTCTACTTTTCTTTTACATTTCAATACATAGCAATATTTGAGGGGGCGACTGCAATAGAGCCTGCACGGTACACCACCTTGCCGAGATTGATTTATACGTCTTGTTTGTCACGGGCCTAAGTTATTTGAATTCCTGCCAGCCTCGTGGATTAATATTAAACCTCCTATATCCATCTCTACTTTAAGCAATAATTCAATATTTCATCCACAGGGCCGGGACCTCAGAATTAACATACAAACGTCAATCGTTTCATGAATAAAAAATGTATTGGATTTAGTGGCATGACTCGCGCGATTCAGCAGTTGGGGTATTCGGGATTCGCTATAGCGGAAATATGAAAATGTTACGCATTTACTGATTTAGAATGCTAGCGTACTTAGGCGTCAATTCCACGCGTCGTAAAAGCGTCGGCGGTGCGTTTATCGATAAAAACTTTTTTGCTTCCTTTTGCTTGATCGTAAAATGTAAGTATCTCGCTTGTATAATATATTACTAGTGCTAATTTATACAGTACATTCATGTAGATAGTTTTTACTCTAAAATTTATTATTAATTACCATTACACGTATATTAAAACCTTTTTTTATTTGCGTATTGTTAGAATTATTAATTTAACAGTAACTGCTTTAGTTTAAATTGGCTAACTTCGTTTAACTATGTTATGTTTCGTATAACTCCGAGCGTAAAAGGCATCAAATACAATCAATGCCTATTTTTTTCTTGAAACAATCAAAATTACTATTTACTTTAAATCAAAAGAGTATAACGCTGATGCGCAAATGCGCGATGATATTTTTGGACAAATTAAGACTTAATTTTGCAGCAAGAAATAAACGACGGTAATGTTTTCAAATTTTTGACTCTACGTATACTTTGCAAGGGCATTGTTTTTCAATTCTGATATTTATATAAATTATAGCAAAAAAAATGGCTTACCAGAATTTGTATTACAAGGAAAATACTGACACGTTAAAGCATATCAAATTAGGAGATATAAGTATGGAGAAATATTTCCTTGGTATATCGTGAAAGGAAAGTTGTATTTTATGTTCCCTTACACGCCGTTCCTCTTTTGGCAGGGGTTCCAATGACCCTCCATTGAGAGACGCCTTTGCCAAGTACTGGGTAACAAATAGGCCCGTACTCTCTACTTTCTCTATAATGACAAATATCGCGGACATCTGTTGGCATTTCAATTACAACTTTGTAACATAGATCGAGTGAGTCAAAAAATTCCACGGCAGTTCCATCCATTCGAACTAGTTAAACCGGTTGGGTAACACATGGCTCACTATAAAGCACATCGCTATTTATTAACAGGTAATTTTAAATGCCTCAATATACACATGCGCATTAAACATGACATCTACTAGGAATAACTGCGTTTAAATATAGGCACAATTTATAAATTTTTATGGATTACTAGCGGACCGGGCAAATGTTCTTTTGCCTTATAAATTACTAGCTATTAGGCTTTTAGCCGTAACTTTGTTCGCGTGGACTGTTGTCGCGTTATTTTTTAACATTTTAAGAGTTACATCGTCAAATTATAGAAAATAGGAATCTTTAATATTTAAATGAGTTAGTCTTGTATGCATATATATATTTTCAGACTCTCGGAAACGGCTCCAACGATTTTCCTGAAATTCAGCGTGTAGGGATTTTGGGGGAGAAAAATCGATATAGCTAGGTTTTATTTAAAAAAAATAATTTAATCCCTGTTTTTGGGCATTAAAAAATACAAAAATTTATATTGAATTGAATTTTTGCCGTTAACTGTCAAGTCAGCGTAGTTTATTCGGGGAACGGGTGGTCGCGAAAAATGAAAATACCTATGATCGGGCCCCACCTACCCAATTATTATTTTTTTTAAGTTTCTTTTTTTTATTAAAATTTAAAATTAAATTAAATTAAATTAAGTAAAAAATTACTGAGCAAGGGTCGGTCACCCAGATATTTATCTTAACTTGAGTTAGTGTATCAATTTGCCAATATATAAAAAGATTCCCTCTACACCAGTTTCAGATGAAAAAGTAAAGTAACGACCTGATAATATCCCACTGCTGGGCATAGGTCTCCTCTCTCCTTTTTCGATGAGAAGGATTGGATCTATAACTTCTTCTTTACCGCGGTTGTACATATCCTTAGATTTTTCTAGAGGTTTTCTCAGATGTTTTCCTTGACCGAAGAGGGTGTAATAAATCGCAATTATCAATTAGACATATAAGTTATTTTAATAGAAAAGTCATTGGTGCCTGTCCGGGTTTGAACCGTGACCTTTCCAAAGAGTCTTACGGTCCTACCAATGAGATATCACACCCGTTTAGGTAGTCTTTATTAGTGACAACTCTTATGAAATTATAACTCTAGGTCCACGACCTTAATTAGCACTGAGCAATAGTAATTACCTTAATCATAAAATTAGCAAGAGGAAGATCGACGATATCCGATCTACCTACACATCTTATGATTAATACAGTCTATAATTCAATGGTATATGGTAAGGCATATATTATGAAGTATCTCATTAAAACCATTTATTTTTCTTTTCAATCGAGAACTATTCTATTGATAATCTTAAGGCTCAAATGTAGTAAGTTATTTTTATATTCATTATTTTAATATTCATTAAAATACATGCATAGCCGTGTGGTATCTGGATGAGTATAATAGACCACCCTCATATCTTACCGAGATGTCGTAAAAGGCGATTAAGGTAAGTCGACCCGCCGTGTGGTATCCGGTTTAGTAGAATAGACCACCCTTTTTCTTACCGAGGTGTCGTAAAATACGACTAACGTAAATTGACGTCAGGCAGGCGGCCGGTCGTAAAAACGCAGCCAAATCATGTGACAACATGTTATGTTGTGCCGACCAGGGGGATTTTAATCTACTGATTGACGGTTGTAAACCTAGCACTTTCACAGAGACGGTCACAATAGACTCAAGTTTCCTTTCTTGGCAATAGCAAACGCTATTTGAGAATAAGACTAGATTTCCAAAAATAAAATTTTGCATTTCTGAAAAACAAAAATTACACAAGCATGACCAGTTAACTTTCTTATAAAACAAAACGAATGAGAATATTATTTTGCTAAATTTTTAAAATTTTAAGATTTTTATCGCGGATTATCGCAAAATATTATTCTCATTAGTTTTGTATTATATACCTCCGCAAAGTAACGCCTAATTCTATAAATTATTCTTATAAAACATATCCAATGTTATGTTAATATTGTTGAACTGATTACGATGTTGATGATGTGTGTAAAATTAATGTCTTATTTGTTAATATCGATATGTAATGCGATAAAATTGTTGACATGAATACATTGTAAATTAATTATTTAATTATGTTGTTTGGTTTATACTTATTGAATACAAACATAGGCGTTATTAACCAAACCATTGCTGACATCATTATATCTATTTATTAATCGCAAAGAAAATAAGGTTTATCCCAAATTATGACCTCTAAGTGGGCACTATCTACACATATTATAAAATAAATTCCTCAAAAAATTAAATCAAAATTTATTAAACGAATTTTTGTACAGGTTTTTACTAAAAGATAATGCAATTCTTAAAGAAGGTTAGGGTTAATAGTACATTACGGTTTGGGTGTTGAAATATATATTTATAACAAACTAATTTGTTTGATTAATTAATTATCTTCTTCTTCCTGCCCTAATCCCACTCTAAGTGGGGTCGGCACTTCATTGCCCGATATTAAATATTTGGCATTATATAGATTATGCCTATTTCGTTTCGCTTCGTGTATGTATTTATTCCTCACCTACGTTTATTATTTATCTAATTATTCAATGCAATTTTTTATATATATATATATATATATATATATATATATATATATATATATATATATATATATATATAAATGTATATAATAATAAATAGATATATATTATTAATGAACCATTTCGTCACCTCATTTAAAAAGTATTTGTTCATATTGAAAAATAATACTTGCGCTTTTCTATACCCCTTACCTTAAGTCATAGATGGAATACAAAATTTGGTTCCCATCAACTTATTATATGCGATGTACAAAATTAATTATATTTGCTGTCAATATTTAAGTAATTTGGACACAATAAATAATCTTACATCTCTAATACACACTCATGAAAGCCTGAAAGCTCATAGTAAATAGTACTAATTATAAAAAGTTAATTTTTTTTGTGATGTGCAAATAGATTTTTCGAATAACTCTCATACTTTGAATGCTGCCAAAACGCAGCTGTAGAGTAGGGGTAAAGCTCCGATTCTTTTTATAGATGCGGTGACCTTTGGTTATTAGATGTTACGGATGTACTATTAATATCTATTTCGTTAAATTCCTATTACCCTACGGTTTAGGACCTTCTTTAGATGCTGTTCTGAAACCTTTTTCTAGGTATATACTACGGACAGGAAAGTCTTCGTCACTTATGGCCTTTTTTGATGATGTAATTATTGTGGAAGGTGATTATGGATTGGATTCAAAAGTGATTTTTCAAGTTTATTATCTTGGTAAAAGAAAACATCGTGGTAAAACCTGGATATCTCCGGAGAAATCCTGGGATATGTGGAACTTACTCGTGCTAATCCGCATTGGAGCAGCGTGGTGGATTTTAGGTCTTACCCTTCTCTCCAAAAAAGGGCTATACTCGGCTCTGGAATAGTAATTTTTTTTTCGCCAATTTTTCGCTGTCAAACGTAAAGTCATGGTAGTTCATTTGGGGAACGGGCGGTCTAGAGATTTGACAATACCGGATCGATCGAGCCTCACCTGCCCTATTATTTTTTCATTTTTCTTTTCAATTTTTTTTTAAATTTTTTTTACATAATTTTAAAAATTACTTAGCAATGCTCGGTCACCCAGGTACTCTCTATTAAATGATATAAAATACCGAAACATTGCAGGAATATTTTATATGATATATAAGTCATTTATCACTGACAAAATATTACGTTCGAAAGGCATGAAAATTATAGTGACGAAATAATATCATATTACATTTATGCACTGTTTATTCTTGCAGAAATGTTTGATTTGGGTACTATAAACAAGTTTTTTAATATGTGTAGTACAAGAAAATGTGTAGAGCTTAAGTATTATTTTTTGCTCTTAACTCTTTTAAGTATTATTTATATTACAATTACGTAAATATATAGAAATTCCAACAGTGTTTAACTACTAAAGTTTCGCTTTGCATAATACGACCGGGCCTATTTACATTCTAGGAAAATATCTAGCAATAGTCAGGGGAATAACATTGGAATTGCAGTATCAAGGCTTCAATGAGTATTTACAGACTGATCTTAATGCTAAAAGAACCGGTTCTAATGTCGCAGTGACAGGTGAGCAAACGACAGCGACGTCGATATTCGGCTTCAATGTCACATACTTTATCGATATCGATATAAAAATCACGATTGAAAAAAATCTTAAATATTTGAAGTTAATTTCCTGCTTATTTTAAGGATCTTTTTTATCATCATAGATATCATAATACAATCATAACTAATTTAAGGAGTAGGAAAGTCAGCCAAAAATGTGCCATATTACAATATATTGTGGGGTTGGATATAAGATTCTATAATAAAATTCCGCAATCAATTTTAGCTTTACCTTTACAGCATTTTAAAAAGAGACTGCTATAAAAAGCCTACTATACTGTTGAAGATTATTTGGATGATAAGAATGTGTGGATATAGCTCTCTTCGAATCTGTACAAGACAGGAATGACGAAATGTAACTAGTATTAAGAATTATATTTTTAAAGGAGCAACCGCCGAGTTTCTTGCTAGCTCTTCTCGGTAGGAACAGTTTTCCGAACCAGCAGTTAGAGTTGACGATTCAAAAACACTTGTTTACAATTTTATTTGAATAAAGAATATTTTGAATTTAAATAAATTACTGTATAGAAACGGGCTCTCCACGTCTTATTCTATCGGGTTAACCTGACTAGCTGCGAACCCATCCGGGGCACTTATTCATGAGCTCTTTACACGATGTTATCGCGGCGAGAGCCCTTGAGTTTCTGGTTCGAAACTAAATGGGATAGAATATGATGTGAAACCCGATAGAATATGACGTGAGTATAGCTGGTGCGTATACATTAACTATGAATAGTAGTCACGAAGTTTAAATTAAAATTTGCACAAAATAATTAAATCCTTTTAATACAGTAGGTACCCGTATTAGTCATATCCAAACAAGTAGTAACTGAAATTGAATGCCGTCAGTTGTCGTCGCGACGCCATGTAAAGAGTTTATGAATAAGTGCCCCGGATGGACTTGAAACTAGTCGGGCTAACCCGATATAAACACGTGAGTACAGCTAGATTCTATAAATAAATAAATAAATGAATATATGGGACACTTACACACACGATCGTCCGTCCCCAAAGTAACTTAATACTTTTGTTATGGGTGACGGACAACTGGTGAATATACTCTATACATAAACTATAAATTAAACGAATAAATATTGTTTTTCTCACTTATTCGCTTATTCAAGGGCTTTTCCATGAAGGAAAACATCGTGACGAAACCTGTTTATCTCTGGAGAATTCCTGGGATATGTGTAACCTCCCAATCCCCATTAAAGCAGCACGGTGGTTCTTAACTTCAAAGCAAATTTTCAGCTTAGTATTAAACACAAATAAGCCACCCAGTACAAGAAATTAGTAGTAATGATAACAAATATTAAGCTAACCGCCATCATAATATTGTAATATAAGTCCGAAGAATCTACATTGTTCGATCTTATTTCATAAATTCGAAGCTCATTATCTCTAGTACCACTAAGCACATTAAATACATTTAAAGTAAGTAGCTTCAAAGTAAAAAAGTCAAATAATTTATAGAATTAGGCGTTACTAAAGGATTCATATTACAAAAGTAATAATAAAACAATTTTGCTATAATCCGCGATGAAGTAACATAGAAAATATATGTAATGCTAAATGTAGAGTGGACAATCCGTTTTCATAAATGATACATCCTGGCAGCAGGATCAGGTCATGCTTATCATAAAGCTTCACGGAACTGGACCAATATGTAAAATTTCATCTCAATAAGACACCTGGAAAATGGATGAAATTTAACTTGCAAAATTCCACCTTACATATAAACATGCAAGACAAGTTAAATAAAAGCTTTTAAAACAGACTTAATAGTTTGGCTACATTTCAGGTATAGTTCAGCTGTAGCGGATTATTTGAATTTTTCATATTTTTTAACTATATAAAATTCAATTCTAAATTTGAAATAATAAAAATCATTGACATCAGTGTGCACTGTAATAAGTGCAATGTTATGAAAGCCCGACCAAATATCAAAACTGACCGCCGCTGATAGGACTGTTACGTATTTATTATAACAAGTTTCGTTCCCGCGGATCGCGGCGCGAAACGCCTTTTCCAAGAACGCATTACCATTGACATCTAAGCAACGTGGCTTTATTTACGTTGCGGCGAGCACCGTGTTTACAAACAGTAAATTGTTTACTTCGCTGACAGCGCGATGCAAGCGGCGTCACGCCGCGTCACAATTGCGTCACGGCCTCCTCCTGGCGCGCCAAGCCGCCGCCCAATCCTGTTCTATTGCGACTTATAAAACCATTTACAACTGCAACGTACACAATAAGACAATATATCACTAATAAATTGATTATAATTATTCATATCGCATTCTAACGACTTAATGCAAACGCATAACAATAATTTGTGATTTGCATATGTTGGAAATAAATTAAATTAAGCTTCAAATGTGCAGATTTTTATTTCGTTTTATTTCAAATTAGGTGTCAAATCTGAAAACAAATATATACTCAAATATGTTGTTAGAGGATGGCGGTAGTCTCTTTCCGCTAGAAGCTGCTAGTAGTTGAAATTTATGTAAGCTCCACATGAAGAAATTACAAATAAGGAATAAATATACGAAGCTGAAATAAGATTTAATAAGAACATACGAAACTTAAATATGATTAAATATAACGATTGAATGAAAGAAGTAATATTAGCAGACAACCAACACATGGGCGTTTTGAGAAGTGATTCACTATGGTTAAAACGTTTGTAGTATACTTAATAAGATTTCTGTGGCATGTAATTGACTTGATAAGATATCCATCCAGGTGTGGATATCCGTCGATTGAATCAAATGCAAAAGAAGATCAAAATTATCCTTAAGCCATTGCACATACGTAAATACCCATATTATCATAACGTTTTAATTATATTAGCTGAATATCTTATCTCGATTCAACAAGAACAGGTACAGTTAAGACTGGAAATTAATTTACATCTCGTTGCGGATACATGTTTATGAATTGCAATTAGTAGTTACTAATACTTGCTTAATAATTAATTACTATAAAATTCAGTGTTTACCGTCACTGAAAAGCGTTAAAATAAGATATAATAAATATTAACTAAGCACAAAGTTATTATAACAAACTCCTTGGTTTCCTTTCGGGATTAGGTAAGGGTGATGCGTTTCCAACGTTCAGTGTGCTTAGTGCGAGTTTTTGGCAAACTCGAGCGAATTAGCGTAACGCCAATTTGTTTTGCGCTTGAACAGCGGTCACTAGATGTCGCTGTAGCAGTGTCATACAAATTGGCGATACGCTAACGCAATCGGGTAGGTTAACAAATACGACACCTTGCTAAAAAAATGTACGGAGCCAAACGTAAGAAATGACGTACTGCTTTTATTTAGGGAACCAATATTAATGCCACCTTACCCACGATCTCGTTATGATTTGTATATAACTATATATAATTCGTTAAATCGAGTTAATGTTGGAGTTGAAAGGCTGACGGCCTTGGAAGGCGCCGCTTGTCCCCGGTGATTAACTTATATAAATAATGCACACTTAATATGTACCTGCGTAGTACTCGCAGTAGATATAGCAAATGCATAAAAGTATTAACTGAATCTACTTTCAGATTTTGATTTGTAATTAAGGGATAGATATATAAATGCGATAGTTAATATGCACATATGTCCTTTCTCCCTGAATGGACCAACCGACCGATGTGGTTTTTGGCATGGAGATATGTGAAGGGTTAGATAGAGAAATAGGCTTTTATCTTGGTACTGATGCATGTAGAAGTCGACGACATACTAATTATAAGTCACTAGCGGCCTGCCCCTGCTTCGCACGGGTATAAAATATATATCCCATGTCATACAGTGTAAAAAAATGATTAAAACCGATCCAGTAGTTTTGATTTATTCATTACGGCCCGTGGCCCGCAAGCGTTAAATTTGGAGAAAAACAATTTCCTTTTCCTTTATCAAGAAGATATTCTGCTATCTTTGGAATATCTAAATTCATATAGTACATTTTTAATTATTTACTTTTACATTTTCCCTATATATTTAATTTTTACAATTAATTACAGAATGTCTTTATATACAACATTCACAGCTTCCTTGTCGTTAAACAAACTCTGGAAAGAACGATATAGCTGCTGGATTCAAGTGCTATAGGGTGAAGCGCGGCCTCCTCACGGCATTTTAAATCTGTAATATCTCCGAAACTGTTCACATAAATTACATGCTGTAAACGGCGATATTGATCTATATTAAATCAACAATTTATTTAAGGTACTTAATTGGATAAGGATTAATGCTGTAGTGTATAAAAATTGCTTCAAAAATAAGACATTATTTTTCGTAAAATGTAAATGACAAAAAATGCTATTGTGGGTTATTCATAAGAGATAGACATATACCATCGCGGACTTTTCTGTAGACCTTTTCAAGGTGTACAAATACTTAGTACATCATTTTGATAAATCTCGTAGGGTTAAGCCTGCGTTTGCAATGTAAGCGGAAAAAAATGTAATTATTTACAAAAACCTCAAAAATTACAGTATTTCTCTACTTCGTATTGAATGTTATTATACGTACAAACCTTCCTTTTGAATCACTCTATCTATTAAAAAAAACCGCATCAAAATCGGTTGCGTAGTTTTAAAGTTTTATGCGTACATACGGAAATATGGACTTTGTTTTATAATATGTAGTGATATTCAAAATGGTTTTTTATCTCAAATATTATTATTAAATACGAAAATTATTATTACTATACTGCGTCCATCATATTATCAGTCTTTTGACAGCTCACGCTCATTAAGTTTTGTATTGCTTACGTACAAATATCATACAAATAATATTTGTACTTTATGGATGGGTATCGCCCACTTAGTGATGTCACACATAATGGTTACTACGATTATGCCACAGATTAAAAATAATCGGTAGAAATCGATGTTACGAGTATTAAAAGACATTTAATAACATTATATAAAGTTTTACTTTCTTCTTAGTTAATACATGAATACAAATAAAACAATCAGGATATTTTAATTTATTTTATTAGCACGAGTCGTCGGAATGATAATCAACACTAGACTCCTCCGATGAGGAGTCTTCAGTAGCAGTTATTATTAGCTCTTGTGTAGATAATATATTATCAAACGCAATATCACGTTCCCAATCAGAGAATATTACTCTTTTAGTTCTTTCCACCACACTTGCCCAGTTCTCGGCCGTTACGTGGGTGCAAGCATTTTTTAGCAATTGCAACATTTTATTCGCTGTGATTCGTTCGCGGGGGGCTTGTATTGCATCTCGCAGCATGCCCTTTTACTTGTGCCCATATAAGTTCTATTGCGTTGTACTGGCAGTGGTATGGAGGAATCCGAAGAACAGTATGGCCATATTCTGCTGCCATTTCATTGATTACATAGCGTTTTGCTCTCTTTTTGGTTTTTAATATTTTTATTAATTCAACTTTTAACATTGAGTCGTCCACATTTTCTCCATTGTCCCGAAGCCAATTAATTATTTCATGCTTTTTATTAGCCTGTGTTGGCATTTTGTCAATTTGACGGGAGTGGTAGGGCGCATTATCAATAAAAATTATTGATGGTTCTTCCAATGAAATGAGCATTTTTTTGAACCACTCTTCATACACATTTGCATTCATCTCTTCGTGGTAGTCATTTGATTTCTTCGATTTAAATGCCAACAGTGCGTCTTGTACAAATCCTTTTGCTGTACCTGCATGGCAAATGATTAGGCGCTCACCTTTTCCCATTGGTACTGAGGAAGTGGAATCAGCAGTATCATCAGTCCAGAAACGAGATAGTGTGTGGTTAGCGTTGAGCCATGTTTCATCCGTGAAAACAATATTTGCCCAATCTTGTATTTTCTTTGCCTCTCTTAAAAAATCACAACGTGCTATAGCTATATCTGTGCGTTCCATTAATAATTTTCTTTTATTTAACTTTTTATATGAAAAGCCAATTGTGTTCAAAACTTTGACCAAAGAAGATTTTTCACCATGAAATAGACCACTTCTTTTCAAAGAAACAATAAGTTTTCTCAAAGTTGGAATTTCTTTTCTCAAGTAGTAATCATATACATGACGACGAATAGCGTCAGCGTCAAAGTCATCAACAGCTGTCACCTTATGAGCCCGGCGCTTTCTTTTTGGTGTAGATGGTTTGTTTTGATCCAAGCCGCTCCTGCCGTAGGCATCAGTAGTGATTTTAGTCACAGTTGATAGACTGATCCCCAACGCGGCTGCAACACGGTTTCGGACTTGCGTGATAGGTATAAGAGGTCCGCCATTTTGATTTTCTTGCTCAAAATACTCATGAAGTTTTAACACTAACTGTCTCGATTGTGCTTTCAACACACGTCCTTTCGGCATTTTCACGATCAATTAATATAAGTTTCACAAAAGTTTTTCCGAGCTACTTAATTCTATAATTACTTATAGAATTAAGTAGCTCGGAACTTAATAAAGCTACTTAAAGCTTTACTTAATAAAGCTACTTAACTCAAGGTGTAACAGATGCGAGAGAACACTCAGCGAACGTAAATGCGTGTGACTATCACGGGCGTTTCGTTGAGAGTGACAGATCACGTCAAAATGGCGGCCGAGCGGAAGGTCTGTTGATGTTGCCAGTTGATGTATAATATATTTTTTATGATTATAATAAATACACACGGATTAACATTTATTTTCAAAAAACTAAGGCAATATTAAATCAAAATGTTGATTTCTATATCTGTTATTAGTTTACGTAGGTTATCATTAATCGAATTACTTAGGTACGTAATTCGATTAATGATAGTAGGTACTATAATCGGAATGGTATCGCATACGAGAATCTTTAGGACATCACTAAATATGTAAATCGTCAATCTGTCAAAAGATGGTTAATATAATGGACAGTGTATAAGCAGTGAAGTCTTCTTTCTTTCTTTCTCCTTCCCTTATTTCACTCCAAGTGGGGCGATACAACGTGTTTTCTCTTCCATTCTCTACTCATTCGTCAACGCTAGCGCTACTCCTTTTATTTGCATGTCATACTTCACAATCTAACCATCTCTTTTTAGGCTTCCTCTAGTTACATATCCATCCACATATTTAATACTCTTTGTATATCTCTTTTATAACTAAGATCTCATAACTTATTTACTAAATGCTTTTTAGTTACCATATAAATTATTAGTGATATGTATTAAAAAAATATGGCCCTTTCAAAGCACATCGCGTTTACAAAGTCCAAGCTTTGACATAATTAAAATTTATATGGGAAAGGAGGACATAAGTATATTGTATACCTGCACAAATATTTTAAATTACAAAATTAACGACATTTGTCATTAATTTCGCACATACTCTGATTGTGCCTCGACATAAAAATGTTGACAGACCGAGTAGGTTCCCTTAATACACATGAAAAATTTTCGTTATAGTATTAAGAAGGTATCTCTATAGGTTCATTTAACAATTTTTATTATATTCTGTAATTTAAGGACACTTGGGGTGAAAGGAGTGCATTCACTTTATGGTTACTAGTTGATTTTATTATACAACCACTTACAAGTCGTAGATTACTTACAAGTAGGGGTCATTTTGGACAAATGGAGTGGACATTAGACGCTGCTCAAATGTGGATTAGCAGGTAATACATAGGAATCTTCGAGAAATATACATTTTTCCACACGATGATTTTCTTCGCTAAAATTGCATTATCGATTTTAAATATCACTAGTACTTATACATAGAAACGCCGTGTGGTATCCGGCTGAATAGAATAGTAACACCCTCTTTTCTTACCGAGGTGTCGTAAAAGGCGACTAAGGTAAGTCGACCCGCCGTTTGGTATCCGGCTGGGTAGAATAAACCACCCTCATTTCTTACCGAGGTGTCGTAAAAGGCGACTAAGGTAAGTTGGCCCACCGTGTGGTATCCGGTTAAATAGAATAGACCATCCCCTTTTTTATCGAGGTGTCGTAAAATACGACTAAGATAAGTTGAAGTCAGGCAGGCGGCCGGTCATAAAATACGAAGCCAAATCATGTGACAACATGTTTAAACATGTTGTGCCAACCCCACTTAGAGTGGGATAAGAGCAGGTAGATGATAGTACCTATACATAGAAATGTAATTTATAATTACATCTGAAACTCATAAATGTAACAATAGGTATCAAACGCATTAGCCCAATGATACTCCCAGGAAAACCGCACTGTTATCCATCCACATAATCCAACTCAAATTAAAGGAAAATATTATCCAATGACGTAACAAAAGTTCCCACTAGTATCTACATGGTAGGTTCATGTATTAATTGACGCACAAAACTGCACAAAATAACAAATAAATAAATGGTATATATAACAACATTTTGGTATGAATCACAAACTTTCAATATGTTTGATTAAACAAATAAATATACATGGTAGCCCAATCATCATCCTCCTGTCTTTATCTCACTCTAAATGGGGTCAGCATATAACATATAACATCACGGTAAGATGAATAGGAGAGGAGCAGCAATATTTTTTTTACGATAACGACATAATTTAAAGCTTTAAAGTTATTAAAAAATAATGTTTTACAAAATTGTTCCCCTCTAAAAGTTCTAAATAAAAGACCGCGACAGCATATGTCTAGCTTTTTGAGTTAACCCATTTTAACCACTTTTATTTATGGTTTTAATCTTTCTACGCGGGCGGAGTCGTTGGCAATAGCTAGTATCTTATATGTGTTGATTAGTGGTTTAATTTTTTTTGTTTAATAGGATACAGATTCGAATAAAGCATATTTCTTGACAAGATAATAAATCAACCAATATCTAATAAGCAACCAGCTTTTTAAGAAGTATGTACCTACATATTTGTCGCGAAGATATTGGAAATTATTATGGTTAATAGAAGAAGGTAATAAAAAATATTTTTTTCGTATTGTTTTGATGGAATATAAAAATAGATCTTTGATAAGACACACTGAGACTAAACATTGTAATGGTAATTATGCAATTAGAAAAAAAAAACAAATACATTATATTGCAATTAACAAGAGTATAGAATAATACGGTGTTTCTGCTATATTTAAGTTATACCTAATAAATGCTTTAAATGTAAATAGTCTTAACTAAACAAAAAAAATATTCATAATTTAATAATGTTATTTAATTTATATAAATTTTAGAAGTGTGCTTTAACTGTGCTTATAGTTTAAGTACTAGATAATATATAAATATAATACCGCTGTGTGGTATACGGCTGTATAGAATAGATCATCCTCATTTCTTACCGCGGTGTCTTAAAAGGCGACTAAGGTAAGTTGACCCGCCGTATGGTATTCGGCTGAGTAGTGTAGATCAACCTTATTTCTTACCAAGGTGTCGTAAAAGGCGACTAAGGTAAGTTAACCCGCCGTGTGGTATCCGGCTGAGTAGAATAGGACACACTCTTTTTTAACGAGGTGTCTTAATAGGCGATTAAGGTAAGTTGACGTCAGAAAGGCCGGTCGTAAAATACCTAGTCAAATCTTATGACATGTTTAAACATGTTATGCCGACCCCACTTAGAGTGGGATAAGGGCAAGAGAATGGTGACAATATAAATAGAACTATTAAGTAACAGCTATTTATAGTTGAGTCTTAGAACTTTACTTTTGTTCGTAATCTCTAATCCATACAAACCGTCGCAATAGTGACCGTGAACCCTGCGCAAGAGCATTCTATCGTAAACTATGACATTTTACTGACATTGCACGTCTATTGCTCGTCTTGACATTTGTAGCGTGCAACGACCTTGTACAACTCGCTTGAACAGGGAGAACTGCCCCATTAGTTCTAAGTTATTATACCTGCTACTCAATATTTTGCATTTTAGATGACTTTGTCTTTACGTCTCACTTGCCGATATATTCTATTTATAAATGTTATATTTCTGATCAAATTAAGATTGATTACATGCTAACCGACGTTTAACCTGCTATGTCGGTTTGCCCTTGAAAAAATTACACTCCTGACCGGTCTACGATCTATTTAACGTGGTTCGTTCACCGTTACGTACCTACTCCGTGAAGAGTAGGGATGCGGTTATCGCGCGCTATTTTCTCGATTTGCTCTTTATAAAAAGCTAGCTGACGTACTCGACGTGAGGTCGTTGAACCCCTCAACGGTCAAGCAGTACTTTGTGCGTTTATGGTTACTATGACCAATTTACATATAGTACGACTTAGAAATGTATACAACATAATCTTTTATTTTTTAGATTGGTTATGTCGATGGTACGTAATATTTTAGATTGACGGTCATAAGGGTGATAATAACTATATTCTGGTATGACATACTTTAGTGTAAGCCCTAGGCAAACCGCTTAGTTCAGTAGTGAAATAAAAACAAAAATTTGCCACTCACAAGCCCTCAAATATTGTCATATTTTACTTAGATTAAGAATGCAACAATTCGATACCCTTTTGCTAAAATGACAGGCAAATAAATATAAAACAGTTTCGCATGTCTATCCTACTATGTCTATACTGATATTATAAAGAGGAAAAATTTGTATCTATGTTTGTAATATTACTGGACCGATTACAAAAATTCTTTCACCGTTATAAAGCTCCATCTTTATTGAGCAACATAAGCTATATTACATTTTTATACTTAAATGGGAATAAAACTTTTATGTTAACAAAAATAAATCTATAGTCCGACTTAGGCGTCAGTTTCCTTCCATAGCAAGTTTAATAATTAATACGTAACTTAAGAATCATCAACAAAGAATCTGTGTATTTGTTTAGTTGCTGTCGAATCATTAATTGTGTTTTGTGTGTAATTGAAAATAAAAAATAAAAAAATATATAATTTAGTAGACTTTCCACTGTGATGAGATCGGTATGTACGCGGGTGAAATCGCGGGATATTACTAGTATTATATAACTGGATAATGATTTAAACGTCTTTGATTTTTATAAGTGAATGCATATCGTAAATTAAATTTTATGACCTTAAAATTGGCTTTGATTTCCTCGTATAGTTATATTTGTTCCGGGGTCGCTTTGATAACATCCAGTGATAATAGATTAAAGTAACCTTCGACGTTGAAGGAGCCCTACGTAAAATCAACAAGTGGCGGCCCACGCATGCGCTCGGGGCGGCTGTTTTATAAAGCCACGTCGGGTACTTTTCCACTACGAATTCCTTCGCCCCATTCCAGTCCGAAGATAATTACCCTCAACGTTATTTCAAGCAAAAAAGTCTTGAAACAATTTCAATGACTTGGTCACTTTTAGCTCTACTATACCATGACATTATTTTCGCAGAATGTATTATGGAATTATACTTCTCATTATTTGTCTATAATATTTATAGAAACAATTATTTTAATAAATGTTTAAGTATTTATTAAGTAATCGCGTACGTGGAAGTGATGGTCTTAGTAATTAAAGCACGTGGATGGAGTCGTAAAAACAGAATTATCGCCCTATCCGAAGAATAAAGTTACGCCGTGTGGTATCCGGCTGAGTAGAATAGTACCACCCTCATTTCTTACTGAGGTGTCGTAAAAGGCGACTAAGGTAAGTTGACCCACCGTGTGGTATCCGGTTAAGTGGAATAGACCACCCTCGTTCTTACCGAGGTGTCGTAAAAGGCGACTAAGGTAAGTTGACCCACCGTTTGGTATCCGGTTAAGTAGAATAGACCACCCTCCTTCTTACCGAGGTGTCGTAAAATACGGCAAAGGCAAGTTGATGTCAGGCAGGCGGCAAATCTTAAAAAAAACTTAGTATACTAAACGGTTGAACCCCACAATTTATTTTGCCTGCGAACAAGTGTAGTAAGTCAAACTTGTTACACTTGTTCGCAGGTAAATAGGCATTAATAATAATATGGGTGAAAATTGTATCAGGGTTATCAGTCAGACGAATCGAGAGTACCGTTTATTTTCAACTGAGTTTGCTTCTTCTGTGACCTTGAAAAATATTACGTAAAAATTATATCTGTTGCGTCAGTTACGGCCTAGAGCTTTGCAGAATTAAGTAATACCTAATTGAGTTTAATTATAAGACCTTAATTATACCGTCTCGTACGTACGGAAGAAAAGTAAAGTTAATAATGAATGGTATAGTTAGTTTTCTATACTAATATTATAAAAAGGAAAAATTTGTATGTGTGTTTGTAATGTTTTCACACAAAAAATACTGGACCGATTTCAAAAATTCTTTCACCCTTGGAAAGATGCATCTTTACTGAGCAACATAGGCTATATTACATTTTAAAAAATAGGGATCCGTAATAAAAATGTAATAAGGGTTAAAAAATTAGCCATAAAAATCTGTTATCGCATGCGCTGCGGAAACTATTGATGATATATTTAACAAAAATAAATCTATAGTCCCATTTAATAGACTTCCCACTGCCATGAGATCGGTATGTACGCGGGTGAAACCGATTTAGTTCTAAATTATATTTTATATGGGTTTATTTTACAAGTATATAGGAGAAAATCAATAATTTATCCTCTATATAGCTGTGATAGCCCAGTGGTAAGACGAATGATGATGAATCGAAGAACCTTTTTTTATTTTAATTTTGCAATTTTTCAACGAATTGCCCTTATGATGTGATGACATTCTAAGGTTATGGTTGAGAATAATATGCAGGTCCTCGTTGAAAACCTAAAAATTATATGGCAAAGAAGAAGAAATTTGACTGGCCCGTTGGCGCAGTGGGTAGTGATCCTGCCTTCAGCTCCGCGGGCCGTGTGTTCAATTTCCGCTGAGGGCCAACATTTACTGTAAAACAATTTCTTTGTTCTTCGATCCTGGGTGTGTATTTGTATTTAAGTATGTATTAAAAAATTATATATGTATATATTCACCAGTTGTCTCTCAACCATAACACAAGTATTGTTTGTACTTTGGGGACACACGACCGTGTGTGTAAGTGGCCCATATATTTATATTTATTTATTTAATCTAGTATGTTTTAAACTATACCATTTTTTCCTCTAATATTCTATGCGAAAGAGGGATCGCATCACGCCACGTAAGAATTTTCGTTAAAGAAATTTGGCTCTTGGTGTCACCCAATTTTACGGACGAAAATAACTACGAGGTAGGTATACGTTGTTTCAATATTACGTAGTATGTGATATGAGTAGACTTGATAGGCACGCTCTTTGAATATACGATAACCTCTATATCAAAATACTGTGATTGCTTGCTTTACAGTCGAGTGGCTGTATTTTTTATTCATATCTGTTTTTTGAAAGATTCTAATAGTCACTCAACTAGTAAAGTAAGTTTAAAATTAATAAAATAAAGATTTCATTGTGTAATTGTTTTTCGCACGTTTCTACGCATATGAGGTTGGGTAATAAGAAGTTGATTTTTTTTTATAAACTTGTTTCGCATTGCAGAATTGCACTAGTCTGAGGATAAGTTCGATCAATCAGACAGTATAATGAAATCAAGGTCTTACTTCCTAAGAATAAATATAAATATATAAATCCTTATACTCTTATAGGTCATAAGTAGGTGCGAAAAATTTCTCTATATAAATAAAAGAGTTATATAGTGCACGCCGTTTGTTATCTGGCTGAGCAGAATAGTCCACTCTCATTTCTTACCGAGGTGTCAAAAAAGGCTACTAAAGTAAATTGATTACATTTATCAGGCAGGCGGCCAGTGATAAATTTACCTAGGCGAATCATGTAACAAGATGTTTAATATGTTGTGTCAACCTCACTAAGAGTGGGATAGGAGTAGGAGAATCATTAAATAAAAAATTTTACCATATGTATCTCGTTTTTGTAGATCAGTTTTTACATCACAAAAGAACAACATCATGCATTCACTATAAAGAATGAGATAAATATTTCTTACGTATCCTTGTATTTACATGTACCCAGATTTCGATTCGTGCCTTTCGCTGAAGCACAGATTTAAGACTTTATTTTTGAAAGGACTATGTTAAGGGCTACTATGTGACCATATTTGGCAAGAGATAAAATAATAACATTCACTTAACTATCAAAACGCTACTTATCGGAGCTAGCTACATGCGATACTCAGCCAACATACGCATATTTTCGATAATTGGGATAAATCTAAATTTTTACTGGGTTTTCTGTGATTGTTTATCGCATTATAGTGCGTTAAGGACATTCTATTTGTTAAGCTTTGGCGTTCAAAGGTACTTTACCTAGGTTAGTCACATTCCATCTCATCTTTTCTTTGCTTATGTTTCTATATTGATTAACGTAAATGTAGGCTTATAGTTTATAGTAGTCTTTGTTTTTTGAAAATACCTTTTTTATTTAATTAACTGATCTGATGATAAATTTGATCAGATATAATTTTAATTGAGATAAGACGCAAAAATATTGTTTGAAATTTATACCAAAAAAGAAACTAATTCTAACGGTTAGGACGGTGTTTTCTATGAAGATTGAAAACAGAAGTCTATACAGCCCTAAAGGAAAATTTTAAATAAAATTGATAAAATAACGTATTGATAACATTTGGGATCGTCTATTTTATATGTACATAGTATCTTTTAAGTAGTTTTAGGATCAAGGTTACCAGATGTATGATAGCGGTTAATTAAGTCAAGGCCACATCTGAGCGTTTTTATAGATGTTCATGGTTTACACTTATCTTTTAGCAGAGGTTTCAAATAATATTACGGTTCTCTATCAAATAAAATATGTATAATTGTAAATTTTTTGTGATCTACTAAATTTAAAAAAACCTAGTGTTCATACACTAGGTTTTTTTTAAATTTTGGATATTTTGATTAATATAAAGTTATTATTTTAAAAAAATGTTAAATTTGACTTGAACCAGCCAAGATGAAACAGAATTGCTGTTTTTTCAATGTCCGAAAACAGGACTAGATCGATTAAACCATCCAAACTTACCTCCCGCTATACATGCTGAATTTCATAATAATCGTTGGGGCCGTTTCCAAAATTCAGAAAAATATATCGGTATATACAAGATTAACTCATTTAAATATTATAGATTTAAAGTGATATTACTTTTTTTTAATAAAATCAAATGTCAAGATCTGTTACACCATCTGTAACTACACGCCGCAGAATCATAAAACGTAATCTTAGATTAATAGGTCAATTCGGAGTCCCAACCTTGGTCGACGTTACAACTGTGTAACTATAATCATACAATTTTAATTGGCTATTAAACTTGTCCATATATCAAACTCAATTATAGATCCTTAAGGCACAACACACAAACTCAGATTGATATTAAGGGTTACTTCTACTAACATGTACATGTTTTATGAGACCTTGAGTACTTTAAATATTAAAACAAGATAATTTATAGAATTAGGCGTTACTTTGTAAAGATCCATAATACAAAAGTAATACTAAAATTCTAAGAGTCTATCACCTGATGATGCTTTGGTTGCGGGGCGAAACGATTGTTGAGTTTGTGATAGTGAACGTATGTAGTCCTTGTGTGGCGGTGGTGGTGGTTTGTGCATGTGTCTTTACGATTCCCGTATGTATCAGGTATAAAAACGGATTGTCCATTCTACATTTAGCATTGTATATATTTTCTATTTTACTTCATCGCGGATTATAACAAAATAATTTTATTATGACTTTTTATTAAAACAAGACAGAAATAATTTGAATTGATTATGTTATAAGTATTTGAAGTACTTATTCTTCTTCTTTTTATCCTTAATCATCACTACATCATCACTACCTATTAAATTACAATATCCACCGTCGTGTCTGTCTATCGGTTTATTCGCGATAATCTCTAAATCACTACATTGTGATTTACAGTAAAAACACTCATATGAGAATAATATTTTGCTATAATCCGCGATAAAAGAAAATATATGTAATGCTAAATGTAAAGTGTACTATTCTTTCTCATACATGATACATGCAGAATTTGTAAAAACTCATGCACTACCCGACACCGATAACAAAACAATACACAAGCACTGCACAATCTCAACAATTGCTTCGCCCCGTTACCGAAGCATCGTCAGGAGATAGACTCCACTCAGATTTTGTCCATATATTTTGTACATATATTTTCTTTTATCGCGGATTGTAGCAAAATAATATTCTCATTTTTTTTTAAATAATTATTGCCTATATCTTATTATATTTTTCTTTTTTTCGTTCCTCTTCGTTCCTCAAGATTGGCCGTTAGCGTACTGCAAGCCACCCTTTCCTTCGCAAGACAAAAGGTGACTTTTCCATTAAGCTAACTACTAGGAAATGTAGTGCAATGGTTTCCCATTGATTTCTGCGCCAGACCATTTAGAGTTTATTTGCCTTCAAGGCTGTTAAATACCTCGTATAGTTTGCCAGTCAGGTGAACTGATTAATTATACCGCCAATTTTTCTGATGTTGACGTTTAGGTCAGGTAAGATGGTAACTTCCTTTTCCCTTACTCCCAACTCTTACTAAAGAATGTATAGTAAACTAGCTTTTACCTGCGACTTTGTTCGCGTGATAAGTTGATTAATAGTTGGCGCTTTGTAGGTTCATCCTATTCCTGTAGAATTAACAGGATTTCTATAGCCTATATATTATTCCAATATATAAGTATGCATCATTAATTGTGCCAAATTACATCGATGTTGGTTTAGCGGATTCGCCGTGAAAGAGTAGCAAACATACATCCATACTCACAAACTTTCGCATTTATAATATTAGTAGGATGTAAATGAATGATTCGCTTTTTCACTCATTCTTAAGCAAGTATAGAATAGCAATATATCGCAGACCTTCAATGGAAAGCCAGTTCGGAATTTTCCATTCATTCGTTTAAATAACGTTGCTTCCATGTTATCATTAACACCCAATCAGGGTCAGCGTGGGACAGTAGGTGGTTCACGTATTAATAATTTCATCTTTTCTGATCGTTGCCGATCACGCGATGTTCACATTTCGTTGCTTTGACGTGCTTGACATTTTAATATATACATGATAGAAACTGTTGGTGTCCGGGACTTTCAAGCGTTTAAGAACCTTCTATAATGCAATACGTGTTTTTTCCCTTGTTTCCCAAATAAAAACAGGATTTTTTTACCCTTTCTGTTAGTTTTATCCTTTGTTTCCCCGGCGTATGAGCTTCAATTATACTAAATTTTAGCGGCATTGAACCAGCCGTTTAGTCGTGAAAGCGTAACAGATAAACAGACTCTCAAATTTATCGTATTGTGGTAGTATGGATTGTAGTATGATGTAGTACGATACTACGATCCTTATATTGCGTTGTGGATATACTTATATTGCTAACTTACTTAAAGTAATTTGAAAAACGTGTTTTATGTAAGTAATTTACAAAAGTATTATAGCCTTAGTCTTATTAGTTGAATATAAATTCTTTTTTTTTATTTAAAAAAGAAATAACAACCAAAACAACCTCTTAATTTTTAAAATTTTATATAATATTTTCGCACGTTCGACAACTTTGTAACTGACGATGTTTCGAAGAGTGTGTTAAAGGTTATAAGTTTGATCGATTAATAATCTCGTACTACTTATTAAATTACATATTGTTCGTTAACCTTTTTATTCTCCTTCCATCGAACTCAAGTATACACATCTAAAGCCTAAGAATTGTTAATAGTAGGTGATAATTAAGTGCTAATCAAAAGAATAATGGCAACGAACTCTGTTGCAGTTTATATTCATAAATATAGTATAAGTCTCATATACTATGAGAGCCTACAATAAGTCACTGGATCTGTACTTATATAATTAATTTATAAGTAATAATATAAGTTAATTTATAAGTTTATTTATTATATTATAAGGTTAGTGCAGTTAAGTTGCTTATTAATTAGCCTTTCGGCTAAATTGTTACTTCAACAAAGTACTTCTATTTTGTTACTTTTTGTTAATTTGTAAATAATTATCATACCTAAATATTGACTTGATTATTATATTATATTATGATTATCATAATATCATCATATGATATATAATGATATTATGATTATTATATTACAATTCACTCGTCTTCTTCTTTTCCAACTGACAAAAACTAAATGGTACCATATTTTTTTTATAATTATGAGAACAGCCTACTATACGCTAATTATTTTCGCCAGCAAAGTTACCTCATTTCCTAAATTATAAAAGATGCTGTTATGTTATATTTGCTGGTGTATCATACATCAGCCTTCCTTATTTTACAATAAATCCGCAGTCAGTGCTCAATCATCTGAGTCAATAACAATTGTAAATATTTTGATTGCTATTACTATAAATAATTTTATAGACAGTCTAGATTATTGATTCAATAACATAGTCTATGTTCGACACCTATTCCGGATAAGATTCACTTATTCATGTATACTATTAAATTCATTAATTCGGCTGAGTAGAATAGACCACCCTCATTTCTTACCGAGGTGTTGTAAAAGGCGACTAAGGTAAGTTGACCTACCGTGTGGTATCCGGTTGGATAGAATAGACCACCCTCTGTCTTACCGAGGTCGTAAAATACGACTAGGTAAGTTGACGTCAGGCAGGCGGCCGGTCGTAAAAACGCAGTCAAATCATGAAACAGCATGTTTATAACATGATGTGCCGACCCCACTTAGAGTGGAATAAGGGCAGGAGGATGATGATGATCAACAAACTTAATACCGTCGAAACTTAAAAAATAAAGAAATCTTATATTTTGGTAACACTCTTTTAATAACACGATGCTGGCTAAATTGACGTCACGTGACATGTAGTACGAGTTGCAGCCGAGGTGCGTATTTTCTTCGCTGGAAAAACGACGCGTTCATTAAATCGGCATCAAGCAGATAATAGACATCATCGTCCTTTCAGTATATGTTTTAAATAAGTTAGTGTGTTCCAGTATTTCGTTTAAATTAACTGTTAGCAAAAAATATATATCTCCGAAGTAAACTTTTCTTACACTTATTTTATACTAGCGGCCTGCCCCTGCTTCGCACGGGTATAAAATATATATCCCATGTCAGTCAGTGTAAAAAAATGATTAAAATCGATCCAGTTGTTTTGATTTATTCATTACTGTCCGTGGCCCGCAAGCGTTAAATTTGGAGAAAAACAATTTCCTTTCCCTATACCAAGAAGATTTCCTGCTATCTTTGGAATATCTAAATTCATATAGTACATTATTACTTATTTACTTTTACATTTTCCCTATGTATTTTATTTTTACGTTTAATTACAGAATGTCTTTAAACAAACTCTTGAAATAGCGACATCGATGCTAAAGTCGAAGTGTTATAGGGCGAAGCGCGGCCTCCTCACGGCATTTTAAATCTGTAACATCTCCGAAAATGTTGACTTAAATTACATGCTGTAAACGGCCATATTGATCTATATTAAATCCACAATTTATTTAAGGTACTTAATTAGATAAGGATTAATGCTGTATTGTATAAAAATTGCTTTGAACATAAGGCATTATTTTTCGTAAAAAGTAAATGACAAAAAATGCTATTTCAGGTTATCCATAAGAGATAGACATATACCATCGCGGACTTTTCTGTAGACCTTTTCAAGGTGTACAAATACTTAGTACATCATTTTGATAAATCTCGTAGGGTTTAGCCAGCGTTTGCACTGTAAGCGGAAAAAAATGTTATCATTTACAGAAACTTCAAAAATTACAGTATTTCTTTACTCCGTATTGAATGTTATTATACGTACAAATCTTCCTCTGGAATCACTCTATCTATTAAAAAAAACCGCATCAAAATCTGTTGCGTAGTTTTAAAGTTTTATGCGTACATACGGAAATATGGACTTTGTTTTATAATATGTAGTGATACATCTATACATCTATAGATGTATCACTATATACATCTATAGATGTAACATTTTTTTCCGCTTACATTGCAAACGCTGGCTAAACCCTACGAGATTTATCAAAATGATGTACTAAGTATTTGTACACCTTGAAAAGGTCTACAGAAAAGTCCGCGATGGTATATGTCTATCTCTTATGGATAACCTGAAATAGCATTTTTTGTCATTTACTTTTTACGAAAAATAATGCCTTATGTTCAAAGCAATTTTTATACAATACAGCATTAATCCTTATCTAATTAAGTACCTTAAATAAATTGTGGATTTAATATAGATCAATATGGCCGTTTACAGCATGTAATTTAAGTCAACATTTTCGGAGATGTTACAGATTTAAAATGCCGTGAGGAGGCCGCGCTTCGCCCTATAACACTTCGACTTTAGCATCGATGTCGCTATTTCAAGAGTTTGCTTAAAGACATTCTGTAATTAAACGTAAAAATAAAATACATAGGGAAAATGTAAAAGTAAATAAGTAATAATGTACTATATGAATTTAGATATTCCAAAGATAGCAGGAAATCTTCTTGGTATAGGGAAAGGAAATTGTTTTTCTCCAAATTTAACGCTTGCGGGCCACGGACAGTAATGAATAAATCAAAACAACTGGATCGATTTTAATCATTTTTTTACACTGACTGACATGGGATATATATTTTATACCCGTGCGAAGCAGGGGCAGGCCGCTAGTATATTATGAAACAAAGTTTTCCAAAGTTATATAAAGTTGTGTTCGATTTTTTTGAAATCCGACAGATTTTCGTACGGTTTTCCTAAATGGTAGTGCAATTCTTGAGGAAGTTTTAAGTTAATAGTACATTACAGTTTTATGTAAAGTGACTGAAATACATATTTCTCACACGCTAAATTTCCGTGCAGGCGAACCCGAGGACACAGCTAGTCACTACATATTATAAAACAAAGTCCCTATATCCCTATGTACGCATAAAACTTTAAAACTACGCAACAGATTTTGATGCGGTTTTTTTAATAGATAGAGTGATTCTAGAGGAGGGTTTGTACGTATAATAACATTCAATACGGAGTAGAGAAATACTGTAATTTTTGAGATTTCTGTAAATAATTACTTTTTTTCCGCTTACATTGCAAACGCAGGCTAAACCCTACGAGATTTATCAAAATGATGTACTAAGTATTTGTACATCTTGAAAAGGTCTACAGAAAAGTCCGCGATGGTATATGTCTATCTCTTATGGATAACCCACTATAGCATTTTTTGTCATTTACTTTTTACGAAAAATAATCCCATATTTTTGAAGCAATTTTTATACAATACAGCATTATTCCTTATCCAATAAAGTACCTTAAATAAATAGTTGATTTAATATAGATCAATATGGCCGTTTACAGCGTGTAATTTAAGTGAACATTTTCGGAGATGTTACAGATTTAAAATGCCGTGAGGACGCCGCGCTTCGCCCTATAACACTTCGACTTTAGCAGCTATGTCCCTCTTTTAAGAGTTTGTTTAAAGACATTCTGTAATTAATTGTAAAAATAAAATACATAGGAAAGATGTAAAAGTAAATAAGTAAAAATGTACTATATAAATTTAGATATTCCAAAGATAGCAGGAAATCTTCTTGGTATAGGGAAAGGAAATTGTTTTTCTCCAAATTTAACGCGTGCGGGCCACAGGCAGTAATGAATAAATCAAAACTACTCGATCGATTTTAATCATTTTTTTTACACTGTCTGACATGGGTTATATATTTTATATCCGTGCGAAGCAGGGGCAGGCCGCTAGTTTTTATTATATAGTAAGTCATGTTTAAAATGACCATTTAGCATATGATGTGACTAACATATACTGAGATAAGAGTATTACTGAGTAAGACAACCGAACAAGTATACAAACAAATACTGTTACGTAAATGACTATATAACACATGATGTAAATAAAATTGACTCGTTATTTACCAACTTGTTCGTGATACAACAATTACTACCGTGAATGAACTAAAAGTTGTAAAATGTTTACTACAAATTGACGTATTTTAAAGTTAAAATTTCCAAAAGCTGTTTTGACTCACAGTAGTGTATTTACATCATTACCATAATTTAATTTACATTTGTGGTAATTACGATAAGATGTAAATTAATATAAGATTAGTATGACATTGACTAGTGTAAATGTCGCTTCCCGGATAAGATATTTGATTTTGATACATTATTTTCTAAAAGAGATGTCTTGAGTATTGTAATCACAAAAGTTACAATAGGTACGTATTATTAAGTGACGTAAGTTAATTACAGTTATGTGATAATTCCATTCTAATATTTAAATGCGAAAGACTGTCTGATGTCTGTCTTTTACGCTTAAATGACTTTTCTGCTTGAATAATATCGATGTAATTGGTCACAACTTATGAAATAGCCTTCGTGAACAAAGGACGAAAATCCTTGATGCTATTAGAGCTTCACTCTACTCTTGATGCTAGTAGAGCTTCGCTCTTCTCTTGATTTTAGTAGAGCTTCACTCTACTCTCGATGCTAGTAGAGCTTCACTTTACTCTTGAAGGTAGTAGAGCTTCACTCTACTCATGATGCTAGTAGTGATTCAATTTACTCTTGATGCTAGCAGACCTTCGCTCTTCTCTTGATGTTAGTAGAGCTACACTCTACTCTTGATGCTAAAAGAACTTCACTTTACTCTTGATGATAGTAGAGCTTCACTCTACTCTAGACGCTAGTAGAGCTTCGCTCTATTCTGGATGCTAGTAGAGCTTCACTCTACTCTTGATGCTAGTAGAGCTCACTTTACTCTTGATGCTACTAGAGCTTCACTCTACTGTTCACATTTCGCAACCTTAACGGTCCCTATTCGGTGACACTGTAAAAACCGTTAGGGCTGCCAAATTACAGACTGTCAAAAAATAATAATAATACAAATAATATGAAGCAACGTTCGCACTTAACTAAGCTGACGTTGACATCATTAAACTTTGACGCCTCGTATTACACTTGAGATATGAAATGCGATTACGGCCGCATAAAAGGTGTCCGTTTTTCGTACATTTTTGCAGTAATAACTCTCTCAGAACTCACTATTAAAAGTACATATATTGACAGTGATTTTTATACATATTGGAATATAAGGAAGACGCCGTGTGGTATCCGGCTGAATAGAATAGTACCACCCTCTTTTCTTACCGAGGTGTCGTAAAAGGCGACTAAGGTAAGTCGACCCGCCGTGTGGTATCCGGCTGAGTAGAATAGACCAACCTCATTTCTTACCGAGGTGTCGTAAAAGGCGACTAAGGTAAGTTGACTCACCGTGTGGTATCCGGTTTAGTAGAATAGACCACCCTCTTTCTTACCGAGGTGTCGTAAAATACGACAGAGGTAAGTTGATGTCAGGCAGGCGGCCGGTCGTAAAAACGCAGCCAAATCATGTGACAGCATGTTTATAACATGTTGTGCCGACCCCACTTAGAGTGGGATAAGGGCAGGAAGATGATGATTGGAATATAAGGAAGAAAAGAAACGTTTCTGTTTATTATAATTAGGTATAAGTACATATTCAAGGGGTACGAGTGATTTTAAAGTACAGTCAAATCTACTTAAATTATGAAAGTTTTATTTATTATTATTTAGAATACATTAAAAATACTCCCTTATTTGTTAAGGGAGCATTTATATAGGTACCCCTTTTAAATCACCTAATTTTATATTGTCATTTCCTCCTGCCTTATTCCACTCTAAGTGGGGTCGGCACAACATGTTATAAACATGTTGTTACATGATTTGGCTACGTATTTTACGACCGGCCGCCTGCCTGACATCAACTTACCTTAGTCGTATTTTACGACACCTCGGAATCACAAAACAGTTAATTACAATAAATTTAAGTGATGCGCGAATTATGTTTCATTTAATACTTTGTTAGGTATATTCATAATGTAACTGGTAGGTTTAAGCGTACTGGTAGGTAAGGTTTAAGTATTAAGCGTTAGCAAGGCCGTTGCCCGTTTTTATATGAAGAAGTTTCCATTTGACCTTAACAATGATTTCTCCATTTAAAGGTGATCGCTCACGCTTAACAGAAAGGTTACCGAACATCATTAGAACCTAATTTTATGGAGATGGAAATCTTAAAATATAGTATTATTAAACGCTTAAACAGTTACTCGCGTAGTCACTGTCTGTTTATTCACTTTAAGACCAGAATTTTAATCAGAAACAAGCGTATTATCTCTTTTTCCATTAGAGCTGATACACGTTTGACTACTTGGCACTATGGAACTAAAAAAAACGAAAAATCTATGCTCAAAGAAACCCCAATGTTTATTAAATTATTGTAAGGTAAAGAGGCAGCGTAGAATATAACTTAAAAATAGAGACAATATGTTATCACATGATTTGGCTAGGTATTTGACGACCAACCGCCTGCCTGACGTTAACTTACCTTAGTCGCTTTTTGCGACACCTCGGTAAAAAGATGTTGGTCTATTCTACTCAGCCGGATACCTACCACACGGCGAGTCAACTTACCTTATTACCTTAGTTAACCTTTTACGAGAACTCTGTAAGAAAGGAGAGTGGTCTATTCTACTCAGCCGGATACCACACGGCAAGTCAACTTGCCTTAGTCGCCTTTTACGACACCTCGGTAAGACATGAGGGTGGTCTATTGTACTCAGCCGGATACCACACCTCGGGTCAACTTACCTTAGTCGCCTTTTACGACACCTCGGTAAGAAATGAGGGTGGTCTATTCTACTCAGCCAGATATCACACGGCGAGATATTACGACACCTCGGTAAGAAATGAGGGTGGTCTATTATACTTAGCCAGATACCACACGGTGTGATTAATGATTACACTCAATAGTGTAAAATATTATAACGGGCTAACATTTTCTGCTAAAGCAATGTTACAAGATCAGATGAGATAAACTCCGTTTAATAAGTGTTCGAAAATCCACGTGATTTCAAATAAATATATAACTGCACTTGTCTTATCAAAGTCACGGGGTATCAGCTTACGTTTATCGCCTGTGCGGCTATAATTATTGATTATAAATGTGACAATGATATGTGTAGGTAGTTCAGATATGGAATGTTTTGGAATAATGCATCTATGGTCGAAATACATTTAGCATAGATAAAAATCGCTACCAAAAACAAGTAGTACCTATATCTAGAAAAGTTCCATGATGATTAAAAACTATACCTATTTTAGGATTATATATATCTTATAGTCCCTTTTTTAGACGTAAAAATTTCCGTGGACTTCAGAACCAAGATAAAGACTAATATAGAGTAATTTATACCAGTATTCAGTAATATAACATAGGTATTTAAAATTAATATTTTACAATCAGAAATTACGTCAATCAAAAATAATCAATCCCTAATTAGGTACGCCTTGACCGTTGAAGGGTTCAACAGTCAAAGACGTACGTCAAAAAATATAAAACTGACTGACTAAAAGAGCTATAGGTGTTAGAATTATACGATAAAAATTGTGTAATCCCAAGATACCTACTTATCTAGACAAAGTTCGTATAGATAAAAGTTTAATGACCTCTCTAGCAATGCACGAAATTACCTTTCTTGCCTGTAATAGAAGCAAGAGATCGTAAGTTCTACTTACGAAAATGTCAACTCAAATATCCGTTCCTTGATTTTTGTTGAGCCGATTACAGTCAAACTATAGAATTTATGTAGGATTGACGTCATAAGCGTACTTTTTTACTTAGCACCTAATTTTATATTCTAAATTTTAGCCCCGCCGTGTGGTATCCGGCTGAGTAGAATAGACCAACCTCATTTCTTACCGAGGAGTCGTAAAAGGCGACTAAGGTAAGTTGACCCACCGTGTGGTATCCGGTTCAGAAGAATAGACAAACCTCCTTCTTACCGAGGTGTCCTAAATTACGACTAAGGTAAGTTGCGTCAGGCAGGCGGCCGGTCGTAAAAACGCAGCCAAATCATGTTACAGCATGTTTATAACATGTTGTGCCGACCCTACTTAGAGCGGGATAAGGGCAGGAGGATATATATATTCTAAATTCTAGCCCTCATCATTTAATTTTTAACATGGACACGAACAGTCTTAAGATTCTTCTAGTAAGTTTTTTCTACCTCATCGCGTAGCTTACACGTGTCACGAGAATGATTCTCCATAAAAAAAAAATTAAGTATGCATTCGTTATCTTAATTCAGTATCAAGCTACATTAATGTGGCATTTATATGAATTATCTTAAAAAGATATTTAATAGTAAATGCATAATGGAAATTTTGATGCATATTTAGTGTATTGAACGCAATTTTTGAACTTTGCTTGAGCTCGAGTAAGAGCGGCAACGTCGCGTTACGGCCAGTGCGGGGAGCGGACGGTGCCGGCTCGCGCGGGGACGGTAGCAACAGGCGCCGCCACGTGCTTCGCGGCCTTGCCACTGTTCGCGCCTTTTTAGATACCTAGCTAACTCTAATCATAATTACTCACACAGTCAAATCGTTACATAACTTTAAATAATCTTAGGACTTATTAAACGTTATGTTATAGGTAAGTATCCTTACCATATTACTATATCATTTTTTTTAAATTTTAATTTACCTAACTTTGCTATTGCAAAGCGCGTATAATTATCTCGAACAATCATTTTCAGGTTTATGTATTTTCTTAAATCAACTACGAAAGTAATGAGAATATTATTTTGCTATAATCCGCGATAAAAGGAAATATATGTAATGCTAAATGTACTATTCGTTCACATACCTGATACATGCAGAATTTGTAAGAACTCATGCACTACCCGACACCGATGACACAACAATACACAAGCACTGCACACATTCACCACCACAATCTCAACAATTGTTTCGCCCCGTAACCGAAGCATCGTCAGGAGATAGACTCCACGACAAAATCGCAAAGCTTTGCGATTCTGCATGTATCAGGTATGAGAACGAATAGTACACTCTACATTTAGCATTACGTATATTTCCTTTTACCGCAGATTATAGCAAAATAATATTCTCCTACTTTTGTATTATGGACCTGCGCAAAGTAACGCTTAATTCTAAATATTATTTAAATCAATCAAATAAAACTTTACTTTATTACTTCCAAACCTTACCTTAATATAACAGTCTTTACATCAAAATCATATTATACCTAATAGAATATGGATATGTACGGTTTAATATCAATATCTTATAACCTAGCAGTTAATTAGATTGCTACAAGCGTTTTTGACTATAATAAGAATTCATATCTATAAATACTTCCATCTAAATATAATAAATGTGGAAGTTGGTCTGTCTGTATGTTACGCTTTCACGGCCAAACCGATGACCCAATGTACGAAAGTTGGTGCAATTGAAGCTTATATACCAGTCTAACATAAAGAATAAAAAAAAACTTTTTTTTGGAATAAAAAATATCCTTTTAAATTGAACAAGGCAAATAAAAACAGCTTTTAACAAAATTTCTAATTTCTTTCCTTTAAAACAAAATTGAAAATAACATATCGCATTTAAGAAATCCCATTACTCTCAAAGATAAAATATATTTTTTAATTAGTGTTGGTTATTTTGATATTTTGAGTATCATTGTACAAAACAGCACGCCGTGTGGTATACGCCTGAGTAGAAGAGCACCACCCTCATTTCTTACCGAGGTGTCGTAAAAGGCGACTAAGATAAGTCGACCCGCCATGTGGTATCCGCCTGAGTAGAATAAACCACCATCTTTCTTACCGAAGTGTCGTAAAATACGACTATACACTGTCCATTATATTAACCATCTTTTGACAGATTGACGATTTACATATTTAGTGATGTCCTAAAGATTCTCGTATGCGATACCATTCCGATTATAGTACCTACTATCATTAATCGAATTACGTACCTAAGTAATTCGATTAATGATAACCTACGTAAACTAATAACAGATATAGAAATCAACATTTTGATTTAATATTGCCTTAGTTTTTTGAAAATAAATGTTAATCCGTGTGTATTTATTATAATCATAAAAAATATATTATACATCAACTGGCAACATCAACAGACCTTCCGCTCGGCCGCCATTTTGACGTGATCTGTCACTCTCAACGAAACGCCGTGATAGTCACACGCATTTACGTTCGCTGAGTGTTCTCTCGCATCTGTTACACCTTGAGTTAAGTAGCTTTATTCCTCGGAAAAACTTTTGTGAAACTTATATTAATTGATCGTGAAAATGCCGAAAGGACGTGTGTTGAAAGCACAATCGAGACAGTTAGTGTTAAAACTTCATGAGTATTTTGAGCAAGAAAATCAAAATGGCGGACCTCTTATACCTATCACGCAAGTCCGAAACCGTGTTGCAGCCGCGTTGGGGATCAGTCTATCAACTGTGACTAAAATCACTACTGATGCCTACGGCAGGAGCGGCTTGGAGCAAAACAAACCATCTACACCAAAAAGAAAGCGCCGGGCTCATAAGGTGACAGCTGTTGATGACTTTGACGCTGACGCTATTCGTCGTCATGTATATGATTACTACTTGAGAAAAGAAATTCCAACTTTGAGAAAACTTATTGTTTCTTTGAAAAGAAGTGGTCTATTTCATGGTGAAAAATCTTCTTTGGTCAAAGTTTTGAACACAATTGGCTTTTCATATAAAAAGTTAAATAAAAGAAAATTATTAATGGAACGCACAGATATAGCTATAGCACGTTGTGATTTTTTAAGAGAGGCAAAGAAAATACAAGATTGGGCAAATATTGTTTTCACGGATGAAACATGGCTCAACGCTAACCACACACTATCTCGTTTCTGGACTGATGATACTGCTGATTCCACTTCCTCAGTACCAATGGGAAAAGGTGAGCGCCTAATCATTTGCCATGCAGGTACAGCAAAAGGATTTGTACAAGACGCACTGTTGGCATTTAAATCGAAGAAATCAAATGACTACCACGAAGAGATGAATGCAAATGTGTATGAAGAGTGGTTCAAAAAAATGCTCATTTCATTGGAAGAACCATCAATCATTTTTATTGATAATGCGCCCTACCACTCCCGTCAAATTGACAAAATGCCAACACAGGCTAATAAAAAGCATGAAATAATTAATTGGCTTCGGGACAATGGAGAAAATGTGGACGACTCAATGTTAAAAGTTGAATTAATAAAAATATTAAAAACCAAAAAGAGAGCAAAACGCTATGTAATCAATGAAATGGCAGCAGAATATGGCCATACTGTTCTTCGGATTCCTCCATACCACTGCCAGTACAACGCAATAGAACTTATATGGGCACAAGTAAAAGGGCATGCTGCGAGATGCAATACAAGCCCCCCATTCACAGCGAATAAAATGTTGCAATTGCTAAAAAATGCTTGCACCCACGTAACGGCCGAGAACTGGGCAAGTGTGGTGGAAAGAACTAAAAGAGTAATATTCTCTGATTGGGAACGTGATATTGCGTTTGATAATATATTATCTACACAAGAGCTAATAATAACTGCTACTGAAGACTCCTCATCGGAGGAGTCTAGTGTTGATTATCATTCCGACGACTCGTGCTAATAAAATAAATTAAAATATCCTGATTGTTTTATTTGTATTCATGTATTAACTAAGAAGAAAGTAAAACTTTATATAATGTTATTAAATGTCTTTTAATACTCGTAACATCGATTTCTACCGATTATTTTTAATCTGTGGCATAATCGTAGTAACCATTATGTGTGACATCACTAAGTGGGCGGTACCCATCCATAAAGTACAAATATTATTTGTATGATATTTGTACGTAAGCAATACAAAACTTAATGAGCGTGAGCTGTCAAAAGACTGATAATATGATGGACGCAGTATAAGGTAGGTTGATGTTAGGCAGGCGGCCGGTCGTAAAATACGTAGCCAAATCATATGACAATTATAACATATTGTGCCGACCCCACATAGAGTGAGATACATAACAGCCGCACACACATAAGAGTTATCTTTCATTATAGGATAGCTGAAATAGCGAATAGACTACACAATTGTCTATACATTTATGTACTTCCTTGTACACTGAATGAATTAATTAATTATTAACCAGTTAGATTAAATCTAATAATAAATGGCCGAGTTTACGTCGTGACACAATCACATTGTAATTTTTAGGATTTATAACACATAGACATACTGTCTGTGTATATTGATTAAAGTTTTCCTCTTTAGTAATGCAAATAAAAACGCAATTTTGTAATTATGAAGACTTGTTTTGTCAAAATTTTCCACAATTTTACACAAAGTTTGGGTAAAAAATTTGTTTTAGAATACTTATTTTATTCGCCAGCAAAGTTACTGTAAGGATTTTTGCTGTTTATTAAGTAACATGCCTAATTGTATGTAAGTAAGTATATTGCAAAGCTTTGATAGCTAAGCGGTGAGACCTTAGCGACGCTTTCGAGAGGGTCACGGTTTCAAAACCCGAGCAGGCATGAATGACCATTTGAGGAGGCCTCATTGAATAGTAAAAACCTGGTACTTTACTTTTACTTCATGCTCACTTCTTAATCGTCACTTGAGAAAATTTACATAGTAAAGGTGGTGAAAAATGCACATCCAGTCGTTATAAATGTTACAATTCCGTAATGGCTTCCCTTCATTATTGGCGATTACAAACGATTAAGCGCGAACATGATCCCGTAGAGGGCTTACTGGGCTGTACTGGCCAATCGTCTATGATCACCTACAATCTGGGAATTGTCGGTTTTTCGAATACGCGTGAAAGGGAATCGCTGGTTGACGTATGATCGTATCATAATAAGGACAATCGTGTTAGCACTTGCAAAATGATTATAGACGATCACACGATCAACAAACGCTGATAGTGAACAGTAGGCACAAGCCGGCATACGCGAACTGCTCGAGCTTACCAGCGGTCCGCTTGTCCAGCCGTGTATAACCGGTCTAATGGACAGCTTGAAGCAGTGAGTCAATGCTCTGCTTCAAGCTGCGACTGTACAGTGAACTACACTTCTATGCACCTTAATACACGAACCGCTTATGCAACTGCTTCAGGTGTTTAGCAGCCTAGTTTTCAATGGCAGCTTCAAGCTGTAACACGGACTGCTCGAGCGGTTAGCCAGTGATCAACATACACGGACCGCTCTTGCAATCAAAGTAAACAGCTTGAAGTTGATCGAACAGTTAGCAATTTCTATGTTAATTCAAATATGTAGCATTATAGTTTTTGAGGAGATGGGCGCGACGTGGAAAGAAAAATGAAGGCATAGGTAACTGCGCTAGAGCTGTAGAGAGCTCGAGCAGTCTATGTTCTATGCATTCAGTTGTATTTCAGTTCTATGCATGGCGACAGCTGGGCCGCAAGAATCGCTCGAAACATTTGCAACTGCTCCATCGGTTCGTGTATGAACATACAAAGAAGTCTTTAGTTCACTTTGCAGTCGCACCTTGACTGCTTCAAGCTGTCCGTATATAACAACACCAGGTCTTAGCCATTACAATCCTAGTTCATTTATTTTAAAGTGACAATTTAAGGACATTATTCCGCGTAGGCGTTCGTAGCTGAACAAAGTAATCACGGCGCACATTAGGTATGTAGATGGGAGTCGACACGGAAGTCATTAACAGTTTGTGGCCTTCAATAGACACGGGACTGATCGAAGTACTGGGCCCTTTTTTCCTGGTGATGTAATGTAATAAGATTTCATACACTTGAATTTGCACTAAACCAGCCGATTGTAATCGATAATCTAAATTTAAAAAATATAATATAATAAACTAACGATCATGCTCATTCTTCATGAGTTTTAATTTAAATTAATTTTAAAGAAATTGACAAAGTCTTACTTCAAAGCGTTTTCCACTAAATAAAGCTATTTGCAGATTACAACTCAGCTACATTTAAAAAATCAGTCTTATTTATTACAAAACTTTTGTTTGACTGTTTTAAATATATTGAAACTATGTAAAAATATGTATCGAGCAAGTATTTAAGTTTAATACATAAGTAAGCCATTTTAATATATACATTATGTAGGTCGTAGGTTATTTACTAAAATTATCAAACTGTTCTCTTGATAAAACGATAAATCTTTGAGTCTTCGCGGATCGATCTCATCCTTGCGATGAAGATATTTGCATGGAGAGTGACAGAAGCTACTATTAATTCCAAGACTACAGTCCACGCGAACGAAGTTGCGGGTAAAGCTAGTATTGTATATTTCGAAAAAATGCGCTGCTTATTCTAATAAATGTTTCTTTGGTTTACAGGTAATGTAGCTGAACAATATATAAGAAATGTAAGAAAAAAATGGGTGAGAATTTAAAAGATATTATTATCTTGGATTTAAAGTTTTCTTGCATTACTGTTATTATTTATTATTATAGTAATTAACTCAACCTCAGTCAATCTAAACGATAGTACTATGATGCATAAGGCTTCGTATATAGGCTACAATCTAATAACGGTTAAGAAAACTTTAATTTACTACGTAGTATTAATCTATACTAATATATAAAGCTGAAGAGTTTATTTGTTTGATTGTTTGATGTACGTGCTAATCTCAGGAACTACAGGACCGATTTGAAAAAAAAATCGGTGTAAGAAAGTCCATTTATTGAGGAAGGCTATAGGCTATATAACATTACGCTAAGATGAATAGGAGAGGAGCAGCAATAAAAAATAGTACGAAAACGGCAAAATTTAAAGCTTTCTTTGCGTGCGCGGAGTAAACGGTAATAGATATTAAAAAAATCATGTATTGCAAAATTGTTCCCTCTAAAAGTTCTAAAAAAAGTCCGTGACAGCATAGTATATCTAGCTTTTAAAGTAACCCTCTCTAACCATTTTATGGTTATCAAAAGACTATATTACGGTATTAGTCATTCCACACGGGCGGAGCCGCTAGCGATTCCTAGTAAATTATAAGAGAATTAATGTTTTGTTAATCCCTGATCTGCCATATAGTAACGTTTTATAGTTATTTATATAGGTATATTGAACTAGAGACCGTGGGATGTAACATATGGCTTTAACAGAAGTTTATCGAAGATAGGACCGTTGATATTGGAACCGTTATTGCATGATTATTTTTATCACAAAAATGATCATATTCTAGCATGCTTTGCAATAAATAGTAGTAATAAATAAATAAATATATATAACCATTTAGACACGGCTGTCAGTCCTAACAACAAGTAAGTAAGCAACTTAATACTTGTGTATAGGTGACAGACAACTCGTAAATACATAATACCTCATAATATTTGATGAACCCACAAATTGTATATAGAAAATGTTGGCCTTTGGTGGGAATCGAACCCGCCACCCGCGGAGCTGAAGGAAGGGTCACTATCCACTCCGCTAACGGGCCAGTCAAAAGTTATATGTTACAAGATGTACTGCTAATTATAATTTTTTTACTTAACCCTTTTGCAAATGCTATAAAATAAATTTTGAATTTAAGGATGTGTCCATAGTTCATGTGTAGAACCGGCTATACTCACGTCTTATTTCATCGGGTTAGCCCGACTAGTTTCGAACCCATCCGGGGCACTTATTCATGAGCTCTTTACACGACGTTATCGCGGCGGGAACTGCGACCAGCAGCTCGCTGGGCACGACTCCTGGGTGGCAGGGGCGGGAGGGGGGAACACGGTTTGAAACTAGTCGGGCTAACCCGATGAAATAAGACGTGAGTATAGCCGGTTCTATACAGTAAGGATGTGTCGTTTAATCGGTAGCAGTAATATAAATACTTAAAGATCTTATCTCAATTAAGTTTTTGCGAACTATATATTTTGCGTATTAATTTTTAACATGTAAGTACGTCATTTGCCTGTTTTACATAATTCGAGCACTTTTTAGTACACTTCGTACTTCGGGAAACACATTACGCCGTCCAAGGTTGTACTCAGCATCATCTGATTATATTTATTAATAATAAGGAAATAATTGTAAGTTTTCTAGTAATGGTTGATCGTTTCAAGGTCCGACGGTAGACAGAATGTGTTCCTTATAAATTTGTGATAAAACAAAAACCAACGATCTCCGAATTCGAGATTTATTAAAAGTAATAATTAAATTATTTTGCTATAACCCGCGATAAAGTAAATTGAAAATATATATAACGCTAAATTTAGCGGGGACTATTAGTTTCCATACCTGATACATGCAGGATTTATAAAAACCACCACCTCCTACACAAGCATTACACACGTTCACTATCACAAACTTAACAATCGTTTCCACGATAAAATCGCAAAGCCCTGCAATTTTGCATTTTTCATCTATGCATCTACATTTAGCATACATATTTTCTATTTACTTTATTGCGAATTATAATAAAAAAAAATATTATTAATTTTGTTACGTATCTTTGCAAAGTAACGCCTAAATCTATAAATTATACAAAGTTTACCATTATTTTAAGAGTATGTGTTTAAGTGCTTTCCTATTTGTTTCCAAGTTATTTAATACAGTAAACATAACATATTGGAAAGAAAATTACACAGATAGTTTTTTACCCGGAATATATGTAATACTTTTCCCGGTCCAATGGGTCCATCCTGTCAAAAGATGAAGCTTGAAAAAGGAGTTATTATTAATATATCAAGGGTGCAAACTTTTAAGTTACAGAGTGTAATATTCAAGTAGGGCCTAAAGTTTATATTACAAAGAAATTAGCGGGAAGATTGCTTTTAAAATTTTTATGATTAATGCAATCGATCTAAGTATTTCGTCAATTTGACTACAAAATGTTGAAGCTCGTCCGAGAGCACGCATAGTCTTAAATGCATTAGTCGAATTAGTGCAGTGAGGGGTATTAAAAAATTCAATTTGCCTCCAACGATGGGCAGCAGAGGAAAAACGTATTCTCGGTTAAAATTATATCCATTTTTCCGGTTCCAGACCGGAGGTTACACGTAAAAAGGCGAATCTAAAAAATCGGATTAACTCCATCGCTTATAGGAAATCGTTAAACGGCCCGGGCATGGAATATTAAAGCGCAAGGAAAAAAATTATGCATCTAATTTTTTAGACGTGCTTCGCTTAAGTGAATGATAAAAAAATGGAACATAAAAATTTCTTATAAAACTGCAGATTTACCAATAAGACATTTATATACAAATAGACTTTTTTAAGAAACTATATATCTATTCTTTAAATCAGTAACAATTCTACAACATTATTTCCTGGATAATACGAAAGCTTAAGCTAAATTGATAGCGTCCGAATCGTGGATGTGCTCCACTATAGATTATCCTTTATTTTTTACAGTCTTTATACTGTGTATTTGCTTAGATAGTCAAGATGTTACGACGAGTCGCACTTGTATATTCTACCTTCAGCTACAAGGAATCGTGTACACACCAGGTACGTTAAGCGGATCCGTATATTTAGGTGAGTTCTACGGAATATCGCCTTGAAATTATTTATATTCAAGAAAGCTTACTATCCGTCACTCCCTTATATACGTCACAAGAAAGAGGCGACCTTTCTTTTTCCAGTGATTGTCCCGATTTCTTGTTTTGTTCCTAAAAATAGTGTATCAAAATATGGTTTATGGTACTTCGAGAAGATACCAATTCATAATGGTATCACTAATGGCATAACGTGCTTTTTTCTATCATTATCCCGCGAGTAAGCGTTTTAGTTGAATTATTGTCTCATTGTGATACCCTTTATCCTGTAAAAACCGTTATGAGTTGTATATTCACATTACACTTTTACAGGTTAGTATTTTTATCGTAGCCTACCATGATGATTTACTAACAAGGGAGGTTATAGCAAACCTCCCTTGTTGAACTTATCAAATTTATAGGAATTTAGGTAATTTATTATATTTATCTAATTTATCAGGGATTAAAGCAAAATAATATTTCCATTACTTTTAGAAACTTATAGTCCATAAAAAGGCAACAAAAAATTATATATTCTCGAAAAGTTACAAAATTTGAGTTTATATAAAGACACGTATTTTAATTCAGAATTGCAATTCACTGACATTTTAGTTTTCGTGAATATATTTTACAAAAAAGACGGAATAGCCTTCGCACAGATTTAAGAACTAGTATAAGCGGAAACCTTTTTGATGTCGACAAAAACCATTGAAGGTTGTCGACTAGTTCATAAAGGGCCTTTAAAACCGGTTGCAAACAATGTTAAATTACGCTGAAGTTATCTAATAAATGCGAAATTGTACGGCTATATACAGTACAAGGAAATATATTCTAGTAGGGGGCTTAAAATAAATCCACAGAATGACCAATAACGGGAAACAAAATCCTTCTTTAGATTAATTCAAATCCATATCATCTAATATTTCCAATGTAGAGTCTCGTTAAATTGTTTATTTATTAAACAACATTTATATTTAAAAATATTAAAACTTGCCATTATTACCATACAAACATAGGCGCGTGTTCACACACACACTCACACTAAGACACGCACTTGCACACTTATGCACATTATCACGCTCTTTTCAGTGAAGAAAACAATCGTGAGGAAATCATTGCACATATCTTTTCAAGGGATATCCACGCCACAATATCGTGTGTCCTGTTGTGAGTGGTACTTGCCACCTGTTTTAAGATATACCTACTGTCAACCTAGTTGAGGTCTCAACGCTGAATTTCTGTTACGCGGTCGCCATTCCAACATCTTGCAGCCACTACATTCATCTGTTCTTTCAATTACGACTTACAACAATTACTTAAATGATTTTTCGGATTTAGAAAACTTTTATATAGCGGGAGCTCCTTACGCAAATACAAAAGACCTTTGAAAAAAATAAACTAAGTTGACCCGCCGTGTGGTATCCGACTGAGTAGAATAGACCACCCTCTTTCTTACCGAGGTGTCGTAAAATACAACTGGGGTAAGTTGACGTCAGGCAGGCGGCCGGTCGTAAAAATGCAGCCAAATCATGTGACAGCATGTTTATAACATGTTGTGCCGACCCCACTTGGAGTGGGATAAGGGCAGGAAGATGATGACATAAGGATAATATATTGCACCTGGAGAAAACTTAGTATTTACATAATATATTCTTAAACTTTATCCGAGAATATTATGCGGCGTGAACCATAAAACGAATCCTTTGATGTTAAAAGGATTTTTACAGTCATCGTCTGATATCAACCCAGCTTCGACGCCTACCCATTCATCACTACACGGAATTTATGATACTTTCGATCTTTGGTTTACCTATTACCATATTAAACCTATAATCATAAACACAACTTATATTATATTCGTAAACGTCGTAAATTATAATTGGTAAAAAGATAAAAAGTTTTTTATTTCGTTTTTTACGTCATAAATTTTACGAGGCTCCATTTTTATTAGATCTGTAGTACTATTTCCTTTGTTTGAATACCATTTAAGGTATATGGTGATCGTTAATCTTTATATATATCTATACTGAAATATCATAAATATAGTTAGTTGAATAATTTTTTAGAATGAATATATGAATTTGAAGATTTTTTTAAAATTTAAATATCATAAAATAAATCAAAGATAATATTGTATACCTACTTAATCAAATATGAGATTCGCTGCTTGCCTCTGCTTCTGACATATAAAATCTGCTTCTTAGACGAATTATGAATAATGATTGAAAACTTGGGGCTGGCTCGGTAATTTTTTTTGAAGATAAAAAAGATGAAATTTGGAAAAAAAATTTGGCCAGGTCGGGCTCGATCCTAGGTATGTTCACTTCTCTAGACCGCCCGTTCCCCAAATGAGCTACCATGGCTTTCCAATTGACAGCAAAAATAGTCTTATCTATTCAATACAAATTTTAGCACATATACTATACAAGATTGACTCAAATGACTGAAATCATCATCTTCCTGCCCTTATCCCACTCTAAGTAGGGTCGGCACAACATGTTATAAACATGCTTTGGCTGCGTTTTTACGACTGGCCGCCTGTCTGACGTCAACTTACCTCTGTCGTATCTTACGACACCTCGGTAAGAAAGAGGGTGGGTGGTCTATTCTACTAAACCGGATACCACGCGGTGGGTCAACTTACCTTAGTCGCTTTTTACGACACCTCGGTAAGAAATGAGGTTGGTCTTCATTGATTTTATTTGACTTGATTTGACTAGATTCAAAGATTGACTCATTGAAATATTAAAGATAAATATATTTAATATTGTTCATGTAAAAAAGTGCAGTCTTAATCTCAGAAAATATAGCCTTTCACTCCATTTTACTTTCGGCTTTTTTTATTTTGTTTGGAAGGCCAGTACGTAATTTATCCTAGTATGATATAGTTGCTTTCAAAATAAGGGTGAATAGTAGTTGACCTTACACTCCATCGCTAACCATTATCAATTATATTAATCCTATATATTTAATACATAATATTTAAATTTCATTTTTAATAATCATTATTTCTTGGAGTCAAAGTGCAAATTTTTTTTATCCGTTTTAACACCTCGGTTAATTGCTTCTTCAGTGACAAAAGGGCTTGCTCCTTTTTCGCACAAAGAATCAGCTTAGCGATTCAGCGCGGAAACGCTACCAGCATTTTTGGTACCATTCCACGTGGGCATGATGTGTATAGTCCTAGCGTGTAAGTAGTTTAGGAGAGATATAACTTGTACATTTTTGCTGTAAATAAAAAAAATATACCTATATTATTTCTGGTAATTTATAGTTCATGGAAATGAGCATAAGTGGAAGAAACAGAGTACACGTGGAATATTATAGGATATAGCAGGGGAGTTATATGCAGGCCTGTAAGTGACATTGACAATAAATAATGAAGGAGAAGATGAAACTCGTATACTTCATCTTTGTCTCATCACACATAAACAATAGAGATAGATAGATCACCTATATTTGCTTTCGCTTTATTATATAATGTCATATTTTAATCTGGCTTCCCTACATACTCTAAGTATAATAAATAACTCTATGGGAAGAAATGTGACATGATCCAATACCTCTTTACGGTCCAATCATGGCATTTCATTAGAAATTTTACTGTTTTATGATACAGTGGTTTCGGTGAACTGGTTAGTAATGGAAGGAGCTATTTAGGTTTTAGAAAACTGTTTTCTATTTAATAAAAATCGAAGTCATGGAGTTTCTTAATCTTATATGCTGCAATTATAAGCTTGACAAAACTTTCATATGCTCTAAGACTTTCTGACCTGTGTTACCTATCAACCTGTATTGGACCACTGTGGTGGGTTTTTTGTTTAACATCCTTATTTCCAGCTAGAGAAAAAGTCGTACGAGTATATTCACCGTATCAACCACGCATACGAATCATGATATATTTAAAATTTGCTTATTAAGCGTAATTTATATCCGTGACTAATTTTGTAGCAGTCATATAAAAGTTAACTTATGATCGATTAATATTCACACCGTGCACTTATTTTTTTTATAAGTAGGCTTATACATTATGATACGCCTGCGCAGTTCTGTCATTACCCAAGTCACCTTGAAATTGCTATAATTTCTGATTGGCTATTTTAAGGTTATTGACCACGATTTATTAGCCCTCAAAAATCAAAGGCAAAATGGTTTTTGACCATTATATCCTTAATATATCTTCGTAATTATTTTTTTAAAGGAATGGTTTACAAAAGAAGTTTACGCGCCTAGCTCAAAAATATGCAGAGCTCATAAGTAATTTTGGATCTTAATTTGTTGACAAACTGTTTTAGTAATATTAATTTTGAGAGTGAGAGAGAGTGAATATAGCGAACTCTGTATGGCTTTACAATGATCTAAATTCTAAAAGAGCCAGGACGAAGAAAGACAAAATCTTTTTTTGTGATTACTCTTATTAGAAAAATGATTAATTATATGAAACTGAGAACTAAAAGTTCATTCATTCATTTGTTTGGGATACTCTTAGTATAACGATCACTCCTTTAAATTTATTAATTTCTACAATAATATTTATAGTTTTGTATCGTCTATACCTTCTGATTAAGCGCCTTGCATTACCTTGAAATAATAATTGTCCAATTAGAAGACCGGTTGTCAAACAAGTTCTTTGAATTCAGAAATCACATTTAAGATAAATTGGTATCTGTTTTTATGAAGTTATTCTCTTACCGTTAGATTAAACACTGGTTTTAAAGATGTTAAAAGTAATGTAAGTTAGCATATCCACTTAATTATTTTTAATATATTTTAATTACCTTGAAAACGTTTATATTTTCATTAAACCAAAAGTACATGCAGTAGCCTTGAGTTTTGACAAAAAAGTTTGAAATTTTTACGAATAACAGCTTTTTTGTCATACCCATTTTTGACAGCAAAGTTGGTTTGTGAAAATAATTTAAATATATTTTAGCTATTTTTTGTCAAATAATTTATATAAATGCTTATGATGACGCTTATGATATGAAATAGCTTAATAGACTTTATATTTAGAAGTTATATTACGTAGGTTAATGTCGCGAGTTTTATGTTATGATATTATCACTCATGTTTTTATACTTAATTCAATTACTGCGGCCACAATTCTCACTTTATTATTAATATATCATATTAAATAATATAAGTAGATAAGTTTTCTAAAGATTTTTATGTAGTATATTTATTATTTGATTAAATTAAGAATGAGTCATAGTTGTAGTGGAATGTTCCGACCATTACCATACGAATTGTTTAATTATTTTGATTTATTCACCATATGATTTAGTAACGTTTCTTTGTTCAAAGTGTTATGACCGATCAATCTTTCTAATCATTTACAATAAAAAGGTAGTTTTGAAAATTAATATATATATCTGTATTGAACTTAAAGCGTGCTATGTTGTCTGTCATCACGCAAGGCTGAAAGAAAATCAAATAAAAAATTTGGATCCCAATCGGAACGCCTATTGTTATTCGGCGATGTAATGACTAGTTAATAATACGAGTTCTCATTAGTTCTAAGCCTGTCTTATGGTTATGGGTATACAGAAGAATGACCTTTAGAATGCTATCCTCCACCTGTTGGTAAAGCTTCTGCGTTAGCACTAACAGTTTTTAAGTTGGATTTATAAGAACAATCAGTTAAATGATTTGGAATTATCTTATAAATCACATGCTTTTTAAAAATTATTTTCAGTAGAAATCGGACTGAAGAGATAATAATATTACCAAGCATAGGTATTGTTCTTTAGCGTTAAATATATAATAGTATATGTAGGTATTTCATAAAATAATTTTTTAATAAAATTATTAGGTATTATTGAATTTCCGAGTGCTATCCGACTGAGTAGAATAGATCACCCTAAATTACTGAGGTGTCGTAAAAGGCGACTTAGGTATATTGATGTCAGGCCAGCGGCCAGTCATAAAATACCAAATCATGTAACAACATGGTTAACACATGTTGTGCCGCCCCACTTAGAGTGGGATAAAGACATTAAGAAAATTATATAACACCTGTACGAGCATGCCAGGAATTGATAGAATACTTCGAATCGTATAAACTGGACTTATTTTTGCGAATGACCACGCGTTTGAAGTGTCAAGGTCCTTCGTGCCAAATCTAAGCCGGTTGAATTTACTTTTAGCTACCGTTTTAAATTCTGGTTATTGATCGTTATATGTTATCAATTGCTTTTCTTATTATTTCCCGATAGACAATGGTAGATTATTATAACTCCTACCGAGAGAATTATACATTTTGGTTTTTAATGCGGCCCAATATCAGCTTGTTAAAGACGATAATTATGGCATCTAACAAAATTTAGAAATTTTTTAGTCGTCAGAATTGGATAATGATCCTATTTTAGCAAACTGCTGTTCGAATGCTTCTCTTGCCTATGTCAGTTCGTTTAACTGTTTATTCATATTACGGAAATAGTGATGCATTCGTAATATTAAAAAATTAAAGTAGTGTTCTGCTGATATATCTGCTGGGCAAAGGCCTTACAGATTGAAGCAGAATACGTACTAATGAATTACGTAATGTAACCGGGTGTCTCTCACGAGATAATGCATTTGATGTTTCAATAATTCATGGCGTAGAAGCGGAAAGCTTTGAAAATGTCCGATGAATACGGATAATTTTCTCAATTAACATAAAGAGGTGAATTACGAATGCGCTCATGCAACATGCAGTGCGACGCTGGCGTCATTCGCATCAAGCATTCACCGGTTAAAGTTAACTGTTGTCTACGAAAAGTTAATGATATTCTTACAAACTTTCTGGTACTAAACTATTTAGAATTCATAGCCGTGTCGTATGTCGAGTAGAATAGACCACCCTCATTTCTTACCTAGGTGTTGTAAGACGCGTCTAAGGTAAGTCGACCCGCCGTGTGGTATATGGCTGAGTAGAATAGACCATCCTCATTTCTCACCGAGGTGTCGTAAAAGGCGACTAAGGTAAGTTGAACTAACGTGTGGTATCCGGTTGAGTAGAATATACCACCCTCTTTATTATCGAGGTGTCGTCATTTACGAATAAGTTAAATTGATGTCAAGCAGGCAGCCGGTCATTAAATACGTAACGAAATCATGTGACAATATGTTTATAACATTTTATTTCGACCTCGCTTAGAGTACGATAAGGGCAAACGGATGATAATGCATTCCTAGATTTTGAAAAGTTAAAAGTTTATCAAATTTATATGATTTTTTATGTGATGCTTACTTGATTCGAGGTCGATTATTCTGAAAAGTTGATATCGACATAATCATAATTTTTGCACAGGATCTTACAGACAAAAGAATTATTATTATATTATTATTTTGAAGTTTAGGTGAATATGGAGACGTTGGTGTATGCTGGCGAGGTTTAATAAAAATAGAGATTGATTTAGGAAGTTATTAAGCGGAGAAGCCTCACGAATATTGATTACCAGTTTCTTTAGGATTCTTGAGGGCATAACCGCCGGTGAAGTTAATTTTGAATCGGATTGTATAATAATTGTAATTGGAAAAAAAAAATTCGTGATTAAAATTTAAATGAAATCAGCTCCAATAAAGTTTACTTAAAAATATTCAGTTACACTATACATATTATAAAATTACAAATATTAATATTATCTAAAATATACTCTTTTTTACTCATTTGAGGTATTTGAAGGTTTTTTATTTCATCAACTTACAAATAGGTAAATTATATTGATAAATGTCACATTTGCTAAAATGATGAGATTAAAATCGTAATCTTTAAGCACATAAAGTATAATTGTATATTTCCGTATTATACCTAAAGTAAGCTATAAAGTATTTTCTAATGTAATAATATTGTAATAAAAGTAAATTGGAAAGCAATGTCATTTAAAGTCGCATAATAAAATAAAATGCTATATTTTCCCAAGTTTGTTAGATTCAGGTACAGCAAGTAAAACATATCATATATAATTGTCATTGTGTAAACTTTTCACTAAGTTATTGCAACTATCGTATACTGCAGTAAAATTTCGAAGAACTTATGGAACTGAAACTTGGTCCGATTTAAAAGAAGCGGAACGCAGTGAAATTTAATAAAAAAAATTAAACCAGATATACCTTCAAAGATTTTCAGATGCAAGTTCTTGTGATCGTACCTTTATCGTTGTTAAAGCACTGTCTGCATTTAGCGTTCTTTTTAAACTTTGCTCGGTTTCTTTTTGTAGTTTGCCAAAGTTTTACCTCCCTGTAACATTTTACCGTGGAGCATTTTCTACGCGGCAATCACATCGAGTTAATAAGTTTCCGTTTCGATGGCCCCTGCGTTTTAAACTTTTAGGATATGAGATAACAAGCCAAGAAAGAAGACGACGATTTGGCTAAATCCGCTTTGAAACGTAACTGGATTGCGGATTCTTTTATAATACAAGTTAAGTTTAACATAACGGCATTTATTACACTTGAATTTAGGATAAATTATTTTAGTCACGATTACTTTTTAGCTACACTTACTTAGCTACTTATTATATGATATTTTTTTAGGGTTCAATATTAACTTCAAAAGTCTATTTTAAGTGTACACAGTGGTTTGGATTATTGTCCGAGGTGGGATCTTATTAGGGGAGGTGCCGGGTACCATTCGAGGTTTGAGGTACAGTTTCCGCGTGGAAAGAATAAAACCGCAATTTAGTATTTAGATAACCATAAAAATAGTTAAAGTGGGTTAACCTTAAAAGCTAGACATATGCTATTGTGGACTTTTATTTAGAACTTTTAGAGGGGAACAATTTTGTAATACATGATTTTTTAATAACTATTACCGTTTACTCAGCGCACGTAAGGAAAGCTTTAAATTTTGCCATTTTCGTACTATTTTTTATTGCTGCCCCTCTCCTATTCATCTTAGCGTGATGTTATGTAGCCTATAGCCTTCCTCGGTAAATGGACTATATTACACTAAAAGAATTTTACAAATCGATCCATTAGTTTCTAAGATTAGCGCGTGCAAACAAACAAACAAACTTTTCAGCTTTATATATTAGTATAGATTTATAATTTTTTTATGAAAAAACAATAATATAGTTACTTAAGGGATAATTTAACTACAACGTTCTCCCTAATAATCCCTAAGTGTACATTATGTTGGGATACAAATAAAATTCTTGCCGATATTGTCCCATTTTCGCATTCCTTCCCCTTCGCCTCACATCGCCATCGCCTTGTGCAAATTAATTTTCATAATTTCACCGTATTTCAATTCGGGTAATTGAATTTATCGGTCTTTAGTTATATTTATGTAAGTTTGTTAAAAACTTAATAAATTATACCATCTTGTCACTACACCAAATTTAACTTCTCTTTTATTTTATTTTTAGATATCAGTGCTTTAGGTAGCCTTTATTGTTTTCATGTATGTAATCCATCCATATAATGCCTAAGTTATAATTTCAATTTTTTATTATACCTTTCACCTAAATCATATTTTATAGACTTTTTTCTTTTAATATATTATTTACTCTTCTAAATCGGGATAAATAACTTAATAATATACCTACTAATGTTCTAAATAATACATAGCAGTATATCCGGTTGAGTAGAATTACTACCCTCATTTCTTATGGAGTTGTCGTAAAAGGCGACTACCTAAGGTAAGTTGACCCACCGTGTGGTATCCGGTTTAGTAAAATAGACCGCTCTCTTACCGAGGTGTCGTAAAATACGACTGGGGTAAGTTGACGTCAGGCAGGCGACCGGTCGTAGAAACGCAGCCAAATTATGTGACAGCATGTTTATAATGGATAAGGGCAGGAGGATGATGATGTTCTAAAAAATACAATTTTATATTTTCCTATAAACTTTTTATATATTATTTTGAACTTAGATTGCTGCTTGTAAATATTGATTGAATCGCTATCATGATTAAGTATCTGTGTGAAAAGCTCATTTGTTAATAAATATATAACAATACAAGAGTCTGAAAAATCTAAAGAACATAAAAACTAACCAAAATAAATTGAAACAAGAAATACGTATGGAAAACAAAAACATGTTCGGATTCTCATTCTCCAATTACTCTAACGAACCGAGTTCGCACCTCGCCGGGCCTTCATATTTTTTCTGTGCAACACCTAAATTACCTTCGGACCTAATAGTTTTCACCTATTACCGTAAGCGGTCCGAATTTATCGCTTTCGACTGTTGATTTATCTGCGAACCCAGCGGATTAACTACCGCTAACTTGGCGATAGTTAAGACTCCTATCTCTGATGTTTCAGAGAGAAAGCTCTTTCCTTTTATCTAAATTGGTGCGCTACCAATAAAGATCCGACGGCGTCTGTCGTAAACCATTCGCCCCATACGCTTCATTATGGCACAAAGTTTTAGATATGATGGTACCGTTTTATTGTCCACCGATGTCGCGAGATCTCTATCGATAATGGGATTTGGTATTTCGGACACTGCGTATACTGGACTTGTATAGGAAAAATTGTAAATGACCCATGGCTTATTATTAAGTGAACTTTTAATTTTTTTCCAATATTTACGTCCGAGCGTACCCAGCGGTGTGGTATCTTGCTGAATAGACTGCGGCTACTTTTGAATAATAATGATATACGGCTAGAAACAATCATTCAGGATATCTTAATAGGATATTGAACTACTATTACAATAAAATTTGAATTCCTAAATGTACAATGCTTATATTTATCATCGAACGCTGCATTGTAAATAATAATGATATACGGCGCTAGAAACAATCTTTAGGATATCTGTATAAAGTGTTGAACTACTATTACAGTAAAATTTTAATTCCTAAATGTACAATGCTTCTATTTATCGTCGACTAGCTATTACCCGCAAATTCGTTTGCGTGGATTGTTGTCGCGTGATAGGTTGATAATAGATGGCGTTTTCTCATCTTATTCCTTAAGTATTAACAGGATTTCTGTAGCCTATACGTTACCCCGGTGTATAAGAAATAATTGTGTCTTCATCATTTCATCATTCAAATTTCATCGATATTGGTTTAGCGGATTAGCCGTGAAAGAGTAAGAAATATATCTATACACAGAAACTTTTGCATTTATAATATTAAGTAGAGGTGTAGGTTTTTTTTAAATAGGGAAAATTAATACGTGCTTGGCTGGATTTTGGACTCATCTCTTTATAAGGGTTATAAATCCGTCCTTTTCTTTTTATTTTATGTTTATTAATATTTCGTTTCAACGATTATTTGAATCATTAAAACAAGTACACTAAAATTCGAAAATTGCATAAGTTATTGGTACATTTTCCTTTAAAATGAACAAATATTGCGAGATTGCTATAACAGTTGTATTTGAGATACTAACTCCCTAAAACAGTATTCCCCTAATGTTTAAAGTAAAAAGGAATAAATCGTCCTAATTGAATTTGTCATAAAAATTGAAAGTTTCACTTCCGGGCCGTAGTTTACCAACTACTTTTAATCCATTCTCCTTTAAATGGAAGTTTTAATTTATTGTGAGTGCTAAGTTTTCCACAACCATTCTAGCACAAGTAAATGTATACGTTCATCCAAGTTTACCCCTGTTTCATACACTGACGTAATCGTTGTATTAAGCGATTGGTTTCTATCAAACTAACAAGTATATAACTTGATTCTATGACAAGATATTATATTTCTTAGATCTTATCTTCTGAAGTAACAAAAAATCAATTTCTTAACGTAAGTTTTATATTTTTACAAATTTGTGAAAATAATATATTCATTAAGTTCTGCGATTTCATATAATTGAACATGATTTCGTCACACTCAACAATATTTATAAATTTAAAAATATATAAATCAAATCCTTTCTGATATAATATTATATAGGATTGACAGTTATTGAATTAAGTATTGCCAGTAATTAAAGTTTAGTCACCGATTAATTTGTCAAATTATACTTTAACAATCATATCATTAAGAAATGATGGCGTTGTCTTTATTAAGAATCGTAAAGTTGATTTATTTAAAGGAATTTTTAATTCTATATTAATTCAAAAAGCTACATCCCTAGTCGTAAATATCACGCGTATTACAAAGCAATTACTTCACCAATAAGTCTCTGAAGATCGTAGTTAGAAGTGATGCTACTTAAAGAGAAAGGTACAAGTGAAATTGTAGTCAATGGACTGGAACTGACGGCTATATAAAGGGCCAGTTTTTTGAGCCACCGTCTTTAGAGTTAAAGACGTATCCAAAAAGTTTATGATCTTGTTAACAAGCCAAAAAAATTCTCGTTAACCCTCTACACAGGCCTAAAAAAGGTTGACTTACTTATTACTAACGGTTTGCTAAATTACTGATTTAGACGTTCGTTCTTATAATTAAGAAAAGCTAGGAAAAATAAGTATCTACTAAATTTTGTGTCAATACTTTTCGGTTGAAAAAATATTCCAAACACAACGTATATTCATTAGTTAGAATAATCCTATCCTACTAATATTATAAATGCGAAAGTTTGTGAGTATGGATGTAACATACATCCCTACTTCTGCTGTCTGTTCATGTTACTCTTTCGCGGCGAATCCTTTGAACCAATATCGATGAAATTTGGTACAATTATTACTTATACACCAGAATAACATAAGGGCTATAGAAAACCTGTTAATACAATAGGAATGGGATGACAGTAAAAAGCGCCATCTATTATCAAACTATCACACGACATTAATCGACGCAAACGAAGTTGCGGGTAAAACCTATTTCAATGATAAATCTCATATAGTTTTAGTAGATCGGTCAGCGTGTCGGGCATTTATTGTTGATATCACTGTCCCACATGACGATAATCTCATAAAAGCTGAAAAAGAAAAATTTACTAAATATTTGAATCATGAGATCACCGCCATGTGCCATCTTGTTAACAATAATTGTTCCTATTGTTGTTTCGGCAAACAGTCTATTGGTGAAGAGCCTCGACCAACACCTGAAGAGGCTCTCGCTTAGTTGTTGGATCAAGGACAGGATACAGTGTTGCTTGAGACGGCACGTATTATGAAGAGGTTCCTTACTCTATAATTCTAAACGGCGGGAGCTTTTTTTTTTTTTTTGTTGTTTGTTTTAGAAAATATTAAAAAATGTAATGGAACTTAAAAATAAATTAAATGATTATTAAATGTTGATAAAATATGACAATACTTTATGTGATCAATTATTATTATCAAAGGATTCTAGAAACCTTATTCTGTTTAAGAACTAAAAAAATAGTGTATGATCCTTATATATCTTAAATCTTTGTAAGGTTATTACAGATGTGATTAATACGACAAATAACTGAATATTCATCCGAGATATTTCCTGTAAATAAGTTATTCTCGAGGAACAAAAGTGTTCTTTCTACTACATTTATTCTATGTTACCTATCAATAAAATTTTACGTATTTCGAATTATTATTACGAACTATTCTCTGACATTGTAACTTTGCTACCGTTTTATATATGACAGAACTACGTCAATCTAACTTTTAAGATTATCACTTCCTGGTTGCCTACTATTTTACCTGTTTAGTTGTGAGGCAAGTGCACACTAAAATATAGTTTTAGCTTTATATATTTCACAATGTATCGTGAAGTAATGAAAATTTATGAATTTTTTTTTTAGTTAATGTATTAATAACAAATAATGTACATAAATAGTAATGAATACATAAATTTAGTAAAATTTAAAAAAAACAAAATAAAATTTAAAAAAAACGTGCATGCTAAACGGTGCGACCGTATGATTCTTTCCGCATTAGGGGGTCATAGGTTCAAACCCGGGCAGGTATTAATGATTTTTTTTTTATTTCTCTGAAAATTTATGTATTACCAACTGATATTTTATATCAATATGTGCAATTTGTCACATGTTTTTCGGTGAAGGAAAACAATGTGAGAAAGCAGCATATCTCTAGAGTATTTTTGGAATATATGTAATCTGAATTGCAGCGGCGTTGTGGACTAATATTCAACTAAATCCGCTTCAAGAAAAGGAAAGAGAAGGCCTACGCCCGGCCGTGGGATAAAATTAACAATTAACTGGTACCAACGAGGAGGATAGTAGTAATGTTATAAACTACAATAAAGAGTTGTAGCTTCTCTTCTAATATCTCGCAAGCTTTAACAATGTGGCGTCGCGGCGGCGCGCTTTCCCCCCGCTACCAAAAAAGTTGCAAGTTGCTGGGCGGCGCCGGAGAACATTCAAATTTATCGATTGTCCCGCGGGCCTCATTACGGCATCCCTCAAAACTTACCCACTCACTAACCTAGCCCTTCGTCGACACTACAGCCACATTACTTTTTATTTCCAGTCGCCGCGCCCGTATCTTTTTTTCATCGCCAGTTATTATTGTCCGTTAAACTTTAAGTGCTCGGCGGCTAACTTTCGATGCCTTCGTGATTTACAAGGAGCCGTTTCGAAGTGTTTTATCGAGCATAAATGTAAGTTCGCTACTTGTTGAGATTGAAGGTCGTATTACCCGATCCGTTATCGCCACTTCAGTAGGTCAATGTTTTATTATCAATTCGCTCCGAATGTAGGTTTTCGCGTTTCTTATCTGAGTGTTAAGTGGGAGAGCATATATCTTGCGGAGGAAGGAGGTATGTCGTCGAACAGTAGTTTCGCATCTGCGGGTGGTGGGGTGGGGGGCAATGATCCATTAATCTGGCAGAAGCCCATGTGGCGCCACCGACATACCTGCCGACGCGACGCGCGGACGCCTACCTAACGACACAGATCGTACATTTCAACATGTGCGAATATGTATAAAATTATTAAGTTCTCGTGCCGATAACGCATCGTCGGGCCCGTAAGCTCAAATTTATTCGCGTAACTTATATTTCTTTTCTGTACGAAAACGACTGAACTGAGTATAAGGAATCTTAAAGCTGGGGTTATGTTATGTTTTAGCTATTGAATATCTTACTGTATACTGTGATAAAATTAAATTGACAAAAGAATCTTATGCTTACCTTTATCGCTTTTCAACATGGTATGTGTGTGATACTGTTGGTGCAAAAGAGTAATAAAAATAGTTTTTAAATCACTGTTGCTATTTTAGTCTTTGAATATAACCTTTGCAAGTTGCATAAAATGAAATAATGTAATTTTAACACTTGTCAACTTTTAGTGACCAAATTGTTGAATACTCGTAGCTGGAGTACTCGTGTTGCCATATAATAATGATCGCAATTTGCAAGTAGCAATTCCCTAAATGGCATATTTTACTTATCCTCCAGGCGTTCCGCACGGCACGACTACCTTCCTGCTCTATATATTGTCATACATCACTCGTATTGTTTATATCTACACCTATTTTGTCGGTACGAGATTAATGCGGGCGTCTAGTGAGTGACGAGGTGGGTGACCTAACATGATGCAGTCTAGTCACTTGTCACGCTGCCCCGATTTGTCCAGATGAAATTTATTGAACGTTTGAGAACATAACGCAAAATTGACGTTTGAAATACGAACACTCCTGAATTTAAATGCGAGCTTACACGATGCATCACGTCACCGAATGCGGAAACAGTGGCGTCGCATGCCACCCATTCCACGAAAATCTGTCGCCATATTTCAATCGCCGAATTGACACATAGCTTTTCGAAACCATAAACTTTCACGCGCATCTGAAAACTTCAACCTGGCATATTTACCTAAGAAATTCCTCTGTACAGGGAGCGCGATCTATTTGACGAGTAAAAACTTATAGATAGGTCATGCTCCAACCGGTGAGGAAGTTTTCACATAAATTGGCGGTCATTCGACGCGAATATGCTGACTGAGGGAGTAACAAATATGCCAAGTTGGGCTGTTATAACAGCGATATGTAAGTTTTGTGATACTTCGCCATTAAGTTTATGGAAACGACAGCCGAGATTACATCGCACTTTCTGAAAGATTTCTGTAATTCTTTTCTATGTCCTGTCATACGTGATTGCTCTCAGTGACGTCGTGCTTTCAAAGTGTCTCCAACATGCACGAAATAGATATGTCAATGCAAGTTCAATAATTCTTAGCTAATATTCATAGTTTAAATATATAAATACCGAGTATATAAGTGTCCATTTAGTTTCAGACCAATTCGCGACGTAGAACCGGGAAAGCCTCGCAACACTAGCCCTTAACGAATCCATAAATTAGAAACACAGATGAAATCGGAATTACTATGATATTCCCAATTATTTATGACGTGTGTAAATCTGTACATAGTTATCAAAACATATTTATAATATTGTATAAATATTGTAAGAAAAACTATGTGTAGATAAAAAAGAATGCTAAAAAATATGTGATTTATATTTGTATTTTTGTTATCACTTTTGCCATTTAGTACCAAATAGTCACGTATATAAAAAAAACGTATTAATGAATTGTGAAATATGTGGGATGATTTTTAAAATAAAATTTTACCAAAGAAAATTTTAAACGAATTCTGTCGAGGATCCTAATTGTAATTTAATTAGGGAGCAGTTTTCTCGCAGCAGAAGGCACGACAATGCCGCGTTAAAATGATTAATTTTTGTGGAACCACCGAAGGTGTCGGCCGCGAATACTTCTTACGAACGGACGATTAATCTTGCTTCATGCAAACACCATTCGCATCGGCATTGTACGACGATCCCGATATTTTTTCTGTCTTACACAATACCATTACGAAACTGCTACCGGTAGTTGGTCGTGCTCTTCCCACCATCTTGTCGGGCCTATTGAAGGATTGAAAAGGTGTTTGCGTTTCGCTTCAAGAAAAATAGATCTCCCCTCGAGTTTTAAAGAATTTTTCGTCATCACTTAGCCTTCGATAGTTATTACGGCGAGAATGAAATGTTTTAATTCCACACCGTCATTCACTTACAATGAATCTTTTCTTACATAAAGTAAATTTTATACAGTCATACTTTGTTCATTCAGGCCTGTGAAGATCGTTTACTTTGAATGCAATTTTGTGTCTGAAGTATGAGCTTTATATATATATGGAACACTACGTTATGCTCAATTACAACTATGATCAGATTAAATATTGTTGAATAATCTGTGGCAATTTTTTGTTTAATGTAATGTTAATTTGTCCGTGACACTTTCCTTTAACTCTGGTATCTCTTGTCCAGCAATGTTATACGAATTACAAAAAATTTCAACGCCTTTTTGTTCTCTCACTGCACAAATATATTTATTATATTAAAATCAATTATTTGACTTCACTCTGATATACCAATTCCTAAAATTCATATTTGGATTGTTGAACACTAATAGCAGGACATGCATAATTCGATAAAATAAAAAAGTTGAACCTTAATTGAAATCTTATCAAATAAAGTCTAGTTTTTTTAACCTGGTGATAAAATAGGGGGAATACTAGAAATACAAATTAAAGTAATATCTTGTTTTAATCATAAAACACACGTTGGCACACTGCGAAGCATCTTAGGCGGGGTCAAGAGCGCCGAATGTCAGATTTAGATCTGGGCATTCGCCAACATTGCGTTTCTCTTCTCTACCGCACATAGAGACTTCATTTTCTTTTTATTGCTTAAGCAATTAGTACCCACTTGAATATTTAATTTTAATTTAGAACCGGTTGGATACAATAACTAAAATATAAATCCAAAAATATTATGCACTACGGGACGAAAAAGAAAATTGGTCATTTGAGAACTTTCTATTTTGTTTTGTTTTGTTTTTTTATTTGTTTTCTTTAGTGGTACCTCCAATTTTTCACCAATTACCTTAAAAGGTGTTGTTTTGCCAGTCTGCTCCGACTTCCGGTACCTTGGTTCGCTTTTCCAGAAGAACGGTGAAGTAGATCGTGATGTGAGAAATAGAATGAATGCGGGAAGGATGAAGTGGCGACAGGTCTCAGGAACAATATGTGACCCCCGAATGCCCCTTAAAGTTAAGGGGAAAATTTATAAAACGGTCATTAGACCTGTCGTAGTGTATGCATCAAAATGTTGGGTAATAAAAGAAAAGGATGAAAGAAATGTGCATGCGAATGAGATAAGAATGTTAAGGTGGATGTTTGGTGTGACAAAACTTGATAGAATACGCAATGAGTATATTAGGGGAAGACTGAAAGTTGCGCCCATTACAGAAAAGATGCGAAGTGCGAGACTATGTTGGTATGGTCATGTAATGAGGAGAGATGAAAATGATGTGACCAATAAAAATATTTAAAAATGTATGTGGATGGATGTATGGCTAGGGGGAGGGAGGCTGAAAAAAAAGATGGATGGATTGTGTCAAAAATGATATGCATGTTAAAGGAGTAGCAGAGTTGACGAATCATTGAGGAGAATGGCTGAAGATGACCTACTGTGCCGACTCCACTTAGTGGGATAAGGGTAAGAGAATGCTGATGAGACCTTTATTTTGTTTATAATTTCTCCCGAACATTGTAGACTTTCTTACCTCCAACTCATCAATCAAATCAAATCAAAATAATCTTTATTCAAAAATATATAAATATATATAAAAAGAGACTATGATAAATGAACAGATGGAATATGAAAAAATGTTTTTGTTTAGGCAATTTAACACGTTGTATACACTGATGAATAGGGGAATAACATTATTAAATGTATTTATTAGATATAATACTTTAACGTGTAAGCACGTTTGTATGACGTAACATTTTGAGTTCTTGATATGTGTGCTTAGTGCGAGTTTTTTAACCTCAGCAGTCGCAACCACAGTCATCCAGAACACTTAAATGTGCGTACTTATATAATTTATGTTACACACACACACACACACACACACACACACACACAAACACACACACACACACACACACACAAACACACACACACTAACACACACACAATATACACCCACACATGCCACATACACATACGCTATAATTAAATAAGTTATTAAATAGTAATTACTTACCTTTTTAAAAATTCTAAAAACTTACCTTGTTATGGAAGAGCGAGACCTTCTGACACAAGTATTTTTAATACTTACTAGAAGGTCTCAATCTGTATTTCTTGTAATGAATTATTGGAAAGAAGAAATAAATATTTTTTATATTGTAAGTAAATTTAAAATTGAATATGAAGATGCATTTCATATATTTTGCAATATTCATATACCTATCATTCGAAGCTAATTATATTGGGCTGAATACAAATGATAATTCATTGACTAAAGTAGTTGATCTTTGTGCATATGAACAAAGTGCTATCAATAAGGCCACGTTATCTCTGCAAAGACGATTTCAATATCATATTCTCATTATCTCTAACCGTGATCCTTGCACTCAACACCGCATGTCCGTTAAGATTACAAATGTAACGAAGATTCGCAGTGTAGGAAAATTCCAAACGAAACTTCGATTTTTCGGTACCCAAAATTGAAGTTTTAAGCCGGGTGTTGGTAATTTTACACTAACTTTTAATTTTACACAATTTAACACTATCTTTCCTCGCTGTCATAACCTATATCTATGTAAGTTTATTTCACTTCCTAGTATTACTATATATGTATTTTGATTTTAGAATGTAAGTTTATCAATATATAATTTATTATTTTGTTTATAGTGTTTTGTTGTTGTATTTTAAAACATTTTATGTACCTATACTACGTTTCTTCTAGTTATCAAACCACCAAGGGTCGCTGGCAGAGATCTCTTATAGAGATAAGTTATCCTTTGTACTTGTTTTCCATTTAACTGCATTTTTGTATATTTTCCTTATTTGGTACATTAATAAATAATTTTGGTTATTTATTTAGATTCATTTAGTATTTTTTTTATAATTTCCAAGAGGATAATGTGGATGATGAAATCGTCATCATAAATACATATAATGAAATCGCAGTGATGCTACAACTGTACAGACCCCGCCGTGTGACATCTGACTGAGTAGAATAGACCACCCTCATTTCTTACCGAGGTGTCGTAAAAGGCGACTAAGGTATGTTGACGTACAATGTGCTATCCGGTTGAGTAGAATAGACTACCCTCTTTCTTACTGAGGTGTCGTCAAATACGAATAAGGTAAGTTGACGTAGGCAGGCAACCGGTCGTAAAATAAATAGATAAATCATGTGACAACATCCTTATAACATGTTGTGCTGACCCCACTTACAGAGGGATAAGGACAGGAGAATGATGATGAATTATGTTACATCTGTACAGACATGCTTCTAAACTGAAAACAATAGCTTTTAAATTTTTTGTATTTGTCTGTAAGTCTTTCATTTGTGCGTGCTAATCTCAAATTAGCACATCCGATTTGGTCGTTTTTTTTTAAATAATGGATTAAATACAAAACTTCGGTTAACGTATAGGTAGTGTGTTTTAGTTCCGTCGGTATTTTTAAACTTTGTAAAAAAAGTAAAGTAACGGCCTGTTACTATCCCACTGCTGGGCTTAGGACTACTCTCTCCGTTTTTGGAGAGAAGGATTGGAGCTAGGACCTACCACGCTGCTCCAATGCGGATTGGTAGGTTCCACATATCCCTAGAATTCTCAAGAGATATGCAGGTTTCCTCACGATGTTTTCCTTCAACGAAAAGCATGTGATAAATTGCAATTATCGACAGAAGTTATCAACATAAGTTTCAACAGAAAAACTCATTGGTGTCTACCCGGGGTTCGAGCCCGTGACCCCTCAAAAGAGTCACATGGTCACACCGTTTGGCTATCACAGCTCTTTGAACTTTGATCTTCCCAATATTCTCTTTACAATGTTAAAATAATGCAATTGTTACATAACAACAATGTATATATCTGATAAGCGTTTCAGACTTAATTAAAGACGCTGATAACGTTATAGTGATGATAATGTTATATTAAATGGTGTGATAATTAATTTGGCAAACAATATAATTGGTGGTTTGTACTTGCGGTATAGACGATTCTCAGTTGGTGGTTTTTAGCCAAAGTAGTTTGAATAGTATTAAAAAATAAATATGGGACACTTACACACACATTCATCCGTCCCCAAAGTAAGTAACTTAGTACTTGTGTTATGGTAGACAGACAACTGGTGAATATATACTTATATAATTTTTAAACACGTACTTAAATACAAATATACACCCAGACTCGAAGACCAACAAAATTATTTATAGAAAATGTGTGCCCTCGGCGGGAATCGAACTCAGTGAAAAATTATTAGTTTACTAATCTATACTTATAATAAATCTGTAGAGAGGTCAATTCTGTAACTGGAATATATTTGCAAAATAACTATCAGGGGGTGATTAGGGATCGATACTGATGCCAAAAATGCAATCAGTAAAATTTTTGTCTGTCTGTCTGTCTGTCTGTCTGTCTGTCTGTCTGTCTGTCTGTCTGTCTGTCTGTCTGTATAACCGTTATAGAAACAAAAACTACTCGACGGATTTTAACGAAACTCGGTACAATTTTTTTTCATACTCCTGGGCTGGTTATAGTATACTTTTCATCACGCTACAATCAATAGGAGCAGAGCAGTGAAGGGAAATGTCGGGAAAACGGGAGAAGTTACTCCATTTTTTAAGCTTCCGTCGCGTGTGCAACCTTGATGGTTAAAGCTACACAGAAATCATGTATGACGGAAATGTTCTCCTTAAAATTATACAAAAAATATCCCACGACAGCATATGTCTATCTTTTATGGTTGACTCACAATAACACGTGTAACTCCCGAGAGCTTAGCAGTTCGAAACTTTCTGGTTATATTTGTCTACTCCTACGTTTATATCACTCTCAGTCATACCTAAATAAAAAAGTGAATAGTATTAACCATTGTATAAAAAAATAATCATTGAAATCTGTATAGAAACACCAAAGTTATACATGAAATACGCTAATAATAAGCCATCGCGCGTGAATACTGAATCATGCTATAGGGATTATCACTACATAGTATAAAACAAAGTCACTTTCTTTGTTTGTCCCTATATCCCTATGACTGCTTAAATCTTTAAAACTACGCAACAGATTTTGATGCGGTTTTTTTAATAGATAGAGTGATTCAAGAGGAAGGTTTATATGTATAATAACATTCAATGTGGAGTAGAGAAATACTGTAATTTATGAGGTTTCTAATGTGATGTCGTAAATAATTACTTTTTTTCCGCTTACATTGCGAACACAGGCTAAGCCCTACGAGATTTATCAGCCCTACGAGATTTAGTGTTTGTACACATTGAAAAGGTCTACAGAAAAGTCCGCGATTGTATATGACTATCTCTTATGGATATCCCACAATAGCACTTTTTGTCATTAACTTACTTTAACGAAAAATAATGCCTTATTTTCGAAGCAATTTTTATATTAAGGATTAATAAGCATTAATCCTTATCCAATTAAGTACCTTAAATACATTGTTGATTTAATATAGATCAATATGGCCGTTTACAGCATGTAATTTAAATGAACATTTTCGAAGATATCACAGATTTAAAATCCCGCGAGGAGGCCGCGCTTCGCCCTATAGTACTCCGAAGTTAGCAGCGATCGGACGCGCAACTAAATGTCGCTCTTTTAAAAGTAACCTCTAAAGAAAACATGTTTGTATTGTCTAATGATAACAAAGCTATGAATGTCGTATATAAAGACATTCTGTAATTAATTTTAAACATAAAATATATAGGGAAAAATGTAAATATGTAGTATATGAATTTAGATATTAGATATAGCAGGAAATCTTCTTGGTATAGGGAGAGGGGAATTGTTTTTCTTCAAATTTAACGCGTGCGGGCCACGGGCAGTAATGAATACCTAAATTAAAACTACTGGATCAATTTTAATCATTTTTTTCACTGAGTGGCATAGGCTATATATTTTATACCCGTGCGAAGCAGGGTAGGCCGCTAGTCTAAAATAAATAACTACAAAACTAAAAAAAGTTAATAGTTTTAATACATTTTTCCGTTATAATTACTCGGTTAATTGCCTCTTCAAGTGACAAAATGGCTGGCTCTTTTTAGCACAAAGAATCAGCTTAGCGATTCCACGCAGAAACGCTGCCAGCATTTTGGGACCATTCCACGGGGTCATGATTTGTATAATAGCGTTTGAGTAATTTAAGATAGACATATCTTGTACATTTTGTAAAAAATAAAAAAAATATATAAGAAGATATGCCGTAATATTGAAACGCCGTGTGGTATCCGGCTGAATAGAATAGTATCACCCTCATTTCTTACCGATGTATCGTATGAGTCGACTAAGGTAAGAGTAGAATAGACCACCCTCTTTCTTACCGAGGTGTCGTAGAACACGACTGCTTTAAGTTGACGTCAGGCAGGCGGCCGGTCGTAAAAACGAAGCCAAATCATGTGACAGCATGTTTATAACATGTTGTGCCAACCCCACTTAGAGTGGGATAAAGGCAGGAAGATGATGATGATGATGATGCGGTAATTTTGAAGATGCATGTGAAGTGATTTGAAATGGCGTATTCAAATCAAGTCGCCACAGATTCAAACCTCAATTCAATCAAATTACGAAAATTTCAACGTCTTATTAGGTTAAACTTTGCTGCGGTAGCTCTAAGTGAATTTATTTATACTTAGTTATCGCCTTTTGGAAGTCATCCTGCTAACGTTTCAGTAAGTTGAATAATTGAATTTGTCAGTGTCGGTTGACGCGATGGTGAGTTTTCTTCCGAATTTTCAATACTGTCACGTCTATAACTCCCTGTCCCCCTTGCCTATTGTGTTAAATCGTGATTCTCCGATTTGAATTATTTATTGTTTAACTTCACACCTCCACCTTATCCAACCGCTAAAACTGAGTCACATATATTTATAGCTTAAATAAAATATTACCTATGTACGACGTTTTTAGTAATGGTTAACCTTCTAATATATTACCTGTAATATATAATACCTTTTATTATCCATACCTATATTTTACAACTATTCATGAAAGTAAAAAAAACTATAAATAATCCTTAGATTTTTTTATTAAGACTAAACTGTACTTTATACTTTTTTTGTATTACATTATTATATTTCCTTTTATAAATATTTTCTATTGTATTCATTATATTATTATAATTTAATAATAATAATATAATCTAAAATATAATTTAATTAATTAATTTATATTATTATTATAAGTTTTAACTTAAATTCACTGTACTTAAATTTACCTCTTTTTTAATTTTAGACTGGTTGGCTTGTTATGTTGTTTTTTATTTTTATTTTTATCTTTATGAATGCAATGAATGCAATGAAGAGATCACAAACAAACAAACTTTTTAAATCAATAATATAATTCGCAGCTATTTATCTTAAATTTTCAAAACCAAATAAACCAGTCTAATACATTTATTATAGTACAAATACGTTTAAGTGCGATGATTTATTTATGAGCTACCTATTATAGAATGTTTTTAAGTTTCAACGTTATTACTGTTATTATGTCAGAATGCAGTCATGAAAGACACCCTTATAATTGATGCTAGGAGAGATTTTTTAACCCTTTTTGTAGTATGTGGACATAGGTACGTGGACAGCATACTTGTATCATTATTGCGACAAAATATTATATAAATAAAAAATTATATAAATGTAAATTTATATACCTATATAAAAATTATTAGAAACATTTTAATATCACATTGTAGACTGGAAATGATTCAAATATATTCACTGTATATGCCATTTGATTTGAGTTGTATATTTTTGCGTGTAAGTATAGGTAACGTAACGTGAATAAAACTGGGCGTAATATATTACCTTGCGCGTTCCATATTCAATTAATCTCATAAACGCATTGGATTTCTGTATGCGCATTTATTTGAAATGTGACGCATTTTCAGAGGAAACTGTAGAATAGGATTACTTGATTAGAATTTGGGGTCAAGAAATTGCGTTGTAAATTTGAGTCGTATAGAATTTTTTCTCGTAATATTCTTAGACAATAGATTTATTGAATTTTTTAATGCGACACTGGACGTTGGTTTGGAACATGTGAATGACTGGAATATAGTATATTAAAACTCATCATCGTCAATCTCCTGCCCTTATCCCACTCTTAAGTGGGTTCGGCACAACATGTTTAAAAATATTGTTGCATGTTTTGGCTAGTTATTTTACGACAGGCCGCCTGTCTGACGTCAACTTACTTTACTTGCCTTTTATGACACCTCGGTAAGAAATGAGGGTGGTCTATTTTACTCAGCCAAATACTACACGGCAAGTCAACTTACCTACCTTAGTCGCCTTTTACGACTCCTCGGTAAGAAATGGGGGTGGTCAATTCCACTCAGCCGGATACCACATATTAAGACCATATATCAATTTTACCCTCTTTTTTCACCCATTTGCGAATTCCAATAGGTTTTTAAATTTTCAATTTTATTTCACGTAATGAAATAATTATGTTATCTATAAGTAATTTTTTTTTCAATTATTAACATAATTTTTTTAAATTTTAATTTGAGTGAAAATATATTTTTAATAATAAATTAAATTTTTAATTTCGTAGGTTATATTTACAGTAGAATCAAAATGAAAGTGACATACACATAGTATATGTTATTCAAAGTTACATAATTTGTAATGTTAATTTTTGCGATCTTTCTTTGCTATGTTTGGTATTTTCAAAGTAAACACTATATATTTCACATTTAAATAAATTTTGAAGATCTGTTATACGTTAAATCTACTGCGTAGTTTATTTGAATAATTCAATATGCTAAATGGCGTAGATAATTTTGCATTGATATTGCAAAAAAATCCATTCCCGATGTCACGATGAAAAAACGGAATAAATCCTTTTCAAAACAGAATAAACTTGATAAACAGTGTGACGAAATAATTCAACAACCCAACGCTTTATATACCCGTACGTCTTAGAAAAAAAAATTTAAAGAAGTTTTTGAATTTACAAGAAATGAATTTATTACATGTTCAAAATATTGTAACTACTAAGAAGAGCAAACTATAAACTGTTGTTCACGTCACTTTTTTTTTTTTAATAAATATTCAATTTTAATACATTTTTTTTATTTGGAAAATGTAAATAAAAGGATTTTTCAAAACCTTAAAAGTTTAAGTAAGGTTTTCCAGTAACTGTCGACAAGGCGACAAGATTAACTAATTTAAATATTAAAGATGACTATCTTTAATATTTAAATTAGTTAATCTTGTATGTATGTGTGTGTATATATATTCGAAATCTCTAAAACGGCTTTAACGATTTTTCTGAAATTCAGCATGAAGGGGGTTTTAGGGGAAAAAAATAGCTCTAGCTAGATTTTATGTGAATCCTGTTTTTGGGCATTAAAAAACACTAAAATTTTATATTGAATTGAATTTTCGCCATCAACTGTCAAGTCAGCGTAGTTTATTCTGGGAACGGGCAGCCTCGAGAAATGTAAATGTCTAGGATCGATCCCCAACTAAATATTCTTTTTTTTATGTTTTTTTTTGTAAAAAATACCGAGCAAGACTCGGTCATCCAGATATTAATGATTTATTCCGGTAGTATTAAATAATGTAAAATTTTATATAGAAATATGTGTATAATATAGAAATATGTAGCTTATTATATAGGGCCTTTACTATTCCACTGCTGGCCAAAGATCACTTGTCCCCTTCAGGACAGAAATATTGGAACTGAGAACCACTACTCTGCTTAAATGGCTCTTTAGTAACTTATTCTCTACAGACAAAAAAGAAGTCCAATTACCGATTTAACTGTTAACTTTAACCGCTAAGACAATAAATTGCGGAAATCATAAGCCATTGATTTCTAAGATTTCGTAACACGATATTATAGCATGGAAAATCGGGAAAATTTAAGTCGGTGGAGCATTAAAGGGGACGTCGACGGAGACGGTTAATTCACCCCATAAGGGTCGATGTGGCGCCAAGGATCCTACCGTTCACAAAATTCTAACTACGTACCCGTACGGATCAAGTCGTCGTCGTTTGAATTCGTAAAGCGTTTATTTATATATAAATAACTATGAAAAAGTATATGTGGAAGCATAAAGTATTTGAATGCGGAAGGTATTATTTTATTTTTATTTATATACCCGCGAATTGTTGATTAAGATTTGCGTTCTTTTAGGTAGACAAATGGCGTCTATTATTTTGTACTTCTATGTATTTTTTTTGTTTGACTTGTCTCTTACTGATGGAAATAAGGTTAGTCGACCGTTACCTCAAATTTTTTCAAAGTTTACTATTACATTAATTTTTTACTGTCATTACATACTGTCAGTATATTTCTTAATTATTTATTAGTTGTATTTAACTTTTGAAAATAAATTAAAATATAAATCTCTTATATATTTCTGGTAATAACTAAATTTTTTCTGTTTTACGCTTTGGTAGCGAATAAAGCTCACATCTCATAAAACTCACCCTATAAATAATAAATAAGAAATAAATCTGGAATCTGTAATGATAGATATTATGAACGTGATGTTATCGTAGTAGAAAATTAGATTCGTACAGCTAAAAAAGTTATACGTGCCATTTCTGACCTATTTCGTTACGAAAGAAAATTATATGTAACGGCCACAAATATAGTTTTATTGCATGGTAATCCCGGTCCCGCCTTTTTATGATTAAATTTCATAATAATTATTGACGACTGAAATTTAGTTTTAATTTATTTATTAATTTATAATTTATCTGTACAAGCTGCAAATTTGCTGCAAAAAAGGTATAAGCTTAAGCCGTTCAAAATTAAAGACAAGAGAGACATAAGATTTATAAAGGGAAGAAATATAAAGGTTATATAGGAACTTGAATTAAATAAACTCAATACATTTATCATCATTCTCCTGCCCTTATCCCACTCATCACACAAGTGTGGTCGGTACAACATGTTTTAAACTTGTTGTTACATGTTTTGACTGATTATTTTACGACCGGCCGCATGCTTAAATTACCTTAGTCGCCTTTTACGGCACCTCGGTCAGAAACGAGGGTGGTCTATTCTATTCAGCCGGATACCACACGGCGGGTCAACTTACCTTAGTGGTCTTTTACGACACTTCGGTCAAAAATGAGGGTGGATATTCTATTGAGCCGGATACCACACGGCGAGTCTAACGCCGTGTGGTATCCGGCTGAATAGAATAGTACCACCCTCTTTTCCTACCGAGGTGTCGTAAAAGGCGACTAAGGTAAGTCGACCCGCCGTGTGGTATCCGGCTGAGTAGAATAGACCAACCTCATTTCTTACCGAGGTGTCGTAAAAGGCGACTAAGGTAAGTTGACTCACCGTGTGGTATCCGGTTTAGTAGAATAGACCACCCTCTTTCTTACCGAGGTGTCGTAAAATACGACAGAGGTAAGTTGATGTCAGGCAGGCGGCCGGTCGTAAAAACGCAGCCAAATCATGTGACAGCATGTTTATAACATGTTGTGCCGACCCCACTTAGAGTGGGATAAGGGCAGGAAGATGATGATGATGACCACACGGCGAGTCTACTTACCTTAGTCGTCTTTACGATTTCCTAGGTAAGAAATGAGATTGGTCTATACTATTTAGCCGGATACCACACGGCGGGAATAATCTCTAATATATGATCACGAAAAGTATTCTTTGAACACGAAGATATGTTGTGAAATAATCTTTTTTACAAACCAAAGACAAAGATAAATTTCGAATTTAAAGTCACTTATTAAACTGCTTCATTGTATATTATATTTGTAAAAAATTTACGGCAAGGCGACAAATTCATCAGGGTGTCGACAGGTCATTTGTTGCGCGTGTTTTCACGCTTGATAACTCGTGACACTTGTCCGCATTAAGTGGATTTACGCACATGTCCAATTGTTGTACATTATTCGCTATTTAATGCAGAAATACTTTTGAAATATTACTAAAGTAACGAGAAATGAGTTAAAAATACCAAATCCAGACCACATACCAGGAAAAATACTTACCACAACTTACACTTAAATGTTTGTCCAATTGTCTTTGCGTAAACCATTTTTTACGCAGACTATCTAATGCATAATAACTAGCACTTGTGAGAACCACATTCTAAAGGAAGATGAACACAAAAAAAGGACATCTAACTATATGCGGTATATACCAACCGCATTTGGTTTATATGAAATTTTTAAAAGTAGCTGGATATTTAGTTAATCTTTTTCTGCTTTTTACTAATTCCTTCGGTCTTATATAATACTTATACACTGTCCATTATATTAACCATCTTTTGACAGATTGACGATAGTGATGTCCTAAAGATTCTCGTATGCGATACCATTCCGATTATAGTACCTACTATCATTAATCGAATTACGTACCTAAGTAATTCGATTAATGATAACCTACGTAAACTAGAGACTACTTGAGAAAAGAAATTCCAACTTTGAGAAAACTTATTGTTTCTTTGAAAAGAAGTGGTCTATTTCATGGTGAAAAATCTTCTTTGGTCAAAGTTTTGAACACAATTGGCTTTTCATATAAAAAGTTAAATAAAAGAAAATTATTAATGGAACGCACAGATATAGCTATAGCACGTTGTGATTTTTTAAGAGAGGCAAAGAAAATACAAGATTGGGCAAATATTGTTTTCACGGATGAAACATGGCTCAACGCTAACCACACACTATCTCGTTTCTGGACTGATGATACTGCTGATTCCACTTCCTCAGTACCAATGGGAAAAGGTGAGCGCCTAATCATTTGCCATGCAGGTACAGCAAAAGGATTTGTACAAGACGCACTGTTGGCATTTAAATCGAAGAAATCAAATGACTACCACGAAGAGATGAATGCAAATGTGTATGAAGAGTGGTTCAAAAAAATGCTCATTTCATTGGAAGAACCATCAATAATTTTTATTGATAATGCGCCCTACCACTCCCGTCAAATTGACAAAATGCCAACACAGGCTAATAAAAAGCATGAAATAATTAATTGGCTTCGGGACAATGGAGAAAATGTGGACGACTCAATGTTAAAAGTTGAATTAATAAAAATATTAAAAACCAAAAAGAGAGCAAAACGCTATGTAATCAATGAAATGGCAGCAGAATATGGCCATACTGTTCTTCGGATTCCTCCATACCACTGCCAGTACAACGCAATAGAACTTATATGGGCACAAGTAAAAGGGCATGCTGCGAGATGCAATACAAGCCCCCCATTCACAGCGAATAAAATGTTGCAATTGCTAAAAAATGCTTGCACCCACGTAACGGCCGAGAACTGGGCAAGTGTGGTGGAAAGAACTAAAAGAGTAATATTCTCTGATTGAGAACGTGATATTGCGTTTGATAATATATTATCTACACAAGAGCTAATAATAACTGCTACTGAAGACTCCTCATCGGAGGAGTCTAGTGTTGATTATCATTCCGACGACTCGTGCTAATAAAATAAATTAAAATATCCTGATTGTTTTATTTGTATTCATGTATTAACTAAGAAGAAAGTAAAACTTTATATAATGTTATTAAATGTCTTTTAATACTCGTAACATCGATTTCTACCGATTATTTTTAATCTGTGGCATAATCGTAGTAACCCATTATGTGTGACATCACTAAGTGGGCGGTACCCATCCATAAAGTACAAATATTATTTGTATGATATTTGTACGTAAGCAATACAAAACTTAATGAGCGTGAGCTGTCAAAAGACTGATAATATGATGGACGCAGTATACTGACAAGTAATTCATCTCTACTTGGGTAGAACGATTAGCTCTTTGATCCACTATCCATAGAGGGCGCTCTATTTTACTCAATCAGATACCACACGGTGGGTCAACTTACCATAGTCGCCTTAAACGACACCTCGGTAAGAAATGAGGGTGGTCTATTCTACTCAGCCGGATACCAAACGGCGTAAGGCCTATTACCCTTGTTATAAGTCGCTATCTGTTTCTCTCTCACGATCTCACTGTTTGACCATGTTCCATACTACATGCACCATAATAGTATATTTTCAAATAATATCAACATTTGCCACAAAAGTGTCGAAGATTATTATTTTCGCGTTAAATAAAATCTTCAAATTAAATAAAACAAACTCATACCGTTACTGTATGCAGATGTAGCCGTTGATTTCTAAAATCAACCGATCCACGTTTATATAAAGCTCGTTTGAAAGTCGGATCGTGGTCTAATTGAGTCTAAAATTTTCCATACTCAAGGAGGATGTGGCATGTATAATCCTATACAGACAAGTTATTTAGCTACGTGACACCACAAATACAGCGAAAGTGGTTAAGTTTTGTCAGAAGAGCGTTTATTATACATTTGTGCTTGTAAAATATAGCGCGACAAATGCATAAATTTGTCGCCGACTCACTTTATAGATTAGATTTTAATTTTACTCTTAAATTTATAGTATTTAATGCCATATAGAAGTGCTTCATCAAGACACTGATATAATATGAAAGGACTTTTAATATGCATTTTCATAAAGAAATTTTTTTTAAAGTAAAACCTAACCGCTCCAAATGTTGCGATAAGATAATTAATGCAAACTGTGCAAACACAAGTGCAAATTGTAACGTAAGCCATTGAAATTAAAAAAAAATATATTCAAGTAAACTTTTTATACAAGTGCTTTTAAATCATCAACTCTACTGCTGGTTCGAAAAGCTATTCCTACCGGCAACATTTGAGCATTAATTTGAATGAGTGAATTGAATCTGCTAATGAAATTTTATCTTAACGCTATCTAGAAAGCCGTAACTTAAAGGGTAGCTAAAAGTCAATGTGTTATAAATATAGAAATTTGATGACGTGAATAAAAAATAATTTGAGTCGTAATTTTAAAACAAAAAATGTACTCGCTGTGTACAGAAGCGTAGAAAAATGTGGAATGGAAGTGGAAAACAAATTAATATTAAAATTATTGGCTATAAATTATAATTTGGATTGTTTCAACGAGCCAATCTTTAAGCTAATACTGATCCAAATTGTATTCATTTTACCATTGTTAATAATAATTAATTTAGTGATCGTGCTTTGTTCTACTGGGACCGATCCATTTTCACTGACGGGTATATTGTTGCCAATAAACCTGATATAGTTTTAGTGGATCGGTCAGCGCGTCGGGCAATTATTGTTGATATCAATGTAGAATATTGATTCAACATTAATTATTCCAATTGTTGTATCGATTAATGGAGTTATAGCGAAGAGCCTCGACCAACATCTTAAGAGCTCTCACTTAGTTGCTGGATCAAACGTAGGATATAAACGTAGTATTGCTTGAGACGGGACGGAATGTGAGGAGGTTCCTCAATCTGGAGGCCTAAACACAAATCGACGTAGAGAAACGAATAATCGATATAGCTAGGATTCAATTAAAAAAAGCCTTTTTATCCCTGTTTTAAGGCACTGAAAAATGCTAAAATGTGGAATAAAATGCAAATACTGGTACTGGCAATACAGGTACTGTATTTTAAAGTATTTAAGCACATAATTGTTGTTGTAATACGTATAATACGATAGTAATTATTATCTTCACAAATTAGTTACATCATGGAAATTTTATTTGTGGTATATACTGTTGTATTATACTGTTCATAGTGGATGTTTTCTTGAGGTTGGAAGTCAATCGCATTATATATAAACGAATCAACTTTCGAATCTCATTTTAAATAATGTAAAAAAAACCTCAGCATCTCCGCTCTGTAATATGATCAGTATCAGATGCATTATTCAATAATTAACGATATTTGAAATCAAACAGTAACTTTAAATATAGTTAAATTCTGAATTTACTGCTTTGGATAGTCGACTTTCACGATACCTCGGTAAGAAATGAGGGTGGTCCATTCTAGTCAGTCGGATACCACACGTCGACTTACCTTAGTCGCCTTTTACGACACCTCGGTCTATTTTACTCAGCCGGATACTACACGGTGGGTTGACTTACCTTAGTCGCCTTTTACGACTCTTCAGTAAGAAAGGAGGGTGATCTATTCTCCTTTCTTAACATCTTCCTGCCCTTATACCACTCTAAGTGGGGTCGGCACAACATGTTATAAACATGCTCTCACATGATTTGGCTGCGTTTTGACGACCGGTCGCCTGCCTGACGTCAACTTACCTCTGTCGTATTTTACGACACCTCGGTAAGAAAGAGAGTGGTCTATTCTACTAAACCGGATACCACACGGTGGGTCAACTTACCTTAGTCGCCTTTTATGACACCTCGGTAAGAAATGAGGTTGGTCTATTCTATTCAGCCGGATACCACACTGCGGGTCGACTTACCTTAGTCGCCTTTTACGACACCTCGGTAAGAAAAGAGGGTGGTACTATTCTATTCAGCCGGATACCAAACGACGTATTCTCCTTTCTTAACATATTATGAATATTTAAATTAATCTTAGAGATAAACTTAAATAGAAACCTTTGCACCTAATCCGTAAGGAAACGATCCGGTATTTCAATTTTTTACTATAACGTTCAGGAATAATCGTAATTTATGCATTCCGTAACTTCGCTAAGAGTTTCGAATAGATAACATTCGTTGTTAAATTGCGCGTGAAAACTCAGAAATCCATGTTTTACACGGTGCTGTATAACTGATTTTACGATTCACGAAAAATTTCCACGTACATAATATGTCAAATGTTTTTTGCCGGTTTACCTTCAACCAGTATCAGATTTTACGGTTAGTGATGATGTAAACTGAGATTTGTCTTGCTGATCTAATACGTCACATCATTTTGATTTTTATAAAACGTGCTACCTAAAATTTAGGTAATGGGTCGACGAGAAAAATACACATAGGTATTGAGGTATTTTTATTATATTTTTTTGGGAATAAATTCTCTGTTATTTCCGAAGGTAATTTTTAACGTGTCTTCTTTATTGTATATCAATAGAATATGTTTAGAAATAAATAGAAAATGTTGGCTCTCTGCGAGAATCGAACCCACGACCCGCGGAGCTGAATCCAGCAGCATGGAGCAGGGTCATTGCTAAATGCGCCATTTAAAAATAATATGTTATTAAAGTATCTAAGTCTGATTAATTCTGAAGGTAATCGCTCCTTTGCACACATATTCATCAAAACTTTACATGGAAATGCTACGAGTAAGTGCCACTTTCTCATAGGGAAGGCAGAAATTATTTATGGTATCTTTTATTGTTAAACTTCATTCGTTGCTGTGGTGGCTTTATTCCTTCAGCGGAAAAAGTTGTGAGATTTTATTACCGGTGTGAGATAGGACACGTTATTGCACTAACTTTGAGATGGGATTAAAATAGTTTTTTTTGCGGTCAACCGTAGCTTTGGCGAATCCATATAACGACTTTTTTGTTTCGAAATTTATTATTCATAAGTTCTCATCGTAGGTAAAACAATCTAACGTTTATAACCTATTATTCAGTAAAATATTTATATAGCAGAACTATATTTGTAATATTCGTCATACTTATTATATGGTCTAATACTGAACCGAATGCAAAAAGCAACCACATAGTTTCTTGCCGACTCTTCTCAGTAGGAACAGCTTTCCGACCCAGAACTAGAATTGACGATTCAAAAGCACTAGTTTACATGTTACTTGTATAAAAAATATTTTCAATTTGAACACCTATACCTTTCTTAGCTATACAAACATTTGTACTTAGACTACTTTATATCAAACCTGAAACTAATAAATTTCAATAAAGTAGTGACTATAGATTATTAAAAAAATTGAGTCTTTGAAAAACTTAAAGATCTGAATGGATTTAAATGTGGTCACCACATAATAAGAAAATAACAATTAGAAGAATGCCAGAAAGTGTTTTGTACTGTCGAGGATTATTTAAATAACTAAAATGATTTGGTTCTGCTCTAAATTTGCAAGCAATTATGAAATGTAAATAATTATGAGAACGTTGAAAGAAGCACCGTGTTTCTTTCTGGCTTTTCTCGGAAGGTCCTATTTTCTGAATCAGCATAAGGGATGACATGATTTACAGAACTTGTAAAAGTCAATAAGTTACAATGGAAATATTTTGCGCGTAATTATAAAAAAAATAATCCGCGTTTGTTAAGAGCATCTATGTAATGCTAAGTGTATAAAGCAGGCAACATTCACAGACCTTATACATGTAGGACAACTCCACCAGTAACACTCCACACACTCATTGCCAAAGTCTTTACAATCGTTTCGCCCCGAATACGAAGCATAATCAGGAAGATAGGTTCCACGACAAAATCGTAATGCGTTGCACAGTCCATGCACCCAGTTTCGAGGCGACACGATATAATTCTGTTGTAACATCTGTACTATGGAATTTCGCAAAGTAACACCTGCTTTTCTAAATAATTGTAAAAGTCAAACTGAAGACAGTTAATTTTTAATAACTTTAAACCATGTGTCCGTAACATTCTTGTAATGGCTTCTTTTTTATTCCAGAATTCTATCCGGCACAACCTTTCTCTACACAACCGGTTTATGCGGGTTCAGAACGAAGGTACAGGCAAATCCTCCTGGTGGATGATCAATCCCGATGCAAAACCTGGCAAATCAGTCAGGAGACGGGCTTCGTCGATGGAAACGTCCAAGTCAGAAAAACGGAGAGGCCGTATAAAAAAGAAGGTATTTTAACTTTGCTTATAATTTTCATACGCAATTGATATTTTTAATTCGCATAAAGCATATACCATATTATATGAAGAAAATGAAGGTAGTACCGGATCGTAAAAGCCATAGGATTTGATACAAATATTATCGGGATAGAAATCATAAATCGACGCCGGATCGACATACCTTAATCGCCTTTTACGACACTTCGGTAAGAAATGGTCAATTCTATTTAGCCCGATACTACACGGCGTAAGAAATTCATCTTTTAATAAATTGTAAAATAATTTTATGGGACTATTAATTTATGAACTTACTTCTATAAACAGAATTTTATAATATTAAGTCACAATTTGAAATCTGAATTAACAGCCAGAAACCTTGAGAAACGGAGTTACAGCTGATGCAACGCCGAGCCCCAGCAGTTCAATATCCGAAAGTCTCGACATTTTTCCTGAATCTCCAATACACAGGTAAAATCATCGCATATATAAACAGATATTCCGCTCTAGTTCCTAATAGAATTTTCAATCTTGAAATCATTGTTTATTAGAAACTAGATTAGTTGCTTCAGGTAATATTTTCACATAGATATTTTAAAACATGATATTTACCAATTATGTTAACTGTGATCTGTGGTTCGTTTAAGATGTTTAAGACGTGTAATGCTGTGATAAATACGACTGTAAATTCTGTTAAATACACTTACTACAGACAATATTTAAGTCCACAGATACAATTTATGATTCGCAAGTGGAATCCACTTTACAATAAAAACTACTGTTTGATATAAAGCTGCGTTGACCACGCTAATAAAATTGAGTTATAGGAACGCTGTTACTTTACGATAAAAGGTTTTAAATCATCCGCGACCATTAGATGATGAGTTATGAGGATGCTGAATCTCGTCATTCCTACACTATTCAACATTTTTATTGCCGAATATCTTTCCAAATTACGAACGTAATTGACATTTATATCGGTCATTTTTTCTCCTGAATGTCCCGTTACAATGGCAGTCCTTAACATTTCTTATTAAATAATTTTTTCCATACTTTGCATTAATAAAATGTCTCTTTTCTGACCATTCTACCCGTTATGATGATCGCTTCATTTGGCATTCATGTTAGCGGGCCGTGCTGGAGGCATTAGATTTGCATGTTTCCCATTTCACTTAATGTATAGTATTAATTTTTAGAAATATCTAGGGCCTAGCCCAGTTTTATTTCTGCAAAGGATTTTCATTATTTGCTACTTGAGTATCGATAAATCGATGACCATGACACGTTTATTTATCATATTATTATATCACTGCCAATCCTCATGGTCACTTTTGATGTCGATATTTAAGGCATTAATTATTTTTTTGACGCTTGTTCGCTTTTTCGTAGCAGCATTTTACAGTTATCACCGGACTTCCGTCAGAGGACTTCATCCAACGCATCGTCCTGCGGCCGCCTGTCACCGATCCAGTCTTTATTGCCCTCGGAACCAGAATGGGCATCAGATTACACCCCAGGAGAGACCTATGCTCCAAGCAATGAATTTTCCCAATCGGGATATTCAAATACTCAAGATGACCTACTAGCTGGAACCCTCGCTGACTCAATGAAACTTCAGGGAGCAGATCCGTTTCTAAATACGTAAGATTCTATAAGTTTATGCTTACTATAGGCCAGTAATAGCACATATTCTTAACATAAGTTTATTAAGACGTAAATGGCTTGCATTAGAAAGTTTGGCTGTATAGAAGGCAGAAGAAGTCTTTTAAAATTAAAGCAACATAGTGTTTTTTTTTTACTGAATTTGAGCTTAACTAACAGGTATGTACCAACAACATCGTCTTCCAACTCGGCTGGAAATTACCGCTACAGCTACGGGACATGTCCTCGGCATCCCCATGGCGGATGCAACTGTCCTTCTCTGTATCCAGCCCACCCGGCGCACCCAGCTCATCCAGCACATTCACATCAACACCAGCTGAATCATTTCATTCGACCCCCACCACCTGCTGATCCCGCTGATATCATGCAAACAGGCAAGTTTTTGTAATAGGTCTTCTATCATAATATTATCTAGGTTAACTAGTTTAGGCTAACTAGTTATACGCACAGGCCCGAAACAATAGCAATAGTAGTCAAATATTTTAGTATTCACTACTAGCTAACTCGATCGACGATATCCTGTTTCAACTGTTTCAACAAAAAAAAAAAGATTTTCTTCAATTTTTTAATGTCCCGCTAAACTTATTTTTTTTGTTTCATAAGGACATCGTGAAATTAATTAAAGCAACAAAATAATAACGAAATTGTTCTATCCGTACACAGGTGATGCAATGACTAAGGGACATAGAGATTACTGGCTCTGATTATTACATGACTGGCTCGTTGGAGCAGTGGGTAATGACCCTGCCTTCGGCTCCACGGGTCGCGGGTTCGATTCCCGCCGAGGACCAACATTTTCTTTAAAATGAATTTGTCGGTCTTTGAGCCTGGGTGTATATTTGTATTTAAGTATGTATTTAAAAATATATAAGTATATATTCACCAGTTGTCTGTCTACCATAACACAAGTATTAAGTTACTTACTTTGGGGACGGATGACCGTGTGTGTAAGTGTCCCATATATTTATTTATTTATTTATTTATTCATTTTTATTTATATATAGATCTGTATCCCACTGATTAAAATATTGGGTTAGAGTCATGATAAGCTACAATTTTACTTATGCGTTGCGTCTTAGTGCATTAGTGATTGTTTGTTATTATTGTATATTGTTTTTCACACTTGCGTTTAGCAGTTGAATCTGTCACCAATGCAGGGTAACTGATTCTTGAATTTTAATTTAATAGAAATCGCTATTTATATCTTTTTTCAGTGGCTTCGGCCGCGTGAAAATCTGTGTGTCACAAAGTATTTCCTATATCAATGTTCATCAAATCGTAATGTACTATTAAATTAAATCTTCCTCAAGAATTGTACTATCTGTTAGTAAAGTGTACAAAAATCCGTTGAGTAGATTTTGAGTAAATCGATCACATACAAACAGCTTTTGGGGACTTTGTTTTATAATATGTATAGATATACACTATTTGCTATTTAAAGTTATACTCTTAAAAAAGGATGTTAATATCTTAAAGTATATTTATAGTAAGTGAATAAGTATAATATTGTTGTTGCATCTGCCATTCTATTTATACTTTTATGATTATTTGAAAATCGACCACTTGGACGTCTTTAGAGGTGAAGGAAAATGATTTATATTAATTTGAATATCTAATTTTTGTGTACAGAAAGCCAAACACAAATGGTGGCGACATCAGACATTGCGCTGTTAAACGGAGGTTTGATGGTCCACACAGGATCTATGGGGCCTACCACTGTGATGGGACAGATTATGGGGGCCCTAAATACAGGAATCGTAGAGGACTTGAATATTGAAGCGTTGGAGCACGGCTTTGACTGTAATGTCGATGACGTAAGTTACGTTTTAATTATCTATATATATTTTAATTTGCCTGTTATATGAAAAAGTAAGTGCTAATTTTTATTTTATTAATATACACGCTTATCCATGCTCTTTGTTAACTGAAAGATGATTTGTATGTTAAAAACTAAAATTTACTATAGAAATACTCGTACATAACAATTTTAGGCGGAGTTGGAGAAAGACTGTTTATAATAAAATTTATAATACACGCGACTTCGGTCTTGTCAACTTGAGAAAGCCAAAAGCTTTTTTCAGTTCCTGAATAACCTGGTATACAAGCTTCAATTGTACCAAATTTCATATTGTTTTGCGGATTAATCACATTTCTGTAGTAATATTAGTAAGAATATTAAATAAATATCCGTAAAATAACTTAACATAATAATTATGCATCCTAAACTTTTAAGCCGACTTTTGATCATCACCGGTTTTCTTATAAAAAGATACATCGTATATATGATGATATTGTGCATATACATATGTTATGTTGTAGTACATTTTGTTAAGTATTCTTGACATAGACGCTTGCGATGGCTTAAACTTATATCGAGAATGTAATAGCCGTTATTTATTTAGATACTTTAGTTAAATGGTCCTCAAATTGTTGTTCCTGTCTTCTTGCATAACTATTATTAAAATTATATAAAAGTAGTGATAATATTATATTATTTTAATACGGGAATAAACCTAATATTTGGAATGCTAGATGAAGTTATCTTACCTTCCCTTTAATATCTTATATATGCTGGATTTCTACAATGCTTGCTCTATAAAACGCCGCCACCATAACCACTACACTATATAGCAAAGCGTAACCAAAAATGTCATGAGTATCCTTCAGCTACGAGACAAAAATATTGTTAAGAATGTCTTAGTGAATGTGTAGTGTTCAACACTACATTTAGCATTACTTCGATTTCTATGTTTCATCAAGAACCATATCAAACATTGTTATTACTTTTGAACTAAGGTTTTCTGCAAAATATCGCCTATTTATTAAACGATTCAATGGCACACCAAGATTTGTGTACCAGAATGTTTATCTACTAATTAAAATTAGTAAAGCAATAGTAGTAGTAAAGCTAAAACCGATAAGTTTGCACCAGAAAAATATACCTATCCACGAAAAATTATCATAAGTATGTTAACTTATGTTAATAAATCTCGTAATCAGGGTTTTATATTTGGGATAACATAAGCATAACGTTACTATAATAAGTATATCGACGAAAACACAATTGATAACTAAGACAATAAGAACTAACAGTATAAGTAGACTAGAAAATCCAACTCCACTCAAAACTATTTATATAACAGTAACGAAAGTAAAATTATGGCCTCTCTTTCATATTTCATATTCTTTCTTTCCAATCACAGTATTCTAATGTCAGGGAAAAGTTCAGGCGTCAGAGATAAGGACAAACTATAAGTCTCGATTGTTGAGCGGGGAACCCCCTTAAAACGAGCTTTCACTTAGTACAGTACCTTAATTTTGTAAGGAAATAGACTATCAATGATTTGTTTGATATTTTGATTTTAATATGAAGGATATACCAATATCTTAAGTATTATTTTGGCATATGTAAATTGTATAGAGGTGCTTTCTTACACAGTAAGGCAGAAATGAATTGTAAATCTGAATTTAGTTGAAAGTCATAGTCTGCTTAGGGTTGGAGCCACCTTTGGTAAATCCTTACCAAACCTGGGGCTCTAACTGTTTGGAATAAATATTCAAAATCTTTTTATTTCAACTGATTCGGAACCATCTTACATAGGATCGTTACTTTCAGGACTATGATACATGTAGTAGATTTTTACATGATGATACATGTGCCGTAATTGGATATAGTTTTTGCTTTTTATAAATTGTTAATCAACTATAGATGTTTATGATGCGATATGTAAAATAAAGTTAGAAAGTAAACTGTTAGGAATAAACATTCAAAATTATTGTATTCGAACTGATTCAGAATTATCCAATATAATCGTTACTTGCAGGACTATGATACATTTGTCGTATTTGGATATAATTTTTGCTTTTTATAAATAGTTAGTCAACTATAGATGTTTATTACTTTAAATGCGATGTGTAAAATAAAGTTAGAAAATAAATGGTAGTGAATAGTTGCTAGAGAAGTTAAATTTTCTATTGAATAGAATGTCATATTTGCCCACAATTAGTAAAAGAAGTTATTTGTAAAGTAAAATCTGCGTTGCGTAGTAGCTTTGACATTGTGGCATTCATTGGTAATCTATCTGCAGGTAATAAATCACGAACTCAGCATGGGCGGCTCACTGGACTTCAACTTTCCACAACAAAACACTGTTATGGCCGCAGAAGCAGAGAGTCAGTTCGTGGCTCCAGCCCCGCCGGTTCCCACGACACTCTCGGGCGGAGGGGCTGCCCACACCCCCTACTCCGTAGCCCCCTCTTGGGTCCACTGAAACAATCATAGTTACCTACTTACCACAATTCAAAGCTCATTTTGTATATGTAAATACGACGCAAACAGATTCTGTTCAAGTTTGTTACTTTGCATGGTAGTCGAGATTTTTTTGTTTATCATGTTAACTAATGTTATAATTTTATTTAGCGTTACTGTTAAGCGAACGTTACCAATTGTTGTTAAAGTGTCAATTGTGTTAGAGTAGGCTTTAGTCTTAAGCTAGGTGGAAGCTTGTGATATGAGTAGTTTTTTGATAGTTTGAGGACCTAGATAGAGGGGGCATTCGGAATGGTTCGATTCAGTGGCTAAAAAGGTATTTATTCTCTTGTTTAATTTTGTCTATGGATTGGCTTTGGCATGGTTTCTATTGTATATATTGGTCAACAATATCGCGGTCTAAGATTAATTGTAATCTGAAAGAGTTGGTTATACACTGTCCATTATATTAACCATCTTTTGACAGATTGACGATAGTGATGTCCTAAAGATTCTCGTATGCGATACCATTCCGATTATAGTACCTACTATCATTAATCGAATTACGTACCTAAGTAATTCGATTAATGATAACCTACGTAAACTAGATTACTACTTGAGAAAAGAAATTCCAACTTTGAGAAAACTTATTGTTTCTTTGAAAAGAAGTGGTCTATTTCATGGTGAAAAATCTTCTTTGGTCAAAGTTTTGAACACAATTGGCTTTTCATATAAAAAGTTAAATAAAAGAAAATTATTAATGGAACGCACAGATATAGCTATAGCACGTTGTGATTTTTTAAGAGAGGCAAAGAAAATACAAGATTGGGCAAATATTGTTTTCACGGATGAAACATGGCTCAACGCTAACCACACACTATCTCGTTTCTGGACTGATGATACTGCTGATTCCACTTCCTCAGTACCAATGGGAAAAGGTGAGCGCCTAATCATTTGCCATGCAGGTACAGCAAAAGGATTTGTACAAGACGCACTGTTGGCATTTAAATCGAAGAAATCAAATGACTACCACGAAGAGATGAATGCAAATGTGTATGAAGAGTGGTTCAAAAAAATGCTCATTTCATTGGAAGAACCATCAATAATTTTTATTGATAATGCGCCCTACCACTCCCGTCAAATTGACAAAATGCCAACACAGGCTAATAAAAAGCATGAAATAATTAATTGGCTTCGGGACAATGGAGAAAATGAGGACGACTCAATGTTAAAAGTTGAATTAATAAAAATATTAAAAACCAAAAAGAGAGCAAAACGCTATGTAATCAATGAAATGGCAGCAGAATATGGCCATACTGTTCTTCGGATTCCTCCATACCACTGCCAGTACAACGCAATAGAACTTATATGGGCACAAGTAAAAGGGCATGCTGCGAGATGCAATACAAGCCCCCCATTCACAGCGAATAAAATGTTGCAATTGCTAAAAAATGCTTGCACCCACGTAACGGCCGAGAACTGGGCAAGTGTGGTGGAAAGAACTAAAAGAGTAATATTCTCTGATTGGGAACGTGATATTGCGTTTGATAATATATTATCTACACAAGAGCTAATAATAACTGCTACTGAAGACTCCTCATCGGAGGAGTCTAGTGTTGATTATCATTCCGACGACTCGTGCTAATAAAATAAATTAAAATATCCTGATTGTTTTATTTGTATTCATGTATTAACTAAGAAGAAAGTAAAACTTTATATAATGTTATTAAATGTCTTTTAATACTCGTAACATCGATTTCTACCGATTATTTTTAATCTGTGGCATAATCGTAGAAACCATTATGTATGACATCACTAAGTGGGCGGTACCCATCCATAAAGTACAAATATTATTTGTATGATATTTGTACGTAAGCAATACAAAACTTAATGAGCGTGAGCTGTCAAAAGACTGATAATATGATGGACGCAGTATAGTGTAAATCTATTAACCTTCTGTTTATGCTGTTCGTGCCACTTTGTGATATTAGGATCAACATATGGACATACTATGGATCTATGTTATTTGCTTTCTGCTTTTTTCATTTATGCGGAAATAACCAGGTGTGGTCTAGAACATTTATTGACGAAATTCAAGGTTTTGAATTTAAACATAACTGGTCTATAGGTCTGATATCAGAACCTTTTTGGCATTAGCAAAATTTATAATGTTTCGTCGTCCAACTATTATAGCTATAACTATAACTAGCTGAAATTGCCTAAGAAAATTAACAGTTAATGAATTTTCCAAAATAATCACTTTTTAATATACCACTTCTGAAATTTCATTGTTTTTTGTTTGCAGAGGACTTGTAAATCTTTTATCATTCATGATCCCAACTCGATCTGCATAAACTATTTTTTTACGATATGTTCCTTAATTCAAAAGTATTATAATTAGTATTATGTCAATTAATGGTCTAAAAACCATATATATATGCTTATCCTATAGCTCGTCATACCTTTGCCAATATGAATCAAATAAGCTAACAATTACTAAAATTTTCTTAAAGTCCTTTTAATGAATACTTAATTAACTTTATAGTTTTAGCGCGGGATATAAAACATTAAAAGACAATACGAATGCTATAAATCCTTCTTGTATCAGTGTTAATCCACCAAAAGTTTCCAGTCGACTATCCAATAACTCATGGCCGATATAATTCCTTACCAAACTATAACTTTGTGTTTCGTGAAAACAACGTGGAGCGGACCCTATTTTCGTATATTTAAAAGTAATACAGGGAATCTAAAGATAACTTATTCCATTATATTTCTATACTAGCTGGGCCTGCGGTTTCGCTCGCGTGTAAATCAATTTTTTTGTAACTTAATATATTTAATTAAAATTTTAAACATTAAAGTAAGTGAGCTGTACATAAAAAATAGAGACATGCTGTTACGCACTTTTTTGTAGTATTTTTTTAGAGCTTCAACTCTCTATTACATTACTTTAGTGTATCTCTGTTCGTTTACGCGGCGCACACGACAAAAGCTCCCAGTAGATAACTTTTTTTACAACCGTGCGATCTCTTTAATACAATTTACATAAAACCTTAATGCACTATTAATGTTAACCTTCCGGAAGAATTGCACTACATTTTAGTGAAAACCGTACAATAATCTTGGGTACGAACAGACAGTATTTGGGACTTTGTTTTATAATAAGTATAGAAAGATTATTCGCAATCGTTTTTGCAGCATATCTAAAAATTAGTTACTTTCTATATGGTACTAATTATTTTTTTAATCGAACTTACTTTTTCATATTAACATAAAAACAGACGATTGTAGGCGGCAGTATAAAGAATGTATTTTGCTAGGGTTTTAGATTAACGTCTTTGCTGTACGTGCCGTTTCAAGTAATTCTAGCCTCTATTTCCGACCCTTGATCTAATAACTGAGTAAGGGTCTCTTAAAATGTTGGCTGAAGTCCTTGTCTATTAGACCATTAACGAAAATAGCCAAAGGCAAAATTATTATGTTTAATATAGTATTACATGCAGTAATATTTTAGTCTATTGGCTATATTATTAAAAAACACCTTTGTAACCATATCTTTCCAAATAGACTATTTGAATTTTTGAAATTTTATCAGTACTCAACCAGATTCTTCTTATTTTTCTATTTCATATTTTATAATCTGAATAATGTCTTATTTTATTACTACCCGTTAATGATGTGCAAGATATCATAATATTAGATGTACGATTAAAATGATTCACTTTAAAATAATGCCAACTTTAGCGGCAGGTGATGCTAAATTTTTCTTTATTCGGTTTATAAGAAGAAATTCTCGTGAGAAATATACAAAAATTTGAGGTCACAAAATTTGTCTCCAATTCCATTTTATGGCGGCCGTATTACAGAAAAATGCGTCACTTTATGTCCCGTCTCTTTGTACAGGGATTATGACGCGCCATCTCCTTTATTTATGAAAGAATTTGTATGAGAAGAAAAAAGAGATTGACGAGTTGCGAATTTTATCAGCCACTTCATGTTAGATAAGATGGGTATTTTAAGCAAAAGCACATGGCGATATGGATTTCTGTGGAAATGTATTTCTATAAAATTAATTCAACGTTATTGCTATTTTTAATATTTTTTTGTTGAAATATTATTTAAACTATCTTTTCGTATAAGTAAATATTAGTATTTTTAAAACCCTAAAATTAATATAAAATATTCAATTTATGATATTCGTTGTATAATCGAGGGTAGGTATATAATAATTATAAATCACGGAAGATGACTACATGACTAAAACAAACAATGCACCCGCGAACACTTCCATAAAAGCCATTTGTCATTTGTTCACCGGTATGAATAATAATTATAATTAGATCGCGATTGAACGTGGCGCGAGCACCCGCGAATCAATTTCACCACTGAATGCCCCTATTTGTTCACTAATGAGGGAGACCAGAGTAATTAATCATATCATTTCAGAATAAACGGTGCTCGCCGCTCGGTGTCCAAATAATGGAATATCACGAAAAAATCCAGAATACGACGCTAGATTAAACCCGCCTCGGTAATGACTTGTTTTTTAGGGTTGCAAAGAATACGTCTTTAGCAGGTTTTTTGTTAATTTTTTAATACTTTTAAAGCTAGAAGTTAATGGGGCATAAGCTAGCAAACCCTCACTGGTTATCGATTTAATAATCCATCCAGTTAATGGCTTGTTTTCGTTCTATTTATTCATTACAAATTGATTATTTTTGGCTAGAAAAGAGATTTTCCTATATTTTAAGATCGATGTGATATCCTTCACCACAAAGCGAATTAAAAATACCTATATACTGAAGGTTGAACTTATATAACTCGTTAACCTCTTGTCACGTTTTTTATTCACTTTTCTTATTCGTGGTTTTTTGTCGCAAGAATATTAAGTAACCAATTTAAAATGTATATATAAATTTTATATTTAGGTTTAAATTATTATATTATTGTAATAATATAATAATTTGAACCTAAATTTTAAGTTAAAAATCATATTATTATTTCCTGTAGAAAAAAATACAACTATAATAGATATAAGATACATAGAGAATAGATACAACTTTCATATAAAGCAAAAAAAATATATATTTATAAGAAAATTGTGAACATTGCTATATAAATTCAGGAGCGTCCCCACCAAGGAAAATTGATGTAATATATTTAATAATGAACAACTTAACACGAATACTTATATTTTAGATTCTTCTTATATATAGATATATATAGATTCTTCTCGTTTTAGTAAATTTTAAATTTGGAAACTAAGTGATGGAAAAGGTTATAACGGTAAATACTCTTCTTTTTATATTAACAAGCTGATTTTCATAAGAAGTCGTTTAAATTTTCGTACTCATCCTGTATTCCGGTCGGCTAGAGGCTTAATTAGGTTGGGCCCCACCTTTACACACGATTTCACGGCACTTGTTAAAAGTTTTCAATTGCGTTACGAGGGGGCCTTTACACGGAATTTATTCATTATATTCTAGGATACCCCCACCACCCACTACTTAATAAAACGCTTCTGTGCTCTTTTTATTTCCTCTTCCCTTAGTGTCCCCTTATACTTAAGTATTTTAAATATTTGCCGCATGGCCTCTCAAATGAGTGATGAATTATACATTTATTTCAATTTTTACAATTTTATTAGATTTCCGCGATGAATTCATGTCAATGTCATTCAGTTATTATATTTTGGTTAAAGTCATTAACAATACTGTAAAAATATGTGTAATTAAAATTTTATAACAACAATATTTTTCTTTACACTTATTCAATACACAAGAAGCAATTTGAAAAGTCAATCAATTTATTATTTTTAACAACTAGGCACACTGTTTTTGATATAATTGACCTAACTATTTGAAGGAGATTGTATTTGATAGAAATTTATTGTGTCCTAAAGCGTTTCAAGTGCTTAAAGTTCAAAGCTGCAAAAATTACATTTGGTTCATGTTTTTGTTACCTATTTTGTTATTTTCTCACTGCTGGACAAAAACCTTTTACTTCTAGGAAATACCTCAGAAATATGTCTACATAACCTCTACTTACGATATTTATCTTCACCTCCTTGATAAAGACCACGTGCCCTAATCGTTTGTGATAGCCAAAGTAGGTCCAAACAGTACTAACTGGATTTTAAAGTTCTTAATTGCTTTAAAGAAGAAGCTTTAGGACATTTTTAGGGAATTTTGACTTTGGCCTTAACTTAAAGCTTAAAATAAGGCCCAAAACATTTATCAAACGATGTTATGAAATATTTCCTGTTTCGGTTTTCGATATCAGCTAAAATAAAGCCATGCGAAGCAATATTGGGTAGTAGTCCTGTTTTGATTAAGTAAGACCATCGTAAATCTGCCAATACTTATAAGATTTACAAAATTTACTTAACACATACCTTCCACAAAGTAAATTATTTTATTAATATGTATCATATCCATAATCTTATCAGACTAATATTATAAATGGGAAAGTTTGTGAGTATGGATGTACGTTTGTAACTCTTCCACAACGAATCCGCTGAACCAATATCGATGAAATTTGGCACAATTATTCCTCATTCACTGGAATAACATATAGGCTATAGAAATCCTGTTAATTCTACAGAAATAAGATGACATTGAAAAGCGCCATCTATTATCAACCTATTACGCGACAGTGCAACAGTCCACGAACGAAGTTGCGTGTAAAAGCTAGGTAGTAAGATTATAAATGCGACAGTCTGTTTGTATATCACGCTTTCTCTGTTAATCTGCGGGAGCGATATTAATGATATTTGGTACAATTGCAACTTATTTACCGGTCTACCATAGGATAAAAAATTCTTGAAGAACAAAAAACATTAGTACATAATATCTGAGGGTACTTTAACGCTTCAGTTGACGTTGACAAAGTCACGGGTACAACTAGTATAGAAAAAATATATAAAAATGAATACATATATCCATTACGCGTACATATTCATCTTCTTCTTTAACCGATGGACGTCTACATAGATTTCTTCAAGAGAACTCCACACCACGCGATCTTGTGCCGCATGGATCTACCGGTTTTCCGTGACCTTTAGATCCTTAGTCCAAGTCGTAGGGTGCCCCTTACCAAAGGGGTAACCAAGCTACCAACCAAGGTAGGGTAACCAACACTGCGTTTTTTGATGCGGGGTCGCTATTCTAGCTCCTTATGACCCTAACGCCCATCAGTAATACGTGGATCCTGTTTATTTTATACTCATATTGATGAATAATCGAATGATTGAATTTATATAAAATTGTATTTTATACACAACTTTAATACCAATTCAATAAAATCAAGTGAATTATTAAGTGAGCAACAGTCGTATTTCTTTCTGGCCCTTCTCAGTAGGAACGGCTTTCCGAACCAACAGTAGGATTGACGATTCAAAAGCACTCTTTTACAAGTTTGGATAAAGAAAATTTTGAATTTGAATTAGATTTTTTTTAACCACAGCTTCGAAGGAAAAATTATTCCCTTGACATCTTATTAAAAGTTTCATAATCGAAAGTACAGCGTAGCAGGTTGATGATCAGAAGCATCCTACACTCAATTTACATGTTGATGTCAATTTTAAAAGTTGCGATTCACGTTTCGCATTCCGACCGAGTCTGTGGGATGAAAGTCGCATATCCAACAAGTTGGTTCTTTATTGTTTGACAGCTTAGTCGCGACTTTGATCGGTTATTTAAATGAAGGCAACGCAGTTATGGCTGTCAATATATTATAATACGCGTAAGGCGTTTTCCATAGACTTTTGTATACATTGATCCCTGAAACCGGATATTATTGTATTGTGTGACTTTACATTTACTTTTTCGATATATCTATAAACGATCTTATTTAAAGAATCCAGTCATTAAATAGAAAATACCAATATAAAATGTTATTTGCGTTTTTAAATAGGTATATCTAATATATCGCAAAAAATATAATTAAAATTAATAAGTATCACGGTAGAACGCCGTGTGCTATCCGGCTGAATAGAATAGTACCACCCTCTGTTCTTACCGAGGTGTCGTAAAAGGCGACTAAGGTAAGTCGACCCGCCGTGTGGTATCCGGCTGAATACAATAGATCACCCTCATTTCTTACCGAGGTGTCTCAAGAGGCGACTAAGGTACCTTGACTCACCGTGTTGTATCCGGTTACATTTACTTTTTCGATATATCTATAAACGAACTTATTTAAAGAATCCAGTCATTAAATAAAAAATACCAATATAAATCGCGTTTTAAATATAATATACCGCAAAAAATCTAATTAAAATTAATAAGTATCACGGTAGAAGCCCTGGTTTACAATCGTTCAGCTTTCAAAGGTTTTGTTTCAATGCTAATAAAGACAAAACAGATATTCTCCTGTAAATAATTAGTGTAATAGGATATCTAAAGAGTAATTTTACGCCCGACTTTAGTGTTCATTTTCAATATAACGTTTCATTTGGGAAATAAATGAGGCTTCAGGCGAGGCGTTCAATGCTATACCATACGATTTGTAGGATCACAGTTTATAAGTGACAGTATATATAAATTTTGACAACAATTCATAACTTTGTTTCATAATAAGACACAAGTTATTACACTCCTTATACGTCTTTTAAAAACACTATTTGTCAGGTCTATGTTTTATAGTTCTAAACACAATTACACTATTTTCTTTATTCCAAATATAATAGACTAGCGGCTCCGCCCGCGTGGAAAGATTAAAACCGTAATATAGTCTTTTGATAACCATAAATATGGTTAAAGCGGGTTAACCTTAAAAGCTAGACATATGTTGTCGCGGACTTGTTATTTAGAAATTTTAGAGGGGCACAATTTTGTAATACATGATTTTTGAATAAATATTAAAGTTTATTTAGCGCACGCAAGGAAAGCTTTAAATTTTGATGTTTTTGCAATATTTTTTATGACTGCTCCTCTCCTATTCGTCTTAGCGTGATGTTATATTACGCTAAGATAGCCTATAGCCTTCCTCAGTAAATGGACTATCTTACACTGAAGGAATTTTCAAATTGTTCCAGTAGTTCCTGAGATTAACGCGTTCAAACAAAACAAACAAACACTTTAGCTTTATATATCAGTATAGATTAGTATAGATAATGTAATCATTATCTAGTAAAGTAAATAGTTAAAAAAAACATTTTAAAACCTAAAATCTCCGATTTACCATTTCAAAAATAACGAATCATTAAAGCTCATAATTTCAGCTTGTTGCTATTGGGAGAGAATTTTACACAGATATTGTGTAAGCAATTTGTGTTCTGTGTCGGAACAAATGGCATAACGCCGGAGGGTGTTGGAAGTAATCTAGTAAAGCAGCTTTAGAATTCTTCCGTTGATGTCGGCAGCAAATTGGATTACGGGCTAGTGACGGGTGTACTGGTAACGATTTTAAGATTTTGTTGAACGCCAAATGTTAAAATTATGATGAAAATGGGTCGGCGTCAATTTTGAGGAACGAGAAATGGCATACTTATTTAGCTAGGTTTCAGAGCGGTACAAATTTTTGTACCATTAGTAACTAGTTAATGTATAGAACCGGCTATATGTCTTATTCTATCGGGTTAGCCCGACTAGTTTCGAACCCATCGGGGGCACTTGTTCGTGAGCTCTTTACACGACGTTATCGAACTAACTAACATTAGTAACTACGTAAAAAGTTGAACTCGCTGAAATGTATCAAACATAAAAGGTTCATTTAAAAAAGTGATTGTAACTTATAAGAACAAACTTAATAAGTTCATTAATATTATTTGTTCTTTTACTACTAATTACTTCTTACTGTTTAATTTAATTTAAGGAACGAAGGACGATAGATAAAAAAATTCTTTAGAATATATATAAGCCATGATGAAATCCAATACTGAAAATACATGTAAAATTATAGAACTTCCGGCGCTAAGTTTTATTATTTATCAAAGATACCGTTTGATCACATGGTGGACAACGTCGAGGGGTTAATATTTTTTTTGTGAATTCTGGTCATTTACAAATTTTATTATTGCATATGAGATATGAAAATCAAAATATATGTTATAACTATTTATATTTTCGGGAATGCGTGGGAATGTGGGAGGAATCTCGGATTAAGGATTTACTTTCGCAAACGTAATCTAAAATAATCGCAAAATTTAAACAATTACTTTAATTTAAAGGATATAAAATCACGCTTATGATTTCAAAGTTCATTTTGTTGGCGGTTAACAGTTTCGAAATATATTATCATCATCATCCTCCGGCCCTTATCCCACTCTAAGTGGGGTGGGCACAACATGTTAAAAACATGCTGTCACATGATTTGGCTGCGTTTTTACGAACGGCCGCCTGCCTGACGTCAACTTACCTTAGTCATATTTTACGACACCTCGCTAAGAAAGAGCGTGGTCTATTTTACTAAACCGGATATCACACGGTGGATCAACTTACCTTAATCGCCTTTTACTACACCTCGGTAAGAAATGAGGTTGGTCTATTCTACTCAGTCGGATACCACACGGCGGGTCGACTTACCTTAGTCGCCTTTTACGACACTTCGCACTTCGGTAAGAAATGAGGGTGGTACTGTTCTATTCAGCCGGATACCACATGGCGTTTTCGAAATATATTATAACAACGATATTTTTCCTTCATACTTCTTCAATAAATAAAAAGCAATTTTCTCAAAAGAACAGAGAGGTTTTCTTTTTCAAAAAATTGTCATATTTACCGCGACAATGTTTAATATTATTGACCTATTTGAAGGAGGTTGTATTTGAAACATGTAACAATATATACTCGTTGTCTTACGACCTGTATGTTGCAAATAACGCGTTCTGCTTGAAATGCATTCTTGTTGTTGAAAGTGGCCACGTGGCGAGGGCGTTGGGCGTTACGCTCCGCCTACGTGCAACAGGTATGAAACACGCCTACTGAGCTGATATAAGAAACTTTTGAAAGAACTTGGGCTCTAGAAAAGTTGCATGTTGTATACGAAACGTAACATTTATTTCAATTCAATTTTCCATTAAATGGCTTTTAGATGTGCCATGTTGGCACAAATTACTTTGCCAATGTCACGTAAGATGGAGTACACACAAAGGAGATTGTACTGTAAAATAAAGACAAACTAAAATTTTAATTATTTAATTAATTATTAATAAATTAATAATTACATTTATTTATCATAAAGTTTATCAATCATATTATATTTTTATAAGTGTACCTCTTTCGTAGATCCTCTCGCATCTGATCTAAAAGGTTACGATACTTTTCGCATATTCAAACCTTGTTCTATAATTAAAAGTTAGTCATTTATAGAATCAGACGTTATTTTGCGGAAGACATAAATACAAAAGTAATGACAATATTATTTTGCTATAATCCAGTCAAATCTATAATAAGATAAAATATGTAATGCTAAATGTAGAGTGAACTATTCAGTATTTTAAATTCACCACTAACAACATAAAAATACACTAGCATTACACACATTCACAACTACAATTTCAACAATAGTTTTGGCCTCGTAAGCAAAATATCATGATGAGAACTCCACGTCTAAAGCGCAAAGAATCATAAGAAATCGTAATTTAAGTGTAATCGATAAAGAGAAGGGATAGTTCACTCTACATTAAGCATTAGATATTTTTTCCTTTATCGCGAAATATAGCAAATAATACCTTTTTAAAAATTCCTGCTAAATTAAATGAATCTTCGTACTACACAGTGTCAAGAAGATATTTTTATTTCCAATTTTAAACCTAGCATACCGTTATAGTGAATTTTAAATGAATCCAACTATAATAAGTCAAAATGTTTATAATAGTATTTAAAGATCTTATTCTTTTTTAGCTATTATGTACACTCGATGTATTTTTGTTACTCTTTCATGGCGAATCCGCTGAAGCAAAATCGATGTGATTTGGCACAATTATTCCTTATACATATAGGATAACATATAGGATATACAAATCCTTTTAAATCTACAGGAATAGGATGACATTGAAAAGCGCTATCTATTATCAAATCTATCACGCGGTAGCAGTCCACGCGAACGAAGTTGCAGGTAAAAGCTACTAGTATTTTATACTTTCTCTAGTAAACGATATATCGGTACCATAGATTAGAATGACATTTAATACAGACGTTCGAAATACAAATAAGCGATATTTTACGTTCAAGGGTTTAGTAGTGATAAAAATAGAGAAATTGATAGTAATAAAAAACTACAACTTTTTTCTGCCCCATTAAAGCTCAGGCAATAAAAATAACGCCTTGTTCTATACTTGAAGATGGACGCAAAAAGTAAGATATTATATAAACTGTGTCGGTTCTGTTGCTATAATATTTAGTAAAATTCTTGTTAGTCATAAATGTGTAATTTTAAGGCAAGATAATTTTCTGTTAATATAATTGTGTTAATTTTGAAAAGAATCGACGCATATTAAAATACTTAATTATATTACATTAAATACTTTTGTTGTTGTTGTTTCTAAACATTATATTCACCATGTATTCCGTTGATTATATATATATATATATATATATATATATATATATATATATATATATATATATATATATATATATATATATATATATATATATATATTCAAATTGAGTATTACTTTTACCGTACCCTTAATTGCAACACACTTTTCCTTTAGTGTACAAACTGGCTCAAGAAAGTTTAATTAAATATAATCTATCAAATCTATTCTTCTCTAATCTTCTTCTAATCTTCTATCAAATTAGTATTTTGTTACGTTTATTTATTATTAAACTAAAAAATAAGTAACAAAATACGTCCATTCGGTCTTGCTTCCGAATGTGACATAATTATTGTAAGGTACCTTTAATTATTTCTACAAATGACGTGATAACATTCAATTAATAGAACATTTACAATAAGATCTGAATAATATAATTTAAGAAAATAAAATAAAATCTATTGGTTGTCCAATAAATAAATAAATTTGCAAAAAAAATTCCTGGCCCTTCTAGTATATTTCAAAACTAATGTTATTTAGATACTTATTTACATATGTATTGCAAACAATCTAAAAATGTAGGTGGAACCCTAAAAAAATAAAACTGACCTACATACAAAACCTAGATCCTTTTGCAATCGCAATAAAGGAAGCGCGCTCTAAATAACGAGGGAGTTAAGAGACGGTTCAGTGTGAATAAATTTACACTACCCTCACCGGAACCACTCGATAACCAACGGCGCCTATGTTTTATAACCCGTGACATCCGAAAATGGATTTATTGTCACACGATCGAGATAAAACAGTAGGGGAAATATCTTATTTCGGAATTTCAGTTAAGCCGTGTAATTTTTTTTTAATCATTCGGTCTATAGGCTTTTTGGATTGATTTTAGTTTTATCTGTTTCTGTAATGACATAATGAACATATCCGACTGTATAGAATGACTAGACAACCCTCATTTCTTACCGTGTCGTTAAAGGCGACTTGACCCGCCATGTGTATCCGGCTGAGTAGAATAGACCACCGATATTTTTTGTCGAGGTGTCGTAAAAGGCGACTAACGTTAGTTGAAGTCATGTATGCGACCCGACGTAAAATATCTAGCCAAATCATGTGACAGCATGCTTATAACATGTTGTGCCGACCCCACTTATACCACATAAGGATAATGATGATGTATTTTTTGATTGATCTGATTTTTTTAGCCATGTGCGTAGTCGTACTTCAAGAAATAATATATAGTTCAAATCAATTTAACATAATCTTTATTCAATAAACATTTTGAAGCATCCAAAAATTACTTACTATAGGTAAAGATAAGTTAGCCTAAATAAATAGTAAGGGAGTACCTATAAAATTATTAGTTAGTTTCTAACATAATATGAAATTTACATTTCTAGCTGCTATTTCATCAAAACCAAAAGACAGAAACGAAATGGATTACGCTAGTTATGTCGTCAATGACAAAGTTGAACCTCTGTCCTTTCTATTACTAGTAATATCATATATTATACGCCTTCGCCTGAACATGCTTTATGTCGGTTTTATTTCGGGGAAAGCCAATTATCCACATCACATATTAAGAGCGCGCACTTTATTCTGAGCAATGAACAGAGAAAGTCCGTTACATTGCTGAATATGCGACAGATTTATTGTGGAACTTGGGGATGTGACATTGTGGTAATATTTCTATCGACAAAAATAATAAAGTTGATATTTTTACTTTATACATCGCGAATACAGTTAATGTAGAATTCACTTTCAAATTTGAAAAAATAAAAATTTCGATTCTACACCGCTACAAAGTATTTGAAAAGTTCACATCAATATTTCAACATACTTGTTAAGGAACACACAACAACTTAAACATGTTTAGGATTTTTTGGTTCATAATACGAAAATAGCATTACCTAAATGTTTAACCTATTGCATTGCAAAGTTTACTGCGCTTAAGTATTTTAAAATGCTGTGACTTTATACGTATTTGATATCTTTAATTTATTTGCATCACAGGTAACAAAATAACAAAATATAAAGAGTGAAATCATAATAAATTAATTAATTTACTATTAAGTATTGGTATAAGTCATTGACAAATTATTTTAAGTAATTAATTGCCTTCGTTCGAAATCGAATTAGCAAGCGAATTAGACTATTGAAAATTAGACTAAACTATAATCTAGACTACTGCACATATTAAAAAAGACAATACCTCTGGTATCGTAAAGATTTTAAATCTCACCCCATCACCACTCATCTCTCATCTCACCACTATTATGTATGGCTACACATGTTAACTCTACACTACCACTCGTACAAAAAAAATTCCATATGTACAAGATCAAATTCGATGTATATCATAGACATACGAAAGGTCACAAATAGCTTCTGATACCTATGTCGCGACTCAGCAAAGTTAGCAACTCATTCTATGTCTCTGTACTCGCTTCTACAATAAAATTCCGCAATCCATACTAGACCAGTCTACAGAAAGGTTTAAATTAAGTATAAGGGATGTATTTATACGTAAAGCATATTACAAAATTGAGGATTATTTGGATTATAAAAAAAGCTTGGATTTAAATTGAATTTGGATTATTTCAGCTTCATAAAGGAAGCTACGGTTTAGTAATGTAAAATTGAAAATGTTTAAAACATTGACCGCCGAGTTTCTTTCTGGTTCTTCTCGGTAAGAGCAAAATTCCGAACCAGTTGTAGCTTCATTAATCATATTGATCCTTGACGATTCAGAAGTGCTTGAAAGAGCTTATTTGAATAAAGATTATTTTGATTTGATTTGATGTACTTAAAAAAGCAACAAAAGATTTTTAAGCTATAAATTTATATCGATATCGAGTACAACACTATTTGGTCGTCACCTGGGAAGCGGGGCGGGGGTGCGCAGACTCGGCGTCACTATGGCGGGCAGGTTACGATTTACACTCAACCAACTCAGCAGAAACTCTGCGAGAAACGCTGATAATCCACATCTACAGTCGCTGCGCGAGAATTATATCGAGATTACTGTAACAGACTTCGGTGCCATTGTTTTAATTGTACCGCAATTTGTTTAAAAACCATGGCTTACTGGTTCGAATACGTCATTCTTACCGAGGACTCGTGAGCAAGTCCCGGATACACAAATCGTTATTTAAAATGTTTTTAATCAAATATTTTGCATATTTAGAATGCATTTATTTTGATATTTTTTTTGTTCGGGAGAGGCCAATTATAATGAATTAGTATTATAATTAGGATTAGGAAGTCTTCACCTCTAATACGTAAACTTATTATTACTATGTAGGTATATTTTATTCACGCCGTGTGGTATCCGGCTGAATAGAATAGTACCACCCTCATTTCTTACCGAGGTGTCGTAAAAGGCGACTAAGGTAAGTCGACCCGCCGTGTGGTATCCGGCTGAGTAGAATAGTCCAAACTCATTTCATACCGAGGTGTCGTAAAAGGTGACTAAGGTAAGTCGACCCGCCATGTAGTATCCGGCTGAGTAGAATAGACCACCCTCTTTCTTACCGAGGTGTCGTAAAATACGACAGAGGTAAGTTGACGTCAGGCAGGCGGCCGGTCGTAAAAACGCAGCCAAATCATGTGACAGCATGTTTATAACATGTTGTTCTGAGCCTAATTAGAGTGGGATATAGGCAGGAAGAAGAGGTATATTTTATTCAAAACTTAGATGTAAATATAATGTACGTTTTGTATGTGTAGATGTATGATATTAGAAACCATGTGCTAACAATATTTTATCCATCCGTTCTCACGAGGTGTGGTAGGAAAAAGCAAGCTTCACAGTAATTTGTTCTGAGGCGAAATATGACTCGTGTAACTTATAGATCCTGGGAACTTTTTAAACCCAGCATTTTTACTGTGTTGATGTAATTAAAAACTAAATGTAAATGATTCAAGTGCCCAACTTGACCTAAGTTGAAAAAAAAATGGTCTTTTAAGCGATTACTTATCTTTTTATTGATAAGCGGTTACGTGGTAATGTTCCAATAATTAAGATGATTATTTTTTATTACTACAAAATAATCAATTATTTCTGTTTGTTTCAGATTATTAAGAAATATCTTCACTGAAGTAAAGACATGAAAAAAATCAGCACTGAACAACGTAAACTAAATTTGTTCAATACAAATACTATCGTTAAATAGATTTGCAAATCGAAAGTGTAACAAAGTGACAAATTTTTTAATTTTTAGTACGCGATAACCTAATGCGATGGAGGGAATGGAAATATATATTTTGCGATTGAAAATTTGACCTCGCGTATTATTTAGTAAAAAAAGTGATCAGGAAACTTGTCAAAATTAATATAATATGGACTTTGTTTCAAGAATTTTTATAATATATTGAACAATATTACATATATTGCGAATGGTTTACGCAGACTGATATTTGATATCTTCATTTGTATGATTCTCGTCACATAGATAGAGCCAAAGGCTCAAGCACCATTGCCATTTATTTTTATATATTAATTAATAATCGTTGTACTTCAATGCCTCTTCAACGTTTTCGTGCGGGCCAATGTTATTTCTATTTAAGTAAATGAAATAATTTTAGGATTAAATATTCGTATTAAAATATCATCAAGTACAACTTGCGTAATTATGTAAATTGGGGAATTTTAGTTATAAACTTATTATACAGTTCGTTAAATAAATATTTGTACGTTTATTTTTATAAGATTGAGTTTGTACTAGTTATCATGGACTGACCCAATAGTGAAAAATATCCTCGTAACTGACCACCAAAATTCCAGTAATTTAATTTATAAAATATATGACGGCATGATTTTAGACGCGTAATTCCCATATTGCTCAATAGTACCTTATCGTCAGAGACAAGCTTTTGTACGCGTCAATAACATTAAATTTGATGATGATTTCGATGCTGAGATTGTTTGATTAAGACTAGATGTGTTGATCATTCATGTAAACATTGCCAATCCTAAACTGTAGAGCTGGGAAGAAACTAAAAATTATCGATCCAAATGTCACGATTATCAGAGTTAAACCTATAAATACTGAAAATCATTATTAAAAAAAATGTTTTATTAGTTCATTAAGAAATGTTCGACAGTACAAAATCAGGACTAATTTAAGATCCTATAAAATAATTTCGATCAAAGTAAAAAGCATTATTTATCTGATCAAAAATGTCAAATATGATCAAAATAAAGCTGTGGAATTTTTAAGAATGTAGTGTATTTAAATAAATGACTTTCAAATATTCATTACGAAATGCGTAAGGAACAACACCAAGAAATACAAATAAAAGCTTATTTAGTCAGATATCTAGTCCCAGATATTACATATTTCTTTAAGCTACTTCGACGACTAAGTACAGTAGATACTAGTAATTAGCAACAAGGGCTAATCATAAATTAACTCGAGCAAAGCGAGTTCACTTGTAAATTACACAGAACTGTTTGTGATAGATTTTATCCAGTAAGTGTTCAATTTAGTGAATTTAATGTAAGTCAATTCCTGTAATATTTAACGTCCATATACATATTTGTAGAAACACTGTTTTGTCTAAAGAATGACGTAAGTCTTCTATTGCGGATGCCTTAACATCGGAATGTTCAAGTTAATCTCAGAAAATCCGTAAATTATTTGAACACAGCTTAATACTTTATATAACATATATATTGCAGCTGATGTTGGTGCTATAGATAATGAATACCGTAAACATTCTTAAATGCTTGCTTTTATTTCTATTTATTTACATTTCATACATATTATTAATAATAACGAAGTAGCATTTTTGTAGTGATGCTGTACGCAAAATTAACAAACAATATTGGGACAGGATGCAAAGAAAAATTTGTTTATTTTTATGAATTAAACTAGTTAGGAAATTTATAGCTTTTATTTACTTATTTGACTTAAAGTCACCCGTCGAAATGTTCGACGTTTTATTTCTTTTCTTATTTTATATTCATAGTAACCATTGCCAAAAGAAACGTGTATATAACGATATGTAATCCTAATTAACGTTAATGTTTCAATGGAGGTAACTTAATTACAAAGTAGTGTTGTAAATATCCTTAAATGTCAGTGCACAAATGTCGGCCTGGTTAGAATAACATAATTGCAATCGGCTCAATGTGCTTCGTTCTTTGGGTTGTCTAATATTAAAAAGATTATAGATACATCTAATTTAGATTTTTGATCAATTAGAACAAGTTTATAACCAGATCGACGTGTTGGGACAAACATAAAAGGATGACTAGCCCATTTTGGCGGTATCTCATAGTAGTATGTTTAGTTAATTATATATCATAATATGGTTGTTGACATGTTTAATATTAAGGTAGTAATTATTTTATAAGCAGATTTATGTCAATCCGTGTGGTCAATTAGAGCGGGCCTATTCTATTGAAATTTGGATGTAGACGCATTATGCTCGTGGCTTTTAATGTTAAGCTTTTCGTAAGGAATTTGGTATCTGTTTAACATTTACCTAAGGACTAGAGGATTAGGACAATGTTAGAGATAAGGGGCACGTGCCTGTGTTTAGGAGAAATAATAATTGACCACTGAGCATTTTTCAGATTCAAACACGACTTTATACCAGTTTATTATTAAGTTTTTTTTTGTATAAAATTGTAAATTTTTAGTAATGGTGAATTTTTTTACACATTATCCACATCTGATATTATTGTCTCATATTCGGAAAATTATTATCAACATTCTTTGATGCTTAGTCTTCAGTATCTGTGTAATTACGCTTTTGTTTTGGCTAAATATTTTTTTTGCATGATGAATTTTTCATTAATAATTTTAAATGCCAACATTTGCATAGTTTTGCGAAAAGTGCACTCGAAATTCACTCTCAAATTTAACTCTTAGTTAAAATGAACCGAATATGAGACAACTGGAATAGCTACATTTACAAACAAAAACGACTAACATCAAATATATTTAGCTGGTTTCCACGCACTAGACAACCTGGATGTTTATAATCTTACTGTTGAGTGACAATTTTATTGCCTTCATGTAAAATTTCGGCTATAGTCAAATCTAAGACTTAACAACTACGTCACAACCATGAAAATAACCGCTCTGTACTCTGAATTCAATAACATTAGTATAGGATAACACAGCCAGTTTGAATGGTGCACGTGGTACCAAAATATTCATAATGTACCTAAATAAAATGCTTCTGGAATATTATTTCGGCAATACCGAAGTCGTTTTTTTTAATCTGGACTCATTGCTTATAAATTTATTTACGTTGTTGTTGGGGCCAAAATAACCCCGCAGACATTTAGTAATTTATTTTGTACAATGTTTAAGTTTTTTTTTATATCTTTGCCTTATTATGTTTACTTATGACGTAACAATTTGTTTCTTTTTGGTTGCTTATTTTTAATGTAACAATTTTAAGACAAAATGTCAAAGAATTAGATAAGATAGCAAAATTATGTGTTTTAATGTAAATATATAGATGAGAAACATGTATGTAGAAAACACATAAATATTATTTATGTATTAAATTTGATATTGTTTTCAAAATTTCATCAGCAGTATTATTTTTAACCCTACGACAATGATGTCGACCAAGTCAAGTATCCTTGGAATTTTTACTAAAGATATTTATTAATAATAAATTATAAGCTTTTTTCTATAAACTAAATAAAAAAGTAAATGGTACCTACATCAGCTTAAAATGTATTACAAGAACAATTAATAATTACAATGCTGTAGGTAAGGTAGCCCGGAGAACAGGATTTCCATTAAATGGTTTTTAAATACAGTAACATGGTAAGAGTGATGCGTATCAAAAAGTATTCTCATCCTTGCTAGGTCATCAGGTGTCAGAATCGTCGCACTCCTCCACCATATCGCTAGGTGGCGCTGGAAATTTGGGTGGTCCCCAGTTAAGATATAAGCTGTCCGTATATAACGCTAAGCCAAATGAAAATAGCCACCTGAAAATTATTAATTAATTAATTAATTGACCATACTAATATTATAAAAACGAAAATCTGTATGTCTATCTGTTATACTTCCACGGCAAAACCGCAGGAGCAAAAAGCTCCCGTTTTTCTTCGGGAATAGAAAAAAGAATATTTAAATAATACATAGGTAATTGAGATAATTTTTACAATAAAGTTGGTGCAATTAAATTCGCGGCTACCGCTAGTATTAAATATATGTACAGTTAGAGCGCACTTTAAATAATTGAAAATGTATATGTAACTGTTACATTAGATCAATCAAAATTTGGCGCCGAAAAAGCTTTCTATAGGACGTAGTAGCGAAAAGAAATCCCTAAATAGGACGTAACGATTAAGTGGCCATTGCTAACACAAAAACACAGCATCATCGGTGAAGACTGGTATTCTGACGTCGGCCTTTTATAATTTCTTGCCACGGACCCGATGCCGAGATAACAGTATTAGTTTATTATGTATTGCCTTTTATTAACTTATTTATTTCTTTATTACGCCAACAACTCACATACAAGTTTATCCAACAATCATTATAAACTAAGGTTCGTATGTAAGTCCATTACAGGCATAAATATAAATCACAGACATTTCTAACTTAATTTAAAATGCATTAAAATAACTAATAAGCTGTAAGAAGCTGTTGCCTTGAGCTGTGGTCCGGCATTGCACACGGTCAACCGGTAACACCCTTAGAATGGATATTGCCGTGGAAAATAAACCGTTTCTTTCTCGGAAATTCTAAGAGAACTCTACATTAGGATCTAATGATATTTAGTATTTGTTGCCACGCCGTGTGGTATCCGGCTGAATAGAATAGTACCACCCTCAATTCTTACCGAGGTGTCGTACAAGGCGACTAAGATAAGTCGACCCGCCGTGTGGTATCCGGCTGAGTAGAATAGAGCAACCTCATTTCTTACCGAGGATACGTAAAAGGAGACTAAGGTAAGTCGACCCACCGTGTGGTATCCGGTTTAGTAGAATAGACCACCCTCTTTCTTACCGAGGTGTCGTAAAATACGACTGAGGTAAGTTGACGTCAGGCAGGCGGCCGGTCGTAAAAACACAGCCAAATCATGTGACAGCATGTTTATAACATGTTGTGCCGACCCCACTTAGAGTGAGATAAGGGCAGGAAGATGAGGATATTTAGTATTTGTTATTTGTATAAATTGATTGTAATTTGTATTACCTCTATCAGCGAGGCGAGATTTTATAAAAATGAGGTTGAAACATACCACTATAACCGAATAAATCTATTAGATTACTGTGTTTCATAGTGTATCATAGAGGTTTGCATAAAGATAAACATGTTAAAACAAGTAATTGGATTTTTCATACCAGGCTAAGCCTAAAACGAAATGTTTCATATAAAACGCTTGTTTTTTTCGGTACCAGGGATCCCACGGTCCACAGGGTACGGGCAACTCATTCATATGAGGTTGGCAATATGCTAACAAATAAGAAAGAAAAAATGGTAAATACTATGCACATAAGTGTTTGCATTCTTATTATTAACATAGCCATATATACAAAGGAAAACATCGATAAAAATAGTTAGTGTTTTCTATTATAATTACAGTAATAATTATTTCTAATTCTAATTACAGTAAAAATGTCCGGAAATAATTGATACTTTACTCCACAAAGCTCTATTTACAGCAGAATATAAGGTATGTTAGAAAATTGACATGCAAACTCAAAAAGCCTTATCGGTCTGCCTTCAAATCTGTTCCTATTTGTTAATTATAGATCTTACGAGAGCTAACGAATAAGTCTAACCATTGTTAGCAATTTTAACATTTGTATAATAAGATAATAATTATTGTGTTAAGTTTAGTGTATTAGGAAGTATAAATATTGGCATTAGTCTCAATTTTGTAGTCTCAACTTAAGATGATTTTAAAAATGGAAGGGGAATTCATTTTGACGGCATTCTGTTCTAGCGAAAAATAATTGTTATTAAAGTAATTAAGAGTAATAAAGTATTTAAGAATTGTTTTGATATATTTTGGAAATCTTTTCTAAGTAGGTATTTTAATACCAAGCTGATTAATAATTTACCCAATTGTCTAGTAGAAATAATTGTTTCTCTGATTCTAGTCATTAAGTTATTTATATATATTAAATGAATGAAAGTATGTACTCGTATATATAGAACACCGAAGTGAAGATTGCCAGCATTTATTGCAGAGGCCTACCAAGATTATTGAAAAAACCGACAAATGATATTTATTACTTACGTGATTTCGTAGCTAATTTTCTCGTCTCTGTTAGTTTTGCAAACCCTTTTTGAATTGCTATTATTCTTGAGCGCATTGTGCCCTGTTTTTGTTAAATGTCAATCCAAAACAAACCATCTTTTAATATTGTTTTAAATCTGGACGTTTGACAATGTGCCAGTTAGCACAATAAGCATCGTTTAAAAAATTATAGGTTAGTATAAATTTAGTTTTATTACTTGTTACTAACCTACTTGTCTTCGGGCAATATTTTCCACCGAGGGTAATTGGGGCTTGTTGCACCCGATGTGTGGGTAGGTGACTAATTAATGTCACACGCAAAAAAGAAGATCGGTCGGCCGCGCAATACGGTGCACGGGCCTCTGAGCGAATTACAATAATTATCGGTGGATGATCGTATAAATCGTATAAATATATACGAAATATAACGGATAATTCGGTGTTTGTGTGTATAAACTCTATTAAAGAACAATGAAAGTTGTGATTCCACGAATATAGGTGGATTAAGTTTTTTGTGGTTATACTCCGGCCGGAGCGGCGTCGACACCATAACTTAAGAAGAAGCCTCTAAGTCAAAGGTAAGTACTCCTTGATTATTCGGGGTGGAGAAATTGCCGGTTATCAGCCTATCCTACCTATGCTCACCAACTGCAGCTATCGAAGGCACGCAGTAGGCGCGAACAACTTGTATTAATTAAAGAAGTATTCTAAATTAGTTTTATTCTTTTCATAAAAAATTCATAACTAAAATCAAAGCAAACTCTCATTCGCTATCCGCGGGCTAGCTGCTAATGACAGCGGCTGTCACATCTCCCACGTCAAAATGGCGCGAACGGCTGTACCAAGATGTGACGTCATGGCGTGCTTGCTTGCAGTAGCGACAATGCGGCGTTGTTACATACTTTAAAAAGTTACAAATTGAAAATTTATTTCCTTTTTTGGTATATATTCAAAAAGATGTGTAATTTTTTCGATGTCTCTCTTCAAACAAGAGTTGAAACAAGTTCTGATTTCTCTGTTAGTATTGCCTTTCATTATTGTTATCAAACTAGACCGTTATAAAAGGCTTATATTGTAGTATGGTTACATCTAAGTATCCATCATCATCATTCTCTTACCCTTATCCCACTCTAAGTGGGGTCGGCACAATGTCTGCTTCTTCCATTCTCCTCTATCATTTGTCAACTCTGATGCCACTCCTTTAACATGCATATCATTTTTCACACAATCCATCCATCTTTTTTTCGGCCTCCCCCTAGCCATACATCCATCCACATTCATATTTAAAACTCTTTTGGTCACATGATTTTCATCCCTCCTCATTACATGACCATACCAACTTAGTCTCGCACTTCTCATCTTTTCTGTGATGGGCGCCACTTTCAGACTGCCCCTAATATACTCATTGCGTATTCTATCAAGTTTATTACATAGATCAAAGTATGCATATAAACCGTAAAAATTTCACACTACATATAATTGTTTGTATTTATAGTGTAAAAAAGTAAAGTAACGGCCTGTTACTATCCCACTACTAGGTATAGGTTTCCTCTCTCCGTTTTTAGAGAGAAGGATTGGAGCTGACCTACCACGCTGCTCCAATGCGGATTGGTAGGTTACACATATCCCTAGGATTCTCTAGAGATATATAGGTTTCCTCACGATGTTTTCCTTCACCGAAAAGCGTGTGCTAAATTGCAATTATCAATTGACACAAGTTTTAGTAGAAAACTCATTGGTACGGGGTTTGAACCCATGATCGTCTCTAGAGATTCGCACGGTCGCACCGCTTGGCTATCACAGCTACATCTATAGTGTAACCTACACTCATTTAGGGTATATTTTAACTTAAGAGCAGGACCTGGACAACATTTTTGGATAATTTTTAATACTGCAATTTTTTGATGGCAATAATAGAATTAATAAAAAAAAATTCTAATGAAAAAACCAAAATTGTAAAAAGTAATAAAACACTGAGAACACTTTTGCATTAATCTTTATTTTCTAATGCGAACTTATAATTATTAGATTCTTTGACTTACTAGTATACCAATTTTTAGGTACTTCGGTTTCTTTTTAATGAAAAAAAAACGGTAAATTTTACACCATTTGTTGTATTGTTGAAAAAAAAGTGTACATAGGACCTTTATTTTAGCTAGTCTAAAATATTTAACTGATATTAGATTTATACAATCTTATAGATTTGTTACTTAAACCTTTATTCGCAATTGAAATACTAAAACTTCTGTTATTGAACAATTATTATTATAACATTAAGAACAAACGGTTTCAACAGAACAGAGATCATATTAAAAGTTTAAAAATTATGAAATGGTAAAATTCCTCTATGTGTTTCGATTGATTTTGTAAGTACTTGCAAACGGATTATCACATTCCTAACAAACTGATTATAACTGCAAAGTTATTCGAAATTTATTTCAGTCGCTCAAACTTGAGCTGAATGATGAATAAAAGAGGCTGATACAGAAAGCCTACTATACTGTTGAGTATTACTTAGATCATAAAAATATGTGGATACAGCTACTCTTCGACCCTGTACAAGACAGTAATTAAATGTAACTAGTAACAATTATATTTCAAAAAGAGCAACCGCCGAGTTTCTTGCTGGCTCTTCTCGATAGGAACAACTTTCCGAACCAGCAGTAGAATTAACTATTCAAAAGCACTTGTTTACAAGTTTATTTGAAAAAGGAATAGAATTCGAATTAAATTAATTTTTGAACTGCAAGAACAAGTTTTTTATCATCAAATAGCCCCATGAAATTAATGCGACAGTAAACTGAAAAAATTATAAAAGGTGGTCTACTGAAAATTTTGAAATGTGCTTTATTTATCGCATTAACTTTACAGAATATGCGAAACGAAAGTGATACCTTGTAATCTTCACCAAGTGGTCAATAGTTCAAATACTGGACAAACATATGAGTTTTCTATAAAAACTTATTTACTTAATTCATTTTTACAAATTACTCTTTGTTCGGTGATGGTAAACTGTGAGGTCTTTAAATAATATAGTAATAATAAAATTATTTTGCTATAATCGCCGATTCAATTTATCGCGGTTTAACGCAAAATAATTATATTATTACTTTTGTGAGAAAATCAGCATATTGCTTGGGAATTCCAGGGATTTGTGTAACAGACATTGTAACACTGTGGTAGATCTGTTTCAATCCTTTCCCCGAAAAAGGAGGGGGGGGGGGGAAAGAGATCTTTGATCAGTAGGTTACTAACGTGAGATAAGCATGTTATAGCGGATATGATACTTTCAATTGGAATGCATATATTTGTAAAGGGATCACAAAATTTTTGCATTTAGTACGTTTGATAACTAAAGTAAAGTATGTATAGTAAAGTATAATGTTTGTATCGTTCGTTATGCCGTTTCTGTCAGAAGATACAAGAAATTGAGTAATTCTTAAAGGTATATTTTTAATGCAAATTTTATTATCGATAGTAGTTAAAGTTACGAGTTTTCATTCTTGACATACATGGTACACAAACAGTTATCTACTCTCAGGTTTCGGTTTGGGAGGTTTGAAGCCCATAATCTTCTTCTTTTTCTTTTCCTTGCCGCTGCTTCCAGATTGGAAACTCTTCCAACTATCTACCCTATTTTGTCTGGATTCCTGAAATAATAAAAAAATAGTAGATTATGATACTGTTGCATAATAAGGGTTCTTATAACACGAGTGTGTTGTAAAAAACGAGCCGCAGGCGAATTTTTTTATAGTATCACACGAGTGTTATAAGACCAAGTTATGTACAGTGTCATACACTACTTTATCTACTTTCATCCTATAATACGTAAAACAATATTGCAAATAAAACCAAACTTTGTTTAAATCTTGAAAAGATTTTTTAAATGGCAAATGTTAGCGCCAAAGCGCAAACATCGATTGCGCATGCGTGTTGCGTCGCCGCGGACTCGTTCATTGAAACCTTTTTTTTTAAGGTAGAGGTTCAACCTTCTTCGTCCAGCTGGAGGTTGTATAGGCGTATCGTTATGATTAAAAAGTTATATTATGATACAGGTGCCCATACAAGACCTGTATCGTAATAAAACCTTTTTATTTTTGGCATGTACGTAATGTTTGTCACAAGAATTTTGGTTTCAGTTTTATAATCTTTGCATTATAGTATCAGAGTAGATAAATAATATAATAGAATAAACTTAACTTTGAAATTATTATTTTGTTAATAATTTTTTATAGTACTAATCTGCACTTAATGTTAAACTAAAATCCAATGGTATCAAGAGTTAGATGAAACGTTAGACACTTTTAGCATCAAGCAAATGATTGAAATTTTAACATCTTTATATTCTAACAAAAATATTTAAAAACATATTTAACTACAAATTATATATAAAGCGAGTTATACTCGCTTTATATAGGCTAGATCGCTGTGGAACGTAAGCAGACTTACACAAATATCAAACCAATAAAAATTTATAAATAAATGTAACATACAGGCAGAACTTCATTAATTTGAATTCTTATCGATCAATAGTTGTGTTCTAGAATTAATGAAAAAAATCCTAAATGACTTAAACATTAAGGGTTTTAAGTATATTTTACAGAACATATCTAATCAAGTGTAAACGGATCTTATATTTGTAATGTTTATTTCTTTACTATTAAATTTTAATTTTTATCTATTTATATAAATAGTTTGTAGTTGTAATTTAAACAACAGGTGAATTGATTGTAGCGTTAGCGACAAACCTTAGTGGTTTTTTTAATGCTATTTTTAAGTTTGATGTATTCATGTACTCTTAAAAACGTTAAATAAATTAAAAAACAAAAAAAAAGGAATATATTTCTCTGATTAGAAAGCAGTAGTAAAATTTATAGTATTTCCATTTGACACATGAAAAAGAAATTACCTCAAAATTCTTAGCCCATTCTTTTTCAAAGGACATCTGCTCCTCTTGTTCAATTTCAGCCTCACGTTTCCGTTTCCTTTCTTCCATGTCACGCGTTTCAAGGTGCTGACGTTTGCGCTCCATGTCAGCAAACAACTGAAACACCAAAGGATTAAATGATCACTTACATTGAAGATCTACACACCTCAGGTCTCCCTGAGAAAGTAGCTTTCCCTGTCTGTCCCTATATCCCTATGTATGCTTAAATTTAAAACTACGTGACAGATTTATATGTATAATAACATATAATATGGAGTAAAGAAATACTGTAATTAGTGATGTCGTAAATAATTACATTTTTTTCCGCTTACATTGCAAACGCAGGCTGAACCCTACGAGATTTATCAAAATAATGTACTAAGTATTTGTACACCTTGAAAAGGTCTACAGAAAACTCTGCGATGGTATATGTCTATCTCTTATGGATAAGGATAACCCATAATAGCATCTTTTGTCATTTACTTTTTACGAAAAATAATGCTTTATTTTCGAAGCAATTTTTATACAATACAGCATTAATCCGACAATTTGCAAAGTTTTATATTAACGAATATAAAACTCTGCAAATTGTGTGCTAAGTATTTTATACAAAATCGGTACGATACGGTAATCTGCGAATTACGAGCTTCTACTGTATTGCCAATATTAAAACAATGTCAAAAATTACCTTCATTGTCATGACATACACAGCATGCTTATACTTATCAGGATCGTCTTCTGGTACACCTTCAGCGGTTCGATTTTCTTTCTTTTGTTTTTTACGTTTTTGCTCAATCTGTAATAACAATAAAACTCTTGTATATTTAAAAATTCATATGTATAAGAAACTTTATCAAATGATTGGCTCATTCTTAATTCTATTATAAGCAAATGCGATTAATTCTTAAGGCCTTTACAGCACTCAATAGGGCTGGATATAATATTACAGATAAAAAATTGGATGTGTCAGGACATTGAAATAAAATGGCTTCTGTCTGTCACTGAAAGGTTCCCAGTGACACAGAAGCTGTAATATACTAATAATACTAGAAGCAGAAGAATAATAAGAAAACACTAATTTGATTTCAAGAAATTACCTATTTTTAAATTCTATATAAAAAAATTATAATATTATCTTACCATGTGCTCCGTGCGCTCTTTTGCTTCTTGGTAAATATCTAAGCATTTTTTTCTTGTATCTTCATTTTCCAAAGTTTTCCAAGCTCTGTTTATTATTTCAAACGCCTGCTGGGCTCGCTCAGAATCATCCTACAAAACAAGCATAAATTACTAGCATCTCATCTCGTCATCTTCCTGCCCTTATCTCACTATCAAGTGGGGTCGGCACAACATGTTATAAACATGCTGACACATGATTTGGCTACGTTTTTACGACCGGCCGCCTGCATGACGTCAATTTACCTCTGTCGTATTTTACGACACCTCGGTATGAAATGAGGGTGGTATATTCTACTAAACCGGATACCACATGGTGGGACAACTTACCTTAGTCGCCTTTTACGACACCTCGGTAAGAAATGAAGGTGGTACTATTCTATTCAGCCGGATACCACACAGCATACAGTTATACATATTAAAGCATAAATTACTAGCATAGGACAAAAATATTGCAAAATAAAATTGTCTTTTCTTTGTACACTATTTTTTTAAAGTATGTTCTGTTTGCAAAAGTATTGAATGTGTTAAAGTACTTTTGAAACTCGTGGAATACATAAACTAGGTATTTCGTTATTTAAATAATCTGTAAAAGTACAAAAAAAATTTCATACTCAATTTCAAGATTCACTATAATTACAAAATTAAACATTGTTTTTTTAATATTTGTAACATAGTGGCATCAACTGTTGATTAGTGTAACAATTTCATATACCTTGCTAATTGAAATAATATAAAAATACTTTGAACTTGATTTAAGTCAAAATTAGTTAGTGATTACTTGTATTAAGTGATATGTAAGCTATGTTTTTAACATAACCTACACTTTAATCTTGCTGAGATATTTCATTTATCAAAGGTTTGACATCCTTATCAGTAATCTTATTTCTAAAGTATGCAAAGAGCTACAAAAATATTATTGATTTTTGAAACTGCAATAATGATGTGATAAATTATTAGACAACTATTTACATTATGTTGTACTGCAATATCACAATAATTTGTGCACATTAATTTAGTTATTGCGTTACCAAATCACTTTACAACTTTAACTTCACTTAAAAAATTTTTTAATAGTGAATTTAATACAAGTTAAAATCTTAAATTTATATATATTTTTTAGGACTTTTTTCTCAATTTTTTTGTTGACTTTTCATCAGCTTCAGTAAATTTTACAAATCATCATTATCTTAGAAAACAGGGATTGTTTTAAAGGACCAGTAAAATACTTAATAAAGATTTATTTTTATTGAATACTGGATACAGAGAGACATGTAATCTGATTTATTAAAATTAATATAGTTATCGATTATCTTACACATATAACATATACACTGCAGTAAAATGTGTATGTTATTACTATTGATAATATATTTTGTTTCCTTCTCAGCATGTGACAAATTAACTTATCTATTTCCTCAAGAAGACAATTAATCATAACATCAGAGTTAATAATATTGTGTAGTATCACACTACTAATAATACCTAACCTTCTCTTCCTTTCCTTACCTAATGAATGAGCTGTGCAGATTGCAGCAGTTGATCCAAGGTTCCATCTGTGGATAAAAATGAAATATTGACGGATATACCGTCTCAACAAAAAGTAGTGGGTTCAACTCAAAAAGCTACACAAGATGTTTTTAAAGTGAATAAATAAAATGAATATGTTACTGTAAATACTTTCACATCATAGTTCATATGTAAATAATTCTCCTTGTCAAGTTACTTTTTGAAGAATCTCTTGATCTACGTTTCAAGTATAAACATCTGCGTCTAAATTAAAAACTGTTTCAGAAGTAAAATTTTACTTGCAAAAGTATAATGTTATATACTAAAAAATTGTTCACAATCAAAATGACTTACAATGTTTTTGTCTGGATGTACAAGTATAGAGAGTCTTCTATATTTTTTCTTGATTTCATCTAGAGATGCTTCGGGATCAACTTGCAGTACTTCGAATGGATTTAAATTGAAATATGTCGACCCTGGCCGAAGTAACCTTTCTATTTGTTGTTTAGGTGTCAACACGGAATCCCGCTTTTCGATTTCTTTAACCTGACAATACAAACAAAATAAACACGAAGTAATTTTATGTGTCAATATATAAACGAATACAATAAATAAAATAGGTTAACTTGCCTCAGTATAGAAATCCTCAAATGATTCTTTACCACTAGGTGCAGTGGACGACATATTTGTAAATATATTTTTATAACATTGATTTAATTAAGCGTTGAGTTAAAAATGATCAATATTTATTACAACAAAATCGCTTTGTTCGTAATAAAATTTCTAATACAGATTTCTCACAACAGTCCATAGAGAAAAATAATCATAGATTAAAATAATTTATACTGCAGATCATAGACAACTAATTCTGCAGCTGTTTAATTAGTCTATGGTAGCAGTCTTTATTAAAAATGAAAGAATCACCCAAAGATATAAAAATTATATATCTACAAAATCCTTTTGATACTAAACTATAATATGTGACGTGAATGACAAAGAATCGAAACTTTAAAATAGCGTGGCACAAATATATAACTTGTACATTATTAAAATAATTGATTTATTGATTGATTGAGTGAATACAAAATTACTATTATATTTAAAGTGTTAATATTAAGTGCTAAATATATGACATCTAGTAGGTATCTAAATTCTTTATTTTTATTCTAGTTTAACTTCAAGACAATATAGCAACAAGACACAAAAACATACGATGACTCTATGACTACGATTGTCACTTGAGTTACAGACAGCTATCATATAATATATAATCTGTGCATACGAATTACGAATTGTCTATGCTAATAACTAAGTATATTTCAATACGTGTCCTTGAACTTTTCATATTTATTCAATGATAATTGTATAAGGTGAAGTGCTAAAAACATACATCAAAAGTAATACTTAATTGAAAAGAAGCTATTTTATGGTTATTTCTTAACTTATCGAGAAAATATACTTGTTGCGATTCAGCATTTAAATTATATACTAAATTTTACGTGAGTATGAAAGGTTTTGGTTGTTCTACGATTTTTATCTCTCAACTAAGTGTATTTTACTTACATAGTATAACCAAATTATATAGCTTATAATAGTACGGATAGCACAAATATTTAATTTTTAATCAAATTATTTATTGGTTTATACCTAGTTTTAAAGATGGGTAATTTCCAATAAATTTATTACCTCCACAAAGGGGTGTAAAAGGGAAAAGTGTCCTAGTCTGTCTCAGAAATTGCCAAAATTGCCGTACTCTAGCTCAGACTCATGGCGATATAAGCTCATAGTTTAATATCTGTATATATTAAATAGTTCCCGTATGTTTGCAATCACAAAAAAACAAGAATAATGTATGTATGATTTATTTCAAAGCTTTCATGGGTTCTGTATATTCTTGACAGACACAGTATTTAATTGTTTTAACCATCTATACTAATATATAAAGCTGAAGAGTTTATTTGTTTGATTGTTTGAACGCGCTAATCTCAGGAACTACTGGACCAATTTGAAAAATTCTTTCAGTGTAATATAGTCCATTTATCGAGGAAAGTATAACATTAAAATTATATAACATCGCGCTAAGATGAATAGGAGAGGAGCAGCAATAAAAAAATATTATGAAAACGACAAAATTTACAGCTTTCCTTGCGTGCGCTGAGTAAAACGGTGATAGTTAATCAAAAATCGTGTATTACAAAATTTTTCCCCTCTAAAAGTTCTAACTAAAAGTCTGCGACAGCATATGTCTAGCTTTTAAGATTAACCCACTTAATACATTTCTTATGGTTATCAAAAGACTATCTAATGGTATTAATCTTTCCACGCGGGCGGAGCCGCTGGCGATTGCTAGTAATAAATATTCACCGTAACCATAGTGTTAATTAGAACGGTGCCTCTTATAATAGCATATATCAGACTACAAAACCGGTTCATCCCGGTAATACGTGTTTTACGTGGTTTATGTAGAACATTGAACTTTCCATCACAGCACGTCTCTGTAAGTGTTCTCGATGTCATACTTTGTGAAAGCAACGATACATCTGAATCCCTTTATAATAGTGCATCCACTGAGACACCAATATTGATTGGCCTATATAGGAGCCGTTAAAGCATCATTGTATAACCCCGAAAATTGAAATACGATCGTAAATACAAACACACAGCACATACAAGTTGCCCATAGATGTCGCCGAGCCCCAAAATGCGACACTTCTGCGCTCAGCTCATCGTGTAAATAATTTAATTAAGGTTTTTATTTTAATTCAGGTACAATGTTCTCGAATAAAGTTGTGATAATCACTGGTGCGAGTTCTGGCATTGGAGCTGATGTGGCTAAAGAGTTTTCAAAACTTGAAGCTAATATTGTAATTACAGGCAGAAATAAGGATAATTTAGAAAAAATTGGTAAACAATGTGAAGAAATTTCGCCAAATAAATTGAAACCGCTAATTGTTATAGCTGATCTGAACAATGAAGCAGACGTTGAACATGTAGTAAAAACAACCATCGATAATCTTAAAAAGATTGATGTTCTAGTAAATAATGCAGGCGTTTTAGAAGCTGGAACGATTGAAACCACGTCGCTTGAACAATATGATAGAGTTATGGGTACCAATGTCAGAAGTCAATATCATTTATCCATGCTTGTGGTGCCACATCTTATTAAAAGTAAGGGAAATATTGTGAATGTTTCTAGTGTAACTGGCATGAGGTCTTTCCCTAACGTCCTTGCATATTGTATGTCTAAAGCAGCGTTAGATCAATTTACTAGGTGCGTTGCTCTAGAACTGGGGCCAAAAGGTGTACGAGTTAATGCTGTTAATCCTGGAGTCATAACTACTGGGTTGCATAAGAAAGGTGGAATGAGTGATGAACAATATGAAGTGTTCATAAAGAAATGTGCGGAAACCCACGCTCTTGGAAGGCCTGGTGATGCTAAGGAAGTTTCATCGGTTATTGTGTTTTTAGCTGGAGAAGGTGCTAGTAATATCACAGGAGCTACAATACCAGTTGATGGCGGACGCCACGCTATGTGCCCTCGTTAAAATATTGTTTTCATAAAAATGATTACGAATTATGTATTCTTTAATGTTATCGTATACATTTGCACACATAATATATTTTATATTAGTGTATTTATGTCATGGCACGTTATCTAATCATGTGAGTAGTTTACACGATTGCATAATCGAAACTACATTCAAAAGCGTTTTTTTCTACAGTTTTAGAATTGACAAAGTATTGCAATAATTCACCTTTTAAAAATTATTAGTTTCGTGCAATATATCCTTTTTGAATCTTATGTAATACTTTGGAAAATTTAATATAACCACTGGAGTTTGAACATTTATAATTTGTTTTGCATTAGACTTAGCTGGAAGCTCCTTGGATCTTTACTTACGAGGTGTGGAACTTGATATAGTTCTAAAAACTTGATCCAATTAATATTAATGAAGCAGCTAATTGTGTAATAGAATAAACATCGTAGGTTGTGTACTACACATCTCTAAGAAGAGATATAAAACATATATGCCAACTGAAAGCATTTATACACACCAGAAATATTATGTATTTAAAGTATTTGAAAAAAAAATAAAGACGAAATTAATCAAATCTTCTTTTTTAATCGATTGACGTCCATTGCTGGACATACGTCTTTAAGGGATCTCCACACCCCACTATTTTGTACCGCTTAAAACCAACGGTACACGGGGACCTTTTCGAGGTCGACAGTGGACCTCGTTTGAGGTCTACCGATGCTGCACTTTACGCTGCGAGGTCGCCATTCCAGCACCTTAGGACCCCACCGCCCATAGTTTCTACGTACTATGTGCCCCGCCCATTGGCACTTCAGCTTCGCAACACGCTGAACTATGTCGGTTACTCTGGTGCTTATACGGATCTCCTCATTCCTGATTTAATCGCGTAAAGATTACACCAAGAAAAGCTCGCTCCATCACCCGCTGTGTGACTCTGAGCTTGAAATTAAATAAATGAGGTTAATCAAATAAAACAGTTATGTATAATACCATCATTTAATTTACGAATAATTTCCTGCTTAAATATTTAGTAAATTCTTCCGAATAATTAATTCTTATCCTTAACGCACTGAATTATTTTTACAGTCTCGTCAATTAATATTGCTGCAGCTCTTGTTAGACCTTCTGCAATGCATGTGACGATGTAATCCAGGCGGTTATCGATAGCATTCCTGGCTTCAATATGCTAAAAATTAATAAAATAATAATAAGTTACAACACATCACAAGTGCAAATATTGCTCTCGTTCTCATTATTAGTGTTTAAAATGACATATATTTACCTTTCCTGTAATATCTTGAGCTTCGTTTTCTATTTCAGTAATGACTTCACTGTGAAGTTTATCCAAACATTCTTCATCATTGTCTGCACAAGTCACACCAAATTTATTTTGGATGTTTGTAAAAAATGTGAAATCATCAATATTTAGTAAGACATGAGACGTTTCAATGTTCGAAAGCGTATGCACATTATTCGATATACACTGTGTCACATTAGATACTATGTCTCTAAATAAATGTTCAATATTGTTTTTATTTTCCTGTAAAAATATAGTAAAGTAGTAAGTAAAGTAACGGCCTGTTACTATCCCACTGCTGGGCATAGGCCACTTCTCTCCGTTTTTGGAGAGAAGGATTGGAGCTGAGACCTACCACGCTGCTCCAATGCGGATTGGTAGGTTACACATATCACCAGAATTCTCTAGAGATATGCAGGTTTCCTCACGATGTTTTCCTTCACTGAAAAGCGTGTGATAAATTGCAATTATCAATTAGACACATAAGTTTTACTAGAAAACTCATTGGTACCTGCCCCGGGTTTGGACCCTACCCCCTCCTCGAAAGAGACGCACGGTGTTACCGCTGGGCTACCACAGCTTGTGTAAAAAAAAATATATATATAATACTTGATAAAAATAGGAAGAAGGAAAGATAATGAGTTAAGAAATAGTTTGACTTGAAAGAAAATTATATTATTATTTTGTTTTATACAAATTTACACTATTTATTGCCCTAGAGCAAGGGCAGAGAGCAGGGCTTCTTAAACTATGGGTTGCGACCCCAGATGGGGTCGTGAATGACAAAAAATTATAAAGCCCTGCCCTAGAGGGAATATTTTTGCACGTGATGTATAGTCACAAATAGTAATTTAAACTCACCTTTAAACAACTTATAATGTTTTTATCGATTGCTTTAATTTTTGAAATAATCTCTTGAAATTCAGTTTTCAGTTTATGAAGCTGTTCGACAAATATTACATTAAGTTTTTTAATTTTTTCTACCCATGCATGTAGCTTAGAATTTTCATTTTTTGCAATATTTTTTAAATTATCCCATGCAGCAAGTATATCTTTCTTTATTTTCTTCTTTACCTCATTTAAATCCTGTACTTTTGTTTTATATTCATACGTGTTGAGGTGGTGTAAGTCTTGATCGTTTTTAGCTTCATTAATTTCATATACGAGTTGTTTTGTTTGGACCATGTGCTGTAAAATATATTTATTATGCATATACATGGAAACATAATATTTTTATATAAATATAATCATAAATTTTGTTACCTGTGTCCAGAAAAACAAAACTATGCCAAAAAGTAGAATTGACCGCATTGTGAATAGTTTTGCCCAAACAATGTATTATGCTCCAGGAATGTACTGTGGTCTGTTTAAGTATTTTTTTAATAAAGGCTTATATACCCATCCAGACAAGCTTCAAGTAGGATTTACAATAGATATCTGAGAAGTATATTTGTATTTCATAATAATTACATTAAGTACATTAATAAATATGAAAGTAATAAATATTACACATTTATCATATAGGTATTGACATATTAAGAGCAAATACTGATCGTTGTGTTGTGTTGTTCTGTGTGTGTGAGACAAATAATGAAATCTTATAACTAAAAAATCTGAAATTTGATAAAGTAACTTTCAAATTTCAGAATAGTTTCAAATAATTCTCTTGTATTTAAGTTTTTTTGATAATATCTACACGCTTTGATTCCTTAGCACGACTTTTAGTTCAGTAACTGTAGCATTGTCATGCTTTAGTCTAGTTTTTTGCGATTCCATGATTACCATAACATATGGCGATTACGCGTGGAATCGAAAATAAAAATAATCGACAATTCTGCGATATATTGTTTGAGTGCGTATTTTGGCGACGCTTTGGGTTTTACAACGGATCAGGGTCCTCTCCTGTTTATATAGAAATATATCTAATTTAAAGATATGAAAAAAGATGAAACATGAAAAAAAGGAAAAAGTAATCGCGCTGACAGGTGGCTTTCGAACCGGGGTATTTTCATTTCGAGACCGCATGATACCAATAAATTCGTAATTGATAGCCAAATTAACCTTTTTATTACTAATAATTTCGACATTTTATTAAAATAAAACCTAGCTGGACCGAATTATCGCTCTTGAAACCCCTACCTACGGAATTTCATGATAATCGATCGAGTCGTTTCCGAAATTCAGATACTACGAGTATTTTTATATACACAAGATTAGCTCATTTAAATATTAAAGATATTGTGCCTCCGATATCGAAGTGAGACCCACCATATGTAGGTTTCCTTAATGTATCTTATAGTTAACCGGTAAGTTAGCTAAACGATATATGATCATAGGGGAATAACCATTCCACTAATTAAAATAATATATATTCTGTAAATATGAGCAAAGGAATTATTAGTTGGCTTATACAAAAATGAGATGACAGGATGTCAAATAAAACAGTAAATTATTGTGATGGTACATTTATTTGATGGGTATGTAAGAGTTACTGAATCATAAAGATAACCCATTTCCTGTAATAAAAGAATATACGGAGGATGCAGAACATGTGCCGACTTCCATAACAATCTTGGCAGAACTAATTCCTGCTGCAACGATTTTGGTGCCAGCACAAACCTCGAGAGATGCGGGCAAGGTCGTCAAAGCTAAGTTGATACGAGCGATCTGAAATAAAAGAAAACATAAACGGAAAACAGAGTTTCGAATATAAAAATATTAAACTATGATACGAGTATAGAAACTAGGAGAGAGTCTTTTGAACTTTTTGTTCGATTTGTCTTTTGCATCTTATCAAGTTGAATAATTAATCTAAAACAAATTACATATAAGCAGTAGTACCTGGGTGACAGAGCCTTGCTCGGTAACTATTAAAAGATATAAAAAAAATATTTAAAAAGGAAAAAAAAGAAGGCGCCGATGATATGTGGGTTTCAAACCCGGGTTGTGAACATAATCGGTACGAGCGTTACCCATCGGATATCGCAACATTACGTCAGACAGCTAAAAAAAATCCTTTGCTTTTAATTGTACATAAAAAAAAATTTAATGCCCAAAAACAGTAATAAAACGATTTTTTTTTAAATAAAACTCTAGCAAAATCGATTTTTCTCCCCAAAACCCACTACATGCTGATTTGTGCGGAAAATGCCGTGAGGTATCCGGTTTAGTAGAATAGACTCATTTCTTACCGAGGTGTCGTAAAAGGCGACTAAGGTAAATTGATATCAGGCAGGCGGCCAGTCGTAAAATACGTAGCCAAATCATGTGACAACATGTTTATAACATATTGTGCCGACAGAGTGGGATAAGGGTAGGCAGAAAGAAGAAGATATAAATACAATCAAAAAGAAAGAAGAAGATATAAATACAATCTTACCGATAATCCACTTTGGGTCAAAAATATGGCTCCCTGTATTTCAGTCTTTACAGCAACATTTCCAAGACATGAACCAGTCGAAAAAATGCCTGAACTAGTGTCCCTGCAAGCTCTCAATTCATTAACGGCATTTGTAGCAAAGCTTGTAGCATTTACCGAAAGAAGTCTCAGGTTTTCTATTAAGTTTCCAATTTCGTCTATACGTTCGTCGGCACAGATTTTAGATTTTTCAACGGTATCAGTAAATATTACGTCCGCTTCTTTTCTAAATGACTGAAAAACATTAGTAAAGTGTTTTTTAAAAGATTATTTTAAGTTATTGAAATAATTTTGGTGTAATTTGCTTGAAAAATTAAAATGTACGGTTGGTTAGATGCTGTTTGCAAAAAATTCTTGCATAACTAAGGTCATAAGAATCTTTTCAAGATGTGTAATATGAGTCAAAGTATCAGAATCGAGAAATGTTCCCGACATTTTTACATAGATTTTTATATATAATTAGTTTATTCCAGAGCACTATATTTTTACAATAGTCTGACGAAACAATAGCTTTCTTGCCCTTCTTTTAATTTTACTTCTGTTTGAAGTTCAATTATTTTACCGATATCTTGTTTATTTCTAACCTTTATATTTGGAATACGTTTGAAAATAGTCAATTATTATCTAAAGTGGCTATAATACTTACGTCTATGCAAGTTTGAACTGCGCTACCGGCGTTCGTGAATCTGTCTGTAAAGCTTTTAAAAGCATTGTTAACTCGGTCTCTAAAATTGTTCACGTCACTCATTATTTTCTCAGAGAACTGTTGTCCTTGCTGAACAATTGCCTCTCTGAATGATTTGACTGAATCGATAGCAAAATTAGCAGCTGATTGTAAGTTATCTATCAATTGCTGGACGATTTTCCTGAAAAAATAAGCAGCTTTAACCTTAAATTTATTTTATAACATACTGTCGACCTATCACTTCGTTCGCGTAAACTTAACCGTTTAAGTACCCTCAATTTGCAATATATGTTTTTACCTTATATAATACCGAGATGTATCAGCTTTAATAGTGCCAAATTTCATCATTTTTGGTCTAGCGGATCAGCTGAAAGCTAACAGACAAACAGACTTTCGCATTCATAATATTTGTAAGGATGTGACAGTATAGGAAATTATTTCAATTTATTCTGCGGTTTGTAATAAAAAACATGAAATCTAAGATCATAAGATTTAAACTTTTAACAATATTTTATACCAGGAATACACATTATTCAATTCAATCACCACATTAATGAGATTCTCTCATTTTGATCAAGTTTGATAGCCAACGAAAATATATATAAATATATTTTCTGAATCTCGGAAACGATTTCCTTAAATTCAGCATGTAGGGGCAAAATCGATCTAGCTAGGTTTTAGAATTATCCCTGTTTCTGGGCATGATGGTATAAGGTAGAATTGACAGCAAATGGTTTTTTTTATCTAACTTAACAATATTAATCTAGAAATATTCTACATATAATTCAGTACTTCAATTTTACTTACTGCGTGTTTCCAATGAAGTCCAACTCACGCTTCTGTCGAACTAATAAGGCATGATCAGATGGATTTCCCAAAGAACATGCCTGTCAAAAAATAAAAATAAAATAACTACCTGTATACATTACGTAGTTAGCAGTTAATTAAAAAGAGAAATATAAAGCAGAAAACTTAACGATTACGCAAATTCCTATGAGCTTATGAGAGAATTTTACGGCTAAGTTAGAAAATTGCTGGTATAGAAAAAAGTCAGATAGTAAGCCACTGTTGTTGGTCATACTGGTACAAATAAGAACTATATTTATTGATCAAAATTGGTTTCACAGGCGCGTTTTTTTATGATTAGTTATTAACAGTAAATCAATCTTAGCAGTAAATCTACACCAGAAAGTTATTTAGCTTCCCAAAACGATTTAGTAATCAAATTTATTCCCAAGTACTATACTACTTTAAATTTCATTATCATTTACCACTACCTAATGCCCAAAGGGTAGTATTAATAAAAAGCATTTAAACCTTACCAAACATGCGAAGAAAAATAATAGTGTCAACTTCATTGTTAATTCACTGATTCAGATGTGATGAACAATATGGTATACATTCATTTCTATGGTTTTTATATGACATTGTTGCAAAATGGATTCTTTACATTGTAGGTGTTTACGCAAATATGTCTTATCTTATCATCCTCATGGGATTCTAAAGAACTGAGATGAAGAATTGCATAATACATAAAATTATATTAAATTGAGGTTTCACTTTAAAAATCGCTTTATAGGTTGTTAGAAAAATATGAGAAACAATAAAAGTTTTCTTTCGAAAATTGTTCGTAAAATTTTCTCTTATCTCTTTAGCCTATTCGCTAGTGTGGAATTGAACCTGGGTAACTTTTGTTGTGTTGTGTTTCTGTGGCTAATTATTTCAGATTTATAGGAAGGAAGCCTTTTGTTAGAAGATTATATAATAAAGTAATAGTAACTGGGTGACCGAGCCTTTCTTGCTAATTTTATTAAGATAGAAAGATTTTATCTGGTCCTAGTATTCGAAATTCGAGACAGCCCATTACCCAATTGAGCTATCATGACTGTGCAATTGACAGCGTCAATATCCTTTACTTTCTCATAAAATTATAGCAGTTTTTTTTCAATGCCCCAAAAACAGGGATAAAACAACTTTAAAAAAAAATAAAACCCAGTTAGATCGATTTCCCAAAAACCCTCTACAAGCTGAATTTCATAAATATCGTTGGAGCCGTTTCCAAAATTCAGAAAAATATATATATACAAGATTAACTCATTTTAATATTAAAACTGCCGGGAAAAAGACTCTATCCTACTTAACAAGAAAGTTTTATCTATCTTCCCTACTTGAAAAAGAAAAAACGTAGAACCACCAAACGGCTCTTATGTGAATCGGCAGATGTGGTTTCCAACTAACAACACTGTGTTTTCTAGACCAACGTCGCTGCTAGGTATGACTTCATCCTACCAAAGAAAAACTCTTAGGTTTTACATCGATTTAAACTTAACCCTAGATAACATGTGTCCATTCTCCTCCATTCTCAACTGCTGATTTTGTATTAGTCGCCACGACTAATTCTGTCTTGAAGTTTGAAAAAAAAAAAGATAAATAAAGCACTCATTGGATAGTAACACCATTACCATATCCTTGACAAATTATTCAATTATTCACGTAACCTTGTTCCAAATTAAATATAGACTAACTTGTCCTAATTACGTAAACAATTCGAAAGATCAAATAAAAAAAAAACTGACAATTATTCCTTGTATATGAGATAAATTATTATCGAAGGTCACTATTAGCATATATTGAACAACTTATTACCGTTGCAGGAAGTAACTTTTTGTATAAATAAAGTATAATTAGTTTCTTGTTAACTAAAAATACATTTGTACGTATGGCATGTACATGTCTTCATAAATAATGACAATAAATCATATATTCGTGAATAATTTGCTTTCAAGGTCAGATGGAGAATATATTTAATTATAGTACCTAATTAAATATATTCTCCATGCTTGCCATGGGAACACAATTGTATCGATTCATTTTTTTACCGGGATTTTCTTGGATTTCGTGACGTCCTACTAATATTATAAATGCGAAAGTTTGTGAGTATGGATGTACGATTGTTACTCTTTTACGGCGAATCCGCTGAACCAATATCGATGAAATTTGGCACAATTATTCATTATACACCGGAATATAAGGCTGTGGAAATATTGTTAATTCTACAGGAACAGGATGACACTAAAAAGCGCCATCTATTATCAACCTGGCACAACAGTTCACGTGAAGTCGCGGGAAAAACCTAGTAGTCTAATAAAGATACAAAATTATTAATAAAAAAAATTTGTTATATAATCCTGTCTGCCTTTATTATCTGTGATAAAACAATGACAATTAAAAAAAACAATATTCTTATTAAAAAGCTAAAATAAACATATAGTAGAGAATTTCGAATAGTCCTGATTAAAAATAAAAATTTAAAAATAGCTCAATTGTCATGTACAGATTTGTGTAACCTTGAATGTAGGTAAAAAAAAATCCGAGACGACTTTGATGGATTTGATTACCTTAAAATTTGTACTGCGCAATTATTAACTCTAAAAACACAAACGAGCACAAAAATACGGAGAGTAAACATTTTTTTGTAGTGATATGTCGTAACTTTGATAAGGCTGATAACAGTTTTTTTTTAATTTTAGATATTTACCTACAGTTTACATGTCGGTGGTGCAATAACTTGTGTATTGTAAAAAGATAAGTAAATATAAAATCTCAAAATAGACGCCCGAGTAAATATTCTTAACAGTTTAACATTTTCGACTCAAGGTCCCACGATAAGAGTTAATAAAATGGCATATAGTTTTACATGTAGGATATCAAATTTAGCGTATGTTGTTGATAAGGTATAAGTTACCAGTGACCTGTGACTTATGGCTTATGGCACTCTATACTTTGGCACTCGGTAACACCAGGATCCTGAGAACTTTGCTCTCGAAACATTCTTCATTCATTTATGCATGGACTTACGCATCTAGAACAGAGATTAGCAACACGCTGCCCACTTGCGGCCGTTTAAGCATCAATACACATATCTCTCATTAATATATTGTTAAAAAAATCATTATCAAACAGTGATAGTATATACTACACTAAAATTTTATTGTAATATTTATTAAAAATAAAGTTTTGTAAATTATTATTAAGTGTTACTTTATGTGTGAACCTTCCTCTTTTTTCGAGTGAATTTCTGAAGCTGAAGACTGCAATGAGCTGACAAAATTCCCTTTATTTACAACTAGTCGTATCCGCACAAAAGTTCGCGTCAAATTTAAATTAAACACTCTCAGTATGTGCTCTATTTAGAATGTTTTTCAATTGTGCTTTTTCTCGTTCCCGATAAAAGAAGGAGAATCCTGTAGGTTGGCTCGGTATATAGGTTTCATTTGTATCAAATTTCATTAATATGTTACAACGGATTCGACGTAAAAGCGTTAAACACAGGACACAAAGACTTGCATTCATCAACAACAACACAACATCATTATCACGGGATTTGCATCACCCTAATTTTGCGAAACACGTTTCTACGATGTACGACTCATATTTAAGAAACTTTTCTCACTCATGCCTCAGACAGGTGATTTCTCAATTGACAGCTTACGAAAAATCGCTAATTTTGAATTGATTAACAATAATAAATGCCAATAAATCACGTCAAAAATATATAGAAACAAGAAGACGCCTGTTAAAAATCTCAACCTAAAAACATACTTAATCTTATTGTTATTTGTTCCAGACAGGCGCTATTGAAAAAGTAACTGTAAGTTTTATAATGATTTATTAAATTAGAGTAAGAATTCATATATCTGTTTATAATGTGTATGTGTAAAGATTGTAACAAAAGCTTTTTTGATGGACTAGTACAATTTCTATATGTATACTGTAATTAATTTGTACTGACTACCTGTTAACTGTTAACGTTAAAATATTTTTAATTTTATTTTTTCTTAAAGAAAATATTTTCTTTCTTCCTAAGGAAAATATGGGTTGCTATGACCCCATAGCTAGCCCATCATATAAGCTTCAATTACATCAAATTTAATCAGTATTTCTAAAGTGGATTATATAAGTTTTATTTTACAGAAAGAAGTAATAAGTTGATGTACATATAAAGGAAAGAATGTACGAATGAGTTAATTAATCAATGAATACTATTACTACAACTAATATACATATACGTATATTAACACAAGTTTTTTTTATTAGAGTTGAATAAAAAAATAGTCATTATTATATACATATAATGTAAAGTCATAAAAATAGAAATTAAACATAAAATAGACAGAATTGTATTACTCTATAAAGTAACTTGAGTAGCTAAGGTTTTGTAAAACAACATTTTATTCAGTGTTCATTTGACATTATGCAATACTGACATCAGTGATGCCAAGAAGCGGGCGTCGACTTTTGAGGCGTGCATAATCATTATAGTTTGTATGCAGCAAACATACTAAACATGTAGATTACTACGACAAATCACTTGTCTACGGTGTCCTGGTATAAATTGTTTTAAAGAACCATCAATATAAAACATAAAGCTGTGGTATTCCAGCGGTAACACTGCGCGACTCTTACGAGGAGGTCATGGGTTTAAACCTGGGCAGACACCTATGAGATTTTCTGTTAAAACTTATGTGTGTAATTGATAATTGCAATTTAACACACGCTTTTCGGTGAAGGAAAACATCGTGAGGAAACTGCATATCTCTAGATAATTCTAGAGATATGTGCTCCACTAATCCACACTGGAGCAGCGTGGTAGCTCTAAACCCTCTCTTAAAAAATGGAGAGAAGAGGTCTATTCTCAGCACTGGGATAGTAACAGGCCGCTACTTACTTACTATATAAACGAAAATATAGTTATGCAAGTTAACAATTAGTACTTAAATATTTATTTCAAGGACGTACTTGAAGTTAGTCATGTGCTCATTGCTGAGCACGATGGTGATCCCAAACCCTCCTGTCGTGGGATTATTTGCCGCCATTTTTCCCGGTCAACTATAGCCTCGCTTAGTATGATGTCAAGCTGTTCGGCCACCAGATACGTCTATTTTGCTTAGCCTCCGACCCCTGGATCTCTTAACGTCTACTTTCTTGGTCATCATGAGTTTCTTTTGGTTGTAACTAAGTTTTCTGGCAATATGTGATATTCTGCCATTGTACTACAATATTTGCGGAGACCCTCTGAGACTACTCAATAAGAATATTTATATAGAGTGCCGCTTTATCTATATTCTTGGTTTCTTCTACCTGTCTTTGTATCATGGTGGGGCTAGTTTTCTACGTTCATACTTATATACTTATATACATATTATACTTAGTGTAGGGAAGTTTCACGACCTCAAAAAGGTCGCGGGGAGCCGCTGGGTCCAAGCGGCACAAGATCGTTTGTGGTGGAGATCCCATGAAGACCTATGTCCAGCAGTGGACGTCCATCGGTTGAGAAAGAAGAAGAAGAAGGGAAGTTAGCCTAAAATGTGCTATATTACAATAAAGAGAAAATGAGGGGGCATCTATTTGTTTCTCCTTTTTATTTGTGATCAGACCAAAATGAAGTATACAAGTTGTATCTTCCCTCTCAATATTAATTGTGACACCCTCACAGGCATGTCTATGCCTCCCCTATTCTAGTACAATAACTCTATGTCTAAGTTGCGACGATATCCTTACATGGTAGCTATACTAGCGCCACACTTTTTTATTGGCTAATATAATTATATAAAGAGCACTCGGCGCACTTAAAGCAATCGCTAATGTCCTTAATAGAAAAAAAGTTAAACGCAAAGTTAAAGTGACTTTTTAATACAGCTTTAAAACAATAATGAAATGTGAGCAATGTGCGGTGAAATCGCTTCGAGAATTAATTTTAGTGTAAATGACGATTTTGATATTTACATGCCGTATGGTATCCAGCTGAGTAGAATAGATTATCCTCATTACTTACCGTGGTATCGTTAAAGGCGACTAAGGTAAGTCGACCGACCGTGTGGTATTCAGCTAAGTAGAATATTCCACCCTCATTTCTTACCGAGGTGTCGTAAAAGGCGACTAAGGTAAGTTGACCCACCGTGTGGTATCTGTTTTAGTAGAATAGACCATTTTTTTACGAAGGTGTCGTAAAATATGACTAGGTTAAGTTGACATCAGGCAGGTAGCCTGTCGTAAAATACGTAGCCAATTCATGTGACATGTTTATAACATGTTGTATCGACCAGGCAGGAGCGTGATGCCGATTTTCTTATTAACGACTTCTGAGAGTAACAAAATATCAAATAAAGATTGCATACATGCATTTGAATTGATCTATTCCACGATATTATTCAGATTATTAGTCCTTGGATTACATTTTATCCTTTGTCTCTATTGTCTTATTATGGTATGACATTAAGTTGCCTGATAAGGCCATAACAAAACAATGTGCATGCGATATATTAATTGCACGTAATTGTATAATGAAATTATTGACAATTTAGTTGTAAAGATAAAACAGACCTTAAAACAATATTATTATAGCGGTAATAATAGTGTGACAACGTTTTGATTTTAGGTAAAATAATTTGAACTGTAGTCACCTATATATGATAAATATATTTATAATTCATATAAGATCATATAACCTCATAAAAGATAAGGCTTTAAACAGCCGCTCTTGATTTTAATAACTTTATTCATAGTTCATATAAATTAATTCTTTATCTGTTCAGATCGTAAAAATCGCAAATTATTATCAAACAGAGCACAACCAAGGTTTTTAATTAAAGTGTAATTGCCTTTATATAGCCTAGAGCTTATGTAACTTAATACGTGGCAAACAAATAAAGTAAAGATGAAAAATAAAATTCCATTACCTATTTAGTATAAATTTGATGATTTGATTAATATAAAATAATAACTAAGAAAAAAAATTGCGGACGAAAAGATTGTTGAGTTTGTGATAGTGAACCTGTGTAGTAGCGCCTGTGTATTGTGGTGGCGGTGGTGGAGGCTTGTGCGTGTGTTTTTACAAATGCTGCATGCATCAGGTATGAAAACGGATAGTCCACTCTACATTTAGCATTATATGAATTTTCTACTTTATTTTTATTTTAAAATAAATATATGAGACACTTACACACACGGTCGTGCGTCCCCAAAGTAAGTAACTTAATACTTGTGTTATGGTAGACAGACAACCGGTCAATATACTATACTTATATATTTTTGAAATACATACTTAAATACAAATATACACCTATGCTCAAAGTCCAACAAACTCATTTATAGAAAACGTTGGCCCTCGGCTGGAATCGAACCCGCGACCCGGAGAGTTGAAGGCAGGGTTACCACACACAGTGCCCACAGGCCAGTCTCAATTACTTTTGTATTATGGATCTCCGCAAAGTAACGCCTAATTCTATGAACATAATATTTAATCTAATGTTGTCATGTGAAGTGAATACAGGCATTATTTTTGCAAGCGGATGCACATATTAATCCGAATTAGTCGCTTCCAGTCAATTGAAACAGATAGGCGATGCTTTCAATAGGAAAATGGCTATAAATAGCTGTTGCATCGACATGCTACTTTATTTCCGATCATGATAATTCAGGGTTGTAGTCAGAAGAGCGAAAAATGAGATGGATTCATCAGGGTCATGAAGTAAATGGGGCGAAACGATCAATGGAACGAAGAGTAAATCGCACATACGTACATCGCAATTGTTGCGTTAAGTACATCTTACAGACTGAGATTCAAGTACAATTTAATATAAATATCTGGGTGACCGAGACTTGCTCGATAATTTTTTCAAAGAAAAAAACTTAAAAGAAAGAAATAATAATAATTTAGTTGGATTCGATCCTAGGTATTTATGTTTTTCAAGGCTGCCCGTTCCGAGCTGTTTCTGAGATTCCGAAAATATATATACATACAAGATTAACTCATTTAAATATTAAAGATACAGATTAATGTAGAGGTATAATGTTTGATTGTAAGAATTGAAGCGCTTCTGTTATTATCTTTATATTTTTTAAGCTATCAAGGAAAATATAAAGCAGTATGCAAACACATTAAGTTTCAAGCTTTAACAGACATTTAATTCATTGTACGAGTACTTACCATGTGCGCCACTCGCGGAATTTATTCTTCACTAGCGGCCTACCCTGCTTCGCACGGGTATAAAATATATAGCCTATGTCACTCAGTGAAAAAAAATATTAAAATCGATCCAGTAGTTTAAATTTATTCATTACTGCCCGTGGCCCGCACGCGTTAAATTTGAAGAAAAACAATTCCCCTCTCCCTATACCAAGAAGATTTCCTGCTATGTCTAACATCAAAGTAATTATTAATTATAAAGAAAAAAAAGTAATTATTTACGACATCACATTAGAAACATTACAGTATTTCTCTACTCCATATTGAATGTTATTATACATTCCTCTTGAATCACTCTATCTATTAAAAAAACCGCATCAAAATCTGTTGCGTAGTTTTAAAGATTTAAGCAGTCATAGGGATATAGGGACAAACAAAGAATGTGACTTTGTTTTATACTATGTAGTGATAATCCCTATAGCATGATTTAGTATTCACGCGCGATGGCTTATTATTAGCGTATTTCATGTATAACTTTGGTGTTTCTATACCGATTTCAATGATTCTTTTTTTATACAATGGTTAATACTATTCACTTTTTTATTTAGGAATGACTGAGAGTGATATAAACGTAGGAGTAGACAAATATAACCAGAAAGCTTCGAACTGCTAAGCTATCGGGAGTTACACGTCTTATTGTGAGTCAACCATAAAAGATAGACATATGGTGTCGTGGGATATTTTTTATATAATTTTAAGGAAAACATTTCCGTCATACATGATTTCTGTGTAGCTTTAACCATCAAGGTTGCACACGCGAAGGAAGCTTAAAAAATGGAGTAACTTCTCCCGTTTTCCCGACATTTCCCTTCACTGCTCTGCTCCTATTGATTGTAGCGTGATGAAAAGTATACTATAACCAGCCCAGGAGTATGAAAAAAAATTGTACCGAGTTTCGTTAAAATCCGTCGAGTAGTTTTTGTTTCTATAACGGTTATACAGACAGACAGACAGACAGACAGACAGACAGACAGACAGACAGACAGACAAAATTTTTACTGATTACATTTTTGGCATCAGTATCGATCCCTAATCACCCCCTGATAGTTATTTTGAAAATATATTCCAGTTACAGAATTGACCTCTCTACAGATTTATTATAAGTATAGATTAAATATCATTATATAATGAAAACATTAGCGCATCAACAGAATAAATTTATAATGAACACGTCGGACTATCAGTATATGCAATTGTTACGTTGTATGCAAATTACAATACAATAAGACATCTTATATGATAAATATATTACAAGCAATATTAAAACGTTAAGATTATCAACAATCTATGTTTTGTTGTGAATTCTCATATTATTATATAATTTTCATACTATTTTCCAAGTAATTTGAATGATATGAAGAAATAGTGGTATAAAAATTATTACATACTCAGTCTCCGATGAACCTACTAATAAAACACTAAGTTATTTCCAGTGATATGTTCCCTTCTTCTGTTAATTCTTATTCAGGTGACAGACATCCTCTGTTGGACATAGATCAAGGAATTTCCCCACTACACAATCTTTCTTGCTTTCACGTTGATCGATTGTAAAGCGGATGATTGATTGTAGAGGTGATCTAGCCTCTCTACTTTCTTTAGGTCATCCGATCACCTAGGATCCATCATTCCTAAGATTTCCAGTGAGTTAAATCGGCTATTTATTTTTTTCTATGACTCTACTTTTTCCCTCATAGTTTCCAAATCGTAGAGACGCTTCAACCATAGCTTGTTCCTTTGTAATGACTATGAGAATACAAGGCTCAGAGTCAGTGGGACTTAGATGGAAACGTTTGTCAATATTCATTACATAGGAACAAGACAATAAACACGAAAGGTCTCTGATACAGCGCATCCATCGGTGATAAAATCTACCTTAGTAATAGAATAGAAATAAGAAATACGTAATTTTGGTGAAACAAGCTACCATTTGACACAGGTGATGACAGGTCATGGGTGTTTTCAGGAATAAATATGCAGACTTAAAAAAGTCAGCACCTATAGTTGTGTGTATTGCAAAAGATACACCTAGACATACTTTCTTTGAATGCTCAAGGTGGGATGAAAAACGTCAAATGGTAGTTGATAAAACAGAGGCGATATTTTCACACGAAACTTTCATACCTTTTATGCTCCGCGACAGGGATAGCTGGAACTTGATGCTTAAATTTATGTCAGACATAGTGGGAGAAAAAGAAATGGAGGAACGGGCAAGAAAGGCCAAGAAATAGACACCGACTACGGTGAAGCAATGCCGAAAGGTGGTCCTGCCGTAGAAGGAAGAGGAAATGTGGAGAGGTTTTAGTCCGTGGGAGTCGTACACTCCCCTGTGAGAAAGTCCGCAGGAAGTCCATAATGAATTTTCCCTCCTCTGGGGAAAAAAAGACATAAGAAATACAATATGTCATTAAATCGTCTCTTAAAGATGTTCATGATGTTTGATAACGGTGTCTTAAATTCCTAAACGGAATGATTCTCCATGATTGATGCTACCCAAATTCGAAATTGAAACAAATTCTTTAGATTCAATTTATCAGAATGAAATCTTACACTGCGATTAACCTCCCTAGAAGATTTCTCAGAAGGTTAATCGCCATATAATCTATCGATAAAGCTACTATCTGATCTATAGTAACATATAATATTGTACAGTTAAGATCCAATTTAGTTATTTATTTATTATTTTATTAATTGTATCCGTGAAATGGAATACCTTAAAATGTCTATAATCAAAATAATCTTTATTCAAGAAAGCTTTTGCAAGCAATTTTAATCGTCAAGGATCAATTAGATCTAATAAAGCTATTCGTACCAAGTATACTGGTTCGATAGTTGCTCTTACCGAAAAACCATCATGAAACTCGGCGGTTAATGTTTTATATATTTTCTATCTAAAAATTTGATCATAAACAAGGCCCTGTGGAACAGGAATGAAAACAATACTCTATATTTGTCTATTGCGAGAGTAATTTAGCAATAAGGACGACTGATCGCGCATCCTTTGTTGATGGAGATAAAAAGGGGTTGCGAGGTCGATCCGAGAACGAACCATTATCGTGTCACATGACTGAGGTCACATGATGTGAATTGGTCATTATTTGTTGTTTACATTCACGTTATGTAACGGATGTACGTCATATGGAGCCTCGCGACAAGGTTACACCTAGATAACATTTCGAGAGGCTGTTGGAAGTTCTCTTAGCGAAAAACAGTACTGTTAGGTAAATTTGTTTTAAATTATTTGCTTTATGATTTCAATATTTTTTACGAAATTATACACAGAAATCTTGTAAAAAAAAGTAAGTAGCGGCCTGTTACTATCCCACTGCTGGGCATAGGCCTCTTCTCTCCGTTATTGGAGAGAAGGATTGGAGCTAAGACCTACCACGCTGCTCCAATGCGGATGCCATCACAGCCTAAGAAGCTGTGATGGCCTAGCGGTGCGACCGTGTGAATCTCTAGAGACGATCATGGGTTCAAACCCGGGCAGACACCAATGAGTTTTTCTATTAAAACTTATGTGTCTAATTGATAATTGCAATTTATCACACGCTTTTCGGTGAAGGAAAACATCGTGAGGAAACCTGCATTTCTCTAGAGAATTCTGGAGATATGTGTAACCTACCAATCCGCATTGGAGCAGCGTGGTAGGTCTTAGCTCCAATCCTTCTCTCCAATAACGGAGAGAAGAGGCCTATGCCCAGCAGTGGGATAGTAACAGGCCGCTACTTACTTCGAAATCTTGTGATCTTAATTAAATCAAGATCTTATCTATCTATACTTATTATAAAACAAAGTCTCCAAAAGGTGTTTGATTTACACAAAATCTACTGAACGGATTTTTTGTACTGTTTTCATTAAACGTTAGTGGCATTATTGCGGAAAGTTAAGGATTATAGATCTACAAAGGGACGAAAATTATATATCTACAAAGATACTAGAAAGAGTCCAAAATAGCATATCTCTATCTCTTATGGTTAACTTACAATATGTTAAAAACTTTCAGTCCGGAAAATTTGTAACACACTGATTTTACACGGGCGAATCTGCTGGCGGCTAGTCTTAGATAAAGAAAAATAATATCACTAATATTTTTGATGTATGTATCTCCGAAAAGTAACGTCTAATTCTATTAGGTATTCAATAATTGAACTACAATGTCCGCTAGCTCTTACTAAAACTTACTGGAAGTTATAAGTGATAAAACAGCAACGCGTATAGTGCGAGCAATTTAATTAGATTGTCGCTCGGCTATCAAATTCGAGGCAATCCACTATTGACCTAGGTATCGATCGTCACAGTATTCATCGTGTACTATATCTATAATGAAATCGTAGAAAGGTCATGTCTCTTTATTGTCTATCTTATGAAATGTACGTTTAAAATAATATATAAAGTATTAAAGTTTCGTAATTAACATTAATGTTTACATGTGATGTAGAGATAATTAATACATATGAATTTGTGTAATAATTTTAACAATTTCAGTCATAATAAAGAGTTGTGTAACTTATAACATCGTTGGTTCATTTTTGTAGTATTTACGCGTATTTTTTTCAATGGAATAATTCATGATGATTTCAATGCATTAATTGAAATATTTTTTACTATTTTTATTTTATTTAATATTAAATTTGAAACTGTAAAACTTAATTTATAAAATTACTTACATTTTATATCATATCTACTGCCGACACATACAACAGGAGCTTTAAATTTTTTTCTATAGCGTTTCATATTTTCTTTTGTCACTTTTTAATCTTCAAACTCATTTTAATAGACACAAAACACATTAAATTTAATTCTTTACATAGAGTAGTTTTTATATTAATATTAGGTAGGTATTTATAAAAAAAATGTCTGTATGTCCTCTATATATTCCGAAATAGCTGGACAGATTTTAATAACATATTTAGAAAATCTTTAGAATGACGGATGAACCTGTAAACATTGGTGGCGATCGGAACATTTTTAACTGTTGAGTTTTGTTTCGCAACAAGATAGAGCCACAGCAACGCGTGGTTTAGTATTAAATAAAAAAGGCGAGTGACATTTGAATTTATTATTATAATATATTAGCATGTCGTTGTTACCAAGGTCAAAACTTCTATGGCTAGGGTGATTTACATCTTATACGACTATGATCATTTGTTAACATTAAAAAAGTTCACCACTAATACTTATAAAAAGTCGCATATGCTGACATTTCCCAATAGTCAAGGAAAAAACTATCGGATGACTTGCTAATTCGTATGACTACAACTTATTGTAGGCTGCGGCTACATTAAGCAGCGATTTGCGCCGCGACTAGTATAGCGAATTCCTATTAAAGCTTAAATCGTTTACGACACTAAGCGAATAATGTAGCAACAAGACTCGTTCATAATATACATATATTTGTTTTAATTGCTCACCAATCGCAGGGATAGTTTTATACTTGGAATAGGGAAACAAACCAAAAATGTAACATATATCAGTAAACAGAAATAAAGAGAAAGCAAAAGGGTTATTCAACTGTTTCTCTTTTTTATGTGCGATTATACGAGTTTCATCGTCCCTCTCATTATTTATTGTGTCATTGTCACTTACAGTCCTGGCTATAGCTCTCCTACACTAATTATAATAATTCGTCTCGTTGCTGTCGTAAAAAAAAAACTAACCGAAATTATATGATAAGCCTATATTCGCGTTTATAGTATTAAGTAGGAAATAGGATAGCTATTTCCTACTTAATACTATAAACGCGAAAGTTTGTGTGTATGGATGAATGTTTGTTACTCTTTCACGGCGAATCCGGTTAACCAATATCGATGAAATTTAGCAAAATTATTCTTTATATACCGGAATAACACATAGGTCATAGAAATCTTGTTAATCCTACAGGAATAGGAAGCCATTTAAAAGCGCCGCCATCCTATCACGCGACAACAGTCTACGTGGGCGAAGTTGCGGGTTAAAGTTAGGAGAATATAATTATACTGTTGTTTTTGTATTAGAGATTTCTAATTTATTTACATTTTGTAATCCTTATGTATTCTTTTCGATTTAAATTACCTATATGTTTTTCAGGTTGGTAAGTTTAAGGAACTTTTATTCCTCAATTCTGCTATGTATAATTAATAGGTTGCCAAATCTAATATCAAAGAATCCTATGTGAAGTATAATGCAAAGACCTTACTATAATAGAAAGGCCATTCACTTGTCAGGTTGAAGATTTGTTCAACGAAAGATAGCGACCTGTGGTTACATGGACTTGAATGCTAATATTAGAGGTGCATGAACTTAAATGTTTAAGATAATAAATAATTGTTTGTTGACTAAATGTCATAAGTTCATCCTATTTATATTGCCTTTAAGAGCTTTGAGTATTTATATACCGACTGGTCCGTTGGCGGAGTGGGTAGTGACCCTGCCTTCGGCTCCGTGAGTCGCGGGTTCGATTCCCGCCGAGGGCCAACATTTTCTATAAAATGAATTTGTTAGTCTTTGAGCATGGGTGTATATTTGTATTTAAAAAATATAAGTATATATTCACCAGTTATCTGTCTACCATAACACAAGTAATAAGTTACTTAATTTGGGGAGGGACGACCGTGTGTGTCTAAAAAAAAGTCAATATAATTAACGGGTCGATGTGATTTAGATAGATAGATAAAGATCGATGTGAGATGTATCTGGCTAAGTAGAGTAGACCACCCTCATTTCTTACCGAGTTGTCGTAAAATCACCATCGGATCCAACTTTTTAAGTAGGTTGGTATTTAGTTAAGACCAACGCAAGGTTCCACTTGACCATTATTATAAACAATATTTATGACATAATACAAAGCCGTGTGGTATCCGGCTGAGTAGAATAGACCACCCTCATTTCTTACCGAGGTGTGGTAAAATGCGACTGAGGTAAGTAGATCCGCCGTGTGGTATCCGGTTGAGAACAATAGACCACCCTCGTTTCTTACCGAGGTGTTGTAAAAGCCGACTAAGGTAAGTTGACCCGCCATAAGGAATCCGGTTAAGTATAAACCACCCTCTATACGACTAAGGTAAATTGACGTCGGGTAGACGTCAGTAAAATTGGTAGCCATATCATGTGGCAAAATGTTTATAACATCTTATGCTGACCCCACTTAGAGTGGGATAAGGGCGGAAAAATGATGATGATGACATAATACAAGAAATAAAGTCTCAAACTATTGTTATCGAAAAAGCCTCTATCATGATAAAAAAAAAGTTTATACTTGATTTTACTAAAAAATATATTACAAGTATATTGTCTTTACAATAATAATTGTACGCATTCAAAAGGTTATTTAATCTGATCGAATTTTAAATGGCAATCGGTTGGTACCTGTTTTGGTTTTTATTGACATATTAAAAAAAAACCTACAGCCGTCATTATACAATGAATTGATCACTTCCCAGAAGTACTATGTTGGTTGAATTATCATTTTAAGATAAAATACAATAAGGATTTTTTTTTCTATGGACTACGGTTACTATGACTTAGTGGGTAATGTATAGGAATTTTATTTACTATGACAGTGAATACAATATCTTAGCACTAAGTTAAGTTAGCATTAAGTTAGTTAAGGGAATATAATTTACATAATTACTTTTTGGCAGGACAGGACAATTAAAAAAAAATATTTTGATAATCCGTCTACTAGCAAAAAATCTTTCTGAAATTTTAATTTTCAATTTCGTAAAGGTGGATTTATTTCAAACCCATTTTTTAGCAAAGCAATGACTTTGTGATAAAGGCACGCTAAGTGAAAAACCCAATTCCTACATGCTACATGATGCGTTTATGCGATGTGCAGAAATTAGGTCGAAAAATACGAGTGTAATCATAGTACGGCAAAGGATAACTACAAATTAAACTTTAAGATATAAGGTATATATGTGTACATATGGTAAGTGATAAGAACAATAAAATAAAACTAAATGACAAACTATGGGACACTTGCACACACGGTCGTCCGTCCCCATAGTAAGTAACTTAATACTTGTGTTATGGTAGACAGACAACTTGTGAATACATACTTATATAATTTTTAAATACATACTTAAATACAAATATACACTTAGACTCGAAGACCAACAAATTCATTTATAGAAAATGTTGGCCCTCGGCGGGAATCGAACCCGCGAACCGCGGAGCTGAAGGCAGGGTCACTATCCACCAACGGGCCCTCGGGGACCTAACTCCAGCGAGCGTCAGATAATTTGGTCTGACCATAGTTTTAGACTTCGTTAGGGTGCATAAGCTGCAAGTGGGTAATTTAGTCAATATTACTTCAGCGGATTAACCGTGATTACCTGATAGAGAGATCCAAGCAAAACATGTATTATGAATGCATGGATGACAAGTGACTTAATATGAATATCAGTGATAAAATATATAGGTATATATTTTTTTTATTCTGTAAATATAGGGCTTTTACATTACATGTGTATGTCAGCCCTATAAAATTTGACTAATCAAACTATTCTAAGGTGCTTATCAAGATGAGTTTGAACCAATTGCATGCTTCCTCCGAAACAGGTTTTGACAGTATACTATGGAAGACACCAACTTGCAATTTGTTCAAGCTCACTTAACATAGAATTGCTAGCCGAGTCAAATCGGGAGCATTCCATCAGTCAATGATGTCATCGATTAGATGACATACATCGCAGTAGTTTTTCCCATCAAAAACTTCAATTTATTGCTCGGAATGTGTCCCGATCTAACACGGTGAACAAATAATATCAATTTTCTACTAATATTATTCTTATACCACCACGGTATATTTGTATATTGGTATCGAAATTATCATATAAGGTAAATATACGATTAACGGGCGGGTATTTCCAAATGGCAGTGTTCGTAAGGCTAGCAAAAAGCGGTCGTTTCGTAAGAAAACAAATGCGTTTGCATTTCGTAGCTGTCACGGCGTAGTTTGAATGTATTGGAATTTCCACATAAAAGTATTTAGCGCAACGTTTGGAAAACATTTAAAATTTTATTTTTCAAAATGAATGTTGGCCTATGTGTCCTTATAGACTCCGAACGAATGGGTCAATTTTAATGAAATTTGGTGGAAATGGGAGCATTTTTTTAAACTGTTGAATTGGTTTTCGAAGGGAATTTGAAACCAGAATGAGCCACAGCAATGCGTAGCCGGACAGCTAGTTATAAATATTGTTTATCTATCTATACTAATATATAAAGCTGAAGAGTTTGTTTGAACGCGCTAATCTCTGGAAGTACTGGACCGATTTGAAAAATTCTTTGTGTGTAAGATAGTCCATTTATTGAGTAAGGCATTTATATAATATAACATCATATCATCATTATCATATAACATTACGTTAAGATGAATAGGAGAGGAGATGCAATAAAACACATTGCGAAAACGGCAAAATTTATAGCTCTCCTTGCGTGCGCTAAATAAACGGTAAAAGTTATACAAAAATTTCTTATAATTAACTCACAATAGCTACTATTATTTTCAAAATTTTAATTCGGGGAAACAATCTGTGACACTGATCCACGCGGGCGAAGCTGCTGGCACAGCTAGTTCCCGCTCTAAGGGGGTCGACACAACATGTTATAAACATGTTGTCACATGATTTGGCCACGTATTTTACGAAGATACTAAATACGAAGATAATACTAAGTAATACGCAAGGTACTAAGGTAAGTTAACGTCAGGCATGCGTTTGACGTCAACTTACCTTAGTCGTATTCTCCGACACCTCGGTAATAAAGAGGGTGGTCTATTCTACTCAATCGGACACCATACGGTGGGTCAACTTACCTTAGTTGCCTTTCACGACACCTCGGTAAGATATGTGGGTGGTCCATTCTACTCAGCCGGATACCACAGGGCGGTATATATCTACAAACGAGTATTAGGAATATATTGTAGACTGGCTTGTTTCTTTGCTATTTAAATAGCTAATTCTTATTTTAAATCTAGACAGCCGGCACGTTCTACCAACATTGCGAATCCATTGCGACTTTCTCTAGAAAGTAAATGCTCGCACAGCTGTGTTCTAAAATGTTTGCGTGAATCAATTAGTTATCTTGCAATTTATATCCCACATTCGAGTAAGACAGCGGTGCATTTCATCGAAGACATTAATCTGTCTAACTGGCTTCGTATATAATCCATAATCTCAACGCACTCAAGCATCATCCTCCTGCCCTTATCCCACTCTAAGTAAGGTCGGCACAACATGTTATAAACATGTCATATGATTTGGCTACGTATTTTACGACCGGCCGCCTGCCTGACATCAACTTACCTTAGTCATATTTTACACCTCGGTAAGAAAGATGGTGGTATATTCTACTCAACCGGATACCACACGGTGGGTCAACTTACTTTAGTCACCTTTTACGACGCCTCGGTAAGAAATGAGGGTAGTTTATTCTGCTCAGCCGGATACCACACGGCGGGTCGTCTTACCTTAGTCACCTTTGATGACACCTCAATAAGAAATGAGGGTGGTTTATTCTATTCAGCCGAATACCACACGGCAGCTCAACGGACTCAATATTGTATTAATTACTGACTGTACCTACTAAACTCGTAAAAATTGTCTTTCTTATGGCATGGTATTTATCTTTTAAATTCCCAACAGCTAGTCAAAAAATAGGGCAAATAAACTAAAATAAAAATGGTTTAACAAAATTTTCTTTGAATGAGATATTTTATTAATTGTAAACATTATAGTATATATTTAGATACCTTTTACGGCACGAGATATAGAAGAAATGCCGTCCTTTGTTTTTCTATTTTCTAGGCGTCAAGAGTATTGCTGCCATTTTTGAACTATGTAGTTACGAAAGGCTAAACTATAAAAGTCACCCGAATTTAATGCATAAGTGTGGGTTTTTCGATATCCTTTACGCAAGCAGCTCTTTTGTATAAGTCTTTTATGGAAATGACTTATCCATATGGTGATCTTAAATCAACGAAAAAAGAATTTTTATTGTTATTTTATTGCGGTTTTATTAGGAACATCTTGACAGATTTAATTTGAATTAAATATTTATATTGTTACCTGCTAGCCCAAATTTGTTCTTACCGTGGTTTTGCTAAGGACTATTAACAAAAGGAATACATTTTATGTTTATTTCAAAATTATTATTACCAGTAAAGCAATGTCGTCAGCGGCTTAATATCGTACAGATTTTATCTATAACATCATATTAAACATATACATAAACGCATTGATGTGAGATCCATGTGTGAGATGTGCGTTTGTGATATTAAAAAAACTAATTACGTAAAATACCGCAGTAAGTTCTTAAGACTCTTAAAATAAATAATTTATAATAAAAAAAATAATAAATATATGAGACACTTACACACACGTTCGTCCGTTCCAAAGTAAGTAACTTAATACTTGTGTTATGGGTGACAGACAACTGGTGAATATATACTTACATATTTTTTAAATACATTCTTAAATATACACCCAGGCTCAAAGACCACCAAATTAATTTATAGAAAATGTTGGCCTTTGGCGGGAATCGAACCCGTGACCCGCGGATCTGAAGGCAGGGTCAGTACCCACTGCGCCAACGGGCCAGTCAAATTTATTATTTTGCTAAAATCCACGATGACGTAAAATAGAAAATATATATAATGCTAAATGTAGAGTGCGCAGTCCGTTTTCATACTTCCGATACATGCTGGATTCGTAAAAACACATGCACACAACTCCACCACTGCCACCACAATATACAACCACTATATATGTTCACTATCACAAACTTTTAAACTATAAAAATTTGGGGCATCACACTATGCAAGCTACATTTTAGTAATGCTTTCCTTTTTGCTATTGTGTATTAAACTTGTATAGTGTGTTGGCACAAATAAAATTATTAATATAATATAATACTTCGGAATATGTACGATATTTTAGAACAAGAAGAAAAATAATAACTTTTTTTTCACAAACAAAAGGTGTTTAAGTATTCAAGTATTCTTAGCATAGATCCTGATATTCCTACTAACTTTTTTCTCCCTCTATAACTGCTTAATCGTATTAATGTCTGCTGGTGATATTAAATTCATAAGAAAAAGATATAGATGAATTTTTGAATGAATTAATTGGTTTATTAATCGTGTCAAGCGTTGTGTTAGCATAAAACGCATTCATTATCAGATTATTAGAATCTATAAACAAATAAACCGTTTAACATATTAGGAACCTCAATTATTAAAATTTTAAATGTCCTTATAAAACAGACAACCTACTTTAAATATATTGCGTAAATCTTTTTTATGTTTGTATTATGAAGCTCAACATATGCGTTTAAAAAGTTTCTTGTGGCTTTTTTCGGTTATATCCATAAGTATGTTAACGATAAATTTTGGAGATTTATGCCAATGCAATAATAACATCGATAAACATTTACTCGTACGTAGTCAGCTTATGCATTTTTGTAACTTATTCATAAATAATACATCCAATTTCCTTTTTTTAATATACATATAACAACGATATTATTCCTTTACACTTATTCAATAAATAAGAAGCAATTTTCTCAAACGTCAACCTATTTATTCTTTTTTTAACAACTCTAGTCCGCGCACGACTAAGTCAAATGCCAAAAATGGCGCTACCACTCTTTTTTCCACACCGCTCCGCACCGCCCCGCACCGCACCGCACCGCACCGCCCCACACCGCTCCGCTCCTCTCTGCCTGTCAGCACACCCTGTTACAGCTAACTTCACGTCTTGATGCTACTACTTCCGCCTCCTCATCTTCCTTCCGTTACATACATACATTTAGAAGCCAGTACGAGATATATTATATTTGTTTAAATATGTTACTAAAAACATGAGCAAATAAATACATACTAATAAAAATCGATTATCCCTGTTTTCGAGCATTGAAAAATTCTTTAAGTTGACATTAAATATACTAGACAATTTTTGCTATCATTTGTAAAGTTGTAATAGCGCAATGGTAAACAAGCGGTCTACATATGACAGGAAACCGGGGTTCAACTCCCACGTTTCACCGTCTCTTTCATTATTTTTTAATTTTTTAACCGTATTTTTATATATTTTTTTAATAAAATTACCGAGGCTCGGTCGCCCAAGTAATAATAATTATATCAATGAATATAATATATTAACGTACTTACTTACATTTTGTTGTAGTTAAATTATTATTTCAAATACTTATAGAGCCCCACTTTCTATTTGTTTTAGCATTCTGCACAAACGTAGTAACATTTAGCGCGAATTTTAGAGAAACTCAGCTGATGTGTGTTCATAAAGGCGTGATTTAAATATTTGCCAATTGCTTTCGTCATAAACCGCGGCTAGTCGGCTGTCTTTATTAAATACTTATTTTGTCGCTACTTTCGATGCCTAGGATTAGTATTTTCTGTTAATTTCCAAATGTTAAATATATTTGCATAACTAAAATTGCTAATATAGTCAGTCATCTTACGTTTAGCATAAATTTGAGCCGTGGGTAAAACCGTTACTAATATAATAAATGTCAGTCTATTTAGTTATAAAAGCACGATTTTGCAAAAAGATAATTTAAATAAATTAATAACTAAAACATTTATTTATTAAATAAATAATACTTTTCTATAAAAGGTTTTTCTTATGGGAGTTATATACTCAGCGTATATGATTTAGTATTAGTCAAGGATTACTTATTAAGAATAATTCGCTTTCCACGGGATTCATTGTAAGAAACAAGATGAAGAATTCGGTCTGGCATCGTAAGGGTTCAACAATTGATGGTATTCCACAGCGGTGTTCACAAAGGTAAGAAAAAAACTTGATGGGTGACTTCTTGAGTTAGGCCTGAGACTGCTTTACTAAGAACATGTTGAAGTTGCAGGTCTACACTTTACGATGAAGACAATATTTGAGACAGGCAACAAATTAAATTCAAAAGCTAGTCATATATTTCTTTGTCATAGATATGGTTTGCTTTTTTTAGAGTGGGTGTATATAATATAAATATTTAATGAACACGTGCGTAACTACGTAGGAAAAAACGTTATAAAAACTTTAAGTTTTAACAGCCTTTTTTATAGCTTATCGATCATTAGAATATACGGTGGGCGTTCAATAAAAAGTGAGAATACTGTAAAAACTTCTTGGATGTTAAAAAAGTTAATACTTGCGATCAAAGTTGGATTATCTACTACATACAACAAAAACCAATTACTTTTTTATTTTTTTTAAACTGGAGGCATTCGATTGCTGAGAATCAGAAAAAACATCTACTCATGATTACAATCAAGATTTGCAGAATACATAAGTATTTCTTGTTTTATTAGCGTCGTTCGATGTATTTTGTTTTACCATATGGTAAGACTTTTGTTACCACTCTTACATACGAAGTTGCCTTGCAATCAGCAGTTCGACGAAAGTGTTATTCTAGTCTAAGTTTTATTCTAGGCTATACTCGGCATTACGATTCCGCGTACTATGCTTCTAAGTTAGTACTTAGATATTACTTAAATAACAGAAATCTTATGTGACTCCATATATAGCTCTTTGGAGAAGTTCCAATGGAATTGTGGGGAGCCCGGTTTTGGTTTTGAGCTTTTAGAGTTGTTTTAGAGTTATGTAAATTTTTTAATAATTTTTTAATTGTTAAATAAATGCTGTGTGACCTTCATAAATTGTACATGTTATTTTTTGTCTATTTTTGATATACGTAATTTTTTTATGTGGCAACTACTATGTCTTAATAAATAAATAAATTGATTGTCGACAAATGTCCTTGTCGCATCCACCCTGCTCACAGAGTAAATACATTTATGCAAAGCACTATATTTATTTATCCATAGTAAATTGATTCTCCGAAATTCCGAATTCTACTTTACCGTAAAGCAAATTTACTTTACTTTGGAGTTGTTTCGTTGGCATATTATCACCATAATTTTATAGTCACAAACCTGCTTACGAACTTGTTTCGTTCGGTACGAGACGAAATTTGCTTATCGTTAATTTATTGCTTGAACGATACATTTTCTCTCATTACACGATATTGTTTTGTTGAAATTATTAACTTTAATAATCTATACTTATTATAAAACAAAGTACCCAAAAGTTGTCTGTCTGTATGTGATTGATTTTCTCAAATAGGACTGAACGGATTAATGTATGGTTTTTTAAAAAAAATAGTGTGCTTCCCGAGAAAGTTTAGGTAAATAGAACATTATGGTTAAATTACCGCGGGGTCGCGCATTGATTTACTTGCGCGCGTAGTCAGCGCGGTTCTCTAGTTTAAGTAATAATTATAGAATAATAATTATTATTATTCTATTTCTAAATAGAATTAGAATAACAATTATTATTCTATTTCTATTTCAATTGTTAATTTTCGTCGAGGAAATTTTTTAAATTGGTATAGCGGAAAAGGGGCCGCGCGTTTATTGTATATCACCTTTAGTGTTTATATATGTGCAGAAGAGACAAGAAAGAAATCATCTTCGCTCATCAAATCTTAATTAAGCTTCAAGTATAGCGAAATTGATAATTTTTTAAAGTCAACGCTCCTGATATTGTAGACTGTAGAGCGTTGCGATAGTGAATTTCACCTGTAAGCCTCGAATAAAAAATGGAAAGTAGGACGCGTCTTGAAGATAACTTAAACGGGGAAATACAGTAAAAAGGCAGATTTATATGTATATTTAATGTTTTATCACTTTAAACAAAGTGTTTGTGGCAACCATTCTGGTTTAAGGCGCTTATTGCACACATGTACTAAGCCGCCAAAATATGTACTTGCGGTTGGGTGCAGTAAAATACTATACATCTTCTTTCAGATTGAGGAAAGATGATATTATTGTGATTGTGTGTGATGATGATAGTATTTTCCATCATCTTTTCTCAATGTCACAAATTTTCTGTAATAAATTTTAAAAATTTAGATCAATGGTTCGACGGTAGGAGTGGGTTACGGTTGCTTTTTTATTTTCATGCATGCATTTTTCCATAGAGCTGTGTGGTGGAATAGATAGGTCTCATTTCTTGCCCAGCTGTCGTAAAAGGAGACTAAAGTAAGTTGACCCGCCGTGTGATATCCGACTGAGTAGAATAGACCACCCTCATTTCTTACCGAATTGTCGTAAAAGGCGACTAAGGTAAGTTGACCCGCCGTGTAGTATCCGGCTGAGTTAAAATAAGACCATCGTTAAAGGCGATTAAGGTAAGTCGACGTCAGGCAGGCGGCTTGTCATAAAACACTAGTCAAAATATGTTTAAAATATCTTGTGCCGACTCCGCTTAAAGTGTGATAAGCAGGAGAATAATGATTTTGACATGATGATTTTGACATGATGTATAAAATTATGTACACTGTATATCAAAAAGATCTACAGAATAATGGAATGAACAATTAGCCATTAACTAATACCGTACGTTTGATATGTGATCGTATAGGTTTTAATTGTTTTTAAACGACTAAGGTTTTATCTTTGAAAAGTAACTTGCTTAAGTAATAAAATTGTTGCCAAGGCACTTAACAGTGTGCTATGTTTATTAGCATCATAATAACAAGAAACAAATGTAACCGTAACTTGTTCGCTAATTAGAAGATAGGCGAGTAAATAATCAAGATAAAACATTGAGAAGATTCTTGTATATCTAGTAGTCGGCTGCTTTATGGAGTATAGTTAAACGATTTGTTTATTCGTATTTTACGATAGAATATATCTTAGCCAATGTATCCTGGCTTCAAAGTATGTATGTATATTGTATGAAATTATAATAATATTGATAAGAAAAATAGTTAAAAGTGACCGTTTAGTCTTTCTTCAAGTACATTGATTCTGTTTGTTAGATCATTACAGAATATTTGTTTTTACAATACCTCTTTATGATCAGTGATTAAAAATGATTAAACGCGAGCACGATATTGCAGAGGGCACTCGGCTTTACTCGTACTGTATTGTCGGTTTGTTGGACATGCATTAAAGGAAATTGTTTGGTGGTTCGTATGATCTTATGTATCATATGATAAATAGGACGATCGGTTGGACGATGATTGTGCCGATTATAGACGATCACACGGTTAATGATCATCGCCGATAATGAAGAGCAAGTTTTGTACTGTGATTGTAAGATAGTTTAAAGTTATCTATACTAATATTATAAACAGAAAATTTGTATTTATAATGTTTTCACACAAAAACTACTGAACCGATTTCAAAAATTCTTTCACCATTGAAAAGCTACATCTTTGCTGAGTAATAGCTAGGCAAAAGCATAGGCTTTATTACATTAAAAAAAGGGATCGGTAGTAAAAATGTAATGAGGTGTAAAAAATTAGTCATAAAAATCTGTAATCGCATGCGCTGCGGAAACTATTGATGATATATTTAAAAAAAAAACAATAATAATAATAGTCCGACTTAGTAGACTTTTCACTGCCATGAGATCGCGGGTGAAGCCGCGGGATATTACTAGTGTTAAAGCTTATAATTTATCAAGTTGAATGGAATATATTGCTGGTGTACTAAGAATATTATAAGTGTTATCGTTGTAACATCAAAAACAAAAACAAGTATCTAAGTTATATAATGAAGACACCAGTTGAGTTCATTTCCAGTAAATATTAAAGCCGTGTCCGAGTTTAACGACCGCCTTCTTCGGTCAAAAGCGATTTAATTGAAGCACCATAAACGGAGGTCTCAGCCGCACCTGCGTCTTGATGCGTGCGGGTTCCACGAGGTATTTAATGATTGCTGAAACGATCTTGCAATTACTCGAATAAATTGCATAGTGGATGCCCCACAAAGACAAAATGGAAGAGTGCGAATCCCAGGTGGCTCAGTATCTTACTTTCTATTAAAACTTTATACTAATGCATTATGACAATAATTCTTATTTGTCACACTTAAATAAATAAAGAAATATATGGGACACTTACACACACGGTCGTCAGTCCCCAAAGTAAGTAATTTAATACTTGTGTTATGGGTAGAAACAACTGGTGAATATATACTTATATAGTTTTTAAATCACACTTAAATACAAATATAGACCCAGGCTGGAAGAGCCAACAAAAAATGTGTTGAAAATAACTTTCCTTATTGAGGAAATAATGACTATTCAATATGTTACCTATTCCGTTAGTCTCTGAGTTTTGTCTTCTTCAATCTATGGATGGTCAGTGTTAGTAATATTAATAATTCATTTAGTCTTCCAAAAACTTCTTTGTGACTATATTAATTTTAGGACATAAAGAAGTAAGACAAGAAAATTCCTGTCAGAGTACTCTTCCATACCTTAAATAATGGAGATAAAGTAAACGGTAAATAACAAATATGTACCTTTAACAAATTATTCCACCATAGGATCTTGTTTTGCTACAATATAGCAGTTTTCTGTGATGTATTTGAAATTTTTTAAAACACGTATCCATTGGTGGTTTATCAGCGCTATATTGAATCCACTATCCGTCCGTCATTATGTGACCTAGTATACTATTCGAAGACGTCAGTATTTCGGGATTTTGAACGACGAAATCTCGCATAATTTTTCAGACATTACTAAGCATTGTGGGGTTCAGTGTGTTATTAAATGCAAATAAAATTATCTTAATGTAAGTGGTCGCGATAATGGCAAAGCCCTGTTAATATAAAAAAATCTAAAGAATATATATTTGATCTCACACAGGTAGTGTTGTAAACATTCGTACTGTCTTTTAAGTTATGATGTTTGTAATTGCTGCAAATTGAACACTATGAACAGTTTCTAAAATTTCAGTTGTTTATTATCGTGTAAACCATGTGTACAACGGTTAGAAAAACAAAAAGGAAAGTATGCAACAATATCACTCATTAGTTACAAGATATTAACTTTCAGAAATTTATGAAAGTACATTACATAACGATTACAAAAACCATATCTTTTTCTTTACTGTACCTTTCTATGTATTTACCACGTCACTTTTTGAAATTGAAGTGTCTTGTATGTATAATAATAAAGTTAATCAAAAAAATTATTATTAAAATTAAAATTACCACTTTTGGAGCAGCCGTTTTTACACTAATTTTTACACAAAATAATAAAATAAATATATATTTGAATTGTTGACTAATCAATGTAATTAAAAGTTGTTTTGGCCTTTTGTTCAACAATGTAACCTGGGACATACAGCCTGGCTAAGTAAGGTCCAATTTTGAGAAACAGTTCAGTCGCGAAATCTAACTCGGATGAGCAGCGTATGGGAATACACCAGATCTTGTCCAAAATATTTCCTGCCTGAAAACTAAGATCTTCGATGAGTGCGTGATGACTTATGGTTCTGAAACGTGGTCGCTAACTGTGGGCCTCATAAAAACGCTCAACAGGGGATGCAGCGAGCTATGCTTGGAGTATCCCTACGTGGTCAAATCAGAAATGAGAAGATCCGTAGAAGAACTTTGGTTCTTAGAAGGTTTTTTGGTTCTTTGTAGAAGAACTTGGTCAGGAAGGGCACATTGCGGAGGAAGCTGTTGGGCGTTGGGGTTTTAAGGTATTAGAATGGCTATCACAAGAAAACGCAGCGTCGGTAGACTACCTACGACGTGGACTGATGACCTCAAAAAGGTTGCGGGAGACGCTGGATCCAAGCGGAACAAGGTTGTGCCCCATGAAAAGACCAGCAGTTGAAGATTCTTCTTCAAAATAGTAACTCAAGTTACTGTCGTTATCAAAGAGAAAGTAATACGTCCAAGTCATTGTTGTAGAGATTCTTGTTTTTGACATCCAGCCATTTGTTTTAATAACACAGATCGCTTTCAACTTGCAATACATCGACACGAACGGAATTGAAATATCTTCGTTTAAATCCACGTTCTAGCTACGTTCTCCGATAGTTAAGTGGTATAATAAGTATACCACTTGAGATAAAAATAACTAAATTAAACCCATATAAACTTCTGTAAACAGGTTTGCTCAGGTTATTCAGAATTCAGATATCGGTTTGGAAAGTCAAAACTCAGAAATATCATACATCATCAAAAATAAATTTTTAATAAACATGTGTATCATCTATCATCATTCTCGTGCCCTCATTCCACTCTAAGTGAGGTCGGCACAACATGTCATAAACATGTTGTCACATTATTTGGCTACGTATTTTGCAACCGGCTGCCTGCCTGACATCAGAAAGAGGGTGTCAGGAAGAGGGTGGTCTGTTCTATTCAACCGTATACCACACGGCGGGTCGACTTACTTTAGTGGCCTTTTACTACACTTCGATAAGAAATGAGGGTAGTCTATTATACATATATTCTATTTTATATATTTAAGTACTTTGGTGTATATTTACAGTTATATATTCTATGTAACTATAAATATATATAAAACGAACAAATGGTTTACAGAAAATGTTGGCCCTCGGCGGGAATCGAACGCGCGACCCGCGGAGCTGAAAGCTAGGTCGATGCCAACTGCACCAAAGGGCTAGTTAAAATGGTAAAGTTAAGGTAAGAGTAATTTTAACAATGAACGTTTTTGGAAAAATAACTGACTGTAATATGAAGAAGTTATATTTCTGTAGAATTAATACATGTCGCGAATACCTTCATTCCGAAATAAAGACAATTAGATGTGTGAAATTTAATATAATGTAGCAGGTAAAAACCTAAAGGAAGGTAAAATATATTCCTTTTACCTTGTCAAGTAATTGCTACTATATGATTCCTTTCAAGGAGTTAGTGTTTTTCCTCTAGAAAATTTCCTACTTAGTTTTGGATGTGCATATGATGGGTTTAAAATTTTACATTTGTTTTGATAATGGTACTACGAACCGAATTTATGATGTATCTTTTTTAGTATTATTTTTATGGAAATGATATTTAAAAGCAGTGACTAGGAAATGAGAGGCGCTAGGGCAAAAAAAAACTAGGATCTCATCTAAACTATTTAACTACTCCAACTTAGACGCATTAAGCGCAGAGAGCTCATAAAACAAGTATTAAGTAATTTACTTTACTTTGGGGACGCACGACCGTGTGTGTAATTGTCCCATATATTTATTATTATATTAATATCATAACATATATTGTGAACGGTATCCAGCTGTGTAGAATAGTACCACCCCCATTTCTTACCGAGGTGTCTGTCGTAAAAGGCGACTAAGGTAAGTTGACCCACCGTGTGGTATCCGGTTAGGTAGAATAGACCACCCTCTTTCTTACCGAGGTTTCGTTAAATACGACAAAGGTTAGTTGATGTCAGGCAGGCAAAATACGTAGCCAAATCATGTGATAACATGTTTATAACATGTTGTGCCGACCCCACTTAGAGTGGGATAAGCGCAGGAAGATGATGAATATATATTGTGAACGTACACCAGATCAATCGGGTATACTGTCACAACACTATTATTAACATTTTGCTTTACTAAATCATACATATTCCTGCTACACTCTTACACTTTATTCTCCAAAATATAAACTTAATTAGAAATAGTCATAAAACTGTTAAGCACTCTCTTTAACCGGTATTCCACGTTCCAATGCCTTCGTGCTTCAAAGGTATTTACTAATTGAATAATATATGCCCCGTAACAGCGAGGACATGAAGCGGCGTTAACAAAGGCACTGAATTTTATTAACATTGCAATGTTAAATACATTTCCGTCTACATGACGAATATCAGGGTATCAACTTGTGAGTGAGAGATATAGCATGCAGGATTATGAAACAATGTTTACATTCATATGAAATGATTAAATTGGATTTTCTACTTTAATAATAAAAACGGAAAAATCAATAAATATCGGTATTGCATCGAAGATTACTGAGTAAAATTTTCTTCAATTCTAAATACTTCATAACCTTTAGAGTACACTATTTTTTGATAAAATACCATTGAGTTTTATGGCGTTTCTTCTCGGTACGAAAATCTTTCAATACTTATAATAGCTTTATCACAATTTGACAAAAATCCAAAGATTCAGTCCTATCCTATACTACTTAATTTTAAAAATGCGAAAGTTAGTGAGTATGGATGTATGTTTGTTACCTTTCACGGTGAATACGCTGAACCAATATCGATGCAATTTGGCACAATTATTTCTTATACACCTGAATAACATATAGGCTATAGAAATCCTGCTAATTGTACTGGAATAAGATCAGGCCATTTATTATCGACCTATCACACGACAACAGTCCACGTGAACGAAGTCAAACGAAGTGGGTAAAAGCTAGTAGTATATATTTATTGAGTTTGTATTGGATACCAACCAGCGGTAGAGTTGACGATTCAAAAGCACTTGTTTACAAGTTTATTTGAATAAAGAATATTTTGAATTTGAATTTGATAAGATACTAAACTACATTATACATCAAAAAATTCCAACACTATTATTTTATTGCAATGACTGAACATAATCGTGAATGATGATATAATGGTTATAGATCTCATATAATACAGCATAGGCAATAAATTTTAAAAGTAAATAACTTCCGGGCAGCTTTATCGTTGGGCAAACTGTTAGCCACAAAATTAATCTTGCATCAGAATTCGAATTGATTTTAATTGGAAAAAGATCTTTAATGCATCTACTCAGAAATGTAGGAATAAACTCTTTGATGTGACCTTTCTTTACAGATCTCTCAGGACTGCAATTGATTATTCGTCTCTTTTATAATGTATAAAGTTACGTGTCCCTAGCTATTTGCAGAGATATTAAACGCCTTTGCTATACCAGTCTTTTGCTAAAAGTAATCTAAAACAGTTTTCGCTAATGTCCAGATTAGCTAAATTATTTAATTCCATATGTGGCGAAGTAGATGTTTTTGATGACACTTTACAAAAAATATAAGAGGAGATTAATGCGATCAATATTTGGGTTAATTGAATTTTTCTTATTTATTTCGTTTATTATTGTTTTTTGCTTAAATTTCCTATTAATATGGTTTAACAATTTTAAGTGTATCCTGTGTGTGACACCTTTATAAGTTGTACATGTTAAATGATTTTGGTTACGTTTAAGTTTTTTTTAGTGTAACCTATATATGTAACAACAACTGGCCGTCGAAATAGGTAAATAAATAAAACACTTATTAATACTGTCTATTATATTATTATATGAAGGGCATGTTGTAAATGTTATAAATGTAGTCTTAGATCGGCTCGTGTAGGCATACTAGCAATAATACGAGTACATAACGGACCCGTGCGAAATTCTTAAGGCCGTGATCTATAGTAATCGACAATAACCTTAAAGTCAACAAATTGTAGCTCAGCTTCCTTGTTTTCCAGTTAATAAAATAATACGTCGAGATTGATGAGCTGTAAATTATAGGTGTATGGAAATTGTAATAAATGCAGTGTATTTACCGATGTTTTACATATGGAGCTAAAATTTCGGCTTATGTTTTAGCTTACGGCTAAAAAAATTGTCGTTTTAGGAATATTCTTAGCGTATTGGATGGGATTGCTGTTAAGAAACCCAAAGCGAAACTAATATATTGTTTTATATGGATGTAGGAATAAACGTAATGCGTACCTAAATATATATAATAGACCATATATAAGATTACTTTTGTGTACATACTGTTAATGTAATGTATAATTTCGCAAATAAGTTCATTCATTACTTACTTCATTTATTACTTAAGATATAGCTTTTTTCTCTCTATATTGAAACCTAAACATACAAATTGCAGAAGTCACGCAACTAACGTAGATTAAGACAATGCGATAAATGTAGAGTACTTTAAAATGATGTCCATTATTGTTATGTTGTCTTATTATATTGGAGGGTAGTAATACAAAACATTACTGCATCAATTTTTGTCCGTCTACCATCGCATTCAAATGGTGAGTAGATGCCCTCTTGCCTTCCGGACGTTCTAAGGACGACACGTTGTCGTCTCGGTGAGGTGTGTGACTTTTACCAAAAGACTCTTGCCTCGAGAACGTTCTGTGGACGATACGTTGTCGTCCCTGAGAGGTGCGTGTATTTCCAAACAGTTCTATTGTGCCTAATGACTGAAGAGTGCTGCGCCAAGTCCACTTCCAGCTGGTGCGCCGTGCGTCTGGCAACAGGTCTCCGTCCATTCGGACCGAATGTGGATAGCAAGGTTGGTGTGGTTTTTATAACTCACTGATTTGGGCAAAGATCTGCATATCATTCACAAACATACAGTCCACTAACCAGCATACTATCAAAGTTGATGCGACGTTCACACAATTTTTTGGTCTTTCGAGCCGGATTTTCTAAAATCTTAATGTCTATTTAGTTAGTATACATTTAGTTGCAAATCGTTTTACCATCCAAAGTGTTTAGTTCCATCAATATTGTTTATGAAAATAGTGATTCTTTTCAGATAAAATGTTTATATACAATAATATATAGCTTAAACATGAACTTAAAAAATTAAATTGATAAACGTATAAAATTAATTGCAATGTATAAATATAAAACAGAGGATGCATTTACTCAACGATTATGCTTAATGTTTTGTCAGTAAACGTTTTGTGTAAATAAACAAATATATCGATCAAGAACATTGCGGCAAATAGCTCTACATTAAACACTATTAGGATAAACTTGAGAAATAATTAAACCGATGACTTTATATTATTTGATTCGCTTAAGACTAATATTTGATTTTTGATAAAACGATTACACACGTGTTTTAACATGCTTCTTCTTATTATAAATATACGAAACTCGTATTTAACATGCAACTGTTGACATACGCCGTTCGCTCGAAAGTTCGTCTACAGGTACAACACTCAGGGCGAGCAGGTACCATGACCTTGGTACTTACACTGCGGATATTTGTTATTTTTCCATTTTTCCGCAACTTTTAACGAAATCAAAAATTATTATTGTGCAACTATTATTATAAATCTATTGAGATCACTTAGTAACCTAATTGACGTAACTTTCGTACGCAATCAATCGATTATCACTTAATTTGCACGTTATTATCATATACAAACGAAGTAAGTATATGGTAAAAAAATGCAATTTATTGTAACTGATTGTAGGTCATGCTGATTAGACGGTGTACGTCAAACGAAACCCACTACTAAATGAAGACGATAATGGATGTCGGGCGTTGAACGTTGTTATTGTGCTTTGTAGGGTAACAGTAGTGTGATATGGAAGTCAGGTCTGCATCAAGTGCAGACTGCGGTCGAGGCCGGGAGTCCGGGAGTGGTGGTTGCCGATCGCATGCCACTCTCAGTGTACAGTCGCGCGCCACAAGTGTTGCGCGCACGCATTGCTCTCTGCAGCCGACAAAACTCGCGCACTTATCGATCCATTCGCCTTATCGATACGCCTTCCGCCTTATTAATTATGTGGAATTCCTTTTAGTAATGGTACATCTCGCGAACGCTTGCGATCGTACACGCAGTTCGAAATAAAGGATGTATCAATAGTGTTGTGGACGACAGACCGATCGGCACCGTCTCTAACTCGACCCATGTGCGTCAGTCCGGTATTGGTGTCCAAGGAGATAACGTGATGTGACAAGTATACGTATTAAAGTGGCAGTGGAATAGTTTTGTGAAAGTGTGCACCGAGCGTGAGTGAACAGACGGCTGCCGGCGCGGCCCCGGCCGGCGCCCTGTCACAATGTTGAATTGCACCGACTTGGAATGCATCCTGCACCACCATCATTATTATGCCCATCTACACCACATTCATCACCTACAAAATGCGCAGGATTCAGGTAAGACGATTAATACTAACGATGACCAAGAAATTATGCAGATTTTTCTGTATAACAAACAATAGCTGTAAATACAATGAACTGTTTGTTTTTAAAATCAGACAGTGAATGCTATTGATAACAATACGACGCATATTACTAACTGATCCCGAGAATAGATCGTTGAATAAATCATGTTTCAATCGAAAATATAACAAAACTTTTTTAAATGGGATTCTTATGCTATTCTGTTAATCAAGTAACACTATAAGTAAATTGAAATGCGTACTATGGTTTATGAGAACGAAAATTGCCTATCAAACATACGTCTATCAAGCTCAAACGTAGTCAGAGAAAACCGGCTAAATGATACAAAATGCATGTTGGATTATTTATTAGCAACATTTTTGTTCGCGAATATTTTTATTCCTTTTCCTTAACTTTCAACATATATTTATTGTATTGGCTCGGGCGTTATAAAACGGCATTTTTATCGGCGTTAATTCTCAGTCACGTAAAACTGTGAAGTACAAGGGTTATGACCTCTCAAAAGAAAAGTATATCCGCAAAAGTAATATTGTAAAAAACAAACGCCCACGCTTGCCTGATACAACTTATCATTATATTAAAATGGAGAGAAATACATGATCACAGAAAGGCTTTAATAAATGTTCATATAGATAAATATATATTTAAGCCTTCGCTGTGTTTTGAAATGTATAAAAATATGCATGACTTAGGACAACTCAAAATCAAGAAATCGTAGAACTCTCCTACTCATTTTATATAAGCATTTTTGCGAATGATTAGAAATTACGAATGTATAGTGCATACGACTCGTGCCAAAAATCGTAATTTTTCACATGTGAAGTTTCGGCATTTGTTGCGTGAGTAGTCTTATTAATTAATATTTCTGATGAGATTTAAAAGAAATAAATTATAATATCCTTCATTAACTTATGCGATATTAACTACTCGACTTGATCAATGTTGATTTTCAATCTTATATTTTATAACCGAAAAAAATATTACACAAACAACTTTGTATTAATATAATCAAGGTATTGCTTGGCATTTAACTTGCGTGAGTTTAAACAATCACAGTTTTTTGGCCAATTCAGTTAAAAAAGTGATGACATTATTGTTATGCATTTATAAGTCATTAAATGTTGTATTTCCATGCAACGTAACGTATCTAAATTGATATCGAATATTGTTTGTCTGTTGTATTGTATCATATCTAAAATTTAAAAAAGATTATTCGGAAAGTCACACTAGATCTATCAAATTCTTATTTTTAAAAATTATTTGCTCATTAAGAATTTCTAGCAAAGGCCTGTTAGAGAGAGTTAGAAAAAACTGTTAGATGTGCAGCTTTATTAAGTAGAGATTAATTCTTAACATTTCAATTTTCTTTGCTTCTATAATAAATTGTATAAACGGATTTATTGATTTAAAAATTAATATGAAACGGATGAATGGTATTTAAAAAAAAAATGTTTTCGTTAAGTCGGGTTTTGAAATTTTTTTGTTTGAGTATTAAGTGTCGTTTAATATTAACATATACCTAAAGTTGAAGGCCGCTTTGCTTAATGGCCATAGCTTAAAGATTGCTTGAATAAGATTAACATAATTCAGTAATTGATTAGGTGAGCATTCTTAACATTATTATATTGTATGTTTTGGGCAGTTAAAAGAAATTTTGTGTATCCTACCTTTATACATTAAAATATTTTTGGGTTAAAAAAAATGAAATTCTCATTCTAAACCTTTTTCCTTTTTTCTCTATCGATCCTTTACGTACGTACAAAGTTTACAATGTACTATAGTCTGTGATGTTTTCTCATAGATTTATAATGGTTTTCCTTAAGACAAAGTAACAAATTCTTTAACATGTAAGTAAAAGCAATACGTGGGCAACACAAATTTTTGCATGTTATAGCATTTTTAAGTTATAAATAAAAAAATAAGCATATGGGACATTTACACATACTACAGTCCATCTCCAAAGTAAGTAACTTAATACTTTTTTTTGGGGACTGAAAATTGGTAGATATATCCATATATAATTTTTAATTGTGGTACTTAAATAAGTATGTAATCGTTTGTATGAACCAACAAATTGTTCATACAAACTATTGGCCCTAGGTGGGATCGAACCCGTGACCCGTGGAACTAAAAGTAGTATTGCAGATTTAGTGAAAAATGTATCTACCTATCATTAAGGCGATATTAAAAAATATATTTTCAGCTAACGTTACTAACGTAACGTAACTAAGCTGAGATCTTAGTGTTATTTCAATCGTAGGCTGAAAGCAAATAAAATGGCTAATCAATCCAAACATGTTTTAAAAGCTTACCAATCACCTAATCAATAATTGACTCGAGTATAATTCTACCTAAAAAAGATATTAACAACTTTAAATTCTAAAAAGATACATTTATTGGGTGTACATAACAATACGCTAATTCTGAGAAAGGTTTATGGTTTATATTTAATAGGCCAGTGTTGACAATGAATTTTTTTGAAAGAAAGTGGATTTTTATAACTTACACATAATTTGTTTGTGTAATTAACGTTATACCAATAAAATCAAAACATCGAGCATTCTTTTTTTGTTTTGTTTTAGTTTGTTCATTCTTTTGTGTCATTAAACAAACTAATTAATGTACAGAAAATAAATGTTCTTTAAATTTGCTTATAGATTAGCAAAAACATAATGGAATGCTCATCTTATTGTTTAATTAAAATATTTTCTCGCGTGAACATTGCTAACAAGCAAAGGAGAATAGAGATCGAGCTTCACTTTCGAAGTTAGTTTCATATATTATTATTATATTTATATAGTCGTGAATTTTATATTTCACTACGCAATTATTGTTCTTTCTACTCGCTATTGTAGGACATGGATATTATGTAATAATATATATTTGTCATTATTAGCACTAAAATATCGTTTTTATTTTCTTTTTATTTATTACGCTTTAAATTACCTCCCTGGTAAGTCATATAAAAATAAGTCTGTACTGTTTTTACGTTACATTGTATGAATGGTTTGGATTCCAAATGCTTTACGCATCAAATATCACATTGTTCCTAATATTATGCTTTTGGATACCAAATGTTATATGAAAGCATTAAGTCATTCATTAATGTCAATCAAAACTTGATGATTTTTCGATCATCAGCAGAATGATCTATTTTAGTTGGTTTACATTTATAGCGTTATAGAAACCTCTTGTTTTCGTTAGTATGGAACTAAGGTGCACTTTCTCAATTTGGAGTTTTGATAATTTAAAAATCACTTCTTAATTTTTAGTTATGACAAATAAATCTCAACAATCGATTACGCCCCGTGACCGAGGCATCATCAGGAGATAGAGCTCACGAGAAAATCACAAAGCCATATTCTATTTAGACCACCGCTATTAGAGGGCTCGTAAGCCACTTGCCCTTATATTATATGCTCTTATGTGCCCTATATGATTCCTTGATACAAACGTCAGTGGCGACGGTTTAAGGGTAAGGTTATCGGTACAATATCACAATATATCCGCACAAGCCGGTCTTCGGTACTTACTCCTAACTATAAAAATCATTAACAGAGGACAGTGACACTCATACCCCGCTACAACCATGAATGTCAAAGGACCATTTGTGTAAATATTACATAGATACATGAGTTTTCATATTAAACAAATCTGTCATACCGATTCAAACAACTATCTACGTCAATCTAATAGATCCATCTTTAAAAGCTTTTATTTAACTTTCCCTGTATGTATGATTGTATAATTTAATTTGTCTCTTTTTAGTAATATAAATAATTTTTGTACCCAACTACCTATGATAACACTGCACTCGCCTTAAAAAGTGTTTTACCTGGAACTTGCCTTATGAAAAAGTGTATTAATAAGCTTGTCATAATAAATAAATAAATAAATAAATGTGAATGTGGAATCTTGCTGTTAGTATGTGAACGTAAAATCTTAAGTTAGTTAAATATGACCCACTTCCCGGTGTCTGATTGAGCTTAAATTATACATACTGGTCTTGTATCAACCACAATGCATGTTTATGATAAGCATGATCTGATGCTGGTGCCAGAATACGCTCCAGACGAGGGAATTCCTCAGCGGTTAACATTAGGGGCATAAAGTGTAGTTAAAAGCCTTCATTATGCTTAATTTAATAAATTATAAGGCTATTGGAAATTTTTAAATGTAAATTTGTAGTAATTGAATCGTTTAACAATATTATTTTCATATTTTAAAATTTTAAATCAGGCTAATTTATTACTTCTCACTATTAAAAGTATATTAGATATGTATCCCAATCTGCTAAGAATTGTTTTTTTTGTTTTGAAACTTTGGGCTTACCATTCCCTTTATCAATATTTGAAATTGAAATTGCTTGAATTGAAATGAAGAGATTATGTTATTATAGATTTAGAATTGATGTTGTATGTGTTATCCACACATAGTTACGTTTTGGATAAGTTCATTTAGTGTCCTAATAGACAGTTTCAGAAGAAGTCTTTGATCCTAAAAAAGCACAAAGATTTATACACATCAAAAGGTTGAAAGTAAGATTTTTTAGAATAGCCCAGCTGTGTAAATATTGGCACTAAATTAAACAGTAGTTAAAGAACTCGTGTTTTCTTTTAATACTTTAATATACTGTATCGAAAAAGTAAATACTGCGAAAAAAATGCGTGGAATTCTCCGAACCACAAATTAATTGCTTCGTTGTTCGTGCTTTATTTACATACGGTTGGATGTTATCAGAGTTCCGTTAAATGTATTTTTCAAAATGATGCGATTAAGTAACCAATATATTTACCCTTTATTTTACTTCTGTGTCACATTTTTGGATGTTAAGTTCAACACTAGTCAACGAGATATTATTCTTATATGGGAGCCATAGGCAGGCCTGTAAGTGACAATGCCACAATAAATATTGAGAGGGAAGATGAAAATCGTACATCTTTGTCTAATCACACATAATAAATACAGATTTCTTAAGAGAGAAAGAGAGAACTCATTATTTCATCTTTTTCTTTATTTCATATTGTTTTATGTCACATTTTAGGCTGGCGTCCCTACTCGAAGTATAAAAACTCTGTATTGTATGCGAGTTTAGATATGTGTATCTTAACTTGTATATTTATATACAAGACACATACACGAATATACTCACACTTATGTACCAAGAAAACATGAAACTGTTAACTGTCTCAGGTTGCACCACGTCAGTAACACAAGAGTCCTTGGTGACAGTGGACGTGTCACACATCATGTCATTTGTTAGTGCATGTTTGTGCCTGTGCTATATTGATACAACATTACTCTATATTAATATAATACAAGTGAACATAAACACCATAGTTCCTTATCTTGTCTTTGACAAAGCATTACTGTCACTATTTCCAAAGAGTGTCGTTTAATTTTTATGTAACAGCTGCAGTGTTTAGTTTGCTCAATTTTTTGTCAGTTTCGTGTTAAAGAGTTTTATCTATTAAATAACAAAAACTATTCCATATTCAAAAAGATCTAAATTGAATTATCAATACATGTATTTGCAAATCGCTTTCTACGGCTCCTCTTTTCTATACAACAAGAAAGTTTGCTTGATTGTTGATTCTAACAACCTGAACTCGAGCTAAATAGAGAAGTTATGTTTGTCGGACGCTCGCTGAAGTCCCCGAGGTGGTCGATGCATCTGGTGCTCCCGGTGCATCGATCAGCGGAAGGAGGGGACACTGTTTAGAGAGGCCCCGACCCGGGGGTGGCGCTTTCCGAGATACGGAGCTGCTGCCGGGGAAGGGGCAATATGTACAACGCCACCCTGCCCGCAAACAGCAGCGAGGTGGAGCAATGTCAGGTCTTTAATCGGTGCGAGTACGACATACCCGCCGCTCGTTCTGGTCGGGCGGTGACGACCCATATACTGCGTCCATCATATTATCAGTCTTTTGACAGCTCACGCTCATTAAGTTTTGTATTGCTTACGTACAAATATCATACAAATAATATTTGTACTTTATGGATGGGTACCGCCCACTTAGTGATGTCACACATAATGGTTACCCCTACGATTATGCCACAGATTAAAAATAATCGGTAGAAATCGATGTTACGAGTATTAAAAGACATTTAATAACATTATATAAAGTTTTACTTTCTTCTTAGTTAATACATGAATACAAATAAAACAATCAGGATATTTTAATTTATTTTATTAGCACGAGTCGTCGGAATGATAATCAACACTAGACTCCTCCGATGAGGAGTCTTCAGTAGCAGTTATTATTAGCTCTTGTGTAGATAATATATTATCAAACGCAATATCACGTTCCCAATCAGAGAATATTACTCTTTTAGTTCTTTCCACCACACTTGCCCAGTTCTCGGCCGTTACGTGGGTGCAAGCATTTTTTAGCAATTGCAACATTTTATTCGCTGTGAATGGGGGGCTTGTATTGCATCTCGCAGCATGCCCTTTTACTTGTGCCCATATAAGTTCTATTGCGTTGTACTGGCAGTGGTATGGAGGAATCCGAAGAACAGTATGGCCATATTCTGCTGCCATTTCATTGATTACATAGCGTTTTGCTCTCTTTTTGGTTTTTAATATTTTTATTAATTCAACTTTTAACATTGAGTCGTCCACATTTTCTCCATTGTCCCGAAGCCAATTAATTATTTCATGCTTTTTATTAGCCTGTGTTGGCATTTTGTCAATTTGACGGGAGTGGTAGGGCGCATTATCAATAAAAATTATTGATGGTTCTTCCAATGAAATGAGCATTTTTTTGAACCACTCTTCATACACATTTGCATTCATCTCTTCGTGGTATTCATTTGATTTCTTCGATTTAAATGCCAACAGTGCGTCTTGTACAAATCCTTTTGCTGTACCTGCATGGCAAATGATTAGGCGCTCACCTTTTCCCATTGGTACTGAGGAAGTGGAATCAGCAGTATCATCAGTCCAGAAACGAGATAGTGTGTGGTTAGCGTTGAGCCATGTTTCATCCGTGAAAACAATATTTGCCCAATCTTGTATTTTCTTTGCCTCTCTTAAAAAATCACAACGTGCTATAGCTATATCTGTGCGTTCCATTAATAATTTTCTTTTATTTAACTTTTTATATGAAAAGCCAATTGTGTTCAAAACTTTGACCAAAGAAGATTTTTCACCATGAAATAGACCACTTCTTTTCAAAGAAACAATAAGTTTTCTCAAAGTTGGAATTTCTTTTCTCAAGTAGTAATCTAGTTTACGTAGGTTATCATTAATCGAATTACTTAGGTACGTAATTCGATTAATGATAGTAGGTACTATAATCGGAATGGTATCGCATACGAGAATCTTTAGGACATCACTATCGTCAATCTGTCAAAAGATGGTTAATATAATGGACAGTGTATAATGGGTTTTCCTACCAAAAAACAAAATGGAGAAGCTATGACGCAATCAAATGACTATTGCAGGACACAGTATTGCCACACGAAGACCTTTACTACTCTTAACTACTCTTTGAGTTTAGTAACCCTACACTAACTTAACTGTCTCACCATTAACAAAATGTAAAACTGGACAATAAAAGCAAAGGGCCCCTGATAAGGTTACCTTGAGAGCTCTTAGAGGCCATACCTACTGTTGAAATATTTTAAATATGTTCATAACCATAACGTAATATTTTTATTACAATATTTTGCATATATTACCAGATTAGTTTAAAATTCATTTATTAAGACAATATTTATAATAGTCTTATTATACTTTCTTAGAATATACCATTTTTTCTGACGACATTTCTTAATTGCCGTTTACCAATGTGCTGTTTAATAGGCGGACATAATCGGAATATAAAGAAATTACAAATCTTTGTATTAAATATTACATCATTCTTTTGTTTTACTGAACCAGACTTCATTAGTAATTGCCGGTGTTTACAGGTTCGTTAATATGTCGTAAGATGTAGAGCTGTATTTTTTTATGTTATTTATTTTGAAGAATTTGCTTTAGACACTTTGTTTATGCACTTTATTTTGTGTAAGATTTGTATTATTTTTAATAAAATAAAATTTTCTTAATGTTCATTATACATGCAATATATTTCTTATGCAATCTTTACAAAGAGATACTACTTTATAAATAAACTAGCTTTGCTAGTGGCTTCGATTTTTACCCCGCGAGAATTTAACTGTACCTAATGTACTATTAATTTAACTAATAAATTTAATTAATAAATTTAATATTAATTTAATTAATAAATTTAAACCTATCTCAAAAATTTTTGATTTTCTCAAAATCTTTTGATAAAAACCGTACAAGAATCTGAACATTATATTTTTAGAAAATTAATGACATACATACAGATAGCTTTTGGGGACTTAGTTTTATATGTATTTAGATTTTCAAAGCTCTTAAGGTTTAAAATATTCGAAGGAACTACAACGAGAGTTTCTCAGAAAAGTAAAATATGCACTGAATGCATAAAGGACATCTTCATGACGATTCCCAATCGATCGACCAGACCATGTATACACAGAATTTATGACTAGACAGTTTTTTTATGTATTTGAAAGATGCATTTTGAAGGGGTAACATTTCAAACCCAACCACAAAGTACCCAAGGAAATTTAATTTACAATTTAGGTTTTTTTTTTTTTAAAGTATTGTTATAATAGCTTTGTTTAATAGTTTTAATACTATACTGATAAAGTTATACGCTATTTACAAACAATAACATTTTGAAATAAGTATAAGTTTTTTCCTGATTAATGAGGTTATTTGTGAGGTCTACGCCTTTATGAATAGTCGCATTATATTGATACAATCGATGCAATTATGTTAAAGAAGAATAAATAAGTATTCAGTATCTATACCTATATTAAACAAAGTCCACAAAATTTGTCTGTATGTCACCGATTTTCTCAAAATCTACAGAACGGAATTTTGAACGGTTTTTACTTAAAGGGAGTGCAATTCTCCCCAAAGATTTAAGTTAATAGTACATTACAGTTATGTGTTAATTGTGTAAAAGAGGTCGCGCCGTGTAAACCAGCAGATATACAATAGAATCATATACTAGAGAATTGTAGATTTACAAAAAATACAATCATAAAGTCCGAGATAGCATGTCTCTATTTATTAACTTTATTAACTGTTAACTTACAATAACTACTTTTATGTTCAAAATTTCAATTAAATATAATGATTTCCATGCTGCTGAAATTAAAGCTAGTTAATTATAGATTCCATATGCATTAATCGATATTATTCACGAGTTGGATTGGCAATGCCTTAGGCACGATGGTTATTCAAATCGGACCTATCTGCCTACTCGTTAGCTTATCATTTAATATTCATACATTTATTATTCATACAAGCTTATTTATTTCTTACATGTATTGAAATGAAGAAGACCCGGTTCTTACCATAGACTATAATTAAGTTTTAATTAAAGATCAATAATCTATTCTTAACAAAGCTAATCTTATCTTTATGAAATCCTGTTGATTGCAAACTGAATGAAATTAAAATTATTGCAATGCGATTTCAAGGCGTTATGCTAATTGAGAAGTCTAGATGTAAGAATAGTTAAATAAATTCTCGCACGGAAAGAAATACTTGGCCTTTTCTGGAGGGTGTAGCAAGAATGCATTGTCGGTTAGGCCAATAAGTCAAGTCGCATAATGAATGTAAAAAATGTTCTTATTTACATTGAATTCATGTACTAAAATAACACTGCGCCTTAGCATGTATGTACCAAACATATATTTATGAATAACTACTTATACTCATCATCCTTCTGCCCTTATCCCACTCTAAGTAGTGTCGGCATGACATCTTATAAATATGTTGTCACATGATTTGGCTACATATATTACGATCGGCCTGTCTGACGTCTATTTAACTAAGTCGTATTTTACGATACCTACCCTGATAAGATAGAGGGTATTTTATTCTATTAAACCGGATACCACACGGCGGGTCGACTTACCTTAGTCACCTTTTACACCTCGGTAAGAAATGAGAGTATTCTATTCTACTCAGCCGGATACCACACGACGGGTCGACTTACCGTAGCCGCCTTCTACGACACCTCAGTATGAAATTAGAGTGGTCTATTCAATCCAGCCGGATACCATATTTGCTCAAGGGGATCAAACCTCAAGCAGGCACCATTGAGACTTTTTATTGAAAACATATGTAGGTAATTGATATTTGCAATCTATTACAGGCTTTTTGGTGAAGGAAAATATCGAGAAACGTGCATAACTCTGGAGAATTCTGGAGATATGTGTAACGCACCGATCCGCAATGGAGCAGCGCGGTTTTTAAGTTCCAAAAAAAAGACTCCACAAAAAGTTTCTTTAAGAGAAAGTTACTTTCCACTAAGAAAACCATATCAAATAATATAAAAGATTTAATCCATATTATCAAAAAATTTACATACTACACGAATCAACTAATTTCTTATAGTACTACTTATTCTTATTATATTTGTACTGATTAGCAAATGACCTTCTGTAATTAGTAACGTTTTTATTATTAAGTGCATAGTTATACATTAATATTATGCTATTTTGGCTTTATAATAATTTTTGAAACAAATACTTTCGTTCTCCTTAAATTTAAGGTTTCTATGAAAAAAAATTTAATGTCCAGCGGAACACTAGTAAAATTAAAAAAGTACTTGATTTTCGCCTTTAATCTGCATATCCATCCTAGTCTTAATGCCTATTAATTACCTATTCGCCGCGAGTAATATCGCAAGGCACAGCTAGTATATTACAAATGCATGGACTAATAACGTTTATAATTAAACTTTTTTAACTTGCACTAATTAATGTTTTATCAAATCCGTATCGATAAAAACAATAAAATAGGCTATACCGTTAAAAATAACGGTTGGACAGATTTGATTGGATAGACGGAAAGTTGTTTGTTTGCTGTGGTTAATAAATGTATTGAAACAATACATCGTGATTGCCTTGAAATATATGTACTGAAATACATGTATGTTAAATATAGCGGTAATATTTTTTTTGTAGGTAAGCTGCCATAGCCCAGCGGTAAGACCGTTCGACTTTTTTAAAAAGGTATTCGGTTCAAACCCCGAGCAGACACCGATGAGTTTTTCTGTTAAAATTTATGTGTCTACTTAATATTAGATGTTACTTTTTTTGTAGGTAAGCTGCCATAGCCCAGCGGTAAGACCGTACGACTTTTTTAAAAAGGTCTTCGGTTCAAACCCCGAGCAGACACCGATGAGTTTTTCTGTTAAAATTTATGTGTCTACTTAATAATTGCAATTTATCACACGATTTTAGGTGAAGAAAAACCGTGAGGAAACCTGCATATATCTAAAGATTTCTGGGGATATGTGTAAAGTAGCAATCCGCCTTGGAGCAGCGTGTTGGGTCTAAGCTCAAACTCTCCAAAAACGGAAAGAGGAGGCTTATGTAGGAGGCTTATGACAATGTGGAATTGTAACAGGTCTTTACTTACTACTACTTTATAATTTTTCATTTAATTATTTTATTGACATAATAATTATGTTTTAAGCACGTTATATGAATATGTTTATATAAATATAAATATATGGGACAGTATATACATAATTAAGATTATTATAATATTGAAACTTTTTAACCTTACTACACTATTTCATGCTTTATACCAAGAGACTTGCAAAAGCATATTATGTGATTCAATTTATAAAAAAATGTATATTTCAAAGAACATGATCTTTTTTGCAGTACTTTGAAATTTAAAGTTTCTATCCTTCTACAAATAAAGAGTAAATAAAGAAGAAACAAATCATTTCAAGGAGTGTAGACTAAAAATAACTTTCTTAACGTGAACCGGCCATGATAAATTACATTAACTTATCAATTCGAATCTTAAAATTTAAGAATTAAACTTTCACTTTATTGTTCTCATCTTCGTTCCGAATTTCTATTTACAAATAATGTTCAATTTTTATCCTACTTTCAGTAAGAGAGAGATAGCTCACTGCCAAGTTTATAGCTTCTCTTTATAGTCGGCGACTGTACCATACGATTAATCGCGAGCTTGATCGTGTGGGGGACATACTCAGCTGTCCTTTTTCGGTCACACATCAAAGGGAGTTGTTTGATGACGGATTGATCATATTTATAGTATAGTATAGTAACGGCCTTTTATTATCCCTCTACTAGGCATAGGCCTCCTCTCTCTGTTTTTGGAGCTCAGATCGACCGCGTTGCTCTAATGCGGCTTGGTAGGTTAAACATATCCATAGAATTCTCCAGATATATGAAGTTTTCCTCACGATGTTTTCCTTGGCCGTACAGCTTGTGATAAATTGCAATTATCAATTTTTCTGGTTCTTCTCGGTAGGGGCCACTGTTTAGAGAGGCCCCGACCCGGAGGTGGCGCTCTCCGGGGTACAGAGCTGCTGCTGGCGGGGATGGGGGGCAATGTCTTCATAGGTACCCTGTCCCCGCCACCAGCAGCGTGGTGGAGCACTGTCAGGTTTTTAGTCGGTGAGAGTCCGACATACCCGCCGCTCGTCCCCGTCGGGCGGTGACGACCCATAATGGGTTTTCCTGACATAAAAAAAAAAAAAAAAAAAAAAAAAAAAAAAAAAAAAAAAAAAAAAAAAAAAAAAAAAAAAAAAAAAGAGTTCAGGCGCACTTGACCCTGCCTATGAATTCATCAAGTCATTGTTGAATCTACGTGGGAGGAACACGTTAGCAGCAACCTGAGTTATTGTATAGACGCATTTGTTTTTTGCATTTCTATTCATAAAACTTGTTCTTCGCTTGATTACGTCGCAATTTTTTAGTATAGATTTTATTTAACTTTAAAGATAAATCTTGTTTAATTTTAAACATATATGATAGACTTATTTTTGCATATAATAATAAGAATTATTATAATCATTTATAGAATTAGATGTTACTTTTTGGAGACATAATACAAAAGTAATAATAAAAGTATTTTGCTATAATATCGAATTAATCGTTGAATAATGTTATTACTATTTTTATTATTGTAATAATAAAAAATATTTTTAGAAAAAAGATTGAAAAGTCAGCTTCGATAGACGTAGATATCAATAATTTTTATATAAAAGAAAATTCAATGAAGTATTTAATTATTAATTGATTCCTGTATATTGGATATTGATTCCTATATATCATAGCAGAAAACTTTCAAATTATTTTACACGAAAAAAAGTGATTATAACAAATTCAAATTCAAATTCAAAATATTCTTTATTCAAATAAACTTGTAAACAAGTGCTTTTGAATCGTCAACTCTACTGCTGGTTCGGAAAACTGTTCCTACCGAGAAGAGCCAGCAAGAAACTCGGCGGTTGCTATTTTAAAAATATAATTCTTAATATTATTTACATTAAGTCGTTACTGTCTTGTACAGGTTCAAAGAGAGCTATGTCCACACATTCTTATCTTCTAAATAATCTTCAAGGCTTTAGGTATAGTAGGCTTTCTGTATCAGCCTCTTTTTAACAGTGTTTTTAAACTGCTGTAAAGGCAGTGCTGAAATTGATTGCGGAATTTTATTATAGAATCTTATACCAAAAAGATGCTACCTTTAATTTAAGTATTCGTAATAGTTGTAATCCACAAAAAATACATATAAAAACATTAAGCAAATAAGAAGACTTTAAAAGTAGACCAGTTAACTCCATTGATGCACAAAGATTGGTAAGGGCAATGTATATATAAAAACATAGCTTTGGATCTGTTTGTAATTATTGCTAATGTTATTCAATGTTACTGATTATTTCATAGTATTTGCTTACAATGAAGGTACAATGCATTAGTACAATAAGTCTTGGGTATTACTTTATATATGTATATCTTGAATGAACTGAAAATATAAATGCGAAATCTGTCTGTTTGTCTATTTCTCTTTCACGGTTAAACCGCTAAACAAATAGTTATGAAATTAGTAACAATTACAAACAAGCTTGTATACCGGCCCCAAGTATTTTTCCTTGACCCAAAACCCATAGTGTCCCATATATTTATTTATTTATATAACATGTAACGGCCTTTTTACTATCCCACTGTGTGTATTTCCCCTACGCTAGGCCTCCGTTTTCGGAGAGAATGATTGGAGCTAGACCCACCACGTTGTGCCAATGCGGATTGGTAGGCTATATCCCTAGAATTCACTAGGGAATAGGGATATGCAAGTTTCCTCAAAATGTTTTCCTTCGCCGAAAAGCGTGTAATAAATTTCAATTATCAATTAGACACATAAGTTTGAACTGAAAAACTCATGGGTGTCTGCCCGGATCTTTTTTGATTGATCACGGGTTTGAACCCATGATAAAAAAAAGTCGCATGGTAATAAATTTGACGCAAAGTCGCGGATAGAATTAGTATACTATATTTGTAAAAGGTATTTTTTGATAATATTTTTCCGCAAGCAAAAATTTATAGAGCCCATACGTCCTTGAACTTAGTTTATAAGATTTTGATTATGCAATAATGACGCTGTTTTGTATTTTAATTTGAATATTTATAGTCGTCTGATAATTGATATTTGTCTGCGGTTTTATCCTCTTCTAGAATTAAGGATTTAAAGTCCCCATGTGTATTATATAAAATATGTAATGATCAAACTTTTCATATACATAATCTTTAATACATTATAAAAAAATAGAAACTTCTTCCTAGGTATTTACATTTCTCGAGACTGCCCGTTTAATACTGCCCGAATAAGCTTCTTTTTTTTTTTTTTTTTTTTATTATACAGGAAAAAACCCCTTATGGGTACCGCCGCCCGACGGGGACAGGCGGCGGTTATGTCGGACTCGCACCGACTAAAACGACCTGTGTGCTCCACCACGCTGCCGATGGCAAGGACAGGGTATCATTGTACATTTTACCCCCATCCCGCCGACAGCTCTGATCCCAGAGAATAAACACCTCCAGGTAGGGGCCCCTCGAAAGAGAAACCCCCCTCCGCTAACCGGTGCATCGGGAGCACCAGATGCACCGACCGCCTCGGGGACCTGTAAGCCAGGTGTCCGATGTACCCCGTTCGGAACACCCGAAGGTCCCCAGTTAGGGTGGCAGACGATGGGCTTGGGCGAGTCACTAACACCTGGACTCACCAGCAGCAGATTGGATCCAGAACAACAGTTCGTGGAACCGCTCCGCCGCCTCCCTCCGCCCCCCTCCGCAGAGCTAAGGGAGGCCATCGCTGCCCACGATCGCTCCCTGCCCACCGTGTTTGCTATGTCACGGTCGACAGGGAGAGATCGCGCCCCAAGTAGGGGCCCCAACGCCTTGGTGGGCGTTTCCGCCCCCACCGGGTAATTTTTTATAGAGGTTTTCTTCCTCGCAACCCGAAGGTCCCCGTTCCCATTGCTGGGCTTCCGGGTTTCGCCGACGGTGGCCGTAACCATGTCCAGCCAGACTTAGAGTAAGCCCAACTGGACCCGTCGCTCATTAGGGACTTCACCCCAACCCCCCCGAAGTCCCCGGCCCGTCCAGATTGCCCTCTGCTAATCAGGGGGACAACTGGATTGGCCACCCCTCAGTGGTCCGTTCGCCAAGACTAAGCTTGCCCAGGGTGCGCCACGAGGAGGCCGACCACTTTGGCACCCCGCCCGAATAAGCTACACTGACTTGACAGTTTATTGCAAAAATAGTGTTTTATATTCAATATAAATTTTAGTATTTTTTAATGCCCAAAAACAGGCATAAATCAATTTTTTTTTACATTAAACCTAGTTAGATCGATTTTTTTCTCTCAAAAACTCCTGTATGCTGAATTTCAGGAAAATCGTTGGAGCTGTTTCCGAGATTCCGAAATATATCTATACATACAAGATTAACTCATTTCTATATTAAAGATAATATTACTGAAACGTAAATGAATCCATAAAATATAAGGCTAAAATATTTAAATAAAAAATTGTGAATGACGTTAGCTGATGCAGGATAATTCTCATATCTACTTTTTCTTGAAGAATCCATCCATGATGATATTGAAATAAAATAGTTTATTCTCGAATGCTCCAGCTCATTGTTGAATTACCTACTACCTACGGTGATTAACCTCTTTCACGAAATTGGATCTACCGAGTTGGACCATTTAGGTGCCGACTTCCTAACGATGACTGGGTGGACCGGAAGATGAGCATTAACCAGTTTTATCATGTCTGTTAAGACTGCTTTTTGGATATCAGAACCAAGTTAAATTTGTTATTAACGGCCTGTTTCACAAGTCACCAATAAACTGTCAGTTAGCTTATTCGGAAAATATCTGACACATATCTCGGAATTTTGCGTATCTCAGGTTTCGGATAAGCTTATTCAGCACTTAAAGTCCCTAATTTAACAGGTAGATCATGTAGCTGTTATTTTGTTTATCTGCTGGATAGCCAATGCCTATTTCAAAATGGCCGCGATTTTTTTTATATTTTCACTTTGTAGCAGTCTTTTTAGAGAAGTTTATCTGTTACTTAGTTTAGTTGTCGGTTAACTATCCGACACTTTATCAGTAACTTGTGAAACAGGCCCTAAGTTTACTGTTTATTACTATTGCTATTGTTAGGAATTAAGTATAATCCCAACGGTTAAATGGTGGTCGCGTGGTACAACGGCAAACGATAAACGAAACAGGCAACAATATAGCTAGCAAATCCTTATTTGATATGTTGAACATAATTGTTTTAAAAGAATCCTTTAATAATGGTTGGACCAATAAAAAAACGACCCTCCAAAATTTCAGCATAATAGTAGGTGTTGACAGAAAATGTAATAATAATAAACACAAAATATTACACACTCGTATACTTCATCTTTGTTAAATCACACATATGAAAGAGAGACACATAGATTTGCCTTCATTTTGCCTCATTTACCTTCTTTTTATTTTAATTTAGCATATTCTAGGCTGGCTTCCATTTTCTACGTATGGTAATAATAACTCTATATTCATAGCAAAGAGAAAAAATATTTTAGATGTACAGTTTTTTAGTTCATGATTTGTTTTTTTTCTCACGGTGCTGTGTTCTTTGAAAAAATATTTACAGAGGTATGTTATTAATAAAACTTCAAATCACATATTTTTTTCCATTTTAGTTGATTTTATTTGGCACGTGTCTAGATACAGTTCTAATACACTGCCCGCAAATATTTACCTATAAATGCACGAGAAAATTTCCGTGTAAATGTCTCGTATTATAGTATTTTCTACTAATATTATAAATACGAAAGTTTGTGAGTAAGGATTTATGTTTGTTACTCTTTCACAGCGAATCTGCTGAACCAACATGGATGAAATTTGACACAATTATTCCTTATACACCGGAATAATATATAGGCTATAGAAATCCTATTAATTCTACAGGATTAGGCTGACATTGAAAAGCGTGATCTATTATTAATCTATCACGGGTATACACGCAAACGAAGTTGTGGGTAAAATGTATTAAGATATAAAGTTGTATCTATTTTGTCTACGAAGTGAACGCTTCAAAGGCCATTGTAGGATGCTAATTCAAACCATAAACGAGAGCTAGCTAAATATATTTGTATGACCGTTAAAGTAGCTGTTCTGATTTCCCGTTTCTTGTGTGTATATTACATTACTATGATAACCTGTAAGGACAAGTAGGTACTTTGTCCATTCTAATTTGCTTATTGAAATATCTTTGAACGGACTAATTCTCAGTCTATTTATTTGTTACATTACTTATATTGTCTGTGTCAACCTTATCAGGGTTTTAACCAAGAGTTATGACACTAGACAAGGAGAGTCTTAGGCTGTAAGGCAAAGCGTCACAACAATTAATGAGAGGGAAGATGGAATTCATATATTTATCTTTGTCTAATCTCACATAAAAAAGAGAGACACATAGATTCATTGCTTTCTCTTTATTGTCGATGCTGCTCTAGTATAACTCTATGGTGTTTATAGGTTGATTACTAAAACAAAATAATAAAGAAATGTAAAGTACTGAATGGAATTCGATATATGTTATCTGTCACGCGTTCACTGCGCTTTCGATGGAGCATTGAGGAAATTTTGAAAAATTGAAGCGTAGGTGTATACCGAGCGAAAATTATAAAAATTATTCCCATGGAAACTGGAAAATACTAACAGAATTTGAGTGTAGTGTAAACGCTTAAGTTGACGCGAGCAAAGTCGTTGGTAGACGTAGTATCCAAATTATAACTAACTGTATAATCTATTGCGCCTTTATGTTAAATCGCATAAGTACTCTGTCAACTGAACTAGGCATAAATATGTTAATAGGATTGGAATTCGAAGTTTATTTAACTGTTATACTACCTTAGCAATGACTAGTTGAAATGGTTTAACGGAAATATGAACTTAGATCCCTGTTTGTGTGCCCCACCCAGGTGTGTTTACTAGGAAGCGAAAATTTGACATCTATGAAACTTTAACATATTACTGAATTATATTTTTTTTGGATGAGCCGCTCTTTACGTGGTCGCGTATAAAGAGATAAGCGATGCTATTTTACATTCTTTTAAATTTCCACTTATTTGTTTTATACAAATTTATAGTACTTATATTTTGTAAAATATTTTCTATAAAAACAATTAAAAAACATTTTAGAAATATAACAAAATTATTAGTACTGGCATTAAAAAAAAGATTTAAATATCTCTATGCTTCAGAAGCCATTAATAGCTTATGATAATTTATATATACATAACTTTAATCGGTGAAATATTATGTAATAAAGAGGTATCATTGAAATAAAACTGGGTGTACCATTTTTATTTTAATTTTACGTTATTTTACAGCTTTAGAAGTGTTTTAAGTGTTTAAAATCTAAGCAAAATATATAAATCAGCATCAGCGAATCCTACAAAACTGAATTTTTCGATCATTTTTATTTAATGTAAAAAATTAGATGTCTTAAATTTTTTATATAATTTTTAATACATGGGAAGCTGGTAGTTTAATAGGGCAACAATTTTGCCATAGAAAGAGTAACGCTGTCAGTCTTTTGAAAACTTGGCTCATTGCAGTGGACTCGATGGTTTTCATTAAATGTTTAATATAATTACAATTTTACAATTCTTAGTTTTTTGTTTCTTATGTTTTTTTTTGAATATTAAATATACTTTATTACGATTCATGAATAAAAAAAAAATATTTTTTCGTTAATGGTTGAATGGATTATTAAACCACTTTTTAGTGTTTTTTTTTTAATAATTTTTAATTATAGACTACTTTAATAGTTTCTTTATTGTTACACTAAAAACCTTTCTCTCTCGAAATGAATCTATTCATTTTTGTGATTTTTTAATAAATGTAAATTAAAACACATTACAAGAAAGATTAATATACGCAGTCTTTATTAATTATATTTTATTATAATAGTTGGCCTTAAAAACATAATTTCACTTTATAAAAATGCTCATTCCGAACATTAATGAAATAGAAATTAAACTTGTTCTGAATTAACAACAAAATGAAACTTGAGTGCGTATGTATGGGAATAGTTGTAATTATTAATTATTGAAATTTACTGATAACAGTTATCTTCTTCTAAGATTTTTTTTTTATTCTTATCTTATTGAGACTTGAATTATATTGAACCTCCATTTTTAATCTATTCATTTATAATCTATACTAATATTGTCTGTCTGTCTAGTAAGTATTCACAGCAAATACGATGGACCAATATTGATGAAATATGGCTAAATTAAAACTTCTACAATACACCGTGCTTACGTATAGATCTCATACTGCATTATTGAAGGTACTTAAACACTTAAGTTGTGCGAACAATAACACACGTACCTATTACTATTATTTATAAAAATCTTTGTCTTTAGTTTTGAAAATTCTTAACCTAATTGTGATTGAATAAAAATTCATAGTCTGTTATTATATGTAATGTAAGTAATGTTTCAAATATTGAAACCAAACAATATTTGGCAAACTTTATTTTTTGCTAACTTTGTGATGTATGCAGGCCCTTATAATAAAATATAATGTGGGTCATGGAAACGCGTGATACAATTGACTTATAATACGTAAATTAATCGCTTATTAATTTTGGAAACCTTGATGTTCAAAAGCTATGAATTTAACTATTAGAATTAAAATTTCCATATTTTTGTATTTAGTATTTTGTATTTTCACCTCTCTAGGCGGCTCGTTCCCCAAATGAGCTGCCATGACTTTATGTTTGACAGCGAGTTTGTCCTATAAAAATAGCTTCAAATTTTCTCCCCAAAACCTACATACTGAATTTTAGGAAAATCGTTGGAGCTGTGTCCGACATTCCGAAAATATATAAGTATTTGTATATATATACATACAAGATTAACTCTTTAAATATTAAAGATTTTAAACTAGAGTTTTTTAAGATTGGATATAATATATAATACCAATAACAGTCAAATGTTATCTATTCAAGTCTTAATAACAAATAGATTACTAAGCATTCTCGCATCTATAACAAATCAAGTAAGGACATAAATAGGAAATTTAATTGCTTTGCTTCGTTTTGAAATATGATAATGCTCTGATTTATATGGGGTATAATTTCATCATAAGTATCAGATTTAATCACATTCATCAGTGTGGAACATTAACTTATAAATAATACACTGCATTTATTTATGAGTTAATTAGACGTGTGGTATCCGGCTTAATAGAATAGACCGCACTCATTTCTTACCGAGCCTTCGTAAAAGGCAACTAAGGTAAGTCGACCCGCCGTGTGTTATCCGGCTGAGTAGAATATACTACCCTGATGTTTAACCGAAGTGTCGTAAAAGGCGATAAGGTAAGTTGATGCTAGGCAGACGGTCGGTCGTAAAATACGAAGCCAAATGTTGTGCCCACCCCACTTATAGTGGGATAAGGGCATAATGATGATTATTTATAAGTTCCATTCATGTAATAACAATAATTATTATATTGTAGCGTATTACGATTATTATTAACATTGATACCTTTTTACCGGAAGACGGAATTCAATGTAAATGACAAGTAATATACATACAAAACTTTATAATAATAATTATTATGTATGTTAACCATACTGTCTATATTAGCATTTACTTAACATATTATTGACTTTATTAATTTAAACACAATTGTTGTTTAAAAAGTTTAGCGGGAGTTTTGTTAAAGAACTGTTAGTAAGTTTTTGGGAATATATATTCTACTTACAGGTTAAAAAGTAATCGCTAAAATTAATTATGAGTGTCTAAAAAAGTCCGATTAAAAATTTCGCGCAACTTGTTCATGTCAGAAATCATGACAACTTGAAATATTAGTAATTATTGAAATATCAGTAAATAGTCTTACAAACAGACTCTTATTCTTCTAAACAGATTCTTATTCTTTGGATATATTAAACAAAGGCATGAGGAGACAGGGCAAATGTGAACCATTTCTTTAGTTGACAAGCTTTCTATGTCTTCGTCCTTAATCTATGTAAGAAAAGGCATTAGGACTTGCTTAACCTAAACATGAACTGAAAAAACTACCTTATTATTCCCTATTTTCGGGAATCCCATATTTATACCATTTTTTGTCGAGACCCTGGGAGCTATTATTTTAAAAAACAAAGAAATATAATTACGTTACAACACCAGTTGATTTTAGAGGTCAAACAAAATTGAGTCTTGTTTTACAAAATAATCAATTATGCGATTGATTAAACGCAAAAATATAGTTATGTTTATATTGTTTTAGGTACCATACTATATTGTTATGATTTGCATAGTTATATATACCACAAACGATTAAAATACAAATGCGCTATTACAGATTTTACAGGGTCTTTCATTAAATCAATTTTAAAGTCCACATTTGTATATGAATCATTATTATATAATTTATAGCCAATCGTAGTCATTCTTAAGGTAAGCGTCCACATTTGGCATCGTAAATAACGGATGCATCGCATCAAACGGACTATTTTATTACAGTGCGTCTACAGTATAAGCAGCGATCGGATTTGCCGACACCGCTTTCATTCGGATTTTCGTAGTGTTTGATGAAGAAAAATAATTTGTTTTAATTGCTTGTATATAAGAAACAAAATCTAAAATATGTATAAAAAAAAATATGTGAGTACATGATATATTTAAGAGGAGTTGTGCACTGATCGTCATTCCGTATGACGCAGGCATATATACAACGCAGGCAGGCAACGCATAAGTTGCTTTTCAGAGCAAAGACATCGCCATTGCCGACGGATAGATTGGTACGACCCGTACGATGCGGATCAGAGGACAAACTTGTATGGCTTCCTATGTAAAGAGTATAACGATGCGTTTGATGCGATGCGTTCGATACTTACGATGCGAAAATGTGGACGGTTACCCTTAGGCTCTATCGGACGACAACTTAACAATTCTATGTTCGATACGACTATTTAGTCGTATATCACTATCGGTCAAATAGTTTCTTTATTGAATAATAAACTATCGGTATGTTTTTCTATGTTAACATGCAATATAATGCTTGGTTACTTCATATTAAAGTACGTAAAGCAGTTGCCTGCGAAGATCACTGTAAGTGATAACACCGTCTTTGCACTCTGCACTTTACATCACTATGTTAGCTTTGGCATTGAATTTTATTGTGTTATTTCTATTTAACTAGCATTGTGTGATAAATATTTATAATAACATTTATTATATAAATAGATACAATGTCAGTAATTAGTAAATAAGATCTTTAAAAACGATGTCCACTGTTGGAAATATATTAAGACATATTTAAGGATAGCATTCTTACTTTTAGGGAAAATATAGTAAAATTTAATGACAATAATAAATAATGTACTATGTACCTAAAAGTGCATAATAATTAGGTTTACAATATAGTTATAGTGTACATATTCCTTATTTTATAATATATTTAAATTATCTAATCGTCCCTATTGCATGGCGTGGTTACCTAAAATTAATACTACACAAAGCTGAATAGTTTGTTGACTATTTTATAGTAATAATATTGTAATTCTGGTTAGTATATCCTTAACAAATAAAAATAAAATAAAATTAGTATATAAGGTTTTTACTATATATTTAAGTGTTTATTTCTATATATTAATGACTTTAGAATTTCGAGAAAGATTAACTGCAAATTTGATTAAATATTCTATAAAATAATAATATGTGACGGCATTTATCTATGCAAACAGATGGTTTATTTTATATTTACACAATGTTAAGTAAATTTGGAAATTAAAGTCACTACGTTCGAGATTCGCATATAACATAATTATAAGGTGCAAATAATAGATATTGCAATACGAGGCTTAACGCGTATTAACTATACGAGTATATTTTATTTTTAGTCTATATCATTCCATTCGTCCGTCTGACCTTTAAAAGCTGGTTTACTGATTGGTTAAAATGTTCTTTTTATTTAAAGAACTTTCGTTACCACTAGATTATGAGTTATTTATGTTTTATTATTACGTGCTCTCCGGCCACGCGTTGCTGTGTCTCAGTATGATTTCGAATTCCTCTCGAAACAGAACTGAATGGTTAAACAATGCACCGATTGTCCCCAAACTACAGGATCATTCGCTAGGTCATTCTCAACATTATTCTCCTGCTCTTATCCCACTCTAAGTGGCGCGGCACAACATGTTATAAACATGTTGTCAAATGATTTGGTTATGTATTTTAGCCTACCTGACTTCAACTTACCTTAGTCGCCTTTTGTGACACCTCGGTAAGAAAGTCGCCGGGTCATTATAAACATTGAAGATTTTCCGGTCCCGTTTTTGGCCCAGCCATTTCGGTGTGTATAAGGGGCATACAGACAAACACAAATTTTTATATATGGACCCGTCCTAAAAATAAAGTTACATTTCTATGTTTATAAGGAGATAAAGTATATTGAAATAGTTCAAAAAAATAGAGTAACGGCTTGTTATTATCCCACTGATACGATAGGACTCTTTTCGTTTTTGACGAGAAATGTTGGGGCTAAAACACATCACGTTGCGCCGATATGGCGCAGTTGGCGAGTTACGGACACGAGTATCCCCAGAATTCTCTAGAGATATGCAGGCTTCCGAAAAATGTTATCCTTTCCCGAAATGCTTGTGATAAATTGCAATTGTCAATTAGACACATGTTTTTTTACGGAAAAGCGTGCCCGAGACTTGAATCTGTGACCCTCTTAAAAGAGTCGCACGGTCTCACCGCTGCGCTATCACAGCTTTATAATAATAAAAATGGACTTTATTAGAAACTAAAGTGGATCTCGGACAGCAAATGTATACGTTATCAAACCGGATCTTGCTGAGATATTTTTATTCTTTAACCCTAATTTGGGTTTATGCACTCTGGTGAGCATCCATATTAATTTATAATTGCACAAGTTTGTTTTGCTGTTTAGGTTTTATGGTTAATCCGCTTGAGCAATATTGGTGGTATTGTTACTTATGTTTTTGGCTTACACAATGCTGTGTGGTATCAGGCCGAGTAGAATAGACTACCCTCATCACTTACCTGTAAAAAAACTGTTTATAATACCATTTATGAAAAGTGTGGTACGCCGTGTGGTACCCGGCTGAATAGAATAGTACCACCCTCATTTCTTACCGAGGTGTCGTAAAAGGCGACTAAGGTAATTTGGCCTACCGTGTGATATCCGGTTGAGTAAAATAATGCACCCTTTTTCTTACCGAGGTGTCGTAAAATACGACTAAGACAAGTTGATGCCAGGTCGGTGGCCGGTCGTGAAATACGTACCCAAATCATGTGACAACATGTTCAGAGTGAAATAAGGGTAGGAGAAAATTCCTGCTTTTCCCTTTGGAACAGGAATTTTAATTCCTCACTCCTTACGGTTAAGGAAAACAGAATAAAAGAATCATAAAACCATTGTATTCCTACAGAATTTTGGGGGAATATGTCATCTACCAATCCACATTAGAGCACCGTGGTAATGTCTACACATCCAGTCTTGTATAAATGTGTAAATGTAAAAAGAAACAGTTTATTTTAAACTGTTTCTTTTTACATGTCTTAAAAGTTTACGAGTTATTAATGAAATAAATAACTCATAAACTTTTCATAACCATTAATAAAACCATCAATTTCAAGCTTCATTTATAGAATGAATCACGATTCTGAATTTATGCGCAAAAAAGAGCCAGTACCATTTATGTTATATAATTATATAATTGAAACTTTTTTAATACCTTAAAAACCAGCTACGTATATAATACAAAAGGACAATAAAAACTACGAGATACAACAATCGATAACAAGCTTAAACCCAGTCAAGGCTTAAAATATACTTACATGTAAAAAAATACCGAATAAAGTTGTAAATCTCCTTTTTAAAATAGATTGGTAACTACAAGTATCCCTCCTATAACATGATTTTGTTATAACACGATTAGTCAATTGCGGCAAACCGTTCTACAACACGGATTCCTATAACACAGTTTCGCTATAACATGATACGAAAACTGCAAATCCTCTCAAATTCAAATTATTCTTTATTCAAGGAAACTTGTAAACTGGTGCTTTTGCATCGTCAAGTCTACTGCTGGTTCGGAAAGCTGTCCCTACCGAGAGAAGCCAGCAAGAAACTTAGTGGTTGCTCTTTTCAAAAATTCTTATAACTAGTTACATTAAGTCATTACTGTCTTGTACAGGGTTGGAGAGTAGCAGATACTATATAGGATAGCACCATCTATAGAAGTACATAAAGTACTCCATGTATTTGTATAGACGCGGTAAGGCTCGCTGTTTCTGTCTAATTAAAATAAAATATTTCTTTTCAACAAGTTTTTGAAATGTAACCCTTCTTTTTGTACTAACTCTGTTTCTTATACAACACGGATTCACACAACACGGTAGTTACGTTCCCAGGAAAAAGTTCTGGGAACGTAACTACCGTGTTATAGGAGGGTTATATGTACTTAAAATATATAAGGTATGATATTTGCTGTATTTTTTTTCAAATAACTCCTTTGTATAAGATTACGAGTCATTAATGCCAATGATCTAAAGAACCTTGACTCATACAAAACTCGATAAAAGTAAGCGGTGCTCTAAATAAGTAGAGTGAACTGGTGTTAGCGGCTGCTATTGGCTGAGTTTTTATTAATAAGTATTTAAGTTTTTTACGAGTACATATTTTTAATAATTCTTTAGTCTCATTATGAACATCACTTAATACCTTAATATATAAATAAAATATTTTATACGTTGATAGAATTCAAAAATGTAATCACCCGTTTATTTGAGACGAGAAAATTAATCTTAAATATAGTTATAATATCACTCATGTAATTATTGGACACGCAAATTTATCATCATCATCTTCCTGCCCTTATCCCACTCTAAGTGGGGTTGGCACAACATGTTATAAACATGCTGTCACATGATTTTGCTGCGTTTTTACGACCGGCCGCCTGCCGACACGCACATTTATCATAGACAAAAAATGACATAAATCAAGCCTAGTAGAAGTTTTTGCCGCCTGTCCCACTTCTTAAAGCTTTAACCGACCAAGCTTCTCTAATGCTGTTAATAGATATACAGATTTCTTCTCCGTAAAGCGTTTTGTAAATTATAAATTTCATTTCAATACATAAGGTTTTCATGCCAGGGGTTTGAATCTCTCGCTTAGACCGCGACTGTTTTTGAAGATAATAACAAGTAAGTGAGATCAATTTAACGATTCGTTTGTAAGTAATATTGTTAATCATATAAAATCTTAAATACTTGCAGTATTAACAAGTTAATCAATGCATTGTCAAACTTTTAAAATATATTTATTGGACCTTAATTATAAATACTAAGATATGTAACGCAACAGAAAGATCATTATTACTTCATATTTAAAGGAAACGCACACTCAATGTCATGTATTTAAATATAGGTACGAATAATTTAAAAGGCAATATCATCTTCGACTGCCAATTCGAAACGCTCAGTACCTGGCCAGAATTTCAATTGTGTCTTAAATTAGGCATTTTCATTGATCTGTTGCTAATGGAAATTAGTCGAGCATATTGTTATTTCAACGTATTCATTATTTTTTATAAGAGAATTCTCCGGAAAAAATTGACAAGTAATCTTTAAGTAAATTTTCAGCGCAAGATTGTTAATGCGTTATCATAAAATTGGATCCATGGTTTTGCATATTTTTGCGAGAGGATATAAAAGAACATGACTGTTTTATGGAGTTATTTAATGCCCTATAAATTTTTTGATCACAATGCGACAATTTGATCTTATGTATAAATAAAATAAATGTGACACGATTTTCGAAAAGAGTTAATATCATATTGTCTGCTTTCTAGTGCCTTTGATAAAAACGAATAGAAATGCACACATTTTAAACGTATGTTACTGCTAACAAAACGCGACAGACAGACAGAAGACGACTTTCGCATTTTTCGCATTCGCATATTGATAAGAGATTAGGCAGCGTTTTTACTGAAGGCGGCTTGACTTTTAATGAAATTTTCAAAAATGACCGCCATATTTTAACTAATTTACACAAAACCTATATAAATTATACACTACAAACATTTTTGGAAATCACCCTATCTATTGGTGAAAACAGGTTGAAAATCCGTTTAATAGTTTATGAGTTTATCAGAAACAGACAGACGCAGCAATGGATGTTTTTATAATATGTAAGGATATTTCAAGTATTATTCAAAAGATATACACATACATATCTTTTTATACACATAAAACATATTCTTTTTAAGAAGATTTACTTAAAAAGCTATAATTATTAGTTTTTTTCATCTTCTTATATCCATTAACTTAAAACATATAAGTCTAAACTTACATTCCACTAAGTAATAATTCCTTTTACAAATATTATCCATTAGGTACTGTTATTTATAATTTATAGTTTTTATTTACGTACGTGACATATACAGTTATCCTCAAATGACAAAATCTTGTCCTCAATATAGTTACATACTTTTACGTTTTATGCTTAACTGTATGCACATATGGCTATACTCAGTTAACAATTTAACCATAGCTGTATATGAATTTTTAAGTGAAATTCCTCATTAAATAAAGATAATCCAGTTTTAAAATAAGCTAAGGATTTGAAAAATTTAGATTGATTCCAATTTTATAATGTGTAAACAAGGATATCTCCTTACTTATCGTCAAGCTATACTATTAACTGTTGCAACATGTTTTACAGATTTGTAACTGTGTTGCGTGTTTGCATGAAAATATTCCTTTGGTTTTTAATTACTTTTTAGTTATTTAGTCGCCTCATAAAGTCGTATATTTATTATATATTAATTATATGTATAAATAAAATAATAATAAACATTTTTTTACTAGGTCGTGAAATGTTACTTATAAGACGATATTTAGTTTACTAAATTTTTTACCTTTTTCTGTACCTTCTTCTGTATTTACCTTCTTCTGTATGACGCATTAATATTTTATGTTGAGGCTTAAATGACAAAATATTTCATGTTTAACACTGACTGGACATACCTATACAATAAATATTAATAAATATTTATGGTATTTATGGCACATATCATATAATTTTTGTTTTTTTATGTGAACTATAATTATGTCAAATCTTATAATTCGATGTGAGAAACGTTTGCTTCAAAAGGGGCTTAAGGTTTTAGTTTCAGGTATTAATACGCATAGATTCTGATGTTATATTTGAATGCTCAATCCCTCGATCCTTCATTTTTTTTATAAATAAATATAATTTTTTTTTAAAGTTTTTATGAAGTTTTTTAAATAAAAATAAATTTATCCTGCTATAAGACTGAGATATTTTATACATAGATTTTGAGGGAATATTTAAATGCTAAATCAGAATCAAGTTAGATATCCTTCTAATAAGACTAAGGAAGACTATAAGCAACAATGGTATTCAGGGAAGCAAAACATTATAAACATTACTCTTATCATGATGATCACTATAAACATTATGGTGTCCTAAAGGTTAGAACCATAACAATACTTAGGTAAAGCAGTTTGTTTAAGCGACGATTGTTTCCTTTCCGGTAATGTTTGTAGACGAACCGTGGGAAAATTGACTATACACAAAGCTGTATAACTTAATGATCATTACTTATAAAATATAATGAATGTTCAAATATAAAGTTATATTATAGTACTGGCATTTACTGTGTTAATTTTTCTAAGTATTAAGTCTCATGTATGATTTCTCCATGTTTTTAAAATAAATATAATCTTTAAAAAATTATCCTTTTATAAGCTTTCTCTTTTGAGACTCAAAATCTTAATTAACTACTAAGTGAAATACGTGAATAATTTGACCATCAAATTTTACACGAAGAAAGGGAATTTATTTGTTGATTGTTGTTTTGTTCAGTGTCTCTGTAATTTAAAAAAAAACTCGTATCTACGTATATATGTATCAGTTTTACAAAAGAAAGAAGAAATAGTACGGAGAAGAACAGAGTTGCTCAAATTAGACTAACGCTTGAACGATATTGGTTTTTTTATAGACAGAACTTTGTTACTTTGTGAATTAGGGATAATTAGATTTTTATAAATTAAATTCGCTTTACTACTTTTTGTCTAATCAAATATGAAAGTTATATGTCAGATAAGGCAAAAAATGTGATTTTTTATTTCACGTAAATACGTTTGTTCTTTATCGTCTTTCTTTGCTATAAAGGAAAACAGAATATACTATTACGAAACTGATTTCATATGTCATAGTTATTATGATAAAAATAGTGTTTCAATTTGTCAGATTATCATCTTATTATCAGCATGTCAAGACACGTATAAGATAAAATCATATGATAAAATGTTGTTTGTAATGTACTTTGATTGAAATGGTAGTCTTATAAGAAACTTACATAGTAGTCATATTTTTATATGATTTTAAAAATTGCATAATTTTTTAGTTTCATATATGTACAAAACGTTCTTACAACATTACATGTTACGGGCGCTTGTATAAATATAAATATCGTGTATAAATATATAATACGTTGCCTGATCCCCGATTATGTATTTTCCTTGATTTCAGCATTAAATTGCATGCCAGGAAAGGTTGGCCCTGTTTTGTTTGAAACTTACTAGCTATGGTTAAGGATTAGCCATGAAGCCATTAAGACGAATCTAAGATTTAAATAAATATTTATTTAAATAGATTCGTCATTATTCATTTGTTAGTAAAACTTTATGGCACATTTCACTAATATACAAAATATAAGAGAAAACAATATTAAAGATTTCATCTTTGTCATTTAAGGTGTGCTCTCTAGATATTTCATTTACAGGAGCTTGAGATGGTGGATTAACAAAATTAGCATACCTAAACTTACTACATTCTTATTATACAATGCTCTGAAGAAAAATCTTTCACGAAGGTATAGTCAACCGCAAAACTTCATGCTTGTCACATTGTAACTTATTCTGAATTATTTTGTTTTGAGATAATGGTCAAGAACAAAATTCCTACCAATCAATCTTTCATATCATTGATAACGGTCTGGTATTGAATGAAAATCAATAATTTTCAATAGTATCATTTCTTATTTAAATATTCAGAACGTATTTTATAAAATCTAATACTATGAAGTCTAATACATGAAGTATTTTAAGGAAAGCTTTGACCTATGCAGTAAGAAGTTCACTATTGCGTCACTGTATGCAAGTAATTATAATAAATAATAGTTTAATGTGATATAAGTGACATTCTTTTGTTACACTCTTATATTTTTTTTTAAATTGTAATGGTAGATGTAAAAAATAATATTTGAATCTTTGGTTTTGATATGATAAAAACTCAACGCCTTCAAAGTAATAAAATTAAAATTTAGCTTCAATCAAGAATAATGCTCAAGAAGTTTAAATACGAACAACCAAAGTGTTACAGCAGGTTACGCATGTCTTAGAAATTCTAGTAAAAATAAATTCTAAGGTTCGCACGATGTTTTTGCTCATCGTGAATATCAATGAAACATGTGTTTTGCAAGAATCTTAGAGATTGCCTCTGTTGCATAAACATGCGAAACCTTAACGAATTTCTTACATGATTCTTTTTTCTAATAGCTCTTACAGCGTCGCCGGGTGCGAAATTTAAGTACACTGAAAATGCAAGTGTGCGAAATGTTGATATTAGGGCCCACAAGGATGTATCGAGAGCTTGTCCTGATGCACATTCATCCTTTGTCCTATAACGTCCTAAGGGTTTTGGGAATATTAACAAAAGCCAAAGCTGAATGAGCTTAACCTGTAGATCATGATAATAGTACCGTAACTAACATAATTATTCAAAATATCTTTATTGCATGGGTAGAAAAGGCCACCCTCATTTCTAACCAAGATGTCGTAAAAGAGAACTAAGGTCAGTTGACCCGCCGTGTGGTATCCGGCTGAGTAGAATTGACCACCCTCATTTTTTAAGGGGTGGCTAACACAATGCCTTGTGGTAGTCGGCTGAGTAGAATAGACCACCCTCATCTCCTACTGAGGTGTTGTAAAAGGCAACTGAAGTAAGTTGACGTCAGGCAGGTGGCCGGTTGTAAAATACGAAGCCAAATCATGTAACGACACGATTAATACACGTTGTGTCCCCACTTAGAGTGGGATAAGAGCAGGAGAATGATGATCTGTATTGCATTGTCAAGATTATTCAAGTTATGTAAGAATAAAAGTAAATTAAAGCGCACTTGAACTTTTGAGTAACTAAATATGAATAAACTGAAGATAACTTTATGATATTCAAATTCAAATTCAAAATATTCTTTATTCAAATAAACTTGTAAACAAGTGCTTTTGAATCGTCAGTTCTACTGCTGGTTCAGAAAGCTGTTCCTACCGAGAAGAGCCAGCAAGAAACTCGGCGGTTGCTCTTTTAAAAATATAATTCTTATGACTAGTTAGTCATTACAGTCTTGTGCAGGGTCTAAGCGAGCTATATCCACACTTTCTTATCTTCCAAGTAATCCTCAACATCTTCTAAATAATCTTCAAGAGTATAGTAGGCTTTCTGGATCAGCCTCTTTTAAAAGTGTTTTTAAACTGATGTAATGGCAAAGATAAAACTGATTGCGGAATTTTATTATAGAATCTTATACCCAGGTCCACAAACGATTTACGTACTTTTGCAAGACGCAAAGCAGGAGCTGTAAGCTTATGTCGGTTCCTTCTTTGCCTCTTATACACATCACCTATCGTTTTATTATTCTTTATATTTTTATGTACGAAAATTAGATTGCTTAAAATATATTGTGAAGCAAATGTAAGAATACCTATTTCCTTAAACTTCTCTCGTAGGGAATCACGCGGGTTTAATTTGTGAATACCTTGTTTAATAAATTTGAAAATATTTGCATGCGTATATTACGTAGTTCGATGAAGAGTTTTAAAACGTCGATGCACTCGTAGCTATAACTGTTCCCTGCGCAAGTTTTATTGTTTTGTTCCGTTGAAGGGTTAGTAATTGTGATGTGGATGCACATGAAATACAACTACGTGAAACGCAGGATGCAACTAATGATGTTCTAATAACAACTGCGCCTGGTTGTTAGCTATTGATTGAAACGTATGTGAATCGACTGCGAATTTGAGCGTAACTTAAATTAACTTAATTTTATTAGACTTAAATTCGTCTAAGCCCATCATTCTCCTACTACTTTTAAGTATAAGTGGCATAAAAATAGGTTATAAACATGTTATGTTTTGGCTAGTTATTTTACGACCAGCCGCCTGCCTAACGTAAACTTAACTAAGTCGCCTTTTACGCAATCTCTGGAAGAAATGAGGGTGGTCTATTCTACGCAGCCGGATATAACACGACGGGTCAACTTACCTTAATTGCCTTTTACGACACCTTGGTAAGAAATGAGGGTGGTCTATTCTGTTCAGACGAATACTACACGCCGGTTAAATTCGTGTATACCCATGCTAATATTATAAATGGAAAAGTGTATTCACCTGTCTACCTGTTTGTCTGTATGTCCGTAAATCTGTTTCCCTTTCAGAGCTAATCGACTGAAGCAATATTGATGGAAATTTGGGAAAAATCCAAGCTTTAATAGCGAATAATATATGTATAGGATAAAATATAGGATAGAAAAAATACAATATTAGTTCATAATTGAGGCTATTTTATTACTGAATTTGACACAAACGCAGGTACTACTGGTTGTTATATAGTACTAGCTGTGACATCAGCTTTGCTCGCGTACAAATAAGTGTGTCACAAAGTTTTTCCCGCGTAAATCCTGGCCCCACGTGATTTGTACCATAATTTAGTATTAACCTAAACCTTTCTCAAGAATTGCACTATCTTTTCAGTACAGACTGTATAAAATCCGTTCGATACATTTTGAAAAAATCATACAGCTTTTGGAGACTGTGTATTATAATATATATATAAAGATTTACTTTACCAGTCTTTTATTATCTATGAGAATACTTCAAGTATTTCGCGGTCATAATACTTTCTCTTTCTTGAAAGTGTATGTGCGCTGTAAAAATTTATCATAATTTAAGATGTTCACGCTATAATATATAATAAATATTTAAAATTTCGAGAGTAGGTTGAAAACGTTAACCCAAAAATAACAATTCTATATTATATTTTTTAACAATGCTGAAAGGTTTTTCTTTTATTTAGAATATCTTAAGATTGCCATTAGTATATTAAGCACGATGGCGCTTTTCAATTTCATACTATCCTTGCAGAATCAACGAGATTTCTATAGTCTATATGTTACCCCGGTGTATAAAGAATAAATGTGGCAAATTTCATCGATATCAGTTCAGCGGATTCACCGTGAAAGATTATCAAACATATATCAATACTCGCAAACTTTCGCATTTATAATATTAGTAGGATACGTATGTAAATTTACGTACAATAATGTTAAGTAATTTATTACACACTTATTGACTATGTATTATATCCGAAAGTAGTAAGTGAGTATGAGACGTAGAGTCTTCCATATCGATATAAATTAGTCACGCAATTGAATAAGTGAAGTTTGGCAACAAAAAACGTAAACACCGAACATAGAGTGACATCACCCCGTTCACCGAATCTAGCGATGCCACTTGTGATAAATCGAAACAAGTTTTAATGACGCTTGTCATTAAGTTCTTTAAGTTAGTTATGTCACATAGAATAAGTATCTATGGCGCACTCTTTCGAATTTAATGGTGTTTGGTAAGAATTAGACTAATTATTGTTAATGATATTTACAAGTTATAATGAGCTTGAGAATTTCGGCATCCTGCCTCGACTGCTGTAGCGTTGTGGGTCTAAACTCTAAACCTTATGCCAGTCAAAGGCTTTTTTTGTAGATATCTCTTTGGGTTTACTCAACTCTACTTAAAAAAACGTGGAATAAAATACTAAATTCCTCGTCTTATTTTGGATTTGCTTAACTCGACTTAACTTTACCTAAATACGAGGAATAAAGTACTATTGTCTTATTATAGGCAGCACCAGATTTTAGACTAAAATATTTTTTTTATTGAATTAAGAATAGAATAAGAGAAAGTAAGTCGTATTTTCTCAAATAATTATTGTTTTCGATTATCAAATAATTAATTTTATTATCTTGTACAATATAAGAATAATTATTATTAAAAGCAAAAACAATTTGTAATCGTGTTTACTTTTTTAAGTTTAAGGTTTATTCGTCGTCCTGGCGTATTTAAGAGGTATCTTCCCACTACAATAGGATATTCTGTTATTTAAACAGCGGTCATCCATTCACTTATTACAGGCCCATGTTTTGCAGTTACATCATTTGATATATCTCGAATAGGCCATATCAAACTCTCCTTTCGTGGTCAGCGTAAAAATATAAAACTATACCGTGAAATAAAAACGTTAGGTAAAAAATAAATTACATCACTATTATCAGTTGATGAGATAAGACATTGAATTGTGCTTTGAGCAACCAACCGTGACGATTGAAGCGAACGGCTGTCGGTATTCAGTATTTATTAGTGCCATAGAGAATCTGAGATATTTTATTTCATAACTTACTTTTATTATTTATAATGGTTTGATTATTCATGGAAGTTTTATATATTATTAACATGGTTGCATCCAAAAGTTTTTACATAAATAGTATTATAAACAGTTTTTCAGCACAGCGATTTTTAACTATAGTGTTTAAACGTAGCTATTATTAAAAGCATTTAATTTATAGGATTAGACGTTACTTTACGAAGATTCATAATACAAAAATAATTAATTTAGTCAAAATTCAACATTTTTTTAAATAATTTCATTAGGTATTACTTTGGTTAAACTTTAAGGAATAAAATAACAAATTTCTCTGTGAGATTGTGGTGGTGATTTCTTAGGTTTTTGTGTGGTATCACAATACACAGAATATATATAATCTTCTTCTTCATAAAAATGGATGGATTTAAAAAGGTAGTGTTTTCTCTTTATAAAAGAAGCACGAAATATTCTAAAAATGTGGTAATAGTGTAGTGTCCTAAGAGGACAATATATGATTGATTATTTTGCAGGACTTGTCATAATTGTGATTTCGGGATATGCATCTGCCGTGAGGAGTCCATTCGGCAGTTACGTCAAGACTCAAGTCACCGGCGATGCTCACAATAGCTGTGAAAGTATATTAGAAAGTGCAAGTCGACTGGTCTGTCTCACGTACCAGTTATATCAGACGAGGTTTACGTAACAAATATTCACTTCTGGGTAATCAGAGCATTGCTATGGTAACCGTTGTATTATAGTAACTTTGAAGGTCACTGTTCCGTCGGTTCACCTCGTTATGATTTAGTTTGAAAATCTTGTGAGGCAAATTGGAATCAAGTTCTTTGTTACGTCAATTGTAGGTAATCTTTTGACCAATGAAGGTCTATTGTAGGACGTAGTTCTCTTCAAGGGATTTGATCGACATACCTACCATCTAACATGTTTCTGTGCTATTTTGTGTGGGTGTTTGTCTGCACTGCGTCGTGTATGTAATGTATATAAACTAATGTTGTATGAATATAGCACAGGTTCAAACACACACTAACAAGTAACCACATGTCACTTCACGTCCACTCTCAACAAGGGCTCTCGTGTTATTAACGTGGTGCATCATGGGACTGTGTATGTTTCTTTGTACATTAGTATTAGTTTGTGTTAGTGTATGTTCATGTATGTATATATAATATGTGTCTTGTATATATAAATATACAAGGTAAGTTACACAGCTCTACCCGCATACACTACAGTGCAGGTTCCCAATTGATACCCCAATGGTTTCTAGAATGTTTGTCCCCGTTCATCACCACCTTATCCCTGCTTATAGTCGAGGTCCATTGGTTACTTCGATAATAATACGAATGACCGTACTTTTATTTGATCAATCGCAAATATAATCGAATTCCTGTAGCTGTTGCCATTGTTCTTGTAGTTTTTACCATGTGTGGTAAAGTGCATATGCAGGGATTAGGTTTCAGTTTTAGTCTACGGTTATTTGTCTACTTTAGTTCCATAAAATAGCTAGTGGAGACGCCGCGTGGTATCCGGGGAAATAGAATAGTACCACCCTCATTTCTTACCGACGTGTCGTAAAATGTGACTAAGGTAAGTTGACCCGCCGTGTGGTATCCGGCTGAGTAGAATAGACCAACCTCATTTCTTACCGAGGTGTCGTAAAATACGACTGAGGTAATTTGACGTCAGGCAGGCGGCCGGTCGTAAAACGCAGCCAAATCATGTGACAGCATGTTTATAACATGTTGTGCCGTCCCACTTAGAGTGGGATAGGGGCAGGAAGATGATGAAGATAGCTAGTGGAGATACAATCTAACATAAGCCGTAATAGTTCTCTAATCGACTTCTTATAACATAACATGGGAATATAATACATTTTAAAAATTAATTCTAAATTAACCGGAATTAAACCAAACTTTACCTTGGTAGCCGGATAAGTAGACTATTGTATCGGAGGTCGTTGGACCTTAGCTTACTTGTATTATTTTATAAATTCTACCTACTAATTACAAAAAAGAGAAAGACTGTGTAAGTAAACACTTATGTAGTAAACGGAAACCAAAAATTTTACTCAATAGAAATAGAAATTTTATCTTTCTGTAATCGCACCTCTGTTCAGTTATGTAAAAAATAAGATGGTTATGATAGGCTTGTTAGATAAAAAAGTGTATTTTTTATTTTCGCTAAGACTATAGCTGACTATAGAAGACTGGTCCGTTGGCGCAGTGGGTAGTGACCCTGCCTTCAGCTCCGCGGGTTGCGGGTTTAATTCCCGCCGAGGGTCAACATTTTCTATAAATGAGTTTGTTGGTCTTTGAGCCTGGGTGTATATTTGTATTTAGTATGTATATAAAAATTATATAAGTATATATTCACCAGTTGTCTGTCACCCATAACAGAAGTATTAAGTTACTTACTTTGGGGACGGACGACCGTGCGTGTAAGTGTGTATTTATTTATAGATGACACCTCAAATTTTAATGAAATAAATAAATATTTTAACATATATAACAATAAATTTAAGCTATGTTATTTTTACTACACCGACTCAAAATTTTATATAACTCCGTTTAAGTTTTCCATTTTAATACCAGTAGAGTTTAATAAGATTATTTAAAAACAGTTTTTTTTTCTAGGAAAAATTGTAATCAAGGAAATGTATCTTAAGTAAGTAATCTTTTTTATAAAACAATGTCTAAACAATATTTAGAAATAGTTTTGTACAACGTTCACCCTCTTATCTTATCTCCGTATCATTGCACTCAATATCTGGTTGTCTCAACGAGATCGTTAGGTGCCGATAACACTGATCGATTACGTTTTAATAGTTTATTTTTGTATCCCAGCTATGCTCATATTGCTTTTGACGCATTGTAAATGAAGGTTGTTTCGCTCTGGGATCAGTGTGCTTAGTGCGAGTTTTATTAATCTACTCGATTGTGTTAGCGTAACGCCAATTTGTATGGCGCTAGAACAGCCGTCACTAGATGTCGCACACTGAACTGCTGTCGACGGGGATGGGGGCAATGTGTACAACAATACCCTGTTCTTGCCATCAGCAGTGTGGTGGAGCACACAAGTCGTTTTAGTCGATGCGAGTCTGACATAACCGCCGCCTGTCCCCGTCGGGCGGTGGTACCGATAAGGGATTTTTTCCTCTATAAAAAACAGACTGTCGTAGTCACCGAATAATTACAACCAAGTAGAATTCCTGTTCTTTGGTATTGTGCCAATTTATAATTGCATGGTGGGTCTACTGCCACACTCCACAAATGAAAATTGGCGGGTCTCCTATATCTTAGATTTTATTACATATATCAATTAAAGAGATTAATTTTATAGTTCTATGATATAGGATATATCATATATCCTATAGATGCCTACTCGGTTTCCGACAGTAAAAAGCTTTTAACGAAACTTCATGTTCTTACTGTTTAGTTCCCTCATCTGTAGACAATCCTGGTAGCAGCACTAGGTAGTTTAATACTCGGGAACGTAAAAGTCTTTTTAAAAACAAGATTTTATTGTTTTAATAAATCTAAGTACTAAATACAATCAAATTAAATCTAATTCTATAATTAAAGTTCGCGACTGAGCAGAAGTATATGCTCTTGCCGAATGAATCTTAATTTAAGTAATCATACCACCTGTGGAGCATCATACGATGTTCTTTATGTTGCGCAACATCAGACCCCCCATCAATAAGCTGATGCTGCTTTTACTTGTACCGTGTGGATACTAGGTCATGCTTATCATAAACATGCATTGTCATCGGAACTGGACCCGTATGTAAACTTTCAACTTAATCAGACACTGGAAAGAGGGTCAAATTTAACTTGCAAGATTCAACCTTCACATACAAACGTACATACAAGGCGAGTTAAAATAAAAGCTTTTAACAAAGAAAAATAATGATATTGTAATGTATAAAGATTAGAATAAAGTCAATTGACGCGTTCATGTAAATCAACAAATAATATTACATTTCCTTGACGGAAACAAAGTTGATCGGCATGCGGTGAATGCTCAGCAAAGTTGTCTGCGCCAAATGAGGTCAGTCGAGTTGATTTCCACTTTAATCTTTTGTGAGCGTTTTATCCATATCACACGCTAAAGTCAAGCAGAAGCAATACAACATAATACGCACAGACTATTGTAATTTCAGTTATTTATAGAAGTAGGCCTTACTTAGCCGAATTCCAAAGTACATAAGGTATAATTGAATATTTTGCTTTAATCTGCGTTTGTTAATAAAATCTATGTAATGCTATGGGTGTAGGTAGCAAAAAGTGTTCTCATATCTTTTACATGCAGGATTAGTTACAGTACGTATCACAAAACACAACCAAAACACACTACACAAGCACTATACATATTTACTTCGACAATTTCAACGAACGTTTCACCCCTCACCCAAAGCATCATCAGGAGATAGGCTTCACGACAAAATCGCAAGCGACGCGTTGCCCAAGCAATCAGCATTACCAGTATATATGATAAAAATAGTCCAACCCCCACCATTGATTTCACGCAAACACGACTTATCAACGTCATCTATCCTTTTTGAAAATTTATCCGTACCGAGAGAAATTCGAGCAGTCAGAAAACATGTTTATATTACATTAAATATGGGCAATACATAAAACGAACATTACAATGTTGTTAAACTACTTATTTTATCAGCTTTTGTTTAAAGAGCTTGTAAGATAAGTATGTTATTAATAAAGTTTTCGTTCAAGGTGTTCGTATCAAGTTAGCAGTTATATTTTAGGTCAAGGTATGGTAATGTGCTTAAAAACAGTAAACATTAAAGTTTAGGTACACTTTGTGCCCGTTTCTGTTGTCATTAAATGATTGTTTACTAGTTTGCGAACTGGTCACTTAATACATACTAAAAGTAGGACTTAATATTAATTTAATCCTTAAAAATTAGGTTAGTATTTTTGAACTACCAGATTATACTGATTACTCTGATTATACCAGATTATACATGAAAATTAAGTTGTATTAATTTCGCTAGTGTTTCAATGTAGAGTACATTGAAGTGGAATAAAAAAATATCTGAAAGGCTATAAAATGCAACGGGCCTCATTTGACACTTAATTATCATGTGTATAACGCTTCGTTCTGTTAAATTGTCCATATTGATTTATAAAGAAAAATACAAACTAAACTTAATTACTTTTATTTTTGTCTTTATAAAAACAATATTTTACTTTAACTATTTTTTGACGTCAGGCAGGCGGCCGGTCGTAAAAACGCAGCCAAATCATGTTACAGCATGTTTATAACATGTTGTGCCGATCCCACTTGGAGTGGGATAAGAGCAGTAGAATTTATTTTACTTTAACTACTTTTATCTACGCTGGTAGCTGGGCAGCAAGTCGACTAGATCACAAGAACTGACTGAATCTTGAAAAATGTATGGATTTTATAGGCCTATATCGGTACTTTAATTTTATTTACTTGAATTTTAATTGTACCCCGATTTGGCAACGATGTATCAGCAATATATGCCTATGATAAGGGATGTGACAGTTCGTTGTGGGTTATTTCCTTTAGTAGTGGAAGTGGAAGTTGTTTCGAGAACGGTAGTTGCTTAAGGTAACGGATCACTGTGTAAAACACTCCCAGTCTGAAAGTTGACGCAATAAGTATAATAAATAGATGCTGTTTTAAAGATAACATTTTTACCATCAAATTTAAATTAATATTTTACAAGTTATGGTAAATAACGAGCTTAAATAAAAGAAGAGGGAAAGCAAAGAGGGACGGTAAAGTGTGGTAAATAATATTTTTTAACTATAAATTTAAGGAATAAATAAGTGCAAAAATGTAACTTGACAATGCATTGAATGTAATAAATTAAATTGTAGTTAGTATACTAATAGTACTAAATCATTCACTTATGTTTAAAAGTCTTTTATAAGGAATTTATTGGTACTGTACTGATTACGTTTAAATGAGACGAATCATTCATTGTTCCGACATAAAATAACTTTTGAAGCATAAAAGACATATTTTAAAATTATTGTCCAAAAACGAGTTACTTAATATATTGATATGTTTATTACATATATACTTCAACTGTATCTTTGCTGAGCACTTTCTACATTAAGTGAACTAAAAAAAATGGTCATTTAACGAACATACACTTTGTTATACTGCACATATTTCGATTTAAACACACAGCGACTAATACATGTTCATAATTTCGCAATTTTCACGTCTAATTCCGGTTTAAAATAGTACCTGATTCCATATAAAATTAATAACAGGTTTCTTTCGTATTGGCTAACTCGTTTTCGCGAATAAATAAGTGATGCCCAAACTACCAGTTCTTGTGCAAGTATAACGGCTTCTTCTGTCTGTATGCCGATTATATTTAATAATATTCGTGCTTTGCTTGTTTTTTAATGCCCGTTAATATTTATTATGTACTATCCAAAGACAACATTCGATTTGATGTTAAAAGTAGGGCAATAAAAAGTAGAGCAAGTAGAACGAAAAACTAAACCAAACTTTTGTGATTTTGTGATTATTGAAAAAATATTTATAATATGTTTTATTATACGAACGTTTTAGATTCATTCGGAAAATGTATAATTGTATTATGTACAGGGGCGTCTTAGGGTTGCCAGGGTCTTTAGCCATAAAGTAGCGACCTATTGCTCTCCCACTGCTGGGAATGCGCCTCTTCTCTCCTCTGTTGGAGAGAAGGATTGGAGCCTATCACGCTGCTCCATTGCGGATTGGTAGGTTACACATATCTCCAGAATTCTCGAGAGATATGCAGGTTTCCTCACGATTTTCCTTCATCGAAAAGTGTATGATAAATTGCAATTAACAATTAGACACACAAGTTTAAACAGAATAACTCATTGGTGCCTGCCCGGGGTTTGAACCCGTGACCTCCTCTAAAGAGTCGCACGGTGTTACCGCTGGGCTATTACAGCTCATAGCTGTGATAGCCTTTAGCCATACAATCATTATATTTTTTTTCTCTTTGTCATTTTGCATGGAATTCTGTGCAACACTGTCGATAAACGATCAAGTTGTGGAAGACTCGGCCCAGGTTTAGGATCACTTAAGATCCCCGTTAAAAAGTACTTACTAGGTGCCAAAATTTTAAAAAAAATTGCACTATTAAATGAGGCGCCTGGTGGCTTTATAGTAGAGATGGTACTGTTTACGCATTTACATTAATTGCTAATCGATAATATCTAAAGCACTGGTTGTAATAAAAACTAAAATAATACAGACAAATGCAGAATATTAAAAGAACTCGTCAATATTTTATGCGTGATGCCCTTTTAAAAATTCTGGGGATGCCATTCTCGGATGCGGGACCTTGGGACCGAGCAAGCTACCATTTTAGTGAGGATTAAAAACGAACGGTCAGAGACCTCCGTTAAATATTTCACGTATTAAGAAATAAGATTCTTTACTCGCCCTACGATAAGATTGCCAAAGTCGAATCTTTTTGATTTAGTATATAGAATAAATTGAGTTAAATATAGCAATAACTCTATTTCTATCGGATCCATAGGTACTCGTTCGAATCATGTCATTAATCTTTTATGGTGAGATATTTAATTTAAAAAATAATTATATCTATCTTCTATTTTATCATCTACTTTATTCTGAATATGTCTTAGAGTAACTAATGGGTGTCTACAAAAGTTATGATTGAATTATTTTGCTATAATCCGTGTTTGATTATAGCAAAATAATTCTTTGGTAACTTTTCTACTAGGGAATTCCACAAAGTAACACTTCCTCTCTAAGGTTCCTAATGTAGTAACCTCTTTAAGGTTCCTAATGCGACAAATGTTATTTTTGTTTGTAAATGATCAAGTAAAAGGTTGTAATGTAGTGTCTAGGCTTAAAGTAGATTTCACCTGTTGTATTTCGGATCGCACAAAAACTGAAGTGTTACCTAAGTTTTGTAACATTTGCAATGTTACGCCGCAATACGTTAAATCTTTTCCTAATCGCGGTTCTTGCACTTGGAAGCAATCTTATCTGATCTTGCCGGTTTATGAGACAACTTTTGAATACCAAACGTAGCTGATTTCATTTAGTGTCGTTGAAATTTATGCTCCCCCAGTGGCATTTTTTATTTGTTTTGTTTTGACCAAATTATATGGCAGTCACTGCTTTTGAACCTAATAACTTTATAGTTATGTGCAAGACAGGCGGAGACTCATATTTGAAATTTCGAATATATGATTATTGGAACAAGAAAGGTAATTAACGATTTTGATAGCTAAATAAGCTACTCCGTAATGATAAGGTATTAGTAACAGATTTTTTATGCCATAAAGATTATATCTCACATTTCAAAGCTAGAATATATGACGCTTATGTTTATGACGCCTTCAGTGTTCCTATTCCCTCATCACCAAGAGGCAAGGTGTAATACCATGAGGTTTTACCGCCCCCAGCGTATAGTAATAACCAAGAAGGGTTTTTCCTCATGGAAAAAAGGTATATGACGGTTACATCTTCGCTCCCTTAAGGGTTACATTACCTCACAATCGCTAAACGTGTTTGTTTGGGTTTGTTAACTATAAATAAAAAATAAAAAATTCCGCCTTGTGTTATTCAGAATATTTACAAAGTATCTTAAACACTGCTATTCAGTTTTGTCCATTACAATCAAATGAATATTTTCATTTGATTGTAATGGACAAAACTGTGTTAAATAATACTAAAATTGTTGTCGAAAATGTTACTTGTAGTGTTATAATAAAAAAAACTATAATAACTAGTGCCATTAGACACATCTTAAAACTATGCAAACAATAAACAACGATCTTATATAAGATTTCATTAAAATAACAAAAAATGACTGAACTTAGAAATAAAATAACATAAATTAGATATACAATAGATTTTAATATCCATTTTTAAATGATAGTTATATTCAAATATTGGTTTGGATAATTATAAACTTATAGTTATATTGAATGTAATGAAATAAAATACAAAATAATATAAATTTTTAAATATATGTTTTATAAGCTTGTATAGGATTTCAAGTAGATATTATGTGTATATGATGCATTGTTTTTGTAGATACGTACTTCGTACAACATACATGGATTAATATGTGTAAAATTTCCTGACAATTCAAGCAACAAATTAGCCCGAGCAATTAACCGTATCGCTCTAACTGTGCTTGATTAACTTGTTTTAATAGTTGTTTACCGGAGTGCGTCGCAAGTCATCTGGACGATGGTTATGTAAATACTTTCACTGTAGCTTGCGGATTATTTTAACTCTTACAAACGTATTTGCGAACTTGTTTCGTTGAAAATCGTGAATGTCGGTCGGATCGCAAATGAAATTGGCTAAGTCCTCGTGATCCACATGTGCTTACTTGGTTGCATAGTGGGTCGTTAGTTGATACTGGCCGACTTAGCAATGCAGCGCGGCTGGCGTCTTATATATGGAAACGAGTTTGGAAAATTAAACAGAACCTAGACTTGGATGGGTACTGTCCTAATAAACTGTAAACGTCGATCTTGTAAATGAGATTTAATTTAAAAAAGCTAATGCTCAGAAAACATATGAAAACACAAAAAAAACAAAGCTGTGCTGTTACTTATAGCTATCATAATAACAATCAGTAATAAAACAGCTATGATAGCGGAAAAGTAGAATTACTTTTTTATTGAAATGTTCGAACTTAAATCTTTTGGGGATATTAGAATATATTTTCTGCAAGGGATTTTTAAGAATTGTTTTGACCCATTTGCTCTGATAGTGTCACTATAAAAATATACAATAAGATATTTTCGATGTAAAGTGAAAACACTTTAATATGATCAATACTTCAGTGTTTTCTTTATTTCTAACGCGTTTCTATTGAGCCATTACAAATAATTTTTCGTAGCATACAAATTGTTTTTCGGTTTTCGAATTATCTGGTTTGACCAGCGTTATTTATTTATTAGGCTATATCCAAGATCTTTCACATAGTTTATTTCATTCCGGCTGTATAGTTATAACGTTCTACAACTATTATGGCATAGTCATCGATAAAAGCAAGGCAACATAAAAAATATAAACTATCACACTACATTACTTAATAAGTAGCGATTACAATTTTCTTCTACGTTATCACTTGAAAAACATACAATTTATCTAAACATGAATTGATTTTTTGAATTTGGAATACCAAGCGTCCGTTTTTAGAATAAAATATTTATCTCATGACATGCTATTTTAATAATTTACAGCCGGTAATGTTAGTTTTTATTCATAATTCCACTACTACACAATAGATGGCGCTAGTAGTGTCTCAAAGTGAAATAAAACAAAATAAGTCTTTTTATGAAAATTTACGATGAAATGTACAAAGCGGTCGTAATTAATACTCCATATATTATAATACATTACACAAACACCACAATCCACTCAAAATGAAAATAGGAGTGTAAGTAATCCTCACTACATTTGATGATCATTACTACGACTATTTTCAAAGTAATAAAGAATGAAAAGCATAACGGTGTTTAAATTTCCACGATGTCTCTCATACCAAATAGTTTTTCTTTTCGCCTTAAACGTATCAAGTTCTCCTTAAATTAACGCCGTGTGATAAAAAATTCAAGGTTGAAACTTGCACGTAGTTCGCGTAGATCTAAACACCAATTGCTTTTTGTTATCTTGTATATTAGTCTATAGAATTATAGTATGAGACTAAACATTGGTCGTTTCATGTACAAAGCTCAATAGTTCACGAGAATATAGTTCCGTTCAGAAATCGCTACTTTGATAAAAGCTTCGATATTAATATTGAGTAGGGTTGCCAATAATGTTGTTAAAAATAGTATTATACTGATTTCTACATAACTTTTTTTGCTGTTCAATATGATAAAGTATAAAATTTATTTTACCTAATACTGTTTTCAGTATTACAGCTTCTTCAATAATTGCACTACCTTTTAGTAAAAACCATACTAAAATTAATTCAAGCCTTTGAGTAAATCGATCAGCTTTTGGGGATTTTATTTTATTATGGTGAGGCATATGAAGTTGAAAAAAATAATTGAGAATTAATAACTTTTGCGAGAGGCTCTAAAAAAATGTTTCAATACTGTTTATTTTCCTAAAATAATGTTTCATATTCTTTTCAGACCTAAATATTTTGTCTAGTAAAAAAATTGGCAACCCTAATCCTTTTATCTATATAATATTTATATGGCCAAAACTTTCAAATGTACTTAAAAGAGTGACTTTAAAACTTTGTATAACGTAACTGATTCTATATGTAAAACCTGTAATCAAAAGAGTATCACAGGAAACCGTTAATCCGATTGCAATTCGGTCATACGCTCGTGCATAACACAGTGCTTACAACGTTGTATAAACGGTACGACTGTAAATTGACTAGATCGCAACTGGAATACGTAATATGTATAATTTATTATAACAAGTATATACTTGTAAGCTGTGGTAGCCCAGACTCGGGTTAAACCCCGGGCAGACACGAATGAGTTCTTCTGTTAAAACTTATGTGGCTAATTGATAATTGCAATTTATCACACGCTTTCCGTGAAGGAAAACATCGTGAGGAAACCTGCATATCTCTAGAGAATTCTGGAGATATGTGTAACCCTTCTCTCCAAAAACAGAGAAAAGAGGCCTATTATCAGCAGTAAGATAGTAACAGCCCGCTACTTACTTACTTATATACTTGAAATAACTATTACATGTAATAAGTAATCTTCTCCGAAAAAACTTGTCAAACTGTTGCGTAAATACTCAAATTCAAGAGATCTTAGTTCCCAGCTACTATTTGGTTCATGAAATGAAATTATAATATTATTTTGGCGCGAAATTCTAATTTATAATCGAAATATTCTTTATTCAAATAAACCTGTAAACAAGTGCTTTTGAATCGTCGACTCTACTTTTGGTTCGGAAAGGTGTTCCTACCGGGAAGAGCTGGCGAGAAACTCAACGGTTGCCCTTTAAATAATAAAATTCTTATAAGTACAATTCCTCATTGCAATCTTATAAAACGTCTAAAATTATCTAACTTCATCTTTATCACTTATGTAATCCTCAAAATACTATTGAGGATTACAGGAGTAGATTTCCGTATCAGCCTTTTTTAAATAAGTTTTTAAACTCCTGTCATGGCAAAGCTAAAATTGATTGCAGAATTTCTTTATATATTCTTATACCCAAACCCATAAACGACTTACATACTTTTGCAAGGCGCAAAGCAGGAGCCGCAAGCTTATGTCGGTTTCTACATTGTTTATTATTATACATCGCCAGTATTTATATAATTATGTATATTCTTATGCGCAAAAATTAAAATTTTACTGTGAAGCTAATGTAAGAATACCTACCTATTTCCTTTAACTTCTTTCGGAGGGAATCACGCTGAATTAATTTGTAAATGCCACGTTTGGCTTTTTCTGTAATACAAAAAGTTATTTTAAACTGCTGCAATGGCAGTTTGCAATGATGAATGTAAAGCATACTATGTCACTGAATGTGAATCATGGGACTTATCCAATTACTAATTCGTCCTCCATTTTAACATTCTTTCCTCCTTTTTGACTTTAAATTGTCCTGGTATTATATATTTTCCCTATTCAATCCATTAACTGATTAACACTCTCAATTAACATTTTATATACACGTTTATTTTTATTATCTAACACTAGTCTTTTAATCTAATAGGTTTAATAGTTTGTTCGTCAAAGTTATTATGATTTGACTGAAAAATTCATGCTGATTATCATGACGAGTGCGTTATGATATTAACCCATTGGTGTCGTTTTAATGTCATCATCATTCTTCTGCCCTCATCTATCTGTAAGTGGGGTCGGCACAACATGTTATAAACATGTTGTCACATTATTTGGTTACGTATTTTATGACCAGCTGCCTGCCTGAGGTCAACATAGCTTAGTCGCAATTTACGATATCTCGGTAAGAAAGAGGGTGATCTATTCTAGTCAATGAGATACTATACAGTGGGTCAACTTACCTTAGTCGCCTTTTACGACACCTCGGTAAGAAATGGGGTTGGTCTATTCTACTCAGCCGGATATATGGGTGTATATTTGTATTTAAGTATGTATTTAAAAATATATAAGTATATATTCACCAGTTGTCTGTCTACCATAACACAAGTATTAAGTTACTTATTTTGGGGACGGACGACCGTGTGTGTAAGTGTCCCATATATTCATTTATTTATTTATACCAAACGGCGGGTCGATTCACCTTAGTCGCCTTTTAAGATACCTCGATAAGAAATGAGGGTGGTTTATTCTACTCAGCCGGATACTACACGTAAGTATAAAGTCGTCTTAATATACTAACTCTTAAAAGAAGTGCGAACTGTATTTCGGTAGTACTTCATATGGTTTTCATTTTATTAAATAATATATTTTGCTCAATCCAGTTGTATCATTTGCTACAATTAGCATTGGAAATGAGAGAACGTGCATAGTTTATATTAAGCAATGGGGTAGGTCAAACATGAACGTTTATTTAATGTGATAGAAATAGCTTACAGTTAAATTTTGCATTTTAAAGTCTATCAATGTTTTTCTTGACCGTTTCCACGTATTGATGTACGTAAAACTATTATTTTGCTTACGATATTTTGTGTGTCATTTGTGAAAGATAGAAAGAAAGGCAAATCATCGTAAGAATGCTTACCCTGACAAAATTAAGCAGAATATTTTTGTTATTATGAAAAAATGACACTTGTATAATAATGTAAAATTATCTTAGTGTATAAACTTCAATAAAAATAGTTGTTTTATATATATATATGTATTGTATGTGTGTGTCTATTTAACATATCACTCATTTTCCTGTCCTTATCCCACTCTAAGTGGGGTCGGCACAACATGTTATAAACATGTTGTCACATGATTTGGCTGCGTTTTTACGATCGGCTGCCTGCCTGACGTCAATTTACCTTAGTCGTATTTTACGGCACCTCGAAAGGAAGAGGGTGGTCTATTCTACTAAACCGGATACCACACGGTGGGTCAACATACCTTAGTCGCCTTATGCGACACCTCAGTAAGAAATGAGGTTGGTCTATTCTACTCAGCCGGATACCACACGGCTAGGGTCTATTAAACATATGTTTTATTGTAAAACGTAATAACGAGGATGTAATTGCGCGCGTGGCAAAATTTCATAACACTTAATAGCTCTCCGTTGCAATTATTCCATTGCGACATCTTTAATTAACTTTCTGTGAGAATAATTGTTAAGTTTTAATGGCAATTTTTTCATTATATTGTATAAATTATTATTTATTATCTATTAGTATTTGTAATAGATAATATTCTGTTTACTAATATTGTCGGTTTAAGGTATGAGAACGAATAATGAACGTTAAATTTAGCAATATATATTGCAAATGTGAATGTAATGTAAATATAATATATTATAGCCAAATATTTTTGGCGTTAACAAGTAGTGATCGCGAATTCGATCACGCTTATTCAAGCATTTAGGTAGCCGCAATAATATTATATTTGCCGCTTCCGCAAACAAATGTTTTTTAAGAATTTTATCAAACTTTATCAATATTGGTCATGCGAATTAGCCTTAAAAGGCTAACAGAAACACAGACAGATTTTAGCTTTTTTATAATTAGTATGGTTTTTTTATAATTCCTGTAAGTAACGTCTATTACTTTTAAAATTAATTAAATAAAGGTTTTTGTGGTTGGTATCGGATTTTTATATTACTGTGACTATTTTATATAACGTAGTTGGATTACGTAGTACGTCAAAAACGCTACCTTATTTTATATTAAAATGTTTTAAGTTTTCTTTTTATTTGATCAATTTGTAAATATTTTCATTCTTTAAAAACTAACCTCTAAACCGTCGATAGTAATTTTTTAATCGTAGTGTATTATCGGATATCTTCAATTCGGGCATGAAAGTTGACCCCGAAGTTAATTAGCTTCCGTGGATTTCTACTGAAATCCCTTGTCCGGTATTCATACTAAATATTATTGACTAATATTTATTTTACCGGTTAATAGATGTATATGCATATAGAAAAAAAAATTAAACTTTGAATAATATCAATATAATAAGTGGTTTTGTTTTACGATACATAACTTTTTATAATTAAATTTGCATACTTTAATATACAAATTGTATACAATGTAGTATGTTGATGGTATATACGTATCCTATATTAATTTTACAAGTAAAAGCTTCGCGATTTTTCTTTCTATGAAACTTTCCTTTTTCTATGAACTTTCTATTTTCTATATGAAAAGTTATCATTTCCATCATGACTTGAAGAGCTAAATATTTGCTATTCATTTGAGTTTCAGAAGACATATTATATAACATATTATTAAAACATTTAAATAAAACTTCACTTACTAACAAGATAGTTTGTTATTATTACTGTTACTATGATTATTACTGTAAAACACAACTGTTAAAATATATCAATACCAAACTAGAAGTAACAAGCTAACGTTGTTTATTAAATTCTATTGATTCTTTTGATACAATGATGACTTATTATAAAGAATAACTTTTTTCCTTTTCATAGAGTATGCAAGCGTTTTAATATTCGTTTGCTGTAGTTGCCTTGAGAGAGTCGGTGAGGACTACCTCGAACGTACGAAAGGTTCAAGGATTTAAGTTTTTTTAGAAGTCATTCAAAATAAAAAAAACTTTTCTTTTTCAAAAGAATAATAATAAAATAAATAAAGAAAAGAGTTTTTTTTAGATATGTGATTATGGTTTTTTGTGATATTACTATGCCGTATGTTCAATTCATACTATACTGCGTCCATCATATTATCAGTCTTTTGACAGCTCACGCTCATTAAGTTTTGTATTGCTTACGTACAAATATCATACAAATAATATTTGTACTTTATGGATGGGTACCGCCCACTTAGTGATGTCACACATAATGGTTACTACGATTATGCCACAGATTAAAAATAATCGGTAGAAATCGATGTTACGAGTATTAAAAGACATTTAATAACATTATATAAAGTTTTACTTTCTTCTTAGTTAATACATGAATACAAATAAAACAATCAGGATATTTTAATTTATTTTATTAGCACGAGTCGTCGGAATGATAATCAACACTAGACTCCTCCGATGAGGAGTCTTCAGTAGCAGTTATTATTAGCTCTTGTGTAGATAATATATTATCAAACGCAATATCACGTTCCCAATCAGAGAATATTACTCTTTTAGTTCTTTCCACCACACTTGCCCAGTTCTCGGCCGTTACGTGGGTGCAAGCATTTTTTAGCAATTGCAACATTTTATTCGCTGTGAATGGGGGGCTTGTATTGCATCTCGCAGCATGCCCTTTTACTTGTGCCCATATAAGTTCTATTGCGTTGTACTGGCAGTGGTATGGAGGAATCCGAAGAACAGTATGGCCATATTCTGCTGCCATTTCATTGATTACATAGCGTTTTGCTCTCTTTTTGGTTTTTAATATTTTTATTAATTCAACTTTTAACATTGAGTCGTCCACATTTTCTCCATTGTCCCGAAGCCAATTAATTATTTCATGCTTTTTATTAATTGGCCTGTGTTGGCATTTTGTCAATTTGACGGGAGTGGTAGGGCGCATTATCAATAAAAATTATTGATGGTTCTTCCAATGAAATGAGCATTTTTTTGAACCACTCTTCATACACATTTGCATTCATCTCTTCGTGGTAGTCATTTGATTTCTTCGATTTAAATGCCAACAGTGCGTCTTGTACAAATCCTTTTGCTGTACCTGCATGGCAAATGATTAGGCGCTCACCTTTTCCCATTGGTACTGAGGAAGTGGAATCAGCAGTATCATCAGTCCAGAAACGAGATAGTGTGTGGTTAGCGTTGAGCCATGTTTCATCCGTGAAAACAATATTTGCCCAATCTTGTATTTTCTTTGCCTCTCTTAAAAATCACAACGTGCTATAGCTATATCTGTGCGTTCCATTAATAATTTTCTTTTATTTAACTTTTTATATGAAAAGCCAATTGTGTTCAAAACTTTGACCAAAGAAGATTTTTCACCATGAAATAGACCACTTCTTTTCAAAGAAACAATAAGTTTTCTCAAAGTTGGAATTTCTTTTCTCAAGTAGTAATCATATACATGACGACGAATAGCGTCAGCGTCAAAGTCATCAACAGCTGTCACCTTATGAGCCCGGCGCTTTCTTTTTGGTGTAGATGGTTTGTTTTGCTCCAAGCCGCTCCTGCCGTAGGCATCAGTAGTGATTTTAGTCACAGTTGATAGACTGATCCCCAACGCGGCTGCAACACGGTTTCGGACTTGCGTGATAGGTATAAGAGGTCCGCCATTTTGATTTTCTTGCTCAAAATACTCATGAAGTTTTAACACTAACTGTCTCGATTGTGCTTTCAACACACGTCCTTTCGGCATTTTCACGATCAATTAATATAAGTTTCACAAAAGTTTTTCCGAGGAATAAAGCTACTTAACTCAAGGTGTAACAGATGCGAGAGAACACTCAGCGAACGTAAATGCGTGTGACTATCACGGGCGTTTCGTTGAGAGTGACAGATCACGTCAAAATGGCGGCCGAGCGGAAGGTCTGTTGATGTTGCCAGTTGATGTATAATATATTTTTTATGATTATAATAAATACACACGGATTAACATTTATTTTCAAAAAACTAAGGCAATATTAAATCAAAATGTTGATTTCTATATCTGTTATTAGTTTACGTAGGTTATCATTAATCGAATTACTTAGGTACGTAATTCGATTAATGATAGTAGGTACTATAATCGGAATGGTATCGCATACGAGAATCTTTAGGACATCACTAAATATGTAAATCGTCAATCTGTCAAAAGATGGTTAATATAATGGACAGTGTATAATGAATAATATATACAAGGCATGGTTTTAAGAAGTAGTTTAAAAGAATTGAGTCCAACAATAAGGCAAAGTTATTAATTACGTAACGTACGTAAATAGAAATAAAAAAATAGCCTTTAGAATATCATCATCCTCCTGCCCTTATCCCACTCTAAGTGGGCTCGGCACAACATGTTATAAATATGCTTTCACATTATGTGGCTGCGTTTTTACGACCGGCCGCCTGCCTGACGTCATTTTACCTTAGTCGTATTTTACGACATCTCGGTAAGAAGGGAGGATGGTCTTTTCTACTAAACCGGATACCACACGGTGGGTCAACTTACCTTAGTGTCGCCTTTTACGACAACTCGGTAAAAAATGAGGGTGGTCTATTCTGCTCAGCCGGATACCACACAGCATTTAGAATAGCACATTTTAAAATATTATTCAAAAAAATTGAATAAATGCAGGTTAGTCATTTTAAGGGCAATATAAAACAATAAGAAGTTTGAGTAATATTAAGTCGTAAGTCACATCCATCGAATGTATATCGCTGGTGCCTTCTACGAGTAAGAGGAAAATAACACCCAATCGGCTACTTCCGAACAGTTATCCTAGGTCAATCTCGTTAATACGTGGTTACATAGCATTTGTGTCTATATATAATGCTTTGCTTTATGGTATAAACATAAGATTAACTGCAAGTGTTTATATAATACTTAAGTATGACTCTCTCTCTTGTAATTGTCTTAACGCCTATGACATTTTATATAGGATCTAGTAGTGAGGTATTCACTTGTGTAGGAGACAGTATATCTCCTCTATATTTTCATATCCTTTTTACTATTCGACTTCTACATAAGTCCTTTTAATAAATGCAATAATTCTTTGACGTATATGCGTCTACAGGCCATAATTTGTTGAAATGTAAATATAAGATTAACATGCACAGATTTAATAGTACTATTCTAGGTAGAGCCCCTTTGAGATTTTCCTTGAGTACTTCATAAGAATGACATTAAAATTTTAAGGAAAAATGAAGTTGGTTAAAAATTTTTAAAGCGTACTTGTGTGCGGAGCTCAGAAAGTTTGAATTAAATTTAAATAAAATAAAATATTGTTTATCAAATAAACACCAATTTGAAAAAGGAAAACTAAACTTTGTAATTTATATAATATTTTTAAATATTTTATTTATTATTAAATCTACCAACCATCCAATTTTGGATGCCGAAAATTTTTTTCACATTATTTTGCTAATATACGAATATGTATAATGAACATAAGACATTAGTCCATTTGTATTTCATCTATCATTTTTAAATAATAGAAGTAGAATTGTACATGTATCGCAATTAAGACTTAAATTTAAAAAAAGTTAGATCAAATTTTAGATAAATTTTAGTACAAGGTTTATTTTAAGGCACTTTACAGAAAAAATCATAGAAATGTTTTTAATACTGAAGATTACTAACACGTGTTCAATAGTTTATTATAAATTAAAAGAAATGCATTTATTGTTTTCAATATAATAACCACACATGCCGTTTGTTAAAGCGCATCGATATCAAAGATATAGTTGTCATACTTGCGTAACGTTTATCAAAATACACGTTTTAAGGTAAGACCAGATCGTCCGAACGAATTAATGTAATACATTAATTAATCCGGACAATAGGTTTGAAACACAACAATGGACGATCCTTAGAAGAGGTCGATAAGTTTACATCTTGACAGTGCCTATATTCGGTTGTATAACGTTAACATTACGTGCGCTGTGTGTTGTGCTAATTTAAATAGCCATTATTTTTTTATTAGATATATTACAAGTCATTCTTTGTTTAATTAGTGTGATTATATATTAATGCAGGTGCTATATTATTTAAGTAAAGCAGTAAATATCGTTTTAATAATTGCCTAACATGAATATTGTTACTCCGGTGTATAAGGTTTAATTATGTCATACTTCATAAATTTTAGTTCAACGGATTAGCTGTGAAGGCGTAATAGATATACAGATGTCTATCTGTAGATTTTTGCACTTATAATATTATATTACTAGCTTTTACCCAAAACTTCGTTTGCGTGGACTGTTGTCGCGTGATAGGTTGATAATAGATGGCGTTTTTCAGTGCCATCCTATTCCTGTAGAATTAACAGAATTTCTATAGCCTATATATTACCCCGGTGTATAAAGAATAATTGTGTATGTCTGTTACGTTATCATTTTTAATAAATTAGGAGTATATCAATATTGGTTACGAATTGAGCATAATGAAAAACTCATTTACCGGGATATACAGGATGTACAGGATAAAAAAGTATCAATTTTCGTTAGAGAATAGGAAAAAACTTATAGTACATATTAAAGGGAATTTTAAGCTGAAGCTGATACGAAGGAAGACTCTGCTATCACTAGTATCTTATAATTTGTAAAATAATATTCAATTAAAATACTACTGAATGTCTGCTAGAAATGACCTAATATTCTTGAATTCGTTGAAAGCCAGCGGTCTAAGCCCCGCAGTTACAAGTTCACGTAACAATTGTGTTGTGACCGAGGTGATCATGACTAATATAGAGTTTATTCATGTACTATTTGTACTAGTTAGCGGTTAACACTCGTTGCACAACGGTTATAGTAAAAACAGGCCGCAATTTGCAAAGTACGTGCCAACGGAGAACGAATGAATAAATACAAAAGGGAATACGGCCTGAGTCTTTAATTTTTTATTTTTATCGTTTCTGGGATTTAAATATTATGGTTACTCCAAATGTGTATAACACATTGTAAGGAATGATTAATTTATATGCCTAAGGAATGATCCAAAATCTTGGTGACTAAATTGATGGCGTATTTCGAACGATTAAAAACGATTCGATATCGAAAAAAAAGAGTATTTATATTTTAATATTTTATATTTAATAGTTGTAAAATACGTTGACTTACATGATAGTTTCAATTCAAAGATACGAACAACTTTAATCACATTAACTATCATTATACAAATCTTAATTTTTTGTTTTATTAACAAAGTAATTACCAGGAAATAGGGATCAGAATGTATAATTATAAAATCACCATCTCAATATCAGGAAATATAAGTTTATTTAATCTCATAATCCATTTCATAAATATATTACAATATAATTTTATAATCAGATTTACTGAAATTCTGAGTCTAAGCGTTATCATATGCGAACTTTGTAATGCCCGTTGTATATGCTGTCAAGATATTTACACATTTATTTTTAACTGAGACTAAATTTAAACATCGGCTTTGCTTATAATTTTTTGGCTGTAGTACATAACATAGAATAATTTCTCTTCGAAGTCGAAGAGAAATTATTCTATGTTATCTTAAAATACGGGTCCCATATTTCCTACTCTTCCTTACTCGTTTTCTTTCTCTTACTTCTTCTTTTGATATAAGTGAAGACTGTATAACTATCTTCTTTGCGTTGTCTTTCAATTACGATATAGGGTTGATCAGAAGGTTAGTAAGTGAAGTGTACAATATTGGCATATCACGGAAGTATACAGTTCTTAGTTTGTTCCCGAATTCATCTGCGTGGAGACATTAACGAGATGAAGAGTAGCCTACGTCAGTCTTAAGCTTATGTCCTTAAGCTATCTCTATAACGAAAATTATATCCATCCAATACACTGTCACAATTATAATAATTGTAATGCTAATATAGTACATATCTATATCTCTACTCATTGTAAACCTACGTCCGCGAAAGCTGTCTGTATGTGATCGATTTGCACAGAATCTACTGAACGTATTTTTTTTATGGTTTTTACTATTGTAGAGTAGGTGAGCAATTATTACGGAAGGTTTAGATTAATAGTATATTACGATTTTATGTTAATTATCTTGGAGTTCGCGCAGTTGTAAAATAAAACTCACATGCTGGGAGCTGTAGTTACGTACGCTGCGTAAACCAACAGAAATACATTTAAGTAATGTACTAAAGATTTGTAGATCTACAAAAATACTATAAAAAAGTCCTAGACAACATGTCTCTATCTTTCATATTTAACGAGAAATAAGTACTTTTATGTCGAAAATTTCAATTTAATACATTGATTTCCACGCAGGTAAAACTGCAGAAACAGCTACTACTAATCTAATAAGACAAATGTTGTCACTTTAGGTACATGAATAGGCGACCTATCCTCATATTAGTCAGATAATATTATTTTTAAAGATTTTCATTGTTTGCGTGTTTTACTCCGAAATGCACTGTTACTTATACCAAGTTCCTTAATGCAGCAATTACCTGAGAAAAACCATAAACTTTTAATGCATGCAGCGTATTATCATCTTGTTTAAGTGCTGCGATGATGTCTCGTGATTCTTAAAATAGAATACTAGTCTTAAGCACATTTTTCATATTTATTTAAACAATTTCTGTGTTCAGTCAATAATAATATATGACAATACTAATGAAAATATTATTTTGCTATAATCCGAGATAAAATATCGATATAAATAATCGCGGATTATAGCAAAATAATATTTTCATTAGTTTTATATTATGGACCTCCGCAAAGTAACGCCTAATTCTATAAATTAATAATATATGAATCAAACAAACATACTTGTCAAAAAACTATCACTTATTGACCTGATTAGTTTAATTATAGAGAAACAAAGATTTTTTTAATTTACATCCTACTGCTCTTATCCCACTCTGAGTGGGGTAGGCACAATATGTTATAAACATGTTGTCATATGATTTGGTTATGTATTTACGACCGGCCCCCTGCCTGACGTAAACTTACCTTAGACGTATTTTACGACACCTCGGTAAGAAAGAGCCACCCGCTTTCTATTTTACTCAATTGGATACAAAACGGTAGGTCAACTTATCTTAGTCGCCTTTTACGACACCTCGGTAAGAAATGGGGGATTCGATTAAGTAACAAATTGTATTTAAAAAATATTGGCCCTCGGCCAGAATCAAACCCGTGACCCGCGGAGCTGAATGTATAGTCACTGCCAAATTATTTTATATATAATTATTTATACGTTTAATATAATATTATATAAGACGGATGTCACATATTAAACGGTAGAACTAGTCGCAAACTTTACTTTCAAATTTCAACTATAATAGTAGTAGATATTATTAAGTAGTTCCTTATATTTAAGCGAATTTTAATCGTTTAAGTGTCATTATTCAGTCACCAAGGCCTTGTTGGTTGGTACGTTATTGGTGGCATAGATTACACTGAGTATCTATCTCTTGACTTTGTACTTTTTAGAATTTTTATGTATGTTGTCATTGTAAGTGACCTCGTTGATGGACAATTCAAACTAACTATCACCAGACGTTAGCCTCTATAATACGTCTATGTTAAGAATTAAAAAATTTAAATAAGTAAAGGTTTTCAAAATAAGTAAGAAACAAAGCTTTTTCCACTGATTTATTAAAAGGTTCGACTTTATACCAAATATATGGTATATATGGTACACTTACATACACGGTCGTCCGTCCCCAAAGTAAGTAACTTAATACTTGTGTTATGTGTGACAGACAACTGGTGAATATTTACTTATTTATTTTTACTAAATACATACTTAAATACAAATATACTCCCAGGCTCAAAGATCAACAAATTCATTTATAGAAAATGTTGGCACTAGGAATCGAACCCGCGACCCGGGGAGCTGAAGGCAGGATCACTACCCCCTGCACCAACGGGCCAGTCAATAGAATATAATCTGAGGGCGTCGTATAAAAAAAATATTCCAAGTTTAAGCATGTCTGATTCACACTTATAAATCAATAACTTGTTAATAACAACACTTGCAAAAGATCGCAATATCATGTAGTTAGACGATATTAACACTAATAGTAAATATTTTAGCATAAGTGAAACCTGATGGAATCATTTGAAGTCACGTTCTAATATTTTAAATCACAAGTTGTGCTTTTCAAATTAGCGCTTTGCAAAAAAATACAAAAGTCAATATGTTATCGCTATTTTAGAATTTTTAAATTAAAAAACATGACTTTTAACAAATATACGCCGTGTGTTATCCGGCTGAATAGAATAGTACCAACCTCATTTCTTACCGAGGTGTCGTAAAAGGCGACTAAGGTAAGTCGACTCGTCGTGTAGCATCCGGCTGAGTAGAATAGACCACTCTCATTTCTTACCGAGGTGTCGTAAAAGGCGACTAAGGTAAGTCGACTCGCCGTGTAGCATCCGGCTGAGTAGAATAGACCACTCTCATTTCTTACCGAGGTGTCGTAAAAGGCGACTAAGGTAAGATGACCCAACGTGTGGTATCCGGTTAAGTAGAATAGACCACTCTTTTACTTACCGAGGTGTCGTAAAATACGACTAAGGTAAGTTGATGTCAGGCAGGTGGCCGGTCGTAAAATACGAAGCCAAATCATGTGACAACATGTTTATAACATGTTGTGCCGACCCCACTTAGAGTGGGATAAGGGCAGGAAGATGATGATGATTGGTCTAGTTGCGAAAGTAAATAGACCAATAAACAAAAAAATATATGATTGCCTATTAATAACAATTACAAGTTGGTTCCTAGATTTAAGCCCATTCTCGAAGATGCAATTTCATAATCATATAATATTCTACATTTATTCAAATATTTATCATAGGTAATGTATAGAAACCGGCTTTACTCACGGCTTATTTTATCGGATGAGCCCGACTTGTTTCAAGCCCAGACGGGGCTTGAAACAAGCAAACGGGCATTCATGACCTCTTTGAGCGGCGTTATCGCGGTGGAAAGTGGCGGGAAGGGAAGTGACGTGAGTATAGCCGGTTTCTGTAAATGAATTATGAATACCATTTATGATAGTTTGATTTAAAAAATTTGTCATAGCAATTACTCAGATACTGTAAAGAAATTTTTATCTGTTATTTTATAACAAAAACTTGTTGTTTCAGGTACTTACACAATCCACAATGCCATGAATACATTTACGTAAGTAATGTCTACGTACATCTATATATATAAAAGAAAGTTGGTCTAAGTTACACTATTTATAACTCAAGAACGGATGAACCAATTCGGCCGAAAATTGGTGTAGAGGTTGCTTAGAACCAGGAAACGGACATAGGATACCTTTTATCCCGTTCGACCGCATTTATTTTATCCCGTCAAGTCACTATAAATCGTGGTATAACAAAAACGACTAGGACATGGAAAAACAAAACATAAATGACAGCTAAACGTAATTTTGTCTTTTGGTAAGTATGGTAAAAATTTGACAATTATCAAAATAGTAGTAGCTATAAAAGTTACTACATAGTATAAAACAAAGTCGCTTTCTCTGTCTGTCCTTATATCTCTATGTTTGCTCGAATCGAATCGAATCGAATCGAATCGAATCGAATGAAATCGAAATCGAATCGAAATCGAATCGAAATCGAATCGAAATCGAATCGAAATCGAATCGAAATCGAATCGAAATCGAATCGAAATCGAATCGAAATCGAATCGAAATCGAATCGAAATCGAATCGAAATCGAATCGAAATCGAATCGAAATCGAATCGAAATCGAATCGAAATCGAATCGAAATCGAATCGAAATCGAATCGAAATCGAATCGAAATCGAATCAATATCGAATCGAAATCGAATCGAAATTGAATCGAAATCGAATCGAAATCGAATCGAAATCGAATCGAATCGAAATCGAATCGAAATCGTAACGAAGTCGAATCGATATCGTATCGATATCGAATCGAATCGAAATCGAATCGAAATCGAATCGAAATCGAATCGAAATCGAATCGAAATCGAATCGAAATCGAATCGAAATCGAATTCCAAATCCAAATCCAAATCCAAAGCCAAAGCCAAATCCAAATCCAAATCCAAATCCAAATCCAAATCAAATCCAAATCGAATCGAATCGAATCGAATCGAATCGAATCCAAATCAATCGAATCGAATCGAATCGAATCGAATCCAAATCAATCGAATCGAATCGAATCCAATCGAATCGAATCGAATCCAATCGTATCGAATCGAATCGAATGAATTCGAAATCGAATCCAAATCCAAATCCAACAGCGTCAAGACCTGGAGCTGCGGCGGAAATGGCCGAAACCGGCAAGCGGCGGAAGTATGCATCTCTCATCGAGAGTTATATATTTGTGCCGTTTGCAGTCGAGACCCTAGGGCCATGGAGTCAAAGTGCAAATTTTTTTTATCCAATTTAACACCTCGGTTGATTGCCTCTTCAGGTGACAAGAGGGCTGGCTCCTTTTTCGCACAAAGAATCAGCTTAGCGATTCAGCGCGGAAACGCTGCCAGCATTCTTGGGACCATTCCACGTGGGCATGATCTGTATAGTCCTAGCGTGTAAGTAATCTATATATATAAAAGAAAGTTGGTCTAAGTTACACTATTTATAACTCAAGAACGGATGAACCAATTCGGCCGAAAATTGGTGTAGAGGTTGCTTAGCCATTCCACGTGGGCATGATCTGTATAGTCCTAGCGTGTAAGTAATCTATATATATAAAAGAAAGTTGGTCTAAGTTACACTATTTATAACTCAAGAACGGATGAACCAATTCGGCCGAAAATTGGTGTAGAGGTTGCCAGGAAACGGACATAGGATACCTTTTATCCCGTTCGACCGCATTTATTTTATCCCGTCAAGTCACTATAAATCGTGGTATAACAAAAACGACTAGGACATGGAAAAACAAAACATAAATGACAGCTAAACGTAATTTTGTCTTTTGGTAAGTATGGTAAAAATTTGACAATTATCAAAATAGTAGTAGCTATAAAAGTTACTACATAGTATAAAACAAAGTCGCTTTCTCTGTCTGTCCTTATATCTCTATGTTTGCTCGAATCGAATCGAATCGCATTGAATCGAATCGAATCGAATCGAATCGAATGAAATCGAAATCGAATCGAAATAGAATCGAAATCGAATCGAAATCGAATCGAAATCGAATCGAAATCGAATCGAAATCGAAATCGAAATCGAATCGAAATCGAATCGAAATCGAATCGAAATCGAATCGAAATCGAATCAATATCGAATCGAAATCGAATCGAAATTGAATCGAAATCGAATCGAAATCGAATCGAAATCGAATCGAATCGAAATCGAATCGAAATCGTAACGAAGTCGAATCGATATCGTATCGAAATCGAATCGAAGTCGACTCGAAATCGAATCGAAATCGAATCGAAGTCGAATCGAAATCGTATCGAAATCGAATCGAAATCGAATCGAAATCGAATCGAAATCGAATCGAAATCGACATCGAATCGAAATCGAATCGAAATCGAATCGAAATCGAATTCCGAATCCAAATCCAAATCCAAAGCCAAAGCCAAAGCCAAATCCAAATCCAAATCCAAATCCAAATCCAAATCCAAATCCAAATTCAAATAAAATCCAAATTGAATCGAATCGAATCGAATCGAATCAAATCGAATCCAAATCAATCGAATCGAATCCAATCGAATCGAATGAAATCGAAATCGAATCCAAATCCAAATCCAAATCCAAATCCAACAGCGTCAAGACCTGGAGCTGCGGCGGAAATGGCCGAAACCGGCAAGCGGCGGAAGTATGCATCTCTCATCGAGAGTTATATATTTGTGCCGTTTGCAGTCGAGACCCTAGGGCCATGGAGTCAAAGTGCAAATTTTTTTTTATCCAATTTAACACCTCGGTTGATTGCCTCTTCAGGTGACAAGAGGGCTGGCTCCTTTTTCGCACAAAGAATCAGCTTAGCGATTCAGCGCGGAAACGCTGCCAGCATTCTTGGGACCATTCCACGTGGGCATGATCTGTATAGTCCTAGCGTGTAAGTAATCTATATATATAAAAGAAAGTTGGTCTAAGTTACACTATTTATAACTCAAGAACGGATGAACCAATTCGGCCGAAAATTGGTGTAGAGGTTGCTTAGCCATTCCACGTGGGCATGATCTGTATAGTCCTAGCGTGTAAGTAATCTATATATATAAAAGAAAGTTGGTCTAAGTTACACTATTTATAACTCAAGAACGGATGAACCAATTCGGCCGAAAATTGGTGTAGAGGTTGCCAGGAAACGGACATAGGATACCTTTTATCCCGTTCGACCGCATTTATTTTATCCCGTCAAGTCACTATAAATCGTGGTATAACAAAAACGACTAGGACATGGAAAAACAAAACATAAATGACAGCTAAACGTAATTTTGTCTTTTGGTAAGTATGGTAAAAATTTGACAATTATCAAAATAGTAGTAGCTATAAAAGTTACTACATAGTATAAAACAAAGTCGCTTTCTCTGTCTGTCCTTATATCTCTATGTTTGCTCGAATCGAATCGAATCGCATCGAATCGAATCGAATCGAATCGAATCGAATGAAATCGAAATCGAATCGAAATAGAATCGAAATCGAATCGAAATCGAATCGAAATCGAATCGAAATCGAATCGAAATCGAATCGAAATCGAATCGAAATCGAATCGAAATCGAATCAATATCGAATCGAAATCGAATCGAAATTGAATCGAAATCGAATCGAAATCGAATCGAATCGAAATCGAATCGAAATCGTAACGAAGTCGAATCGATATCGTATCGAAATCGAATCGAAGTCGAATCGAAATCGAATCGAAATCGAATCGAAGTCGAATCGAAATCGTATCGAAATCGAATCGAAATCGAATCGAAATCGAATCGAAATCGACATCGAATCGAAATCGAATCGAAATCGAATTCCAAATCCAAATCCAAATCCAAAGCCAAAGCCAAATCCAAATCCAAATCCAAATCCAAATCCAAATCCAAATCCAAATAAAATCCAAATTGAATCGAATCGAATCGAATCGAATCAAATCGAATCCAAATCAATCGAATCGAATGAAATCGAAATCGAATCCAAATCCAAATCCAAATCCAAATCCAACAGCGTCAAGACCTGGAGCTGCGGCGGAAATGGCCGAAACCGGCAAGCGGCGGAAGTATGCATCTCTCATCGAGAGTTATATATTTGTGCCGTTTGCAGTCGAGACCCTAGGGCCATGGAGTCAAAGTGCAAATTTTTTTTTATCCAATTTAACACCTCGGTTGATTGCCTCTTCAGGTGACAAGAGGGCTGGCTCCTTTTTCGCACAAAGAATCAGCTTAGCGATTCAGCGCGGAAACGCTGCCAGCATTCTTGGGACCATTCCACGTGGGCATGATCTGTATAGTCCTAGCGTGTAAGTAATCTATATATATAAAAGAAAGTTGGTCTAAGTTACACTATTTATAACTCAAGAACGGATGAACCAATTCGGCCGAAAATTGGTGTAGAGGTTGCTTAGCCATTCCACGTGGGCATGATCTGTATAGTCCTAGCGTGTAAGTAATCTATATATATAAAAGAAAGTTGGTCTAAGTTACACTATTTATAACTCAAGAACGGATGAACCAATTCGGCCGAAAATTGGTGTAGAGGTTGCTTAGAACCAGGAAACGGACATAGGATACCTTTTATCCCGTTCGACCGCATTTATTTTATCCCGTCAAGTCACTATAAATCGTGGTATAACAAAAACGACTAGGACATGGAAAAACAAAACATAAATGACAGCTAAACGTAATTTTGTCTTTTGGTAAGTATGGTAAAAATTTGACAATTATCAAAATAGTAGTAGCTATAAAAGTTACTACATAGTATAAAACAAAGTCGCTTTCTCTGTCTGTCCTTATATCTCTATGTTTGCTTAAATCTATAAAACTACGCAACAGATTTTGAGGCGGTTTTTTTTAGAATGATTGAAGTGGAAGGTTTATATGAATAATAAAATTCAATATGGAGTAGAGAAATACTGTGATTTTCACTGAGTGACATAGGCTATATGCTTTATACCCGTGCGAAGCTGGGGCGGGACTCCTAGTATATATATAAAAACAACTTGTACAGTATTTAAGCGTTTTTCGAAGTGTTACTTCGGGAAATCTGAGGTACAACCGAATCCTCTCATTTCAGTTGCTTCCACCTACATCCCAGTTAGGTCTAACCACTGAAAATATAGTCGTCCAAAAAGCGTCCTATATGACCCTGACGATCAAATAACGATCGCAAACACAGAAACGAGGTCCCAGATTTCTGACGTCGGTTTGTCGTGGCTTCTTGCCACCCTTCCGTCGTCGTATTGACTAATCAAAGTCATACTATTAGCACTCTACTACACGTCGTCCAAAGCCGTGGTTCGGCGTCACAGGAGGCACCCTTAGGACAACGTTTCCCGACGCTAGAAGAGCTTCTGCGCTCTAGTCTCCACATTTCGCAACCTCGACGATGCTTCTGCGACCGCCCGTCCCGCCCGGTGACGCTGTAAAAGCCGTTAGGGCTAACAGCATACAGTCAATTAAAAAAAAAAACTTGTACAGTATGTATATTAATTTCAGAGATAATATTTTTTAATTTCAGGAAACAATTGTCTACAACAATAATTGTAAATATTTTGTCATTAAGTAACCGCCGAGTTAATTGCTGTTTGTTTGTGGTAGAAAATAAACTTCTGAAACTATTTACGAACAGCTTTATTTACTAGCTTTTACTCGCGATTTTGTTCGCGTGGACTGTTGTCGTGTGATAGGTCGATAATAGATAGCGCTTTTCAATGTCATCCTATTCCTGTATTTCTATAGCAGGATTTCTATAGCCTATTTTCCGGTGTATAAGGAATAATCGAGCCAAATTTCATCGATATTATGCTGTTACTTCACTTCTTTTACGATTGAAAAATGGATTGTCGAATTAATTATAAATTATATATTATGCTAATTAAATTATTTTGTTTTTAAATATTATTTACAAAGCCCTGTAGTGGGATAGTAACAATATAATTAAATTATTTTGTTTTTAAATATTATTTACAAAGCCCTGTAGTGGGATAGTAACTTTACGAACGATATTATAACTTGTTTTTATGAAATCTAATAGAAATGGCGAAAAATGATAAATGCATGTACTAGTAATTTATAGAATTTGGCGTTACTTTGCGGAGATTCATAATACAAAAGTAATGAAAATATTATTTTGCTGTAATCCGCCATAAGCGCGCGATTTATCACGGATTATAGCAAAATATTATTTTCATTACTCTTGCATGTACCAGTATCATAGTATACGACCTTTCGATTTAAAATTGACATATCTTTTTTGTTTGCTAACCGATAAAAAAAAAACATAACCTATATGTTAAGTGATGCTTTCTACTACATATTAATGAAAACAGCGTCCAAATTGGATCAGCGGTTTCTGAGATTAGCGGGAACAAACGCACAGAGACTTCAAAACTCAACTGTTTTTTTATATGTATAGATTTTCCGTTAATAAACGTACTTATACAAAATCCTAAATTTAGAGCTGTTGAAGTGATGGTTCACACTCGAAATAAAAAACAAACAAGGCCCAATCTTAAAACTACTTAAGTTCAAAGACATGCATTTCTAAGTTGTAAATCACGAATTTTCCTCAATATAAGACGCAAATAGGCTAAGATTGACTATTTACGATCAATTCTAGTCACGCTTTATATTGTATGATAATGTAGATAACTTTGCAACGGCAAACAAATTATGTAACCAGACTGATAATTTTTAGGTATAGACGATGGCGAATTATAGACGAAGAAGTTTATACGAGGTTTTTTATTAAAAATAACATGTGTATATTTATGTTAATTATCGTCATCCTCTTGCCCTTATCCCACTTTATGTGAGGTCGGGACAACATGTTATGAATATGTTGTCATATGATTTGGTATTTCACGATCGGCCGCCTGCCTGTCGTTAACTTATTTTAATTGTATTTTACGACACCTCGATAAGAAATAAAGGTGGTCTATTCTACTCAGCCGGATACCACGCCGCGGGTTTAGTTTTTGCTAATATGGCTTCAATATATTTTACGTAAAAATGGTTCGAACAATATCTATACTAATACTACAAATTAAAGTTCAGTCTGTCGCGACTATCAGTCTCTCTGTTACGCTTTCATGGCTAATCCACTGGACTATTTTTGATGAAAATAGGCGCTTTTAAGTTTATTCACCATTCACCATCATTCTCCTGCCCTTATCCCACTCTAAGTGGGGTCGGCACAACATGTTTAAACATGTTCTTATATGTTTTGGGCTACTTATTTTGAGGCCGCCTGCCTGACGTCAACTTACCTTAGTAGAATTTTACGACACCTCGGTAAGAAATGATTCGGTAAGAAGTTCTATTCAGCCGGATACCTGTATTAAGTTTATACATCGAGGTAACATATAGGGTAAAAAATACTTGGGGAACAGGGAAAAAATACATATTAAATTATAGAGGGTTAATTAGTAAGGTTAGTAACGGGTTAGGGAGAGCTTAAAAGCTTAAATTGGCACGAATGAAGTCACACCCACTACTTCAATAATAACACTAGTATCAATATATTTATCTAAAAAATACGGATTTTTTACGAGTATAAAGTAAGAGGCTCGTTGCACCTGTTCATTGACTGCTTTCCGCTTGTTATGAATTAATTCCCAAGATACCAACTCTAATTGATGGTAATTGCTTTTACTAATTAAATTATAAATTCATACCGGTTTTCATATCTCTAATATCTTGTCGTGTGTAGAATAAACAGATAGTGGTACTAGTAATGGAAGAACGATGAAAGAACCAGTTCGATCGCCAAACAGCACATACACAGCAGAGATACACTATCACAAGGCACTTAGCTTAGTCGTTAGTTTTTACGACACCTCGGTAAGAAACGAGGGTTGTTTATCCTACTCAGCCGGATGCACACGGTTCTACTATTAAAAGGAAACCATTTTCCGGAAAAACCTTAGTTCTTCTTCAACTGATGTTTAATACTGGACATAGATCTCTTCACGGGATCTCCACACCATACGATCTTTTGCTGCTTGGATACATCGACTCCTCGCGACCTTTAAAAGTCTCCAGGCCATCTTGTGATGGGTCAACCGACACTGCATTTTCCGGTCACTATTCCAACACCTTAAGAATCCAACGCCGGTTCTCCGCTCTATTTGACCCCACCAATGCCAATTCTGCTTCCCGACACGCTGCGCTATACTGAGCTTTGATTTTGGTTCTTCTACTGATCTCCTTATTTCTGATTTAATTCATTAACTTTAGTTAAAGTAAGATAATCAATTTAACAATTCTCATCAAAACGTTCAAATCTTTAAAAAACCTGCACAAACTTGACCCATACTTAGCATACACATCTCACACTCTGGACTTAAAGGTCAGTATTTTTATTTTTACTAAAAAATATATCAACTAGTAACAAATCTTCAAATCTCAATCTCACTATCACTTCTTGGTGTTGTTTTAATAAATAATAGGACTAATTGACAGTCGTTATCAATAAATTTAAAATTCAAAACTGTTAATTTAACGCCTACATTTAATTCTATATCATTACCGCTCTGTAAGCTTCCGCTTCATTACATTACTGTTTTACTAAAAGTAACTATACTGAACAGTCGGAATTAAATTATAACATTAATTAAAATATTTTAGTAGTAATTAGGATTAAGCTTTTGCATACCTTACGAGATGGATTTTTTAAACTTATTTTGTTTACTTCCATGGATTTATGCCTTATAGTATACTGTTATGGGGTAAATGCGCTGATATTTGAAAAATCTTTGTTTTGAAAATAAGAGTCATATGTGCGAGAGAAGTTTTAAGAAATAGGTATTAAATTAGTCTCGCAGTATATTTTTAGCAATATATTTTTTGTGGATACAAATATACATCATTATGAATTATACTTTATCTGACCTTGTACAAGACAGCAATGACTTAGGGTAACTAGTTATTAGAATTATATTTGGAAAAGAGCAGTCGCCGAGTTTCTTTCTGGCTCTTCTTAGAAGAAGCATTTTCCCAACCCACCGGTGCACTTGACGATTCAAGGTCTTACTTACTAGATTATTTGAATAAAGAATAATTTGACTTTGTATTTGAAAATCACTTGAGCAATTCTTGTGAAGTGCCTAGAAAAAGTATTTGATTCTCTTTTCAACTGAAGTCACGTCTTGGATGTGCCTTACATCAAAAGGGGACTCACCGATAAAATTCATCGCTTTATTTACAGTCTCATCGCAAATACCGCACAATATTTATGCACTTTATCCTCATACGTAAAATCGATAGATGGTTTTCCTTTGTTATGTTACTATACATTATATCATACGTCTATCATTTATATAGAAATGCTCTGCGATAAATTATTAGAGGATAACGATATGCGGCTTTAAACAACGCCTGTTTTTATACGTTTAAGTTTTCTGAATGTTAATTGACATTTATTTACTAGGCTCTTTACGGGGGAGGAAAATATTATGGGAAAACCTCACGAGTATTTATTTTCCTATATGTATACCCAGTCAGCCAGTCCTGAGGTAGCCTGGTTCATTAACCTTTTCAGATTTCTTAGACAGCTTTTATAGACTTACCGTTACTAGCTATAAAAATTAAAAGCAATTTTAATTAGCGTTGTTTATGAGAGTAAAGCCATTAAAGAAACATTATGTAGAGCTTAGAAAACAATGTTAAAACAACTATGTCTAATTTGAATAGGATTTGAAGAAGAACAACTAACGATGCTTAGTTTGGGGGCTTAAAGTAGAAGATCATATAAAAACAAACAAACAACATTTTTTTCGTTAAAGAATAAGTTCTTCTCATGTCGCATGCATAATGCATATTTAATTACTGATCACACCTAAATATGGTATACGCAAGCAAATTTTATTCTAGAATAAGACGTTACTTTGCGGAAATCCATAATAATAAAGTAATAATGAAATTATTTTATATTTTAGCCAAATAATTTCATTATTACTTTTGCAAGCAAAATGTATTAACTGCTTGTGTAATCTATTAATTCATTGATGTATTAAATTTTGCAGTTTTATTTCCTTTAAATCTATTCTGATTCGATTGACTCAGTCAATACAATAAGACTTAAATATAAATCACTTAAATCCGTCGCACAGTTAATCTTCCGTTCGTTCTATTTAAAGTGGATGAGTGTTAAAATCTGTGATTCACTCAGTTAAGAGTCATATTCGGGGCAAATCCAGATATCCTTTTGGACTTATTATATACTGGTTTCATTTGATAATAACTACCTATATTAATTAGGTTTTATATTTTACCTCGCTATTTATTATTGTACTAGGTGCGTCGGCAGCTTCGCCCGCGTGCAAATTAGTGTCAATTTTTTTTTCTCGAATTGACATTTTGAACATTAAAGTAGTTTGTGGCCTTTGTGGTTTTTTTGTAGTATTTTGGTAGATCTACAATCCTCTAGTACATTACTTTAGTGTATCTCTGCTAGTTTACGCGGCGCGCGCGAAATAAAGCTCTGAGCATACGAGTTATTTTTACAACCGCGCGACGTCTTCAACATAATTTACATAAAACAGTAATGTTCTATAACCTAAATCTTACGAAAAAACTACTATAGTTAAGTAAAAACAAGTAGATTTGGATAAAAACGATCTCATTAGACACAGCTTTTGGGGACTTTAAGTATAGATATAGATCAAACAGTTACGTGCAGGTTTGATTTAACTAGTATCTATTTGACATGATTGTTTACTAATTTTATAAACCATTTATATTATTCATGTTGGTAGAAGTGTGGAGAGGTGTAAATAAAGGACGTTAAATGCATCTTCCTTTATTTATAAAAACTGTTAGCGTTTGAACACTTGCAAACTTGTTAATTTTATTCGTTAAGATATAGTTTAAGCTTTTCATTTGTTGTATTAAATTATCACAACTAAAGTTTATTTAAATATGCAGCTATTCTTATGGGTTTTAATACATAAACGGTGACAAGGTGATTCTCAAGGGAATTTCAAGGGCGTACACTGATTGCTTTAAATATTAATATTATTTGATCTAGTGATTGCTTATTATTTGAAATGCATTAAATTTATCAATGTAAGGTTATATTCAGATAGGCATTTGGGGTTTCGATTTTATCACGTACCTTTTTGTTGTTGGTTGTTCGAAGGCAAGTGTAATGGTTTGATAGTGTCTTAAGATATAAATATATATATATATATATATATATATATATATATATATATATATATATATATATATTTATATCTATATATATATATATATATATATATTTATATATACTTACTTTCAATACTCATTTTCAACGAATGCAAGGGTATTGTAAATGATAGTAAAATTAATTGAAATTAAAATAAAATTAACAATTTTATTTTTGAGTTTGCTTAATATGACAGATACTGCAATTTAAAAATTGTGTCATTTCACATGTGCCTCTTTTGGCAAATAATATACAACCAGACTCGTAGAACCAACAATTTTTTTTATAGAAAATGTTAGCCCTTGGCGGAAATCAAACACGCGATCCGCGCAGCTGAAACCAGGGTCTCTGCTAACTGCGCCTAAGCGTCAAATGCAATATGGGTTTACACTTATTTTAAGGGGAATACCCTTTATATCAGGGACGGTCTGATAGTGAAATCAGATATTACAAGTAACAGGCAGACTATGAAATAGTGTACAGTTAGATAGTAACTTTTACGAAAATCTATTGCTAAATTTCAATATACTTATGATTTAGTCATTTAGGTTGACTACATGGTTTGGCCATTAGTCTTTATTATAGCGACCCGTAACTATCCCTCTTCTTAGCAATGGCCAAGTTGTTTATTCCAAATTTTAGTTTCAATAGAAATTCTTTACTCACTAATAAACTAAAAATAAAAATCTCTGTAAGAGATCACTTTTAGTGATAAGACCGCCCTTGCACTCTTAAATGTTCTTATTTCTCTTGTTTATGGCTATTATTCACCTGGTGTGCAATAAAGAGTTATTCATTCATTCATTCATTAATAAACCTATTATATAAACCACTTCAATGCTTTTGCTTCATGCCTTTATATACTATAAAATCATATAACACACACACCCACACACACACACACACACACACACACACACAATAGCAAATATTAGATATAAAAATAAAGTATGTATTCATTAATAGTACTATATAAAAACTTAGTCTAGGAAGAGGTGGATCGCCTAACACAAGGATTTTCATGCTCAAAAGGAGATCTCATTTATAACAATTTGCAAGAATGCACTATGCTTGTTAATGAAATAAAACATTTTTAATTTTTTTTTTTGAAATCATGAATTTTCTGGTGATGTGCAGTTTGTTAACTGTAAAGCTTCAGGAAATTATTAGGCACTTATTAGGCCTAATTAACGATAGATAAATTTCGGAAGCACGTAACTCCAGTTATAAGTATGTAGTAAAATAATTTTTAAGAATTAAAATATCCAACTATGCGGCGATACTACATAGTATAAGTACCAATGGATAAATAAATATAATAAATGTCTTATTATTTGATGATCCCCATTGATTAAGGGTGTTTTTTTTAATAACGTTACAGTTATTTTATAAGTGACTAAGCTTTCAACTTCGCCGTGAAAGAGACAAACATACATCCATACTCACAAACTTTGGCATTTATAATATTAGTAGGTTTTGTAAGATTATAATATTAGTAGGAAAGAATATCAACACCTTTAGAACCAGCGACTTCTATTCATATATTTATTCAAATATATATAAAACCACATGGCATCGTTTATTTTAATTAAGGTCCAATTTCATGTATATTTATTTGTTATTCAACTTCATGTTTGTTATTAATATTAAAAATAAATCTAAAATGTGACAAATTCTAAAACTTGTTTATATAACTTGTTTATTGTTTATTATATATAACTTGTTTATAACTATAAATTCAGGGTTCTCTTGAAATTAGTGAAATGTAAACAGGTACACATTACATAATATAAAGTTTAATATTTAGACGATCCAAACATACAGCATATAAAATAAAATTCCAGTGATTAAAGTGAAAATTAATATCTTCTGCCAATTTCATTTATATATCGATGATTGAATAGAAATGATCCGCGTACAGACCGCCTTTATTTATCAGACGTATCGGCCGTTATCAGTTGTCAATAGCCAGTTAAGTATCGTGCCTACTGGACACCGGCCAGATTTTCCGCGGTGGAGCCTTAGTAGGTAAACGCGATCGAAACGAAAATGTAATTAGCGATGTAAACAATGTAAGAGACGCAAGGCGGCATTCGTGTGACGAACACCGCGCTAGTCGCACGCGCGCCTGTACCTGAATAGGTAGTCAATTATCGGCCCTCGCAAGGTTTCTAGGCTCTATAGATTTAAAATAAGACACAACGATTTGTACAAAGCAAAAAAAGTGAAAATAATACGAAAATCGCAGCCATTTTCTGGATAAATTTTGAAATTACGTTCCCGCTTAAACCTGACTTTATAGTGAGTCCGAATAATTTTTTAAACAAATTTTCAGTGCCTGTGGCGATAACGAATCGTTTTCACGGATAATTATTTACTTTTTATTAGTATGCGGAAATATCGTACGTTTATAAGGTAGTTGGATATTTAAGTGAAATGAAGTGGCTGGAAAGACATAATTCGTTTGAATATGCCTAAGGATTAGCGGAAATAACGGTTCAATTATCCTGTCGTGCAAAATAATTATATTCACGCGGTTAAAGTATGTGGAACTAATGTCAGTTTGATGCAGAACGATCTTACCCTTGCTCCGGTTATAGTATTTACGTGTTGTTTTTATTTATAAGTATATTGGTATCAGTATACTGAGGTTATGTTCAGTTGATATCTTTTTTGTCCCTTTCAAGGAGAGGCTGGCAATGATTTTCTGCCGGTCACGTGCGTCGATGCGTTCGCGGCTGACTGCATTAGTTATTGATGATGTGAACTTGAACGTAATATGCCGTTAAGTAATAATGTTTTATGAACTTTAAACATAGAATAAAACATTAAAATACTAGGATTGCTTAGTAGCTTATTTGGGAAATAATAATTTAAATTACAAATTGTTCTTGAATTTAAACAGTTATAATCTAAAACCGGATTATTAATGTACAGTCGGGTGAAATAAATATAATTAACATAACCTATGCGAAAAGAAACGGCAATAAAAAGAAATTAGAACATCTGACAATTATATGAAGATCATATTATGTCTTTGTCTTTTTATCATGTGATCCTGTCACGCGACATAAATGTACTGTATCTGTATTAAGAGTACTAGAAAATTTTATTCTCATATTGATTCATAATATATTGTAAGACTTAATTCATATATACGTAAATTGAAATCCACCTTTGACTTCTTAAGAAGTAATTGTTGCTTTGAACAATTGAAGCCACTTTATCTTATTCCCAAAAACAAGATAAACGTCTAATGATGCTCTTGAGATGTGCGTGACTGATTATGATGGAACAACTGTGATAGCTCCCAAACAGCCTTGTTATAAATAATGTCATATAAAATAAAATAAATAAAAACAATCTTAAAAATACTTAACCCTGAAATTCCTAGCTGTAGAAATGCGAATAATGTATGTGACAAATTTATGCAAATAGCTTACTTGTGTTTAATTTTTTTTGTTATTATTCTCGTTGCATTTTACCGCAGTAACGTTCTATAGTAACATAAACATATTGTCGTTTTATAGTATTTCAAAATTGCAGTAGTTTCTATGTAATATAGAACGGATGTTTGCGAAAAACGATTAACGTATCGAAAGAAAAATTAAGGATCGCTGTAAATGCTTTGTTCGTGGTAACTAAAAAAAGTGTGAAAAATGAACTATAACAGTTTGTAAACAGTGATTGTGGCGATGATAGTGTGTGTGTGCGTCGCGGTAGTTCCTTTTTAGCGTGGTAAGGAAAACTGGAGGTCGAGACGTATGAGACGTCAGTTGTCGTCCAGCTGACAACAGATGTTATTCCGGCTGAAAGCGGTAAGTTATAGTTATACTCGTATATCAAATCTTTACTATCTTTCTCTCGTTTTTATATTGGCATAAACTCTATCTTTCGACTTCGACAAGTAAATGAAACTCATACTTTACATTGCTATTACTATTTACCTTTGATTTCAATATTCTCTTTATATTTCATCCTTATTTAAAATCTGTCCGAACTAGATGCTACTCCTACTCTTTCCATTCGCAAAACCATACTTCCCCAAATCTCTCATTCTCTGCGTCGTCCCAAATTCCAATTATTAACGTTTTTCGCAAAATCGTCTCTTGTTTCACTATTAAAATGAAACTTATATCAGTGCTCGATGTATACTTTTTTGAACACCAAACCTTACTGTATAAATTGAGAAAAATCCCCTCAATGGATGGAAGTACCCTGAATTTAAATCTAGATTTTGTTTTTAATTAAACGTACAAAACAAACGAAAAAACAATGTTTGTCTATGAATAACATATAATAAATGACATCTACGATATTCTCATCATATATTTAATATTTAAATTGCAGATATTAAAAACTTAAAAACAACTTAAAGTGCATGATCATAAAGCTGTATCTGCACCAATAATTTATATTACAGGCATTAAAAACATTAAAACAATATACATTATTATAAGGCTATATCCTCGCTAACAGTGAACTATTTGATCTATTCATAGTCGTTTGTACTACGCTAATTACTTGCTAATTAAACCGGGTATGCGGAAGATATAGCACAAATAATTGTTATGTCAAATATTCTATTCATTTTTCTACTGTGAGAAACCAGTATTTATATGTAGGAAAATAATTTGGATTTTCTCACGATATAAATCTACTATAAATAATTATTTGTAATCAAATAAATCTCGCAAGTGACTTATTGTAAGAAATCATCTTCCTGGACTGGCCCGTTGGCGCAGTGGGTAGTGAAACAGTGGGCCAACATTTTCTATATATGAATTTGTTGGCCTTTGAGCCTGGGTGTATTTGTATTTAAGTATGTATTTAAAAATATATAAGTATTTATTCACCAGTTGTCTATCTACCATAACACAAGTATTAAGTTACTTACTTTGGAGACGGACGACCGTGTGTGTAAGTGTCCCATATATTTATATTAATTTTATAACCTTGTATGGATATTATTGTGTGTGTGGCAAGTGATACCTACCATTCTGTTGTCACCAGTTATTGTCTAGGTCCATATCCATGTCTGGCTATAGCCAGACATGGATATGGACCATCTCCACCATCTCGGATCTCGCCATCGCGAGATGATAGACTACTTATAAGAAGTCTATCATCTCGCGAAATCCATTCACAGTAAGTGCTCGGTAGAGGTATGCAATTAAAGCCGTGGCGAGCATTTGGCCGATATTTAGTTTCACATATAGTTGTAATAGATTCTGTAGCAGCGGTAGCGGAATGGTTAGGGTAAACGGACTTGCGTGCGAGAGGTCGTGGACTCGATTCCCGGCCATTACACTACCGACGTGAATCCACTCCTAATACAAGAATTTATTTAGGGGTTAACAGATAACAAACAAGAGTAACAAGCAACTTGGGTTACAAATTAATAGTAAAATTAGTAACCTTTTTTTTAAAAAAAAACATAAAATCATAATAAAAATAACAAAGTAGTAATAAAATTATTTTTCTATAATTCGCGATTAAGTTAATAGAAAATGTATATAATGCTAGATGTAGAGTGGACTATCCGTTTTTATACCTGATACATGCAGGATTCCTAAAAACACATGTACAAACCTCGACCACTGCCGCCACAATACACAACCACTACACACATTCATTATCACAACCTCAACAATCGTTTCGCTCCGCAACTGAAGCATCATTACAAGATAGACTCCATGGTAAAATTACATAGCATTGTATTATGGATCTGCGCATAGAAAAGCCTATTTTTTTTTATAAATAAATAAATATAAATAAATATATGGGACACTTACACACACGGTTGTCCGTCCCCAAAGTAAGTAACTTAATACTTGTGTTATGGGTGAGAGACAGCTGGTGAATATATACTTATTTTTTTTAAAACAAACTTAATTACAAATATACACCCAGGCTCGAAGACCAACAAATTCATTTATAGAAAATGTTGGCACACAGCGGGAATCGAACTCACGACCCGCGGAGCTGAAGGCAGGGTCACTACTCATTGCGCCAACGGGTCAGTCAATTCAATTCTTGGTAATATATTGGTTCAACATACTCGCAATAGACGACTCAATCGGTCACTAAGTAGAAGTTACTAGAACAAACAGTTTATAATAACAAACAAATCTATGATCAATCTAAATCATATCTATATATCATAGCAGTACTATCTAGTTGTAACTAGTGAATTCTTCATTTTGCTAGATATCTGTGTATGTCATTATTTGAGTTCTATTAAGTTAACTATTTATGAAGATACAACAAATTTAAAGACGTTAAATAACGTTTAGATTAATTACTTAATTTTGTACTTTAAAAAAGTTTAAAAAGGGTTTTCTTTAAATTTAAACTATCGTGAGTACTATTTATATTTAATGTAAAGAAACCGGCTTTACTCACGTCTTATACTGTCGGGTTTGGCCAACTAGTTTTGAACCCATCCGGGGCAATTATTCATGACCTCTTTACACAAGTTTTGTAGGCGCTACGCTACGCTTTATTACTATTTGCTACAAAACAACTTTATTTAATATTATTTATTATTTATTATGAATAAGGTTATTTTAATACTAAGCTTGCGATTTACAATTTGAATCATTGATTTTTTCCTATATAATAGTGAACTATAACAAAGAAATAAAAGGACTAAGGATTTTAAACCGATTGTTTTACAGGCTTAAGCGAATCTTATTTAATGCTTATCAAGGATTTTGTTATCATTGAAGAGACCCTTGTTATCAAGTATCAATGAAAGTATACAATAATTTCACGATCAAATCGCACGCATGTGGTAAAAACGTGCCTCTTAATATTTCATATCATAATAGTTTTAGTAATTACCTTTATTCTGTATTTAAATCATAATCTCATCAACCTCCTGCCCTTATCCCACTCTAAGTGGGGTCGGCACAACACGTTACAAACATGTTGTCAGATGATGTGGCTACGTACTTTACGACCGGCCGCATGCCTGACGTCAATTTACCTCAGTCGTATTTTACGACACTTCGGTAAGAAAAAGGGTGGTTGGTCTATTTTACTCAACCGAATACCACACGCTGGGTCGACTTACCTTAGGCGCCTTTTACGACACCTCGTTAAGAAATGAGGTTGGTCTATTCTACTCAGCCGGATACCACACGGTGGGTCGACTTACCTTAGTCGCATTTTACGATATCTCGGTAAGAAATGAGGGTCGTACTATTCTATTGAGCCGGACACCACACGGCGTATTTAAATCAGAATGTATTACAATATAATTATGACTTGTATATTTAAACCTTATATTCATATCATATTCAAGAGCCCACTTTACTTTAGTTTCGAGTTCATGCTGGATTCTTTGCGTATAGCTTTATCAAATAATCATCAAAAAACGTGATGACCGAAGGGTGAAAAAATAACAACATAAAGGGGGCAGATACAGAAAGCCTACTATTCTGTTTAGGATTATATAAATTACAAAAATGCGTGGATCTAGCTACTCTTCGACATTACACAAGGTTGCTATGACGAAACTTTGCTATGATATAACTTATTATAAAAATGAAATTTTTAATTTTTGAATTTAAACTATCGCGAGTGTTATTCATAATTAATTTATAGAAACCGGCTATACTCACGTCTTATTTTATCGGATTAGCCCGACTAGTTTCAAGGCCATAAGGGGCTCTTATTCATGAGCTCTTTACGCGGCGTTATCGGTGGGAACTGCGTGTAGCAGCTCGTAACTAGTCGGGCTCATCCGATAAAATAAGATGTGAGTATAGCCGGTTTTTAAATATTAATTATGATATTTTTAAAAGTGAAACCGCCAAATTTTTTGCTGGCTCTTCTCAGTAGCAGCAATGTTCCAAACCAGCAGTAGCAAAAGCATTGTTTACAAACTTATTTGAATAAAGAATATTTTAAGTTTAAATTGAGTTTCTTACCAACATTTTTCGGGGTAAACAAAAGCTTTGCGTTTTCAATAAAAACCCATGACCCTAATTTACATTTTCTATTAATCATGCGGTAAATAAAGTGTGAATAATAATATCGTGGGAACTGTTTTCTGTAGTATTCTTAAGAGTTAATCTGATTATCTGGATATAAGCATCTTAGGCTCCATCCTACTCAGTTGACTAATAGGAAAGCAACATTTAATATTTTTAATTATAATCTTTTGTGATTGCATAAAGATCGTAGCTTATCCTTATTGAACATCATTCGAATATCATTCATAAAAGCCTTAATTCGAATATTAAAATTAAAACTTGGCAGTTATAAATAAAGAGATACATTGTACACAGTAAACGCTCGATGTCCGACCTTGGGATGTAATTATGCATGTTTTAATTTTAACTTAAATATAATTTTGTACTTCTACGACTTCTAAATTTAATACGTTAGAGTAATATAAAATTACTACTAATTTACAAGTATGCGTTAAAAATAGTACAAAATATTTTCTTATTTGATAAAAAAAGATTTAAGACTGCATCATTTCTCTCGTTAAACACCCGTATTTTTTTGATACCTTAAGTTTACAACGATCATATTTATTTAGCTGTGATAAACAATAATACCTAGTTGACCGAGCCTTGCTCCGTAATTTTTTACAAAATAAAAAAAAAGAAATTTAAAAAAAAAAAGAAAAAATAATAAGGTAGTTGGTAATCGACTCTAGGTATTTACATTTTTCGAAACTGTCCTTTCCCCAAATAAGCTACGCTGACTTGATATCATCATCTGCCTGCCCTTATCCCACTCTGAGTGGGATCGGCACAACATGTTACAAACATGTTGTCATATGATTTGGCTACGTATTTTACGACAGGTCGCCTGCCTGATGTTAACTTACCTTAGTCGTATTTTACGACTCCTCGGTAAGAAGAAAGAGGGTGGTCTATTGTACTCAACCGGGTACCACACGGTGGGTGAACTTACCTTAGTCGCCTTTTACGACACCTCGGTAAGAATGAGGGTGGTACTATTCTATTAAGCCGGATACCACACGGCGTAGTTTATGCCAAAAATAGTGTTTTATATTTAATATAAATTTTTCTATTTTTTTAACGCCCAAAAGCGGGGATAAAACGATGTTTTTTTCATAAAACCTAGCTAGATCGATTTTCTCCCCCAAAACCCTGTAAAATGCTGCATTTCTGGAAAATCGTCGGAGCCGTTTCCGAGATTCCGAAAATATATATATACATACAAGATTAACTCATTTAAATATGAAAGATGTACATTGTAAATATATTTGTCTTACATTTTGTATTGAGGTATATAATATCCATTAGCTATTGGTAATATCAATTCACAAAACAGCTTACCACGCTCTTGTACGTCACGTTGGTTATTTTCCTAACATCAATGTGTCTAAACAAAGACGTCAATAGGACCTCATGAATTTTTTGTGGTACCATTAAATTACTGAGTGTTCATTGTTGATTACACAAGTATTAAAGAAGGAAGAGCTCATTTCTCGGGCCGAAAATATATATCAAAGTAACACAATCGCATTAAATTTATTTAATTTTAAAATTATTAAATTCTAATGGTTAATAAGTAAATAACAGAATTATTCCCGTAGTTTTTAAGCGTTCAAAAGCTTTACTGCTGATATTGATTTTTATTTTACCAATGGTTTGCTTAAAAAATCTGGAATATCAATATTTTGAGCAATTTGAGAAATTAGCTTACACGACAGGGAGGCATAGTTAAATTTATAACATAATATTTAAAACAAAGAATAATGAAAATTTGGTCTACAAAGAAAAATGTTCTACAAAATTACATAAAGAGAAAGATTTGCTGTAATAAAACAACCATCAAGTCAGAATATTTAAGTTGACACACAAAATATTTAATACTAATTTGTACTCCTCATCATTTTCCAGCCCTGAGAGTGGGATACCACTCTAAGTGGGGCACGACGTGTTTTAAATATGTAATAAGTTGATTTGGCTATTTATATTACGACCGACCTGCCGGACGTCTCATTCCCTTAGTCGCCTTTTACGACACCTCGGTAAGAAATGAGTGTGATCTATCCTACTAAACCGGATACCATACGGTGGGTCAACTTACCTTAGTCGACTTTTACGACACCTCGGTAAGAAATAAGGGTGGTCTATTCTGCTCAGCTAGATACCACACAGTGGGTCAACTTACCTTAGTCGCTTTTTACAACACCTCAGTATGAAATGAGGATGGTCTATTTTCTACCACAACGCAAAAATAGCACATTTAAATCATTTTGATTAAAATTTGTTGTGTCGTGCACGTGAGTTAAAATAGTGCGATAAAACGTTTTTGCCTTGATAAAAGAAAGTTATACTACTCGAAAAATAATCTACGCTTCTCGACACGAAATCTCTAGTATCTGGTAATATTTTAGTACAAATAAATGCAACGATAACGAACGTTCCTCATTATTTCATCCGGCATTATCTTCACTCAGACGTATTGACAAGGTCAGCGCGTCGCTCTCCATTAAGAACGTAAACATTTAATTCGTACAAGGTTGGAGAAGTCTATTACGGTTTATAGTAAAACCTTTCATCTGTGGCGAATAAGGAAAATCTCTACTGAAGTTTTATCTTTATGAATAGCTGCACAAAAATATGCGTCTTATCGTTGCAGCTACAGAATTATGTGGAGGAAACAATATAAAACGGGGCAAATATTAAGTTAAGCACTTAATTATGTGCAGGGAGGAATACTTTTTTCCTTGATATATGAAGGCGAAACTTAGTGATAAGTTAAAAAGTGACAAACACTCCAACTACTATTAAGAGTCTCAATAGTATATTTTAGATGTTTATGTTAAATTGTTTACAACCAATGATATAATTTGGAAAACATGTTTGTTTGTCCTTCCGAAAAGAGCCAAAACAAGATGATGCCGTTACTCTTTTTACATAAAAACCTCTTTTATTATAATACTTGTAATATATGATTTAATATTTAATCCATTTTAAACATTTCCGAATCACTTAAGACATACATATATATAAAATATGACAATAATTACTGACGAGGTGGAAAAAGCTTGGTATATACAAAAAGTTCGTGACGTCATATATCTACCTCGGATTGTTTGCAATATCCATTCTATTAATAATCATACAGTACAGTACTTATTAATAAACAGATACGGTATTAATACTTTTAAATTATTAAGATATAACTTGAATAAATATCATAGAAGTGTCGTATTAAATATTATAAGTAAATATTACTATATATTTACTACAACATGTACCATATTATACATATATTACTATTGTACCGTACTACTGTAAAGTTTACTATTGTAAAGTTTTTGTATGAATATATTATTATTTCTTAAACATGTTACTTGAGGCCTTGTCCATTGTGAAACCTTGGGGATGTAGGTTTCTTTATAATATATTTATATTGTTCATTATAAATGTGTTTGGTGTGATATTAATGCTTACTTCTGCTTCAATAAAAAAGCAATATTGTCTATGATCCACAAACACAGACAAAATATCATTTTTTTTAAGCGTTAAAGCGAACTATAATTTTTATTACTCTTTGTCTCACAGCATTATAAGATATATTTAAATCAAACAGGAGTTACTGCAGTGAATTTAAATACAATTTTTTTTCCACATTATATTATACCATATTCGTATTTTATTATATCATATATTACTAGCTGTGTCCACGGCTCCGCCCGCGTGGAAATAAGTGTGTCACAAACATTTTCCCACGTAAATCCCGACTCCGTGGGAATTCTAATGTAACGTACTATTCATCTTTACATCCCCAGGAAGAATGTCTTTGTAAAAACCGTACAAAAATCCATTTGGAAGATTTTGAGAAAATAGAACACATACAGACAGGCAGCTTTTGGGGACTTTTATTTTATTATATGTATTGACATCACTTCCCACACACACATCAAATATGGGAAGTGATAATTAAATTCGACTTTAAATATCGCAAATCTTTAGTAACGAAACTACTTTTACGAGAAACTTAGAGAAAAAAAATCGATTTATGTATTAATTTCCAAATGACCATGCTATGATAATGAAGTTTCAAGATGGCGGTAAATAGAATTTATTGAGTAGAATCCATAAAGTTATGATACTAGAGTAGGGTAGCCATAGGCAGGCCTGTAGTTGATAGTGACACAATAAATAATGAGAGGGAAGATGAAACTCGTATACTTCATCTTTGTGTAAACACACATAAAAAAGAGGGACAAATAGGTCAACCTCATATTGTTATATGAACATTTAAGGCTACTCCATACTCTAGTATAACAACACTATGATAAAATCACAGGATTTCCTGACATAAGACGGGAAATCGTCTATAGATAGTCTGAAGACAATTTCAAGAAGCATTTGAAATGGTCTTTAGAATATCTGTATTGAAATTGTCTTTAGTTTAGATTTAAAGGCAATTTCAAATGATAAGGTTCTCCCTAGTGCATTGTCAATTGTATAAAATAACTTGGTCAATATTTTTTACTAACATTGATTTCAAATCACACATATTTTCAGTATTACGCATTCAAATAATAAAAACTTAAGTCGCAATCACGTGAAAGATAAAGCAAACACGTCCATATTGACAATATTTTTATCTTTCGTTACAATTTTATGGTGCAGATTACATTTGTTACGGTCACAGCCGTGACAATGAAATACATAGTAAATCATAACCACTTCGGTATAAGTCGCATCATACGATATAATGACAGATTATAATGTAAGAAATACAATAACATCACATGATTTTGCAATTTCCATTAGATTCTTGGAAACTTGTTTATTATAAAACTTAATAAACAATACAGATATCATTTGAATACATGATAAAATCCTTATATAATTATAAAGAAAATTGATTTCTTCTTATTTTGGAATACCCTTAGTACTTTTTAATTGCGTAACAATATCCCATGTGGCGTTTTTTAATTGGTACAATTTTTTTAAAACAGGTTTAATTAAATTTGCAAGTAAAAATATTATTATCTGCTGTTACATTTCTAGAAAAGAAGGATCTCCTTCTGTTTTGCGTTAGGTATACGATATAATTACGTTTTTTATTAGTTGCTTAATAATATGCCAAAAATTTCGGACGATTTTATGGTAACGTCGATTAGATTGAATCATTAACATTTAATTATTGTACAAAATACCCTTTTTTAAAAATGTCTTCTTTAACAAACAGAGATTATATTTTCACTTTCAAGTTTATATATTCATTTTCAAACATTTATATTTAGGCACAGTACATAAATAAGAAATGTCGATTTTATTATTATTATTACGATTATTTTGACTGATATAGAATTTAACCGCAGTGTGGTATTCGGCTTAGTAGAATAGACTACCTTTATTTCTTACCGAGGTGTCGTAAAAGGCGACTAAGGTAAGTTGATCCACCTTGAAGTAGCCGGCTGAGTAGAATAGACCACTATTTTCCTTATTGAAGTGTCTTAATAAAATGTAAGTTGACGTAAGCAGGCGGCCGATCGTAAAATACATAGCCAAATCATGTGACATTATGTTCATAACATGTTATGCCGACCCCACTTAGAGTGGGTTAAGGACAGGAGGATTTAATATGAATTAGATCCTGCCCTGTCGTTTGCCACTTTACCTAAGTCATCCGTTCGTGATGGATTGCAAAAAGTTTATGTACATGCGAACCACGTTACAAGGAAATTTCCAACGAGTGTTATCATATAGTGCTAAAAATATTATGATCATGTACTACATTGTCTTCCGCGTTACTCTTGGAGCCTTGCAGAAATATTATAACTTTCCTTCCTCTATTTTCTGTATCTTGCCTAATCGGTCACGACAATCGTTTCCGTGTTCTAATTTTTTAATTTATTTAAATGTTAAGCTTTTTAGATATGTGGTTATTAATCAATGTTAATTATTCAAGTGTGCCATTTATTTGTATGGATTTCCTTTCTTAATTTTTTAATTGTCGGACCGCAATGGATGAAAGCGGTTTGATTTATTGTGTGCTTCGAGAATTATTACAGTCAGCTAAGATAAAGTAAAATATGGTTCCAGTCTCTGGGTATATTCTGTAGTTCAAAGTAAAATTTTACGAAAATACATCTGTTAACAATTAACAGTGAGTAACGAACGGTGACAAATATGAAAAATTGTTACAGTTGTTCAAAACTTTAAAACAGAAGCTGAATCATTCACTCCTTATTTTTCACGAGGATAAAAATAATAATCTTTTGATTGCCATAATTCGATACGTGCCTGGCATCAGCAACGTACGGCACAGGGCTACATTGACGAGATGTTTAACATAAAGGTATTTGGTGTCTTACCGTCATTAAAATAAGATTGATATTTGCATTTCAAGTGATACTAGTTGCGTCTGATTTTGTCCCGTTTTTGTCCCAGTATGGATAAACAGGAAGGTTTCTATTGAACAAGTCATTCATTTGTTGAACTTGAACCAACCGTTATGATTCATGGAGCAGGTGTAAAGGTCATTTTCTCGTATGTACATTCAGTACGTTGGTTCTTGTTTAAGGTTTTTAGTAATTAAACATTATTTCAAGCAGAACCACGAAGTAATTATATGAACAATATATTAATACGCAGCTCCTTATTTGTGTCAGAAATAACAATGGTTATTATTCATGAAAACGCGTAATATTTACTTTAATAAAAATAATATAATTAAAAAGATATTCTGACGTCTGCCGGTTGAATTAATTTAAAATTATTAAATACTGTCGTAAACATCGTTCATATATACAGAAAAACGGAGAACCAAATATGAAAAAAAGATATCACATGCGATTATTTAAAAACTAAAGCATTTAATCTTTAAGTAAGTTAATCTTGTATATATATAGAATCCAAATTTCGGAAACGGCTCCAACGATCTTTATGAAACAGTATATAAGAAGTTCCGGGGGCGATAAACAGATCTAGCTAGGTTTCATTTATAAAAATTTCGTTTCATCTCTCTTTTCAGGCACTGAAAAACTGTTACAATATTATTGGAAATAAAGACTACTTACGCCATCAAGTTATAATAGCTCGGTTGAAAACAGATATGACCATCCCTATTTTTCTTTTTTTTTTCATGTTGCATCTTTTTATAAAATATAAAAATACCCATGTCGCCCAGGTAATATACAATACTGCATTATTCCAGAAAAAGTTTGATCTTTGGCAGTTTTTGGCAACTTTTTACGACAGAAACGTTCGGCTTTTTACGGCTCTGTAATATAATATGTACTTTAAGTAGAATTACAAAATAAAAGTAAGTTATTAATGAAATAAATGAGTTTCTCATTTACCAAGTGTAAAACAACACACGTTATCACGAAGTTATTTGCTAATATTAGTAAATATAATGTTAATAGCCTTGAAATAGAGCAATACATCAAAGGCACTCTTCCTAAAAACGTTTACTCCACTACAGATAACAATGTTTGTCAGTGACTTGTTGTTTTTCAGTGATTCACTCAGATAAAATATAATTGAAAGTAACTCATTGTGAAACAGCGAAATACTAACAAATACTTTTCAGTTTTACCATCTGTCTTTATATTTATTATAAAACAAAGTCCCCCAAAAATTTACATATAGCAATATGCTATATGTAAATTTTGTAAGGTCGTGCAATTATAAATACACCGCACTCTAGAATTGTAGATCTACGAAAAAGTCCGAAACAGCATGTCTCTATCTCTTATGGTTAACTCATAATAACTACTTTTATGTTCAAAATTTCAATAAAAATATTACATTATTTTCTTCTGTTCACTAAATTCTGTAATCCTTATCTAATTAAATGCATTAGTTTCTTTTACTATTTAATATAGATCAAAATTTTCCTTGATATCATATTCATCAAATAGATACTTTAGAAGATATTATAGATAAAAATTATACGCCACCAAAATAGTATTACGAGTACATTCTTTGTGATACACTAATTTACATGCGGGCAAACCCGGCACATCTAGTAAAGTATAGTTTACAATAAGCGCCAAGAAATAAGAGGAAACCTGCATATCTTCAGAGAATTCTAATGATATGTGTAACCTAACAATCCGCATTGGAGCAGCGTAGGTCTTAGCTCCAATCTTTATCTCCAAAAACGGAGAGAGGCTAAGAAACAATAAAATGAAGATTCACTTCCAGCTGAAAGTTACAAGGCCGTCTTTTTCTTGACTTATACTTTTAAATTTGTAAGCTGTGTTAAAGATTAGGCGAGTTATTCTTTATTGCACTGTTTCAGACATATACTCAAACCTTACAGATACACGTTTTGTATCTCTAAGGTTTGAGTATATAATTTACTCCTTCAATTACTCGTTAGTAATTGAGAAGTAAATTAGACTAGTTTACCACTTGTTTTTATTTTAATAGGCCTAGTAGTACTGTTGACTAAGTTATTAAGTAGTTGCCGGAGATGTTATCTCTACCAAGCATTCACTACTTGAGTTATATATTTTTACCAAGATTTGGCTAACCAAAAATAATATACCTATAACACTTGGTATATAAGCTTTCTTAGTTAACAGTTTAAATTAACATACAAATCCGATTTCTCTCATTGTTCTTTATTTTTTGCTACTATACATCAACTTATAAATAAAGCTAATTCCAAGCTGAACAGTAGACTTTTTGTACTATATATTTGTTCAAGCCATTTTTGTATGCAGGTTATATTTCTGCATTGGAAATCTCCTTAAATTTTGAGAGAAAACGATAAAGTGGATCTTGAGGCTGCAGCAACATCTTGTAAACAAAACTAAGGAAAATATTATTTTGTTATAAACCGCGATAAAACATAATGTTTTCATTATTTTTATATTATGGACCTCCGCAAAATAACGCCTAATTCTACGAAATAAAGTAAAGTATCTTGATAATAAATCGTAAACAAGAAAGCAGCAAAAGACTTGCGCATCTTTTTGGGGGAATATTGAACTCATTTACATATTTCGTTTTTCTATAACTAATCTCTTTTATAACTTTACAATAATTACTTATCACAGTCCATATTATAAGATGAATTCATTTCTTTCTTTAAAAGCAAAGGGTGAAGGACAGTTAAATTAGGAAGAAAAAGATTGCTGGTGTACAATTTCCATTCAATGCCGCACCTTAAATTACTATATTTACCTTTATAGTTTAACCTTTGGATTCAACGGCAGATTAACTTACTTCCTTTATATTATTTAAGTTTATTATCATATTTAGTGTGGTAGACAATTTTGTCGTAATGTGCGGAAATAACAAACAAAGACATCTCTCAAGCGACGTAAGACATAGTTTGGAAGCAAAATATAATACAGTCTGAAATTAGCATCTTCCGTCATATTCTGCGATACTCGACAGCAACTGAGCACTAAACAAATAACAATTTTTTTTACAAAATTGTTTTTATCTTATAACTATTGTATTATGAATATCACGTTGATATGAATTATAGTGTGGGAAGTCAAACAAAGTGTGAACTCTTGTAACCTTCTTAGGTCAGTATTAAGTACAGAAAACCAAACGATGTAGCTGCCATTTTGATATGGACTTTAACAGCGGTCTTAAAACCAGACGATGTGAATTGACGATGTTTGTTTAATAATAATTTGTAGAATTAGGCGTTTGTGGTAGTCTATCAAACAAAAGTAATGAAAATGTTATTTTATAAATCACGATAAAACCATGGTTTTTTTTATCGCGGAATAAATATCTATTTATTTTGAGAATAAGGAATAAAATATCTTAGTGAGATGACATGAGCCTTATATTTTTTATATATTTGAGTAGTTACATTAAAAAAATCTATTTGAAAGTGTATGCAATTAATGACGAGATAATGAGATATATATAGAACCATAACTTATAGTTTATCGAAAAATAAATAAGAGAAGAGAAGTCAAACTTAGAGAGATAAGTTCATATATACAATAATAACAATGAATATTTAACCGTATTTCTTTACATTTTGAATAAAACGGTCATAAAACTTGTCGTATTGTATGGATCAGAATATTGGGCAATGACGCAGACGGATGAAAGAAGAGTGCATGCAAATGAGATGAGAATGTTAAGGTGGATGTGTGGTATGAAAAGACAGGATAAAATACGAAATGAGTAGGTATATAATGGGAAGTCTGAAAGTTGTGCAAAACGAGGAGTACAAGATTAAGATGGTATGGACATTTAATAAGTAGAACTGAAAATCATGTGATAAAATGCGTTTTAAATATAAATGTGGATGAATATGTACTAGAGTGAGGCCTAAAAAGAGATGGTTGGATTGTGTGAAGTATGACATGCATTTAAAAGGAGTGGCGCCAGAGTAGACGAATGATAGGAAAGAATGGAAGAGAAAAACATGTGCCAACGTTGAGTGGGATAAGTACAAGAGAATGATAATTTACTTATATTTTGTAAAGAGATATATAAATATTTAAAATTGCCTTATATTTATAATATTTCCTTCGTCGTCCTTATATTTATAATATTCATATAATTTCTGTAAATTTTCAGTATAAATCAAAGTTAGTAAGACAGTTAACGAAAATATACTTATGTTTCCGTATTCATTGCACCCTTTTTTCATGAAGTTAACTGTTTTAAACAGTTAAATTTATTAAAAACATTGAGTGTGGCATGAGATAATTGCTATGGCGTGAATTAAATGGTTTCATTGTATAGCAACACTGGTCCAATTAGCCGCAGTAATTTGGAAATGTTAATTTTGTGTGAGTTTGAATACATTTTATTTATTTATTTAAAACTTTATTGCACTTACACATTAAAACATACAAAATTACAAAAGAACTTAACCTTATGTATATGTAAAAAAGGGCGGTCTTATCACTGAATAGTGATCTCTTCCAGGCACATATATACATACATCATATATATATTTTTAAGGTATTTCTTATGGTTATTTGTGAAGTAATTGGTAACATTTGAACTAATCTTTTCTGTTTTTTTTTACGGAAAAAATAAGGAAAATGTAGCGCGTGTTCTTTTGTCACTGTCTATGGATGACATAGTAAATCATAGTAATATTTTAAACGTGAACATCTGTCTGTTACGCTGTCACGGCTGATCGGCTTAAATAATATTGATTAAATTTGGTACAATTGAAGTCTATAAACTGGGGTAAGGTACAGAGTAAAGAAACCGTTTATCTTTTGAGAACGATGAAAAAAAACACAAATTCCATTATTGGCAATACTTAAATGCTTAAGTTGGCGGGTATCACTAGCGTTATATACAACATTTGAAGTAACATAAAGAAAACAACAAAATTCATGTATAGCTAGAATCCAAGGCTAATATTTTACGGCGTCACGTGAAAAATTTTAAATTACAAGTATACAAGAAATGTAAATACGTGTAATCACGAGTAGTTATTCAACTCGAGACAGCTTTTTGAACCGTGACGGAATTTGTACAAGCAACCAAACACTCTTTATGCCGACGTGTTTGCAGTGAGTGACAAACCGACATTGTTAGTCGTCTCTGACGTCATTAAAGAACAATAAAATTCGCGATGAAAAGATTAATTTTAAGCGCGTATTGTAGTTTGGCAGCATGCCTTAGAACCTAATTTAGGTCACATATTGTACGACACCTTATAGTAAGTAGTATGGTAAACAATAGTACTCGAGATCAATTTGTTTATTCTTTTTGTACAAAAATAATATACATGTGTACCAAAAAGAATATATACATATATCTCAGGTATACCAGAGACCAAAATAAGCTTGCGAATTTTATGTCGCGACTCCATAGTCGTAGAGTTAGCAATTATTCCTGAGTATTCGTTTTATTAATACATATCTCCAAAATATACTTGGCTTGCATACACAGAGGCTTAAATTAAGTGTAAGGTATTGGCTTCTACGCAAAGCATATTATACAGTAGACTATGAGTGGAATAGACTACATAAATTTCTTACAGAGGTGTTGTAATAGGAGACTCAAGTATGCTGACCGGCGTGTTAGGCTGAGTAGAATAGACCGCCCTTATTTATTACCGAGGTGTCGTAAAAGGCGACTAAAGTAAGTTGACGTCTGGCAGACGGCCGGTGGTAACATAACAAGCCAAAACCTTGTAACATGTTTAAAATATGTTGTACCGATCACACTTAGAGTGGGATAAGGGTAGGAGAATAATGATGAACTATTAAAATGCTTGGACTTGAAACTTCTTCTAGCTTCGTACAGGACTGCAACCGAAATATTTAAATTTAAAATGTTTAAAAGATTCACCGCTTAGTTTCTTGCTGGTTCTTTTCGGCAAGAGCAACATTCTAAACAAGCGGTACTTTCATTATTTATATTGATCTTTGACGATTCAAGCGGTGGTAGCGGAATGGTTAGGGTAACGGATTTGCGAACGAGAGGTCGTGGGTTCGAACCTGGCCATTACACTGCCGACGCGTACCCACTCCTAACACAAGCATTTACCTTAGATGGAGGGGTTAAGAAGTTTACTAGCAATTTGAAACCAAAATAAATAGTAACCAATAAAAAAATTATAAAACGAAACGAACGAAACTGATATGACTCTATAAAAATAGTAATTAACAATTTGAGTCTGTATGTACACCTATATGTACCTAATATGTAAAAGTGCTTCTTACATTATAATGGTTTAACATAGATAAAATTATTTGTTTCAATAAATATATAAAGCATTTATCTTTTATAATATTCGTTTTCCAATCAAAACACAATTTTCATATGTTGCATTATCTCTTAATGTCTTCTAAACAATTAGAAAACGATTTAAATAAGGAATACAAAATCGTTTAATAATCAAACAATTCGCAATGGTATAGTAGTATCATGGTGGATTAAACTCCTTCAGAAAAAATATTAAAAAACGTAATTTGTTACTAATTTGTACACATCTTGTATTACAGCAACCTTCTGATATTTTGACGATATAGAAAACATTTTCTATCTGAACAAATTTAATGACTTTTATTTTTGCGCTTATATCCGGTCACGTTAATTTATTGTATAACCGATCAATTGACTCACCACTGTCGAACATAATATTTTGATTGATACTTACTTTATTCCAATGACTCAGAATAAAATTGACTAAGCAAAATTAATGCTATAATCTGCGATAAAAGAAATTTTTATTTATTTTTTATTTTTTGCATTAACATGCAGGATTCGTAAAACCGCATCTTCTACAAATCTCACCTCCACTAAACTACAGAAGCTCTATAAACATTCACTACCACAATCTCAACAATCGTTTCGCTCATCATTGTCAAGATATAGACTTTAAGACAAAAACTATATGTTCAAATTTGCATCTAAGGCTATTGAATAGTATAATATTTATAACTACGATTATAAATATTATGCCAATTTCAAACAGTTCTTATTATTTCTTTACTACATTATTTTACTGAAATTTCGCCAATATGCACTTTATTCAAATATAGTAATTATTGCAATAATTACATAATTTCACTAAATTCATTTCACTTCTCGGTTTTTTCGTTGCAAAACTTTCATAAATCCTCCTTATACGTAATAGTATAAAATTGCTATAACAGTATTTCATACAGATTGGAATCATCAAAAAAGATTCTTACATAAAGTGCAAGTATAATTTAATAATCATAACAAAACAATTTTATCATGTCTTCAATATCTTTGTGAAAGTATTTTGGAAATGATACTCGCGTAGCTTCCCAAACGCTACCCATCCAAGTTGGATTCGGTGAATGACCTCTTTCTCAAAATTGAACTAACCTACCCGGACTATATGTCCCAGGTACATACTCGACTAGGATTTCGAGTGCAAAGTTTTCAACGATAACCAGGTGGAGCGGAACAAGTGAGTTTGACATGTTTTTCGTCTTGCTGCTGTTTATTTTAAGGCTCACCTGCTAACTGGCCCGTTGGCGCAGTAGATAGTGACCCTGCCTTCAGGTCCGCGGGTCACGGTTTCGATTCCCGCTTCCCGTTCGATTATATTTGTATTTAAGTATGTATTTAAAAATATATAAATATATATACACAAGTTATCTGTCACCCATAACACAAGTAATTAAGTTACTTAGGTACTTTGGGGACGGATGATCGTGTGTGTAAGTGTCCCATATATATTTATTTATTTATCATATTTATTAAGTTACTCTGTTGAGGTCGTCGAGCACTGTGTTAAGGTTCTCCAAAGATTCTGTCTTAACGTGTAATATCGTCGGCATCCGGTTGAAGTAGAATAGAACACCCTCTTTCTTAACGTGGTGTCGTAAAATACGACTAAGGTATGTTGACGGCCGTAAAATACGTAGCCAACTCATGTAACAACATGTTTATAACATTTAGAATGCGATAAGGGGAGGAGAATGATGATTGGACTTAATTATTATTAACAATTTTTACTTATTCTTGAAACTTAATTTTATTTACTTTTATTAAACTTACTGCTTTCACTCATTCTAATTGAGGCAAATAGATAAACGCGGCAGCTAAAACTAGTTTATGTAATATATTTAAATTAATTTCGTTTAATTGAACATGCAAGTATAATTTGTATAATTATACAAAGAAACCCGATAAGCATCAGCTAGCTTAGAATATATTTACCCTCGATTTAAAAATTACTTTATTATATTCGACAGTTTATTTAATACTACAATATGAGTTAATCTTTTATGTATATGTGTATTTTCTTAATTTAAACAATTTTCATGAAATTCAGCACGTAGAGGGTTTTGGGGGAAAAAAATCGATCAAGCTAGGTTTCATTAAAAAAATGTTATATGTCTGTTTTCAGGCACTGAAAAAATGCTACATGCAATAGAATGCAAATGATATTTAAGCTGTCATTTGTAAAGTTGTAGTAGCTCACTGGGGAACGGGCGGACTAAAGATGTAAAAATATCCCGGCAGGTTGGCAGGGGACCTGCCAAATTTTTTAAATTTTTTTCAAGTTTCAACTTTTAAAAAAAATTACCGAGCAAGACTCGGTCACCCATTGACTAAAAATTAAAAAATCAATAATACTCAATACACTAGCTGTGGAATTGTCACATACAGACAGAAAGACACATTGACTAAATTAATTTAGGTGTTTTAGCCCTTATTCTTTTACTTTGGTATTCTAAAATATAAATACAACTTGAAATAAATATATAAATATATGGGACACACACACGGTCGTCCCCCCCCAAAAGTAAGTAATTTAATACTTGTGTTATGGTAGGCAGACAACTGGTGAATATATACTTACCTATATATTTTTGAAATACATACTTAAATACAAATATACAAACAAACTCCTCATTTTCCAATATAATATTTTAAGCATTATATTTTATTGTTCAGTCATAATCCTATTAGGTGGTGATTATATAATAATAATTAATCGATTTCTTACAATATAATAATGATTTCAGTTAGGTATCTCTATACAAAAAAATTACATCTATCTTTTGCTCAGTTCAGACTTGATAAAAGAACGAAATAAATAAGCACCTTTGCCTTTATAATATTAATAAGCATTGCTAAATAAATACAGAAGTACACAGGTGTATAGCTACTTGTGAACTCGATAGCGGTTAACATTGACCTTTTCTAGCATGTGGCGGGCGCCGATCATACCATGCTATCAATCATGCGAGATTTTATCAGCAACAAATATTTTCGTAAAAATTCTCATTAGAAATACGCATTGAATTTAATATGATTATGTAAGCCAACTTTTAGCAATTCACGCTTTGCAGTTATGTATTCCTTTTTTAATTTACTTTCAATATACTATACACCAATTAAGATAATATATTTTATAATAGTTTTATATTTGAAACTAGGCTCCTGTCGTTTCACCTACGGTGCAAATTTATAAGGAAAATACAACGTTTTTAAACGGTTTACCTAGTTTTAGACCATATACTACTTCTGGAAAACTCATATCACTTTTTCTAACTGTTGATAACTATACGATAAGTATATATTTTTCTATTAAAAATTAAAATAATATAAATAAATATATGGGAAACTTGCAATTTATCACACGTTTTTCGGTGAAGGAAACACATATCCCGAATATGTAAACTACCAATCCACATTGGAGCAACGAGGTAGGGCTTAGCTCCAATTCTTCTCTTCAAAAAAGGAGAGAGGAGGCCTTCTGGCATTTACTGGCCATTACTATAAAGTCAGACAACACATTTTCAAAATAAAGACTAAGTGCCTAAGGAGTATAACATAGTATTTATTAAAATTTATCCAATAGTCTATATAGGTAGTAGTGACGTGCAAATAACTGCACATATGCCTCAGGCATTTTGTTAAAATACATACCAAATAATCTTTATAATAAAATTGTTCCGCTGAGTTACTAAATCCATATGTATGTACAAAAAGCTCTCGTATAATTAACATTAAGATTTCGACAACGAATTCGTGACCATCGTAATTATATAGCAAACGTTGACCTACGCTTTTTAAATAACGGTTTGTTACTTTTATTTATAATTCTGCGTAAAATTGTTATTAAAAACTGAATTATATTTTTCACCTAAAGAAATAACATAAACAGGTAGGTAGGGGTGGCTGTATACACAATACCCATATTAAAAAATTTCTAACGTTGATATATGTTCGTCTTTTTAATTAACTATTTTTAATAATTTAAATATCACGACATTTTTCCAATGAAGAATGAGTTTAGCGATTCAACGCGGAAATGAAGCATTCTTGCGCATGTCTTCTATAGAAATATCTATATGGTTTATTTAGATTAGATAAAATTTGTACATATTTGAATAATTTCTCAATATCAAAAGAAAGATGTACATATGACTTTGAAAATGAATCAATGAGAATACAAAATAGCACCTAGTATAAGATAAAATGTTACTATTTACAAGAATTATATTTCGGAAACACCAACCGCCGAGTTTCTTGCAGGCTCTTCTCGGTGGGAACTATTTTTTGAACCAGACTTGACGATTCAAAAGAACTTGTTGAGAATTTTATTTAAACACTAGCTTTTACCCTCAACTTCGTTTGCTTGTTATTCCTGTAGAATTAATAGGATTTCTATAGCTTATATGTGATCCCGGTGTATAAGAAATAATTGTGTCAAATTATATCTATATTAGTTCACCGGATTCGCCGTGAAAGAGTAACATCCATACATCCATACTCACAAACTTTATAATTTTTCAATTTGATATAACCCCACTGAGGAAAGGCAATAAAAGGGATTGGAATATAGAACCCACCACGCTTCTCCAATGCAGATTAACTAGTTACATACACGACGACGATTCAGGACGATTTCCTTCACTGTTAGGCAGTCTTAAATTCTATTAATACTTATATTGGCAATAAATGACTTTCATGAATTATTTCATATTTTTTACAGATTCGAGTATTACGTGAATGTCGTATTCAATTATATAAATTACATTCCAAATATATGCTAAATTAACTTTTTTTTTTGCACGAGTGCTGTAATAATCAAATCTTTTATATAACATGATAATTATTAATTTAAATTTGTGTATAAACATATCTATAAATAAGTAACCTTGACTAACATAGATGTAGAAGAACAGAAATGACGCACTTAATTATACTGTATATTTGATAATCTATAGTTTATAAATGTTATCATATACTTTAAATCCATCTATGTATGTCACAAAGATTTTCCCCGTAAATCCCGTAACCGTGTATGTTATTCCGGCGTATAAGGAATAATTGTGCCAGATTTCATCGCTAGCGGTTCAGCGGATTCGCCGTAAAAGAGTAACAAACATACATCCATACAAACTCTCGCATTTATAATATTAGTAGGATATTACTAAAGCGTATTAGCTGCGAAAGCGTTATAGCCAGACAGATTTCCGAATTTATAATGTAAGGATGGGTAAACAACAATATCTCAGTTTGACTGGCCCGTTGGCGCAGTGGGTAGTGATCCTGCCTTCAGCTCCATGGGTCGCGGGTTCGATTCCCGCTGTGGGCCAACATTTTCTATAAAAAGAATTTGGTGGTTCTTCTGCCTGGATGTATATTTGTATTAGGTGTGTATTTAAAATTATATATGTATATATTCATCAGGTGTCTCTCACCCATAACACAAGTATTAAGTTACTTACTTTGGGGACAGACGACCGTGTGTGAAGTGTCCCATGTATTTATTATTATATTTATTCTCAGTGGTTTTGTCAGAGAGCAACTCTAATAGTGGCGTTTATTTTATTCTCTTGACGAAGTCGACCGTGGCCGCCAAATTTGCCCGCCACGGACTTGTGATTTTAGACGGATGCCTTCGTTGAATGACAGCAAAAAAAGCAAAAAAACTTGGTTATAAGAAGTTAAAATGAAGAAAGAGTAATTATTTTCTTGGAGTTTTCTGCCATATTTTTGAAACCATATCAAACTTATACCTTAACCAAGTTTACAACATATTAAAAACAATCCCCTGCCACGTTTCTCTTGTCTGTCTGTTTGTTCGCGACATAATCAAAAACCACTGATCAGTTTTCATGCGGTTTTCTTTAATACAGAGTAATTCGTAAGAAAGGTTTACAGGTATTATTTGTTAAGTTTATTGTAATTGTCGACAATTTAGGAAAAAGTAAAGCTGAGAGTCTACCAAAATTAGTGAATATATGGAAATTTTTTGATACTTTCTTAAGTGAAATTTCCTAATCGTAGCTCTATTGTCGAAAGAATTCTAGAAAAGGCCTTTGGTAGTATATAAATGGCGATATATTTAAAAAAAATAATGCAATCTGCTAGCAAACTGCCCTCTACAGAGCATATATGAAATGTAGGTACTGGCTTTGCAAGTTTTTCACCTAATCTTCAAAAATATGTATATATATCCTCTTGCCCTTATCCTACTCTAAGTGGGGTCTGCACAACATGTTATAAACATGATTTGGCTGCGTTTTTACGACCGGTCGCCTGCCTGACGTCAACTTACCTTAGTCGTATTTTAAGAAGGACTAAACCGGATACCACACGGTTGGTCAACTTACCTTAGTCGCCTTTTACGACACCTCAGTAAGAAATGAGGGTGGTCTATTCTACTCAGCTGGATACCACACGGCTACCTAATCTTCAATAATATATTCTTAAAACATAGAGGGTTATTTAAATTGTCTTAAAGAAAAAAATCCTCTTTTCCGTCATGTTTAGGCAAAAATGACGCACTTTATCCCTTGAAGTTTCATTTAAAATATAGCTACTAATTAACTTTAAGTATCTTTAATGGAATTTATAATTGGTTTAATATGCAGAGGTTAATCGAAAAATGTGGTTCACTGTGCTCGAAATGTCCTTGACGTAAGCATAAAATTGGTATATTATATCAAGTGTTCTTATTATTTTGTTTTCAATGATAGTCACTTATTTGTTTTTACGATAAAACATATGTTGCAATTAAAATTAATATATTATCTAATTATGCAGCGTTTTAAAAGTCAGAAATATTAAGTTGATATTAATTTAATTATTTTATGATCCATTCTGTGATGGCCTAGCGGTGCGACCGTGTGAATCTCTAGAGACGATCATGGGTTGAAACCCGGGCAGACACCAATGAGTTTTTCTATTAAAACTTATGTGTCTAATTGATAATTGCAATTTATCACACGCTTTTCGGTGAAGGAAAACATCGTGAGGAAACCTGCATATCTCTAGAGAATTCTGGAGATATGTGTAACCTACCAATCCGCATTGGAGCAGCGTGGTACGTCTTAGCTCCAATCCTTCTCTCCAATAACGGAGAGAAGAGGCCTATGCCCAGCAGTGGGACAGTAACAGGCCGTTACTTACTTACTTACTTACATGATCCATTCCCCGGATATAGATAGTCGCTATGTACGAACAAGAAAACAACAAACAAATACTTTAAAAAATAAAAATATGTGAAACATATATTTGACTAGCAATCGCCAGGGGCTCCGTCTTCATACAAAAATCTTAATATAGTATTTTCATAACTATAAAAAGCCTTCAAATTTTACAATGTAATATCGTTAATACCATGAACCGGTGGAAGTATTGTTCTACTTAACGTAGGGATCTAGTCAGGATCATCAGAAATGAAAAGAGAGCGAAAGCATATTTTTATATATATGACAATGGACGGAATTACTCGTAGCTCTGTATTGTTAACATGAATGTAGCACCCTCAACAGATCAAGAATATAATAGCTTAAGAGAAATGCAAAAAAATATTGTTTAAAAATATTATCTTTAAAATTACACATAATATCTGTGTCGATTTATCGTTGTTAGTACGTCAGGAAATCTCAGAGCAATCTCTACGCAAATAAAATATTCACACGACGCAGTATCATTAAGTTGTAAACACATTGTATTATCTGAGGCATTAATGAGATTTCTCTAATGACATCTAGCAATAACAAGCTAACAACAGGCAGAATACCGTAACACGTGATATCAAATGACGTTTGCGCTTTTTCGATATATATCTATAGAAAATTAGACGTATACGCAATTAGACTTAGATTAGAAATATAAGACTTATGAACAAAAAAGTTTAAATTAAGTTTAATAAATATGCTTACATACAAAGCATATTACACAATGCTTGGATTTGAAAATCTTTTCAGCTTCAAATAAAACTGCTGTTAAATAATGGAAATTAAAAATGTTTAAAAATTGTCCGTCGAGTTTCTGGCTGATTCTTCTCGGTAAGAAAAACATTCCGAACCAGTTGTAGATAAATGTAATCTATGACACTTCCCAACTTTCTTCAAATATTTTCATAACAAAAATCTCGTGACTCCGGTCGGCCGTGACGGAAACTTATACGTTTTTGCAATCTTAATATTTGTATGGATTATATTATTAACTATATCATTATTTTGCTATAAATGGCGTTGAGGAAATAAAATCTATTAAATATTGAATTTGGTGTGTATTATACGGTCTATTACGTTTTCAGAATGCCATCACGAGACAAAATCGTGAAGCCTTCTTGCAGAGAGTATTCTTACAAAAATTTAATTTTACAATTGTCTTATCCTTAATAAGCGAAGAGTTATAAGTTACAATAATAACTATCGTTATTATTGCTTATTAACCTTGCGAAATTCTAGGAAAACTTAAGGATAAATGACATTCTAAGAAATTGAAACATAAAATTCAGGATTAATTCCTATAGAGCAACAATTATGCACTGAACACTAATTTTTAATAATCAGAAGTAAATAAGCTAAACCTTTAAAAGGTGTTGTTTTATTAACCTTTAATTGTATGCCATAAAATATTTAGATGAGTATTATACTAGTATTTTTGTAAGGAATTTGTCGAAAGCATCACCTAGATATCGTAAATTATCGCACGTGAAACGTCGAGAAATTCAATGTCAATGATTTTTCATTAACATTTATTGTTACTGCTGTATATAAATTTTTTAAATTAAGAATGAAGTTAAATTTAACTTCATTCTTAATTTAAAAAAATTATATACAGTCTGATGTATTTATTTAATTTTATTACAATGGAACCGTCGCTAGCTCGTGCGTTACTCCCACTTTAGACAGAATACTAGCACTCAGTTATACCAACCGCATTTATGCTAAGTCCAAACCTTTTTACTATTGCGATACGTGCAAAGTGCGTATAGCCTTAAACTACTTTTATGTTTTATTTAATGTAACTTTAACTATTGTATTCTTGTATTGTAGTAGTAATAGTTTATTCATTCATTCAAATAGCCAATCGAAATCTATGGATTGCCAAATAAATATAGCTTTTTTGCAAAAAGCACTCATGAGAAAATGCTATATTGTTACTTACTCGTACATCTTTATCTCGTTGGCATAACTAATACCAAAATCCTTTAACACTTTCCCAACTTGAAAGCCGTCAATTAACGAAGCCTTTAAAAATAGTATAAAACTTGAACACAACGTTTATTCAGTGGTGATTTAAATATGTAAATGATAAATAAAAATTGTAGGCAAATATCTATATATATTTATACTTATTGGTCGCTTATTTTTATTTCACAATATTTCACAACATTTTACAACTATATAATTACAAATATATTTTGTCCCTCTTGTGTCGTTTTAACTATACTCGGATTTAAGTGTTAAAAGTTAAAAATATAAAAGTTTAAAAAATAGTAGATAGTAAATTATATCATATTATAAATTTTGACTAAGAATTTGACACATAAATATTTACTCGATAATCAAAATATTCATATATATTTTTTATAATGTTAATTAAATTATATTATAAAAACATTTGTTTAAGTAAAAGTAAGTAAAAGTATCTCCACCATTTGATTAAAATAAAATAGTTAATTTAACTCCAGAAATAAAAGCACATAAAAATAGAGGTCAGGGTGGAGTATGCTATCATTTAGCTAACAAATAGCCAATTTGCCAAAAAGCCCGCACCGTGCAAAGGTCATGCCATTGAAACTGACCATTGTGGAAATCTAAACGTAATTTACAAGTGAAAGCGACGATTATTACTTAAAAAATCTTGAATTTTTTTATAATGTAAATGTAAAGGTAAATGTATGGTACGATAAGACTTTATCTATACTAATATATAAAGCTGAAGAGTTTGTTTGTTTGATTGTTTAAACGCGCTAATCCCAGGAACTACTGGACCGATTTGAAAAATTCTTTCAGTGTAAGATAATCCATTTTGTAGGCTGTAAGCTATATAACGTCACGCTAGGATGAATAGGAGAGGAGCAGCAATCAAAAATATTACGAAAACGACAAAATTTAAAGCTTTCCTTGCGTGCGCTAAATAAACGGTGAAAGTTAATCAAAAATCATGTATAATAAAATGGTTCCCCTCTAAATAACGCAGCCAAATCATGTGACAGCATGTTTATAACATGTTGTGCCGACCCCTCTTAGAGTGGGATAAGGGCGGAAAGATGATGTTTCCCTCTAAAAGTCCTAAATAAAAGTCCGCGACAGCATATGTCTAGCTTTTAAGGTTAACCCACTTTAACCATTTTTATAGTTATCAAAATATCATATTACGGTTTCAATGTTTCCTCGGCGGGCGGAGCGGCTGGTGATTGCTTGTAATATATATCTAGTTACATTTAGTTATTACTGTCTTGTACACGGTCCAAGAGTAGATGTATCCACGCATTTTATCATCTAAGTAGTCCTTAACAATATAGTAGGTTTTCTATATAAGTCTTTTTTTAAGAGTGTTTTAGACTGCTGTAATGGCAAAGCTAAAATGGATTTTAGCTTTGCCATTACAGCGGAATTTTATAATAGAATCTTATACCCAAACCCACTAACGACTAACGAACTTTTGCAAGACGCAAAGTAAGAATATTACAACGACGACACCAATAGGCACACAATTTTGACACGAGATGTGATATTAGCATTAACTATGAGCTTGTTAACTTAGACGTTAAGTTTTAATGCCAAGATTAATCTCGTTAATCACATCAAAATAACAGACGGTTGAATTTTACTTATACGAAAAAAAAATAATTAGAAATTATATATTTAAACATATTCTCATAGTATCTACGAATTTTGTTCTAAATATATTTATTATTTAGTTTAAACGTAAAATTCTAGACTTTACAAAAACAACATATCCAAATTCATGATTTATATAAAAATATCTGTTCATAATACAAGACCAGCTAGTATAATTAAAGAAAAAGTAAAATATTCATTTATTTCGCCTTCTGTTTACAAGTAGGTATATATGTTTTATAATTTGAGTGTATTTGCATTTTGCATGTGACGTGCGTAGGTCCAAATAGAGACATTTTGGTACATAATAATGAAATTAATTGGTAATCAAACAATGTCTTTTCATAGTAATGATAATTGTAAATTTATGAAAAACTAGTAATATCCCGCGGTTTCACCCGCGTACATACGAAAGTCTACTAAGTCGGACTATAGATTTATTTTTGTTAAATATATTACCAATATATAAAAGTTTCTGCAGCGCATGCGATGACAGATTTTTACGACTAATTTTTTACACCTGATCCCTATTTTTTATGTATTATAATATAGCTATGTTGCTTAGTAAAGATACAGCTTTCCAATGGTGAAAGAATTTTTGAAATCGGTGCAGTAGTTTTTGTGTGTAAACATTACAAACATACATACAAATTTTTCTCTTTATAATATTAGTATAGAAAAACAAAAATATAAAATACTTTTTATACAGTCATCAAATGAAGTACGTACAGATTTAAATTTCTTGTAGTTGTTTCGTTGTAGAATAAACGATAATAAAAACAGTGTTTAAAAATATCTAATGTCCAGACTTGTATAGACATGATATGTTACTCAGTAAATAAGCAAAGACGTTGTCACAAATGATTGTTTAGGTCTTGTTCGAAAGATTTGTTCACTACGTGCCCAAGAGCTAACGGTACATACTGTTGTTTTCATACTCTAATAGCTTATTTACTTATCCATACTCGTTTGTTTACACTTTACAATGTTATAATGTAAATAGGGATATTCTGTTTGACTGTTGGGATTTCTTTTAATATTTCTTATTATCATTTCGCTTTGTCATTAAGTGTTAGCTCTCCTTGCCTCGTAACCCCAATGGGGGACGTGACTTTTCATGAAAGCTTATTATTCTTGATGGCCAGGAAAAGCTAGAACTTTTCCTGTTTTAGGCCGCATGGATGGCATCGGATACTGTTATCTCTTTTGTTATTATTCTCTGTGGTGTTTTTTATTTTCCCTTGTGTACTGTCCTCTCAGTTTCTTGCTTAGCTTAGTGTTAGCTTTAACGGCTTTAAATCTTCACCGGATGAGACGGGTAAGAGCAAGCAGGGAAATACGGAAAATAGAGTGCTTAAACTTGAAGAACGTCATAAGGCGGCATGTATGGAGACAAGTGGAGGGCTGGTAGTATGATTGTGATTAGTCATAATGTCAACGGTCAACATATCAATGATGCGTGAAGCCAAGACTGACAAACGTCAGAAAACTGGACCTTTATATACGCTATGGAAGACTGTGTTTTTAGACAATTCTGTATATTTTGAGTTTTTGTATTTGCGATCGTATTGCGCGTATATTTTATTTCGTTTAAAGAGATAAACTATTGTGGGTAGGTAGGTCGTGGTGTGTAAGTCTATTGACATTATGTATGAACTAAGCACAACTTGTGGCTGTCGACAATTCGGTTCTGTAGTCTATGAAAAGTGACACGTCTGACTTTGGAAATCTGTGCGTACGCAACAATTGAATATTCGTTGCCCTGTACAAGTTTTTAGTGACATTTTGTAGCTGAGTTACATTCATAGAGTTAAGTTGCCTACTTTAGTAGGCAAGCCTATTACAATGAAGAGAAAGCAAATGAGGCTGTATTTATTAGACTGGCTAGGCTTGAGGCTGTGTTCGATTCCCGCCGAGGGCCAACATTTTCTATAAAAAGAATTTGTTGGTCTTCAAGCCTGGGTGTATATTTGTATTTAAGTATGTATTTAAAAAAATATATAAGTATATATTCACCAGTTGTCGGTCTAGCATAATACAAGTATTAAGCTACTTACTTTGGGGATGGATAACCGTGTGTGTAAGTGTCCCATATATTATTATTATTATTATTTATCCATTTCATCATTTTATTAACGCTTGAGCTTTTGCCTTGGGTACTATATAATGCTTTCGTGTTATAACACCATCGTCGTACTCTATAAAATATACAGATTTTATTAGGAAAAGCTTTATATATTTACAAATAAGGAGTGGTAGCCTCAACTTAATTAATCAAAATCAAGTTCTCGTATAAAAGAAGTCTGACTACAAAATTGCTAAGTATAGCACTTTACTTCTATTATTTTCTATTATAAGTATCCGATTGTGTAGAATAGAGCTCTTTCTTAACGAGATGTCGTAAGAGCTGACTATGGTAAGTTGACGTCAGGTAGGCGGCCGGTCATAAAATACCTAGCCAAATCATAGACAACATGTTGTGCCGACCCCACTTAGAGTGGGATAAGGACAGGAGAATGATGAGGCGTATAAGAAGTCATAATAAATCATAGTATCACTGCTGCATCGAACCTTTATCAGTATTATAGTTATATAACGAAAATAATATAAATTGGTGATTTTGTAAGCGAAGGTATAAGAGCTGCGAAAAGCGAAAATTTATGTGTCGCTACTGAGATTCGGTAATAAAGTTGAATAAATATTAATCGTTAATCTAAGGTTATTGTATCCACTGTTAACAGCTTTGCGGAGGTCAGGCGGCCATCGCTCCATGTAAAAGATGTTAGTTGTTACATATGGATTAGAATAATAAAGTGACCCTGTTTAAAATGCCGGGAATATCAAATAGATTAAGAGGTATGATGAAAACCATATCATCGAACGTCTTGGATACTTTTTACGTAATATACTACAAAAAATAAGTTACAACCCGGGACATCTCTACTCGGGCTTCAACACCGAAATAAAAAATAGTCCTTTAATTTTCCAACATCTTAATTCAATAAATCACATCGACCAATTACTTGGAAGTGAAGGGCAAACAAACTAATACACATATTTTCACATTTATAATACTTATTATAAAACTTCTTCTTCTTCGTCAACCGATGGACGTCCACTGCTGGATATAGGTCTCTTCATGGGATCTCCACACCACACTATCTTGTGCCGTTTGGACCCAGCGGCACTCCGCGACCCTTTTGAGGTCGTCAGTCCATCTTGTGGGGGGTCTGCCGACACTGCGATTTTCTAAACGAATTTTTACTGTATTTATACTAAATTATAGTCCAATTCTTTAGGAAGGTGTAGGTTAATAGTAGGTTTATGTAAATTGTGTTGAAAAGATCGGTCGATTGGTAAAAAACTCGCCTGTTGGGAACTTTACTCGCATGCGACTCGTAAACCAGCACAGACACACTAAATTAATGTTCTAGAGAGACAGCATTGTCTCTATCTTTTATGATTAATTTACAATAACTTTTATGGTCAAAATTTCGATTTGGAACAATTTCGTGACACACTGATTTCCACTCGGGCGAAGTTTAGGTATTATGATATATGCGAAAGATATAATCATGGCATACTTGTTAATTATATGTTATTTCACTATCATATACGAGGGATTATATCAAAGAGATTAATGAGCTATTTAAGTACACTCAATTTGCAGTTATGCTTCTGTCGGTTTGTGCGTCAAAGATAATGCTTTGATAATAGAAGTAAGTGTGTGTGATAAAAGTCATTAACAAATTAAAATGAGAAAAGAATAAAAATATCATAAATAATTTTATTTATACCTTTAACTGAAATTCTATTTTATATTTTGCATAATAAAGCCATGTAAAATATAAACAGATTTACATAATAAATAGAATACATAATAAATAATATATAGAATACATTAAGACATAAAAAGATTTTTATATTTGAATTGTAATTGTAAAATAAAATGTGATAATAATAGATTGATATTTCCGTAGCAAAGAAAATCTATGGATAAAAATGTAGGCATAACAACGCTTGCCATTGACATTTCCCCTCCGTCTGGAGGGAACAACCCCTCAATTATTAAAACCCCGCTGTGACTGCGGCAAAAATATACTTTATGCTTTCTTAAGGAACTGTTATTGTACTTCATCAAATAAAACTGGATTATTATCGTCATAATAAAAAACATAAATCAATCTAGAAATAAAAGTACAGTCAAATATAAAGGTACAGTCTGATAGCAAATATTTATGGTAATAGCAAATTGCATACTGTATTGTCTCAAAAAGACGTATGTATTGACTTCGAGAGATATTAGATCTACCTTGCTTTTACAGAGCCATTAAATAAAAGTCATGAGATAAAGTAAGTAACGAACTGTTACTATCCCACTGTTGGGCATAGGCCTCCTCTCTTCGTTTTTTCGAAAGAAGGATTTGAGCTTAGACCTACCACGCTGCTCCAATGCGGATTGGTAGGTTTCACATATTCCTAGTATATGCAGGTTTCCTCACGATATTTTTCTTCACAGAAAAGCGTGTGATAAATTGCAATTATCAATTAAACACAGAGAAACTCTTTACAGACAGACAGACATTAATGAGTTTTTCTTTTAAAAACAAACCGGGCAGACATTAATGAGTTTTTCTTTTATATAACTATACGAATCTATACTTCCTTCTCATTATTTATTGGGATATTACGAATATCTCGTATACTCGTAGGCCTGCCTATAGATCCTCTACTGTAATAAAATAACTCTATGGTAGAGACCAATTTATACTTTAGGTTGTAATATGAACGGTCTGCAATAATATCTGTTTCAGATTTCTAAGATAAAAGCATCCAGCCATTGTTTTTTTATCTATCTTTGGTATTTTTTATTAACCGATATACAATCTGAGCCTTTATTATACGGCTCCGGTCATTTAATATCAAGTATATGATTGTTATAAGATCAGACGATGCCGTTTTTGTTGTATTGTATTTATGATTAGGTAGGTATCTAATAATGGTTGTATTCTCTGCATGTAAATGTGTAATCTACGTACATCATCATTCATACATAGAGAATATCATTACTAAAGTATAAAAATACAAGCTTTTATCCGCGACTTCGCGTAGACTGTTGTCGTGTGATAAGTCGCTAATAGATGGCGCTTTTCAATGGCATCCTATTCCTGTAGAATTAACGGGATTTCTATAGCCTTTATGTTATTCCGGTAGATAAGCAATAATTGTGCCAAATATCATCGATTATGGTTCAGCGGATTCGCCGTGAAAGAGATAGAAACATACATCCATACTCACAAACTTTCGTATTTATAATATTAGTAGGATAGGATAAAACAGAAACAAAAGGGGTTCATATTTATAAGCAAAGAAAAAGTAAAAATATAACAGACATTTACGCATCAATTTAAATTTTGTTTTAACCTGTTTGAAATACGGCCGTTACGTGAGTATTTTATTTTCTAATTTTGTACTTTCACCCCCTTTACTGAAATTTGATATGATGTGGTGGTTCGCATCGAAAGGAAATCATCATCCTCCTGTCCTTATCCCACTCTAAGTGGGGTCGCACAACATGTTATAGACCGACCGCCTGCCTGACGTCAAGTTACTTTAGTCGTATTTTGCAACTCCTCGGTAAGTAAGAGGGTGTTCTATTCTACTCAGCCGGAGAATACAAGGCGGTTCGCATCGAAAGAAAAAATTTTCAAATAGATTTTTTTAATCTTACTCTTCTTATACGAGATATGGTGTTATAACTTACATAACCCATAGTATCTAGCAATCTATTTTATGTACAAGAAGTGAGAGTCAATGATTCTATATTGTTAATAAACATAAGATACTACCTGGTGATAATAAATTCAGTATTGTATTTGGGTGAAACAGGACCAGAAATAAATATTTGGTACGAGGAATTATAAAAAATAAATCATAAGGAAAATTAAAAAGAGGCTCAGCCTGAAGGCTCTTTGTTTAATTAACCTATGCTAGTTATGCTAACATCTCTGTAGGATGTAATTGAAGTGCATGATGTAAAAATACCAGGAATGGCTCTACACGGAAACATATTTAGTACTGTATTTATTTTCTTAACATCTGAAGTGTTATTGGTTGCTCTACTGATGTTTGACTAGTATGCTATAATTTTACAAGTTCTAATAATAATTAATACCCTGACCCTATACTAACATTGTAAATGCGAAAGTCCTGTCTGCTAAGCTAGCTCTCACGGTTAATTTTATTACGGTTATTTAATTTTGTGCCTTTTTATGCACAAAATTCGATATATCGGGCTAACATATCTATCCTATCCTACTAATATTATAAATGCGAAAGTTTTTGAGTATTGATGTTTGTTCGTTACTCTTTCATGTCACACAATTACTCCTTATACAACGCAATAACAATAACGGCTCTAGAAATCCTGTTAATTTTACAGGAATAGACTGACACTAAAAAGCATCATCTTTTATCAAACTATCGAACTACGCAACTACGCGAACGTAGTCGCGGTACTTATTATAAATAAAGTCCCCAAAAACTGTGTGTCTGTATGTTATCGATTTTTCCAAACGGATTTTTTTAAGTTTTTGCTAAAAGACGTTAGAGTTCTTGAGGAAGATTTAGATAAATGGTATATTTTTTAGAAGGGCTTAACTGATTTTGATGTTCTTCACTGGAAGATAGGGGAGCTCGTAGAGCAAGGCTTCATTTTATTCTATTATTAATTACCGCGAGGTCGGGGTTTAAGCAAGAAAAACTTTGTGAGACAGAGCTAGTATAATTGCCGTTTTTCCCCTGGGAACGAGCACCTAAGATTTTCGTACGATTTGCCCAGAAGATGTATCATTTAAATTTAAAATCTTATTGCTAATATGATAACAACGCGACGAAAGAAAACTTTACTTATTCATGTATTTTTACCAAAAATTAAACATTGTACAAATTACAGTCCTCAGAAATAAAATTAAAAATTGAATTATCAGGTATACCAGGATCTACTTCAGTATTGCAGATTATAATGTTAAATCGTGATTCGACAGAGGCGTAGTCGTGAGATATGTAATCAGTGAGACATTTATCATCAAGAAGTAATTTGCATAAAATTGATAATACTCATACAAACATCAAGATTATATATAATATAACAATGTGACATGGAGTAATACAATAAATTCTAAAAATATCTTACTATAGAATAGACACATAGTTATTAAATTAGAGTAGAGAAGCCAGGCTAAAATATGTCCATCGCCAATAAAGAGAAAGCAAACGAGACTTATTATCTGTCTCTCTTTTTTATGTGTGATTAGACAAAGAGATGTACATACTTAGAGTTTCATGTTCCCTTTTATTATTTATTGCGACACTCTCACTTACAGACGTGCCTAAGACTTATCTAGTATAATATCTTTGTTACAGTAGATCTATAGCTAAAGACATGTATAATAATATTGTAGTGTTCAGATCAAAATTAAAACGACTATTCTATCATAGAATAATTAGATTATCCAGACATTACTTGTCCAAAAAACAGTTCATTGAGACGATACTAAAATCAAACAAATGGAGTCATAAACAATTATAATCGAGAACAATAAATTAAATCCCACAATCAGGGCCTTGCTTATGCAAACGTATAAAAGAATGATTTGGTTTGGATTATTTTATAACGATAACGTGTTGTCGATATAATTAAAATAGACTTTGATTTATTATAATACTTTTTAGTTAATTTTTTTAAATCTCAACTTCACGTCACTTGTTCATAGTCCATTGTGTAAAAAACTACATCAACTGTTTCATTATGACGATATATTTTTTGCATAGTGGAATGGCCTCCAAATTAATATTGTAATTAAACAAACAGAACAACAGTGTAGTTATTAATAATCTTTAGTACTTAACATACACCGAACGTAGATTTATAGCGATACACACATATTTAAATTTAAATGTAATTGAAGCTTAAATAAGCACTAACAGAAATAAATAGTAGTACACCATCTCTAATCTAAGGTTTCTTCTCATTTTTGGAGAAGAACTGGAGCTTAGGACCACCACACTGCTGTAATGCAATCTCGCAGTTAAAACATATCCCAGTCATAGAGTCATTCTCCTTCCCTTATCACACTCCACTCCTTATCCCACCCAAGTGGGGTCGGCTCATTAAAACATATCCCAGATATGTGTAATATGCCTGTCAATGTGTAACTTGGTATTCTATATCCTGGGAAATGAATTCTGCAGGTTGTTATTTATGCCAAAAGCGGGTAATGAATTCACTAAATTGATATTAACTTATTTAGTAAATATTGAAGCTTGTGGCTTTTTGGGGCTTGAATTCTTTGTAAGGATAACACAGCTTCTTTATTTGTCCATCTAGGTTTTTCTCTACTCACACTTTTGAACATATGTCTGTTCAGAGAATTATTTGTCCATATTTTTATAAAAGCACATGTTAAAATGTAATATCTAAGATAAAATCATCGGAATGTTTTGATAAAAATATGTAGTTTTTGTAACTACCCACGTCATAGTTATTTTATTTTAAAATTAATATTTCAAGACCTATATAGTAAATGCATTCATGGTTTTAAAATGTTTGATAATTTTTATTTTGGCTTATATTTAGATTTATTAATGAAAATTAAAATTTTGAAATAAATGTTAATAAAATTGTTATTTTTATCATGTTTCTTGTAGTCAATATAAAATGGGCGTTATAGTCGTAAATAAGGTAGTTAATCTGTAAGGAATTACATGATATAAGAGGTTATTGATGAGATTGAAGTGGTATCACATTTGTGATATAGAGAGTCTAAGTCTGGTAGACGCGGGCGAGTAAATTTTTTTTTCTTTTCGAATTGACTGTATGCTGTTAGCCCTAACGGATTTTACAGCATCACCGGGTGCGACGGGCGAACGCAGAAGCATCGTCGAGGTTGTGAAATGCGGAGAGTAGAGCGCAGAAGCTCTACTATCGTCGGGGAACGTTGTCCTAAGAGTGCCTCCTGTTAGGCCGGACCACGGCTTAGGACGATATGTAGGTGGTAACGAGGGCTGATGGTATGATTTTGGAAGGGTGGCAAGAAGCCACGACCAACCGACGTCAGAAATCTAGAACCTCGTCTTCGCCGGCGAAGACGCTGTGTGTGTGTAATACGTGTTTCTGTGTTTGCGATCGTTATTTGATCGTCAGGGTCATATAGAACGCTTTTTGGACGCCTATATTTTCAGTGGTCAGACTTAACTGGGATGTAGGTGGAAGCAACTGAAAAGAGAGGGTTTGGGTGTACCTCAGATTTGTCAAAATAAGACTTCGAAAAACGTTTAAAGAGGTGATTAATGGTAGGGAGGTCGGGGCGAGTTAAAGGGAAGGGGAGTGTCATAGTTATTTGTCCCACTGTTGAAGATGCTAGAAGCTTGCAAAGTATGCTGTTAATAGTTGAGTTGAGTTATTAGGATTTCGTAGCTTTGCGTTCTAAACACTCAATTGCCCTTTAATTTATGTCACAGTATCGATAAACATAAATACATAAATAAATGTCAATTACTGAACTACACTCGTTGAGGTTTCCTCACTGAACTAGATTACGACTAGTTCAGGTCTCTTGTCGGTAAAACCTTATTTGGTTAAGGCTTGTCTTTGGCTAATTTAGGCCATATTTGAAATGAGAATATATCAAGTTAAACGTCATTAGTTTCTATTCTTGGATAAGAATAAATATTATAAAAGTAAATTGTTTTTTGCCCTTAAGCTATTCTAAGTGGGCACAACATGTTGTCACATGATTTGGCTATGTATTTTACGACCAGCCATCTGTATGACGTAACTTATCTTAGTCGCATATTACGGCACCTTGGTAAGAAAGAGAGTCTATCTACTCAACCGTATACCACGCGGCGGGTCAACTTACCTTAGTCGTCGTTTACGACACCTGGGCAGGATGATAATTATATAAGTAAATATACAAAACTGCATATATCTTTTTGTCAATGTTTAGGCCACCATAGATGTGAGTTGTAAAATATAAAATTTTATAATATTTAAGCTTTATCTTTGTAGAGCGTAGGAGTTGTTTATGGGTCGTAAAAGACATACTTTAAGTAATTAACACATATCGAAAAGAGGACTAAAATTAAAAAATACATTTTTTTGACGAATGGCTTGTTCTATACAGATACAAAAAAGCACACATTAAGGCCCAGTATCCTCCAAAGCGGATAGGAGAGGAGGTGGACTTTGAATACCAATCAGATATCGTCATTTAAGCGCGGTTTCCACCAAAGTGGAGAGGAGAAGAGGTGCGTTTTGAATACCAATCAGATAACGTCATTTCTACATCTCTCCCCTTAACTATACCATTATATCGTCGTGTAAGCTAAGCGGAGAGAATGTAGGAATTAAGTTATTAGTCCAAGCCAACCTCTTCTCCGCTTTGGTGGATACGGGACCTATCACTTAATACTCAGTAGTTCGCCATTATAAGCGAGTATTTGGGTGTATTGTACGGCCTTATTAGATACATTTATGAGGCTCATTATCTCTAACACTGCGCATGCATAGATTTTAAAGTAACTACCCATATGCTGCCACTCGATTGTTTAGCGTGACTCCACTTTGATATGAGGAACTTTGAAATATTATTATGTATAAGTATTACTTATTATAAACCAAATATTATTTATATATAGTTATTATAAAACAAAGTCCTCAAAAACTGTTTGTCTTTATGTGATAGATTTTCTCAAAATCTACTAAACGGATTTTTGTGTGGTTTTTTTTAAAAACGTAGTGCAACTTTTCCGGAATGTTTAGGTTAATAGTATCAACATTACGGTTTTATGTAAATTATGTTAACGAGATCGCACAGTTGTAAAAAAAATTGCCTGCTGGGAGCATTAGTAGCATGCACCGCGTAAACCAGAGTTATAATAAATGTACTAGAGAAGAATAGATCTACCAAAATATTTTTAAAAACTCTGCGACAGCATGTCTCTATCACTTATGGTTAACTAAAATAACTAATTTTATGTTTAAGGTTTTAATGACATACACTGTTGTCCACGTAGGCAAAGCCGCAGGCATAGCTAGTATGTTATATAATGAAAAACCGGCACTGCAATATCACTGATGTGTTAAGCCTTTGTAATGACAATCGCTTGTTATCCGTAAAATAAAGTGCATGTAACGTTATAATGTGTTAATCTTTTCACTCATATGGAAAGTGTGAATAATAAAAACTAGTACTTCCGCAGTTTATATTCTAATTCCGATTTAGGTCAGCATTATAATAACAAAACCCTTTGTTTTACAGGCGTTTTGTGCGTCAGGCGAACTATCTTTTAGCGAGGTTCAAACTATCATTAAACAACGTGAACATGTACAGTTGAAACCGTGCGACTCTTTCGGTCATTTCGGACCTCGCTTACCCCTTTAGGGGGTAAGCCAGGCAACCCTTCAGTCAGACTCTTTCGGTTAAAACCTCAGGCAGGCACTAATAATGACTTTTTTTCGTTAAAGCTGTTGCGTCTATTTGATAATTTATCACACGCTTTACGTTTGTAATTTATCACACCAAAGTAATAATAAAATTATATTACAGAAAATAGAAATATAGAGTAAATATAGAGTGGAATGTCAGTTTTCATACCTAATACATGTAGGATTCACAAAAACATGCACGTTATGATAACGGACTGCATGTGTCTGGTATGAAAACGGATAGTCCACTATACATTTAGCATTATACATATTTCTATTTACTTTATCACGGATTGTAGCAAAATGATTTTATTATTATTTTTTTATTATGGATCTGTATAGCGTAACGCCGAATTGTATAGAGTTAAATTAAATAAGTGTATAGAGTTTAAATTAAAACTGTCCGCTTAAAGTGGGTCTAAATTTAGTACAAAAAGATTAAAATAATTATATTCATTTAACTAGCTATGCTTGCGATTTCACCTGAGTGAAAATCAGTGTATTTATTTAAATTTTGAACATAAAAGTAGTTATTCCGAGTTAACTAAAAAAGAGAGAGAGACATGCTGTCGCGGACATTTTGTAGTATTTTTGTAGATCTACAATCCTTTAAGTAAATTACTTTAGTGTATCTCTGTTGGTTTACGAGGCGCATGCGACTAAAGGTCTTAGCAGGCGAGTTTTTATACTAAACACAATTTACATAAAATCGTAACGCACTATTAACTTAAAACTTCCGGAAGAATTGCATTACTTTTTAGTAAAAACTTCAAAAATCGGATTAGATTTTTTAAATAATCGATCACATACAGACAGACAGATAATGGGAACTTTGTTCTATAATAAGTATTATTATTCATTCATTATTTTGAAAGACAAGGGAATACAACTAGAATTTATAAATCGTGTAACAATATAAATTATTAACAATTTGTCTAATAAATCGTCTTTTATACGCCTAATTTGTAATTTAACGTCCACATTACTTATTACCATAACACGTTAATAGATTTCAAAGTGGAGAACGATAATAATATGTAAAACGTGACTTGGGTTAAAATATTAACGACCATCAAATTCACATTTTGCCAATGAACTAAATTTTTTTATTAACACATGAATTCATTCATTATAATAAAGATCAGGTTACATTTGCTAATATAAAACAATCCTATTAATATTATAAAAGTGAAATTCGTTTTTCGTGTGTGCACCGCTTTATAGCTCCGACGCATTAACGGATTTAAAAAAAAACATAGTTAGTAATTTATAGAAGTAGGGATTAATTTGCGGAACTCCATAGTACAAAACTTAAAATATAATAGGAGAATTAGCCAAATTGTTCTATCCGCTCACAAGTGATGCGCTTACAAAGGTAAATATTAGTTTGTTTTTATCTATAGATATTGTAAAACTAACTACTGTAATTGAGAACCAAATTTTGGACTTCTATTTTTTCAAATCAAATCCAAATAATCTTTATTCAAATAAGCTCTTACAAGCACTTTTGAATCATCAAGGATCAATATGATTAATAACATTAATAACAGCTACAACTGGTTCGGAATGTTGCTCTTACCGAGAAGAACCAGAAAGAAACTCGGCGGTCAATCTTTTAAACATTTTCCATTTTACATTATTAAACCGCAGTCCTGTATGAAGCTGAAAGGATTTTCAAATCCAGGCTTTTTTACCGTCCAAATAATTTTGTAATATGCTTTACGTATAAGTATATCTCTTATACTTAATATAAACCTTTCTGTAGACTGGTCTAGTATGGATTGCGAAATTTTATTGTAGAAGCGAATACCGAGACCATAGAATGAGTTGCTAACTCTGCTGAGTCGCGACACAGGTATCAGAAGCTTTTTGTGACCTCTCGTATGTCTATGCTTTTGCATATACTAGTTATACAAAATGTACATATTACTTTCTTATGATTAAAACGATAGGTCATAGTTATTTATTAGTTTTCCTGTTCTATTTGTCCAAGTAAACGAACTGCATTAATAATCGACGTGAACACCCAGACAGCAGTTTTACTTTTCATTTTCCTCTAAGCAACCTTATTATTCACTTACATTTAGAGTTCCGCATCTTAATGAAGATGATCACCTTGCCTTGATGACACGTTTTTTATAACTTCGGCTCTTTAGTTCAAGTAATTAATCAAATTTTGATATAAAGATGGGAGTAAAGAAAAACTTACAAAAAAAATCTTCTGCCCAACGGTGCCCAGCGTAACTTTTACCACAAAAATTATAATACAATTATTTTTCTATAATCCGCGTTTTTTAAGAATATCTATATAATGCTAAGTGTAGTAAGCAAAACCGTTCTCATACCTTATACATGCAGGATTACTTACCACACGTATCACAAGACACCATCACCAACAACACACTACACAAGCACTACACACATCGTTTCGCACCGTGTACGAAGCATCGTCTGGAGATAGGCTCCACGACAAAATCCCAAAAGCCTGCAACCACTTCGCCTATGCCTATTTCTACACCTAAAACGCCTACCCCTTTAAATTATTTTGCCGGGGGCTTAAAACCTTAGCCAAGTCTATGGTTTGATATCTATGATATTTCCTAACAAACTAATGTGTGAAATTGTTATTTACAATTATATTTATATATTAATTAACAAAACATGGGTATTTTGGCGACTGAAGTAATCGAGAAGTAACTTATACGAATTTGAAGAGCTTCTTGGATATCTACCAATTGTTATTAATATTGATATTGATTGGTAGCTTACCAATACGTATTGAAGTAGTATGGTGCGTGCAATTTTAGATCCTTTCGATTCGAGAAAGAGAGGATTCGATTGCTTAACAGCTACAGTTTTACGCTTAGGATGTTGGTACTTCTCTAAACCGTAAACATAAGTTAATAGTCGTAAGGAAGTTTTAAAAAAGTATATTTTCCTATTTCACATAATGTATTAAAATCCAAGGTCTTCGCACGAGACGAGTAAAGGTTGTACATTTAGATTATGTATCAAAGGAATTAACATACATTACCATGCACATTGGGAATATTTTTTAAACAATTTCAAGTTGAATTATTAGAGAGAAATTCCGATACAGACGTAAATAGACGTTGTGAATAATTAACTATGCTATAACATGAATGTTGTAACTTAAGGACACTTGATCCAAGAAGCACTAAATCGTGGGACTTCAAAATTAAAGAGACTTAAATACATCAGAAGACTTCCGTCATTTGAAAAAAAAAGAATAAATAAAAATTGCAATGTATTAAAATAGAAACATAATAAAAGACTGTTTTAAAATTCAACGAATAGATAAACGAAGCTCAACACCTAATTTTTATATAATTCATGAATACGAGTACGCACAAAAATGGGATTCACTAACGACTCATGATTACCCTGCCAAATCTCGCGTGTTTACGTCGACTCATACTTCGTGTGAGTCATAGTGGTATCTAATGGTCCGTCATAATGAAAGCTGTGAATATTTATGTATAATACACAATTGATAATGTTTCCATGAATTAAAAATATATATAATCTGCCATTTGCTTTATATCTAGTAAGAGGTACCTCAGTTTTATTTGAATCACACTCCTACTTTGTGCTTTCCAAAAGTACGTAAGTTGTTTATGGGTTTGGGTATAAAAATCTATAATTAAATTCCACAATCAATTTTAGCTTTGCCATAATAACAATTTAAAAATGTTGCTAAAAGGAGGCTGATACAGAAAGTCTACTATACTGTTGAGGATTACATAGATGTCAAGAAAGCGTGGATATAGCTAGTCTTATAGACCCTGTACAAAACAGTAATGTAACTAGTTATAAAAATTGTTTTTGAAAAGAACAACCGCCCAGTTTCTTACTGGCTCTTCTCAATAGGAACAGCTTCCCGAACCACCACCTGAGTTGACTATGAGCATTTTCTTAGAAGTTTACTTGAATAAAGGAATATTTTGAATCTGTATTTGAAAATTTTGAACTATCAAAAAGATGCCTTTTTCGCAACGACGATAACAGCTTTTTCAGAGTTCAGCTAGCATCGGCAAACATCATTAAGGCCTGTGAGGTTTGAGTATGGCTTAGGACTATAAGTGTTAGAGGGTAAAACCTGGGACTTTCGTCGGCAACAACGTTGTGTAACTATTTGCTTTTGATAGATCGAATTTAATTGTAAAGATAATATAGGAATTTAAGTCCATAAAATATTCAATAAGATTTTATATGAAATAATTTTGGTATCCTTACTACCTATAAGAAAGGGTCGAAGTTATATGTAAAGAGGACGGTAAAGGAGGACATTGACATTAATAATAAGTGGATTTTTATAGGACTCGTTTAAGTCCACATAAAGGTCTAAAAGGTGTGTTTGTGATATTATGTACATGTACAATGTAATACGCAACACAATATAGGTACATGTGGGTCGACGCTGTAAAGACCCGACGAGACAATGTTTCAACACCAACTAACTATGCCCTGAATTAGTTTTTAGTTACCCACCCTGTTAGTCCATTGGCATTTTTAACATATGTAACTAGACTACTAGTATTAATAAAAGAAATATTCTAAATCAGTTTTATTGTTTTCATAAGAAATGCAAAAATAAAATTAAAGCAATTCGCTATTCGCGGGCTAGGTGCTAATGACAGCGGCTGTCACATCTCCCACGTCAAAATGGCGCGAAAGGCTGTGGCAAGATGTGACGTCATGGCTTGCTTGCTTGCTTGCAGTAACGACAAGGCGGCGTTGTTACACATATTAATATTAGGAATGTTATTTATTCCAAAATATCCTGTATGGTATAAAAACATTTATCAAGCAACTATATACTAAGGTATTTCTTAATTTGTCTGAGTGGTAATTCAGTTAGGCCGGGAGATAACTTATTTATATTAGTATCTGGGAGGTCGAGCCATACTCGGTAATTTTTTTAATCTTAAAAAAAAGAAAAAAGAGAACAAAAAAGGTTATTATTATTATTACCAATAATAACAGGGGTTTGATCCCTGTTTACAATTGCTAACACAACTTTACAAATGACAGCTAAAATTTCATTTATATTCTATTCTAAATTTTAGCATTTTTTCAGTTCCCGAAAACAGGTATAAAACATTTCTTAAATGAAACCTAGCTAGCGATTCCCCAAAAATCCCCTACATGCTGAATTTCACGAAAATCGTTGAAGCTGTTTCCGAGATCAGAAAAATTATTTAAAAATTAAAAATATTGAAGCACATTGGATTATTACACAACTATTTTTACTGCAAAATTCATGTTTAGGACGTGAGTGAAACCTAATCTGTTACGATTTCTGTTGTTTCTTGGATATACCAGTCATTCACGTGCTTTTGTAAACTAATCATTGAATATTTTTACAAATGAATAGTTTCAAAAATTTCATGACGCTTCCAATCCTGTCTTATATCTGTAACGTAATGATGGAGTGACCTCACAGAGCGTTATTATTGCAATTGACTTCTCCATTTGGCGACATGGCATGTAGCCTGCGGAACCACTTGAATACAAATTGTTATTATTGACCTCTGCATTGTTTGTATTTGAACGCACTTCCGACTGTTGTCTTCCAAATTATATCCTTGTGTGATTAACGATAACATATTCTAGACGCACATTAATAACAGCATTGTAATATGTTTAAATGCTTATAACATTTTGAATCAATACATATTAGTAATTTTACCTTACTAATTTTCTAAAATAACTATTGCTAATCTGTTATATTTTGAACTAATATATTTATTAGTACAATGTATATGTTGGTTGTAATTGTCTCACCTTAATATTTAAAATTCTCGTGTCATAATGCTAGTTACCATACGAATCGGGTTGACTGATTTTTATTAAATTGTATGCATATTCAGTAGTTCTGAGAATCGGCTACTAGCCATTTTTCATACCCCTAAGTGATAAGGGTTGTCCACCCCTAACATTTTTTTGGACAACATTTTTATTTTTTTATAATAAACAATAGAAATTGCCTAAAGATAATTTATAAGGTAAAACGACGTTTGCCGGGTCAGCTAGTAACTTTATAAATATATTTTTTTCTACATATCATGACAAAAAGCCAAGTCCCTAATTCCCTACATTCATAGGTTATATATCTATAGGTAATGGGGTCCCAACAAACTTTGGGATTATTCGTACTTTACCGGGTGAAACTCTTGTATTGTCACATACAATACTAGAATAGAATAGAATTATCTACATTTTATTTTTATAAGGTTTTTTTTGTAAAATAATTATCGTGGTTATAAACTTTATAGTAGCGTAAAATACACGCTAAGTAAGAAAATAAACGAATTTGTAATCTTTGGTGCTCAAAAGTAAAATTCATTCAATGTTTCATATGAAACGATTAAATCACGAATGCGTAACAAGATAATAACACCAAAGCCTCACATCACATGTATTGCATTTGCAAAACAATGTCTACATAGAAATGTGTTTTTTAAGAAGTTCAAGGGTAAAATTGGTGATTGGAACGTGGCTGTGTTACATTCATTAAAATGTCGATGCAACAAGTTTCGCAATTACGATCAAAAAGTTTGTTTTATTAATAACAGGTTAGCCTTCAAATATGGCTAATTGATTCAAGTGGACACTAATCTTCTTGAGCTAAGCAAAAAAACTCGTCAAGAAAGCTGTTGAATATCTGGTGGTCTAAAGCAATGTGCAAGTATCAATTATTTGCTCAAACTTAATTGTAAATTAGTTCACCTTCATCATCCTCCTGCCCTTATACCACTCTAAGTGAGGTCGGCACAACATGTTATAAACATGCTGTCACATGATTTGGCTGCGTTTTTACTACCGGCCGCCTGCCTGACGTCAACTTACCTAAGTCGTATTTTACGACACCTCGGTAAGAAAGAGGTTGGTCTATTCTACTCAGCCGGATACCACACGGCGGGTCGACTTACCTTAGTCGCCTTTTACGACACCTCGGTAAGAAATGAGGGCGGTACTATTCTATTCAGCCGGATACCACACGGCGTAAAAATTAGTTCACCTTATTGGGTAACATAATTATTTTTTTCTCTTCTAACCTTATCGTTCTATTAATATAGCCTTTAACAATAGTGAGTCTTATGAACTTGGAATATCAAATAATATGTACATAATGAAGTATTTTCTTTGGAAACATTGTAATAATCATTTACACCAATGCCAGTGACAGTGATTATAAAGTTATAAGGTAACATTTGTAAGGTCTTGTAATGATTTGTACCAAGAACTTTTGTAAATTTAAGTGACTATTAAGTCCAGTGTTTCCTTTGCAATAACTGAAACTCAAATTATCTTGTCAAACTAAGTAATCAAAATACTCTTAATGGAACGATCTTTTGTCCATTAAAAAACTGGTTCACAAAATCTCTTTACACATTTTGTTCGTCGAAAATATATTTGCGATCATAAAGGAAATCAATTCAAGAAAAGCAAAGGAATACAATGCAAAAATTGTAATTATTAATTTAGATGTTTGCGCTTCGTTTGATATTCAAAAGGATATAGCTTCATGCGTTATTTTGACTATTCTTTCCATTTGCAACAGTCATATACAACTGATTGTTTCCAACTTATTTTCCTAGACAATAGTTTCTCATAGGTCTTAAAATCAGTTTATAGTGTTAGAGTTAACCAATACATAATTTACTTTTATTTAAAGTCAAAAATTGATCTCACCAAAACTATATTATGATTCACATAGATCATTCATCAGTTCTAAAACTAACAAATATTTTACATTATTGCTGTAATATAAATACATCTCCTCTCATTTGCGGTTAGCCGCAGGATTACTTCATAACTTATGATGTTCAAAAATACGTATTTAATTGATTATTATATAGTTTATGTTTGATCTATTTCTTAATAACTATAAAATATTCCGAAAAAATAACAAATGGTTAGTATTAAATACTGTAAATAGACCACCCTCATTTCTTACCGAGGTGTTGTAAATGGCGACTAAGGTAAGTTGGCCCACCGCGTGGTATCCTGTGGAGTAAAATAGACCACTCTCTGATTTACCGAGGTGTCGTACATTTCGACTAAGGTAAGTTGACGTCGGGCAGGCGGCCGGTAGTAAAATATGTAGTCAAATCATGATGATAGATACTGTAAATACGTATATAATATTATATTAGTAAATACGACATTCTACTATAAAGATATTTGTGCCAGGACTTTCCAATCGCCTGAAGTCTTCATGCAGAAATTATGTTCAGTCAATTTAATTTAATTAAAACCGTTAACGAAGGTTACCGCCTTTTATCATAAAACACGTCATTAGGCACGAATAAGATCATATTAAGTGCAAAACCTGTTTGATAAAGAAACAGGTCGAATTTGCAAAAGTGGTTTTATGTCGACTTCATTTCGTTTAAATAAAAAAAATGTAGTTGGTATTTTTACAATGACTTAATAAAGTACCTTAAGAGAACGAACAATAAAAATTATTACTATTTTCGTTCGTTTTAATTTATTATACATATTTTACATCAAAGTATATATGTCTTATGACAGGGTATAAGGCAGGGATGACGAACCAATAGCACGTGACATTATATATTGGGTACCTATTTATTTATGTTTGGACAACAAAATCGAATCTGCAACAACTAAACGACATAACTCGCACTGATTTTACAACATTTAAACAACGCGTGTAATTGAAACATTAGAAATGTACTTTTGATATTAAATAATGAGTTTAGAAAAAATTAATACTATTTATTATTTTCATTTGTTTTCCAATAATGAAAAAGTAAAAATTTTAAGGACACGCCTTTGTTCTTGTTAAACATGTTAATAAAAATGGCACATTATGTATAATGTTTTGCCTTCCCTGGTATAAAGTATGGGACAGATGACGTAGGTTGTTGATTTTGTATAGTAAATATTTTCGTATAAGTGGCTGTCAAAAATGTTCTTAGAAATATTAAACGCTTTGTTTTTACGACTCGCGCCTCGTATCGGGTATTTCCAATATCCTTTATAATGGAGGCACGTAATTACGCCATACTTCAAACTTATTGTCTTAATGACAGCAACATTATCGTCAAGTTCGAGTGATTTGCTATTGAAATATTTCTACTACAATATTGTAACTTACAAATATATTTTTTTTTGTATTTACTCTTGTAAACTTAAAATCTGTTTTGAAAATTTTATCCATTCTAATATTAATAATGCAAAAGTCTTGTCTGTTTGTTATGCTTAATTGCTGGACCAATATGGACAAATTTAGTACAACGCTATGTGGTATCCGGCTGAATAGAATAAACCACCCTCTATGTTACCAACGTGTCGTAAAAGGCAACTAAGGTTAGTTGATCTGTCGTGTGGTATCCGGCTGAGTAGAATAGATCATCCTCATTCCTTAGTGGGGTGTTGTAAAGGCGACTAGGTAAGTTGATTTTGGTATAGTCACAATGTATCTAAGTCAATTGAGTCTAATTTTTAATTCGGTCACTTTAATACTAAGCGTGCGATATGTTGGTAACAAGTTTTACCACAATTATATCTTCAAACTGAGATAATAAAAACGTGTGATCAAGGTAACTCTCGTAACATGTCTGTCATTTCTACATAACTTACATCTAAAGATGTGATTACGGTGTATAAATTGACCCACTTTTTTTACAACACCAATTCAATGACTTGTCGTAAATCTTTGTACCGAACATAAAGACCAACTGTGACCTTTTAGATGTACCAACACGACAAGTTGTTATTTAATCTTATGTTGCAATAAAAAAACAAATATCTTTTGTTAATTAAAGCGTAGTAAGTACCAGGGTGACGAGCTTTGCTCAGTAATTTTTTTTAAAGATTTTTTTTTTAAATGAAGATAGCTCAGTTAGGTAGATTTTTCCGCCTCAAAACCCCCTGCATGCTGAATTTCATGAAAGTCATTGGAGCCGTTTCCGAGATTCAGAATATATGTAAATATAAGTATATATATTAGAATTTATTGAAATATAATTATTTAAATATTAAATTTTAAAGTATAATAATCATTTATATAATCCGAGGTGTCGTAAAAGGCGACTAAGGTAAGTCGACCCACCGTGTGGTATCCGGCTGAGTAGAATAGACCAACCTCATTTCTTACCGAGGTGTCGTAAAAGGCGACTAAGGTAAATTGACCAACCGTGTGGTACCCGGTTTAGTAGAATAGACCACCCTCTTTCTTACCGAGGTGTCGTAAAATACGGCAGAGGTGACAGGAGTCAGGCAGGCGGCCGGTAGTAAAAAAGCAGGCAAATCATGTGACAGCATGTTTATAACATGTTGTGCTGACCCCACTTAGAGTGGGATAAGGGCAGGAAGACGATGATGGTGATGAATAATTATTTATGTAATATAATAATTTGTATTATTATTCTGATTCTTAAGATACTTTTGATGAATAATATCTAGTGCTCTTAATAGATTAATTACTATTATTCATCAGAAGTGTTACATTGGTACTATAATTGTATAAAGGGCAGTGGCGTAGCTATCGAAGAGCTCCCGAAGCTCCGGTAAGCTCCGGTAAGCCCCTTCTAAGCTTTTCTTTTTTGCCCCATAGTGCAATAGGACTACAACATACATAGCTGAGACAAACATTGTTTGGCAATACAAATTGTTTGCAGGGAATTGCTAATGTATATTGTAAAGAAATAAAAATATTGACCAAAAAATAAATAAGAAATATTAGGCGAGGACAACCCTTATCACTTAGGGGTATCAAAAATAAATACAAGCATATTTTAAGATGCATATAAAATTTCATAAAATCAAAAAGTTAACCGGTCTCGGAGGAGTATGGCAACATTGTGACACGAGAATTTGATATATAAGATAATCAAAAGCAATAAATTCTGAGTCCTTATAGGTTATAAATAAAATATTATTTTCTGTATATGTGGTTTATTCAAGTAATTTATATGAACTGTAATGAAACTCAAAATATTATTTCCCAATTTTCCAGAAATTTTGTGTAAATAAAAACAAACTTCTTCCGTCCAATTTTAAGCTCATGATTGTGCGCGTCAAAGCCCGTGCGTCAACTTTGCAATTTTAAGAATCACATTCATCAAGCGTCAGTTTATTGACCTCACCTTATTATCTACTAATAAATTGCTCATTTGGTGTAACTGAAACATAGTTGAGCGTTAATTAGTAAAGAACGTGTATAATTTCCGTATCGCAGAAATATCTACTTCAACCTACATTGTTTGAGACTGCGACGTGATGATTTTTGAATATGTATTCAACATGTGTAAAGTTTACGAATTTTTATCGTGTATTACTCGTATGTTTTCGGTAACCCAAAAATAATTACCTTGAACGATAATGATATAAAAACCGGCTATATTCGTAAGTACCTATTAATTGTTCATTAATTTAAAAAAGGAATTATAAAAATTTATTTGGCTATAACGCGAGATATAGTAAAATAGAAAATGAATAATATAATGCTAAATTTAGAGTGGACTATCGTTTTCATACCTGATACATGCAGAATTCGTAAAAATACATGCACAATCCTTCATCACCGGCACCACAATACACAAGCACTACACACGTTCACTATTACAAATTTAACAATTTCATCCCGCAACCGAAGTAAACGAGGCCCCTCACCTCCATTACAAGGTGGACTAACGACCTCAAAAAAGTCGTGGGGAGCAAATCCAAGATCGCACAAGATCCTGTGGGAACATACTGTGAAGAGATTTATATCCAACACTGGACGTTCACAGTTAAAGAAGAAGAATGGATAGTCTTTAAATAATCTATTATTATTTATTCTCAGCAAGATAATGTACGCACACGAATTTCTAAACATAAAAAGCGTTGTAGCTGTGCTAAAATCCTATTTTGAACGCACTCTTATTTATTACGAAATGCCAAGTGATCGCTGCAAAACTAGTCAAGTAAGTATTGCGAAAATAATACGGAGCTTAGTTATCTAGACAAGATTTAAAAACTCAAAAACTTGTCTCGACCGTCATCTTATGTTACATGTAAATGTCTTAATCTTATATGCTGTCAATAAGCACATGCTTAATTTAACCTTTAATTTTATACTTAAATAGTGGTACTGGACTTCTTTCGCGTACCCTCAATAATGCAAGGTTTCTTCCCTGTTCCCGAAAGTAAAATAGTTTATATCTATTCTATATTTCATCAACAATATCGTTTCACTTTAGTTTTTTTAGTAAATACTACTTTCATTGTAACAATATATAAATAAATAAAAAAAAAAACTCAGCGTATAAGCTATTATTGTGCCAAATATCATCAATTTTCACATATGTAATACTTGCTGTGCCTCCGGATTCGCACGAGTGGAAATCAATGTATAAATCACTCAAATATGTATTTTAGTCAATTTATATAAAACCGCTATGTGCTTAGAACTTTAGACTTTCTCAGAAATCTTTAAAAAAAACACAATCACAACTTTATAAAAAATTTACACTGAAACTTATTATTATAAATCTTTAAAAAAAACTAGACAATAATCCGTTCAGTAGATTTTAAGAAAATCGGTCACATACTTAAAGACGAGAAGTTTTTGGCGACAGTTTTTGAAATGAAATTAAGGAAATATGGTGACAATTCACCAGATTTTTCCATGATACAAATATTACTCATATTCTAGTAAACTTATTTCAATCAGAATACGTATATAATTGACATAATTTCTAGATTAATTAATAATTGATAGAGACTATTAAATCTATAATTACCTCAATAAATCAATTAAAGAATCTATGAATTCATTTCATCTTATTATTAAGGAAAACCCCTTCATAGAGTTATTAACTAGTATAGACCAGGCTATGTAGGTAAGATCTCACTTACATAGTCATGTAATCTTCGCTACAAATAACAGGGGAAAGACGCATATAAAAAAGCGGTCTGTTACTATACCACTGCTGGGAATAGGCCTCCTCACTTCGTTTTTGGAGAGAAGAAGCTATGTTTGTGTGTGTGTGAAAAGTGTTATAAATTGCTATTATAGGATTGGAGCTAAGACCTACCACGCTGCTCCAATGCGAATTGGTAGGTTACACATATCTCCAGAATTCTCTAGAGAAATGCAGGTTTCCTCACAATGTTATCCTTCACTGAAAAGCGTGTGATTAATTGCAATTATCAATTAGACACATAGGTTTTAACAGAAAAACTCATTGGTGTCTGTCCGGGGTTTGAACCCGTGATCACCTCGAAAGAGTCGCACAGTGCTACTGCTGAGCTATCAGCTTCTCTCATATACTTACCGAGAAAGCATATATTATTAATAAGAGACCATTTATTGAGAAAAGCTATAATAGGCTATAACATCACGCTAAGATGAATAGAAGAGAAGCAGCAATAAAAAATAGAACAAAAACGGCAAAATTGAAAGCTTTCCTTGCGTGTGCTGAGTAAACGATGAAAGTTATTCAAAAATCATGTGTTCAAAAAATCATATACTGTTCCCCTTTAAAAGTTCTAAATTAAAGTCCGGGACAGAAAATGTCTAGCTTTTAAGGTTGACCCACTTTAACCATTTTTATGGTTATCAAAAGACTATATTACGGTTTTAATCTTTCCACGCAGGCGGAGCCATTTGTTATTGCTAGTCTTTTACTAAAATTACCGAACAAGTTTCGGTTGCTCAGGTACTAAATCATTTATATGAGTTAAGTTTGTTTACGTAGCAACATTGTTTATTCAGTTTGCCTTGCGTTACTTAATATGTAACATTATTTGACTATTCATAGCCAATTTATTTTACATATAACGCAACGCGAACGATGAAATATTTATATAAGAACGATATGGCTTATTCGATGCAAAGCGAATATCAGATTATTGCGTGATTTTCAACAATGACCCAAAACGATAATGAGATGGGTGACCTTCCTTTCCGATAAGGTCTCAGAGACCGTAATAACCCATTAGTCCCGATTACCACTAGTATCTAATATTAGTAGTATTAGATAATAATCATTAGCATTAGATAAATGTCTTCATGCCGTTTGGTATCCGGCTGAGTAGAATTACCCTCATTTCTTAGCAAGGTGTCGTAAAAGGCGACTGAAGTAAGTTGATCCACCGTGTGGTATCGGGTTGAGTAGAGTAGACCACCCTTATTCTTACCGAGGTGTCGTTAAGTACGACTAAGTTGACGTCAAGCAGGCGGCTGGTCGTAAAATACATAGCCAGATCATGCGACAACATGTTTATAAATGTGCTGACCCCACTAAGGGATAAGGGCATGAGGATGATTATTAGATAAAGTTCATCATATAATAGACGCAGTGGAAGCCGACATAAGCTTGCAACTTTTAGCCTCAAATCTTAAATCGTTTGTAGGTTTTGGTGTACGATTTAATAATAAAGTTCCATAATCAAAGCCTTGCCATTATAGCAATATAGCAAAAAAAAAGTTTAACTATTACCTAGTTACCTACCTACCTAGTTAACCTAGTTACATAAAAATATACATTGACATAAAAATGCGTGAAATTAGCTACTCGTTGACCTTACATAAGATGGCTATGATGAAATGTATCACATTTAATTTTAAGAATTATATGCTGAAAAGAGCAAACCGCCAAGTTTCTTGCTGGCTTTTGCTAGGAACAATTTCGCAAACCAGCAGTAGAGTATGAAATATACAATAAGTCAGGTTGAGGACGCGTGTTACGTTACTATTATTGGGTTGGTAAGTTTAAGTAAGCAAGCATCCACTTAAAAATATCAGTTATCGACTCCTTAAAAATAATTAGCTATAGTTTATATAATTAGGCCCTACTTTAAGGAGGTCCATTATCGAAAAATACTAAAAATATTATTTTGCTATAATTCGCGATAAAAGAATATACATATATGTAATGCTAGATGTAGAGTGTACTATTCGTTGCCATATCCGATACATGCAGAATTTGCAAAAACTCACGCACTACCCACCACCAATAACAACATTACACAAATACTGCACACATTCACTACCACAATCTCAACAATCGTATCGCCTTGTAACCGAAGTATCGTCGAGGTAGACTCCACGACAAAATCGCAAAGATGCTTTTAGCTATCCAATTGCTATGCCACCCTCGCTAAATGATGGTGTCTTCTGGAATTATAAGCTATAAACTTCATCATCTTCCTGCCTTTATCCCACTCTAAGTGGGGTCGGCACAACATGTTATGAACATGCTATCACATGATTTGGCTGCGTTTTTACGACCGGCCTGTCAACTTACCTCAGTCGTATTTTACGACACCTCAGTAAAAAAGAGGTTGGTCTATTCTACTAAACCGGATACCACACGGTGGGTCAACTTACCTTAGCCGCTTTTTACGACACCTCGGTAAGAAATGCGGTAGTTATAAGCTACAAACTTGAAGATATTAAAATTGAACGTTGGTTCTTGCAGATACGAATTTATTAGATTTGGAATAAAAACCGTATTCTAATATGATCTCAGAAGATCTAAATAGTGATAGAGGCTCACCGGCATACAGCCATGCCGGTAGTCACAGTTCGCTGACGATGGCCTTCGCCGACCGCAGTTATGACGGAATTGACCATTACATAACGGATCAACCACGAATAAACAGACTCACGCGTAATTTAATCTAGGCATTCTGTACCTACCATGAAATTATCTAAGAATCTAAGATCATATCCTGTCCGTTATGAAAAACTGCTCATTTTCTCTAATACATCCGCTGCCGCGAGTTGTTATGTTTTTATAGATGTTTTACACGCTGTAAATTGCAGCGTGTAATGATGGACAACTTGACTTTGTTGATTTAAATAGTTTTGCTGATATAAAACTTTAATAGAGATTTTTGGTGTCCTATGAATATTACAATACTAAAATGGTTTAATGTCTATATCGTGATATTTTTTGAAAATTGTGAAAAAATGAAAATAAGGAAGGAATATGTATAAGTTATTAATGTTATGTTTTTTTGTTGCAGCAATGTCGGCCGATGGGTCGACGACAGACATTCATGGCCTCCTCAACGATACTGGTTAGTATAATAGTAATATAATAACGACAGCAATTTTTGTCAAATGTAACTTATCAATCTTATTTTCCATACTAACTTTGATTAATCTAGTAAGGTATAGAAATAACTTTTGAAAAGTAGGAAAAATTATTACAACGCCATCTCTGAACATTTCATATTATTATTTTGTAAATATTTCGTCAATATTACAAAAGGTGTCACTACTACCTTATTAAGCGCCATCTGTAACAAATTCATTGAACTACTTCGTAATTCTGTTTTCGTAGTTCGAAAACATAAACTAGATGGCGCTGAGCAAATTTAGTAACAATACATACAAATAGATGGCCGTAAGATACATGAATATTTAAGTTCACCATCAAATAGCAGTTCTGTATATCCATTTACAAAAAAAAATCATAAAAGTATACATTTGTAATTTTATTAATAAACTCTTAAAAGTTAAAAAATTCATCATAAAATCCTAAAAAATCTTATTAATAATTTCATTTACAATTTTAGTCATTTATTTGCCAAGTACCAATAAATCCATATTTTTGTTTTATAAAAAAGTTAATTGCTGTAGATAGGCAAGCAGTTTCCTCTGTTGGTAGGTACTACGTTCTTACGTTTGTACGGTACCTAACAAACAATCCAGAATATACCTATTTGTGAATAGCGAAATTAATATTTGGCTGGGATTTGGATTTTTAATGAAAATTTAAAGACAGCATATAATAAATACCTCTCAATTGCGAAATACAACAGATTCCACAAGATTTCTCGCCATCGAAAGGTCAGTTAATACGTCAAGAACTGACGTCTAGTTTTGTCGCTTATGAAACCGGTATAAGCTGATAGTTACGCTTTTTAAAATAAGATTACACAAACATTCGTATCGCCCATTTCTCTATTCACGTTTATATTGCAATTTCCTGTTATCGCTCTAAAGGTTTTACTTAGGTATTTAATAATAACTAGACTTTTTTATTTATATATAATTACTGTTGCTATTTATAATGCAACAACTTCATTGTCTATATACATATCCAATATTAACAAATTTTATTTATTGTTATTTTTTTCTATTACCTACAATTTTTATATTTTAGTGCTGTGTAATATTAACTATTTTACTTTTGTTTCTGATATTAGCTTTATTTACGATATTTAATACCTAAATGTTCTATAAATTTCTTGACGTTTTCTTTATTATTATTTACATTATCTTTTAAGCTATCTTCTGTGACTGATAATAACTAGTCTGAACTCAGTCTGATTTCAAAGTCCCTTCGAAACCGTATTCAACAGTTAAAAAAATGGTAAAGTGCCTTTAAATTTTACAGGATCATCCGTTGGGTCATTTGAGCCAAGGATGTTCGCCATACACATCAAATTCAAATTCAAATTCAAAATATTCTTTATTCAAATAAACTTGTAAACAAGTGCTTTTCCTTTCTGTGTTATATCGGTATCTTTGGTTAAGATACTTCAAGCATAGCCCCTTCCATCGCCCTAAGTCTCTTCAAGTTTTCTTGAATCATTAATGTATACAAAATACGTTTAACATATTTATACATAACATACGTTTTAATAGAATAGATGACGATGTATAGCGGTAGTATCTTGTAAATCAGTAGTAGTGATGCTGTACCGATCGAATGATGTCATAATACTACAATCACTTATTAATGTTCAGTGCTAATTTACTAGCCATTCACAAATTGCTATTTACTTTTATGAGTAATAATGATCATAAAATTGAATTTAATTAACTTGTCGTCATTAAAAGAACGTATGGTTTTTAAAATAGTTGTGAGGAAATATAAAGGTTGTAGAAGGACGTACGTAGTATATATTACGTAGTTAGGCTTGAAAGGATGATATTTATTCGTTATCATTCGTCGGTCATTGTTCTTTTAACTTTCTTGCGTTTCATAGTACATATGTAAATATCATAGTGTAGTGAAGCGCAATGCAGTATATTACCGTAAAGTACAGTATAGTAGCTTATATTTTTTTCCTTGAAGCATTCCTACTCTCTGTAAAACTATGGGATTTGTGCTTGAATTAAAAAGATATTATCTTTTTCTTATACGTATATAAAAATGAATGTCTGTGTATCTTTAGGTATATCTTTTATAGACTCCGAAACGGCTGGACTAATTTTTTCAGAAGAGAAGAAATTTTCAGACAATCTTTAGAATGACCCAGCGGATGATCGTGTACAGTTTGGTGGCCATCGAAGTCATTTTTTTTAAACTGTTGAGTTCTGTTTCGATTGGAATTCATAAGCAGCCACAGCAACGCGTGGCGTGACAGCTTGGTAGTATATAAACATTCCGTTTTTCTTCAAAATCACATAGTACATACTTAAAAGTATTATCGAAAAACCAAAGTTGACGCGAACGAAATCGCGGTTTCCACTAACCTAAATTATCCAATAAAACGTATCACATACATATTAAAAACCATAATAAGAATTTATTTTACGGCTTACCACAGAATTTTTTTTGTCACCCGACGATGATCGCTTACAAGAAAGTCGATACGTTATCCTTATAAGGTTTCGGGTTCTTTTAACTACACTAAACCTACTTCTATCATAAACATAAACATATATGTACATCCTAGATAAGCTAATTTAGATATATATTTAGAAGGACATTAACTTCAAAATTGCTGAAACAAAATTTAGCACCATTTGTAAACTCTTGAGTTTATAAAAATAAATGAAGTCTTTATTACCTGATATATTCAGGATTTGTAAAAACCTCCACCACCGCCATTCGCCCCGCATTCCAAGCAACATCACAAGATAGCGATTTTTTGCGTAGACTTTAGTTTTTATATCACACTTAGTGACCTAATTAAAAAAAAATGTTCTATGGTAAATTTCAATAAAGTGATAAATTTAATTAAAATAAAAAGGTTTGTGATAAATTTTAATAAAAATTAAATGTAACATTCGTGAGTGTTAAAGAGCAAGAAAAATCTTTTTTTAAACAATTCGTAGCGTGATGTCATAGATTGCATAGAAACAAGGATTACATTGTAACAACTCAATTAAGCCTAATTTTGAATTGTGTCTGTTTTATACCAAGCGTGCGATGTATTTTCCTTATCCCCAAAGGAAAAACGTGTATGGAAAAACGTCGGCCATACGTAGCCGTAAAACAGATAGATAGAGATTTGCATGTATAATTTTTGTATCTTATACATAATAAGTGGAAACAAAATAGGATTATCTTTGATCTAAAATAATTTTTGACACACTTTATCAAATTATGACACATTTATAATATTTAACTATCTATACAATCGCTTCTTTTATCACTACAACAAAATAAATGCGAAAATGTGTTGGTTTGTTTTTCCGCATTTCACGTTCGCACGTAGCGATTATCATTATCATCCTCCTGCCCTCTCCAAGTGGGGTCGACACAACATGTTGTAAACATGTCGTCACATGATTTGGCTACGTTTTTTACGACCGGCCGCCTACCTGACGCCAACTTACCTTAGTCGCCTTCTACAACACCTAAGTAAGAATGTTGGTCTATTCTAATCAACCGGATAACACACAGCGTGTCAACTTACCTTAGTTGCCTTTTACGACACCTCGGTAAGAAATGAGGGTGGGATGTTCTACTTAGCAGGATACCACACGGTACTATACTAGGATACTAATTTCTTCAGTTCAGAGCTAGAAAGCTGTATATAAAAACACCATCGAATTTATAGAATCACTTATACAACAACGGAAAAACACTCACAGGGAATCACCGCTAATCGTAGGTACAATCTCAATTACTACAATTCATTTTTTATCTATCTAGACAAAGTTTTATCATAAATCAGATTTATATAACTTTGTTATCTACCCATTTAATACAATCAACGAATATACACTAAATCTAGGCCATACCGTTCTCAAAGCTAAAAGGAAGTTAGATTTAGATTAGAAAGTGATCGGCGTTAAAACTTCAAGTTATTAAATGACAGGTAAGATAAAAAATCTTAATTAAGCAGACAAGCGCCAGGCGGAAATACCAAGCAAACTGGACTCATATAAACCCAGTTCATACCGTTACAGCGACAACAAGCGTATAAAACATTGAACCTGTTTTATCGCGCCAAAATTCTGAACACGTGTAGACTATGTTTAGAAACAATGCTCAATTTCCCATTATTATTGTTATGGTAAAAGCCCCTTGTTCCGTCTACTAAATAATCTACTTTGTTGCAAATTACTTTGAGTAAGAACTTATAATACGTGTAATATTATGTGAGCTATGATGTAATACGCAGAACTGTAATGCTGCAAGCATTTTGTAGTGTGTTATTTTAATCTTAGAATAGTTGCTGTTACCACATGCAAATGCGTTGTTATAAATTATAAAGGAATTAATGCAAAAGTAATGGTGTGGCGAAACCCAAGGAAGAGTTCTATATAATATTATATAGGTAAATTTAATTTGAAATTATTATTATTATTGACTTGACAAAATATTATTATTGACTTGGATAAATATCTGTATCTTCCTACTGCCTTTATCCCACTTTAAGTGGGGTTGACACAACATGTTATAAACATGTCGTCACATGATTTGACGACCGGCCGCCTGCCTGACGACAACTTACCTTAGTCGCCTTTTACGACACCTCGGTAAGAAATGAGTGAAACTTAAGATCGCATGTATTAAGAATTCAAGTTATTAAACGATCCATCCGTTAAAAATGAAATAAGTAAATTAGGCACTATGTACCTTCTAAATTTGTGCCACAAAAAACAACACAAAATGCGAGGAAAAAGCATTAACAGGAAAGACAAAACACTAGTATCACTATTTACATAATAATCATAATTAAATACAACACACCAGTCGTTAAATTCAACCACAAACTTTACGCAACTTTATAATCCCTGTGCCACCATCATCAATTGCGTCATGTAAATAACTGTTTGTAAAAATACTGTACAACTGTCTTTTCATAGTAGTCTCTACCTGCTTCTTCCTCGCGATGTATACCGAGATAAAAAGTAAAACTATTGCTCCGTATGAACAAGAAAGAAAGCCACCAGCAGCTTGGTGGAGCACTGTCAGGTTTTTAGTCGGTGCGAGTCCGACATACCCGCTGCTCGTCCCCGTCGGGCGGTGATGACCCATAATGGGTTTTAAAAAAAATATGTCACATATTAGACTAGGTTTCCTACTCTATACTACCCGAGCCATAGAGTTATGATACTTAGAATAGGGGAGCCATAGGCACGACTCTGAGAGTGTCACAATCAATATTGAGAGAGAAGATGAAACTCGTATAAAAAGAGAGACACATAGTTACATCCTCATTTCTTGTTATACTGATATATGTCATCTTATAAATAGCCTTATATAAACAATCTGCGGGGGGCATGACGATCTCTGTATCTTGAATAAACATAGATTAGACGTGGAAACATCCAGTGCTAGTGACAATTATCAGAATAAACCGTGTGAAATCCCGTCCGAGATTGCGTTAGCTTGTTTATTGAGAAATTTTATCCTTGTATTGTTCTTGATGTTACACGATACTTTTATTGCGTTAAAGCTGTTAAATTTGATAATAATTTTTTGTCTTTTTTAATTTAATGTTTATATGACATTTGACTTTAAGCCTTAATCAAATTATATTCTTGCAAAATCTTATGACCCTCTTGAAATAGTCGCACGGTCTCACCACTGGGCTATCACAGCTCAGTGTAAGTAATTATCTATACTAATATATAAAGCTAAAGAGTTTGTTTGTTTGATTGTTTGAAGCTCAGGAAAAATTATTTGAGTGTAAGATAGTTCATTTATCGAGGAAGATTATATAACATCCAGCTAAGATTAATAGAAGAGGAGCAGCAATAAAAAAATATTACAAAAACGGCAAAATTTAGAGCTTTCCTTGCGTGCGCTAAGTAAACAGTGAAAGTTATTAAAAATATATATATTACAAAATTGTTCTCTGCTCAAAGTCCTAAATGAAAGTCTGCGACAGCATATCTATCAGCAGTCTAGCTTTTCTATATCAGCAGTCTAGCTTTTAAGATTTTTTTATCCATTTTTATGGTTATCAAATACTATATTACGGTTTTAATCTATCCACGCGGGCAGAGTTGCTGGCAATTGCTAGTAAGAGATATAAAATTAACAAGAAACCAAAAAGGAGTATTCGAGGTCGTATTACAAATTTTAACTAATAGCTTATCGTTAAGTTACGTTAACAAGAACAATTTTTGTTCTTATTATTTATTGCGGCTAAGATGTTTTTGGTTCGTAGTTATTAACACTATTTGAGATAACAATATAGGATGATGTTACGTACGTATGTTATCTTTGTTTTGGACAAAAATATTTGCGTCATTGGTGGCCTTTCTTGTTACCAACACAATGCAGATGAAAGATATTTGTATCCGTGGCGTCTTTACGGTTAATCGCTGAAACAACGCCACCAAATTACTAACAAGCGTGCTTTATCTCTCATTTATGCATATGTAGACGAGTGTTGTTTTCAGAACAAAGCCAATTTATCTATACTAATATATAAGTTTGTTTGTTTGTTTGAACGCGTTAATCTCAGGAACTACTGGGCCGATTTGAAAATTATTTGAGTATAAGATAGTTCAGTTATCGAGGAAGGCTACAACGATTTTTTACAACGTAAGGCGAAAAATCGGCGAAAAATCGATCTATCTAGGTTTCAGTTTTCGGGCACATAAAAAAAATTGATCGAATAGAAATAGAAAGAGAACCTTAAATTTGCTGTCATTAATATAGTTGTGATAGCTCAATGGGGAACGGGCGACATAAAAAAGCCCGTGATCTATTCCAACATGTTACTGGCCTTTATTTTGTTTTTTACTTAAATTGAATTTTTGTACATCGTTTAAAAAAATACTGAGCAACGCTCGGTCACCCAGGTGTTAAATACTTTTTTTAATTATTTTTAAATTGTCATCTAAAAAGCTGAGTTACTTAGGTATGTTGCTCAGGTGCTATATACTTTTATCAATTCATTTTACTTTTAGTAAAGTTGCAATAACTAAATCGCTTGTCCTACGTTTAAGACATTCTCTCAATTGCAAGAAATTCTCTCAATATGCAACTCAAACAGTTTGTTGATTGATTCACCGTAAAGCGCGTGATGAACTGTAAATATCTATCACAAACATAAGTTTCTAAGAAAGTAGACTCATACATGCCTACCGGAATTGCGGAGTATTCTGTGTTTGTCTTTCTATGCCAAATCCCTCTATTTTCAATTAATCTGTGGCAACCGCCCTCAAATTAACTTAGTAATTTAAGGAGACAAATTACAATTTTGAGCCGCTTGAGTGTAGATATTCCCTGATTTAAGCAGTCTTAAGATCATCTGTCTACAAAGGTAGATGGTAACCATCGGCTCTTTGATATCATTCGCCACTAGGCCGCACTTTTGCCACTAGGCCATTTTTACATTAAAGAAACATATACAAAAGTAGTAATAAAATTATTTCGCTGTAATCCGCGATGAAGTAAAATAGAAAATATATATAATGCTAAATGTAGAGTGGACAATCCGTTTTCATACCTGATACATGCAGGATTCGTAAAAACACATGCACAGACCTCCACCACCGCCACCACAATACACAAGCACTATATACGTTCACCATCACAAACTCAACAATCGTTTCGTCCCGCAACCGAAGCATCATCAGGAGATAGACTCCAGGATTATAAAATAATTTTATTACCTATTACTTTTGTACTAATTCTATAATTAAATACTAATTCTATAAATTATTTAAACACAGTATAAATATAGGAGAAATATCAAATTTCAATATACAGTGACTTAACTCAAAATAATAAAAATCTTTAAAATAGTAGCTTACCTACGAACAGCGAGTACACTACACATAATTGTGATAGGTGCTTTATTATATTTGTAGTTCCATTAATAATAAAATTCATATTATCTTTTAAGGTAAAAGGTAGCACTGATGCTAAATTATAATACTAAAATACCCACTACACCTACGCCATCCTATAACCCATTCAAATCATACCTCGATATATAGGTTTGAGTCAAACACAAAGTAACATAAGTATAATTCATATTTCTTAAATAATTTATAGAAGCAGGAGGTTCTTTACGCGCGATCTAATTATTTTGCTATAATCCGCATTTGTACGGCCGAAAATAGCAAGCAGTAGCAAAATAATCCTATTATAAATTCCTTATTTTTTAACTTTTAAGGATACTTTCTATTTAGAATACGGTATATACGAGTAAATGGTATGATCCGGTTGAGTTATAAGAAGTACGACCATAAAAACTACTCTTAAATATTATACTAAAAGTGAATGGTAATGGTGGTTTAGTGAATATAAATATATATATTATTGCTATTATTCACATAGTAAAATTATGTATTGTTATCAAAATTTGTTTTTTTTATTCAATCATTTTTGTGTTGTTTATCCATTCATTTGTTTAATGCTATAAATTTAATGTGGGCACGCATTCATTGGTATTGTTTTCACGCATTTTCTTTTTATTACAGAATCGGATCTCTCCGACCTATCACATGTTGGTAAGTGGATAACAGTTGTATCAATACTAATTAATTAGTTTAATCAGTTCTTAAATACCGTGATGCAGCGGCTTTATTTATTAAAGAATAAATTACAATATCACTTTAATGCGTTGCGATATTTATGTATACTCATATATAAAGCTGAAGAGTTGGTTTATTTGAACGCGCTAAATGTCAGAAATACTGGCCAGATTTCAAATATTATTTGAGTGTATTAGATAGTCCATTTAATGGGGAATGCTATAGACTATATAACATCACGCTAAAATGAAAATTAGAGGAGCAGAAATAAAAAATATTGCGAAAAGGGCATAATCTAAAGCTTTCCTTGCGTGCTATAAGTAAACGGTGAAAGTTATTCAAAATCTCTTATAATTAACTCACGATAACTACTTTTGTTTCCACGATTTAAATTCGAGAATTTTTTTTTAAGATTGATGATTGATTTCCATGCGGGTGAAGATGCTGGCAAAGCTAGTTATATTTAAACATAAAAATTCCTTTGGATATGGAAATATATTCCTTTAAAATCTTTTTATTTAAAAACGACTGGTTAATACATCTTTTATGTTCAAAAATTCTTTTCAATATTTAGTTCGGCCAGAGCGCAGTTTTTTTTATTTTACTGGGAAAAATCGCCACTTCTAGACTTTGTTATTATGGCGCCTTCACACAATTTGATTAGATAGAGAAATTAAAAATTATCCACATTGTAATATAATATGACGCACCTTGTTATTATAGAAAGCTTAGGTAAGATTTTAATTTTAGATATTACCTAGGAGATGACACTTTAATTGAAAGATAAAGCAGTTATCTTTATAATAGCAAAATTACCTGTAATCTTATATTGCTATGATTCACAAGACGATAACTCAACGGCTACTCTTGAAGTCCTTTAGATTATATCACTAAAGCTAAAATTATATTAAAATATATAATAAGTTAAGAAGATAAAGATATCTTTTCCATATTAAATATAATGATTCATAAGTGAACAAAATAAATAGCCGACAAATTTCAAGCTAAATTAAATTAAGATAATTCAATTATTACTCTTATAATAAAAAAATAAATGCGCAATTTTATTTAAATTAAAATATTAAATACATTAATAAATAGTAAATTAAAATTTAATTTTATATATAAACCCTATTATTTAGTGTAGATGAATCATTATAAAAAATTTCATTCACTCCGTACCGAGGTGTCGTAAAAGGCGACTAAGGTAAGTTGAGCCGCTGTGTGGTATCCGGCTGGATAGAATAGACCACTCTCTTTATTAACGAGGTCTCGTAAAAGGCGACTAAGGTAAGTTGACGTCAGGCAGGCGGCCGGTCGGAAAATATGTAGCCAAATAATGGGACAAAATGTTTAAAACATGTTATGCCGACCCCACTTAGAGTGGGATAAAGGCAGGAGGATGATCATGAAGCATTATAAAAAACACTTATAACGAACTCCTATTGTGATTTTTGTATAACAGAATGTATAAGCAAAAATTATTACTCCATTTGTATTAAAGGATGTTTTGACCGGATCGCGACATGAGAAATGGTATACAAACTAATCGTTTTATTATCAACGCAATTTTACATTGAATAATTCAAAGTTGATCTAACATTATCCTGTCCATTGCGACTTTTGTCATGATCTGATTATTGTACTGCCTGTGTAAAGATCGATGGATGGTCCACGTAATATAACTATCGTTCCTAAAGTTATTGATACAGTGATGTTGATATTTTGTTGGACATTTGTAGCGGTTACTTGCATAATGGTAGTTCAGTTAGGTAACCTGTCAGTCAATTACAATTGGGTTTTGTAACTGATTTTTGATCTCAATACATTTGTGAGTTTATTGCCGATGTCAAATCGTAACGGTTAACCTGGATTAACGTTACTGTTCGAAAAACGTACCGTTGTAGCTTTTACAAATTGCTTTAATATACTAACTATAGCGAGTTTTCGTTTCAATACTTCATATAAGTGATTGATAGCACGTTCTGAAAGATTTTTGTTTCTAGAAATCTGTATTTGTTAGCCGTGTGGTATCCGACTGAGTAGAATAGAGAACCCTCATTTTTTACCGAGGTGTCGTAAAAGGCGACTAATGTAAGTTGACTCACCGTCTGGTATCCGGTTGAGTGGATTAGACCACCCTCTTTCTTGCCGAGGTGTCATAAAGAGTGACTAATTTAAATTTACGTCAGGAAGGCGAACGGTCGTACAATAATCAGGCAAATCACGTTACAACATGTTCTAAACATGTTGTGCCGACCCCAACCGATAAGGGCAGGAGAATGATGAATAAGTCCGTATTTGAATAAGTTAATTTGCTAATACTAAGTAAAGAGATGCGCTTGTCGACAAACTTTTATTAATGCTAAATAATATGCTAAATTAATAAATAAAGATTTTTGGCTATTAGATACTAACAAAATACGTTTATATTGTGAGATTGAAGACATTGAACAGAATCTATGTAAACAATAACATCTTCCGTGATCGTATTTTTAAACATGCCAATCATATTCATGTTTGGATTCAACTTCCCGGTACGTTTCTATGAATTAATAGAAAAATTTAATTTAATTTAAAATTTTCCAATACATAAACCATCAAGCGAAATGATTACAAATAAACCGGAATTTAACGCTAGTGTAAAAGTCATTCAAATAAATAAATCATTTATAGAATTAGGCGTTACTTTACGGAGGTCCATAATACAAAAGTAATAAGAATATTATTTTGCTATAATCCGCGATAAAAGGAAATATATGTAATGCTAAATATAGAGTGTACTATTCGTTCTCATACCTCATACATTTTGGGTTAATCTTGCTCGCGTCCGTAGGCTTGACCATACAGGTTTTTCAACCTTAATATCCCTACACGTGATCCCTGGGTGGTGCCAAATGAGCATTCTGGTGGTAGACTCCGGTCGAGGCTAGTTACCACCTTGCGAGCATAGCCGTTCCGCCAAGCGTTTAGTGTTCCGGAATGATGCTCGTAGAAGCCGTTTTTGGGGGAATAGGTATGTACAGTTGTGTTGTATTGATGTGACAGGACCCGATTGACTGTGCAAGTGTGTCGAGTGACTCGATATGGAGGGTAGCGGGATCCGAAGCACGGTGGTTCCGCTGGCCGACCGCAGGTTGTAGGGGGCCCAACTAGTGGGATAACCACCCATGAAAGGCTGCCCCGCCGCCTCGCGAAAAATCCTGGGATGGCCCCATTGTACCGGTTGGTGACCGGAGAGAGGACCCAATGGCAACTTCCAGGGGGGTTCGGGCGTCCCCGCAGTCTCCAGTCGAGTCTCTTCTAGCACAACTGCATCATTTCAGTCGCGGAATCTACAATGCAACATCTCGTACAACTACTATTCTCCTGCCTATTCACACTCAAAACATGACAGGAAAAAGAAAAAGAAATAAGTTCACACAGCGGTGAACTACTGGCGGTACACTATAAATTTTGAATATTATTTTCAATACAGGCACGGGCAAACAAATTTATGTTTTATTACTGGATGATTACTATTATTACATGATAAATTATTACCAGCGTGCGTTTCAATTAAGGTTCATAAGGGTAATTGGTGAGTAACCTCGGGAGGAGAGTCCTTCACGGGACAAATAAACATAAAGCTACTTGCTACTAATAACCAGCTTCTATTTACTTTCTATAGAAGATAGTAACATACGCCAATAGTTAATTTTTTAAGCTTTTGTAGGTTGAGAACGTTTTAATTTTCTATTCTAAAATAACGCAAACAAATTTGCGATTTTAAAAATCTAAAAATTTCTACTCTCAAATTTTTATTTTATTTTATTATTAATTAAAAATGTACAAGTTATATCTATCTTAAAATACTTATACTTTAGGACTATACAAATCATGCCCACGTGGAATGGTACCAATAATGCTGGCAGCTTTTCCGCGCTGAATCGCTAAGCTGATCCTTTGTGCGAAAAAGGAGCCAACCCTCTTGTCACCTAAAGAGGCAATTAACCGAGGTGTTAAAACGGATAAAAAAGTTAATCTTGTAAAAACAAAAAAATTAAAAAACTCCCATTTGACTTTAATCCGTTATGATTTAGTACGTACTTTCTAAATTGCGAAAATATGTCACATTCGAAGAGTACAGGTCAACAAAAAATTTCTGGTTCACACTTTGGTACATAAATTGACCTATTCTATTTTATACCTATTATTCTTTATATCTTTTTACAGATGTTTTTAAAAAGATAAAATGAAGGAAGAGAGAAAGCTTATTGAAATAATATTTTATTCATGGGTTGTTGCCATTATTTTTATACTCATACATGCTGTGGATAACGCATTTTGAAACAATATTTCGTTTAGAAATCATAATTATAATATCAAAGAGTAAGCACCATAATGCCAATAGTGAACACCACAGACTAAAGAACTTTGAAAATATTTTCCCTTCTCGTACGTATATTTGAAATTAGAATATTCTATTAAATATATACTAATTCTTCCAGTAATGGCGTTAGCAACTGAAAGTATATATAATTTAAAACATATGTTTGTGAAACTCGCGTACATCTAACAGTTTAGTGAATTAATTTGCGACAGTCCAGTTTTATTTATTCCGTATTTCATTTGGCATTGGACCAGGATTCTGGTTAACTAACCGTCTCGTGATCGCTAATTGTAATCCGCAAAATAGATATTTTGCTTGGCCATACAAATATTCGTATTTATTCCGGAGTTTGTTGATTGCGCAGTTGTTTAAAAGATGAATTATTCAGCTGCTGAAAGATAAATATTCTGATAATTGTATTATATAATATTCATCATTCTCCTGCCCTTATCCCACTCTAAGTGGGGTCGGCGCAACATGTTAAAAACATCTTGTCACATGATTTGGCTAGGTTTTTTACGACTGGCCGCCGTGTGGTATCCGGCTGAGTAGAATAGACCATTTTCATTTCTTACCGAGATGTCGTAAGAGGCGAGTACGGTAAGTCGACCCGCTGTGTAGTATCCGGCTGAGTAGAATAGAACATCCCCATTACTTACCGAGGTATTGTAAAAGGCGACTAAGGTAAGTTGACCCACCGTGTGGTATCCGAATGATTAGAATAGACCACCTTCTTTCTTACCGTGGTGTCGTAAAATACGACTAAGGTAAGTTGACGTCAGGCAGGGGGCCGGTCGTAAAATAAGAAGCCCAATCATGTGACAACATGTTAATAACATGTTATGCCGATCCCACTTAGAGCGAGATAAGGGGAGGAGAATGATGATTTTATAACCGGCCGCCTACTGACGTCAACTTACCTTAGTCACCTTTTAAGACACCTAGATAAGAAATGAGGGTTGTCTATTCTACTCAACCGGTTACCACACGGCAGTTCAACTTAACTTAGTCCCCTTTTACGACACCCCGGTAAGAAATTAGGTTGGTATATTCTAGTCAGCCGGATACCACACGGCGGATAGTATTATATAACATTGTCCTTGTAAAATTTAGCAAAGTGTTAAACCATAGAAACACGGGCAGAGTTTGGTACATTTTAGTAAATGCCAATCCTCAAACTTTTGACGGTGTGTTGTTATAAAGAGTAGGTAAGTTATCGTTTTGGCAAGATTCCAATACTATGCTATTTTTCCCTTCGGCTTTTACTTGTATCAAGATTAACAAAGGAATGTCAGGATTTGTTTTGTCATGAAACAAAGGATTCAGAGACATGTGAAGTTGATTTATAAATAATAAGTTTATTCAACTCTTACATATCTATATAACATCTTGAAGTTATATGGCAACTGTAAGCGCAAAGAAAATGTGGTATCCGGGTGAGTATAATAAACCACCTTCATTTCTTACCGAGGTGTCATAAAGGGGACTAAGCTAAGTTGATGGACCGTATGGTATCCGGTTGAGTAGAATAGACCACCCTCTTTGTTACCGTGGGGTTGTAAAATACGACTAACGTAACTTGACGTCATGCAGGCGGCTGGTCGTAAAATATGTAGTGAATCATGTAAAACATGTTTATAACATGTTGTGCCGATCCCACTTAGAGTGGGATAAGGGCAGGAGATTGATGATGCAAGCGCAAAGGAAGAAAAACCTTTTAATTGAGGCTAGGTATTGATAAATAGGCCAGTAATATCATACTGGTATTTAAATTTAAGTAGCTGAGATTATATTCGCGGGTTCTATTCCCGCCGAGGGCACAAATTTTTTTACAAAAATTTGTTGGTTCTTCGAGCCTGGGTATATATTTAAGTATGTTTTCTAAAAATTGTAATGTATATATTCACCAGTTGTCTCTCACCCATAACACAAGTATTAAGTTACTTACTTTGGGGACGGACGACCGTGTGTGTGTCCCATATATTTATTTATTTATATTGCTATCTGTTTCGATGGGTAAACTTCTATTTAAAGCAAACTTTACAATACATAGGGTTTTTATTAAGACCGACCAAGAATTATCTTAATCTGCCTACTTGTTTGCTATTTTTACGCCTACAATATTCACTACATCTGCAGAAGAATAATAAGGAAATGCGTAGTAGCGCAAAAATTCTAACGTCCTTAATTCGATAGTTCCCGTTATAAATTAGCGGCAACAATTAGTTCTGCGAACAGCATAATATATTGTACTGAATTACAAACCAACATTGTTTTTGTTTATTCTCCGCGTAGTGACGGAGCCGGTATTTTTGTTTTATCACGTCTTTCCAAGTTTTGTTTTCACCGTCATGACAGGTATAGATATTGTTTACAATCTATTACAAATTAGTAAAAATAAAAGCTGTTTACGCCTGTATTGGTTGAGTCACGACTTAGAACAATAATTATTCTTATATAACATAAGCAAGAAGCAAGTGTAATAAATAAATCAAACGTTAAATCTTTAATATTTAAGTGAGTTAATCTTGTAACTACATAATTTTCTGAATTTTGAAAACGGTTTTAGGGAAGAAAAATCGATCTAGCTAGGTTTTATTAAAAAAAATGTTCTTCTATCCCTGTTTTCGGGCACTGAAAAAACCGCTAAAATTTTATCGTAAAGTTATAATACCTCATTTGATTAACGTCGGGCTTAAATCGTATACACCAGGATCGATTCCACATAAAATCAATTTAAAAAAAATTTACTGCATTTTTTATATGTATTTAAAAAATAACCGAGCAAGGCTTGGTCACCCATGTTGAGCGACGAGGTATTTGATGTGATCACATTTTGGATATCATATTATGTATTGTAGGCGGTATCCGTATAAATGATATGATCAGAATGTAAAGATTTTCTATAAACTTGACAGGTTGAAAGCAACTAGTTAAATTGAAAATAGACTTTTTATACTGATTTTTATATTGATACCAAAATCTTGTAGTTGTGAACTTGAAGAAGTACTAGAAATGTCAAAAAGATAGTTGTAGTAGTCTCAGTAGATTAGAAAACTGTGATAGATATCCTAAAAGATAGTTACTAGAGTTATGGGTATTTTTTGGTTCGCTTAATTTATATTGAAATTAATTACAAAAAAACATGACAGAAACGGGACAAGACTTTCAAATCGTAACATCAAAAAATACCACAAATACCAATAGGTATGCATTTTATATTGAGATATCCGTATATCTGCGTTTTATTTATAACTTTTAAGAGGCAATACCCTAATTACTGTTGGTCAAATGTCGATGATCGCAATTGTCTTTAAATATCTTTAGTCAAAACAAATGGGAAATGGGAAGTTAAGTCGTGCATATACTTTACATCAATACGTATAATTAATTTAGAATATTTAAAATACAATAAAAAGAGCAATTTTTAACAGCCTATATAAAGCCTATAATTTATAGGCTTTATATATATAGCCTATAATTTATAGGCTTTATACAGCCTATAATTTAAAAAGTTATGATTTGGATTGTGGCAGCAAGACTTATACCTAAATGTTAAGATGACCTTTCTTGTATTGATTACAAGATTCGTAAAATTCGTCGAAATTATCGGATATAATCTAATAGCTGTCAAGCTAGTTTCAGTGTACTGGGTGCATATGCCGAGAAGCTGAACGTTTTCAAAGTGGAAATTGGAGCTAGGTAACATGTAGTATGGAACAGTCGGTTTGAAATAGCCGGATGTGGCAAATTACAGTAAGTGAGTTGAGCCGAAAAAGTGATAATCCTGTAACTGCAAGAAGCATATGTGCAAAAGGAAGACAAAAACGTGTCTTTGGTTGAAAAGTGTAGGAAATACGGAAAGGAAAATGATCTTATGTAGATCAGTATCTGTTATATTGGTTTTTCTTTTATTCTAGGTCTATTCTATTATTGGTCATTTCTCTATTTGGCTTTTTCTTAATAAAGCTACATACTAAGATGCTATGGTACTTAAATTGTATTGGCGTTTGATTATTTCAAAATACAGATTCTTTACCGCGATGCTTGTTTGACTATTGAAAAATTATGTACGAAATTCTTCGTTCAAACAAACAATTAAAATCGACTTGATTATTTGTATAAGACAAGAAAAGAATTAATGGGAGCTGCGCAGTACCACGCACAGACACATTAGCGGAAAACGAACGTTTGCAGTATTTATTACACTATTTATTGCGAGTAATGATGATAAGAGTCAGATCTTTTGAATTTCATGTAGGCAGAGAGTATTTCGAGATAATAATAATCTATTTAAAATTAGATCATTATAATTGTAAAATTATTTTAGGTTTAAGCCGATGTGATTGCGGAAACTAAATAAAGCGTTTTATTTACATTCAATGTACCAAGCGACCGTATTGCTAAAAATACTGCTAAATGATTTAATAAAGTAGTAAAGTAAAGACTTGTAACTATACCACTCCTAGGTTTCCTCCTCTCTTCGTCTTTGGAGTGAAGGGTTGGAGTTAAGCCACCACACTGCTCTAATGCGGATTGGTTGGTTACACGTTTTCCACAAATTTTCTAGAGGTGCGCAGGTTTTCTCATGATGTTTACCTTCACCGAAAGGCGTGTGATTATCATTATCACTGGGATTGAAACCGTGATCATCTCGATACAGGTGGACGGTTCTGACCGCTAGCCGATTACAGCTTAATGATTTCATTACTTAAATGCTGATTTCAAGGATTTGTTTTTAAATTCCAAGTGTCACAATCACAGTCTTTGCTAAACTGATTTGTCGCTTACTTTCGAAAATAATGATCATTTTGTTTGACTATTAGGATAGGTAGTTCTATTAGGATTTTAGATGTCAAATATTCTCAGCCGTAATTTTGTATAATATCCAGATACTAATTTGGATATAGGAACCGATGTTACCTTACAACCTCTGCCTCCAAGCGTCGTTCTCCTCAGAGCTGAGTTTCGTGACTTCTTCCACGGATCACAAACCGATTGTTTCGGATAACCGATCCTCAGGTTTTGCGATCTCTTGGGACTTGTACGACATCTTGGACCTGGATGGAAAGCGATCAAACCATCGCGTTGGACTGCGGCATCTTCCTCCTTTTCCTTTCACCGAACCAGTGATCATTACTTCTTCAGGTTGTTTCCAGTCTTCCTAGCAATATGTCCAAAGAACTCGAGGACTCTGCGGAGACCCGTAGTTGAGAGCCTAGTGGTCCTATATTGTTTAGTACTGATGCTATTGGTTCGGTGCTCAGTCCAAGATACGCTCATTATTTACGCCAGCACCTCATCTCTAAGGGGCCAACGCGTTCCCTGTCAGCAGATTTGGTAGTCCATGTTTCAGAAGCATACGAATGTACGTACCAACAGGATTTTAGTTTTTTGTGATATGTTGCGGTCCCGCCATATTTTCTGCAGCTGTTTATCTCATAACAGTTTATGTTTAAAAGTAGGTATTTTTATATGAATGCCAGGCTCGGTTTTAAGTATATCGAGATATCTTAATATGAATAAATTATTGAGCACAAACAATTAGTAATACTACTATTCAGATGAGTGACATTGGTGTATCATTTCTATGTATCGTGATGGACTAAATCTAAAGTATTCTAACTGAGGTAAAACGTTTAATAAAAGTTTTTGCATCATAAATCGATAATACTATCACTGATTCATATGTGCTGCCAAATACATGATCTACAAATGATTGATCGGAAAATTGACTATAAGCGTTATCATTACTAATTCATAAATTGCGTTTTCAATGAATCATTTCAAGATTATCGAAATGGCGCTTCATATGTTAATCATTATCTATTCTAGCTTCAAAATATTTTCCATTATTATTTTGATATTTACGTCGACGCGATAGCCAGTTTGCATAACATTAACTAAGAGGCACTTATATATTTTTTTATATAACCTAATTTGGTTTATTGATATTTACGATTGAAAGTGCGGTTTATAGTGGGCGGCTAAGTAGAATAGACCACTCTCATTTCTTAGCGAAGTGACGTAAAAAGCGACTAAGGTAAGTTGACTCGCGGTTTGGTATCCGAATGAGTAGACTAGACCGCCCCTTATATCTTACCTAGGTGCCGTAAGAGGCGAGTAAGGTCAATGCCATGATGCGGTCAAGGTCATGATGCGTCACATCTTACGTTGCAAGTTTGACATAAATAAAATTAAATACATATTTAATTGACGCACTCTGTTTTAAATATAAAATATATTTTTTTATTATAGGTATGTAATGCTCGATAACTATTACTACATTTATATTTAACAGAATTTTTATCGTTGCAGTTAAATATTTCTGTTAATATTTGAAACTTTACCTAGCTCACTTATTCACTCTGTTCGCAGATTATACTGTCATAGGTAATGGTGTCAAAATACCCTATAAATACGTCAATAAATCACTATAACGATAAAAAATATGATGTAATAAAATGATGCAAATATAGTAATTTATTACTAAAGAAGTATAATTTCCTATTAATTGCATTGTAGCTGTTTGAGAAACAATAGGCTTTCGTCAGTCGAGGTAGCTTGTTTATTCGATTATTCAATACCTGTTGGTCAATGTCAGAAAGTTATATTTAATTATTGGAGTTCAGACTACGATTTCTAAGGGTCTTGATAAAAAGTATAAGTAATAAAAAAGTCTGCTCTTTGTTATAAGTGACCTCAAAGCTATTGTGATTAGACATATTTAAGTGAAGATGGACGACGAAGCGTCTTAATTTCACTTAGTCTTCTCCAGCATCCTCTACTAGATATAGGGCTCTTCTAGGGAGGTTCGCCAATGCTACAGAATTGTAGCACAGGAACTTTACATCGAAAGAGCCACAGGTCCCTGGTCTAGGTCAATAGTTTTGGGTTAGCTAGTATACATTAATCGAATAGTACTTAGATTCAATAATTAATCGCCAGAACCTTTTAGCAATCGTCTATTCAACTAGCCAATGCCACTTCACACTACACATAAACAATCCAGTACCAATCCAGTGGCGTTGCTATTGGATATCTAGACGGGGCAATGTCACGGGGTCCCCTTCTCTAATTTACAAACTATAAATTGAACTAGTCAAAATTTCTCCCACATAAGGAATATAATTAACGATATTCCAGAAACATGACTGTAATAATGGAAACTTGTTAGAAAAAATACAAGTGTTTGAAAAAAATCCTGTAAGAAAGAGACACGACAAATCCAGAGTATGAAAAATGTAAACAACAACGAATCTGGAGTGCATCGAATTCGGAACACGACGAACACAGAACAAACGATTTGAAATAGTTTAGTTGAGGCCCTAGTTTATTTTTTGCTCCAGGTCTTTGGTTTGGTTTTGCCAATCGTTTCTTTATTCTAAGTAGTATAAACTGAGCATCTCCAAAAATATATAATAATCAAAGCAAATGTATTATACTAATACTAAATTTACATATTCTTTTGACTAATTCATACGTCAATTTACGGTGTTTCTTAAACAATTATATTCATAATAACCGTCTTTAAAGTATAAGTTAAAGTTATACAAGAAAGAGCGCTAGTCATTGAAGAAGAACGAATTGTATTATTCTCGGATTTTCCATATCAATGCGTGGAAAATCTTCAATAGATGAGCGACCTGGCAGAACAACAATTGAATATCATTAACATTCTAAATGACACTTTAGTTTATGGTTAAAGAGCCATAATTTCACGTCTTTATATAATAGACTGTAGAAATATATGGAATTCAATGAAATAACTTTAGATACGCGCATTACTTACTATTATGCATAATTTGCTATATCACTGAATTATATCTTAACCCTCATCATCATTCTCCTGCCCTTATCCCACTCTTAGTGGGGTCGGCATAAAATATTTTACGACCACTCTCATTTCTTACCGAGGTGTCGTAGATGGCAGGAGAATAATCATGATATTTTTAAGATTAACCTATGTCTTATTTTATTGTAATTAATTCCAATAAAATAGGAATTATTACATAAAATTTAAGCTAATGTTTGCTTTCATATATATTACTAGCTTTTACCCGCGACTTCGTTCGCATGAACTATTGTCGCGTGATATTTTGATAATAGATGATACTTTTTAGTGTCATCCTATTCCTGTCGAATTAAAAGAATTTCTATAGCCTATACGTTAATCAGGTGTATAACGAACAATTTTGCTAAATTTAATCGATATTGGTTCAGCGGATTCGCCGTGAAAGAGTAACAAACATCGTACATCCATGCTCACAAACTTTCGCATGTATAATATAAGTAGGATAGGATACGTTAAGACTGATGGCTAAAGACGCCACACGGAAGGAAAGTAACCAGTTCATATCCCAGTTTTCACCAGCAACTGGAAATTTTTGATTTACAACGTTCTACCAAGTTTATTTGTGAATATATCATTTTATATTGTATCGTATGTCACACCTATAAAAGGTATATCGCGTTATACGAAATCTCGACGATCAGCCGATTCAAAATAGTTGCAATACGAAATTGTTTTTAGTGACGCTAAAATTATAGTAGACGTGGGCCGTCATCCCAACAATGTCACAAGCTTAGACGCAATTATATTTTTATTTTATATCATCGTGTTACGGAAAAATCGATCGTACAACGCCATGATAAGAACTAAAAACTATAAAGTTTGTTTTGTGCGCATATCGCGATTTCGCCTCGTATAATGCAACATCCGTGACGTATGCGTCTGAGATTTCTGTTTTGACTTGGCGCTCTTACCGAAGTTCTCAAACAACTTTCTACATACAGTATATAACAGTCTACTTTTCAACTTTTGAAAAGTATTGATAAGGATCCCAAATAATTTATGAAATATACTAGTGATACCCTTGACTTCGTATGCACCAACGTAAGCGTTTATGAATCCTCAATAGTACAATATTGTTTTTCTCGTTGCCGAAAGAAAAGGGGGTTTGTTATCTGTACTAATATTATAAAGAGGAAAAATTTGTATGTTTGTAATGTTTTCACACAAAAACTACTGGACCGATTTCAAAAATTCTTTCACCATTTGAAAGCTGTATCTTTACTGAGCAACATAGGCTATATTACATTAAAAAAATAAGTATCCGTATTAAAAATGTAATAAGGTGTAAAAAAAATAAAAATTACTCGGTTGAAACCGCGGGATATTACTAGTCATATACGTATATTCTTCCGGTGATTTAAGCTTTAATTGTCAAATTTCATTAATATTGGTCCAGCAAATTAACTATGGATGCGTAATAGACTGACAGATTTTTGCATCTAATAAATTAGGTAGCTTAATAATGGATGTTATTCATACAATTTTATGTAATATTTTACTAAGTACCAATCATTTGTTGTAATATTTTTATTGCGACAGAGGTCGTAGGCTATTTCTGGATCGATCGATAGTATACGATGTCGTCTGACGTCGTTATACGTCATAGGGCAACCTAACCTTGATACCATTACTACTTTACGTTCATATTATTTTCTCGTAAAAAAAGGCTGGGCAGTACGCCCAACATTACATTATAATAAGTTGAATGTTATTACGTCCGTATCACGGCTCACGAGTCATTCCATAATGAATGTTACGTCCTACAAATGACGTCACAATAAAAAATTTCAAAGACTTCATTCGTTTTTTAAAAGCTTTAATTTAACTTACAATGAATGTGGAAACTTGCAAGTTAAATTTAACGCACTTCCCGGTTTGATTAAGCTGAAATTTCACATTCTGGTCTATGGTCTATGATATGTATTCTTAGTTTATGTATAGAAACGGCTATACTCACGTCTTATTTTATCAGGTTAGCCCAACTAATTCCCACCACAATAATGCCTTGTAAATAGGTTGTAAATAAGCTCCACATAAGCGTGAAACTAGTCGGGCTAACCCGAAAGAATAACCGGTTACGAGTATAGCCGGTTTCTATACACAAATTGTGTTATAAAAATGTAATGTTTGATCAATATTGGTAAAGTGGATTAGTCGCTTAACAGACAGATAGGCTTTCTATTTATAATATTAATATCATAGAGTTTAGTTAATTTTAATACTACGAGTGTTCTCTTTAATGTAGTGTTCAGGGCTACGTTAGACGTCGTGAATAACCTCGAATTCTACACCGTTGATCCATTTTCCGATGGCCATCGAACAATGTTTTAGAATAGACAATGACTTAAAGGTGACTATGATACTAAATCTTTATAGTAAAAAAAGTAATGTAAAGATCTACTATTAAAGTAGGCATTACAAAGGATTGCGCTAAGAACCATCACTCTGCCCCAATGCGGATTGGTAGGTTATAATATCTGAGGAATTGTCCAGAGATCTGCAGGTCTCCCCGTAATGTTTTCCTTCACCTAAAAGCGTGTGATAAATTGCAAATATCAATATCAATAAGGCAAATAAATGTTAAATAGAATAACTCATTGGTGCCTGCCCGGGGTTTGAACCCATGACCCACTTGAGATCAGCTATATCACCGATCAGCTAACACAACTTCTTTCGTACCTAATTGTTATAATTATTCTTTTGTTTCTCCTGCCCTTATCCCACTCTAAGTGGTACAATCTAGTGGTCGGTACAGCATGTTGTTCTCTTTTATATACATGTCATACTTCACACACTCCAACCATCTCTTTTTAGGTTTCCCTCTATTCACATATTCATATTTATTACTCGTTTGGTTACATGGTTTTCATCCCTCATGTCACATGTGATATGTCCCGACCTTCCCAATTTCAGTTGTGTTCACTTAAAATTTTCAACTTTCTGCTTCTGAAAACTATTAACTATAGAACTAATTTTAGAGTTGATGCAAATGAGTTATATGCTTCATCGTTGTTGTGTTACTCAATGTTTATGATAAGCCATAGATTTCTTGTAGAAGATACGGAATATTTTATCTTTCGGTATGTTTTTTTATCCTAATCAATTTCAATAACAAAGCAATTTCGTATAAAATTAGTTGTGCAATTTAATTGTAATCTACTGAGTTTATTTTTAATTGTTTTCGTTACCACATAAAAAATATTTCATTTACAATTACGCAGTAAATTGTATTTGTGTTATTGACATCGTCTTAACATAAGATTAAAACGACACAAAGGGGCTTAGTAGTCTGAACAGATGTAAGAAAACTTTTGTCAACATTTACTAAAGGACAGTGCTAATATTCGTGTATCTAGACAATAGTTAAAAGTCAAATAAGATTGATGAAATTTAGCGTTTCTTGTATGGACAAAATAAATAAGTAGTCAGTTGTAATAAGTAACGCCCGCATTAGTTTATAATATCCTTGTAAAACATGGGATTATTGATCATAATTAAAAAAGTAAACTATCACAAAATTTCAATCAATTTCAAACGAATAGGTTAAGTATAGATATAGCATATCGATTACGAGATGTAAAAATCTTGCATAAAAAAAAATTGTTTCAGTTGAAGAAGGTAGTGTAAACATATGTTCACAGGTTGTGAACTGTCTCTTTTAATAGGATAGGAACTTCAAATAGATAATAAAAATCTATAGTTAAAAAATGCAAGAGGCTCTTTGTATCAAATATTGTTTCATTTTTGTTCACTGATTGTGAATGTTTGCCGATCCTTTTGTGTTTGACATCTGATAGTTGTTCTCAGTTCGTCAGCCCGATAAACTATGAAGGGTAAAACAAAGTTAATAGTGCTGCTGCGTAGATAGATCAATATTTAGGAAAAACTAAAACAAATTGCGAAGGTAAATTTCCAGCAGTGAGTAATTCTAGTACACATTATTTTAACATGGACGATATAGACATTGTGCAGACGCCCGTTTCTTTGAAACATAGCATCTGATTTGCGAAGACAGATACGAGCATTATTCTCCAGAACCATTAAAACGTAGCTATGATCTCGTATAATGTAGTCTGTTACGTGATAATATACCTTCCTCCGTTGTAATACGAATCAAAACAGGTCTATAACATATTTTGTTAATATACTGCAATCAAAAACAAACAAGCGGTCGACCGTCAAACGTGAGTCGTGAGAAACCGTGGCATTTGTCCAAGATACGAATACGTTTTTGAAGGTAGCTTTGATCGTGTTTTAATTGGAAATAAAATTAAAATTCCGACCATTGAACAATGCAATGTTCAAGTATTATTCTGGTTAAGCTTCAAATTATAGACATTTAAAATTTAAAAATTATTTCCTGTAAAAGTATCTCCAGTATTTCGTTTAACAAAATTATGTGCCCAAAGTTTAAATAAAAAATAATTTTACTTATTGGTATTTTTTTCAATAATATATTTTGCATTTTCATTAGGTATCCTTAAATTCAATCCTGTCCTATCCTACGAATAATATTAATGCGAAAGTATGTTAGTATGGATGTGTGTTTGTTACTCTTTCACGGCGAATCCGCTGAACCAATATCGATGAAATTTGGCACAATTATTCCTTATAAACTGGGATGACATATAGTCTATAGAAATCCTGATAATTCTACAGGAATAGGTGGTCCTTGAATAGTGCCATCTATTATTATCACTCGACAAAGCTAGTATTTCATATTAATTGACTGTACATCCGTATATTATTTGCGGTGAGCAGTTATTAAAATATATTAAAAGCACCTACCTGAGTTAATGTGAAAATGAAATAAATGAATATCGCCCTGGCATCAATCTACAATCCTCAAGATTGTAGTTAATAAAATTTGAAATAGGTCGCACGTGCGTTGAAGGGCCTATGCATTTAGTCTGGGTTACCAATGACGTCAGGGCTTAATAAAATTTTGCCAATGGTTATTTTAGTTTGATTTCTTTCGAAATCTATTTAACACACGTGTTCTAATATTAAAATATATGATGTGCTAGCCAAAAAAGTGGCTTTAATGTCGTTAGTATAATTTGTCAAAATTATAGTGCAATTGCTAGAACTATCTTTTTACCTCCTTCTTATCCTTATTATCCTTATTTTACGTCTTCTTATATAATCTAAAGCTATATCTCTAGATAATTCTGGGGATATGTGTAACCTACCAATCCGCATTAAAGAGGCGTGGTACGACTTAGCTACAACCCTTCTCTCCAGAAAGAAGTTGCCTATGCCAAGCTGTGGGTTAGTAACAGGCCGTTACTTTATCTAAAGGTATGCAGGATTCCTAACGATGCTTTCCATCAGCGAAAAGCGTGCAACATATTGCAATTATCTATTAAACACATAAGTTTTAACAGAAAACTCATTAGTGCCCGGAGTTAAACCCTGTAATCCCTTCTAAAGAGTCGGCAAGCTCACCGCTGGGCTATCACAGCTTATATAATACTGCTACTATAGCTTATATAACTTTATTCACACCTGCAAAGCAGGTGCAGCACTGAAACAATATTTAATATCAATCACATATGATAAGGTTGAAAACTTATTAAAACGTGTGACGTAATCTATACATATATGTAAAACACACAAAACTAGCACACACATCTACACACTCACAGATACACACACACACAAACCCACACACACACAAAAGCGCGCGCGCAGCTCAGGATATGTAGCGTGAATAGTTTTAGTTCTTTTTCTTTGGTTGATTTTTATTAGTTAACTTTTTTAGTATGCATATAGTTATAGAGAATGGGGCCTTTTGACACAGGTGTTGTTACATTTCAAAGAACGTCCCAGCTTTCGTATTGTTTTGTATTTAGCGGAATTTGTTTTTTATTAAAAAATAGATAATTTAATATAATAGCTCCTAATAATTACACTTATAGATAAAAAAAGTCACAATGTTGTTATAGCATTAACTGTAACGCAACAGCAGTTTAGCCCTTGTTCAAGAAGGATTATATTTAGTTTGAGTCGTTCCAATGACGTCAATCCTGACATTTCAAAATCACGCCGCAACTTCTAACAGCGCATAATGAAATATCGTGAGTTCTAAACGAGCGATGTCATGCTTCGGTGAAATTCAGCAATATTTCAATTACTTTTATTATAACTGAGCTATTAAATCCTCTATTACACAATTCTTAGGTCAGTAAGTCACGGCAACCCAAGACTCAAATTATACATACATCTGTTCATATAGGTATATTTTAATGATAGTAACTAGTATATAAGGGCAAAAAATTGAAAGAAACAACTTTAGCGTTGCGGAATTCCTCCGTCTTGCAGACTTTCGACTGCGTTAAAATCCTCTTTTCCAGGGGTGAGGAACCTTTTTAATCAACTTTTAGGCGTGCCGCAAATAAAGCAACACTTTTTATTGGAACTTCCGATCAATGTCCTTAAATAAATAAACCAAATGCAAAATACATATGTTGATAAAAACTATGTATTTTCAATCGGCGATGCTTTCTAGAGTATAGTTGACTAAATAACTGGCATTGACATTAAAAATAGAGGTATGATAGCTTGTCTAAACTGTATCTCGACGTTATTTATTTATAGTTAAATTTATTAGTAAATTAATAATTAGAATATAAAATAAGATGCCCCAGACAGGCCGAATGCGTCAGTCGGTATGATACGACGAAATAAACGCGTACCGTTTTATTTTAAGTCAATGAACTCGGGCGAAACATACTAACATTCAGGTGAACAAACCCACTTAACTTAATGGAAAATAAAAATGAAATTTTATTTAGGTCCCGTTGGAACACTAAAAAATTATGTAAGCTTGGCATACAGGTGGCGCATCTTAAGGAAGAAATGCGTCCAATTTTTGAAACAAATGTTAGACATATGACAAAGAAACTTTTCTTTCCTATCCTTGCAAGGATCAATTAGGCACAAAGGTAAAAGTAGGGTTAAAAGGGTTAAATGTAAAGTTAAGTTAAAAGGGTTAAAGGTTAAAAGGTAAAAGTTAAAGGGAGTGGTGACTTGTCCTGCATGTATAAGATGTGTGAATGTTGCCTGCTTCATACACTTAGCATTACATAGATTCTTTTAACAGGTGCAGATTACAGCAAAATAATTGTATTGTAACTTCTATACTATGAAATTCCGCAAAGTAACGCCTGCTTCTACAAAACATGGACAATATCAATATCCTGTGATGGTTATATAGTGATGGATTTAAGCCAATTTATCACACCAGCCTTATGTTACAACAAATTATTATTAAAGGAGACCTTAACTTTTTTTTACTCTAAAATGCTGGCATTTCAAAAATTTTGGCAACCCTCAAATCATGTAATTCCGATACTGTGGTTACATAAGTTTACTCTTCAAAACAACTTTTAACGTAGTCTAGTATACGGTGCTACCTTAGATAGTATAAATAATTAAATAAAATGCAGAAATATGTTAAAAACTGTATGTGAATCAGAGCCTAACACTACATAAGGGTTTGCGGATTATAGATCAGCGAGATAAAACTTTCAACATTCTTGGTTCGCAATGATCATTATTCTTACCATCACATTTTATATTTAGAAATTTATACTGTTACGTGGGTAAGAAAACCATACGAATACACTATTAATATGTTAGTAAGCTCAATATTAAAATGGTTTGCGTATACATTCCAATATTAATACTCGTAACTTATGATATAATGTTGAACGATTTTATATCTGTGTGGAGGTTGAAAATATTCTAAATGCAATTACTGGGAATATTCTAGAATACAATATCAAACACTGCCAATATAATTTTAATCTGCAATATGCTATGAAGCTTATAAATAGTTTCAAGCTAAAGCGATACCGACGTACAGTTAGAAAATGGATGCAGCCGATTTTCTGATTTGCGGTTAAATTACGTATAAGTGTAATAATTTTTATAAAACAGTTGCTTCTTAGATATTTCAGCCGCAGTGAAATGTTTACCAAACGAGAAGTACCTATAAATTGCCTATAAATATGTAATAACAAGTAATATGTATGAAGATTTATAATGGTTAGAATCGGTATAGTGAGATGTCCCTTAACGATAAATATATCGCTCATTGGCTGCTGCAATAGTGGTACAACTAAAAAAATCATGTTTTAAGATAAATAGGTTTAAAGGTTCCTTTCTAAGGAAATTGCATAAAAATGCTTTAGTTTGTTTAAACGAACGACCTAATATTGAATTATGAGTTCTGCATGTATTGCTGCTGAAAAGAATGTGTATTGTGTGTAAATGTTAACATTTGTATCTATTCTTAGTTGAAAACATGTGTTTTTTGAGTTGTGCCACACTTATTAAGTATTGCAGCCCATGAGCAATATGGGGTCTCTGACTTTTCTGTAGACCCATAAGTGAGTGAGTCAAATCCAGCAAGACAATGTTTTGTTATATTTCAGAAGGAGAAATGGCCTTTGAATGAAAACTCCGAAGCAGCATCACTTTCAAACATTACCAACAACTGTCATTGTATTTCAACCAATTTAAACAAAAATTTTAGATATTATTAACCTGAATCATCTTATTAATCAAACTATTTGCTGCATTTAAATACATTCATTAGTATTTGAGTTTATCACGAAAAGACAGATGCGGTAGACTTTTTTTATAATCAGTAGTGATAGAGAAGATTTAAAAAAAAAATAAGCGTCTGAAGAATAAAACGACAAAATTCATTGAAATCAATATCGTTTAAATAATGCGCGCATTACCAGACCTTTATATTTTTATTTGTATAGAATTTATAATGCAAATTTTAACTTTCTTATATCATTGATATGCTTTCTTATATCATTGATAAAAATTCTCATGAGTACAATAACAGTATTCAATGTCATAGCTCATTACATATGCAGTGGTATCACCTGTAGCAAATAAAAATACACTGCCGTTTTAGGAATTTCAAAATGACTATGACTCATTATATCATGATTTCATAATATAGTTTTTACTATAGGACAAGCAATATTATATAACAAAAAATACTTCGCTGTAATTATATTCTAGTCTGACTAAGTTCATGAGTAATTTACATTTAAATAATAAATAACTAGTTTTTGTGTTCCCTCAGAGCTGTATTAATAGAAAAAACGAAACCATTGTTTCTTAATATGTCTCTCAAGGATTCAAATTTGTCATTAATTAAATCATCAATCTCCTGCCCTTATTTCGCTGTAAATGGGGTTGATACAACATATTTTTCTCTTCCACTCTTTCCTATCTTTCTTCAACTGTGGCCCTACTATTTTATATCCACGTCATATTTTAGACAATCCAACCACCTCATTTTCAGCCTCCCTTTAGTCACATATCCATTCAAATTTAGATTTAGCACTCGATTTAATTTCATCCCTTGTCATTATATGTCAATACCATCCAAATCTTTCACTTCTCGTCTTTTTTTTATAATGGGTGTAGCTATCAGACTTCCCCTTATATATCGTAATATCCGAAGAACAATGTTACATTTCCCATATAAAAGAATAGGAAATGTGAATTTATTCTTCGGATAGGCGTATATTGTTGACTCAGATAATTATTACATTATATTATATTCGTTAGATATGAGTTTAAATATAGTAATGCTAATTAAGAATTGCAGCTAGACCACGCAGTTTGATTATGTTTCGCATCAATGGACAATGACGTACAATACCTATAATTTAATAAGTGAAACTTTGCTAAAATATTACCAAATTTCACTAAGAGACAGCTGTGTAAATTTAATCTACGTAGAATCAGCATTGAGCATTTATAGTTTGAACCTGACGTTTGTTAGTTTAACTGTATCAACAATATTAATTTACAATAAGTCTACTGTCCTATAATATAAATATATAAAAAAAATTATGTCTATAATATAAAAAATATGCATAACTCATTTTATCGGTTTGTTCGTACAACCATATACGTAATTTTCCATACCTTTAGTTAAGCTATGGGAATGCTCATTGAGATTAAATTTGACAAAGCTTTATATGTATTGACGTGCATATTTATATTTAAAATTAAAAAGCTTTCATATGAAACCTTTTTGTAAGATTTTAAATTGATAATGTTTTTTTTTAATAAATCTATTCATACATATTTGTATGAATAGATTTATTAAAAAAGATAAGAAAAACATTATCAATTTAATATGGTACTTAGTGCTGCCCGAGAAAATGGCGACTGCATGAGGGGACTTGTAAATAATACAATAAAAAATGCTGTTGTAAATATTAACGAGTAACAATCGTAATTATACAATTAAATTACAATTATATACAATATTAATCACGTATTATAGGTACGTGTGATTATACGCATGTGATGCGCACGCTTATTTCTTTGTGCCTACATTTCTTTGTTGCCATCATGAAATTATTCATCTTCCTGCCCTTATCCCACTAAGTGGGGTCGGCACAATATATTATAAACATGTTGACACATGAATTTGCTTTGTATTTTACGCCCGGTCGCCTGCCTGACGTCAACTTATCTTAGCCATATTTTACGACACCTCAATAAGAAAGAGGGTGGTCTATTCTACTTAACCGGATACCACACGGTGAGTCAACTTACCTTAGTCGCCTTTTACGACACCTCGGTAAGTAATGAGGGTGAACTATTCTACTCAGCCGGATACGACACGGCGGGTCGACTTACCTTATTCGCCTTTTACGACACTTCGGTAAGTAAAGAGGGTATTCAGCTGGATACCACACGGCGTGCCATCATGAAATCATTATTCTTTTGAATACAGACATTGTGATAGAGAAGTTTCATGGCGAATGTATCTCTTAACATTCATTCGCATATCTTTGCATATATTGAGCTGTAATTTTTAAGGATTTTTATTAATAAGAGTAAAACAATTAATCAATGAATAAATTATTCTTGATATGGCATGTTTGAGCTGTCATGTAAAACTGGTGATGCGCTACGATTAGTTTATAAGTAGATATGGTATACTAAAATGAAATTGGCTTGAGTCAACGTTATTTATAACGTGTAATAGTGACATGTGCCGAAATGATTCTATTTTGAGACACAATCGCATCTATAGCCATACATTTTTACTTGTCTCCTTTTGCCATATTGCCATATGTAAATTAAATCTTATTGCTAAATCGTTTGGAATTCTTATGTCTCTAAAACAACTCTAATTACAATACTGAAAAATATATTCGGTGACTGGATGAAAATTATATTTATCATAGTTTATTACTGTTTTGCAAGTATTAAGCAATTTTATGGCATAACTGATACCATCTCGCTCCTTCCGTAATTTTGTTTAAGGTTTCATTTATTCTTTTATCTCATAAAATATAAGTTCATACCTAGAAAATTATAGACCATTGTTACTAAATTCAATTCAATCAGTAAACAGTGAATGCCAAGTTCCAAATTCATACAACATTATCATAATAAAAGTTTCTGGAAAATTCGTTTGATCGTGTTCCGCAGCTAAAATTAATGTAAAGTTGTCAGTTTTACGATTTACAAAAAATTATGTTTCGAAGTCACAACAGAAATGTTGCCAGACTGTCTGATGTGATATATAAAAATATCGCATATTTCCGTAATTTTTTTAAAATTTATCAGTTACAAATGGAGTACCCGTGGATTTTTTTTTTGTAAAATATTGCAGCCATGAAAGAAATATATATTTATTGGTCTTGATATACCCGATTTAATTTTAGTAGTCATTTTGCTACGAGCATGTCACATATATAAGAATCAGAAATATGGGAAATTCCGAAAAATGTGTTACCTAATTTGAAAGATGGCGTTTTGATAATGACTTATTACTTCCTAGTTACTGTAGATTTATAAAAACCAAAATAAAAACATCTTATATTTTATTTTTCATATATTTCTTTCTGTTAATCACATAATAATGTCGAGAATTGTTTGAAAATATTATTGCTACTAAAACAACATACAAGAAAAGAATATTGTCGTTTCAAGTTACAACGCAAAACCGCAAAAAGTAATATTATTACGTATTACATGACACTGATCGATAACTGGAACTTTTAGCACATTCGTACTATTTACCTGAAAAGCGAAAGTGATATGTCAGAAACAGTTTCGAATGGCGTGAAATTAAAAATTATACGTAACACATTCGGTCGCTCAAAAATCGATGTACACACATCTTTTTTCAAACAAACTATTTAAACACCTATTCATCTAAATTTACTTGACATGGAACCCCTAAATAATATTATAGTCAATTAAATTTTCTATACTCAGGAATAAAACGAAGATCATTCTCAGTTAATGTATAGAACCGGCTATACTCACGTCTTATTTTATCGGGTTAGCCCGACTAGTTTCGAACCCAACCCAGCGATAACGTCGTGTAAAGAGCTCATGAATAAGAACCCCGGTTGGTTTCGAAACTAGTCGGGCTAACCCGATAAAATAAGACGTGAATACTCACGTCTTATTTTATCGGGTTAGTTAATGTATAGAACCGGCTATACAGCCGGTTCTATACATTAACTATGAATACTACTCACGATAGTTTAAATTCAAAAAAATGATCATTCTCCTACCTATATCCCACTTTTAGGGTCTAGACATGTTTTTCACTTCCATTCTCTCTTATCTAGGTAACTCAGGCGCTACTCCTTTTTTATGCATGTCTTACTTCACAAAACCCAATAATATCCTTTACGACCTCCCTCTAATCAAATATTCATTCACATTCATATTGAACTATTATTAGATCACATGATTTCCGTCCCTTCTTATTTTAAGTGCATACCAGCTTAATCGTGTAGTTCTCGCCTTTTCTGTAATAGGCGCAACTTTCAACTTTTCAATAATAATAAAACCTTATATATCATGTCAGTCAATACCAATAACGTGACAAGTTTATTTCGAATATTAGCGTGTGAATTGTAACTTATACATCAAACTGAACACTAATAAATTTTCTAACAACATTATCACATATAATAAACTCGTGGAACTTTCCCTATTCATTATCTTCAAAACAAAGGCTATTTTTGCATATGGCGCAAAACACTTGATGGTCACGACTAACCTTTATTACCTTCTTAATAGATTTCTCTGTGAAAGTTAAAATAGTTGTTTAGAAGCGCGTGATTTTAGGTCACGTTGTAAATGTCTTATAATCTTTACAATTATGGTTACGTCATAAACTTATATTTTATAACACTAGTTTTATTATACTTTACAACCTTAAATAAGTTACTTATCTAACACATAAAGAGGGCTGAACACGTCGTCTTTCCTAGCTATTCAAAGAGATTATCTAAAATGTATTTTATAAAACCCTACCTAGAAAAGTCTACAGAACAGTTTAAATTTAGTGTTAGAAATAGAAATATAAGCATACTACACAATTGAAGATTATTTTAATAAGAATTGGCTTGGATTTGAAACTCCTGTCAACTTCATACATGACTGTAGTTAAATAATGTAAATTGAAAGTGTTTAAAAATCGACCGCCGAGTTTCTTGCTGGTTCTATGTAATAGCAACATTCCGAACCAGTTGTAGCTTCATTAAATCTTGATGATCCTTGACGATTTAAAAGTGCTTTGAAATAATTTACATTACTTTAAGATTATCTTGGTTTGATTTGCTACTTTTTGAATAGGAAATATAGAATAATCTTCATTGGCTATGACAGATAAATAGATAAAAACTTTATTGTACACAAAAATAAACAAAAAAATTATATGATATTTGTATGGCATGATATTTATATTTATGATTATAGACTTTGGTAGCAATAACAATGACAGAAAATATTTCAGCAGTTAATTATAATTAAATTTAATATTCTATCTTGTAGCTGTTAAGCATATGATAAAAACCTATTTTTTTTGTTAAATATGCTTTGGCGATATTTCTTTCCAATACATTTAATTAATTTATTTCTTATATTTCATAGAAACGTTGATAAAAACCGTATCTTTAGACAAACGTTAGCGACGTTGCGTACGACCTTCCATTTATTTTAAGCCGGTTATTTAAACGTTTAAGACAATTGCGTTACGAATCAGTGACGGAAGTATTAGTTGTAATATAGAATGATAAGATAATTTATAGTTACATCGCTGTTCAAATCGACATAATACAACGTTGGCATTACACCTTTTTTTTATACGGAGACATAAATATAACAAATAGGAATGGGTAAGATATTGATTCAGCGTTTAAGGTTAGCTAGGTAGTGGGTTGTCGTTAATAATTCATTGGAATAGCCAAGTTATAACTAGTTTAGGCGAGAATTGTTAATAAGATTCCACCACTCTATTAAATGCTGTCATTAACTAAGGAGAATTGGAAAGACACTGCATAGTTGTTTTGTGGATTTTTCTTCTGAATTCTTCGTAAAAACATTATTTTAACAGAAACCGCTCCACGCAGTTGCTTTCCTATTTATTTTTACGATAAAGAAGAATCTACAACTTAATTTAAGGTTACTGTCATTTCTTTCTAAAAACTTACAAGATGGACTTAAAGTGTTAAAGGTTTGTCAAGTCATGAAGGGATATTAAGCAATGAAATTATAGTTATATTTTACTATACAGTCAAGGTGAGTTCAGCGATCCTATATTCACCTTACTTATAATAGGTCAAAGTTAGTTAATTAGTATCACTATCTACAGTAGCAACATAATTAAAAAATAATGAATATATAATAACATTTTATACAGAAAGTCAAGAATAGGTTAGCAACAAGATAATAAATTTATTTACGTAGGTAATAATTATAACGAAACTTACAAGGTCAATGCGCAGAGAATAGCTGTTACTTTAGCAACAATTTAAAGTTTAATTTATTTCATCTTCCTATTAATTTATTTCATAAATATTAATTTAGTTCATCTTCTAATTTTACGACGTCTGATAAAGGTTTTTCTTATCGGGGGACTCACTTAGAATTAATTTAAATTTATAAATTTTCCGGCACCCGATAAACAAAGTTAGCATTGATATTTTATCATATTAATCTATCTATTTTAGTGTCAATTTTAGTTCCGTAAATATTGAACATAAGAATTAAAGTATTTATTCTACAAAATGGTTTTTTTAATACGGATGTTTTCTAATCACTACATAGTATAAATCAAAGTCGCTTTCCCTGTCTGTCCCTATGCCCCTATATCCCTATGTATGCTTAAATCTTTAAAACTACGCAACAGATTATGATGCGGTTTTTTTAATAGATAGAATGATTCAAGAAGAATGTTTATATGTATGATAATAATATGAGAAATATTATAATTTTCGAGGTTTCTAATGTGATGTCGTAAATAATATCATTTTTTCCGCTTACATTGCAAACGCAGGCTGAACACTACGAGATTTATCAAAATAATGTACTAAGTATTTGTACACCTTGAAAATGTCTACAGAAAAGTCTGCGATGGTATATGTCCTATCCCTTATGGATAATCTATAATAGCATTTTTTGTCATTTACTTTTTACGAAAAATAATTCCTTATTTTCGAAGCATTTTTAAACAATACAGCATTAATCATTATTCAATTAAATACCTTAAATATATTGTTAATTTAATATAGATCAATATGGCCGTTTACAGCAAGTAATTTAAATGAACATTTTAGAAGATATTACAGATTTAAAATGCAGGGGCACAGCGGTTTTTTTTTTACTCCAAATTTAACGCGTGCGGGTCAGTAATGAATAAATCACAACTACTGGATCGATTTTAATCATTTTTTTCACTGAATGACATAGGCTATTTATTTCATACTCGTGTGAAGCCGGAGTATGTCGCTAGTATATCTATAATCACAAGATTTTGTGTCAGGTATCACAAAATTCTAGATTTTGGACTTTTAAAACAATAAAACTTGTAAACAATTTAAAAAATAAATTTACCTGCAAGTATAAATAGATAAGACCGTGTTAATATTTAGGTCAGATTAAATCGCAACATAAAATATCATCACAATAATATAATTATAGTATAGCGAATCTGATCATTGCAATCGAATAGATTAATTTGTACTGCGTTTTAAATAAATAATTTCAATGATATTATTGGGATTATTATTATCAGCGATAAATATTTCAGAAGATAACCCACTGTAGACCACACAAACGTGTTACGGTCATCGGTGAATAAAAACAAAAATAAATGAGCGTCTCGTTCCCATTCATTTCTTCTGAGAACTTTAAATCCAGACCACGTCGTTGGTATCCAGTTACCTCTAATATTCTTTATAAACCGGGTCACCTAACGAATTCAGGTTTGCATAACGAATCTGTAATTTAAATAACTATTGTGTGGTCAGCCGCGTGGTATCCGGCTGAATAGAATAGTACCACCCTCATTTCTTACCGAGATGTCATTAAAGGCGACTAAGGTAAGTCGACCCGCCGTGAGGTATCCGGCTGAGTAGAATAAACCAAACTCACTTCTTACCGAGGTGTCGTAAAAGGCGACTAAGGTAAGTTGACCCACCGTGTGGTATCCGGTTTAGTAGAATAGACCACCCTCTTTCTTACCGAGGTGTCGTAAAATACGACTGAGGTAAGTTGACGTCAGGCAGGCGGCCGGTCGTAAAATCGTAGCCAAATCATGTGACAGCATGTTTATGACATGTTGTGCCGACCCCACTTAGAGTGGGATAAGGGCAGGAAGATGATGTTTGGATATAGCTCGCTTAGGCCATGTACAAGACAGTAATGACTAAATGTAACTAGTCATAAGAATTATATTTTTAAAAGAGCAACCGCCGAGTTTCTTGCTGGCTCTTCTCAGTAGGAATAGCTTTCCGAACCAGCAGTAGAGTTGACGATTCAAAAGCACTTGTTTACGACTTTCTTTGAATAAAGAATATTTTTAATTTGAATTTGAATATTAACATTGTGTCTATTATCGTAATGATTTATCTTCTTTTCCTGGCACCAGAGTCATAAATAACCTTATAATGAGAGCCGTTCTTTAGGTTCCCAACCTTCGATATGTCTAAATAGACACATAACTTCCTATCACCTTAGAGTTATATTACGCAGTAAAGACGGCGCATTCACTAACTTCCTTAATTTATATCGAACATATACAGTTTGAACATATAGCCGTAAACGCATTGTAAATATTAAATAGTAATAGAACTTAGGAAATAGAATATGTAGAATAAAATAGAAGTAACTTAAAAAAAGAACTGTTAAATAGAAGCAAGACAAATTGTAAAACGGCAATATAAAAACGCACAAGTGACAGTATAGCGCCATAAACATTGTGCTGTAAAATTAGCAGTTAAGCAAACCATAGTCGACGGCCCACTTAGGGTAAAACAACAAATAAAAATTGTACCAATAATAAATAGGCAGACAAAGTCTATGATCATGTTAGAGGTAGTGGATTAAAAAAAAACAGGTGTTGTAAAATACGACTAAATTAAGTTGACATTAGGCCAGCAGCCGGTTGTAAAATATGTAGCCAAATCGTGTGACAACATGTTTATAACATGTTGTGCCGACCCCAATCAGAGTGGGATAAGGGCAGAAGGATGATATACAATTGAATGAAAAGATAACAACATTAGTATCTAGAGATTTTTCACCGTTATATTTGTGAAATATCTTAATTCGTAATCGTTATTCTTTATCAATTACAAAAACAAAAAATACTTCTTATAATAATGTAATGTAAAATAAAACATGGCTTATTTCACTTATATAAATGCTATACTATATATCGTAATGCGTATATTATCTTCCTGCCCTTATCCCACTCTAAGTGGGGTCGGCACAACATGTCAAACATGTTGTCACATGATTTGGCTGCGTTTTTACGACCAGCCGCCTGCCTGACATCAACTTATCTTTGTCGTATTTTACGACACTTCGGTAAGAAAGAGGGTGGTCTATTATACTTAACCGGATACCACACAGCGGGTCGATTTACCTTAGTCCCCTTTTACGACGCCTCGGTAAGAAATGAGGTTGGTACTATTTTATTTCGCCGGATACCACACGGCGTATATAGTAATGCGTATATATATTAAATTATTATAATGTAATATTTGTATTGTTATGATTTGTGTGTATACAATGATAATTTAAAAGTTCCATAACTTTCCTGTTTAGTGTTATGGAAACAGGCATATAATATTAACATTAACAAATTGCAAGCAAATATTATCATGTTGGTGTTCTTGAACAGCGATTGACGTACGTTCAGTGAAAGAAATGTTGTGAATTATGACCCATTTCTTTTTAGGTTGAGGGTACCAGTACATGTCATGACGTCAATCCATGTTTAGATACAGATGTTGCAGCGGTAATGAAGGTAATGTTGCGCAATAAAAATAAATGTACGACATGAATAACAAATAAAAGTGATGAATGGTGCTCTCGAGGGAGCGGGCTGATGGATTTACAACTTCCATAATAACTGAACCGTTGATTGTGAGGACACGCCTTTGCGCAGTTTCTATAGAATATCAACAAAAGCTAGGTAAACTCCTGAGTCGAAATTACAGTTATAGTTAGTCCATACTTAGAATTGCATTTATTATTTACCTAACTTAAATGCAGTATTTAACTTAAATTATAGTAGAAGTAAATGGACATCGCCGTTTTAAATGCACATTCTAATATTTATCACCTTCATGATTATTCGGTAGGTACAAACTCTTACCTTAGTCGCTGTTTGTGGCACCTCGGTAAGAAATGAGAGTGATCTATTCTCAGCCAGATACCACACGCAAGTAAGCCAGCCTATTTACGAGTAAAATATTATATAAACATATAGTCCACAATGCGATGAAATCTGTTAGGTATCTACGAGAATTAGGATGTCAATTAATTTTCCAATTATTATCTTTATAATTATATTATTATGTAGTATATTAAGCTGTGATAACGCAGCGGTAACACCGTGCGTTCCTTTCTAGGAGGTCACGTGTTCAAACCCGGGCAGACACCAATGAGTTTTTCTGTTAAAACTTATGTGTCTAATTGAAGGAATGTGAAGGAAAACATCGTGAGGAAACCTGCATATCTCTAGAGAATTCTGGAGATATGTGTAACCTACCAATCCGCATTCAAGCAGCGTGGTAGGTCTTAGCTCCAATCCTTCTCTCCAAAAACGGAGAGAAGAGGCCTATTCCCAGCAGTGGGAGAGCAACAGGCAGCTTCATACTTACTTACAAAAAAAGTAACAGTTTATCGATAATAATCCTATGTATTCAATTTCGCCGCAACGGCACTTTTGGCAAATGAACATTTTTATGTCATGATTTGGTACCAGACTGCGACACGAGTGCAACACAACTTCGTATACGATTATATAGTAATGTCTGGGTTATTATTACACCGTTTTGCAGAATGTGCATTTGGCATCGGTTCAGCCATATCCTATCATATGGTAGCCAAATATTAAACACGCTCCAAATATAAAAGCTTTCAATTTCAAATATAAATTAAAAGTACTATTCAATTTGCCATCGACTTCCGTTCAAGAATTCTAAACCAAACAGTAACTTACACATTGTAACTCAGGCAAACATATATTTATACGTGTTGGAATGAAAATATAATCTTATTATTGAAAAAATATAAAAGTTTATCAATACTTTCCCGTACTCAATATAAGACTATATTGGTACTTGGTATGTGTTCAGTATAAGAAATACTTCCGATCCATTTAGATTAAGTATTATTAGTATTAGTGGAGTTGCAAGATTGAGATGGTATGGACATGTAATGAGTTAGGATGAGGTTCATGTAACCGAACGAGTATTAAATATGATTAAGAATAGGTGGATATGTGACTAAATAGAGATTCGAATCAAGGAAGAGGTTGGATTGAGTGGAAATGACAAGCATATAAAAGCAGTGACGCAAGAGTTTACGTATGATAGTATAAAATGGAAGAGAAAAAATACTGTGCCGACCCCACTTAGAGTGGGATAAGGGATAAGAAGATATTATTAGAATTCATATAGTAACTATTATTTACAATTCATGGCCAGTTTGCGGACCTGGTATATAAATTTTGTAAACTGTTTCTACGTATAAATTTGTATGAGTAATTAACATATTTTTTTTGCTTTTTAATTTAAAATATCAATCATCCATCCATTTCCTTTTAGTATTTTCGTTTCAAACCAGCAGTTCATGTTTAATCCTTTTATATCAGATAAATTCATTCATTTTTCATTCAATTCATCATTCATTCAAACAGGTACATAAATAATTAGGTATTCAGATTATAGAATACCTAATTATTTATGTACCTCTTTTTTTTATATTCTTCTTCGAGCTCGAGTATTTCTGACGTGCAGAATTATCCCAAGAATAACTCATTCTTTTCGCTGAGTCTGTGCATATATCTCTGATAAGTTAGTTAACAAATATGAGTATCACAGTATCATGAATTCTTAGGACCTTTTAGATTCTCCCTCTAATAAAATGTAGGTGAGTAATAAAAGCACATCTGATTCAGATACTTAAACGATTACAATTTTATTTATAAAATTCAGTTTCCGCGTTAGCAGCCGCAAGCTCTAAATGTAGTCCAGTGGAATGATTTCAACATTTAACTTTTTTTTCGGAGTGCCTGTAGAAATGGCAAATAATAGCAACCTGGTATTTCAAGTTCCTTCATTTTCTTGAAAAAGAAAGGAGGTCTTCGCACGTCTGCGGATTAAACAGGTTGTTAATTATGTTTTTATAAGCAAACATTGCTCAGGTATTAATGGATTAATATTTTTGCATAATATAAATAGTGAAACCACAAGGGTTTTCTAGTTTATTATAAGTGAGCTGTTTACTTCGTATTTGATGACGATATACCTAACTGATTTTAACTTATTAATGAACTGTTTATGAAGTATTTCATAATTCTATAGTAACTATTAGACATTCAGGACGGGTTCTACAAATTATCGACAAATGCCAGAGTTTACGTTAATTAAAGGATAAATCTCTCGGGGATCAAGACACGGGGAATTATGTTTGTTTTTAAAATTATTTGACATATATCCAACTTGCATTTACCTGTCGCGACGGAGTATTTTCAGACGCATTAGTTGTATACATTTAATTTTAAATTTTGTTTATTTACCAGTCTGTACATTTACCCTTGACTACGATATTAAAATAAGACGAAGGTGAGTTATTGTTTTGTCTAAGCAGTTCGTTACTCTGAAAATGTCATGATAATTATTTATGGTTAGGAAAATAATCGGCTTTTATGAGCGACATAAAAACACATGAACATTTTATAAAATTATATTATGGTTTTTGGCCACAGCTTTATAGAATTACTGGCATGACTTTGCTATCATTGAGGAACTCAGGGACGTCTAAATGCTTCCTGTTAAGCGCGATATCGACTTATTGATCTTGGCTTTAGACTAGATTATGACTGGAACTAAACATCTCATCGTCAGACGTGTTACCTAAAGACGTAATGAAAAAGGCAGAGCGGATATTTGGCAGCGCGTTGTACTATGGCTGTTTATGGCAATAGGACATAGACTTTTACCCTGCTTTGTGTACTAATTATCAACGTTATAGCTAGAGTTTTTAAATATAATATAATTTATTTAAATAAATATAGTCGAATTTATTTATAAGATTAGTATATAAATAATGAAAGACGACAACTTAAATAATTATTTCATCATACACTTACGAGTATCTGTTAACCATTATATATAAATTTTGGAGATTGCTGTATTTGTTTTAGCATATCAATATTGTGTTAGTTAATATGACTGATATATAATCTTTATGAATAGGTTTTTTACAATACGATTAACACGGTGCTTTCGACTGCAGGCTAGAACTAAAAAAATATTTGCAAATATGTTCTTTTTATATATACAATATTAAATGGCGTAATTTATACCGAACAGCTTAACAAATATACAGATAAGTAAGCGTGTTAAAATATTTTAATTATGTAGTATCGAGCTCTTATATGTACACTCCATTGTACTGGAATACTGAAGCTTGGCAGATGACCTGACAGGCAAGGCGATAACTCCATTATATACTAGTTTACCATATATCTTTGAACAGTCAAACTATAAATATCAAATCAATATATAACAAAAGAAAATACTATACTACATAATTATTTATGTCAAAGGACCTAGGCCTTAAAAAAAAGTTATCACGGTGGCAATGACTACTGTGTATGAAATCAGACGTGGTGATATGAACTGGTAATAAATATACAAATATAATGAGACAATTTAATAAACGGACGTCCATCCCATCCAAAGTAATTTAATACTTGTTTGTTTGTTTGTTTGTTTGTTTGTATTCTCTTTATTGCATTAATTCAAATAAAAATAAAAAACAACATAATTTGCAATAGCGGGCTTATTCCGGTTATGGTTACAGTTATGTTATGGTTGGCAGACAGCTGGTAAATATATACATATGTAAATTTATATTAATACTTAAATACATATACCCCGATTCAAAGAACCAACAAATGGGCCTTAGGCCGAGTAACAACATTAGGCCCATTTGGCCCTAGGCCAAATAACATTTCATGCTTATAAAGGAGTGCATTCTCAGACACAAAAGTTGAAAAAATATTCAAATAGGCTCATAGTCGTTTTATAACAGACCAGCAATCGCCAGCGGTTCCGCCCGCGTGAAAAGTTTAAAACAGTAATATAGTATTTTAATAACCATAACAATGATTAAACTGGGTTAATCTTAAAAGCTAGATATATGCTGTTGTGGCTTTTTATTTAGAACTTTTCGAGGGGAGCAATTGTGTAATACATGAATTTTGAATAACTTACACCGTTTACTTTATTGCACACAAGGATAGTTTTAAATTTTGCCGTTTTCGTAATATTTTTTATTGCTGCTCCTCTCCTATTTATCTTAGCGTGATGTTATATAGCCTATAGCCTTCTTCTATAAATGGACTATCTTACACTGAATTATTCAAATCGGTCTAGCAGTTCCTGAGATTAGCGCTTTCAAACAATCAAACAAACTAAGAAACAAAGCTTTCTATATTCATAGTATAGATCTCCCATAAATATTCTTAAGTCACGCAGCTATGAGTTAGACACTTCGGGTCTAACCTATGATCGAATGTTGCCCTTGAAGTTTTTATAAGTCAACGGTCTGTTAAAGGTCAACGGGCTTAAATAATACAATAGATTGCAAATAAAAATAATTATTATAACTTTTTGTTACGTTCACTTTAAATAACTATTGTAATCTTAGTTTTATAGCACGTGACTCTTTAGAGCTTAAAGCATTAAAATAAATAAAAAACCATAACAATGATATTGTCCTTACAATTGCGATGCGGTTTGCGTTTGTGTGTGTATGGATATTGATTAAAATGTATAGTTTTCATTTGTCTTTAGTTTTTCAAAATTTCTAATTCTTTTCAATTATTATAGAAATATATATGTCAAAATGACATGCACCGATGTTTTTGTCAGATTATCGTAAATTCAGTATCTGCAATCCGTATGCCAAATAATGGCTTATATTTTAATGTGGTAAGACGCCGTGTGGTAACCGGCTGAATAGAATAGTACCACCCTCTTTTCTTACCGAGGTGTCGTAAAAGGCGACTAAGGTAAGTCGACCCGCCGTGTGGTATCCGGCTGAGTAGAATAGACCACCCTCATTTCTTACCGAGGTGTCGTAAAAGGCGACTAAGGTAAGTTGACTCACCGTGTGGTATCCGGTTAAGTAGAATAGACCACCCTCATTCTTATCGAGGTGTCGTAAAATACGACTAAGATAAGTTGACGTCAGGCAGGCGGCCGGTCGTAAAATACGTAGCCAAATCATGTGACAACATGTTTATAACATGTTGTGCCGACCCCACTTAGAGTGGGATCAGGGCAGGAAGATGATGATTTTAATGTGGTAAGAATTCATTGTTCCGGAATATTCCATTATGTTTCTCAAAATTTCTTATTTTTTTAAATTAATACAATGTTATCATTACCGATACAATTTGAAGGCCATCAAAATTTATTGAAATTTATAGTTTATCAAACAGTTTTTTTTCAGTTTTAAATATTACTGCAAAACAGGAAAACAGAAATAAAGCAAATTCAAATGAATTCTCCCCATTATTGATAGTCTTCGTATAATAAATTCTAAAATATACCTAATGCACATAGCAACGAGGTACGTTTCGGGTCAAGCCCCCCAGTTCCCCGTCTGTTGCCCTTGGAGTCAATAAAGTCAATGGTCTTGTTGAGGCCAACGGGTTTAAATTTTACATATTTTTTACCTACGTCCATTCTTCCAACACTATGCTATAAAATACATTAAACTTGAAAAATCTGTTACTATCTGTTGATATCTGTTAATAGATTATCGAATTCAACAACCCTACTGTGTTTTCTTTTATTATGTGCATTGCCTTTTCTTGCTTTAAACAAGGGTGTAGCCAAGATTTTTAAGAGAGGGGGCAGAATACTACACTGTTTTGTTCTGATCATGGTTTTTAACATATCTATCAGTATCTCACAAGAGCAGTGGAAGTGAGATAAAAGTCCTATGCAAGCCTTATAAAGTGTCACTTTGTTGTGAGTTGTCAATGTACCAACGACTAAACTCTCTAGGGACGGACACCTGCCCTCCTCGGCCCATAACTCGCTACGCCCATGACTTTAAAATTCAATTGTCAGTATATGCAATATGTATTGCACTAGATATATATAGAGAATCAAGCTAAATAAAACTATCTACTAGATAGCCCAGTCTGTTGGACTCGGATTCGAAGTTGGAAGACAGATGAAGGCTGAGCTAAGTTCCATCACTAAGGAACACGTCTGATTTCACCAGGCGAAGGTTCCATCATTGAAGCGCCTCATTTCATCAAGGAAGACCAGAATATAAGACACTGTAGCTATTAATACCCATTAGCTGAATTTGATAGAATAAAAATTTAATGTATTAGGTTCTAATTCAATATTAGGTATTCCTATTTCTAGTTATTAAAACGAGGACGGCTGTATTTCGCATGTGGTTTTATAATTGTTACACAAATTTTCCGTGCGATAATTAAATAATAGTGTAAATTATATACATATGGGAATTTCCTTTAGAATTGCATTATTAAATTCCAGTGAATAATGCGGTTTATTTGTATATAGAAACATGTACTATGATTTTACCGGCTTTTGTAGATCAGAAGTAACAAATTGTATAAGGGTCATGACAATTTCAGATGAAATATATTACCTTGTGGTACAGACAAAGTTTAATGAAGTAAAGAAGCCAACTGTACTTGTCAATAAGGGATTCCTTATATAAGAGATTTCTTACAGCCATCCTAAGCTCCAGAAGGACTACAATAACGTATAATATTAGGTGGGGAATGCCGCGAAAGGACAAAATGAAATATAAGAAGATATACTCGATAATTTAGAATTTGCAAAGTATTAATGAAATAAATATTTTTAATATAGTTTTAGACTGTTATAATGATTAATACATAATGTTAAGCAATCGACCTCATTCGCTGTCCGGAGTCATCTATGGTAATTATGTTTCCTATAAGTTAACATTTTATTTAAATACTTTTCTGCCCAGGACTTCATCTGAGTAGATTTCAGTACGGAATATAAGAAAGTTTATTAGAAATAAATTATAAATATATGGGACCAAAAAAAATCTCCGTCAAAATCACAGCGTCGTTTTGCTCTTTAATATCTTCTATTACTACAGCAGTAAATAGTAAAGTTCCTTTACCGGGGGTAATGACGTCATCACCAATAATAACTGAATCACACATACTGTTAACTTAGCATGATTCTCGCTCTTATATAATATAATCAATCTGTAAGGTCATATTACGTATAAAACAAGACATCTATATGAGGTTCATTTTGCGGTTTATTATAAAAATCGTTTATACATAGACGAACAAGAAGAAGCAGATATACCTGTATAATGTATAAAATATAAAAGTAATGTATAAATTGTAAAAGTATAATATAAATATAAATGGAATGTAGGAAAGTCTATAAATATAAATGTTACCTAAATATAAAAAGAGCAAGGCAAAAAAATATTGCAATATGAATTTGATGACAAGAGTAAGACTGTATTTTTATAGTCATCTACTGTTAAGCCAATTAATGTAATTAATTCGTAAATCTATAATATAGTAGTATATATAAATAAAATTACAATAGCAATCACATTCAGATAGTGAGTTCATAAGGTGATAGTAATTATAATTAATAATTTGTAGCATCACTTATGAATGAATTTAATTAATATTTATAATTCATCATGACTATACAAACATAATGAAAAACGTGATGAAGTTTCACTAACAATTATGAGGAAATGGGTAATAAGATGAGAGGGGTTATTGGACATTTCTTCACAAAAGCTTCATGGTGATTCACCTTTTTTAAACTATGATATGAAAAGTTTTGATGAGCGTTGAGAGTGTCTTAGTGATAGCGTTTCATGCTAGTGCAATATAATGTTGTAGAATGATGGTGGTTTGTTTAATGCGCTATTAAGGAAACCGTGAATTATAGCAAAATGGTTTATTATATGTCAATAATCATCAAGTAGCACCTATATCTTAAAATAAAGTTATCGACATCGTTCGATTCTGACAATGTAATATTCCTAAAAAAATTCAACTTTAAACAAATAAACTTTCCAAGTCTCTTATGAGGGATTTAAAACACTATGTAGAATGTCAAAATGACTCATCGCACTTCGCTCATGCATCGTACTTTATAATGATTTCAATTAATTGTAATAAGGGAAAATTTCCTCATCGAATTATTCCAATCGACGAAACACTTCCGAGGGGCTTCGTTCGTAACGATAAGAGTCATAGTCACGAATTTCCTGCGTGTCAGAATCGTGGTGATATTCTAATGCTCAATTCACTATAGAAACGAACTTCTCTCTCTCTCCGGTCGTTTCTTCATGACTGAAGATCGTGGTCCTGGCCAGAATCTATTCTCGTGTGAATCAACTCCCTCCACCGGCTTCTATTAGTGGCCACCGTTGCTACCTCATAAAAGTTTTTCAGCGTGCAGGACTGGCGCAATTGGTCAGACCACCTAGTTGGTGAGCGGCCTCTTGGTCTTTTGCCTTCGGTGTTGCCGGTAACTATAAGTCTTTCGAAGGCATCGTCTCCACGCCGCATGATGTGTCCAAAGTATTCCAGTATGCGTTTATAACATATTGAGGAGAGGCGCGTCTTTATTTTGAGCTGGGAAAGAATAGATGCATTTGTGCGTTTAGCAGTCCACGGAATCCGCATCATCCGCCTCCAGCACCACATTTCAAAAGCATCTATTCTTTGCCTTTCTCTCGCTTTTATAGTCCATGTCTCCACTCCATACGTGAAGATTGGGAAAACTAGGGCACGCACAAGCCGACTCTTTGTTTTTAGCGAAATACCTCTATTCTTCCACAATCTTGTTAAACTAGTCATGGCGCTTTTTGCCATTGCAATGCGTCTCTTAATTTCTGGAACACAACTACCGTCATTACAGATATGGGAACCAAGATAAACATAACTTTCTACAACTTGAATAGAGGGTATTATACGAACTTAACTACTCGTAAAAATTCTTAATGTGAAAGAACTATGAGTCCTGGAGCGATAGAGTCCAGAGTTCATGAAGAAGATAGACTTAAGATTTAAATATAAAACAGATTTGTCCTATTTCAATTTTCAATAAAGGCAGTAAATATATAGTTACATAGTATAGTAATAATAGGAACAGAAAATACCAACTACTATAAACTCTATATAATATATACACTACTATATTAAGTTTTAGTTATGATATCACAATTCACATTATATAAATGTATTTTTTGTTATTATAAACAATATGCAAAAGTCATAAGACATTGAAATTTAAAAATATTCAATAGTCACATTTGAAATTATTTTTAAATTTTCGATTGTAGATAACTAATATCCGTTGTCGGTACATTTAGCAACTATTGAACTGTTGTGACCTTCAGTGTTCGCGAAGCGATAAAGTGATAGTGATGAGTTATGGCAATGACAATCCTCTAGACATGTCTATGCTAAGTCGGTTATAACGTAACCTCGAATAGCAACACAATATTATCAGTCTGATTCGTTTTTATTAAAGAGAACTGATTATTATATTATTATGATAATAATAACAATGATACTGAAGATTACGAATATTTTTGGGTATTCGACTGTATTTTTCCCACCGCAATGTAAAAAAAATGGCTTTTTTGTTGTTTATTAAGTCTTAAGTACTATTTTTACTTTGTTTTTTTCGCAGACTTGGTCAGACTTTCGCATTAATAATATTACTAATTAATGTATAGAAACCGGCTATACTCACGTGTTATTTTATCGGATGAGCCCGACTAGTTTCAAGCCCATACGGGGCTCTTATTCATGAGCTCTTAACGCGGCGTTATCGCGGCGGGAACTCAATCCGATAAAATAACAAGTGGGTATAGCCGGTTTCTATACATTAATTATGAATTCCACTCACGATAGTTTAAATTCAAAAATAATATTACTATGAATTTTTCGTGAAATAAAGAAATCGAAACAAACAATACTCTGAAGAAACGATGTGTTGAAGAACTACAGAGTTGTAAAAGCTCTTGAAGTACTCAAGAACACGATATCAAAGAATGTAGCTTAATATATACACTTTTATATTAGGTGCAAAATAAACTTTTCCCTCGGTATCCTCAATAGAACAAGTGAAAATGACGAAAATAAGCAATTCCAACATTTAATCGTTGCAGTTTCTGTTCTATTTCGCTGTTAAATGCCATTCATAGCACCGTTTAAATTCTGCTTTAATTGTTTCTTATATTAAATGTTTTTCCCCGTTGTTTTCACGGAATAAGTTAGTAATAGCGGTTACTGTCACTGCAATATCTTTAAATAGAAAAACATATACTTGTGTTTAAATCAATAATTAATAATGTAAGAAACCATTTTGATTTAAGTAGTCGATTGCGATGTTTAGTCTCAGACAATTTTCGATTACAATATTCATTGTTTCATTTATTCATTTCATTGATTCATTGTTGCTTAGGAGATCAAAATTTATTATGTTTTGAACAGATCTATCATAGACATCCGTTACAAAATCAAATTTTACTGCACATATTTATTTTGTTAAATGGTGAAATAGGAGTAAATTATCAACACTTGTTTTTCCACTTACTAATTTATACAATCAATGTGATGAATTACTTATTAATTATCTTTAAGCTGCTTAATGCGATGTTGCTTGTTATACAATATATAGCAGGGCCCCAAGATTTCGCCCGCGGCTTAAAGATTATGTAAGAAGTAAGAGGTTGGAAAGAAAGTAACAAATTTATTTGCAGAATCGGTGCAGACATAATCACGAACTTTGACCTATATAATGTTAGTCGGATTTGGATCAGATTGCTTATATGTATGATTTGCTTATATAGCTGAATTACCATTTTATTAGGTTCGATATTTAAGCAGAGTTGCATCCGCCGTGGTCTGGAACTTCGGAGCCGAATAATCTTGTACTCAGTATCGGAAAAGTTCAAATACCATAGTGTCTTCTTTAATACAATAATTCGGAATCCAAATTAGAAGTTCAATCTGTTTGTATTTTTTTTCTTTTTCATTGGAGAGTGAATTTAGGTTGTAGTGATAGCAAAGTTTTAAGGAGACCGTTACTTTGTGTAGAATCTGCATTCGGTTTTACTCACTACTTACTAATTACTCACTACTTGATTACTATACTGCGTCCATCATATTATCAGTCTTTTGACAGCTCACGCTCATTAAGTTTAGTATTGCTTACGTACAAATATCATACAAATAATATTTGTACTTTATGGATGGGTACCGCCCACTTAGTGATGTCACACATAATGGTTACTACGATTATGCCACAGATTAAAAATAATCGGTAGAAATCGATGTTACGAGTATTAAAAGACATTTAATAACATTATATAAAGTTTTACTTTCTTCTTAGTTAATACATGAATACAAATAAAACAATCAGGATATTTTAATTTATTTTATTAGCACGAGTCGTCGGAATGATAATCAACACTAGACTCCTCCGATGAGGAGTCTTCAGTAGCAGTTATTATTAGCTCTTGTGTAGATAATATATTATCAAACGCAATATCACGTTCCCAATCAGAGAATATTACTCTTTTAGTTCTTTCCACCACACTTGCCCAGTTCTCGGCCGTTACGTGGGTGCAAGCATTTTTTAGCAATTGCAACATTTTATTCGCTGTGAATGGGGGGCTTGTATTGCATCTCGCAGCATGCCCTTTTACTTGTGCCCATATAAGTTCTATTGCGTTGTACTGGCAGTGGTATGGAGGAATCCGAAGAACAGTATGGCCATATTCTGCTGCCATTTCATTGATTACATAGCGTTTTGCTCTCTTTTTGGTTTTTAATATTTTTATTAATTCAACTTTTAACATTGAGTCGTCCACATTTTCTCCATTGTCCCGAAGCCAATTAATTATTTCATGCTTTTTATTAGCCTGTGTTGGCATTTTGTCAATTTGACGGGAGTGGTAGGGCGCATTATCAATAAAAATTATTGATGGTTCTTCCAATGAAATGAGCATTTTTTTGAACCACTCTTCATACACATTTGCATTCATCTCTTCGTGGTAGTCATTTGATTTCTTCGATTTAAATGCCAACAGTGCGTCTTGTACAAATCCTTTTGCTGTACCTGCATGGCAAATAATTAGGCGCTCACCTTTTCCCATTGGTACTGAGGAAGTGGAATCAGCAGTATCATCAGTCCAGAAACGAGATAGTGTGTGGTTAGCGTTGAGCCATGTTTCATCCGTGAAAACAATATTTGCCCAATCTTGTATTTTCTTTGCCTCTCTTAAAAAATCACAACGTGCTATAGCTATATATGTGCGTTTCATTAATAATTTTCTTTTATTTAACTTTTTATATGAAAAGCCAATTGTGTTCAAAACTTTGACCAAAGAAGATTTTTCACCATGAAATAGACCACTTCTTTTCAAAGAAACAATAAGTTTTCTCAAAGTTGGAATTTCTTTTCTCAAGTAGTAATCATATACATGACGACGAATAGCGTCAGCGTCAAAGTCATCAACATCTGTCACCTTATGAGCCCGGCGCTTTCTTTTTGGTGTAGATGGTTTGTTTTGCTCCAAGCCGCTCCTGCCGTAGGCATCAGTAGTGATTTTAGTCACAGTTGATAGACTGATCCCCAACGCGGCTGCAACACGGTTTCGGACTTGCGTGATAGGTATAAGAGGTCCGCCATTTTGATTTTCTTGCTCAAAATACTCATGAAGTTTTAACACTAACTGTCTCGATTGTGCTTTCAACACACGTCCTTGCGGCATTTTCACGATCAATTAATATAAGTTTCACAAAAGTTTTTCCGAGGAATAAAGCTACTTAACTCAAGGTGTAACAGATGCGAGAGAACACTCAGCGAACGTAAATGCGTGTGACTATCACGGGCGTTTCGTTGAGAGTGACAGATCACGTCAAAATGGCGGCCGAGCGGAAGGTCTGTTGATGTTGCCAGTTGATGTATAATATATTTTTTATGATTATAATAAATACACACGGATTAACATTTATTTTCAAAAAACTAAGGCAATATTAAATCAAAATGTTGATTTCTATATCTGTTATTAGTTTACGTAGGTTATCATTAATCGAATTACTTAGGTACGTAATTCGATTAATGATAGTAGGTACTATAATCGGAATGGTATCGCATACGAGAATCTTTAGGACATCACTAAATATGTAAATCGTCAATCTTTCAAAAGATGGTTAATATAATGGACAGTGTATAATTACTCACTACTTGATTTCATCATTTTGAAGAAATAAAAGCGTGTATCTTCTGTCTTAGGAAGAGATCAAAAAATCTAATTTTTAAGGAATTTGCGATGCTAATTTTTACTCTTCGGTAACGTCTAATCATCAATTACTAGTAAACTATAAAAGCTTTTTATCTCTCTGTCTACTTGATATACTCTACTGTACTTTGACGATAGACGAATAAGTTGTTTAAAACATAATATTATCACCTGAAATATTATCAACCTTTCATTTCCCGGTTGAGTCTTTAATTTTTTTTTAATATAGTGGATAAGATTAATATATGAAAAAATATTTGATTAATTTTCTTACCTCACTGTAATATAAGCAAACAATCTGTACAAACAATTTTATATAAACCATGTGACTTCAATAAAACAGTTTCCTTGGACATATTACGTTAGCCCCGGCACCATTTCCACTATATAAAAATTAGGAGATATGACGTATAATCGTAATCATTTGTTTTATTAAGATTTCGTCGGACGAAAAGATATTAAATTATTATCATTAGATTGATGGTTTCCATGTGATAGTGATGTACACTATAAGTCACGGAACTCAACATCTTTATGAGACATCTAATCATTCATCTTAAGATAACTAAAGTCTACTAATTTGTTCATCTTTTGTTAAATATTTTGAATACCTTGTGTAATATCAGATGATGATATATGATGGCTAGTTCCACTAGAATTATAAATATTACTATAGAAGTCTTCAACGATGCTTCTTCGCTTGCCTCACCTAGTAAAGCTGAAAAATATGTTTTAATTGCTATCCGTTATCGGTTAGTAATATAATAAGTCCGCTGGTACAAAAGGTTATGCTACCATTACCCCCAATAAATATTTAATATATAGCTTTACTTTAAAATAAGGCACAGAAATTAATCATAGATTTAAATAATAAATAAGGTCAACCATCATAGTTATAAGCGTGGAATAAACTTAAATATTAATGTCTTTATAAGTTTATAATACACATACAACGCTGTTCAACGCTAATATTTTTTTAAGAAAATATTTTTATCTCTTATATTTAATGCTCAAACATGATCTATGCTCAGTTATAATTTAAATTATAAAATAAAACTAGCTAACTGCGTGTTTAAAAAAAATGGCATATAGGAATCTAATGAAGGTTGGTTTTCCAAATAATTTATGAAAGTTGAAATAACTCAAGGAACTTTTTCTATTTGTACAACTGAGTTTATCTACATTAGCATCCTAATGTCTGTAATGTTAAAAACTTATAAACATATACAGTAGGAAACCTTAATATGTTGAATGCATGTTCGTTCATCTTCGAATGTACGTTCGTTCACCTAAATCGTAATAGGTACATAATAAAGATATCCTATTTATTACAGTTGCGAAATCTGATGATTCATGGTTAAAAGCAGTCAGAGTTTTCACGGAACGTTACAATAACCCCAATTTGAACGCGCACAGATCACATAAGTTTTAACATGAGTAATATTACTGTTACACACATAGACGCTCACCTATTTCGTCATGTGTACCACCTAATTCGCATAATACATTAGTTCACCTAAACAAATTCTTCGTAATGTATTGTAGAGCTAGGAAATTGAAGAACAAACTATGATGAACCACACACGGCTCACACTTTAAACATCTTCACATCATAAATGAGTTAACAATTTTCATGGAGCTCTCTGATTCTATTTTATATCAGTTTTACTACTTCGGAAAATATATCCATCTATTAAGGTTTCGAAAATGTAACGAGATAAATCTATATACAGATTTCGTTTGAATAAAATGAAAATTTGTAAGGCCGATAGCCTCGCATAAATTTTGCATTGTTTTCCATCCTTTTTTCCGGTAACTTGATGTTATTGACCTTCCGTTGGTTTCAAAGGATTAATATGTTCCAGAGCGTTTTGTGTGTTCAGAAACAAATATTTTTTCGCTATCACATTCATCTAATAGTCAGGATTTCATTTTATTTTAGTAAAATAGTTGTATAAAAAATATATGTATCGAGATTTATGGATGAACTTATTATGATCTATATAAACTAAATTGCATTTTAGTGTGTAGCTAAAGTTAGTTTAAGAAGTATAATATCATAAGGTGTTTCACTTTGTATAAAGTCGCTCCTTTCGATCGTTTTGGTTAGAGAATGTATTGGGTTTTCTGACGAAGGGTTACTAATTCAATAACTAACCCCCCCCCCCCCCACACCCTCTAACCGCAATGGGCTCTTCGATATTTGTGCCCGACCTTTGCTACTTCAGCTTCGCTAATTGTTACGTTGGAACTTTGGTTCTTTTAGGAATCCGAAAAATTTTATGGTTTAATTCCCTCAACAAATTATTAATCCTATTAATGTGTTATAAAATTTAAATCTTTTGATAAGGTAACCCAAACAAAATATACAGACGAGTAACGTATAAACAGATCCATTTATTTTAACAAAATTATGGTGTTAATGTTACGTGTCAAAACACTTGATTATTAGATCACGTATGGAACACGAGAAATCTATTCTAGCAAATAAAATGACTGTTAATTGATAATTTAGATTATATAAATATTTATTGAGTTCAATTTCTCTGTGGGGTCAACTTCATGGTAGGTATGAAACATGACACTATGTTATCTGGTTGCCCATCTGCAATAATTAGTCTATGGTAAACGTCACGTGGATCAAATGTCTGATCACTCAACAGACACGTGAGAGTCGGCTGCTTAGGATAGTGTTTCTTAGTAATTATTCATGGGTTATGACGTACGAATCAGCCCAGTTTTTTGCTGTCAGTTTCATAATATTTAGGCGATTCTACGTGAAATCCGGTCAACGTCAGCTCATTTTTTCTAAACTACAGCGTCGAAGTCGATGATTGTCAATGACATTATAAAGTTGGTGTTGGTTTTTATTTAATAATATGATTTGAGCTTCTTTCAATAAAAACAATTGTATAAGCATATCATGATTTCAGAAAAATACATACATATTTGTGTCACTAAAGGGATATGTTTAACAAATTAGAATTAATAATTATATTTTCTTGAAATACTGTATGTTATCTGGATTTTTGAGATAAGCCTGATAATACAAAACTTTTAAAAATTAAGTTTCGTGATAAAATAATTTAAATTTTGTAAAAGATAAACCTGCTTAGAATTAATCATTAACTTTTTGCCAACCTTTATCAAGTATAGGTATATTTTGATTCACGAAATATAAATATAAAGATTTCACGTTACGATACGTTCAAACGTATGTTTTGCGAAGCATTTAACTTTTGGAAAATGTTGTCATTTCGATTTAATTTGTATCATCTTTATTTATATTTCATATTCAATTCTTATTAAGCCTCACTTACATATGGTTTTCAATAAGCGTGCTACTTCAAAATTTAATATGTATATCGCAAAAAACCCTTACGGCGCCTTGTACTTAGAATCAACAGATTTCCTTATCTCTCAAGAAGGTATAATTTTGCGTTATCAATCAATGTGGATATATTACCTATATACTGAAAACAACAAAAATAGCCAGATCCCATTATAAAGTAAAATAATGCTAAATTTAAAGTCAATGATATTGCCAAAGATGTATGCTTCAATAACTTTAGCTATCAGACAAGAACTAACGGAAAATCTGCTAAAAAATTGTCCCTTAGTGCATTATAAATATTATAAAGACTTTTCATTATTTTATCAATCTTTACAAATACTGATACCATGTATTATAATTAGATCAATATCAATTATTGTTATTAATAGCAATCAATTAATATTTCATGGAAATACTTCCACTTATGATAGCTAATCTATATTCAAGTTTATTTCTTCAGTACCATTAAAATCTTTCAATTTATTCAATATTATTCAGTGACGAGGCGCCGTTGCGTAATCTTGAAACTTTCCATATCTTTGGTGTTACCTTCGTAGTGTATGACATTAATTCTTATTCATATACCTACTTTAAATCTTTAGTACACTTATATGTTTCTTATTTTTTATGTTTTCGTTTGCTTGCAAATGAAACAACTTATAGTAAATAACAATCATCTGTTGGCTCCTCATCAAAATCGGGGACTAAGCGATTAGGCGCGAACACGATCGTGTCGAAGGCGATTCAGCTGTACTCGCCATTCCCCAATGATCATCTATGATCGCGTTTTGATATATATATATCAGTCACGTAATAAAGGGGTTCGAAGGGGCTGGGTGGCGTATTATATTACAGACGATCGTGTATACGTTAGCTAGATGATCGTACCGATTATGGACAATCACACGATCAACGATTATCGCCAATAGTGAAGAAGTGAATAGGCTACATGCCTTAGTTAGAAGGTGCATGGAATTCGCAGTTACGTATTCATCTAATTCGAAACATTTGGTATATATTATATTTTTTATAATTATATGTTTCATAAACAGGCTCAATGACACGCGTCAAGAGAAAACTTTAAGACTAGAGCTTAGCCAATTTTTTTTTAATTTAATCGTAGAAGTCATCGCTCTAATAATTCGTTAAAATTGTCAGATATGAACAGACATTTAAATTCAAATCCATTCACCTAAAATTACTTAATGTAAAGAATACATTATCAACTTTAATGTATATGTGAAGTTAAATTAACATTTAAAATATTTTATACTCTAAATGTAGGTCTTTTTGTCTATGGTAATAAAATGTCGATAATAATGACGATGGATCCGTTAAAAGTTTCGTACTATGTAATTTATATTAATTATCTATACTAATATATAAAGCTGAAGAGTTTGTTTGTCTGAGCGCGCTAATCTAACGAACTACTGGACCCATTTGAAAAAATTTTTGAGTGTAAAATTGTCCATTTATCCAGGAAGGCTATATAACATAACGCTAAAATAAATAGGAGAGGAGCACCAATAAAAATATTGCGGAAACGATAAAATTTAAAGCTTTCGTTGCGTGCGCTAAGTAAACGGTGAAAGTTACACAAAAAAAATGTATTACAAAATTGTTCCCTCTAAAAGTTCGCGACAGCATACATCTAGCTTTCAAGGTTAAGCCACTTTGACCATTTTTATCAAAATAATATATTACAGTTTTAATCTGACCACGCGGGCGGAGCCGCTGGCAATTGCTTGTCTTTTCAAACGATCTATATGGCTTGTACTTTATAGTATGATATAGGTAGATTTAATAAAATTAAAAATAAATAAAAAGTAGGTTCTTTGACACTCAAGTCTGCTGAAATGTTTTTTTCCCTTTCAACTAAATGAACAATGAAAACTGAATTCGTTCGTAAACATATGTAACTTTAAATTTGAAATATTAGAGGAAAAGTTCAAGTTTACGTCACTACGGCAGTATTTATGAGTAATATTGTAGTGGATAATACGACTTGGATTTTTTGCTATAATTTAGAATAGGTTTTTTGATTTTAAAATAAACCAAATATGTAAATATATATAGTATGGTAAAGACGGTAAAGACATTAGGTCAGTAAAGACAGTAGGTGTATGTCATACATTTTAAGAGAATGGGATAATTTTAAGGTCTTTCAGGCTTAACTGAGAGAATTTTCCAATTGCTTAAAAAGGCGTGCACTGTAACAAATCTTACTTTAACCGTTCAAGTAAAAAACAATAAAACGAATGAAAATTGAAGTAGGTGTTTATTTTACACCTACTTTTATTTTAATGTTAAATTTAATCCGGTTACAGTGAAGTGGTAGTCATATTAATAGACGATAAGTGATTCAAAACTTCTTGCCAAATTATTAGGTGTTACAGCCTCACAGAAATTATTTAAAAATAAAAACTCAGTCTTACTAATATAATAAATACGAAAGTTTGTGAGTATTGATGTATGTTTGTTACTTTTTCACAGTAAATCCGCTGAACTAATATCGATGAAATTTGGCACACTTATTCCTTATACACCAAAGTAACATGTAGAAATACTGTTAATTCTACAGGAATAGGATGACATGGAAAAGCGCCATCTATTCTCATCCTATCACACGACAACAGTTAATGCGAACGAAGTTGCAGGTAAAAGTTAGTCCCTAATAAAAAGGTTAACATGCTCTAAATGTTATATTGGAAGTATTTCTTCCATGATAAAACGGGAGTAAAGTAATAAAAAAATTAATTAAAACGTAAATTGTTACTATTTTTTTTAATTACAAAAGCAAAAGTGTACAAATTAAATTACTTACACGCTAGGACTATACAAATCATGCCCACGTGGAATGATCCCAAGAATGCTGGCAGCGTTTCCGCGCTGAATCGCTAAACTGATTCTTCATGCGGAAAAGGAGCCAGCCCTTTTGTCACCTGAAAAGGCAATGAGGCAAGAGATTTACTATTTATATAAAGTAAATTAATAGCTTATATACGTTTTATTCCTTTGAAGCACTGAAATAAATAATAACACGAGGAATAAGCCATGACACGAAAAATCTCTACTTTATAAGAGAAGGGGCCTGACTCTTATCTTTTTGAGAATAAAGCGTAAAATGTAAAACCGTAATATTATGGGTCACAGAGTGATTGCATGACGCAGCTCTACCTTGACACACTTGTTTTGATAAATGTAGCTATAAAACAGCGCTGCATTGGGTAAATAAGTATTGCCTGTACATTTTAAAAGCGCTTACAATCGATCTACCAGCGCATGACACCATTAGTACTTTCTTGTGCAGCGCCATAATTTAATAAAACTTTTATAAGTATTCAATATTCAATTGTATTTTGTGATGTCCGATTTTTTTAATCTGACCATTCTCTTTCTACTTCATCATTCTCGTGCCCTTATCGCACTCTAACCGTTGTTATGTGATTTGTTAGCCGCCTGCCTGACGCCTACTTGCCTAAGTCGCCTTTTACAACACCTCGGTAAATGAGGGTGGTCTATTATACTCAGCCGGATACCGCACGGCATATAAATTTAATTAACATAAAGATTCAATACATTAATGCCAAAATGTTTTAATTTTTGTTAGGTTTAGAAACAATCTCTCTTTCAAATAAACTAAACACAGAAAATAAGTTGTATATTTTATATGAAAAGTTAACTTTTGGACTGTATATTATGAAATTATGAAATCTTATTTTGACCTTATTTGTTCAAAATGTTGCGAAGCTGTGATGGTCCAGCAATGACACCTTGCGACTCTTTCGCGGAGGTCACTAGTTCTAACCCAAGGCAATTAGACCAATTAGTTTTCTATTAAAACTTATGTGCCATTGATCACTGCAATTCATCACACGCTTTTCGGTAAGGGAAACGTTGTGAGAAAACTTGCATATTTCTAGAGAATTCAAGAGATATATGCAAACTACCAATACGCATTTTAGCAGTGTGGGTCTTAGCTCCATTCCTCCAAAAACGAAAATAGGAGACTTATCTCCAGCACTGGTATAGAATCATTTCAAATTGTTAATAAGTTTTTAAATTACCTTTGTAACTAAAAGACAATTTATACAGTGTTTTAAATATCTCTTAGCAATACGAAATAATAACACGAACTTGTAACCAGTATATCGCAACCGTACCTATTACCTATTTGTCACTAGAAGGATAAGTCATGCACTGATTCCTTCGATATTGCCAATGTGACAACAAAAACATGACTTATTACTAAAGCCATACGAACTATTTTGTATGAAAGTATATTTAACGATATCGCTTAAACCAAGTGTTTGTTAAAGATCGTGATATTTCATATACTTCATGTTATTTCATCAACGTTTTCACATACTTAGTCGCTGATTATGTTCCTCATAAAAACATACAATTTCAGTCTTAGATATTTATACCGACTGTATAATTTCATATTTAACGAACACGAATAACGAACTTTAGAATCGCAGGAACTTGGTATGGCCACTGTTTTTTAACCTAATCGATCACTCGATCGATTAGCGCATTTATCGATAGCGAAACTCCATATTGGTATTACGTTATAACAGCGACATCTAGTGACCGTAGTTCCAACGTCATACAAATTAGCGTTACGCTAACGCGATTCAGTAGGTAAAAAAACTCGCACTAAGCACACAAATACATACTGTGTCTTAATCCTACTTGGTGGAAAGGCAATTTCGTGAGAAGAGTTCCTAGTACACCTCTGGATTAAAACTCCACAAGATCGTGTAGTGTGAAAATTCTTTGATATATATAAAAATTATAAAACGAAATTATAATGATGTATGAAGATCTATCTAATTTTTTCCTTAAATTTTATCATCCTCCTACCCTAATTCCACTCTAACTGGGATCGGCACAACATGTTTGAAATATGTTATTACATGTTTTAGCTAGTTATTTTACGACCGGCAACCTGCCTGAAAGAAATGAGGCTGGTCTATTCTAGTCAGCCGGATACCACATGGCGGGTCAACCTACCTTAGTCGCCTTTTACGACACCTCGGCGAGAAACGAACGTGGTTTATTCTACTCAACCACCACATCGCAGATAAATAAATGAATACCAGTTATATATATATCAGTTGAATGTATTTACTTAAATATTATATTATTTTCTTAATTACAATATCATTTTACGTAATTAATTTTTTACACAATTAATTAATAAGCAAGAAGCACTGTTATACAGTTATATAAATAAGGTAAATTCAGTTTTTATCATGAAATACAAGGAAAATAATTTACTCCTAAATTAATGATATATTTAATTCGATTGCGAACACAATGACTTGCGTATCAAGAGCTTATTAAGAATGACTCGTCGCTTTTGTCTTCCTAAAATGGTACTTGACTTCTCATAGGAATTACCTACGACAAGATTTTCAAATCAAATCATCATCTTCCTGCCAGTATCCCACACTAAGTGGGGTTGGCACAACATGTTATAAACATGTTGCCACATGATTTGGCTACGTATTGTACGACCGCCCGCCTGCCTGACTACAACTTATCTTAGTCGTATTTTACGACACCTCGATAAGAAAGAGGGTGGTCTATTCTACTTAACCGGATACCGCACGGTGAGGCAACTTACCTTAGTCGCCTTTTACGACACTTCGGTAAGAAAAGAGGGTAGTATTATTCTATTCAGCCGGATACCACACGGCGGAGATTTCCAAATCAAATCAAAAAGCATTAATTTAAATGAAACACTATCATGCACAAAAACAATTTAGGTAACCTTAAAATTGTAATTGGCCTTATTTTGTAATCAATTTTAATATCTATTCTGATGTAATAGCTCTAGGTTTTCCTTATAAAATAAAATAAAAAATAAAAAAATAACAGGAAAAGGAATAACAAAATAAAATAACAAAGTTAAAATAAAATGGGGGAAAAAAGGAATATTTTTATAAATTAATCTATATTTTATTATAAAAAAGTCCCAAGAAGCTGTCTGTCTGTATGTGATCGATTTTCTCAAAATCTGGTGAACAGATTTTTGTACGGTTTTACAAAAAGGTAGTGCCATTGTTACGGAAGATTTAGGTTAATATTAAATACTGTTTTTTAAATTGTGTGGAAAAGATCGCGTGGTTGTAAAAACCCCCTGCTATTTACGTAGATATCTCTTATAGTTAGCTCATAATAATAAATAAATAAATAATTACTTTTATGTTAAAAGTTTGAATTCGTGAATAAATTTGTGAAAATGATTTCCACGCAAGTGAAGCCGCCAATACAACTAGTTATAATTATTAATAAATAATAAATAAATAAATAAATATATTGGACACTTACACACACGGTCGTCCGTCCCCAAAGTAAGTAACTTAATACTTGTGTTATGGTAGACAGAAAACTGGTGAATATATACTTATATATTTTTAAATACATACTTAAATACAAATATACACCCAGGCTCAAAGGCCAACAAATTCTTTTTATAGAAAATGTTGGCCCTCGGCGGGAATCGAACCCGCGACCCGCGGAGCTGAAGGCAGGATCACTACCCACTGCGCCAACGGGCCAGTCAGGTTAATACCTGCATCTTGCCCCCATGATGCTTGCATAGAAGTGTGACATGCGAAACGGTATGTCACTCAGCTTTTACTAAGGCAAATTTCGCTTTTCTTAATAAACCGCCTTCAAAAGTATACCAGTATTTGCATCAAAATAATTCGTAAGATTAATTACATTATCTTAGTAATACCATGATAAGATAATAAAATTTCTGGTAGCCCAGACCAATGTCGGTAAATACCCTTAAATTAGGAATTAAAATAAAGAAACAACGCGTTTATTTCCGTGTAATAATGGTTTAACCCAAACATTGACTGGCCTATTGACGCAGTGACTGCCTACATCTCCGTGGGTCGCGGGTTCGATTCCCGCCGAGGGCCAACATTTTCTATAAAAACAATTTGTTCGTTCTTCGATTCTGAGTGTATATCGGTATGTACCTAAGTATGTAATTAAAACTATATATATTGTATACCAGTTTCTTGATACCAACAACAAGTATTAAGTCACTTTTTGAATTAATTTATTTATGGCATGTAAATTCAAATATACATTTAGAATTACGAATTCACACTTACAGTTATTATACTAGAGTTGGGTAGCCAGCCTAAAATATGTCATCTACAATAATTGATTAACGATCGCTCTCTCTCTCTCTCTGTATGTGATTAGACAAAGATATGTATATCAGTTTCATCTTCCCTGTCTTTAATCGTTGCCACAGAGTCACTTATAGGCCTATGACGCCCGCACTCTAGTATAAATTCAAAGGCATAATCCGACGTCACTCAATTAAGATGGAATGATAGGCGAGATTTCAATAGATAGGCAAGAATAAGATATTATTAATAAAGATTATATCATTTTGAGGAAATTATGTAAAGTTATCTTTTTAATTTATGTAAGTTTTAATTCACATATAAGGTTTTAGGGAAATCACAAGAAACATCAGACGTCACTCGACCGAAGACGGATTTACCCTCGCATTTTGTGATGTAATTTTGTTTACAATATATGTATGAGGATAACTTTTATCATAACTTGTTTACATGTTTTTTACTTATTTCTGCGCTGTATTATTTCCACTGACCAGAACAGGTAGTACAAACATGTATTTTATTTTATTTTATTTTTTATTTCATTTATTCGGAACAACCAGTGGCAGTTACATTAAATCATTAGAATAGACTAAATACGCCACAAAAGGCATTTAATGCATTGCCTTTAGGTGCCACAGCATGCACATAATTATATATAAGGACAACACTTAACTAAAATAAACTAAATTTAACACTAAGGCTCCAATGTCTGGAGCTTAAGAGTGTTTTGTAAACTTAATAAATGTATCGCTGAACATTTATATGAAACATTTAGTTGTACGCTCGAGTTCAATCGCGTCAACTGAAGATATCAGTGTTGTTTAGTGCGAGTTTTTTTTAAGCTACTCGATAACGTTAGCGTAACGCCGACTTGTATGGCGATGGAACAGCGGTCACTAGATGTCGCTGTTGCAGCAATCGAATAGTTTACAAAAACTAGCACTACGCACACAGTAACAGTAAATATGCACTACATGATATTTCCTGCTGATGAAAACCAAGATGGTTATCCTATATCCTAGTATATTGGCTCATTAAATTGCCCGTGGTACTGTAACAGAAAAACAGACAGACTTAATATTGAACTTTTAGAAGTTCAATATTAATTAATCAATAAATTGATGTTAAAGCACGAGGATCTAATTCTTGCTAATATAATAAATACGAAAAAAAGTCTGTCTGTTTTTCTGTTACAGTACCACGGGCAATTTAATGAGCCAATATACTAGGATATAGGATAACCATCTTGGTTTTCATCAGCAGGAAATATCATGTAGTGCATATTTACTGTTACTGTGTGCGTAGTGCTAGTTTTTGTAAACTATTCGATTGCTGCAACAGCGACATGTAGTGACCGCTGTTCCATCGCCATACAAGTCGGCGTAATGTAAAATTTTACTCGAAAAATTACGGTAGGAAGTTCAAGAAAATAAATATTTTAAGGGATGCCTGGAAGAGATCACTATTCAGTGATAAGGCCACCCTTTGTACATATACATAAGGTTAAGTTCTCTCGTAATTTTGTATGTTTTAATGTGTAAGTGCAATAAAGTTTTAAATAAATAAACAAATATTTTACTCTAGATTTCGTGATTGCTACATAAACTTAATATTTTACCTGTCCATACTCCATATTATCCATATGAATATTTGTATGAATTGTCCCTCTTCACGGAATAACAGATCGATTTAGAAGGTAGTATATATCTTTGCACATGTTTTATTGTCTGCCATCATGAGACCAAACGAGTGTTAAATATGAATGTAAATGGATATATAACAGATGGATGGATTATATGAAGTATGATATGTATATAAAACAAAGCAGCATCAGAGTTAACGAATGATAGGAGAGAAGAGAAAAACCGCCAAACCAACTTAGAGTGGGAAAAGGGAAGGAGAATGATGTTTTATTGTCTGCCATATGACTCATATTGAAGTTTAATTAGATTAACGTTCCATTATCGATGTACATAAACCTAAGTTCACGCATGGTTTAGTTTTAACATCCGCTGCAACTGTCCTCATTACCGTTACGTACGCGCCAGGACGGCGCCCGGCGGGCCCTTGACTGTAACGGAAATCGAAGCAAAACGAGAATCTCAATGGACAGCCCGATATAGTCTTGTTGACAGAACTTTATGTAAATAGATGCGAAAAATTATCAATGTTTCGAATTCAAATTCAAAATATTCTTTATTCAAGTAAAGCTAAAGTAAACTCAGCGGTTGCTATTTTTTAAATTAATATAGTCATTTCTGTCTTGTACAGGGTCGAAGAGTAGCTATATCAACACATTCTTAACATCTAAGCAATCCTCAACATTATAGTAATCTTTCTGATTCATAGTAATCGAATCGAATCGATTGATTTATTCTATGAGAATAAAAGTATATTATATGATTGCATAAGAATATGTTTAATGGTTTTAGCAAAAATCAAATGCAATGTTGTCACTATAATTTTTGGTGGATCGATGCTTAGCTGCGCAATTACGATTTCTGTTGTGGAAGTTGGTTACTCCAAATCAAGCCTGTTTTGAACGTAGACTTGATACGACTCTCAGACGTTCTGTTGCTTAAGTTGTAGAGGGTGTCGATGTTCTCTTGCTTAGCACAATATCATCATGTAAATAGAATCAACCTAGCCGTAATCTCTGAGAGATTTATTCAAGAGTACCTCGATATTATCAAATTAACAAAAAACATTGAAAACCTTCGTTGTATATATACATTTATAAATCTTTATCTTTAACAACAAATGGACGTTTTAGCTTAACATGGCGAAGTAAAGAGAAAATTGAAAAGCAGTTAGGAATTAAGGAAAAAGCGAATTTTCCTGTTTAGCCAAGACGCTATTACGCAACGTCGTGATGGTGATAGTTTGACATTATATATCATTTAATATCAATATTACAATTTATACAGTAATAAAGATAAAAAATAAATTATTTTTTTAAATAGATGGCTATTAAATGACTACCATTTAATTTACCAAATTAATTTATTTCATTGTAACTTCTGATTGATTAACAATAATCAATGGAATATTTATTTGGAGTATACAGATAGACTAAGAAACTATAATAACCTTTTTTTTTCAAAAATGATTTATATTCAAACAAGATGTATTGTAAACATAATTAAACCAAAGTCCCCTTCAAAAATCCTGTCTATAATGTAAGTTAAGTAAGAGCAAAATACAGTAGGTGACCTATAAATATATATTATAGATACATACATGGATTTAATAACAAACAGTGTTCTTAACAGATAATAAAATTAAGAATGAAGGATACCGGATACAATGTGGGTACACTATAAATAATGAAGCACACTTTTTTTACCAGATGGCGAATGCCTGATGTAAATATATATGGGCAGACGGAAAGTGGGCCCATCGTTGCGTGAATCATCGATATTCTTTAAAGTATTTTAAACAAAGAAAAAAAATTAACTCCGCCGTAGAATAAAAGTACCAACCTGTTGCCACCACAGCTTAGAAAAGCCTCTTTTCTCCTTTGGATTCAATTAAAGCCTCACACTGCTCTAGTGCGGGGTGGTAGCTTAAGCATTTCCAAGAATTCTCCAGCGATGTGCAAGTTATCTCACGATTTTTTTCTTCGCCATAAAGCGTTTGATCAATACAGTACATAAATGATGATCATCATTCTCCCTCCCTTATCCCACTCTAAGTGGGTTCCGCACAACATGTTGTAACATGATTTTGCTAGGTATTTTACGACCGGCCGCCTTCTTGATGTCAACTTACCTTAGTCGCCTTTTGCGACATCTCGGTAAGAAATAAGGGTGGTCTATTCTATTCAGCCGGATACCAAACGGCGGGTCACCTTACCTTAGTCGCCTTTTACGACACCTCGGTAAGAAATAAGGGTGGTCTATTTTAATCAGCCGGATACCATACAGCATTCAGTACTTAAATGATGATCTATATTGTAAAGCGGAAGTGTAAATTTTTTAATAAAAAAATATTATTACCTTCAATAGATTTGAAGTGATAGTTTAGTTTTTTTAATGGAGTTTAGACAAGTTTTATTATGACATGAATCATATGAATTCACTTTGCAAAGTCTCTCGATAACGTTACCTACAAAGTCAGGGTTGAGACCGATAATAGGATCTTCTATTCCATAATCAGTATTCCATTTACGATCTGTGCACATCTAGTAGAGGATATCTAGTTAAGCCATGAATCCAGGTTACTATTGACAGTTACATCTGATAATTGTCAACCTTGTGGCATTTATTCTATCCTCGTGCCGTTACCTCGTGCCATTGCCACTGACGTACCTCAGACGTTACAGAGTAGATGTTCCGTTTTAAGACTGATAACGTGTTACACATAAGTTAAATTAGTATGTGGAAATTTTACTTTTTAAATACCGCCATTTCAATTTATTAATGTCCTAACTGAGACCCAGTTAGTAGTAGTGTATGAAGTTTCTTAAGTGGAAACGTCAAATTTAATTTTAACTATATTTTTTATATTGCCTAATTATATTACTATGTCATTATCAAAGAGAGACGCCGTGTGGTGTCCGGCTGAATAGAATAGTACCACCCTCATTTCTTACCGATGTGTCGTAAAAGGTGACTCCGCCGTGTGGTATCCGGCTGAATAGAATAGTACCACCCTCTTTTCTTACCGAGGTGTCGTAAAAGGCGACTAAGGTAAGTCGACCCGCCGTGTGGTATCCGGCTGAGTAGAATTGACCAACCTCATTTCTTTCCGAGGTGTCGTAAAAGGCGACTAAGGTAATTTGACCCACCGTGTGGTATCCGGTTGAGTAAAATAGACCACCCTCTTTCTTACCGAGGTGTCGTAAAATACGACTTAGGTAAGTTGACGTCAGGCAGGCGGCCGGTCGTAAAAACGCAGCCAAATCATGTTACAGCATGTTTATAACATGTTGTGCCGACCCCACTTAGGGTGGGATAAGGGCAGGAGGATGATGTGTCGTAAAAGGTGACTAAGGTATGTCGACCCGCCTTGTGGTATCCGGCTGAGTAGAATATACCAACCTCATTCCTTACCGAGGTGTTGTAAATGGCAACTAAGGTAAGTTGACCCACCGTGTGGTATCCAGTTGAGTAAAATAGACCACCCTCATATTTTACGGAGGTGTCGTAAAAAGCGACTAAGGTATGTTGACGTCAGGCAGGCGGTCGGTCGTAAAAACGCAGCCAAATCATGTGACAGCATGTTTATAACATGTTGTGCCGACCCCACTTAGAGTGGGATGAGGACAGGAGGATGATGATTATCAAAGAGAGACGTTTAGAAACTGAGGATTTATTTATCAATATCAAAAATATATAAACTGCGTCAGCGAATAAAAAATTACTAGCAATTTATATACATATATTTTTTTATTGATCGTTCACAGGTGTTAGTTTTCGCTCCCTTAAGTTACTTTTGAATGCAAACCTTGACTGCTGGCCTAGAAATGGAAACGGTACCGCATAATTTCGTATTTAACTATTAACGAGATAGCCACCCTGACATGCAATTTTATCATTAGCGTTATGTACCTATATAAATTAACCTTCATTTAATTATTCACGTGTTTTTAAATTAAAATACTAGTACATGAGTACCTATTATTTTAGAAGTAATATAAATATAAGAATGCCTATTTTCTAGTTTTGAAGGACGTTCACTAAAACGAGAGTTCCAGTGGCTCTTGAAATTTATCAGAAGTGATAAATATATTGTTCGAAGTTTTATAGGGAGTAAATATACTTTACGAGCTTTTAGTACCTATATACTAACGACTATTATTTGTATATAGTAAATTTATAACATTGAATTTATTAAACAAGATCAAATAGTTAATTGGCAAATTTAGTCTGACATATACGTGTTTGGAAAATAATAGATGTACTCCGAGTTCATGTGTTAACTATTTAAGCCTATATAAGTAAGCCTTGACATAATTGATTTTATATAAAATAAAATAAAATCATGGTTAGCCGCTTTATAAAGATTATCCTACTTGTAAAAATCAATGCCTTAAAACTGAACAGCAATAAACAGTTTTGTATGAATAAATCCATTTCGAATTCTTCTTCTTCCTGCGTTACTACAACTCTTTATGGACCCTGGTCTCCTCAACGAGCTCTTTCCCCGGCTTCCCGTCTCCAAGATGTAACAGCATATTTATTTGGCGCGTAATTTCGCTATGGCTCGTCATTGACAAGAAATAAAATACTTCATAATCATAATCATTTAACTATTTTTAACAAAACGAAATAAGGCATATTAATATTTCTCTAACTTGAGAATAAAAGTAATACACACATAGATTGTGATTTATGAAAGACCTAATGAGTACATCCTCTTTTAACATTCCAGTCAAAGTTATTCTTCGCTATAAAATGGCAATAACGATTCAAGATGTTACATTTAAACTATGCAAGTTTATATAAACTATAAAGTCTTTGCTTATAAGTTTAACGTACGATCTATTTTGATCCTAAAGGGTGCGCGTTCCTTTCCGATCGTTCCTCCATCTCGTTTTAATCCTGTCTTTATTTAGAAAGTAGCTACTAAGACGACAATCTGCACTGCGTTTCACTTATAAGAAAAGGTATTAATGCATTTTAAATAATGATAAATGAGTAGTATGTATCTGGTAAAAGCAATTGAGCGAGACACGGAATCTGTCAGTAGAAATCGTTTACACGTATGTGCGAGTATAAATTAATATATCTGCTACATAAAAATTACCTGTAGACAAGCACTCTTAATATATTTTTAAACTAGATTATTGAACTAGTTCTTTATTGTTTGTTATGCAGAAATTAGGTTCACAGATTCAGGCTAACATGAACTCAATTTGAGTCATAGACCTGAGTTACTGTGTCATCAATGAAATGGGACTGCCGCGAATTTTTGGACTATTTCTGTTAGAATCAACTCAAAATCCTTCGATTCCGATTCCGGAATAAGCTCCCTATTGCACATTATATTACATATGGGACACTTACACACACTGTCGTCCGTGTGTGCGTCCCAAAGTAAGTAATTTAATACTTGTGTTATGGTAGACAGATAACTGGTAAATTTATACTTATATTATAATTTTTAAAATTATACAAATATCGACTCGAAGAACAACAAATTAATTTATAGAAAATGTTGGCCCTCGGCGGAAGAAATCGAACCCGCGACCCGCGGTTCTGAAGGCAAGATCACTGACAGTGGTCAGTGATCTGGCACAGTGGTGCCAACGGGCCCGTCAATATATTATTGTTTTTTTCTATCATTTTTTATTAATTAATACAATAAAGAGATTGCAAACAAACAAATCCTTTCAATAAAGAAATACATATTAATAACAAAAAGTACAATTTTTTTATTACGGAATTTTAAACTGCCGCGTCGTACATTGTCAATGGCGCGCAGAGTTATAAAAAAAAATACGAATAAAAAAGTACGAGTGGCTCAGTAGATAAGACAAAACATTAGCATTTCTCGTAGTTGCTACTTACAAATTCATTGATTATTAAAATACTCCAGCTTTTTAGGTAGCAAAAAATGAATTGAATGTATTGGTAATCAACTTTCACTCGTATCCTATTGCGCATGAGCTCTGTGACAGAATAATGGCCCCATTCAAGAGAAAGTAACTCGATAAGCGGCTCTAGGAATTGGCTTAGAATAAAACATAAACGGTGTTAAGGATATTATAGTTTAAAACTCGATAAACGCAACCAATAGTATTGCTGTCTAAGGAAGAGCAATATGCAAGACACACTAATAAAAATTTTCCATATTCAAGAGACTTATATCATAAGTTCTCAAAAACAAACACTAATACAAAACACACGCACACAGTCACACTGGTAATCTGAATCTAGATTCAGGTGGAGGACATTGTACCTAGCTGAACACACGTGAGTTAGCGTGACTACAACGGTTTAAAGTATATTTCATTAAAACGGCTATTTCTAATGCTTAATACTTAAATTAAATTGAAATGTAAAACTATAATATTTGTATTTTTAAACTGATGTTTTTTGACAACTTTCGAGTAAGGGCACCAGTTACTGATAAAGTGTCGGATAGTTAACCGACAAATAAACTAAGTCACAGATAAATGTCAATAAAAAGAGACTAAAAAGTGAAAAATTAAAAAAAAATCGCGGCTAAACAAAATAACAGCCACATGATCTACCTGTTAACGTATTAGAGTAACCTGAGAAACGCAAAATTCCGAGATATGTGTCAGATATGTTCCGAGTAAGGTAACTGACAGTTTATTGGTAACTTGTGAAACGGGCCCTAAAAGTACTAATGAATTCGTGCGTTTTTTTTCTTTTACTCGTTTAAGAACAAGCCAAAATAGTTTTAAATCAAGCCATCATTCTTGTTTTGATTTATATGAAAAATTTTACGACTTTCGCCTGCCGTTCAATTCAAAATCCATCAAAGTTTATGTTATAAACTAGTGTTATTGTAGCGTAAATTTATCTGTGTACATTTATTTATCTCTCATCTTAAGATATCTGTTCAATGTCTATGGGTCGTCTAGTCGCAGTCTTTTCCTGTTTTATTTTAAATATTTAACATCTTCCATTCGTTTTCGTTGTTTGCCTTTTAAAGTTCATATAATATATTATATGAATTTCAATTTGTTAGCCGTGGTATCTGGCTGAGTAGAATATACCTTCATTTATTACAGAGGTGACCCCACTTAAAGTGGAATAAGGGGAGGAGGTTGACGATGATGATGACGTGGCTATGATTATGGTTAAGTTTTAGTTACTTGTTAACTTTTATCATAGTCGTATTAGTTTTTAAGTTCAACATACATTTATTCTCCGCACGAAAGAAAGCTACTTTCACTTACAAGTCCTGATTTTCTTAATGATCTTAAATTAACCGCACCTTAAGGTTTATATAACAACTAGTAGGGCGTAACATAGGTTGCCAATCATATTCATACTTTAAACAGTAAAAACCGATCTTTCGTTTCTTTATTTGGTTTCTTTCTGTCTTTCTTCTTTTTTCTTTATTTCATTTTTTCTTATTTGTTTGTTCATTCTTTGTTACTTTGTTTCTTTATTCTTTGTTTCGTTTCTTTCTTTCTTTCGTATTTTTTTGTTTTCATGAAAATAAAAAGTAAATTAAGTAAACGAAAAAAATTCTATATATATACTTTTTGTATCAAGTATATCTTACAGACGTATAATATATAAAACGTAAATCATTAAAAATAAAAAACCAGGAAAGACTGAATCCAACAGTTTTCAAACGAAACTTATCATTACACGAACGAATTTACTTAAATAAATTCTATTCTATATTGAAATACTACTTATATTATTAATACTTATATTGTTAGTCAGATCCGTGAAATAGATAAAGAATTATACTGGATAATTTTACGGTACATCTGTTTATTTTTTTTATCTATATACTCATATTATTTATACAGATATGATCCTGAGATTTAAATCAGATTCCTAGTCTGTTAGCTTACAAATACCTTTGAAATAGCAAAATTTATTATATTTTTAATTACAAAATTATAGTATGAGGAATCTGTTACGGTTGACGCAATTTCAACTTAATAATGCATATATACATGCGATATAAACGTGCTTTGAACCGGATTCGACTGATTTAATATACGAAATGTTCTGTAATGTCACGCGTGGCCTTCAAAACGATAGTGGCTGAAGCATTAAATTGTGCTGTGTAGCTACTTTTGCAATCTAATACAAGGTATAGAACAATATTTTATTAAATATTAATTCTAGAAGGCCCTAGATTAAAAATATATTACCAGGGTGACCGAGCTTTATTCGGTAATTTTTTTAAAAGGTATAAAAAATGCAATTAAAAAAATAAAAAAGAAGAAAGGGGGGGGGGGAAGAAGAAGACATGTGGGGTTTGATCTGGGGTGTTGCAACTGTTATAGTCCGCCCGTTCCTCATTAAGATAGCCCCATTGAGCAATGAGCAGATGAAAAGCATGCGGCTTTCTCCATGTTCTTTCGTTCATGAAATTTTTAGCCAATTTAGCCCAGCGGATAATCCTATTAAATTTGGTGGCCATTGGCGTGTTTTTTTTTGGATTTTGGAAATATTTATTAATTGGATTTAATAAATATTCAAATTAAGGCTGGCGAAACCGGCTGGATATGCTAGTATTATACAAGTGCGAAATTAGATATATATTTAATTAGTATGCGACAAAATGACACTATTATAAAGATTTAAATCAATAATTAATTCTAAAAGTTCATATTTAATTTTGTAATAAATATATAGATATATTTAAACACTCACTATCTTTACATTTACATTTACATTTACATTTATATTGGACAGGTTGTATTGATTAATATTTAATGTAAACCGAGACTACACTATCATCTTTCAATATAATGATAGAATAAAGCGCTGTATAAATAAAAATCCAACCTATTACTAACAAAGCCTGCACTTTTTTATTACAAATTACCTAAATATAGAATTTTTTCGGAACCTGTAAAATAGGTTAGTTAATCGAATTAGTTTCGTGTACACTTTTTGTGACAATGACCTTTTAATATGACATTCTGTAACAAGGTTTAGGTATATACATAAAATTTATAATTTTGCCTTTGAATTTGTCTATATGGTTTTCAGCACCGAGATAAAAGCATAAAAGTCACTTGACGGGCACCAACTATCTTAACACCAAAAACATCGAATTATTTCTCCGATCAGAAGATAAAAGTAAGGAAACAAATATACTTTTATTATGTTGATATGTATTTTAAGATATATCTATTCGAAACAAAAATGTTGTTTATCTTATATTTAAATAAGTTAGATAAATCGTTAAATTTAAATAAATTTTCTAAAGTTGCTCGAAGATTCTAATTAACCTGTATTTGTTGCTAAATTGAGATTCGTGCCTTTGTTATCTTAATTGAATATCCGAAGTGCTTTTAGAATGTCTATACTTCTTAAGTTCATTTCCTGATATTGTTTGATTGATATCAGATTTCCTGATCCTGTCAAGGAAGTCTCGAAAGCAATAAACGGACCAGTAATTCAAATTAATGCAAATAAATTATTACAAATTAAAATCGAACTACCATATTAAAATATAAAGCGTCACTAAAGCGCTTCAATCGATATAGCTGTTTCACAAAAGGTATAACTGCATTGTCAGTATTGCGGCGATTTCATTGAGCCTTTTGTGGAAAAAGGTTACACGTGGAATTGTTAAAATGTTAGTGTAGCATATTTAGTTGCTAGACGGCGCCAGCAATAAGTATGTGTATATATGGTAGTTAGTGATCTCTGTATTCTTCCTATCCTAAAAGGATAAAGGAAAAGACCCGTATAGATGCCAAATGATGGAAAAACAAATGTACTTTATTAATGGTTTTGGCTTGCTCTGATGGGCTTGGGCCACATCTCCATTGGAGATAAAGATTGGAATTTGACATATAACCACGCAGATCCGATTCAAGGATTATACATATTTCAGGATTTTTCCCGTAACTGTTACTCCATTTATACTGGTTTCTACTAGTTTTCATTCACCGTAAACCGCATGATGTATTGTAAATTTCAATCTAGTGTTTAAATTTTTATAGAAAACTTAAAAGTTTAGGATAAATCATCTGAAGATATTATCTTCAAAAGATTATACCATTATAGTTTCCAAACATGTTTCAGGTTGTTTATGTGTAGAAAACATATTATATAATTTATCAATCGCATAAATTTCATCGGAACCCTTTATTTATTTCTTCTAACGTAAGTTCAATTCAACGCGACCGAAATTGAAATAATTTGAATGAATTAAATTTCCCCGTAGAACCTAGTAGTAGAATAATAAATTCAATCCACCCAGTAAAATCATCATTCAATACTTGTCAACCGAATGATCGCACTAACGCACTACAGAAGTCGTAGAACGTGTTACTTTCCAACCAAATATGTAACATCAGGGGTGTCAAACTCGAAAGTAATAAACAATGCTTAAAACGTTAGGCTTCACTTAGGTAACTAATATTTTTGTTTAGACTAGTCCATCTTAATAAACATATATAAAGTTGAAATACATATCTGATAGTATCTTTCCTATATCGAGAGAAATTTTATTGTTTGGGACTACTTTCAAATTTGACCCAGCAAGAGCGTTACTTATGATTTGAAAGTAGATTTGTTTGTAATTCACACTATTTTATATATATTGGGCTGCAAAAACGTTCATCTTGGGCTGCGAGTTTGACACCCCTGATGTACATGTTTATTATACTTCATTCAGATTCAATAATAATGTAAACGCATTACAAATGCAGAGCAATTCAATATAGTTATGCAACTATAAGCTACGTTGCGTCAATAACAATAAAATCTGTAACTATTACATAAATATGAGATAGTATTTCTATATAAGTTTGCAGTTAAAAAATAATGATAAAAAGAATTGATAAATGTAGTTTGAAATTCATAGAATTTGGCCGATAATTTAATGTAAAAAAATGGAATAGCAGATTTATTTAAAGTCAACCTAATTGGATAAAAAACCAATAATCTATACTTACTTAAATTATGAATGCAATTTTTTTCACACTTGAACCGTACAAACAAATAAATCTGTTTTGACGTCGTTTTAATATAAAATCACATAAAAATGTGACTTGTGAGGGGAAATTTTATATTTAGGCTACCGCGCAATAAGTCGCATATACAACTTGTGTTAAATATATGTTTATCTGTATTTAAACCTTGTAATCAATGTTAGTAAACGAAGTGAAGGCCCGCTTTATGAGGCTTATTTTGTTTTAGAACTTTATAACGGTTGAGATTTGAGAGTTTATCTGGATACCGTCAGATAAAACAAGTCATTGAGCATAAATCACCAAACTTATCTTATCGCTTATCTTAAATATAAAGATTACTTTTTCAATCACGTACTTCTATCATGATTTTTAACGTATCTGAATGAAAATCACTGTTTTGTCATGAATACAATAAAAGTACAAGATAAAAACAATACTGAATTCGGTTAGTTGACTTTTCCAATTATGGCTTTATATTACACTAGAGTTCTTAACTAGAGTAGAGAACCTTTAGGCAGGCCTGCAAACCAGTGTCATAATAAATAATGTGAGAGAAGATTAAACTCGTATACTCATCTTTTGCTTTCTTTTTATTGTAATACCACAAATTTTAAGCTGGCTTCACTTGTTTAGTTTCATAAATTTATGATTAAAGCACCCTAAATTATACACTAAAATTATTTTATTCTATTTTTTTTTAATATATGGGACACTTACACACACGGTCGTCCATCCCCAAAGTAACTTAATACTTGTGTTATGGTAGACATATTACTGGTGAATATATTTATATAATTATTAAATACATACTTAAATACAAATATACAACCAGACTCGAAGATCAACAAACAAAGATTCATCAGATCATCAGAATCAAAGATTTTTACAAAATGTCGGCGGGAATCGAACCCGCGGAGCTGAAGCCAGTATCAGTACCCACTGCGCCAACAGGCCAGTCAGTCCAGTCTACTTCCTAAGGAAATTATATTTTATACTTTGACTTGGTTTACCTTCAATTGTACCTTATTTAATTTATATTGCTTTAGCGAATTAGCTGTAAAAGCGATAGACGACGGACAGACTTTCCCATTTATAATGTTAGTATGGATATATATTTTTGTATTTTATACGACTAGTTTTTCAGTAGTTTGAATCAGAATTCCATACCTTACTTGAGGAATTCTGACACTAGAAGTAATAAGTCGCAATGTCACCGGGAATAAGTCTATCGGTCACGACCGGTGTATTCAATAAAATATAGGGTCAAAACACTGTAAGCAGTAAATGAGGAGACATTTCTGTTGAATGAAGCATTACACTTACTCGTAGATAAATGAACATTGTGGGCCACCACCTACGTTAAGACATCCGCTTAACATATATTGGGCATAACTTTCAGATTCGTCACCAGCAACATTAGAAAATATATAGCGATCAAAAGCAGGATACCAGAGAAATCTCAGGAACTACTGGACCGAATTGAAAAATTCTTTGAGTGTGAGATAAGCCATTCATCGAGGAAAGCTATATAACTGTTAGCCCACACTTTCAACAATAATACGATATAATATAACTCTACAATTCCCGCGGCGAGATACACTTCTCTCAAATAACGAACACAGAATGAATGTCACTGAAACGTTTTATCAATAGGAAGACTCCACCAGAAATAACAACGGCATAGTGTTGCCACCATTTTAATCAAAAAGGGCGTGATATTCTTGTTTCATAACTGTGTTGCTATAAAATACAAAGCGGAAGTCATTAGCGACAACACAACATCATGCTAAGATGTATAGGAGAGGAGCAGCAATAATTTATATGGCAAAACGTTTGTCGCTTCAGCTAGTGTAATCTATCTCTGAATATGTTTGAAATATATTTATGATTTTTACATTAGTTATATAAGCCCCCTTTAATAATGTTTACTGAAGTGTAATATTACGAAAATCGATAAAAAGCCTTGTCAAGTCAATTATTTCATGAAACAGGTGTTACGAAAAACAATAGTTACGTGCTTTATCAGATTTCTCAAAATACATTAATGAGATTTTTTTTTATTATTTATAATAGATTCCAACACCAGCTACTATTACCTGAGTGTATTTATCTTTGCAGTAAATAAGTACAAAGTTATTTTACGCATCAAGAATTTTTACTTATAACGACTATTATATACACTTATACTTCTTACAATTATTTGTTGTATGCTTGGCGTGTGGTATTCAGCTTAGTGGAATAGACCACCCTCATTTCTTACCGAGGTATCCTAAAACAGGACTAAGGTAAGTTGACGTCAGGCCGGTCGTAAAATACTTAGCCAAATCATGTGACAACATGTTTATATCATGGTTTATATATTCAAACAGTTTGCGCAAAAAGCATATTATATATAGCATATATTTTTAAAACGTGAAATTCACATTGACCAGACAGCACAAAATCGTAATAATATATATTTGTATTAATAATTAGCAAAAAAACCGTGACCTTAATATTTTATTGTAATTAAACTGACCTAATTAGTTACTTTACTAATGACTACGAATTTCTTTTTATTGATGTAAAGAAGGCTAACATTTAACATTATTTAAAAAAAAAAATCACAACCTTTGAACATTACACTTATGATATATATAAGCTGGAATACAAGAGTTTACATGCGCAATTTTGAGGGTAGATTATATTATATTGGTACTGTGGGTAGGTCCGTGTGGTATCCGGCTGAGTATCCCAGTAGCATAGACCACACTCATTTCTTACCGAGGTGTCGTAAATGGCGAGTAAGTTGGCGTCACGCGGGCGGCTGGTCGTAAAATACATAGCCAAATGAGATCACAACATGGATAAAAACATGCCGACCCTACTTAGGCGGGATAAGGGCAGGAGAATTCATCCATTCAACGTCATTTCCATTAATTGAAATAATTACTCCGTTGATATTAGCATTTTAAGTATGTACAATCCTCTAAATTTAAATGAGAGACTATTAACCCTGCAGTTCGAGGCCGATGTACTGTATACGCACTTGAATATATGCTACGAATTCTTATTTATTCCTCATTTAGTTGAATCATATGTTTTCTTACCGAGGTGTCGTAAAATACGACTTAGATAAGTTGACATCAGGCAGGTGGCCGGTCGTAAAAACGCAGCCAAATCATGTGACAGCATGTTTATAACATACTCTAAGTGGGATAAGGGCAGAAGGATGATGATGATGATTAGCTGAATCATATGTTTAATTTGATAATCTTAACAAAATTCTTGAATTTTTGGAAATTTAACAAAGCATTAAACCGTGCAAGTAATGTTTTTAACACTCAGTCATAAATATAACTTGCTTTATTTGGTCTTCGCATTTTAGATTTTGCGAAATCACAAATTCTCCAATAACGTGAGTTTTTAGAATAATAGGATAAAAAAACAGAAACATAATGATAGTATATGTATATCTTTAATATTTGAATGAGTTAATCTTGTATGTATGTACATAAAATTCGTATAATCCCTGTTTTTGGGCATTAAAAAAATGTAGAATAAAAAGCAAAGGATAATACAGTCAGTTCGTGACCACGGTGGATGCAACTCTGCTGAAACGTCGAACCTTATACAAAGGTAATTCGATTTTAAAGCGATGTGACCCGTATGTTTATATAATAATCAGTACAAAGGTTCCAATATGAAAAAAAGGCAAATTAAAAAGGAACCTTGAAATCTGTAAAAAGAATGTTAGTTAACACATAGTCCGAAATATATCGCTTCTGGTTGTACAAATGCAAGGCTCATAAAAATACTATTATGACACAAAAATATTATAAGTACGCATAACAATGTTTCGCTCTAAGACTCAGGTACACCTAGAAGAAAATTTACGTGACATGATTTGCAAATTTTGTCGCAGTTATAAGGTGAAATGAAGCAAACTGCAGTATTGCGTGTTTTGTACGCTATCGATCTCGTGTTTTCCCTTAATATCGATCTGTCGGCAACGTGGGGATACTACAACTGCGGTTCAATTAGTGCAAAGTAGCCCGCTTAATACAACCGGTACGCTGCGGTTCACGACATTTTACAATGATACTTTTTATATACTAGTATAAAACATAAATAAACTGTATAATACACAATGATAATAATTATACATACTGATTAAAAATATTGCATCAAATACTTACATCTATATTGACCTATACTAAGCACAATCATCATCAGCCTGCCCTTATCCCACTCTAAGTGGGGTCGGCATAACATGTTTTAAACATGTTACATGATTTGGCTGCGTATTTAACGACCGGCCACATGCCTAGCATCAACTTACCTTAGTCGTATTTTATGACACCTCGGTAAGAAAGAGGGTGGTCCATTCTACTCAACCGGATACCACACGGTGGATCGGCTTACCTTAGTCGCCTTTTACGACACCTCTGTAAGGAATGAGGATGGTCTATTCCTCTTAGCCGGATACCACACTGCGGGTCGACTTACCTTAATCACCTTTTACGACACCTCAGTAAGAAATTAAGGTGGACTATTCCACTCATCCGGATACCACACGGCATACCTAGATTAAACACAATGTAAATAAAAAAATATTAATATTGAACTATTTTGCCTGCTGTTTGATTCTATTCAAAAAATTGATTAAAAATAATTCAATATTTTTGTGTATGGAACTCCAGAAATAATGTTTAATTCTATAAATTAGATATTCAAAATACGCTTTCGCTAAAAATTTAAACATGCTATTCTTATGTTTCAAGCTACAATCCTACGGGAAATAGGAGATTTGTTTTGACTATTTTAGTATTTTTCCCTTAACTTTATAGATCCTTGTATATCTTTTAAAATATTTACTCTGACACTACGACGTGTCATTCGACGTTTCTTTAATAGAAAATAAGCAAAAACTTCTGTGCATCATATCAGCCATTTTCTTTTAAACCTAATTTTAATTAAAAATTTACTAGTAAATTCCTGAGATACACGCACGCACCTTTGTTGGGATAGTAGCAGCAAAATTATTAAATTCTGTTCCTAGATTTGGCTACTTCCGTTTACTTGTAAATATTAATATAAATTTATCTGTTTCAGATGCCCCGAATGATGCGAATTACATGATCGGCGGCGTGGTAATAGCCATGGCCCTAGTGGGGCTCATTATTGTGCTGCTGGCTCTTACTATCAAGTAAGTATCTATATCGTTTTAAATAAACATAAACTAAATACTACTACTACTTAAAGCTGCCAAAACTGTTTAAAAAGTTTTAAAAGTGGCAACATTTAGACCTATACTTTTTCGACTCACATATTATATAGTAACTGTGATACAATGATAAATAATGAACAATATTGAATCAGCATAAAGGAACCCCCTATCAAAATATTGAAGGTAGGCGTAAATACAAAATTTGTGCCTCGCCCAAATTTACCTTTATCAAACGCTTTTATTTTTTCCTTGGCCCACACCTATATAATAAGGTCAACGCAATATTACCTATTTATAATTTTTCCTATGCGCTTTGTAAACAAAAAGTCATTTCATTCCTTAAAGATAAAACATATGATGACATTGAAAATTTACGTTACACGCACACGCACACACATACCATACACACACACACACACACACACCTATGTGACCTATTATTAAGGGAGGGCACTGGTTCCTGAAATACAGTTAGGTAATTCTAGTTTAGGGGCCAGGGTTCCAATATATTATATTCGCTTTGTTTATATGCACCGATAAAGATTACTATTCTTTATTATTCATCATCATCAATGATTAGAATATTAGGTCCTTACATATGAAATTGGCGTTTTGTCGTACTGGCCACTTTGATCTCAAATATTACCTTTATGGTTAGGAATTTCAAATTCAAATTCATACAGCTATTTACTCATGCATTTGTGTTTCAAACCCCATAATTCATTTGTTTTTTCTTCTTTTGTTTTTTTCTTTGTGTCACTCTGTTTACAAAATAGAAAACATGAAATATCGCGTTATTTACGAGTATGAGTTCCACCGTGGCACCAGTGCTGCAGAAACGGCTCGAAGGATTAATGATGTGTATGGTAATGGTGTCGCAAAAGAAAACACAGTGCGTTTTTGGTTCCAACGTTTTCGTTCTGGAAATTTCGACCTGCAGAAAAAGCCTCGTGGACGGTCGGAGACCAAAGTTGATAATGAAGAATTGAAGGCTATTGTTGAAGCGGATCCATCGCAAACCACGTCCGAGTTAGCTGCAGGCTCCGGTGTTAGTGATAAAACTATTCTAATCCACTTGAAGCAAATTGGGAAGGTGAAAAAGCTTGAAAGGTGGGTACCTCGTGGTGGGTACCTTGAAAGGTGGGTATGAATTGAGTGAAGCAAACCGACAAACGCGCGTCGACTGCTGCGTTACGTTACTCAACCGGCACAATAATGAAGGAATTTTAAATCGAATCATTACCTGTGATGAAAAGTGGATCCTCTACGATAATCGGAAGCGCTCATCGCAATGGCTGAACCCTGGCGAACCAGCCAAATCCTGCCCTAAGCGAAAATTGACTAAAAAAAAGTTGCTTGTAAGTGTTTGGTGGACTAGTGCCGGTGTTGTTCACTACAGCTTTCTTAAATCTGGCCAGACGATTACGGCAGATATCTATTGTCAGCAACTGCAAACGATGATGGAAAAGCTAGCTGCTAAACAACCGAGGCTGGTCAATCGCTCTAGGCCACTGCTGCTTCAGGACAACGCTAGACCACAAACTGCACAACAGACGGCTACCAAATCAGAGGAGCTTCAATTAGAATGTCTTAGACATCCACCGTACTTTCCGGACCTTGCTCCAACAGATTACCATTTTTTTCGCAATTTGGATAATTACTTGCAAGGAAAAAAATTCAACTCCGATGGGGCAGTCCAATGATCCTTCAAAGATTTTATTGATTCCCGCCCGAATGGTTTTTTTAGTAAGGGGATCAATGAACTACCTATGAGATGGCAAAAGTGCATACGTAGCAATGGTACTTTGATTAATTAAATATATTTCATTAAAAAAAAAAACGACTTTATGTTCCTCCCATAGAAAACGCCAATTTCATATGTAAGGACCTAATATATTCCACAGATAATATAATCTAATTTTGTTGATCTTTGATACACTACTATTAACCATCATACGATTATATTCTTAAAGTTCTATCCTGGATTGTTTCTGCGTCTAAGTGAAGGTCTTCCAGTTCCTTCTTAATATTGGACTACAATGTAGCTTTTGGACGTCATCTCCGTCTTCGTAGAACAATTATTAAAAAAAATATCCTGAATTTATTATGAACCATTTTGTCGATGTTGATTTCAGATAATAAATTTAAGTATTGAAGTTATTACATTTGGGCGCTTGATCGATTGGGCAAGTAATCCGGAAAAAGCCCTTAGGTTAGGGTAGAAGCCGGTAAAATCTATTAATTTCAATTACTCTCATTATTAAAGTTGATGTAAGTAACTCTAAAAAAATCTCAATGCAATTATGGATTTTATGACAAGAAATATTTATTTAGAGAACATCCTACACATACTTAATGTGATAAATTATTGGATGGTCAATTTGAATAGTTACTTTTTATGATCGTAAATAAAAAATCTGGCGCCTTTCTTGAGAACTTAAATCGTACTAAGAATCTAATAAAAATGCAAAGCATCACTTCATTTTATGTATTCTTTTATAACCATATCATATTTTATACATAGCCATATGCAAGGAAACTTTGAGATACTCTCATCAGATGTGCGTTTTCCGCTAGATAAGCTTATTATGACTTTTGGAGTACTCCGATAACCAAGAATCAATCATCCTATACCCTGTTCAGTACAGTAATAAACTAAAAAGCTTTTACATTACATTTGATTCGATCAAAGTAAAGTGAGTTCAGAGAACATCAATTTTCAGGAGTTTTTGTAGTCGACAAATTATGTACGGAACGATGAAATGTGAACGGAATGAAGTTGAAATGTAAAATTCCTTGTAAAGAAAATATCTATATCTTCACTTATTATAAAACAAAGTCCAAAAAAGCTGGTCTGTATGTCATCGATTTTTTCAGAATCTACTGAACGGATTTATGGATAGTTTGTACTACAAGATAGTGTAATTCTTCCGGAAGGTTTAATTCCATGGTACATTACGGTTTTACGTAAGTTGTGTTAAAGAGGTCGCGCGGTTGTAAAATAACACATAAACTAACAGAAATACACTAAAGTAGTGTACTAGAGAATTGTAGCTCTACAAAAATACTACAAAAAAGTCAACGACAGCATGTCTCTATCTCTTATGGTTAACTCACAATAACTACTTTGTGTCTTTTGTGACACACTGATATTCACCGCAGGCACAGCTAGTTTTATATATAAAAAAGCAGAAATTTCTGTCCGATTCATTCAATAACTTAAAGTATACTTACAATGTATATTGTAATTTTATGTGGTGCAATAAAGAATGTTCTATCTATCTATCTAACTTTATCACTTAAATAAATAAATAAATGGGACAATTACACACATTGCTTTCCGTTCCCAAAGTAATTTAAGACTTGTGTTATAGGTAATAGACAACTGGTAAATATATACATTTGTAGTTTTAAATACACTCATACTAGAATAACTAAAAAATGGTTTATAGAAAATATTGTCCCTCGGCGGGAATCGAACACGCGACCCACGGAGCTGAAGGCAGTGGTACTGTCAACTGCGGCCAGTCAAATTTCCTCGTTATGTCTAACTAAAGGAGATATAACTGATTTAAATTGTTGCAAACACACTGTTTATACTATTTGAGTGAAGATAACGCAAATTTAAAAATTTAAGTACACATAAATTTTACGAAATATTATACTTATATTTTACTACTTCATAAATATACATCAGTTAATCTCTTATTTATAAAACTTCTTGTCTGCTGTGTGTAACGAATTAAATACCTAACACTGACAGTAATAAAGTATAATATAAAAACAAAGGTGTGAATTAAAATTTTGGCACGTGCTTTACATAAATCAACTTTACTTAGTTACTTGGTTGGTTGGTATATTGCATAGTAGTTAAAAAAAAGTCCGTTTTGTAACGTTATTTTTTTTTTTAAATATATGCTTACGGGTAGTTTATTTCAATCGTACCTGATATCTGTTTATTGCCGTTATTGCTGTGGTCAAAATTGCTTTTAATCTCAAGCAATTCGACGAATCATGAGTTCATAATATACTCGTAGTACCCATTTAATATTGCAGATAAGATCAAGTCCAGAAATAATTCAGTATAATTATACTCTCAATAGCACTTATGAAAGTGACGTTGATACATAATATAGTTATCATTCTCTTACCCTTATCCCACTCTAAGTTGGGTTGGCACAATATGTCTTCTTCTTCTTCTTCCATTCTCCTCTATCATTCAACTCTGGTGCCACTCCTTTAACATGATACATTATATAGTAAAAAAATAAAATTTGTTTTTAACTGAATTCAGGAACATTTCTGTTGAAAACTCCAATTAGATTGCATAACGCTGTTCTGCATCTTTAATCACAACTATAACAAATAATTACTTCTATAACAGTAATTACGTCTTGCCATATCGAAACCAGTATGAAATATAAACTTTAATGATGCCTGGGTTGAAAGGAATACCATAATTTTTGTCAAGTAAAAAAAGTACCGGCCTGTTACTATGGGGCTGCAGCCCGGGGCGTAGGCCTCCTTTCTCCTTTTCGAAGAGAAGGAAGGGATCTTTAACTCATATCGTTGCTCAAATTCGGATTGAGATTACGTATATCCCATTCTTTCATCGGAAAGCGTCTGATAATTTGCAAATAGCAATTAGACACATAAATTTTAACATTGGTGCCTGACTGGGCCTTGACCCGTGACCCCATCAAAAAATCACAAGGCTATTTTTACGAAAATATTTTTACAGTATATATAAAAAAAATCCCTTGGAATATGCAAATCCGATGAAAAACCAGAGCATGTACTGTGCGAATTAAATTGTTTGTTAACCTGACTCAAGGCAAGAGAGCGGGCTAGTCATGTTTGTATCATCAAGGATCCGTGAATTCCTTTCTACTTGAAGTCTTGTTTTATCTTCTATCGTTTTTTGTTGTTAATCAGCCCACATCCATCTGATTGAGACTAATTCGTTTGGGAATTCCCGTTCTAGAAACACATTCAACACATAGGTATAATTATGATATAAAACAAAATCCCTAAAAGCCGTGTCCTATGATCTATTTTCGCAAAATCTACTGAACGTGTTTTTGTAGAATTTTTTACTAAAAGATAGTCCTATTCCTGAGGAAGGTTTAGGTTATTGATACATTCTTCGGAACGGCTAAACCGATTTTGATTAGACTTTCACTTGTGGATACAGGAGCTTGTGGAGAAACACATAGGCTACTTTTTATTGTAGAATTCCCTCAGTGGTAGACATCAAGGACACAATAATTAATATTTAAGATCTGCACGTGTTGTTCGTGATTTCTTAAACTAACAAAAAGCATATAATTTAAATTAATTTATGTTTTGACTGCCACACAGATAACAAAAGTATTTATCATAATTCATTTGGATTTCTACACAATTATTAAAAAAAATATAAAATAATAAATTAAAATAAAATATATAAAAAAGTTGAAAATATATATTTTGCTAATGTTATTTTTCTGAGAGTTTTAATGTTAAGATAAGCTATTATATTGGTTAACCTTGATAGTCGACTGTGGAGATGTGTAAAACTTTTTAAGGGGGATTAGATCATAGACAGGAACAATTTATTTTTCGATTTTACACTAATTAATTTTTATAGTTAATCTCGCGCTCTTCGGTGAAAAAAAAACACAGTGAGGAAACCTGCATTTCTCAAGAGAATTCTTGGGATATGTGTAAGCAGTGTTGAGGACCCAGGTTCCAACCCTTCACCGAAAACCGTGTGATAAATTGAAAATACAGATTATTAAGCACATAACATTTTAACAGGAAACGCATTTCCTGCACGGGATTTGAGACCCTTACCTCCTGGCAAGAGTCACCCGGTCTTACAGTTAGAGTATCACAATATTATAACGCATTAAAGCACAAATATTGCAAAAATAATGCTCTAGAAACATTACATATACTGTTCGCTTTTCAAGTCAATTTCATAATTCAAAAAATAAGGTATGCACTTAAATTGTAAGGCAAAAATCAAATACTCCGCGTTAAATTGTCTCAATGAGCAGTCGATACGTGAGGTAATATATTCTATGTGAGGGTAGATGAATATTCGGTACACTGATTCGTTTCAGTACGCGCGATTAGTCGAACGTGGTAATGTAACTTGATAAGTCTAGTAACGTCATTATTACGCGTTTGAAATTTAACTCTGGAATATTACTGTGCTAAATAAATATTTGACGTAATCAGAGACGATTTTGACGATAAAAATTGTTTTCTTGGATTTATATAGTGCAACGGTGTAATAGTTGAACAATGTTAATAATTTGTATTATTAAACGTTCATTCCGACGAGCGTTGCGCAAAGTGTAAGTATTTTTATAACCTATACATAAAATGATATCGTTTATCCAACTTCAATTATGTATTATTATAACATGTATCAAATTTTAAACAACAAAATAGTTGGAAGTTTTTGTTTTTGCTGAATAAGTTTCAATATTCATAAAATCCTTGTTTTTGGATGCCTTTAATGTTTCTATCCATTTTCAAAAATCATTTTTTTTCATATTATTGGATGTTTAACTTTAACATTTTTTCAAAAACCCTTTAAATGTAATTTGCGACTGTTGGGGCAAAATATATTCATAACCTCGCACAACACTGTTATCGGATAGTTTAAAACAACACGACAAAAAATATAATGTTTACTTAATAAAAAAGCTGATTATCTTGAAATTTGAGTTAAGGGACTTCCTAACGAATTGTATGTGCTCTTTAAAAAAAAATTCAACCTTGAACATGAATAAAATTTGTAAATTTCAAGTAACAAGTTCGTTAACAGCGACATCCGTTGGAAATTTTTGCTATCGAATAAGGAATTATTGGCCACATCGCAAGTATGTTAGTTGTATGTTCGGTCAAACATAGTAGTGATCTTAAATTTATTGGCAAATACAATTTAACACTTACGTAGTCAAGTATAGCCCTGTAACTAGCATGTTTAATATTTATGTGAGATTGGAGGTAGATTCATGAACAAATTGTTTTTGCCAAACCTAATAAATTTACAATATACAAGATGGACGAGCGAGTCGTGATGACTACAATTCGTCACGTAATCAATGTTTAAATATGATCATAATTAGACCTTTAAAATACTGATGATACCTTTAAGATACTCATACCTTAGGGTACTGATACAATTTTTTTTAAACTTATTGTCCTAATTGTAGCTTGAAGCGGCGGTAGCGGAATTGTTAGGGTAACGGACTTGTGATCGAGAGATTGTGGGTTTGATTCCCAGCCATTAAACTACCGATGCGTGGGTACGCATCGGTAGTTTAATGGCTGGGCACTCCTAACACAATTATTAAGCTAAGCTGGAGGGGTCAACAAATTTACTAGTAATTTGTAACCTAAATCGCTAGATAAACATAAAAAAATTAAAAAAAATAATTAATAATTGAATTATTTTAGTTTTATACTCTGTTAAAGGAAAGAATCGCCGTATAACAAAACTGTTTAGTAATGTTTGGACTTTTTCGCTAAGGGATTAATATTTTTATATCTTGGTTTACTGTTATCAAAAGAAATATCCATAATTTTTTTCCTATAAACGATTTACAATTACCTACAAAGCGTTTAAATAATCATATGAGAAGATATTGTTTTATTTTTTTTAGGGATATATTAAAATAAATATTCGATATAATAATATATTGTTATGATCTATATAAGTCATAAGTCAAGTGTTAAAAAGTTCCAAAAGCAATTTGTAGAAGTAATAACGATAATAATATTTTTATACGTCTCACTTAAACAACCAAGAAATTCATATCCAGTTATCATCTTATATTTGTAAGATCAACCGAAATTAACAGTTATATTGAAATAAAAAAATATAAGTTTATGGTCTTAAATGTGAAGATTCACTTGCATATTTAAAAACCTAGTCTGATATGCAATCAATAGATATCAAACGACCTACTAGATAATAATCAACACTTCCTCGTGTTACAATTTAAAAATCAATAACAGAACCATAAATTATTGTAGGTATGTAACAATCGTACATGCTTAACCCATGAACAAATATAAATTACCTAGAATACGTTAAGAAGATTCCGAACATAGTTATTTTTGTTGGGTTTTATGTTTGCTTTTTTTAATAACATATAATAAATATCATGCACGTGAAACGGAGAATTAAAAATATATGAAATAAGTAGTTTTTGTTTGTTTATTTAGTTTTTTGTTTTGTATTTAGAGATTTATGACATAGAGATATTATACTATAATTAGGAGGATTATTTAAAAAATCCGTTCTGTACTTTATTCTAATAGGTATTGTTATAGACTTAGTTTATTTATAGTCTTTCAATCAATTCTACAAACATTCTTTGTAAATCTTGGTTCATCTTGTTTAATCAATACGACCTACTAAAAAGTTGTTATATATTTACTCTCGTGTTTCTATTGTCATCAAGGACTTAAAGTTCACATGGCTGTAATGAATCCATTTAAAAAATTCGTGTTGATAACACGGATGTCAGTACATTAAGAGCAATTAAAGCATTTTATACAACAATACACCACCAAGGCCTGCCGGGTTCGCTTGGACGAGAGCCAATTTTTCTCATCTGGACATTGTTGTATAGCGCTAATCGTTTTGTATTTTCACGCTTGCATTTTAGTTGTCTGTTTTAAATAGCAAATAACCATACAACGGTATCCCTGAACGTCGTGGCAATTTTAGATTATATAATGTAAATAGCTTTGACTGCGGCTTCGCCCCCGTGGAATGTTGAACGTAAAAGTAGTTATTGTGAGTTAATCATAAGAGATAGACACATGCTGTAGCGGACTTTTTTGTAGTATATTTGTAGATCTACAATTCTGTAATACATTACTGTAGTGTATGTCTATTAGTTTACATGGCGCACGCGTCTAAATCTCCCAGCAGTCGAGTTTTTTTTACAACAGCGCTACCTCTAAAACAATTTACAAAAACCGCAATGTATTATTAACCTTAACCTTCAAAATTCAAAATATTCTTTATTCAAATAAACTTGTAAACAAGTGCTTTTGAATCGTCAACTCTAACTGCTGGTTCGGAAAGCTGTTCCTACCGAGAAGAACCAGCAAGAAACTCGGCGGTTTTTGTCTTTTAAAAATATAATTATTTTTTCTAGTTACATTTACATTACTGTCTTGTACAGGGTCTAAGCGAGTTATATCCGTATATTCTTATCTTCTAAGTAATCGTCAACAGTACAGAAGTCTTTCTGAATCTGCCTCTTTTTAACAGTGTTTTTAAACTGCGGCAATGGCAAAGTTAAAAATGATTGCCGAATTTTATTATAGAATCTTATACCCAGATTCTTCCGGAACAATTGCACTACCTTTTAGTAAAAACCGTACAAAAATCTGTTTAGTACATTATAAGAAAATCAATCACAGACAAACAGCCTTTGAGGACTTTGTTTTATATTAAGTAATAGATAGGAGCGGTTTCGATAGCAACAGGTTATATGGCTTTCTCGCTTGTAAGACAATTATCCTATTATATGGTTATTTCCTGACTAAAGTGTATGTCTTGAGAAATATTAAAAGAAAACCCATACAAGTGAATAATTTAGTATTCTCACTGCGTAGTGTAAGGTTACGGAAAAGGATTTGATTATTTTGTTATTTAATGTACAAAATTTTGACAGAGGTCGAACTATAATGTTATATTAAATTAAAGGCCTTTGAACTGAAATGATCTTTACTTATATACTCCATGATTGGTATACATTGATTGTGATATTTTTTATATTGACATTGTCTTGCTTAGTCAACTGCTAATACGACAAAAGCCACCTTTTGTTTATTTGCATGTTGTGTGAGTTATTAATATCATTTTATTAAGTTCCATCCCCTTTTCTTCAAACAAGCCAGTTCTGGACTCTTTGCCAACAGAGTTACACCCAATTTTTTTTGACAATTATTGAAATCTGGAGATCTCGATTTTTTAATAAAAATAATTTTATTTCTTAGAATTGTCATCGTTATCATCATTATCCTTCCCTTATACCACTCTAAGTGGGCTCGGCACAACATGTTATAAACATGTTTTTAGACCGGCTGCTTGACCGATGTCAACTTATCTTAATTTGTGACATTTGTGGTAAGAAATGAGGGTGGTTTATTCTACTTTGCCAGATATTACCTTAGTCACCTTTTACGAAACCTCAGTAAGAAATGAGTGTGGTCTATTCTACTCTAATATATTTTTTAGAATATTACAAATTTAAAAAGTTGTACTTGGTGGAAGTTTGAATGTCGCGCCACCTATGAGTTAAACCGTTTGAGATATAATAGAAATATGTATGATCAAAATATTAACTTTTATAGGACTACAGGAAAGTACAGAAGTTGTTGATTCAATTTATACGTATAGAACATTAAGGTTTATACTGTAAACAAAATAAATACTATATAATACCTTTAAAAGAATCAGTTACAAGGTTCTTTAAGCACTTCCTCACACCCGCAGGGAATCTTAAATGTTAATTTTAATACTTCCGGCAAGTTCGGAAACAAACGACGACCTTTATTTTCAATCTGTTATGGAATTTATTGTTATGTTCAGTAATTTTTTTTTAATTTTATCAATATATTATTCGGCTTATTTGCTAACTTAAGGGCGCTGATTTTAATGCATTAATTATAATATTTCTGGCGCATAAAATTTTAATTTCAATAATATAAAAAGAACCAATTAATTAATTTAATTCATTGTACAATTCAGTTCAATTTACCTCTTTTTTAATTTCAGACTGGTTGGCTGGATTTCGATTCCGGAATAAGCCCGCCATTGCAAATTATGTAGTTTTTTATTTTTATTTATTTATATACAAATTTACATTATATTTTAAAATATTTTCTATATTTATATGTACAAAAAATACAAATACAAAAGAAATAATTTTTATTACCATGAATTCAATAAAGTGATTAAAACCAAACAAACAAACCAATGAATAGTACGTCCGATGTTGTTCGCGCCGTTTTTTGTTAAAGTACCCCCAATTGTGTATGTTCTATATTATTGTTCCTATTCCGATTTTTTTTATTCTATATGTTAGCCAGGTTTATAAGCTTTAATTGTACCAGATTTCAACTATATCGCCACAGCGAATTAGTCGTAAAAGCGTCACAGATGGAGGTATAGTGTGGATTATAATATTTATTAATTTATAATAATAAATATTATCCACACTCGTATCACTATATATGATTATTCATATTAATAAAAAACACAGGAAAAAAATACGGATCGTCCTTGGAATATCACATCTAGTTTGTATCTTACTAACTACAGGTTGGTAAGGAACTTGTTATGTAGGTATACCTAAAGACCGATTGCAAATACATTCAATATTATATACAAAGCATCATTAAAGCGAGTTGTGGTAAATTTGCGGTAACTCTTCATCGCAAGTTATCTAATCGATATATGATGGGAGTTCCACATGAATGCCTATATTAGGCATATTCAGAGTTTTGACGTCATAGCCATCATAAAAATAGAAGGCTATCTTTCAAATTTGTTAATTATATTATAAATTATTTTCTGTATTACCTAATTGTTTAACATCAATGGCGGCCGTCAAAATGTATTGTCGTTATATGTTTATTAAACAATAGTATAAAAGTGATATGTAATCTGTTGGATTCTTCTATTTTCATACCTTTGTCAATCGTAAATAAAAAAAAATGTTTACTGAAAATTTGCGACGGAAATAGAATTCAACATCCTTTTAAAGAAAGAAAACAAATGAATTCTAAGTATAACTCTGTGCTTATACAGCATAAATGAAAATTTTGCAACTACAGTTGCAAAATTTAAGCCTATAAAAAGTATTCACTGTAGGTGCTCAGTAACTAACTAAGGAACTACGCACGCTTGAATTTGCTTAAAGTGTGCACGAAAATTCCTTTCGACTAATTTAGATATAGAAATACTTTCTGGGTCAGTAGGTTTGTGTTTCATGGAAAATTGATAATTAGTTACTGCGAAGGTACGGCACCGTTACATAAAATTGTCCAAAGTGCTGTTTTGCTAAATGTCCAAACGTTATCGAAGGGCTTTCGCGGTGCGAGGTCGAGCCCCCATAACATAGCAATAAGGTAACGGGAGAGGTGCGTGTTCAGTCGCCACCCATCGGCGCGGTGAGCGAGGCGTGGTGACGACGGCTCACGGCAGTCAAATAGTCACCGCAGTCGGCGCGGGCGGTATGAAAACTGCCGGCTGACCGGCAGTCTGCGCCAAATCGCGTCGAGCGCCCCACGTTGGCGCCATTCCGCCCAAGCGAGCTCTGTGTCTGTGTCCGTGCCCGCCTTTCGATGCTCTTCGCTCCAATCGCCTGTGAGGCGATGAAGTGTAAAGAGGAAAATTGCGAAGTCGGTGTGGTGCTGGAGCACAACTCCCTGATCGTACTTTCCGTCAACAAGACTATAGTCTGCCTCTGCGGGAGAAACAAACACAATCCTTTCGAGCGCGGGTAATTCTGAAAATGTTTGACATAACATGCTCAATTGTATTAGATTAATTATGTATGTAAAGACGACTACCAATTTTAAGTCAATCTAACCTTGGAGCCTTAGTAACGATTTGTGGTCGTATCAGAATTTCGATTCAACATTATTATCGCAAACGAAAACGTTGCTATATACAGAGAAACTCGTTTTCTGTCATACCACGACAGCTATCAAGGTTGACATCAACCTGGTCAAGGTAAATTCTGGCTCCAAACATATTGCATGTGAATGTTCAAGTTGGATTTATAACAATAAAACTTGAGGTTACTTTTAAATAGTTTTTACATGTTGTATTATAGGTTTGATTTTATATCCGTGATTAATTGTACTTTATCCGACATGCGATTCTATTTAAAACCCGCTACTACTATAGAATGAGTCAATTCGTTGCAAACAAAAAGTCATAGGTATTAAAGAGTAGCAGGAACTGATCGTTGACCGTAAGTTTTAGCAAGGTCGTGACCGTTCGTACGATGCCTTCGAAACTCGGGAAAAGTATATAAAAGGATATATGTATATAGATTAATAATGTCAGGGTGTAGCAGGTACTTCTGCTCTATTGACCTTTTATATTATATTTACTCATTCTACTTCTTCGATACGTAAAGTTTGTCTTAAATAGTCGTATATTACAGAACCAGTTAAGTTTAAAAGTTCATATATGTAATAAAAAAAAATTACATAGACAGAAGAGGGATATGAAATCCAATTGTGTGAGAGCACATATCCCAGGGATAACGGTGATATAACCAATTCTTTACATACAATGGAGTCTTTCAATATCATAATATTGGTCTAAGGACGGTTACACTTACATAATAACTCATTGAGGACTTTACAGTTCCGTGTTTTTAAGTGTTGATAAAGTAATAAACAAAAACTGACGTTACATTTATAGAAGCTGTTTGGTCACTTTCATAATAACTCCTACAAACTTTTTGTCGAAAGTTTTTATATGAAGCCATCGTGCATTCGTGTCAGTTGAACTTTCACGATTGGTATATGCAAATCATTTTTCTTGGCGTGAACATTCGAAGTTTTTACGATATGTAATTACGGTTCATACGGCGGGCAGGCTATATACACAGGTGTATGATCAGTTGATGACTTTCTTCCATCGTTTATATAACCGCTGCCGACGAGTTCGTAAACACAGGCGCTTCTCTATAAACAAAACCTTCCAGAGAAACGCCCGGAGAACAAGCGAGGACAAGAGATAAAAGATTTGATTGTGAACGGATGATGTCTATTCTATTGTAAAACGTATCAAAACGACTTCAAGATTCTAATTTGTATGCATTTAAGACATACAGTCTTACATTAGTTAATTTTAATCGTGTGATTGTCCTTATAGATAACCATCTATTCATATAATAGATAATTTGTTTTTTTGTAAACTTTCCATAAATATAAGCAGCATTTATTATAATAAAATAAATTTATGCTATAAACCACCTTAATTCATGTAGGATTTATGTTATGGGTATACCATAGATTGTACTGATCGTACGAGACCATTTAACTAGACCTTTCGATACACTCTATTATATTGCCACTCTAGCTGTGGAAGAGTTCCTCTAGGATCGCCACTGGCACCGTTATTGTACTCGTTCTACAAGACATGGGCGCCAATTGGGGAGCTCACGTATCTAGGCTCTTTTATCTGACATCGCTTTAATCACCATATTCCGTCAATCTCACGTTTCCGCCATTAGTCTTCTAAAGAAAGCAGTAGACAGCCTTAGACGTCGGTTCCGTCTCAGAATCTAAGTCAATTATATGATGACGAATCACAATCATACGACTAGCCCTTACTTCACGTTGGGTTTTGCTTTTAGTCTTGCCGCATGCATGGGTGTTTCCTCCAGGCAGTGTCTGCACGATCCAGTGTTTGACAGCTTCAGATTTAACATCTCTATTATTCTACAGATTTAACGTCTATTTGGTCCACAGTGTCCTGTAAGTGCCCTCGCTAGTTTACATAGCGCGAAAAGGCATCCTTGGGATAAAATTTCTCGAAGCTATTTGAGCTTCTGCGCTCTATGCTCAACATTTCGCACTCTTGGTTTCGCCTGGTTCCAGCTGATAAAGCCGTTTATGCTAACACTATATGCCCACTTCTAAAAAAAGAATACAAACTTCTACTGTTAAATATTAGCAATTCAGAATGCAGCAAATTTGAGCTTTCCTCAGCAAACTCAAATTCGAATTGGTAAGGATAAAGGAAACATTTTAAATATTTACATAATGTGATAGGTAAATAGAACTCTAAAAATCCTTTTTTCCTGTTATTTGGAGCGTATTTAGAATTGGTTAATTTATATGTGAAATTTTATTTTAATGGACGTTTATTAAATAAATATGCTAAACTCATTAGATTATCAGGTAAATTAAACATAAAGCTAATGTTTTGATTGGAATATTCAAAAGTTACAGATGTATTTTTGATACGAATTGCCAATTTTTTTTGGTACTACAACGAATTAATCTTATCGGTACTTAGCAATTTCATAGAAATGAATGTAAACATTGCGATTAAATCAAGACAAGATCATAAATTTATGTCAAAACAAAATTAAATAAAAAATTGTTAATAACTCTATATACTTATCATATCTGCAATAATAAGCACTGATATCATTAAGGAAAACTGACATAATAACAATTTTCAAATTTACGCTGACGTCAGTGACATGCATATTTGTTTACAAGATAAACGGGTATATTCACGTCATAAATTTTGGGTCGGAGTACCTAGCTAGGAGATTTAATAGTGCCATTGTACTGCAGAGTCCTTCTGGATTGATTTGAAAGTAACGGGTTAAACATTAATGTCATAGCATATTAGCGTCATAAGAAAAATGTGAAAAAAGGTTATCAACATCAGCCGTTAGTATAAATTAGGACTGATATCTGACGTAAACACTAAAGTCATCTACTAACAGTTTTATTCTTCTTGTCATAAGGTTCATTATTCTTTGTTCCAATTAATTGGTCATTCGAGTTATCGTGCAATATTACGTTCTATTAAATGGCGATTGATCGTAATCAATGCATCCATTACTCTATTTGTCAAGCTCTTACCGTAGATTATATTAAAATGTACCCTTATTAACTTCTATAACGGTTTGACGTCAATCGTTTTACACCGTGTCTTTTAATATTTTTGACGTGACAACGTCTTAAATTAGGTTGCGGCTTGAAGTCACTCATGAAAAAGTGTAACGCCCGCTCACGTCTGTTACGATGAGTCACCGAACGAAAGAGAGGCCCGCCGGACTGGCGAATACCTTGCGTCTCTCCGTAAAACCAACTTTACAGGCAACCGTTTTTTTTTATAAAAGAGCTTATTTTCAAACTTTCCAAACCATACTTGACAGAATTCTAACACAAACATCTTTTATAGCGGATTATACCAAAATATATTTATTATTATTGTTATACTATGGATCTTCGCAGAGTAACGCCTAATTCTAAAAATTAAAAATAACTTCGTGTAAAAAAATTCAACTTTATCTGTTTAAGTTTATACAAACTATGGTAAAAAAATGTAATTCTTAAATAGTTAAATGTTATTCTTATACATTATGTTTAAGCACATATATATTTTAACCTATAAAAGTAACTAATAAACTAAAAAATAAATTTGTCAATTATACGTGCTAGTATAGGCAATTTAATAAGCAGATGTAGTTATTTATTTAGTAGATATATATGGCACAAGATAAACTGAATTTAACTTAGGCTTAACGTTTATTTTCACATATCAGTGGCATTACCTTCGATCAACGGCAAAAAATACTTGTCGAGGCACATAAAATCCATAAACAGGATAAACACAAACATTTTAAAACAACAATAAAACGAACAGTTTAAAATCATTTTTTTAATGTTCTTGCAATATATTAATATGTATTAATAATATAATACATTGTCGCGAACTTTAAGGAGATGCCACGCTACCTACATTGACGATATCCTCTAGACGGATCTCAAGGGTAACAGCTTATAATGGCTCAACTACCTGTGTTTTTTTATCCCACATTCGAGTCAAAGCCCCGAAGGCTTAGTTATGTTAGGAGCGGACTAAGGGCAATGCACCTTCCCTGTCTCCCTTGCCCTGTAGCCCTACTTTGCCTTTTTAAGTTGAAAGTATTAAACACATACCTCCTCTTTTATACTCACGTACACGTGTTTGTTAGAAAGAGATGCAATATTTGTAACTATTGCGTTTTTATTACCCATAGATAGACACAGCTGTGTGGTAAATGTATACGTTCTGCATTTGTATTTTATGGACTTTGAACTCCGTTGATGGTAGTGAAATGCTGTCTCCCTTACATTCGTTACTATCAGCAGAATCAATACGGGTCCGTTATCTATGCAATTACTATACCACCATCATTGGTAGGCGTGTCTGTTTACCAATAACTGTTACTACATTTTATAGTAACCACTTATCTTTTTGATGCTGGTATAATCTTTTATCTGATACCTGTAAATAATTCTGTATTTGTACCATAAATTTAAGTTATTGCTTAAGATTCAATGCAAGAAAACTATAGATGCTGGTTAAGGATGTTCCAATTTTTACTCACAGTCGGCGTCACAAAACTAGTTTAAAAATCCGTATATTGTTTGAATTAATGTTATTGTTGAGATGTAACTAGGGATAAACCATGGGCTACTCCACTTGGTGCGTCATAACCGTTACAGTAATACAAGAATGACCGACGGTATCGCAATCGTAGTTTTCACAGAAAACAGCCACATCGTCGAGCTCCCCCCCGTCCCGCGCCCAACCGAAGTGGCGCCGCGTCAGATGCGAACATATAAAGCCCAGACGCGCCCCTCCACTTCAACTCAGACGCATGGAGTACTCCGTAGAGGTCGTTTGGCACGAGCGAGCGCTTTGCTAGGCACCTGCCGGCCTATCTTCACGATAACATTCTAGTCACCGCGCAGCTGAAGCTCGCGTAACGCGGTCTACCGCGCGTTCCTACGAGCAGTGATATGTGCAATAGCTCTTTTTAATACTTACAAAATAATTGTGATAATTTATTTAAATTAGTTATTAGTTGTACGCGTCGATTAGACCGCAAAACGGCTGTGAGTGAAATTGTGAATTGAATATGTTGTGACTGCCCGACTGGAACTACTTACCTGTGATCCAACCCAGTGTGTTTAGTTGTTCTTGCGTTGAAGGACCTTTTACAACCATGGTTGGGAACAATGGAACTATGATGGCGATTCGTATCGTCCACAGCAAACTGCGCAAGCGCGAGGAACACTCTGCCTCGGTGCATCCAGCCGAAGCAGTGCTCCAGGCCGCGCCGCAACCACCGCCCGAGCCTCTTGCCTTCCGCCAGCAGCCTTTGTGGCAGTTCCCACCACCGCTGCCCCCGCCTTACGTCTACTCTCACGATCAGGTTGGTACTCTACGATAATCTTTAAAAGTAAATGTCTTACAATGTAGGCATAACATTTCATTTAATACTGTGAAAGAATCTCTAGCAATGATACAATCTTGACCCGGTTTTCCATATTGTATTACGTTATAAATTGATATTTCTGTATAAATGTAGAAGCTTAGGAAACTTAATATATAAAAGAAACTAGACTGGTCTAAAGCGTGTCCCCACTACGAGAGAGAGTCTGTTAAAGTGACGATATCTAAGTACAAAATAATTCGAAATGTCGTGCCACGCTTACCGAGTAGAAAGCTGTGCAAGGCGAACATGTTGTAACCGTTCGACCTTCTTTCTCAAACGAACAAAGGAGGCTAATGCAGTATTGAGCTCTTAAAATTGCAGTCTCGTAAACGTTTAACCTTAATATCACGGTCTAGTTATTGCTTCCCGAGGTTTACCTACAAAATTGGTCACTCGCTAAACGTGTTTCAGTTGTTTGTAATATGTCTGACTACCTATATAGTGACGGCACCAGGAAGTACAGAATGCTAATGTGTCTTTGAATTCAAGGTTTGTCTTATATTTGTAGCGTCAGGGTTCAAATTGCAACATTAGTTTCTTAGTGTGCTAGAGTACAAAGACATGAAAACGACGAGAATGACATTATATTTCTTGAAAAGGTTGTCTTAAACATAACTATTTTTAAATTACACGGTAATTTGAAACAAACGAGTCGTTTGTAATGCCAAACTGGTACGATAAGTAAAACGACAGTTACAACAGTTCCCGCGTAGTTGTTAGTAATAATATTTAACGTTCGACGAATGGCCTTCTTTCAACGTTTGGATAGCAACTGGCTTAAAATAGCTAAGAGTATTGTGTAACTGGAATCCAGTCAGTGCGAATGCACTTAATGCGTTGAGGACCTATAACGGGAATTCATGTAGACAAATAAAATGCTAATTTCTTTCTCTCATCTTTACAGGACAACATGATGCAGCCCCTTGGTAATGAGCGAGCAAGTTTTCGCAGTTTACGCAAGAATATTGGCGGTCGTTGGAAGCGACTCGTTAAAAAGAAGCCTGAGCAGGAAGTTTATACGATCCCGCCTGAACTAAAACCTCAACTCAAGCAAATATACGTTTACTAGACTTCCTATTAATGAAGATACAGCATAGAAGCAGGACTCTTCTGTGCTAAATTAAGATTGACTTCAACCAAGAGCTCCATGGTTGTAATAGATAAATCATATCTTATAAATTATCAAACCATATCTGAACTCGAATATCAGCAATCATCTATCTACAGGCCCACTATAACTTTCAACATATCTTTTTGACCAATTATTTCTTATGACCAATATTTAAACTTTCATTCGACACTTTGTGATTTTAAGCCTAGATGTATTATTAAGTATTAGAACACTGAAGTTTGTTTGTTGTTCCGATATTGATATTTGTATGTTGAATGAGTGATAGTCAAATGATTAGTATAATTTTTAATTTAAAGTTACGAATGGAATTAGGAAAATGCGGTCGCGCATACTAGTGACGAAAATCCAATAATTATTGTAGAAGCTGATTGATGCCTTGTATGTAATGTTAACTGATTAGGGCATTTCGTAGTCCATTAACTTATTATAGACAATGATCGTATCTTTAGATAAATCGATCAAATAGTATCATGAAGCTATACAAATGTAAGCTAAACTATCAACTTATGGAAATGAATGTAAAACCTCATTGTTGGATGCAGTATTTTTATATGAAGCATTTGAGTTGCGAGTGAGACTGATATTGTTCAAATTATTATGTAACGTAACACCTTAAATGTTAACTGATATTTTCAATGTATTCTGATCCTTTGAATTTTCACTGACAATTATGAATGACTTAGTTGTAAAGTTACGTTACTCGCATGCTTTGGTAGTGTAATTTTCAGGTTTTCGCCCGGTCTACTCCTACTGTGATATTAAATTATGAATAAATAATAATTGATGATAAAATGTTGAGTTTTAAATTCGCCTGGACCTTGTCAATTATCAGTAGGATGGACCGCCGGTCGAGAATTGTGATAGCTCATATTGAGCCAGGTATTCTGATGAATTAAGTTTGTAGATGTAGGTACAATAAACTCAGCCATGGTAATATATTTTTCGTTAAAATCTATCTGTTGCAAATGATACAATGTTATATAAAGTGTATTTTAAAAGTGTGCAGTTACTTTAATCTATCATTGACATAGAGAAAAATAAATTCCATCATGATAATGTTATTATTTTGTTTTAATTTTCACTATCTATATCCTATTAATTCGTATTTAAACAAATAAACGACGCAAGAGAGCCTACTCAAGAAATCTACAATATAGTGTTTTGGTCCCTTGCACACATTGTTATTCCTGCCATATTTGTCAGATTGTGACAAAATGATGTCTATTATTTTTTGCTTCCATAAAGCTGACTGGATAATGTCATGTCTATGACCCACATAGGTTTCCATACTTTAAACTATATGATCAAAAAAACATAGACTTTGATGTCTGACTTGTATGATGTCCATTAGGTACACTAAGATTACTGTGAATTGTTTTACGAACTGTGTCAAAACGTTTCCTTGGCCCCATCAAAATTCCTCAAAAAATCCTCAGTTCGTAGGTTCTTCAGGTAACTTAAATGTGACTTATTCATAGACTGGTCCTTTTATATATTGCCGCAATATTTGTTAAAGCCCTGATTTCCCTCCAAGCGGTACATGCTCCAGTAATTAGTGATTTAATTTCGTAATCAAAACTTTTATGGTCTGGTCAGATGGTCTGAATATGCTTAGGTTGTTTGGCACGATTTTTAAGGCAAGATAGGACTTGAGGCTTTGTTCAAGACGAAGATTACTACTTTATTTAGTTTATTAACTACGATAAATAGCAATTTGAACGGAAGGCAAGATTTATATATTATCTTTAAATAAAGAAAGTTTAGGTGTAAATTTTGTTACACACATGTAAATTGGTTTTTAATACGACGACGATTGTTAAAAATCAAACAAATTACAGTAAAAGTTATACTGCCTCAGTAGGTTTCATGAAATCGCTACCTAATCAGCTTGATATGTAATAAAATTAAAGAAAAGATATAATGGTGGTATTGTTCCTTCTTCGCATGTCTACCTATCTATAGAAATGTCCCTAATGTAATTTATTTCAAGAAATTTGGCAAAAAACTTAAGTGACATAAAATATATTCTACTAAGGGTCGCATGATACGATTACCCCCCGTGTCACGCTCCTCAGACCTCAGTCAATAACTTAGCCATGCGAAGCAGGAACTCACTGGTCAGTAATAAATTTTAACGTGATTTAAATAATGATCTTAAAACAATAATGCGGTCTCGTTCTTATATTTTACCTAATATTCAATTTTATCTATTACCAGATGTTAAGTTTTTTTTAAACTCATTAATTATTGTAAACATCAACTAAAATATCACAAAATGAAATTTAAAAAAGTTATAGCAGGGGGTCTTCTCGCATACCCTTGAGGGGTAGGCGGGGTACGGGCCTCGAGGCGAACCTCTTTGCCCGGGCTGGTCCTCGCAGGCTTTGTGGCCTGGACTGTGTTTGGGCCGTAGGCCCAGGTCACCTAGATGACCTACGGGATTTGGTGTTCGGTAGGGAGGTCTGGGAATGGTAATTCCCAGACCTCGGAGTCAGTTTCGGTGGTGTCTCGTCCGGTGGTGTCTTGATCGGGTGGGTGTGTCATGTCCGGTGGTATCGCCCTCTCGCCCGTCGCGTCGTCCTCTTCGTCGCCGTCGTCGTCTGCGTCGGGCCGCGGTGACGGTGATCGCAGGAGCTCGCGAGGCAGGTTTAAAAAAGTGTTTATGTTGCAATCTATTCAAGCGGCGTGATAATAAAACAGCGACATCTCACGTAAAAATTATTGTGCTGCCATCTAACAGTGATTGTATAAACTACGTAGATGTGTTACAATAGTGTAAAGCTTACCAACATGTTTGATAATATCTTCATAGATGGCAGTTCATTAAATTCTATTTATAATAAATTGATTTTATAATGATAATTTCATTTTCGAAAATAATACAAATAAATTAATATTTATATTAATATTATAATTAAATATATTAATATTTATTAAGAGAGGAGAACAAAGACAACATGTTTTATATGGCTACAATATAAATTTCTCTATAAATATTACAAAGTCATAATAGTTTTTTTTTCTTTTGTTACAATAACGCGATGTTTTATGGACAGTGATCTAAAATTCTAACTGTCGCAGCAAATATAGTTTTAAAAGATTGTTAATAAACAATATTAATTAATATATTGTATTTAATTTATGATATATTTTATATATTAGGATTTAGTCTTGGGTTACAAGCAGGGTATATCAAATGCCTTGAGACAGATTGACACGTTCGCAAATAATGAAGCGGCCCATAATGAGGGGGTCCACGAACAAAACGAAGCTTATTTGTGCAACAACAAAAGAGCGGGCCACGTTCCCGCCTTGCGGCTATCGTTTGTTAGAATTGTCTTTCATGTCCTCTTGGTTGGTTCGTAAGCTAATAAAAGTTGTAGGCTTTTTGTTTTTTTCTGAGAGTTCTGGATTGGTAAACCAATTATAGACAAAAAGAAGTTCAGAAAGATCGATACCTATACTTACTTTTAGAATGACACGGACTATCATTACAAACGCCGTGTGGTCTCCGGCTGAGTAGAATAGACCAACTTCATTTCTTACCGAGGTGTCGTAAAAGGCGACTAAGGTAAGTTGACCCACAGTGTGGTATCCGGTTTAGTAGAATAGACCACCCTCTTTCTTACCGAGGTATCTTAAAATACGACTGAGGTAAGTTGACGTCAGGCAGGCGGCCGGTCGTAAAAACACAACCAAATCATGTGGCTGCACGCTTATAACATGTTGTGCTGACCCCACTTACAGTGGGATAAGGGCAGGAAGATGATGACAGACTATCATTACAAAACGATATAATAAAAAAATAAAGGTAGATAAATATTCTTTTATAAGTAAGGCTCGATATAAGGTTACTACTTTTTACATATAAACAGAAATTAAACTTTTATTAAAGGCGTATAGCTTGAAACTTTCAACGTTTGCGCCAGATTAAAACAAAAAAAGGTGTTATGGTCACTAAATTAGTAAGGAAAACAAATTTCTAAATCACAACTTATTTATGGTTTTTAAGGGAGTTCATAGAATTAATCCTTCTTTAAATTAAATTACTTCTAATTATTGATTCATTTACCAAACTGTAAGTCTTGTCCAAATTAAACGTTTCCCATTTATGGTAAAATTGCTTTCGTATCAATGGCAAGACACTAGAATGTTTTCTATTGCATTGAAATCTATATTGATTTAAATATTATTGTCTAAATGCTAAAAGATATTATGATAGCCAAGTACATACACATTTTACGACCTAAGTAATTATAACTTAAAGGTTGAAGTTATTATAACTTAAAGGTTTAAGGTTAAGTACAAACAAAATTGGAATGGAATGTTGGTTTCGCTATAGTTGACAAGTTTTTGCTATGTCCAAAAAATAATGTTAGGCTTTTCTTCTTACCTATTTAATGCATTTAAAATTTAGTATACATATCGATTTTTTTATGATTAAAACGTAAAGAAATAAATTTTATGTAACCATGTAAGTGTTACACATTTTAAATATACATATTACACATTTTAAATAAACCGAAGTATCGAATAAGATTTAAAACACAATATGTATGTTTTGATAATAGAAATTGGTGAAACTACACAAAAACTTGATTCATTGTTATGACATTTTTGTTGGACCATCGAGCGAACTAACGGCCGTTTTATGGTAACCATCACATAGTGAAAGCGGTTTTGGAAAATATGGATATTGCATTCAATGTGCCATGAAATGGCAATATCAGTGGGCATAATTGTGATTGAAAATGTTGCTATTTTGCGAATTTACACATCACACTGATAATTAAGCAATTTTATATCTCCGAGCTACTCTCTACCGAGAAGAGTCACCAAGGAACACGGCCGTTGATTTTTTCAATATGTCATTATCCTCCTGCCCTTATCCCACTCTAAGTGGGGACGGCACAACATGTTATAAACATGCTGTCACATGATTTGGCTGCGTTTTTACGACCGGCCGCCTGCCTGACGTCAACTTACCTTAGTCGTATTTTACAACACCTCGGTAAGAAAGAGGGTGATCTATTTTACTAAACTGGATACCACACGGCGGGATTTTTTTTATTTTTATATCATATATAATTCTTATAATTAGTTACATTTTGTCATTGCTTCGTGTATAATCAAATCGATGTAGTTATATCGAAGTATTCTTATCATTTATGTAATCCTCAACAGTATAGTATGCTTTCTGTGTTCGGTGTCCTTACGGAAATCTTATACCAAAACCCACAAACGATTTGCGTTATTTACTAAGGCGCAAAGCAGGAGTCGCGAGCTCATGTCGGTTCTTATTTTGTCTATTAAATATATCCCTAATTTTTCTTTATATTTCTGTATATTTATATGCACAAAAAGTACTCTTATATTATAACTAACTAGCTGTGCCAGCAGCTTCTCCCGCATGGAAATCAGTTTGTCAAAAAAAAATTCCGAATTTTTTAACATAAAAGTAGTTATCGTGAGTTAATTAATTGAAAGAGATTTTTGAATAACTTTCGCCGTTTAATAAGCGCACGCAAGGAAAGCTTTAAATTTTACCGTTTTTTGCCGTATTTTTTTATTTCTGTTTCTCTCCTATTCATCTTAGCGGGACGTTATATAGCCTACTAGCGGCTCCGGCTTCGCACGGGTATAAAATATATACCACTCAGTGAAAAAACCTTGACCTTTTCAAGGTGTACAAATACTTAGTACATTATTTTGATAAATTTCGTAGGGTTCAGAATGCGTTTGCAATGGTAGCGGAAAAAATGTAATTCTTTACGACATCACATTAGAAACCTCAAAAATTACAGTATTTCTTTACTCCATATTGAATGTTATTATACATATAAACCTTCCTCTTTAATCACCCTATCTATTAAAAAAAACCGCATCAAAATCTGTTGCGTAGTTTTTAAGATTTAAGCATACATAGGAACATGGGGACAGACACAGAAAGCGACTTTGTTTTATACTATGTAGTGATAATAGCCTTCTTCGATAATGGACTATTTTACGCTCATAGAATTATTAAAATGAGTATAGTATTTCCTGAGATTAGTGCGTTCAAACAATCAACAAACAAACTCTTCAGCTTTATATATATTAGTATAGATTTTAATAACTCCTAATTGCACCTACACTGGCGACGCTACCTCTTATAATTTGTATTCTGTATAAATAAAAAAAGATCATACACTTTATTCAAGGGATACATGATAATTGCTAATTAGTCGTTATTGTAGAAATTAACAATTTCAAGAAGAGAAACAACGTTAGAACAATTACTGTTCTAATTTGTAGTTTATAAATGTTGTGGGTCGACGCACGATTACTAGGGTTTTGACCACACGAGTGAATATAAAAGACAACATTGATACCGAGCTACAAGAAGGGATATGAATTCTGTATATAGTTATATTATATTTTTTTCATAATTATTAATGTATAGAAACCAGCAATAATACTCACGTCTTATTTTATCGGATTCACTAGTTTAAAACCTATACGGGGCTATTATTTTTAAGCTCTTTACGTGGTGTTATCGCGGCGGAATAACGCCAAGAATTTTTTTTCCAAGAAAAAACACTGAAAGAATTTTTCAAATTGGTCCAGATTTTCACGTCCAAGCAATCAAACAAACATACAAACAAACTCTTCAGCTTTATATATTAGTATAGATTGTTCCCAATTTAATCAATGTTGCTTTAGAGGATTAACCGTGAAAGCGTAATAGACAACAGAAAGCTTTTGCATTTATAATACATATAAGTATAGATGAATATCTTGCCTTAAGAGCAAGCTAAATTATGACACTAAGAGAAAAATGATTGGGGTTAATTTTTAATTTGTATTTATTATAGTTATTTTTTATTATTGTTAGTCGGTTGAAGATGTAGTCGGGCTTCACGTACTTAAATAATAAAACAGGGTCCCGTATGGGCTTAAAATAGTGAGGCTATGACGCTTCCAGAAACAAGATATCTTTGCACAAGAATTTGTGAATAACTATTCTTGTCCAAATGAACAAGGAAATTTAAAGGGGTTGTATTGTTCGAATTAAATAGGTTTTAGGGATGGGGCTAGTGGAAATTAGTTGAACCTTCACTATCCCAAGAGAACTTGTTGCAATACGAAGCCTTAATGTCTTAAGTTAAAGCAACCTTGACGTGCCTCGTGAGACGGTTAATATGACTGATGAAGTTTTAATGTAGAGGGTAACTTTTAAGTTTATATACTATTGGTACACTCGACATCGTTCGCGTGAACTTTAGAATTAAATACATGATTTAGATTTTTTTTAGTTATGTACTCGTCATCTTCCTGCCCTTACCCCACTCAAAGTGGGGTTAGCACAACAACAACAACAACAATAAATACGTTGCTGCATGATTTGGCTACATATTTTACTACTGGCTGCCTGCGTGACGTCAACTTATCTTAATCTTATTTTACGAAACCTCTGTAAGAAACATGGGTGGGCTAGTCTACTCAGCCGGATACCACACGGCGGGTCGACTTCCCTTAGTCGCCTTTTACGACACCTCGGTAAGAAACGAGGGTGGCTTAATCCACTTAGCCGGATACCACACGCCAGGTCAACTTATCTTAGTTGCCTTTTACGACACCTCGGTAAGAAATGAGGGTGATCTTTTCAATTCAGCTGGATACCAAACGGCTGGTCTAGTAAAATTTTTATTATTCTTAAATGCAAAACTTTTTACCCCTAATGCTCTTAATGTTCTAAGTACGCTTATTAAGCAAATCGCTTCTTTGTATATTTAAAAACATTTTTTTCTTCTAATACGCTCAGGGTAGCTTATCTAGGTGTATCTTATTATATTGCCTCCACTTAATTGTTACATAAACGTATCTTTTTACGACACAAACAATTTTATTACAAAACAAAATCCTTATCTTCACTGCCCCGGATTAGTAGTCGTATATTCATTTAAAAGTAAAGAACGGGCAGTACTTGTCTGTTTCGATGAGAATTTACGTATCTAGTTATCGGCGACATGTTAACGCTGAAATATCATCTTATATTACGTTCTCGTTTATAAGATAAGTATACCTAATAGATGAAGTTGTAACTTAGGCCGTAGGGCAATAATTAAACAAATTCGAAGCCTCCTAAGAGAATAGAATGCTATTACCCCGTACTTACTTTTTACCCCGTTTTTTTCTGTTCAAACTTATGTGCCTAATTGATAATTGTAATTTATCACACGCTTTTCGGTGAAGGAAAACATCGTGAAGAAACCTGCTTATCTTTAGAGAATTCTGGAGATATGTGTAACCTACCAATCCGCATTGGAGCAGCGTGGTATGGTCTTAGCTCTAATCCTTCTCTTTAAAAAACGGAGAGAAGAGGCCTATTCTCAGAAGTGGGAGTAACAAGCCGTTATTTACATACTTACTTACCCCGTACTTTAGGAATTATTAATATAAACCTCATTTTTACAATTGAACAGAATAAAAACTAATAAGAATCGTTAAAAAAGGTATATATTTTATGAAAAATTGAGAGAGAGATTTTCAAGACATTAAATAAAATAGGTAAATATAAATAAATATCTGGAACACTTACACACATTCCTCTCAGTCCTCGAGGTAACTAATACTTGTGTTATGGGTGACAGACAAGTGGTAAACATACATATATAATTTAAAATACATATTTAGATAAAAAACCACCCAGACTCGAAGAACCAAAAAGTTGTTTGTAAAAAAGGTTGAAATGAATGAATTGAATGGCCCTCGGCGGGAATCGAATACGCGACCCGCGGGATGAAGTCATGGTCACTGATAACTGCACCAACAGGCTTGTCATATAAATGATTTTAGGTATCTACTAAATTACATAACATAATAAATAACTCAACAATCCGTAGACCAAAGATGCTGAAAACCGCGACATATGGAGACGCATTACAAGGGCTACAATAACGGACGCAAAACATCATGAACCACGAACACCTTGTCAAGAGTGAACAACTGAGGAACGAAATTACATAAAAAGCGCATCAAAACTTTGATATCTTGATTACTTCGCAAACTCACGATATCAATACGATTATAGAGGCTTTATCGAGTTTCCTACAGTTTCAGAAGTTGTAAAAAGTTTGCAAGTGTAACATGTGAGTCGCGTCAACGTAATAAATATTGTTAGGATAATAAAAAATATCTCGGCAGATTCTTTATTGCATTATGCTTAAAGTCCATATTGTCATGTGCAATATGTTAGATTATGGTTTCTCTGGATAATTTTACTGTTATTATGTTGATAGTACTATGTACGAATAACTTACGATTGGTGAAGGAAATCAACTTTACGGTATACTGAACTTTCATATTTGGATGTATCGCATGTTTGTATTGAGTAACATAACTTTGATAGACATTTATAATAGGAAGATAGAAAAATATAGATTAATCATAAAACATTAGTGTTGTAGCGATATAAAATTATCCATTGAAATTTCAGTTACGTGATACATACACCCAGTATACAAATAATGGAATTTTTTTTTTATTAGTATGAGACCAATCATATTATCATCTTTTACTTTACTTACTTTACTACCAACTTACCTTAGTCGCTGTTTGTGACACCTCGGTAAGAAATGAGGGCGGTCTATTCTACTCGGCCCGATACCACACGACGGGTCAGCTTACCCAGGTGTCGTAAAGTAAGAAAAGAGGGTCTATTCTACTTAGCTGAATACCACACGGTGGGTTAACTTATCTTAGTTGCGTTTTACGACACCTTGGTAAGAAATGACAGTGGTCTATTCTACTCAGCCGGATACCACACGGCGTGTCAACTTACCTTAGTCTCCTTTTACGACACCTCGGTAAGAAATGTGGGTAGTCTATTTTACTCAGCTGGATAGCAACGACACAAATAAAAACTATTTACATTATAACAATATTTAAACATACGAGACAAATTTATGTGTTGGAGAATATAATAAACTTTTAACTTGCAACTTCAAAGACAGATCTCGTACCAATTTTCTCAGTAACTGAAGCGCAAAAGCAATACTCTTATCTGGATGTTAACAAAAGATATTATTCCAACTGACTTGCCAATATTCAACCCGGCTAGGGGCGTCAGGAATGCGCTTTGTTATTGTTAATCTACGATGGAACGGCGAATTTCCACAAAGATTGAAGATTGTAAAGTTAAAAGATAAGATAGTTAATAGGCATTAAGAGTAAGATAAGATGACAATAATAAGCACAACAAAAAGAAATTGTACCAGGTATGACCAAGGAAAATAGAGATTCATTTTTACATAAGACATAAATTAATAACAACGTTATGTTCTTAAATCTGTTTTTAATCGAGATTTGGGAGAATGATGACGTCTGAAAAATTTTCTTTTATAGGAGGTTCCTGATTCTATAGTTTCTTTAATAAATAACCGGCCATTCCTAAATAGGAGTCGAAATAGCAAGTTTATCATCTATATAGACCATGGTAAGGCATTTCCGCGATACTAAGTACCTTTAAAATTGAATGGTTTGAAAATATAAAAAAGGTTTGCTATTTTTTTATCGCAAAAACATTTTCAGTTATTGAAAAACTTTTTAAAACTGACCAATACTATTAATAAAATGGTAGTTTTGAACATGACAATGCAATCATAACTGTATATGTTTGTTATACTCATAATAACCGTGTTCAGGATAATTGGAACATTTTAATATTCAATGTGTAAATTTTCAAAAAATTGTTTAAAATCTAAACTGCAGTGGCAAAACCAAATTAATTGTAACATTTTTCTATAATTTTGACGTATGGAATAAATACCAAACGTTCATTTCTGTATCAAAATTAGCTACAATTACCTTTAATTTTTGATGCTTGTCCAAAGATTCGTCTTTCGCTTGACTGGAGCAGTTCAAAGAATTGAGGGCTAGAAATTATCGTAATGCACAAAGTGGGGCGCCCGATCGTCAAAGGGCAAAGCCTATTTTCATATTTTCTCACATAAATCGCATTCAACATAAGAAATATCAGTTTTGACCATTAGAGAACGAATATTTACTTTCCAATGTTAAATCCTTATTTGCTATAGTTCTTATTTTTATATTAATAATAATAATAAATATATACGACACTGTCGTCAGTCCCCAAAGCAAGTAACTTAATATTTATATTATCGGTGACAGACAACTGGTAAATATATACTTACATATCGAATTTTATATATCTACACTAAGGCTCGAAGAACCAATAAATTGTTATTAGAAAATGTTGGCCCTCAACGGGAATCGAACCCACGACACGCGGAGCTAAAGACAGTCACAAGGCGGTTACTCCCAAATACGCCAAAGGCACGTTAAAAGTATGGAGATACTCCAAACATAGCTCCCGATATCACCCTTTGATCGACTCTGAGCTTTCTTCTATGAACTACAAGAGTCCTGTAAGAATTCTATACACCTGCCCTTATCCCACTCTAAGTGGAGTTGGTAAAACTTGTTACAAACATGTTGTTACATGATTTGGCTACGTATTTTATGACCGCCCGTCTACCTGACGTCGACTTACCTTAGACGTATTTTACGACACCTCGGTAAGAAATGAGGGTGGTACTATTATATTCAGCCGGAAGTCCTGTAAGAATTAGGAATTGTAGTAAAAAATCAATATTAACTTTTATTAATTCAATATTTTCCTTATTCTGCTACTAATAAGACATAAATACATTCCGTCACAAAGTATAAATCAGTGCACAGCTCGAGGGGACATTTATAACGAAAAGAGTTAATTGGAAAACAATTGAATTTGCACAAAAATGCTCGGGAAACGCCAATTACTTCGCTCTTAACATTTGCTAATTGAAGGCATCACAATGCAGACGCCAATGTTTCCACTCCGACGGTATTCACGATTCACTGAATAAATAAATAGCTTCAACACCTCCCGAGTGAGAAGTGAGTTATGGTGAAATTTAAAACGCGACATCGTAATTAAATAGACAGTAATTGGCTAATGTTTAGTTGCTATTAGCTAATTGTAAGAAAAAGAGGATTGTTTCTAAAGTTTGCACACCTTCGACAGAAGTCCGAGACTTAATACCTTAGAGCAACTGGAAATTATAAAACATAACAATGGCACACTGATTAACGAACAGATAAACGTTACTACTTCCAGTTTGCTACACATGATCGAAGGCAATATGAACGGTGGGTATTATTTTCTAAAGTGTTTTTACGTATTGGAATCTTTTATTACAAGGTCAATTGTACATATAATTGAAATAAAAAAATCATTTGAAAACAAGGTAGTTAATTTAGAAGAAAACGCCGTGTGGTATCCGGCTGAATAGAAAAGTACTACCCTCATTTCATACTGGGGTATCGTAAAAGGCGACTAAGGTAAGTTGACCCGCCGTGTTGTATCCGGTTGAGTAAAATAGACCACACTCTTTCTTACCGAGATTGCGTATGTCATACGACATCCGCTGTACGACATACGACGTCGTAAAATACCACTGTGGTAAGTTGTTGTCAGGCACGTCGGCAGGCGGCCAGTTGTAAAATACGGAGTCAAATCATGTGACAACATGTTGTAAGATGTTGTGGCGCACCACTTAGAGTAGGATATGGGCAAGAGGACGTAGTTAATTTAGAATTGACTTGAATTTATTATGACTTTATAAATAATAGTCAGTACAATATTTTGAGTTATTTTGTATTCAATTATCAAAATTATATTGTAATATATTACGACAAAATAATTATTCTTCTTATAATTAATTCAATTTATTATAGAAAATAGGAAAATTATTTCCCTTTGATAGTCTTGCTCCTTCATTGCACACCCCACATTGCGTTAATTCTTAGCCCTCTGCCCTTTGAACTGTTGAAATCAATCGAAAAGTCGAACCCTTACTTAAACAAAACGAAAAGTCTCTATTGCTGAATGTTTTAAGTAATTGAAGAACCAAAAGTGTTTGTAAGAGTCGCCGAGAAATGCGCAAATTCGGACTTTTATCGCCGTTATTACATTATTTTATTTCGCTTTTATTCCTCTCAAATTAATTGATTGTTCTGATTCTGTTTTATATTCATTACTTAAGATTTGTTTTGCCTTTGATGAATTCGAGGATTGGGTAGTGGATTTTGAAAGCTCCAATTATTTTTGACAAGCTTAAAAAAATTGTATAATTAAACAAAGAAATATATTTGATTAATATTGAAATACTAACAATTTTCTTCGTCGAAATAGCCAGGAGTTAGGAGATATTTTGTGCCTTCACATTTGAACGACAGGGCACGCCAATTGGCGTCACATATGAAATAACTAGCTTTTACCCGCAACTTCGTTTGCGTAGACTGTTTTCGCGTGTAAGGTTTATACTAGATGGCGCTTGCAATGTCATACTATTCAATTAGAATTAACAAGATTTCTATTCCCTACTAATTGTGCCAAATTTCATTGATATTGGTTCAACGGATTACCCGTGAAAGAGTAACAAACATACATCCAAATGCGAAAGTTTGTGGGCATGGGCCCACAAACTTTCGCATTTATAATAGATAGTATCTGGTTGGCCGAGCTTTGCTCGGTAATTTTTACAAAATTTAGATATAGATTAATATAGATTTACAAAATAAAAAAAGGAACTTCAAAAAAAAAGAAAAAAATATTGGGTAGGTGGGGCTCGATCCTAGCTATTTTCATTTCTCGAGACCGAACGTTCCCCGAATAAGCTACGCTGACTTGACAATTTACGGCAAAAAATTGTTCTTTATTAAACTTAATTGTTAGTATTTTATAATGTCCAAAACAAGGATCAAAGGAGCTAGATCGATTTTTCTCCCCTAAAATCCCCTGCTAATAAAACATGCTGAATTTCTGATTCTCGGAAACGCCTTCAATATACACTTATTTTGAAATATATATTATTATTGACTTGGATATACATATGTCTTATAACTAGAACTAGAACCAACACGATCCCTCTATAGGGGTTCGCTGTACTGAGCGATTTATTCGAACATACTTTAGTGTTCAAATATGTTTCTGAGTCACTGTATAATATATATACAAGATTAACTTCATCATCTTCATCATCTTCCTGCCCTTATCCCACTCTAAGTGGGGTCGGCACAACATGTTATAAACATGCTGTCACATGATTTGGCTGCATTTTTACGACCGGCCGCCTGCCTGACGTCAACTTACCTCTGTCGTATTTTACGACACCTCGGTAAGAAAGAGGGTGGTCTATTTTACTAAACCGGATACCACACGGTGGGTCAATTTACCTTAGTCGCCTTTTACGACACCTCGGTAAGAAATGAGGTTGGTCTATTCTACTCAGCCGGATACCACACGGCGGGTCGACTTACCTTAGTCGCCTTTTACGACACCTCGGTAAGAAAAGAGGGTGGTACTATTCTATTAAGCCGGATACCACACGGCGTATATACAAGATTAACTTATTTAAATATTAATCATTTTATATATGACGCCAATTGGCGTTGGCGGTCGATAACGTTAGTTTTAGTTAGGACGCCAATTGGCGTCCCCAGTCGTTTAAATTTTTTGTACGAAGAACTGCGACCGCAAACGTTGATGTAAATTTGTGCGTGTCTCTTGTGTGTTAACCTAGTTGAGATATTCGCCTGCGGCCCTCTAGTTAGTTCCCGGTATGCCATATATGAGTCAGCATGATTGTAAAGCATCATAACTATGTATACGGCCTAATTACATCTGACTGCTTCTATTGTCATAAGACCCTATCTTGCGATTCTTTTGTGTGACTTGACACACTATCTTGTTACTGACGTTATGTTCAATGGAACTTTTCTTTTGTTCCCGATTTTTTTTATAGATTTTTATAAATAGTATTTTCAATATATGAATTTAAATAGATTTTTAATCTAGCACAAAGGTAATATGGCAAATATAATTGTTCAAAACCATATGTACATTTTTTTTTTTACTTTGTCCGATCAATGGGTATAAACTATAAGAAATCGGCATATGCAATTCATAATTTACCTAGCTCATCATTCTCCTGTCCTTATCCCACTCTAAGTGGGGTCGGCACAACATGTTTCAAAACATGATGTTCCATGTTTTGGTTATTTATTTTATTTTATTAGACCGGCCACCTTCCTGATGTTTATTTACCTTAGTCGCCTTTTACGACATCTCGGTAAGACAGAGAGTGGTCTATTCTACTCAGCCAAATATCACACAGCGGGTCAACTTACCGTAATCGCCTTTTGTCGTAAAAAACGAATAAGGTAAGTTGACCCGCTAAGAAATAAGAAAGAAAACCTCGGTAAGAAATAAGTATTATTCTACTCAGCCGGATACCACACAGCGGTCATAATTTACCAAGCTATAAGTATAAAAACATCCACAGTAAAAGTCCAAGCGTAATTTTAAAAGGAAGCCTTAAAACCGAAACGGTGTCTCTTTCGTCTGTAAACGCCAAAGAAATCAATACTTTGCTACTAAAACTTGTATTTGCATAAATTTCGCGTCCCATATTGAGGGTTACGTATAAAACGCAGCTTGTCAACCTCACCGGCATTTGCCCTGTTTATATAATGAAGCATGTCATAACATTTTTATAGTAAGAGATGAGCCATAAAGCTGCTTTAGTACCGCGACATTACCGCAAAACCTCGCTTCGATGAGATATTTTTGCTTATAAGTTATCATTTCGATAAATCATAGATCTTATAGAACTGTTATACAGACTATTTTTGTAGAATTGCTTTTTAATTTTATTACAAAAACAGTTTTAGTGTTATAGTTTTACGATATCCTTTTTATAATCTCATGCTTGATAACGGGCATTAACGAGAAGATTTGTGATCAAATTTGAATTTAATAACTACTAAATACTAACTAATGATGCAACTATTTCCATAATTAATCCTTGCCGTGTGGTATCCGGCTGAGTAGAATAGACCACCCTCATTTCTTACCGAGGTGTCGTAAAAGGAGACTAAGATAAATCGCCCCGACGTGTGGTATCCGGTTGAGTAGAATAGACTACCCCCTTTCTTACCGAGTTGTCGTAAAATACAACTTAGGTAAGGTGACGTCAGGCAGGCGGCCGGACGTAAAATCATGTGTTATGTTTATAATATTTTGTGCCGATCCCACTTAGAAGGGATAAAGGCAGGAGGATGATAATGATAATATAAAATATATTCTTAAAAAATTGCCTAAGATATCAACTAAGTTACTAGAGTAATTTTGTCCTAAGATATTAACGCCGACATTATTTAACTATTGTATACAAAACCCAGAGATGGAAATATAATTGTTCAGGAATATCTTGGCAAACCATATAGCAGCCCTCGCTACGTGACATCTTAGGACATTGCGGTCTATAAAAGGCTTTGTATGAGACAGTGGAAACGAGAATAATAATACAGTGTAAATTTTAGTGCTTATATGAAACAAGCCATAATAAGACGATTTACTCGTAAGATCCATAATATTAAATAGAAAATCATCATCTTCCTGCCCTTATCACACTCCAAGTGGGGTCGGCACAACATGTTATAAACATGCTGTCACATGATTTGGCTGCGTTTTTACGACCGGCCGCCTGCATCAACTTACCTAGTCGTATTACGACTCCTCGATAAGAAAAAGAGGGTGGTCTATTTTACTCAACCGGATACCACACGGGATCCTCTATCTTACTATGGTCTATTCTACTAAACTGGATACCATACGATATATCAACTTACCTTAGTCGCCTTTTACGACACCTCGGTAGGAAATGAGGTTGGTCCATTCTACTCATCCGGATACCACACGGCGGGTCGACTTACCTTAGTCGCCTTTTACGACACCTCGGTAAGAAATGAGGTTGGTATTATTCTACTCAGCCGGATACCACACGGCGTAATATTAAATAGAAAATCTGTTATGAGAACATGGACGTCAATTATATAGCATAGTTTAGCTTAAAATATAAAAAAAAAATCTTAAAAAAACGTACCAGTCGAGTTAAACAGTTAAACACCTTCATGAGAAAAATATCAACAAATTTACATGAGCAATTAGGTTCCGTACGTTATTAAGCAATTGCTTCAATATACGGTTCTAGGTATAACAATTGGTGTTCAATGCTTGCCAAAGCTATTTCCATAACTCTAGAGCTAGTCTTAACATGGTAGATTTCAGTATAACCGCTTATCTTCTATTAATACGTAACGACTACGATCGAATATGATACTTTTAGCAGTAGAGTTGACGATAAAGAATATTTTGAATTTGAATTTAATACGAAATTAAACTAAAAGTCCTTGATTTTTATAATTAAGAGTAGTCTACTGAATATAACAGACCCGACTAAGGTATAAATCAAAAATTTTATTGGAACAAAATATAAGAAAAGTAATAATAATTTTATATAATTCGTCATAGGAATGTAACATTCGATTCCGTGTGGTATCCGGCTGAGTAGAATAGACCACCCTCATTTCTTACTGAGGTGTCGTAAAAGGTGACTAAGGTAAGTTGACCAACCGGGTGGTATCCGGTTGAGTAAAATAAATCACTTTCTTTCTTACTGAGGTGTCGTAAAAGATTACTAAGGTACGTTGACCAACCGTATGGTATCCGGTTGAGTAGAATAAATCAGCATCTTTCTTACTAAGGTGTCGTAAAAGGCGACTAAAGTAAGTCGACCCTCCGTGTGGTATCCGGCTGAGTAGAATAGACTACCCTCATTTCTTACTTAGGTGTCGTAAAGGCGACTAAAGTAAGTCGACCCATTGTGTGGTATCCGGTTGAGTAGAATAAACCACCTTCTTTCTTAACGAGGTGTCGTAAACTACGACTAAGGTAAGTTGACGTTAGGCAGGCGGCCGGTCAATGCGTAGCCAAATCATGTGACAACATGTTGAAACATGTTGTGCCGACCCCACTTAGAGTGTTATAAGGTCAGGAGGATGATGAGAGATATATCATTCGCAAGACGAATTTATTTTAATTTTTTATAATTTCTATAGGATTTTCTTTTTTTTGTGCTATATTGCGAACGTCGAGATATAACTGAATCTGTTTTTAAACTGGTTTCATACATTCAGCGCTGAAGATAAGTTATTTTTCTCCACGTTTTTTTTTATTTTGGATTCATAGATTTACACCATCCTTTCGATGCTTATTAATAGTAATTTGTTTAGCAAAAGTCAATTGTAAAGGTAGGTTTACGATTGTAGTACTGCAATACCTGTGGACAATCGTAAGCTTATAATACTGCATAATTGATTTTAAGGTAAGTAAATGTAACTTTCACATCAGTCGTCATCTGGCCCATTAGCTCAGTTGGTTAGAGCGTCGTGCTAATAACGCGAAGGTCGCGGGTTCGATCCCCTCATGGGCCAACAAGTTTCTTTTATATTATTTTAGATTGCCCCAATTTTATTCATTATAGTTTATCAGTCGTATTTGATAGATTGATTTTAACGATTATACTGCTTTCGTTTGTCGAGAGAATTTTGTAGTACGTTCAACTCAAGAAAATAATATTTTGTTCTATGAGCTTATGACTTTTATTTATTATTTTGTCATATTAGTATATTATTATGCTCAAAATTATTTTCTAAAGCTTAAATGATTCAAAGCTTAAACTTAAAATTTAAGGGAATGTAACACGTAAACTTTGCAGGTAAATGTTAATGAAATTTACATATTCGAATTCAAATTCAAAAAATACTATATTCAAGTAAACTTAATCCATCGTAAACTCTATTGCTGGTTCGGAAAGGTGCTCCGTCCGAAAAGAGCCAGCAAAAAAACTCGACGGTTGCTCTTTTTTAAATATAATTCTTAATACTAGTTACATAGAAAATTCCTGGTATCTGTAATCCAATGAAGCCAATCTATCGGAAAAGGTCAAATTTTGTCACCATGGGAAACTAGCAATGGGATATCTGCAGGTCGTGATTTAACTTTTTCTAAATAATATTTTCTTCTGCAAAGTACCTATGGATTTGACTGTATTATTTATTAAATTGTCGTGTCGTGTTACCTAAAGGCGGATGGCGATGTAGTTTCCTAGCGCCACAGACTATGATATAAATATTTCAGAGTGGAGAGTTATGCTCTTGCCGATACTACCGTGTTCCGTACGTCTGAATGGAAAAGCGCTCTGCGGTGGATAGATAATATGAGATCTATTGGGGAAAAGTAACTTTCTATATTTATAATTAAGTAATTAAAGTGAATAGGCTAATTTGTATAGTAAAAATAGTGATAGGTATGACAGACATACAAGAAACAGACATAAACTAATGACGCCTAGATTACGCCTCCAAAAGGTCCGAAAATCATTTGTCGGTCTCGGTACACGTTTTTATAACAAAATTCCTCAACATTATCTGGACATGCCTTTACACAAGTTTAGAAATTATCTCAAAACCATGTTGCTACATAAAGCTTACTATACTATTGAGGATTATTTGAGTGATAGCTTATCTTAACTGCATTCAGCTACGCATCCAGCTGCAACGATTATCTGTAACCATCAAATTGTAATAATTTTTAAAAGATTAGCCGCCGAGTTTCTTGCTGATTCTTCTCGGTAGGAGCAAACTTCCGAATCAGTGGTAGCTTCTTTAAAACATTTGACGATTCAAAAGTACTGTAAACAGTCCACTTGAATAAAGAATATTTTGAATTTGAATTTGAATTTGAATTATTGTGGAAAAATAAAATTTATCTTTAACTTACTTTTTATTAACTAACTTTAGTACTTACTAACTTAACGCAGTGTGGTATCCGGCTGAATAGAATAGTACCATCCTCATTTCTTACCGAGGTGTCGTAAAAGGCGACTAAGGTAAGTCGACCCGCCGTGTGGTATCCGGCTGAGTAGAATAGTCCAACCTCATTTCTTACCGAGGTGTCGTAAAAGGCAGAGGTAAGTTGACGTCAGGCAGGCGGCCGGTCATAAAACACAGCCAAATCATGTGACAGCATGTTTATAACATGTTGTTCCGACCCCCCTTAGAGTGGGATAAGGGCAGGAAGATGATGAGTACTTACTAACTTACTTTAGTAGGTAATACAGAAAATAAAAAGTTCACCATCACGTTTGTCCAATCAATGCCGAACGCGAAATATGTTGTGACGAAAGGAAAAGGAGGAGAATGGAAGCCGTAACATGGAGACGTGAAGATAGCTGTGGCGAGGTGTGGTGATGGGCGGAGAGGTGTGGCGGCGATCAACCTATCACGCGACAACAGTCATTGCGAACGAAGTCGCGGGTAACAGCTAGTTATATATAAGTGATGGATTTTTATATTAATCAAGTCCAGTAGTCACTAAAGGCGTAATAGAAAAACTATTGATTTGAACTCTTGAGGTTGAAAATAGAAATAATGAAATGAATAAGTAATTGTGCTTAAGTTTTAATTTTTTATTATGATCTAATATTGACTGGCCCGTTGGCGCAGTGGGTAGTGATCCTGCCTTCAGTGCCGCGGGTCGCGGGTTCGATTCCCGCCGAGGGCCAACATTTTCTATAAAAGAATTTGTTGGCTCTTCGAGCCTGGGTGTATATTTGTATCTAAGTATGTATTTAAAAATTATATATGTATATATTCACCAGTTGTCTGTCACCCATAACACAAGTATTAAATTACTTACTTTGGGGACGGACGACCGTGTGCGTAAGTGTCCCATATATTTATTTATTTATTTATTTTTTATTTATTAAAAAAAAATATAAAAAAAAAAAAAATATGGAAATTTATTAGGGTGTAGATTTTGATGGCCCAAGTTTCCATCGCGCTTTTTAAACGGTATCCACTTTAAGTGAAACTCTATGTCTATGAATGTTGTTTTTACATGCTAGTTCTAAGCAAAAAAATTACTTCTCATATTTCAGACATTGAACTATAAATGGGAATGGGCATGGGATGCGAATTTACAGAATTAATTTTATAAATTCATAATAAAAAAGAGGATCGCCTATTGTTTAAAATGGATTATATATGGGTAGTAATTTTTATACGTCCGTTGTAGGTACGATATGAATACAGAATGCTGTGATGCATTACGTATTTACAACGCGTTGATACGGAAATTGCAGTTTTGTAATATTCACGAAGTACGCCGCATTAATACTCGGTGTCAATTAAAAAGCTTAAAGCGGTTTTCTTTATAATATGTCTATTGATCTCCAAATTCTAACATCACTCATCTTAAACATATATCAGATGTGGTGTAATGTGCGTTGAAGAGACCTATAATCTGCAGTTGAAAAGTAGAATGTGTTATTCGTGTATTTAATAATAATCAAAGCAAAGGACATGATGAATCACCGATTAAGGATATTATCATAATATGTAAGGTCATTATTTATTATTATTAACGTACAGCGATAAAAAGTTAAGAAAAACTTTTACACATTTTATGTGTGTGAGCGTTTTTCTCAAAATTTACTTGAACAGATTTTTGTATTGTTTTTACTTAAAGTAATTGAAAGTCTTGCGAAAGGTTAAGATTAAAAGTACATTACATTAAAACTCCCGCAGGGTAATGATTAACGCGGGAAAAACTTTGTGACACACTGAATTTGGCGCGGAAGAAGCAGTGAGTGCAGCTTAGATATTAATTAAAAAAACTGTACAAAAGTTAACTTACCCCTTTGACCTCTACCAGTTGAGCTAGGAAGTGAGGCATCCTTTGCGCCGCTTTGTACGGACTTCCCTACGGATCCCGACAGAGCTCTTCGGTCGTATTCCTGTAGACCCTGTACTTGGCCTCGGCAATGGCCGTCCGCAATTAGACGCGGACAACCCTATAGGCTTCTTAGGTATCTTAGGCGACGGTGCAGGCGTCTTAGACGACGTCTGCGCCGATTGTACTGCCGGCGCACGGCTACGCACTGAACGCACAGCCGCGTCAGCTCCTCTGACCACTAGAACAGCTCGCATGCCGGCCCTGTACTGCGCACCCTCGCATGCTGGCATCGCAGACGAGTGACATCCGCTGCTGGAGATCCTCGACCTCCACTGCTACCCCTCCAAACGTAAGCCCCGCAGCCCCGTGGACGGTTACGGCCTCCACGAGGAACTCGAGATCCATCTTTCTGACGGACCACCGAAGGTCATCACACACTGACCAGAGGGAAATGGGAGAACGGCGCGCGGCCACTTCGAACCATGTATATCGATGGTCCGAGAGTGACTCCACACCAACCATTACCTCCCAATTCTTATAATAGGCCATATTTACCCGAGATTTCCTGAAAACAGTTAATTGTTTATTTTTATATTCTCAAAGATTTTCTGTGTTACCGTGTTTTTTTGATAACAATAACAATTTGAAATTATAACATTTGTTTTAAAAAGTACCAGCAAAAATTTATTAAAATTTTAGTATGCGCATCGCGTAACGCAAAAAGCATATGACTTGTACGGAATATTAACAAGTGCATAAAACTCTAGGGAGAGCGTTAGTAAGTTCGTTTGAATGATTCGACACCTCCCTTGAGGTTTGAACCCTTTATGCCCCCTCTAAAGGGGGCTCAGTGTAGAATAATTTTAAGCCATCCGAAATCAATGTTAGAATATATCGAAAATTGTAAATTATATATCATATATTTTTTAAATATTTTGTTTTTAATTGTCTCTCGATACTAAAGTCACTTACATGAAGCTTAACATCCTTTAAAAATTTGCAATTATACTTTACTTTACTTTAATATATTATACTTTATTGTAAATTGTTTAATTATAACTCAGTATATTCTTGACCTTCTTTCTTCCTTCAGCGATTTAGATAATTACTAGACATTAAAAGAAATCTCTTTTATTCGCATATGGATCCAAAATTTGTCATTATGTTAGTAAATATAAATGTATATTAAAAGAAGGTAATATTGAAATATATAATGCACGTTTCATTATAAGTACCTGGGTGACCGATCCTTGCCCGGTAATTTTTTAAAAGACATAAAAAAAAAGTGTCGGGTGACATTTGGGAATCGATCTCAGATTTTGAACTTATTTGATTCGCGCTTTACCATTAAGCTATGACAGCTTCCCATTTGACAGCTCAAATATCATTTGCTTTTGATTCCTATTTTAGTAGTTTTTTAGAGCCCAAAAACAGGGATAATACGAGATTTTTATAAAACCTAGTTCGATCGATTTATCTCCCCCAAAACCTCCTACATGCTGAATTTTTCGTTTTCGAGATCCAAAAAATACACATATATATACAAGATTACCTCATTTAAATATTAAAGATAAAGATATAACATTATTAACTATACCAATGAATATAACATGAAAAAAGTATTTGTTATATATTATCCATATAACAAATACTTTTTTCTCGTCTCGTTCGGCTTTGAACAAGACGAGATTGAAAATGTCAAAGAAGCATTGAAGAGCGTCTAAGATTTAAAAGCGTCATCTCCTCAAGGCTACATACCACCTCCGTGGGTCAATCAAAGGGGGTCTTGCATATTAATAGCTCATAACACTAATGAATCGTATCAGATCGTTGTGACACCTCAACGTAACCGGCAATGCTGTGATATTAACATTTTCTATAGAGCTTTTACGATGTTCAAGTTTCAAACTTGTGTCTAAGAAGTTGCCATCTTTGAAAACAATGTTGCATACTGTATTCTTAGAAATATGATATTGCTATAATATATCTTAATGATTTACCATCCACGTACTTGATGACGCAAAATTTTTTTTGGTGAAAACATTCTAAATTTAAATATGGCTGAATTAAAAATAAACGATCAACCACATAAAATTAGCATTTATATTTATATTAGAAATTAATCGCTTAACATTATTCTAAAAACAATTATTTCTGAAAAGTTGTACATCTTCAGATTGTTCAAGAAACTAGGAGTAGTAAGTTGTACTACTTAAATTAATTAATAATTGTTAACTAATGTTGATACATGTTATATTTTAAATATGTATAATATATTTTCCTATTCATAAAACAACTTATACTGCATAGGTTTAATTAAACTGAATGCGTTTGCCGCATTTTATGAAAAGTATGATTTATAAATCACCTAATTGCCCTTCAAATTATTATAAATATAGGCTATTATTATAAATATATACTATACATTATAGTAAAATAACCATTGTGTAATTTGGACCTTCTATTTTAATAAGTATCTCACGCCTGACAGGAAAATTATGCGAGTAAGGAACTTTGTATTACGAATCAAATCGAAGTAAATAGTAGGTGCTGAATACTGGAAAACAATAGCAATATTAATACTACTACTAGTATATTGACGTAGCATGCTTAGGATTGGACAATCGCACATATATTTTGATATTTAAGAGGGCTGTTTTTTTTTCTTACATTTTGTAACAGTCTCAGCCCTACATTCGTGTTTTAAAAATATATAATTATTAAAATTTCAATATTTCAGAAAAATCTATAAATATAAAAATAAATGTTTGTTTGTCCCGCAGTAACGTTATTTCGCATCTATAATTGATGCACTATTCATAAAACATCAAATTCTGAAAAGTCGAATTGACCGAACGTCGCAACAGGCGCCGTACTATAGTATGAAGAGAGCGGATGGAGAGGAATACTTAGATGATTAAAATGCCTAGTTATTGTACGATCTTTACCTTTTAAACACCTTTAATTAGTTCAATATGTTATTAGTAACCGTTTGAAATAGAACCACGTTACTTTAGTTATACATGTAATTCTGTTGGTAGTTCTATGGAATAAATAAATAAATTAACCAAAACAATGACGCAGTTTATTGTTTTATCGAATTGATTAATTTATGAAACATTAAAATGGTAACAATTTTTCAGTGAGTTATTACATATTCTTCTGAATATGAACCCAAAACCATTCATCATGCTTGCCTTATCCTAAATAAGGTTCGCCTTTGTGCGCCCTGTCCCTTTCTTTTTTGTCCCGCGCCATCTTGGTCCCCTTAACCCATATTCACACATTTCACATATTCTCTGAGCTCGAAGACCTCTTTATTAGATGAATACAACATTTTATGTTGTGATTTCAGCCATTACTTTGTCAGATTTGGGGATGTTTTTATTTTGGCCAACAAATTGTATTTCTACATTAATGTAAGGCTGAGATTATTACTTTATTGTCCCTTTAGCATTACGTTTGATATTTCCTTTTATGTCATAATAGTATTAAAATAATCGTTAGGCTGACAGTAGATAGAAAATTATGAAAATACCTTACTAATTGAATTAATTGTAATTACTTATAATTGCAACATTGTAACTAAGAATTATTTACATAATTAATTTAAACATATGTATAAGTATTTAATTACGTTCTCTGGTTATCTATATCTATACTTATTATAAAATAAAGTCCCCAAAAGCTGTTTATCTGTATGTAATCTATTTTCTCATGATCTACTGAACTGATTTTTGTACTGCTTTTATTCAAAGATAGTAGAATTCTTCCGGAAGGCTTAGGTTAATAGTGTTTTACGGTTTTATGTAAATTGTCTTGAAGAGATCGCGCAGTTTAAACAAAAGTCGCCTGCGGGAAGCTTTAGTCGCGTGCGCCGCGGAAAACAACAGATTTACTCAAGTATTAGAGCAGTGTAGATCTACAAAAATGCTACAAAAAAGTCCGGGACAGCATGTCCCTATCTCTTATAGTAAACTCAGTAGTTACTACTTTTATATTGAAAAATTTCAATTAACTTCACTGATTTCCACGCGGGCGTAGCCACAAGCACAGCTTATTTATTATATAATGCTGTTGGAGATCCAAATAAATAAATAAATATTAGAGTTCAAAAAAAAGTTAAACATTTTGATAAATATTGTATCAATTATAGAGGTCTACTTTTCTAACAATCGCAAAAACTATAAAGTGCTTGCTAAAAGGGAAAGAGCTTAGTATTTATCCGGATAGTTTCCCTTGTTATCAACGTTTCAAAATGAAAGAGTCTCCAACAATATTTTCCGCACTTATGAGTTCGAAACTTTGTCGTTGTTTAACTTTGCAAGTTATAAAAGCTTTACGTGTATGAAATGCGTTATCTTGTTCAGGGTTAGCATGAACCATACAATACAAATAATATAAAGTTTAGTCTCCAAAAATTATTAGCTTAGAATAAAATGAACACATCTTTATATATATAGGATAGATTTCGTCATCGATCCGAGTAAGGGAAAATTCTGACTAAGTTTTAGTGGCAGGATTAAGTTAGTGAATTTTAATTTACAATGCCTATTAATTTGTGGTATTTTTTCCTGATAATTATAGCGTTAAAGCACGTCATGTATTTAAACTATGTTATTAGTAAGTGTCGTATAGAAATTTAAGGAACAGATTCTACTTAAGTGAAAAACTCTAAATCTCTCAATTCTTGTTACTCTGTTGGTATTCCTCTAAAGTTATTCCTATAATCACTATTATAAACTTTATAATATAATTATTATTATCTGTTCTTTTTTTAAATCAGCGTTACGTAAAATCTAATTGTCTTATTTATGCGCGAAGAGAAAATTGTATAAAAATTTGGAACATTTCCCGTTTCACTTAGAAAATTGTCATACTAAGTTAAATACTTCTTCGGTTTGTCTATAAATATACACATTGCAAACTTTAGTGTTTTACATAAAATAAATAATAAGGAATTAGTTTGCTATAACAGAACTATCCGCGACAACAGAAAATCTATTTGATGCTTAAAGTAGAATGTACTCTCTGTTTTTATACTTTCACTTTAAATAAATGTCGTCATTTTGTCGTGGAGTCGATCTCGTTAGTGCTTCAGTTACGGTGTAAATTATTATTGAAATTGTAGTAGTGAATGAGTGCAGTGCAGTTTAGGTGGTGATGGTAAATGCGTTTTATGAACCGTGCTTGCATAAGGCATGGAAACAGACTACTATTACTTACTCTCAATGTGGATTACAGCAAAATAGACTGGCCTGTTGACGTAGTGTGTAGTGATTCTACCTTCAGCTCCGCGGGTCGCGGGTTCGATTTCCGCAGCGCCAACATTTTCATGGTTGGTTCTTCGAGCCTGGGTGTTTAATAACTAAATTAAACTAAAAAATAATAAATAATTTTTTTTTTCATTTTTTAAAGTTTTTTTTTTGTAAAAAATTACCGAGCAATGCTCGGTCACTCAGATATTTTGTAATTAAGTATGTATTTAAAAATTATATATTCACCAGTTGTCTGTCATCCATAACACAAGTATTAAGTTACTTAATTTGGGGACGGACGAACGTGTGTAAGTCCCATATATTTAATTAATTTATTATTTTTTGTATTACAGCCTACGGAAAGTAACACATAGGTCAATAAAATTTATTGTTTTAGTTGCTAATATGCTACAATACCGATGACATCGTAAAAGTGAGTACAATCGACTTTAGTTTCAAGCCGATTGGTTCAGAATACGGATCCCGATCGGTTTGATGACATGAAGCGTAAAATGAGTTATTCGCATCGCCGCCCCGGCCCTCTGCCAACACGAACACCGGCAAACATCTATTGTCTCGATCGTAAAACGCACTGAGATTTCGTGAAACGGGAAACTTCTTAGGTACCTCCGCTGTAAACTTGTTTTCATTACTCGAGCTTATTGGATGGGTTCCAATATTTTTCGACTCGTTTCATTTCAGTTGCATACAGCCAAGTGTTTTTATTACTATCGACAGAAATATTTTCCGGTCCTTTTTCGGCGGGTAATGCATTGTGTCATCGCAAGCAATGGGGAAATATTTTAAAGATTTCATTCAAAACTTTTGAAGACACTTTAGTATTATTACGAACTTCAAACTTATGAGTATTAGTTGGCGTGTTATTAGTTAGTAATAACAAAGACTTAGTAAAATATACTCTAAGGCCGAGGGAGGCCGTTATTGCTTATATTGTCAGGTTAAATGAGTATACTATATAACACCTATATATGGAACTATTTTACATCAATAAAAATGTTTGAAAAAATTAAAATATGGCAATGTTTATGGTATGATTTTATTAATTAAATTCGTTAATGTAGGAGTGTAAAGAATGCCTTAATATATCTATCTAATTTATGAAGGCAATTTACTTGACAAAAAGCAGGGTGTTTTAACAAACTTTTTGCCAAAAGGCTTACGTTTTATTTGAGCACATAAGTCCCATAACAGTAACACAGGAAAATAACAAATCAACCTGAAAATGGACAGTGGACATATATAAAGACAGACGATTTCCGTATCCATTTCAAAATTTCCTTTAGGGGAACTTTTTTGTCAGAAGGAACAGAGAATTTATTACTAGATAGTTATTGATTCGGGAAAACAATACCTATGTGATTATTATTTCATTCAGGCTGTTAAACTCAGAAATTCTTCTTCAATCTTAAAAAAAACCAGTTCCGTGGCTGTAGTACATACAAAGCGCTTCTTTACACAGCTTAATTCATTTAGAAGGCGGACTTGGTTAAAGTCCGAAATTGTATGAATGTAATTAAATCATATTAATTTTATATAATCACAATTGCAACATTGTTAGTAATCACAATCATCTTAATTATCGTCTTATATAGAGTAATGTAGTCTCAGAATTGAGTATTCAAAATCCTTTCAGAAGTTTTCTGAATAATTATTGTAAGATTGTTTTTGACTAATAATCGTTGTATATGAGAGCTACCCGTCGCTGATACTAACGATTTTACTATATTATAGAAATAACACAAACACATGAAGTATGACATGCAAATAAAAGAAGTAACGGCAGAGTTGACGAATGATAGCAGAGAATGGAAGAGAAAAACATGTTATGTCGACCCCAATTTGATTAGTATAAGGGCTGGCAAATAATGATGACAATTTTATTCTTGCACTTCTTATCTTTTCTATAATGGACGTAAATTTCAGACTTACCTTTATAAAAAAACCAATCAATATCAATCCGCAAATCTTTTCCCTTTCGGTATTTAAGTTACAGACTGGAACATATTTATTTTAAGTAATTATATATTATTAGCATCTTTTCATCTATTTATTTTACCAAAATTAGTAAATAGTAATTAATAAATAGATTAAATAGTTAAATTTATATAAACTTTTTCTTTTTCTCTATATGACCCGTACTCTCTTTCTTCTTCAATTCTTGTCCTTTTCCTTCTAATATTCAAAGGTTGACTGGAAGAGATCCCTTTTAGAGATAAGTCCGCCTTTATACATGTGCTTTTTTAATTTTTCATTCTCTTTTTTAATATATGTATAAATAGAAATAAATAAAAAACTACGATGGGATAGTAACAGCCTGCTAGAAAACTAAACGTGTAGTATTCACTATTTTAGTTTCATTTACACCTTTAAAAGTTACTATCTACATAGGATCGCTGATAATTTTTTATAGCTATCGATATTGCATCGGTAAGTTTAACGATCCATTCCTTGTTATTGCATATTACATATCACATCGTTTCTTTCATCTATGTGGTTCCTTATATCAGGCTAAGCAATGTTAAGCGATACAATATCCTGTTTAGTCAATAGCGTATTAAACTAGGTATTATAAAATATCAGGCAGTCGTTAACGTTAACATCATGTGGGAGATGCATCGTATATGTTTATGAGCTGTTCATAACAAATTTTGTGTTTATGTTCAGATAGTAAAGCGTACAAAGTGAGTTTTATAGTTCTTTACAGTTTATAAGCTAATAATACAATGAACTTGTCGTTCTAGAATTTAATAATACTACACTTGTTGATTCTACCTTTACTACATTTCTATAATTTGAAATCCTTTTATGTTCTTTACAAATTTCTGGGAACGTTGTTCATAGTTAATTTAAAACTATTTAGAATATATAATTATATTTTAAGAGTAAAACGTAAAGTTACTATTACGGCCTGGTACTATCCCACTGTTGGGCATAGGCCTCCTCTCTCCGTTTTCAGAGAGAAGGATTGGAGCTAAGATTGGTAGCTTAAACATATCCCTTGAATTCTCTAGAGATCTAGAGATATGCAGGTTTCCTCACGATGTTTTCCTTTACCGAAATTTGCAAATTGACCCACCGTGTGGTATCCGGTTGAGTAAAATAGACCACCCTCTTTCTTACCGAGGTGTCGTAAACTACGACTAAGGTAAGTTGACGTTAGGCAGGCGGCTGGTTGTAAAATTCCTAGCCAAATCACATCGCAACATGGTTAAAACATGTTGTGCCGGCCCCACTTAGAGTGGGATTAAGGCAAGAGGATAATGACTACTGTACTTATTACTGTACTTGTGTGTATACTATTGACGTAAGTTGGACTTAGTATGCGCTTAGAAATTTAAAGTCACAATAAGGAATAAGGAACTATAACGGTTATTTATTTTCTATGAAAACTTTTACAACTTTTAAAACCAATTTCAACACACGTCCTCATAATCAAGTAAGCACAACATAAACTGCGTGAACAAAGTTGCTTTTGTTTCGTTTACTTCCGTGCAAACAGTAAGTAATGTTAAAGCTTCAGCGAAACCCGTTATGAACTATACTTTCACAAGAAAAAAGAAAAACTGCCATATATTGCAAAACAAAGTTAACTAACGGTAACTTTTAAATTTATGTTGACTATATAACTTGGTCATTTCGCATTATTCTTTTAAAGTATTATTTCTAGCAAATAAATATTTCCGAGGTCGTAAAAGGCGACTAAGGTAGAGTAAGGTGACGCGTCGTGCGGTATCCCGGCTGAGTAGAATAGACTATCTTCATTTCTGACCAACGTGTCGTGAAAGACAACTAAGGTAAGTTGACATCAGGCAGGCGGCTGGTCATAAAATAACTAGTTGTAACGTGTAATGCACATGGAGGGGATAAGGGCAAAAGAATGATTATAAAATGAATATTCCAAAAATTGATTTTTTTTAGTATCTGTTACATACTCATAGGTCATACTGTTACATAAATAGCCTCTAAAATAGTTTTAATCTGGAACAGAAAATGACTTTCTGTAGACCAGCTCGAAGCTTCATATAGATAACTCTGTGAAGAGAACATATGCATGGAAATTTATGAGAGGGGCATAACTTGTCAATCAGTTTTGAGTAGGGTGTCGGATTTAAGGTCTATATCCCTATTTCAAATGATAGAGGCTTTGCCCAGTTATGTATTTGTTCAATTACGTTTCTTCTGTACTAAAAGTCATGATTTCTAAGCTATAAATCTCAGTTAATATAATTATATCTAAGAACAATAATTTACCACCTGTTCTTACTTAACTGGTTCGAATAGTTGGTCTATAACATGAATGACATATTAAGCAGATCTAAACATATAATATTTAAGTCAATAATATCTATTTATTTCAGACATACAGCCATTAATATTTTAACTAAGACTCTTACTAAAATATTAATAATTACTTCAATAAATACGAACACATGTAATATAATGTAAACCAAAAAGTCGCAATTGTTCGATGTGATTAACTAACTAGCATTTCTTATAAGCTTAAAGGAATCTTACGACATATAACTGATTAAGTAAAAGTTAAAAATAATTTCTCTGTAAATGTCTTTAAATAAATTCATGAACTATTTAATATTGACAACATGACTCATAAAAAAAGGATTTGCTGGCAAGAATTTTAGATGTTTATCCTATCCTACTTAATATCCTGTTAATTCTACAGTAATAGGATGACATTGAAAATCGCCATCTATTATCAACCTATCACGCGACAACAGTTCACGCAAACAAAGTCGCGGGTAAAAGCTAGTCGTTCATAAACTGTAGTCCATATTTCTATTCTGGATCACTTTTAGAAGCCTCCCTAGAGTCTTCAATGGACCGACAACAATGGAAGTTCAGTGTCATTGAGAAACTGTAAGTATAATACCAACAATAGGATGAATGAAGGAACAAAATCCTTGTTGCCAATTAATTTGCTTATTCATCGTTAGGAGTGAAAATGACTTTACGCCTTTGGCGAAAGGAAAGCGGTAATTGCACTGGATGTATTTCCTAGGCAAAGGACTTAGGAAAACTCTTTCGATACAAATTGAGTTCTTTTTATGGCGCTGAGTGAATGGTGGGATATGAAGGGAGCTTAAGAAAAATTTTCATTTTTACTCGTATTCAACCATTGATGAATGTATTTGTTGGTGATTATACAATTTGTAATCTTTACTTTTTATATGCTTTTGTATGCTTTTTATTTTTCAAATTAGGTTTCACATGTCATATCCTTTTACTCGCTTGCTCGTAATGTTGTGTGGGAATGAATGAAACAGGAATGACCATATGAATCTTATCGTATTTGTATGAATATAATTAAATATATTCAATGTTGCTATTACAATGTTTAGAATTTAAGAATATATCATATATATTCGTTTAATATAAAGCACAAGGGTGACCGAGCTTTGCTCAGTATTTTTTTTTAAATATGAAAAGATGAAACAAAATATGAAAAAATAATTCTGTAGGTGGGGCTCCATCCGGGGTATTTTCACTTCTTTAATTTAATCTACCCGTTCTTTACTGAGCTATTACAACTTTACAAATTAGCTAAAATATCCTATATATTTTTTCGGTGCCTAAAAACAGGGACAAAACGGCTTTTTTAATGAAATCTAGCTAGACCGAGAGAATGTATGAAAACGGTTTTGCTTCCTACACTTAGCATTACATAGATTTTCTTAACAAACGCGGATTATATCAGAATAATTCTATCATAACTTTTGTAATTTAGGATGGATATAGCTTATATATTTGCGTTATAAAAAATAAAAATTAATTATAATAATTTAAAAAAAATTAAAAAATTATTCTGTAGGTGGGGCCGGGGTATTTTCACTTCTTTAATTTAACTATTACAACTTTACAAATTAGCTAAAATATCCTATATATTTTTTCGGTGCCTAAAAACAGGGACAAAATGACGTTTTTTAATTAAATCTAGCTAGATCGAGAGAATGTATGAAAACGGTTTTGCTTCCTACACTTAGCATTACATAGATTTCCTTAACAAACGCGGATTATATCAGAATAATTCTATCATAATTTTTGTAATTTATGATGGTTATAGCTTGTAATTTTGCGTTATAAAAAATAAAAATTAATTATAATAATTGAAAAAATAATTCTGTAGGTGGGGCCGGGGTATTTTCACTTCTTTAATTTAACTATTACAACTTTACAAATTAGCTAAAATATCCTATATATTTTTTCGGTGCCTAAAAACAGGGACAAAACGACTTTTTTTAATGAAATCTAGCTAGATCAAGAGAATGTATGAAAACGGTTTTGCTTCCTACACTTAGCATTAAATAGATTTTCTTAACAAACGCGTATTATATCAGAATGATTCTATCATAACTTTTGTAATTTATGATGGTTATAGCTTGTATTTTTGCGTTGTAAAAAATAAAAATTAATGATAATAATTTAAAAAAAAATAAAAAATATATAAATACTTCACTAAATTCCAGTATATCACGATCGTGTGGGCTATAAGTACAAGTTATTTGGCGGTCCAGACTGGTAGTAGACGCTTCCTTTCCGGCTCAGAGCCAATAAATCACGCAGCTCGGTACAACGGGAATCTCCGATACGCCTGACTCATACGCCAGATTTCACCACAACGAAAATAGTGTAAAATTTGTGTTATATTCGAATTTACTTTGCTACTGACTTTTATTTGGCTGTAGCATACTTCATTTAACTTATTACTAAGCAATAATGAAATACATTTAAATGACTTCAGTATGTTATTACAGTATAACGAATTCCATGAAATTCAGCATGTAGGGGTTTGTATGGGAAAACGATTTAAAAAAATGTCTGTCGTTTTATTTAAAAAAATGTTGTTTTATCCCTGTTTTCGGGCACTGAGAAAACCGCTATAATTTTATGAGAATTTTATTTTGGAGAGAAAATCGATCTGGTTAGGTTTCATTTTACTTATTATCCCTGTGTTCGGGCACAGAAAAAAATGCTAAAATGTAGAACAGTATGCAAATGATATTTAAGCTGTCAACTATAAAGTTCTCATAGCTAATTGGATAACGGGTGGACTTAGAAGTGAAAATAACTGGTATTTAGCCCCACCTGTCCATTGAATTTTTTATTTATTTTCCAGTTTCATCTTTTTTTATATCTTGTATAAAAATTAATTATTTTTTATATCTTATAAAAAAATTACTCGATTAGTTTGATTCTTTTGTACCGGAGCTTCTTACTATTTAACTCTGATTTACCTTCTCGCGTAGTAAACAATGTATCAGTTTAGAGAATCATTTATCGTTTACATTGTATTTTTGGAAAACCTCGTATAAAGAATTGCGTGTGAGGACAAAATATTAACATTTACTTTTAAAATATTCGTAATATTTTTTCGCTAGTTTTATTGAAAATGACAATACTCACCGAGACTTGTTTGAATCCTAGAAATAATCTTTTATTCTTAGTCTTATCTGCATTATGAATTTTTATATATCTACTTGCTTTCACCCATGACTTCGTTCGCAGAAACTGATGTTGTGCTATAGGTTGATGACGCTTTTTAATGTCATCCTATTCCTGTAGCGTTAACAAGATTTCTATAGCCTATATGTTAGTCTGGTGTATAAGGAATAAGTGTGCCAAATTTCATCGATATTGGATCAGAGGATTCGCCGTGAAAGGGTAACAAACATACATCCATACTCACAAACTTTCGCATTTATAATATTAGTAGGATAGGATGTAACAAGTCATCTCTCTGAAGTACCGGAGTGATCGTCTATACAGCTCTTCAAAACATTGACATTAGGAAACTCCTAAGAACAGCCTCTCGTCGACGGCGGAGATAAATGCCACCCTTCGCTTACTTTGAGCACGACAAAGGAAAAGTTTTCAACACTAGCGACTGAAAAATATTACCCATCTAAAGTTTAATCTCTTGAAAACGCGCCGTAGGAAACATTTGTAAGTAGAATTGTACTATTAAACAACGAAAATGTTTGTGGAGGATGGAGTTATTGGTATAATAAAAATGTGCAAAAGTAAAAAGTAGCGGGAATTTTTAAACTTACTATAACAGTTGTTTTCATTTGCGGATCATGTTATATAAAATAAATAACGCCGAGTGGTATCCGGCTGAATAGAATAGTACCACCCTCTTTTCTTACCGAGGTGTCGTAAAATGCGACTAAGGTAAGATGACTCACCGTGTGGTATCCGGTTAAGTAGAATAGACCACCCTCTTTATTATCGAGGTGTCGTAAAATACGACTAAGATAAGTTGACATCAGGCAGGCCGCCGGTCGTAAAATACGTAGCCAAATCATGTTGTGCCGACCTACTTAGAGTGGGATAAGGGCAGGAAGATGATGTTATATAAAATAAATAACGGTATTTAAGAAAAATAGTCATCTTTTCTATACAAGATATGCTTTTTCTTAATAAACGTAATAAAACTAGTAACAAAAAGGGTTTATATAATACTAGCTGTGCCAGCAGACTCGCCTGTATAGAAATCAGTATGTCACAATTTTTTTCCCGAATTGAAATTTTTAATATAAAAGCAGTTATCGTGAGTTAATTATAGATGATTTTTGAATAACTTTCACCGTTTTGTTAAGGTACCGCACGCAAGGAAAGCTTTAAATTTTGCCATTTTTGCATTACTTTTTTATTGCTGCTCCTCTCCTATGTTGTATAGTCTATAGCCTTCCTCGACAAATTATATATCGATATTAAAAATAGGAAAGTCAGTCATTGGTCATTGCCATTCCAACTTAACTTTACTTAGTTAAATTCTAGTAGCATATTATGGGAAGCAGCTTTAACAATGCAAAAGTCTTGGGAATCAATGTTGGTGATTACCAACCCCCGTATAAAGTGTGATTAACCTTAGCAAATTAAGATACAAATAAAAATATTAAAAATTTAGTAACCCATTAGTGCTTTGTCTGTATTCAACGGAACGGAAGTAAAGCAATAATGCAATGTCTTAAAGCATCGGTCCGTACTATCTCTGTAACGAGGGAAATGTATTTTTAAGTCGACGCCGTCGCGTCTTCGTAAAGTTCGCTCAATTAAGTGCAAATCTCATGACGCACTATAGAATTTAATTAATAAGCTAAGTGCTTGTAAGTACGAAGTATTTTCTCAAGCGAAAAAAGTGCAGGAATGAGTACTATCCTACTATAAAATAACTTTCCAATATCTTACAAAAGAGAATGGTAATGAAAGATGAGTTAGCTTTGAATTTTCTTCTTTGAACAAGAACCTATTTCTATATTAGTGGTGCCCGCAATTTCACCATATCGTCATTGTTAAAATACCCTCAACTATTTACTGTATTTATATTTATTATATCTTCCTAACGGGATTTTTAAGTTAGTATATAAGCTTCAAATGTACCAAATTTCATTTTTATTGCTCTGCCGGAAAAGCCGTGAAAATATAACAGACTTTCGCATTGATAATATTATTATGGATATTTTTATTTATTTTATTTTATTTAGGAAACAGAATAAATTTAAAGCTCTTCTCAAATTACAAGTATCCCTTTTGTCGCGATATAAGTTTTTTTTCATATACCATGTCAATGCTGGACTATTATTTTTCATTTATATCCAACCTTACAGTATGACCTAGAAGTTCATATTTGCACAAAATAATAAGTGTAACTCTTTGTTATTAAGCTAAATTAATTACAACACTGAAATCATAAGGACTACATATTATAATTTATCTGCATTCGTGAATGTTAATTAAGTTGGAGGCAAATACAGACTGTCAAAGAGCAAATAGATTTAATTAATACAGAACAACCGTGTCTTACAGTTAACGGGGTCTTGTCGTTGGCAAATAAGGAAAGGCTTCGGGGTTATTTAACAGGAAGTCCATAGTACGTGATTTGGTGTATGCTAACTACCATATAAGTATTTTAGAACATTGTCTTTTGTGACCTCCAAGTTGCTATGAACATGTGGTCAGAACCGACTAGTTGTAAATCTATCACTATATGACGCTGCTGGTTGGCAATTAATCCTATTATCCTATTAATATTATAAATGCGAAACTTTGTGAGTATGGATGTATATTTGTTACTCTTTCACGGCAAATCCGCTGAACCAATAGCGATACAATATGGCACAATTATTCCTTATGGTGTATAAACACTGGAATAACATATAGGCTATAGAAATCTTGTTGATTGTACAGGAATAGCATGACATTGAAAAGCATCATCTATTATCGACCTATCATACGATAACAGTTCACGCGAACGAAGTCGAGTGTAAAAGCTAGTTTATGAATAAAAGTCTTGAATAGACTTAAAATGTAATTTTAAGTCCAATAAATAGGGAACTAGAATAGATATTTTGCATTGCGTAACATAGTATTTTGATAACCGTAAAAATGGGTAAAGTGGGTTAACCTCAAAAGCTCAAAAGCTATTTTATTTAGCTTTTATTTAGAACTTTTAAAGGGGAACAATTTTGAAAAACATGATTTTTGAATAACTTTCATCGTTTACTTAGCGCACGTAAGAAAAGCTTTAAATTTTGCTGATTTCGTAATATATTTTATTGCTGCTCCTCTCCTATTCATCTTAGCGTGCATAGCCTATAGCTTTCCTCGATAAATGGACTATCTTACACTAAAAGAATTTTTCGAATCGGTCCAGTAGTTCCTGAGATTAGTGCGTTCAATCAATCAAACAAACAAACTCTTCAGCTTTATATATTAGTATAGATTTATGAAAAGAATACATAGATGTGTTGTATATTTATGTACTGTATGGTCGCTAATTAGAAGTTATTTTCGTTCAGACAGGTAGCAGACAGAACTAACCGGCTTCGAGCCAATAAATCACGCAGCTTCGGCTGCTCGATACGCTAGATTCGTGTGCCAACTTCTATCTTTTTAAAAGGATTTATAAACTCTAACAGAACGCATTTAAAATCAGCACTCTTTAATTCAAAGTTCAAAATTGTTAGGAAAATAGTTTATTCAACAAAATGTAGATAGCACCATGTTACGACATTGTATAGATTCTATTGTATGCATAATAAAGGAAATTCGTACGCTGTATGGTATCCGGTTGAATAGAATAGTACCACTCTCATTTCTTACCGAGGCGTCGTAAAAGGCGTCTAAGATAAGTTGGCCTACCGTGTGGTATCCGGTTAAGTAAAATAAACCACCCTCTTACCGACGTGCCGTAAAATACGACTAAGGTAAGTTGACTTCAGGCAGGCGACCGGTCGTTAAATACGTAGCCAAATCTTGTGACTACATGTTTTTAACATATTGTTCCGACCCCACTTAGAGTGGGATAAGGGCAGGAGGATGATGAGGATGATGAATAACATGAAAATTCGTGCCAAGCCTGTCTTCCGTAATCATCCTCCTGCCCTTATCCTACTCTAAGTGGGGTCGGCACAATATGTTATAAACATGTTGTCACATGATTAGGTTTCACATGGTTTGGTATTTTATGACCGGCCGCCTACCTAAAATCAACTTACCTTAGTCGCCTTTTACGACATCTCATTAATAAAGAGGGTTTTTTATCCTACTCAGCCGGATACTACACGGCGGGACAACTAACATCAGTCACCTATTACGACACCTCGGTAAGAAATGAGGGCGGAGGAAATAAAAAAAGCCTGTCTTCCGTATACTATTCTAATAGTATAACACTCAGTTAAGATGGTTTTTTTTTCAAGCTAATCCTGGGTGGATCGACAATTCCGCAAAGGTTTTAATATCGATACTTACTTACTAAACTGTTTAGACACCAAGATTACCAACTTAATGTAAGTTTCAAAGAAATATGTAAGTTTCATTACCTTAGTGTTGGTATTGCAATTAATTTTGAAAACTGAAATTAAGTCTTTAAGAAATATGTACAGCAATTTCGAAGGCAGTGACATTAACAAACTTCGAAGTACAGGCTCTTGTTTTAGATAAACGGGCACCCTTTGCTTGCTTCGAACTTGACAACGCAAAGTTTTCAACTGGTGCGACGTAAAAATATTACCCGTCTTAAGTTAAATGTCTTGAAAATTTATCATAAAAAATCTTATTAAGTGTTGCGATATGAACGTTATAGTGTTTTTAAAATAGTAAAAATCATAGAAACCTTAAATTGCCAATGGCAGTCAATCAAGGCAGGCAATCTCAAACTCTTACTACTTTTAATATAGATATAATGATTTATAGAATTAGGCGTTATTTTTCGGAGATACATAATACAAAAGTAGGTAATAATAAAATTAATTTGCTATAATCCGCCATAATATAAATAGAAAATATATATAACGCTGAATGTTGAGCGGAGTATCCATTTTCATACCCGATATATGCAGGATTCGTAAAAACACGTGCACAAACCTGCACCACCACTACAATGCACAAGCATTTCACACATCACTATCACTAACTCAACAATCGTTTCACCCCGTCAAGAGACAGATTAACGCAACAAAATTGCAAAGCGACGCATATAGTATTTGGTTCAAACCCCACCATTTATTTTGGCTCCAAACACGTGTAACATGCTTCTCTTCATACCGTTTTCTCGCTATACTAACTTGTGCCGTTTGGAATCATTAGCTTTTACATATGGTGTACAATACAAATACAACAAAAAACGCGCACGATGCGCTGCATCGTTAGCAAAACTCACTATATCACCATCTGTAACACTTTTGTTATGAGATCAGCGATGAAGTTCTAATTTACAAATTTAACCTAAAGATATAATTTCTTACAATTATAACGTTCCTTTATCAGTAAAGTATTAGTAGTATTAGGTTTTCCAAAAAAAATCCGTACAGAAGGTTCATTTATATTTGTAAAAGCTTTTTTCTTTAGTAGTTTTCCAGTGTTTCGTGACTTAAGCATTTGATGAGTATTTAAAACTATGTATGTAGATTCAGCGTAAAACGCTAACTCGAAAATATCTACCGAAACCGTAATAAATTTTATGATCAAAAAGTTGTTGAATATAAAACCATAATTTATTCTGACTTTATATTCAACAATTCTTAAAATACTTCTTCTATAAAAGGAATAATTAATTTTATTCCGTAAGTAAAGAAAGTATTCCAACTAACTAAACGCAACGTTTAATTCACAATCACACTGACTAGTAATTTTAAACTCCACTCTGTAATTTATGAATTCCAAAAAAACTATCTGTGGTTATGGATAATTTTCCTTTTGATGTTGAAGACGAATCATTTTCAAAATGTGATACATGTGTGTAACGTAGTCTGTAATATAATGAGAAACTGGCTTAATTGAAAAGCTAAAATACTTATACACAGACGTATATGAAAGCACTGGGTCTTTAACAAGCCGTTTATATTCCTGACTCAATTACTAAATAAAAAAGGAAAATAAATTGAATTTTGTCTTTATACTGCGATCCTTACAAATAAACTTTCAAACCAAAGCTTTTGTGGGTCAATTAATCAATCGACAACTCTTTTCATTACTAGTAATAGTGTTCAAATAAGACAGGTGTACAAATTTAACAGAGAGAATTAAACAAGATTCAAGTCTTATAAAATCATTGTTGTTTGTTTAATAAATATGAAACTGAATGCTGACTAAAAAGCGAAGACGACCAACATCTTATAAGAGGTTTTTTAAAAGAGGTTTACACTTAATTGTTGGTTCAAAGGTAAGATACAGAAGACGGTATTGCTTAAGATGATCGTATAGTGAAGGTTCTTCTGGAATCTTTACAACCAGGATATTTGATCTTTTCTGTGCTCATTGTCGGTGTCAAATTTTTATATTTTTAAATTGTTTGTTTTTAGATAATATACTTATTTTATATGTTATTGTTTTTTAAAAATATGTTAAAATGCAAATATAAGTTTGTGAACAAATAAATAAGTGATTTCGTTTTTATTGGTTAGAAATATATATTGTTTGAAAGTATGCCTTTTTGGAAGTATACATCGACGATACACAAAGTTACACATACACATTTATACACACACACAGGCACTACCCTACACACTCATATACACTATCATATATATATAACACCCTTGACCATATATGTTATGTTAAAAATTGATTTTTCTTTTGTAATAAATTTCATTAACTTTAAATTGCAAAACATACCACCAGCCCTCCACTACATGTCGCCCTAAACCGAGGTCTGGCGTCATAGGCACCCTTAAGACCTCGTTCCACGGCGCTTTTTTTTTGTTTTTTTTTTGACTGTATGCTGATAGCCCTAACGGCTTTTACGGCGTCACCAGGTGGGACGGGCGAGCGCAGAAGCATCGCGAAGTTTGCGAAATGCGGAGAGACCACGACACTAGTAGAGCTTCGGCGTTCTTCTTTTCGCATTTTGTAACCTCTTTATAAAAAATGTTATATAACAAAATTGGACACGCTTATATTTCGCATGAAATTATTCTGTTACGGCATGGTCTCAGGTACGGCCCTTTTTAATAAGTTTATTACCGTGCCGCTAACGAACGGTCGCAGTCGGACGCAAATTGACAATAAATAACAAATGGCCACACGAAGCCACCCCCTTGTTTATACATCTACTTTTGCCTTTGTAATTATAGCGTTTGTGATTTATCTCCACGAATGTTCATTAGGTAGATTGCAATTGGATATTCTGTTACATCCTTTTTACATTAATCAAGTATTATGAATACTTTTAACAATCAATCTCAATATCTACGATTGTTTCGCCCAATAAACGAAGTATCATCAGGAGGCACCACATCAAAATCGTGATGTTTAATCATAATGACATTACGATTTTGTCCATAAAACGTTTAATTCTCTTTAATTTTATTTCATCTTAATTGTGTGATACAGATCTACAAAAATAAGAAGAAATTTATAAATTAAGATGTCATCATCATTCGCCTGCCCTTATCCCACTCTATGTGGGGTCAGCACAACACGTTTAAACATGTTGTCACACGATTTGGGTAGGTACTTTAGGACTGGCCACTTCCCTGACATCCGCTTAACTTAGGTATCTTTTAGGACACCTAGGAGAAAGAGGGTGGTCTATTCTACTCAGCCAGATTCCACGCGGCTGGCCAATTTACCTTAGTCGTCTTTTGCGACATCTCGGTTAGAAAGAGGGTGGTCTATTCTACTTAACCGGATACCAGACGGCGGGTCGACTTAACTTAGTCGCCTTTTATGACACCTTAGTAAGAAATGAGGGTGGTCTATTCTACTCAGCCGTATACCACAGGTCTTAAAATAAATTACAAAATAAAATTTACATGTATTTTAGAAAATAAAATGAAGTTACTCGAATAACCTTACTCTCATTTCCATGTACATAAATAACATACAAACATCGTTCCAAGTATCAGGGCAAAGTTTGACCGCTAAAGTGTCACTAAATATATCAATTAGGACTCGTTAACGTGTCGCGTTTGTTTGCCATCTGTTGAACTATATTACACATAAAACATCTATTAAGGACGTTCTCAGCGCATTGCTTAATTGAGGTAATCTGTGCCATAAATTGTCTGGAAGTGGCCGAGATTTTTGTACTCAAAGTTATAATTGTGATGAGGAAGAAGGAAGAATTGATCTATTCATGAATACAATATTTTTTAATATACTTTATTCGTTTCTCTTTTAGTTTGTCTACATTAACGTATCCGTTTACATATTAGAATGATAAAGTGATTTATATTATATTATAACCGTCTTAATTAAAAAAAAATGCACTTTGTATTTATTGAAATATACCAAAAATATAAAAAATGATGTTATAATATTCAGTAAATTTTTTTCTATGATATTTGTTTTATTTTAATATCTTTAGTTTTCTTGAAACCGAAAAGGCACTTTATTTCGCTGTAGTTTTGAACTTAATACTTATTCACTAAATCTTAGAATGACGTAAGTTTATTTTAAGTGATGAACTACGTTTAAGTACTGTACGGTTAAGATTGTTAACATTATATTAATTACTAGGAGTCCCGCCCCAGCTTCGCACGGGTATAAAGCATATAGCCTATGTCACTCAGTGATAATCACAGTATTTCTCTACTCCATATTGAATTTTATTATACATATAAACCTTCCTCTTCAATCACTCTATATATTAAAAAAAAACCGCATTAAAATCTGTTGCGTAGTTTTAAAGATTTAAGCAAACAGAGATATAAGAACAGACAGAGAAAGCGACTTTGTTTTATACTATGTGGTAACGTTTATAGCTACTACTATTTTGATAATTGTCAAATTTTTACCATACTTACCCAAAGACTAAATTACGTTTAGCTGTCATTTATGTTTTGTTTTTCCATGTCATAGTCGTTTTTGTTGTACCATGTTTTATAGTGACTTTACGGGATAAAATAAATGCGGTCGAACGGGATAAAAAGTATCCTATATCCGTCTCCTGGTTCTAAGCAACCTCTCCACCAATTTTCAGCCGAATTTGTTCATCCGTTCTTGAGTTATAAATAGTGTAACTAAGACCAACTTTCTTTTATATATATAGATATCAAATGATACAGATTTATAATTTTATTCCTTCAACTTAATAAATTTGATACTTCATAAGTAGTTAAATTAGATATAATTTTTATCTATACTTATTATAAAACAAAGTCCACAAAAGCTTATGTTGTATTTTTTATATTTTCATAATTCTCTTTGATTTTTTGTTTTTCTGTTTATTTTTAGGTTTATAATTGTAAAATTGTTATTAAGAATAATATGATTTCCTGTCATTGGTACTACATAATTAATTTAACACTGTTTGGATATTTTTGGATTAAAAAATATGTTATGCTGTTGGAGATCCGTATAAATAAATAAAGCTGTATATCTATATGTGATCGATTTTCTCAAAATCTACTGAACAGATTCTTATACGGTTTTTACTAAAAGATAGTGCAATTGTTCCGGAAGATTTAGGGTAATAGTATTTTACGGTTTTATTTAAATTGAAATATGAAAATCTTTGTGACGTACAAATTTTCACGCGGATGCAGCTGCTATTATATAAATTGAAGTAATTATATAAAGAAAATTAAATTAACAAACAAATTGTCTTATCAAGTATAACTAACATGGAGCATGTAACCAATTATTCCGTTAGAGAGTTACACACTCAATTATGTTGAGTAAATGATACCTATCGTTTTACTTCCACTTAAACAATAAATACTATAGTTGGTTAATATAGTAAGTTTCAATGCATTTTTTTTATAAAAGGTTATTAGCAATTTGAGGTTAACAAATTACTAGTAAACTTCTTAACCCCTCCAGCTAAGCTACGAGTAAATGCTTCTTGTCGCTGTAGAAACAGTCTTTTCAAAGAGTTAGAAAGCTCAAAAGAGCTCACATTTTTTTAACTTATAACGAAGATTTAGTAATATCGGAGTTATAATTATATTCCTTTGTATACGATGAATGGTTTCTAAATTTATAAGAATCATCATTATTCTCTTACCCTTATGCTAATCTAAGTGGGGTTGGTACAATATGTCTTCCTCTTATATTCTCCTCTATTATTTTTCAACTCTGGTGCTACTTCTTTTATATGCATATCATTCTTCATCCATGTTTTTTTTCAGCCTCCCTCTAGTCACAAATCCATCCACATTCATATTTCCAAATTTATGAGGGTGTGTACTTATCACACCTGCCTTGTGTAGAATATTTTGGGTCCTCATGGAAACAGTAGTACATACGTGGTATCGGTGTAACACCTCAGTAAGAAAGAGGGTGGTCTATTCTACTAAACCGGATACCACACGGTGGGTCAACTTACCTTAGTCGCCTTCAACGACACCTCGGTAAGAAAAGAGGTTGGTCTATTCTACTCAGCCGGATACCACATTGCGGGTCGACTTACCTTAATCGCCTTTTACGACACCTCTGTAAGAAATGAGGGTGGTACTATTCTACTCAGCCCGATACCACACGGCTACTAAGCGTGCGATATACATAAAAATTACATTTTTTTTAAATATTTATGCAAAATAATAAGTTGAAGTATGAAGGAACAGCCGCTATCTTTAGGAGTTGTGATCAAAGACTTATTCTTTCCCGTCTCAAACAAACGATCCTGTTCTTACTTTCTTACATGACAAAGACAAAAGTTTCTCAAGGCGACGTCGGGAAATATTTCTGTTGTATAACTTTAATCTCAACTCGTCTTCCGACTTCAGACGTACTTCTAATCTTCGTAATTACACCATTCAATCATTTGGACTAAAATAAATTATTTGTCGGCTAAAGCGGGCAAGAAAATGAAATTGAGTATATTCAGTTAAGCCCTTGAACTTTAAAAAATATGTAAAATAACTGCCTGTTACTATCCCACTGCTAGGCATGGGCCTCGTCTCTCCATTTTTGGTGAGAAGAGTTGGAGCTAACACCCAACACGCTGCTCCAATGCAGATCGGTAGGTTACATATCCCCAGAATTCTCTAGAAATATGCAGTTTTCCCCTCGAAAAGTCTTCCTCTTTTCTTTACCGAAAAGCGTGCGATAAATTGCAATTAAACACATAAGTTTTAACAGAAAAACTCATTGGTACCCGGGGGGTTTGAAGTCATGACCGCCTCGAAAGAGACGCACGATATCACGCTGGGTTATGACGACTGTAAAAAATCAAAAAAATATATAATGTCGCACCCATGGCTACCATCATTGAAAATGGAATGCTTAGCGGTGACATATTGCGGACGGCGCATGTGTGAGATGAAGACAAATGCGTGTCATGGCGCAGTTGTGAAAAATATAAAATGGAAGAAAAGCTTTGTATCAAAACAAATCAAAATAATCTTTATTCAAATAAGCTCTTTTAAGCACTTTTGAATCGTCAAGGATCAATATGATTAATGAAGCTACAACTGGTTTGGAATGTTGCTCTTGTAGTTCTTATATATTTGCACGATACCGTAATCTCGCTCACTAATTTCTAGGACTGATGCCTATGATACTGATGATTCTACAAGTATATAAAAAATATGTATTATTTGCAAAATAGCCTTACGGTAGAAAATGTATGATGGTTTCGCGATTAAATGACTTCAGTACTGGCAAGGAATTTTTCCTTCATGTTGATACAGTTTATATATCGCTAGTGATACCCACGACTAACTTTGCGCCGACTTAATCTTTTAAGTACCCTCTATATTGTAATATGTTTACCGTCTTCCCGTAAAAAAAACTTGTAATTTTTAGCCCTTAGATGACTTCTCGGTATATAAGCTTTAATTGTGCCAAATTTTATTGATATTCAACGTTTTTGTCGTTAAAGCGACACAGATATAAAAACAAACATACAGACAAATTTTCGCATTAACAAAATTTAAAATATTTATATAACTAATTTTTTACTTAAAAAAGATTGTAATAATAATAAAAGTTAATAAAAATTAAAAAAAAACAGTATTAATTACACTTTACAAAAAGTTTCTTGCGTCATATATTTTGAACTTCTTCAATTATCTCGTAGCGCTTTGTTGGGTACTTGTAAATGTGTTTTATTAACTCCAATTTGTAAAACTTACTTCAAAGATAATAATGAGAGACGTGTAAATAGAAGCAAATGAAAGCATATAACTAAAAGTTCTAGCTGTGAAATAAAATATATTAAATATAGTAAAATGTACGTCTTTTCAAAATCAATACGCGTATATACGAGGTGTGTTCAAAAAGTATCGCGAATTTTGTGTATTTTCAAAAACTATTTATTTATTCGTGAATATTTATTTTGTCCCCTTCAAAGTAGTCCCCCAGGGATATTATACACTTGTGCCAACGTTTTTTCCAATCTTCGAAGCACTTCAAAAAATATTTTTTTTGTATCTTGTTCAGCTCCTCCTTCGATGCCGTCTTTATCTCGTCAGTCGTGGCGTAGCGTCGTTCTTTCATGGGCCTTTTCGATTTCGGGAACAAGAAAAAGTCACAGGGGGCCAGATCTGGGGAATAAGGTGGCTGCGGTATCATTAGTGTGTTGTTTTTGGCCAAGAAGTCGCGTACAAGCAGCGATGTGTGAGCAGGGGCGTTATCGTGGTCCATTTTTTTGAATAAGTAAAAATCGAAGACGAACCAAAACACGTGCAAGCAAAACAGCTGTCAACAATTAACTGAAAATTCAAATAGGCCAAACTTGTCAGCATAAGTGAGGGACAAATGTACCAACATAACGCTACAAAAAAAACAAAATTCGAATATACGTAACCCGAGAAAATTCAAAATTCGCGATACTTTTTGAACACACCTCGTACACGTACATGTATATACTCGTACATTTGACTAAATTAAATAACTAGACAATGCTAACTTACGGGAATAACTACTACTTACTTGTGAAGTGAAAGGATGTTTATATAGGAACCTATCATATTATGGAGGATTATATATCCGAAAAATAACGGTTATCTTATCTTAAATATTTAAATGAGTTAATCTTGTATGCATATATGTATATTTATTTTCGGAATCTCGGAAACGGCTCCAACGATTTTCCTGAAATTCAGTATGGAGGAGGTTTTGGGGGAGAAAAATTGATCTAGCTAACCTAGCTAGATCGATTTTTCTTTATTTAAAAAAAAATCGTTTTATCCCTGTATTTGGGCATTATAAAATACTTAAATTTAATTTTCATTTATTGAATATATAAAACAGTATTTTTGCTATTAAATGTCAAGTCAGCGTAGTTCATTCGAGGAATGAAAATACCTAGGATCGAGCCCCACCTACCGTATTATTATTATTATTTTTTGAAGTTTCTCTTTTTTATTTTGTAAAAATTCAGGTACTAGTAATTAATTACAACTAGTTGATTACAACTAGAATTATAAGTGCTCTTTTAGAATTATAACCATTAAGTTATAATTCTAAAAGAGCACATTTCGACAACTAGTAGAATTGACGATTTAAAAGAAGTTTTAAATACTATATTGAATAATTTTAAATTTTACTATAAATTTATGTTTTGATAAACCAGTTGTATTGTTGTTGACTATAGGACTTACTAATACAAAAGTTTCTTTATTAATGCTAGCAGTAAACACATACATAAATACTGATAAACTTTAACAATACAAACACTCGAACTGCTCGAGTCAATTTACCGAATAGTTCAAGATAGGTGTTATCAACCTGCCAATAGTCCTGCGAAGTGGATTAGTTAAGTTGATTATATCGACTCTACGTACATAACGCTATATTTATCTACTATGCCACGTTGTAGCATGGTCATATATTATACTACCTGTGTCAGCAGCTTTGCCCGCATGGAAATTAGTGTCACAAATTTTATACCGACTTGAAATTTTTGATTATAAAATAGTTATCGTGAGTTAATTATAAGATATTCTTGAATAACTTTCATGCGCATGCAAGGAATAATTTAAATTTGACCGTTTTCGCAATATATTTTATTGCTGCTCCTCTCCTATTTATCTTAGCGTGATGTTATATATCCTTCTAGATGTCTATGTAAAGTGTCCTAAGTAAAGTGGTACATAAAGGTCACGTACCTCAGCATTGAGGATTACGACGCCACGAGGAGGAGATGTCTATAGCCTTCCGCGATAAATGGACTATCTAACAATCGACTAAATTTCAAATCGGTCCAGTAGTTCCTGAGATTAGCGCGTTCAAACAACCAAACAAGTTCTTTAGCTTTATATATTAGTATAGATTTTATGGACTAGGTGCCTCATAGTTTTGTACTGACATATTAACTGTAATTAGTGAAATCATTATGTTTTATAAAACAGAAATACTAACCTTCATTTTGACTCGTTACTAATATTATACATGCGAAAATACGCAATGATTGGTTATTGTTTTTGGAGATTATCATAGCGTTTGTAATTCAAATGCAATACAAACCTTTTTAAGTACATCTCTATCAGTACTTAATAAATTAATCCTTGGGACATTAATAATTTAATATCACTACATGCTCATTGCTAAATAAATATTTGTTCCTATTGACGTACTATATTGTATCCATCCATCTTAAACTTTGATTCAGTGTTATGTGATAGGTGAGAAAGCGAACTTTCATTTTTAAGTAGCTTACGCACACAAAGTTATAACTAATTATCCGAATTTCTCTCTACACTCGATGTTCCAAGTCGAGGTCCGGTCTTCCAGAGAAAGGCGTTGATCTCATTAATCTTCGGACCCTACGGTCTGATTTCGGCGAAGCGCCTGCGCTATTTCATTCCCCAGGTGGCAATAGTATAGGGAGCTTTGAACTTTTGTTGATTTTTGGCAGCAGGCAAAACATAATTATATAATTCAACATGAAATATACAAAAAGATATACTATGACTTGGTATCTGATTAAAATGTTAATTCTGCGTTATATCTTACTGAGTTAGACGAGCGCAACCTTGCGTTAATATTTTTTTTTAGGTGTAATATTACACCTAACGATGAATTATAATGCTCAATCTTATTATGTACAAATAGACCATTTTAATGACTGGATTAGTACAGATTTGGTGCTTTTTAGCGAACTACTAATTAAATTCGACTATTAATAGAATTTGATCACATCTCTTATATTTTTTAATTCCAACTAATCCTCTACAATTTTTACCAAGGTCAGTAGCACATACGTCGTGTATTAAAAAGAGAACGAGGTAATATGTAATAGTTTATTAAAATAATTTTACGTTGTAGTGATATAGGACTCGGCGTTCATTGATAATATTGTTTTATTCAAACTAATCTATAGTTTTATTTACATGTTATAACCATTACAGCAACCATGCCAAAGCATACAACATATTTCAAAAGGATATTTTGTTTCTGAATATAATTTAAAATTTAAAGAACAAAGTAAAATATTACGCATGCTTGAAAGTCGTAACATTTTTCTGTTTCACCCCGATAATTTACCCTATACCCATCTGTGTGTTTGGAATGCTTTGATAATTTGTACGCATATTTACAAATGCATATTTGTAAAGTATCTATAACTTTTCTGTTTGATTAAACCATTTGTGGTACTAAAGAACGATATTATAATACCTTCCTTAGTATTTATTAACTACTTAATAATGAAAATATTTAAATGTTCAAAAAATATGTTATAACCAAAACAAGAATTGATTAGATATATTTCAAAGAAACAAAAGGTTACTCATTTAACGCAGGTCATCAGTATGTACAGCATGTTCCGATTTTGCGCTAGTCTATTTATGCGGTTGATAATTACATGACAATAATCTGACGTTTTAACGAGCGAACGAATTATTTCAATAAGAATTAATAAAATCTTAATTGAAAAAAAATATATATTATAAGAATAAGAATAAGAATGGCTTTATTTAAATAAATGAGTATAAATAAATAATGATAAATTTAACATGAGTATATTAATTAATGGTCATGTATTAATTAATGAATAAACAACCGTACACTACGGTGTCCGTTACGATGAGACGGTATATGACCAATCTATAGTATTTCCAATCATATATTTAACTTTGACATAACACGCTTATAAAGTTTCATAATTTTTGCATTAAAAACCACATTGAAGAAATGTAATGCTTTATGGGCACTCTATTTTTTAAAGATAGTGACGTTATGTATCACCGTATTTGTATGTATTTGAGGAGCCGAGTGAATTGAGTAGAATGATTTAAATTTTAGTCCTACTATTTCGTTTCGATCGACACAAAATGTCCGTTGTTTTATTTGCGAAGGATATATTCTATGAATTATGAAGGTATTATTAATAATAAATACTTTTTCATTGTTATATAAAAATGTTTCTTTTAAGTAATGCAATAAATGTAAGTACAATTTATTTAAATAAATAATATAGACGTGCATGTTTATTTCTATAAAACAATACAAAACATTGAGTAAAAAGGGATTATTAATATGATAAATCGGTATACTTCTATATAAATAAAATCGATTGGTATTAGAAACCCACTCAGAAATGCAATTTGGCATCTCTACTACTAGCTTTCAAAATTTAAATAAATGATTGAAATGATTATAGACTCAAATACCAGTAAAAAAACCGCATTTTTGTTGCTACGTCTTTTTGCTTTGAACCTTGAAATTACATAAGCTATCAAAAAATACTCTTAAAATTATAAATGTATGTTAATTTCCAATTTTGACCACGGCTATAAATGTTTTAATAACACACTGTATTAAAAGACGCTAAACTACATTACAATGAACTTAGGCTAGTGGGTAATTAGAGCACATATGTTATTGTATCATGCATGTTAACTAAATTCTTTATTACATTCTCATGACTAATTATCACTTAAGTAACCTACATATTCGCCTGTACATTGTATCTATTAAAGACAAATAAAGATGCATTATAAAGAACACTCCTAATGAGTCACTATAAACTTTCACTTAAAAGCATTGAGTTTCACTTGAACATGACATTTTTATTGAAACATCGATAGTGAGCATTTGTAAAATACGTGAATAAGATTTTAGCTTTACGTTACGGAAATTTAGAATTAATTTTTTAAACATCCTGTATATCTCCTATTCCCGATAGTGTTAATTATTTTATTATTGTAAAGTTATTTTGTATGTTCGGGTGTATTAAATTAGTTATATAAAATTCACCACATATAGCTGTTATGTTATAAGACATACAAACGTTTTGAAACATGGGAACACTTTATATAGTTCTATCGTTATGTGTTTTGCAAGTGCATTCAATGGCGCTCCAGGGGCCAGTTTTAACAAGATACCAACCGTGTGGACTTGGTGTGATCTATTTTGACAAAATAACGGATATACTGTGGCGTGCGGAAGTAAATCTAGAATCGTATCGGAACTTGCCACAAGTGAAGATAGAAATTAACTTTGAAAAAGAAATGATGCTTTATGGGGTAAATACGCAATTATAATATAATTATAATTATAATAATAAACTTTATTTAGCCAAAAAAATTACAATAAATACAAAATAGAAAATTCAAAAATAAATAATAAAATACAAAATTCACATTAACAAATATCTTACTGCTTAGACACTCGTACTAAGATAGCTTGTTCTACGAGTGTCTAATTTATTCATAAATGAATAGTACATAATATTTATTAAATACTAATATAACCAGCCCGCTTTATCGGGCCTAATTTAAAGATATTTACAGTTCAAAAAAATATCCGACCGCTACCAAACTTTATAGGATTATCCGCTAAGTCAGTCTATTGATTGTCTGAAATTTTCATTAAGGTCGGTCCAGTCGTTTTTAAGTCTATAAGAGAAAGACTCATTATTTCTCATCTTTCTATGTATATATAGATTCGCCATCCGAGGACTTCTCCAAGGATATGGTATAAGGTGACCGAGCCTTGCGTGGTAATTTTTTTAAAGTTAAAATAAAAGGAATAAAGAATAAAAAGGAAAAAAACGCCGGATCACATGTAGGAATCAATTTTGAACTTTTTTGTTCCGCCATTAGGCTATCACAGCTTTGCATTCGACGGCTAAAATATCATTTGAATTCAATTCTACACTTTAGCATTTTTTTAAATGCCCGAAAACAGGTACAAAACATTTTTTTTTAATGAAACCTAGCTAGATCGATTTTTCCCCCAAAACTCCGTAGATACTAAATTTCATGAAAATCGTTGGAGCCGTTACAAGATTAACTTATTTAAATATTAAAGATATATGGAAACCAGCTATATTTCTTCTTATTCTATCGGGTGAGACCGTCTAGTACTCACTAGGCAGTTGCAGCAATGATAACGTGTTATAAAGAGCTCATGAAGAAGGGTCGTGAATGGGTTTAAATCTAGTCGACTCACCGAAAATATAGGCGTCCAAAAAGCGTCCTGTATGACCCTGACGATCAAATAACGATCGCAAACTCTCACACACATATAATACAAGCAAACAGCGTCTTCGCCGGCGAAGACGAGGTCCTAGTTTTCTAACGTCGGTCGGCTGTGGCTTCTCGCCATACTCCCGACGCCATGATGACTAATCGTCATACTATTAGCCCTTCACTACACCCGCCCTAATCCTTGGTCTGGCCTCACAGGAGGCACCCTTAGGACGACTTTCCCAGACGCTAGTAGAGCTTTTGCGCTCTACTCTCCGCATTTCGCAACTTCGGTGATGCTTCTGCGCTCGCCCGTCCCACCTGGTGACGCTGTAAAAGCCGTTAGGGCTAACAGCATATAGTCAATTTGAAAAAAAAATAAAACTCGTCGGGCTTACTTGATAAATTAAAACGAGATAGATTGTACATTAATTATGAATACCACAATAGTCTTAATTATAAAACTATAACTTATTTTCAGGTATCTCACAACAGTACAGTCATCATAAACAACAAATCACATAATTTCACGTTTTCACCAAGAGGCGATATTCCTGCTATATACCACATTTACATGTCGATAAATGAAAATGCAAGGACAAGCCTGCCAGTGGTGAAAGTTTTTATACTTAATGATATATTACTGTGTAACGACTTTCTTAAGGTAATTATGATTTATGTATATTTTTTATGTGATATTATTATTTAATTTAACAGTACGTTTAAAGTTTAGTAGGTTTTTTTGCGTAAGTATGTTATGTTGCGAATGTTAACAGTCTCGCAACATTTTGGAAGTGTATGTATAATATAAAAAAATTCTCCATCACAGGTATTATATTTAAAATCTTGTGGTACCTACGACTGCCTTTGCACCAAGTTAAATAAAGAAAAAATGTTTTTTCTTTGTTCCTGAAACAAAATAAGATTTTTTTATCCTTTGTAATATGCATCAAATTTGTAATATATATCCAAATGTGTAAGCTTAATTACGCTAAATTTCGTCATTACTTGTCCTGACGGATTAGATGTAAAAATGTAACAGACAAACGTAAACAGACAAAAGCGTGTGACAAATTTCAATTATCAAATAGACACATAGAAATAAAAAAACTCATTGTTGCCTGGCCGGGATTCGAACCTGTCACACCTCTAAAGAGTCACACGGTATCACCGCTGGGCTATCATAGCTTATTGTAACACTTATTGTAACGCTTAATTTATCACAGCTTATTATACCAAGTTAATCCCTTTTACAATGACAAAACTAATAAAATCAATCGTTTATAAAAATCGTTATAAAATTTTTTGTAGGCCGCCGATACAATATCCTCTTTTGACGTTAAAGCTGATGATAAGCACAGCCGTCACATATGCGGTAGAAGAAATTTACATCATTCCGAAGTAAATTTAATGCGAACAGACGCTGAACCCGGCGATTGGCCGTGGCATGTGGCCATCCTGATTAAAAAACCTTTTTCAGACCTAGCGCAATATCAGTGCGGAGGAAATGTAATATCTAGGACAGCTATTCTAACCGGTATGAGCGTTTTCCTTCACTGTTCAATTATTTCCTTATTCGACGGCATCTCTTCCTGTTCTACTATCTCTCGAAACGATTTTTATTTCAGATATCTATAAACTCTTAAATAGCGATGATAAAACGTTTACATGTAAAATCTTTTGTCCCTCGTGTAGTCGAATTAGAATTTCGATGAAATTCTTTGTATTATCTACCTGCCTTAATATATATTTTCATAAACCGATTAGGAGGTGGTAATGTTTTCTTTTTGTGAAGAACAACCCAATAGCCTGTGTTACCTCCGCATCTAACGATAATGAAATAATTTCAACATAAATAAATAATAAGTTGAATAGAACAGCCTCATTTCTAAGTAGAATAGAACACCCTCATACGCCACCGTGGTGTCGCAAAAGGCGAGTAAGGTAAGTTGACGTCAAACAGGCGGCCGGTCGTAAAATAACTAGCCAAAATATGTAACATGTTTGAAACACGTTGCCAGGATAATGATGATAAATAATAAAAATATATGTGGGACATAGGTTTGTTCGTCCCTTATGTAAGTTACATAATACTTTTGTTGTGGATGTCAAAGAACTGGTAAATATATACATATATATTAAAAAAAAATACTTATACACCTCGAACCTAGTTTTACAAACTCGAAAAACCAACAAAGTATTTTTTTAGAAAATTTCGATCAATGCCACGTGCGACTACGCACCAGTTGTATATATATAAAAAATAATTAATTCTGTTCAGTTTTGCAATGTCTTCATAATATATATTTATCTTTATATATTAACTGAAGTTGTTTTCTTATTTCAGCTGGCCATTGTATGTACTTAAACAACAGTTTAGTGGAAACAAGCAGATTTGTTATAGTAGCTGGAGTGACTAATCTCAAAGATCAAGTAAACCAGCCTGGAAGACAAACGCGTATCGTAAGTACAACGAGAATTACAAGAAAAAGTACAACGGACAAATATATTATAATTTATTTTTATACCCTTAAATTCATACTCATATAAGTAATTATTCATATATAGATTTAAATTTATATATGTATAAATAACACATTTATACACATATAAAGCTTTACATATTAAACTACTTTAAACTTCCTCACCTTTTTCTTTTCATCTTTTTAACCCTAAGGTAAGATAGTGTGGACAAAATCGACTATTAAGCTATAAGGTGGTTTAAATTTCAGTCCTTTTTATTTGTTATTATTTTATAAGTTGATTGTGGTATACAATTAAGTGTATAAATAAATAAAAATACATATCTAAAGATATACTTTTACGTAGATTTAGCCACACTTAAATAAACATTAAAATTTGTAATTTTGTATTATATATTTATTAATTTTTAACATTAATAATATCATTAAAATATGATAGCCTAACGTTGAGACCATGTCACCCGTACGTCGTCACTTCAAACCCCAGGCAGGCACTAATATGTACATACTTAAATGATATTTACCAAATATCACTAATTTTCGACGAAGGAAAACATCATCTTCCTGCCCTTTTCCCACTCTAAGTAGGGTCAGCACAACATATTATAAACATGCTGTCACATGATTTGGCTGCGTTTTTTCGACCGGCCGCCTGCCTGACGCCAACTTACCTCAGTCGTATTTTACCACACCTCGGTAAGAAATGAGGTTGGTCTATTCTACTCAGCCGGATACCACACGGCGTTTTCGACGAAGGAAAACATTGAGTGGAAATCTGCATATCCCTGAAGAATTGGTGTAAATTATAATTCCGTATCGCAGCACGAGGTTGATCTAAATTTCAATCCTTCTTAAAGGCAAAAGAAGACATGATTTTGCTCATTTATGGTATAGTAACGAGCCGCAACTTTACTCTACGTGAATTCAAAAATTCATGAAAAGGTTTTATTAATGTTCTTTGTATTTGAATTGCAGGCACAAAGAATAATGCTGCATCCCGGTTACAGTCTGGACTACGCTACATCAGACCTCGCTATTGTAATAGTAAATAAGCTAGTGTTCACTGAATACGTCCAACCCATTTGTGTATGGGGTCCGGTGTACGACAAAACTGCGCTTTTTGGCAAGCAGGCTGTGGTTAGTTTTCGTTTAAATTATACGTATAATAATGTGAATAACCATTTCAGTTAATTTAGAGTAAATAATTTACAACCTGAATACTAACCGAAACCGAAAAACAAACACACTTTATCAATAACAGTAGTATTGATAAGATGTTTGATGATTTTCAATTTATTAATATTAATATATCATATACAATATTGCACAAATGACTTCTAACTATGTATTATATCTGTTATTATAGACTATGGGATTTGGAACCACAGAACAAAACGTTCTATCAGAAACTTTAAGATCTAGTAACATTCTGATTCAAAATGATACTACATGTATATCGTATTCGCCAAATTTGTATACAAATTTAATGAATGAGTTCACTTTCTGTGCTGGATTCGGACCTACCTCGGGTGAGTATTTTTATTAAGTAATTATATTTATCAAGTTCTGATAGGCGAACGGTGATACCGTATGCCTCTCTCGAGGGGGACATGGGTTCAAACCCCAGGCAGGAAACAATGAGTCATTCTATTAAAACTTGTGTACCTAATTGATATTTGTAATTCATAATACGCTTTTCGGTGAAGGAAAACATAGCAACATATCTCTGAAGATTCCGCGGGATATGTTTAACCTACCAATCCGCATTGGAACAGCGTGGTAGGTTTAAGTTGAAACGTTCTCCTATAAACCAAATCTCTCTAAAGAAAAGGCATATGGTTAATACTTTTTGGATTTTACTCCTTAAGAATTTATTATCCTATCCTACTAATTCTACTAATATTACAAATGCGAAAGTTTGTCTTCTTCTCTCTTTATGCTTTGGAGCTTAGACCCACCACGCTGCCCCAATGCAGGTTACATATATCCCAGGAATTCTCCGGAGATATGCAGGTTGACTCACTATGTGTTCCTTTACTGAAAAGCAAGTGATAAATTGCAAATATCAATTGGACACATAAACTCTACTAATCCTGTCCAACTAATATTATAAATGCGAAAGTTTGTGAGTATGGGTTTATGTTAGTTACTCTTTCACGTCAATTCCGCTGAAACAATATCAATGAAATTTGGCACAGTTATAAACCTTATACATCGGAATAGCATATATAGACTATAGAAATCCTGTTAATTCTACAGGAATAGTGACATAAAGATAAAGGCATAAAGATATGACTTTAATATAATTTAAGCAAGTCTTAAAGTTTTTTTTTAATATCTTTATTTTTCAGAACTTTTATACAGTTAATACATGTCAGTCTTAAGTAACCTTTAACTTAATCTATACAATTTTTATATCACTTAAAATTATCTATACTCTAAACTATTTATGCTAAAAATATATAGCATTTTAGCTCGATCAGAATTGGGATCAGCTAAACTGCTATTTATAAAGCCAATATCCATGTAATTTACAGAAAGCTTATCAATAAAGTCTTAAAGTTATCCTCTTCGTTCTATTGCTTCTTCAGTTCACTGTTTTATTTATGTAGGCATCAATCCACGAAATGGTGATAGCGGAGGCGGTGTTATTGTGCCCACTGAGCAGGAGGATCACAAAGTCACTTGGTTTCTTCGTGGCGTTCTATCCAAATGCGGCCTACCGACTGGTCAAATTATCTGTGATCCAAAGTTCTACGTCATTTACACGGATGTTGGACCTCATTATGGCTGGATATATCACAACGCTGGCTTAATATTCTCTGCCAATATTGTTTCTTAAATGTACTTGTATGTTATTTACTTTTAACAAGTTAAGGTTATTACAGACTGAAATATTATCGGCGTTTTTAGCTTATGTAGGTACTTTATAAGACACTTAAATTAAGGTTATGCCTTGCTTACTAGGTCATATGGCAAGGTCACCATAAAAGTAAAAAATGCGAGTTGGTGTGTTACAAATATCCTGAAATACTCTATAGATATGCAATTGGCTGAGTAGAATAGACCACCCTGATTTCTTAAGTATCGTAAAATGCGACTAAGGTAAGTTGAGCCACCGTGTGGTATCCGGTTAAGTAAAATAGAACACCCTCTTTCTTACCGAGGTGTAATAAAATACGACTAAGGTAAGTTGACGTCAGGCAGGTCGTAAAATACGTAGCCAAATTATGTGACAACATGTTTATAACATGTTATGCTCACACTACTTAGAGTGGGATAAGGGCAAAAGGATGATGAAGGACTCAATAGATATGTAAGTTTTATTCAATATAATTTCCTTTATTGTAACGCGAGTATAAATACAACCGATTTTCTTCAACTAAATGACTAATAAGTCATAAATGGTATCCTTGAAATAAAAGTGTCTGTGTAAATTATTGTTAGGAGGAAAATCAGATTAAAGTTTGAAGTTTTGAAGATAAACGTTGTAATATCACGACAACATTAATTTTGCTCAATTATAGAGAACTTACAAAGTTTGTAATTACTGTGAATTGCTAATACAATTTTACTCAATTGTTGTTAATCATATTTAGATGGTTCTACTCTTCATCCAATATGATTGCAAGTCAAATATATATTTCCTAATAATGTAGAGAACACATTTTTTATAGAAAAGAAGGAGAAAATTGTACGTATTTGTTAAGATAATAAGGTTTTAATATTATAACAAAACAATATTTTAAACACACTTAATTATATAAGACAAGATAGTGTTGTAAATAGTAGAAAACAATACATAATAAAAGACCTAAACACAAAATTGTAGTATGATGTCATAAATTTATTTTATACATTTTGTAAATAAAATATTTTTTTAAGAGCAGTAGTTTTATTTTATATCAATCAAAAATAAACTTTATTAAAATAAGCTCTCTTAAGCACTTTTGAAACATCAAGGATCAATATGTCGAATAAAGCTACTAGTTCGGAATGTTGCTTTTCAAAAGTAATAATAAAATTATTTTGCTATAATCCGCGAAGAAGTAAAATAGAAAATATATATAATGCTAAATGTAAGTGGACAATCGGTTATCATACCTGATACATGCAGGATTCGTAAAAACACATGCACAAACCTCCACCACCTCCACCACAATACACAAGCACTATATACGTTCACTATCACAAACTCAACAATCGTTTCGCCCCGCAACCGAAGCATCGTCAGGAGATAGAGACGATCTATCAGGTATGCATGTATCAGGTATGATAACCGATTGTCCACTTACATTTAGCATTATATATATTTTCTATTTTACTTCTTCGCGGATTATAGCAAAATAATTTTATTATTACTTTTGTATTATGGATCTCCGCAAAGTAACGCCTAATTCTATAAATGTTGCTTTTACTGAGAAGAATCAACAAGAAACTCGGCGGTCAATCTTTTAACATTTTCAATTTTACATTATTAAATCGCTGTCTTGTATGAAGCTGAAAGGATTTTCAAATACAGGCATTTTTATCGTCCAAATAATCTTCAATTTTGTAATATATTGTCGTACGTAAATGTATAAGCCTATATCTTTTTTTTTTGTTCTGTGATTAAAGGGCTTTTACACTACATGTGTATGTCAGCCCTATAAGCCTATATCTTACACTTAAACCATTCTGTAGATTGGTCTAGTATGGATTGCGGCGATGACTATACCTACAATAATAATATAAATTGACCGCCATGTATTCCGATTGTCTTAAGTCATATAGATTTAAGGTTTTGTGTGCAGTAGACAATAAATATTGAAAGTTTCGTAAGAAGTCAAGACGCCTGGCGCTTGAATTAAAAAGCTTTCCTTTATCCTATTGAGATATAACAAAACAATAATGTTGTGGATATATTACTCTTTTATAGGACTACCTACCAAAAGTACGCGATGGAATATTTCTTTAAAGTATAACTTGCTATATCCATTCTAACTTAGAAAAAAATGATCACCTCAAGTGTGGTATCGAGACCAAGTGTATTACTAGTAGTATTTGTCATTTTAAATACGTTAGCGACCTCAGGAATTTACACGTTAAAAATTAAATATCTTAATGTTGTCGCAAAATAAAATTGAACCAAAAATATTAGAAGAGGGATATCGAAAATAGTTTGAGCCAAAGCAACGCGTGGCTGGAATCGCTAGTATAACGAAAATGGTCAGTAAATGAACCTGCCATGCTTTACTCAAAGAACTGGACGGTACAGCTAATTAAAAAAAAAGTGTTAATACACCGAACAAAGCCACTTGCTTTAACAACAGCTCGCCGGAACACTTTCATCGACACCAAACGACGACGAGCTAAATGCTTATGTGGAATGTTGATTCATAAATCTGCTTACGGTTGTTTTAGCTAATAGTTATATCTATACTAATATATAAAGCTGAAGAGTTTCTTTGTTTTTTTTTTATTGTTTAAACGCGCTAAGCTCAGGAACTACTGGACCGATTGGAAAAATTCTTTAAATGTAAGATAGTCCATTTAATGAGAAAGGCTATAAGGCCATATATCATCACGCTAAGATGAATACAGGAGGAGGATATATTATGAAAACGGCAAAATTTTTAAGGTTTCCTTGCGTGCGCTAAGTAAACGCTGAATGTTATTTAAAAATCATGTATTACATAAATGTTCCCCTCTGAAAGTTCTAAATAAAAGTCCGCGATAGCATATGTCTAGCTTGTAAGGTAAACCCACTTTAACCATTTTTATGGTTATCAAAAGTATATTAATTAAGTTGTTCCAGTAATTAAGGTCTATCACTACTGTGTCGATCAATGAGGCGTCGACACGAACTCCATACTTCAAGCATAGCTCGCACCTTCACGTCCATAGCCACCAGATTCTGTATCTGAGGTCATCTATTGGCTTCTCATCATAAACAGCGATAAAAGGCGAACATGTGTATGTGGAGGACATACTCAGCTGTTTTCACGAATCATCATCTTTGATTGTCTATGATCGCCTACTACCCGGAAGTTGCGGTTTTCAGACACGCATCAAAGGGAAACGTTGAATGATACGAATGATCGTATACATCGTGTTATAATATGGACGATCGTGTGCATTGCTCGATGAGTGTGCCAATTATAGACGATCACGCGGTCGCAGTGGTATCCGACTGAGTAGAATAGACCACCCAAATTTCTTATCAAGGTGTCGTAAAAGGCGACTAATGTAAGATAACATAAGGCAGGCGGCCGGTCATAAAATAACTAGCCAAATCAGCCAACAACATATTTGAACATGTTATGCCAAGCCCAATTAGTAGAATAAGCTCAGGAGAATGACATAATATGGTCTACACAATATATACGTTACATAATATATGCATAAATAAACTTAAACGCAAACCTATTATAAACCTTGATTTGAAAAGAGTAATGGAGGCTTCAAATAATTGTTGTGTAGATATATGAGTATAAGCACAGAAAATGAGAATTTACGCTCTGAGTCCCCCGGGCGCTTGTCTATTACAAATACCATTCTCGTTTTAACTTCAGCTTCAAAAAAATATTTTTAACGTATGAAAGTAGAAAGAAAAATTTGGATCTGCTGCGTACATATTATATTGTCCTTTGCGCCTAAGGCGGATGTTTATGTTCATATCAAAAAGTTTTTCTTTCAACAGAAAATTATTAATATGTTACTGTATTATTTAGTTTATATTTATGTTAATTGAAATACAGGCTCTCTGAAATGGAAAATGTTATTTGTTCTTAAGATATTCAATAACGAGGTTAGACACAAAGGAAGGTTGAAGTTATAATAACCCAATTTTTCTTATTGAAGTTAATCTTGTACTGAACGTAGACTCGACACGGCTATTTCATGTATCGTCGTCGATATAAGTCTTATTTCAATATCTTCATACTATTATCTATTACTATTATTTTAGAATTAAATAAATAATATTTTAAAATACTTTAAAATTAATACTTTTATATAACCCTTCGAAAAAAAAATCCAAAAGCTATAACCAAAAAATGTTGTTATTCAGAGGTTTGATTTATTGGTTAGGTAAGGTTATACATAATTTACGTTTTCACAAATAGCACACGTAAAAAAATGATTTTTTTAAATATTTTATAGGATAACTTTAAGTTCGCAGGCTATCGTATAGGCAGTATTACTTAAATCAATATTTTAAAAATCAGTTAAGATTAGATTAATAAGAATATTTAATATTAATAGAGTAAAGGTTGCTATTAATATCTCAGCGCACTTTTTTAATATTTCATGTAATTATGCAAACCTTGCGCGACCGGGCGCGTTGACGGAGCAACATTGTAATAACGTCATTTTGCTCTGTTCTTTATTCCAGAGAAATATTAAATTAGTTCGGACTTTAAAATAAGCAGACTATTGAATAAAGGATTTTTATAAGGAAATATAATATTGAAGTAACGCCGTGTGGTATCCGGCTAAATAGAATAGTACCACCATCATTTCTTACCGAGGTGTCGTAAAAGGTGACTAAGGTAAGTCGACCCGCCGTGTGGTATCCGGTTGAGTAGAATAGACCACCCTTATTTCTTACCGAGGTGTCGTAAAAGGCGACTAAGGTATGTTGACCCACCGCATGGTATCCGGCTGAGTACAATTGATCACCCTTTTTCTTACCGAGGTGTCGCACAAGGTTACTAAGTTAAGTTGACTTCAGGCAGGCGGCCGGTCGTAAAATACCTAGCCAAATCATGTGAAAACATGTTTATAACTTGTTGTACAAACCTTTTTTAGAGTTGGATAAGGGCAGGAACTTGTTTCTAATCGTGACTTTGTTATAATTAGACAAAAAGTTTAATCAGGCAGAAAAGTAGATATTTCATAATTCTCGAATTATCAGTGTTGTATAGATTTTGTGTCTAGTTTTTTTACAGGCAATTTAAGTATAACAAAGATTTTAAAATACGTGCCTATAAAAACATTGTAAAGTTGGTTGTATATAATTAACGTTATAAAGGACTAGCGATGCTTCAAAGGTAAACAACAATAAAATGAAAAATAGTCTACTTTCTCGTTTGAAATAATTTGTTCACTTCTATCCCTTTAAACATAACGTTGATTTCAGGTCCTTTACATACTTCTCATGTCCAGTCACAGAGACCTATTGGAAAACTTGAAACATAATTAAAATAAGTACTTACATAACAATTTTTCATATCTTTAATGTAAAAAATCGTATGTATATATATATTAAAATTATTAGAATGTAAGTTTATCAATATATAATGTATAATTAAATAAATTAATAAATTTTTAATTTACGTTTCTTCTCGTTATCCAACCACTAAGGGTCGCAGAGATCTCTTATGGAGATAGCAATTTTTGTTTTCTTTTTGGTACAAAAATAAATAAAATGCTTCGAAGTTGCTGAAACGTCGTGTTAAAAAATGCTCGGAGTGTATAGGGCATTTACTATGAAATAACTTCTGTCAACTGCTACAATAAATTAATTTATATTAAAAGTACTGCAGTAACATACGAATAGGAACTTATGAAACAGATCGTCCGAATAGTATGTACTATTTTGAACTCACAGAGTTTATTTACTTAAAAACAGCACTGAGAATCGAACGTTGCTGAAATGAACAATTCAAATATTAGGAATATTGTCACATTCTACAATTATGCACAGTCACGCTCAATTTGAGATTCGTTTACTTATAGTTACATAGTTTACTCCGTGAACCTATTATGTAACTTCAATAGTCAGAAAACAGTATGAACTACGTGACGCATTACGTATTTCGAAATTTCTATAGTCTAATATTTTTTGGTTAATCTATCGTAATTCGTATTATAATTTTTATAGTTGAATAGTCATCTATTAAGTCTAGATGACTATTATAAAACAAAGTCCTTGAAGACTGTCTGTCTGTATGTGACCGATTTTCTCAATATCCTACTGAATGGATTATTGTATGGTTTGAGTAAAATATAGTATAATTCTTTCGGATGGTTTAGGTTCATAGTACATTACGGTTTTATGTAAATTAACTCAAATACATGTGACTAATAATGAGTTAGTTAAGTGTCGTCATTAAAGACATGAGCTGTGAACTCCGAGATGAAGACGTTAGATAGACCGAAAAATTAGGAAAGCGGACCCTGTGACTTGACGGGATTAAATACAAGGAAGATGATGATGACTCGAATACATATTTGTGACATTCTGATACTTGATTTAGACATAAATATTTGTATACTGTCTTCAAATTAATTAGCCTATATGAATTTTAAGTAACTACTTTAAAAAAGTAGTTAATCTATTTCTTTTTCAAATCGTTTAAATTTCAATTTAATTCAATTGAAAAAAAAAACAAAAACATACGGCATTCAAAAACATACACTTTACTGCCTCTGTAAATAAAGAGTTTTCCTTGTTAAAGTATGTGATCACATTTGTCTATGAGAAAATAATCCCCTTGTCTCCCCTCGCAGCGTTTCTCAAACAATATTGATATTTAAGGAAAAACCCATAAAGAACATTTTACTTTCTTCTTATCGTTTCCCGCTTTGTGCTAGAAAGCGATTGATTTTAGAATAATGTCTATCAGTTAATCGAATGGTGTAATTTTCCGGAGGGCGTCGGAGCATTTTACTGCTTCTTCCTGAGCAGAATTGTTTGAAAGTTATTTAATGATGCTTGGAAAAAAATGTATAAGAAAAAGGGATACTGGAAAGGTATGTTTTAATTAATAGCGAAAGGTATTTACATTTGTCAATTGTCTTTGCGATTATAATATATTCGTTTAATACAGGTAGTAATTTTATATAATGTTAATTAAAAACCGTTGTATTATAAGCTAAGGTGCATTAAATTTATTTAAATAAATATATTTGAACTTTGTGTGACATGAGAAAAACTGTAAAAGGATTTTCGAAATGACCCTTTAAATTGCAGATAAAATGAAATTTATAAATTAGATAATTCACAGAATTAGTGGTCAAACGTCCATAATACAAAAGTAATGAAAATATTATTTTGCTATTAATCCGCGATTAGAAAGAATATAGGTAATGCTTAAAGTAGATTGCACCCCGTGTCCATATTTTTGCGTACATGATACATAAACCGTATGCAATACAAACCAGCACCGCCAACTCTACTAATACTGCACAAATTCACTACTACTAACTCAACATTCGTTTCGCTTCCTAAACGCACAGGAGATAGACTCCTCGACAAAATAGCAAAACTATTGCTTTGCTATTTTATCGTGAAGTATAAAATAGGCCTGTCTGATAATTAAAAAAATATACAAAAACATCAATATGTATTTCATAAAGTGATTACATTGAACAGAATATAGGAATAAAACCGGAGTCGTGACATTTTAAATGTTATCGCGATGTCACGGTTGAACACACAACACCTGCGGAGCACATTAATGTCACAAGAAGGTAAAACTAATACAAAATTTTAAACGTAAAAGTTATTAAAATAGTAATTTCTGTATATAATGTCCCGTATATCATCGTTCTATTTAAATAGTTCAGGATCGAGTGTTCGCAGAAGAATAGTTGCAGCACTTCAGGAAATTTGGCCTAACAAGCAAAAAAGTTATTTTATAGGTTAGATAAATGCCATACGGAAATCACTCGTATGAAAATTATCTTAATTATTGTTGTTATTATATACAGCGATAGTTAAGCTATACCCATAGGTAAGATCGTTTCAAAACCTACCTTAGCTTGAATAAATATTGCAAAATCACGCTGAATTCACAGTACGAAATACTATAAGTACAGATTAATTAGATTTCTATTTAACATGTAGAAAATATGACTTTATACCAGTCCATACCCTTTTGTCACATACGAGTATCTTTGACATTTACAAGGTAATCGAAATATCTAAATACCACTCCAGTCTCTTGTGTTGTTCATTGACATTTTCCTCTTTTGTAATAAATATACGTAATTAATATTATTTAACAGTTTTTTTTTACATTTTATTCGATAATTTTATTTGTTTAACACATAAGTATAGATAAAATATTCGACTTTATTTTAGAAGGGTCTTAAATATCTTATTCATGTGTTGAGCTATTAGCCATAGGCTAGGCGATTTTCTATGATGGTAAAATAAAAAAACCGTCAAAGCTAAGCAAGCATCCCAGAGCTAACTATTAGTAGGCATATTCATCGGGACAGTGTACGATAAAGATGTCATGTTACGCCTTATTGCAAAAGAATAGTCATATTTGCACAACTGCTAAGAACAATACGACGAAAAGGGTTAGTGGAGCAAGATACTATAGATTCAAACACATTCTTGGAATACTTCGCTTATTCAGAGATCCGATTGACTACTAAATTTACAAAAGTAGTAATAATTTTTTTTTGCTATAATCCGCAATGATGTAAATAGAAAATATATATAATATTAAATGTAGATAGACTATCCATTTTCATAACACAATTTCCACAACCGCAACCACAATAAAAAGCACTACACACGTTCACTATCACAAACTCAACAATCGTTTCACCCCACAATCCGCACACAATCTTTGCGTTTTTGTCGCGGCGTCTATTGATGATGCTTCGGTTGCGGGGTGAAACCATTGAGTTTGTGATAGTGAACAAGTGTAGTGCTTGTGCATTGTGGTGACGATGATGGAGAATTGTGCATATGCTTTTACGAATCCTGCTGTATTAATCATGAAAATGGATAGTCCACTCTACAATTAGCACTATATATATTTTCCATTTACTTTATCGCGGATTATAGCAATATAATTGCATAATTACTTTTGTATTATGGATCTCTACGAAGTATCGCTTAATTCTGGACATTACTAAATTTAGTTTCTACATCGCAAACATGGATTACTTTTGTTCGAAAATATTAATAGAGAAAACAAACGTATTGAAATACTTGTTCATATAGTCAGCAGTTGGAGTCTAGCTATGATATTCACCTGCCAGTATGTAACGATGAATGAAAACCTTTTTTTATTGAAGGATCAATTTCTGTTGGCCTTTGACGTACAGAAAACAGATAGGTAAGCTGGTTCGCTACCCGATAAGATATCTTGCTCGTGCCTTTTTTACGTTACCCTAAAATTTTGTTGACACGCAATCGTGTACACCAGAAAAGTAGGGTCAATCAAATGTTATCGTCTATATTTCACATGTTATACTATATTTTAAAGTTTCTTCTAGAATACATTTTAATTTAAAAAGCGTTTTATGTGTAGTGTAACTAATATTAAACAGTTTAAAAATCACTTATTGTTTCGTCCTTAACAAATGCTAAATTTTAATAGATAAATTATTCTACTGCCTTTATCTCACTCTAAGTGAAATCGGCACAGCATATTTTAAACTTTTTACTTGTTTTGCTTAGTTAATTTTACGACCGGCCGCCTGCCTGACGTCAATTTACCTTAGTCACCTTTTACGACACCTAGATAAAAAATGAGGGTAGTATATTCTACATAGCCGGATACCACACGGCAGGTTAACTTATATTATTCGCCTTGTACGACACATCGGTAAGAAATGAGGGTGGTCTATTCTACTCAGCCGGATACTACACGACAGGTCAATTTACCTTAATCGTCTTTTACTAAACCTCGGTAAGATATGAAAACGCTCTATTCTACTCAGCCAGATATCACGCGGCGGGTCAACACTTACCTTACTCGCCTTTTACAACACCTCGGTAAGAAATGAGATGGATACTCATATGGATGGATTTATAGATGTGAACGAAAAATAAAAAATAAATAAAAAAGGCTACGAAAATTAGTGAACAGATGAAATCTACACACATTATAAAGGGGGAATTGATATGGTAGCGATATCACAAACACTTTTTATTATTGCCGAACAATTTGTACGCGTCTCTTTGATGTGCCAGCGTTCTTTGCGTTCTTTGGAGGCATTCAGGGCACGTACACTTATAATCATGTTCGAGTCTCCCAATGTTTGATAAAGCATCGTGTCTTGCGCGAAAAATATCGCCTGCTATCTTACGGAGTAATACGGAATTCGTGGTTCCCGTGAAATATTTGTTCTTAAGTTATGAGACGTGCTGCGTAAGTAGATTTGTATTTTCTTCGGCTTTTGCGATGATTACGAAACAAAGGTTTTTCAACAGATTTATATAGTGATATATTTTTGCTGACGCGTTTTAATTTATATGAAGATAATAGCGTCACGGTGAGGTCATATTTTTTTTTTTGTCAGGAAAACCAATTATGGGTCATCACCGCCCGACGGGGACGAGCGGCGGGTATATCGGACTCTCACCGACTAAAAACCTGACAGTGCTCCACCACGCTGCTGGTGGCGGGGACAGGGTAACGTTGGACACATTGCCCCCATCCCCGCCAGCAGCAACTCTGAACCTCAGAGTGCGCCACCTCTGGGTCGGGGCCTCTCTAAACTAGGCCCTCCCTCCGCTAGACGATGCATCGGGAGCACCAGATGCATCGACCACCTCAGGGACCTTTTCAGATGGGCGTCCGATAAACCCCGTTCGGAACGCCCATAGGTCCCCGTTAGGGCGGCATACGACGGGCTTCGGCGAGTCGTCTGCGCCCCGCTCGCCTGCGGCGGATCGGATCCAAAGACTCGACTTCCCGGATCCGCCCCGCCGCCTCCTTCCGAGAGATTATGTCCTCGCAGAAGGAGGCCATCGCTGCCCACGATCTCTCCCTGTCCACCATGGCACGAACCACGGTGGGCGGTGGGGTCATATTGCCCTTATTAAGGCTAGGGTTAATCAAAGCAAATAGCTATGAGTTTAATATGAAAACTTATATGCTGTTACAGAAAATTATTACACACCAAGGATAAGATAAGTGCCGTGTTGTATTGCCGGTTAAGTAGAAAAGAACACTCTTATTTCTTACTAATTTGTCATTAAAGGCGACTAAAGCAAGTTGACCCACCATGTGGTATCCGGCTGAGTGTTATAGGCCACCCTCTTTCTTACCGAGGTGTCAGAAGGTGTAAAAAAGGACTAAGATAAGTTGTCCTCAGGCAGGCGGCTGGCCGTAAAATACGAAGCCAATTCATACGGCAATATGTTTATAACATGTTGTGGCGACCCCACTTAGAGTGGGATAAGGTCAGGAGGATGATGAGCTTAATTGTGGGGTCATATAGCCCTTACAAGATGGTGAATCAAAGCTTGGGTAGTCAGCAATGAAATTAATATTCAAACTTATGTGCTTTTACAAAAAATTGTTACATACCAATGATAATAACACACGCCTTTAATTAATTATTAAAACCATTGACCAAGACTAACTGGTCTCTTAAATGTACTAGTATATAACCAAAACTATAACTTTTCAATAAATTATAATACTGTCTTTCAGAATATACTAATCGTATTTGTAAAAGGTCAAAAACCCTGTTAAAATGTTGCATTACTATTACACTCTCTTGTCTCAATGCAAAATCTATGCAAAACAGCGTCAGCAGACAAATTTGTGCACCTCAATTTTGTAAAGCTCTAAATTGAGTTGTTGATATAAAAAAGTTTTGCTTGGTATTATTATAAAATCTGCATGCATACGGCATCTTTTCCTGTTGGGTCGAAGCAATTTTTTTTAATATATTGTTTAATGGGACGCTTAAGACGTGAATATTTCTAAAGCTGTTGCCCTAATCAATTAGCGTTCTGATACATTACTATTTGGAATTAGTTAAAAGTTATCGTAATGGTACGTAGTTGTTTAACATCAGGATTTTTTTATAATAGAAATGTAAGATGTTTTCTTATTAATTAATTATATATTCTTATTTATTGATTATTGTATATTATTTATATACAATTCAGCATTCGTTTTTGGCTGAGTGAACCATCATGTTCAAACCTGCATCTTCGCATTAGAGCGGCATAGTTGGTCTGAAGTCTTTGCCAAGGTTACAACACTACTTTACTCCCAAGCCATTATTGAACCCAATATCCAAACAAAAAAGACACAGCGGATAGATAAAGATTGCTCACATGATATCAAAGTGAAAATTGTTCAAATGATCGCAACGACAATGAACGTGATGTGCAGTCCACAAAAAGCTGCGCAGTCGCCAGAGGTAAATAAACAAAATCGCAAGATAAGTGGCGAGTGGGAACATCTAGACAACGGAGCATTTGATTGGGTAGGATTTAGTCGAAAATTGCCAAATGAAAGCTCAATGAACGTGTCACGGCGAGTTGCCGGGCACATTCGTCTACGTCAGAATTGTCCGCATTGCCGTATTGTAGTGTTGTGAGAAGTCGATGTTTCTATCGACGTCTACAGTGACAAATCGGCTATAGCACCGAAATTTCAATTATTTGAAAAAAAATATCCACATGTTTTCTAAATCTAAAGATGCATGCCCTGAGTAATTCGCATTGGGAATACATAATATGTCACCCTGTTAAATGTTTACACAATTAAGTTGTCAAATACCGATGTTTGAAACTATCAGTACTACTCAATCCTGATTTTTTTTGTTACTTAACACTATAAGAATAGAAAGAATACTAGAAAGGCACCTTTATTTACTTATATCTGGAAATTATTTTGCTATTAATACATAATAAGATTCTTGTACATTATGCACATATAAATGATTTTATTTATATGCCATTATAAATGCTGAATAAAAAAAAGTCTAAATCAAACCAATGGTTCCACCTATTTGATTATTTACAGTATATTTTGGGACATTGTAATTGACATTTAAAATAAATTATTTCTTTAAAAATTTCACATCACTAGCATGTTACTGTGGCGTTATATCGTCAGATCATCACAGTGAACGATCTGAATATATAGTGTCTGTAATAAAACTGAATGCTATCATTTCTTAAACAGAATTATATTTTCTTCAACAGAATTATATGTATAAGTTCATATGTTAATACAAAGTTCGTAAAGTGCCATGCTTTTATTAGATAAAATTTTGAAAGTTAATATTGTGTCAAATTGAAACCTATATCATATTAGACCAATTATATACTTTCGCTGAGTAATTTATTTTATGTAGAAAGATAAGTGATGAGTGAAAGATAAGATGTTGTTTTGAACAGCTTACAAAAGCAAGTCTAAACTAGTTTAAAATTTTATTTAACGTATAGCTAATCGGTTTTTTTAGGCGTATATAAAGCTTTAAATTATTATACTAATAAAATATACATAAATATTATGTGTCAAAGTTTTTCCCACATAAATCCCGACCCCGTGGGAATTTTAACATAATGTTGTAGTAACCTAAACTTTTCTCTAAAATTGCACTATTTTTCAGTAAAACCTGCATAAAAATCCGTTTAGTAGATTTTGAAAAAATCGATCACATACAGACAGTGTTTTTGGACTTTATTTTATAAGGTGTATGGATATACTTATAATAATAATATAAAACGACTGTCAGTCATAAGTTTAGAGTAAGATAACTTATCAAATGTTTAAACTTATAAGATACTTTCTTTATTGTTATCCCCGTTATTATATCAATGGTCCCGAAACTTTCCACATAAGCTTCCATTAAAATAACAGTGAATGTGGGCTTACAGGAACATCACAAATATAATCGGGTCGTTACAGTAAGCCCGGAACGAACCCCAGTATATATTTATTTAAGCTTTTTGAGGATGGATTTTATTTACGACAATTTCTTCCTGACTCTGAAACCTCTAGGATTCAACCATTTCAACAAACATATTATCACAATGATAGTGTAATTTAAAACCCACAGCCGAGCGATAGCCTTCTCTTCCTTTGAAACCTGTTTGAAATTGTTCAATCATCTAGTGATTGCTTTAAAACACTAAATGTCTCGTTGAGGTCACCTTTCCAATAGATTGAATTATGCCGTCAAAAAGTTGTAAGATTCAAAAGTAATGAAAATACATATTATTTTTCTATAATCTCCGATACAATTTTTATTGCAGATTATAGCAAAAAAATATTCATAATACTATAGGCTAAGTGTGGTTTCCTCGGTTTCTTCCGGCAAAGATTTTATTTCTACATTATTATTTTAAATAAAGTCAAATGACTTATTGATTTATTAAATAGTACCTGGTTGAACGAGCCTTGCTCGGTAATTTATTTTAAATAAAAATAAAAAAAACAAATTGTTTACGTGGGGCTTGATTCTAGGTCGATCGATCGATTTTCATTTCTAGAGCCCACTCGATTCCCGAATAAGCTACGCTGACGACAGTTTCCGGCAAAAATAGTAAAAATAGTAATAATTTATATATTCAATAGTATTTTTTATAACTTAGCTTAGATCGATTTTTCTCCTCCTCGACCCGACCCCCTACATGGTGAATTTCAGGAAAATCATTGGAGCCATTTGCAAGATTCCGAAAATATATATAAACCTATATACATACAAGATAAACTCATTTAAATTTTAAAGATACAACGTCTTCAGGTTTCGAATTAACTCGGATACTTTGAAGATGGCGTTAGCAGTTTCTTTTAATATCGTACCTTAAATAAAAGTTTATTATATTCTTCATACTAAAGAACATTATGTTCATGATAAATTTAAGTTGTGTACAGTTTGTGAATCATACCTTTAACAAAAATACTAATAAACGGGAATATTTTCTATGAATAGGACACTTAGAACGTCACTTTACGAGTATATTATCTTATACAAAACTCACATACTCTTAATGTGTGCGTCTGTTATGTGTGGTCGAAAACTAAAGAAAGAATAATTACGTTTCCTTTACTAACGCCATCTATCTGACAATAGCCTAAAAGGGAGTATTGAAGAAAAAAGCTTTTAACTGTTAAGAGGAAGCGTGCATAAGCCGGCAAGGTCCAATCGACCCAAATGGACACAAAAATAGTTGAAAGGCTCATTATTCGCTCTGTAACCCGGCAAAAGTGTCACCACGGTAGACGGCGGACATTTGTCTACATCCTAAGGGCACCACTGATTTTGGGAGGAATATATTATCGTCTTTCCCTAGAAATCAAGGAGATAAATTGTTTTGTTCCGAGTTAGTGATGAACTTTTTGTTGGGGGTGACAAACGAAAAAGTGCGTTAAGGAAGTCTAACGAATAGTTTATAAGTTAGTTTTAGTTTTTTTTAATACTATATTGTCAATGATATAATATTCTAAATGTTATATTGTATTGCTTGAATTATTTACGCTTAGTATCAAACCAATCGAATTCAAAAGCTAAGCTTATTATTATTATTATTATTAATGAAATCTATGACATAACGCTACCTACAAAACTAGTGTTTTCTTGCTTATTATTTTTAAATTTTTAAATTAAAGATAAACAAAGACAAAAATAAAGATAAACAAAAAGAACACATTAGAAAATCTTTAAATTATTCAAATAAAACTGTCTATAATTTGATTCGCGGAAGGCTTAAGAGGATATAGTTTACGAGAGTTAAAAATCTTTTCGGCGGCCGAGTCGGCGCAATCTTTTGGCCCATTTAATCCTTCACGCTCACCGCGTATGGAAATTGAACGTAAAACGAAATATCGTACTCCGGAATAGTTCCTTTATAAGATTTGTTGTGTCATTTGAGAAGCACTGGAATTGTTACGACAACTGGTGTGAAACTCGGTGACCGTACTTACTTTAGTCGTTTTGTTCACTACCTATCACACATTATTATTTGTAGAAGTGTTACGAAAAACCTACTAAAGGTCTCTCTAATCTCTATCTCTAAAATAATCCTGGTGTTATTTTTACTACTTTGTGTTACTATTTGTACTGTAATTTTTACTAATTTGTAGTTTTTTACTACTGTGACGTGTGGTATCCGGATAAGTAGAATAGGCCACCCTCTTTCTTGCCGAGGTGTCGTAAAAGGCAGTTAAGGTCAGTCCCGTGTGGTATCCGGCTGAGTAGAACAAATCACTCTGATTTCTTACCGAGGTATCGTAAAAGCCGACAAGTCCACCTTTATACATGTGCTTTTTTACTTGTTCTTTCTCTTTTCTAACTATGTGTGTAAAAAGAAATAAACAAATAAGTAAGGCGGTAACTTGACGTCTGTCAGGCAGCCGGTCGTAAAATACCTAGCCAAAACACATCAGAACATGTTGGGCCGTCTCACACTTAGAGTGGGGTAAGGGTAAGAAAATGATATGTTATTTTTAATAATATAGTATTTACGATATAGTCTTCGGAAGAACTGATATTCCGTTGCAGGAAACAAGCCTGTTTAAATTTCTCTACGAATAAAATAATATAATTTTATTTAAAAAAATCAAATTACTATTCAAGAGAAAATCTTAAAAAAAAGAAAAACTGTCCATAATGGTATAAAAATAAATTTTATCCTAATAATGAAAATTTAATTATTGCTTCAACTTATCTTAAAGTTTGCTTTATATTTGACTGCAAATATATTTGACTCTATTAAAAAAAGCTTTTTACACATGTTTTTTAGTAAAACCATTAACGGCCAAGCTTTTACAGTGCTAGTACTGTACAGAACAATTTTCAATACGTTAGTGGCCGCTTTTAATTCAATTGTGTATTTTAAAAGTTTTGTATAGCGTAAGTTAATGCACCATTTTGTACATTTTTATTTATGTCATATATGCAAACGTTGCAATCACATTATCTTCCTTTTCTTATCCCACTCCAAGTGGTGTCAGCACAACATGTTATAAACATGTTGTTACATAATTGAACTACGTATTTTACGACCGGCGTCCTGCCTGACGTCAACTTACCGTTGTCGTATTTTACGGCACCTCAGTAAGAAAGAGGGTGGTCTATCTATATCTATATCTACTTAGCCGGATACCACACGCGGGTCGCCTTACCTTAGTCGACTTTTACAACACCTCGGCATGAAATGAGGGTGATCTTCTACTCAGCCGTATACCACACGGCGGCGCCAAATCACGTACCTGCCTAATGACTGACGAGGCTGTTGCGACGGATTGTTCATATAACATTCAGCCCTAGGATAAATACCGCTTCATTCATTATTAATTGTGACCAATAATCCACTCTACGAATTAAATTTTGTGGCTCGAACACCCGAAGAGGTGATATGAGTTCAATAGAGTTAACTTTTATGGCTTTCACAGTGATATGTCTAATTTATTGAACTATTTTACCATACAAGCTTTTAATATGTAAGCCTTTAACACTCGTGTAAGGTTTTACTGATAATTGCTATAATTTTAATTACAACAAATAAAATTCAGAACTGAGTCGATGAGATATTAGACAACTTTTGTTTGGTTATTATCGTCATGACTTAAATTAAAATTATCAAATATATATACTTGACATAATCATTTTTTTGTTCACTAATTAAAAATTATGTACTGTACCTGTTATTGAGTGCGACATATGTTATATATAATTCAATTATATTTCTAAGCTCCTGTTTATTAAAGGATTTCATATCTTCTACTTATTATGATAGTTTTAATGAGGAAATATAAAAGTAACAAGCAATTCATAGTCCATTTTGCACTAAAAAAAGAATAAAAAGGTTAGACCCACTACATCGTTCAAGTATGGGTTGGCATGTTATGTCCTATTTCCTAGAGTTTCTAACGCTTGGATTTTTCCATTTCCATGGTAGATTGGATTTTTTTAAAAATCTTTTATAGATAAATAAAACTTTGTAATAAAATATCTGGTACAACACATTTACGGACAATATAGATGCTTGTGCGTCCAGCTACGCACTAGATTATATTGTAATTTTTTAATCTATTCCTAATTAAGCCATTATTGTAAAACTCGATTTTGAAAAGAGTGACCGCCGAGTTTCTTGCTGGTTCTTCTCGGTAAGAGCACCTTTCCGAACCAGTGGTAGCTTCAGCTTCATTGTAATTTGACGATTCGAAAGTCCTTGTAAAGGCCAATTTGAATAAAGAATTATTTGAATTTGAATTTGAATTTGTGTAAGTATTTATAGTTATAGTATATTTTAAGTAACGTGAAACTTTTACTAGCTAAATTTATGGAAACATTTTTACTTTTTATATTGATTAATATTTGCTGTGTGGCATCCGGCTGAGTAGAATAGACCACCCCTATTTCTTACCGAGGTGTTGTAAAAGGCGACCAAGGTAAATTGAACCGTCGCCTGGTATCCGGCAGACTAGACCACCCTCATTATTGAGATGAAAGGTGACTGAGGTGACTAAGGTGGGCAGCCGGTCGTAAAATAACGAGCCAAATCATGTCACGTTTTTAAAACATGTTGTGCCGACCCCTTTTAGAGTAGGATATGGAAACGAGCATAATGATGATTTTTACTTTTTTAATATTTGAAACCCGAAATACTTCAAGTTAATAAAAATTTACAACCGCCGGTGATGCAATAAAAACTTGAATTTAAACAGTAAATTTCAGAAGTCAATAATAATAGCCGAACAATTTATTTTAAAAAATATACACTGCAATATTCTACCGCAAAATCTAACACAATTTCATGGATCGTTTCTCTTTAGGTAGTATAGGTTTGTGGAAGAGTACATTCTCTTCACCACAATATAATGATGTATTAATTTACTATATAAATATTGCAAACCCTTATAACGCTGGTTAGTGTATATGCAAACTTTCATACTATACAAAGCTTTTTCAAAAATTAATCGCTAATTTTATTTTACATACTTATTTAAATTCATGATTTTTTCTGATATTTCATGAAATCCTCAATTTTCAAATTCATGAAATTGGGGCAGACCCCAAGGTTGCCTGGCATAAATAATAAATATATGGGACACTTACACACACGGTCGACCGTCCCCAAAGTAAGTAACTTAGTACTTGTGTTATGGTAGACAGACAATTGGTGAATATATACTTATATATTTTTATACATATATACACCCAGACTCGAAGACCAACAAATTCATTTATAGAAAATGATGGCACTCGGCGGGAATCGAACCTGTGACCCGCGGAGCCGAAGGCCGAATCGCTACCCACTGCGCCAACGGGCCAGTCCGAATAAGGCCGCCTATTGTACTGATACTTCTTTTATCTTCATGTATTATTATGGTGTGCACTTATAGTAGATTATGATACTGCTGCATAATAAGGGTTCTTATAACACGAGTTTTTTATAGTATCACACGAGTGTTATAAGACCTAGTTATGTACAGTGTCATACACTACTTTATCTACTCTCATACTACGTAAAACAATATTAATAAAAACTTTGTTTAAATATTGAAAAGATTTTTTAAATGTCAAATGTTAGCGCCAAGGCGCAAACATCGATTGCGCATGCGTATTGCGTCGCCGCGAACTCGTTCATTGAAACCTTTTTTTTAGGTAGAAGTTCAACCTCCTTGGTCCAGCTGGAGGTTGTATAGGTGTAAAAAGTTATATTATGATACAGGTCTCCATACTAGACCTGTATCGTAATAAAACTTTTAAATTTTTTATTTTTGGCCTGTACGTAATGTTTGTTATAAGAATTTTGTTTTCAGTTTTATAATCTTTATATTATAGTATCAGAGTAGATAAAGTTTATTATCTAATCTATCTAAATTCAATTACTATATGTTCCTGCTAACTAACTACCTCAATATCAAACACTTATCTGAGTTGATCCGCTTGGTCGTCAACATAGACAAACACTCTTTTTCATTTATAATATTATCTTCCTGTCCTTATCCCACTCTAAGTGGGATCGGCACAACATTTTCTCTTCCATTCTGTTCATTTTACCATTCCATTCTTCCATTTTTCATTTATAATATTATGCATAATATATTTTGGCTCACCGAGAGTTTTCGCTGTATTTCACAAGAGGCAGGTGTCAGTGTTGGTTTGAGACGCAGAGGATTCTTTCCATGAGAGGACTTGAAACGTGACCGACCATACCTTTTCGCTATACTCAGCTAACTACGTGTAAGGACATTGCTTTAGACTTATGCTAGTTCCCGCCTAGCATAATATTTTTTGAAAAATCTTGAAATATTTAGACATTCAGTTCAGTAACCAGTTAAATAATGTTAAAATTATCAATATTGGCTTTTCAATCTTTCTTATTCCACATGTTATATCAGTTTTAAGTATTCGAAATGTTAAATGATTTTATTATTTTAATGATATATATTGATGTTTTGTACAAGATTTTTAATACTAATATATCTAAAAGCAAATATTTTTGATCATCACATGTTCGTTATTATATTTCTATCGGATTTTATAAATAACACAGGTTACAATAACAATTACATTAAATAACACAGGGTTTATCAAAGGATCCATTTTCAAATATAATAATAGGATGTCTATTTAAATTTTGGATATTAGTTTCGGTGCCTATTTGCGTGTATGTATTTGACCAAATCTGGAATTTATTATTATCCTTAATTGATTAGAGCTATTAAATAATACTTTTTGTTCCTTCGTATATATTCATATAATCATGTGCATGACGTACGAGTATTAATAATTTATAATTTACTTCTGTGAGCCCTAAGGTACCTTTCTAAGCAGAATAGACCACCCTCTTTCTTACCGAAGTGTCTAAGGTAAGTGGACGTCAGGCCCGGTCGTACAATACGTAGCCAAATCATATAACAACATGTTTATAACATGTTGTGCCGACCTCACTTAGAGTGGGATAAGAGCAGGACAAGGATGATGATCATTTTCTTATGTATTTTGCCCAAAATGTATGTATGTAAGCGGTTGCAATATTACATGATCTTGTTATTGCAACAACAAATTTCCCTGTATGTATACAGAAAAAAAAGATATTTAGGTTCCAATAAACTAAAAGCCTCTAAATCGTTTACGAATGAACTAGGTTAAAATAATCTGGTCCATCTGGCGATAGCGCAAATCGCGGTAGGCCTTTGCCGGCTTATCATTTCATTTTGTCGTAGCAGTTAGAATACTAATTTTCCAGCTATTGCGAAAGGGACTTGTCGGAAACATTATATTAAAGAATTTTTATTTACAAGTAAAATTTTAGGTAGTTTTATTTACGGTTGAGTTTGTTATTTTGTTATTGTCAAGACTATTTTGTTACAACAATGTTTAATAGTATCGAATATAAAAAAATGGTTGTGAGCCGTAGTTTAAACGGATAATGAGTATAGGGGGGTCAACCTTCACTGGTCGTCAGAGATCCAGTCTCCTGCCAAGACTCGAGCGACTATAAGATGCCTTGGTTTCTAAGTTGTGTGGTGATGACATTTAAAAGAAAAAACAACATTGAAAAGTATTAATGTAAGTCGGTGTGGCAACAATTTTTTTTGCATACCATTTTAAGTTGATAATTCTTCTTCTTCTTCTTTGTCAACCGTTGGACGTCCGCTGCTGGACATAGGTCTCTTCATGGGATCTACTACATATGTACACCATATTATCTACACCATACGATCTAGTGACGCTTGGACCCAGCGGTTTCGCGCGACCTTTTTAAGGTCGTCAGTCCATATCATGGGTTCTACCGATATCACGTATACCGGTGCATGGTCGCCATTTCAAAAAAATTATTATTTGTTAGGTTTGAATAAACATTATAGGGAAATAAAAGGATTCTACTATACTAACCAATGTTACATGTTATTAATGTCGGTCCTAATTAATAACATATAACCATGTTATATATTATTAATTAGGTCCGACTGCTTACGAAGCTGACTGTACAAAGAGTCTCAGTAAAATAAATACAAAACGATGTATTTTTTTTTTTCATTTTCAAATAATTATAAAACGGGTTATACGAATATTTGTAATCTGTCATATTGTAGCTTGTAAAAGTTTATCATAAATAATATTGAATTAATTAAAGAAAACCCATTTTACAAAGTTTTGCAAAAATCAGTTAGGTTAACAGGTTTATCCGATCAATTTCTTCGTAAATTTTATCAAATTTTATTCCAATATCCCTTCCGCGGTTCTATCGAATGTTTTTGTTAACAAAGTTTGACAATTACAATTGCTTTCGACTAGAAGATTGGAGCGAGTTAAACTCCTTAAAAAGGTTAAGTTTAATGATTTACAGTTGACCTATATAAAAATGTTACTCCTAACGGCGTACTAATTTTATGAAGGTGCGACATTGTACTAACCGTATTACAAACTGGCTTTTATTCGCGACTTCGTTCACGTGGCCTGTTGTGATGGCTCGATAATAGATGGCGCTTTTCAATGCCATTCTATTACTGTAGAATTAACAGGATTTCTATAACCTATATGTTATTCTGGTGTATAAGGAATAATTGTGCCAAATTTCATTGATATTGATTCAGCGGATTGACCGTGAAAGAGTGACAAACATACATCCGTACTCACAAACTTTCGCACTTATAATATTAGTAGGATGGGATACGATATTGTTTTATTTTGAGAGTATGATATCGCATTGATATTCTCCGTAAAGTATGATTATGAATAAGCTTCTGGGTAAATATTCTGTTCATAGGCACTTTGTACATTTATGGTGCATGCGTTTATCCGAATCCTGCTTTTATGAGGTACTAGCGGCCTGCCCCTGCTTCGCACGGGTATAAAATATATATCCCATGTCAGTCAGTGTAAAAAAAAATGATTAAAATTGATCCAGTAGTTTTGATTTATTCATTACTGCCCGTGGCCGGCAAAAGTTAAATTTGGAGAAAACCAATTTCCTCTCCCTATACCAAGACGATTTCCTGCTATCTTTGGAATATCTAAACTCATATAGTACATTTTTAATTATTTACTTTTACATTTTACCTATGTATTTTATTTTTACAATTAATTACAGAATGTCTTTAAACAAACTCTTAAAAGATTCGAAGTGCTATAGGGTGAAGCGCGGCGTCCTCACGACATTTTAAATCTGTAATATCTCCGAAAATGTACACTTAAATTACATGCTGTAAACGGTCATATTGATCTATATTAAATCAACAATTTATTTAAGGTACTTAATTGGATAAGGATTAATGCTGTATTGTATAAAAATTGCTTTGAACATAAGGCATTATTTTTCGTAAAAAGTAAATGAAAAAAACTGCTATTGTGGGTTATCCATAAGAGATAGACATATACCATCGCGGACTTTTCTGTAGACCTTTTTAAGGTGTACAAATACTTAGTACATAATTTTGATAAATCTCGTAGGGTTTAGCCTGCGTTTGCAATGTAAGCGGAAAAAAATGTAATTATTTACGACATCACATTAGAAACCTCAAAAATTACAGTATTTCTCTACTTACTTGTTATTAGACATGTAAACCTTCCTCTAAAATCACTCTATCTATAAAAAAAAACCGCATCAAAATCTGTTGCATAGTTTTAAAGATTGAAGCATACATAGGGATATACGGACATAGGGACAGACAGAGAATGCGACTTTGTTTTATACTATGTAGTGATATTATTTATTTTTACAATTGATTAGACAATGTCTTTACATACAACATTCATAGCTTTCTTATCATTAGACAATATAAACTTGAAAGAAGGACATTTAGTTGCGCCTCTGGTCGCTGCTAAATTCGAAGTGCTTATAGGTCGAAGCGCGGCCTCCTCGCGGGATTTTAAATCTGTAATATCTCCGAAAATGTTCACTTAAATTACATGTTGCAAACGGCAATATTGATCTATATTAAATCAACAATTTATTTAAGGTACTCAATTGGATAAGGATTAATGCTGTATTGTATAAAAATTGCTTTGAACATAAGGCATCATTTTTCGTAAAAAGTAAATGAAAAAAACTGCTATTGTGGGTTATCCATAAGAGATAGACATATACCATCGCGGACTTTTCTGTAGACCTTTTTAAGGTGTACAAATATTTAGTACATCATTTTGATAAATCTCGTAGGGTTTAGCCTGCGTTTGCAATGTAAGCGGAAAAAAATGTAATTATTTACAGAAACCTCAAAAATTACAGTATTTCTCTACTTCGTATTGAATGTTATTATACGTACAAACCTTCCTTTTGAATCACTCTATCTATTAAAAAAAACCGCATCAAAATCAGTTGCGTAGTTTTAAAGTTTTATGCGTACATACGGAAATATGGACTTTGTTTTATAATATGTAGTGATGACAACGGCAAGCATAAGATGCTTGTATATTTCTTTCAGCCAAGTAAAGCCTCTATATAACACAACATTTAAATAATAATTGCAAAAAAACCCAATTCAAACGTCAAGTTTATTGCAGTCCGAAGATTAACTTTTTTAGCATAATACGTTAATCATGACCTGGCAGCCACCTGCTGGTTTTATTATTAATGTTTTAGGTATGTAAATTATACTACCGATTAATACTTGTAAAAAAATTATCGTTGGTGCAAAATGTAACCCTTTTTTTCATAAAAAAAATCATCCAACCTGTGGTATAGCAATCTATAGATAAAATGTTTTATATCTAGCCGGTTATTATACGCTTGTCTACATTCAACATATATTGAATAGAGGCTCTTCGTATGTAAAAACTTTCTGTGGATTTACTATGAAACAATTTACTACAAAATGTCAGAAAGCAAAAGCACGTAGTTTTTAGGGACGGTAACCGCGGTTGCCGCGACTCGTGAAGGGAGGAGGGGGCGAAGGGGGTAAAGGGGAGCGTGGCCGCCAGTTTCTCGCCGATTGCCGCGTCGCGAGCACGCCTTGTGATGCGCCACGCGCTTTGACGCGACATGGCCACTTCGACGAACGGCAACATCGTAATCGAGTGGTTGCGATCGCTCCACCTGGGCCAATACTCGGAGAGCTTTATAGATAACGGCTATGATGACTTAGAAATATGCAAACAGGTCGGCGAGCCCGATCTGGACGCCATCGGTGTCCTAAATCCTGCCCATCGTCAACGACTGCTGCATTCAGTAAGAATTTTAAGAGAAGAAGGTGCAGCAGCCGTATATTTCACATTGGAGGAGGCCGCTGCCGCCAGGGACTCTTGCCGTTGCGAGGAGGAAACTCGGAAAGAGCAAGCTACAGTGGCTATAGAACCTGCTAAGTATGCAGACGAATACGAAGAAGGAAAAGCAGAGTTGGTGAAAATACCAAGGATCCAGCTGAAACGTTTGCTACGCGAACGTCTCGCTCAAGACGGCATCCGTTTGAGCCTGCAACCTTACTCAACCACGGTCAGTGTTTATTATAAGTGGCAATGGCATTGCCTCTAGCGGTTAAAACTCTGGTTTTGTGACAGTGAGCAAAATATTGAAATTTAATTGAAGTGCTTCAAGTGCGATCGAGTAATATATTTTATACGAAGCGAGAGGCAACCGCGAAGAGGCATTGCCCGCGCCTTGTTATTTCTTTTGATCGGCCTGTGTGTGGTATAGCGTCTTGGTCGCTCCGGGCGGATCATTCGGACGTGTTGCTATAAAGTTTCTTGCGTGCGTGATTTCCCTGGAGATGAGAAGTTTGCGCGCCTTGCCTGTCGTGAGAAGATTGTAATCGCGTGCCTCCCAGCTCTAAATTGGGTTTTACAAGAAATTGGATAGCCTACTTCGGTTTCTTTAGGCGATAATTAAGGATACTTTAACGGCAAATCTTCGATACTTATTTATGTGTATTTTTAAACCTCTTGATAAACTTTGACTTCATTATAACTTTTTAATTTTAATTACACTAATTAAAAGATGGAAAAATATTTAAATGCAATAAAAGTTACCAGTGCAATTTTGTAGTAGGATTCTAAAAAATATTAATGGCTCTATGGGTATTAGATTATAATTAAGGTTTATGAGAATAAAATTGCATAAAATTTAGTTAAATTTTAAATAAATAACTAACCATATTTTGATAATGATAACTCAAAAACGTTAGGTATATAGCTTAGGACATAAACATTAATAAATAATTTTTCTTTTTTGCCATTTACCTCTAATTAGATCTTAAAACATAGAAGCTACAATCAAATATAATTTTAAGAGATTCTTTAATAATTATCATTCATAGTAGGGGTTAGTAATCTTAAATATATATTAATTAACGGGTTATTAATTATTCAAGTCTCTAGTGACAAGTAGGCGGAATATTTTGATCCGGCACGCCCTTTGCGGCTTTATAACTCACCCGAACATTTATCTCTTCGGACTTATCAAAAATTGTTGAATGCTTATCGCTCGTTATCTATATACAAATAATGAAATCAAATTCCTATGCCACGTGCGCTTAACTTAATCTTTTGACACATGTCAAAAAATCACTGACTTTGACGACTGAATCAGTCAAGCCTGAGTATTTACGGAGATTATATAAGTTATCTATTTTATTTAAATTCTAAATTTAAATTTTATATTTTTTCTTTATATATCTTTTATAAATATAAATAAAAAAGATCATATATGATTCTTAAAAGTATTTTAGCGATATAAAACCGTTAAAAACTGTTTTTATGGTTACTATTGCACATAGACAAATAATGAAAATAAGATTGTTTTAAATGTGATGGAAAATTCAATTGCGTATTTTTTTTCAATTCATTTTTTAAATAATTTTTAATGCCGTGTCCGGCAGAGTAGAATAGACCACCTTCATTTCTTACCAAGTTGTCGTAAAAGGCGACTAAAGTAAGTTGACAAGTCGTGTGGTATCGGGCGGAGTAGAATAGACCGCCCTCATTTCTTAGTCGTAAAAGGTGACTAAGGTAAGTCTATTCCCCGTGTGTGGTATCTAGCTGAGTAGAATAGACTACCCTCATTTCTTACCGAGGTGTCGTAAAATACGACTATAGTAAGTTGACGTCGTAAAATACGTAGCCAAATCATGTGACAACATGTTCATAAAATGTTGTCATGACATTATTATAGTGGGATAATGGCAGGAGGATAATGATTTTTCAATTAAATATTTGTTTAACGTGATTTTTGTAATGGCTTATCAGAGTTCAGGTATATTAGGAATATATTCTAGATTACCTATACGAGATAGTTTTGAAAGGAAAATAAATGTGACATGACCAACATGATTTACTGGCAAAGTAAAGGCTGACCATATTTTATACGCTTATAGGAACGTGAGTTATGCAGGAATATAACGACATGCTGTCTTAAACCGGACCATAAAGGAAACGTGAAGATTTTTCGAAATTTTGAAAATATTATGATCATTTACGATTGTTAATGCTATATAGTATAACTAATAAATTGTAGGCCTTTGACTTGACTATTTGGCTTTAATTACTTTGTTATTAATTATTAATACATTCCCATTTTCAATTATAAATACTTTTTATCATATACTATATCAAATCGTAAGGCGATGAGTCTACCGTAATTACCTCTGATGGTTTTTTTACCGGTTTCAAGCTTCGCGTTCAAACCTGTTCGGGGCTGAGCTTAAGTTAAGATTGAATACACAAAGCGTGTTTAATTTATTACATATTTTATATAGTGAATGTTCCGCAATTACTGTAATTTGAGTTAACACTACCCTTTAAACAATTGGAAGTGATAATAGCGAAAGAACATGAATTTATATTCAAGCTAAAGGTGAATAATTCTAATAGTAATATTTATTTTTTGAAAATAGAACAATGACAATAGGAGCAATAGAAATAAAAATAAGTTTATCTATGAGCCATTTCTTTGTCATAAAGCAGTACTATGGTATTGTAATGAAATATAGATTAAATAATTTATAGAAGTAAACTTTACAAAATTCTATTGTATAAAAGAAATAATATAAAGGTATCGATATTCTGCAATAAGCCGCATTAAAGAAAACCGTGATATATTACCTAAGTGCAGAATGCGCTATCCGTTTTTATACATATCATAAATATCGATAAAGAATATTTTATAAATCTTCTTCCTCCTGCCCTTATCCCACTCTAAGTTGGGTCGGTAAAACATCTTACAAACATGTTATCACATGATTTGGCTACGTATTTTACGACCGGCCGCCTGCCTGACGTCAACTTACCTCAGTCGTATTTTACGACACCTCGGTAAGAAAGAGGGTGGTCTATTTTACTCAGCCGGATACCACTCGGCGGGTCGACTTACCTTAGTCACCTTTAACGACACCTCGGTAAGAAATGAGGGTGGTACTATTCTATTTTGCCGGATACCACACGGCGTAAAGACTATTTTATAAATATTAAGATTAAATCTTCAGAAACAGTATCTAATGAGAAAAATGTTATTTACATAGTTTTTGGGAATTTCTATTTCTACCTGAGCATATTCCCTTTAACCGTTTATCCCACATAATGGCATTTTTTACAACCGTCCATTCATACTTGCCGCCGGAACTACTGACAAAAGCTACTGACAAATTTTATTGGTATCAATATCACAGTTCCGACTAATAGCCCGATATTTATGTCCTGTTGACGTGCATTGTATCCAGCATCTGTTCCTGTTATTGGATAGTCATTTTGTAATTGCAGCCTCGCAATAAACTTTTATGAAACATTTGCGGCTGAGGCGTACGTGCTGTTTTTCGTAAGCAGCGGCGTAAAATTTGATTATCAATTATATCGCAACGTTTATAAGGGAAAAATGTACAAGTTATATCTATCATAAACTACTTACACACTAGGACTATGAAAATTATGCCCACGTGGGTACCAAGAATGCTGGCAGCGTTTCCGCGCTGAATCGCTATGATTATTTGTGCGAAAAAGGAGCCAGCCGTCTTATCACCTGAAGAGGCAATTTACCGAGGTGTTAAAACGGACAATTTTTTTTTTCACTTTGACGTTTATAAGGTATTTTTTATATTGTAAGAATCATGTCAAATATTCCTATAACTGTTTTTAAATTATTCTTTAACTAGCAGTGCTCGTCGCTTTACATGCGTAGAAATCAGTGTCAGAAATATGACAATTTACTCAAAAGCGTAATGTACTATTAAACTAAGTCTTAGTGAAATCCGTACAAAAATCCCTTTAGTAAATTTTGAGAAAATCGATCACATAACACGCAGCTTTTGAGAACTTTATTTGCTAATTATGATTAATTTGATAGAATATAAAATATAATCAGTAACTAAGAAAGATATAAGTTGATCTATCTTGTCCTTTATTCGTGATGCTACATAAAAAATGAACGTCTATGGAATGTTCTAGATTTAATCTACTAATGTTGGTCTGCCGTGAAATTTAATTGGAAATACGCAAATTACCACGTTTTAAGGCATATAAATTATCGAAGAACGGTAACTTATTTGGTTTTTATGTTTTTATGTTAAATTCTTGTGCGTTTTGTAGTCCTGTGCATTCAGCTTCAGTCTTATGTATAGTAATTTCGAGATCGTCTTCAGCAATTATAATAGAATTAAGTTGATAAGGCATAGTTAATTATTTATATACTAGCTTCTGTCACCTATTTTTTGTGCTTAGAGTTCAGTATAGTGATAAATAGCAGCCTACTTCATTCTCCAGTCCTTCCACTATCTCGACTTCAAGTAATACTAATATTATGAATGCGAAAGTTTGTGAGTGTGGATGTATGTTTGTTGCTTTTGCCATCGCGAATCCGTTGAACTAATATCGGTGAAATTGGCACAATTATTCCTTATACATCGGAATTACATACAGGCTATAGAAATCTGTTAATTCTACGGGAATAGGATGACAATAAACAGCGCCATCTATTATAAACCCATCACGCGACAATAGTATACGCAAACTAAGTTGCGGGACACCAAGACGCCGTCCGTGGAGGAATTCATCCGAATGCTTGCGCGCCGAATGTTCGTGCGAGCGGATCACAGCGCCCATGTACACCTCCACGGTATAGCCCCGCTGCACGCCCGTCCACCTGAGGGACGTCCATTACCTCGCGAGCTTCTGCGGTCTCCCGCACCGCTAGACGCGGAACTGAGCGACGAGCAGGACGACGCGAACCCGGACTAGACCCCCCACTGGACTGACAACACCCCGAACCTGACAACCCACGGCCAATACACCCACGACAAGAATGAAGAGGACACATCGCTTCCTTCGTTTAAAGAAAGAAAACGACATTTCCCCCTCAGGCTCAGCCATTGGCCAGAGCCTAGGCCAACAGGCCTAAACAAATAACCAGGCTTTAAGGCCTGCGAGGAATGGCCCGGGTAAGGAGGTACGCCTTGAAGCCCGTACCACACCCGTCTTCGGGCGAGTGAGAAGACCCCTGCTGCTGCTAAGTTGCGGGTAAAAGCTAGTATTTAATAAACAAACATGCGTTCGCATTTATAGATTTCATGCATATATAGAAACCACATACCTATTATAGTAATTGAAGGTCTAGGTAAGGAATTACTTTTAACGCTTTTTTGATTTACTACCGTAGAATACAGTACAACGTTAGTAACTGTAATGTTCAATATCATTATCTATTCGATATTGTCCCCTACAGTCCATTGATAACAGTGCTTACTTTAGATACAAGACTTTTACCATTTGGGACCAATGAGGTGCAAATATTGTAGAAAACATATAAAGTATAATTTATACAACGTTTACCAAGCGCTTTGTTATTACGTACATGTAAGTTTCATATAAATTTACATAATTCTCAGTTGCGAAGTGCCAGACAAATATGAGCGGAGTAACGAACTTCGTTATAAGTTAAGATCTACCACAGTATATTATAATATCCTCTGTTTTCCGACGTTTGTCGGTCTTGGATGTGGCACATCCCAACTGGTTAATGACTAATTACAGTCATGGTATAGTATTAATAAAGACAACTACTGCACACACGGCTGTCCATACCCGAAGTAAGTAATTTAATACTTATGTTATGGATGACAGACAACTGGTAAAAATACAATTCTTAAAGACATACTCAAATATATAAATGTTCCCAGACTCGAAAAACCAACAAATTGTTTTTTATTAGTTCATTTCTTACCGAGGTGTCGTAAAAGACGAATAAGGTACGTTGACGTCAGACAGGCGACCTAGCCAAATCACGGGACAACATATTTATAACATGTTGTGCCAACCCTATTCAGAGATGTATAAAGGCAGGAGAATGATGTTGGTCCTCGGCGAGAATCGATGTCGCTATCCCTGCACCTGAAGGCAGAGTCATTGCCAACTGCTCTAACAGGCCAGTTCAGTATTTAACTGTACATCGATTTAAGGCAAAATCCTATCTTAGCATAATAAAGCTTCAGCTCTATTGTCTTCATATTTTACAAATTCGGAAATTCTTCTCCACTATCCTTTTTCAGACGCATGACCTCCCTAAAATTCCAAAATCGTATACTTAAACCTGCTACATATTTTTCTAGAGCCTCCTGAAAATTCAATAAATAAAATAGAGCCTAGTGGTGCGTGGGTAAATTGAGCTGTCGACAAAGTTTCTGTATCAAAAGCTTGTTTCTAAACGGAAATTGATAGTTGTCTGTGTTCTATCTTTTCTGTACCAATATGATCTATCATTTCCTACGTTGCTAATTCCGTGATAGAGGGGTTTGTGCACGGATGTTACGGATTACATTCACGTTAACACCCCTTAATGGATCGAGTTTCTGTACGTATACAGCGAATGAATGACCCTATCGGTAAACTGGAATAAAGAGTTTAATAAAAATTAATAAGTTTGATTTTCCCAATATGTGCGCTGTGGTTTTACCCGCGATGTTAAAATTATATAAAAAATAAGTTTTTTACCTATCGGCACCTAGCTATTGTCGATAAGAGGTTTATGGAACTTACAATTATTATACTGCATCTGTATATGTTGGTATACATATCCCATAGATTCATTCAAAATATATAGACAGACTAATTCTTGGACGATAAAAAGTACACTGGATTTAATAAAAATTACAAGCTTTTAAACTTACAAACGCAACTTAAGAATCTCTTGGTAAAACCAGAGAGCTGTCAGGTATCAGGGTTATAAAAGTTTCGTCGGTAACGTCCCAAGAAAGCAATGCATCAATGTGATTTTTGTTGTGAATGTTGTTAAAAGAGTGACATAGGTTTTTAGGTATCTTAACTTAGTTCTGACAAAGATCTGAATTCCACACAGAGTAAGAAGGCAGGCAGAAACTGGTATGTTTGGTATGGCCATATTTGTTATCTATGATTAAAACTTACATGTCCATTATTATGCTGTATGATTAAAATCTTAATCGTTAACCTACTCAGGAAGGTGTAGATGAGAATGAATAAAAATATTTTTTGCGGCACCTAATAATATACAAGTCACACGCTGAGATTGATAAAAAAGGTGCTCAAGAACTTACCAGAATAAATTTATGCAAATGGGATAAACTACATAAAGGTCAATTGGTTGAATTTATTGAATCATACAAAAGGTTCAGAGTGTTTTTAACGATGACAGATTTGAATTCACTAGTATCGTAACTTATGTGTTATATGAATTTAAAGTCGTTTACGTATCTACTTACATTTGAATGTATCGACCATATAGACTTCTACTATAAAATCATCACATATTATAAACAAGTTCCCATGCTGTTTCTCACTGGTCCGTGTCTCTGATTGTCAGGCTGTTATTGATAATTTTAGAAACGTAAGCACCCGGGAGTTTCGGATAGTGTAAAGGTATAGTCCTTTACTTTAATTTTTGTTTAAAGCTTTTGATTAAAGCATTAACCATTAAGCATTTAATTAATTAAGCATTTAAAAAGAGAACATATTTTTAGTTGAAATGTGTTGTGAATATAATTGAGTGTGGGTGTGAGATTTTTAAACTACTTAATTAATCCATACAAATAAAAATAAATACTCGTCGCGAATTTGCGCGTTTATGTCTACTAAAATATTTAGAATTAGAATTTACATTCAATCGATCATAAATTTGAGGTGTAATACTTTTGACTAAAGTGCTCGCATTGCTTTGCTGAAACTGTGCTAAATGTTTCGTGAGTTATTTTATTTTATTCTTGTAAGGTTGCACGCAAACTAAATTTAACAATTGTTTGAAGGAAATCCGGATTTCGTAGAAAAGACTTTTAATAACCTTTAATACTTTTATACATATAATAAGTTCGTATTGATGTCTCGTTTCGTTGCGGCACATATTATTTTTATTGATATATTTTAATAATGGTAAGAGACGTAATTAATTATATTCAAAGATATTGATTAAGTACAGACCGCTCATGAATATAGAAAAGGTAAGTAAATCAATATTAATACATTCTTTTCCGAATTTTGTCCTGGTCCTTATAATAAATAAAATAAAGAATAATGCCGAAAGGCTATAGGATCGTATCGTACCTGCCCTTACAGGTACTGCAAAGTTTATTATACTTGCCCCGCTTAGTAACTAATATGTGTACGGAGTCACGAAGTGTTATTGACTTTCTTGGCATTCTTAGCCTTCTTTTCCATTATTTTAGTGCCATAATTAAGCATATATTATGTGGAGAAACGAGGTATCGATGGCGTGTATCAAAAAACATTAGTTACGCAAGGTTATGATGTGACCTAACTATGGACCTCGTATGTTAGGTTGCGTTATTTCTTTTTTTGCTAAATAATTCATGGAGTAGATTGTTATCGGTAATACTTACAGGCTCAATCTATATAAAAAAATTTGCCACCTTATTAATGATTTAATCATAAGGTATAATAAAAATCAGTAATATTCACCAAGCACATTCCTAGATTGTTTTCCTAGTACTGTGATACAGTGTGATAACACCGCCCTTTGCACATTTAACGGTAACTATTATTTATGTCTCTTTACGTTTCTTTTACTTTGTATTGTTATTTCTGCAATAAAGTTATTCTTCTTTTTCTTCTACTGTTTACGTTATTGTAAGAAAAATGGGGATTCGCGCTTCTTAAAAAACAACACCCATCTTCTAGTTTATGAATGTATTCTCTTATGGGTTATGAGTTTTGTGCCTAATTATATAAGTCTCATTACTATGATATAATTGCTCAATTTGGAGTACATATCACGGCAATTATTTAATTATTTTTTGCTGATATTTAGACCCTATTAGCATTGGATCATGGTTATGACGAGATTACACTCGGTGAGTACAGCGACTTGCGATGTTAGGAAGTATTTAACTATTTATGGCTACAACATTTACAATAATAACAAACATCCATATCAAGGTAGAAAAAGCAGAAGAAGAATTTAAATAACTAAAAACAAAAACTGCTGTTAATATTATAGTACTGAAGAATATAATCTAGCCAATTCGTTTTATTTACAAAATAAGAATTTTCCATGATTCTATATTTCTATTAATGTTTTCATTGGCACATTACACGACGATAAACTATTTTAAAACCAGGAAATTCAAATTCTTTAAACCTTCTCTCAAGAAGCCAAATATTGGAACGTTGCGAGTTATTTGATTTAAAATCCTTAGTTTAACGCAAAGAAGCATATTGGCAGTCAGATTTCGTCTTCGTTTCTACATTCCCTATATAATAAGTTTATTGTTAGAGAACTTAACTATTCAGTTCATTACTACTATTAATGTATGCGTTGATGCATACGTAAGTAGTAGTAATCATAAAGTAATGGCATACTCATATAAATATTCGAAAGTCAAAACAATAAATTCACGTTTAGGCGTTCTGGTTGATTGTTTATTAGGAGCAGGTGGACTTGGTAATGAAGAAACACGGTATAGGACTGTGCAGGTAGGACTTAATCAAAGATATTAGGGGAGTCCAGTTCTTAATGTTTAATTGATGTGTCTGTCGAAAAATACAATCAAAATCAATTTACACTTAAAACATATATTTTTTTGTATATTCTCTTTTTGAAGACTTATTAACACAATCAACTTTTTAAGTAACGTCTAGTTAAAAAGGAGCTAATACACCATAATGTTCAGAGATAAATGCTGGTTTGTTATAGATAGTAGATGTATGCAATTATAAATTTAATTCTCTATGGAATTCACATAGACGAAGTACAATTTAAAGTTTGCCAGGTGCAAGACGATGGAGTTTGCACGTAGTGTTTGAATATTTGTTGAAGACACACGGAACAGATCTAAAGTCAGCCAACTCGATGCTCTTGTGACGGAAGATTAGCATCGGTGATTGTAAAGTTAAGTAGAGTAAAGCTGTATGTTTTGCAGTTTGACGTTCTATTAGTACTGTGACATATCACTATAATATCATAATTTTAAATTGAGACTGTGTGGCCTTATAATCTTAATATCCAAAAATTATAAAAACGTCTTGATTTGGAACTACAGATGGACCTAGTATGGAGTTTTTTTTATATATTATAGTGTCGATTTTAGTCAAGTTTAAGTTTAGTTTAGATATTTTCATGTGACCATCTTTTTTGATGATCAACTTTGAGATTATACAAACTAGTCCAGAGTAGTTAGTGCAGTGCTAGTGTAGTACCATTTATTAGTGAAAAGACGTCTAAATAGTAAAGATTTTCTATCTTATCTATTAATTTCAATTACAAACTATGGTTACAATACTTAAAATTTTAAATTATATTTACATATTATCAGTATAATTACATTACTAATTACAGATAATTATGACATGATTGATTTTGGCATGTTTTTTATAACAGAGTATAAGCCTGTTATTTATTACAAACGCCTACTGTGTTAATAACATTAAATATAATGTTTATAAACTATGTCCAACATATTTATAAAACATGCTTTGTAATATAACAATGAGGTCAAGTGATTTACCGGGAATATCGTTGTTACTGTTATGTTTTATTCATGTCGAATTTAACAGTTTAGCTGTTCCGAAGATTTATTTATAAGAGTTCTCCATCCAACACGAGGCCCTTCCAAGAAATGCGTCGAAATAAACCTTCGGGGATATTGTTTTGGCTTCTTAGGTGGCACCTCCCCTTAAAATTTTATTCCTGTACATCGGCTCGTACTTGTTGTATTTAACTTTTATTCTGTGATGGGGATTTATTTACAGAGTTAGAAAAGAAAAACACAAATCCAATAACATAAATATTTTAATTTTAACCCACGTATTTTTAATCGTATTTTTGGCCCAGTATATAATGTATATATAACTCTATTGACCTAAATTTAATCAATATTGCTCTAGAATATTAGCCCTGAAAACCTAAAAGACAGACCTAAAAGACTTTACAATTTAATGTTACACATATTAAATTTTAATGTTACACATTTTAATGTTACATTTGACATTACATTGACTTTAAATTTTAATGTTACACATATTAATTGCTTAAAATTTTTATGATCTTAGGTTAATTTAGTCTGATGGTGAAATTACAAAGTTTCCTTAATAGTTCTTGGTGTTGTAGTAAAAATTATGGTTTTTATATAATGTAAATTAATGAAATTATTGCTTATTTATAGTGCTACATATATGAAAAAGCTAAAATATAAGTATTACTTTGTGATATACAGTAATTTATAAATTAAGTTTAACAAGGAATCCTTGATAAATTTAGTAGAGTATTAAGTAGAGCCCTTTTCTTACTTTTATTGGTTTTTCTTTCTCTATATTGGCTTATTCTTCTTGTTCTTCAACCTATATAAGTCTCTTGACTGGATCTCCAGACCGAAATTAATAGATAAAAAAAACATCAAAAAGTACCCTGTTTTATTAACATTAATATTTTTTTATAACTGGTTTCTATTATGTTATTTGGGCAGTAGCTGAAAACCAGTGCCGTGGGTTATTTATTAGTCCTAGTAATAACACGCGGCAATGCTGAGCTGTATGCCCTTTCAGTCAATTGTCAATTGCAGAATATTTTTTTTTTAATTTTTAGTTTAATGGTGAAAAATGTGCTTACTTTAAACGTAGTAGCGGCTAATCGTTCAAACATCGATCTGTAACTAACATCACATAGATTAAATAAACTGCCGTTTTACAAATCTGTCGTCCATAAACATATGGTGTACGTTTGGATATTGGAAAGTATTTTTATTGAACGTTGCAATTTACGATCCGGTCATCCTTTTCATGAATTTGAAAAGGATAGAGATGAATTTGACTGAATAAAAATAGATGATTGAGGTACATTTACGTTGCAAATTTTCAGTCTATGCGAAAAAAAATAGGCAATAAAGTGTTGGTATTGAATTTAACATAGCATTATTGTAAATCGTGATTTACTTGTAACCATAATAAGTTCTTGTCAGAGCTTCACTTAGCATAATTAATATAGTTAATTTATATTTGTATATCATAACGCTCTTATTACTTAAGGAAATACGTAAAAAAGTCCGCATAAAGTGTGCTAAATAATTAAATTTAGTATACTTTTTGTCTTGACATTATAATTACATTAATACGTGCTTTCATGGAATAAAATCCAGTATTACGATATAACACTATTTGTAGTTCAATATACATATGTATATGAATAAATGTGTGTCTGTCTACCTGATTATTCCAATAAAAGCCGTACTAACTGTATATAAAGTCCCCCTAATGAATAATTTAAAATTTATATTCAATTATTTTTAAATATATTATTTATATATGAATTAATCAATTAGTCCTAATGTACTTCAGAACTAATATGAAAAGTAGACTTGTGCCATTTCTAGCCTTTTAAGTCCATACCTATAATCATACCGATCCGTTAATCCTTTTGAAACTAAAAAAAGGACAAACAAATAAACAGATTTTTCGTTTTTACAATATTATTATAGAGATTACGATATATTCGTAAATTATAGATGTAGACGTAACATTTATAAGCGAAACCGTGCGATTTAATGAAATCAATTTGATTGTAAAGGCCATTAATCCGCATTCGGATATAAATTTGTCGCGATTGTTTTGCATATTAACAGTATTTTGGGGATGTTATATATTCTGCTGAAATTAATTCTGACCAGTTTGAAAATAGCATACCAATCCCGCAACCATTTTGAACATGGAATTTCAAATTGTTCTTCATTTGGTACTCCATTAATATCCGTTCAGTGATTGCAGTGACCTACTCCAATTTAGCATTTAAGCGCATCCAAATTACGTTTCCGATGGTAATAAGCGACAAGCGAACTCGATTATTTTCATATTAAGTCTATATTGATTCACTCGAAAAAAACTGGCCCGAAGTAATGATAGGTTTCCGGTCAATAATAGTCTACCTGTTCTTTGTAAATTACTTTTGGGATTCCGAAGATGTTATTACGGACATTAGGTTTTAAGGCTACCCTCTTTTGAATATACCTCATTATTTCTTCCTTAAGGTCTGTATATCACGAAAGCAGTTTAACAGTCTAAGTTATGTTATTTTTTTCTTCCCTTTTAGAAGCTTTTGCTTCCTTGTAGTAAACCTTGACTTTTAGTAAAAAAAAATATGAGCAGGAAGGCTATGACGTTATCTGCTAAAACTATACTTTAAAAATGATGTCTGTTTGACTTCATTGATTTATGTTAATTATAGTAAAAAATGACATTAATATTATTTTACCCATTTTTGTCTCAAATGCGATTAATTTATCGTTGTACTTACTCTAGATCTCTGTAATAAATCCGTATCAAATATTCTATTCCATCTATCAATTCCACCTATTCGTGTGATCGAAATTAATTATTAATGTCTATATGAATGATTTTATTAATTAATAGTGATAAAAACATGATGTTACTAAAAAAACTTTTTTAAAAAACCGTAGTGCTAATAGCAAAAAAATTTTTCATTAATATTATATAAATTAACTCTTCCTTTTTACTTATGTTGGGCCGATATACACTTTAAGCTAAACTTTTATTTTTACTTTTGTATCCGCCATTTCGATTGCGTTTTTAGAATTAAAACATCTTCAATTATATTATTTGTTCTGGTCCCGACAAAAATTGAAATAAATTTAGTCAATGTATATGTATGTACGCTCGGTATATAAGTTGCAATGTTACCAAATTCGATCAAAATTTGCCACAAAGTTTTTCCTATTTCTATGATAGATGCACAACAAGAATTGCACTATATTTAATTAATAACCAAAGATAAAATAAGTTGAGAAGATTTGCGGAAAATCGATCACATACAGACCGACCGCTTTGGAGAAGTTTGTTTTATAATTTGTATATAAATAACGTGTGTATTACCTACTAAATTCTTCTAGACTTAAAGGGTTATGGTCAGGTATCGCATTCTAATATGAATGGGACTATAAACTCTCGAAGTTAATAGCAAGTGTGGGCTGTTGGTTGCTCGTAAGGCATGTTTTTTTTTTGTATCCGTCAGCTACGGCGCCTAAGGCACGTTGGTCTCACAGCGGGTGTCAGTATTGTACTTAGCAGTGATCCACTTAATTTATTACTTCAACTGTTGTCCTTTTCTGTTTTCAACTATATATGTATTTGTGTTTTATACCCAAGTACCTGGTTGACTGAGTCTTGTTCGGTAATTTTTTACAAAATAAAAAAAAAACTTGACAGTTAATGGCAAAAATTCAAATACGGGGATAAAACGATTTTTAAAATCTAGCTAAATCGATTTTTCTCCCCCAAAAGCCCTACACGCTGAATTTCAGCAAAATCGTTGGAGCCGTTTCCGAGATTCCTAATACAAGATTAACTCATTTAAATATTAAAGATATACATACATACATTTTCGACCAATAACAAATATATCGCCGGATACACGATTGATTAGATATGGATTATAAATATATTTTATGGATTGCCAAAGTTGCATATTGAAGTAATATATAACGCAAATGATTATTCACCTGCCCTTATTGGGGTCGCCACAGCATGTTAAAAACATGTTGTCAAATTATGAACTATTTTTGTATTTATGTATTATTTTTAATATATTATTTTTCTTTCGGGATCAACAATCGCCGCGAATATTCGGAACACATAATAATGAAATTATCAAGTAGTACCAACTGCACCGAAAACATAAATACTAATAAATTTCGCTGAACGTTTCTTTATAATTCCCCTATTTGTAAACTCATATGTTAATTGAACAAAGTTACCTATCACTCAATTATTGATAACTATGATTACTTAAACCGTCAATCTTATCAGCTGTGACTCACAATAGAAATAGTCGTTTTAAATGACACCAATAAACCCCGTGAGTCAGGACAGAAAATATAGTCTTTTTTATAGCCAGGGACAAAATAACGGGAACAATGCATTCCTGCGTTGTTACGTTCGGCCAACAAAAAGCCTCAACACGGCTAAGGTTTTTTGTCGACAACCCCCGCTAAATTAAACAGGGAAGCTGATTTTGTTTTAGTTTCTGTTTTTATTTCGCACACCAGGAATGGCGGGCAACGTTGGAATGAAAATAGGTGGATGCTTTTAGAAAAGTGGCTAACTGTGCTGTTTTAAACAAGACGCTAGATTTTTCACAGTTTAAACGAGTACGACGCGAGCGTGAGCTGAATTTTAGCTTTACACATTAACATTTATTTGAAAGTTTTAACTTCGAATGTAGCTACATCTACATACGAATTTAAATATTAGGTAAAACAGTTGGAAGTTATAACATTTTTGGGTTTTTATTAAGTCAACTAGAGTATAGGCGAGTACATGTTTTCCGTTTGGGCCATCGATCTAGAATATACAATTATATGAATAATATTTTAAAAACAACTCAAGTTAAAAAGGCCTTTAAAAAGCTTTTAACAAAATTTCATTCACCGTTAACTGTTCAGGACTTTTACTCTGGAGCCAATACTAGCAACATTAGATCTTGCTAATCGTAAACAGGCATTGTTATAGGGACTGGACCAGTATGAACAATTTCAGCTCAATCGGACACCAGGAAGTGGGTCAAATTTAACTTGCAAGATTCCACATTCACATACAAGGCACGCTTCATCATCATCCTCCTGCCCTTATCCCACTCTAAGTGGGGTCGACACAACATGTTATAAATATGGTGTCACATGATTTGACTACGTATTTTACTACCGGCCGCCAGTCTGACGTCAACTTACCTTAGTCGCCTTTTGCGACACCTTGGTAAGAAAGAGGGTGGTCTATTCTACTCAGCCGGATACCACACGGCAATTCAAGCCGAATGGTTAGGGTAAAGGACTTCGAGAGGACGTGGCTTCGAATCCCGGTCATTATACTACCGACATAATCCCACTCCTAACACAAGCATTTAGCTTAGCTGGAGAAGTTACCAATTTAGGTTACAAATTACTAGTAACCTTTTTTTTTATAAAAAAACAATAGTGAAAAACGTGAATATAACAGAAAATGAACTTTATTTACAGTAACATGATAAAAAGAAAAATATATAGTATATTATATATAAAATTATTTAGTAGTGCGCAGTAAATTTTGTGTTAGATAAATAATTCGACCTATAAGCATGTCACCGTCAATTGTCAGAATGTACTAAATTATACTTCATTTAACAACGGAACAGTGCCATTAAGCCGAGTTTGGAACGGCAATTGCACAAATCACAGACCAAATACTAACGTTTACTAATGAACACACGACACCGTAATGGTTAAACCACTTGTCCGAATGACCATCCGGTGATAGCTACGTCTTAAGCGTCCGGTGTTGACCCTGTCGAAGGGTTCAATTAACATTCCGCGCGGAGTACGACCGCCTCGGGGCTGAACCAATCTGTCTGAGGCTCACTTAATTGTTTGCGGACATGATTTCACCGGAAAATTACAAGGGGATAAGATTCCAGTTTCTTAAGTACCATCAAATTTAATATGGGTCTAATAAAACAATGTTAGAACAATTTTTCTTATGCGTTTCAGAGCGAACTTTGCTATTTGTTTACATAACAATGTTTTTTGTTTAGATTCATCATCCTCCTGCCCCTATCTCACTCCTAAGTGGGGTCAGCACAAAATGTTATAATACATGGTTTTTTTAAGATATACCAACAGTGATCATAACAATACAGAACTAATTTCGTTAAACATTTGGACATTAAGAACAGGTCTTGTTTTCACATGATTCGGCTAGGTATTTTGCGACCGACCGCCTGCCTTACATCAACTTACTTTTGTCGTCTTTTACAACACCTCAGTAAGAAAGAAGGTAGTCTTTTCTACTCAGCCGGATACTACACGGCGGCTTTACTTACCATACGCCTTTTACGACACCTTGGTAAGAACGAGTGTGGTCGATTCCATTTAGCCGGATACCACAAGGAATATTTCTTGTTTAGATTATTAATTTAAAAAAACGTAACCAAGTATTTACACTCACTACAAAGTTGGGATTTGTACGTAAATAATTGGTTTCTGCAAAAGCTTTTTCGAAATAACAATCTTTAAATTAGGAATGTTTGTTTTGCATGTTTAAAATGCCGTTCATATTAAAAAGATTAAAAGAATTTAGATATAAAAGATAACTTAAGTTAATTATTACAAATATCTTATTCGTATAGAATGCTCCGAAGAATTCCGGCTTATTTTTTGCATTGATTCGTTATTAAATTATTATTTTTGCGAAAAATAACAAAGATACTTATCTTTTTTTAATAACTGTTATTGGATACTCCGTACGAACGAAGCAAAATTCGTATTATAAATATTTTGTATAATTGATTTATAGAATTAGGCGTTACCTTACGGAGGTCCATAATACAAAAGTAACGAAAATATTATTTTGCTATAGTCCGCGATAAAAGAAAATATATGTAATGCTAAATATAGTGTATAATAGTATACTCCACATTTATGTATCAGGTGTGAGAACGAATAGTATAGTACATTACATATATTTTTTTTAATTATAATTAAATATTAGATTATAGCAAAATAATATTCTGTATAATTCTTCAACGCATTTATTGCTTTCTTATGAAATTGACAGATTAACAGATTTCCACTACCATCATTTCTGAGATTCTGTAATGAACGATATGAGTAGCATTAAAGTCAGTTTACAAACAATAGTCATTCTGCTAAATAAAATAACTCTGACTTTGTAAACGAAAAACGCACTTAATATTCCAATAATGCTCAAGGGATTTAAAGCAAAAAACAACTTCTTAGTCATTGTAATAGCCAGATTCAGAACATTAACTCCCATCGATCTTGTAGTTCCACGAACTAGCCTTGATATATGGTTGTTGTTGCAAACAAATGTCCATAATCCTGTAGGCGACCGCTGAACAACAAATTTATATTCCTGGGAATAACTGTTACTGAGAGTAATGCAGTACCTGGTGGTTTGTTAACAAACTTACATTAAAGTGTAAATTAGTTTATAATAAAAAGTGGTCACACTTTTACTTTAACCCTTTGAACTCCCTTTAAACCCTAGCATATTTTAACACGTTTCATCAACTCTGGGGCATTTTGAACGTTGTATCTAGCTGTTCTTAAAGTATTTACAATGTGACGAACTCTGGGTGATTTGATCCATGACTATCCCGACATGAGGTACCGACATGAGGTACCCGAAAGTGTTTACAATGTTGTCACCGCTGTATATGCTGGCGTGCCGTTTTGCCGCAGTGGCGATAGCGGAAGAATCTTTTCTTCTTTTCTTTTTATCTTAACATCACTAAAATTGGCATTCTATTTTTTCATAAATACATTATGCAGTAATTAGTCTACAAGAACAGCGATGGCAGTAGCCATAGAGATAATATACAAGTGATTTTTAAAAAATATAACTTTAGTTGTTGAATGAGCAGCTGCGATTCCTTGCCTTATTGGAAGCGGCTGACATCGTTTCTTAAGATAAAAATCAGTTTTTGTTTAATTATACTGTGTTACAGATTACAGAATTTAATATATATTCAATTAAGCAAATGATATTATCCGTGAGCAACTGAGAAGTTATTAAAAAAATGTCGTGATACACATCCCATTAATTATTTTCATTAAATAAATGGAATCCTTTTCCTACCTAATCCTAAAATGAATTGCAATGTGACTATTTCACTCTATATAATATTATATGTGTGTCAAATCGTTTATCCACCTAGACTTGTAAGCACGGTTTAGTCTATTATTGATGTCGTTTTTTGGTCTTTCTTTATCACTCTGTGGTGCATTACTGCGTTATATTTTTGAACACACTTAAACAGTAATAGTAAAATATATGATTAACATCCAGTAGGTTAATAGTCTAAGTATTTTAATACAATTTTGGGTATTGGGAAACGCACACGAGCCACTTAATCCGAGAACTTTCCCTACCTTGGGCCGTTTTTTAATTATGTCATTAAACTAGTCCCGCGCAACCAAGTAATAAAGTAGTTAAATCGCTGTAAGGACACGCTTTGTTGTTATTTATTTGTAAGGTTACCATAGTTTTAGAAATAAACTGGGACAAACTTTTACGTGCCTCAGATATATAGAAACGAGTACTTGATGACACAAAGAAGCTTTTAAATTTAATTTTAAATTACTTAAATACCAAGGCTATCGATTGATATTTTTTAACAACTAAAGCTATACTTATGTGCTTAACTTTATTTACAATCATCATTCTATATCATCATTCACAATTTCACTTTTATTAACATCAGGTTAGGCACTGTTAAGATAGCACTTAAATTATAATAAAAGAGATTTGCAAAAAGCAGATCACGTGGTTGTCCTCCCGAGAGATTTGTCGCCGGCACCAGACGATAAGCAGTATAATAAATACGATGCTAAAAAAAAGGTTTTATATAAAAATATTAAATGTTAACATTTCAAATTGTTAAATTCACGAAAAGGTTCTGGCCTAGCTTAGATCTTTCGTTATAAAATACCCTCGAAAGTGTTATTATGCCAGAGCTTAAATGAGGGAGGTTGTGAATTTCCCATGGGAATTATTTACATGCGGAAATGCTTGCACAAGCATATTGGTTGGATAACAGTATGGAGACACGTAGAAATAATAGTATTGACGTAATTTTTGTGTCCTAGTACTATTCGAGAAGAAAATAGAGACAATCCTGAATAAATCGGGATGTATGGTAAGACAATTTATAAAGGTAAAACGTGGCTTTAGCGGCATGAAACTTGTGTAATATGTGCCCTGTGCGATGACGCCGTCAAACAACAGGAGGTTTGGGAAACATTTGCCACCGAGATAGCAAAACGACTAAAGTTTGGTGTTATTAGTTTGTATTATATAATGTGTGTTTATAACTTACACCTTTGTTTATATCAAATTGAGATACTAATTTGAAATTCAAAAGTAATGAGAATATTATTATGCTATAATCCGCGATAAAAGAAAATATCTGTAATGCTAAATGTAAAGTGTACTATTCGTTGTCATACCTGATACATGCAGAATTTGTAAGAACTCATGCACTACTACTACTACTACACAAGCACTGCACACATTCACCACCACAATCTCAACAATTGTTTCGCCCCGTGACCGAGGCATCATCAGGAGATAGACTCCACGACAAAATCGCAAAGCCTTTAGGATTTTCTTCTGCGACAAATTCTGCATGTATCAGTTATGACAACGAGTAGTACACTCTCACATTTAGCATTACATATATTTTCTTTTTGCGGATTATAGCAAAATAATATTCTCATTACTTTTGTATTATGGACCTCCGCAAAGTAACGCCTAATTCTATAAATTAATTTGTTTGTGCAATACTCATGGTAGTGCAATTCGTCGCCCGAATGATAAAGGTTTAGAGACTGACTAGCTGTGCCTGCGGTTTCGCCTGCGTGAAAATCTGAACGTCACAAAGTTTTTGAAACCGTGCGATTTACACAATTTACATAAAACCGTAATGTACTATGAACCTAAACCTTCCGGAGAAATTGCACTATGTTTTAGTAAGAACTGTACAAAATCCGTTCAGTAGATTTTGAGAAAATCGATCAAATACAGACAGCTTTTGGGGCGTTTGTTTTATAAGTATAAATGACATAGGTGAATAATTCGTGTCAGCTGAACCAAGTATCGAGATAGGATCACTGCGATCGTCAAGCAAGCCGATTATAGTGCCGATACTTGCCTATGCAAGAGTTCTATGAGAATATACGAGAAACAACCAACAAAAGACGAGAAACCGCATAAAATTGAAAATAATAAAAAAATCAATAATTGCCCCAAGAATTTTTTGTACAATTAAAGTTGATTTATTTTCTCAATCGTTTAACCCGATATTGCAACAAAATTTAAATATAGGACATAAAATTAGTGTCGGTTCGCCAAATGTTGCTAAACAACAGATGAAAACAGCTTTTGGAAGGAATAAATTATCGATCGCCTTTTATCAAAGTGTATATTTGGCTTAATGTGGTTTCGAAATTCCCATAGTAATCGTGTTATGAATTATATCTTTTATTTATAACGCACTTTATAAAAATTCACTGAGCTTAAAAAAAATGGCAATCAATTGACCAGCTTTGAAATTTTTTTTATTTGACATCGCTGGATATGTTTCATTATCGCGTCTGCACTATAATAATAACAACTTTTATAAAATAAGTTCAATCATAGAATAGGATACCTAATCTTCTTTAACGTCACGAAATGATTTTTATTTAAAATACCATCAGAGAAGCTTAATAACCACATATTTTTGTTTTTTTTTTTCTGCTTTTAACGTGCTCTGCTGGTCATAGTTTTCTCAAGAGATTGCACGCCATACGATCTTGCGCCGAATAGATACACTTGCAATTTTGTTAATATAAAAAAACGCTTGTTTTGAATTTAATAAAAATGTGTGAATTCATTCTTCTTATTTTTCTATCAACGGTACAACTTTATGCTTTTTGATTTCCCACTTGCCTTTCGTTATTAGTATTTGTGGCTTCTTTAATACCTTCCTTCGTTCTATAAATATTATATTGAAGTATTTTAATTCATAGCCAACTTAATATTCTGCAGGAGACTTCTGAACATTTTATCACTAACTTGATAACAGTCTGCGCATATTTATCGAAGCAAATATTTTAAAACTAATTTGAATCTTATTAACTTAATATTCACAAAGCTGCAATAAATCTGAAGCCAACTTAAAACAAATTGTATTACCTCTTAGCTTGAACTGCGCTTGTGCATACTTCGCTAGAATAAATTAACCCTTTAGTGCAGGCACGTGTGCAATTGTGCACCAAGTTAAAATTCAAAGTTACTTTTAAAAATAATTAACGTAACTTGTTCCGAACACATGCTGTCCAGGTGAACTAGCACCTGCTACCATTTTGTCGCGAAATTTAATACCGAGAGCTAATTTTGAATCCTTTATTTTATGAAAAAAAAAATGCAACCTGAGAACTTATGCGACCGCGGATGACAGATGAGCCACTTACTTCACAGTCTATTGAGTTTTCAGATTAAGGTCGTAGTACAAAAGCTCTAAAAGAAAATTCGTTGTATACGGATTACTAATAATACCTATTGTTTTATTGTGAACGTCTTATTGCCAGTAATGTTTAATTTGCAAATGCTTTACGTGTAAATAATCTTTCGCTCACGAAATATGCTTATTTCGCGTTTTGCCTTCAACGTTTGACAAATTAAAGTTCATTACTCAAGCGCCTCTGTTTTATTGTTTAAAAAGTATTCATCAGAAAATATGTAAGAATTAATTTGTCAAGTTTGGTTTATACATCCTTTGGTTATATATATTAGACACAGATTTCATCTCATCTCGGTAATTATGAATATCGTTCATACTCACGAATAAAATCTTGATTGTAGTGATTCTTAAAATATGTTTACTGATTGCCAGACTAATAAAAACAAAATACTTGACTTACACATAATATTTTTTCTTCTTTCTATATCGCTTTTAACAATATTTCCGATTCATTTTAAATCTAACGAAGACACAAATAAAACATTTTCTTTGTTGTCAAATTCGATTTCAAGTTAAATATTTTACAGTATGTTGGGGATTTTGTTTATGGAACAAAGCGGTAGTGTGTCAGAGTGTTAGGGAAAAGAAAACTTTCATTTTTACGCCGTCTAACGGATTCAATATCGAAGCGGCTTGAATGAGTTCGAGGGTGGAAAATCGTTAATCATCCCTTTGTTGGATTTTTGTTACAGCCTAACTCGTTGCTCGCTTGTTTGGCCCGCCATTTTTCCTTTTGGACTAAAGTGGGGCCGCTTGTCTTGACGAATTGTTTTTATAGGAAATGTCTATCTTATTTGAGGGTTGACTGACAATTAGTTTCGGATTTGACTGACAATATAAATATTTATTTTATTCGTTAAAGTTAATAACAAAGCATACTAAGATATCATTTAGAATGGTATAAAAGTTCCTCTTTAGATACATTTGATGTAAATAAAGTCTTTTAAAAGGAATTGATCGAAATTGCAGCAGAAAAATTAGAATTTTAAGTCTAACATGATCAAATCAAAACTCATACTAAAATAAGGAATGTGAAAGTGGTAAATGTTTTTTTTAAATATTAGGATTGATATTATACACACAGATCAATAGCTTAAGACCAATATTGCTATAGTTCACGAAACAGTTTGACCTGTTCTTAGTTGTATTATTTCAACTGAGCATTTGTCTTTAACTGTTGAGTTCTGTTACGAGGGGATTTGAAACCAGACTGAGCCACAGCAACTCAAGGCCGGGCACCTTCTCGTAGCGTATTATAAAAAATGGTACATAAGTATTGATATAATTCTTATAAAACGCCTGTACAAATCAGTCACGACAACTTATAGTATGACGGTGAACTGATACATTCAGTAGCTTAGTGTCTGTATAATTTTCCACTTAAGGCTTATTATCATCTGCTGGTATTGGTCACAGAGTTCAACGGCTTAAGGTTTTGTCCAAGATAATTGACCAATTTAGTTTGACTGAACTGTTACAGTCTGGTCAAATCAAAGTGTCTCATGGTTTCATAAATTATTTCTTCTACCTTTCGCTATATACATATTATTTCCAAACATACTTGTTTCTGATTACATTTATGGGATTATCTGCTCAAAAATATTGACCCATTTCCGGATTGTATCTTTTAAATTAGCTTCTAGTGTAAATATATATGTCGTAAAAACGAACAAAGGTATATAACATATTTATTATGTACTTAGAAGTGTATTATTTTGTCTTTAAAATATAATTCAAACAGTCTTATATAAATATACATATTATCATTAGGTTACATAATGTCTCCAAGTTCTTGTATTTTATGCCACACATAGTATAGATATATATAGTATTATAAGAACTTAAAAAAATGATAGCGCGATAAATTTAGAAACATTGTAACTCGTCAAAAAAGTTTCGGACAAGGGGTTTTAAATGTTACCTAATCTTAAATATTCTACAAATCAACTCCTAATTTGCACTGCACCATCGTCTATTACGATAAATGTGTGGTTGGGTATAACCTTAATGGGATTATTACGTTGGCCCTTTGTAAGAAATTCAACACCTATAATTATCTATGCAAAGGTTAACGATCTTTTGAGGCCAAGTTCAAAGCCTCGCCGCCTTGTACACATTCGTATTAGAATCTAGGCGTCGATATACGTATAGATTGTATAACTAATACTAGCAGACCTAATTTGTTTTTGAATTACCCTCCTTTTGTAATTCAAAAATATTAAATCATCATCTTCCTACCTTTATCCCACTCTGCACGGCAGGACATGTTATAAACATGCTGTCACATGATTTGGCTGCGTTTTTACGACCGGCCGCCTGCCTGACGTCAACTTACCGTAGTCGTATTTTACAACACCTCTGTAAGAAAGAGGGTGGTCTATTCTACTAAACCGGATACCACACGGTGGGTCAACTTACCTTAGTTGCCTTTTACGACACCTCGGTAAGAAATAAAGTTGGTCTGTTTTACTCAGCCGGATACCACGCGGCGGGTCGACTTACCTTAGTCGCCTTTTACGACATCTCGGTAAGAAATGAGGGTGATACTATTCTATTCAGCCGGATACCCACGGCGTTTCAAAAATATTAAATGAAACTTACATTAGCCACGTGAAAGTCGTGTAATTTTCTTTCAAGTGCGATAATGTTTTAAAACATAAAAATTAACCATAATATTTTATAGCTACAAGAGCCGAGCAAACGGGAACGAGGATGCAAAAGAAAACAAGTGTTAACCTATTTTAACTGAGTGCAAGCGCATTTTTTATTCATCCCTTTATGTATATAAAAAGCGGTCTTACAAAAGGATGTTTCGAGAATACTAGGTCAAAGACTTTTATGTTTGAATGTTTCACCAAAAGGAAAGTTAAAATTGAAGGAAAATCAACACTGTCGGGATTACGGAACGGAGAAATGGAAAAAGGGTGGGCTGAGCAAACGGTGGATTTTTCTTGCAAACTGAACATTGAATTCGGTTTTTGGCTCACGATAGTGAAATTTACGAACTTATTTGACACAGAGGTATGATTATTCGATGTAAAAGTTAAAATCCAACTTATGATACTCGGTATATATTGCCAATCATGTGAGGGCTTACAGCAAATTTTCTGATATAAAAAAACTTTGAACGTAAATACGTTTGTAACAGAGTATTTAGAGCACGCGCTTTACTTTACGTGTATAACGCTCTAAGAATTCTACGTGTAAAGTAGAACAGTATTGTATTTTTTAATACGGCTGAATAGAATAGTACCCCCCTCATTTCTTATCGAGGTGTCGTAAAAGGCGTATAAGGTAAGCCGTAAAATACGTAGCCAAATCATATGACAACATGTTGTAACATGTTGTGCCGACCCCACTCAAAGTGGGATAATAGCAGGAGGATGATAAAGTTAAAGGTCCAATTTATGATGCTCGGTATATTGCCAATCATATGAGGGCTTAGAGCATATTTTCTGATATAAAAAAACTTTGAACGTAAATACATTTGTAACCGAGAATTTAGAGCACGCGTATATCCCAGGATTGCGTGCAGGAATCCCATGGAAGCAACTCGAATTGAATTGAAACTAATTTGCGTATTTTAAAAGCCTGTATAACGCTTTAAGAATACATGTAAAGTAGAACAATATTGTATTTTCAAAGATACTTCAGTGCACTCTCGAGTTAATGTTTTTTCTAATGAAAAGTAGGATTAATTATCTAGATTTACTTATAAAGATGACTATTAACACTTAGTAATTATACTAATTTTATTAAAGGTCGGATAAAAATAGAATGACAATAACAACAGTTATGTTAATATAACATATTTGTAAAATTATGGTATTTTATAATTCATTATAATAAATTTTCGACATTGCGTGATACTTAGTAGCAATTAAAATATATGAAACTGGTTATTGAGAATAATTCGGTTTTCCAGCTTTTATGTACTAGTAATAAACAAATTCCGATTTCCAAATTGTCGGCGTTCTTGAGCTAATTCTCTGAAATTCCGCCAGTTGTCAATCCATTGAACAATAAGAACAGGCTTCTGACGGAAATTTCTTGATTATAAATTTGTTCTTAGGTCTTTCATCCTCCGCTATTGGAAACTTTGCGATATAAATATAGTAAAATGCATCAAGGAAATTTTGATTATAATAAAAAAAATTCACCTGACATAGATCAGTAAGACACAGTATTAAAAAAGGAGTGCTTAGAAATTTTTAAATTATAGTTACTGCTACAGGATATTAGATTACTTTTGTAATCATTAAAAGTTCAAATGCGAAACTAGTCTGCGAATCCGATAATTATCTTTTATTGTATTACTAGCTGTCTGGCCACGCGTTGCTGTGGCTAAATCTGGTTTTAAATTCCCCTCGAAATAGAACTGTTAAAAAATGGTCCGATCGCCATGAAATTACAGAATCATTCGCTGCTTCTCAAGATTATTTTAAAATTTTATTAATATCAGTCCAGCCGTTTCGGAGTCTATAAAGAACATATCAACAAACATTCATATTTATATATTAGAAGATATTGTCGGTGTGAGGCGATCACAAATTTTAATTCCAATAGCTTTTTTTTAACCACTGATGCAACCAGTGTGCCCAGCCGATGCTGTGCTTTTTATTTTAATTTTTTTTCACACGCGACCACAGACTATCGTTCTCGTGTATCTGGGATGGAATTCCGCGCTTATATTGTTTTGTATGTGCACTAACTGGTTTAGATACGTTCGATAGGCGTTCGGCATTATTTTCTGTACACTCAGAGGAATTCAACGCGATAGAAACGTTTCATGTCGTTTATTTTAGATTTAGATAGAGTTAGTAAGATTATCTGATAGAATTCAAAACTTAAAAAGATTCACATTAAATTTATTTAATATAATATTCATGTTATTTTAATTAGGATTTAATTCATAAAGTATCAATGTATCAATGTAAATAAAGAACAAATACGAGCGGTTTTGGAACGAGTATGTACTCATAATGGTTGTGCTTTGCACGCAAACTGCATCATAAATCTGTGATGGCCCAGCGGTAACACCGTGCGACTCTTTCGAGGAGGTCACGGGTTCAAAGCCGGGCAGACACCAATGAATTTTTCTGTTAAAACTTATGTGTCTAATTGATAATTGCAATTTATCACACGCTTTTCGGCGGAGTAAAACTTTGTGAGGAAACCTGCATATTTATAGGGAATTCTGAAGATATGTGTAACCTACCAATCAGCATTAGAGCAGCGTGGAAGGTCTTAGCTCCAATCCAATCCGAAAACGAAGAGAAGAGGTTTATTCCCAGCAGTAGGATTGTAACAGCGGCTACTTTACTTACTTACCCAAAATATAATATAGGTATCAATTGTTTATGTCGAAACTATCACCAAAATAAGTCTGCAACAAATTTTGACGGTAGGACGGCATGAATAGAGATACCCGACTGAAAAATAAAACGTTGTATCCCGAGACTGATTTTCATGGCACCCATTTCTGTGTGACCTACAAAGCTCTGCAAGCAAACTGACTTAATATAAAACAAATGTTAGTCGGAAGCTTTTGATGACCGACTTTTGATTGTGCTGTTTTATTATTTTCTGTTGTAGCCGCTGATTGTTCCCGTGTAGCGTGAACGGAAAGCCTTGTTTATATTTCATTGCCAATTCATTAACTAGTTTAAACAAGTCTTATATTTAGGAATGTTTTATTTACAGTAGTTTATACATCTTATTCATTTTTAACTGATGCACGCCCACTGTAGGATATAGGTCTCTTCAAAGATTTTAACGTCATTCGATTCTGTGGCATTTGGAGTCTCTTATTCATGATTTTATCACGCTATGATTTGAGTATCTTTATATACTCAAACCCACGCTCGCTCCATCAACCGCTGAGCCACAACTCTAAGTATAGTTCGCTCCACCAACCGCTGAGCTAATCTAAGTATTCTTATGATGCTTACAGCCAGTGGTTATACGTCGTTATTGACAATATGTACCGTTTATAGACTTAACTCTTCAAGCACTGAAAAATTTTAGACGAAAAGATCTTGCGTAACTTCGGGACAGCTGGCCAACTAAGTAGGAATCGCTGAATAAGGTACTTTAGAAAATTAGACTTCAACATTGAGTCCTTAACATTGTCTATTCTGAGATCTGTAACTTTTGTCATTACTGCAATTAATAATTAAATTCCATTTTATGTTTCTTCCAGGCCAATCCAATTCGTCACCAATAATTATTATTTTGGTGACTTTCATATGTAAATCCTTTTGTAATAAACCTTCATTATAATTATTTTATATTAACCTAAAAATACGTGTACCAGCGACCGTATTTTATACAACAGTCTATTTTAATATTGCACCAATTGCCCACTGATTGCCCTTATAAAAAAATAGTGCCTACGTAACAACATAATTCAAATCTACGTCAGGCATAACGGTTAGTAGTTTTTGTTCCTACTGCTTTCTTGTTTCAAATTGATTCTTATTGGTACAACACTAAAGTTTCTTTTGTAAGGTAAGCTGTTAGGGGTATAGGGGCAGGTATGAAGCATCCCACTCACGCGATAGGAATATAAACATGCCACTGAATGTGGCCAAGGCAGGGAGCTCTATATTTCCTAATAGATGAACGCGTATATTCTGTTAACGGTCAAACTTTTGCGACAAGTATAGTTTCGAAGTTCTCAAACTTACTTTAAACTGTTCTATATTTTTCTCAATACGGCGTTTCTTTTATATTATGCGTATTACCTATTACACTTAGTTTGATTTCCAAGAACATTAAGTCCAATGTTTTAATTTTTAATAATTTGGTTTATAATTTTTAAATGAGTCATTTTTTCTATCATCGTGTCCCAAATAATAATCATGTGTAGTCGTTGATCCCTGTTATTATCTCTAATGTGTGATGATAATAGTTCACCTTTTGTGAACTTATCCATATTCCTAACAAGTCACGGAAATCAAACCATGTCAATTATGAGCTAAAAAAAACAACTTATATAAAATTAAATCGAAAATGTGTAACAGCTATCAGATTCTCAGAATTCTCTCTGAGATTTTATAAAAATTGTTTTTTACATTGTCTTAGTAAATAAATTTTCTTTATATTTCAGGTAAGAAAAACACCTTGTTCGATTGTCATCGGTAGAATTAGGTAAAGTATTTATTCAGAAAGCTATAGAAAATGTATTTAAGTGTATTGGCTTAACAAGGCTTGATATTACTAGATATCAGCATCTAACAATTGAAAAAAATGTTTATATAATTGAACAAAAAATTCTGAACTCCTTAGACTTATTATATTTAAGACTTATGACTTTATCATACATAATACGGATATGCATTCCAGTTCACTAACAATAATATATATAACTAATAAACTCTTTTATTTCAAACGAAATTTTAACTATTTGTGGCATATATACATAAAAAAAGTACATTTTTTACCAAAACTTTTAACAAATAAGGTAAATATATACGCACGTATGTATGTACATGTCTTGTATAAGGCGGCATGAAAATACTGCTTGAAATATAAGAAAAGAGAGCGTCGCTCTCGGCTCTGGCTTTTAGACCCATGTACGTATTAATTAAAAAATGTATAAAACAATAATTTGGAACAAAAATGCAAATAACCTTTTACCTGTTATGGAGGGTTCTATGAACTCAATTGACAAGAGTGTCACGTTTTGTGCAAACAAATTATATTACGGCCACTGTATTCAGCGTTGTATAACAATTTTACAAAAATAAATACGTGACGAAAACAAATTTTATACAAAAAAGTATTAGCTTTTTTTCCGGGAGTAGCATTGATTGCGTTTTTGTTGTATATCGTTTATATCTCACATTGTCGTATATTTTGCGCCTTTTCTTAGCTTGTTGGTTATCCGGAGGTCCAATCGCAAACGGTCAATAATTTGCATTATTGATGTGTTTCTTAAGTTTACTTTTATATGTTACAGACATCATGTGTCTTGATTTAAACTTTGACGAAAAATTTGATTACTTACATAGGTAAGTAATCAAATTTACTTGCATGATTTATTGTATACCTAGCTCTGTCTGCAGCTTTGCCCGCAAGGAGTCAGTTTATTTATTTGACATTTTGAAATAAGTACACATAAAAGTTGTAAGTGTGGATGATCCATAAGAGCTAGAGACATGCTGTTGCGGACATTTTCGAAGTAATTTTTTTAGATGTACTAATTTCTACCACATTACTTCAGTGTATTTCTGTTGGTTTTACGCAGCGCATTAAACTTTAAGTAAAAGCTATATGAAAATCCGTTAAGTAGATTTTGAGAAAATCGAACACATATAGACAACATCTGTTAGGGACTCTCTTTTATAATAGGTATAAATATTCTAATATTATACATAAAATCTTATATAGTAATAGTATCTTGAACATCCTATCCTACTAATATTATGAATGCGAAAAATTCCTTATACGCCGAGGTAACATATAGAATAGGATCACATTGAAATGTGCCATCTACTATCAACCTATCATGGGAGAACAGTCCACGCAAACGAAGTTACAGCTAGTTCATCATAAAAATATAAAATGATTCAGATAAAAAAACAAAAAATCGTAATAAAATGAATAGCTTCAAATACTTAATGCACTTTATTCGAGTTTAATTTTTTTTATATAAATATATGGGACCCTTACACACACGGTAACGGTCCATCCTCAAAGTAAGTTACTTAATACTTGAGTTATGGGTGACAGACAACTGATGAATATATACTTATATATATTTTAAATACATACTTAATATACATACAAATATACACCCAGGCTCAAAGACCAATAAATTCATTTATAGAACATGTTGGCCATCGGTGGGAATCGAACCCACGACCCGCGTAGCTCAAGGCAGGATCACTACCCACCGCTCCAACGGGCCAGTCAAACTACAAATTTGTAGTAAATATATGTTACGAATGGATTTTTGACTGCAACGTCAATGCGTTTTTATCTACACGTCAAAGTTAAAATTCATTCGTATATCCTACGAATGATACGTGTGGATTCCTTTGAGTCTAGTGAGGGTTCGTTAAAAGGGTAGAGCGGTCGTCACATTGTTTATTCAGTCGGGTCGGCGGACAGAAGCCTAATCCAAATCGATCGTCCTGCGGAATGTTTCGTCCAGAGTTTTCGCGGCCTACCAACGTTTACACTACACGATGTTGTGCATAGAAAGCTATAATGAACATTACAATACTAATGAGAATATTATTTTGCTATGATTCGCGATAAATCGCGCGATAAATTTTTATCGCGGATTATGGCAAAATAATATTCTCATTAGTTTTGTTATGGACCTCCGCAAAGTAACGCCTAATTCTATAAATTATAATGTACATTGAAAGTGTAAAAGCTGGGTTAGACACGCACGTAATAAACTTATTGAATGTAGGTTATTTTTCATCATCCTCTTATCCTTATCCCACCCTAAGTGAGGTTGGCACAACATGTTACATTTTACACCTCGGTAAGGAAGAGGGTGGTCTATTCTACTGGATCGGATACCGGTGGGGGTTGTGGAGGAGAAAAAACGATCTAGCCAGGTTTTATTAAAAAAAAATCGTTTTATGCCTGTTTTTGGGCATTAAAAAATACTAACATTTGTATAGTAAACGCTATTTTTGCCGTGAACTGTCAAGTCAACGTAACTTATTCGGGGAACGGGTGGTCTCGAGACCTGTAAGTACCTAGGAGCTAATCCCACCTAACCAATTTTTTTTTCTTTTTTTTTGTTTCTTTTATTTTAATTACCGAGCAAGGTTCAGTCAACCAGGTACTAAATATAAAACTAGTATATTCGTTTTTGTCCTATAACTATCGGTTCAAAAGGTATCTAACAGATTATTATCTGTGACGTACATAAATTACCGAGTACGCTTTAGAATCTTATGATTTACCGATTTTATCTAGAGCCTGCCGTATCTCAAAGGACAGTTTAATGAAGTATAAATTATATCTCTAACATTACTTTAATGGTTAGTTGATAGGGCCATTTGTTTTGTCACAACAATGGTGCCTCGTTGAACTAGCTTCATTAAATTGATTACGAACAGCAAATAACTCTGTAAGTGTATTTCCAAGTCAGTGCTTGCAATTCTCATGCACTTAGCATAAATCATTTGTTATAATTTAGACTTTAAGGATATTTATTTTTGTTGGAATTCGTTTTAAACTTTACTGGAATTTTGTCGTAATTTTCAATAAGCAGCTTAGCCGTTCTAGATACCACATTGATTTCTATCTATAATTCTATTAATTCTTAAAAGGTGACTAATGTAAATTGACCCGTTTGGTATCCGGCTGAGTAGAATAGACCACCCTCATTTCTTACCGAGGCGTCGTAAAAGGCGACTATGAAAAGTTGACGTCAGGCAAGCAGCCGGTCGTGAAATAACAAACTTACCCTATTTAGAGTGGGATAATGCAGGAGAATGATGATATATTTTAATTACTAGTTTCAACTAGCAATTTTTGTATACAAACGATATTACAATATTAACGGAGTTAAGATGCAATAATGTCTTAATTTTAACATTCAGTCACCTATAAGTTATAATAGCATGTGAAAATATTTTCTGCAACACTAACATCCTAAAGGTAACATAATAATAACAAGAAATGTCTTATACCGAGAGAGAAATAAATCTTGCATAATACATAAATAGAATAGGTAGGTACTATGTACACGGGGTCGTTAATTCAACATGTAAACTTTCCCCTTGTAAAGAAAGTTCCTTTGATCTTATATTGTTCCCTTGACCATTGCACAACTTGTTTATAAAACTATACCCTTGGGTAATATTGTGGCCTAAAATATTCATAACAAATTACCCAATTTGTATTCGATGGAATCCTCTTAATTTTGCACCGTGGTAATAATTTTGCTTGAGTAAGAAGTAAATATTATTTTGTTTTAATTAAAATTTTATTGTAGTCTCAGAGGTAGCTATAAAATGTTTTATGTTCCAAATACGTTAAAATTCTCATTGTTTTTTTTTATTATGACATTAATCTAAAAGTCACTAGTATCTAATGTATCGATTAAATCTATTTAAATGAAATAAAAATATGCTGATACGTATATATAATAGTACATTTACACATAATCAGTTAAACATAAATATGTTTTTTTTCTATATCACTGTAGTTAGACTAGCAAAAATTTTTTTTTTTAATTTTATTTAATTTTTTTCATGTACGGTTTTCAGTATTAATAAATACTGAAATAAATACTAAATATAGTACGAATATTTTGGTACAAATTGTAATATTAAGTTTTTCATCTACTAACTTAAAAAGTCAATATAATTAACCATTTGCTCTTCGTCTATTTAACCAGACTCCACTGGGACGGAAAGAGATATAAAAGTTACATTCTGGTCACCTCAGTCAGCAGTTCTTTAAAGATTAAGACTTCTAATCGTATTCTCGTCCCACGATAAAAGGGGAGCTTGCGGCAAGATAAAGTACCTTACAAGGACTTCTTCAAAACTCGCTCCCCTTACCATTGTGAGGTGCATATTAAAAGCGAAGCTTTCTTACGGATACTCACTCTGATTGAAGTTTTCTTACAAAGCCAATTCGACGTTTGTGTAATTTGAAATAATTTTAATGTTTAATTGCCTCTCATGTCGGAGTTTTTATACAATTTATTATTATAATTTGTAAGTAACAAAATGAATTTTATTACATCATCTTGGATATAGAGGCGTTTGGTAAGCGGGTTTTAGCATCAAAACTCATACTATAACGGTCTAGTACGTTGAATAAAACAGAGCTAGATGTTTATCTACGTATAGAGGTATATGATAGACGAGTATATCTACTTATATTTACCGAATAAGTTTAAAAGGGTATTCATTAAAACTTATTCGGCTGTTCAAAATAGTTTCAATTGCGGGATTCCTCATATTAACTCTTAAATATGATGATATGTGAAAATTTCCAAATTCCATTGTTCGTGAAATATTTTGAACTTATAATGACCAAAATTGTTCATATTATCATCGCTGTAAATATCATAAACCGGACGGTAAAATAGTGACTATACCAAACTGTATTTAAAATGGGTTTCCAAAACTTATAGCCATGATTTATGCATATTCAGTTTAAAAATTTTACACTTGTAATATATTTTATACAATCAAATTTCTTAATCGACACGATAGCCCTTGGTTTAAAAATCGGTGTGTGCAAAATTCAATTAACACAGACACGGGTATTACGTACCGTATCAACTTGATCGGATTAGTAAGAAAACAAACCACCAAGAGTGTTCAATTCTTGCGAACATTTCACTATGTAGAATTCGATACACGATAGCCACCTACGTGGACTGCTAACTTTTTATTTTTGTTCGTCCAGCTTCAACAAAAAGCAATCTATGAACGGCTGTCGCTAACCACAAAGTTTTTACTATTAAAGACAAATTGTGGTTTCTATCACTGTAACATAAGGTTTAAAATTGAGATGGTCTAGATTTTTATAACATTCGTAAGACGGTGTTTGTAATACGATATATGCGGCCATGAAAGGTAGTGTCGATAAACTTCGTGTATAAGATTACGTACTCTTTGCGGTTTGTGGAGACGCCACGAGCACCGTCAGTGGTTACAGTGCTTCTCACGCTATGACTGGTTCTAGTTACTATGTACTCATAATTTCCATCAACTCATTGTTAATTTGATCTGTTGAATATCTTATTGCATGTAATCCCATCAAGTCTTTTGTCTATAAGTATACAAAATCGAATATGTTAGAATAGATTTGCAGAATAGTTATATTAGCAATATTTCTCGGAAACTGTATAAACTGCCTGTACCTGTTGTGCTGTTAACTCAATTAGTGTCTTATTCCTTCTCATTATTACCGAAACTTATTAAGGCCGTCTGTATACTTAGTGGACGGTCTACCAAATCTACGATTCCTGATTTGGCTTCGCCATTCCAGCAACTTAGAACTATATGAATATAAATTGGTGACTAGAGGTAGGCCGAAAAAAGCTTGATGATTGTGTAAGAGATTACATGCATGTAAGAGGAGTATAGTCGGAGTTGAAGAGTGAGAGGAAAAAGTGGCAGACAAAACGTGTTGTGTCGACCCCACTCAGAGTTCGGCAAGGCAGTAGAATGAAAAAAAGCTATTTAGCTTTTCAAAATACCGTGGCTATAAAAGCTGTTTTTCAATTTTATTTGTAAGCTTTCAGAATCTTATTTATTAGCAGAGGTTGGCAGTAGTGTAGACATCTTTATTCCGGACTTTTCCAGCTGGAAGCATATATCTGTATTCTCTTTCTTCTTCAATACTTGTCCTTTTCCTTCTGTTACTCAAAAATTGACTGTAAGAGATCCCTTTTAGGGATAAGTCCGCCTTTATATATGTGCATTATTTTAAATTTTTTTCTCTTTTCTATATTTAAAAAAAGAAAATAAATAATCCAATGTTCCTCCTACCACGTAGAGACTGCTTTCCTTTATTTCATGGGCTCCAATATTGACAGAACTCTTAAGACACGTGGTTTGGACTAGGAATACGTCTAAATCTTAAATTACACACTTTCTTCAATAAATACTGGCAGAACTCATTCAATATAAGCCGTTCGTTTAAGCAAACTAAAGCATTTCGTATGAATTTTCCTTAGCAATGAAAACTTTAAACCCATTAATTTTAAAACATGATTTTTTATTGTACCACTATTGCAGCTCATAAGCCATATAACTCCTCTTAGATATGATAAAGCCAATTTAATTTCTCGTCGAATTATTACGATATATCGTACTCAATAAATAGTACCTAGTTGACCGAGCCTTGCTCGGTATTTTTTTACGAAATAAAAAATAAAACTTAGAAAAAAAAACTTAAAAAAAAAGAAAAATCAAAATTGGGTAGGTGGGGCCGATCCTAGGTATTTTCATTTCTAGAGACCACCCGTTCTCCGAGTAAGCTACGGTGACTTGACAGTTTTCGGTAAAAATTGTGTTTTATATATTCAATGTAAATTTTTGTATTTTTTTAATGCCCAGAAACAGGGATAAAACGATTTTTTTTCAAATAAAACATAACTAGACCAATTTTCCCAAAAAACCTTCTGCATGCTGAATTTCAGGAAAATCGTTGGAGCTGTTTCCGAGATTCCAAAAATATACATATAATTATAAATATTAAAGTTTATTTAAAATTTTTATTGTTCCGTGGGGTGTTATAAATTACATCTATAGGGACACAGATTGTGTGCACTATTCTTGCACTGACTTTAAATTTATTCGTTCCCCAAAGCAGTGCATCACCAAAGAGTTTTCGCCTCAGCCTGCGAAGTGGGCGGAACCACCATTGTGACAAAATAATGTCTCCAGACGTAGCCTTCTTTTATTTATAGTTCATGCGAAATACAACTTTATTTTTATCTACTGAAGAGTGCAAATTGCGTTGTGAAATAAAACAGATGGTATACTGTGATAATGCTGAATAATCAACGCTTAAAACGTCTGGAAAAGAAAGATACGGTAATGTTATATGAATACAAAACGACAGAGATATATTCCCATTTAATTCTTACTTCTCGCGACCCACATGGCTATATGAATAATTATTTATGTTACTGTTGGTTTTTTTATATTCCCTTATTTTGAATCTCTCATGTTTTTTAAATACCATTTCCTTATTTTGAAAGCTTACCTTTTTTGATACAAATATGTCTTGGCATTTTGCCAACCTCTATCCAATCTGGCGTAGTCATTTTTTATTACTTCATAAATGTTGTGTAGCCTTCTGCTAACTAATTTATCTTTTCGATTTAGTACCTACTTATGATCTGCGGACTGTTTTGGGAACCGTGGTCAGCAGAATTGAAGATAGTGACTTATTATAATAGACAGTATGCTACAATACAATATTTAATACGTTACCAACGAACTTGATCTGTTAGAGATACCATTTTAAATATTATGAATGAGACTTCATATCACATCAAACAATATTGTTCAGTTACACCAAACTAATGTACGATCGCTTGCATATTTCTTGGTTCAATATTTCTCGAAAAAATTTGCCGTGTGGTATCAGGCTGAATAGAATAGACCACCTTAATTTTTTACCGAGGTGTCGTAAAAGGCGACTAAGGTAAGTCGACCCGCCGTGTAATATCCGGCTGAGTAGAATAGACCATCCTCATTTCTTACCGAGGTGTTGTAAAATACGACTAACGTAAGTTGATGTCACGCAGGCGGCCAGTCGTTAAGTACATAGCTAAATCATGGGACAACATGTTTATAACATGTTATGCCGACCCCACTTAGAGTGGGATAAGGGCAGGAAGATGATGATGAGACTTCATATTAGAAGAATAGTTTCTACTGTGAGTATCATGGTAGTAAATCACCAATCACCATATGTTTGCAGCACCAGTGTACAAGCGGCCCCTAAAGAATTTTATATCAGGCTTTTGAACAAACCCGTGTCAAGCCTTTTTGGAAACACCGCAAAATTCCACGTATGTCACGTATGCGGAAAAATGTTTAGACTGAATGTAAAGTTGAAATTTTTGTTTTGTAGCTGAAATTTTCTCAGCACAGTTAATTATCAAGTAATTTCTTAAATATACCTAAACAATATGTTACATAAAATACCTGATAGCTCATACCAGTATCATTATCAATAAGCTGATTTGCTATATTTTAATTTTAATATAAAAACTTTTATTTGAATATAAAAATAATATAAAACTTTCTATTGAGTTGCCAATATGCCAGTTCTGTGTGAAACTTGCTTATATAGTCAATTTGAGAATTCAATATTATTAAAAGTGGGACTTAATTATGTTGTTACAATTCGCGGTAAACGAAAGATTTTTAAATTGAAACTATCGTGAGTGGTATCCATAATTAATGTATAGAAACCGGCTATACTCATGTCTTATTTTATCGGATGAGCTCGACTAGTTTCAAGCCCATACGCGGCTCATATACATAAGCTCTTTACGCGGCGTTATCGCGGCTGGCAGTTCCCGCTCATCCGATAAAATAAGACGTAAGTCTAGCCGGTTTCTATACAACAAACGAAAGATTTTTGTGGAATAGAATACATTATACACTTTCTTCTGTCGTATTTTTTTTTAGGCTGGTTTTGTAATACTCAGTGTTACCAAAACAATGACACGACACTTCACAAATTTGCTAACGCATTCTCAACGCATATTTCCCTAGCCATCGAACATCATAAGTGTGATTGACTCCCTAAAAATCTTTAAACCATGCTATAGCAAGGTATAAAAGTAGCGGCCTATTACTCTCCCACAGCTGCGAATAGGCCTGTTCTCTCCGTTTTAGGACAGAAGGGTTGGAGCTAAGATCTTATCACGCTGCTACAATGCGGATTGGTAGGTTACACCTATCTCCAGAATTCTCTAAAGATATGCAGGTTTCCTCACGATGTTTACCTTCACCGAAAAGCGTGTGATAAATTGAAATTAGCAAGGTACATAATAATTGTCTCAGTACTGCGGATTATATCAAAATAATGTTATGTCTTTCCTTAGAATTCTAATATTTTTGTTATATGATGTTCCTATAGTCCCGAGTAAACTCATGAACTTAATTCTTACTCATTACTGCAGTATTATAAAATCATCTACGGTTAGTTTCTTAAAAAACAATACTAAAGCCTTTTTAGTCATTAATAAATACATTTAGAATAACATGAATAAACTAAGACACTATTAAACAATAAGCTTTGTTTCGTACGATGTACCATTTCTCAAGATTTAACAACACAGCATCAACTACTAATATAAGCTTAGACGCTTGTCAAACCGGACATATACTATCGCATGTACATTAAGATCATACATGTAAGCCCCGCTTAATGCTTGTAATATAGACATTGATATGTTTATCCTTTAGTTAGTTCGTGATTATATAGCGTATATATAAAATGTAGCTATTGTATAAGGTAAGTGCACTAGTAATTGACTATGTACTAGTAGTTGACCGTTTTGTATGAAATTTTAAATAATAAGCGTTTTGTTTGTTGTAGCTAATAAAAATAAATTTGTAATTACCTGTTCGAATTTATTAACAACTGCCCAAAAGCTCAGAACTGTAGCCCATTGTTTACTATTAAAATTTAATATTAGTAATTAATATTTTTTGTTGTGTATAAACCAAGATGAAATAATCTTTATTCAAGTAAGCCTTTGCAAGTACTTTTGAAGCGTCAATGATTAGATTTAATGAAGCTACACCTGGTTCGGATTGTAGCTCTTACCGAGAAAAACCGGAAAGAAATTCGGCCGATGATATAATAAACATTTTCAATTTACATTACTGAACCATAGTCCTGTTTAAAAGCTGAAAGTATTTTCAAATCCAAGCGTATTTATCATTCATGTAATTTTCAATTGTGGGATATTATTTACGTATACGAATTTTTTTACAGTTAATTTAAACCTTTCTCTTCGCATTTTTTAGTATCTTAGAACGTAAATTATTAAGTAAATTTAAGTACTAAGCTCCCCCCATTTCTCTCCCTTTTTCTCTGTCTCTCCTTCTAATTAAATTGATATGGATGTCAGTTTCATCCAAAAGGCGTCCGTTCTTGCTTATAAGTATCTTCAAGACAATCATCCATTTTTAAGCTACTACCAATGCTTTGTCACCGTCCTAAAATTTTTAATATTTACAAATATCGTGCGATTTTACATAAAGGAGTTAATTTCTAGTATGGCGTTCCTTTGCGGAGTTTTATCATACAAAAGTATTGATAATATTGCTTAGATATTCGCATGTCATAGATAAATATTATTATTGGTCGTATTTTTTATCTTTTGTCTTTGAAACTTAATAACTTACGGTTCACTACTCATACTATATGAATAGTGTTAGATATCTAAATAGTATAAATAATCAGGTCCGCCAAACCTCTTTGAAACGACCGCGTGTTCCACATACTATACAAATGTACTATGTTATAAATGTTGATACATTAATAATAAAAAAAAGAAGTCTGACATTCTGATTGACGCACCGGTTATTCATTCGTCATCGCTCACAATGGTGAGCAACTAATCTTGTATCGTATCATTAAACTCCAAAGCTCGTTCAGTTGATTCCATTTAATTTAGTTCGTCTTTCCGGTTCAGAATTTGTAAGCCCTTAAATTACTTTGCGAAAGCTTATTAAGCTAAAATGAGTTTTACTTGTGTAGGTTCGAAGGCTCTAACCTTGAACTAAGATCTAATGGACCCGGATGCTTAACTATGCCCCAAAAATCTAAGTAATATAATCCCATTATCCCATTTTTTAGCAATTTATTTTTTGTACATAAGAATATACATACATAATAAAAAAAGGTGATGTATATAATAGATTAAGTTGGAACCGACATAAGCTTGCGGCTCCCGCTTTGTGCCGTGCAAGAGTACGTAAGTCGTTTGTGGCTTTGGGTATAAAATTGTATACAAAAATTCTGCAGTCTATCTGCCATTATTGAAAACACTGTTAAAAAGAGGCTGATACGGAAAGCCTATACGTTGAGAATTACTAAGATGATAAGAAATAGCTACTCTTCGACCCTCTCCAAGACATTAATGACTAAAGTAACTAGTGCCTAATAAGAATTATGTTTCGAAAAGAAATAGCCGAGTTTCTTGCTAGATCTTCTCGGAACAGTATTCTGAACCAGCAGTACAGTTAACGATTCAAAGGCACTTATTTACAAGTTTATTTGAATAAAGCATATTTGGAAATGAGGATAGTAGGATTCATTTCGGGCGTCGAATCTCGGGAAAGAAGAAAAAAATACATAGTTAATTATTGCGGCTACTTAAACGCTTAAGTTATTACGGTTATTTAGTCATAGATTAATAGATTATTATTTATATATATTTTTTTATACTGTTTCCCTTTTTAAAACTTTAAATTAAATGTAACATTTTGTGTTTAGTGTTAAACCCCTGCATTACGAGTATTTGCCATATGTGGTTGTAAATTAATTGTACATGCCTGTTATACTTTTGATGCTATATGTCTTGTTTGATAAGTGTATATTTTATTTGTAATTACCTTTATACATAAATGTTGTAGCTTGTCAAATAAAAAAAAATTGCCGCCACTAGTTGCATTGTATATTAAATTGTAAAAATGTATGCAATTTGCCAATTGTTTTTCGGAATTAGCGAGTGAACGAGCTTCTGTTATTCCAACGCGCAGTTCCAATTTTCCGGCAGAGCGCACGTCCGGCTGATACAGACTGACATGGTGACACCCGCTCGCGATTAATTACTTTCGCTAACTCTCCTGTAGGGCTTCTTTCAGCTGTCGCCCGCGGTTAGTGTTACAGGTTTTTGCATCCGAAACTTTGTGCGGAACGTGACAAATTCAAGGTTCGCCGATGTGCGCTACTCGATCCGTTGTCGTAATTGTCATTGTTGTGAAGTTTCTATAAAAGTGGTTTATTCTAACGGCACTTGCTATGCTACGACTAAGTTTATATAACAGAAAGAAATAAGTGTATCACTCATTTAGATCTGAAGCTCAATTAATACTTTTATATATTGAAAAGAGCAACGGCCGAGTTTCTTGCTGGCTCTTCTCGTTAGGAACAGCTTTCAGAACCAGCAGAATTGACGATTCAAAAGCACTTGTTTACAAGTTTATTTGAATAAAGAAAATTTTGAGTATAAGTTTTTTATACTATGTTGCTTAATTAATTTTTGTCAAATCTAAAAATGTATTGTAGAAAGGATAATACACATTTTACGATATTGTAAAATGCGTTACTAAAGGTATAGTCTATTGCAGCCATACCTTGAGTCTCGCTCCGTGATCATTACCGACCTAATATACCTTACATCGTACTTTTGATGCACTGATAACAGTGATGATGATAACAGCCGTCAAAAAATAATTAAAAGGAAAAAAACTAATTCCTCATTAATATTTTCTTATATATTAAACTGACAATAGAACTAGCACGATCCTAGCGCCAAAAAAAAAATTAATATCGGATGAAGTCGTTAAAGTATAAAACTCGATTGATTAAATTCTACAGTGTATAAAGCGGTTACTTCTTGTTTTTTTGACGTCAAAGTTTTAATTAAACAGCGACCCCTAAAAGCGAAAATTGCCTTTGTTTATAGAGTCGTTAAATATAATTTTGAGAGAATAGGATGGAAAAATTATAAATGAGTTGAGTTTGCTTCTCTTCTTATTTGTTAGAATCATAAGTATACGTAAGATACCTGGGACGGTATATGATGTTCAACATTTTAGGTCAATAAAATTTTGATCATCATCATCCTCATCATCCTCCTGCCCTTATCCCACACTAAGTGGGGTCGGCACAACATATTACAAACATGTTGTCATATGATTTGGCTACGTATTTTACGACCGGCCACCTGCCTGACGTCAACTTACCTTAGTTGTATTTTACGACTCCTCGGTAAGAAAGAAGGTGGTCTATTTTACTCAACCGGATACCACACGGTGGGTCAACTTACCTAAGTCGCCTTTTACGACAACTCGGCAAGAAACGAGGTTGGTCTATTCTACTCAGCCGGATACCACACGGCGGGTCAATAATTTTTTTTTTTTGGTTTACTATTTATTTATGTGAAGATGGTATATACTAACGATCTGATAATATATCAATCCTGAATAAAGGTCTATAAAAAAAATATGACGCTTAAAAACTCCGTGCCTATAAGCTTCATCCCATTAAATTACTGATACCCATATCTACAGTAATTTACACATAATATCTCTGGAATACTTTTGCTATATGAAATATTCACAAGATATTTTGCTACGGCCTGTGGTGACTGGAGTTCTTTCCGAGATGTAAAGAAAAAACACTTACGCATTTTTTTATCTTATTATAAAGTACTGGAGTAATGGAGTACTTTATTGACATTTGCCATAAGGCTACTTAAGACTTAATTTTAACCTAACCTTAAAAGTTGACTTATATCTTAAACACAGGTCCAATGACTTATCTTCGTCTTTCTTACTATATGGCTTACGCAATTAATTGATTTTTTTTGACATAGATTAAACTTTTAACGAGATAGATTTCGGGTTCTCCAAGGTATACAATTTCAAGATAAAATTACGGTTCTTTATTCCTACATTTGTGTCTAATATGGGTAGATAATTTACATAGTGTATGGCGTTTTGCCAGGAGTGCGGTTTTCGCCTTACCGCCTGTTCTGCTAACATATGCTCTGATTCAAAGCTAGCAATCAAAGAAAACTAATATTCTTTCATTATGGGTATAAATCTGAGCTTTTTGGTTACATTATTTTTTATTATATAATATACTAGCAATCACCAGCGGCTCCGCCTCCGTGGAAAGATTAAAACGTTAATATAGTATTTCATAGAAAGTCTGAAAGATTTTGTTCGATAAATATTCATCATTCTCCTGCCCTTATCCCACTCTAAGTACGGTCGGCACAACATTTCATAAATATGTTGTCACATGGCTAGGTATGTTACGACCGGCCGCCTGCCTGACGTCAACTTGCCTTAGGTGCCCTTTACGAAACCTCGGTAAGAAATGAGGGTGGTCTATTCTACTGGGACGGATACCTCACGGCGGGTCAACTTAGCTTAGTCGCCTTTTACGCAATCTGGATGAGAAATGTGGGTGGTCTATTTTACGCAGCCGGATACCACACGGCGGTTTGACTTAGCTTAGTCGCCTTTTACGACACCGATAAGAAATGAGTGTGGTCTATTCTACTCAGCCGTTTACCACACGGAAAATTTGTTCGAGAAATATTGAACCAAGAAATATGTAAGCGATCGCATACCTGCCCATTAGCATATACATTAGTTTGGTGTAACTGAGCGTAATATTGTTTTGCAGCACACGTCGGCCCACACGTGTTGCTTGTCCACAGTCATTTGCATCTCAAAGCAAAGCCTAATACTCAATTACGAGGCATGTGGTTCTTTATACACCTTCACTTCCATTAGGACAATGCCGTTTAGACAATAAATTTAACCGTTAGACTATTTCAACTACGGTTTATACAAATATCTATAGAGATGTTTGTTTTGTAATTGAATCTTATGTTATCTTAAAACCTGGTGAATAAATTCTTAGTTAATTTATTTAGTACGTTATCTTAATATTCAATTATAAGTATACGGGCATTTGAGTAATAATTTTACGCTGTTTTAATTTAGCTAATAAGAATATTACACAGAATTAATGACTTAACTAATTAGATTAAAAAAACACAACCAATTAGTCTCCTTTCTTTGGCCGAAGCTCTAAATAAATTTTTTAATATTTCCGCTTTTTTATGTAAGGACATATAGTTTCAGAACAGGAATCTGAAAGAGATTTAGAGTTTTTTTCCGTAAGATTTGTATCTATTTTTTCGTTCATCCTCCGTAAGATTTGTATCTATACTAATATATAAAGCGGAAGAGTTTGTTTGTTTGTTTGTCTGTTTAAACGCGCTAATCTCAGAAACTACTGGATCGATTTTAAAAATTCATAGAGTGTAAAATACTCCATCTACCCAGAAAGACTATAGACTATATAACGTCACGTTAAGATGAATAGCATAGCAGCAGCAATAAAAAATATTGCAAAAATGGCAAAATTTAAAGCTTTCCTTTCGTGCGCTAAGAAAACGGTGAAAGTTAGTCAAAAATCATGTAAAACAAATAATTTAAATGACAAAACAACTTATGTCTATGTTGAATAATGGCATGATTTCCTTGTTGAATCGCTAAATATTAAAACGTGATATATTTGAATCATTTGCAAAAACACAGAAAAATGATCGTAAATCTGCCAAACGTAAGTTAAAGCAGTAACTATAGGATATATTAAAAATAAAAATGCCCTTTAGTCCAATATAATTTATTCTTTTCGTTGATGTATTCGATTTTAGTGCCGAGAAGTTTTCAATTTTCCGCAAACAAGGTTAAAAGCTGCATGCTTACTCCAATATTAGGTCAACGTAAATATCATTAGAGCTGAACTTGCACGCAACTGACACATTAAAACTTGTGATCAATCAAGTAATAAAATCACTGTAATAATATAAATATATAATTCGATTTAGACTTTACTGTGTTGTAATAAAGGTGTTTTTGCAAAGCCAGTTATTTTAAGTTACAGGGGCCAACCCTTTCAATCAGCTCGGCTACAAATTGACAGCTGGCTCGCTTTGATATTATTGACTGGCTAATTCTTTAGGCGTAACGCCTCCTAGTGACACCATCTCGAGTGTCGTTTAAATTGGCCTTGCAAATGATTAGGGTTCTATGAATAAAATTTGAGATATATTATTTAAGTTGCTGAATTTCACGTCTATTATATAATATATAAATATAATATTTAACATATAAATAGCGTAATAAATACGTTACATATTAAACAAATGTTTCATCCATTTTTTACACACTTTTCACATTTGTTCATTTCGATTGAATAGTTAGATATGAGCTGAATTGCAAATCAATGTGTAAAGAATTTTTCCATAGAGATTTTGCCAGCCTTCGAATAAGAAAAAAAAAACTAATGGACTGACTTGAGGTTTCCTAGCAGTTTTTAAAAATTTATGGAATTACTTTGGTACTTTGCGGAATTCCATAGCACAAAAGTTATTAATTATTTTCCTATAATCCGCGTTTAAGAAAATCTAAGTAAAGCTCAGTGTGGACAGCATAACCGTTTTCATACCTTATACATGCAGGATTATTTACCGCACGTATCACAAGACACCATCACCATCAACACACTACATAAGCACTACACACATTCACTGCGACAATCGGTTTGCGCCATAACCGAAGAATCGTCAGATTAGATAGGCACTATGACAAAATCGCAAAGCGTTTTCGCAGCGTTTCTATCATAACTTTTATATGAATTTTTACATAAAACTTATGTGTTTATCGCTTTGAGACCAGCAGCAGATGATCAATTGATTTTTATTAGAGAGAAGATCAAGGGCTGTAAAGGGTATGCAACTGAAAAATTTAAAAAAAATATGTACAGGAAATAGCATATGATTGTTGTATATCGTTTGAAGTGAGGTGACTGTGCGTCAAGGGCAGCATACTCACGCATTTCCGATTAAACCTTCTATATTACCCCCATCCTTACCTCTTATCATATCGCCCCTGTCTCGATTTTTCATACGCGTCGCTCTCCCATCCGCACTTCAACGCACTTGATTTGCCGAGCACGTACGGATAACAATAATAAAATAACAACAAGCACGCAAATTTCAACCTTATTCTTATAAACGTAAACAACGTCTCATATGAACAAAAAATATTGCTACCTTCGCGTACTACGTTGTATGAACGATGTTATGCTTTGTGGCGACAACGCTCCTTTCACCTTATTGGGAAAGTAAATCGGATAGTCGAGCTTGGCCCTACCGCTTCGTTAGACACGAATGAATTCAATGTCAACATGGTCTAGTCTCATATTCAGAAAATTGATTTGCATGTTTACATAGTTACTTGAAGTATATTACGTGATTACGTATAGAAATACAATTATTAAGGACTGTGGGACAATAATTATTGTAATAAGGCTGTGTATCCGGTTTGCGTATACAACTGATTCGGTCTAATGATTTCAATAATGTAGACGCTATAATATCATATATAAATAACAAGTTTGGTTCTCATATTTGCTTGTGTCTTGCACGTAAGCATCGCAATGACAGAGTCACTCAATTACAAGTTAAATCAATTACAAGTATTCATTACTTCAATTATTTTTATGAAAAAAATTCTTCAAATCAAATTCAAAATGTACTTCATTCAATATTTTATATTCTTTTGATTATTCAACTCTACTTTTTTCATGTTAGACGAGCACTTGACTGCAATCATACTTGATGGGAAGTGATGATGCATTCTAAGATGGAGTGCTTTTGCCTCCAAGATGCTTATTGCCATTGACATCACATGTTGTAAAAATAATCATGTTACAACAATGGAACCATTTCGTGAGATGAATTATGTAGGGCTGTAATATCTGTTTGTGCTGTTAGTGTAGCGATGATCAAATGGCGAAGGAGTAACAGAGTCACGAAAAACCTATATCCTACAATCTGTGTAGCAGGTATAGTATATATATGCATTTTAGACTAAGATAGGATAAATCAAATAATAAACAACAAATAATAACTAAATGAACACCAAAGTCTCTGATGTTGGCATTAACATTTATGTCATATGTACTAATCATGTATAATACATGTTTCAGACACTAGTATATACGCTTGTACACCTATATGAAGATAGTCTCGTGAACATTTCCTTCCAGTTTATTACAGTGCAAAAACAATTTTAAGGCGCAATGAACTTAATGATCCAGTTATTAAGTTCTTCAACTGAAATTGAATGGGATCAATTATATAATAAAAACAATTAACTTTTACTGCCATACTGGCGCAACCACAATTTACTGTAAATTGTGATGTGTGTGGCCACCGCTAATTGTTTATATTGTGTTTTTGTTACCAAATTTTATTGCTTTTTTTTAATAAAAATAATTGTATACAGTGTTTAGAACTCTTTTTGTTCATCATCTTCCTGCCCTTATCCCACTCTATATGGGGTCGGCACATGTTACAAACATGTTGTTACATGATTTGGCTACGTATTTTACAACCGGCCACCTGCTTGACGTTAACTTACCTAGTTAAGAAAGAGGGTGGTCTTTTTTACTCAACCGGATATCACACGGTGGGTCAACTTACCTTAGTCGCCTTTTACGACACCTCGGTAAGAAATGAGGATGGTATATTCTACTCGGTAAGAAATGAAGGTGGTACTATTCTACTCAGCCGGATAGATACCACACAGCATGTTTATAACTCTTTTTGTTATCGCCTGTTTTCTTTAAGGGTTTATAAATTTCGATAATGATTGCAGTATTTTCATAAACATGGATTTCAATCGCATCTTGCGTACAAAATGTAAAATAAAGTATCGAAATTGTTTTTCGATATTTAAAAAACTTCAGACCTCACTTAAAACTTATTTCCCCAGAGTATCATTGGAAACTAAAAACGCTTGTATTTCTGACTCGTTCAACGAAAAGAGCATGTCTTTCATTAGAGTATATATCAATTTTAATAACTAAGTACCTGGGTGCTTGCAGGTAACTTCTTTTACCCAGTTATTCTAAGTGATTTTGTAAAAGATATTAAAAAACTGCAAATTAAAAAAAAAACGCCTGCGACATGTGGGACTCGAACCCAGGTTTTGAACTTTTTGGGTCCGCCCGTTACCATTAGTCTATCACAGCATTACGTTTGACAGCCAAAAATTTCATTTGCAATAAATTCTTTATTTTAGCATTTTTTCAATGCCCGAAAATAGGGATAATACGACATTTTTTAAATAAAACCTAGCTAGATCGACTCCAAGAACTCCTACATGCCGAATTTCATGAAAATCGTTGGAGTCGTTTCCGAGATTCGGACAAATATATATATATACAAGATTAACTCATTTAAAAATATACTTAAAGGTAATAATAATACATACTTTCACAGTGAAACATAAGTATACTATTTTTAGAATTTCCTCGCTGGGTTTGTTTTGACGCTGCGAACTTTTTGTGGTTATTTTTGGGATATCTTACATCTTGCGAACTGAATATTCATCGGTTACTTCAAATAGCGCTATGCTTTCCTCATAGATTCTTTTAAAAGATTTGTCGGTGCCTCTGACTTGTCTACAGGAACCATTATTAATTCAATTTAATTCGATATATTCAAATTCAAATTCAAAATATTCTTTATTCAAATAAACTTGTAAACAAGTGCTTTTGAATCGTCAACTCTTACGACGACTTACCCACTTTTGCAAGGCGCAAAGCAGGAGCCGCAAGCTTATGTCGGTACCTGCTTTGTCTATTGTATACATCACTTATCGTTTTATAATTCTTTATATTTTTATGTACATAAATTAAATTGCTTAAAATATACTGTGAAGCAAATGTAAGAATACCTGTTTCCTTAAACTTCTCCCACAGGGAATCACGCGGACTTAAATTATAAATGCCACTTATGGCTATTTTTTAAAATGTCATACTTACTACCTGCCAAACGACAATAAGCCTCGTGGATTTAAGCTCTATATCCGTCTCTCCAATAAGACATAGATAGAAAGTTATAAGTGCTATAAAGTGAGACATCGGAGGCTTTGTTAGAGAAGTACATATATTATAATCCCTCACTAAACAAGCAGTGTTGAGAGTATAAAATATTTACAACTAGCGGCCTGCCCCTGCTTCGCACGGGTATAAAATATATATCCCATGTCAGTCAGTGTAAAAAAATTGATTAAAATCGATCGAGTAGTTTTGATTTATTCATTACTGCCCGTGGCCCGCACGCGTTAAATTTGGAGAAAAACAATTTCCTTTCCCTATACCAAGAAGATTTCCTGCTATCTTTGGAATATCTAAATTCATATAGTACATTTTTGCTTATTTACTTTTATATTTTCCCTATGTATTTTATTTTTACAATTAATTACAGAATGTCTTTAAACAAACTCTTGAAAGAGGGACATAGCTGCTAAAGTCGAAGTGTTATAAGGCGAAGCGCGGCGTCCTCACGGCATTTGAAATCTGTAATATCTCCGAAAATGTTCACTTAAATTACATGCTGTAAACGGCCATATTGATCTATATTAAATCAACTATTTATTTAAGGTACTTAATTGAATAAGGATTAATGCTGTATTGTATAAAAATTGCTTCAAAAATATGGCATTATTTTTCGTAAAAAGTAAATGACAAAAAATGCTATAGTGGGTTATCCATAAGAGATAGACATATACTATCGCGGCCTTTTCTGTAGACCTTTTCAAGATGTACAAATACTTAGTACATCATTTTGATAAATCTCGTAGGGTTTAGCCTGCGTTTGCAATGTAAGCGGAAAAAAATGTTATTATTTACAGAAACTTCAAAAATTACAGTATTTCTCTACTCCGTATTGAATGTTATTAGACATGTAAACCTTCCTCTACAATCACTCTATCTATTTAAAAAAAACCCGCATCAAAATCTGTTGCATAGTTTTAAAGATTGAAGCATACATAGGGATATACGGACATACGGACAGACAGAGAATGCGACTTTGTTTTATACTATGTAGTGATATTATTTATTTTTACAATTGATTAGACAATGTCTTTACATACAACATTCATAGCTTTCTTATCATTAGACAATATAAACTTGAAAGAAGGACATTTAGTTGCGCCTCCGGTCGCTGCTAAATTCGAAGTGCTTATAGGTCGAAGCGCGGTCTCCTCGCGGGATTTTAAATCTGTAATATCTCCGAAAATGTTCACTTAAATTACATGCTGTAAACGGCAATATTGATCTATATTAAATCAACAATTTATTTAAGGTACCTAATTGGATAAGGATTAATGCTGTATTGTATAAAAATTGCTTTGAACATAAGGCATCATTTTTCGTAAAAAGTAAATGAAAAAAACTGCTATTGTGGGTTATCCATAAGAGATAGACATATACCATCGCGGACTTTTCTGTAGACCTTTTCATGGTTTACAAATACTTAGTACATCATTTTGATAAATCTCGTAGGGTTTAGCCTGCGTTTGCAATGTAAGCGGAAAAAAATGTAATTATTTACAGAAACCTCAAAAATTACAGTATTTCTCTACTTCGTATTGAATGTTATTATACGTACAAACCTTCCTCTGGAATCACTCTATCTATTAAAAAAAACCGCATCAAAATCGGTTGCGTAGTTTTAAAGTTTTATGCGTACATACGAAATATGTGACTTTGTTTTATAATATGTAGTGATGACGAAGTGTTTTGAGGGGGCCTTTAGCCAACAATCACTAGTGGTTTTATGTTATTATTTATGATATTTGAGCGAGATAATTTGTGTTTTAGATTATCGATTTCTGGGAGTCTTATTATTTTAAGTGGTGGCTGGTTTTGGCTTTGGTGGAGACAATTAATCAGCTTATCATTTTTTTTGGCAAGTTTAAATGCAGATATTTATATTTTTTTTGGCAAGATTATCTTTAAATGCAGCTATAATGTTGTTTTCTGTTCAACAGTCATCTACAGATGCGATAATAATCAAAGACTATGCCCTCAAACATATTATGCAACTATTACCGTATTCTTACGTAACTATTTAGAAGAGATTACATTTTTGTATGTTGTTTCATTCATTTGAATAGCATCATACTTCAAGAGAGTCTTCAACTCGCTTTTACTCCTAGGATATAAAATACGCTATGCATTTTACTTGGAAAGTTGACATTATACTCAAATTTATAGTGTATGAAAAAAGTTTCGTATAAAATTCTCCTAGGCAGCATAAACGTTTATGCAACTTTTTAACCATGTATACAGAGTATTGCGTCGCTATGCGTGCATATCTCCATTAAGCCCGCACACTTCACCGCCTAAGGGCCCTTTCAAGGCTTGTCCTTTGTAGAACGCAGACACGCTTCACCATCGTGCTTCCATTTATTGTAGTCAACATACAAAACAACGGCACATGTTAACTCCCACAACACTATGAATTCCCGGCGTCATCATAACGGAGAGGATTAAAACATTTCATTCACTTGCATACATTTTAACTTTACGTACATACGCCGCTCGTTATTTCCAGAGGAGTAAGCAATTTTCACCCATTAGTTACATTTTTTTATTCTTCCGTTTCATCCGTTTTTATCGGTTATACTAAGAATTTCCACTGAAGAAATACTTTCATTCAGTCATTGTAATACAACAGATCTCGGTACGTGGATTTGTAATCATTGTGTTGACTTATGTAGCCGACAACGTTTTTGCTTGTTTTTTGACATTAGGGTAAGCTAGTATGGATGCTTAAAGTAGCGGTCTTTTACTCCCCCGCTGCTGGGAATAGGCATCTTCTCTCCGTTTTTGGAGAGAAGGATTGGAGCTAAGACCTACCACGCTGCTCCAATGCGGATTGGTAAGTTACACATATCTCCAGAAATCTCTAGAGATATGCAGGTTTCCTCACGATGTTTTCCTTCACCAAAAAGCGTGTGATAAATTACAATTATCAATTAGACACATAATTTTTTACAGAAAAACTCATTGGTGTCTGTCTGCCCGGGTTTGAACCCGTGACGTCCTCGGAAGAGTCGAACGGTGTTACGGCTGAGCTACCACAGCTTATGGATGCTTATAAAGGCAATATATCGCAAGAGCCTCTTGGTTATCAAGTTGCATCATAAGCAGGTGTGATAGCTAATTGGGTTGATAAGCTGCGACACGATTTTCGCTTCATTAACGAATAACAAGCTAAGTTGGAATAATTTAGTAAATTTTTTTTAGTGAGGAAGGAAAAAGAGGAAGTATTGTAAACTCATTGGCTCAACGAATAATGTTGAGACAAAAGGTGATATCATACCAACGATATTAATTTATTGAATTTGTAGTATCTTAGAAGATTTTCTGCGTCTTCTAGCGGACATTTTAGCACTTCATAAATGCAAAAAAGTTTACAATCAATCTAATTTTTGTTGTCCATTGTTGGTGACATCATACTAGGACAACTAGATGGCGGCATGATATACTAACATTTGAAAAGCAACATAATTACAAGCCTACAAATTACAAGGCCTTATAATTAATTATGTTGCAGTCTAATTTGACCTAAAAAAAAGTTTTACAATAAAATCTGTCTTTATGAGTGAGGTTTATTTCGAGGTCTTCACTCAACTGATCAGAGAATCTATTGCGATGATTTATTGACGAAATTATTAATTTAGTATACTTGAAATTTTCCTGAAAACTATTAGAAATAAATATGAAAATAACTATTCAATTAAGAAATATATATTATTCTTTTCTCAAACATCCTAACCTAGTGTAAACCACTGTATTAGTGTAATCCAGTGTGCATATTCTATAATATAAAACACATTGTTTGTTCGAAATCCCGCGGCATTTGTCCCATACCACGATTGTTTGATCAAGTAATTGTCAATCTGACATAATGTCAATATTAATTTTATACGTTCAATTTAGGAAATCTCATACTACTCATATGTAAATATATCAATACTAATATATAAAGCTAAAGAGTTTGTCTGTTTGATTGTTTGAACGCGCTATTCCAGGAGAATTATTTTAGTGTATGATAGTCTATTTATCGAGGAAGACTATAGACTATATCACATCACGCTAAGAGGAATAGGAAATGAGCAATAAAAAATATTACGAAAACGACAAAATTTAAAGCTTTCTTTGCGTGCGCTAAGTAAACGTTAAAAGTCACTTAAAAATCTCTTATAACTATAAGATATGTTTAAAATTACAATATCGGGAAAAAATTGGCTACACACTGATTTCCATACAGGCGATGCTGCTGGGACAGATAGTGTAATACTATACTTTGAAAATGTTTAAGTATGTTATATATTTTGCAAAATCTATGACTTATTGTATTTGATACAATACAAAACGAGCTTTGTCATAGTAGTCTAACGCATAACAGACATTATCGTACCTGCCGAAGAAATATTCTGTGGCTATTCCGGAACGTGCTGGTTCCGGAATACTGTCTGTACGAAATACGACCGGACACAGTGTGACATTTCAGAAACTATCGTTTCTCGGAACTCAATAAAATATAATGAATGGGGCGTCAATTTGCTCGTAAAATACTTGGGATAAATTTTACAACGTTAGGTACGTTGTAAAATTTATCCCAATTAAATAAAGATATCATATTTTTAATAACTTTTATCGTTTATACCATTATTGAGATATTTTGGGGCATTGGGGCTATTGAGATAACATACATCTTTATACATATAAAACAAAGTCTCCAAAAGCTGTTTGTATGTGATCGATTTCCTCAAAATGTACTCAACTGATTTTTGTGAAGTTTTTTACTAAAAGATGGTGGCAATTCCTGAGGATGGTTTAGGTTAATAGAACATTCTCCGGGATGACTAAACCGATTTTAATGGGACGTTAACTGGGAGAAAGAGGAGGTTGTTATATAAGCTTTGTTCAAGAATTCCCGCGGGTAGGGATTTGCGCGCGAAAAACTTAGTAATGCGGGCACAGCTAGTACTATCTATTTTTTTTCGAATTAACTGTATGCTGTAAGCCCTATCGGCTTTTACAGCGTCACCGGGCGGGACGGGCGAGCGCAGGAGCATCGTCGAGGTTGCGAAATGCGGAGAGTAGATCGCAGAAGTTCCCTGACGCTAGTAGCGTCGAGGAACGTCTAAGGGTTAAGTCGGGCCACAGCTTAGTACTGCCTAAGAAAAGACGGACTATATACTACTATATACCATTATGGTATGTACTATGTACCATTGATATCGTAGAATGATAATTTTAAAGTTGTCCATGTCCTTTTTTAAAACCCAATTTACTCTTAATCAATTCGGAGGTTGACGTGACAACTTGTCATTGGATGATTTTCGCATTTATAAAATTAAGTTCTACATACTTTTCGTACAAGCATAGACCAGTCCATCGCATAGCAGCCTACTCACCACAACAAACGTGCCGCAAAGTCAAGTAAATAAATCAAAACTTAGCAACCCGTCAGAGCTAAAGTTCCACAGATAAGCAGTGAGGTGTTCATTATGTGGATAAAATAACTTTGTGTTTCTGACTAATGACCTCACTGGGGTTATTATGGATCAAGCGATTATAACATACTGTAAGCGGAAGTGGGTTTTGTAGTTCTTTGCCATGTATTCATATATTATAACAGTATATTACGTCTAACTTATCTTCTAATCATCAATAGCAAGTAATCTATTTTATAATTCACCGAGGTTTTATTTATTATTTCATACTTTTTATTTATTTTCATTACATTCATTTCATTACTTTTCATTACATACACTATTTGATTTAAAATTATCCATCAATAAATGATTGCAGTGCAGCAGGATTGCAGTGCATAATATATACTGTACCTTTTTTGTTTTTAAGGTCTCCATAAGATATTTTGCAATCCGATATAGCCGCATTCAGGAATCATGCAATAATTACTAAAATGTTATTAAAAATAATGAAAAAAGTTAAGTTTGATACAAATAGTTTTCTTCTTAACTTTTTACTATTTGACTACATAAAATAAAAATTCAGGGCGTGTGATATTGATACAGATCATTCTTTGTCACATTATATTGACAATGACTTGAATGTTCAACAAAATAATAAATTTATCGATTATCGTTATATCAAAAGGATGATTAAACGATTAATTGTTCAGTTCACAATATTGATATAATCTTGAAAGATCGTATTTTATGCTGGACTGATTGATTTACTGGGGCCTTTGCTGCTTTCCAATTCAATTTATTGTTCTCGGATATCGAGCCCCGACACAGATATTTAGTTCTACTAAAAATGTCTTAATGTATATAAAGTTCAAATATTTGTTATAATTTTTAATAAACAATTTATAGAATTGGAGGTTATTTTACGTAATTCCATGAAAACGTCGATATATTTTTGCTCTTTTTTCTACTTAGTAATATTTTGCAGCATAAAATATAAAATCGTAGGTCGTTTTAAAATTAGGTCTGTTAGATTATTTTTGTAACTTAGGTATTCTTATATAATTTTATTTTAATTTTGTTTAAATTAAATTCTACCGAATTTATTCTAAAATATTGTTATTTATTTTGTAACCAGAATTATTTTTTGTTTTTCATCAATTACACTGGGGTAAATTAAATTTCTTGGGAAGTCAATTTGAAAGCGCATTCAGTGTAATTTCGTTTTAATGAAGACAACATACATACTTGAACAGCGTTTATTTATAGTATGTAAACTTGTTTGAGGAGCACTCATTAAAATTACCTTCTTGTGAGTCCTTCAAAACTACAAGGACACTTCACATACTTCTTGAGCATTTTTTCATCACGTTAGCAATAAATAAGAAAAGTTATTACTTTAGCTTCAAGCTTTAGCTTTAAGCTCTTCAAAATTTCAATCGCCTGAATATATTTTTTGTTGCATACCCGACAGGTTCCACCATGCCGTGTGGTATCCGGCTGAGTAGAATAGACCACCCTCATTTCTTACCGAGGTGTCGTAATAGACTACTAAAGTAAGTTGACCTGCCGTGTAGTATCCGGTTGAGTAGAGTAGATCACCCTCTTTCTTCTAAGGTAAGCTGAAGTCAGGCAGGCAGGATTAGCCAAATCATATGACAATATGTTTATAACATCTTGTACGGACCCCACTTACAGTGGGATAAGGGCAGGTGGATGATGACCCGACCGGTTCCACCCGAGTCAATGATGAATGTAACGTATCGTTTATGTGATTTGAAAACAATATTTCTTATTCTTTAACTGGTCATTCTTAAATACAGATGAAATGTAAACCTCTACACACGGAATAAATATAGTCGTAGCAAAAACATTTGGTCCAGATAAATGGGTGCCACTTCCAGTAAGGTTTAGGTCGCACACATTTTTAACTCCATGGCATGTGAAATGAATTAAACTATTGCCCAGCGAGTCGTTCAAGTGGAAACTTCCTAACGGTCGATAGGTCATGCCTTGACCCATAAACATGAGTTTTTGTAAGCACGTGATATCAGTTTTGTTGATGATTTTTATCTTTCATAATAAAGAAGGGTGCAAAGGTGTATTTGTATACCGTTTCGCGTATCTTTTCGGATTCCATATATATTTACTTTACAGCTTTGCGTAGGTCGCACTAAGCCGGATTTAGGTTAAAGTATGAGATTTGTTCAACACTTACAATAGGCTTAAATTAAATAGTATAAATAAAAAAAAGTGTGCCTATTATATTTAAACTCAAAAAATGTATGTTTTTGCTATTTAGGTTTTAGCAAGGCTTCAAGTTGACTTGCTTAATAAAATCAGTTGATTCAATTTAATATTGTTCGAGTATTTTTAAATACTTGAATTTATATTATTATTTAGTATATAGCTTCACAATTTAAATTTTCAGTAGTAGTTTATAATTCTTTGTAATAGCTTCTTAATGTTATCAACCATAATAATGTGTTCATAATCTAATCAAATCATAATCACGCTAAAAATGTATGTAATAAAAAAGAAAAACCTAATATATACGAATCAATTTCTAGGAAGAGACACATTTTCAAACAGAAACATTCAATACTTAAGCAAATGGCCCACTTGTAAAAGTATCTTAAAATATAATTGAAATTCAAAATAAATAAACTTTTGATTCGACTCTACTGGCGGTTCAGAAAATTGCTCCTAACGAGAAGAGCCAGGAAGACTAAGCGATTGTTCTTTTGAAAATATATGTTACAACATGTTTTTAATACAACCTCCTTCATAGAGTTGGTCATTAATATAAAAAAGCATTGTGGCTGTCATATATATATGTATGTGTCTGTCATTGTCCATTGAGTTGTTGAAAGAGATTAAATGGGTTGACTTTGGGAAAATTGCTTTTTTCATTATTGCATAATGAACGAATAAAGGAGAAATATCGTTGTTAGTTTTATATATTTGAACAATTAACATTTTGTCATTGCTATTTAGAACAGTCTAGGAGAATAATTAAAATCATCCATATGATATTAAATTCATATAGGTACTCGAATTTGAACATTGAATCGTGTGGCAAACCTCGTAATTGATTAAGGTATTTTGATAGGAGAATTATGTAATAAACAACATAGGATCACGAAGACCACGAAGATTTTTGTTATCTATCCAGTTTTTGTCAATCAAATTTCATTTTTATTTTCGTACAAAATTCCCACAAAAATGTGATAGCGTGACAGGCAACAACCGTTACTGGCGTATCATCCATCATCGCAAATAATTTAAGCTGCATCCAGTAAGCCATTACTTATTTGGTAACAATCATCACTGCATACATATAAAAATAAATACGACTTCGTGATACACGGTGGATAAAGTTATAGGATTTTGCGTCTTTTGCTTTTGTAATGAAGTACTGACTTAAGAATATTTTTATTAAACAATAATAATTAAGAGGTATTTTTTTATTTTATTAAGGCAATAAAGAGATTACAAAGAAACTAACATTTTGTAGCAAAATAATTTTATGATTATATTTGTAAGAGGTAACACTAACAGGAATAATGTATGCCGTGTTAAAATTATTTCGTTTTCCAATTATAATTAGTATTAATGCAAAACTTTGAATCTCGAAATTTGGATATATTATTATTAGTGAGGCATTAAGATTTGTTTATATATATGTACCGATATACGATGTATGACCTATAATGACCTCTTCGCAAACGATTCCTGTCCAACATTCGGGCGTTAGAATTCTTAGATTCTGGATATCTTCGCGTATTTCTAGCCTTTTACCTAACAGGCTTTTATTTATGTTTAATTAATGCAGGAAAAATACTAAAAAATATACATTACCATAAAGTTTATGACTTATACTCTGCACATAAGTGACGTGTCCAATTACATCGAAACGCGCTGTTCGTTACCATAATTTGGCTGAGATCACAGTAATATTTTATTCGTAATACGTGAATGCTAACGTGGCCCGCGGCATGCGACTGATGATATTAAAAATAATAGGATTTATACTACCAATGTTGGTACTGATTTATGTATAATATATTTTATTAATCAGTTACACTTTATTTATTAACAACCTATAACACTAACACCTATAAGACATACATGGCAAATAATAGGTCGTGTACTATTGCGACGACATGCAGTCTAATTTGCAGGTACATTTGCATTCGATTTTTATGTTTTTTTTAAATTATTCCCTGTGATACATGAATATAAACATTTGCAGTCATTGTCATAGGTTATCGAAGTCTATTTAGGTTCAGCCGATGTAGTAATGAAATAATTTTCTATAATCCGGACAAATCGCGAATTATAGCAAAATATAGCAAAATAATTTTATTATTACTTTTGTATTATGCATCTCCGCGAAGTACTCGTAACGCCTAATTCTATAGGTATATATTGTTTAGCCGATGATTGTAGTGTTTAAGAATATTTAATTGCATCAATCACACTATGAACTATGTTCCTAGTATGTATGTGATTACGCAACCCTCTTTCTTTTGTATTATATCTGCAATAAGCCACCAATTTCTCTTAATTGTATTATAAAAGGAAGTAATGATTATTTTATATTGCTTTAATCCTGGATCAATTTTATTTATTAAATGTCTTTTTTTATTGTGTTACCTTTGTATAGATAGATCTATAAAATAACGACTGATTCTATAAAATATAAAAAATGTTAAAGCAAAAAAAAATCCTGTCATTTGGTGTGAACAAAACTTTCAAAGGAAAGACATAAATCAGTGTCAATTTATCTATCCTTCGGGTTATTTTTGCAGCTTCACGGACCTTTGATTTAGGAAAAAAACAAATGGTATTAATTGATCGTCCCGTCAGAGCGCAAAATCCGGACGTTTCATTAACATTTAAACAAACTTTATGCAAATCGTAAAACTAGTCTGGATTGCGACTGAATTCAAAGAAAAATCTAATTCAGCTTTAATTATAGTCTGTCGATATAATAAATATTCCTAAAACTTGAATATTGACCTAATTCAAAAACCATGTTTTGTGCAAATTACAATAAAGCGTAGCGTAGAGCCTTCAAAACTCGCGAGTGTTAAAAGAGACCTATAACTTAGAAGAGAAAGAAAACACTAGCTATTTTAACAGTTCATAACGTGGTGTTATAGATGACACTTAAATAAGAATTATAATGTATCTTATTAAATGAAGCCTGATTTTGAATTATACTACTTGAATACTAACCGTGCGCTTCAAAACAAAAGTAGGTTATATATACATGCTTTGTACCCGGTGACAACTGATGCATCAAGCATCGATAGTTTACTTTATTTATTTATTATTTCGAAAAACTATTGACAATTGCACACTTACCATTTACTCTCTTACACACACACACACACACACACACACACACACACACACACACACACACACACACACACACACACACACACACACACACACACACACACACACACACACACACACACACACGCGCGCGCGCGCGCACACACACACATTTTACTTATAATATAAACTTATAAAATATATTAAATATTCAAATATTCTTAGCATTATCATAATTTAGTTTAGTTATCATTTGGAGCACTGTTTATTGTTAAGGAGGCGGGCGTTGACACCTGCAGCGCACTTTATACTTTTGCAGTGTCTTCGTTGCCATTGTGCAACCAATGCACTTATGCATTTTTATTGTTCCGAATAAATTTCATTTCATTTCATTTCATTTATTAATTTATTGGCACGCCAACAGTTAATAGGCCAAGCATACAGAAAATACTGGTCAACAAAAAATTTAAAAGCTAGCCTACTTACTAATAAAAGGAGTGAAACAACATTCATAAACTTAATAACAAAACATAAACACATATTTGAGATCAAACTAAAAATTAATTCTTATTTAGAATTATTTTTTAGTTTAAGTCTAAATTACATATAATGTTAACAATAAAAATAACAAAATAAAAATAAATGAGAAAAAAGAGTGAATATGAAAAAATATTACTACTCTTTTCTGGTTGCAGTATTTGCAGCTTATTTGGTTGCAGTATTTGATGTTACCATCGCAAATCCTTGAAAATATCAATTTTATATCTATGTGAAAATTACGTAGATCTAAAATGACCTCTGATCAATTTTTACTGGTAATTGTGAGATGCTTTTAGTTTTCTCGTGCCACAGTTTGCTGGACTTCATACTGATTGAATATGCTTATAAATTTTCATGCCCATACGTCCATATTGTTATGCCTGATACGAATAAATACCCATACATTTCTGAATGGAGTGAGGTTGTGACGATCTCGACCTTACATGCATATATTGGTAGAGTTATGTACTGGATTGGTAGTATGTTAAGGAAGGTATATAAATAAAAATATTTGTTTGTCATTTAATATGGTTTTTCGTAATGAGTATTTGATACTCATTACATATATGTAGATTTTTCATTAAAATATTTTTATCAAAATTTTCCCATACATTTTGAATTTTTCACGCTTAGCGCCGAACGTCACGCCGGCAGTCTGGCATAGGTGGCGGGAGTCTGGCGGACGATGCCGGGAGCGGTCGCGGCCTAGTACCGCAAGCCGAAGGCTTACGTTTACATGTACTTGGGGCGATACATGTTAGCGCTATGATTCCTGAACCATTGTTCAAAGCTTCGGCTTGTCTTAACTGTGCAGTGAGAGACTTCGGTCTATTAACTCACTAATAAAATGTAATTTTATTACATGTGACAAATTATATATTATTCTCAAACACTTTATAGTGTGAAATGGTTAAAGCTTCGGCTTGGCATAACGGTGTGGTGAGAGACTTCGGTCTTGAGGGACTTCGGTCTCCTAGCTCACTAAACAAATAAAATGTAATTTCATTACATGTGACAAATTATATATTATTCTCGAACGATATAGTGCCTGAGTATAACTTGGTGAGGGTGACTTCGCTGAGTGGTGCTGGGCGCTATACCGAACAGTCTGGTGAGTACTGGTGTCGGATCGATGGTTTCAGGCCTGCAATGATTTCGGTTGTTGTAGTGTAGCCTCGCCTCGATCTGCTCCAGGCTGTGAATATCAGGATGGGTTTCCGTCTTGGTACAGAGCAGCCAGAGCTACTTGGTGAGTTTTGGGTGATACGGATTGGATTTTAGGCCGGTATTGATCTTCGATCTTTACTGTGTAGCCTTGTTTGATCTTTGGACGCCTAGGACTCTAAAAGTAAACTGTTCACCGCACGGAGTCTTGCGGGGTAAACCTGCACTAGCCGTGATATAGTCCTTCTCAGGACTTCCCCCATAGTAATACACAAACGACATTATAGCATGTCGTAGGGCCGCTGGTCGGGTCTTTATTAACAAGATTGCGGACTAGCGTTAGAAAGTGTTGCCTGCCAAAACTCTATCTTACGTAGCTTGCTACGCGTAACAACTATATAAATAACTAATTCTTATATGCCGATCGTGGAATCAGCCAAAAGGACGCATTGAAGGCGTGCGTTAGTGATGGACACATCACGTTATAAACTTACATATTTAGCACAATAGTGCTAGCACAACAAACATATATTATTGAATTATCAACACATAATGCGAGCGCTTTGCGTTCTTGACTCTTCGGAGTAAACATTTGCCACTACGCGTGGAAAGAAGAAACACAAAACCTGCTATTATGTGATCTCTGCGGAGTCATATGAAAACCTACAATATCTGCCACTACGTGTGGTAGCAACGACTACAACTTTACTGTCATGTGATATCCGAGGAGTCATGTACAGTATTAGCTTTATGCTATTGTATTTTCCACTATATGTGGTTACAACGACGAATGCGGCTCGCACCGCTTGAAATGCTTGCTATTGGCAAGATACGCTGTCTTATTATAAGAATTGGATATTTATATCAACAAACAAGGCTTTGTGCCTCATCGACACAATCATGGCTAACGCCAACTCACAGCTACGGCTGAAATGATATTTGGACTTAGGTCCTAGCACTACATCCGGGCACTTGTGCCTTATCTTGGACTGAGGTCCTTACCTGGGACTACGGTCCTTATTTTATTACCCTAAATCTCTTTAAGAGCATTGACGGGTGTTTATACAACATAATATAAATAACCTGGCTCGAGGGCGCAGGCACACTATAAATTGCAAACCCTAACCCTACGGGGGGGGGGGCTCGTATCCTATGGACGGAGCTCACCGTTGGTAGCGGGTGCGGAGCTACTGACTATACCGCTCCCTTTATATTTTTCCAAATCGGAAGAATGTAATAGATGGGAGAGGTATACCACATCGCTAAACTTCTCTACGGAGTTGTTTAAGGGCTAGGTATTAAGATCGAGTGAGTGATCTTTCTGTTGGCTATAACATTTCCAATATAAATATTAATATCTTAGAACTTCCCATTCGGGATGGTTTAAAGTACGATCTAACGATCAAGCGACCCTTCTGTTTGGCTTTGAAAAGTCTTATTCCGCTTATATTGACATAGTTTTACGTCCCGTGTTAATGGCAAACAAATATTATAGTAATTATAATATATATAAACTAAAACCCTTTCTGATGGCTAAGTCTATGAAGTAATAACATAAGAGACATTCAACCTTCTGAATGTCTCGCATTTTTTACTAAATTTTATAGTAACCCGTTCGTGTATTAGCTATAATTGGAACCTGTTCGTGCAATGAATATGTATCTATAAGACTTATAGGAATCTGTTCGTGTAATTAACATATGTATTGAATAAATAACCTGTTCATGTATCGTGCACTTATTTTAAAACAAATAAATTATATTAATTTGGGCTTGCTTTACGCCACCAATCTGATGAATCTGTGGTCTCTGACGCTCTAAAAGGATTTGAGTTATTACATACACAACGTTACATGGGTCCTAACCAACTAGACGAATCACGAGCCAATTATATTTTAAAGTGCTGGAGCTCTAGCGCTTGTTTTACGTATTTAGGAGGTAGAGCGCGAGCGCTCTAGCTTCATTTTACTTATATGTTTTATATTAATATTATAAATTTGGAGATGAATAGATGTGGGAGTGAGAAGGAAACCGTTACAAGGTATCTAATAACGGAATTCCTCATTGAAAAAACCACACAACTACAACATAAGTCTACTGTATGCTGCAATTTGTGATAGGGTCCAATCTTTTCGCTGCAAGTAGGACTTCATCAAGGTCCTATACATATTATGAACATACTCTGGCCAATTAAAACGCAATACCGTCAACAACCCCTTTCCAATAAGCCCGCCCACTTCTTCGTTCCCCATTTTTGAAATTAAAGTAAGCGAACTAATCAATAGGTATCTATTGTGTTACGGTAATACAAATAAAATCTTTTGTTTTATTGACGGAATGATTTTCAAAACCTTATTTGTTTTCCGACAATAAAAAACGAAATTATTGCATTAAGGGTGTAATAATTTCGTCTTTTATACATATTGTCGTAGGTAATGAAATTTTTGTCTAACCTTTGAAAGTAATTTATAGAATTATTCGTTATTTTGCAGCGATCCATAATACAAAAGTATATATTTTTTTTTAATCCGCGATAATGTATTTAGATTAGAAAATATATATAATTAATATTTTCATTATGGCGGTCCATGTCGTTACTATTCAAACAGGATGCAAGGAGGACTCACAAAAACACACTCTTTACAAACCTCCACCACAATACACAATCACTAACAAAAACTCAACAATCGTTTCGCCATGCAACCGAAACATCATCAGGAATAAAGTCCACGTAAAAATCGCGAAACTTCTCGACTAGTAATGGTCAAACGTAGTTAAGTGTTTCGAAGTAATCGAAATATTGGTAATTATTCTCAATATACGCGTAGATGAGACTAAGATCCAATAATAAACATCAATAAGTTGAGAGTTAATAAAAAATGAGAAAATACTACTACTTTTAGTATCCATTAAATATGTAGTATAAAAGATCTAAAGGACTTGTACGAGGTCTATAACCAATATCGGACTGAAAATTACATGTCCAAGGCGAAGTCACACAAACATAATTGAATCGGAAAGACATTTCAGCCAGTTCGCTTACTATATATCCGAGCCATCACCTTAACTGATTGGATTCCTTCCTCCGGCGTGTGAAATAACACGTCACTCAAATACAACCGATAATAAATTCAATTTTCTCTTTTCGCGCTGTCGAAACGAGACGACCGGACAGGATTAAATGCGTCCCATTCGCCTTTTGTTTGGTACAATTTCGCATTTCCTCGTTGCCGTTTTCGGAATTTTTCCACTGTTTTTCGGTGCCAATATCAGTTAGGCCGCAAAATAGGCTATGCGGGAATAATGAAAACAGGCGGTAAAAATTTAAAGGTTTTTAAAAACCAAATGCAGTTTTCGTAGAATATACAAAATTGTTTAAATTTTAGATGCAAACTAAGCTTTATTAATTTTAAAAGAAAACTGAAGTAAAAAGAAAAGTAAACTTAAAAGTAAAACTAAAATAATTCCTCTAAACTTAATGAATGCTCTTACATCAATCAAAAATGGTTTCTATGCTATTTTGCAATTCATTACAAGAAGTAATAGTATAAATATAACATTGTTGCAGCAAACTTCATAAAAGAAACAAGTACCAGAATTATAATTGTACCATAATATGTATTTCACCATATACACATTGAAGCGTAAAATAAACACCTCATGAATGCGAAAATAACCACTGATGATAAAATGATAAAAAACCTACATACGTTGAATCAAAAAACTTATAGGTCTAGAGGCAACTTCAGAACAAGTAATACGTGTATATGTTATAATTAACTGTTTTTATTTCGGTATATTTTACTTCGGTTGAAACAATAAGAACTTTAAATATCAGAAAAATATCTCATTAAACTCTATACTACTGTTGAATTTTAGCATAAAAAATATAGGAATTATTCACTCCATGGAAAATAAAAGTAGGATTTCTTTACTTAAAAATAAAGTTCGCTATAATTATTCTATTATTGTTATTTACCTTTTATTTGAACGATATAAAAAGATTATAGGGATAACAAAAACTAACTTTTAGTAGGATTATATTTATAGGAAACAAAGCTTTTATTTATACAATAATGATGCCAATGTTCCCTAAAATATCAGAATTAATGAGGAGATGAAGTGTAATATTAATTATTTTATTTAAAACAATGCATCATCTTTCAAGTAAAATCTTTATGTATTATGCTCTAGTAAGAAGATATAACTATAAATAATGCTTTTTTGGAGTGATAAGTTTTATCTAGTCGTTTATAATTGCATGAAGTTGTACAAAATTCTCAAAAGCAGAAAGTGAACGCAATCATTTGCAGGATATTACCGAATTCCCTCAAAATCCGGAGCGAGACGTTTCTCGTGAATGTGAGGATTTAATTTCAAAATTGAATTACCGTGCCGACTTAGACCGTTCGATATCAAGCGCAGAAATGACTCGGCTCTGTAATAGCGTCGGCTGATATATTTTATTGGCTGTATTGCTTCTCTCGGCATAAAAGCTCTATGATTACTTATACATTTATTGTTTTCCATTTGGTTTCTCGTAACTTCGATATCGTTTTACATTAATCATATGAAATCCTATATTCAATGGTAAATAATGTAATCTTTCTGCAGAGGATCATTTCAAGTTGAACATTATTACTTATTTATAGAAAACTTATTTTATATTATTATTATAGTTTCGTTATGTATCTCTAGAGTTCTTGATGAGATCTTGGAACAAATTTTAAGTATAACGTATTTCAGTACAATCAAACACGAACATATGTTTAAGATTTTGATTTTGGGTATATAAACTTACCTTCATTTTTCTTCTTTCTAGTCTTTAAAAAAGAAAATAAATGTTTGTGTTTCAGACATTTCAATTGTAGTATAAAATAAAGTACCAATTAACGCCTGACAGTGTTCGCACGCTTCTTTCTATACAATTGCACTAATTAATTTTTTTACACTACATTTACGATACAAAATGAAATCATGACAGCACGATTTGGTAAGGCAATTAAACTTAATTGATGAATGAATTTTTAATATTTTTATTACAGACTAGCTCTTTGCCGCATATTTGTTTGTGTGGACTGTTGTCGCGAGATAGGTTCATATAAGATGGCGCTTTTCAATGTCACCCTATTCCTGTAGAATTAACAGGATTTATATAGCCTATATGTTATTCCGATGTATATATGTAATAATTATGCTACCCACGAACAATACTAGCCACGAAATCTTTTGATTTTTTCCGGCCTATGAACAATGTAATTGTTGCAGCATCAAGCAAAAGTAAACCAGTTATCCCTTGTCATTATTGTGGAATGAGTACAAATGCCTCTTGCATAAGCTCGCCATAATTACACATCAAGAATGCAGCTCGGATAACTGAGGAGCTCTTAAATAAACATCCATTCGTGTATGATATTTAACCGTTTTGACAGTAAAGCAATTTCGCGTTTCATTTCAATACCACGCGGTTGTCCGCTCAATGTTCGTACCAACGTCTCATCTGATAACGATCGCTTATTCGCTTCGACGACTACCTACGACCTGATTTTGAAAACCTGACTATAGGTTGCCGTGCGTTTTTAAATCGCGATTACATTGCTTTATCTGCATGCATTTTATTTAATCCATTAATTTAAAGATTATTAGGTTGTTTTGCTATATATCACTGCATGTATTTATTTAAGGATTATTAGGTTGTTTTGCTATGTATCACTGCATGGATTTATTTAACTATTATTAAGTTGTTTTGTTATATATCACTGCATGTATTTATTTAAGGATTATTAAGTTGTTTTGCTATATATAACTGCATATATTTATTTAAGGATTATTAAGTTGTTTTGCTATGTATTACAACAAATTAAATGTAAGCTCGGAACATTGGTTTCAATAGTTCCAAATAATAAATATTTCTCGAGTTAATTGGCCGTGAAAGTGAAACGGAAAGACAGACTTTCACGTTAATAATATTAGTATGGAGTTGCATTAAGTTCTTGTGATGGCAGAACTAGAATTTATTGCAATATGTTACTGTAGAAACGTTTGTTGATCTCTTCTAGAAATAGAATGTGTTAGTTTAGTTTCAGTTTAGTTTTATTATCAAAGCGAAACTACACCGCTCGATCTGTCTATCTTATATGCTCCTCTCGTCCCAAAAAAAGAAGATAAATAAATTAGTTTTCCTGCCTTTATCTAAGTGGGGTCGCCACGATATATTTTAAACATGATGTTACATGTTTTGGGAAGTAATGGCCGGCCACCAACCTGACGTCAACTTACCTTAGTCGCTTTTTACGACACCTCGGTAAAAAATGAGGGTGGTGTATTCTACTCAGCCGGATACCACGGGGCACCTACCTTAGTCGCATTTTACAACACCTTGGTAAGAAAAGAGTTGGTCTATTCTACTCAGCCGGATACCACACGGCATAAATAAAGGAAAGCCGTTTTAGGGGATTGTTTATTGCAACTGATAATAATATTCAAAAAGTCCACTAACGTAGTTAACTTTGAAAATAACCCAGCCAGTCAATTGCTAATTTGCATGCGTAACGGGCTCGTAACTACCGCGGGCCAGAATAATTCCAAATCTTGCTGTAAAAATTTTTATTTGGTTATATATTTCGGCACGAGTTCACTAATACTTCCGTGGGCCCTCACGTAATACAATTTTTATGCGTCGCGGTAAATCTGATGAAAGAAATACTGCTTTTATTAAAAGAAAGTGAGCTGGGGTATTATACTTAATTAATTTTGAAAAAAATATATAAGGTTCAGCGTTTTTCATAAATCCTTTTAAATTTCAGTTGTAATATACGCTAGAGAATATTTAACCGCGAAACGAACCATTTAATATGTATGTAATAAATAGTAACTTTTTTTCATATTAGTTCTTAAATGTTACAATAATAGTCATCATCCTCCTGCCCTTATCCCACTCTAAGTGGGGTCGGCACAACATCTAATAAACATCAAAATGTTTGTGCTACGTATTTTACGACCAACCGCCTGACGTCAACTTACCTTAGTAGAACGACACCTCGGTAAAAAAATGAGGGTGGTCTATTGTACTCAGCCGGATAACACACGGCTTAAAACAGTATAATTAATATAATAGTATTAATAGTATATATAGGAATATAACAGTAGTATTAATAGTATAGTATAATTAAAATCATTCCTTAATAATATATTCCTTATGATATGTTATTTATTAACATGAATTTCGCTCTCGAGCGAATAATCGGTTTATTCTTACTAAATTTTCATGAGTTTAAACCCAGGGCGGTAATAATTACTTTTAACAATTAAATCTCAAATTATAAAGTGAAGGCATCGAATTCTGATGACGAATATATAATTCATAGATACTTCTTAAATACGTTTTAGAACAATTTCTTTATTCGGATATATATCGGAATGTCATTCATTTAAGTCAACAACCAACAAAAAAGTGACCAACAAGACAGACACTTAAATATGACCGCCTTAAATGGAATAGCGGCGAACTCGTTTGAAATCTGGTCTAAAGACGACACGACCATTCCCAGCCACATCTTGATATCACTGACAATTCAATACGGAGTTTAAAGATAAGCTCTATTACAAATATCACCTGACAGTATGAGCGACAAGGCGCATAAAAATCTTGGTGGGGAGTCTGGTACCGGAATGTAATCGAATCCAATATTGAACAGGCTTATAAAGTTGGATATTGAGCGTCCAGGTTCACGCTTACCTTAGTAGCCTCCATGTAGGTTTATGGCGTAATAGTAAAGATAGTTGAGTGTTATGGACATTTCGACGTTATGGACGCTTGTCACCCGTTTAGAAATGTATAAAATATCGAATACTCGGCTGTGGGTGTCGTAATAAATTTCTTTCATGTGATTTATACACGAACGGTTGTTCACATGTTTTGTTAATAGTCGCATGTTTAGAAAAAGCAATATATCACTATAGTGATAGGATGATTATGGACAAATTAAATGGCTATTTAAGATTAAAGCTTTTACAAAATGTACATTTTATATGTTTTAATTTAGTTATAAATTATTACTAAAACATCATGCAACGTTCACCATAGAAAAAACGTATGTGCCATTTTTCTTCGCGCAAAAGATATCTTTTTCTTAATATAAAAGTAATTAATTGATATAGTATATTTTTTTAAATATTAACACATTGTTTGCGGGACACGTACTAGTACGTTATCTAACGATTGATACTTGAGCGCGGAATGCGTACTAGTACGATTTCTGACAGTTAATACTTGAGCACGGGTCACGTACTAATACGGGTTAGTGTAATAACATGGTTTGTTTTATATCTACAACTATAAAGTGAACACACAATGTGTTAACTTTATAGTTGTTGATATTTTAGAAATGACTTTTTTATACTATATTCTAATTATGACATATTGTTCATCATTCGTGTTTGTTCTTGCTTGCGCTAATGAGACAGCTTTCCTAGAAGACGATAAGAAAGTTTTTATAGGTAAATTTCACTTTTTTTTAAATAGAGTCCATTTTAACATTAAGTTACGCGAACGAACCGGCAGGAATCAGCAAGTCTTGCTTTATTGTTATAAGAAAAGCTCGTGTCTGCTCGTATATTATATTAAATGCGATCCTTCTCTTTTTGTTGCAGGTAAGAAACCATATTTCTGAACCGTACTTAGCCTTTATCCCAGAAAATGTAATGAGACTCTACAATGGATTTTCCTTTGATCCTAACACAGGACCCGAGTAAGTACCGTCAAGAAATAAATTAAATGTCAGCACAAATGCGTCGGATGCGACAATTGCAAAATAATTATATATATGGTTTCGCTGAAGACTAATAACCACAGTTAAAAGCCGTAACGAGTGAAGGGATCGTTAAAATAAAGTTTACTAGAAGGAACTTGTCATATTTACGGAAAGCAGTATTTTACTTGAATAGTTCTCGTAAAAGTTACAATGTTGTAATGGCGTTTCTAAATATTGTACACAAATACTAAATATAGTAGATCTGCATATTAAACTATGAAAAAACTGTTTCTTATTGTATTATATTAATGAGAAAGTATGTGCGCAAACTGCGTGAAGGTTTGACCGATTTTAATGAATCTTTCAGACAATCTTTAGTATGCGGTTGGTGGCAATCGGAGCATTTTTTTAACCGTCAAAGACAGTTCGAGGGGATGTTGAAACCAAATTGAGCCATTGCAACGCGTGGCCGGATACCTAATTATTTATAAAAAAATAACAACCACACTAACTTTAAATCTATCTTTGGCCTACTTGTAATTAAGCCGTAGTACAAAATAAAATTACTGTTTTAAAGGTTTTTTTTAAATTACTTAATGAATAATAGTACATTTATTTTATTAAACACCATCAATAACTCTGGTATGTTTAGTAGTATGTTTTCATCGAATATCGTGAAATAAAAGAAAAGATTTCTTTAATAACTTAATTACTAATAGTTACATAAGCAAAGAGAATGATTTATTCGTAAATCTCTATGCCATATCTCTGAATCTTTATACAATAAAATACAGGCGTTTGATACGACGTTGACTAATGGTGGTTAGACATTATAACATTAACCCTTCATGCTTTATACCCATATTTGTCACGATGATTATACAGTATGAGGTGAACCAGCGGTTTTCCTTTGATGTAGACCGACTAAGTCGGTGGCCCTTTGCTACTTGTTTGTTTTTTTTTATCTTCCACGACATCCCACGTATGCTTCCGTTCCGTTCACTGTCTATGACTCGTCCAAGTTATTTAATTGTTTATAATATATAATATAATTTTTTTTTTATTTACGCCGTGTGGTATCCGACTGAATAGAATAATACCACCCTTATTTCATACCGAGGTGTTATAAAAGGCGATTAAGGTTAATCGATCCGCCGTGTGGTATCCGGCTGAGTAGAAGAGTAGAATAGACCACCCTCATTTCTTACTGAGGTGTCGTAAAAGGCGACTAAGGTATTTTGACCCACTGTGTGGTATCCGGTTGAGTAAAATAGACCACCCTTATTTCTTACCGAGGTGTCATAAAAGGCGACTAAGGTAAATTGACGTCAGGCAGGCGGCCGGTCGCAAAATACGTAGCCAAATCATGTGTACCCCACTTAGAGTGGGATGAGGGCGGAGGAAAACATAAACCAATAACGATTTTTATTTTATTCATTGATTATTGAAGTTAAACTTTAATTTAAGTTATATATATACTTGGTTATTTGCTTTGGCTTTCAATTGTTTAGGCTTCAAAAATGACGGAAGGTAAATGGTTAATTTAAAAATATTTTTTATGAGTTTTAAATTGTGTGTGTTGTGTTGATATTTTATTGTTTTTTTTATGGGGCATTACTATATAAAAAACCTCATAGTAAAATTCGTACGATATAGGATACAATTTGTCCGGCTTTATGTATCATGCAGACGAAGTCGTGGACAGAAGATCTTAGCAGAGTAATCTTATAATATTACATTCCATTTACTATAGATTTAGGTTAACGTTCCTTAGCTGTTCGAATAATTTGATATATGCTTACACATCTAAGTAATCGGAGTTAACACCGTTTGTTTTATGACATTGAATCTACATAATACCTTAGAAGCTTATCAACAAATACGTTTATTTATTTGATATTATACATTTATGAAATGCTTTTGTACTATATCTTTGATATTTAAATGAGTTAAACTTGTATGTATATATATACTAGCGGCCTGCCCCTGCTTCGCACGGATATAAAATATATATTCCATGTCAATCAGTGTAAAAAAAATGATTAAAATCGATCCAGTAGTTTTGATTTATTCATTACTGCCCGTGGCCCGCACGCGTTAAATTTGGAGAAAAACAATTTCCTTTCCCTATACCAAGAAGATTTCCTGCTATCTTTGGAATATCTAAATTCATATAGTACGTTTTTACTTATTTACTTTTACATTTTCCCTATGTATTTTATTTTTACAATTAATTACAGAATGTCTTTAAACAAACTCTTGAAAGAGCGACAAAGCTGCTAAAGTCGAAGTGTTAGGACGAAGCGCGGCGTCCTCACGGCATTTTAAATCTGTAATATCTCCGAAAATGTTCTCTTAAATTACATGCTGTAAACAGCCATATTGATCTATATTAAATCAACTATTTATTTAAGGTACTTAATTGGATAAGGATTAATGCTGTATTGTATAAAAATTGCTTCAAAAATAAGGCATTATTTTTCGTAAAAAGTAAATGACAAAAAATGCTATAGTGGGTTATCCATAAGAGATAGACATATACCATCCCGGACTTTTCTGTAGACCTTTTCAAGATGTACAAATACTTAGTACATTATTTTGATAAATCTCGTAGGGTTTAGCCAGCGTTTGCAATGTAAGCGGAAAAAAATGTAATTATTTACAGAAACCTCAAAAATTACAGTATTTCTCTACTCCGTATTGAATGTTATTATACGTACAAACCTTCCTCTGGAATCACTCTATTTATTAAAAAAAACCGCATCAAAATCTGTTGCGTAGTTTTAAAGTTTTATGCGTACATACGGAAAATGCGACTTTGTTTTATAATATGTAGTGATTTTCAGAATCTTGGAAACGGCTTCAACGATTTTCCTGGACTTAATGAAGCACGTAGGGGGTTTTGGGGGAGAAAATCGATCTAGAACCTAAAACCTAGTTTTATATAAAAAAAATAGTTTTATCCCTGTTTTTGGGCATTGAAAAATAATGAAATTTTTATCAATATAAATTTCAGTATTTTTTTTGAAGATTGAATTTTCGCCACAAATTGTCAAGTCAGCATAGCTTTTTCGGGGAACGGGCAGTCTTGAGAAATGTAAATTATTAGGACCATTCCTTAATTATTTTTTTTTTCTTTTTCATAAGTTTCTTTTTTTATTTTGTAAAAAATTACCGAGCAAGCCTGGGTACCCAGATATTGATCCATAATATTTTCTGTATACGATATATCTTTTTGTATCAATTTACTGACGAACAGAATGTTTGTACATGGAACATGTAACTTTATTCTTCGAATGGGGCGAGATAATGTTCTGACTTAAACCAGTTAAATACAGATATGTCATATTTCTTTGTGTAAGCGATAACATAGAAAGTAATATCTAAAATAATTTTTATCGCAGGTTATAAAACAATATTCTTTATTACTTTTGTACCAAATTTCATTGGTCCAGTGGCATAGTAGCTTAAACGATAACAAAAATTTCGCATGTATAATATTAGCATGGACAGTTCATAAAATTCATAGTATAACCGTATCTCTGAACGTTTCTTTAGTTTTACTGTTTCGTATAAAATACTTTTAGGAATCTCTGTTAACTGTCCTATTAGCGTTTTTGGAACTAAGCCAGTTTCAGATGTATTGCCAAGATTTTTTAGTAATTTAACAAAAATTAAGACTGATGTTCTAAGTAAGCGGAGTTGAAAAAGCTTTCTTTAAGGAGCACTTGACGAAAAATACAGTAATGTCATATTGAAACGTGAAATTTGACGGTAGATATTTACAAGATTGAGTATTAAATGTGAATATAAGAAAACATGAAATTGTTAGGTTGTTTTTTTTACCTCAGAATGGGACAAAGGTAAATTTTAGTTTTATATTGAGATAGTTGAAACGCTTGAGATACATAGACTACCTACTTTTTATTTCGGTACTAAAGTTTATTTAGATTTAAATAGAATTAATAATTCGTTGGTACTGCAGTAAGGATTTTTACTAGGGGTACTGCCGACCTTAAAGCTGCGGGGACTTTGGCAACACAAGGTGTGATATTGAAGATACCTAAGTCCAATAACGGGTGTCTATACGAGTATCGTGAAGAGAGACAGTAATGATTTTTTGATTATAAGTAATTTTACGAAGGCAAAATTTTTACTATAAATTTATATTAATGTTCATTCCTACTCCCTATTCTTCGATATTGTTGATTTGACAACATGTTCTTTAAATAATCAAAGTGTTTAATATTTTTTATTTTATTTAGTTTAGGGCTGTTTATAGTTGGGTGGTAAAGTAATGAAAAGATCGATATCTGGTCAATACACGTCACTAATTGGCGTATTTTAACCACAATACAAATCGCAATACTAATAAGATAAAATTGGGTCTTTCTAAATCAATATTCACGTTTAGTGTAGCAGTTTCTATTCTATTTCTCAGCTAACGTCAGACAGTCAGTTAAAAGGATTTCGATGCATTGAGATGTTTACAAGGGCTGAAACAATGTTTTTTTTTGTTGCGACAAACCCGCAGGGAAAACATACTATCAATCATTTTGAAGGGCCGCGACAATACCTACCGATTTGTCGATATTTATCAATTTTTTTAACATGACATTAAAACAATTAACCTTCATTTGTCAAATTCGTATTCAAAGAACTATGAACTGTTAGATGGTATTCCAATTATTAAAGATGTATTTTGCAGGTTATGCCGAAAAATATAGTGCGTAAAGTAACTTTATACTTGTGTTATGGGTGAAAGACAACTGGTAAATATATACTTATATAATTATTAAATACATAAATAAATACACCCAGACTCGAAAACCCAACAAATAGTTGTTTTGGAAAATTTTGGAATGCGTCGCTCGTCGAAAATCGAACCCGCGAACCACGGATCTGAAGACTTATTACGACTTGCACCAACGAGCCTGTCGAATAAGTATTAAAACGAAATGGGATTACAGTATTTAGAATTAATTTTAATATACTTTATTAATACGTTTTACTTACTTAAATCATTAACTGTGATCATTGATCATAGTAGAATCAGTGATCATAGTAGATTATGATACTGTTGCATAATAAGGGTGTGTTTTTTTTATAGTATCACCAAGTTATGTACAGAATCATACACTACTTTATCTACTCTCATACTATAATACGTAAAACAATATTAATAAAAACCAAACTGTGTTTAAATATTGAAAAGATTTTAAATGTCAAATGTTAGCGCCAAGGCGCAAACATCTATTGCGCAAGTGTGTTGCGTCGCCGCGGACTCGTTCATTGAAACTTTTTTTTTAAGATAGAGGTTCAACCTCCTTGGTCCAGCTGGAGGTTGTATAGGTGTATCGTAATGATTAAAAAATTATTATGATGTGTCCATACAAGACCTGTATCGTAATAAAACTTTTTATTTTTTTTATTTTTGGTCTGTAGGTACGTAATGTTTGTGATAAGAATTTTGGTTTCAGTTTTATAATCTTTGTATTATAGTATCAGTGTAGATAAAATATGTAAAGAATACGCTGAACATTCTTTTACAGAATGTAATATTCCCAATAGTATTGTCATATAACGACATCACTATACTTAAGCTCCTCTTTCGAGGGGATTTAATCGGGATAATACAAATGTCGCATCTTATTACCGATCCTAGATTGTGGCACGAATAAACAGATGGGGGATCGCTCAATGTGTGTCAACACGGTATCACTTACCAAACCTCTACCCTTGAAGTGTATTGGTATTGACAAATTATTTCTTTAATACCTGTCTGTTTCCTGTCACAATATAATCCTCTAAAACCTCAAAAATTATATATTACACGCTTAATATTAAAGTGACGTAACTCAAAAGTTGGATTAAAAGATTTAGATTGTAATTTTTATATCAATGTCAACTATGACATCACGCTACCAACTATTAAAAAAAACTAGTGTTATTTTGCTCTTTAAAGTTGGGTCTGGGTCTCTATAATACTTACGAGTTTAGTAGGAGCTACGCTATGCTTTATTTCAATTTGCCACAACACTTTTTTGTATTAGATCACTTTAATACTAATCGTGTGATATTTCCTTTATGCTTCGCAATGACGCAAACAAATGAATATGTGAAAATTTTTCACAACTTAAATAGATTATCTACTTTTTCAACATAATCTTTAATATTTAAACAAGCTAATCTTTTATATATATATTTGTATTTCGCAAACGGCTCTAAAAATTGTCATGAATCATGTCATGAATTAAGTGTGTAAAGGGTTTCGAGGGCGATAAATCGGTCTAAGTTTTATTTAAAAAAAGTATTATCCCTGATTTCAGACATTGAAAAACTGCTAAAATATAAAAAGAATACAAAGGTTAATTTTGCTGTCAGTTGTAAAGTTTTAATAGCTCAATTGGAAACGGGCTAATTAAAAAAGTAAAAATGCTCTAGATAGAGTCTCTGATATTTATTTATTTATTTATTTATTTATTTATTTTATTAGGTCCGCCAACAGAGTATACATTTTTTATTAGCTTAATCACTAATTTACATTCTAAAAGTCTAATGCTACCCTATTTATAAGTGGACACAGCATGCTCAAAAATACAGTACATTATGATCCTTATAAAATTGTCAACATATTAGAATTTCGAAAGTCAAGAATATATAAAATATCATCAACCCTTTCTTTTTTTTTATTTTTATAATTGCTTTATTATATATCTTTAAATTACAGAGCAAGGCTCGGTCATCCAGGTACTATTATATTTACTTAATTAAATGAGATACATTTATTAAAACAAAATCGTCGTTTTGAAATAATATAAATTCAAACAAATTACTTAACTCATATATAAACAATTCATATTCATTAATATAGCGTTAATAAACTTGTCTAATTTTATTACACTCTACCGTATGAACGACAAATGCAATAAATTCCATACCGGGAGAACATAAAAAGACAGACTTGTAAAGTTGTCAGTGCACCGTTTGCTTTAACGCGACCGTGAATTAGTCCCTCTCAACTTTTTCAAATAAACTTGCAGGAAATGGGAACGTTATGACGGTTTTTATTTTCATTACCACTTGACAAATGATCTGTGCTTCAGGATTTACTGGTTTAATTAATATTACTGCTTAAATTATATTTGTAGAACTCGGTGCCAGAATTTACTTTAAAAGGCGATTCTTCTCTCAAGGTCATTTAGGTTTCATTAGGAGTCTAGACCAGGGATCGGCAATCTGCGGCTCTTTCGATGTCAAGTTGCGGCTGTTTTGATGAAAAGTTGCGCCTCCCCTGTTCCATAACCAAACAAAAATTATAAATATTTTACACCAATGGTCACAATAATGTAATAAAAATTACTAAATAAAGTAGTGTATTTGTGATAAAAATATTTTCTATATTTTCATACCTAGGAATATATATTATTACTTAAAATTATTTGTTCTTAATCAGAAATCAAATACATAATTTACAATCTCATAAAAAAATTAACAATTTAAAAAATAACATTTTAAATTGTTACATATGGCTCTAAGTCACTTTAGTCTCTGAACGTTGACGACCCCTGCTCTAGGCCATTGTTGTTATATGTAACACTTTAGTAAAGTGGAATGGATAATTAAATGATAGTCGTGGAAATCCATAGTACAAAATAGCGTTACTTTTGTTGAATTGTTATATTCCATAACTTGCCCCAAATAAAAAAAAACTATACATTGCTTTCCTTTTATCTAATCTAAATTATACAGGTTCAGTTTAATTAAAAGAATATGTATTGCGCTCCAAAAATTCAGGTGTCGAGTACACCTGAAGAATAAAAAAAAAATTTACAGCAACAAACAGACGGGTCGTTGTAATCAATGATACGTGTGGAAAATTTCTTAATTGATACAATAAATCTGTTCGTCACTGTTTCGGCGCTTCTGTGATAAGATACTCGTATGATGTTCCGAGATTTATATGATACCTTTCTACACTTAATTGCTGTTTTATGACGCTAGAACCGTTCCCTGAATACTTTCAGTATTGTGAATGTTCGTTACAGATAGAGATAATCAATTTAATTATACGCTATAAAATATTAATTGGTTAATATCAAAATAAAATATAAAAAGTGTTTCGAGTTTACTTTATTGGATTTACGAATTTCGAATGATAGTAAAAACTTCAGAATTCGGTTTTGATGGTCATATAAAAAGCTCGGGTTCAAAGCTTATGGATTCTACCCAACGGTTATACAGTGAAATCATATTATAAGAACACATTGCGAAAAGTTTTCTTTTTATTATTTAGATATAAATTAATTTATTTAAAATAAAAACCAGAAACTCTTTAATCCAAAGAGCTCCCTAAAAGACCTATCCCATCTAAACGAGGTCTTCAAGCCTCAAGTATTCAAAGGACCGGATACAACAAATGTATCGTAGTTAATGTATAGAAATCGGGTATACTCATGTCCCACTCACCGGCTAGCCCGAATAGTTTCGAACCTATCCGGGGCACTTATTCATGAGCTCTTTATAAGTCGCGGCGGGAACTAGAATTGAAAATGAACTAAAAATTTAAAAATAAATGTATCGATCGTCTGTGAAACTTCCCACGCCAGATAAAGAAATATGATATTTTTTGTTATATTTATTTATTTATTTATTTATTTATGTACCATTAAAGAAAACATACAAAAATACATTTAAATGAAAAATAAGTACAAAGGATAACTTATCTCTATAAGAGATCTCTGCCAGCGACCCTTGGTGGTTGGAAAACTAAAAGAAACGTAGTATAGGTACATTAAAATTAATAAATAACAACAACAAAACACTATTAAACAAAACAATAAACTATATGTTGATAAATATATAAATAAACTTACATTCTAATAATCAAAAAATAAAATAAATATATATAATACAAGATAATATACTAATACTGATACAAAGTGTAATAAACTTACATAGATATAAGTTATGACAGCGTGGAAAGATAGTATTGCTTTAACCTGTGTTTGAAGGTGTGCAAGGAAGGAGAGTCTTTAAAAATGCTTTTTGGTAGAGAGTTCCAAAGACGGGTTGCAATGACTGTGAAAGACTTAGATTATAGTTATATGTATAAACAAGTGCCTAAGGTGCCCTAAAACCGATTTCTTTCCTGTAAGCTTGTGACGAAATGAAATTTATATTCGTGGTATCATCTTAAAATAGACTTATTGTTCCAGATATGTGCGACTTTATCTTATATGAAATCCCACTCATTCAAAGAGAAAAGAAATAAATCACTTGTCAGACAACTGCCTTACGTCGCCCGATTTCAGACTCCCTTCAAGAAAATAAGCTTTATATAATTTGTTTTATGTTACCTGGAAATTTGATCCAATATTTTTCGATTTAAGCGCATTAACGGGGTTTCGAATAACTTGCTTTAACTCAATGATTGTGTAAAATGAACTGGAAAATTCACACTGTAAAAAAGCCTATTATTAACATCCATAGTGTTACATCACAGATTGTTGTGTTATATTCAAAATTTAAAACTGTTTTAAATAAACATCGAAGTAATCTTTATTCAAATAAGCTGTTTCAAACACTTTTGAATTGTCAATCAATATGATTAATGTAGTTACCACTAGTTCAGAATGTTGCTCTTATTGAGAAGGACCAGCAAGAAATTCGGCGGCCAATCTTTTATATATTATTTATATTATTAAACCGGAATATTTTATGAAGCTGAAAGAATTTTGAAATCCAAGCATTTGTATCATTCAAATAATCTTCAATTGTGTAAAATGCTTTACGTATATGCATATTTCTCACACTTTAGACAAGTCTAATATGAATTGTGGAGTTTTATTGTAGAATCTAAGTTCTATACGCTATTCTACTAATATTATAAATGCGAAAGTTTGTGAGTATGGATGTGTTTGTTACTCTTTCACGACAAATCCGCTGAACCTATATCGATGACAATTTGGCACAATTATTCCTTATACACTAGCAGAAGATATAGGCTATAGAAATCCTGTCAATTCTATAGAAATAGGATGACACTAAAAAGCGTCATCTATTATCAACCTATCACTCTACAACGAAAAAGATAAAAAGCTAGTATATTATAATTCTGAAATTCCAACTTATGAACTCACTGTCAAAATACATTATCATGTCGCCATTATAACTCAGAACAATAAAATAAAACTCAATAAAACAAACTACACCATAAGTCAGATGTTATTTCAGTCCGCGTGTATTTCACCTTCTCACTACAATATAATAAACCGACACCAACCCACAACATAAAAGATGTTATACACATAAATATTAAAGATAAGTATCATTGTTGCATTTCAAATTCCAAATGTTCGTCCAGGCCATTTCGGGATTACTTTTACGAGATTATTTATTTATTATAATTAAAACAGATACCGTCTCAGCGTTGATGCGACGCTTAAATCTTTAAGGTTTTCTTAAGATTACTTTGTGACCGCTCGCGTTGTGGCACAAGATGTAAGATTTGGGCCTTTTCGCTGTGTAACAGGATTTAGAAAGTTTTTGCCAGTCATAGTTAATGAAATCTCCGCAGCTAACAAGTTTCTTGAAGTGCATCAAAATAGACATAAGATTATATTTAGTATCTACCTTTGAGTGAAACTTTTTTCGTTCTGTACCACTGAAGTTTTGTAAATACCTATTTTATTTTCCAATATTTATATTATATACTCTATCATCAATAAATAAATTTGTGGAAAATTACACACACGTTCGTCCGTCCCCAACATAATTAACAAAATACTTGTGCTATGGACATACCCGGACTTAAAGAACCAATACAAATTATTTTTAGAAAAAAGTTGGTCTCGGGAATCGAACCCGAGAACCCCGGTGTTGAAGCCACCTGCAATCCACGAGCCCGTTATTTATATTATGATTTTTTTTTTTTTTTTTTTTTTTTTTTTTTTTTTTTTCCGATTTTAAGTGGGTCGCTGTATTTTTTTTTTTATTCGGCCCACTGCTGAGAAACGCCCCATTTGGCCAAACTCATCCAGGTCAAGGGTGGTGGCTTCCGCGATTGGATACGTCCACCGCCACCCTGCCTGTTTGCTTAACTTTTTACGCTGTATTCTAAAACTAAAGATCTTAAACTAACTTTACTAACTTATAATTACCGCTAAAAGAACAAACAAGTGGGTCTCATAATTAAACATTTAACACAAATAGGTGACGTAAACTTATTAATTTAGCAATATAGAAAGAAGAGTATAACAGAAAACAACAAAATATATACATGCAAAATCACGCTTAATTCAATTACTTATATACTATATCCATTTATATTATGATGCAGAAAATGTCGTACGTACGTAACTAATATCGTACAATTTAATCAACTTTCTATTATTGATATTAAAAACTCTAACAGAGTAAAGAAAAAAAATGATCGCTAATGCTCTACACCATTCACCAAACTACCGCAAGACATCCCATTTATAGTTCGCTAATCCCAGCCGTCAGGGATAACCTGGAGCACTTGATCCCTGTATAGATGTACGTTTTTAGAGTCACCCGGACTTCCTTAATTAGTTTAGGGTTGATCGTAAACTTTCTTGTTAAACTCTGCTCGTCACTCGTGTTGCGTAAGAATGAATAAAATATCAAGATTGCTTTTCTTGCCCGTGACACATATTCGTATGTATGTGAGTGTTCCTGGATTCACATTTTTATGAGTAAAATTCATTATTCTTCTGCCCTTATCCCACTCTAAGTGGGGCCGGCACAACATGTTATAAGCATGTTGTTAAATGATTTAGCTAGGTATTTTACGACCGGCCTAACGTCGCCTTTTACGACATCTCGGTAAGAAAAAGGGTGGTCTATTCTACTAAACCGGATACCACACGGTGGGTCAACTTACCTTAGTTGCCTTTTACGACACCTCGGTAAGCAATGAGGGTGGTCTATTCTATTCAGCCGGATACCACGCGGCGGGTCAACTTACCTTAGTCGCCTTTTATGCCACCTCGGCAATAAACGAGGGTGATCTATTTTTTCAGCCGGTAACACCACTGCTGAAAGATACATGTTTTTTAATTCTCAAAAAAATTGTTAAAAATTATTACTTTAAATTTGACATTCATTAACGAAATGTATTATTTTTTAAACTTATAGGCCTAAGATTATATAATTAGTTCTTATGTTTATGTAGTAATATCAGATTATTACCTCCATAAAGTTATTCTTTTAATTGCCTTTATAAATTAGGGGCATTTTCAAGATGGGTGCGACGAAACGAAACAATAATATTTATATTTCATGTAATTATTACTACTTTCCTATCTAGGAAAAATAATACAATTCCGGAATTCGCCTTTAAATACAAATTTTTCCATTACTTATATGTCCTATTTTAAAAACGTCCGTAATTATTTAAAGTGTAGCATAAATTTTTGTGTACGTTTCTTTTTGCCACAGGTTAATTCGGTATCACAAAAAATCTGTACTAAAAATACATCGAATAAGACATTTTTCTTAATGAAGTTGTCGGTCGGAAGTAAGTAATGACAGTGGGTCTCGGGTCATTAGTGGCACAACACTCTAGCATGATAAGATAAGCTAAAATTTCGGCCCCTTTGTTCTTATCGGTACGTCAAAATATTTTATGTCCCGCGATTACTGAGCCGTACAGAATGGGGTACTAAAGTTAAGACTAATTACACTGGTCGACAAAATTTATTTTTTTTTTTGTCACACGAAATCTGATGTCAAATTTTAAATATACTAGGGCCTCCTAGCAATAATATATCAAGGGAAAAAAAATGACACGTCAGGTATCCTTGTGATAGTGATAGACATATTTATTAATTTGTATATGTAAATAGAAAAATTAGCTACACTTAAAGAAGTTATTGTTTAATGTACAATAGATAAATTTATTTTTTGGGAATATTTAGCTTCTGGTAGATCTCTTTTAAGATTCCAACAATAAATTACTGGCATTCGTGGACTCCATTTCCCTTGGTAGTGCTTCTCCATTAAGAAAATGTCCTGATGAAACTTCTCGCCTTTTTCATCACTCACAAGTTCCCAAGATTGCACGATAGAAATCCAAATAAGAGTGCAGCATGTGTATTTTTAAGGACACATGATATCCCAAAGCTTTATATGACATTAGAATTTCATTTATTTAAATCTTTGTAATTTTTCACTCTATAGTTTCCTAAAAAATTTGGACAACTTTCACAAAACTTTTGAAGGCAACTTTTTTTTAGATCATTCAATTTCTTTTCAAAATCTTAATCCTTTATTAGTTTCCGTATAATTAAATTGTATATTATAATATAATTTACAAAATATAAAAGTTACCAGAAGTTAATTTTGCCTCGCTGAGTTTGGGGAATTTTTGTTTTAGGTATTAAAATCCAATGCCGTCTTTAGGCCATAACCTTTACAAAATTTTTCATTAAGCCAAGTTTTATATGCATCGGTGGTGAAAGTATGTCATTAGGGTTCACTAAAGGATCATTTTTGACATTTTTATGGCGTGTAAGTAATTCACGCGTGGGCCACACTGTCTTTATGTAGTGGCTATTTTAGACTCGTTAGAAATGCATTTATAGCTGTCACTAAAAAACTGGACGTGACTGGAACGAAACTATAGGTTTTTATTAATGAAGGGTTGCCAACCTAAACAAAAATGACCACCAAGTTCATGTGACAAAAACAGTGTTGACCAGTGTTATTATTTCGGTGGGAGTTCTTCTATGTTTACTTATTTTAAAGAAGTTTGATGTTTTAAAAATATTTTTGTAAAAAAGATAAAGCACTAAGCTTCTTATTCTTGGTAAGACAATTAATGTTAAGAAGCATTGTTCTTTATATTACTATAATTTAGTAATATAATGAACATTTTCTGAGTAGGTATTTGTTCCCATTCTTAGAAAAAAAACAATTCATAATTTTGAAAGCTGTTTCCAATCTTTTCTTTTAGTTAATATCTATTATACTCACTAGACATTCTCCTCCTCCTTGACCTTTTCGTAAATACAAGATAACGATTAATCACATAGTTATTAGATTTAAAAAGTAAAATGTTTCATATAGTTATTGTTATTACTATAATGTCCATATTAATTATAATTACTCAGTATAATATGCAGAAAGTTTTATTTTATTTATCGCCCTACCTACCGTCTATAACTAGTGTTTTAGTCGACAGAGTTACAATTTAAATAATTATATTGACATAACATGTGATGAATAAAATATTAGACAAGTTTCTTTTTGAAATTTGGGGATTCAAAAATGTTCTTGGCTAAAAAAGTTTTACACAAACAAATTCGTATAAAAATATGTTTGCCAAAGTTTTAAGCCAGATATTTATTTATGGCCAAAAAGGTAAAAAAGTTGGATCGAATCACGTCATCCGTCAGTTTATCACACCAGAATGCATGGATATTTTTTAACTTAACCACAAAAAGCCTGTGGCAGCGTTGGATTTTAAAAGAAATCATACGTCAATAGCCCTTAATTTTGATTGACATGACAGGAAAATGTGCATGTTTATGGAGTATCAACAAATTGATATTGTCATTACATATTCTTACGTGTGTTTTGTAAAATACTTGTCGGTTTTGAGTTACCTCGTTCACGATTGTCAAGTGGAAACAAAATACACAATTCATTATGGTATTTTAGTTATCTTTAATATTTAAATGAGTTAATGTATGTATGTATTTTTTCGGAATCTCGGAAACGGCTCTAACGATTTTCCTGAAATTCAGCACGCAGTAGGTTTTGGGGGAGAAAAATCGACCTAGCTAGGTTTTATTAAAAAAAATCGTTTTATTATCCCTCTTTTTGGGCATTAGAAAAATAGTACAATTTACATCATCACTACATATTATAAAACAAAGTCCTTATTTCCCTATGTACGCATAAAACTTTAAAACTACGCAACAGATTTGAATGCGGTTTTTTTAAATAGATAGAGTGATTCCAGAGGAAGGTTTGTACGTATAATAACATTTAATACGGAGTAAAGAAATACTGTAATTTTTGAGGTTTCTGTAAATAATTAATTTTTTTTCCGCTTACATTGCAAACGCAGGCTAAACCCTACGAGATTTATCAAAATAATGTACTAAGTATTTGTACACCTTGAAAAGGTCTACAGAAAAGTCCGCGATGGTATATGTCTATCTCTTATGGATAACCCACTATAGCATTTTTTGTCATTTACTTTTTACGAAAAATAATGCCTTATCTTTGAAGCAATTTTTATACAATACAGCATTAATCCTTATCCAATTAAGTACCTTAAATAAATAGTTGATTTAATATAGATCAATATGGCCGTTTACAGCATGTAATTTAAGTGAACATTTTCGGAGATATTACAGATTTAAAATGCCGTGAGGACGCCGCGCTTCGCCCTATAACACTTCGACTTTAGCAGCGATGTCGCTTTTTCAAGAGTTTGTTTAAAGACATTCTGTAATTAATTGTTAAAATAAAATATATAGGGAAAAATGTTAAAATAAATACGCAAATATGTACTATATGAATTTAGATATTCAAAGATAGCAGGAAATCTTCTTGGAATAGGGAGAGGGAAATTGTTTTTCTCCAAATTTAACTCTTGCGGGCCACGGGTAGTAATGAATAAATCAAAACTACTGGATCGATTTTAATAATTTTTTTTCACTGAGTGACATGGGCTATATATTTTATACCCGTGCGAAGCAGGGGCAGGCCGCTAGTAGATTATATAAAACACTTTTTTGCCGTAAATTGTCAAGTCAGCATAGCTTATTCGGGGAACGGGTGGTCTCGAGAAATTAAAATACCTAGAATCGAGCCCCACCTACCCATTAATTTTTTTTGGATTTTCTTCTTTTTTATTTTGTAAAAAAATCACAGAGCACGGCTTGATTGCCAAGTTTGTGGATCCTGTAACAGGAAATTTAAAAGTTTTGCCAATCGTAGTTGGTTAAATCTAGCAAGTTTCTTCAAAGTCCTTATTAAGGACATTGCCCTGTAGGTATTTGATTTTTAACCTTGGTGAAAGATTCTTGCGTCCTGTGTCACTGATGGTTTGAAGATCCCGATTGAAATTTACAAATTGAAAGAAAAACCGCAAAGCTTCGCTATTTTGTTGTGGAATCTATCTTCTGATGATGCTTTGGATGTGGGGCGAAACGGTCGTTGAGATTGTGTTAATAAATGTGTACGGTGCTAGTGTTGTGTGATGGTGATGCTAAAGGTTTGTAGTGCATGCGTTTTAAGGAATCCTGTATGCATCAGGTATGATAACTCTATTATTATATGTTAAAGTAGATGTCGTACTAATGTAACTAAGACTGTAAGATTTACTCAACTTTCTATTATTGAAATTAAAAAATGACAACATTAATAAATATTAAAATTGTCTATTTAAAGAAAAAATAAAGAAATCTTGTTCGCTAATACTCTACACCATTCACCAAACTACCGCAAGACATCCCATTTATAGTTCGCTAATCCCAGCCGTCAGGGATAACCTGGAGCACTTGATCCCTGTATAGATGTACGTTTTTAGAGTCACCCGGACTTCCTTAATTAGTTTAGGGTTGATCGTAAACTTTATTGTTAAACTCTGCTCGTCACTCGTGTTGCGTAAGAATGAATAAAATATTAAGAATACTTTCTTTGCTCGTGACTCGTATGTATGTTCCTAGATTCACATTTTTATGAGTAAAATTCACCATTCAAAATTTAACAAAAACTTATAAATATGTTGTTAAATGGTTTAGCTAGGTATTTTACGATCGGCCGTCTGCCTAACGTCAACTTAACTTAGTCGCATTTTACGACATCTCGGTAAGAAATGAGGGTGGTCTATTCTATTCAGCTCGATACCACACTACAAAAATGCACACTACTGACAAATTTAACTCTTGCGGGCCACGGGTAGTAATGAATAAATCAAAACTACTGGATCGATTTTAATAATTTTTTTTCACTGAGTGACATGGGCTATATATTTTATACCCGTGCGAAGCAGGGGCAGGCCGCTAGTAGATTATATAAAACACTTTTTTGCCGTAAATTGTCAAGTCAGCATAGCTTATTCGGGGAACGGGTGGTCTCGAGAAATTAAAATACCTAGAATCGAGCCCCACCTACCCATTAATTTTTTTTGGATTTTCTTCTTTTTTATTTTGTAAAAAAATCACAGAGCACGGCTTGATTAACCAAGTACTTTTTTAAAACGGTTTTGCGGCTGTAATATATAATAGTGTAAATAATATAATTTTACTAGCTGTATAATTTTACTAATAAAAGGTAACTAAAATAAGAAATACTTATGATCCGTTTCATACTAACTTTTCAGCTGGTAGATACTAAACATGTGTACAAAATACATAGATTACAGAAACACGTATAACAGTGTACCCAGTACGCACAATCTCTCCCATTACATTGACAGCAAATAACGTATCAATGTTACAACGCTTCGATTTCACGCCCATTTCGTGTTAATTTATGCGAATACGCGAGAAGGCGACAGTATTGCAAAATTCATAGAAATTAACGATATCCTGATTTGATTTTAGGACTTAAAGGATTTCTGTTAACATGATTGATGACTTAGATAAACCTTTTTTTATTATTGGTCGGTTTACAGCGGAAACCGAGTTTAGACTTTACATGTCATTCAAAACATTAATACCAAAACCACGCGTAATAAGCAAATTCGGTATAATTTAACTGAAAATTAATAAGGAAGTCTTGTTAACATTCCTGGCAATGACGTTTGTAGTAAGGGGTTTACGCGTGGAATTATAAATTTTTATACGTAGATATTTTATATAAATGTAAACGCTTAAATATAGGGTATTTTTTCGGTACGTCACAATTTTTTTTTTTCCAAATTGAAATTTAAAACATAAAAGTTATCAGGAGTTAATTATAAGAGATTTTAATAACTTTAACCGTATACTTAGCGTACGTAAGGAAAGCTTTAAATTTTGCCGTTAACGCAATATTGTTTTATTGTTGCTCTTCTACTATGTTAGTGTGATTGTATATAGTAAATCGTATGACGCTGCAATAGCGACATCTAGTGACCGCTGTTCCAGCAGCATACAAAGTGCATTACGCTAACGCTATCGAGTAGGTTTAAAAAAACTCGCACTAAGTACACTGGTAGTGTTATGGTTTTAATGTCGTAAAATGCCAAAACGGAACATTATCCTGACTGGCCATTGGTTGTCCTTACTTTGATGTCACGTTGATTCCTCAGTAGTCAGAGAGAGAGCAATTTATTCAAACGTTCTATGACATAAGCTTATAGCGGTAATGTTACGTTCGCAATTTTAAAGAAAAACATTCAGTTTTTGTTATTATTCTTCTAACCTATGTTACACTCCGTCTTGTGGTATCGTGATGAATAGACCACTGTCATTTCTTACCGAGGTGTCAACTAAGGTAATTTGACGTCAGGGAAGCGGCCGGTCGAAAATAACTAGTCAGATCATCTAACAACATTTTTAAACAATGTGGTGCCGACCCCACTTTAAATGGGATAAGGGCAGGAGAATTTATTCTCTTTGAATGTTCAAACTTTACAATTTAGCTCAGCTGTAGAATACTTTCTTTAGAGCAGAGTTTCTTATAATGTAGCGTAAATCGTAATAACAACTTGAAAGCAATAAAATAAGTTAATATTATATTTTCTTGTCCCATACTTCAGTAGAAGTAACGTAACTGTAATGAGTATATTCATTTCCAAGCTAACTCCTTTGTCGCGAGATCAAAGCGACGTAGTACGTTATTGTATTGCTTGTATAATATTACATATCACGACACTTAAATTAACTGGAGCAAAGCAACATTTGTTTAATTCATTCGCAAGCATAACTTAACTTATTACTTAATTGTTGAATTTTATTATTCTAAAAATCCTATCGCATAAGATTTAGTGAATTATTCTGATCGTCATCGGCATCGTCTAAGTACTTTTTTTTTATAGACGGAGGCCCTTAATTGTTTAGGATAGATAATAGACTCTCTATCTAGAAAATAGATAGAGAAAAATTTTTCTAGCCTAAACTAAATAGAGCGGAAACCTTCGTATATTCTTATATCCAAAATAAACAATAGTATCCAATAATACAAAAAGGATGAGAATATTATTTTGTTATAATCTGCTATAAAAAAGTATATTCAATGCTAAATATGGAGTGTACTATCTCTTTCGATACATGCTACATGCAGAATTTATAAAACTTATGCGCAACCCGTCTCTCAAAACACAACAATATATAAATAATATTTTCATTAGTTTTTGTATTACGACCTCCGCAAAGTAACGCATAATTCTAGAAAATTACAAAAGTAACGTATTAGATTTAGGAAGGATTATAAGAATACAATTTTCATAAAAGCAAAACATTTTTCAAAGTAACAAACAAATCTAAAAGAATTTTAAAAGCTCATTTAAGTTACCAAAATACGCCGTGTGGTATCCGGCTAAATAGAATAGTAACACCCTCATTTCCTACCGAGGTGTCGTAAAAGGCGACTAAGGTAAGTCGACCCGCCGTGTGGTATCCGGTTTAGTAGAATAGACCACCCTCTTTCTAACGCGAGATGTCGTAAATTACGACTAAGGTAAAATGACGTCAGGCAGGCGGCCCGTCCTAAAAACGCAGCCAAATCATGTGACAGCATGTTTATAACATGTTGTGCCGACCCCACTTTTACTAAACCACTTACCAAAATGACATGTATGTAACTAGTACATAAAAACAATTATTCTTTGCTATCGAATAATGTTCAGAACGTGAACAAGATTCGCTAACACAGAGGGCACAGGCTAATCATCTAAAACATCGCAATTGCTACCAATTTGCCACGCCTGTACGACGGCACAGTTCGCCAACTCATGTCGGACCCTCCTCAGAGATGGATCGACACTTGTTACTGTCACGAGGTTCCGGTGCATCTTTTGTTGATCACAGCCTCCCCTCGACGCTAATGAACCAATCGCTTCATTGTTTGATTTAAGAGAAGTTGTTGCTAAAATAAAGATTAGGCGAACGAAATATAGTATTATCTAGTAATTTATATATTTATATATGATAGTTTTATTTCAGTTAAATGATAAGTTGTGTCGAATAAAAACAAAGATGAAAAAACATTTCATTTATTCATTGAAATTGTACAATTTCTTAACATATTAAACGAATAATAGATTAGTTTATTCATATCGCTGATGCTAAGTTCGATTTCAACATTGCCTTTAATTTAAATCTTTATTATTCTTACAAATTGCCACCGTATGACTCCCAAACTCTCTTTCTAGGCCCGTAATAATTAATGCATATAATGAGAAAAAGCTATAAAATTAGAGTTGACAAGGAAAAAGCGGGCAAAACTGACACCAAGGTCATTCCAAGTTAATTCACTAATGTTTGAAAGATGCTACTAAACAATAAAAATCAGTTGTTTAACAAAGTATAGCATTAGTGGTTTTTTTAGATTTACATGTTCCGCTCAATTTGTGCTCTATAATTTAAATGAATAAAATTAATGTGGCGAGGCGTAAACGTGACAAGAGTGAGGCCTAAAAAGACATGGTTGTATTGTGTGACATGCATATAAAAGGAATAGCGCCAGAGTTAAGGAGTGATAGGAGAGAATAGAAGAGAAAAAGATGTTGTGCCAACCCTAGTTAAAGTGATATTCTCACTACATGTTTTCTTATTTATGTACATTTATTTTGTATAGAATAGAAAATGTTTACCAAAGAGACAGAATTTAATTTTAAAGAGTAAAAATATAGCATTTTACACTTTCCTTCATTACATGCTTTTCGCGTCATATATGCATGTAATTCCTTAAGGACCATTAAAACATTAACTGAAGTACGCTCAACGTTGAAACATTTTAGCATACCTTACTTTAGGTTTTTGTTTTTACACAAAATATCAACGTAGTATTTCTATAATAATACATGGTATGGAGAATATACGCAGTTTCAAATGGAATAAGCTAAGATGCTAAGATGTATCCGTAAGTTTAAGAAGATTATCACTGGTACATCTAGTGCAAACTTAATTACTTAGAAATAAACTTACTTCCAGGTTACTAAAATAATATAAACTAACTAATATGTCCAGCCCGCTTCGCAAGGCTTAATGCAAAAATATAGGTATAATTTCCGTTATAAAAAAATGCTCCGATCGCCACTAAACTTTACAGGATTATACGCTGGGTTGTTTCTAAAGATTATCTGAAAATTTTACTAAAATCGGCCATTTTTATTTATATAGAATTGAAATTGCCTAACTATTAAACTACTTCTAACCCATAACGTATGGAAGAAGCCGTTACTTTGCGGAATTCCAAAGTACAAAACTAATCAAATATATATTTTGTTTTGACCAATATAATTCCTTAATAACTTTAGTTACTTCTATCCCATTTAATTAGTCTATCCACTAAATTCACAATGGACTTCCGCGTCTAATCGATTCACTTTAATGCTATGTAAAGTCTATAAAATTTAATTAACCACCTGGATGATAACAAAAGGAGTGAAAGGAACCTTTAAATACGCGTCCCAGCGTTATAAAAGAAATATACGGAAATGGTAATAGACCGTGCATCCTTATCGGGAAGACATTTAGTTACATTTGTTCGTTTTTTTCATTTCAAGTAACATCTTTTTTTCTAAAAATATCCATCATATATGTTCACGGGGTTTCAAATTACAATAATCTATACATATTATAAAACATAGTTGTTAAAAGCTGTATGTCTGTATGTGATCAATTTTCTCAAAATAATTACTATTTATCTTAAGTAGTTATATATTAGTAGCATCTTATTCAACAAAATTCATTTATAAGTATAATTTAAATACTTAAATTTAAATAATTACTGTCATCTTACTTTTTAAATTTAGTTTTATTGAGCAAATATTAATTATCGTATTTAGTTTTTTGTTATTTTTCTTTTTATTTATATTTTACCAGTATTTTACGTCTTGCCCTTATCTATATGCTACTTTAAAGTTGACTGGAATAGATCCCTTTTAGGGATAAGTCCGCTTTTATACATGTTTTTTTTTACTTTTTCTTTCTCTATATGTATGTACTAAAAGAAAATAAATAAATAAAATAAGTGATTATAAAAAGATGCACTATCTTTTTAATTATATTATTCCGAAACATTAAGGACTTAAATACATATTTGTAACACATTGATTTTCACGCGGACGAATCCTTGGCACAGCTAGTATCAAATAATATAATTCTGAATGTAGATATAAAAATATAAACAAAATGTTATAAATTTAACTTAATATTATAAATTTAAAACCACTACTGCCTTGTCTTTTTTGAAGATTGATTCTATTAAATGAGTGTATAATTGGATCCGGAAACTAATCAAATACAAATAAGAATTTTTCGTACATAATCTTATTTACGAATCCTTTGAATTCTGTTGCCATCTTTATTGTGGTTACCCTATAATTTATTTTGTGGTAGTCGTAAATGACGCGTAGAGAGCAATTTGGCAACTGCTTCTATTCCATTTTAGTACAAGACGATAGCGGTCTATCCCAAAAATATTAATGGATGGGCATAATCTAAAATTAAACGAACCGTTTTCTATCCGTTCGGGTTGTTTTATTTTTATAGCTTAATATTTTGGGGACACCATTATTGAAGAAATACATATGTATGTATGTGACAACTTACAATGCTGCAAATATTGTATGTTCAATACAGGAAAAACATTAACTGAAATTAGTGGCTTATAATTCAAATTTTTTCAACTCTCTATGCTTATAGAATTGTTATATATTTTTTTCAAAAATATTATTTTTTACACATACCCATTAACTGATACGTGATATCTGCTAGTGGTGGTGATATTTGGTATAAACTTTCGTGTATAATCTGTTTTCATTGATTTATTGAATTGAGATATTGAAAGTCGAGATGACTTAGTGATCATATAACTAGCAAAACCTCTGCTACGTTTCAGTGTTAATTTTTTAGCTATAATATATAAAAACATATAAAAAAATTAAATGAAAAAAAACTAACTACAATTCATATTTGCATTTTTCAAATTCCTTTAATATTGGTAGGCTCAATTTTTTATACAGATAAACATCATAACAACAAATGCTATGTAAATTGCTCGCAGTAAAAATTATAGTATGGAGAAAAAACGTATAAAGAAAATTTGAACTATTTGAAGTATAGTGTTTACTAATATAGTTTATTATTTATGTTCAAAATATACTTCCAATTCCCATAGCAAGCAACTTCGGCAACTATATTATAAGTTCACAAATCTTCAACACCAACTACGATAGTACAAGAGGATTGGCCCAATAAAACAATTACCGCAAAGTTTATCCATTGCCATATATCCTAGCTTAAGTTGGTGACTGGATTCGGCTGTACACTCGCAAAACAACTCGAGGAGATTTGGCATGGCTTACGCTGACTTCGGTTTGGCGGTACAATCAAGGACGCAAGCGAATAGCGAATGCTGCCAAGTTATTCTTGCGCAAATTCGGTAAGAGCACCGAATTAGGCCAAATGTTTCTCATATACGATAGACGGAACAATTTATTATTCATCAGCGTAGAGACTTGTCTAGACATGGTAGTTATTGTTGCAAGTATTTATCTTGATTAGTTCTATTGAAATATTGGAATATGGCAATTCAATTACAAAGAAAATATAACTTAAAACGAATTAATAGAGTTTTTAATATCATTCACAGCAAAATAGTCAAAATATTAAAGTATTGTTTACAATACTTTTTATAAAACTAAGTCCCCAAAAGCAGTTGTCTTTATGTGATTGATTTTCTCAAAATTTACTAAATGGATTTTTGTAGTTTTTACTGAAAGATAGTGCAATTCTTCCGAAAGCTTTAGGTTAGTAGCACAATACCGTTATATGTAAATTGTGTTTAGAGATATACTCGAGTGTGCTATAGCCGCGTAAACCGGCAGAGATACACTAATGCCCAGTTTACATTATTCCAGTTGGCCATTCCAGTCAAGCACTGGAATTCTACTGGAATAATGTGAACCTGCACTGGAATGGACCAATCCAGTGATCAATCCAGTCCAGTCGACTGGATTGGCGTTATATTTTTCATTCATTATATTTTATTCCAGCTCGCCCATTCCAGTGCCACTGGAATAGTGTGAACGGTCAATCCAGTTGAATCCAGCAGCGCTTGAATACCACGCTAAACAGTGAACACGTATTGTTTTGTTTGTGGAATTCTATTGGTACAGATGCGACAGCTTTTAATGGCTGGAATAATGTAAACGAAATAAACCAGTCCAGCACTGAACTGGATTGACTTGCTGGAGTATTGGACTGGAATAATGTGAACCAGGCATAAAGTAAAGTTCTAGATAACACATAATAACTCATTTATTTTCAAAATTTTAATTCCCGAATGAATTTGTGACACACTGATTTTCGCACGGGTGAAGCCGCTGGCACAGCTAGTTTCATTATAACAATCTTTTTTGATCAATTGATATCGCTTTGCATTCAAGTTAAATGGATTTACATTAAATTTAAAGTTTAATGGATACGTTTGAAGATGAAACGCATTTCAATCTTTGCAAGCTATATTTTTATGATGGTATAAAATACTTTTATACTCCTAAAATGAAGTGGCAGCTATAAGATGTAATTATTGTCTAAAAATGTATAGTCATCATGTAGTCGAAGGCCATTGCGTTAATAAATAATGTTAATACTTACAAGACTGGCAAGTTCTACCTATCGTGAGCTTTTTGCACTCTCGTTCATAAGAAATAGAGGGTTTGCGCGCACTGCATTATTACTTCATTTTATATTTAAAATATATTGTTATCATTGTAGTAGTTTGTTTAATGAGTTAGTTTTATCATAAGGAGTTGTTACTCATGTATTTGTTTCCTATGTTTTGAATTTGGATTAAAAAAAAAAAAATTGATTGGATAGCCCAGCGCTGAGACCGTGCGACTCTATCGAGGGGGTCACGAGTTCAAAACCCGGGCAAGCACCAATGAGTTATCTATTAAAAACTTGTATCTAATTGACAATTTATCACGCGCTTTTTGGTGAACGAAAACATCGTGAGGAAACCTGCATGTCTCTTAGAATTCTGGGGATATGTGTAACCTACTCATCCACATTATAGCAGCGTTTTAGCTCCAACCCTTTTCGCTAAAATGGAGAGAGGAGACCTATTTCTACTAGTGGGATAGAAGGAAGCCGGTACTTTATTTTACTTTAAAACGGGTTTTAACATAAGTCATTTCTACCCATGGATTCGTTTTCCTATAATTTGATTTTGGATTAAATTTTTTTATTCGATTTACTTTGGTAACTAATAGATTACTTTGTCATTATTAGTATAATATTTACATTAGTGTATGATAAAATTTTATTAATAATTAATGTGAAAATTGTAGTGCGAATGGTACCTTTTATAATAAATATTAAATGTATCCAGTTACCTTTAGAAACGGAGTTTTATTTTCACCAGACGCGTAACCCTGAGTTATTTGAACGGACTATTGCCCGCTGTAAAAGTTGGAATTGTAAATGCAAGTTTTAAATTTCTGTTCTTAACTCTTTCATTTTGAAGTTTATTCCAGTTAAGTAATTTATAACTTGAAAGTGTAATTATACATAGTATTTAAAAATTTATGTCAATTTTGTTTTGCGGTTTTTATAAGTTATCATTCTGTAACAGCAATGACCTAACCTAGGCACTCCCTTAACTATTCTAAAATTCTTATGCATTTTTCGATTTGCTATTCCAACACCTTATGACCTCAACGCATATATTTTATTTGTGATATATGTCCTGCTCATTTCTTGATTTTCGTTATACGTGGGATTATTTAGGTTATTCTTATCCGGACATTCTATTTCGGCTATATACGGATCTTCTAGGTCTTGATTTTATCACATAGAGATACTCAAACGATTGTCCGCTGAGTGACTCTGTGCTTCCTTTTGAACCAAATTTCTTTTACTTACTTCACTTTATTGCATTTTGTTGAAAAAATTTACTTAGAATACTTTTAACGAAAACATGTAACAAATTTCAATTTAAAAGTTTACTCCTTGACGTGAAACATACTCGTGGAAGCACGGTACAAATACTTTTGTATTTAGGTGAATTATGCTCACTGCTCGTAGTAGTTTCTGGACCCTCGAGTGACATTATTCAAGTAGGCACCGTTTAGTGGCGTATCAGCAAATTACTTTGGACATTGTTCTTACTTAGTCGCCACATGGAATCCATTAAAATTCCCTTTAGGGGTAATTTTTGTACAGCTATTTACATATGCTTGAAGATTAACCACGTTAGTTTAAAAAAAGGTTGTTATGGTATTTAAATATAAGGACCAAGGTCGAATAAAAATACGTTTAGTTGCGACAGCATTTATAACAAAAATGTACAAAACCAAAACGACATTTGCAGATAATGTTTAATAATAAATATTAGCCTCGTTAAGCTGTTGATCCCGTTTACAATCACAAACTTAATTTAATATTAATATTTCTGTCTTAAATTACCAATCAGCTCCCAAAAATATCAAAGCCAATTATAACTAAGTTACCAATTAATGTGGTAAAAACCCACAGAACCGACGTATACCGCAAATTAATCAATCGAACTTAGTGTCGTAATCAAAGGTTAATAACAGTAACTTCGACCAACCCCCCGACCACTTTTACCTAGCCTGTGAGCTAACCAAGGCCTTTAAATTTGTCTTTATTATTGTAGGCCAAATAAATTTTCTTTATTATGACATGCTTTTGAGGGAAAATAAATGATATATATGATTGGCCCGTTGGCGTAGTGGGTAGTGATCCTGCATTCAGCTCCGCGGGTCGCGGGATCGATTCCCGCCGCGGACAATCATCTTTGTTAAACAATTTGTTGGTTCTTCGAGCCTAGATGTATATTTATATTTAAGTATGTCTTTAAAAATTATATATGTATATATTCACCAGTTGTCTCTTACCCACAACACTAGTATTAAGTTACTTATTTTGGATGACCGTGTGTGTAAGTGTCCAGTATATTTATTTAATCATTTATTTAATGATCTATTTGTGTAATTTGTCAATCTTTAATACATAAAGTAAATACACCATGAAATTTCTAGAAACTATATATTCAGGCTAAAAGGTCTGCAGGGGATTTCAGAACCGATAAGAAATTATTGTTTCTTATTATTGCCCTTAAAATTATTTTTAAATAGAACACGCTCTAACTGAGTAGTCGATTAAAACGAAGAACCTACTATTCATTCTCATTTAGGGCTTAGGTCATTAGGGTCAGATAGTCCATTTATCTAGGAAGGCTATAGACTATATTATAACATCACACTAAGATGAATAGGAGAGGAGCAGCAATAAAAAGTAGTACGAAAACGGTAAAACTTAAAGCTTTTCTGCGTGCGCTAAGTAAACGGTGAAAGTTATTCAAAAATCATGTATTACAAATTTGTTCGCCTCTAAAAGTTCTAAATATAAGTCCGCGACTGCATATGTCTAGCTTTTAAGGTTAACCCACTTTAACCATTTTTATGTTTATCAAAATACTATATTATTTATTACGGTTTTAATCTTTCCAAGCGGGCGGAGCTGCTGGCGATTGTTAGTCCTTTTTAATATTAGCCTTAAAAGCTGACGTATATTTATGACAACTTCGAAAGATCTACAGAGATGTTTGTTGGGAAACTAAATACAGGAAATTCGATTTCAAATCATTTTAACGTTAAAGCCACCTAATATATTCACTTCTTAGTAACAATTTCGCAGTGATTGTTATCTAAGCCGCCAAGTCGAGGTAACTGTTATGCGTAGATAAGAGGCACCTTATCGGATTTTGCAATTCAACTGTCAAAGTAAATAATGTTTGTTGTGTATGTTGTGTTATTTGAATATTTCGCTGTTCGAACGATTTATTAATCGTATTATCCTGATATATTTGCGGCAGATAAACTAAATGACAAGCAAATGTACAGTAAGCAGAATATAGTAAACTAGTAATATCTGGCGGTTTTACCCGCGTTTATTAATTTTTTTTACACATTATTACATTTTTATAACGGACCCCTATTTTTGAAAATGTAATTTGTATTTTGCTGAAAATGTACGTTGCTCAGTAAAGATGCAGCTTTTCAATGGTGAAAGAAATTTTGAAATCGGTTCAGTTGTTTTTGTGTGAAAATATTACAAACATACATACCAACTTTTTTTCCTTTTTATAATATTAGTTTAGACAAATAATTTTAAATATTTAATATTTAAATAAGTTAATCTTGTATATATACATTTTTCTGAATTTTGGAAACAGCTTCAACGATTTTTATGAAAAAAAAAAATTTTGTTTTAACCTTGTTTTTGGGCACAAAAACTGCTACAACTTTATAAGAAAGCAAACGTTAAATATGCTGTCAATATCTAAGTTATGACAGCTCATTTGAGTAACGGGCGGTCTCAAATTCAGAATACCATGATCGATTCCAAGTAACATAATCTTTTTCTTTATATATTAAAAAAAAAATTCGAGCAAGGCTCGGTTACCCAGGTACTAACAATTTGATGTTCAATTCAGGCTTCACTTGCAAATGGTACAAATTTAGTAAATAATAAACAAATATATGGGACAATTACACGCACGACTGTCCATCCCCAAAGTAAGTAAATACCTACTTGTGTTATGGGTGACAACTGTTAAATATATATAGTTTAAAATACATACATATGAACACCCAAACTCAAAGAAACGAACAATTGTTTATACAAAATGTTGGCCTTCGGAAATCGAACTTGCGACCCACGGAGCTGAAGGCAGGGTCACTGCCAACTCACCAACGGGTGAGTCGTAAATGTTACTATGTATGTAAATTGAGTATTCAGTGTGATAATTATAGTCATAATTTAACACGGTGTTACAAAGCCGGTTAAATCTGTTATAAATAATTCTATTATATAACTTTGACGAGTTTGGTTCAGGCATTACCTTATTTTAATGTCAATTAAATATTAATATAAAAAAGTGTATTTAGACAAGGTTTTCTCAATATCCAAGGATATTTCTTATATCTACGGCTTCTATTTGAAAGTATGTGTAAATAAGAGTAAAAAATAATGTATGAAAACTGGTGTAGCAATAAACTATTTCACACTAATTAATGTATAGAAACCGGCTATACTCACGTGTTATTTTATCGGATGAGCCCGACTAGTTTACTTTTTCACACTAAATTAGTCTTGATTGCGTCTGTGCGTACTTCCGTACCGAGATAAAAATAAGTTTGTCACTTTTAATCCCCCAACTATTTCCTTGCCCAAAATCACCTTAATTTGTTTCTACAGAACATTTTCGCATTTAAAATATTATGTATGTAGGCATATTAATGTTAATTATGTCTGTTACACTTTTCACAGCAACTCTGATGTAGCAATATTGATAAAATTAGTACCATTGAAGGTTATATACCGAGCTAATATAACATCATTCTCCTGCCCTTATCCCCACTCAAAATGGGGTCTGCACAACTTTTTTAAACATTTTGTTACTTGATTTGGTTAGGTATTTTACCGTTTATTTGCCTGACGCCTACTTACCTAAGTCGCTTTTTACGATACCTCGGTAATAAATAAAGGTGATCTATTTTACTTAGCCGGATACAACACGGCGGATCAACTTACCTTAGTCGCCTTTTACAACACCTCTGTAAGAAATAAGGGTAGGTCTATTCTACTCAGCCCGATACCACACGGCGGGTCAACTTACCTTAGTCGCCTTTTACGACACCTCGTTAAGAAATAAGGGTGGTCTATTCTATTCAGTCGAATACCACACGGCGGACCGAACACCGAACAAATAAATATGAATTTAAATCCCTGGTTTTCTTCAAATCGGGAACAGTATTTAATCTTGATATTTAAGTAGATTATTTAAATATCAAAATACCGAAGTCGCAAATATAACTATTATTTTATAACATGTAGTGACAAATAATAACTATGACATGAAATAATTACAATGTAATATGTCAACAAAGGCAAAGGCCATAAGTTTTCATAAAGCAATTTTAGTTAGTCGCGTAGATTATAACGTACGATAGTCTGTTACTGTTGTATGTAATTATTGGTTGTATGTATTACAAATTGCACCGATGGTCTTTCCCATTGTTTGTTTGATTACACAGTAGCTTCTGCTTTATAACTGTTATTGTATTAAATTTTCACTCCAGTCTCGCCGCCGTGTGGTATCCGGCTGAATAGAATAGTACCCTCATTTCTTACCGAGGTGTCGTAAAAGGCGACTAAGGTAAGTTGACCCACCGTGTGGTATTTGCTTAAGTAGAATAGACCATCCACTTTCTTACCGTGGTGTCGTAAAATACGACTAAAGTAAATTGATGCACCGAGTAGTCAGTCATAATGTGCCAGGAAAGCGGCCGGTCGTAAAATACGTAGCTTAACCACGTGACAACATGTTTATAACATGTTGTGTCGACCACGCTTAGAGTGGGGTAAGGCAAGAAGGCGGTAATTAATCCTGCATATATAAGATATGAGAACGGTTTATGCTTCCCACACTTAGCATTATATAGATATTTGATTTAATTTTTTAGAACAAACGTGGATTATAACAAAATAATAGTAGCATTACTTGTGTTAAAATACCCTCAATTATGTTCTATGTGTTCTTTTCGGTTCCTAAAAGAAAAACGGGATTTTTCTAAACTTTTATTTTAGCCCGGTATATAAGCTTTTTATTGTAACACATTTCATTAATATCCCTTTAAAGATAAACACATTGACAGACATTCATACTTTCACATTTATAATACTAGTATGGATAGAACTGAATTTAAATCTCAAAATAGCCCTGAGTTTAATATTTTTATTGCTTCTTAATGCATTTCGAGATAAGATCGCTACAAACACCAGACTACCAGCACTTGAATATCTAATTCATCATTTTCAAGTAGCTGCCTCCAAAATCTTGTAACTCATATAAGGACTTCAAAGAGAAATCTCATGAATATTTTAATTGCGTTACTCTTGTGAACTCTTCAAACTACATCCGCAATTTAACCAGAACATGAACTTACATTGCGAGCATTAAAATACAATGTAATTGAAATTCCAATGACATATGAAGAACTTTATATCGTCTCATAAAGCTGTGGTTATTATGAGGTAGTTATTGCACATGATATATTCGTACATTGAAATATTCATGAGTTGATTAACTCCAGGAATAAAAAGAGCTTTAGGATTAACTGCGGAGTTATAAGGTCACGTGCACATTGATGCAAAAACTGATTTGTCTGGAACTTTGTATTATACTGTAATCCTATCAACATAATATCAGTAATTCGTTAAGGTTTGCTTACTTTTTTACCCTGTTTAGGATAAAATTATGACATTTCGTAATGAGATATACGCCGTGTGGTATCCAGCTGAGTAGAATAGATCAACCTCATTTTTACCGAGGTGTCGTAAAAGGCGACTAAAGTAAGTTGACCCACCGTGTGGTATCCGGTTTAGTAGAATAGACCACCCTCTTTCTTACCGAGGTGTCGTAAAATACGACAGAGGTAAGTTGACGTCAGACAGGCGGCCGGTCGTAAAAACGCAGCCAAATCATGTGACAGCATGTTTATAACATGTTGTGCCGACTCCACTTAGAGTGGGATAAGGGCAGGAAGATGATGATTTCGTACGAGATATACCTATTACCTGTAAATAATGGTATGTCCTTAACTATTTATTGCACGTAAGTTTCTTGTATATCAATCCACTCTTTTATTTTCACAATCGAGGCCTTCTATTTATTCCAAATTCTATTTTTTATTGTATATTTGTTTAAATTTGTGCTGGGGTTGTTTAATTTGATTATAATTATCTTTAAAGCGAGAACCAATACCAGTAAATTCATCTTCGTCATGAGTTGACTCCAAAACTAGTTAAGATTGGCTTTCACAGATCAGTTGCTTAAAAGCCTCTTTTAAAATAGCTGTTCTATTCATATTTATGTATCACTATCTTTTTGACTATAATTTCGCCATTTTGCTCTACATTCTGGCGTTTCTGAAACTGGAGTTTTGCCGGTTAATTCAATGCGTGGAGTTCCGTCCCCTAGCCTTTTTCCTTCGAACCCGTGACAAGCAAATTTACATACAAATACACTAAAAATTTAATATAAAAAATGTATAGTTATGTAAGTAGATAGAGTAGCACACTTTATTATCAATTAATATTTAATGATTTATCCACTGGTACGCAGGGTCACAGTCGCACGTAACAGGACGTAATATGCGTGAGGGCAATCGTAAATATCGCAAGAGGCAAACGTAAAAGTTTGAGTGGTCGTAAAGCGTAACCGCATTGTACACGTCAAAGTATTGATTGCATTATGCCTGAAATGTGACCGCAGTGCGTTCCCGTACAAAATTCAATTATTCAATCGATACACCCGTAATGTATTTTTAATCACATCTCTCGGACTCGGATAGCTTAAAATCAGTTTAAAAAAGATAAATTAAACAACGGAAATCTCACCCCGAAAATAAGTTACGTTTGACGTTCCTGTCTCAACAGTTAAAACAGTAATTACTCGTCTAAAGTTTCCCCGGGGTATTCTTCCCAAACAATATTTATGCCAGCCGAAATTCGAGGGGTGTCCACAAAAAAACGATCCGTATCTACATGTCGCTTGCATTCGACGACGCGTCTCATTTCTGGGAAGACAAATTACAGAATCCGTGGCAGTGAGGCGCGGAAAAAATGCGGCAATTAACTACTGTAGTCGCCTGTACCGAAATAACTAAAACTATTTCGGTAAACGACCACCGATTTTCATTATTCCACCCAGCATTACAAATCATCGCTGGCCTCACCGACATCAGAGTTAATGTACCGTATAAATATGTTGACTCTGGCCATAACTCCTTTCTCATTAAGTATTAAGAATGTACATTCAATTCTCAACAGTAACAAATGACCATTACTAATATAAATGAAGTAGCTTCCTTAAGCTCGAATGCCCGATCGCTTAAAGTCCACGGAATTTATTACCGTGGAACCGGTTGAAAAGTAAGCTATAAAAACGAAAGCCACTTTGCGCTTGCAATTCAAATAAAATATCTAAAATAACAAAGAAATAAAGTACACGCCCGCGGGGTGTATGTGGATAACACGCGGGGTAGGTATTGGATTTTGTTTCATTTTACTCGCGTAATGATATTGCGATACTTTATATGCGACGGCGTAGTTATATTAATTTAATGGTTTGCAGTTATAGTCCTTCAGGGATCTAATTGCATATAGATAACTGTTTTCAATTAATTATGAAGACAAAATGCCGTGTAACATAATCAGTTATTTATCACTGCTGTGACAGAAGGAGTCGTTTGTCACCGGTTGCGCCCACGATGTCTTTTCTGCGGCGTTCGTCACATCGGACCCATCGCCTTCATTTATTTTGAACCGAGCCGCCATAACTTTAAGATTTGTATTCAGTTTGACAAAAACCATTAGTTATGCGATGACAGTTGCGATCACCAGTTATCTGATTTCATCGTCTCAAAGGGAATATTTAGGGCCGTCTAAAACTTACATTATCACATTTTTTTATCTGTCGCTGATTTTTGTGAATATATTTTTTAAAATATTTACGACGGGATGAAAGATTATAATAACCAGGCCATCATTAATGCAGTGTTGTTCACAAACAAAAGTAGAACATAAGTTAAAAATATATATTGCGCATTAACAGATAACTATTATTAATAATATTCCAACAATTGGATATGTATAATGAAGTAAAATATAAACAAGGGAGATAAGGTAGAGAAGTTTAGTACGACAGGTAACAAATTATGACCAATTCTCACACGAAATTATATAGTATTTAAAATCATGTTAAATGCGTAATATCTTAATGTGATACGAAACATTTATTATTTGTATTTATACGGAAAATATAATAAAAATTATTTTCTATATACTTTAATTATTTATCTTATCTTTTTAATTATTTTTATTTATCTTTTTAATTATTTATATATACTCTCTGATCGAACCGTACAAGTTCATTAGAGTTTCCGTAAAGATGTATCAGTGCGAAATTCCGGATCCATCTAGAACTAAAAATATTAAAAATGATAGAACGGTAGCTGTGACATAGGTCACATAGTGTTCTGTAAATGCGCCTAACAGTATTCACAGTTTCTTACGCGTTGTTCGAAGATGGAAATAATGTGAGGATACCTGCTTACCTCCCAAGGATATGTGTAATCTACCAATCCGCATTGGAGCAGCGTGCTAGATCTAAGCTCTAATCGTCATCTCAAAAAATTAAGCGGAGATTGTCACGCTGTGGGATAGTAACTACTTGTTTTTATTTTAAAAAACATCTATCAAAGTAATTCACTAGTTAATTCCGACGATAAAATAATACACCCCAACAGTAATCCATAATAAAGAAGATCCGATTCGGTTTTATAAATGCCGCCATCAATGCTCGTCTTTGTATTAATGCAATCCATGCAACATTCACAATCGAGCCGCCAAAATAAAGGAAAAGAATCGAACAACAGCTTTTTGAGGCTGTGCACCATTCAAATTAGCTTAATGGTGGGGGACAAAGCGCGGCGATAAGCGGGGAAGGCGGGAAGCATTTCTTTTTAATGCAATTGAATTTTAAAAATAGTCGCCAAATTATACTGTTTTTGACTGTACCGGAGATGCACGTTCTGCAAGTACAGGCACGTTAAAGGAATGAATTCAAGTATTTTTAATGGTGTTCTTAATAAAGACCGCACTCGTTAAATTTCGTGTAGACAAAGCTTGTCGTTTTTATTATTGATTTTGTAAGGTTTCCACGACCATCTAGTTGAGATTTTTGAAGTTTTCAAATTTAAATAGTTTATTTGGAAAGATATGGTTACAAAGGTGTTTTTAAAGGTAAGTAAAATCATATCAGTCGTTTCCGACGTCCAAAATATAAATTTTGCTGCACCATATTTGAAGAACGATTTAAATAGTTATTTTTTAAATATAGTATAAATGCAAATTTGCTAAGCTTTACAGAAGCCTATTGTGTGCGATTGTAGAGAATAATATAGTTAAGTATGTTAATGAAGTAATTAACTAAATCAACTAAGTTTCGTGACTATTGAACGTAAATTAACTTGTTAGTCACAACACGGTATGTCTTTTGATTTGCATTCTTGAAGCGAAAGCAAACAAGCGGTGACTGAAAGATTTTATAGTTAATATAATAAGCCAGTAAAGACATTTAATCTTGTCATAGTGTATTATACAGTGGTACCAAAACATCGAATTCACTTCATTGAATTGCCGAGGAAGTTGAAGGAATCCTTGAGGGTACTAAAAAGGTAGCAGGTCTTGTCGGTTCTTAAAGTAACTTAATCATATGCTCATTAGACTGGGCTCGGAACTCGAGTCATTAAATTTTAAAATAAAACATTGTGAATATATTGAATTATACTACAACCGACCACACACCCAAGAACATAAGTCCAAAACTTATCCAGACACGTCGTCATCTAAACTGATTGGGATGACGATTGCTGATAGTAAGAGGATGCATAGTTGTAGAAGTTGTCAACTTTCGAGCAAATTTTATTTTTGTCTCTGGCGCGTCAAACCACATCAATAAATTATTTAAGATCAACTTAGAACCACCTTAATAATCCACTTAAACATCAATTTACAGAAATAACTATAAAATCTTCAATCTGCACGTTGCTCTTCATTCGGCCAATTAAAGGAACAATTGGCGAGCAACTGTCCGGAAGATCACCCCATACTAGGGAAAACACGACCCCTAGTAATGAGGTTATTTACGTGAGGAGGAATAATAAAATAATTAAAAAAAAAGGTTGTCTCAAGTTCTGGAGTAGCGCAGACAATCGTCTCAACAGACACAAATCTGAAAATAGACGACAGACGTCGGTATCGTTTGCAACCATTCGTCGTCGCACAACACACGCGCTCGACCGTTGACAGATTGGACGTTTCAAATTTATACTGCGTCCATCATATTATCAGTCTTTTGACAGCTCACGCTCATTAAGTTTTGTATTGCTTACGTACAAATATCATACAAATAATATTTGTACTTTATGGATGGGTACCGCCCACTTAGTGATGTCACACATAATGGTTACTACGATTATGCCACAGATTAAAAATAATCGGTAGAAATCGATGTTACGAGTATTAAAAGACATTTAATAACATTATATAAAGTTTTACTTTCTTCTTAGTTAATACATGAATACAAATAAAACAATCAGGATATTTTAATTTATTTTATTAGCACGAGTCGTCGGAATGATAATCAACACTAGACTCCTCCGATGAGGAGTCTTCAGTAGCAGTTATTATTAGCTCTTGTGTAGATAATATATTATCAAACGCAATATCACGTTCCCAATCAGAGAATATTACTCTTTTAGTTCTTTCCACCACACTTGCCCAGTTCTCGGCCGTTACGTGGGTGCAAGCATTTTTTAGCAATTGCAACATTTTATTCGCTGTGAATGGGGGGCTTGTATTGCATCTCGCAGCATGCCCTTTTACTTGTGCCCATTGCCCATATAAGTTCTATTGCGTTGTACTGGCAGTGGTATGGAGGAATCCGAAGAACAGTATGGCCATATTCTGCTGCCATTTCATTGATTACATAGCGTTTTGCTCTCTTTTTGGTTTTTAATATTTTTATTAATTCAACTTTTAACATTGAGTCGTCCACATTTTCTCCATTGTCCCGAAGCCAATTAATTATTTCATGCTTTTTATTAGCCTGTGTTGGCATTTTGTCAATTTGACGGGAGTGGTAGGGCGCATTATCAATAAAAATTATTGATGGTTCTTCCAATGAAATGAGCATTTTTTTGAACCACTCTTCATACACATTTGCATTCATCTCTTCGTGGTAGTCATTTGATTTCTTCGATTTAAATGCCAACAGTGCGTCTTGTACAAATCCTTTTGCTGTACCTGCATGGCAAATGATTAGGCGCTCACCTTTTCCCATTGGTACTGAGGAAGTGGAATCAGCAGTATCATCAGTCCAGAAACGAGATAGTGTGTGGTTAGCGTTGAGCCATGTTTCATCCGTGAAAACAATATTTGCCCAATCTTGTATTTTCTTTGCCTCTCTTAAAAAATCACAACGTGCTATAGCTATATCTGTGCGTTCCATTAATAATTTTCTTTTATTTAACTTTTTATATGAAAAGCCAATTGTGTTCAAAACTTTGACCAAAGAAGATTTTTCACCATGAAATAGACCACTTCTTTTCAAAGAAACAATAAGTTTTCTCAAAGTTGGAATTTCTTTTCTCAAGTAGTAATCATATACATGACGACGAATAGCGTCAGCGTCAAAGTCATCAACAGCTGTCACCTTATGAGCCCGGCGCTTTCTTTTTGGTGTAGATGGTTTGTTTTGCTCCAAGCCGCTCCTGCCGTAGGCATCAGTAGTGATTTTAGTTGATAGACTGATCCCCAACGCGGCTGCAACACGGTTTCGGACTTGCGTGATAGGTATAAGAGGTCCGCCATTTTGATTTTCTTGCTCAAAATACTCATGAAGTTTTAACACTAACTGTCTCGATTGTGCTTTCAACACACGTCCTTTCGGCATTTTCACGATCAATTAATATAAGTTTCACAAAAGTTTTTCCGAGGAATAAAGCTACTTAACTCAAGGTGTAACAGGTGCGAGAGAACACTCAGCGAACGTAAATGCGTGTGACTATGCGGGCGTTTCGTTGAGAGTGACAGATCACGTCAAAATGGCGGCCGAGCGGAAGGTCTGTTGATGTTGCCAGTTGATGTATAATATATTTTTTATGATTATAATAAATACACACGGATTAACATTTATTTTCAAAAAACTAAGGCAATATTAAATCAAAATGTTGATTTCTATATCTGTTATTAGTTTACGTAGGTTATCATTAATCGAATTACTTAGGTACGTAATTCGATTAATGATAGTAGGTACTATAATCGGAATGGTATCGCATACGAGAATCTTTAGGACATCACTAAATATGTAAATCGTCAATCTGTCAAAAGATGGTTAATATAATGGACAGTGTATAGAACAGCCATGTTTTATTTAAAACTTCGAATGAATTATTAAGTGTCGAATTTGGTACTATATTTTATATTCTCGACTGTACAAATTAGGCGCTCTTGACACTCAAATATGAGTGTTGATTTATTTACAGTGACTAATTGGCTCATTGTGAAAATAATAAATTATGTATGTAATAGACTGAACGTGTGAAGCTATGTTGATGTTTAGCTTAAGGTCAATTAAATCTATTTATGCTTCAATAATTATTTGTGATTTGCCATCGGTTGTTAAAATAAATTGACAGTTGAATAGTATATTTCATAAATAGAATAACATAAGATTATTTTTGTAAGGTGCTTCTGCATAAGTTCTTCGTATAGATAATATTTATAATGTGTAATTTTTATATTAGTTATATTTTTTAAATTATCTTAAAGTCCAGAATACTGATCTGGTAATTTCGATATAAAGTCATAAACCATACGGTAAAAGTGCGATTTTATATACGCCTATCAACCTACTAGTATTCAAAATAAAAAATATCTTTTAGTGATTTGAAAACCTACAATACAAAATCTTCTTAAATAACCATTTATAATATTGGATATTGCTATTAATATCGAAAAAAAGCCTCTCCTGAGAAAGAAAGATTGGAGCTTAGACTCTGCTCCATTGTGGATTGGAAAATTCTCTATAAATAGAATAGAAAATTCATATCTGGCTCACCGTTCGAACTTTTACGGCTATTTATAACTATTTATTAACCAATATCTGCACATATTATAAATCTATACATATTATAAAATTTACGCGGGAATAATGTGTGACACACTGATTTCTACGCGGGCAAAGCCGTGGGCACAGCTACTTGTAACATAATCTACTATAATGTACGGTAACGACGAAATTCACTGTGGATTCAGTTAAATCGAGTAAGTTCTGGGAAGCAATTCGTCATTGTCAATCCTTTCGCTTGCTCAATTAAACTCGACAGCCTCTTGATTCTCGTAAAACGTCATATGTACCTAAAAAGTTAACATTTGTGATAGCTTTTTAAATTGAGTTCGATAACCTTTGCTCGAAAATACTCAGAATAAAAAGGGTCTGTAGACATTGGACTATAAAATTAGAAACCTTTTTGAAGACATAAATATTTAAGCAAAAGTAATTTTATTTCAAGCCATTAAGGCTAAAAGGATATTCACAAATAAGTGCTTAAACATACTCGACGATATTTTCAATAGAATTTTTACTTTTATATTTATTTATTTATGATAAAAATAAAAGACGGATGATCCAGTAAAGTTTGGTAGCGTTCAGAACATTTTTTTACCTGCTGAGTTCTGTTTTGATGGGAATTCGAAACCAGTCTGAGCCACAGCAATGCATAGCCGGACAGCTAGTTATATAGATAAGTACGCAAAAATATATAATTTTTTTTGGAAAATTTATTAATATAATATATTAAAGAGTAAGAGTATAAATTCATCCCTTGTTTTACTATAAAATGATGAATTTCATTTTTCAATGACAGCATTGTTAACAATTTATGTAATAAGTTAAAGAGTTATAAAAAGTAATACATGTAAAAAATTGAAATGATGATCAATCGACAGATTATTTCGATCATACAGTAGCAACTACATAGAACAAGATAATTTAACGTAGGTTTAAAAATAAGCTTCCAATATAGTTCAGTGAAGCTATAAAATGATATTACTCGGAACATTTCAGTTTAAAAGGAAATTTCTTTCGTTTCTTATCGTATTATCACCAAATATAGAAGATGAGATGCGACATACATATAATTTTATTATCGCGAGAATACTCCGTGCATCATCTACAATTTCAGAACTCAATTTCCTTCGATACATTTCTTATAGATTTTACATTTCCGGCTCCAGCAAAGCAACTTATACACGGGCATAGAATGATATTATTTTAGCTATTTTACTTTTAAACTTTCAGCTTTAGACGCTTTTCACTTAAAAGGATTTTATTATCTATTTCATATTAACGAACAATGGATCTATATTTCATAACTTTATACGTTTGTGTGCGTGTTGCCAGTGATGAAATACAGATCCGAATCGTGGTAGTTGATTATGGGCCTCGTAAGGACGCCCAGTCACTCAGCGGGCGATGGAGTGACCTATGCTCGGAATATCTCTACATGATCAAATCAGTAATGAGGTGATCCGTAGAAGAACTATAGTGCACATAGTGCGGAGAACCAAAACCTTAAGATCCTAATCTTAAGGTTTTGAAATGGCGACCTCGCACTTGAAAGCGTAGCGTGGTAGACTCACTACTAGGTGGACAACCTCAATAGGTCGCGTTGGGTCCAAGAAGAACGAGATCGTGTTTTTTGGATGTCCAACAGTGGACGCCCATCGTTTAAATAAGAAAAAGAGGATACTTTTTTGTAACGTCTACGCTGTTCCAATGCAGATTGGCAGATTATACATATTCCAGAAATTTTGTGGACAAACGCGGTTTCATCGCAATGTGTTCCTTCACTGTGATGCGTGTTAGAATAAATATAAATTAAGCCCAATTTTCTAGATAAACTCATATAATATAGTACTTAAATAAATTAAGATACATATTGCTTATTACCCAGTCGCACATTATTCGACAATATATTTAGTTTAAATGTGGTCTGTGTTCAAGAAGCTTTATTTATACCACAATGCGATTTACTGGATTCACTTCGAAATAAATCTTGAGACGACAATATTTGCTGTGGTACTTTAGTTTATGATTGCTATTCTTGGCGTAATATTTATTGAATATCGGTTTATTGGCACTTATTCGAATATGACCATTTTTTAATACGGAAAGCGACTCTACATTTGCAACATCTTTCAAAGAATATTTATAGTTTCTTAGTCTGTGTTTAGTTGGAACTAAATGTCATAAATATCGGCAAATAATTGGAAGTATCTATGTTATAAGTTAAAGTGTTTATGATTCGTATTTAATATTTAACGTGTAAATGTCATAGGTACAACCCCTGTCGGGTACCAATTAGTTTTCTGTTAAAACTTATGTGTCTAATTGATATTCAGAGTTTATCACACGTTTTTGGCGAAGGAACATCTTGAGAAAATCTGAATCTCTAGTGTTTTCTGGGGATATGTGTAACCTACCATTGGAGCAGCGTGGTACCAGCAGCCCAGCAGTGGAAATGTTATCTAATCTGTAATCTTATTACACTTCGTTACTAAAAAAATGACGTGTTAAATTGTTTTTTTTTTAATATTGACGCAGAGAAATGACATCCGCAAACTAAGTCGAAGAACTACGATAAAAACAAACAATAAATTGATCATCATGGCGGTATAGGCGCGGTAACTGGTATTGAATTTAAATGGTATATTTAGACCACAAACAGACGCCTAAGGCATAGAAACGAGATCATTTCGAGAAGCGCTATTTCGAAGACAAAAGACCAAAAGTTACGCCATCGACGTTAAATTTCAATTTTAACTTAGATTCAGATAAAATCTTTGAAACTTCTTTTATTAGAATTGATAAGATACTTTTTTGTTATAGTCATTTATAAGTTATAAACATTTTAAATTTCGCTTTTAATATATTTCAATTACAGTTAAATGCTTAAGCGCAAATCAATGAAATGAAGATTTTATGGGACAATTACAATTTAGTACAATTAGTGAAATAGAAAATTTAATCAATACTTTACTTGTGATTAAGTTTTATAATTCTTTATACTTAATACAATATTTTTATCACTCTCAAGGTAAGAGAATTAGCAATAATATCACCTTTTGGTAATCTGGTTTGGAAAACGATAAAACAATAAAGTCGATGCGAAATCGAATTTTCAAACTTCTCCATCAAACTTAAGTTGCATTATAATGGCTATAAAGTGGGAAACTTTGGTTTTATTTTCTTTTTAGAATTCGCTCCTTTTTTCTAATTTAACTGTAATTAAAGATTAATTGTGATTAAAGATGTGATAGTGAAATCGATATTTATAGGAAAATGTTAAATAAAAACTTAATTTCAAAACTAGTTAAGTTAATAATCGTCATTGATGACGTCAAATTTTTCGCAAAACAATGACCACATTAAGATTAAGTTATTAACACAGATTTTAATTTAATTAAATAACTTCGGGAAAATATAATTGGGTATTACCTGAATAAGAAGTAGGCAGTATAAAGGAGGAATGAATTTTGTCGGAAAGCGAGATAGAAATTATATAATCACTTTTAAGGTTAACGATTATTATGCATGAGACAGTACCAAGAAGAGCTTTCATAGAAACAGAATTTGTAACAAAATTACACGCGAGGATTTCATCTTGAAAATTCACGGCTCATGTCGCTGACACAATATAAATGTTAATGTGCAGGGACTTCGCAGGTGGCGCCTTAGTATTAAGGGTTAAATTAAATGGTATACTCTCTTTGACTAATTTTCTCGTGACACACACTTTAAAAGGATATTAAGTAGTTGTAAAGGATATTAAATAAATAAAAAATCATAAAGATTATTTTATTTTATCTTGCTAAGGTGTGAGCTTCGTGTTGCTAAAGATAGTATGACGCTACAGTAATGCCACACGATTGTGTAATTTAGTCTAAATCGAATACAGAACCAAAAAATGTTGTCTACTCATATTGTCATATCATATTGTTCTTCTCTCTATTTCTATGCGAGAACGTTCAGTCATTGACCTCTTTTATCTTTATAAATATCTAGTATTAGTTAGTTAACCTAAGCTGAAAATTACGCCATATACATCTGTAGTTTTGTATCCTAAATTAGGGGATTTGATTATTATTCTACATATATGTTTCTTAACGCCCAATTTAAGTGCAATTTGCTACTTGTTTTCTCAATATTAAATTTTGCAAAAAAAAAACAATTTTATTAGCACTACCTTCGTCATGTAGAATTCTATTTACATACAATATGTACGAGGATATTAGTCAAGACAACTATTTATGTTTAGCTATCTACTGAGATAGGATACTGATATTATAGGCCATTGTAATGAGAAATATTATAAAAGTTATAAAAAAGATAGCACTTTATTAATTTATTTATACGGATCTCCAACAGCATAACATATAATATAACCCAAAAGATATCTAAATAGTCTTAAATTAATTATGTAGTACCAATTACAGGAAATCACATCATTTTTAGTAATAATTTTACAAACATTTTACAAATTGTACATTTTTTTTATAAATGATGAAAGCCCACTTTATGTGAACTTTACCTTGTAGTCATTAATAGGGAATCATATAAAGAGATATTAAATTCCTAATATAATACCTCAAGGAAGAGAAACACAATTTTATTAATTTCCCAATAAAAGTACCGCTAACCTTCTCGAGGTGATAACGATGTAGCATTCCTACTTACGTGAGTCATAATGAGACTTTACTGGATGTGAAAGCTGTTCCAAGTTATCGACATAGTTTATGACAGTGCATCAAAATAACAACACAGTTCTTGTACTAAATTTAATTTATTTGAAACTATATGTTTCGACACTAAGTTTCAGCTGTTTGGTATCCGGCTGAGTAGAAAAGACCATCCACATTTCTTACCGAGGTGTCGTAAAAGGCGACTGAGGTAGGTTGACCCGCCGTATGATATCCGACTGAGTAGAACAGATCACTCTCTTTCTTAATGAAGGGTCTTAAATGGCGACTAAGGTAAGTCGACTTCAGACAGACGGCTGGTCATAAAATACCTAGCCGAATCATGTGATAACATGTTTATTATATGTTGTGCCGACACCACTTAAAATGTGATAAGGGCAGCTGGATGTAGTATGTATGTACTGGGGTACTAAGTTACCCGCCTAGTAATTCAAATTATTTTCCTACATTCAAATTCAAATTCAAAATATTTTTTATTCAAATAAACTTGTAAACAAGTGCAAGTGTAAGTTTGAATTGTCAACTCTACTGCTGGTTCGAAAAGCTGTTCCTACCGAGAAGAGCCAGCAAGCAACTAGGCAGTTGCTCTTTTAAAAATATAATTCTTAATACTAGTTACATTTAGTCATTATTGTCTTGCACAGGTTTGAAGAGAGCTATATCCACACATTCTTATCATCTAAGTAATCCTCAACAGTATAGGCTTTCTGTATCTCATTATCAGTGTTTTCAAACTGCTGTAATGGCAAAGCTAAAATTGATTGCGGAATTTTATTATAGAATCTTATACCCAAACATTATTTTTTTGATTATAGTTATTATATAATCCATAAGTTTGCAAAAATACTTGTTGAATCGTGTTCGGCGCTTGATATAATCTTTTTTAATAAAAACAAGCCGTAAATTTCTTCGTATTGCACTTTAAGATAAAATCACACAATTAAATTCGTGTGGCGATGCGTGGGCTTTAGGGAGTGCGTGTATATATTATTCATGATGAGAAGGGACATGTCCATTTATTGTCCTTTTTTGGTTAAGAAAGGCATAAGATTTATTTTCAATGTAAGATGCCTTGTATACGCACTTAAATAAAATACAATATTAATAAGTAAATTTAACGCCGTGTGGTATCCGGCTGAATAGAATAGTACCACCTTCATTTCTTACCGAGGTGTCGTAAGAAGCGACTAAGGTAAGTCGACCCTCCTTGTGGTATCCGGCTGAGTAGAATAGACCATCCTCATTTTTTACCGAGGTGTCGTAAAAGGCGACTAAGTTAATTTGACCCACCGTGTGGTATCCGGCTGAGTAGAATAGACTACTCTCATTTCTTACCGAGGTGTCGCAAAATACGGCTAAGGTAAGTTGATGTTAGGCAGGCGGTCGATCGTAAAATACGTGGCCGAATCATGTGACAACATGTTCATAACATGTTGTGCCGACCCCACTTAGAGTGATCTAAGAGCAGGAGGATGATCCAGCTGAACTCAATAACAGTATATACGTATAATAACCAAATAACTTGCAATAATACTAAAAACAAAGTATATCATAGAATATAAGTATGAATTAAATACTTTGTAATGAATAGACTAATATAGAAGTCGATACTAATAAAGATAAAGCAAAAGCAAGGCAAAATTAATTTATAACCAATAGTAATCACGTTGCGGTACTTAATGTCGTTCCACCCGACGTTGTAAAGCAAGTTTATTCAACAGTCAATTCAGAATTGCGAACACTATTAAGAGATCACGAAGCTAAAATAGCTCTGCACGCCGTCAGGCATGAACAAAACATGAAATCCAAGAATACAATGGTGAATATGGAACTACTTGAATTAGAAAAGGAAGAGCACTTACGCGTGGAAATAGCTCACAAGGAAGCATCTTAACGCTTTTGTTATAGTATTATATGGACAGTATAAGGAAATATTGATAAAAAAAATCCAAATTTACGAGTAAAGGTTTCTTAACATATAAGATACATTTACTTATTTGTTTATAAGTTAATACTAATATTTATCTCTAATATTTATACATAGGTAATATTAGTATTTACTAATTTAATATTTACTTAAAGTAACGGCCTGTTACTATCTGCCCGGCATAGGCCTCCGCTCTCCGTTTTTGAAGAGAAGGAAGACCTACCACGCTGCTCTAATGTGTAATGCAAATTTCCTTAGGATGTTTTTCTTCATCGAAAAGCCTGTGATAAGTTGCAATCAATTAGACAGGTAAGTTTTAGGAGAAAAAGTCATTGGTGCCAGCCGGGGTTTGACCCCGTAATCCCCTCGTAAGAGTCGCACGGTCTCACTGCTGGGCTATCATACCTTATTTTTAGCGTATTTACTTATAAAAGGTTAAGAAATGTTTTTTTTTTTAATATATTTCTGCTATAAAATGGGATTTTTATATTATTTATACCAATCCTGTTACAGTTTCCATTTTGAGTTGAAAATAAATAGGTATTGCTTCCTTAAATTTTTATAAGCTATTTACTTTGTACGCGTAGCTGACGGCCAACCTTAAATAATGGAGAGGCATGGCTTACATGAAGGTACGTCTTCTTCTTCTTGCTAGAAGATAAACATGAACTCGGTAATTTCATTCTTCCTACTTGGTATAAATATCTCAGTTACTTAATTACAACAGTAATTAAAAAATATATTTTTTTAAAATATTAATTTATCTTGTAATTATTTTCAATGCAGATGAAGTTACGGACAGAAGCTAGTTAATCTATTATTAATTATTATTAAAAATTTGAAAATTGGCTGCAACTTTATATATTAACACACAATAGGTACTTTTATATCCCTGTTCAAAAATTTATACTTTTGCGGTAAGTACAGTCTAATATTTATATCCAAATCGTTTTCCTTGCAATACATTTTGTGCCGTCATCGTGGTTTTTCGAAGCAGGTGAGGAATAATAAATATCAATTTAGCTTCCCGTGATAATACAGAATTAGGTCAATACCGTGCCGATAGTGCATTAAATCGTCGATTCCATCATCGTTAATATCACTCATAAAACCATCTGATAATAATCATTAACCCTAACAAGCCTTATTTCAATGTAACATCTATTTTTGGTACGTAAAATTGCACAATAAATGACTGTAGTAAGTAGTAAATGTTAAAAGAATCTTTTTTAAGTTACAATTGATCACTTTTAACCTTACGTGCTCGTTTTTCTTGGTAGGTTTCTTCAAGGGATCAACAGGCTAAGAATCTTGCCGTGAATCCAACTGCGCTTTGGAACAAGATTGAGATTGTCTTTTTAGAAAGTTCCATCCAATATCCAAATTCAAGAATTAAAATGAATTTTATAACTTCTTCTTTATAAAAAAAATAATATAAAAATTATTAGGTTTTGTTTTTGTGAGGGCAAGTCATATACATCTCAAAACCTTAGAATTAATATTGTTAATTTTGGACTTCCTTTTTAAAATAATAATCAAAATAAACGTACGCCTTTTACGACATCTCGGTCAGAAACGAGGGTGGTTTATTCTACTCAACCGGATACCACACGGCGGGCCGATTTATCAACAAATTATTAAATCAAGCGATAAAATAATAGAAGCGGTAGAATTAATTCTATATAGAGAATGCAAATCAGAAATAACGCAGGCGACGAACAAAACAAGAAACGGTAGCACAATAAGACAATGTTACGCGTGCGGGCACAGGCAATGTCCGCAGAGGATTTATGAGCGGTATCACCTGCCCCTTACTTCTCTAAGTATAACCCAGATTCATTCATGTAGTATCTTCGATTCATGTATGTACTTGTACATTCATACTAATATTATAAATTAGAAGGTCTATCTAATTCAAAATATTCTTTATTAGATTAAACTTGTAAACAATTACTTATGAATCATCAACTATTTCTGATGGTTCAGAAAAATGCTCCTACCGAGAAGAGCCAACAAGAAACACGGTGGTTGCTGTTTACAAAATATAATTCTTATACTTAGTTATATTTTAATTATTATATAAACAAAAATGTATAAAAAGTTTAAAATCTACTAGTCACATTTTGTCATTAATATCTTTCATATAGTTGAAGAGTAGCTATGTCCACACATCCTTATAATTTTATACTGTTGTTACAGTACAGTGGGCTTTTTGTGTCAGCCTCCTTTTGATGGTTTTTTTTAATTTGCTGCAGTGGCCAATCTACAATTGATGGTGGAATTTTATAAAAGAAATGAAATGAAAATTATTTATAGAAATGTCTGTTACGCTTTTACTGTTAATCCGCTGGACCAATATTGTTAATATTAGGGTCGATTAATTAAAGCTTACGCACTGGGGTAGTATATAGCCTAAAAAATCTAGTTTTTTGGGAACGGGATGTAAAGACATAATTATGGATACGAAGATCGATTCATAATTAGTACAGAAAATAATAGTTATCCAAATTTTGGCTCTACCAATGTGACAAAAATATACAAACTGCCCACAAAGTCGAAGGCTAATAAAAAATATCATGTCAGGAATTTTTATACTTAATATGTAAAGAGTAAAATTATTATTGAGATAATTCTTCATCTTATATGTTTAATAGAAAGGAAGTTTAGAATTCAATTAAGCCCGTTTCTGCACAAATACATTTAAGAGTAGGAGTCATTTCCCTAAACAAATATACTTTATTCTGCTCGGAAAACAATCTCAAAACAATTTTGCCACGCCAAATCGTTTAGATGTAAGAAAGTATAGTCTGAAAAATCTAATCTATAAAAATTAGTGTTTAAAAATTTAGATACTGGTTTTTTAATTTATAAATACTCTAACCTTCATTTTGCTAATTAAGAATTGGAATTGAAGTGTGCTATTTCACTGAATACAGCCACATGTGAAATTAGCTATATTTTTTTTATGTACTATAAAAAAACGTTAGATAAACATAATTAATAAAAAAGTGTACAAAGGTGAACTTATCCCTTATATCTGATTTTTACGTTTTGTCATAAAGAGTAGAGTCGCGGAAATATTCGCGGGAAATAGTCGCGGGACTACATCTAAAGATCCGTTGTTGTGAAATATAATGTGTGTAATAAAGTTAAGTAACATTAGATTCATACCGTGCCGTAAAGGTTAGCAATTTTTGAATTTAAACTATCGTGAGTGGAATTCATAATTAATGTATAGAAACCGGCTATACTCACGTGTTATTTTATCGGATGAGCCCGACCAGTTTCAAGCCCACACGGGGCTCTTATTCATGAGCTCTTTACGCGGCGTTATCGCGGCGGGAACTGATACTCAGTTCCCGCCGCGATAACGCCGCGTAAAGAGCTCATGAATAAGAGCCCCGTGTGGGCTTGAAACTGGTCGGGCTCATCCGATAAAATAACACGTGAGTATAGCCGGTTTCTATACATTAATTAACATTAGATTCAGTTATTTAAGGAAATTAAATTATTAGTTAAAACAAGCTGAAACAACAATTATAAAAATGGCAACTGTATTGTGCGTTTTACAATTAAATATAAATAACGTAATCCCTAAAGATCAGACAAGCCGTTAATCCGAAAAGAGCTTCATTGGAGAGATAGCGTTAATGAATTTCTTTCATTGAGTATTCACAAAGCAACAGTAGCTCGCTTAGATGTGAATCGGCGGCGACTCTTAGAGTACAAAAAGTAAACAACTCCGGTCGCATCAAATTGCGCAGAGTAAGTGCGAAGCAGGGCCCGCGAGCACTTTCTCATGCAAAAGTCGAACGGTTACTTGAATTCTTAGCTGAACCACTTGTCGGTTTTACGAGCGTAGAGCGATTTAATCCACTTAAAACGCGAAGCACAAACTCAGAGCCGACAAAGCTCTCAGCCGCTCTCATTTAAAAATGGAAATAAACCTTCGGCCATCTTTGACTCGACGCGCGACTGGTTGAATTCTAAGTACGCTTCTCCAATGGCTAGCTACTGATTCTTTTCCGTTTGATGGATAACATCCTGTTCGTTCGTCTAATCTCATCTTCATTTGCGCTCTTGGCCTTAAATAAATATTTTTAAATAATGGATAGTGGAGTTCGTCACGAACACAAATTTACAGATTGTAACACCTCTATAAATTGAATGAATGAATCAATATAATTGTATGGTAAATTAAAATTCAATGAAATCTTTATTCCATTAACTTTCACAAACACTTTCGAAACCTAACAAGCTACCACTTGTAAAAAACTACCACTAGCTTTATATAATTTATAGAAGTAGGCGTTACTTTGCGGAATTCTGTAGTAGACGAAATTGCAAATCGCTTTTGATATATTATAAAATTACAAATATTACGTGAAAAAAACAATATCACGAATAAAAATGAAGAATATTATAAATCAAAATTAAATATAAGTTTGATTAAAAAATTCTACTGCGTAATTGAAAGTATTAAATTATGCAGACATATTTTTGGACATATCTTTGTGTATCGCTTGCTATATAATAATTTTTTGTTTAATAATTATAAGAGATTAAACTGCATTGAGTTATTTCTTAATATATTTTACACTTTAATATCAAAAAGAGATTCCGTATGCGACAAGAGCTAGTTCGCTTAAGTCCTAAGACGTTGCTGTATCAACTGTGTTTGTCCAAGAAAATGGAGAAAACTCGCCGGAGGTCTATGTTCCTGATTTGCAGATTCTAATGAAATCGTTTATTTACTGAGGTTGATGTTCTGTTTATTTTCTTTTCATTCGCAGTGCTTACCGATTAAACTTTCTTCGTGTTATTAACTTCGTTTTTGCGTGCCAACATCGCTGGCTTAAACACTTTAGTAAAAGATTGATTCAACTTTATAAATATTCGATGTTTGATACTTTTGTCTTTAGCTGTCGTGCAAATGCAGTATATTTACTCGTATATTAAACATTGAAAAATAAATAAATAAAGTTTTGAAATATCAAAAAGTTTTCTAAAGATTCTTGAAACTATATCACTAAAAGGAATAACTTATATAATCTTAAAAGATTTAGTCACTGCAATATCATGAAATAAATTAATAAGTGTTAAGCAAAAATCAATTTTTCTTTCTACATGCCATTATTCGTACTTAACAAATTTTGTGTTTGTATTCACTTATTAAAATAATAACATGTTTTATTATTCCCGTCTTTACATTATTAGTCTAAATTAAATTTATTTTGCATAATTAGGACCCACAACCATTTAATTGTCCTTTATTACAGTCCCATGTTTTTCTTTTTTTGACTTTGGCGGAAATTGAGTGGAAGGAAGCGACCTCGGGGTAAATAGGTCTCTAGGCGCCAGATAATTACGGTTTTTGTACTTTGGCCAAGCTGAGGCTTTAATATGCAATGTAATTAGCAGAATGTTACTTTTGAACTGATGTTTCAATTTTTTTCTATTCAACCTATAGGGTAGGTGCTTCAAAAAAGTTTTTTTACGTGTAACATATTCTAAGTTGGCCCTAATCCATCATCTCATCTGCTGTTAAATGATAAAGTTTGAAATCAATTAGTTATTGCTTGGAATCAATAGGGTAATCGAAAGTTGATTTATTGTGTACGGGACCCTAAATAGTTGATGCTGGACTATATTTGGTCGATATTTACTTAACAAAATGGTATAACTTTTTTTACATATTTATTTACATTCAGTTTTGACTTATGGAAACTTTAGATCTAATAGATGATATAATTATAATAACATTTTTAAGAGTAACAAAAAACAATGCTGAGTACGCCTGTATGATAATTATAATGAATCTAGATTTAATATAAGTGCTATTTGTTAATGTATCTATAATATGTAGTTGGTGTATCAAATAAATAAATAAACAAAACACGTTCTAATTCACCCGACAAAAAATCTCTACATATTTTTGTTACTTATGGCATGGTTGATTTTTATATAATTTAACTTTCTTGTACGAATTACCATTCTACTAATATTATAAAGGCGAAAGTTTGTGAGTATGGATGTATGTTTGTTACTCTTTCACGGTGAATCTGCTAAATTAATACCGATGCAATTTAGCACAATTATTCCTTGAACACCGGAAAAACATATAGGCTATAGAAATCCTGTTAATTCTACAAGAATAGGATGACATTAAAAAGCGCCATCTATTGTCAACCTATCATCCGACAATAGTCCACGCGAACGAAGTCGCGGATAAAAGCAAGTTTTACAAATATTTCCATTCCTAATCCTAAAAATAGATGGTACCGGTTATTAATTTTTAAATTATTTTTCTGCAGGATGGAGATCGTGGTTACTTGGAAGGTTTGGCGTCACGGTATGCTGACTTGTTCTCAACTCACTATGGCGATGTTTTGGATCATCTTGAGGAACTCAGGAGGCACGAGTGGGAAGAGATGTCGCCAAGAATGCGAGTTCTTGGAGGCACAGGAACACCTCAGACACCACCGTCTGCAAGTCCCGGCACCCTGGCGTTAAACAATCTTACTACTTCACATTCCCAGCCCATTTATGTACCTGGAAAGTATTCAGTAAGTCGTTTATTTTGACTTCTTTTTTCATTTACATTAAACGCGTTTTCATTACTTTTTTACATCTTTATCTATACTAATATATAAAGCTCACAAGTTTGTTTGTTTGTTTGATGAAATTGAAATAGTCCATTTATCGAGGAAGGCTATAGGCTATATTACATCACGCTAAGATGAATAGGCGAGAAGCAGCAATAAAAAATGTTACGAAAACGGCAAAATTTGCTTTCCTTGCGTGTGTTAAGTAAACAGTGAATGTTATTCAAAAATCATGTATTACAAAATTGTTCCTCTCTAAAAGTCCTAAATAAAAGTCCACGAAAGCATATGTCTAGTTTTTAAGGTAAATCCACTTTAACCATTTTTATGGTTATCAAAATACTATATTATGGTTTTAAACTTTCCACGCGGGCGGAGCCGCTGGCGATTGCTATTATAGTATAAATAGATAATTATAAGGGACGGATTTAGTAAAAGAGCGTCCTCTTTTACATCTACTACTGACCTTATCACTACGCCGGTAACTCGTAACATCGTAACTTATTGTATCTTAGCTTAGTATCGAGACCTAAAACTTACGCAAGAGGTTAACGACATAGACACCGAAATAATACTTGTGTTAACCTATAAATTTCTAGTTTCTATCTTGTATATAAAAGTGCTTGTCCTTAAAATTAATGCTAAATAACACGTTTGCCACGTGCTTTGGTCCGTCCGTATTGTAACTATAATGATATCACCTTCTTTCCTTAAGCTAATAAGTTACCTAGCCTAAATGTTACCTGGACGAGATCGCTAGTTAGCGATAAGGTCGTCTTATAGTATCACGCAGTTTATATTATGATGTACAATAAAGTGTTCCAATTTTCGTAAATTTTAGTAACTTTAAAAAAAAAACAAAAAGAATTTCTAATTTCGGCAAGCAAAATATGTCACATAATAGCCAAATAACTTAATTTTATCAAGCGATCCAAATGACCTGTTCCGACCTACAGGTTATCATGTAGGTCAACGTATTGATGCGAAATTATTTTCAGCTTTACTGACCAATTAAAGATAAACACATTGTACATTTATTAACGCTATCAGTAAATAACAGTCGTATGATGTATAATTTATTTGTGCGCCTGTTATTGCACCAAATTGACTTTCAATGAATTGAAGTGTAATGAATATGAGAGATCATCATCCAGAATATTTACTAAACACAAATGTTTTATGTCTAAAGCTGTAAATAAAATTGTTACATGTTTGAAATACAACGTCCTTCAAATAGTTAGGTCAATAATACAAAAAAAAACATTGTCGCCGTGAATGTGACAAGTTGTTGAAAAGAATATATTAGTTGACTTTTAAGAAAATTGCTTCTTATTTAATGAATAAGAAAGTATAAGAAAAATATCGTTGTTAAAAATATTATCCAAATACTAAAGTAACGGCTTGTTACGATAGGTTACATATTTGCAATATGAATTAGACACATAAGTTTCTAACAGAAAAAGTCATTGGTGGGTGGATATTGGGTGTATATTTGTATTTAAGTATGTATTTAAAAATTATATAACTATATATTCACCAGTTGTCTGTCTACCATAACACAAGTATTAAGTTACTTACTTTGGGGACGGACGACCGTGTGTGTAAGTGTACCATGTATTTACAATATATTTATATTGGTGCCTTAATAAATGTTAACAAATTCAAAAATAAAGCTATGGTTTTCTTTAAATTAGCCTTTATAGTTTTTTTCCAAATTAACCATATACTTTAATTCACAGCCGTCCAGTTGCTTAACCGATAAGGAAGAGGACGAGATTTATGGGTTCGGCTACGGGGTCTTCGGAAAGCAAATGTTGCAGCGTCAGCAGCAACAAAAACAACTACTTCTGGCTCAGCCCACGCAGCCTTTGATGCATAATCAACAACACAATTACCAGAGGTAGGCACAATTTACTACTTAAAAGTCCGTTCGACTTTGGTTAGATTATAATCAAGCAATATTATAATAAAACAACAAGTAAATATTCGACGACTGGCCCGTTGGTGTAGGTGGAAGGGACCATCGCACAAGGGATCGCGGGTTCAATTTCCAGTGAGGGTTAACATTTTGTACACACAATTTGTTGGTTCTTCGAGTCTAAATGTATATATTTATTTAAGCATTTCTTTAAAACTGTATATGTATATATTTACCAGTTGTCTGTTACCCACAACACAAATGCTAAGTTATTTACTTTCGGGACACTCGACCGTGTGTGTAGGTAATTGACAAATATATTTTTATTCATAATATTGCATACGTGTGCTACTTATCCAATCAATATTTGTTTTCGCTTCGACGTTAAAAAGGGTATGAGATGCTCTTAATTGTGGCAATTTGTTTCCATGTCGCTGCTCTATTATATAAGTTATTTTACTGGCTAAATCTGACCATGCTTTGCTGTGACTTTTAATAAGTTCCAGTTGCCATAACATAAAATAAAAACAAATATACATAAAAATCCAATGTATTAAATCTATAAAATAGAGTTTTGTCAACGCAAACAAAAATGCTTAAGATTAATTTTTCCATTACACAAAACTCCCAACATATGATTTCTAATAATCTAAATGATCTATTTTTTATAAAGTTGTTAAGAGCGCGTTCCTGATAGCAGCACAACAGGTCAATAACGTTTGTAACTAGTATAAATAAGTCGTTATCAGCTATATAGTATGAAATTCGATATTGTACAAATGTATTCGACTATCCAAATTCTTAATACAATAAACGCAGATTTATATTATAGCCCTTCTCTCATTTGAATAAGAAAGAAAATTGATTTTAAGTGGAAGCAAGAATATGTATTATAAACTATTTGGATTTAACAGGTGTACTTGTTAGATAAGCTTTTACGGGCCATGTTAAAAGACTTATCTAAATTGAAATCAGGCATTCGATTGGCGACAAGAGCTAAGATGGAAAATGCCGTGTGAGCCGTTAAATTGAGAAATGCATTAATAGGCAAGAAATTTTAATTTACTGATAAGACAAGTATATGCCAGTGGCTTTGATATTACTTTATAACGACACTAATTCATTTAACTTGGTTTATACAGTTTTTTTATACTTCCTGTATATATCTCTGTCGCGTCTTTTAATATGAGAAGCCAGCCTAGATACTTGAGCGATAATCAACTAACAATAGTGTGGATGGATCACAAATAAAATGTTTATTTATTTCTTTCTTTTTATTTTTATATATATATTTAGAAAAGAAAAAGAAAAATTAACAAAAATAAAGACACATGTATAAAAGCGGACTTATCCCTAAAAGGGAACTCTTCCAGTCAACCTTTGAGTAATAGAAGGAAAAGGACGAAAAACATGTATGACAAATAAAAAAATAAACATATCAAGGTTATACACAAGTTATTAATGACACAAATATTTTATTCATAAAGCAAAAAAAAAATACTACAAATTTTATCTTCGTAATTCAAATTCAAATTCAAAATAGTCTTTATTGAAATAAACTTGTAAACAAGTGCTTTTGAATCGTCAACTCTACTGCTGGTTCGGAAAGCTGTTCCTACCGAGAAGAGCCAACTAAAAACTCGGCGGTTGCTCTTTTAAAAATATAATTCTTAATACTATTTACATTAAGTCGTTGCTGTCTTGTACAGGTTCAAAGAGAGCTATATCCACACACTCTTATATTCTAAATAATCTTCAAGAGTATAGTAGGCTTTCTGCTTAATAATTTTAAAACCAAAATAAAAAGATAACTTGGGAAATTGTAAACAGATTTACTGTTAGGGTCAATGAAGCGATTATCCCTTAAATAAATAAATATCCCTTTAATGATTTGTACTAATAATTGGTTTACTGCAAATATGTAATGTAAATAAAACACGAAGGAGTATGAAAAACAAAACTACGATGTTTCATGAAGCATCGGAATAAGCTCGTTGTCTTTTAATTACCTTATTGTAGGCTGTAAAATAAATTTAAATTAACGAACCGAGAAATGTTCTGGCGTTTCGAGGAAGTGGAGTTTCGCAGTAATTATTTTAACTGAAACTAAGCATCTGTGTCACCGCTGATTCGCATTGGAGATAAAATCAATTGCAACCATTATCCATTGCGCATAAATTAAAACGTTGTAATGAAGAACATTGGCGCATTGATTATTTGTCGACTGTTATCAATTTTATTCGCTATTTGTTTAACTATTGCAATAGATAGAATGAGTTTTTATAAGATTTTATTAAAGCCTAAACGGTTTAAAATTAGTAACTAATTTAAAAGGCTGATTTTGATGTATGTATCTTTAATATTTAAATGAGTTAATCTTGTATATATATATATTTTCCGAATCTCGGAAACGGCTCCAACGATTTTCCTGAAATTCAGCATGTAGGAGGTTTTGGGGGAGAAAAATTGATCTAGCTAGGTTTTATGTAAAAAAAATATTGTTTTATCCCTATTTTTGGGCATTAAAAAACACTAACATTTATATTGAATTGAATTTTCGCCATTAACTGTCAAGTCGACGTAGCTTATTCGGTTAGCGGGCAGCCTCGAGAAATGTGAATGCCAAGGATCGATCCCCAACTAAATAATTGTTTTTTTTTTAAGTTTTTTTTTGTAAAAAATTACCGAGCGAAGCTCGGTCACCCAGATATTATCTATTAATAGGTGTATAATTATCAAATGTAACATATGTTATGTGGAAAATTGATTCTCATTCTCTTCAATATATTATGTGTATGAGAACGTTGTAATATTTTAATATATGAAATGATGACTTGTTTTGGTATACACACAACTTTATGAATCTTTAATATTTAAATGAGTTAATCTTGTATATATATATTTTTTTTTGTTTTTTTTTTTTAAATCGTTTTATCCCTGTTTTCGGGTTCTAAATTTTTTTTTTAAATTTATGTTGAATACAATCACAATTTTTCGCTGACAAACGTAAAGTCATGGTAGTTTATTTGGGGAACGGGCCGTCTAGAGAGGTGAAAATAGCTAGGATCGAGCCCCACCTGCCCTATTATTTTTTTCATTTTTCTTTGAATTTTTTTTTATTTTAATTTTTTTACATCATTTTAAAAATTACCAAGCAAGGGTCGGTCACCCAGATACTATAAGTAGTCATCATCCTCCTGCCCTTATCCCACTCTAAGTGGGGTCGGCACAACATATTATAAACATGCTGTCAAATGATTTGGCTGCGTTTTTACGACCGGCCGCCTGCCTGACGTCAACTTACCTCTGTCGTATTTTACGACACCTCGGTAAGAAAGAGGGTGGTCTATTCTACTAAACCGGATACCACACGGCGGGTCAACTTACCTTAGTCGCCTTTTACGACACCTCGGTAAGAAATGAGGATGGTCTATTCTACTCAGCCGGATACCACACGGCGGGTCGACTTACCTTAGTCGCCTTTTACGACACCTCGGTAAGAAATGAGGGTGGTACTATTCTATTCCGCCGGATACCACACGGCGACCAGATACTATAAGTAGTATTTTACCAAATGCATAATTGACACATACCAGCTATGTGTATATGAAATAAGACAGTTCTGTGTAAACGTTAATGTTATAGGATATAAATAGAATAATAACTTAATTTATGATACTGAATCATCACTTAATCAGTATCAATAATCAGGGACATAGATATAATAATAAACTATACTATATATAGTATAGATATCATCACTACATATTATAAAACAAAGTCACATATATCGTATGTACGCATAAAACTTTAAAACTACGCAACCGATTTTGATGCGGTTTTTTTTAATAGATAGAGTGATTCAAAAGGAAGGTTTGTACGTATAATAACATTTAATACGAAGTAGAGAAATACTGTAATTTTTGAGGTTACTGTAAATAATTACATTTTTTTCCGCTTACATTGCAAACGCAGGCTAAACCCTACGAGATTTATCAAAATGATGTACTAAGTATTTGTACACCATGAAAAGGTCTACAGAAAAGTCCGCGATGGTATATGTCTATCTCTTATGGATAACCCACAATAGCAGTTTTTTTCATTTACTTTTTACGAAAAATGATGCCTTATGTTCAAAGCAATTTTTATACAATACAGCATTAATCCTTATCCAATTAGGTACCTTAAATAAATTGTTGATTTAATATAGATCAATATGGCCGTTTACAGCGTGTAATTTAAGTGAACATTTTCGGAGATATTACAGATTTAAAATCCCGCGAGGAGGCCGCGCTTCGACCTATAAGCAATTCGAATTTAGCAGCGACCGGAGGCGCAACTAAATGTCCTTCTTTCAATTTTATATTGTCTAATGATAAGAAAGCTATGAATGTTGTATGTAAAGACATTGTCTAATCAATTGTAAAAATAAATAATATCACTACATAGTATAAAACAAAGTTGCATTTTCTGTCTGTCCGTATGTCCGTATATCCCTATGTATGCTTCAATCTTTAAAACTATGCAACAGATTTTGATGCGGTTTTTTTTTATAGATAGAGTGATTGTAGAGGAAGGTTTACATGTCTAATAACATTCAATATGGAGTAGAGAAATACTGTAATTTTTGAAGTTTCTGTAATAATTACATTTTTTTCCGCTTACATTGCAAACGCAGGCTAAACCCTACGAGATTTATCAAAATGATGTACCAAGTATTTGTACACCATGAAAAGGTCTACAGAAAAGTCCGCGATGGTATATGTCTATCTCTTATGGATAACCCACAATAGCAGTTTTTGTCATTTACTTTTTACGAAAAATGATGGCTTATGTTCAAAGCAATTTTCATACAATACAGCATTAATCCTTATCCAATTAAGAACCTTAAATATATTGTTTATTTAATATTGATCAATATGACTGGTGATGTAAATAAGGTTAACTTTTTCACTACTTAAAATGATCGACAAGGAATTTAATAACAGACGTGTTTCTATATCACTATCATCATCACTAAAACTACATATTATAAAACAAAGTCACATATATCGTATGTACGCATAAAACTTTAAAACTACGCAACCAATTTTGATGCGGTTTTTTTAATAGATAGAGTGATTCAAAAGGAAGGTTTGTACGCATAATAACATTTAATACGAAGTAGAGAAATACTGTAATTTTTGAGGTTACTGTAAATAATTACATTTTTTTCCGCTTACATTGCAAACGCAGGCTAAACCCTACGAGATTTATCAAAATGATGTACTAAGTATTTGTAAACCATGAAAAGGTCTACAGAAAAGTCCGCGATGGTATATGTCTATCTCTTATGGATAACCCACAATAGCAGTTTTTGTCATTTACTTTTTACGAAAAATGATGCCTTATGTTCAAAGCAATTTTTATACAATACAGCATTAATCCTTATCCAATTAGGTACCTTAAATAAATTGTTGATTTAATATAGATCAATATTGCCGTTTACAGCGTGTAATTTAAGTGAACATTTTCGGAGATATTACAGATTTTAAATCCCGCGAGGAGGCCGCACTTCGACCTATAGCACTTCGCATTTAACAGCTATATGTCGTTGTTTCAGGAGTTTGTTTAATGACAAGAAAGCTGTGAATGTAGTATATAAGGACATTCTGTAATTAATTTTAAAAATAAAATACATAGGGGAAAAATGAAAATATGTAGTACCTATATGAATTTAGATATTAGATATAGCAGGAAATCTTCTTGGTATAGGGAAAGGAAATTGTTTTTCTCCAAATTTAACGCTTGCGGGCCATGGGCAGTAATGAATAAATGAAAACTACTGGATCGATTTTAATCATTTTTTTTTACACTGACTGACATGGGATATATATTTTAAACCCGTGCGAAGCAGGGGCAGGCCGCTAGTATAATAATAAAATATACTATATAACTAGTATTTAAGTTCGACTTAAAGTTTTTATATTTTAATAATTATGCATAACATACAATTGCACCACTAACAGGAAATCTCCAAAACAACTATTTATTATCAACAACAATAGATCTGAAGTAGATTGGATAGACAAAACCTATTAATATAGTACATTAAAAACTATGACATAGGCAGGACATGCCAAACAAAATATAAGATTAAATCGGATTAAAAACATAATAACAAATAAAAATAAATAAATAAATAAATAAATAAATATATGGGACACTTACACACACGGTCGTCCATCCCCAAAGTAAGTAATTTAATACTTGTGTTATGGGTGACAGACAACTGGTGAATATATACATACATATTTTTTAAATACATACTTAAATACAAATATACACCCAGGCTCGAAGACCAACAAATTCATTTTTAGAAAATGTTGGCCCTCGGCGGGAATCGAACCCGCGACCCGTGGAGCTGAAGGCAGGGTCACTGACCACTGCTCCAACAGGCCAGTCAAAATGAGAAATTATAACGAATATTCATTGTGTATAATGATATATATTACATTCAATTATATTTTTAAAATCCTAATTTAAAATTAATTAAGGGAGGAGAAAGAAAAATAATCCCATTAAAAATAGTCCAGGCCCTTGTCTTAGGCACATGATCACTTTTCTTGACTTTTGTGTTTTTGATATATTTGCAACCACCTTTACTATATTTTGGTACTGACCGTACCCATAACAGGATAGAGTTCTAAATTAATATTGTAGTAATTTTTCTAAAGTATTGCAGCAGAATATACCCAAGTATTGGCTTATAAGTAAGGTACTCATAAGTAAAAGAGTTTTAAATATGAATGTGAATGGATATATGATCAGAGGAAGGCCGAAAAAAGACGGTGGATTATGTGAAGAATTATATGCATATTAAAGCAGTTGGATTAGAGTTGACGAATGATAAAGGAGAATGAAAAATGGAGACATATTGTGCCGACCCCACTTAGAGTGGGATAGCGGTAAAAAAAGATGAAGTAATTAATAAGCCACTGGATCAGTGATCGATGGATCAAATCAATCAAATCAAATCAAACATTTTATTCAAAATTGGTACATATATACACTTTTTGAACGTCAGAATTTTACAATAATGGTAATTACAAACAGTAATAATAATTAATTTTATTATAATTAATTTAAATATTATTAAAAGATGTCCAGGCATGTTTATCTGTCATGTAATCGTCAATACTATAATAACCCTTGCTGCATAATGTTTTTTTTATGTATGATTTAAATTTCCCTTCTGGCAATTCAAATACTTTTGCGGGAATCTTATTATAAAAACGAATGCAGTTTCCTAAGAAGGATAAATCGATCGATGGATAAATTAAAAAAATATATTAATAAGGTTAAAAATTGTATATCCATATTATCCTTACGTGGCTATTGTACGCGTCTTTGTAATAGTTAACTATTAAATACGATTCATACGATCAATGCTCATAAATTTGTTAGCAGGAAATCAGGTATCACCTACCTTGTCACATTTCACCCACGCGCCCTCTGGCGAGTTGTTTGATGCTAATTAGATCCCGACTCTCGCTACAAGTTAGTTCGCCTAATGAATTACCTCGTAAAACCTACGATGGCGTGCTTCAGTTTTGTATTATTTGAATATAGATTACATGTAAATTGGTCTTTTACTTTTATAGTCATTTTATTTGTAACGAGAATAAGACACGACGTAAGCCGGCAAAACCAGCAAAGGTAATAATACCCGTTGCTAGCTTTTTTGTTTATTATTTCAAAAAGGCTTACATTTTTCCATGACGGTTCTTTTTGTCGAGCATGATAACAAAATGGTCACCTTTTTGATTTATTTTACATAGGAAAAGTTTTCTTATAATTGCTATTTTGATTCCATCCGTCGCATAAAAACCAATTTTCGTCAATTTTGTCTTATTTAAAGTAGTTTATCCGACTTAAAACTAAATCCTCGTGAATTAGTGAAAAAGTACCTAAATAAAAAGTACATAAAAATCTGTACAGTAATTTTTGAATTTATCTCGAATAAACAGACAGATGGATTTTCGGCGGGAGGCTTTGTTTTATATTATGTAAAGATTATAAACATCATAGAGTAATCACTCACTATGAAGTATACCTGAAAAAAAATTGACTTTAAACATCTTACAATTGATGTGGGTGTTGAAAGCATATTGACTCAGCCAAATAAATAGTCATATCAAAAGTACTTCATCTCAACGACGGACTCTTGGAAGCTATAGTGGGTGTCTTACCAGCCATTAAACTAAAACAAAATATTTTGAATCGAGTTTTATATAAAATTTACAGGGCGATATAAATTCTAAGTTGTTTCGAATAGAGTTCAAATTACGAATTTCAAAGTATAATATGAAACTGTAATAAAATATCATAAAAGCTTTATTGAGGTATTAATATTTTATAGAAGTCATATACTACAAAATATTCTTTATTACGTAATTGACTAGCCCTTAGTTGTTTTTTATATTGAAATCGTACCGTTCGAACTATTGGTTTCACAGAGACGTAAGGCATATAAGGATCGTATAGTCCGAAAGTTGTTTTAAATGTTTCTCCTGTCATAAATTGCAATTATAGAAAAAAAACTGTTTGGTGCCTGCCCGGGCTTTGGACCCGTGAATGACTTATAAAGGCCTCCTCTCTCCGTTCCTGAAGAGAAGGATTGGAGCTAAGACCTACCACGCGGCTCCAATTTGGATTGGTAGGTGACACATATCCCCAGATTTCTCTAGAGATATGCAGGTTTCGTCACGATGTTTGTTATCACCAAAAAGCGTGTAATAAATTGCAATTATCAATTAGACACATAAGTTTTAATAGAAAAACTCATTGGTTCCTGCCAGGGTTTGAACTCGTGACCATCTTGAAAGAGTCGCAAAAGTAATTACAAACACTGAAAAAAATATAATAAACTGAGGTTATAATTACATGTATATTACAGTAATTATAACCTCTGTTAAGTATAAAAAACATTAAATTAAAAACACTATATTTTACTCTTGTGATATTATTCAAATAAATGTACTGCTAAAGTATTGATATTAACATATCTATAACTTTGTCAATTAGTAAGAAAATCCAACTAACAAGCTACAAGAGATTGTAATTGAACGTCGAGAAACAACTTGCAGATATGAAGATTGAGATTCACCGTCTCGAAGATAAAGTAGGCATGTTGGAAATGACTCGTAAACATGGTTATAAAAAGTATAGATACAAATCGTTATATATTGTTGAAGTATATCTATTATGTTAGTATTAAAGTATATCTATTTAAAAAGAGTGCTAAATACAACTTTTTTGGATTTTGTCACTTTAATTAGGCTCACGATATAAAACTAATTTAAACCAGGTGGTAGAAGCTAAAATATTAACGGGAATTCTGAAATATAGAACATTCACGTACAGATATTTCTTCTTTATAAGTTTAAAAAAGCTGAGTTAACTCGGCCTAAGAATTATTGTTTCTTATATTCACATCTTCCTTGTACCTCAATAGATACCCACAGTTGAATATCTAAACCGTGGCCCGACCTCATAGGAGGCATCCTTAGAAATTCCCCGACGCAGAAGTAGAGCTTCTTCGCTCTACTCTCTGCATTTTGTAACCTCGGCGATGCTTCTGCGCCGCCCGGTGATGTAAAAGCCGTAGGGCTAACAGCATACAGTCAATTCGAAAAAAACAGTTTAAAATAGTCTTAATATGACCGATACGCAAAGTGGTATTACTTCTACTAAAATTCAGCGGCTTCGTGCATACATGTTTAATGTCGTTTTTCTTGAATAGGCAAGTCTAACTACTGTATATTCAGGTGTTAGTTCGCCATTTCAATATTTTGAGATCCTAGTATCCATAAGTTTATACTCCACTACCTAGTATTAATCTTTGTTTGTGCAACTGCGTAATATCACGTTACGTCCATGCTTTGATTTACAGTTGCATTTAGCAAAGCACTATTTGAAATTAGATCACTTTGTTATGGTGATACACATATCGCATAGTATTAATTATCATATATCTTTGGGAAAATACTGTTATCGCATTACCGTTGTCGAGCGATTCTCTATTAACGTGGACGCACCCTAACGATATGGTATTTATCTTAGTTCCTGCATTAATGAACAAGGTTTTATTGCGTCCATACTTCTATCCCTTGTTGCGTTAATTTCGAGAATAATTAAAAAGTAAAATTCAGTTCATACTTAGTAAATAATGAGTATTCATTTTTTATTTATAATGAATGTATATAGGTCACACTATGTTAGCACTTTTAAAACCTCGGGGGTTGCTCTTAATTTTAATGTTGTCTAACATAGCTAAACAGTTTTTGCTTTATTAAATATAAAATTTATAATGCTTAATGCACAAGTTTGTTAAATCGACACATAATATAGTAGCAGTTCCGGCCACGTAAATCTATGTGATGCTAAGTAATAATAGATTATTTTGATATCATCCGCGATTAAGGTAAATAGAAAATATATATAATGCTAAATGAAGAGTGGACTATCCGTTTTCATACCTGAAACATTCAGGATTCGTAAAAACTTATTGTACTACAACTACATTTAACATTATATATATTTTCCATTTAACTTCAACGCGGATTATAGCATAATAATTTCATTATGAATTTTGTATTATGGATCTCCTCAAAGTAACGCCTAATTCTTTAAATTATTGAAGCTAAGCTTTAATATTTGTATCACTATCATTTTGTTCATGTCTAAACCTATGTGAACGTGGCTCATTTGGTAGTTAATAAGTGGCTACACAAATGCGCAATGGTTTGTTACGTGTTGCTATCTCTCGTTGTATTAGTCCGGCGATGGTTTAAATTGGGACCGGTTATCGTTGGTTGCTTGTTTTAAAAGCAATTACCCGACCAGCCATGCTAAAAGGAGGTTAACACGTTTCCCCATACGGGTGGGATAAAAATGTTGCATGCTGCATTTGTTAATAATAAAAATATTTACAACAGCACCATATTATTGAAGTTGTTAAGGGATGTAGAACAGAGATAAATTCAATAACGAACACGCGTAAGATGTGTTCAAGAAAGCTATTTTTAATATTACTTCTGTTTGCATACAATACGAATAAAAATATATAAATAAAAATATATGGGACTTGTGTTATGGGTGACAGACAACTGGTGAATATATACATATATAATTTTAAATACATACTTTAATACAAATACACACCCTGGCTCGAAGAACCAACAAATTGTGCAATACAATACAATACTTATACAATTTTAAGGGTGTATAGGAAAATTTGAGACGGTCTGTCTCAGTTTTATCTAAGCCCGATCTTACCTAACGCTTTGATAAATAAATATATAAATATATGGGACACTTACACACACGGTCGTCCGTCTCCAAAGTAAGTAACTTAATACTTGTGTTATGGTAGACAGACAACTGGTGAATATATACTTATATAATTTCTAAATACATACTTAAATACAAATATACACCCAGGCTCAAAGACCAACAAATTCATTTATAAGAACATGTTGGCCCCCGGCGGGAATCGAACCCGCGACCCACGGTGTTGAAGGTAGGGTCACTACCCACTACGCCAACGGGCCAGTCAAAATATAATATAAAGATAAAGTTCTAAATATGAGAGACTATCAGTGGTATATAGCTTACCTAAAGAAAACTTATCAATGATAATAGTAGTGTTAGCAGTACGATTAATATAGCATTAAATAATGGCTCAAAATCTTGTAATTATGACCTCACAATAGAACTTCACTTAATTTTATCACTTAATTTAATCACCCAAAGTACTCGAAGCATGTAACAAGAGCTATATAAGACCGAATGAGATGTTTTAATTCTTGACTTTCCTGTGAAGACAATAGTAGCTTAGCAAGCTTAGAATCCATAGTTTATCAATAACAACCGAACCTTTTATTTGAAGAAAGCTTTTGCGATGGAGCACATTGACTGTCCTGTTGGTCAGTAATAGGTGGCAATGCCGTCATCTCTACGGGTCGCGGGTTTTATTCCCGCCGAGGGCTAATTTTCTAAAAACTTTGTGTTGGCTCTTCGAGTCCGGGTGTATTTATGTATTTAAAAATATATATCTATTTACCAGTTGTCTGTCACACATTAGTATTGTATTAAGTGTATTATGTTACTTACTTACGGCATGGATGACCGTAATTCTCACGTATATTTATTAATTTTATTATTGCATAATAAAAATTGTCTTTGAAATACTCTACGCTCTAAAGACGACGTTATTAGTAAAATTTTAATTAAAACGATACCAAAATAATGTGTTTTAAACCCGTGCGGTTTTAATTTATATCGATATAAAGCGGCGCCAATGTTGGAAACTCGTATGCGTTGATTTTTACAAATGTGATTGCTCACGTAAATTTATATTTGGCGAACTCAATTGCGACAAGATCAATATTCATTGCATCGTTTCGTACTCCGATGTGATACCACTAGTGTTGATTAATTGCTCTTTGTGGACTTGCAATATTAATATTAATATTTCCAACGTGACTTATGTCAAATCAATATAGAATGCTGTTATGTTACATGAGTTTTTTATCTTATTTGTTCATGAAAAATGTTAGGTGGTTAAACGTTTTTTTACGAATTATTGTGTGTGTTATTGGGCTGAGTAGAATAGACCATCCTCATTTCTTACCATGGTGTCGTAAAAGGCGACTAAGGTAAGTTGACATCAGGCAGGCAACCGGTCGGGCCGGACTAGGCCCTAAAATAATGTAAGGCCCGCATGGTTTCTAACTAGTCGGGCTAACCCAATAGAATAAGTCGTTAGTATACCCGGATTTTGTACATAAACTAAGCGTTTAACGATTCAAAGTATTATAAAATATTGATTACTTATGAATGTTATTTACGAAGAAATGTTATAAAAACTACAAAAATATATATTATTATAATATCTAAATTTTTAAATTTCTTTGTAACATTTTATATTAAACTTATTAAAAGTTGGAAATAAAAATTTCTAACATGAGAGATGAGACGAGTGTATATTACGAAATGTAGCGCAAATTTTAACTATAAAGTTTATAAATGTGTAATTTTCTTTTTTACATTAACTTAATTTAATTTCATTGAAGTGTCCTTAGCTGAGATTTATAATTAAACCAAATAATACTTCCTTTGGCTTTACCGCGCGCCACCTCAAGAATACTCTAGTGCGAAGAACCCTAGGAGCATGTCCGCATTAGAGCTTCTTATGAAACCCTTGACGCTTTACCTTGAGGGATAAATAAAATGCTTAAATGCTCATTTTCGATGTATCCTGATAAATAATATATGGATCTCACTTGCACTACGTTAAAGCTATTATTTTCAACGTTGACTCTCAAAATCATTACTAATAATGGAATATATACTCCGAATGATATGATCTCTGCCTATAAAATATATTTGTGTGTATATATTATTTGTATTTAAGTATGTAAACTATATATATACCAATTATCTATCCCATAACACAAGTATTAAGTTACTTTGGGGACGGACGATCGGCTGTATAATTATCCCATACATTTATTTATTAGACAATATAATTAGTTTTTTTAAAAAATAATAATATATAACATTAATATATTTATTAGATGATTTTTTCTAAAGTAAGCTCATGCTATTATCGACTTTAAAGGCTTTTTCTGCACAACACAAACTAAACCTTAATTAATGTTGAATGTTTTCGTTATGTTATGATAAACAAAAAATACGGTGTTTTAATAAAAATAAACATATTTTGATTGAATTCGTATATTCAACTTTAACTTAAATATTAATTTTGCATTTTTGTTTCAGTTGCCTCAGTCCGCGCTCGGCGTATTTCTACGAATTTCCTCCTAGCGGTATGTACTGAGTTGTTTTATTCGTATATAGTTGACCAATATTTCATTTGTATCTGTAAAGTTATCAAAATGTTAGTGCTGAGAAGGATATAGGTAATTTGATTTTCTTAGAAATTTGTCTTTAAGAAAGAATCAGAATTCAAAATATGAATCAGTTAAAATATATAGTCCGCTAGCTTTTAGCCGCGACTTCGTTCGCGTGGACTGTTGTCGTGTGAATGGATGGCGCTTTTCAATTTTATCCTATTCCTGTAGAATTAACTGGATTTCTATGGCCTATATGTTATTCCGGTGTATAAGGAATACTTGTGCTAAATTTCATCAATATTGGTTCAACGTGAAAGAGTAACAAACTTATATCGATACTCACAAACTTTCGCTTTTGACTTTATAATATTAGTAGGATAGGATAAGAACTAGGACAGGATGGTAGCAGGAAAACTATGTGGGATTGTAAAGAGCGTTGCGTTCTATACATTTACTTACAATCACCTTTGTAACGATTTTTACCGCGTATTAGTCTAAAATCAAATTGATATCTATTATAAATCATATTATATGACTTCCAAACTTCCACTGATTGACCCGTTGGCGCAGTGGGTAGTGATCCTGCCATCAGCACCGCGGGTCGCGGATTCGATTCTCGCCGAGAGCCAACGTTTTCTATAAATAAATGGTTTTCGTGTCTGGGTGTATATATGTATGTATTTAAATTATATAATTATATAAGTATATATTCACCAGTTGTATGACTACCATAACACAAGTATTAAGTTACTTTGGGGACGGACGACCTTGTGTGTCAGTGTCCCATATATTAAAAAAAATATTTATATCACAATAATTAACGAAAAGAAAAAATATGATTACGCCAGTAATTTCTAGTCGATTCTATATAGATAATTGTCTCGGCACTGCGAAGAAGAAGGTGACGACTTTTTCAAGGCTTCTACGTGGACTAAAGTCTCATAGAAAAGAAAAACACGGTTCCTGTTCGCCGAAACATTCGCACAGTCCGAGGCAAGGATTGCCACCTCAAAGGGTAAGGATATATTTTTAAGCTCATCAATAATATAAATTGGGCATATAGATATCGTTTAGTTTAGTGCTGAGATTTGCAATACATGTATCGGATCCTCATTATAAGATAATACTTTCAAATTCAATTCAATTCAAATTTAAAATTATATATTAATTATAGTTTTATGTTTAATTTTATTTTATCAAAAAGATCACTTCAATTATGATTGCTATCGTTAATAAGGGACTTAATATGGATAACAATTTAATCTTCGGACTTAACTTAAAATCGTGTTTAAATTTTACAAAGCAATAGCAGTAATTGAACGACATTTTACATATTTTTGTTACTTTTTCTAATAATGTTATATTATTAGTACTTAGTTAAGTACTTTCAAATTCATGTTTATTCCGAAGTTAATTTACCCTGAGGTGTATTTAAATAAAAATATCTAAGAACTTATGAGATTCTGTTATCTTATGCCTTTATGAAAAATCCACAGCATCTTCATCTTTAGACTTTTAGAAAAACTGGGAAAGTTTACATTATAAATTAATTTTTAAGGTCTTATCTGATCGAACATTAAGTCAGGTAAACAGAGTAAATTATGCTAATATATAGTGTGATAATTAGTTACTAAAAATAGCAAAAAAATAGAAACCAATATTATGCATGGTGTTATTGTAAAAAATGGACTGGATTCGTATGACCCTGTCATATTGTTTGTAGAAATAGAACTGCGATTTGTAGAGTTTGCAGAGTTGCAGAAATGACAAACACGTAGACGAAACAATGTTTTTTTCAATAATAATCACTGTTGGTTAGAAATTTAGCGAAGTTATTTTTGTTTTCTTTCAATATTATCTAAATGTTACCACTTACACCCAACCTGCATAGGCTTCAATTCCAGACAAAATTTTTGGTGAAATATATGTAACAGTATTATTTAATGTACTAACTTTGCAAAAACCATATGATAATATTACAGGACATTATATGGAGGTCATATACGTAACAGGGTCATTAGGAAACAGTCAGTGTGCATGTCCATAACAATATTGTATTAGATAAAAAAAGCCTGTGTGATAAAAAGTAAAAAGAATGGTTTGACGAGTTTGTTTATTTTATAGATATAAAGTTATATAAGTTAGTTATACAAGTATAGAGTGAATCTTGATTAATATATTTAACATAGCTTTGATGATATAATCATGTTATGTCAACCAGGTAGTTGACCGAGCCTTGCTCAGTAATTTTTTAAAAGATAAAAAAAGAAACTTGAAGAAAAAAGAAAAAATAATAGGATGGGGCTCGATCCTAGGTATTTTTTCTTTTCTCGCGACCACCCTTTCACTGAATAAGCTACGCTGACTTGACATTTAACGGCAAAAATGTGTTTTATATAACCAATAAATTAAAAGTAACTTTTAGTCTTTTTTTAATGCTCAAAAACAGGGATGAAACGATTTTTTTTTAATAAAACCTAGCTAGATCAATTTTTTCCCCCAAAATCTCCTGCATGCTGAATTTTTGGAAAATCGAATCGAGTCATTTTCGAGATTCCGAAAATATATACATACAAGAATAACTCATTTAAATATAAAGATTTAGTACATAAGATATAGAAAATTAAGTCACACAGTGTCAAAGTCAAAGTCAGTTCGTATCAGGCTACTTAACAAATATATTATTACCGAACAGCTTTTTTATACAGAGATGTTTTATTCAAATTCATTTATAAATAAAGTCTCGGTCTGTTTGTGTATCGCAGTGGGAATTATGCTCCGCAAATTTTATCATAATTATAAGAACGCACACGCTGCATAGGTAGGACGGGACGGGAAGTACCTCCGCATCTTCAATAACATTGCAGACAAAACGTGTCTCACACAGCAACGTGTAACCGAATCTTAGCGAAAGTACGTAAGCTTCGCGTCTGCCTTCCTTTTTTTTCATACATTCCCTTTCCTACCCCCATCCGCCATTATGTTGATCCGGCGCGACGCCGGTCCTTCTTTGACATGCACTCCCAGCAATTAGTATGACGCGTCGTGCATTTGTATGCATTGCTAACATGCCCAGTTTTTTTGGCTGACGAGGGGTATGCAGTTAGGGAGTGGAGGGAATAGTTTCCCTACGGTGATTGCAATTAAGCACCTTTTTACAGAGATTTTTTATTATTATTGTGCCATGAAGACGTATTTTTATTAACAAACACATTTGGCTGCGTTAATACTTTCAGTGAAAACATTTCACATACACCACACTCATAACAAAATGTCAGAAACTTTACTTAATAAATTATATTATCAACCATCTATTTAAGAAGAAAATTATGGTCCGTACAAATACTCGTCTGTTAAAACTGTTTTTTTTTTTTTTAATTCACTGATATTATAGTGTGTGAATTTTGTTTTACGAAGTCGCATGTAACCATCAGTTATATAAAGTAATGAAATCATAATTTTATTTTCTTAGCCAAATTGAAAATATATGAACATCTATATATATAAAAGAAAGTTGGTCTAAGTTACACTATTTATAACTCAAGAACGGATGAACCAATTCGGCTGAAAATTGGTGGAGACGTTGCTTAGAACCAGGAGACGGACATAGGATACTTTTTATCCCGTTCGACCGCATTTATTTTATCCCGTCAAGTCGCTATAAAACGTGGTATAACTAAAAACGACTATGACAGTAAAATAATAAAACGCAAATTTCAGTGGAATAACAAAACATAAATGACAGCTAAACGTAATTTGGTCTTTGATTTAGTATGGAAAAAAATTTGACAATTATCAAAATAATAGTGTTACAACATGTTTTTAATACAACCTCTTTCATAGTGTTGGTCATTAATATGAAAAAGCATTGTGGCTGTCATATTTGTCATTAAGTTGTTGAGAAAGAGTATGGGTTGACACTGGGAAAACTGTTTTTATTTATTGAATAAGTATAATAATATAATAAGTATAAATGAGAAATATCGTCGTTTATTATATTCAAAAGGGGATGTAACCTAAACTCACAAATAGAGCGGACAAAAGGAATATCTGGAAATTTAAAGAGTTTAAAGAAAAGACAAATGACGATCAATATCTTGAGACAACACGGAGAGTGCGAATTTCGTATAATTTGAGAGATAGTTGCGATATGCGATGCTATGGAATAAAAATAGTTTTTATTGGAGAGATTAATGATGGTAATTGGTATTCGGTTAATTAATTCTGTAAGATCAACGTGACGATGTGCTATGTGGAGCCATAGACGCGCCCGTGACTATTGTTCGATAGAACTGTCAGCTAAAATGACGATTGTTCTCTGGATTTGTTTCAGTTGTAACGATTGTTTTCTAGACTGTGGCCATCTGCAACGAGTGTCAGATAGACTATACCTAGATGTGGTGATTGTTCTTTGAGCGTTATCATTTGCGAGTCTGTTTACGTGTGTATCTGCTGAGTTGGTTGCCACTTATTGAGCTGTGTTATGCCATGACAGTGATTGAGGGTGAGCTTAAGGTGCGAAATGCTTATGGTGCGAAAAGCCTAAGGAGTTGAACTTAAAGAGTTAAGCATAAAGCGTGAGCTTAAAGAGTTGAGCGTAAAGCGTGAGCGTAGTCCTGTCATGTCATGGTATGTGCGGTTTTCTTTTACAGGTATAAAGACCAATATTGAGTTTCTTGCCGATTCGTCTCAGTACAATCAGCATTCCGAATCGGTGGTAGATTCATTCCCAGAGGTCAGCTTATGAGATTTGCGGGGTCGCAAATGTTGTCAGGATGGTCGACTGTAACAAAATGTTTTTAATAGAACTTCCTTCAGAGTTGGTCATTAATATGAAAAAGCATTGTGGCTGTCATATGTGTCATTGAGTAGTTTTTGAGAAAGAATAAATGATTTGACTTTGGAAAAATTGATTTTTATTATTGCATAAGAATAAAGGAGAAATATCGTCGTTAGTTATAATAGCTAAACGTCACTACATACTATAAAACAAAGTCGCTTTCTCTGTCTGTCCCTATGTCCCTATATCTCTTTGTATGCTTAAATCTTTAAAACTACCCAACAGATTTTGATGCGGTTTTTTAATAAATAGAGTGATTGAAGAGAAAGGTTTATATGTATAATCTAACATATTATAAACTTTTATTATAAACTTTCAATATGGAGTAAAGAAATACCATAATTTTTGAGGTTTCCAATGTGATGTCGTAAATAATTACATTTTTTTCCGTTTACATTGCAAACGCAGGCTGAACCCTACAATATTTATCAAAATAATGTACTAAGTATTTGTACACCTTGAAAAGGTCTACAGAAAACTCCGCGATGGTAAACATATTATGTCTATCTCTTATGGATAACCCACAATAGCATTTTTTTGACATTTTCTTCTTCATTTGTAATTTAAATGAACATTTGCGATGATATTACAGATTTAAAATGCAGGGCATAGCGAGTGCGCGCTTTGTCCTATAGCACTTCGAATTCAGCTGCGATTGGACGGGTTTTTTTTACATGGCCAACTATATGTCGCTTTATAAAGAGTAACCTCTAAAGAAAACATGTTTGTATTGTGTAATGAAGATTCTTTCTTTATGACAAGAAAGCTGTGAATATTGTATTTAAAGACATTCTGCAATTAATTGTAAAAATATAATGCTTAGGGAAAATGTAAAAGTAAATAAGTAAAAATGTAGTATATGAATTTAGATATTCCAAAGATAGCAGGGAATCTTCAAGGTATAGGGTAAGGGGAATTGTTTTACTCCAAATTTAACGCGTGTGGCCCACGGGCAGTAATGAATAAAACAAAACTACTGGATAGTTTTAATCATTTTTTTTACTGAGTGACATAGGCTATATATTTTATACCCGTGCGAAGCCGGAGCGGGCCTCTAGTTATTAATAAAATTGTATTAATTCAGTTTATACAAACGTCACACAGTTACAGACTGTCATATTAAGTATTTGAGTAAGGGCCTGTGTCACAAGTTACTGATAAAGTCGGATAGTTAACCGACAAATAAACTAAGTAGGAGATAAATGTCTCTAAAAAGTGAAAAATTAAAAAAAAATTGCGGCCATTTTGAAATATGTATTTATCATCCAGCAGATAAACAAAATAACAGTCACATGATCTACCTGTTAACTTATAAGGGATTTTAAGTGCTGAATAAGCCTGTCAGAAACCTGAGAAACGCAAAATCCGAGATATGTGTCAGATATGTTCCGAATAAGCTATCTTACTACTTAATAAGCTACTTCTTAATAAGCTACTTCAGAAACAGGCCCTAACTCTAAAAAGTTGAAACCGCTACAGTCTAGTAATATAAAAACTGAGTCCATTCCTTTGCATAAGAATTCTGTCTACTTCTTGAACTTTCACTGAATACGCAACTCATCCCGACCGAATTAAGTGGTACATTTTTCCACGTCCACGTATATTTATTAATCTCCACGCTGGGGTACGTCACCGCATGCCTTTGAGAAATGACGGCTGCCAAAGCTAAGTCGGTTGAGCCAAGACGGCGCCTGAATTATGGCCGTTTGTTGGGAGAAGGGATGAAGGCCATTAGGGCGCGGGCATAATCCTTATCGCGCGAGTTGCACTTAGGATTAGTCCTGTCAGAAGTTGCTTTTTTCGAGTATTTGAGGGGCTTTGTCCAGCTGTGATTAGAGGATTAGGGGAATTCTTTATGGATCGCTAAAGGAATTTCCTCGGCGGATTAGAATTACGTGTTAAGTTATTTATAGGGTTTTATTAACTCTTTGATACTATAATGTCTTTTCTATGAGTACTTTATACCTAAATCACGTTATTTATATCTCTTATTTATTATTTTTTTCTTATTACAATTTGTGGCCGATCATTTATATTTTGCTTTTATCAGTTCATATACAACATCATATCTTTTACACATACATACATACCATTGCATACCATATAACCTTTTACTTTTTTTCAAGAGGTTCACGTATTCAAAACCTAACAGGCTACAATGAAGTTTTCTGTCGAAATTTATGAGTCTAATTGATATTCGCAATTTGTCACACGCTTTTCGCTGAAGGGAAACATCGCCAGTAAACCTAAATATCTCCCAAGAATTCTGAGGATATGTGCTACCTACCAATCCGCATTGGAGCAGCGTAGTAGGTTGACTGGTTGTAAATAAAGTATTATTTACTGTACATAGATGTCAGAATTTATAACTTCCTTCAATATAAAATTCTAGTAGTATTTAGAATATACACTGCGATTTTGCATTCTATAAAACTTTCCTCCATTGTCATAATTCACTATAGATATAGCATCATTATTAAAGCATTATTGCGGTGTAAATCCCCCGATATCTGTTGTAAAACTTTATATTGGCACATTGTTGTGGCTTCTGCCGCCATTCTGGCGATCGTAAATCCTTAACGTCTTGTATCGATAAGATGGTATTATGTTTTGGTTATCTAACATGCGGTTTCATAATATTTAACCCTAGGAACATGAAAAATTTGCCTGCCCGGTTATTGCGTGCCATATCATGTTTATAGATATTATATTCCGTATATAAATTTTAATTTTATTTTCTTGAAAACATTCAAATAAATAAATTTTATTTTCGATAAAATTATGTGATTTCTTTATTTATTTAATTACCACAATTGAAAATTAAATAAGACGCTACTATCATTTTGCAAAGATAGCATTGCAATAGAATGAACTGTGTTTATTATTTCTATGACATAAACTAAAATTGAATTTAATACAAATATCGTGTTCAATTACATCAATATTTATTTAAATTCAAATTTAAAATTTTCTTTATTCGAGTAATTTTCTTGTAAACAAGTCCTTTTGAATCATCAACTCTACTGCTGGTTCAGAAAGCGGTTGCTCTTTTCAAAATATAATTCTCATAACTAATTACACTTAGTTAACACTATCTTGTACAGATAGAAAGATTCTGTAAAAATAGAGGAGAATTAAATTAAAAAGAGATTTATTATAGTGATAAAATACATTTTATTTTAGAATTGCACAATGTAAATATATATGTGTGTGATTATATATATGTGATTAATTTGTTCAACTCGCCTAGTCGTAGCAATAATAAGAAGACTATTGATATTTCAATTGTAGGTATTATTTGAAAATCTGTTTCATAACAATTAAAAGTCAATAGTTTAACATTTCATCGCACCTAGTAATGGCATATATGGCACAGCGTATATTATTATATTTCACCTACGTGTCCTAATTTAACGTAATAAATTAAATTGAGTGGAAAATTCTAAGTTAGAATATTATGCTGTACAACAAAGAATATATGCGAAAAGTGGTGTTGGTTAAAGTTAGAAAACTACGAAAGTTATTCCTCGGAGCATATTTATCATGTTTACTGTAGTAATATTTTCAAAGCTATGTTCCTGACGTAGATTACTTTCCTTGTATGTAGGTTACGTGATTTTGCCTACGACCGCTAGTTACATTTATATTTAGAATTTTAACTTTTATTTCACTCTAACAAACTGACCTCACGATAAAATTGATAATTTATGAAAATAGTAATGTATATAAGCATAAATAAAGGGTAAATAATTGTTTTATTGGTTAATATAGTCTTTATTATATTTTAATTGTTTAAATAATTTTAAACAATTCTACAAAAAAAAGTAATATTTAATTGCTGAATATGTTTCTTGTTATGCAAACATACTTTTCAAAACCAACAAGTACTTGCTTTTTGAACACATTTTTTTCTGAGGAACGATGCAAAGGGTAATCGGTATAAAAAAATTGATAGATTCTATTTAATTTCTTAACCCTAACGTAAATCTTGTTTTACTTAGCAGTGAGTAAGTCAATTAAACTATATATGATAAAACCTATTATAACTTTGTAATAGCTAGTAACTTAAATGAATTATTTGGAAATGTAAATCAGAAATAATTTGTTTCTCAACGCAAAAACATGTCTAAAATAGCAATACTGAATTTAGAAAATCCATCATCAATCATTCCCACTCAACGAAAAACGCTAAAGATATCTGCATCACAAAGAGGTTTTATAGGCACGAATCAATTAATCATAGTCCGTACAATGCTCGCCCATTAACTTCGCACTTGATAAGGGAATAATGTGAATAGACGAGGACCGTTTCTGTACTATCCGGAACCTAACTTGGACGGTCCAAAATTTATAGTCCTATCATTTTCACATACATTGTCATTACGATAATTCCTTTTGTGATTTCCATACCCGTTTTCCCATTCATTTCATATATGATTGTATTACAAGTAATCTTACGGATTTAATTTTAATGTTCTCAATACATTATGATTTTATTTAAGTACATACAAAATAATTAAACGTTTTATTAACGTTTTCTTTTATTTATTTATTGTCCTCTGTTATCATATTCATATATCATATTTTTATTTTGTAATTAGTTATTTTGTAGTTTAGCTAAGAGTGAAGTTGGAAAAGTATTTAATTTTTTTAACTTATTTGGTACTATGAAAATATAGTTTCTATCAAATTATGTTCTGAAATTGATAGATATTGATTAAAACTATTTTTTATGTTCTCATCAGTGTCGTAGAAAATTTGAAACCAATTTTGGAAATGCTTAAAAAATATGAAAAACAACAATATTAATATGGATAGATTGGCTTTTCTACAGAAAGAGTACATAATATATAGAAACTTAGTTTAGTTATATTATTGCACATCCCAGTGGCTGCTACGTGTGCTACAGAAATGTCTACACTAAATTTTCGTACTATTTTTGTTTATCAACTAGAATGTTGTGACTTGTTTTACCAAAAATGCACTAAAAATCGCTTTCTTGTACATTTTTAAAAGATAACTGTCTGGATATTGTACATAATTTACATCGAGTTGTTTGCTATATTTTTTTTTCAGCGGTAAAAATGACGTTGTTAAGCCGTAAAGAAATTGGACGGAATTGTATGATAGTGTAGTCTGAAGAATATTCTGAACGTATACATTGTTGGTTATTAACACTTTTGGGGTACGTTGTATCCCGTTCATTAGGGTAATAATGTTAAACTTTCCTTCAGGTCGATACACCAGACAGCGTGCTGCAAAGTGGCTTAGGCCTCGGCCCTGGCCCCGATACAGCTCTGAGGTCCATGGTTGACCCGAGAGATTATGATCGCCTCCGCTTCTTTCAAATGAGTGCCGCCCAACCAAACACCTTCGAAGAAACTATTCATAGGGTGAGCTTATGTTTTCCTGCAATGAAGTTCGTTTGAGAGACTCTTGTTTTAATTGTATGAAAGTTGTTCTGATATTCTAAAATGCTTGAAATCGTCAATGAGAAGAAGAATATGGATTTTTCCATGAACATTGTTTAATTAATAGAAACCCTTTTTGTTCAATTTATTTGTGTACGTACATAACGTCTTCAAAGAACAATCTTATGTCATTTGCATACAAGAAAAATACAGTATCTCTCAAACCATCAACGCAGGAAAACTTTTCTGTTATGCTCTGGATGGCAAAATGCTTACTCTATTTAAAAAAACAATGTTCTTAAAAATATTTAAATAAACTATAATATTTTTGCATCAAACTATTGCTTCTTATTAGCAAGAAATTGTAAGCTTTGTTTGTTGTGCTTACTTACAAATATATACATATCATATCAAAAGTATAGGTATGTTTTATCCATTAGTCAATATACTTTATTAGTTCGTTGAACTTAGTTTTGCCAACAGAGTCGTAACGGAATTCAAAATTCAAAATTTTCATTGCATACATCTTTTGGTTTATACATTTGGTATGCTCAAAGAAAGGAGGTGGATCTATGTTTTTTATATCGCCTATTTGAACCTAATTCAATTTCGCTATATTATGACTGTTCACTTATTATGTATTATTATCAATTGTGAATTTCATTGAAGCACGCATTGTGGCACTATTTTGTAGATTTACAGTTGCACGAATTTGCACGAGCAATTTTTTACGCGCATGCCAGCATGCAGTATTCTTAGGATGATTTACAAGTCCTTAAAATATTTGTTTTCTTTTTTTTTCAAATTACTTGTTAATAAATGTGTGTATATGAACAGCTCGTTTAAATAGAATTCTTTTATTCACGTGTTTTTTTCATTTGCTTAGAGGATGTTGTTACATAGGGACTACAGAACCAGTTTCCAGTCGGTTTTTTTAAAATCCAACTTTATTCTGGAATCTGGTTTATGATTTCATAGAACCATCACAAGAAAGAATTGGACAAACTAGATATATTACAGATAGACGAATATATTTCTATCGCAATTTAGAAATTTCTGTTTTGCATGTAAGCGGCGTTTTGCTATATTATTGAATAAGGCTTCATTGTTATGTTTAGTTGAAAAGTAGAATTGTGTTTTCGAGGTTTTATTTGGCTGTACAGAGGTAAAAGGTTACTTATGTGTCATTTAATTTATTTTATTAAAGTCTGTTATATGTACCAAATGTTGCAGAATTACTCTTCTGTAAAATTTAATAAAGAGAAAATTTATTTTCAAAGCGATGTACACTTGTTTGTTTCAGTTAAAAGTTCAAGAAGCGATGAAGAAAAAAGACAAACTGGCACGAGAACAAGAAGAGGTAATTAACATTTTTAACGTGTTAGAATTTTTGTATCTTTGTCTCAATAAATAAAAATAAAAAAAGTCTAAATTTTTGCATTTGTATTGCGGGTCAGATTACTGAATTACTCGATCGGAATGATCATTTCACTCATCGCAAACTCAGGTTTTCTTATTTATTTGCAAATGTAGACATGTTTTCAAAATTAACCAAATTACTAGTTTATGATTTAGAAAGCTCACAATCCCAATTTACAAATCGATAATACATCATCTAACAGTGTTTCTCTTAGAATGACATGCACTACTAAGTATTTTTTTTTACATTTACATACTCACCTACTCCCCTAAATATATTGTTTACGCCATGATAATACTTTGTTTTTGAATATTTCATAGTGAACACGGTCTCACTGATTTACTGTCACTGCTTTTTAAACGGATATTTTACAATACACATGTCTATAGTTATTATACCTAATATATCTAGAGTGGGACCAATATTGTCATATTGTGGGACTATTAGTTCCGCAACTTTCTCGCAACATTTTAAATGCAAATTAAAAAAGGAACAATTCACTCAAAAGCCCCTTTCAAGTCCGATTACTTAATTTGCACTTAAATATTCAGCTCAATAAAAATCCTCTTGATCATTAGCGCACGCATTAAATAATTAAGTTAACGTGAAAAAACCTTTAATCTTTCTGGGATGGGCATGTGAGCTGAACCTTCGGCTAATCATGCCCTAATCTCAAGCTAAGCCTATTAGAGGCACTTGTACCGCTTCCCTACGAAACTTTGGAAGCCCTTTACTAAGTATATTTCGTTCGTCGTTCGCTCGTAAATCTACTATTCTTGAATACCAAAAAGTCGTAAAAGTCATTATAACAGCTAACAAAACTGAGCTTTGAGTGTATGTAGCAGAAATCAATTTTCAATAACAGGTCGCGTTCTTAATAAGAATGAATATCAACATTGAAATCGATCATTGAAATTTTACAGCGGCAATAAACAATTTCGTTGGGTTACGAGAAAGTATGAATTTCCGATAAATATTTAATTTTGATAAGAATCGTGTTCTGTGATGAATAATGATGTTGCACATGGATATGTATAATTATATAAATTTGTTATGCGTTTGTGCATGAAAGTTTAGCACGTTGCTCTTGTAAATAAAATAACATACCATTAAGAAAAAAATATAAGCTATGTCGTGTGGTATCCGGCTGAACAGAAAAGACCACCCTCATTTCTTACTGAGGTGTCATAAAAGGCGACTAAAGTAAGTTGACGTCAGGCAGGCGGCCGATCGCAAAATACCTAGCCAAATCATGAAATAATATGGTGTGCCGTGCGACGTCAGAGTTGGATAAGGGCAGGAAAATGATGATAAGAAAATTTATAAGCTGTAAACTGGTCACTATCAGTTAGAGCATGCCATGATCTATGAATTTGTGATCTTCACCAACCGTACTGAAATTTTCATATCTCTAGACAACAAAGCAAAATATATAACCTAGCAATCCGAATAGCAACTTAGTGACATAGAAACGGGATAATTACACGCTATTACTATATAATTGCTGTGGAAGCCCAGCGGTCACACCTCGCGACTCTTTCGAGAAGGTAATGGGTTCAAACCCGGGCAGACACCAATGAGTTATTCTGTTAAAACTTGTGTCTAATTGATAATTTTAAATTACCACACGCTATTCGGTGAAGGAAAGAATCCTGAGGAAACTTGCGTATCTCTAGAGAATTCTGGAGATATATGTAACCAATCCGCAATAGAGCAGCGTGGTAGGTCTTAGCTCCAAACCTTCTCTCCGAAAACGGAGAGAAGAGGCCTATTCTCAGCAGTCGGATAGTAACAGGCCGCTACTTACTTACTATATGATTATTACCTACGTTACAAATGGCTAGTTATGTATATATGTATATTAACTTACTATTTTTTTTACTTATAGATGTATATGTTAGAATATTGTATTTCTTTTGTGCTAACCCTCAGGTCTTGAAGGGATTTTTCATTATTTTTGTCACGTTTGGTTTTTATGTTACCCGCAGAACAGTTTTTGGCTAAGCACTAAGACATTGATAAAAGCACGGTATATTAGAAAGATCTCACAAGCAGGTTCTTTTATATTATATTAGTTATGATTTTTTTAACTACATACAATATTTACGATACGATATTTGGCAGTGACTGTGCCATCAACTCCGCGGGTGCCGGGTTCGATTCCCGCCGACGGCCAAAATTTGTTTTAAACAATTTGTTGATTCTCAAGCCTGGGTGTATAATATGTATCTAAAATTATTTATGTATATACCAGTTGTCTGTAACACATAACAAAAGTTATTAGGTTGCTTACTTTTGAGACGGCCATATTGTCCCATATGTATATATTTAGTCGGCAGTGTAAAAGTTACCAGTAAATAGATAAGTCGGCACACATAACATAATTTTTGACCTAATACTATGTATTTTTATATTGTACTTGTAAAGTAAATTCATTATATTAGCTCTTTGAGCACTAATCCTGCACACATTATCTAGTAACATTTAGCTATATGCTTTCTGTTCCCTGACATGAACCTCATTTGCCCGAGCAGACGCGCAAATCCCCTCCCATTTACCAGGGTGCCGGGTCGGTAACAAAACGTGCATAAATTAACTTAACGTGCAATACTTCTCTACTTACGCGAAAGTGGTCGTTTTAATACGGCCTCTGAATATTTATCGCCGTGTTCGGGAATACTTCGACACAAACACATTCTGGGTAATTTTTTCTTCTTTTTTGAATTAACGATTTCTCAATGCCAAACAGAAGTGCATTATTGGTGCCGTGTGGTATCCGGCTGAAGAGAATAGTACCACCCTCATTTCTTACCGAGGTGTCGTAAAAGGCGACTAAGGTAAGTTGATCCACCGTGTGGTATCCGGTTGAGTAAAATAGACCACCCTCTTGCTTACCGAGGTGTCGTAAAATACGACAAAGGTAAGTTGACATCAGGCAGGCGGCCGGTCGTAAAATACTTAGCCAAATCATGTGACAATATGTTTGTGACATGTTGTGCCGATCCCACTTAGAGTGGGATAAGGGCAGGAGGATAGATATAAACAGAAGTGCATTATTGAGCTGAAGAATATTTTAAGGTACAAATATTGCTTCCACGTCTGCCTGTCTGTCTGTCTTTTAACCTTTTACGGCTAATCTACTTGAAAAGTGTTGGTGAAATTTGATACTATTGAAGCTTATTTACGGAATTACATGTATAATAAAAAATGTTGTTTTTCCTTTCCTCCAACAATAACTATAAACATTATAAAACAAAGTCCCCAAAACTGTTTGTATGATATGATCGATTTTCTCAATTCTTGCTATAAGAATTTTTGTACGGTTTTTACTAAAAGATTAGGAAAGATTGGATATATTAAAATCCTCTTAAACAATTTTTATAGGACGTTCACTGGAAGATAGAGCAGGTTGTGAAGCATCATATATACTACTTTTTATCCTAGGATGCACAGGAGGTCAGGGTTTACGCAGAAAACTTTTTGAAACATTGATTTTCGCGCGAACGAAACCGCGGGTACATCTATTAGTACATAAACATAAATCACGAAATGTTCATAACAAAAATATAAAGTAGACGTAAAGGATATTTATTATTTACCAAGAATTAACTATCGGCCTCACAATAAATCGTATTTTTTACTATTCCTAGTACTTTTTAACTATTTATAATAAATTGATTACTAACAAAGGCATAAAGTCTTTATAATTTCAATAATATTATCTGAACAAAATATTTACATAAATACGAAATTGTATTATATATAAAATACGCTTAAAAATGCGACTAAAATTAAGCCTTTCCATATAAAATGATGATGTCAGAACCAACCATTTTAGATATCAGCCCTTTTTATTATAAAGTCCTGCAAAAAACTCGTTGATCGCATTGCCGTTCAGTGATTATGCAAATGAAATGTCTGTCGTTGGACTAAAATTATAACGTCATTATAAAAGTACTTTATGGTATGTGGCGCCTTGTATGAGTATATACAATATTGAATTTATCTTTTATGCATTTTAAACCAGTATTAGCAAATATTTTTGTTAAATAATTCTTTATTGTGTCTTGTACTGCTATTAAAGACTAATATTAAATAAATTATTTTACTATAATCTAGGTTTCGTATATCATAATATTCCTGAAAGTCTATATTACTTATAGAGATATATACTTCATAGAGTTATTATACTAAAGTATGGGAGCTATAGAAAGGTCTGTAAGAGAGAGTGTCACAACAAATAATAAGAGAGGAAAGATTTAACTCGAATACTTATCTTTGTTAACACATGTTTAACACATAAAAGAAAGACAGAATTTAAATTTAATTTTCTTTCTTTTATTTTATTAGGGCCTATTGGAGGCTGGTTTCTCTACTCTACTTTAATAACTCTATGAATTACATAAACCAGCACGTTCGACAGGTCAATAGATGATTAAAATACTAATTGTATGATGCTGAAAATACTCGGCACTTTCATAGATAAGTGGCCCTCTGTATTCTACTCTTGATTCAACTTGTAAGTTATACTATTCAGAGAACAAAATGTTAAGTTTTGTCGCTATTAGATCATTGTATATACGTTGAGTGATCACATTTGTAGGTTACATATAGAGATAAGTTCTTCACCAGCTGTCCCGTTCTACGTACCCACAATATTCATACATGTAAACTATCTCATGGGTCACCACCACTTAAACCATCGTTGCATTGAATCTTCCGTTTTCCCCTTGAACTATTAGTCGCCTACTGCATTTTGTTTCGAGTTTGCCGGTCGCTCCTTAACCTGGTCATTCATTGAAATCTTACTTTTTACGCCATATTTTCTTTTTATAGAACGGAATATTTTTACATGTATTATAAAATTAATAAAATATAGCTGTTATTAAGCTGGTAATAGACGACAATAATAAAATATATTTTATTAAAAATTCTTATAACTGTACAATGCTTCATAAATTTTCCTCTTAACACGCAAATGTATAAACGCAACGAGACCATGAAACTATTAACCATAACTGACTAGTATGGCCTGTTTCGCACCGCTTTGTTTACAGTGATTTAACTTTAACCGTATCGCACGTATACTTGTGAAAAAGTAAAAACGTAATTTTAAATCACACTTTACTTACTATGGTATAATGAGGTTGAATTCTTTGAAAACAATGCATGTACGCTGGATGTTTTAATCTGATTACTTAATAGCGATAATATAAACTGACATTTGCAATTTATCACACGTTTTGCGCCAAAGGGGAAACATTGTGAGGATACTTGCATATAACTAGAGAATTCTGGTATATTGCGTTATTTAAAAATCCGCATTGGAGCAGCGTGTTGGGCCAAAGCTTCAACCCTCATTGCCAAAAAGAGACCTATGCCCAGCAGTGAGATGATAACGCATCGTTGTTTTACGTTATAGTATACTGCCATTAACCCATTGTTCGTCAATTACCTCATTTATCCCATAAACACAAACATTGAAGTTCAGACCCAGTACGTTGCATGAATGTGGATTGACAGGTTACAACATTCTATAAATCTTTTCTGTAACTTAAAGCACATGATAAATTGTTAATATCTATGAAAAATATGTCTTTGACATACAAAGGTCACACGCACTCATCTTTTAGCCGCGCTAATAACATGAGCTAATAAAACAGGTTTTGTCAACTTTAACTCAAATTATTACATTTTTTTACTATAAACTTATAATTAACTTATATCTAAGAACAGGCCCAGTAACTAGTGTTAATCTTTCATGATCATTACATGTTTTATCCTTTACAGTCTTTTCATATTATCGAGAAGCTGTAAAGACTCGTGATGATAAAGCCTCTGATCGTGTGCTTCAGTATTCAAATGAATGAAATAATAATTATGGTAATTGTTTCAGATATTACGAGACATAAGGCACGGTCTAATGAATATGGGTCGCGATGGAGTTCGGGGTCCCTTCGGTGGTACGTATAAATATGTATTATATTTATCATGACCTTAATGGACAGAAAAGTTAACTTATAAAAAAGTATAAAGGCAGTTTAAAGGATAACTTCAATTGTGTAGTATACTGTTATAAAATAGGGCAGCTGAGATATAAAAATGAAATTAATCGATAATTGAATGCATTGAATTTTTTGTTCTTAATTAAGTTTAAAAACTTTTCTTGTGTGACTAAACGTCTATTATAATACATAAAATGAATAAATTATTGTCGAACTAGTATTTCAGTCCATTTACATTTTTATAATAAAGAGCTCCTGATAATCAAATTCGGAATCTCCAGATTTTTATGATAACAGTACTAGTTTTTCATAATTAGTTAATTTAACTTAACAAACACATTTTTGGATATTTACATTGAATACATAACAGTTAATGAACTACTTCATTTGAATAATTTTTCACTATAAGAAATTAAGATTTTCAAATATTTATTTAATTTCTAATGTCCACTTGTTTAAAAATAATAATAACAAATGCTTCACTACTTTTGTCCAAAATTTATTTTTGCCTTGTAATATTTGGAATAAGAATTTATTTTAAAGCTGTCTGTTTTTTTAATTTACTGCTTTTGTGTACGCTAAAGTTAAATTGTATAAGTGTCTAGAGGAAGGAAAATATGATTTATTTGAAGCATGTTGCTTGCACGTTGTTTTGACACGTAATGTATTGGTCAACGTTGCGGAATGCTTATTCTTGATAATGTTCAATGTTCATTGATTTATCGTCCGGCATCATATTTCGTTCGGTATGCTTTCGATGTGCATCTCTTCATCAATCACGACATAACTGTGTATGCAAATAAGGAATTAAAAAACCTCCATGTGGGAGAAAATTCATTTCTCCGTAACAAGGGATTGAAAATAATAAATATTATATTCCATTATGAAACGGTTAAAAAAATGTTAGTGAATTCATCTTCATCCATCAAGAAACATTTTAATTTGCGGCAAAATGCTGAATGCATGTTGTTTTTAAAATATTTTGCATCAACCACGCACGGCTTTCCGATGTTCGTAAACAGCTTATTCGCAGTGTTATCAGTGAAAGCGCCACTTTATATGAAGGAATTTAACGGTAAATTTTTTTGCAATTATGTTAGCACGTATGTTTTTTATTTGCACTATTAAAAGCTACGCAATGCAAGCCTAATTGAAGACTCGTTTACAGACGATACATATATGTATGATGATGAAGCACGAGGTCTCTCCGGAAGAGGACATTGGTACGACGAACCACCTTATGAGAGTGATCCCGAAGACTTTCTTATGGGAACTGGAGCGCCTGCAGCCTCATTTCAAAACGGACGTGTTTGTTTCACACTAAATCTGCGAAACGAGCCAAGAGGTGAAGGAGTTATATCGCTAAGAACCGCCGGCGATATAAGCTTAGCAAGAGCCCCTCGGAGAGGATTAATAATCCCGCAGAGCGGCCCCTACCCGACCACTGTGATACCGTTGCGAACAGCGAGAGATAGGGAAAGCGGGGATTACGCCGCGTCCGATATCCAATCTATAGGCTCGAGGTTGTCGGGCATATCGCTAGAATCAAGTCGATCGGAACGAGATTGTAGAAGAGGTTATAGGCAAATACCAGGCTACCGGATAGGGATCGACCCTTTATCGCCAGCGTCATCGGATTATGAAGACCAAGAAAGCGAAACAGATTCACAACATATAGCAACTGTACATAAGGTAATAGGGGGATTTTCACATATAAGCACTATGAATAAAGCTGAAACAAATTAAAATCGCTTTTGATTTTTTCCCCATTCATTAACTTTTGTGTATAATTTTAGTCAGCTGAAGAATGTGAAGGGGTTTCGAACTTAGCAGGCAAAGTGCGAGGTCTTAGACAAGATGTTCAACGAAAGATATCAAGATTAAGGCAAGAAAGAGGGCCAGACGTCCCTACGGACCGACGAACAAGCGGCGATCAAGCGTTTCCATGTTCTAACAGTTCTTTTGAAAGTCTTCCCAGCGGCTCAGGCAGTAGTGAGTGGATTTATTAAGCTTTTGTCTGTGTAATATAAAAACATTTGTAAATAAGTTTGTCTTTCCTTTCTTTGTACCATACAGCCCATTATGTAACAGATTTATATGTATATATAATAAATACCTCCCCACAGCTAATCTCGAATTTCCTACTAAAACCTGAGCTTTAAAAAGTAACAGCAACAAATACCGGTTTGTAAATGTGTGACCGCAGGTATTTTTGATTTCATTGAATTTATGGCTAGAGATGGCATGTTATTTAGTCTCCTAAGACCTTATATTTATGTACAGGCACCCAGGCATTGGTTCGTGCCGGTAGTAATCATTCGTCTCTCTCGGCAGAAGAAAACATAGAATTAAGTCCAGCGGGGCGGAGCCTCCTGGTACCGCAAATGCTGTGCCGCGCTCGAGCTCTTGTCGATTATCTTCCGAATATCTATGAAAAAGATGCACTGAGATATAAGGTGAGCTCTAAAATGTTATTCGTCGTAAATATCCATACCGGTATTATAAATGCTAAATTCACTTTCAGTCTTTTAAGTCCAAACAGCTGGATCGATATTGATGGAATTTGGTACAATTGAAGTTTATATACCGGGATTAAAAATAGGATTATAAAAATTCCAAATTTCCTTCTAGAACAGCAAAAACCACATACAACATAATTCAGCTTATTTTATAAGATGACATGAACAAAGCCGAGGATGCAACTTGTAATATATATTTATGTACGACCAAAGTACGGTACAATAAAGTTAATTTCTTACATTGATTTGTGTTAAAACGAGGGTTTTAATATAATATATACTCAGTCATAGATCCGTTCGATCCCTTTCCAATTTGATAAAATTTATGTGAGTTTAACATGTATTTGTATGTTTAGGGTTAAAGTATCAAACTGTTTTGTTAACAGAAAGGAGACATAATAGAAGTGATCAATATGAATGCTTCTGGGATCTGGCGAGGAGTCTTAAATAACAAGGTCGGCAATTTTAAATTTGCCAATGTTGAAGTGCTGTCTGAAAGAGATACAATGAGATCAAGATCATCAAAATGGTGCAAGAGTCGTGAAAGGCTTTGGGAAACAAGACCAAGAACAGTTGAAGAATTATTGAGAAGAATAGACTTGCCAGAATATATGGTTGCCTTTTCAAGGAACGGTTACGAAGATATCGAATTATTTAAAGAGATCGAGCCATCTGATCTTGACTATTTGGGAATTATGACCCCTGATCATCGTACACGCATCCTTGCCGCCGTGCAACTGCTGCACCAGCTTGAATGTAAGTTGCATTAAATTATATCAATTACAATTATATCATCAGGGTAGTTGACAGTGACCCTTACTTCAACTCCGCGGGTCGCGCGTTAAATTCCCCCCGAGGGCCAACATTTTCTAACAACAATTGTCCTTCGAGTCTGGGTGTATATATGTATTTAAAATTATATTTGTATATATTTACCAGATGTGTGTCACTCATAACACAGGTATTAAGTTACGTACTTTGGGAAAGTACGACCGTGTAAGTGTCGAAACAAAATTTAAAATCGATTTTAATAGAAGTATTTGACATTAACAATGCATGTATGCAATATATTAACGGATTAAGCTAAAAAGATAGACATAAATCATCTTCGTTACATAGAAAATAATAAAAAATTATGTGCTTTGTAATGTTATGAATGTAATGCAGCGCCGTAAAACTAATAGTGACTATTTACATTATGATGTAAATTATAATTTTAAGTATATTCTTTCAGTAATTTATTATTAAATAAAGTAGTGTAATTTAATAATAGGTGGCGAAGGTGAAGGTGAGGGTGAAGGAGGAGGTTCCAGCTCAGAAGGAGGAGATTCCCCTTTCGGTCGCCGTCAATTCCCACGGGACTCCGGTTGTTATGAGGCAGGAGTTGGCGTCGGTGGCGTTCGCGTACGTACATCGCCGCTCGTCCATAGAACTGATGAGCCATCGCATAGGCCGCCTGATCCAGCGCCTACTGCCAAACGCTCTATACGTCGTCGACAACCTGATGACGCGGAATGCGACAGAATTGAACGGTACCCTGGGACGACAGGAGAAAAAAGCAACGTCCGTAGTGGCGGCCTGCCTGGAGGTGCGCGCGACGACACTTGTGAGTCAGATCATAAATTGAATGTTGTAAAATTCGTAGCCGGAGGGGAACCGTGCGCTTCAGAAAAAAGTAGTGATTCTGGTGTAAGCAGTTCTTCCTTAAGTTCAGCTCATCCCCATCGCCCCTGAGCAAGGGCCGCCGCGCCCGCGCTTGCCTAGACGCTGGCGCGGGCGCGAGCGTCCAATGTGCCCTCGCCCGCCTCTACTGACTCTGAACCTCCTGTTCAGTCTGAAGACTAAAAGTTTATTAATACTGCTTGACACTCTATTTTACTATTTTCTCATAAATTATGGTGTGATCTTACATAATTAAATTCAATTGTACCGTTAAACACTGATTCCCTGACTTATATCTTAATTTTAATACCTTGCTCCTTTTCGGATAATCTAACTAGAACCTAATGTTATGAACAACGTAACTGCCAATTTATTTTTTAAATATGTTTATGCAGGTCTTTATTATTGCGCGAGACAGTTTTAAATCTATTCAATATTCAAATTTTAGATTTTTTAGATACTATATATTGTTTGCAATATATATTATGTGTAAACTGTGGAAACTGTTATATTTCCAAAATATTTACTTTATACTTTTAGAAATGAGACTGAGAATAATGAATAATGTCATCAGCTATTATATTTTAACACATTTAGGTTTAAATTTTCATGCGTAGTTTTTAAATATATTTGTCATCGAGATTACTTTCTCATGTCAACATTACATGCATCAAAGTGAAATTGAAACAATTTTAATATTTCATTGACTTAAGTACTATGATTTAATCTTCTTAGCTGATTGTTAACAATTATTTACATTTTCGTTGTTTTCTTATCTTAAACTTATGACATTAATGTAAAGGACGTTTGCATTGTTGCATTAATATTTATTATTAAATAGATTTTTTGTGGTGTGCAAAATGTTTTAAGCACTATTTGTTTCCAGTACCTAAGTATTTATTTGAACATGATGAAATATTGAACATAACAATAATTTGATTTTGTTATAATTTACATAAAATTGAAGGCACTTGTGATATTTAAAAATTGGATAGCATTTTTCAAAACACCTTATACATGTAAAATTATAACTGGTTTAAATACCCTTGTAGTAAAACAATTTATAACGTAAATTTATTAGCTTTTTACTGTTTGTAATATTAACTGAGAATAGACCCATTCCTTTCTGAATTATAAAGCATATCATGGTTAAATCCAATTATTATAGTTTTAGTTGCTAGTTCTAAGGATTTATTCTTTGTTCAAAATAATTGAATAATACGTTAACAAGTTAATTTTGAGATAGACCGTGCTGATTCAAGTCAAATCTTAAGTTTTACTTATGCATTTTTATATTATAATTTAAGATAGCGAAGTGAGCAATTGATTATAATATTTGAAGTATTTATTATTTTATTTTTAATTAATTAGTAACAGCTTGTTTGTTATTATAATTTTGAACACAGAATAAATTGTATTTTGCATTTAATTTATATTAATGTCGGCAATAAGCCCGTTGGTGGTGAAATTTTGAGGCGTTTAAAGCGCATTTTTTCATAGCAATAATTGTAAATAAACAAATAGATAGGTTAATTATTATATGTTGAAAATTTTTGTAACTTTTTAAGAGAGCTTTATGCGGTATGCCGCATGTACATAAATCTTTAGTGTTTAGGAGACATGATTATAAAATTAAAGGTGAAATTTAAAATTTCACCTCGTGCATCTATAAATATAAAAGTGAACTCCATTAATGTTTCCCCGGATACGGACTATGTGTAAAAAATTCATATGAGCCTTTTCATAACGGCATGACAATGAAATGTTTAGATTAAGTAGTAAATAATTTAAATCGTCTTCAGAAAATCTTAAATGTAATAAATCAGAAGAACGTAGTAGAAAATTTAATATACATGTCATTTACAGTTTCGGAATATCAATGTTGAAATTTTGAAGGTGTTTGTTTACTCACATTGTGGTAATTATAGTTATATATACAACCTTCCTATTCAATACATACTTCCAACACAAGCAAACTTAATCGTTTTAACTAACTGCAATCGCTAAAGTATTACACAACTCTTTTTTTACAAAATCAAAAACCTCAAGTAAATATAGAATTATTTTATCGTTATCCACAAAACTTAATTCAATACTTAGCATTGAGTATTCGCTCTCCTTATTTTTACTAAAAGTTAGTCAATCTAAAGCAGGCATAATATCCACCAACATCAAGTTCTCCTGAACTCAACTCATATTCCGCTGTCCTATAGAGTCCCCATGGAAACTATAAAATTAGCAAATACGAAGCCAAAATGATACGCTCGTTGAGAGCAGTGTGCTTAGTGCGAGTTTTTATAACCTACTCTACTTTAGTGTAACGCCGATTAGTATGACGCTGCAACATCGACATCTACTGACTGCTTTTCCAGCCCCATGTAAACTGCGTTACGCTTTTCATTTTTCTTACGTTTTTCATGGTACATAAATAATAATAATTAAATAAATATGTGCAGTGCTAATGTACCTTCGTGTCGGTGGTAGCCTGCGATTGATTAGTTACAATGTTGCTGTATAAATGTAGTAAAGTGTAATTCAGCGAGAAATGCATTTTATATTCAACATATTATAGATTCTTCCTATATTTCATGAACTGCTTATAAGTCAACATTTTAACGCTAATAGTTTATTAGCTAAATAATCAGTAACTATTCATAAAATTTGATATAGTAATATCCGATTTTTACTTCAAAAAGATTTTGTGAATAGACCTTAAATTAAACAGTCCCGGGATAAAAAGATTTTTCTCTGCCATTGAAACAATAATTATTACCAAACACTTAAATTAACTGTTAACATACCGTTTAAATTAAGAATTATATACTGCCTACGATCTTCGGTGTTCACTTTTGTAACATTTGTAAAAAAAACAGTTTTCGATTTACAGTGAACTAGTCCGAAACATAAAATGTACATAGATAGATGTTTGTTACCTGTATATTGTAGATAGAATATTATTCTTTTGACGATTATTGTATATTTAGTGATTCCTCCTTTATTAAAAATTAATGTTAAATCTATTATTTATAGTAAAATTGTGTTATTGACGCTCATGTAGAATATTCAATGAATTTGTGAGTAAATTTTTACTGATCTAAGATTGTGATTGCGATACTTAATTTGTAAATTATACATTTTATTTTATATTTTTAGCCATAACTTGCAGGAACTGTACTTTTTGTAGCCATATTTATATTTTTTTAAAACGGAAATTATGTGTAAGTTTCAAACTTTACAAACAAGGATTCTGAATAAATAAATCCAAAATTAATGTGTATAAGTCGTTTTATTCCTATTCACTTTCCTTGCTGTTTTTTTTTAATATAGTCTTTTAATGTTTCAATCGACGGTGAGTGATTTTGCTATCATCAGCCTAAGTTGGAAATATTTATGGAATTCCTAATAGAAAACACATAAGAGTTATATATTATATTTTTTTTTATTCTCACCATGTCATTAATAGATGAGTTTAACATACGAGATATGATAATGCAAATTATTGCACATCTATATCCTACTAGCTACCAATAAACATGTTTCAATTTACGTAACATTAAAATATCTGCATCATTTGTTTTAATACCGAGAGATTAAGTTACACTGAAGATTTAACAGTATAGTAACAACGTTTCGCTTTTACCATCAAAGCACTTCTTACATTACGAACAATAGAGAATTCTAAAAGCTGCGGTGCAATAGTTTTCTTTTGTTTCGAGTATATAATGCCTCTGTAATGGTTGTTCACATTATTAGTGATTTTATACTTTATATTGTACTAGCAGTTGCCCGCTTAATTAAGCGGTGGTTCAGGGTTAAATGTTATTTTTTTTTAATGTTATTTTATTATTTGATGACATTGTTCGTAAATATTTAATAATTCTATTTATTTTGTATTATCTTTTTCTCTCTGGGCAATTGTCATTTTTTTATTCACCGATATGTGGGTAGGAATGAAAACGCCACTCGCCGATCGGTTCGTCTGTTGCCGTGCGAGTGTACGTGAGTGCGGAACATTAGTTAATGGCCGCTCGATCGCTATAAATAATTCGCGTCAAATTCATTATAAAACATTAAATAATTCGACTAGGACTTGCAATATTAAGTGCAGTGCCTAATATTAAAGTGTCGTGTCGAGTTTCGGACTCGTAATAGTGTTACTGTTCGTTCGAGTAACAATCGACTTCGAACCTTCCAGTGCATGGTGGCAGTACAAAGGCATCGAAAGGTGGGTGGTGCTAAGTTGTTACTGCTTATCGGTGATACATTATGCATTGCCCAGAAAGATAGAAAATAGTTAAAACGCTGAACCCCCCTATACAGTCCACTTAAATTACCAACCAGTGACCTAGGGTCCAGGGCCCAGGTTCCTTTTAATTAGGGAACATTTCCCTACAGTCAAGTTATTTTTTAAATGTCATTTTATGTTTTAAATTTTATTTTATTTTTAAATGATAAATTTATTAAAATGCCAGAATTTATTACGTAATAATAATAATCCAAAGAAAGTTAAGGGTGTTCTTTTTAAATAAATTAAGTTCTAAGCGTACATGTTTAAGGGTACACATACAGAATTGGCCCCATATTAACTATTTGCGATACATACACAAAAAACAATGACGAATAAGTATTAGTTAATTGGTCTCAAGAATGTAAGAAAATTAAATTTAACCTTTCAAACATACCGAGAAGTGCTTGCAGGCACAAGTTAAAAATTACTGTAATATTGTCAACGTTTAAATGTAATTTTACTTTTGAATAACTGCGATTGTTTAACATAAAAGTAGAAACAAGAATTATTTTCCATTAAAATCTCGAAAAGGCTATATTTAAGTGAATGGCTAAGAGTTATGGTTTTGTAAAATGACTGGGATTCAAGGAGTGTTAGCATTTGTTTTTAAATGTCATTTCACCAATATATTTTTCCAAAGATTTCTTTTATTTATTATTTACTAGCGGCCTGCTCCGGCTTCGCACGGGTATAAAATATATAGCCTATGTCACTCAGTGAAAAAAAAGATTGAAATCGATCCATTAGTTTTGATTTATGCATTACTGCCCGTGGCCCGCACGCATTAAATTTGCAGTAAAACAAAAACCGCTATGCCCCTGCATTTTAAATCTGTAAAACCTTCTAAAATTTTCATTATATTACATACTGTAAACGGTCATATTGATCTATATTAAATCAACAATGTATTTAAGCTACTTAAATTAATGCTGTATTCCTTAATTTTAAGCAATTTTAAGTTATTTTTCGCAAAAAGTAAATGACAAAAAAATGCTATTATGGTTTATCCATAAGAGATAGACATACTCCTATACCATTGCGGAGTTTTCTGTAGACCTTTTCAAGGTGTACAAATACTTAGTACATTATTTTAATAAATCTCGTAGGATTCAGCCTGCGTTTGCAATGTAAGCGGAAAAAAATTTAATTATTTACGATATCACATTAGAAACCTCAAAAATTACAGTATTTCTCTACTCCATATTAAATGTTATGATACATAGAAACCTTCCTCGTGAATCAAATTTCATTCAAATTCAAAGGTTTAAGCATACATAGGGATATAGGGACATAGGAACAGACAGGGAAAGCGACTACGTTTTATACTATGTAATGATGCTCGTTTTGTATCCAGAATCGATACGAATATTTTATACCCTTCATCTAGCTTATTGTTAGTGACAATATCAGTCTTGTTGAAATGTTGGTCAGTGTTGGTTTAAATATTATCTGCTAGTTACTGTATTGGTTTTTTATACTAGAGATAAAAAGAAAGCAAATGAAACTATCTATCTGTCTCTCTTTTTTATGTGTATTTAGAGAAAGATGCAATTATTTATTGTGACACATCGCCGTGTGGTATCCGGCTGAGTAGAATAGACCACCCTCATTTCTTACCGAGGTGTTGTAAAAGGAGACTAAGGTAAGTTGACTCATCGTTTGGTATCCGGTTAAGTAGAATAGACCATCCTCTTTCTTACCGATGTGTCGTAAAATACGACTTAGGTCAGTTGATGTCAGGCAGGCGGCCGGTCGTCAAATACGTAGCCATATCATCTGACAACATGTTTATAACATGCTGTGCCGACCCCACTTAGAGTGGGATAACGGCATTAGAGTTATGATTTATTTTAATTTACTTCCTATTAGTTACCAAACGAGAAATCGAAATATGCCAAGGTCACCAAGCTTATATTAAAAGCTTACATTATATAGCTTAAGAAAACCTAGTATTAAAGAGACCCTAATCAATAGCAGTTTAAGTTTAGTGTTAAAATTACATACACCAATCAACAATATATCTAACAAGCTCATTTTTGCGATATATAATTGATTATTTAAAGTAAGTCAATCTATACACTTTTTTTTTCTCGTATCCATATTGAGCAGGTGTCTCCAAAATAAAAGTGGATGAATTTTTTAAGGCACACTGACACGAGTGAGATACACATCATCGTCGCCATTTTTAACCAATTTATTTAAGTCAAGTCTATCATTCTCACAACACTATCGAAAATTCTTTTTAAATATTTGCATTAAGACATTTTATATAACTTTAATAACTAACATTTGTCCAACTTTTGCTTCATTATTCGGTATTTGAGCTGAAACAAAAATTATACCGCAACGTGGCCTTTATGTTCTACTTTCTGATTTATTGATGCCGTGTTCCTTTTTGTTGTTTCAGTAATTTTAATAGAGTTATAAAAGTAATTAATGCTACCGCAAGTTTCTGTTTTAAAAACATATTATTGTAATATCTGATCAAATTTAACACCGCATAAATATTTCTTTTAGGTTTAAAAATTTATCTGATTTATGCTGCCTGTTGTGTGTTTGTTGTGATGTTTGATTATTACTTTGTATATTTGTATAAAGACACAAGCATATCATACTTAAATCAATCAAACACTGTCTAAAGTACAACACGTCAGTAACATCATAGCAGTATGCGAGAGTGGGCGTTTAGTGATATACTTTTAGTGCGGGTTTGAGCCTGTGCTAAACCTACACAATACAAGTAAATTCATATATCCCACATCCAACGATTTTCCTTAAATTATGCATGTAGGGGCGATCTAGCTAGGTTTTATTTAAAAACAAAACGTTTTATTCGTGTTTTTGGGCATTAAAAAAATGGTAAACTGTAGAATTGAAACCAAAGGATTTTTTAGTTGTCAAACGTAATTTTGCGATAGCCGATAGGTAGCGGGCGGACAGAAAATGTTCAAAACCCGGGTTTGAGTCCCACATGTCATCGGCGCCTTTTTTCTTTTTAATTGTTTTTTTATCTTTAAAAAAATTACCGAACAAGGCTCGGTCACTTAAGTACTTATTCTTATACACTAACGATATAAGCTTATATACTGTACAATACGGTACAATATAAGCTTAGGTATATACTAGGAAGAATCTTATATACCGAGCTGATGTATAAAAAATGTCACGATTTCGCAATGAAAAATTTGAAGTATTTTAACTCTAAATGCTGTAAATTAATAAACCTTCACAATCTTTCAGCATTAACTTCTTTTCTAAAGCCTGATATACGAAATAAGATTGCTTTATATAAAACTTTTATTGAAAAGGGAGTCATCATTCTCTTACCCTTATCCTACTCTAAGTGGGATCCGCACAATATGTCTTCTTCCATTCTCCTCTATCATGCGTCAACTCTGGTGCCACTTCTTTGACATGCATATCATTTTTCACACAATCCATCCATCTTTTTTTCGGCCTCCCCCTAGCCAAACATCCATCCACATTCATATTTAAAACTCTTTTGGTCACATGATTTTCATCCCTCCTCATGACATGACCATACCAATTTAGTCTCGCACTTCTCATCTTTTCTGTAATGGGCGCAACTTTCAGACTTCCCCTAATATACTCATTGCGTATTCTATCAAGTTTTGTCTCACCACACATCCACCTTAACATTCTCATCTCTTTCGCATGAACATTATTGGAAAGGGAGTAAGTGAACTGGATTTTTAAATTTAGTTCGGGTTTCGTTATTTTAAATCACGGTACCGCATAAGCGGATTCCTAGAATTAAATAAACGTAGAGGCGGCCTCGACGCGGGTGTCCGGCTTGTTTACTTATTTGCCTGGTGTAATTAACTTTTTATTTTCATACGACCGCCGGCATTTTTCCCACAGATTTGATGTTTTAGTTCGTGTAAACAAAAGCGTATTTTTATGTACAAGTTTTTATAAACGAGGGCGAAATAACCGCAGGCTGTTTTTGGCAATTTGTTTTTATAAAGTCTGTATTGTATAGCCTATTTCACAAATATTACTTGCAAAAAAATTCAGTAATTTTGTAATACCAGAAAAAAAATTTACACATTCATTTAGAAACGATTTACAAGACAAGACAAGGCATCAATAAATATACCCCACTTCTCTATTAATACAAGAAGACTTTGGAGAAAAATTTCGATGTTTGTTCAAAGAGGTAATTTTGTTATTTTTGACAAAGTCAATTTTGCTATAATCTGAATAAAAATTTTAAAAAAACCTAATAATTAAAACAAATTAACACTACTTAATATGTAAATATTTAACTAAAGTAATGATTAAATTGGTATGCTTTAATCCGAAATTCAATTATATTTAATGCTAAGTATTCGTGTGGTATCCGGCTGAGAAGAATAGACTCTTTCTTACCCATGTGTAGTAAAATACGACTAAGCTAAGTTGACGCCAGGCAGGTGGTCGGTCTTAAAAACGCAGCCAAATCATGTGACAGCATTTTTATAACATGTTGTGTCAACCCCACTTAGAGTGGGATAAGGGCAGGAGGATGAAATGCCCGGAGTAACCTAGCGATGCAAAACCTTGGAAAGTTTTGTGGCACCTAAGCAGCAAGTTGTTATTAGCAATAATTTTGTATACTTCTTAATAAGAATATTCCAGAATAATTCTTTACAGTTAATTTATAGAATTAGGCGTTACTTTGCGGAGGTCCATAATATAAAAGTAATGAGAATATTATTTTGCTATAATCCGCGATATAAGAAAATATATGTAATGCTAAATGTAGAGTGTACTATTCGTTCTCATACTTGATACGTGCAGAATTTGTAAGAACTCATGCACTACCCGACACCGATGACACAACGATACACAAGCACTGCTCACATTCACCACCACAATCTCAACAATTCTTTCACCCCGTAACTGAAGCATCGTCAGAAGATAGACTCCACGACAAAATCGCAAAGCGAAGCATTACTCAAGCAAGCTAAATTATATAGTCACGAGTTAAACCCCCATCATTTAGTTGACTTTGTCTTTGAACACGTCTAGCAAACTGGAACTTGTAATTTTTTTTTTCTTGACAGCAAGAATTATAATCTTATTATCCAGTATCTACTGATAATAAATGAAACGTAACTCTGGGCATGCTTCAAGATAACACAAATAATTTCCAAGTGATTGAAATAACAGTCTAGGTAGCCTATATTACTCTCTAACAAAGCAAAATGATATTTTCTTGCCACTTCCTTTATGTAAACAGCAATAGTATTTAACGACCGACGCTGTTAAGACGATATTATCGTTTTACTTAGTATTTTGTTTCGAAATGGCAAAAGGCGTTAAAGAGGAGATAACAGTTTACGCGATTCGCGGAAAGACGATCTTGCATAGTCTGCAGTTTCACTGATTATTAAATTTTTAATAAGTCAACAATAACGGCGGTTTATTTGTTTCTTTCAACCGACAGACGTTCAACATGGATGTGCTGTAACGATGTTGACGCTAACTACATTATCATCCTCTTGCCCTTATCCCACTTTAAGTGGGGTTGGCACTACATGGTATAAACGTGATGTTGATTTGGCCACGTAATTACCGGCCGTACGCCTGACGTAAGCTTACCTTAGTCGTATTTTAGGACACCTCGGTAAGAAATGAGAGTGATCTATTTTACTCAACCGGATACCACACGGTGGGACAACTTATCTTAGTCGCCTTTTACGACACCTTGGTAAGAAATGAGGGTGGTCTATTTTACCCAGCCGGATACCACACGGAGGGTCACTTATCTTAGTCGCCTTTTATGGAACCTCGGTAAGAAATGAGGGTGGTCTATTTTACCCAGCCAGATACCAGACGGTGAGTCACTTATCTTAGTCGCCTTTTAAGGCACCTCGGTAAGCAATGAAGGTGGTCTATTTTACATAGCCGAATAACCCACGCACGGGGGGTCGACTTGCCTTAGTCGCCTAATATGACACCTTGGCAAGAAATGAGATTGGTCTATTTTTCCCAGCCGAATACCACACGGCACGCTAACTACACGTGTAATAAAGCCCGTTTGAAGGTTCTGTCAACAACTGTGCAAAATATACTATATACTATTAGGTTTTCCAATATATTATTATTAAAAATGAATATGCGAGTCGAAACATCTACGAATACAACACGATTACGAATTAGATGGCTTCTACTTTTTAATGATAAATTAAGACGAGGCAATCAGAAAGTAGACGAGTCAATAATACAGATATAACACAGGAAAGAATCCTGTATTATAATTACATCTCGTAGGTGATAAAGATAAGTGTATTTTTGAAATACATCGAATTTTACCTAGTACTAGTACTCAAGTACAAAATTACACAAATTCCAAGAACTTTTAAAAGAATAACGTTTAAACTTGTTACCGCTCTGTATCGAACGGAGTAAAATAAGAAGTATACAAAACCTGTATTTCTATGATACACACACCGGTTAAGTTTCGCGAACTACACTTTAATATTTTAACTTAAATGCCGACTTTATTGCTTTTATTGAATTGTGGGTATATGGAAATGCAGCTCAGTTTTACAATATTTTGAAGTTAATAATATTAAAAATATTATTTTTTTTCAATTATCAATACGTAGTACCTAAGCCATAATTTCTTTAATAATGTTTTGGGTAGGATAGGCTAACAAAGCGTCTCTATAGTTACGAGTATAAAAGAGTAGAGCCGTACACAGTTATTCATCACGCTATAGGGAAGTTACGGGACGAAACTATTCCTCAGATCGTGGTAGTGAATGTCGGCTATCTGGTGGTGATGATGGTAGTCAAAAGTGCGTACGTGTTTATGAATCCTGCATGTATCAGGTATAACAGGTATCACCCACACCGTCGTTACAGTTACGTCGTCCTTAACCCAAGGGTCGCCTAGAAGAGATCGCCCTTACGGCCGCCTTTTGTACGTTACAATTTAGTTTTTTTTACTGTTTTCTCTTTCCAATTTATTCTTTGTGGTGTACAATAAAGTGTATAAATACTTAAAAAAAGAATATATATAATAATAATATAATTTCTGTCGTTTTCCCATAAAAATATCTTTTAACAAAATTTCATGTCCCTACTACCCTTGAGTAGTTCCCTCGCATGGAGCCAATCCTGGCAGAATCAGGCCATGCTTATCATAAACATGCATGTTATCAAAACGGGACCAGTATATAAAAAATTTCATCTCAATCGATCCCCGGGATGTGGGTCAAGTTTAACTTGCAAAATACCACCTACACATACCTACATTGTAAGTTAAAGAAAAGATTTTAAAAACAGAAAGTACATTACACCTTTAGCATTACATTTATTATCATTTATCGCTAATTATAGAAAAATATTATATCCATTTCTTTTGCAATGTTAACTTACACTTAGCACTCCTAATTTAATAAAATTTATTACTGCCCTACTCAAATGAGTCTAGTATCTCTCGTCTTTTGAAATTATGATTATTTGTTACAGTAATTTAATTATTCAGGACAAATGGCTGCGAGGTTTGTTTAATGTAAGGACAGTGAGTCGCAAATTAAAGTCATCGTGGGGAAGGTAATTGCGTATTCCCGCCCGCGTTCCTCCGCAGGTGGTCTCAAGGAATTTTACTCTGCTGAGTGCCATAACTTTACTTCAAGATCTTAATATACAATGTTCTAACAGCGACTCTAAAATTGTTTCTAGTTAACGATGAACTATGTTTAATATAATCCTAAGATATTTTGATTAAAAGCTAAAATGTTTTCGCCAATTTTAAATTTTATTAATTTCATAATTTAGATTTATGAATCTAGTAGTAGGGCGTAGTAGCCCTTAATAAAAAGGTACTTTCATAAATATTGCTATAACAATTTCAGATATTATTATTTTACAAATTGAACTTTATTGAGTTGTAAGAGGTGATACAAAACTGTTATAATACATGCCAACTCTTATGAAAATCATAAGTTAAAATTTTTAAGCGTATTGATGCTCCAACGTTAATATAAATTTAATGTCATTTAATATTGTTACAATCGAAGAAAATTAAAGCACTCGTAATACAAACTCTAATACAACGAAACAAATTAAACGATTTTTTTAAGCAATTTATGTCTCTTTTAAATATAAAGGACAACTTAAGTATGACATATAGGTAATTTTATTTTTTCTGACACTCTTTATTATTTAAGATAAGATTGTATCTGCAAAGACAGTACTGAATATAAATAAAGTGCTCGTATGTAAAATTTACTATAATCTCATAAAAGTAAGATCTGATTTGAAACTATTTTTTTAAATCGGTAAACTTAAATATAGAAGATTGAAACAACCCCTAACACTAATTTAAGCGATAAACTAATTATACTAGTACATTTAATCCTACTTATATTCGATCAAACGCTTTTCTGAAAGAATGAATACTATTAAAGCTTGCAACGGATAAACATCTAAAACGTTGCGAACATCTGCGTCCCGGGAAACTAAAGGATTACAGACAAGACTTCACGTACGAAACGATAACAATGGTTGCTTCTCTTTTTGCCGTAAATACCGTAGACTTGTGAAAAAATACAAACAATAAAAGACAGTAGAAAGATACGGAGGAACATTTCACGCCGCCCTAGCCAATAAAATTAAACGAAAAAAGGGCTCTGAACATTTAGCGTCGGACTACGAACTTCGACCAGGTCACTATCAGTAGAGATCGATCATGTGATATGAACTTGCATAATTTAAGACGCGTGTATATTTGAAGTTTTTTTTTTTATGTCAGGAAAACCCATTATGGGTCATCACCGCCCGACGGGAACGAGCGGCGGGTATGTCGGACTCGCACCGACTAAAAACCTGACAGTGCTCCATCACGCTGCTGGTGGCGGGGACAGGGTACCTATGAAGACATTGCCCCCATCCCCGCCAGCAGCAGCTCTGTACCCCGGAGAGCGCCACCTCCGGGTCGGGGCCATTTAAGTCGTAATTAGAGTTTCAAGAAAATAAGTTTCATTTACAAAGTACACGTTTTGATTTTATCAATGATGAGTTGCAATTTGCAAATATTATAATTATTCAACAATTATAATTTTAAACCTGCAGTTAATGTTATTATCTGTTCGTTAATATTTCATAATTTTAGTTATTTCGTTTTATCTTTTTGTCTCTGGGCAATTGTCATTTTTTTATTCACCGATATGTGGGTAGCAATGAAAACTCCACTCGCCGATCGGTTCGTGTCTCCGTGCGAGTGTCTACGTGAGCGCGGAACGTTCGGTAATGGCCGCTCGTTCGCTATAAATAATTCGCGTCAAATTCATTATAAAACATTAAATAAGTCGTTTAGGACTTGCAATATGAAGTGAAAGTGAAGTGCAGTGCCTAACATTAAAGTGTCGTGTCGAGTTTCGGATTCATAATAGTGTTATTGTTCGTACGAAAGTGACATTTCGCCTGGCGTCACAAGAAACTGCCGGCCACCGGCGCATATCGAGGACTTCGAACCTTCCAGTGCATGGTGGCAGTACAGAGGCATCGAAAGGTAGGTGGTGCTAAGTTGTTACTGCTTGTCGGTGATACATTATGCATTGCCCAGAAAGATAGAAAATAGTTAAAACGCTGAACCCCCCTATACAGTCCACTTAAATTACCAACCAGCTACCTAGGGTCCAGGGATCAGGTTCCTTTTAATTAGGGAACACTTCCCTACACCATCATAAATTGTACGTATAGAAAAAGAAACTTATATCAAACAACAATGACTGTGCGGACATATCTAATAGTGACATTGCCACGGATATTGAACACTCGACGGTTAATTGTTCACAGTTCAATTATCGAACAACTGTCAACAGCATGCAAGAGTTGAGGCGTATATAAACTAGCTGAGTTTCAATTAAAAATTTTATTTAACGTTCGAAAAATATATGAAGTTTAACGTTGAAGTTTACTGACAATATGATAATCTCTAATAAAAAATCTAACCTCTTCCATTATTATTCAACAATGAACTATTAAACACATCTAAAAGTTTAAGGGTCTGTTTCACAAGTTTCCAATAAACTTTTTTTTTTTTTCACTTTTTCGAGTCTCTTTTTAGAGACATTTATCTGCTACTTAGTTTATTTGTCGGTTAACTATCCGACACTTTATCAGTAACTTGTGAAACATGCCCTAAGGCTACGAAAATTAAGAGGAATGTTGGCTGAGTACGACTTTGGCTGATGGCGAGTTGGAGAGGAGATTTTTTATAGAAGATTTGTTTATCATATAATATCATACTATAGGATTTTAGCTTCTTCGTCTTTTTTGTAATTTGTACAGCAAGAAACATTGATACAGTTCCATTTCAAAGTCTTTTAATGATTAACTATCAAGTATTGTCTGTCATCGTTTGACTGTCCACTATCGACTATCGATTGTTAACTATCAAAAATTGAATAATTAATTATTAATTATCAATCATCATTTTTTAATGATTATATTAACAGTTTAAAAACTTACGAGCGTATAAGAAATGATGTTTGTTACAATTTGCAAATACATATTTCAAGATTTTGTTTTACTCTCTTGTCGAAATTTATAAATATAATTTTTCATATACTATATGAAAAAAAAAACAAATTAAAGTTAACGTTATATACATGAGTATTATTTGTCACTGCAATAATCAGTGATCACTCTTCCCAGGGAAACCGCATTTCACATAACATGAGGGTTTTGGGACACGTCGCATATTGCCAATGCCATGGATATTAACCACTCAGCGGTTGATTGTTCCCGTTTCAATTATCCGACAACTGTCATCAGAATTAAAGAGTTGTCATCTCTATACCATAGCTGAGCTGAGTTATCATTTATTTTCGTTATTAGTATTCGTATTCTTGCTGAAGCGAATTTTATTGAATACATCTTCAACCTGGTTGCTTTCGTGTCTTTATTAAGAAAAGGTTTTCTTTTTCTTTTGTCAGAGTGAAAAATATTTAGTCTAATGTTATGGTTTGGTGGTTTACATATTCCAGAACATTACTAGTCAAATCATCAACGTGATACTTGCCTTAAAAGCACGATAAATTAAATAAATATATATGGGACAGTTACACACACGGTCGTCCGTCCCCAAGGTAAGTATCTTAATACTTGTGTTATGGGTGACAGACAACTGGTGAATATATACTTATATATTTTTAAATACATACTTAAATACAAATATACACCCAGGCTCAAAGGCCAACAAATTCATTTATAGAAAATGTTGGCCCTCGGCGGGAATCGAACCCGCGAATCGCGGAGGTGAAGGCAGGGTCACTACCCACTACGCCAACGGGCCAGTCCATTATATCATTAAATAAGCTTACAAGTTTTATAGAAAAATTACAGGTGTCTGCTTGACGTTTGTTACGCCATTTATCCATGTATTTATCAAAATATTATTTTGCTATAGTCCGCGATAGCAATATAGCAAAATAATATTTTCATTTCTTTTAGTATTATGAACCTCAGCAAAGTAGCAAATTCTATAAATTATCATGCTAATAAACATGCGCTCCGTTAGGCTATCATTTTTATCTTATCTTCGGTATTTTAACTGCTTTATCGGTTTTTACATGAGAAACCCTTCATGAGTACTGCATTCCATAAGGTCAGTAATTCAGTTATGCAAGAATCTTACAAATTTAAACCTCACGGTATTCCACTTTGTTAACTTGTGATGAGAGCACAGGAATACTGAAAGTATCTCGTCTGCACCCTCATCGACGATAGCCGTTAAACGTACCTTCTCTTAGTGGGACCTATAAAAAACCAAGACCTCCACAACTTGCGTCAGTTGGGTGGGAACACCTAATGCATTGGTCATCTCGAGGCTCGAGAGAACTTTCTGTAGCTTAGCTTTAGTAATAAACTTTTTTGTAATTAAATATATATAACAAAGATATTTTTAGAATCAATTTTCTGCAAAAGTCAATCAATTTATTCTTTTTCCACAATTTGCCACATTGACGGTGACAATTTTTAATGTGTGAATATTTTTTATATTATTTTAGTGTGTGAATATTTTTTATATTATTGACTTATTTGAGGGAGGTTATATTTCAAAAATTTCATAATATATGTATATAGCTTCTGATAGAGGCTCCATGTTATGGGAAATATTTACGTAAGACTGGAAATAGAAATTCAAATGAATCGCTATTGAATTATTGATGTCTCTGGGCTGTCAAGCGCGATTGTCTTTGCAACTGTTATCTGGGGCGGAAAATATATATAATGCAAATATTTTTTGTTATGCTGCTATGCTTTTGTTAATATGGATATTTTATCGCCACATACTTACGCGGAATTTTTATAAAATCCGTTTATTATCACGAAAAATATCGTAATTATAGTAGATTATGATACCGTTGCATAATAAGGGTTCTTATAACACTAGTGTGTTTAAAAAAAACTCGCCTGCGGCTCGTCTTTTTATAGTATCACACGAGTGTTATAAGACCAAGTTATGTACAGTGTCATACACTACTTTATCTACTCTCATACTATAATACGTAAAACAATATTAATAGAAACCAAACTTTGTTAACATAATGAAGATTTTTTAAATGTCAAATGTTAGCCCCAAGGCGCAAACATCGATTGCGCATGCGTGTTGCGTCGCCACGGACTCGTTCATTGAAACATTTTCTTTTAAGATAGAGGTTCATCCTCCTTGGTCGAGCATGAGGTTGTATAGGTGTATCGTTATGATTAAAAAGTTATATTATGATACAGGTGTCCATACAAGACCTGCATCGTAATAAAACTTTTAAATTTTTCATTTTTGGCCTGCACTTAATGTTTGTTCGTAAGCATTTTGGTTTCAGTTTTTAATCTTTGTATTATAGTATCAGAGCAGATAAATATCATTTATATGATTTATAGAAGCAGGCGTTACTTTGCGGAATTCCATAGTACAGAAGTTACAATAAAATAGCAGCGGATTACAGCAAAATAATTTAATTGTAACTTTTATAAGTTACATCAGTTAGGCAAGACGGGTTAGAATGACCACCAAGAATAACAATTAGAAAGGAATCGTATTTTTTTTCCACAATAGAATTAAAAATGAGTAAGTGAATACCCTTATTAATGTCATCGTCAAAGGAGCAACGATTTATTTCCCCGCAATGCGATATCGATTACTTTATTTTTATTTTCATACCAATGCGGCGGGTTTATCGACCATTAACTCTACCTGTTTGTTTGCCCGACGTAAGCGGTTTGTAACCAACTTGAAAAAGTGATTATATCGTCAGCAATTATTAAAAATATATTAATCTGTTTTAAGATCCAAATCTACCCCGTTTTTAATTTGATTTGTTGTATACAGTTTTTCAATTTGATTCATGTTAAATTGAAAAGTGTTTTATCCAATAAGATTTATGCAACCTTTATAAATCGTAAAAGATTATTATTTACCTTCTACGAAACCAAATGGATATCTTTTTAACAGATTACCATGCGAAACAATCTTCTGCCCATCTAATCTAACGATTTTGAGTTTACCTTTCACATAGTAGAAGTTTACTAAAATCTCTGAAAGATGTCAGGGGATCAACGGGGACGATGTTTAATATGGTTGAGATCCCAAAATCCTCTTATCACATTTTCTCTTTACATCGCAATTTTAGCTTGTTATATTCTACGCATCTAGTTCTTATACGGTCATCATTCTTCTACTCTTATCTCACTTTAAGTGGGACATGTTTTAGACTTGTTGTTATTTTACGACCGGCAGCCTGCTTGACGTCAACTTACCTTAGTCACCTTTGACGACACCTTGATAAGAAATAAGGGTTGTCTATTCTACTCAGCCGGATACCACACGACGGGTCAACTTACCTTAGTCGCCTTTTACGACACCTTGATAAGAAATAAGGGTTGTCTATTCTACTCAGCCGGATACCACACGACGGGTCAACTTACCTTAGTCCACTTTTACGACATCTTGATAAGAAATAAGGGTTGTCTATTCTACTCAGCTGGATACCACACGACGGGTGAACTTACCTTAGTCACCTTTTACGACTCCTCAGTAAGAAATGAATAGATTGTATGGTATTGAGACAAAATGTGAGCGGCCTCCACTACTATTACTAAACATATAATTATACATGTAACCACATATAGTTTTTAACATATTACGGCGTGATACCTCTTCGGTTCGAAAAGGTTTAATCAAAGAGCTACTCAACGCGATGTCTCTCACGTAACTACACCATTACGTTCGAGACACACGGACGTTACAGATGAAAAACATCCGAAATATTTCGTTTATACACATTTATTTCATATTACTCTTTCATATTCATACTTAATACCAAAATCTCTATAATTATTTTACTTATTTTGGCTTTGAATTGAAAAAAGCCTTAAAAAATTCTTAATAATTTGAACTAGTTGATGCTATTTGTTTTCAAATTTCCAATCAGAAATCTAATAATATATCCTGTTGTGTATATAATTTGTGTACCCCAACGTTAGGTAAATGCCACCTCTATCTTTGGACAGAAGCATATTTAGCTTACACCCACCATGCTACTCTAATGCAAATAGATAATTAATTCTCCAGTAATTCTCTAGGCGTATGTGATCAATCTGTTTATTTTATTTACCACAAGGCGCAAAATATACTTTTAATATTAAGCAAATTTATCGTTCCATTTTTTTTCGAACTGACTGTATGCTGTTGCTATTAGTCCTAACGGCTTTAACAGCGTCAACGGGCGGGACGGACGAGCGCAGCACCATCGTCGGGGTTGCGACTCGGTTATTCAAAAATTTCGTAGTTGTCTGTCCGGCATTTGAAACCGTGTTCCTTTTAAGAGTAATTCTCTACGATTTTTTTTTTCTTCATATTTTATCTTTATATATCATATTACTCTGAATGTTCGTCCATTATGGGCGAACGATCATCAGAGTGCGATGTAAAATAACACTTTTTATTCGATAAACCTAAATGGCATGGCCGTATGTCCCAATATCTAAAAAACTTTAACATATCACGCACAACACGTCGGATGGAGATTACACACGAAATATTATTTAACTCATTATAAGGTAATTATCATTAAATGCGCCCGTTGTATTATTTATATTTAACATTTATGTTTTATGCTATAAATATATATTCACTATTAGCTTTACGAATAATTTAGCCTATTATTACGTAATTTAAATTTCCAAATAAACAACAGAGATAGGCCACCAATATTACTTTTTGAGCTTTTAGCCATGACCTTTATAAGTGGCTTTGTCGTCAGAATTGGCTAATTATGCACATTTGCATGTAAACTGTAAACAACATACATACAACATACAAATATACATACTTCTACAAATATACTTACTTCTTACTAACGATATTTTAAGTTCAAAAGTAATTTTAAATTTAGCTTTTTATGATACTTTACTTGGGCTTATATACATATCTCAATATATTTTCGAGCATGGATTTTACTTCTTCCAGTTGTAAATTTAATATGTTCTTGAATTTTCTTTTTAGTAATATTCCAGCGTTTAAAACAATATTGCAGTTGGTCTATATTTCCATTCTAAATTATTAGGTTACTAACGCTATGTTTATTCTTTCATTTGTAAATGGTTTCATAAATATCACCAATGTTTAACAATAATAACTTATCCGATTACCCGTTTCACACTTTACCATGGCAGAAAGCAGACTATTCTTTGTACACTTCAAATTCTTGTAAGCTACGAGCTATTCAATAGCTTTTTGAAAGTTCTTAACTTCTAGAAAATATGTTGCAAGCGAACGAGTTAAAGGAATTTTAATGTATTATTTCTCTGTTCGCTCCGAACTTTCGGGTTGAACTGGAAACCGAAGAAATTGTCTGACCGCTGCGATAAGCAACGAAGTACTTTTTATCGTAAAATGAAACTAACTTTCCGTTGAACGGTTTTTGTTATGTGTAGGTGCTATCCCTTTGTTCAGAATACTGGAATACTTTACATTTAAATGGTTCTGAGTTTTGCTTTGTATAAACGGAAACTAAATTGTACATTTTAAAACCAACCGCGTAGAACATTAAGTTTGATGTCTTAAATTTTTAAGTCATCTTTAAATGATATCTACTGCCAAATTACCTCTTTTAAAGGAGATTTATTAAATAGCCTGAGCTCAATAGCTCTTTGCGACTTTAGATTAAACCTTATACACGTTAAAACTATATTAATTATTTTAATATATTTATTGAAGTGTTCTACGAAGATGGCTAAGTTATGAAATAAATTATTTTATTGTTATCTAAATATTATAAAATAAAATTATAGTGAAGCATTTGTTAACTGACAAAGATATTTTTACACGAGACATTACACAAAATGATAGGGTAAAATGACAATCTAAGCCTTTTAGCTCATGTGATTTTATTGATTCGCAAGTAAATGATAAATTATCGTTTCGTTAATTTTATTTGGATACTAAGATATATTCCATTGTGAAATTAATCCAATGTAAATCTTACAAAGCCTTCATGAGTTATCCGTATAAGGGTGATATTCTATGGTATTACAGCTACTTAAAAAGTACTTAAAACCGAAACAAAACGAAGGAATTTTTTAAATCTATGTATCATTTAAGAAAAGAAAAATATTCTTCAATGCTTTTGTTAAATATTTATATTATCTGATATATTTCTATGAATTATTTCAGATTTTTAGATTAATGAATCGCGTTAGAACTAACAAACCTTTAGTGCCCATTAGAGGAATGGCCAGGCCGGGTATGCCAACGCTATTACAAAAAAATAACGACATTACATTTAATACAAGAAAATAACGATTTAATAGAAAGATGAAACATATTCTTCCCTGATTTTGAAGAAGAAGATGAAGAATAACTTTATTGCACAAATAAAATACAGAGTGAAAAGAACAAGAGACATAGATAATAGAAACAATTAAAAGTGCAAAGGGCGGTCTTATCACACTGTTGTGATCTCTTCCAGACAACCCTTTGAAAGAGAAGATCTTTTATATAATTATCCGCGGGTTAGCACGCATATTCTTCCCTGATTTTGAACAACAGTTCTTACTTCAATTTTGTTATATTTGAATGCACCCAAATAAATAGCTTAAAATTCTCTATAAAAACCATTGTAAAATATATTTTAACAAAATGTAGTATTATTATAACCATTTAAGCTGCGATATGCAATATACAAGGACCCTTACCGAACAAGCAAGCAAACAACAAGCTCTCAAACTCTAATGAGGCCGAGAGTGCAATTTCTTGTTTCAACTATGGAGTAGGTATCATACGTGACAGTTTCACGGCTTTAGCCGTTGAACCTTATCTAAATATAATATATACGTATAATTTATGTAACAGTCTTGGTACGTTGAGGTTTATGGAAACGTTTCTAATATTATAACATATATGTTGTATTAAAAGCTGAAAATATAATGTAATGAGATGATCAACACTATGGTAATTACAGTAAGCTATCTTTAGAACATAGATATAGATCAATAGATCTATAGCCGTGTGGCATCCGGCTGAGTAGAATAGACCACCCTCATTTCTTACCGAGATGTCGTTAGAGACTACTAAAGTAAGTTGGCCCGCCGTGTGGTATCCGGCTGAGTGGAATAGACCAACCTCATTTCTTACCGAGGTGTCGTAAAAGTCAACTAAGGTAACTTGACCCACCGTGTGGTATTTGGTTTAGTAGAATAGACCACCCTTTTTCTTATCGACGTGTCGTAAAATACGACAGAGGTAAGTTGACGTCAGGCAGGCGGCCAGTTGTAAAAACTGCAGCCAAATCATGTGACATGTTTATAACATGTTGTGCCGACTCCACTTAGAGTGGAATAAGGAAGATGATGATAGATATAGGTCAATAGAATACAAAATAGATATATGTCAGGAATGACCCTTACATATATTGTTTATATCTTAAACGGATATAGCAGCGTTTATTACTTTAGCTCTCAGGGGACTTGACTTTATTCACAAATCATCTTCGTCAATCACTGAATCCACGTGAAAATCAGATGAGTAGTTTTGAATTTATCACTAACAGATAGACAATGTATAATAATTATTAGCTACGACGCGTACCACGTCTAATAATTTTTGAGCTTGAAAAAACTAATATACACATATTTTTTGCCTGGTTGCATTAATCAAATCGATTCATAACGAAAAATACTAAAAGTCGTGAGAGCGTAAAGATAATAGATTTAATAAAAGGGTTATTCTGTTGCTTTGCTGTTGTTTGCTTATGATAAGGCTATTATTGAAAGTTCCGTGATATCGCGATCAATAATAAGCGATAAACATTATCAAGCACGACATGATCCTCTAACATATAGAATAGCCAGTAAAAGGCAAGTAAGTACATATTTATTCGCTTGTAGACTATTGCTATTCTATATTTCTATTATAGATGTCATGTATAATCATAGAGTTGTTATATATAGAGTAGGGGAACCATTGGTAGGCCTTACGTTGCTAGTGTCCAACAAATAATAAGAGATGGAAGATGAGTGATCCATACTTATCTTTGTCTAATCATAGATAAAAAAAGAAACAGATAGGTAGCTTTATTTCATTTCTCCTTTTTCAAAACATTTTAGGCTGGCTTTCCTAATTGAGCTAGAGCGCGGGAACATTCTACAAAAGGCAGTTGTAATTCACTGGATAAAAATTGCTGAAGATAACACTATCAGTATTCTTAGTGCGAGTTTCTTAACCTACTCGATCGCGTCAGTGTAACACCAATTTGTATGACGCTGCAATAGCGACATCTAGTGACCGCTGTTACTGCGCTATACAAATTGGCGTTACACTAATGCGTTCGACTAGGTTAAAAGAACTCGCACAAAGTACACAGTAGTATACAAATGGTATGATTTATTATTTGTATACTAAAAGCAACAAATTCTCAACTCAAATCAAATGTCGGTTCACACATCGGTAAATTACAAAATAGGTCTTTCCCTGTGAAAGTGCCGTGTTACGACAGCGGTTGGCCGATGACGTATAGGTTGGCTTACCTCGATCCCTGACTGATTTATAGCACAAGGAAATCCCCAATTCACACGACATCGTGTACTTATGCCAGATCAGATCTGATTAGATAACCTTTAACATTACAATTAATGCTCCTAATTTATCCGCCATTTTGATTGTCCATTTTCTTATGACTATAATTGTGCAATTAACTTTAGAATCTAGACACGATTATTGTACTTTTATTACTGAGCGAAGAATCAGTTGCAAGCCTATATGGATTCCCACATTTACAAGCCTATAATTTTTATTTGCATAAAAGTAATATTTAGTCAATATGTGACGACACTTATGTAAATACACATACTATTACTGATTACTTTTTAAATCACAGAGTGTTAAACTGTAAATAGTACGTATGACTTTTCTTGTGAAAAATATAAATTTTCAAACTAATTACTATCCCATTTTCTTCATCTTCATCATCATCACAATTAAAAGATTTAAAGTCTGTTACACTTTCCCGGTCATTGGACCAATATTGATGAGATTTGGCACAATTAAAGCTTATACACCGGGATAACATATAAGATTTAAAAAACCCGTTTTTCTTTCGGGAACATGCAAACATATATCACATTGTGGATTGTACTTAAATACTTATTTTTCATTACTTTTTAAATACTTCTACTAATATAAATATAATAAATAAATAATCTACTAATTCTAAATACTTAGAATATTTATATATATTGAAGCTGTATATTTGATATGCTAATGTATATAGATAAGAATAGTAAATACAGAACGAATAGCTAACTGGTGACGTGTTAGTTGGCTTATTCTGATCTCTGGCTGATTTATGGTATGTGGGATTTTCGAGAAGCGACGATAAGGTATGTGATTTAATCTTTAACCAGCCAATAGGGTAATAATCCGCAATTGTCGAAAATTTATTGTACGTCATTGTTTGTTATTCAGTTGATTTCGTGATAAAATTTTAACTTTTAATCAATAATCCTACTAATATGATAAATGCGAAAGTTTGTGAGTATGGATGTATATTTGTTACTCTTTCACGTTGAATCTGCTGAAACGATATTAATGATATTTGGCAAAATTATTCCTTATACACCTGGGTAACATATAGGCTATAGAGATCCTGTTAATTCTTCAGGAATAGGATGATTTTGAAAAGCGCCATCTATTATCAACCTATCACGTGGTACAACAGTTTTTCATAAAAAAGGAAATTCTTGACTTCATAATATATCTTTGTTTAACTCTGAGCGAGTTGCTAATTATTATACAATAATTGGAATTATGAATCGACAATAAATATATATAAAAACTTTTGAGAGATAAATATTCTGAGTATTCTATGAGTATGAGGTTTTATAGAGTTATTATACTAAAGTAGGAGAGCTACAATGCAAGTGAGAGTGTCGCAATAAAAGATGTAAGATGAAACTGATATACTTATTTGTCTAATCAAACATATAAAAGAGGGACAGATAGGTACAGTCTCATTTGCTTTCTACTTCTCTTTATAGGGCCTTTTTTAGGCTGGCTTCTCTACTCTAATATAATAAGTCAATGCTTAAACCTACTCGAATATTTTATTTCGATAATATGATCGGCAATCGGAACGGTATCAAATTCAAGGATTGTTTGTATTATTAAAAGAGATTTCCAAAAAAATATTTTTTAAAGTAACCCATGTAGGTACAAAATACCGTTGTATTGACACGTTTTATCCGTGCAGGATCGCCCTAATCCGTATCGATTTCTCTGTCGGCGGATAGGGTTATTGTAGCTTTTTGACTTCGAACAACCGATTATTTGATTGCCAATATGCGATATTTTAATGTATTATTGCTTTTTAAAACCTTTATTTGTGTTTGTATTTTTTCGACCATATAATAAGTTCGGAAATGTGCCGCTTTTTCTTGAATATGAAAGACGCAAATTTCACATGTGATAAACATTTTAATTTCTATTGATTTTAACTTTTTTTTATTTTAACATTTTAATTTCTATTGATTTAAATTGATTTTAACATTTAGGTGACTTAAATTTATGACTTAAAATAATGAGGCTCTTTGAAATTTTTAGAGAATCACGAGACTATATACTATCTATGCATGAAATGACAGAGCAGAGAGAAATTTAAGATTATCTCTTTTTGTCCTTGTATTCCATATAAAATACCAAAAAACGTGGCAAAGTATATCGTCACTGTTATAAAGATTCCTGATTACAGTATGGCTATAAATAAAACAATTTATGAGGGTTATTCGGAGCACTTGCTTATGTTGTTTATACATGTACAGTTAGTTTCGAAATAATGTTGATTATAAGTAATGTTTCAATGACCTACCATTTACCAAATTTTTCATTCTGCTTAATTCAATAATCCTAATAAACAAAATTTACCGCTTGCGTTAGGCGTTAAACAATAGGTTTTAGATAGGATATAAAATTATGTATTACAGAATGAAGTGTAGTATCCGGCTAAGTAGAATAGAGCACCCTCATTTCTTACCGAGGTATCGTAAAAGGCGACTAAGGTAAGTTGACCCGCCGTGTGGTATACGGACGAGTAAAATAGACCATTTCTTAGCGAGGTGTCGTAAATGGCGACTAAGGTAAGATGAAGTTAGGCAGGCGGCCTGTCATAAATTAACTCGCCAAAACATGTTACAATATGTTTAAAACATGTTGTGCCGACCCGACTTAGAATTGGATAAGGGCAGGAGAATGATGGTATATTTATGTAATGCATACTCAAAGAACGATAATAAAAGAAGAGAATATTTAAAAAAAGGAATGCTTTTTATCGAAAAAGATTAATTCACAGTAGCAGCATATTTACGCCACTTTCTGAATTCGGCAATTTCCGCAACTAATCTTGCTCTTTAGGCCTTTTTTCCTAGTAACAGAAATAAGGTTACATTTAAATATCCGTTTTATTGGTATTGTACAAATTAGATATACATAAATTTATTAACTTACAAAAATAACTTAAATCCTAAATGTAAAGTTTACTATCCGTTTTCATATCTGACACATGCAGAATTTTTACTAACTTTTAAACAATATAATTGGACGCTTAGTATTAAAGTGACCTAATTAAAAAAGTGACCTAATATAGCATAGCGCCTACCAAACTAGTGAGAGTTAAAGTGATCAGTAACTTTTAAGAGCTAGAGAACACTTGCTTTATTAAGAGTTCGTAGCTTGATGTCATAAATGACATTAAAATAAGGATTACAATCTATTAAATTCAATTAAATCTAATTTTGAATAAGGTGATTTTAATACATATCGTGCAAATTATATTACTAATATAACTAAAGTAATATCATTTGCACGCTAAGTATTAAAATTTACTTTGATTTAATAACGAGGAATAAATAGTGCTCGACGATCATAATATCTTTACTTCAATATATTTCCTTGTCGGTAAACCAATATAAGATCTCCGTCCCACCTCCAACAGAAGAGATTACAACGGATAAGGGGTGATTGAAAGGATAATCGTGGCTCCTCTTTACTCGGATAAGTTTACCTGAAATGCTTGTAAATCATATTTAGTTATTTGATATAAAGTTTGTTTCAACTGGAAGTGGTTTTATATTAAATTGGAATTTTTAAGCAGGTGATCTCATAAAATCTGATCTCATTTAATAAGTTTTATATACTTATTAAATGAGATCAGATTTTAAAAACTTTCATAAAGAATAAGTAAGATTGTGATTAAATCTGAAGACATCATGATGACAATTAATAGTCGAAGTTTTAGCGATTATCCCGACCTTAGAAGTTAAGAAAAAATTTTGTACTATATATTCTATATTCACATTTTTAAAACCATTTATTTAATAAAACATTAGGTTCAAGCTGTGATTGCCCAGTGGTGAAACAGTACGAATCTTTTGACAGGGTCACGGGTTCAAACCCCGGGTGTGCACCAATGAGTTTTTCTGTTATGTGTCTAATTGATGATTGCAATTTATCACAGACTCTTCGGTAAAAAGTTTTTTTTTCGTTATCGTGAGAAAACTTACATATCTCTTAAGTAAAAATTAAGAGATATGTATTAATTCGGGAAAAATTGTAAAACTTGTAAGAAATGACATTTTTTGTCATTTCTTTATTAAGTTTTGTATTATATTTAAATGATTAACTAGTCTACTCTCAATAGTGTAAAGTAATTTGTAAAAACTTCCGGTTTTTGCATTATTTTTTTGTAACTTAATTTTTATAATTTATGATACTGTTTGTTTCCCTTATATAAATAAAATAAAAAATTAAATAAATAAGTAATTCTGGCAAAACTTGTTACCTGTAGCTCCGCAATGGAAATGCGGTTCTATATGATCTTAGTTTCAACTCTTCTTTCCAAAAATGGAGAGAGGAGGCGTAAGCGTAGTAGTGGGGTATTAAAGTAAGTAAGTACCGGCCGGTTACTATCCCACTGCTGGGCATAGGCCTCTTCTCTCCGTTTTTTTTTTGGAGAGAAGGATTGGAGCTAAGACCTACCACGCTGCTCCAATGCAGATTGATAGGTTACACATATCCCCAGAATTCTCTAGAGATATGCTGGTTTCCTCACGATGTTTTCCTTCACCGAAAAGCGTGTGATAAATTGCAATTATCAATTAGACACATAAGTTTTGCTAGAAAACTCATTGGTGCCTGCCCGGGGTTTGAACCCTAGACCTCCTCGAAAGAGACGCACGGTGATACCGCTGGGCTACCACAGCAGTGGGATATTAACAGTTACTTTAACTTCACATACTGGGTCACAAGGCGAAATACTCGTAAGTACCAAATGTCCCTTCCATACGTCATATGTTTTCGTTTTATTTGCATTCCAGAGACGGGAGCTGTCATCGAGCACAGTTTATGCAGGACTGACCCATGTTTATAATAACTATGCAAATTATTCCGATATCGTCCCCAATCGGCCTCTGTCTGGCTAAATTGAATTTGTAACTCTGATTAAAGACACCCTTTCATATGCCAATTTTGCGAAAACGAGTGTTGGGTATTTTTCAACGTTGTTTATAAAAAAGAATTGAGGATATTTGAAAATTCTTTTTAGACTCTTTTTGTTAAACAAATACATAGGTACGTTACATTCATCGATGGATTTAAATTTGTAGGAAAACCGATTTATTTATATATCCGGTTTAGCAAGAGTGTTTCATAATAATTTTTCAGTTTGAAACATATATGTATTTAAAATCAAATAGGTCTTCACCTTAAAAGGACTAAAATTTCGTTTAAAAAATATCACTATCAAATAAAATAGAAACAATAATTAATTATACTTAATTAAAGTTTACTTTGTATCTACATTCTATATCTAAACATATTATAAAACTAGGTCCCTACAACCTGTCTATCTGTATGTGATCGATTTTCTCGAAATCTACTAAATGGTTTTTGTTCGGTTTTTACTAAAAGATTGTGCAATTTTCGAGGAAGGTTAGAGTTTAATAACACATTACGGTTTTTTTTTATAAATAAAAGAAATTGGGACACACGTATAGCCACGTAGGCGAAACCGCTGCAACAGCTAGTTTAGTATATATTAAATTAGGGGTATTTTATTTGTGTTCATATAAAATATAAATGCAAAAGTCCGTACGCCTAGTACGCGTTTACCCGCCGGATTAAGCCGGAGCAATGTTGATAAATTAGAAAGAATTAAAGTTTATTATATCCAGCTTGTAGGATAAAAAATCCTTAAACTTAGGAAAAGAATAAAAATACATAAATGTTAAAATTACCTTAAATATGTACACTATTTTGATAATTTAACAACGCGGATATAGCATTGTGATGTATACAAGCTTTTCATAAAAAAAAAATTCAAGAAATTTTATTAATTTATTTTAATTTAATAAATTCATTTTTAGTATGTTATAACAGAGTGCTTGATAATAATATCCTTAGATTACTTTATAAATATTAATAGGTGCTGGTAGTTGATTGTTTGCGATGCTGATAAAAGATAAATAACCAAATTATTGATTACTATAAGTAAATAAAATTTGTCACTTATTTGGGTACCAGCTGGTGCTTAACTAACCCATAATATCTCTATACCACTATTATAGTCACAATCAACATATCAATCATATATATCAATCAACAATATAAATTTTTGTTGGCTGTGTGTCAGAACGTCACGCAAATTCCAAAGCGATTATACTAATGCCATTTTGATTAAAACAGCGCACTGCCCCTATTTCAATATTGCATTTACGCTTTACAATTTAAAGGTCGCAACGAGATAGATTCCTTCTAGATCAATAAATAAAAGTAAAAATTAAATAAAACAACGAATTAAAATGCGAACAAATTAATCTTTTTGCAATACAATGTTCTTGAATGATATTAAAAAAAATAGTAATGCTGACAATTCTCCTTAATGCGCTTGATGAAGCCAAGTAGGATTAAGCCAATTTAAGAAGAACACATACATTTACATATACATTTGTTCTTAAAAACTTCTTAGTAGTGTCTCAAAACATAGATTATTGGAAAAGCTTCTAATTTTAGTTGTACTTCAGATATTATAAGCCAAAGTACATCTATTTACTCCGTATACAGCGGTATATCAATAATAAAGCAGTGCTCAATAGTAACAAAAACAAATCCTAGTCTAGTATCCTAGCAGTCGTATTTATTTATTTTATCATCATCCTCCTGCTCTTATCCCACTCTAAGTGGAGTCGGCACTATATGTTTTAAACATGTTGTCACATGATTTGGCTACGTGTTTTATGACCGCCCGCTGCCTGACATCAACTTACCTTAGTCGTATTTTACGACATTTGGTCTATTCTACTTCACCCCGACCTCGAACCTACTTAACGACACCTCGGTAAGAAAGAGTCTACTCTAGTCTAATCAACCGGATACCACACGGTTGGTTAACTTACCTTGGTCGCCTTTTACGACACCTCGGTAAGAAATGAGGGTGGTGTATTCTACCTAACAGGAAACCACACGGCTTAATTTTATATGGTATAAAAATAAGTAAACACAATTTATCACTATTAGTCTGAAAAAATATACGTTACATAATTTCATAAGATTCTAATTACTGTGACTAGTTGTTTTTTTTTAAATTTCTGTTTCATTTAACCTCTTCGTATATAACCACAATTTTTTTTACTAAACAAAACAACTATGACCACAATACCTAGTTTCAAAAGTTCAAGCGTGTTCCAAAAATGCTTTTATACTCTAAATTTCTAAATTTTCATGTATTTCATTTCAAACGACGATAAAAGATCTCTTATTATTTCTCTCTTATAATCACACTCTGACCTACTTTTCACCCTGACTTCTGCTACTTACACCAATTTTTAATAGTCTAACCATTTTTGATATATAGCTCCATATTATATTTTACACAACATTTTCGAAACGTATATTTTAAAATATCATTGCCAAATGAAATTGATTCTTGTTAAAAAGGAGTTATATCTCTTGAAACTTAGATAAACGTCCCACGTAACTGATAGGATATCGGGACTGGATGTCAAATGAACTGAAAGCTTAAACTAGTTTAGTTACCAGTAACAACTCAGCGGGGAAACTTTGAAAGCTACTAATAAACCGAACAGCATGATATTTTGCCGTGTTCCGATCAAATTAGATAATAACAAGTTTTAGTTTGATTTCGCGAAATAATAAATAGTTTAATTATTTTTATGATTCACTTCAGTGATCTAATATCTTGATTAAGATAATGATAGGTTGGCCGTCAGTCAGGTAAAAAGGTAAAAAAAGTTGCGGCTCGTTACTATCTCATTGTTTAGTAAGGTATTGCGCTGCTAAAATGCATTTTGAAAGGTTATACATATCCCAAAAAATCACCTGAGCTTCAGGATATGAAAGTTTTTTTATATTGTTTACATTTATTGCAAAGAACGTGATAATTTTAAATATAAATCATACATAAGCTTTTTAAAAATCAAACTGATTTCTGCCTGGATTTGAACTCTTGTCTGGTATGGGTTACATTTCCATATCGGTCGGCTATCAGCTATCATACATTTTTTTTTAGAAGATACCTGAGGTTGTATTTTTTTAAAAGTTACCTAAATGCTAAAAAATTTGGCGTTCTAACACGGAATTGTGTAAAAACCATCATATGAACGAATCGCTATATGGATATCTGTCTGTGATAAATGACATCTTTTATTATTTCATCTGATGTGTATAAAATCACTACATATTATAAAACAAAGTCGCATGTATCCTATGTAAGCATAAAACTTTAAAACTACGCAACAGATTTTGATGCGGTTTTTTTTAATAGATAGAGTGATTCAAAAGGAAGGTTTGTACGTATAATAACGTTCGATACGGAGTAGAGAAATACTGTAATTTTTAAGGTTTCTGTAAATAATTACATTTTTTTCCGCTTACATTGCAAACGCAGGCTAAACCCTACGAGATTTATCAAAATGATGTACTAAGTATTTGTACACCTTGAAAAGTTCTACAGAAAAGTCCGCGATGGTATATGTCTATCTCTTATGGATAACCCACAATAGCATTTTTTGTCATTTACTTTTTACGAAAAATAATGCCTTATGTTCAAAGCAATTTTTATAAAATACAACATTAATCCTTATCCAATTAAGTACCTTAAATAAATTGTTGATTTAATATAGATCAATATGACCGTTTACAGCAAGTAATTTAAGTGAACATTGTCGGAGATATTGCAGATTTAAAATGCCGTGAGGACGCCGCGCTTCACCCTATAGCACTTCGAATCTTTTAAGAGTTTGTTTAAAGACATTCTGTAATTAATAGTAAAAATAAAATACATAGGTAAAATGTAAAAGTAAATAAGTAAAAATGTATTATATGAGTTTAGATATTCCAAAGATAGCAGGAAATCGTCTTGGTATAGGGAAAGGAAATTGTTTTTCTCCAAATTCAACGCTTGCGGGCCACGGGCAGTAATGAATAAATCAAAACTACTGGATCAATTTTAATCATTTTTTTTTCACTGATTGACATGGGATATATATTTTATACCCGTGCGAAGCAGGGGCAGGCCGCTAGTATATATATAAATATATGTACAGTGTTTCGATATAAAACAAAATTCTAAACCAAATAGTTTATAATTAATAAACTATTTGTTTTGGAATAGGAACATGTGCTAATCGTACATAAAATGATGACCTCCTCTAAAAAATTTATAATATATTATGTAACTTGCGATAAAATCTTTATCCGTTCTAGCAAAACTGATAATACATTTATTTGGTAACAAGCACGGCTCTTAAACGAAATGTGTATTTTTTATTGTTATCCTACCCTCATTATACCGTTAAGATACATTGACGTGACATTATCGCAATCATCACTAGTATCGACAGCGTGAAACTATTCAAAGGCTATTTTGATTTTATCTGTGTAACAAAACCAATGCCAGTCACTGCACACAGGTTTGAAACAATCGACCGAACAAAATCATCATTAAGTATACATTAGAATATCATATGTAAACATTTTATTTGATAAATGGTGTATTGTTAGAGATAAAGATTAAACAGAACCATTTACCTTTTTCATAATATAATTTTTACTAATGAGCAACGTTATCTTTTTTTTATTGCGTTTAAAGACACTTCCGTGTTATGACATTACCAACGGCTAGTACACTATATAACACTAAAGTCATCTCATTATTCTGTTCCGGTAGACTGCATCAACATTATTAACACCGTCAAACTGCGACGACATAATTTGTTGTTACCCATGAAAAAACATGTAACGAACATACAAGAAATATCCATAAAATTGTAGTAAGTAGCACAAAATTAATAAAAACCGACCTCTTTTGCTATGCATTACCATTGAAAAACATTTTGAAGTTACTTCATTATTCTGTTCCGGTAGACTGACGCGACACTATCAATACCATCATTCAAACTTGGAAAACATTGACTTTACGGAGTCGATTTTGATGTTATAGTGAGATAACAAAAACAAATACTTAAAGTTCTCTACCAAATCGGAACAATTGAGTTATATAACGCCATTTACATACAACGTTTACAATATTTTTTCGTCGTTTTCATGATAATATATTGAAAAAGCTTGGTCTTGTTACATTTAAGTAGGTTATATAGACTCAATAGTAACAAGATTATAATGCCGATTTTGTTTACAGGCAACAACGTGCACTTTAAGATAATAAATAATGATATTACTTATTTATTTAATATTGTAGCTATGATGTTTGATTTTATTTTTATTTATTAAGGATAATCAACAAGACTAACATTATTAATAATATAAATTACTCTATAAACTGTTTAAATCTAGTCTTACAATAGGGACGCGTACATAATAAATAGTACAAAATATAATAGTATAGTATTAATATAATAGTAATATATGTATAAAATAACTATAACAATATTGTAAAGTTAATAATATGCACTTATACTTACATAATTTATTTTTGTTTTTAAAATTTAATTATATTATGCTTTAAAGTGTGGATGCTATCGCTTAAAATGTCTAGATTACAAACAGTAGTAGATTGTTTGAAATAACGATACAAAATAGCGCTTAAAGGCAATTTGAATCCGCCTGAGTAGAATAGACTACCCTCTTTCTTACCAAGGTGTCGTAAAAGATGACTAAGGTAAGTGACTTGCCGTGTGGTATCCGGTTGAGTAGAATAGACCATCCTCTTTTTTACCGATGTGGGATACACATAGAGTGGAATAAGGGCAGGAAAATGATGACATCAATCTCTGTGATATAAAATATTTTATTTTTAATCAATATTATAAAAGTTATGTAAGTAACTTCAATAAATACGTAATTACGTTCCATTAATAACGTAAATAACTTTATGAAAATGTTTAAAGCAAGCGATGCGTATTAAAGGAATGCTAAAAACAATCCATTTACTCAAAAGCGTTAATGTGTGTAAGAGAAATATGAATAACAAAACATCTAAAGACATCTGCTCGCCGGTAAGAGCGTGGAAAGCAGAATTTAATATTAAATTAAGGTGTTACGCGAAAATCGAGAAAGGAGCAAAGGTGGAAATAAATCCCCATGATATATGAGACTCGGATCGGGGAGCGTTGACATTTTCGAGGTAACATTTTTAGGTTTTCGCCTCGCTTACCGGTGTAGTTTTGTATTATAAATACGTTCACTGCGATGTATTATGTCTGTTGCTGCAGCTTTTCGTACTAAACTGGGCTTCAAAAATAAACTTTACATTCAAACTGCATAGTTTAAGGTTATTGAGTAGACCGAATGAGAAAACAAAAACATTTCATGTAAGCTTATGCATAATTCAACGAACAATTTGTAATATTTAAATTTAAATGATGAATAATTTTGTATTTAGTTAGTTAACATTTAGATGTGCCTTTATAATATACTTATTCATTGTTTAAAATTAACGTCTGCAGGAGTTTTTAAATGATCATCCATAGAATATCCGAAATGGTTGCTTTGATACTTAAAGATTTATAACATTAATAATAAAAACATGTTTTTTTTTAATATTTATTATACTTAACCGAACATAGGGATCACGCAAATATTGTGTGTTAAAAAAATGAATTTGCAAGTGGTGTTTGCAACGGGGTGGAAGTGTTGTTTTAGTGATAGACATTATAAATATTAGTTGTCCTGGCATAAATATCGTCGTATCGTTTAACTTGCTTAAGAATTTTTTACGAATTTTTTAATAATTCGACCAGGTGATGTCATAATTGAATTCTAAATGAGTAAAATATCACACTGATGACGTCATATAGGTATAATATTATTTATTAATTTTTTTCTTGGTAGATCTATATCTACCCGTATTTGTAGGTTTGTTATATGTTACAATAAATTGTACAGTGTTTCTGTAACAGTTATTACAGAAACAGAAATCAGAAGTTTTTTAGCATTTCTGCTCAGTGTATGATACCTTTTTGCAATTCTACTTTACAACATTTTATAACCTGACTACGTCTCAAACCTTTGACAGCTGAAATCAACGGTAACTGATAAAGTCAATAATTTAGTTCAATCAATACATTTCACCGTTACGACTAGTTGCTGCACATAGTTACAAAATTATATATCATAATTATGAGTGTAGTTTACACAAATCCTTATAATAAAGTAATTCATAAGGCGGGTTAACTTGTTGAAGTAAATTTAAATCAATTAAACGTTGCCTGAAAATTTATATCCCGAACTAAATTTCATACTGAATTAAGCGTTCAAAACAACAATGCATATGCGAATGTCGTGAATAAAGCATGGCGCAGCAGTTCAATTTTCCGTCGACCATACAGGCCTCTTAATGTCTTCTGACTTCGTGATATCCAATTTCAAACTATACAATATTCATTTTGAAGTTTGTACAGTTCTAATATGATACATCAGGATTTGGGCGACGTAATTTTTAGTTAAACAGAATGTTATTAGATAATAAAATCAAAATGCAACAATTATTTGTCGATTGTCACATTATCGGTATAAATAAAAATTATACATTATTATTAGTAACCAGCTGTGCCAGCAGCTTTTCCAGCAGGGAAATCAGTGTGTCATATTTTTTTCCCGAATTGAAATTTTGAACATACGAGTAAAAGTAATTCATCATCTTCCTGCCCTTATCCCACTCTAAGGGGTCGTTAAACATGTTATAAACATGCTATCATATGATTTGGCTGCGTTTTTACGACCAGCCGCCTGCCTGACGTCCACTTACCTCAGTCGTATTTTACACCACCTCGGTTAGAAAGGGGGTAGTCTATTCTACTAAACCGGATACCACACGGTCGGTCAACTTACCTTAGTCGCCTTTTACGACACCTCGGTAAGAAATGAATTTGGTCTATTCTACTCAGCCGGACACCACACGGCGGGTCGACTTACCTTAGTCGCCTTTTACGACACCTCGGTAAGAAATGAGGGTGGTACTATTCTATTCAGCCGGACACCACACGGCGGACGAGTAAAAGTAATTATCGTGAGTTAATTATAAGAGGACTTTCACCGTTTACTTTGCGCACGCAAGGAAAGCTTTGAAATTTGTATTTTAAATATATATTTAATGTTTGTAATTGAAATTACAAAACAAATTAAAATATGAGATAGAAAAAAAATTAAAATAGGTTTATATGGAAATTATTAATAATATTCACATGTGAACTAAATGCTGTTAATGCACGCACACGAGCAGGTACTTCAAATTTTCACCCCCCGTCCGTGCAATCGCGTGAAAAACGTTGATTCCAAAGTGCCTTTGACAGTAGGTGTTTACGAAGGCAGCTAAGCGGTTTGAAATAAATTTATTTTCGCGTTTACGAGACGCGGACGGCGCGTTTCTACACAATTAAATTTAATTAATTCGAATAGTTCGCGCGTCGTGCCGGCTAATGGCTTGAATACGTCTGCCTTCACAAAGGGCTATAAATATACCGATGTGTTTTTAGTATCAGGAGATAATCCTGTTCTACACGTATGTAACATGCCTCGCCTGCTATTAATTGGAAATATTGAAATTTTCATTACCAATACGCTGCTATAAAATTTGTTTGAATTTACAATAACGATTATTCCTAACATAAAATTAATTTGATTATTAATTTAATTACAGCAAATAAATTACAGCAGTTTAAAAACACTATTAAGGAGAGGCTGATACAGAAAGCCTACTATACCGTTGAGGATTATTTAGACGATAAAAATGCGTGGATATAGATATTGTTCGACCCTGTACAAGATAGAAACATTAAATGTAACTAGCATTAAGAATTGTATTTTTTAAAAAGAGCAACCGCCGAGTTTCTTGCTGGCTCTTCTCGGTAGGAACAGCTTTCCGAACCAGCAGTAAGAGTTGATGATTCAAAAGCACTTGTTTAGAAGTTTATTTGAATAAAGAATATTTTGAATTTGAATAACGTTATGAATAATAAAATGGCGGGTCTAATAAGTGATACTGTTAAATATTATAAGTTATATATCTTTAAATTATATTAAATTAGTGAAATTTACTGTAAGATGATTACATATTAAAGACGATAAGATCACTTAATGAGGAGTCGTAAAAGGCGACTAAGGCAAGTTGACCCGCCGTGTGCGGCTGAGTAGAATAGACTATCCTCATTTCTTACCGGAGTGTCGTAAAAGGCGATTGTTAAGTTGACGTCGGCATGCGGCCAGTCATAAAATAATAAGCAAAACATGTGCCGACCCCACTTAGAGTGGGATAAGGGCAGGGGAATGATGATAATTATACTTTAAAGATCTTCCTTTCTTTTGCATATTGAAATAATATTTCTGTACATCTACGAGTCTAGATTGAGCACGAATCGACCTGAGTTATAAAACAAAGGTATTTCATATAGTAGACTACACAGATATAAACAATGCACAAATAGCAACCACCTCCTATAATTATCAATGTTTTTATTGGATTCATACTAACCACAAGTTCCCATGGTAAGATGGAGTAAGTCTTATGTAAAAACTGGTTATCTTAAATATAGCTTATCATTATAAAAAAACCATCGTTAAATACTAGTAATATTGTAGTTGAAAAAGTAATCGTAGCCAATAATAGCAAAAGCTTGAATGACTCGATTGTTAAGTTTTATTAATAACTCAGAATACAAAAACACAACAAAATAAGCATTATATAGGTATGTTAAATCATAGGCAATAAAAGAGTTTATTAAAAAAAAATCTATGTTGTAGTATAGATATAGATCGGATTTTCTCTAATCTCTCATTTCGTAAAAAACAATTATTTAAAAGCTTGATTAATACAGAATATTTCAACAACAGTCTTTCAAGTATAATTTGACTGATTTTTTTTCCTCCGTTCTTAAATAAATTGCTCTTTCTAACAGTATGTTAGTGGTAATTTTTACTATCATTTTTAATATCAAAAATAGGGCTAAAATTAACTGAATACGTGGTATGGTAGTTTATGTTAACCTCACTGCTATAAATAAACAATTGTACTAGCGATAACAAAAGTAATAAATAATCAATTCATAGAATTTTAAATTCGTAAAATTTAAAAACGATTATTTAAATTAAGTCACGGAGTATGATCCTATAATTGAATACAACGCCGGTATTATTAATGAGCCTATAATCCACGATATTTCGTCTGTAGTCTGTACATTGCTGGCCACGAAACAGCGCGTGTCGTGTCATCATGGACTTATCGCTTATAAAACGAACGCCGCGCCTGTCACTGGCCGTCACACCGCCCCTCGTAATAGTCACAGAGCCCATCTTATAATCTCACTAAGTGATACTCTATGAAAAGAAGTGGCACTTTTAATACTACTTTAATATTTTGTACATAGTCTTACATTCACATTTTATACAACAACAACAAAAAAGTTATATTTGTCGATTTTCCTAACCTGAATGTTCGTTTTGCATCATAACCGTTTCCGCAAATGATATGATGCCACTACGAATATCTCATTAATAATATGTGCCACTTCACTGATATATTCTCTATTTACTTACTGAGATACTATTAATTATTTAAATTTTAATATCATCATCATAATTTTTGTCCAGTCCAGGACGTAGGCCTCCTCCATATCCCTCCACGCCAGGCTATCTTGTGCCTTTATCATCCAGTCTCGACCTACATATCGTTTGATGTCGTCTGCCCATCTTTTGGGAGGACGGCCACGTAATCTGTTGTTGTGTAATTTTAATATGTTGTACTAGTATTTAGTATTTTAGGGATAGAGTAGTAGTGTAGCGACCATGTACTGTAAAAAACGCAAGTAAGACCCCAGTTTCTAGATAAGGCGATCTCAAAAAGGACACTGGAATCTGATGCAAGTGGCATGAGATCGTACGGCGTAGATCGTATCCGATCGTATCGATCGTGTGTGTGTGAAGCGTGTGTTGTTAATATAAACTAATGAAAATACTAACAGAGTAGCGAATAAATTGTGTATTCCTCAGTAGGATCCACTTACACTCATCTCTTCATCTATAGGACGATCAGAAAACAATATGAATTTAAAAATGGAATAATTGTTTTTTAAAATATTGCCCGCCAGTTACGAAATGGTATTTCTATTTTTTCATTTATAAAGTCGAGTGCGTTTTTAATCGTCGAGGACGTTATCAGATTATTACGTTTTAATTGTTTCTCCTTGTTTTAGTAGGAAATTTTGGAATTATTTTACCGCCACGTCGGTAAGAATTAGGAAAGCTTTTAATTTGAATAGCGATTATCTTTATACATATCTCATCTATTACGATAACCTTGGTTAGTGTTAGTTTTTTTTTATATAACAAAACTGATTTTGGCTAAGGAGAGAGTGGTTTAATAATTATTAGGTAATTATTTTCGCAATCGTTAAAAGCGCGTTACTTGACCCTACTGGAGGTTTGCACATTGAAACTAAGAATAGATAGAGTTTGACAGTAGGACAAACACACTTTCAGATTTATAATCTATACATATTATAACTCAAGAACTGTCTGTCTGTATGATCGATTTTCTTTGAATCTACTAAATGGATTTTTGTTCCGTTTTTATTAAGAGAAGAGCAATTCTTGTGGAAGGTTTAGATTAGTAATACATTCTCGGGACCGGCTAAACCGATGTTGATGTGAAATTCACTGGGAGATAGAGAAGGTTGGCGATCAATATATAGGCTACTTTTTATCTTATCACACCGATTTCCATGCGGAAGAAACTGCTAAATACAACTAGTATACGTAAGAATATGAATTTTCAAACATGACAGTTCCTTGTTTCTTTATTAACAACTGTTTGATAAACTTTCTTTGTACGTGTCTAAAGTAGCCAACATTTAATTAAGTTTTAAGTGGTGTGCGAGTACTAGATATGTAAATATGGAAACTTTACTTTCTTATAAGTAAAACTTGTTCAAACTTTAAATTGAACTTCATAACAAGGTATGCAACTCGTTAATATTGTATGTAAGTACATTTTCTTAGCAAGCTGCAGTTTCGTGAAATAATGCATGCCGGTTGGTGGAAGTAATAGTTAAATAGCCCTAAATTATTTTGAATCGTGACTAGTATTCATAGTTTATGTATAGAAACCAGTTACACTCCCTTATTCTATCGAGTTAGCCCGACTGATTTCAAACCCTTACGGGGTCAATTCATGAAACCTTTATACGAATCGCGGCGGGAACCCGTCGGGCCAAACCGATATTATTAAAATAACGTTAGCAAATATATTATACTAGCTTAAAAAAATTACAACACGTTATTCTTACCAAAAATTTGAGGGAAAACTGCTGGCAAATCCAAAAAAAAAGTTCTTATTTTTATAAAATTGTTATATTTTCAAATTAATTTTGCGTTTTACATACGGATTAAATCTGATTTATAATTCCTGGTATATTTAATCACTTAGTTTTATTTTTCATTTATTTTTCTCTCTTTATTTTTCACTAGTGATACCTGCAACTTTGATCGCTACCACTTAAGCGTTCAAGTACCCTCAAATATGTAAAATCTGTTTTTACCGGTTCCAGAAAAAAGGTAAATTTTCTTAATTGTGCCAAATTTCCTCAATATTGATCCACCAGATTAACGGTGAATCATTAAAGACACACAGACAGACAGACTTTATTTATAATAGTAGTATAAATTTAAACACCGGATGGATAATATTATATTATATACGCTGATTAAAACAAATAAACCGTTCATTTACTCGAAAAGCCTTTGTTATTATTCAATACTTAATATTCTTCACAGTATAATAATAAAATTCAAGGAGAAATGCATTCAGTATCTAGGAACATAATATTATTTGTATAATATTTGCTCACCAAACGAAATGCATAATGTAATTTATGTTATTACAATATTCATAAAGATTCAAAGATAACAGAATTTTAAGATAGATACAGAGATAACATAAATTTATTTAAAAAATATTATTAAATTTATTTTTTATTTTATTTCCAATTATCTTCATATTTAATGAGTTAACCTTTTATAATGAAATAAATATATGTGATTTTTGATTATATATATATATACATCAAAAATCAGCATGTAGAAATCTCGTTTTGTCCCTGTTTTTGGGCATTGAAAAAATGGCTAAAATGTAGAATTGAAACGAAATGCAAAATTTTACTGTCAAACGTATCGCTGTGACAGCTCAATGGGTAACGGGTTGCTCAATGCATTTTTTTATTTTAAAAATTACCAAGTAAGGCTCGATCGCCCCATACATTGTATGATGAATGGTAAATATTAATTAAGCAAGTAAGAAACTAGAGACAATACCTAAGGCATATACATAAGCACGATGTTCTCATGCAAAAGATATAGCACCGTATTCTCAAACACAACAAGAACTAAATTCGAGTATTTCGGGGCTCTGTAACAAAATTAATTGATTTTTCTGGTAGCTTTTGAGCTTGCATTGCGCTACATTACTCTTTAAAGTCGGACTATAAATAACAGTTAGTAAAGTCGTCTGAAGGGTGGCAGCCTTCGCTCAGGGCGAGTGTCATGTGAGCCCACCATCAATCTTGGAAGTCGAGCCGCACGCATGTCTAGTGATGCGGATATTTAAATTCTGGGAGCGGAAAGCGGAAAACGGAAAATGTGAGACTAAAGTTTCAAAATACATCAAATAATTTGTATTTTTTTTTTACTTTTTATAAATATACGGGACACTTACACACACGTTCGTCCGTCTCCAAAGTAACTTAATACTTGTGTTATGGGTGACCGACAACTGGTGAATATATACTTATATAATTCTTAAATACATACTTAAATACAAATATACACCCAGACTCGAAGATCAACAAATTCATTTATAGAAAATGTTGGTCCTCGGCGGGAATCGAATCTGCGACCCGCGGAGCTGAAGTCAGGGTCACTACCCACTGCGCCAACGGGCCAGTCTAAATAATAAGTCTAAATAAATTCTTCATACTTTATTTCTAAAATGTGATCTAGTCAATCGTGTTACGTAAATTGGATACGAGGTAGTCGCTGAGTTCGCGTTCCTCTTTTCGCGGCCTCAAAACGTGCGGAAGTTGATGATGTCGCAGCCTAATGAAACGAATTCCTAATGAAAGTAGAGTAAAGCTGATGCAGCATTGCATCAGCCGAGGAAATTTTACTGGTTAAATGAAGATTATTTCATTATTAGATTTAGCTTCGACTGAGAAGATAGTTTAAGTAGGTTTAGTTTAGTTGTAATTTTAATTTTAAATAAATTCTTTCTGAAAATTCTTTTTCTTCAAACCTCTCGCTGCTGCAAACGTAATTATCGAGTCTAGTCAAATAATATCTGTTGTTGCTTTAGTTGTTTACTAATGGTAGTGTAAAAGTGATGATTTGTCTCAGTGAGCTAGTTGCGTTAAAAAACGATTTTTCGTAAATAGTACGTTCTGAACGTGTTGACATAATCATTGGTACTTTGTCGTCTAGATTGTGTAGCTTTAGGCGTACAGGACATTGACAACGTGCCTCCGATGAGGACCTTTGGGCATCGAATAGGGGCACTCGAAGCTCTAGCTGGAAAAAAGTTTCTTTTGGTGGCTGATGCATTGTTCCCATTGCATTCTAATCACTACCAAGAGTAGGCCGTTGGGGCTGTAGGGAGGGAGGGCTAAAATTTAGCCGGTAAGAGTCCGGCATAACTGCTTCCGCCCCTCAATGATAGCAGAACCCATGAAGGATTGGAATAAAAAAGGAATGTCTGGGCATTTTGGGACTCTTGCGTAGGTATAGTTGTTGGTGGTACAGTTATCACAGTTGTCTTGTTAGTAACCTGAAGCGGTGATATTTAGTAGAAGAATACTCCTATTAATTCAATTCTAAATTATTTACAGTCCATTCTTTCAAATTATCAAGTTAATGCATTTCGCCACTGGTACATTTCTGCTAGGAATATCTTTTTTATTTCCAAAGCGATTCATAAAGTTTTCGATTACCAGAGCGTGAATCCAAACCGCTCCGTACATTACAATGTCGTCTCAAATTTAAAGGCTTGAACAGCTTTGTCCCGGCTAGACTTGCAATCCATTACAGTGAACCAGGAAGTAGGGCCCGCGCGATTCTACACTCAATACTTAGCATATTTACGCAACTGATAAATTGTGCACACTTTTTTCCAGCTATCGCAAAGACGTGAATGGAACTGTAGAATTTTTCTCTAAAGATAACAACGATAAAAAAAGAGCGTTGCATTTTAGAAAACGACTTATATTGTTTGTTTTGTTGTAATTAAATTGTGGAGATGCATTTGAGATGTGGTACTGGAAGAAACTAGACAGTCTACAGTAATTTATTGAAAATTAGTTTAAATTTCTTTACAATAGTGGTACTATTACCACTATTGTAAAGAGTTAAATAATTAATCTTTCCTTTTTCCCCATGAAATGAGTAATATTCAACTTTGACCGACCATATTGGTTTCGACCGAATTCGACCGAAGAGTGTTGTGCAAAATAAAACAACCCGCGTAATATTCATAGCGTATACGGTATGGTATTCTTTAGGTATATAATGAAAAGATAACCTTGTAACACTTCATAGTGGATCTATTCACGAATTAGAATCAACTAAAAATATATATTTTCGAAGTGGTGCCCAAGTTATGATTTTTTTATTCTTATCTAATTAATGTTAAAAACTAGATCGTCTGATTGTAAATTATGTTAATTTTCAAAGTTCAAAACGCGTTATAATTTAAACCTTTATTATAATCGATAAATGGATTTATATTTAATTTCCTTGGTGTTTTAATATTCCCAGTAACTTTCCATTAAATGGTTTTGAATTTGACCTCATATAATATTTTTGGAAAACATTAACAAAGGTAACCTTTAATGAAACCGTATTGCTAATTAAACCGCAGAGAAAACGTTTAGAATATTTATAAAACAACAGATAAAATGTGCTCCCTTTTTCCCTCTATCAAGACTTTGACGTAAATAAAGCTGTTGCATTTTCCTTAAAGATAGCGACACAAAAAAGAGTTACATTTTATAAAATGATTCTCTTTTATTTCTTTCCTGCAAGACAAAAAAATGATGTTTAACTTATATACTTTTGCAATGCTTTATGAAAGTATTTTTGCTTTTTATTTAATATTATCAAAACTTTAGACGTCGTGTGGTATCCGGTTGAATAGAATAGTACCACCCTCTTTTCTTACCGAGGTGTCGTTAAAGGCGACTAAGGTAAGTTGACTCACCGTGTGGTATCCGGTTAAGTAGAATAGACCACCCTGTTTCTTATCGAGGTGTCGTAAAATACGACTAAGATAAGTTGACGTCAGGCAGGCGGCCGGTCGTAAAATACGTAGCCCAATCATGTGACAACATGTTTATGACATGTTGTGCCGACCCCACTTAAAGTGGGAGAAGGGCAGGAAGATGATGATTATTAAAACTTTAGATGAATAATTTAAAACTACATGAATATTCCTTCTGCATACTTAATTAATGAAACAAGTAAAAAAAATTAAATGATCGAATGATTCTAAGATATTTTCAAAACTTCTAAATCTAAAAATATCGATAGCTATAGTATAAAATAAACTTCAAAAGAGTGTATTTTTCAAGTGAGTATTTTTCAAATGATTGACTGCTACAATAGAACTTTTATAATAATCGAAGCGGTATAATGTGTGGGGTGCTTTTTGATGAACTTTTTATAGGGTAATAACAAAGGGCGATGTTTTGTTTAAGTTATCGTTAGATAGCTAATAATCGAAATGGGGCTTTAAAGGGACTGCAGTAAGATTTCAATAACGAGTTTAAAAATTTTAATGTGTGGTGTGTAGTGCTCTTATAAGTTTCCCATATACACATCTGTTTGTTTGTCTGTAACAACTCAATTCCCAAAAGTAGAAACAGAATTAAAAATTTTATATTTGTTTAAAAAAAGACTTAAAAGAGTGTTCTTTAGTTTTAACAATAACTTTTAGTCAGTTTTAGTCAATTTCTTTAGTTACTAAATAATTGATTTTGTTTTTTAAATATCTGATATCTTATTAATCAAAATGTTTATTCAAAGTTTATGTTCTGTTATACTAATAATGTAAAATATACAAAGTACCAAAATAGCATCGGAAACATTATTATCTCTCTCATGAACAATCCATTAGGCCAATTTCTGATAAAGTACAATCAATTACGGAACCCCAACTTTAAAAGTATTCTGTGCCCGTCGCTGTTAAGGCTATATTTATACAAACAACATTATAATGTAAAGACCACTCCTGCACCAATAGCTTAGTAACTCAAATAATTGGATTATTCTAGGGGCTCAATACAAGGAATTGGCATACTGTTGATAAATAAGGCCGACAAATATTGGCAGGCTGGTTTACGATTTTGGTAGAGAGTTGTAAGTAAGAAGCGGTTACTCTCCCACTGCTGGGAATAGGCCTCTTCTCTCCGTTTTTGAAGAGAAGAATGGGAGCTAAGATCTACCACGCTGCTCCAATGCGGATTGGTTGGTTACACATATCTCCAGAATTCTCTAGAGATATGCAGGTTCCCTCACGATGTTTTCCAAAAAGCGTGTGATAAATTGCAATTATCAATTAGACACAAGTTTTAACAGAAAAACTTATTGGTGTCTGCCCGGGTTTGAACCCGTGACCTCCTCGAAAGAGTCGCACGTTGTTAGCGTGATTTAGCGTAGACAGTATTACTATATCTACCATTATGCAATCTTAGGCTTATATTATATTATTAATTAGTAGTAGACAATAATAAAATTGCGCTGAAAATAATAAAAAAGTTATAGGGTAGATGTTAATAAACAGTACGTACACATTACTATAGCCCTAAGGTTGCCTAAAACAGATTAAGCAATAAAAGTGTAATAGCAGGTTGTTCATATCTCACTGGGCAAGGGGTTAATCTGTCGTTAGTAGAGAAACACTGTACCTTACATCTATACTATACTCATTGTCAATGTCGCTTAACAGGTTACGTATATCTAAAGAATTCTTCAGAGATTCCTAAAAAAAACCATTCACCGTATTGACTTTCTTTAGTTTTTGACAAATATCAAGGAAATTTAAACCTTGAAAACGCATAGGTGCCTTCCCGACGTTTCAATCTTCGGCCCAGTGTTAAAGTATTGCAAGTTTTACCGCTTAGCAATAAAGTAGCAAAAAAGCTTTTTATTGTTGACAATTTTTTTTCTAGCTAATATTCAGTTTGATTTGAAGTATCTTTTTCATATTTCATAAAAATATTAGTAAATAATAATAAAGTAATTAAAACCAGCAATATAATTTATTTTTATATATTTCGGCTACATTAAAAGTATATGTAACGTAACTAAAAGGGGAATAGCAGAAGTTGTTCCTAGAGACGTGAAGTGGCGAGGTGTGCGAACGGGCGGAGAGAAGAGGAGCGATGTGGATAGGAGAGTGGTAGCGAAAATTGCTTCTTAGTTATTGAATGAGTGTACAGGAAAAATATCGTCATTAGATATACTAACCAATGTGCCGTTATTAAATCTGAATTTAAATAGTCTGCATGCCATGTTGAATAACGAGTACATACCTACTTCAAAATAGTTATATCCTACGGAAGAGACCATTTTATCTCACCTATCATAATAACAGATTCGCTCAACAAAACTAATAGAGAGAACATTACGTTTCTTTTCCGGGACTTGCAATGTGAAGAAACAATTTATTTCCACTAACCATGACACGTAAGTGCGCTTAATAATAACAATGTGAATGATACTCACGTACTTAGCTAATATAACACTATGTCAGTTTCTTAGTACAATTTTCTAAGAAATTGAAGTACATTCTTTAACGCTATTTATTATTCTGTAGGGGAGTGTCGGCTAGGAATTTTCATGCATAAAGTGCTTAGTACACATTGTTGTGAAACATTTGATTTTATAAACACCATTATATTTAACAAAACGTGTTATTTTATGTTCTTATCTGTTAAGTATATGTTTTTATGTTGCTTGACAGTAAATGAAATGCATTATTAGTATGTCTCCGATACTTAGAAATATTTCAAATTACATAATAAATTAAAATTCATTTATTATTTCTCTTCACACAATGTAACAATTGTATGATTTGGCTAAGTATTTTTTAGACAATTTAACTTGTCAATCAAACTAAGTTAAGGTACATTCAGATGCTACATAAACTAAATCTAACTTACCCAAGGTGTCTTACCTTATTTAAGGTAAGGTGAAGGGAAATTAAAATTTATACCTTGTATTTTACGGGCATGTCTCCAATATTCATGTTACCTTTTCAATCGAGATGTTCGTTTTAATGAACGTCACCTTCGAAAATATTTGTAAGTCCGGCCACGTAGAGAGGGAAGACAGCACTTTCTGTGCCGCTGGTGCGACAAACTGACGCATTTCTGCAATCAATGTGGCGACTGTGGCGTGGTGGTTCGAATATATTACAGTAAAAGTGGTTCCCGCGACTTCGTTCACGTTAATTTAAATGTTTATTAATTTATTTATGTACCATAAAAAATTTTGGAACGACATTATTTATAAAAAAATAAAGCTACTATCCGACCAGCTATGTTGTACGGCTGCGAGACTCGGCCAGTAAAAAAGACTCAAGAGCAAAAAATTCACACGGCTGAAATGCGCATGCTTAGGTGGTCTGGAGAGTCCTATTCTTTCCTATCATTCGTCAACTCGGGTGCCACTTTTGTTATATGTATGTTATATTTCACACAATCCAACCATTTCTTTTAAGGTAACCCTCAAATCACATATCCATCCATATTCATATTTAACACTCGTTAAGTCACATAATTTTCATCCCCCCTCATTGTATGTCCATTGTACCATCTTAATCTTGTACTTCTCGTCTCCTCTTTAATTTATTCACGTGTTTTCTTATTTTCTAAGTATCTAATTCGATTGGCTGGAAGACTACGGCCATGGCTTCCTATAAGCAAAGTCATACCACTAAAATATCGAAGTAAAAAGGTCAATCCTTGCTACCTTGGGTTTTCTGCGTCCATCTTAAACTGTATCTTCGTCTGGTCAGATTACATTAAAGCAAAAATCTGCAATAAAAAGTATTCAAAGTTTCAATAAATAAAATCCTACAAAATGAAAACCCCTTAAATAAATGTTTAAACATTTTTCTTTAAAAATTAAATTCGGCCTCAAATTCCTCTCGGGTGATGCGGTGATTGCCAATAAGCGTCCATGCGATGTGCTCACTCATGCCCGCTTTAATGAACTCCGCATCACCTCCAAAAGAAATTCGTTAGTCCGGCCACGTACAGAGGGAAGACAGTACTCTCCCTCCGGAGTTGGCGCGATAAAATGAAGCATTTTGCTACGTTGCATCTCTTTCGAGTCGATGTAGGCCTAAATGTCATCACCTTTTGTTTACTATTGTAACTTTTTCTCACCTTATATCCATATTAATATTATAAATAAATAGCTCTGTCTTACTGTACCTGTATATATGTATGTTAGTTATATTTTCACGGGTAATTCGATGAGGCGATATTGATTCCTTAAACGCCACTTAAGAAGTATTACTAAATACTCTGCACAAAGGTGCACTAAAGAAACAATAAAGCATTCATAAAATTTATTATAACAAAAGTAATAATAAATTTATTATGCTATAATTCGCAATAAAATTTATTTAGTATTATTTATCGCGATTTTTTGCAAAATAATTTTATTATTACTTTTGAAACAATACAGCTTTTGTTACATGTAATATATTTGAATCTAGAAACCTAATAAAGAAACCTATTCTTAACACGTCTATTATTTTGAATAAAAAAAGTCCGTTTTAAAATACCCACAGTATAATACAAACAGCGTTATAACATTCAAACAATAACATTTTAGGCGCCCAAAATCCCGTCACAATTAACTATAAGTATTAATACAGTTTCCCCCAATGTTTCCGCGCTATTTCTCTTTTGCTTATTGCTTAGGGTGTCGGCCACATTTTATTGGCACCAATTGTATCTTGTATACACTACGACACTTTCCCGTTTATGAATGTCATACTTTATTATGTTTTCACCCCAATTTATAAGTTTCGACTGCAAACATTTGCTTACTGACTTACATATTTTCGAAATTGGCTTCTCAAAAATTTGTCTCTTTTGTTTTTGCTAGAAACAATGTACATAATTCAACCACTTCTTACAGCCACGAGTAGAACTAGGATTGTCTGTTACTAAAATTAACCGTAATTTTCTTAATAGCATTGTAAAAAAATTTGTTTCGCATTATCAGTAATTTGGTTTATTAATATTAATAGTTTTTTCTTAAATATATGGTGGTTATGGGAGGCAGAGCACTAATAAATATAAAATTGAATACATAAATACAAAAAGAACAAACATTTTTTTAATTCAATTACGCCCTAGGCGGGAATAGAGCCCGCGACCCCTGAAACAAAAACGAAGTTAACACCTGCGCCAACGGGCCAGTCAAGTTTCACATTTTACTGTAAAAATATATAGAATCAATTAGACAGTTTAATTTTTAATTATATATATAATTTGTTTTGTTACCTTTGTAATTCAAATAAAAAGTGAACATATAGCATTAATGATAAATCTTAGTGGTTTTATTAGTGCTAATATTTAAGTTATATTATGTACATTTATATTTTTAAAAATGTTAAATAGATTTAAAAAGAATGAAATATGTCTTGAGATAAATAAATATAAAACACCATCTATAAGTGACCGACCATAGAAACGCTATTTAGCGGAACAAACTATCAAAGTTTTGGTAGCCGTTACATACCCGCAGGCTATCTCATTGTCGAACAAACTGCCTATTAAAGCTAAACACATTCCCTTCGGAACTAGACATATGTTAAGCCCGGACTATGCTTTGCTATTATTATATATTGTTCGAAATACTGCTTCTATATATAAAATTATCAAGATATCATCTTGGATGATGCTTTTTTCTGTCTTCTTCCATATCAATCAAAGAAATTTAGTTTGACCATTCTTACTATAGACCACCCTTATTTTCTACCGAGGAGTTACGTAAACGGCGACTAAGGTAAGACGGCCCACAGTGTGGTATCCAGTTAAGTAGAATAGACCACCCTTATTTCTTACCGAGGTGTCGTAAAATGTCGTATTTTAAGGTAAAATAGGGTAAAGGTAAAAAGGCCCGTCGTAAAATACGTAGCCAAATCATGTGATAACATATTGTACCGACCCCACTTAGAGTGGAATAAGGGCAGGAGGATGATGGTATAACATTTCTTAGTATCTTAGTAAATGCGATTTCCGGTCGCAAGGATGTTGATTATTTATCAATAGGTTGTGGTCATAAAATGTTTGGCAGTCAGGAGACGTACTATCTTCACTATTAATATGTTATCGATTTTTAGTAGATACGAACAAATGCCATATCTCCCGTACCACTTATTACAAAATGTAAAAATCTATAGATTTTCCCAACACTGCCTATCGAGCCCCAAATGCCCAAATTATAGTTCAAACGTAGTACATTTATAAAATAACATTGTAACGGCTGAGCGGTTTCCGAAATAAGTGTAAAAAACAGTGTTATTATATAATTATTTTGAAACTCTGAAATTTAAATGAAAATTAGTTAATATCTTTACATATATAAAGGTAGTAACTCATTTTTATTTTTTATTTATTTATTTATTTATGTACCAAAAAAGAAAATATACAAAAATGCAGTTAGATGGAAAACAAGTACAAAGGATAACTTATCTCTATAAGAGATCTCTGCCAGCGACCCTTGGTGGTTGGATAACTAAAAGAAACGTAGTATAGGTACATTAAAAAATTAAAATACAACAAAACACTATAAACAAAATAATAAACTATATATTGATAAACTTACATTCTAATAAAAAACACATATATACTAATACTAATACTACTATGAAGTGAAATAAACTTACATAGATATAGGTTATGACAGCGAGGAAAGATAGTATTGCTTTAGCCTAAATTTGAAAGTGTGCAAGGAAGGAGAGTCTTTAAAAATGCTATCTGGTAGTGAGTTCCAAAGACGGGATGCAAGGACTGTAAAAGACTTAGAGAAAAACATGGTTTTATAAGAGGGTACTGACAATAACTTAGTTGCTACGCAAGAACGTGCAGGTCTATTACGAGGGGGAGCCATATGAAAACGCTCACGAAGATAAAGAGGTGACGAAGTATTAAGAATCTTAAAGAGAGTGGTGAGAATGTGAATATTCCGGCGAAGGCGGATAGGGAGCCATTTCAATTTTTGACGAAATTGAGATATATGATCAAATTTGTGTAGTCCGTATATGAAGCGGATGCACAAATTTTGAAGTCGTTCGAGTTTGTTTAATAGCTCCTCAGTAGCATTTACGTAGCATACGTCAGCATAGTCGAGGAGGGGAAGCAGAAGGGAATGTGATAACAAGATTTTGGTTTTAAAAGGAAGGAAATTCTGCAATCGTCTCAATGAGTGAAGCGAGAAATGCATGCGTTTGCTAACTTCATTAATATGAGCTGACCAAGATAGATTACAATCAAATATTAACCCAAGGTTTTTGGCTTGATTGGTCAGACATATTTGTGTACCGTCATATTTAATCATCGGTAGATTGTTGAAGTCAACTAGACTACGCAACCTCCTACTCCCTATTATTAAGGCCTGGGATTTAGATGGATTAACAATGAGACCGTGGGTATCAGCCCAGTCCTTTATTCGCGTTAGATCCATGTTGATTTCATGCACTGCAGAGACAAGGTCAGTAACGGTGGCGTGCCTATAAAGCTGCAAATCATCTGCAAAGAGATGATAGTGAGAGGTAATTACATTAGAGATTTCGTTTATAAAAACTGAGAATAAGAAAGGAGATAATACGCCGCCTTGAGGTACGCCAGCACAAAGTTCAGCCCACTCAGACGAAACTTCATTAGAACAGACTCTTTGCCGGCGGCCCTGAAGATATGACCTAAACCATTCAACTGCAGGTGGAGAAATATTAAGAGAGCTGAGTACACCGAGCAGTACGTCAAAATCGACAGAATTAAAGGCATTGCTAAAGTCCAGGAGAATAAGCACGGTGAGTTTTTTGTTATCCATAGCAAGCCTAATATCATCTGTGACTTTAAGTAATGCGGTAGATGTACTGTGCAGGGGACGAAAACCAGATTGGAAAGGATTAAAGAGGTTGTGCTCTACAAGGAAACGAGATATTTGCTTCAATACTAGATTCTCAAAAACTTTCGAAAGAATAGGGAGAATAGAGATTGGTCGATACTGAGATACAGAAGAAGGATTTTGGGTCTTAGGTAAAGGTAAGATATTAGCCATTTTCCAAGCAGAAGGGAAATTTTTAGAAGAAAGGGAAAAGTTAAAAATATCCGTGATGATAGGCGAGATAACATCAATCGTAAGAAGCAGCATATCACAGCTAATATCGTCACTACCCACAGCTTTAGAAGTAATGGCCATAATTCCCTTCTTAACATCCTCCACTGCAATATTATGGAAAAAGAAAGACGGACAATTCGGAAGGACAGCTGAAGCTAATTTTAGTAAAGTTAAATCTTTTACGGAAACAGGTATTTTAATAGGAGGAGTAGAAAAGTGTTGATTGAGAGTATCAAGATCAATGGAGAGATTGGAGTCTACGGATGGTTTCCCCAAACCAAGAGACTTTAACAGTCTCCAGGTCTGAGAAGAAGAAAATTTATCAATGCAAGAGAAGATATGACGGCGCTTAGCATCTCTACACATCCTGTTGCAGAGATTTCGCAACCTTTTATAGGCAGCCACATTATCATCACTGGGATTCTTTTTACAACGACCCTTGGCTTTATTACGTTGAAGCATAAGTTTCCTAAGTGTGGGTGATAGCCAAGGAGCAGGAAGACGTTTAACTCTTATACGTCTAATGGGAGCATGTGAATCAAAAAGTCTAAGTAAGATAGAGTTGAACATCCTAACCTTGTCGTCTGCAGTGGATGCGCGGAATAAAGGAGACCAGTCCACGCGAAGTAAGTCATCATTAAAAGAAACCATATTAATTTTCTTGAGATTGCGATGCAAAATTTCCTTACTCTTTCGTTTAGGAATAGAATAGTTGTAACTAGCGAAAAGAAGGTCATGGTAAGAAAAAGGGGCTGTCAATTGACCATGAACAAGGACGTTATCAGGATTAGAAACAATTATAAGATCAAGGAGAGTGGGCTCGGAATGAGGAGAAAAGTGAGTGGCAGAAAGTGGAAGAATGTTCATGTTGAAAGCAGAGACTACATCCTTTAATTTAGATGATCTAGTGTCGTTTTTTAATAAGCAAGTATTAAAATCTCCCATGATGATGGTGTGTTCATAAGAAGGAATTAGTCTATCTAGAAGAGATTCAAAATCAGAAAAGTAATTTAATTTGGATGAGGGACTATAAACAACACCTAGAAGAAGTTTGGCGTAGTTAGTGGAAATTTCAAGAAACAAATATTCAAAAGTATCTGAGTAAGCATTTGGAGATTGACATATTAAGTTATACCGTAAATCATCCCTAAGGTATATACAGACCCCACCCCCACGCTTACATGGTCGATCATTACGAATTAATGTAAAGCCAGGAATTTGGTAAAGATTAGAAGGAAGTGAGGGTTTTAACCACGATTCAGAAACAAGGATACCGTCGATATGCACGTCGCTAAAAGAATTAAGAAGATCAAGATAGTGAGCCGGAATACTCTGTGCATTTATGTGCACAATATTCAAACATTGAGAATCATTGATTAAAAGCGAGTTAAGTTTAGTATCAAGCGAAAGAGATGAGATGCTGTTAGGAGAAGGACTACTCACAACACTGTGATAATCCTCTGATGAAGAGCAAGAGAAAAAATCGTCATAATTAAATCCATTAAAAGATAATTCTGTCATAAAAAAATAATATATAAAAAAAATAATATAAAAATATAAATAAAAAGGAATAAAATAATAATAACAATAAAATAAAACGCAATACTACAAAAGTAACTTAAAAAATTATAACAACCAGATACAATATCCTACAATCACTGGCGAGATCAGTATGTTTACAAAATACCCAGACAACAAACAGTATTGAGATTTATATTAAGTTTTATATAAACAAATATTTAAAATTATGATCGGTTAATACGAATAATTATATAATGTAAAAAGATTAATTCTTTTAAACTCAAGGTTTCTGGACGAGAGTGTCAAGTGACAAGTAAGATATGACTATTTGACATTACTTTAGCGAGCTGTCAATGCCACAAATGAGTAAACAATGTTAAAAAAAAAAGTAAAATTAGCAGAAATGTTACTATAAATGTGATTAATACCGTCATTTACAGCTCATAAAAACTTGACTTGTGAAATGTATATATATAGTTACGGTTCTATGTATGAAGTACAACACGGCCAAAATAAGAAACCGGTATTAACCGAACAATACAACTGATACCAAAATAAAATTGATGGACCAAATAGAAATACTATGCTAAATCGCCTTATTTTTTGTTGACACGTCGAGATCTTGCTGGCTTGTATTCTTGAGAGCTGACAACTTGAGGATATTTGCCAATTAATGATTTAACCTCAGAGAGTGATACAATTTTTGTACGGCTTTTATCCGGTAGAGCAATGACTATTATGCCATCGGATGTCCAACAGTTTTTCATGCCAAAATAGTTTCTAGCAGCAACAAAAGCCTCTTGTCTCGGTTTTGTAAGGAACTCAGATATAGTAATACCCGAGCCCTTTAGAGCGGTTTTAGCATTCCATACTGAAACCTTAGAGTAAAAATTTGTAAAACGTACCAAAATCGGACGAGGGTTATCCCTCTTTATTCCTAGTCGATGACAGGCTTCTAAGCAAGTTTTATCAATTTTAGTAAGCTCCAAATTATCACGCAGCACAGAACGTACTTTAACTTCAATTTTTTCATTGTCATCTTCGGGCAAGCCATGAAAAAGTAGAACTTTTCTTCGGCAGTGCATTTCATGCTTGTCAAAGCCTCTGGAGAGTAGCTGTAGTTGTTTTTGCAGCATAGAAAGTGTCTTCCACATTAAATCCTTGAAGACGCTATAATCGGCTGCAAGTGAACTCATGTCACTGGAGATAGTTGATGCTGATTTAGAAGAATGTTGAGATTGTTGCAATGCTTTATCAAAATCAGCCATTCGAGATTCGAACAGAAGAACAATGTCATCCATGTTTTTGGACAGCTGATTGTGGAGATCCATTGTGTTATAGATGAGCTTTGCAGTGATGTGAATTAAGTTTGCCAGGTATTGTAGGACACTATATCACAGTTTATTATTTCATTTACAGTCTATTAATATGATAAAAGTATTTTAAAATGTATAAACTTGAGAGAGCAATTTTTTTAGATGTTGACTGTAGTCCTACCCACGTTGAAAAAAAAAGGTTTTATTCACAGTAAATACATATTTAGGTCCATTTTGTAAAAGTACAGTAACGATCTCTTACTATCCCACTGCTAGGTATAAGCCTTTACTCTCCTTTCTTTTAAGAACGGGTCAGGGCTTAGACCCACCACGCTGCTCCAATGTGGGTTGGTAGGTTACACATATCCCAGGAATACTTCAGAAATATGAATGTTTCCCCACGATATTTTCCTTTACTGAAAAGCGTGTGATTAATTACAAAAATCAATTACTTTTACTATTAATTTTTACTTAAATTAATTATAAATTAATTTTTACTAAATTACTATTAATTTTTCTGTCAGTTCAAAAGTACTGACAGAAAAAGTCATTGGTGCTAACATAGAGTTTAAACCCTTTGGAAAGAGTCACAACATTACGCTGGCAAAGGTACTGTGATGTACCTTTTTGTATTGTATATAAAATACATAATACCTTTATATGAACAATCCATTACAACAAACACTCGACCTAGCATATGCGTACTAATTGAGTGAATTTTGGCCACTCAAATATACAAACTACTTGAAACTAATATGAGCAATTAATTTCGCACATTTTGATATCGCTACATAATGTTCGAGATGGGTTTCATGATAATAAACAGGAGTTTCAAATTTATTTTAACATAATGTCGTGTTTCATTGGCGCTTATAAATGGGGGTCTTATCATGTTGTGCATAATATCCATACTTCATTTCAATCCGGAGACGTTCATTGTTGATAATATCTCTAATAATAAGATCTCTTCAAAGGATTTTGTGATGTGAGGACCAGACGATGCTAACTGTTCGCTCGTGGTATCAAATCGTTTTTTTCACTAAGTTATGTGCATAATTAGAAATTTATAATGACATCAATCACTTTATGGTGAAGAAAATCGTAATCAATATCTCTTTAGAATTTTTGAAATATAACCGTAAACATAACAATTTATATTGGAGCAGCGTCGTTATAAGTTACATCTTTCAGTTGAAAAAAGAAGTGGTCTTTGCCCAGCAATAAGGAAGTAACATCCTTTTATTTTTAGAAGCTTACATACAAGCTATACATAAATAACGCTTTTAGGACTCTTAATTCCTAGTGGACATTAGATATTATAGAATTTGAAGACCCAAATACCAATGATTTTTAAGCTATATACCCCAATTCAGCAAAGCTATTTGATCATTTATTATTGATTTGATAATGTAGAGATATTTCCATGGTTACATCCTTCAGTTGAAAAAAAGAAGTGGTCTTTGCTCAGCAATGAGGAAGTAACATGCTTTTATTTTAAGAAGATTACATACAAGCTAAACCGCTTTAATCGAACCGCTTTAAGGACTCTTAATTCCTAGTGGACATTAGAATAAGAAGAAGAACAAGAATAATTTTAATGCACAATTTTATTAAAATTTATTAACTGACATTAGATATTACAAATTTACAAATACCAATGATTTTTAAGCTATATACCCCAATCATCGGCACTTCAGCAAAGCTATTTGATAGAGATATTTCTATGGTTGTATATAAATGAGATTTTTAATTACAGGAAGTTCATTTCAAAGTTCTTTAATTTCACGTAGTTCACCACTGGCAGTTCGATAAGTTCGAATTGCTTATATATTAAAATAATTTAAGTACGGACCAAGTCTATAAATTTTTCAATATGGGTATTGAAAAATTAATAGACTTGGTACTAACGGAACCAGCTTTGGCAGACACTGAGCGCTGAGTATTAAACCGTTGGTGAGTATGTTTCTTGCTTCATGATGCTTTTTGACGTATATTATAGACAATCACTGTCTTCGATACAAATCATTGTCTGAGCAAGAATATATTTAACAGATTTCATAATTAACAATTAACTTTTCAATTTATTTAATAACCGAAGCCTTAGCAAATAAAAACGTACCAATATCCAAACAGCAAGACAAATTTGGATCGCACAAACGTTTTCTTCGAGCGCCAACGAGTGCGAAATCCGATTCTGCTTAATGCAAATATTTGTCAGAAAAATTGAATGTTTGCAAAAGATTTGTTGTGGCCAGGATATTTTGTCAGCGATGGTTGTCAGTGACAAACGTATTGTAGATGATCGTATATATTGGCATTGATTTTTTTATGATTGCGAGTATTATATAATTTATTTGTAACACGGATAGCTCTTTTCAAATAGCGTAGGTAGCTAGGTAGCTAGAAAGTAGGAAAATATGTTCCTATGATGAACGCAGACTCATGTATCTATAAGATGTCTTAATATGTAGGTCTTGTTCAGCGTTGACATTAGTCTTGTTTAGTCACGAAACGTCATGTCGGTTTGTTACTGATTCGTAAATGTGTGGGTTGCAAGTCACGTGTTAGATATCGTGCTATTGTTACACGTTAATTGGGTAAATATAACTTATACGTAAATTCAATCGTTATATGTAAATGAAATAAAGCTTATTGTTTTGTCCCAACTAAACAGTACAGCAATTAACGCCTCGTAATTTTCATATATGTTATAAATGATATAGAATCTTGTAATTCTCAACCACTTTGCCGCGGCACTTTTGTGTGCCGCCAAATTTGGTAAATATATAATAATGTTAATTTTATTAAATTATATCATTTAAAAAGAAAAATATTTTTATTATTAGCTTGTAATTAATCCCTTAATAAACGTTTAGTTATTAGTGTAGTATATATTAGTTTATTTCGTATATTTAAAATGTTTGTCATAAACTATTTATGCAGTGTGTTGTAGTAAGTAAATAATTTTTATGTTTTTCTTTGTGTGCCGCCAAATTTAAAAATCGTTAAATATGTGCCGCAACAAAAAAAAAAGGTTGAGACTCACTGCTCTAAGCTAACTCGTTAACGAATATCAACGATATGATAATATGATAATTTTATTTTTGTAAAAAAGATGTATTAATGTAAACCATAGCTTACAGGATCCGAAATATTATTTACGAGACAAACAATCGCATTGTAGGGATTTTGAATATCGTGCAAACAAGCCGATAAGCGGGTGCGCCATGACCCGGGTATTAAATTATTTTTGTAGAAATCCCTACCTGCCGTTAAACGATAAAGGTAGTGTGATATTTATATCGGACTTGGGATTTAACAATAAAATAAATCTGTATATACTGACATAAACAAAATGACGATTATTTTCGATAAATTTTGTTTTTTCTAGAGACACATGATTACTGGACTTAATTTATATTAATAAAAAATATATGAATTATGTGATATATATAAACTGTGAACTGAAGGATATCTTCCTTGATGCGTATTAACTGAACGCTCTAGTTTCTATTCTATACATATTTATTTAAAAATCTATAAAAAAATAAAAAATCAATTGTGCATTAGTACAAAGTAAAAGTAAAAGTTAGATTACAAAAACTTAAATAAACATCTTTACCGTTAAGCCTTGTACTAATCAGAGTTCATGTTTTTGCAAGGAATTTTTCAATCTAAGCCAAGAACTTTGACCGTGAGCTTTTGTCCGTGAGAAGTTAATTAATTTACATCATAGAGTTCAACATTTTATTCTTATATACTAATTCAGAAATATAGCAATAATACTAAGTAAAAATTAAAATTTCAGATTTTAAAGCGGTCCGATATAAAAGTAAATAATGATGGTTTGGCTGTATAATTTGTAAAGGTTTTATTTTATGTTAATTAGTTAAAATATGGCAAAAGTTATTGATATTCATTCATCATTGGAATTCATGCGTGATCCCTTTAATTAGTGAGTTAATTTTTTGTTTATGGCGCATCAGAAAATTCCGCGATGACATATATCTATCTCATCAGGATAGAGTACTGTTTCAATTTTAACTTCTTAGAAAATAGTCGTGTACTTTGTGGTTATTGTTGTGATAAAAGCTCAATAAAAACCTCTTACACTGTATTGGTCAAATATAAATGGTAGGTAGCCTCATCGCATACACTCACGTAGTTTTTACCTTTTTTGGAGGAATGTGATTTTGGATGTCCGTGAAATAAAAAGTATTTTTAATACCTGCTAAGAATTTCCGTGTTAGAAATTCATTGCAATTATCAATAAGGCTCACCACAATCTCATTAAATATTCAAGGTCCGCTCAGAAATACCTAATTTATTTTTCATCAAAACGTATATAACAGCATTTTCCTCGGAGTACATATTTTCATTTTTAACGACACATCAAAAGGAACTGAAACCGCGTTATTTTATGATAATGGAGGGGATCCCTCCAGACTCATGAGTGGCGAAGGCTTTTAAATTTACGGTTTAGGCGCATGATGAGTGAGGTTTATGTTTTGCAACGTTTAAACTCTGTAGGCTAATGTAATATGTCTACGTGGAGTCCCTTAAACGAAAGGCTCAAAACTTTTAATGGAAATTTTATCAAGGTGCTTAAAAATATGTATTTTTTGTATATTAATATTTATTTTATATTGATCTACTTATCATATGTTTGTATGGTTTTATAACTTTAAATATATATTTTTTTTGTCAACTGATTGATGGTATCCGGCTGAGTAGAATGGGCAACCTCGTTTTTTACCGACGTGTCGTAAAAGGCGACTGAGGTAAGTTGATGTCAGGCAGGCGGCGAGAATGATGATTGTGTGTACGTATTGTTTTAAAAAAGTAACAGTGAAATCGTAACACACAGACAGACTTTCATTATATTTTATTTGTTTCATTTTATTTTTTTAATTTTTTTATAATATTGATATGGATGTAATACAAACTTTTCAGACTAGAATTAATTGATCGAGGATACTTTAAATTATATACGTTTGAAAAGCGTGAGTTGAAAGCGGTGAGTATTTATGTAAGCTTAACGCAGTATTTTTATAATATTTGCCATGATGTCTTGATGCAATAAATTCAGGAAAAAAGACTCGAAAAAGGATCTTCTGAAGCGTTTACTAAGTGAAAGTTCTGACTCTAATTTAAATTTAATTTTGGGATTTTTTGAATTGCTTGTATTGTCGAGTTGTCTGTCCGACTGTTGTCTGCCTCAATAATTTTTATTTTATTTTTTTTATTTTTTTTTCTTTTTACACATATATTTAGAAAAGAGAAAGAAAAAAATTAAAATAAAAAAACACATGTATAAAGGCGGACTTATCTCTAAAAGGGATCTCTTCCAGTCAACCTTTGAGTAATAGAAGGAAAAGGACGAGGATTGAAGAAGAAAGAGAACGGAGTACGGGTACGGAGTACGAGAAAAGGAAAAAGTTTATATAAATTGAACTATATAATCTATTAAATAATTTTGGTAAAATGAATAGATAAAAGTGAGATGCTATTAATATATAATTACCTATGATAAATATTTCCTAATCTGTAACTTAAATGCTGAAAGGGAAGGAGATTTGCGGAAATCATTTTGTTGTTTTGTTAATACAATCAATTCAAAACATCCCAAAATTAAATTCAAATTACAGTCAGAACAATAAATAATTTTTTTGTAAAGTTAAATAAAGTTGTGATTTTTATTATAGATACCCCGGAACCTCTGAAAATTAATTTATCTACCGCAACATAATTTATTCCATTTTCATATCGGGAACGGTCGCGTTATCCTTGCGAGCCCACGTTTTTTAATAAGTTCCATGCAAATCAGAAATCTCTAGACTTAATATCGGTCTGATCATCTCTATCGATGAAATTGAAAAGGTTCCGTACGTCAAGAGAGGTTCTACTTGACGAAGGTATTACCTCTGAGGACCCTACTTAGAGGTTTGATACGGATGCTGAAAATATCTTTATATTAAAAAATATATGTATAATAGCTGCTCCAAAATTATTCACTGTATCAGGTGCTGCTAGGATTTTTTTTACATTGTGGTTTCATAATTTCAATATTCATATTGAAAATTATGAAATTCCATTCATTCTTTCATAATTTAATTCAAATGAAATTCAAATGTCACTCAATGTTTATTTTGAAATATTTATTTTTGATTATTTATCCTCCTGCACTTATTCCACTCTAAGTGGGGTCTCGGCACAACATGTTATAAACATGTTTTTTTTATTTAGTTCACCAAATTGACACACAATTGAGGATATCAAAATCCAACATAATATTTCGCTTACAAAAGTGGTTGTCTTCTTGATGTGAACCTAGCATGTTACAAGGGTACCATACGTAAATTATTACAACATGTTTTTACATGACTTGGCTACGTATTTTACGTCACGCCGCCTGTCAAACCTCAACTCACCTTAGTCGCCTTTTGCAACACCTAGGTAAGAAAGAGGGTGGTCTATTCTACTGAGCCGGATACCACACGGCGATTATTTTTGATTATATATGTATATAGATATTTGTTACTAATATTAATTCTTATTTATTTTGACGTCAGGCAGGCGGCCAGTCGTAAAATATGTAGCTAAATCATGTGACAACATGTTTATAACATGTTGTGCCGACCCCACTTAGGGTGGGATAAGGGCAGGAAGATGATGATTAATTCTTACTTATTATTATTCTATTATTTCTAGGTACAGATATAACAATATACTATGAAAGCGAACGCCATAACGTAGAGGAATACTGAATGACAGATGGGTATCTCACGACGTCGATATATAAACTCCGTAATGAGCCGATTGATCTTGTCGATGGAGATGCCTGATAGGCTTTATCGCGATAACATCTGCGATTCAATTATCTTAATGATGTAGAACTTGCGGAAGTAAATATAAAGGTCTAATTACACTGGTATTGATAAGCAATTACTGATAATTGTAATGGTGCGAAAAGAGTTAATTTTTGACTACACATTTTTCAAAATTAATGTAATTTTTATAATTTTAGAAGTAACGTTATGTTTACTATTCCATTGCTGGGCATTCTATTTTCGTTTTGGATTCGGTTTGAAGGTAGGTTCCACATTTATAGGTTGTATGTATGTAAGTTACTGAAATATGTATGATAAATTGCAATTATCAATAAGGCATAAGTTTTAACACAAACTTATATCGTATCTGCTCGGAGTTTGAACTCGTGGCCTTCTCGAAAGCATCACACTATCTAATCACTGACCTATCACAGCTTATCTATATACTTTTTATAAAACAAAGTCTCCAAAATCTGTCTGTATGTGATCGATTTTCTCAAAATCTACTGAGTGGATTTTTGTACGGTTTTTAGTTAAAGATAGAATACTTCTTCCGGAAGGTTAAGATTAATTTACATTTCGATTCACTTGCGGGGAGCTGTAGTCGCTTGCGCTGCGTAAACCAACAGAGATACACTTAAGTAATGTACTAGCATATTGTAGATCTACAAAAAGACTACAAAAAAGTCCGCGACAGATCTCTCTATCTCTTATAGTTAACTCACAATATCTACATTTATGTTCAAAATTTCTATTCGGGAAAAAAATTTTGACACACTAATTTCCACTATATTAGTATTATATAATAGTATCATAATTTTCTAATTTCAAGTAATCTTAGATCTCTACTTTATACTGTTTTGTGTGTTGGTAACACATCGAAAATAACTAATTAAAACATTGCTTACATTATTCTCTGTATATTTTTATTAAGAATATTTAAATTATTCTAACCGTACAAAACTGTAATTTACTTTTAAAACAAAATGTTAAAATTGTACCTCTACATTTAACCGCGACCGTATTCCAGGACCTAATTATAAACGTTGGCTAACAAAACACTGAATGCTTTAGTTTCATTTTAACTAGTCTAGTTTCTTTTGTACGCTGGAACATTGTCACAATTACTACATAACATCTAGAACGTGATGTTCTGAAATATGTTATTTACATATACAAAATATGGACCAGCGATGACAGATACATCGTTATTTATTGCTTTAAAATATTTTAATTTTATTTTTATTTATTAACTAGCAATTGCCTAGCAATCGCCAGCAACTCCGCCCGCGTGGAAAGATTAGAACTTTTAAATAAAAGCTTTAAATTTTGCCGTTTTCATACTATTTTTCATTGCTGTTCTTCTCCTACTCGTATTAGCTTTATGTTATATAGCCTATAGCCTTCCTCAATAAGTGGAATATCTTACTGAAAGAATTTTTCAAACTGATCTAGTAGTTCCTGAGATTAGCGCGTTCAAACAAACAAACAAACAAACTCTTCAGTTATATTAAGTGTAGATTAATATTATTTTTATTTTCGTCAGGCGACGGTTACGTCGGACTCGCAGCGACTAAAACAACCTCTATGCTCCACCATGCTGCTTCAACCTTAGTTACCTTAGTCGTAATTTACGACACCTCGGTAAGAAAATGAGTGGTCTATTCTACTCAACCAGATACCACACGCATAACCTAATACATAAAAAAATGTATCGTTCTTATTACTAGGTTTTAGTATTTATCGCAGCATTCCGACTTCCGTCTAACCACAGAGTTATTAATCCCACCGTATTCAGAGTGTGTAATTACTAAACGCGGACCATCAGCGTGTTAGCGGAGTCCACTTCTGGTTCATTAAAAGCTAATCCCCTTTGCGCTCACGTGTATAGCGTTAACTGGGTAACATTTACGACAGAATATAGCATAAAAATAAAAGTTAATGAACTTCGCTTGTTAGTTTATGAGAGATTATAATAAGGCTATGTGAGAAATATGACAAGAATTCGTCATAACCCAATGTTAAAAATGGCGCGGTTTTAAACCCCTGACAGGCACCAATGTGTTTTTCTGTTAAAGAAGTAACAATATAATTATTTTGCTATAATCCGCATTATAGCACAATATCGTAATTGCCTTAGTCGGTATCACGATCTTCAGGTCCCAGCTTTCTGACGTCTGTTGGTCGTGGCTTCTTGCCATCCTTCCGTCGTCGTATTGACTAATCAGTCATACCATCAGCTCTCCTCTACACGTCGCCCTAAGCCGTGGTCCGGCCTCACAGGAGGCACCCTTAGGACGACGTTCCCCGACGCTAGTAGAGCTTCTGCGCTCTACTCTCCGCATTTCGCGACCTCGATGATGCTTCTGCGCTCGCGCATCTCGCCCAGTGACGGTGTAAAAGCCGTTAGGGCTAACAGCATACAGTCAATTCGAAAAAAATCACGATCTTGTCGTGGAGCCTATCCTTCTGATGATGTTTTGGTTTCGGGGCGAAACAACCGTAGAGATTTTGGTAGTGACTGTGTGGAAAGCTAATGTGGAGTGTTGCTGTTGGCGGCGTTTTTTAATACGTGTGATGACTTGTCCTGCATGTATAAGGTATGTGAACGTTGCCGGCCCCATTCATCAGCGTTTGTCAACAAAATCTATGTAATCCTAAACAAAGATTCCGAATAATTAACTTCGGTACTATGGATTTCCACGAAGTAACGCCCGCTTCTATAAATCATTTTCTGTTAAAAATTATTTGTAATAATTGCTATCTATCACTCGCTTTTCGTTGAAGGCAAATATCGTGAGGAAACCTGCATATTTCTAGAGAATTCTAGAGATATGTGTAACCTATCAATCCGCATTGGAGCAGCGTGGTAGGATTCAGCTTCAATCCTTTACTCCAAAAATGGAGACCTATGCCCAGCAGTGGGATAGTAACAAGTCATTACTTTACTTTTATCCCCCTTTAAAGCAGAATTCTGTCTGAGAAATCTCGTCTTAAACCATCTTTTAGTTTTCGACGGCATATCGCTGAAACGATGAGAGATTTACCGTCAACTTTATCTAAGTTTGTATTCAAATTTTCTATCAAAGTTTGAACAAAAGTTAAGTGGTTTTAGTTTCTTGTTGGATTTACTTCTTGTTTGTCGCGATAGTCTGTGATAGACTGAAATTTAGACGCCGCCGTGTGCAGAATACTATATGCTATCGGGTATTGTAATTTTATTAATAACACTTTGTTCGAGGCTTTATGATTTTGTCGTGGTGCCTATTTCCTTTTGATCCTTAGGTTATGAGGGAAACTATTGTTAAGATTGTCGTAATGAATGTGTTTAGTGTTTGTTTATTACTGTTGGTGGTTGTCCTTGTAAATGCGGTTATTCATTTTGCATGTATATGTTATGAGAACGTGTACTTTCTACACTTACAATTGCAAATTTTTTAACAGAATAATTCTCTCATTTAAAAAATCATTACTTTTTACGCAGATAATTATCGAAATTACAGGGAATATGACATGTTGAATAATTAAAATTTTCCATTCGGAACAAAAATCAGTGATGTAATAATTGGCTAATTATTAAAATAGTACTTATTTATATTATTTAATTTTATTATTTTATTTATATATTTATATTATATTATGTATTGTAAAACAAATGCAACTACGAGTAAAACAAAAGAATTAGTATTTAAATAATATCTACTAATACGAATAATGACATGTGTTATCCGACTGAGTAGAATAGACCACCCACATTTCTTACCGAGGTGTTGTAAAAGGCGACTAAGGCAAGTTGACGTCTGGCAGGCGGCCGGTCGTAAAATACCTAATGAAAGGTATTCGTAGGAATTAAAAAAAACTGTCTACAAATCACATCACAACATGTTTTAACTTAGAGTGGGATAAGGGCAGAATAATGATGAAAGATGATATTACTAGTCCTAATACTAGCATAAATAAATTAAATCATCCACAAAAAATAACTGATGTCTACAATTACAGAGATGTATTAAGTTGTCTATATTAAAAACTATTGAAGCCTTTACGAAGAAAAACCCTTCCGCTTTGATGGGATGTGAATTAAAAACAAAATTTCAAAGCTGGTAACTTAATTACAATATATTGTGATTTTAAATGAACGTAGAAAATATGCAATGAATAAATTCGCAGTGTATATCTGGTTGGAAAAAAGACAATTGCGCTTTGTATCATTAAAGAATATTGCTGTATATACATAAAGGTTTTATATACATAAAAGGGCGAAATGAAGTTTCTTTTAACCCTTGTAATGTCTGTGTAAAAAAAATTGCAAAATTCATAATAGCAAAAATGTTTTAGACAAGGAGTAAAGTCTGAAAAATGTAATTAATTAACTTACAACATATAACAGTACTAGAAAATTGCGTTTGCTTGTTTTGAAATAAAAAAGATCATGCAATAAATATATTTCAGGGAGTGAATAAACAACGGTTTGGAAGTCCTGATAGCGAATCAATTAAAGGACATAACCCTTAGCATATTATTAAGGGTTCAAACCTTTATACTTATTCTTTCTTGATAAAATCTGGTAACCTCTACAGAATCAGAAAGCAATCTCAAATTCGACTGCCCTGCTGGCGCAGTGGGTAGTGATCCTGCCTTCAACTACGCGGGTCGCGGGTTCGAGTCCCAACCGGGGGCCAACACTTTCTATTAACAATTTGTCGGTTCTTTGATCTTGGGTGTATATTTGTATTTAAGTATATATATATAAAAATTGTACATGTATATATTGACCGTGTTTTAGTGTCCCACTTATATTTATTTATTTATAAAATCTATCTCCATATCGTTCTATCTAAAAAGAGAGCTTGCTCTACATTTTAAGGCTGTTCTTTCGTTTCTTTTATTGTGCAAAGAGCGCTAAATATTTCATTCCGTGATAATGTTAACGCTACCATATAGTGCCTGTTAAGTCAGAAGTAAGTAAAATAAACGAGCACTACAATATATTATAGCTAACAGTGTTAAATAGAAAAATAGCTGTAACCCACCATCATTAGTTGAACCTGTCGCCCTCCGACCGACCGGTGACCCCTCCAGGGACCGCGAGCGTGATAACGTCCCTCATTCGCAGAATACGGACGCGATGCGACGTGGATTTCAAATGTGGAGCCACTAAAATGACGGGAACAAAAGTTATAAAAGGTTTTTTAATAAAAGGCGTTTTGTACTTCATCACACTTATGCCTTGTGATAAATCTTAATATAGAAAGACATTAACCAAATATACAAGAAGCAGCCCGTTACTATCCCACTGCTGGGCATAGGACACCTGTCTCCATTTTTGGAGAGAAGAGTTGAAGCTAAGACTTACCACGTTGTTCCAATCCGGACTGGTTTGTTACACACATCCCTGATATTCTGTGGAGATATGCAGGTTTCCTCTCTATGTTTTGATTTACTGAAAAGCGTGTGATAAATTGCAGTTCTCAAAAACATGACTTTTACCAGAAAAACTCATTAGTGCTAGTAGTTTGAATTCATGAGTCTCTCGAAAAAGTCGCACGGTCTCACCGCTTAGCTACCACAGCTTACTTAGCAAGAATAAAAACATCAATTACTACATAATTTTAACAAGTACAGTATCAGGTACTGTACTAATATACCGCTTTGCTAAGCTCCAACTAAAACAAGACAAAATATTTGGCTAAATATAATAAATCAATAGATCGATTGTCAGTCTATATCAAAACCTTTCATTTCCGCCTTAATTAACTATGAATAACGTGCAACTCTCAAGGGCCTTCTTCGTCTTTGTCCATCTCTGCTGCCATTATTTGGGATAGGGTCTCTTCATTCTTTTCCAAGTTTGACGGGCTTGGCTGGTCAGCTGTGGCAATTGCGCTATCTCGAGTTCTTTTTTTTATATGTGACCACTTAGTCAAATGCGGACCGCTCTCGTTCCGATAAATTCAACACCCATTGTGACCCTCTTGAGTCTTCCATCTTCGCCGTCTCTAATTCTTTCAAAGACGATTTTATTTTACAAATGACAAACTTTTCGTGGCCACTTCATGCTATCTTTAAACGTAGATTAACTATTGGGATTGACACGAAGTGGATAGAGCAGTATGACGTTTTAATATTAAACGGATAAATCGGTAGACTAGAGATTTTACATACATTGAAGAAGTTTTTTCTGTTGTATAACCATTATGGTATTTCAAAAATTATTCCTTTATTTTGTAAAATTATTCAGTACAAAACAAAGAGGTTAACAGAGGCCTCAAGAGTTCTTATAAAGGTATGAAGGTATTCTCACGATGTTTTCTCGCAAAGTTTGAAATAAATTACAACTAATTAAGCATTTACCGAACACGACTAAAAACGGTACTTACTCGGGTCTGAACTCGTGACCTTTAGACATATTTAATATGGATTTTCGTGTTCTCACGAGAACAAGCGTATACTCATGTATTTTACAAATATATCTTTAGCATATACGGCTACTGTTGACTAACTTTCAAGTTTAACTTGGAATATTTGAACTTAGTCAAACAAAATTTGCAAGAGACTTTCATTATTAACAAGAGCTTCCCTTTTAAATGAAATATAAACCAGTAAGTTCAAGTTGTTTGTAGACGTGTTGGGTAACTTGCTATTAGTTCAATGGATAACTTTGAAAAGTGTTGATAGATCTCCCCCTTTCCTCTCTCACGTTGCATATAAAACTTCATATATTATGACCTTAAAAATGTTGCAAAAAGTCGGCGATGTTAATTAGTACACAATCTTTGATCATTACAAGAAGTAGCAAAGAGTTATTATCAACAGTTGATATCCATTCATTAAGGTAAAAACAAATGTAAAAAAGTAAGGACCATTTTCTATCCCACTGTTGGCCATAAACCTCTTCTCTCTTTATTTGCAAAGAAGGTTGGAATTTAGGTTGGACCTGCTCCAATATGGATTGCTAAGTTATACAAATCCCAGGAATTCTCAAGACATATAGGTTTTCTATATTTTTTTTCTTCACTAAAAATTGTTTGATAAATTGCAAATATATATAATAAAACGATGATTTTTATTATTACATATATTGATAATAATGTCATTATTACTATTGTATTTATTCAATAATTTGTTAAATCTTCGAGTCTTGGTGTATATATGTATTTAAGTATATATTTAAAATTATATATGTGTACATTACCTAGTTGTCTCTCACCCATAACACAAGTATAAAGTTACTTGCTTTGAGGATGGACAACCGTGTGTGTGTAAATTAAAAAAAAGGTTAATATTAAATCAAAACTATCAGCTTTGAGATAGTAAGCAATGTACACACTACCGTGTGTAAATGATTACGCATTGTAGCTTCTGGTCACACCTTCACTCCCTTGAGACTAGGGGAAAGTTCGAAGGACAACCCCGCACAGATGCAACAAAAACTCCATTTACGATCTGACAATATTGTTAATTCCCGCCCTTTATTACCTTCTACAGGGTACGAACTGAGTTAATATATATTACGAGTTTACATGAACAACTGTAATATTATGCAAAATTTTCCTAAGTTTCATGTAAATGTTAGATGTTTTGAATAGTTTTTAAGCTATTTTCATTTTCCAACTAGGAAGCAATCACAAGTTGTTATCATTAAAACTTTCGCTTGGAGCTAGATTTATAATTCTTAATTTACAGCTTCTGACTTGAAAACATGAATATCCATTACTAAAATACAATATGTAGCCGGGAAACTTAAGGCAGTTAAGTTATAGTACGAGTCATGCCCCGTATTTTTTTTAATAATAAAAATATGAAAAAATAAAAAAAGCAAAAAAAGGTTAATAACAGGGGCTCGATCCCGGGTATTTTTACTTCTTTAGTCCGCTCGTTTACCATTGAGCTATCACAACTTTACAAATGACAGCTAAAATTTCATTTATTTAATATTCAACATTTTAGCATTTTTTCAATAAAATAGGGAGAAAACGACTTTTTTATAATGAAACTTAGCTAGATCGCTTCCCCCCAAAAACCCCAACATGCTGAATTTCATGAAAATCGTTTTAGCCGTTTCAGAGATTCGGAAAAATGTATGTATATATTCAAGATTAACTCATTTAAATATTAAAGATTATTTTATTTAGTTGTATTTTGTTTTCGGGTTTCACACAATATTAAAACCCCTTTTCCTCGAATAAATATGAACATTTGCATTTGATCTTGTTATCACAAATATTTATGGTGTACGCGTGCTTTATTACCGCTTTGTGGGTGGCGGTAAATTAAATATTCCGATTCACTCCAAAGTTCAGTATAAGTCGTTTCTTATGAACGACCATGTTGGGAATTTCAATTTAATTCACTCGCATTTCTTTTTACGACTAAGCTCAGACATGACTTGAGTACGACCACTTATATCAAATCTCATCTGAATTGTAATTTTCTTTAATTTAACAAAGAAACACCATTAAATATCTCTCTTTATGTATTTTCACCCAAGTCTGTTTATTTCTCAGATAGAACAAAATATGATAATAAAATTTTTTATTAAAATGTTTCCTAAACTCAACCTCACTAACCTAAATAACTCGAACTAAATCAAAGATAAAGCGAAAACTCTAAATACTCTTGCATTTAAACAAATTAAATCAAAATTCGGAATTATTAGCTTTAATATAAACTAAGGTTCTGTCCTTAGTTAGTGAAGGCTTAATATCTCGGAGACTACTTATTTATTTATTTATTTATTTATTTATTTATTTATACAGTAATCCTACAGCGTTACAAAATTTTTTACTTAAATACTATGTATTATAATAAAACTAGCGGCCTGCCCCTGCTTCGCACGGGTATAAAATATATATCCCATGTCAGTCAGTGTAAAAAAAATGATTAAAATTGATCCAGTTGTTTTGATTTATTCATTACTGCCCGTGGCCGTAGCGTTAAATTTGGAGAAAAACAATTTCCTTTCCCTATACCAAGAAGATTTCCTGCTATCTTTGGAATATCTAAATTCATATAGTACTTATTTACTTTTATATTTTCCCTATGTATTTTATTTTAACAATTAATTATAGAATGTCTTTAAACAAACTCTTGAAAGAGCGACATCGCCGCTAAAGTCGAAGTGCTATAGGGTGAAGCACGGCGTCCTCACGGCATTTTAAATCTGTAATATCTCCGAAAATGTTCACTTAAATTACATGCTGTAAACGGCCATATTGATCTATATTAAATCAACTATTTATTTAAGGTACTTAATTGGATAAGGATTAATGCTGTATTGTATAAAAATTGCTTCAAAAATAAGGCATTATTTTTCGTAAAAAGTAAACGACAAAAAATGTTTTAGTGGGTTATCCATAAGCGATAGACATATACCGTCGCGGACTTTTCTGTAGACCTTTTCAATGTGTACAAATACTTAGCACATTATTTTGATAAATCTCGTAGGGTTTAGCCTGCGTTTGCAATGTAAGCGGAAAAAAATGTAATTATTTACAGAAACCTCAAAAATTACAGTATTTCTCTACTCCGCATTGAATGTTATTATACGTACAAACCTTCCTCTGGAATCACTCTATCTATTAAAAAAAAACGCATCAAAATCTGTTGCGTAGTTTTAAAGTTTTATGCATACATAGGGAAATATGGACTTTGTTTTATAATATGTAGTGATTGTTATTTTCCTCGCTAGAGAGCTCCGATCATAAATGCGTCCGATCGCTGCTAAATTCAAATGGTTAAAGGGCGAACCACGTTTTTTTTTTTTCGAATTTGACTAATGCTGTTAGCCCTAATGGCTTTGACAGCGTCACCGATAAGACGGGCGAGCGCGGAAGCATCGCCGAGAAGCGAACCGCGACCTCCGACGCGCTATTTATAGGCTCGCGGCGCGGCCCCTGCATTTTAAATCTGTAATATCTTCGAAACTGTTTATTTAAATTACATGCTGTAAAGGGTCATATTGATCAATATTAAATAAACAATATATTTAAGGTTCTTAATTGGATAAGGATTAATGCTGTATTGTATAAAAATTGCTTTGAACATAAGGCATCATATTTCGTAAAAAGTAAATTACAAAAACTGCTATTGTGGGTTATCCATAAGAGATAGACATATACCATCGCGGACTTTTCTGTAGACCTTTTCATGGTGTACAAATACTTAGTACATCATTTTGATAAATCTCGTAGGGTTTAGCCTGCGTTTGCAATGTAAGCGGAAAAAAATGTAATTATTTACGACATCACATTAGAAACCTCAAATATTACAGTATTTCTCTACTCCATATTGAATGTTATTAGACGTGTAAACCTTCCTCTAAAATCACTCTATCTATTAAAAAAAACCGCATCAAATCTGTTGCATAGTTTTAAAGATTGAAGCATACATAGGGATATACGGACATAGGGACAGACAGAGAATGCGACTTTGTTTTATACTATGTAGTGATATTATTTATTTTTACAATTGATTAGACAATGTCTTTACATACAACATTCATAGCTTTCTTATCATTAGACAATATAAACTTGAAAGAAGGACATTTAGTTGCGCCTCCGGTCGCTGCTAATTTCGAAGTGCTTATAGGTCTAAGCGCGGCCTCCTCGCGGGATTTTAAATCTGTAATATCTCCGAAAATGTTCACTTAAATTACATGCTGTAAACGGCAATATTGATCTATATTAAATCAACTATTTATTTAAGGTACTCAATTGGATAAGGATTAATGCTGTATTGTATAAAAATTGCTTTGAACATAAGGCATCATTTTTCGTAAAAAGTAAATGAAAAAAACTGCTATTGTGGGTTATCCATAAGAGATAGATATATACCATCGCGGACTTTTCTGTAGACCTTTTTAAGGTGTACAAATACTTAGAACATCATTTTGATAAATCTCGTAGGGTTTAGCCTGCGTTTGCAATGTAAGCGGAAAAAAATGAAATTATTTACAGAAACCTCAAAAATTACATTATTTCTCTACTTCGTATTGAATGTTATTATACGTACAAACCTTCCTCTGGAATCACTCTATCTATTAAAAAAAACCGCATCGAAATCGGTTGCGTAGTTTTAAAGTTTTATGCGTACATACGGAAATATGGACTTTGTTTTATAATATGTAGTGATAAGGCCAGGAGTGGATTACACAGTGACTATCGGTTATATTAAATTATTTACGTTTAACAAAGATACATGATTTAAGATCTAAAATATAAAGTTTGATTTAAAAGTGTTTATAAGTAGTAGTGTTATGTGTGTGTGCGTGTGTGTGTGTGTGCGTGTGTATGTGTGTGTGTGTGTGTGTTACTGCCATTATTTTTGCTTCCGGTTAACTTTAATTATTTCTTTTTTTAATTTACGTTTAGTCATATGGAAAAGGTCTACTGTTTTCAATTACATCAATAATAGCTACGAACTATATATAACTATATCTTTTTAATTTATTCACTTAAAAATTTATAAATTACAATGTAATGATTTAAAGAAATTGCATCTTATACTCTAAGTTCTTTTACTTTAATACTTTAATTCGAGGGAACAAATTGATAAGTGCAGAGTAAATAAAATGAAACTCCACTTTAAGCTTCCGACTCCAGCAGAAACTTGAAATTGTATGGACACTAAGTTCAGCTCAGTTTCCCTTTATACTTTAACCGCTAAAATATTGTTTCTGGCAAACACGATACAAGCAAGTCAGCATACCACGTCAGAATGTGTGAGGATGTACAGAATCTAGAAGTGGCAAAATAAAAAAACAATCTAATACAGATAAAAATTATAAAAAATTAAAATAATCTTTGATAAAATAAGAAGTTACTTTTGATGGAAGATTTTTGTGATTATTAAGTAAACTGTGTTTAGCATCCCATTTAGACATCATCAAAAATAATTTAAAGTATTTATGATCTTTTAATTTAGCGCGTTTTCATCATATGCTACAGGGCTTGAAAATAACATTATAAAATAATTCATTAATCTTCCATTGTTATTAGTTGTGATCACTCTGAACCGTTTTGTAATCATTTAAAAAAACAATTTTTTTTACCAAACAAGTTACGAAAAATTATAATTAAAACATTGGAATAGTTGGGAGCGTTATATTATACGCCAAATATAGGCATCAATTTATGGGTCAAGTGAACCAACATCATGGAAATAGCTGCCTCAAATATTACTGCACAGATAAAGCGAAGAACGATTCGACTACTCTCCTATTCTGTTATTTCCGAAGCTCTCAGATTCGAAAACGGTAACAAGTCTGTATAAATAGGAAAGCTTATTGTTTAGTTGCCAATAAACACTTTAAATGAAAATTAGGTCATGTACAAAAGTTATGATAGAATTATTTTCTATAGGATTATAGCAAAATAATTAACAAACGGGGATCCTTTTGTTAAGAAAATCTATGTTATACTCGACATGTAACCCACGACTTGATGATGCTTCATATACGGGGTGAAACAATTGTTGAGATTGTCGTAGTGAATATGTGTAGTGTATTGGTTGTGGTATGTTGTGATACGTACGGTATCTAATCCTGCATGTATAAGGTATGAGAACAGTTTTGTTTCCTACACTTAACATTACATGGAGTTACTTAGCAAAAGCGGATTATACCAAAAAAATATCATAACTTTTGATCAGAAATGAAAATGACACATTTACTTATATAACTTTTAATTCTTTGTACTTGTCTGGATTTCCCAGATAGAACAGATACTCGTATAATCCAAAGCCCTGTGTATATATGGACTAGCCAATATCAAATTAGTACTGCAGAACCAGCGTTGCTTTAAACTCCTTTATATCTTAACGTTTGACTGTGTTTTTATCGCAAAGTTTTTATTATCAAGGACTTAATATTTTTTAATAGTTTACCAAAATTAGATTTGCTATTTATAATATAGTGTTAGGATCCAAAGTAGGATTTATAAAAAGAGAACAAAATTAATACATTTGTAACCAAACAAACAAAATGGCTGACGTGAACAGATTAACTAACAGAGCCTTCGCACGCAAGTACCGATCGTAAAAGAGACCTCTGTTCTAGACCTGACCATTTTTATACTCTAGATGAGAGATAATTATGAAGTGTTGCGAGCAACAATAAATTAAAACACTGATTAAAAATGTCGCTGTCTACAATGGTATTATTATAAGAAATTATCGATGGGATTAAGAAATAATTTGTTATGTAAATTATGATCAAGCTTCTATCTTTAAATGATACATAAAGAATGGATTCAAACTTTTAATATATGATGCGATGAACGCGTTTTGAGCGTCGTTACGTCATAAAATATTAAGCATGTGTAAATTTCGAAATGTTTCATCTCATTAAATATCGTCTATTTAAATTACTTTTAAAAGAACTTTCAATATTAAAATACTGGATCACATATTATAAATTCTAATTGATGGTACCAAGCAACTCGTACTATAAATTCTTATTTTAAGGGCCGAGTAAAAAGAATTTTAGATTCATTAAATACCTGATCCAATAGGATGACCACTAGGTCTAAATCTAAAATTAAAGTCTAGGTTTAAAATTTAAATTTATCCCATAGATTTTTGCATTAAGACAGAATGACAAATATTAATTGAGTTAGTGTGTTATCGCATTTAAGAACAATATATTTTACGACACACATGAATGCAACCCTGCGAAATTTACGGGTTGAAAATTTATCGACGACGTACGGTCAACAAAATTTACTGTCGAAAATAAAAACTTTATTACGGAAATTTACATGCAAGTATTACACTTTATGATTCCAAAAAGGTCCGATTTGTGGCATCTCTCTGATACAAATTTCCTATATTCATAATAGATTTGAATAAAACTTAATAGGTCCGAAAATATTTCATGCATACTTGATTATCTTATCAGTTCCTAAATCGCTCAATAAAAAAGAGTACTTAATCTGATATTATTTAAAAAGTAATTATAATATGATTTTGCTATAATTTGCGATTAGAATTCTAGAAGAAGCGATCCTAATAGCGGATTATACAAGAATAATATGTTCATTACTTTGAAAGATGGATATTGATTTTTATTTGTATTATAAACTTCGACGCCAGAATGAGATTATATTGTATTTCTTAATATCACTAAATTAATATAAGCAATCAACATAAGCATAATCAACTATACCACTAAATTAATATAAGCATTATTACTGAGAATTTACACTTATTTTTATCTTCTTATTTGTACTTATTGCCCATTCCCGGTTTCTTACTATTATACTGAGAAATTTAAACTACATAAAACTTACAACAGTAGAGTAGTTGATAATCTAACTAAGTACATATAAAATAAATACATAGATCATTTCAACTATAATTTTAAATATTAGACAAAATAACGCGGAAATAGCGGTTGAAATATTGCAAACTGAATTATGCTCTATGCTAGGACCTAATTTGTTCTTAAAGTTTTGATGGATTCTGCAATTCAGTTACTCGTGTAATTAAGCTCATAAAAGCTTTTTTGCCTAACTTCTGTGCTCAATTGATATTTACTATTAAATTATCATGATGTTACGCTAAGGTAAACAAGGAAACTTGGATATCCTTAGAATGTTTCTGCGATATATATAAGCTTCGATCTGGATAGACGTAGCGTAGTGGGTCTAAACTCTATTTTTTTTCTCTTAGAAGAGAAGAAGCCTTTGTTCAGCTTAACTACGATTATAGCAGTAAACCGCTACTTAAATTTTTCACTATTTTTCACAAAAAAATGCGCTTAATTAGAGTATTCTATGATCAGTGCTCGCCCTCGCAATGCATTGGGTGGAAAGTCCACGGTTTGGCACAATTACACCAGCGAAAGCTGGCAAAATAGATGAATGAGGTACAATTCATGCAATGAATTTGCGCATGCAACAAAACTTTTGTAGCAAATTGAAATTTAGTTAGCACACACCGAATTCAGTTTCAGTGTTTCTTATCTGATTAAGAAGTTAGAACCACTGCCGAGTTCTATATTAATTTTATCGTACATGTTGGCTGCGAATTATTGTTTCGACACTTTTAGAATTAATGTGTTTCAATTTATTCTGACATATAAGTACTCACAAATATCATTAAAAGCACCCATAAGTTTGAAATCTTGTGTTTATTAGTGTTAAGACATTTTTATAATCATTCAAGGTTTAGCTTGTTAAGATAAATACGACATAATAATCGATAGTCACCATTTTATTTTCTTTTTTTCATATTCTAGATTTTTATTCATGTTGTCAATTAATCAGTACATAAATAATAAATAAAAATATTTTATATTCATCACACTGCCATGTGGTATCCGACTGAGAAGAATGGACAACCCTCATTTTTACCGAGGTGTCGTAAAAGGCGACTAAGGTAAGTTTACCCACCGTGTGGTATCCGGTTGAGTAAAATAGACCAACCTCTTCCTTACCGAGGTGTCGTAAAATACGATTAAGATAAGTTGACGACAGGCAGGCGGCCGGTCGTAAAATACGTAGCCAAATCATGTGACAACATGTTTGTAACATGTTGTGCCGACCCCACTTAGAGTGGGATAAGGGCAGGAGGATGATTTTATATTCATCACAAAGTTATCTATATATTATATTGTAACTATGTACATAAAATTATTTGTTAAATATTATGTATAACAGAAAGATGGATCAATAAATAATATCGCTAAATAAAAGTCTCCTACAGACAACCTCGTATAGATTACTTTACGTAGTACCTACTAATAACATACCATATCACATTAAATAACATGCAATAATATCTTTTATCTACTCTGATACAAAGATTATAAAAGTGAAACCAAAATTCTTATGACAAACATTTCGTACAGGCCAAAAAAAATAAATTATTACGATACTCGTCTTGTATGAACACTTGTATCATAATATAATTTTTAATCGTAACGACCTATACAACCTCCAGCTGGACCAAGGAGGTTGAACCTCTGCCTTAAAAAAAAAAGGTTTCAATGAACGAGTCCGCGGCGACGCAACACGCATGCGCAATCGACGTTTGCGCCTTGGCGCTAACATTTGACATTTAAAAAATCTTTTCAATATTTAAATAAAGTTTGGTTTTTATTAATATTGTTTTACGTATTATAGTATGAGTAGATAAAGAAGTGTATGACACTGTACATAACTTGGTCTTATAACACTCGTGTGATACTGTAAAAAACTCGCCTGCGGCTCGTTATTTTAAAACACACTCGTGTTATAAGAACCCTTATTATGCAACAGTACTATAATCTACTATTAAATGATAGCTTACAGAAGTATGAAACCTATTTGGACAAACCTACACCAACTGTCAAATAGATTACAAATTGCCATTGCTCGGGATCCTACAAGCGAGTAACTGCAATATCCTGACGTTACATGAGCCATCAGTTCCCATAATATAGGTCTCGCAATGCCAGACGAGTCGTGACATCAATTAGACATAGAGGTTATAAAAAGAATAATGAAACACTACAATATAGTATGCATATTAGGTGCAAGACTGCTTATTATTTACTCAACAACTAAATGTATCCAAATCCATTATAATATGAAAGACAAACACTGATCCTACTCCAGTTGAAGTACACAGCCACATATATATAACAATATAGTGTAAAGAAAAGTGCATCTAGATGCTATAGTATTAGTGGTCTAACTCGCATAAATAGACCGTGGGACGGTACAACGGGTTACACGGGTTAATCAATCAAGTAGCTGTCTAAACTCGGAATACAATTATGAACTTAGGCTATGTCGCTTGTGTGTAGCATCATCCCCTGCCTGTGTCTAAAGTGATTAATTAGTACAAACAATATAAGACAGGTTCGCGTCTTAGCATAGATTTTTTAATGCATAAATCACATTGTAATTTATATTGTAATGATGAGAATAGAAACTCTAACAAGAGTATCCATCAGCAAGTTCACAAAGTGTATTATTTAGAGAACTTTTACATATTACTTTAATACTGGCAATTGTATTGTCCGAGTAGCAACAGTTTTTTTTTCCACTTTTAAGTGTGTCTCATCCATTTTTTTTATCTCATTGTTTTAAACACGGTTTTAGTAACCTAAGCTATGTGGCCAAATTAAGCATAGGTTAAGGCGACGGCTGCCGCTATTGGATACGTCCATAATCACCCAAACAACAACAAAAAACATAAGAGATGAGATCATTCTCCTGACCTGTTTCCACATGTTTTGGCTACGTATTTTACGACCAGCCGTCTGCCTGACGTCAACTTACCTTATTGGTATTTTACGACACCTCGGTAAAAAAGAGGGTGGACTATTCTACTCAACCGAATTGCACACGTTGGGTCAACTTGCCTTAGTCACCTTTTAGAACACTTCGGTAAGAAATAAGAGTGGTCTATTGTACTCAGTCGGATACGGCTTAGCACAAAATGTACAAAAAAAGTTACACACCGCCAAAATATTTTTTAATCTTCAATAAACAAATTGCATATTAAAAATACACATTTGCATAAAATCTCCAAATCGCGTGTACTAATTCGACAATACAGTTTATTACTCTTGCCAATCGTAACATCAAAGCGAATTTCGATTTACAACCAGAGCGAAGGTATTTATTAACAATCGAACTATTTACGATTGTTACCGTAAACTAACTCACGCACAGGAAAACGCTATCCTATACGATTTCATTACAATAAATCTCTGTGCAAGAGTTATAAAGTTCACTGCGATCGAAACTAAAATAAGGAGATAATGTCTGTGGTCAAGCCATTCTTTACGAACTTCTTTCTTCGCAAATGAAAACAAACCTAAAGCTGTGAGGTATAAGATTCTATATTATTTGATCAATTAAATTGCTTTACAATTGAAAAAGTATTTGATAGATATAAAGTGATTGTTGCCGTAATAAAGAAATCATTGTTTTAAGTGCAGAAATGCATTAAGAGTTTCCCAACTATCTTTATTTAATTGAGTAGTGTTAGTTAGTTAAATATCCAACGGAGTAGAATAAACCACCCTCATTTCTTACCTAGGTGTTTTTTTTTCTTTTCTATATACAGTCCCTCTGAATTGGGAGTCAGAGTCTTTGTTTACAATTTTGATTGATACTCTTATATCTATTACAATTTGTGTTTACCGAGGTGTTGTAAAAGACGACTAAGGTAAGTTGACCCACCGTATGGTATCCGGTTAAGTTGAATAGACCACCCTATTTCTTAGGGTGGTGTCGTAAAATACGACTAAGGTAAGTTGACGACATCAACGTCGTCATCGGCAAGCGGCCAATCGTCATTTACGTAGCCAAATCATATGACAACTCCTTTATAACACGTTGTGCCGACCCCACTTAGAGTGGGACCCCACTTAAAGGCAGGAGGAAGATGTTCGTTAGTCAAGTTGGTTGTGGAACTAACTTGTAATGGTAGAATTAAAAAAAATCAATATCTTTGTAGTTAAAATTAGTCAAGTAAGTATTTCTGCTATTGAAATAGAATGATTATAGAAACATAGCGATTAATTTTATGTCAGAACTAAGCAACAAGCCTTACTAGCTTCTTACTAAATTTCCACGTTACTGTAACTAGAAATGCGTATTTACTGAAGTTTGCTGACTGAAGCATCTACAAACAGTTAAGACATTAAATGAAATTGCAATTTAATTCGAGGTACACACAGCAACTCAGTATTATTTAAACTATATTTAAATTTTCAAACAAAAAAAATACAACTTATCTAGTAATTATGGTGACAAACAATTTATAGAAGTAGGCGTTACCTACCAAATTCTATACTACAGAAGTAAAGATTTGCTATAATCCGCGTTAGTTAAGAAAAGCTATGTTATGCTAAGTTTAGCATAAATCGTTCTCATATTTTATATGCACGATTACTTATTAAAAACACCACCACCCACAAAATACTACACACACTCAGTACGACAATATCTACGATCGCTTTAACCGTAACCAAAGCATCATCAAGCTTCACGACAAAAACGCATTTTGACGTTACTTTGGAGTGATAACAAAGTTTAATGCGGTTATTTTCGCTTTGGGTAAAACTCTGGGTCTCTGACACTCTGGCTTCCTGTAATCTCATGTAATTTTCTTCTAATACTTTCTTATGGTCATAATTACAGCTACAAAGGTTGTGTTTGCACGAATAAATTGGTAGGGGTAAAGCCCTGTAAGCTGAAGTATTAGTAATTGTATTCAGTTTTTAAATAAAATAAGCCTGGAATTTTCACATTAATACTAAAACTGATTTTAATACTAATATATTAATAATTTGGTAGGAACAGCTTTCCGAACCAGCTGTAGAGTTGACGATCCAAAAGAACTTGTTTACAATTTTATTTGAATATAGAATATTTTGAATTCTAGCGAGTTTATATATGCTTTAATGTAGTCATAGTCTCTAACTTTTCGGTGAGAATTACTTATGATTAGTATGAATAGATAGTGTGCCTGATTTTATAATTTCCCTCATTTTCTTACACCTGTGTTTTTTTATATTGCCCTTTTTAATATATTGTTTTTAGATCTCAAAGTTACAGCCATAAAAAGGAAGATTTCGCTGCTCGAACAACGTATTTATAGAATCGTTAAACTTTTTTACGACTCACAGCGTAATCCGAACGTAAAAGAACGTTTATGCGTAGAGCCCGCCGAAAACCGTAAATTTAAATTTTATTAATACAAATTTATATTTTTCATTATGTTCATACCCTTAAAAATAGTCTTATGTTAATCAATACTATAGTATGAATTGATTGTCAATAATGCTTCATTCACCGCATATAAAAAATATCCTGACTTATGAAACGGCGCAAATTATTGCAGGTGTGAATAACATTTTTTATGTAAGATAAGGTATGATAGCTCTAAGGTTTTTTGTTGCACTCGTTAGTGATATTAGACCGTTGTCTATGATTTGGGTCATGTAATAACATCACTCCATTAAGATTATAGTTTCTTTCGTTTTTAACTTCAAACCACTAAAGTGGTTTCCTTGTAAAACAGTAGATGAATTTTCAAAAATTCATTTGTAGTTGACTGTACTTCTAAATAATTCAATAATTTGATACTGCGATTATTTCGATTTATTTTTGATTTTATTTTATTTATTTATGTACCATAAAAAATGTTGGAAAAACATTATTGGTAAAGAAAAGTGTACAAAAGTTAACTTATCCCTAAAATAGAGATCTCTGCCACGAACCTACGAAGTGAGACAGTTCATTTAATTTTTTTTTATTTATTCATTAATTAATAAATTTATTGATAATTAATTTAATTTTGAAATAGATTTTACGTTTCCATTACCTTTACAGTATCTGACAGTTATTACGGCATAGACAAAAATTGCCATAAAGACCTTAAATTAAAAAAATACTAGCAAAATTTACCATTCAATACTAACACTGCAAATGATATAAGGGGAACTAATAAAATAAAATAGCGGTGATCGCACTATTTCATACAAGTTTTATTAGTCCTCTTTTGCAGAACGTGATTTTCTTTTATTACGTAGTATTAAAATATAAATTGATGTTATATGTATGACAAAGGTGTGGGTGATCACAATGGATGGTAAAAGTTGCATTGTTCACGTCACGCGTCCATACATCAAAGTTGACATAACTATAGGTTCATTCAATACATCTGCCTAGGCTGTGATGTAGTGTTAGAATTTGTGTCGGATTAGTGTGATATTTACTATAAATAAAAATTAGGATTTGGTGGACTAGGTCGATATTTGAATTAGCGATTCACCATTCTCCTGCCCTTATCTCATACCAGTGGAATCGGCAAAATGTTTTGAACATGATTTGGCTAGGTATTTTACCACTGGCCGCATGACGTCAACTTACCTTAGTCGCCCTTATACGACACCCCGGTAAAAATGGGAGTGGTCTATTCTACCACACAGAGAATTTAAATTAGCGATTATTGTCTATAATAATATTTAAAAAGAGTGTTTACTTTATTCGATTTAACTTCTTTCAAGTACGGACAATTTTTACTAATTACAACCGTTTTGTTGTTTTTTATCGTGATAAATAGCCCTACCTTTTAAAACCTTCAAGCAATATCACATTGATTTATTGGCACATAAAATAAGGACAAAAAAACAGACACACTTTCGCATTTATAATATTAGTATGAATTGATAATATTTTTTGTAGTTCCCGTTATATATTATATGTGAGGAAAAACCAATGTCATTAGTGAAAATTAATATTCACTCGTAAATATTCACATGAAAATATGAATCTCATTTAAAGATATTTGTAGTAAATTTATTTTATGTACCTACGTAAGACTTTTTATTTTAATAGCTTTGTTGACGTTGTATCATTCACCCTCGAGAAGTCATAAAACCATTAAAAGTTCCCATGATCCACTTGAGACTACGGCGCTTTTTTTCTTTCTAGAAAGAAAATGTTTTAATAATTTAGTATGTTATACATATGTATAATAGCTGTGCTATGTTCGCCCGCGTGGAAGTCAGTATATTTAATTAAAATTTTGAAAAAAGTTGTTAAAGTTGTTATTGTGAGTTGACCATAAGAAATAAAAACATGCTATCGCGGACTTGTTTGTAGATCTACAATTCTCTAATATATTACTCTGATGTATCTCTGTTGACAGGCGAGTTTTTTTTTACAACTGAGCGTCCTTTTCAACACTATTTTCGTATATCCGTAATGTACTACTGATTAACCTAAGCCTTTTGGAAGAAATTCACTACCTTTTAGTAAAAACCGTACAATAATTCGTTTACTAGATTTTGAGAATATGTATAGATATAGAGGTAAATGAAACGTCAAGAGTTTTGGACTATTATTCAGGAATTTATTACTTCAAAAACGATAGGCTCTGCGGCGTTACGTAAGGTAATAGTTGTTTGTATATTCTCATAATAAACAGTGAGGTAACTCTTGTAAAAAAGTGTATTTTATTATATTAATTATAAAGTCTTTGTATTGAAATTAAATAATGAATTTTAAATGGAGAGTCTCAAAAGAAAATAAATTTATAGTATAAACATATTTAGAATATAATGATATCATAAATTGAAAACATTTGATTGCGCAGGAGTAACTACACGAGCTATTATATAATGCATTCCTACGATAGTCCATACTTATATGGAAAATGGAAAATTGTTTCTTTTCTGTTAATCTTTATGAATTCTGATATGAATTTGTATGCGGTAATAATAAAAAGAAACCTAGAACGGACTACGTTCTATCTCACTACTGATTTTCAGGCAGACAAAGTCTCGGACAAAACCTTGTTAAGTATAATCTAATAAACGCCAATTGTAAGTGTGCTACAGAAAATGTTCTCTAACTCAATCTTTCAGCGTAATATTTTCTCATAATATCCTATTACGTAATATTGGAAACGTCTTTATTTTGTGATATTTTCTTAAAAATTCCTCGCACGATGGCTGCGTCAAAGGCGCAATAAATTACCCGACGCAAGGGATGGCGCAAATGAATTCGCCATTCAATCTCACGGTACATTCTCTTTTAATCTCTTAAACGACGACAAATTTACTGTTACAGATTCTCATTTTATTCCCGGAATACTTTTTGTTATATCCAAAGCGCTGACGTATTTGTTTCAGCGTTTTGTTTGAAATGTTAAAGGTTGAAAGATAAATGTATGTAAGATATATCGTAGAAAAGACGTTTGTTTCTTAAAGTGTTTTAAATACTTTAAAAACAAGTATAGAATTTAATACTCTATAACTATAACAGATAATAATATAACTATGAAAACTGTTGAGCACTATTTTCTATATTATTATCACTAAACTATATCATTTCTTTTAAGTATAATCATTTATTTAAAAGTTTAATTATATTTTAAAATATTTTCTAAAACAGACAAAAACAACTTAAAATATAAATATATTATCATCAATGGAGAGAAGAGAAGAACCCAAGCTCTAGGCGGTTAGGATTACAATGAAGAAGAAAAGAACTTACTCATAATACGTGAGGAGGATCTTTTGTTATTGAGTATTTTTTTTTAAATATTGTAACAAAATCATGGCGGCATAAATTGTATATAAAATTTTGCTTACTTTTGTGCGCTATACAATTAACAATAAATGCAATTAAAAAGGAACTTACAGTCTTTGATACTAAAAAAAATCACTAGATTTATTTTCGAAGACACAAAGTAAATACTAAGACGTTAATTACTGTGTGTGGTCGCTTTGACCTTAATTGAACTAGGAAAAAGATGGTAAATACTAGTCTATTACCACGTTGCTGAGAATTAAACACCAAAACATACCGTAAAGCTGCCGGTGCAGGTCTTAGCGTGAGAAGGTAAATTTACTTTGGATTAGGTGTTACAAAAGATACCAGTCTTAAGGTGAGAGCACATTAATATACCTGCCGTGACGTATCGCTAACAGTGTTACCAGGTTGAAAGCATCCAGTACTATCCTTATAGATGATAACTAAAATGGTAGGTTTAAGTTCATCTTTCTTATGCAGCGCCACGTAGGAATTCCATTGTAATATGTCTATTGTCATCGTCATTGTATGTACAACAGTTTTAACGATCTCTGTAGCGCGTTGTTGCGAATTCAACTCCTTAATTGTTTATAGGATATAGCAGAACTATGTAACTCCATTGTGTTTGTGATTTTGTAAACACTAACAACAAACAGACCTACAAGCGAATTAGTGTCTCAGCTCGATAACGTGTAATACGAGGTATCGTTAAATACCAGACGAAAAATATGGAAATATCTATCAAGATAAAGAAAGTAAATATTCATAATTGTTGGAAAATACTAAACACAACGCCAGCATATTAATTATCTACATTTTATGTTGTCTGTGGTACTTCTTCCTACTCTGTACTTCCTGTAATAATTATCGGGAAATATACGCTGAGTTATAATATTTCCGTCTGTCTTTAATTAATTTCCCACAATAATGTTAGTTTATCTTCTTAAACAATCCATTAAGGAAATAAATATTTTTTGGTTTTTAATTTTTGATTTTTTTGATCTATTAATTTAGTCAGCAGTGAAATATGGTTCCCAATAACCATAATGTACGCTCACCTTCAACGTAAATCAACGTATTCTATATGTATATATAGGATAATATTTATTAGACAAATTCAATGTTTTAAAATTTTTTTTTAAGATGGTTGGTTTACTTTATATATAAGCTCCCTTTGTTATAGACCGACACCCGTATAATCTGTTGTTAACTCAATATTTACTCTATTGATAATGTTAAACAGCGATTATTGTTTATGGAACTGACGTGCCCGCATCTTACTAATTCTTGTTACATTGCAACATACACTGTTGCCATGTGTTTATCAATATTTTTGTCTCTGGTTCTCATACTATGACATGACATAGATAAGTTTATCGTATATGTTAACATAAAAACTTTTTTTAAAAATTATTTCACTAATCAGAATCTCTGCTTTTATATTTTCTCTATGTTTATATGTAACTAACGACATAAATTCGTAGAGTAATTATACTTAAAGTATGTATCCAGCCTAAGATTACTCATATAATAATAAAGAGAAAGCAAATAATCTATCTGTCTCTCTCTTTTATATGTGATTAGACAAAGATAAAGAGAAAGATACGAGTTTCATCTTCCAGACCTGCCTATGGCATATACTCTAAAAGTTATAACTCAATGCAAAAATGATAGCGAAATAAGCTAATTCTTAAAAATCGGTGATGGCCTAGCGGTGCGACCGTGTGAATCTCTAGAGACGATCATAGGTTCAAACCCGGGCAGACACCAATGAGTTTTTCTATTAAAACTTATGTGTCTAAATGATAATTGCAATTTATCACACGCTTTTCGGTGACGGAAAACATCGTGACCTGCATATCTCTAGAAAATTCTAGGGATATGTGTAACCTACCAATCCGCATTGAAGCAGCGTGGTAGGTCTTAGCTCCAACCCTTCTCTCCAAAAATGGAGAAAGGAGGCCTATGCCCAGCAGTGGGATAGTAACAGGCCGTTACTTACTAAGCTAAATCTTTGGCCATTTTCATCGTTAGCCACAATGTTTTAGCGTCCTAGCTATAATAAACATTCTTTCCTAAATGCAATATTCTTTTGGCATGCGTTGAAGCTTGACGTAGATTTGTTCGAGTATGAAAATCAACCAGTATAGGTGCAGGGTCACCCATCAATCATTTTCACACAAAATTAAACGTCACACGGCTCGTGTTTTCTGGACACCGACAACACAGAGTAGTTAATGTGCATCGATAAAATAAGATAAAGTTTCTAGACCACACATGATATTGTGCACATATTATATGAAATGCGAATAGTGCTGTAAAATATTTTGTAAAGTTAATATCGCTAATAATTATTTGTGGATATTTAAAAAAAATTAAGTACAATTTTTTTTAATGTAACTACTAAAAATGTACTAATGTAACTACTAAAAATGTAAGGTAAGTTGACTCGTGTGGCATCGGGCTGAGCAGATTAGACCACCCTCATTTCTTACCGAGGTGTTGTTAAATGCAACTAAGGTTAGTTGACCCGTTGTGTAGTATCCAGTTGAGAACAATAGACTACCCTCATTTTTTACCGAGGTGTCCTAAAAGGCGACTCGAATAAGTTGACGTCAGGCAGACGGTAAATCGTAAAATACCTAGCCATCATCATCATGTAACAGCATGTTTTTGACATGTTGCGCCGAACCCCACTTAGAGTGGGATATTGGCAGAGGAGTGATGATGAGAATACTGTTAATTAAAAAATATTTATAACTAAACGAAAGATTAAGTTTAAAGAATATCCTTTAGTAAATAAACCTGTTTGTCTGATTATAGTTTAAATCAAATCAATATAATGAAAGCCTATATAGTGTCATGATAACTTCTTTTTTCAAAATTATTAATAGTGAATTTTAACCAAGAAATTGCTCCAACAAAAAGAATTTCGTGTGTTAAATTTTGGTCTCGTAAAACTATCGTCTGGCCCAATTGATTACGACATCACCCAAGACGTAAAAGATAGAAATACTATGACGTCGTATTGTATTTATTGTATTTGTATTCTTTTTTAGAGAATTCATTATTTACTTTGAACGGTTTCAACTTTAGAAATATGAATTGTTTTCTCTGATTAAATTGCTCTATGTACGCGCTATAGCGGGCGAAACACTCATTATTACTGCATTTGTCGACGAGATGGCATTCCTTTCTTAGCGTTATTAATATTGTATCAGTGTGATAATTAATGTAGCCCCATCGACTAACGCGTCTGAAAAATTTAATTATATTTGCAGCGAAAAATTTGTCGTTTTCTTATTCGAAAATAATACCATATCTCTTAAAATCTACATAGATTTTAAGAGATAACAAACTTATGTAAAAACACATGCACAAACCTCCACCACCGCGACCACAACACACAAGCACTACATACATTCACTATCACAAACTCAACAATCGTTTGTGTCAAACAAGTGCATGTGTTTTTACGAATCCTGCATGTATCAGGTATGAAAACGGATTTTCCACTCTTAGCATTATATATATTTTCTACTTTACTTCATCGCGGATTATAGCAAAATAATTTTATTATGTGGGCTACTTTAATATAAATTCAAGTAAAACGGGTTATTAACTTAAAAAATTAAACTATGCTCTTGAGAAAGCGAAAAATTTCTCACAGACCCCAGATCGATTTGATTTTTGTGATGGAGATATTTGCAGGGTTGGAGATTGACAGAAGTTACTGTTTATTCCAATACTATCTACGCGAACGAAGTTTGAAGAAGCTAATTTTACAATAAATTATAAATATTACATTTCATTTGCGCCTCATAAGGTGTAAAACTTTAGTCACCAAACAGGCGCTGTCGGGGATATAAATATAAAACCCCAATAAACTCGACACGCTCACAATTTTTATATTATTGACGCTATGCGCGCGCGCTTGACAAATTTAAAGTTATAAATCACGAGGGGTGATATTAGGGGCAAATGGGGTCACATTAATGTAACACAGAACAGCTGGTTATTCTGAATGTTCTAATTGGTTCCGTAGATTAGGTGTCGACAGTTTAACAGTTCTTGTTGGCGCGTATCAGCTTTTATTACCAATCAAATATGTTTTATTTAATGTATGTTGGCTGTTGAATGCAAAGTTTTTAAATTGGTTTAAGTTTATTTTAAACATAGATTTCTAATGTAAAATTACAATGTACAATTTATTACAATGTACAAGTACACATGTACAATTTAATTACATTAAAAAAACTAGTAAATATTGACTTATTATAGAATACAGAAAGAATACTGTTGAGGATTACTTAGAAGATAAGAACATGTGGATATAGCAACTCTTCGACAAGACAGTAATGACTAAATGTAACTAAACTAAACTAGTAATAAAAATTATATTTTTAAAAGAGTAACCGCCGAATTTTGCTGGCTTTTCTTTCAGAAACAGCTTTCCGAACCAGCAGTAGAGTTGACGGTTCAAAAGCCCTTGTTTACAAGTTTTTTTGAATAAAGAATATTTTGAATTTGAATTTGAATTAATGTTCAAATAGAATACAGCATCTATCCTAGGTTTAAATAATTTATTATAGTATCATTTATTTATTATATTGCTATGCGATTTTGTCGTTGATTTTTTCTTCTGTTGATGCTTCGGTTATCAGGGCGAAAGAATTGTTGAGATTGTGGTACTGTGCTTGTATATTGATGTTGTTGGTGGTTAGAGGTCCTTGAGTTTTAAAGATTCCTGCACGTGTCGGGTATAAGAACGAATGGCACACTCTACATTAAGCATTACATATATTTTCTTTTTTCGATAATTAAATTATAATAATAATTTCATTACTTCTGTATTATAATTTGACTTACAACTGATAGCTTCAATATTCTATTCATATTATAAGTGACATTCATTTGTTTGCAGTTCTAAATTTCTTATATCACTATATAAAGCTATCTACTATTAATTAAGTATTAGTATGTAATCCATTAAGCTCCAATCCTTCTCTCCAAAAACGGAAAAAAGAGGCCTATTCTCAGCAGAAGGATAGTAACAGGCCGCTACTTTTTATATTATTCATACTAATTGTATTTATCATATGCATTACACTATCAACCTGGATATGTTGAACTTTTTCTATATGTCATTTAATACGTTTCTTTTTTTTTCGATTTAGGCATTATTCACGATTTGCGTGGTAGTGTCTCGCAGTTAACCTGTGGCATTATAATTGAATGAAACCCTTTTTAAGTCAAAAGTCACTGAATACATTATAACAAACGATATAACAGGTAGGGTAATTGTACTACCCCTCCCCCTAATTATGTTCCGTAGCGGTGATTAGTCATTTTTAATGAATTTATATTAGGGTACTTTTTTAGTAATCTTGAAAGCATATATCGTTTTTGCAATACTAATTCAAATATTTATTTATTTATTTATGTACTATAAAAAATGTTGGAAAAAAAAACATTATTGGTGAAAAAAAGTGTACAAAGGTCAACTTATCCCTATGACAGAGAGACAAATAAATTGTTTTGTAGCAAATTTCAATAAAGTGCCTACAAAACTCGTGTGTTAAAGAGACCCATAACTTGGGAGAGCAAAAAAGCTCTAGCTTTTATAATTGACACGTCGCCCTAAGCCGTGGTCCGGCCTCACAGGAGGCACCTTAGGACGACGTTTCCCAACTCTAGTAGAGCTTCTGCGGTCTCCTCTCTTCATTACGCAACCTCGATGCTTCTGCACTGGCCTGTCCCGCCCGATGACAATGTAAAATCCGTTAACAGCATATAGTCAATTCAAAAAAAAATTGTTTGTAGCGTGATGTCATAGATAGCATAGAATTAAGGACTAACTATCATACATGTATTTATCGTTATGGATCATGGATTGTATCTATTTTAGCTCAATTAAATCTAATTTTAAATTCAATCACTTTAATTCTAAGGGTCCGATATAATTAGTTACATGAATATATATAGACGAATGACATGTTATTTATTTAGTGGATATTTAATGGTAGGGTGATATATTTTTCTATTATAATTTTGTTTTTATGGAACCCTAGAAACTTAGTCATTTTTGTATACAAAAAAGTTACATATTGATTTTTGTCTGAACTAAATTTTTTAGACCACAATAGGAAGAATGTAAAACTATGTTGTTTGACAATTTATCACGTTTGAAACGTAAGAAGTTCCCAGTCAATAGAGGAATGTATTGTAGAGCATTCCATTGGGTGAAAGGAAATTTTACTGTTGTGTACCTGTCTACATATCTCCTAACAATTGCTTGTGTGAAACGAGTCCTTCTAAGCAGGCCGACGCTATGTGGAATAGAAATAGTTTTATTAAACAAAATGTTTGTCCGATGTTTTTTAGAGTGCCTACGGACTCGACGTCTACATTTACGTATTGTTAGTATAGAAAATAGATTTTATGTCAATCCAAATAATTTAGCATAACTAAGTTTTCAACAGAGTAAAATTGAAAATATGTATTTAGATATATCCGGGACGAGATATCTTATTAAATTTAATTATCATCGCGCAATAGAATTTTTGTGTAAGCTACTTTTTTATTTAATATTTATTTCACTGATTCTATGGCTTAAGATTGAATTAAATAATAACCATTTTAATGACAAATTGGTAATTCATTATGTTTTAGTAACACACATATGTTTCAACAGAAATATTGTTTTTAAACTCGTTTTTCAGATTCACATGTCAATGCTTAGAGCCTATCAAATATATCATAGCAAACAAACCCCTACGTTAAAATGCAAAACTCTAAAGATATTTAGTAGAACGTGGAATTCAATTAAACCAAAAATATATCTTTGTTTTCAGAAGCAATTCCAAATAGAATTTGTATATTGAGTTATTCCACTTTTGCGATTGTTTTCTGTAAATCTTGAAACTTGTCACGTACGCTGGAAGATATCTATAGTAAAGCAATTTTAAAAACATTGATTCTCGAAATGACATTATGAGTTTTGTATATTTATTTTTAACAATAAATATATTAGGAAACCCTTTTATTATAACTCACTTACTTACTAATACTTACTACCTTCAGCCTTTATGTGTTGTTTGTTTATTTCTGGGGTAATAACTGTGAAACTCTTTTTTTATTTCTTACAATCTTTTCTTATAAACTATTTACCTTTATTCTATATTTTTTTATATTGCAATTACTTTTATTCGTTTTGTTTTGATGTCTCAATCTACTTTAAAATCTATATGTTGCTTTCTCTTCGAAGCTTTTATTAAGTGTAGGATATTTAATAATCTGATAATCTGGTTTGGGATTATTTGATTAAATTGATATTTTTATTGCTGTAAACTTATTAGTGGTTTGTACGTATATATTTTATTAAAAACAATTATTTTAAATGTATAAAGTAAAACATAGAGCCGAAAATATAAATAACACAGTATATATGAATTGCTATGACAATAATAATAGGCGTATAATTAGATATTGTCTTACAAAATGTAAGTTTTATGTTAAAACATTTCCACTTTGTATAATTTAACGATAAACAAACCACGCCGCAAAAAATTCGCTGCATTAATTAATTATGAGAATTTATCTCCTGCAGTGTGCCTATTTTTGTACTAACTTCAAGTTAGAAATCTATTATATAAACGTAAAGTAATGACCTCTTACTATCCAACTGCTAGGCATAAGCCTCGGCTTTCTATTTTAAAAAGAACGGTTAAAGTTAAGTCCCACCATGCTGCTCCAATACGGATTGGACACTTACACATCACTCCAGTATTCTACAGAGTCATGCAGGTTTCCTCAAGGCTTTTTTGCGTTTCAACAAAAACTTTTTTGGTGCCTTCCTGGGGTATGAACCCGTGACCCTCCCGAAAAGCCTCACCGCTAAACTATCTCATCTATTATATACATCAATAGTGTTGTTAAAATAAAGCTTAAAACAGTATAGTTTTTAACATTTATATTAATTACATCACAAAACTATCTACGGATTTAAAAGTAATTGTTACAGAGCATATAGCAAAATAGCAGCGTTCAGCAAATCCACGATCTCTCTTACACTGGTATTAAAACAAACAGTATGCAATAACGTCGCTTTATGCAAGCATTTTACAGCTGGATGCTCATGGAGATATTCTTTTATGTTCTGCATCAATGATTCTATTCGATGCCTTTTGTTGTTTATGTTTTTAAAAAGAGAATTGCAGTTTTGACAGTAAAACGATCTTTTGAATAATACGGTGTGTACATCAGTATATTATATAAAGAATATGAAAGTATTAGTTGAGTAGAATCAGGAGTGTTTTTAAAGTTACAAGAGAATTCTCCTATCTCTTAACGTAATTATTTGATTGTATGTCGTTTTTAGGTCATGCTTTAATAATTTTTTTTATATTCATAGCTCCAAACTACGTGCATATTTGGTTTTGGGTTGATCCAATGTTTAATTCGCATCATCGTTACCATCACTAACTTGGATTCCTTAATCTATACTTATATACATATAGCTGAAGAGTTTGTTTAAAAGCGCTAATTTAAGTAACTACTGGAACGATTTGAAAATTCTTTAAATGTAAGATAGTCCATTTATCTAGGAAGGTTTTAGGCTATATAAGATAACGCTAAAATGAATAGGAGATGAGCAATAAAAAATATTACAAAAAACGGCAAAATTTCAAGCTTTCCTTGCGTGCGCTAAGTTAACGGTGAAAGTTATCAAAAAATCATGTATCACAAAATTGTTCCCCTCTAAAAGTTTTAAATAAAAGTCCGCGACCGCATATGTCCTGCTTTTAAAGTTTAACCATTTTTATGGTTATTAAAATACTATATTACGCTTTTAATCTTTCCACGCGGGCGGAACCGCTGGCGATTGCTAGTTATATATATGCTTAAGCAGTGGAAATCTAAAACTCGCTGTAAGTAGAGGGCAGCTATAAAAATAACTAATAAATAAATAAAATAAATAAATAATTAATAATATTTACCCAACAAAGTTAATCGAGATCAAGTTGTTCTGCTATGGTAAGCATCCCGTATTTTAATATTATTTTATTTTATTTTAATGTTCTAACGTATAAGGTCTACTTGTCGTGCACAGTCCAATATGAACGTATATGATAACTACAACATAGTATACATATTTTTTAATTAATTCACCACATTTGTCTATATACTAAAACATTTAATTAATATCTGCTATCACTTTACAAGAATAATGCAGGCTTCTAACACAGCAATTACTATCAGTTCGCCTTACTTTGCGAACCACTAACCTATCAATTATTATCATTACTATCGCCAATTAGTACTCAATATTCTGTATTAACCTCATTCCTCTTGATCGATTGGTTCAGTCACACAATTAGTGGAAGATTGATAGAATAATTATAGCATTATTCATATACAACAAATTTGAAATGTAAAGTTGAAGTATGAAGTTTATAACTTCACAAAGTCCGTTCAAAACGATGAATGCAAGAAAGAAATTGGGTGGATTACGTTTTAAAAAAGTATTTTAATAATTTAGTTATTGCTAAAACATTGCTTTTAAATATTATTAAACCAACCTAACTAAGGTACCTAATGTTATGACAAAAGCATAATTTAGTGTGGAACTTATTAAAAAGACCCGCAAACGAGTAAGTGACAGAAATATATTGAGAAGCTCTGTTAAAAATGCTTTAAACGATGTGTTTTTTATACAACAATTTTGCGGTATCCGTGTATTTATCTCATATCAGTATTCCATAAGACATATTTGTCTTATAGACTGATATTTGATGTCTGTTGTTTATGGGTCAAAAGAGCTCAAATGCATAAAATTTGTCCACTTTTTATAATCAATAATCGATCAAAAAGTCGATTATTTTAATACAGTACATCCTCTAGTGCTGTATGTCTCAAAACAAGCCGACAGATCTGGCATAAAGCCACAAGCCACTATTATATATCACGGTGTTTTGACGTATCTCTATAACCTGGCGACGGCAGTGAAATGGCAACAAAACGCAGGAAGACATTTGCAATTTGTAAAGAATTGCTGTAAATTTTCAATTTATATTGTATCATTGTCCGTATTATAACATATTTTTAATTGGTCCCAACCCATAAACCAATATCTTTTTAGTCAACAAGATTAGATTTAAATTTGATATCCAATTAATTTTTTTGCAAGCAATATTTTAAGAAGATTCATATTAAATGTGTTTTCGTAATACAGTAGAATTTAGGAACTCGTATTTTATCCTTTTACATGTGATGTGCGACTAAAATGGTGGAGTTTTAGTAAATTTGGATATATAGCAAAAGCTCATTACATGAGCAGGTATGACCATCATACCATAACAATTTATAAATTCATAATTTTCATATTTTCTATAAAGAGTAACTTTCAGACTTTCCCTAATATACTCATTTCATATAATCTATACACATTTTCAATAATCACATTAAATGCATAAATACACTGTGTTCTTACGATGTATTAGATTTGTTCCAATTCATTGTTACTAAACCTTAAATTGATTTACCAGAACAGTGTAATATGGAAAACTTATTCAATTTGACTAAAGAGACGACTGTTATTGAGTTTTTAAAGCATTGTATTCACCTCTTCTCGTGTTCGTTATCTTTTATTTTATTTGTACAATACTTCAATTCAATCCCATTGTCTCATTCATCATGCGATGCACGTTTTGTCGCGACTGCTCTGTAAGGCGTATAACATGTAAGTTTGTTTAGTTATTATTAGTAATTGCAACAGTTAATACACGAAGACATCACAACTCTAAATACTTATATTAACTATATCCTAACTAACTATTTTTTAATGACATAATTTGAACCGTAACATATCGTTACGGTTACATCGTTATCGTCCATTTTTGTATCCTGTTCGATTAACCGAACCAAACCGAGCTAACCGTACTTCACTCCACAGATCACGTTGCGGTCGATAATTTCCATTATCTACTCAATTATTCCTTCATGGTAATTACTCTTAAGCCATCCTATTGGGATTCGTTTATTGAATGTACACGATAGCTAAAGACATACATTAACAATGATATACTGAAATTAAAAGTATTCTGTCTACGTTATTCTCCAGCTTTCATCTATGTCCATATGAAAACTCACATCTAGTGCTCTCTTAGAACGTGGAGGGAAGATAAATAAAATAATTTTGGTCGCATTCCAACAAAAAAAGCTTTTAAGAAAATTTCATCAATTTCATGTTCCTACTATTAACAGTTGAGGAGTTCCCTCGTCTAGAGCCAATCCTGCGAACAGTATCAAGTTATTCTTATCACAAACATGCAATTTCATCGGTACTGAAACAGTATGCAAAATTTCAGCTCAATCGGACCGAGAAGTAGGTCAAATTAAACTTTCAAGATTCCACCTTCACATACAAATAAACATACGAGGTAAGTCAAATAATAATTTTTAAAAACAATGTTTCATATCCATTATATTAGTCTAGACATAGATTGATATAAATTATGTCAATGAAGAAAAAATTCAAAATAGTCAACACTTTAACGTATGGTTTGATGGAAGTTTAACTCAAAGAATAAAAGTGATATGACTCCACTAAAAGCTCTCGTGGAATGAAATTTATATAAAAACCTGTGTTACCTTGCAATTTAACTTTCAACAATAATTGGAGTTAAAATTGCAGAGAGTAAAAAATCGGCAGTTAAGTTAAGTATGTGTAATGAAAAACTCTAGAGGTACTACGAATTTTATACAAAAGGTACATTTGCTTTGTTGCTAAAAGCAAGCAAGTTAACAGGCGAACTGAAATTTTTATGTCCATGAAAATTTAACCCATATAAAATGTAATAAAGTAATTCGCCTTTAAATCTTAAATGAGAAACATAATGGAGCAATAGAAAAAATAGTATAAAGGCATTATGTTTAATAAGAAACAAAGAGCTAGAGAGATTAGCTCTTCTATGCCATTCTAGGAAAGTATAGTCTAAGAAATTAAGACCATCCCTCAGGCCTCTTCTGGGTACTCATCATGTATGAGTTTAAATATACAAAGCCTTAGTGTAGAGCCTAGTAAACGCCTTCACCTATGTATCAATGTGTACATGTTAACAAATAGATAACGGCTCCTTTGAAAACTGAAATTCTCCTAACTATTAAAAATGATATATCGTAATAATTATTAATCGATTGTATTTGTAAATCATAGAATACATTATAGTAAGTTGGCATAGAATACATTATAGTAAGTTGGCATAGAATACATTATAGTAATGTCAGGCAGGCGGCCGGTCGTAAAATAACTAACCAAAACATACAAGAACATGTTTAAAACATGTGCTGAATACACTAAGAAGGGGGGTTAAAGCAAGAGAATCAAATTAAATGTAACGTAGAGCAAGTAACGAAGATCACATTAGACATCTGGACACTGACTGCCATAAAGTTTAGAAGAGAAAATTTTATTTGCAACCTCTTTATCCAACTTTGTTGCATTGAAAAGGCGACAATGTCAATAGCATTTCCTTTAACTGACTTATAACTTACAAAGTAATATCTCACTCTTAATACAATAAAATGTGTTTTGCAACTCTACGAACATTTAATAGCGCATTTATGTTTTTTGTAATTTGAAATAAAGGTTACAATATACTATCATTTAAGTAAAGCAATTTTTTACGGTAGATTTATTGACGTTTCGACTATTAGTCTTATTACTATTTGTAATTTGGTCCCCATAGAGTTTTTTTACACTGGTAATCCTTGAATCCTGAAGTAAATAATAAATATTAAGAATAGGAATTATAAATAGGTTAATTAATAATATCTGTTATTTTAAAAATCAAAGCACAATTATTTTTTATTTTCTATTCGGTAAGATAAACACCACAATCACCTAATCTGGAAATTATAGCCATTCATAGGCGCTAGAGTTTCAGCGAAAGGTCTTCAGTCTACTACGCCACTCATATTTAATTTTCGCAGTATTGTATTTATATTTGTTATATTTTATGCCCTCATTAATTAGTCGCAATTAGGCACTGCGAGATCATCGCTGATCTGTTAAACAGTGTAATATGTCACCCCTTAATGTTATGAGTATCTCAAGACTGGATGCTGAGAGCACAAGACCGCCTGGCATGGAGGGAAATGGAAGAGGCCTACGTCCAAAATTGGACCAGAAATGGCTGAAGATGATGATCTCAAGACACAAGAAAAGATCTATCCGCTGAATTCGTTTGCATAACAGTGATGGCTAGATATCGTGCTCCTCACCAAATGTTGGTGTTTGTAAAAGCGGGATAAGAACCTACGAGCTATATACAAAAATTTGGGTGCTTGGTTGATATTTACAATTCATGATACACTTTTCAGAAAAATATAAAATCGCAATGTGCAGAACAAAAACGGGACTTTATTTCATTCTCATTAATTATCCATTCATTTTATTTCTTTATGTACCATAAAAAACGTTAGAAAATCATTATTAATAAAAAGAGTGTTCAAAGGTCAACTTATCCCTATGTCAGCTTGCCTACGAAGTGAGACAATTTATATCTAATTATCAATTTAAATTATGAATTTATATTAATATCTCAAAAGTAAAAACATAAAAAAATAAACTAATAGTCATATTACTAAACAATGAATAAATAAAGCCATTATTCTGAAAGTGGTGCAAAATTTAAACTGGAAATAGTTTGATTGTAAATGTGAAGAGTTAAACTATCTTTCTAATAGATGGCGTAATAAAACGGCAGTATAAGGTTAATCGTTCGTGAAACATCGATAAAAGAATCGATTTAAGTTAGCTTCGCAGGTGACTCGGAGATGAAGTCTCAAACTTTAAATTGCCGGCGGTGTCGGGTGGATTTTATTCATTTAAGTGATGAAGGAATGGAAGTTCGAGATTCTCTTAGCGGTTATTTACATTTAGTTTTGGGTATTTCCAGCGGTTTTATTACTCGTTCGTTATTGACTTACTCAACGTTTTTAATTAAGCGAATTTTGTAGACTCAAATCTGTATTTACATCGTCAATAATCATCTACCTTAATGTATTTGTGAAAGTTTTAATATCGTTTTAATATTTGTCGAGGTTCCAGACTGCAAACAACTTATATCATGAACAGTTCAAGGAACGTTTATAAATATATATAAGCTAATCTTGTATGGTAAAATGAATAATTAAAGAGTATCACGAGTTTATAGATTTATATATTTTATTTAAAAGCTAGAGAATCAACAAAGTGCTTATCTTATTTGCTATCAAGGCACCTAATGAACATAATCACGTGAGTAGACGTTCCCTTTATAATACTTTATTTTGAGTTATTTGAGTATCTTCTTTCAATAGCTTCACAAATTGCTTTACTTATTGATGCTAATCATTTATCAATTTGATATCGGTTTTTAGACCTGATGCGTCATTAATAGTGTTTGGATGAAAGCTACAAAGTAAATTTCTATGGCCATGTGTCAATTAATACTCGGGAAATACATCTTAATTAGTTGCAAGTGTTATATCTTTTCTTAATTTAATACTTTTCATAATTTATTCTGATATACGACCACGAAAATAATAAAGGAGGATATGACGTAGTTGAAGTTCCTGTCTGCTCACTATCAATATATCATTTCAGTGTAAGTTGCAACACGGTGCGCCAAAATATCGTATGCATCGGTTCCGCGTCGTGCTCTCGTTTCGGAGTTGGATTTATGTCTAGCTTCCTCTTTATGACATACAGTCAACATAAATGATGAGTTCTTTTTTGGTTCTTTTGAAAATATTTCAAAAAATTATATATCGTAGCGCTAAATTTATGTTACAAATAAAAACATTAAAGTTAAATGATATTGAATTTTCCAGCTTATTTTAAAAGAGTATGATTAGATTGGTATGTCCGACACAGATCAGCATACATAAGTTTCTTTAAATTTTTTGGATCTGTTACACTCTTTCCTGTGGCTCAGTCTGCTTTCGAGTTCTTCTCTCCTAATATTATAGCGCATGTTAATTTAATAAAAACATTTGATACTGTTATAAGCACATATTTATTAGAAACTTAATTTTACGTATTGAAATGCTATATAAATTTATAATGATTGGTCCAAGTGTATAGCTGTTTAGTCTTATAGCATCAGAATTCTGGCATCGAGCCACAATATTTCTTTATAGTTATAACTATTTCTCTATGCTCAAATCTTACAGTTTTCCGAATGGTTGCTGATAGCGGTAAAAAGGCCAAGTCTCAAATTGTTAAAATAGTCTTATCTAAAAACATCATAATACAATGTTATTGTTTTACAATGACTTTTATCATAATTTTACTTCTCTTTGAAACGATACGTGATTTTACTGTTATCTAAAATTGCTTTATTTAATACAAGTAGCCTTAAATCCTGCTCATATTAACATACACATTAACAAAATATAATTTTTTTTAGTACCTAAGAATTTTTTGGAACCTGGTTAAACTTTTAAATAAGCAATTCTTCGCAAGTCGATCGCAGAATTACTTTTTAAACTTCGAAACTTTTTATTACTACATAAATAAAAGTATGCAAAAATGTTAATAATAAAAATTTATCCAAACAGCGTGTCTCAGACATATTAGATTTAAAATCTCCATCGTTGAGGAATCCTCAATGGAATGCCCAATAACAGTGCACTGCGGGAAACTTATTCAATTTGACTGAAAAGACAACTGTTCTTGGGTTTGAAAGGCATTGTGTTCTTTCGTACATCTTTTTACCCTTTCTTTACTTTTTGTTTTTATTTATATCAACACTTTAAATTTTTCGCCTTCGGTCATGCGAGATACGTTTTGTCATCCGTTTTTCGTGGCGTCCAATTTTCCTCAATTTAGAATGATCTCGTAATTATCATATATTTAGTAAAAATGTTTGATTAATATCTAATAACTATATAGTATATCTCCGACTTATTAAACGTTGATTAAAAATTATTGGAAGAATATGCTTAGTTTTTCTGCTTATAAAGTAATCATGTCACTTACTCTATTTAATAATGCCTTTAATTTATATTAAAAATCTTTAAGCACGTGTGCTTCCTTATTTTCTTTATTTTTTCCTTAGTTTGCACAATAAGTCCAGAACATTGTACATTTTATTGAAAACTTGGATCCTTTCAACTTCTTCCACGTTTGTCTTATCCATCCATCCATACTTGTAACGATTCTGACATCCCACTTCAACTTTAAAATTAAATCTTGTCCGTTAAAATGAAGTTAATGCTAAGTTTTTGTTTTTGTATTCATCATATTATTTTATAGGAAAATATTATTGACTCTCCAACCGTCTAAAAAAGGTTCACATATCGATGAACAAAATCACCTTGTTGACTATTTCCTCCTTGTTACTCTATTATCGGTAATATCAACAATATTGATGGAATACCACAAGGACTTATTAATGAGCCTACAAGATTCCATCATATTTTCCTTCATTCTTTGATGTTCATACATTATTGATGACCTGACATTCATACGAACGCTTGTCACCGTCGACAGGATCTTTTGATTACATACATACAAAGAAAGCGACAATTTGAGGTTAACGATTTTATGAATAGACAACATATTACGTTCTGAGAGTTATGTGTATGCTGGAATAATTATTTTCTCTTTTAATACAACTAATGTTTGATAGCATAAAGAAGTATTATATATTACTTTATTATCTTATATATATGAAACACTTGTGTCAATGAGTTAGTTAACATACTCCTCCGAAACTGGTTGACTGATTTTATATATGCTTATTCAATAGGTCTGAGAATCGCCTACTACCTATTTTTATACTCTTAAGTGATAAGGGCTGTCGGCACCTATTAATTTTAATTTTTTTATAATGTACACTAGAAATATTTTTTATGGCAAAACGACGTATGCTGGGTCAACTAGGAACGCGAGTTAATCTGCCAGCAGGCGAGTTTTATACAACCGCGACTTCTTTAACAACATTTACATTAAACTGTTATGTACTATTAACCTAACCCTTTAGCACCTTTCAAGAATCGCATATTCTAGTAAAAACCATACAAAAATCCGTTTAGCAGATTTTGAGAAAACCGTGCACATACAGACATACAGCTTTTGGTGACTTTGTTTCATAATAAGTAATGGATAATTCAGGTATAATTCACCTTAAAAAAAAGGTAATAGACATAATCTTGAGCATGTTGATTTAACTTTATGAGATATGAACAATGCTCTTACAAGATATAACGATTATTCTTAAAATTTTCAAAACAAAATATACTTTAATAAAACTTATACGTTTCAGCGAGTATGTCACAACGACAGCTGTCTCTACAACTGCGAATTCAAATTATGGAGCTCAGCTAAAATCTGTTATGTTCGCGAATCTGCGATTTTATAAATAAAATGGCAACATTTATATTTTGCCATTTTTATTTCCTAAGCTTAATTTTAATTTTTACTCCGCTGTTACGTGTTTATTCGTTCCCTTTGAAAATAAAATTTATTTTTACGGTTGTAATAAAACGATAATTGCTCTGAATAACTCTTCAAGTTTATTAAAGCTTTTTTATTGTTAATTGTTATTTAAGTGCTTAAAATTATTCGATTTTATATTTAGTTAAAGTGACTATAGTTGAAAAAGTTGATTCTAATACTGCTTGAACACTTTTATTAATATTTTGTCAATTAGCGTTTATCAAATTAACGTTGTTACACGTCAAATTTGATAAACGCTAATTGACACAACGTTTATACACGTCGCTAAAATATGTCTTCAACTAAACAACACGCATAAACGGTTGTAGTTTTTACCAATTCCTTCAAGCTACGTCATTGCGCCGTATTTTTGAACTTTCCACCACGACACTACACTAGTACTGCACACATTCAGTACCACAAACACAACAATCCTTTCACTGTGTAACTGAGGCATTCTTCCGAGATAGATCCACAACAAAACCGTGAAAAGATTTTATTCCCTCATATATTTGTAAAACGAACGTAGTTATCGTCTATTATTATTCTCCTGTATCCCACTCTAAGTGGGGTCGGCTCAACATGCTATAAACGTGTTGTTACATGATCTGACTAGGTATTTTACGACCGGCCGCCTGCCTGACGTCAATTTATCTTAGTCGCCTTTTACGACAGCTCAGTAAGAAATTAGGGTAGTCTATCCTACTCAGCCGGATACAACACAGCAGGTCGACTTACCTTAGTCGCCTTTTACGATACCTCGGTAAATAAAATAAGCCGGATACCACACGGCTTCAACGTAGTTATCGTCTAAATAAATAAATATTCCTGGCAGCAACTAGCCGGTTACATTTATAAGAAACATTTGCCGATTTGTAATCTTCTTTGTTGAATACGGAAACACGCGTTAGCAGAATCGAATACTGCAAACCTTAGCGTATGTTTTATTCATACCCGCAAATGGCTATTGCAGTAACAAAGTCCTCGGCTCGGGACGGAAGGAAACATTGTATAAAAAAGCATTGGTGCCCGTTAACCAAGGGACGCTACATTGTTAGGTAGCGAAATTATGCGGATAATGCTACAGCGTGCCATTTCCCTTTGACCTTAATATCTGAACGGAAAACTTTTTTCCCCTTTAATTGTTTTTGTGAAGGGCGCTGCGTTGTGGTGATACGATATCGTTATGTAATGCAGGATTATGGAAGGTGTTTTTGTAATGGTTGTGGAAGACAAACAAGGGGCTACATTTTTAAGAACATTTTTTGTTTTATACTACTCAAGGGTATCGCGGACTGGAATTGCAGGGGTACCAGACCGTGATGACATATAAAGTTCTGTAAAAACTTATTCCCTAGATAGATATTTACAATATATTGTCTTATTTATCATCTTGCATTTATCGCTTACTTATATTTATCGCTTACAGGAAATAGCGATTAAATCTGTATAGCAATAGAAAATATATCGTATGCTTGGTATTAAAGTAACCTAATAAAAAAATAGGTTAATTATTAATAGAATTAGATCTAATGTAATCGTTAAGGCGGGTGATATCCGGCTAAGTAGAATAGACTGCCATCATTTGTTACCGAGGTGTCGTAAACGGCGACTAAGTTAAGTCGACAGCCGGCAAACGGCCAGTCGTAAAATACCTAGCCAAATCATGTGACAACATGTTTATAACATGTGCAGACCACACGTAGTGTGGCATAAGGGCAGGAAAATGATGATACAATGTTATTCTTATTTCAATGCCATCCATCACGCTATCACGAAATATCAAAACAAATAGTGTGTTCTTGCTCTTCCAAGTTATGGGTCTCTTTAACACTCACGAGTTGTGTAGGCAAGTTGCAATAAAAACTTTTTTGAATTAGGTCACTTTTATACTAAGCATGCGATATGTAAACTGCCTAACTGGTAGATCAAACGTACTATCTCCCTGTGTAACGAGAGCGCAAGCCTTTATCTAAATGTAGAATATAAACAGGCTTCTACTTGTACTTGTTTGTGTTCTTTATTGTTACTCAGTTTGTAATATACAATAACTCATATCTCATGTTGTCTATTAAGAGATTGCCATAACAGTAAAGTTGCCATTTCACGCTTTCCTTCTCCGTGCTCACTTTGTTGTATGCAGTACAGAAAGCAATGCATATTTAATCTATCTAATACATCTTTTTTAAACCCGCTGCAGCTTAAAAAATACATTAAAATAATTCAAGAATTCACTCTCTTTGATCCACGACTTTTACGATGATAAAACTTCAGGTAGGTAATGTAAACGTCTGCTTTGAGTTTGAGCTGCAGTCCGTATAATAGCTCAGATTGAAAGTGATAGTTTTCCGCGTGCTTCTGAAACCGCTAAGAAATTTATTTTTATGGAGGATTTAGGTAATACGCAATGAGTATATTAGGGGAAGTCTGAAAGTTGCGCCCATTACAGAAAAGATGAGAAGTGCGATACTAAGTTGATATGGTCATGTAATGAGAAGGGATGAAAATCATATGACCAAAAGAGTTTTAAATATGAATGTGAATGGATGTATGGCTAGGGGGAGGACGAAAAAAAGATGAATGGATTGTGTGAAAAATGATATGCATGTTAAAGGAGTGGTACCAGAGTAGACGCATGATAGAGGAGAATGGAAGAAGAAGACAATTGTGCCGACCCCACTTAGAGTGGGATAAGGGTAAGAGAATGATAATTAGGTACATCTGTATGTACGTATGTACAGCGCAAGTTGGCGATGATCTTTCTATGGAACTTATTAATATGTTACTTAAGAGTGGTTTCGAATTAATAAAATTTATAAGTAACAGTTTTGATTTATTAAGTGCTATACCGCAAAATCATACAATATCACAAGTCGAACTTAATGACAATGACAATTTAAAAATATTGAGTTTAAAATGGTGTCCAGAACAGGACCGATTTTGTAAATCTGTAAAGGAAATTCAGGTAGATAAAGTTGAAATATCGTTATTACTTCGTACCATCCAAGAACACGATGTCATATAGAAACTGATAAGAAGTGATGTAATCAATGCCTTTTGACCCATTTCACATTTCTAAATTACAGGATTGGTTGATATGAATTGAGTTTTTAGATGAGCATTAAGGAACTCAAAACATTTGAAATTGAATCGATTCCAGTAATACTTTAATCAATTTAAAAAATGTGATATAGAGATAATAAAGCATAGTACATTAAAACAGTAATTTATATATATTTTATAATATATAAGAATCCTATTACTCTAATTGAAAACGTGCAATATAATAAATTGAGTTATTTGGTACTAACATTACAAATGATTGCTTACCACGGAATGGCTCACATGAATAGTCAATTTGCGTTCTAAAATTAGTGAATGAGCTCGATTAGATTATTAGATTTGGTGCAAATTGAGCTCTTTAGTTTTAATAACTTAAGCAAAATAATTTTAGTGAAAATAACCTTTATTAAGTGACTCAAACTAAGTCTTCTGGGCTCTTTGTGTTTATCTAAAAGTAACTTTTAAATCACATATCACAATTTTATTTGTTACTAACAAATAAGGTAGGTTTTTTATGAAAAGATAATTGTGAAAATCCGGTTATGGAGTTATTTGTGCACATCACGCATAAAAACCTTAAAGGTCAATAAAATATATAAAAGAAAATGTTAAAACGTGATTTCTCATTTCATTAGGCTGTATGCTCTAGATGCATTATACAAATTGCTTAATCTAAAAGACTTACAACTGCAAAAGAGTTCAAGGTTTCGTGTCGTTGAATACAGTGTAAGCATAATAGCTTGTGTGAAACTTAAAACTATATACCTTGTTCTGTTTTAATAGTCTACTACTTCTAATTGACAGAAATAAGTTAATTTAAATCAAGTTTATTTGAAAAGTAATGATAATATTATTTTGCTATAATCCGCGATTAAAGGAAATATATGTAATGCTAAATGTAGAGTGTACTATTCGTTCTCATACTTGACACATGCAGAATTTGTAAGAACTCATGCACTACCCGACATCGATAAATGGTGGGGAGTTTAAATCGTTACTATATAACTCAGCTTGCTTGGGTAATGCTTTGCTTTGCGATTTTGTCGTGGAGTCTATCTCCTGACGATGCTTCGGTTGCGAGGCGAAACAACTGTTGAGATTGTGGTGGTGAATGTGTGCAGTGCTTGTGTATTGTTGTGCCATCGGTACTTTTGTATTATGGACCTCCGAAAAGTAACGCCTAATTCTATAAATCAAGTTTATTTACATATAAAGCAATTTGTACGATAATGAACGTTCAAATCACGCTGCATATACAATCAGCTAACCAGCAACACAATATTTCACTCGAAGCTCAAAGTAAGTGGCCATAAAAGTGATAAAATATCTATTTAACTTTTTCTCTGCAGCGTTTTTCCTCTTTACCCAAAGGAATGTTCGTTTCCTTCCTTGGAACGTTTGGTCTGTGGTAATTGCTGTTTATGTTAACTCGAATAAACGTGATAACTTTCTGGAGTTCTTAACCGAGCTAAATATTTTTTTATGGTTAATGCACAATTTATTTGGCAGTCGGTTTAAATGGTCTGCCATTCTTAAGGTGAAATTATGTGAATTAAAAGATAAAAGGATTCTTAACGAGGTATTTACATGGTGTCTTTTAACTTTTGACTGGTCCGTTGGCCCAGATTGCAGCGACAAGTCATATTTTCAGGTCCGAGGGTCACGGGTTTAATTCCACATGAGTGCCAACATTTTTCATAAGCTATTGGTTCTTCACGTCTGGGTGTAAATATATATTTAAGTATTTAGTTAAAGTTATATATGTACATTTACTATTTGTCTATCACTCTTAATTTATGAAATTTTATAGTTTATTAATAAGAGCTATAATTTAATAATAAGTTTGCAAAGGTAATTTAATTTTTTTAATTACGTTTAAAAGGTATAAATATATGTTTGCACGTATAGTTTGCTAAAAGCTTCACATCTCGCGATACTTATTTTACTACTATAATTTCAGCGACATCTCGTCAGTGCCGATTGCTATGTAAATGTTTATACTTAGGGTATAATATTTTTAACGCTACGCTTTAACACAGTGAGCATAGAGTCATTACTGTAAAGAATAATGAGGACAGCTTAAAGTTAAAATATCTTTTCAATTTTAACGTTTTTAGTGTTTTGGAAACACAAAAAAGGATCTGTTCAAAAAGGTAATTCATTCTACACAGTAACTAAATGAAAAATTTCTGTACGAAGCAGTAAGCGTTCGGACACGCCGCGGCTGTCTATCAAAAAGCACTTGCGGTAGTGACGCCGTGTGGCGTGCGGATTTACCGCTCCCGGCATTTCCATGTTGACCGCATCAATTTGTATAGATAACGTTATGCTGGAATAGTCCTGGATGTGTGTATTAAATTTACTTTTAATTTTAAACTTCTAAATTTAGAATCCATTAATGGCCATCTTGCCATATCAATTATTTTAAAATCGTAAATGTATTGGTTTGTTTGCCTGCATGTATATTTATTTTATATTATTTGCTTAAATTTGTTACGTACAATAAGACGGTGAGAACATTTTTAGTTTCATTCAACTAACATAATAAATAAGCCAATAATTTTAATTTTAACAACAAGTTAAACATTGATAAATTTTTAAAACTTTGATTTAGGTAGGTTACCTATTACGTTTTACAAAAGCTAGAATTTAAAAAATCTTATTATTGATTGATTATAGCATAAGATTTTAGATAAAATTTAGGTTGTAACATTTTTTTTAATATAATTTCAATGGAAATAATACAATAACGGATGATACTTGTGGCATGAAGGTAGGCAAAGAGCTAGAAATTGGCAAAGGCTATTTTCTGTTGCGAGTAGTAAAGTCCACACATATAAAAAACGGTTAGAAACTAGTTTAAGTAAGTAATTTTGTGAAAAGATAAAAACATTATGACAGTGTATAAATACGAATATGCAATGTTTCATTAAAGTAAATTAAAGCATGATATTGAATTGAGTGACGCAATTTGATTCTCTAAAGCTACGATGTAAAGCCATAGTCAAATATTATCGCTGAGCTTACAAATGGACGCTACAATTAAAATCTGACATTTAGTTTTACTGACTATATTTTAGCTCGACTGTTTTACTGTAAAGGACGTTTTTAATCGTTTTTGTGGTTAAAATATTACAATTTTATGTTATGACAGTCTGTTAACGCAGTCAGTGTTCATTTGTAAATTTTCATAAATATTTGTTGCAATTGTGAAATAAATATCAACTAAAGACTAATATTTTCGAATTGTATCAATTAGAGGATAACAATCTGAACAATAAACTCTACAATTTTTAGGGTAAGAATAACAACTAACTGTACCCAAATTCTAATATCTATCTAGTTTTATATATCACACGCATTAAGGCTACGTTTATGTATACATTGTAATATTGGTAAGGTATAAATTTTATATATAAATATATGGGACACTTACACACACGGTCGTCCGTCCCCAAAGTAAGTAACTTAATACTTGTGTTATGGTAGACAGAAAACTGGTAAATATATACTTATATATTTTTAAATACATACTTAAATACAAATACAAATATACACCCAGGCTCAAAGGCCAACAAATTCATTTATAGAAAATGTTGGCCCTCGGCGGGAATTGAACCCGCTACCCGTGGCGCTGAAGGCTGGATTACTACCCACTGCGCCAACGGGTCAGTCAGCATCAGTCAACAGTCAGTAATTTCAGGCAAATTATCTCTGTTAAGAAAAATATTTTTTATTTATATTTCACTTAAGCGGCTAATAAGGATTTAATCTGTTTTACTATTTCCTTTAAATGTTGAGTTACCTTCATAAAAACTGCAAAAGTGCGGTACGTGACTTCATCAAACTAAAGCACATTACGCTATGAGCTCGCGGTCATGAATTTTTCGCCGGACGCGGTTTTACGTTCAAACTTAAATTACACGTTCCGGAGGTGACAGTTAAGAACAAAATTCAAATGGTTATTTTCTGCTTAAACCAAAAAAAAAAAACTGTTTATAGGTAAGATTTATTTACTGTTATGGTATTTAATGACATATTTCAAAGGTGAAAGTTATGTCATGAAATGCCGAAATTTGTATATTTGGAGTTTTTTGTTTGTTTGCTGAATTAGTTTATATATCGTCCTTTTATATATTGAACGACATTGAATCATAAAGTTTTTCTCATGCAATTATTATTCATTTTACGAATACTCTAATCTAGAAAATGGTCTCTTAAAATTTGCCGGTCGAAAGTAATACTTAAATTATTCTGCTATAATCCGCAAAATAATTACATTATTACTTTTGCATTATGATATCCGAAAAGTAACGCCTAGTTCTATAAATTATTTTTCGGTCTCTTCTTGGAATAAGCTATTTTGAATTAAAATACTCCACATTCCAGTGCGATTTATAATTTTTAATTGATTTATTATACTGATCAAATATTCTTCTACAATGGAATTTTTATAACACAATTTAGGGAATCCTAATTGAAAAAAAAAACAACTAACCCCATGGTTTCATATGTCCTTCTTCATCATTTGAAACTGTTACATCGTTGTATTATTGTAATATAATGGCAGATAAAAGGATTATACCTAATGATGTCGTGTTTTCTGATATTCGACATCAGTAGTAACACGTGACTACATAAATCTGTTAACTGGATTTTCACAGCTAATCTCATAATACAAGTTATAATACCTTACAAATGCGGCTTGTTCTGTAATCTACTCAAAACTTTCACATGTTAGAATATTTTTTTTAAATGATTCCACTATTACTGGTGATCATTTTTAAATACAATTTTCCAAAAAAAAAATACGGGTGGCGGAAGAAAGTAGTCACTTCTTAGAACAACCTCAACTCAGCAAAAAGAATTAAAGCAGGTCTAATACCAAAAATATGTTTGACAATACATTATAATAGGTTTAATAGTGGTATAATCTGATCGTGTTATTTGTAAGAATTAGATTTCATGACACTAAACACAATAAAACATTTATTGTGTTTAGTGTCATGAAAACTAGCTATTACATCACATATCTTTGGTTGGATTGGTTATTTCGACATCACTGGTTCTTTTGTGGCTGTGGCGTAGGTACTATTTTGTTGCTTCTTATAATGTTGAGCGAAATTAAAGAAGGCAGGTGAAGATGGATTTATTATCGATACGTCTAACAAGTTAGCTTATTGATTAGCGACTACTTATACAATGAATCTATTGCGGATATATGAGATCCGCTGACTTCGCGCTACATCATTTCCCCCTTTTTTTGAAAAAAAAATGCAATATAAAAATAATTTGAAATTGTTATATAAAGAAATATTAAACTATGTAAAAGGGGTGTAAAAATTACTGTTTAAAAATATTATACATAACTATAAAAATATAAAGATTATAAGAATATAACACTATTGAGAAAAAAAACACTTAAATATATTCACTTAGTTTCAAATTGTTATGAGCAAGTGAACCGAACCACAGGTTTGCTGATGCGTCGTGATCGTGTTACGGCGCCGGGCTCTTCACCATTTTGGTGTTGTTTTGATATGTTATTATTCGACTCATCTTGCGTACTTAATAAGAATGCGGGTTTAAGGCGATCTATACTAATAACTTTTTCTGTATCTCCTTGTAGGATTTTAAAATATTTTTCATTTCTCTCTATAACCTTGTAGGGTCCAATATACGGCGGTGTGAGGGATTTTATCATTGTATCACATCTAACGAAAACGTGTGAAGTATGTTGGAGCTCAGGATGAACGAATATTTTTCCTTGTGTTAATTCTTTTTTAGGAATTGATGACAACGTGGTAATTCTGGTTCGCAGTTCTTTTAAGAAAGCATCTTCATCAGGATGTCCGCACCTTGACGGTTCAAAGAAATCTCCCGGTAGTCTGATTGTTTCTCCATACAGCATCTCCGCTGCACTGGTTTTCGTATCATCACGTAAACTTGTTCTTAAACCGAGTAATACAGTTGGTAACTCACTAACCCAGTGTGTTGTATTTTCTCTACATTTGAGAGCGGTTTTTAAACAACGATGCCATCTTTCTATGGCTCCGTTTGCTTGAGGATGATATGCGCATGTTCTAATCTTTTCTATACCCATTCTTTTTGACAAATTGCGGAAAAGGCATGACTCAAATTGTCTTCCCTGGTCAGTTGTTATTCTTAAAGGGCAACCGAAACGAGAAATCCAGCCAGTGTAAACAATTTCAGCTATATTTTCTGCGGTTATCTCTTTAGCGGGGTATGCTTCGGGCCAGCCTGTTTTCCTGTCTAACATTGTTACGATATAACGATATCCTTTGCAGTATGTCAAGGGTCCAACAATATCGATATGCATATGTTCGAAGCGGTCACTTTTTGTGAAAGTGCCATAAGGTGAAATGGTGTGACGTTGAATCTTCGATTTCTGACAACTTATGCATGATTTAGCCCAGGATACGATATCTTTCTTCATTGATGTCCAGAAATATTTGTTGCATAACATTCGCTTAGTCGTACGAATACTCGGATGGCTCACATCGTGTGTGGCTTTGTAAGCCGACACGCGAAATTCCTTCGGCAAATATGGTCGTGCTGTGGCGCCAGATATCTCACAATATATCGCTATGTTATTATCTACAGTGTTAATCTTTTTTATTTTCAGGTTATTTTTTTTAAATAATATTTTTAGCTCTTCGTCATTTTCTTGTGCTTTAGCTAGCTCTTTATAGTCTATAGGAGAAGGAGTATCAATGGCGGCTACTCTTGACAAGCTATCTGCCACGACATTTTTTGATCCTTTTATGTGTTCTATAGAGCTACAAAACTGTAATATGAAATCTAGATGACGCAACCTTCTTGGTGTATCATTTGGACTTATGGTGTTCTTTTTAAAGGCTTGAACCAAGGGCTTGTGGTCTGTGTATACCGTTAGGGGTTTTCCTTCAATATGGTAGCGAAAATATTTGATTGCCATATAAATTGCGAGTAATTCCCGATCGAAAGTACCTACTGTAGCATTGTTGGGCGTTACTTAGTTTATTTGAAAAAAATCCTAATGGTCTCCATGTATTGTTAGTAGGGTCTCTTTGTTGTAGAACTGCCCCTGCGCATGTGTTTGAGCAGTCTGTCATTATTGCTAAAGGAGCATCCGGAATTGGAAAAGACAATGTAATTGCGTCTTGTAGGCTACGTTTACATTGTTCAAAAGCCTCATTGGTTTCCTCGGACCATGGAATTGGGGATTTATCTTTTTTCTTCGCGTTTTGTAGAAATACGTTTAATTTGCTATGAATCTGCGCTGCTTTAGGTAAGTGTCTTCGGTAAAAGTTCAACATGCCCATAAATCTTCTTAATTCTTCTACCGTTTTTGGTTTGGGATATTGCGTAATTGCTTTCATATTCTCTTCTAGCGGTCGTATTCCTTGTTGTGTAACGCGATGCCCTAAGTAATTTAATTCGGTTTTTCCGAATTCGCATTTCGCTAAATTTATAGTAATTCCAAATTGATTTAGTCGTTCGAAAACGAGCTTCAAATGATGTCGATGTTCTGACGTAGAGGATGATGCAATTATGACGTCATCGATGTAGGTGAATAAAAAGTCGAGATCGCGAAGTACTACATTGTTTAAAAATCTTTGGAGTGTTTGTGCTGCATTTTTGAGTCCGAAGGTCATCTTTGTAAATTCATACAAGCCGAATGGGGTAGTTATGGCTGTCTTTTCTATGTCCTGTTCAGCAACGTTAATATTATGATATGCTCGTTGCAAGTCCAAGCGTGAGAATATTTCTTTTCCAGAAAGTAGATAGACACAGTCTTGTATCCGTGGAATGGGATATCTATCGGGCTTAGTTATAGCGTTTAAGCGGCGATAGTCTCCACATGGCCTTATTTCTCCGTTCTTCTTTGTAACCACGTGTAGTGAGCTTGCCCATGCGCTTTTGGAGGGTCTGCATATTCCCATGTCTATCATTCGTTGAAATTCTTTCTTGACTATGTTATATTTATTTGGAGGTAAGGGACGAGGGCGAGCGAAGACAGGTGAACCATTCGTTTCAATGTGGTGGACGATATTATGGCATGAATTCTCTTTAAAACACATGGGTTTGGTAATCTCAGGAAATAAGTCCAAAAGATCGCTGTATTCATTATCGGAATCTATCGTTCTTATTGATGGCTGATCATGTAAAGTAATAGAGGCGACCGTGGATAAATTTGTTACTTCGTCGATTAGTTTTTTGTTGCGCACATCTACTAAAAGTTTGTGATGGCTTAAAAAGTCTGCGCCCAGTATTGGCTGTTTAACATCCGCCAAGACGAAAGTCCATCGGAAGGGTCTTCTTAGCTTGAAGTTCAGGTCTAGAGTTTTCACACCGTATGTATTAATTTGGGAGCCGTTTGCTGCGTATAATATGTAGTCATTATTGCTTTTGCTGTAAAATGGCTTTTTGGCAACTGGTAAGACTGAAATATTTGCGCCAGTGTCGACAAGAAATCGTGTTCCCGAATTTATATCTGTGATGCAGAGGCGGTGATGAGGAGTAATAGTGCAAATCTCCGCCTGCGATTGCACTTGTCTTAGTTTTCCGAATTTTGATTCTGCGATTTATTCCACGAGCACGGTTCTATACATTTATTAGCTCTGTGGCGAAAGCGTCGATGATAATAACAATACTCGTTACCCGATGCGGAGCGGGTCGAATTTCTTTCGCGCGATGACGATCTAGAAAAGCGGCCCCTGTAGTTCCGTGGATGGTATCTTGATGTTCTATTTTCTAGGTGTTGTATTCGAAGGCTTAATTTTGCAATTTCCGATAATATTAAATTATGATCTCGAGAACTAGAAGAAGGTTGTATCTCAGCTACGTGCATGGGTTGAGTAGTCTCCATCACTTTGTCCGCAATAGCTCCCAAGTTTTCCAGGTCTTTCACTTCACAGACTGCTAAAACTGCTCGAACTGCTGAAGGTAAATGTCCTTGCCACATCAAACAGAGAGTCTCATCCGTCATTTTACCTCGCGCCAAATCTCGCATGCGGCGTAAAAGTTGGGAAGGCTTTTGATCACCTAGTTCCATTTCGCTAAGTAATTTTTGAAATTGCCGGTTTTCTGATTCTTCGTACACCGTTAATAAACGTTTTTTCAAAGTTTCGTATTTTCGGCCCTCTGGCGGATTTAACAAAATGTCCGATACTTGCTGAATACATTCCTTGCCTAATTTGGCCACGACCAAGTTAAACTTCGTTTTATCACCCAATTTTTGCGGTGCTAAAATAGCTTCACACTGCACAAACCATAAACGTGGTTGATCGCTCCAGAAGTCAGGTATTCTTGAAGAGACAGTTACGCTTGCTAGGTCAGCTGTTTCCACAATATTCACCGATTTGCTGACTTGAGTCGCTGGAGAAGTCATTTTCTATTTTTGTGTTCTTCAGTGGGGTCACCAGTGTGGCGTAGGTACTATTTTGTTGCTTCTTATAATGTTGAGCGAAATTAAAGAAGGCAGGTGAAGATGGATTTATTATCGATACGTCTAACAAGTTAGCTTATTGATTAGCGACTACTTATACAATGAATCTATTGCGGATATATGAGATCCGCTGACTTCGCGCTACAGTGGCATAAAGCGGATACTGGAGGATATAATTCAGTTTTTATCACATATTTAGAGACAGAAAAGTACTACATTACACACAAATTAACATTCATAATCTTTATATGTTTTTCAATCAGTAAAATTTTTAAAAAAACGGGACATCGCAACAAATACGTTTTTAATCTGTCATGATTGTAGTCAAGCATAATTTTTTTTTATTTAATAAATGAATATGTTCTAGTTTCTAAATGCGTAAGTTATACTTACTTGGTCTTATTAATAGTTCACGGGAAATAAAGCTCTAGTTCGAGAAGTAATATTCTTACTTTTTATACAAGTTAAAAGTTTTTTATCTGAATGCAGAACACATTCTCCTGCAATTTGTGGAATAATTTGTAAGAAAAGTTTAAAGAAAATTGCTCCTTATATTACCTCCTCCAATGAAATTAGCATTCGTTAGTATAAAAGAGCTAAAATTGTCTGGTTAGTTTTATATCTTACAAGTAAGTGTGCTTGATTTCTATGAACTTATTACTATCATTCAAGGCAAACTGTTGCAAAGAAAAGTTAGTACCATAATCTATATTTCAAAATATATAACATCTTATAAGATTATAGACTGTTCTTAAAAGTTTTCGTTTGTCATTGATTACAACTTAGATCAACTCAGTAACTATATACGAATTGAAATATATAGAACTGAACATTAATTACTGAAATTTTTTCGTAAAAGATAAATTGAGTAGTTTTGATTTAATCTTCACCAAAAGATATATAAAAAAAAAATAAAAAACGCAAACTTATAATAAGGTAAGATAGCCACCCAATGCAAAAACGCCATACATAAAAAAAATATGGATATATTGATTACCATTGCTTTTACATACTTCCTTGCGCAGTTATATATAAAATTCTCTAAAATACGCACAGAACAAACAGGATTAAAAAATAAATTAGTTTAAGGTTATTGTTGCGATTTTGACCGCATCACTGTTAATAATTTATTAGAAAGTATAATTAAACTTAATAGTTTTTGAAATTTACAAACCAATACTCCTTCACTATAGTATGTCATTTTGTCGGTCAGCTGGCACAGATTTCTGTTAAAGGGCGGTTGAGTTTTGTTCACTTTTTCTTTTAACACATTGTTTACGAGTACATTTTGTAGTGGAGAGGGCGTTATGTTCTTAAATTTAGTTATTTGGTTACCTACGTTATTTATTAAAATTTTACTCACAAGCAAACCATGTTGTTACACTAACCCGTACTGGTACGAGACCCGCGCTTTAGTATCAATCGTCAGAAAACGTACTAGTACGTGTCATAAATAATAATATAATTAAATAATAATGCCAAAGAAGGAAAAAGGTTAAACAATCATCTATTTCAATTTAAACTTAAATCACTGCACTCTACCTCAACGGTAAATAGCCTAATCAAATGCTTGAATTAAGCTGACAAGAGTTAGAGCGACAAGTGGATTTGTGAAGATTCATTGTATTCACTGCTCGACTAGCCTAGCAGTTTATTTAATGCCGGATTTAGGACGTTAATTTTGGAACTATACAGGTTTAAGAATGATTAATATACCTGTCTACTTGACAGTTTTCCTAAACTGTAAATTTGTAAAATTTGGACTAATATCCACATGATTTGGCTACGTATTTACGAGCGGCCGCCTGCCTGACGTCAATTTACCGTAGTAGTATTTTACTACACCTCGATAAGAAATGAGGGCGGTCTATTCTACTCACCCGGATACCACACGTCGGGTCAACTTAGTTTAGTCGCCTTACGACACCTCGGTAAGAAATCAGGGTGGTCTATTCTACTCAGCTGGATACCACACGCAGTAATAGTTATATATAACGGTAAGTATTAATGCTGGCTTATTTTGACGGTTTCAACGTTAATGTCTAGCCGCAAGCCACGTCGTTCCAAATTGTTCCAATAACAGAGTTTAAGCAAACTTTGTTGAAGAACTTGGCATGTTCCTGTGATTAAATCGGTTTTTGATTGCTGGAAAACGGATTCCGATTTACCGAAACTGCCGCTTTGTCGTTAGAATTAAAGCGGTACCATAAAGTTAGAAAACAACCACAATTTTGACTCTTAGCTTTGACAATTATGAATTATCCCAATGATGGGCATAGGCCTTCTCTCACCAGTTTTGAAGAGAAGGATTGGAGCTAACATCTTTCATGCTGCTCCAATGTGGGTTTGTAGGTTACATATATCCCCAGAATTCTCTAGAGATATTCAGGTTTTCTCACATTGTTTTCCTTTTATCGATAGCGTGTGATAAATTATAATTATCCATTAGTCACAAATTTTAACAGAAAAACCATTGGTGCCCGTGGTTTAAACCCGTGACCCGACATGATTATAAATTCTATTAATTATTTAGTTTTAATCATCTAATGATATATAACTAGTATAGTTACATGGATTATTGCGCCGCATTAATTATGAAATAAAAGTGGTCAAGAGATCTACAGACAAATTACAAAGTTCATTTGAACTGCACATCACGTGCAAAGTGCACTATGCAATTCACTTATCTGTTACAGCGTTAAGGACCCTAGAATAAAGAGTAGTACTAGAACGTGAGATGGGCATTTACTATGTACCGTAAGTATGGAATGGAATGACTATTTCTTACTTGAAACAGGTGTAATGTCTTTTACTTTCTCAAACAAGAAACTCTAACAAGAAGTATTTATAAACAGAGACAAGGACAATGATAGCCCATTGGTGAGACCGTGCGACTTTTTCGAGAGGTCACGGGTTTGAGCCCCAGGCTGGCACCAATGAGTGTTTCTGTTAAAACTTATGTCAAATTGAAATATCGTGAAGATACCTACATATCTCTAGAAATTCTAGGGATATGTGTAACCTGTCAAGCCGCATTAGAGCAGCGTGGTCTTAGCTCCAAACCTTCTTTCCAAAGACGGAGAGAGGAAGCCTATGCCCAGCTGTGGGATAGTAAGAGGCCGTTACATATCATGTCGTAGATTCAATAATTTATTGTATTAAAATGTATATCAAGCTTCTTGATGCACGCCGTGTGGTATCCGGCTGATTAGAATAGTACCACCCTCTTTTCTTACCGAGGTGTCGCAAAAGACGACTTAGGTAAGACGACCCGCCGTGTGGTATCCGGCTGAGTAGAATAAACCACCCTCATTTCTTACCGAGGTGTCGTAAAAGGCGACTAAGGTAAGTTGACTCACCGTGTGGTATCCGGTTAAGTAAAATAGACCACCCTCTTTCTTATCGAGGCGTCGTAAAATACGACTAAGATAAGTTGACGTCAGGCAGGCGGCCGGTCGTAAAATACGTAGCCAAATCATGTGACAACATGTTTATAACATGTTGTGCCGACCCCACTTAGAGTGGGATAAAGACAGGAAGATGATGATCAAGCTTCTTGATGCACTATCTAGAGTACATATTGATAAAAACCATATAAAAATCCGTTTTGAGAAAATCAAACACATACAGGCAGACTACTGACTTTGTTCTATAATATGTGTTCCATATTCCAAAGCCATCGTGTGGAAGTTTAACCGCCATTAAAAAAAAGATCTTATTAATACTATAATAATTTTTATCTAAAGTTCAAGTAGAAATAAAAACTCCGAGATTATATAGTAAATAAATATTGCTTTTTAATTTTGTAGTGAGATTTCATATTTACTAGTTTATCGCGAAAACTGTTAATATGTTAAGGCCGTTAAAAGGGTGAAAATGAGTTTATACGACAATTACCTACCCATTTAAAATGTTTGTACCGCAACGTTTTCATATGAGCCGTAAACATTTATAGAGGCTCATTATTTTGTATAGTGCCACCAATTTTCGTAAATGAAAATTTTCAGCATGACATGTTTGTAAAATCCTAGTACATTATTCTAGTATACTATAAATAAAATAGGAGTTTAGAAGTAAATATAAACCACGAAAGTTGCTATCTTGTCACTCTTTGACTAAATTATCATATGGATATAAATATAAGAAGTAAATAAATATGAATTACATGATATAAGTATCAAATGAACTATTTATATCATTCGCTAATTAGTAGTAATTAAAGTGGAATTTCAAGAAAGAAATATCGGTAATTAATTTCTACGTAGATTGTTTAACCGCGTAGCTATTAAACGTGAGAGATTTTTACGTTTGTTTTTAACATGATAAGTTTTTATTTTATCGAAACCACTAATGATCGCGACTAAGGAGACGTTAAAAATAGTATAATCAAATATATTGTTAATTTTGCTGTAATTGATTTATTGTCTTTTAAATCTATTAGTTCAATTTAAGGTAACGAAAATGTTTTAAGATAAAAATAGCCTGTCTATTTAATACAATTTTAATTTATACGAAAAACCGCACGGATTATACAAGGATTTAAATGAGTTATGCAAGTTCGGCATACGGCTAAATCTTTCAAGCTCATAAGCATAACAAGTTTATAACAATGTGAAACACTTAGCTTGAGCCGTATGTTAGTCATGGAGTTATTATATTGTTTTATATTATATTAGATTAGATTAGATTATAGAGTAAGGGAGTCATGGGCAGGCCTGTAAGTTACACAATTAATATCCCCAAAATGCACACTAAACGCTTTGGCTCCTCATTTCTCACGCGCACGGCCAAAATATGGAATTCCCTCCCTGCATCTATCTTTCCGGACTCTTACGATCTGCAAAATTTAAAAAAAAGAGTGAATGGGCACTATAGTGGCAAGCGCAGTCAACCTTAGGCTGCATCTTTCGCTTACCATTAGGCGAAATCGCAGCCAGGCGCTAGCCTTTCTTTGTTAAAAAAAAAAAGTGAGTCACAACAAAAATGAAAGGAAAGATGACACTCATATACTTATCTTTGTCTAATCACTCATAAAAAAGAGAGACGTATAAACGACTAATTTGCTTATCTTTATTTTTGATGGACACATCTTCAGTCTGGCTTTCCTACTCTAGTAAAATAACTATTATAATAGTATAATTAGGTTTTATTTTCAATTTATTTCTTTTTATTTACTTGATTGAGTTTCAATTATACATCACCAGATATTTAGGTCACGACCCACCTGTGAATTTTGAATAAGATGACTAAATTAAAGTTATTCAAACCCTGTACTAGATCAGATGTTGGTAATATTAATCAAAATAATAAAAACGTTACCGGAATATACGGAAGAAAATATCTTTAGGTTTTATTTTAAAAAATCGTTTATTTTCCATAAAATAAAATTGACATTGAATATATAAAACACTATTTTTGCCATTAGACAGGGCTCGATCAACCAGGTACTATTTCATATTTAATTATAGACTTTACCAAACTTAACTTTATTCTTCGATAACCCCTAATATTAGAAGGGTTGCTAATATAGATTACAATAATATCAAAACTTTCAACAAACATAAAAAAAGAAAGAAAAATAGATCCGACGAGAAAAATATTTTTCCTTAGTGTGAATAATGTTTATCGTAACTTTATTAGTAAACCAACTCAATTTGTGAAAAATGGAATGTTCAATACTCAATATCAACACACAATGCTACGACTTATCTTTCGGACGCCAGAGGCTCCCTCCATAACCCTGAATGATGACCGCCGATTTGTAAAGACCCTGGCCCCGGACGTTACGGCCTCTTTTCAGTTTTTATTCCCCTTATGATGTTTCATTTTATGATTGTCGGCGATATTAGGTTGGTACGTGATGCTATGAATTATGTTTGATATTTAGGGAGTGATCCTTCTTTCTTCATTTTCCTTTGTCATTGGGATCAAAGTACAATACTTTTTGTTATTAAATTGATACATCTTTGTGATGTGAAAAGCTCCCTTTAAATATGGAACAATTTAGTAGAAGACTTGTCCTTGTCCCTGCTAATTGAGGTTGGCACAACATGTGTTACATAATTTGGCTTATTTTTTACCACCGGTCGCTTACGTCAACTTACCTTAATTGTCTTTTACGGCACCTCAGTAAGATATAAAAGATTTGAAACAAGATATAAACAAAAAAAATAAGCATAAACTATCATTGCCTGTTTATTAATATTAAACATCGCGAGCTCTATGACCTTTGATGCACGTTTTTGTAAAAATTGGCATGAGGAGACAAACAACTCTTTAGTTAGGCCAAGATGAAGATTACTTCTTAATCGTGTAATTTGATCTGTTTTTGTCATAGACAAAATTTTATGATGAAATTATAACTTACTAGCAATCGCCAGCGGCTCCGCCCGCGTGGAAAGTTTGAAACCGTAATATAGTCTTTTGATAACCATAAAAATGATTAAAGTGGCTTAACCTTAAAAACTAGACATACATATACTGTTGCGGACTTTTATTTAGAACTATTAGAAGGGAAAATTTTTTGTATTACATAATTTTTTAATCACTTTCAACGTTTACTTAGCGCACGCAAGGAAAGCGTTAAATTTTGCCGTTTTCGTAATATTTTTTATTGCTGCTCCTCTACTGCCCTATTTCATCTTAGCGTGATGTTATATAGCTTATAGCCTTCCTCAATAAATGGACTATCTTACACTCAAAAAAAATTTCAAATCGGTCCAGTAGTTCCTGAGATTAGCGCGTTCCAACAAACAAACAAAACTCTTCAGCTTTATTTATTAGTATAGATAATAAAAAACACAGAGTCTTTGGTTAATTGTTCTAAATAAAACCAATACATAGTGCGAACTATTGGTAAATGTTGTTCGTTACCGTTTCACTAGATAGGCCTGTTAAAATTCAGGATAGTTTCAACTTAAACGTTAAATATTTTCTAAGAGGACAACACTATCAGTGTTCCTAAACAGTGTAAAATTACTTAGACAATGCAAAAGTAAAAAAATCTATTTGAATATACTATATTTCGAATTGGAGTGTACACGCCTTGCTAAATCACGTCAGTTTACTTGTAAATATATGACCGAAGCGATCTAAAGGCAAGCTTTTGAGCGTATTTGTTCAATGTATCAACCGAGAGCCAATGTCATGAATCGCGTTAGAACATTATGTGCTCAGAGTACTTGGAGCGCCATAAATCTGTTGTGCCAGTAAAGAAAATTGTGCGCCATAAATCAACGTGTTAGCACTACACATCCCGTAGAAGAGAGACCGTTTGTCTACCCATGAATTTTCTAATTTTGGAAATTGTAATTTCTTTCAAACTTCATCTATGTGTTTTACAATAATATTAAATGAATGAATTGAATGAATGAACACTTTTTTTTGAACACCACATTAAAAACAGTAAAAATTAAAAATAATAATAATAAATACATATTAAAAAAATAGTGCTACATCTGGCGGACTTATCGCTAAATAGCGATTTCTTCCAGCCAACCAGGTTGATGAAAGGACAAAGTTACAGTCATATAGTAAGTAGGTGGTGTGTATATACTAAAGAATATTAATTTAGATATACATACGAATACATACATAAACATAAATATACACATAGATACATACAATATACAAATACATATATAAATATAATTCATTTAGAGTACATAATATATAAAAATCGTCACTCATCACAGTAACACAGCAAGAGACAAGAAATGCTTTTGAACCCGCTTTATAAACAAAAATAAGCTTTCCGATTGTCTTACAGGGAATGGCAAAGAGTTCCAAAGCTTAATTGAATGAATTATACTTTATTAGACACCACAAAAATTTACAAAATGACATAGCTATGGGTAATAAGTACGTGGTGTGTCTTGTAGAAAATATATTATTATATATACACCGTACAAATACAAAACGTATATAATTTATATTGATATTTATATCTGCGAGTGTATGTATTATATGTCTGTTAAAATTATCATAGGTACATATAATACATACACTCATATTTATATAATAGTAATATATATAATATTAATTTATGTTGATTTATATTTAAATAAAATATCTTATATAATCTACAATTACTTAAAGTAGCCGTGTGGTATCCGGCTAAGTAGAATATACCACCCTCATTTCTTACCTAGGTGTCGTAAAAGGAGACTAAGTTAAGTTGACCCACCGTGTGGTATCCGGTTTAGTAGAATATACCACCCTCCTTATAACTACTACGCAACGCAGTCAAATCATGTTACAGTATGTTTATAACATGTTGTGCCGACCCCACTTAAAGTGGGATAAGGGCAGGAGGATATATAATTACTTAAAACTGAACAAACTGAAACTAAATAAAACCTTATAATTTAGTTTTATCAATAATTTTAATTCTACATTTTTCTCAATCTTTTCTGTATGACATTTTTACGTATTCTCTATTGGTTCATAGACAGTTTGAATTTTTACTTGTTGTGATTCAACTATTTTTCTCCTAGAAAAATATATCTCAGAATCTTTTAGTATAAATATATGAACTATATCTGCTATTGTAGCCGAATTTTCAACAAACCAAAAATTGCTATGAGAAAATTTTATTGTTAATAGTAATAATGACTAGTAAAATAGTCGATTCCAGACATTGAAACATCAATATTTTTTTATGAATACAATAACCATAAATAACCATTTATTCAATGGCCCGGAATGGTGCTAAAAATTCAATTCCTTATTGCTTAGACGTAGGGGTACGATATGTTTTTATAGGATATTTTTTATAGTATTAGAAATTGCATCGTACACATTTGTATGGCACAATTTCTTACACTATCTACTATTTAATACATTGTGATACTCGATTCCCATACTTCGTTAATTTTCTTTTTTTTTGTTCTATTTTAATTTCTGTTTTTTACTTTGCTCAAAAATTGTATCCGAATGGACTATTAATTAAGTAGTTTATATGTGGAAATGTATAAATAGCTTAAGCTGTTCATTTTCCAAATAAATAAAAATAAAATAAAAAATAAAAATAAAATATGTGATATGCAATACATAGTACTCAATTTAAGGCACTCTGTATTTTTTTTAAATCGGCGTACGACAAAAATCACCTGTTGCAATCAAAGTGACCTAAGTAAGAGAATATTATTAAATGTTATTATTATTATAGGTATTGTTGCGATAACATTAGCAGTTTTTTAAAATACATAAAGTATGGTCTAGCAAATATTTTTGTCTTAATCTGCTGTTAAAAACTTGATGCATTATGTCAATATTTATTTTTGACTTATCAATTTTTTATCACGTTCTCTTGCAGTGAAATTAAATTTACTACTATAGTACTACTAGGGCGCCCGTGACTTCGTTGTCTTAAATTTTATTGTAAAAATACCCTCGATTATGCACTTTATTGTATTTTCCCTTTTCCCGTAAGGACAACGGTAATTTATTAGTTAGGTTAATCAGGTATATAATTAAATTGTACTACATCTCATTCATGTGCGTAACAGACACACAGACAGACTTTTGCATTTTTATATTAATATAAACTTAACATAATTCTGAGTGATGTTTCAGTTAATCATATTAGTATAAAGCTAAAAATGATTTTTTGAATAAAATTGCAGTATACTGTTATACTCGGAAATGGGCCTAATCTGGATGGAACTTGTGTTACTATTGTTAATCTTATATTATCATAGATTTTCAAGATTTTATATTAATACATTTCAAAAATTTGAATAATTCTTACATCTTTAATATCGTTAGCCATTTGTATTTATGTTTTATAATCTTGATTGAGTCATTTTGATCGATACAATAAGAAATTTAAAGTTATGGTCCAAATTACTTGAACTAGTAAGTGGAAGTCAATATTGGACTTTCATAGTCACTGGACTTCAGTATTATATACAAACTCGTTGTTTAGAACTAAAACTGGATAAATATTAAATTACCCTCAACTACAACTAAGTATATTCGGTACAAAATTATTTCATCGCAGAACTTTGTCAGAGTTCTCTTGTATTCAAATTATGTGTGCAAATTTTATTAATTTCCCCCTAGTTCCACTTTGTTCTGCAGGCTTTTAATAGTGTTGTGGACCTAAGTACTTGAAAAGCAGCTTAAATTTGTTTATAGAGCTTCAATGAATGTTAGACCAGTCAAATTGCTTCGCGTGAATTTTCACTTAAGTTAAATAGTTTCAATTGCGACTACAAAGTGCCTACTTACCAAACTCTAGCTTCACACTTCAAGTAAAATAGGCTCAAATATAAAAGCTATAAGCAAACATATTTAATTTAATATTAATGATTTATACGAAAAATGCATATACATATTAAGACTCATTAATATGCTACAGTAACGTAAGTTCCGCCGTGTTTCGGCTAAGTAGAACAGACCACCCTCAGTTCTTACCGAGGTGTCATAAAAGGTGACTAAGGTAAGTTGACACGCCGTGTGGTATCCGGCTGAGTGGAATATAGCAGCTAAGATAAGTTGACCTCAGGCATGCAGCCTATCGTAAAATACCTAGTCAAATCATGCAACAACATGTTAAAAACATGTAGTGCTGACCCCACTTAGAGCGGGATAAGGGCAGAAGAATGATGTTGCTGCAAAAACAGATTACAAGCTTATGTGATATGTGTGCACAAATTTTGAATTGATTGCTACGTCATTTTAAAATTTGCTATATTTTCGAGATTCTGAAGTCTGTACCAAATCCATACTAATATTATAAATGCGAGAGTCTGTTTGTATATTCGCGTTCTAGGCTAATTCGCACGAATAACATTGATGAAATTTGGTACAATTAAAGCTTATATACATATAGTGTAAAAAAATCTTCACCTTTTTATTTCGAGACCAAGAAAAACATATTGAATTATTAAGGGTACGTAAACATTTAAATTAGCGTCAATAAAATCGCGTGTAAGACTACTACTCTCTGTAGATAATTGTATTTACTTGACATTAAAACGCAATTATCCAAGTAATTTCAATAAAGATAGCCGCTTACAAACTCATTCGACATCCCAGAAGCTCCAATTATATCCTGTGCATCCGTTTATCCAATTAAAACAGTATTGACTGCTACTACGTGCTATTTGCTATCAATTAATATACAATTGTCATCTCTTTCGATAATGGTACTTATAAGAACTTCTCAAAATAATTAAAAGACATGCTACATTGAATATTGTATGAAATATTTTAAGACTTTAGAGTATAAATAAAATTTCAATATTCTGTAACATAATCTATATATATAAAAGAAAGTTGGTCTTAGTTACACTATTTATAACTCAAGAACGGATGAACCAATTCGGCTGAAAATTGGTGGAGAGGTTGCTTAGAACTAGGAGACGGACATAGGATACTTTTTATCCCGTTCGACCGCATTTATTTTATCCCGTCAAGTCACTATAAAACGTGGTATAACAAAAACGACTATGACATGGAAAAACAAAACATAAATGACAGCTAAACGTAATTTTGTCTTTTGGTAAGTATGGTAAAAATTTGACAATTATCAAAATAGTAGTAGCTATAAAAGTTACTACATAGTATAAAACAAAGTCGCTTTCTCTGTCTGTCCTTATATCTCTATGTTTGCTTAAATCTTTAAAACTACGCAATAGATTTTGATGCGGTTTTTTTTAAATATATAGAATGATTGAAGAGGAAGGTTTATATGTATAATAAAATTCAATATGGAGTAGAGAAATACTGTGATGTTCAATGAGTGACATAGGCTATATGCTTTATACCCGTGCGAAGCTGGGACGGGACTCCTAGTAATAAATATAGGACACTTACACACTCAGTCGTCCATCACCAAAGTACGTAACTATATACTTGTTAATGTTATGGTTAACAGACAACTGGTGAATATATACATATATAACTTTTAAATACATAGTTAAATACAAATATATACACAGGGTCAAAGAACCAACAGATTGTTTATATAAAATGTTGGCCTTCGGCGGGAATAGAACCTGCGATCCACGGAGCTGAAGAGAAGAAGAAAAAGTAAAAATCATGAAAAGATACGTAAGGGAGTTTCCTCGTCTGGAGTCAATCCTCGCAGCAGCATCAGATTATGCTTATCATAAACATGCATTGTCATCGGGACTGGAACAGTATTTATAATTTCAGCCCAATCGGACACCGGGAAGTGGGCTAAATTTAACTTACAAGATTTTACCTTCACATACATACACGGCAAATTACATTAATGCTTTTAAAAATTAAGTGATAATTAAATTGTAAAAGTTAGCTGATTTAATGGATCAGTGCCAAACAATCATTTATTGTAATTGTTAGGGATCCTTTATTTAATATTCGAGCTCATAATAGTAGTAAAAATGTAAAAATTGCTAAATTTAATAGAACACAGCCTCGTGCAAAAATAAATTCCTTTATATTAAAGCAATATTTTCAAGGCAAGGTGACGTCGCCTGATACACTGCATCTCCATAAATTAATCTCGTGTCTTGACGTGTTATAAAGAAATATTTTAAGCTTATTTTCCTCTCAACTTACCCTTTATGGCATAATTGATTTTCGCTGAGAAAATCTATTAGTAATTTATGATATTATGCGAAAAACCTTTTTCCAGGCGTTGTTTGCTGTATGGAGATTAATGATAGATCGAAGTTAAGCTTACATTATGACACTGATGTGACAATACACACGTGACTTATACACGTAAAGATATGAAAGTGTGCTTGTTAGTGTAACCCTTTTTGTGAATGTGATTTTTTGTATTGAGTTTTTATTATTTTTATTTTTTGGTATCTTGTTCTGTAGTACACGCACACAAAGTTATGTCTACTAATTCTCATAAGGTTAATAATGATTCACATTTATTATTCTGATCTATTACACATAGTTGTAGGTAGTAGTCTTTAATAGTAGTATACCGTCTGACTCTCACAACCCAATATATATAAACCGAAAAGAAGAGAAAAATACTGCCAGAGTTTATGTATTTTCATTAAATGTTTTTAATAGAACTGACTATAACATGAAGAAAAAAAGGATTGGCTCCATATATTTCGAATTTTCACAAATTCTCGTAGTTTGGTAATTTTTAATTAGCTGCTGTGTCAATTGTCGAATTATTTGTCATTGTTTACAATCCAACCTGCCCCAGATTCGCACGTGTAATAGAACATTTTATGCACTGAGACTGACAAAAATTTTGAACGTGTTATTTTTCATTTAGCGAAAATGTCTTAGATATTCATTTTCAATTGATGGAGATTTAATGCAAGACATTGACCTCTTCATTATACTTGTGTATAAGTGTATCCGATATTAAACAACAGGAAAGTCTGTTTTCAAAAAGACATTCCGTATTCTTATTCAAATTTACAAGTGGATTATTTTGCAAAGTTGTACATAGAACACTTCAATCCCCAGTTACAATGGCGCTGCAAAGAAATGTCCCATAAAACACACATCGTAACTGGCGCCTACGAAACATTGGAATTGAATTTTTAGCACCCTCCGAGGGTATCTCATGAATGGTAACTTTTGGATATTGTGTTCATAAAATTTTAGTGATGTTTGAACAAGCTGTAAACGAATGTCTGTATTATGTAAACTATTTCAATAGAAAGCAAAATATCTTCCATACTACTATAAATATTAGTACCTAGGTAAGACTACCTCGTTAATTTTTTAAAAAGATAAAAAAAGTATTAAAAAAAACAAAATAAAGAAAAATTGATATAGGTTTTGAACTTTTTTGGTCCGTGCACTACTATCACATTAAATTAGGTTATCACAGCTTTGCGTTTGACAGTTCAAATAGCATTTGCAATCAATTCTACATTTTGGCATTTTTTTTAATGCCCGAAAAACTGGTATAAAGACATATTTTTAATGGAACCTAGCTAGATAGATTATTCATATACTAAGATTACAAAATTCGCTTCTGTTATTTGTGTAATAAATGCAAGGTAATATACGCGTTGCCTTGGGATGTTTTAAAACTAGGCAGGCATAATAACCAATGGAGTTTTCAGTGTTCAACTCAAAAAAAATATTTGCTTCATTTTCAACATAGTAGGTTAAAACAATGTTTCTTTTTAATCATCTGAATAACAGAAATAATATAACTGTAATTGGTTAATTAATGAAATATGGTTCCTATCTTCGCAAAATGTGTACAGGATTTGTTACTCCGAAATATTAAATTCGGCTGTGTCGGTTCATTACAGTCATTAAGATCAGCACAAAATAAACCAAATACGCAATGTAATTTCACCGATTAGTTTTAACGATATCATATATATACATATTAATAACATTACGCAATCTGTATGTCATCCTCCTGCCCTTATCCCACTCTAAGTGGGGTCGGCACAACATGTTACAAACATGTTATCACATGATTTGGTTACGTATTTTACGACCGGACGCCTGCCTGACGTCAACTTACCCCAGTCGTATTTTACACCTCGGTAAGAAAGAGGGTGGTCTGTTTTACTCAACCGGGTACCACACTGTGGGTCAACTTACCTTAGTCGCCTTTTCGACACCTCGGTAAGAAATGAAGGTGGTACTATTCTACTTTTTTTTCTTTTTTTTTAAACAGGAAAAAACCCCTTATGGGTACCGCCGCCCGACGGGGACAGGCGACGGTTATGTCGGACTCGCACCGACTAAAATAACCTATGTGCTCCACTACGCTGCTGGTGGCGGGGACAGGGTACCTATGAAGACATTGCCCCCCATCCCCGCCAGCAGCAACTCTGTAGCCCAGAGTGCGCCACTTCTGGGTCGGGGCCTCTCTGAAAGTGGCCCCTCCCTTCGCTGGACGATGCATCGGGAGCACCGGATGCATCGAACGCCTCGGGGACCTAACTCCAGCGAGCGTCCGATAAAGCCCCGTTCGGATCGCTCGGAGGTCCCCGTTAGGGTGGCATGCGACGGACTTCGGCGAGTCGTCTGCGCCCCGCTCGCCTGCGGCGGATTGGATCCAAGGACTCGACTTCCCAGGTACTATTCTACTTAGCCGGATACCACACGGCACTAAGAAAGTAAAAATACAAAATACAAAAGTCTAGAATCACGTGATCATAGATAATACATGGATATAATAATGAATATGATACGAGTAAATACATTTTAAAAATTACACAAATATACAACATACATATACATAGATATATACGAGTATAAATTCTATGTAAAGAATATGATTTGTTACTTGATTGGGACTACCAAATATTTAGTTGGTAAAGTTAGTGCAAGTCTCACGTTCTATGACTCCCACTTGGGATCCGCAACGCCGCAGCCAGATAAGTGAATTGTAGAGCGCACTTCATACGTGACGTGTGAGCCTTACACACTAGCGTATTTTATGCGCTATATATATTTTATTTTTGTTTTATATATCACACGCATTAAGGCTACGTTTGTGTATACATTGTAATATTGGTAAGGTATAAATTTTATATATAAATATATGGGACACTTACACACACGGTCGTCCGTCCCCACAGTAAGTAACTTAATACTTGTGTTATGGTAGACAGACAACTGGTGAATAAATACTTATATATGTTAAATACATACTTAAATACAAATATACACCCAGACTCAAAGATATATATATATCCTGAAATTCACCATGGTTTTGGGGGAGAAAAATCGATCTAGATAGGTTTCATTTAAATAAAATGTTCTTTTATCCCTGTTACGCCGTGTGGTATCCGGCTGAATAGAATAGTACCACCCTCATTTCTTACCGAGGTGTCGTAAAAGGCAACTAAGGTAAGTCGACCCGCCGTGTGGTATCCGGCTGAGTAGAATAGACCAACCTCATTTCTTACCAAGGTGTCGTAAAAGGCGACTAAAGTAAGTTGACCTACTGTTACGTGTAATTTTCTGCCATGTGGTATCCGGCTGACTAGAATAGACTCATTTCTTACCGAAGTGTCGTAAAAGTCGACTAATGTAAGATGATGTCAGGCAGTAAAATAACTAGCCAAAACATGTAACAACATGATTAAAGCATGTTGTTGGCCCCACTTACAGTGGGATAAGAGCAGGAGAATGATGACGTAGTTACGTGTATTTTTATAAAAAATTGTACGACGATTTGCTTTAATATCTACAGGCATCAAATGTTGGTAGAAGTTTTAATTTCCATCATCATTCAAAATCGGTAAACCGCAAACGGATTTAAGCGGAGGAAATACGCTAGTGTGCCAGTCATGCACGCCCGAATCTACGTAGAGTTTTCCTAAGACTTGACTGCATAAAAGGTTATCCCAAACTCCTCCAGCCAACTTAACCGACGTGTCTTTTATTAGTGAGATCGTTCAACTTGATTCAAGTACGAAAGTGCAACAGAGATAATACTTGCAGAAATAAGACTTTATTGAAGATACTACTTTAATAACAGTTCTATGATGTGATATTTCATATCTGTGATCTGAGCTCTACACTACTGTTATCTTTATATTTTAAGTAATAATTTATTATTCTAACGTTATATTCATGTGACTGTTAATCACCATCACAGTATCAGATCAATTATTATTACTTTTTTGTTATATTATAAGTTTTTCTTTCTCATCGATGCTCGTTGATTCAAATATTATATTATAATATAATATATTATTTGATTATTGTCGTATTACTAGTCAATAAATTATTTCAAACAAACTTTATATGTAAATTAATGAAGTAGTCTTCTAAACGACTGCTTACAAACTATATAATAATTCGTATCATCATCATTCTCCTGTCCTATCCTACTCTAAGTGGGATCGGCCCAACATGTTGCCACTTGATTTGGCAAGGTATTTTATGACCGGCTACCTGCCTGACTTCGACTTAGGTAGCCGACTTTTACGGCACCTCAGTAAGAAAGAGGGTGGTCTATTCTACTCAGCCGGATAACACACGGCGGGACGAGTTACCTTTGTCGTCTTTCACGACACCTCGGTAAGAAATGATGGTGGTCTATTCTACTCAGCCGGATACCACACAGCGGATTATAAATCGCATATAAAATAAAATAATAAACGATAAGATCCGGACTACACCATTTGCCCAGATCGTCTTATCATCATTGTTTATTATACATCAGAAACTTATTTTGTTGCTTAAAAATATTATATACGAAAAGACAAATATATAATTCGCAATTAATTGAACATCATTGAAAATATCATATAATATTTCATGGAATAAGAATGATAAAACAACTAAGGAAGGAGAAACCAAATTTGGAAATTTTAATTCGCTACCTCGCGAATAACATCGTAAACACTTACAGAATGAAACATATAAGGAGAATAAAAAATGAAAAAAATCTCACAAGCTCTTAACAAATCGGAGATCATCACTCAGGGCCCTCTGGCTGCCGAAAGATAAGTCGTAACATTGTGCCAATCTCAAATTGGATATTGGCTCTGACTGCGATGAAATATTAGAGGAATCCTTATATAGAATCTTTTGCCGTCTTATTTACATTTATAATCGCTCCTCTGAATATAATGTATTCATATAATAAAAATAAAATAAATAATAAAAATATCTTTAAGGAATTTAAGATCTATAAATACCTTAGATCTTGCTTTCCCTAAATGCTCCTCACTGACTTACTCGAGATCATTTAGCTTTCAAGGTGTTAAGCTGTGGAATGATTTACCAGTATCAATCCGCAAATCTCTTTCCCTTTCAGTATTTAAGTTACAGATTAGAAAATATTAATCTTAAGTAATTATATATTAGTAGCATCTTTTCATCTATTTATTTTAACAAAATTATTTGATAGATTAAATAGTTCAATTTATATAAACTTCTTTTTCTCTATGTGACCCGTATTCTCTTTCTTCTTCAATACTTATCCTTTTCCTTCTATTACTCAAAGGTTGACTGGAAGAGATCCCTTTTAGGGATAAGTGCGCCTTTATACATGTGTTTTTTTCATTTATCTTTCTCTTTTCTAAATATATGTGTAAAAAGAAAAAAAAAATCTTACATTAGGGTTGCTTCATCTATGTAATGCACGACACATAGATGAAGCAACCCTATTAAGTCAAAAGGATATTTGTGGTAGGGTTGCCTCGCATCTTCCCTTAGTTACAATACAAGAATGTCAAAAATATTATAAATGAGTACATAACAAAATTAACATAAATTATTAGTAAAAAGTAAAAATTAGTTTAGATGTACTTGTGCGTGCCTTTTTAAGTGTGTTTGTGTGCTTGTTTGACTTTGCATGTGCCTATATGTGTGTGTGTGAATATATATGTGTATTTGTGCATGTGTGTGTATGTGTGCGAGTACCAATATGTTATATATAAATGCGGGAAAAAAAGAGTAATTTCTAGACTATTGTACGAGTAGACATATCGGAACATTTAATTATATACGGTTAAGATGCAATTCAATTTCTTCGTACGATAGGGTCCCTAATGTCATTAGATCTACATACATTTATACTTTTTATTACATATCTCTTCTGCCTATTATATAGTATATATTATATATGCATATTATATAGTATATGCCTATTATATACTATTTATTCTATTATATAGTTTTTTTTCCGTACAGTCTGGGAAAACTGCTACTATGTAGTGGATAGACAACCTTCATAAAGTAAACCAAGATTTTGTGTAGGTAATTATAGAAAGACACATATATGGTGGACTTATCCCTTAGGTTCATTGATCAAGAAAATAATATTTTTTACAAGAATAATGACAATATGCCGTTTTTATTTCAGTAATAAACGGCATCTATTAAACCCAAAATTAATGTTTTAATTGACACTCAAAGTTCATGAGTGTGACTTCAGTTAATTTTCAATTCAACTTGTTATTAAGTATCAAAATAAACCCCTACAGATTGATTCGTATTTAACCAATAAAATTTAAATTGTAATTACTCTGACGTTTAACCTTTTTTTCCTTTTTATCCTTTAAAAGCAGGCATGTCTGTCCAATTTGGTTATTTAACAAATATTTACGGTGATCGCGGCCCGCACTCGTAAACATACGTCAGGCTTTAAGGACGATGTTTATAAATACGGTCGGTAAATCCTGTAAACCGTTACTGGTTTTATTATACGTACCGTTCACGCGATTATGACCGCTACGCGCATTAATTTACATTTATATTACATTTTAAAGCGGATACGCTTCAGAAATAAAAATAACAACTATTTAATGTCCTAAACTTATAAAACACTTCATATACTTGATGAAAATCATCATCATCCTCCTGCCCTTATCCCACTCTATATGGGATCAGCACATGTCATATACATGTTGTCACATGATTTGGCTTCGTATTTGACGACCGGCCGCCTGCCTGATGTCAACTTACCTTATTCACCTTTGACGACACCTCGGTAAGAAATAGGGGTAGTCTATTTTACTCAGCCGGATACCACACGGCGGTTATACTACATGAAAATCTTTGCATAATTAACAGAACTATCTAATCTATCTTTTTTTACTTTTCCTTTCCCTTTTCTCAGTATATGTATAAAAAGAAAGAAATAGATAATAATATAATAAGTTATAATTAATTAAGTTTTGATACACGGTTATTAGGGTTCCCTGTAATAATAAGCTAAAATAAATTAATTAAAAAAATAAAAATACTCTAGAGATGCAAGTTTCCTCACGATGTTTAACTTCACTGAAAAGCGTGTGATAAATGGCAATTATCAATTAGACACATAATTTTTAATAGAAAAACACATTAGTGCTTGCGCGGGGTTTGAACTTTGAACTCGTGACCTCGAAAGAGCCGCACGGTCTCACCGCTGGACTATCACAGCTACACTGGCCAGCTGCCATTAGTTAATACTAGAACTTAAATCTTAACCCGAAAGAATAATATTTTTTGAGGGCCGAAATATAAAGCAAAGCGTTTTATATCAATAACACTGACAAAGTTTAACGTCACGTCGAAAGCGGGATTAAAATTTTGGTTGGCACTCGAACTTTTCAGCAGCGCTTACTTCTGACTACGAATCGGCAGTTTCGGTAAAATCGGAACCGGTTCACCGGCAATCTAAAACCGATTTAATTTCAGCGTGCCAAGTTCTCTAGTAAAGTTTGTTTAAATTCTGATATTGGAACAAATTGCTGAGACGTGTTGACGTGACACGGCTAGATATTAATGATGGCCGTATAAAATTGAGCCTTGTTATAATTTCTCCATACCTCAACATCCAAAAATGCCTGTCGATATTCGACTTTTACTACTACATCATCATCCTGCTGCCCTTATCCCACTCTAAGTGGAGTCGGCTCAACGTGTTATAAACATGTTGTCACATGATTTGGTTAGGTATTTAACAATCAACCGCCTGTTTGAAGTCAACTTACCTAAGTTGTAATTTACGACACCTCGGTAAGAAAGAGGGTGGTCTATTTTACGCACTCGCATACCACATGGCGGGCTGACTTATCTTAGTTTACGACACCTTGGTAAGATATCAGGGTAGTATATTCTACTGAGTCGGATACCACACTGCGGGTCAACTTAGCTTAGTCACCTTTTAAAACACTTCGGAAAATATGAGGGTGGTCTATCTTACTTTGCCGGATACCACACGGCTTAGTTTATTATATGCAACAGAACCCCCAATGAAAGTGTAATTTTAAAACCTAATAGTTGAACATACACTTTTTATTTTACCTTTATAAGCAACATAAATTTCTCTTAATACTGAAAGTGTATTATCTAAAAATTAAAACAAAGGAGCGGCCACTTTGTACGTGACGATGAACAAAGCTCCGGCTTAAGCCTTGCACCCGACAAGTCCTAGTTTCATCCTTATAAAGCTCCTATCCACGTACCGGGTTAAACAAGAGGGACGGAATTCGTTAAACGTTACCAAACCAGATTCAAACTTAAACTCGGTTACCTACCCTCGGCAATTAGCCGCCAGGTGAGGACACGGCAAATAAGCCAGAGCGTGAGATACAGGGCGGTGTTTTAGTTAATTAGGATCTAGAATTTCTTTGGTAAACTGTCCAAAAGTTCTTTATTTGTATTTAGTAAACATCAATACTAAATGTTCCACTGTATTTACCTCCTGATTATGGATAATTTACAGAATTAGGCGTTACTTTGCGGAGGTCCATAATACAAAAGTAATGAGAATATTATTTTGCTATAATCCGCGATTATTTATCGCGCTTTTATCGCGGATTATAGCAAAATAATATTCACATTACTTCTGATTATGGATAAACTATAATACAAACATTGACGCCGTGTGGTATCCGGCGGAATAGAATAGTACCACCCTCATTTTTTACCGAGGTGTCGTAAAAGGCGACTAAGGTAAGTCGAACCGCCGTGTGGTGACCGGCTGAGTAGAATAGACCACCCTCATTTCTTACCGAGGTGTCGTAAAAGGGGACTAAGGTAAGTTGACCCACCGTGTGGTATCCGGTTAAGTAGAATAGACCACCCTCTTTCTTACCGAAGTGTCATGTCATCAAATCATGTGACAACATAAACATGTAGCATGTTGTGGCGACCCCACTTAGAGTGGGATAGGGGAAAGAAGATATATATATTATACAAACATTGAACAAAAGTATCTTATAATAAACATATATATTTGCTAATATATTTAGTTATTAGACATGCGTGTTATTACATTAAAAATTAAGCTAAATTAAAGAAACAAATAGAGCAAATTCTATTTATAACGTCGTATCTTTATACTCATAAATCATCTAAATGGCTTATTGTAATACTCAACTCAATAATAAACCTTTAAAAATATCTCAACAAATTTAGTTAGTCATAATTGATATACTTTTAGTAAATAACATCATATAACAAAAGTAATATTTTTCTATAATCCACGATTAAGTAAAAATAAAAAATATATAATACTAAATGTAGAGTGGTCTATCCGTTTTTATACCCTACACATACATAATTCGTAAAAACACATGCACAAACCTTCACCACGATACACAAGCAATAGACACGTTCACTATCACAAACTCAACAATCGCTTCGCCCCGCAACCGAAGCATCATCAGGAGAAAAACACCACAAAAAAATCGCAAAGCGACAAATCACCCAAGCAAGTATAGTTATATGCTAATTGGTTTAACCCGCACCATTTATTTTGCTTTTGAACACGGAGTTTGTTACACAAGCTTGAACTATGAAGCGGCGGTAGCGCAATGGTTAGGGTAAAGGCTTGCAATCTAGAGGTCGTGTGTTCGAATCCCGGTAATTAAACTACCGACGTGAACTCACTCCTAACACAAGCATTTAGCTTAGCATGAGGGGTTTAAAAGTTTCCTAATAATTTGTTACCCAAATTCCTAGTAACCTAAAAAAAATGTAAAAAAAATACTAGATTTTTTTTTCTAATTGTTATCGTCATATGTACGCCACCATCATATTAACTAAAAAAATCTAAAAAAATTTTAGAACTTTATCTTATGAAGAACCGTCAAATTACTCTATTATTTTATCTATAAAAATAACAATCATGTTATTAGAAAAATATTTTATAGCTAAGAGCCAAAAACTTTGAAGTCACCTCCGGAACGTGTAATTTAAGTTTGAACGTAAAACCGCGTCCGGCGAAAAACTCATGACCGCGAGCTCATAGCGTAATGTGCTTTAGTTTGATGAAGTCACGTACCGCACTTTTACAGTTTTTATAAAGGTAACTAACCACTCGTAGCACCATGCAACTAATAAAATTTAAAGGGAAGCTCAAAACACATTAATATCTTGTAAAATTTTAATCTTTTTTTAATTATCTTGTTAAATATTCTTAAGTGTATTTAACATTTTTCCTGATTAACATTTAAACTTTCAACAGACTTCTACAGTATTTTGCTAATTAATTTTAAATATCACTAAAGGATATAACTACTATGGAAAAATCATAGATGCCAAGCACGGCTTGACCTCCAAACTATGTCGTAAATAGTTGGAATTTTTTTTTTATTAATTTTATTATTTTTTTTTAAGTTTGAACTTTTGATAAGTTATATAAAAATAAGATGAGTAATAATTTTTTTATCAATCACCAAAAGTACGATCATCATCATCATCAGAAAATTTTATCAATATTCCTACAGCGGCTTAGTCATAAAAGCTTCAATGAGAAATAAACAGACTAATAGACGGACTTTCATATAATATTCATATAACGATAATGGATAAAGAATAAGATAATAAACATATATTATCCTCCTGCCCTTATCCCAGTCTAAGTGGGGTCGGCACAACATGTTAAAAGCATGTTGTCACTTAATTCGGCTACGTATTTACGACCGGCCGCCTGCCTGATGTCAACTTATATTAGTCGTATTTTACGACACCTCGGTAAGAAATGAGGTTGGTCTATTCCACTCAGCCGGATACCACACGGCGGGTTGACTTACCTTATTCGCCTTTTACGACACCTCGTTAAGAAATGAGGTTGGTTTATTCCACTCAGCCGAATACCACACAGCGGGTCGACTTACCTTAGTCGCCTTTTATGACACCTCGGTAAGAAATGAGGTTGATCTATTCTACTCAGCCGGATACCACACAGCTTAATAAACAGAACAACAATTTTATGAAAACGAAGAACAGTATCCTTTTGATACAGGGAATTTTTTTTTGAATGCGATAAATTGAAAGCAGTAACAAAAAAATGTAATAAATATTGAGAACCCCATTGCACGGCATACATATTGTATGAAAAGACTGTATCCATATACTATTGGACAGTAAACGGTACTTTATGAGATATCGTTTATTGTTTTAGGTCCGAATAGAATTTTATTCCCCTATGTTGAAGAAACATTCATACGGGCATTTCATATTTGAATCGTTTGGGTAATGTTCCTTCACTAAATTTAACGTTTCTTCACAACATTTTTACAAATACATAGATAAGAAAGAAAAGAAAGAAAGCTGGAAAGATCCTTACAGGCTTAGTTACAGAAGTGACTAAGAAAATATTTTTATTTTCCACTTGTAAACACTATAAATTCTCTTCTGTCTTTAAATATAATATAACTGTTTTCAGCCATCTTGTTAAGTAAAAACTAAGGGCCTGCTACTAACTCACTGCTGGGCATAGGCTTTCTCTCTCCAATTTTTGAAGATAAGGGTTTTTCTAAAACCCACCACGCTGCTCCAATGCGGATTGGTAGGTTACACGTATCTTCAGAATTGAGAGATATGCAGGTTTTGTCACGATGTTTTCCATACACCGAAAACCGTGTGATAAATTGCAAATATTAATTAGACTTAAGTTTTGAGAGAAAAACTCACTAGTGCCTGCCTAGGCATAACCCATGGTCTCGAAAGAGGCTCACGATGTAACAATGGGCTGTCAGCTTTTCACTCATTAAAGAGCATATGAATGCTATGATGTGTAATCTACCAATCCACATTGGAGATTCTTTGTGGGTCTTAACTCCAACCTTTCTCTCAAAAACACAGAAAGGATGCTTATGTCCAGCAGGCCGTTACGTTACTATTATTATTAATATTAAGCTATTGATATGACAATCAAGAATATGAACTCGATAAATAACAATAAAAACAATATTCAAAGCAATATGACAATGGCACAAAAGTATACGATAACGCATCCTTAAGCCGTGCATTGAAGTAAATATGGAAGCTCGTTAAAATAGCTAAAATACCGTGAAAATATCTCGCAACGTCGGACACCCGAGAGACTTGCTCGGGATTTTCTAACGATGAGCTTTATCAGTCTCTTATATTTTTCTAATACTTCTCTCAAAGGATTTTGCATCTTGGATGTCTAACAACGGTTGAGTGAGTTTTGTGATGGAATATTAAACGTTTATTGCGGCCTCCAGGATATAACGAGAATTTCTTTCATCCTTAGAGAGCGCTGGATTTAATTGAACCGCCGTGTAATCAAAATTCAGTTAGGGCTTTTGTTAGCTAAACCCTCCTGAATAGGTAACTGTTTAAGCGTTTAATTTCGAACAACAGTATAAATCTCCTTCAAAGCGTTATTCTCGCCTAAATTAAGATCTTCCTCGGGTTTTAAATATAAATTACATCTTTTAGTTTTACATAATTTCACCTTTCACGGGAGTTTAATATTATTTATTGAATTTTATAATTATGATATTTTTGTAGATGACGATTTTAATCATAACCACTTGACATTCTATTGAATATAATTTGAGTTAAAAAACAATAACTCTCAAATATGCATAGAGTTATTATAGTAGTAGGGGAGTGATAGGCAGACTTACAAGTGTCGCAACAAATAATGAGAGGGAAAATGAAATTTATATCTTATCTTTGTCTAACCACACAGAAAAAAGAGAGACAGATAATAAGTCACATTTGCTTTATCTTTCTAGTCGATGGACACATCTTAGGTTGGGTTCCCTATATGGTATAATGACTTTACGCAAATATGTCAACGATCCCACTAATATTATAAATGCGAAAATTTGGAGATTATGGATGTTGTTTGTTACTCTTTCACGGCGAATCCGATGAACCAATTACGATGAAATTTGGAATAGTTATTCCTTATACACCGGGGTTATATATAGGTTATAAAAATCCTGTTAGTTCTACAGGAATAGGATGACATTGAAAAGCGCCATCGACCTATCACGCGACAATAGTCCATGCGTACTAAGTTACGGGTAAAAGCTAGTACATCATAACTATTAATGCATTATATGTCAAAAAGGTATTAGGTAGCATAAAATTATAACCGTCTCCTAAGGCTCTAGTGCAAAAACTAAATATCAAAAGTAATCCCGACTATTTACGTTGAAAATCAAACAAAAGTAATGAGAATATTATTTTGCTATAATCCGCGATAAATCGCGGTTTTTCGCGGATTATAGCAAAATAATATTCTCATTACTTTTGTATTATGGACCTCCGCAAAGTAACGCCTAATTCTATAAATTATTGAAAATCAAAGTTAAGTAAAAAAAAAACATTGCTAAATTAAAAAAGGTCTGCGTGCAAGCGATTCGTTTAATGTCACCCAATTCACTTAACGTGCTCTGGTAAACAAAACCAATAAAACAAACACCACGCACTGGAAATGTAATTTTGTACAGCGCCAATTTCAGTTTGAAGGGTAACATATCAGACGAGAGCTTCCCAAAGTATAAAAGAAGGTAGCTTACAACATACAAACGTGTGCAGAATACGCAACGATTCGCTTTACAAATTGTAACATTCCTAAATTGTGATAAAATTTGAAAGTAATACATTTCAATGCTTACTTTTTATTCACTTAATGTTAAATTAATACAACATATTTTTTGCGATGATAGGATTTACTATAAAGAAACAAAATAAGGAACGATTACGTATATTCTTACGCTTGAGAAAATACACACAAGGAGATTTCCCGTTTCGTTTTCTATTTACTGAAATAAATTACGTGATTATTCTGAGAAGACAATATAATCCTAGGAGTCAATAAAATTGGGTGGAAAGTACCTTCCGCCCAATCTTTATGTACAAACAGAAATATTTATTTGTCATAATATGCCGAGTAATAAATAGAATAGTTACGACATTTATAATTATTACATAATTAATGAATATGTATTTAAAATTACAAATTGTATGTAGTCAATAGTAATAAAATATTAATTTATTAAAAAATAAAAATTTAGAGGGCTAATTTTCATGTAGCTGTGAATATCAGCAATTTTAATTTATATATACGCAGAAGATTATAAAATATATTAATCAAATATATTTTTTACAAACTAATTTGTACAATCAATGAATAAAATTTGCAATTCTATTGACGGTACTTAAAGTTTAATTCAAATTAAGTGTTGCAAATTGGCTTATTTAATTTCAAGTATTAGTCGTTATATATTATAATGTAATTGCCGTTGGTGATATATTTGATAAGCATCTTAACAATTAATTAAACAGCCCAATGGCAAAGCATCGTAGAAATAAACGTTTAGCGTAATGGCGTCTGCATTTAATAGTCTGGGACGAGAGCCGCTCCTAATTACTCGTAAACGATTACAGTCAATTTGATATTCATTGAAACATATATAGCTGGCAATATTCCACGTCATGTATTCAGAAACAAATTACATCAGTGTTTTTACGACTCAATCACGATCAATTTTCACTATCTACTACGCCATAAGTTTTGCAATCTTTTTTAAAGTTCTGTCGTTGTTGAGCGTAGGGTATGGAGTAACGCTTTAGTTAAGTAATTAATACTCGTAGTTATCAAATCTGTTAGTAATATAACCAACCATATATAGGATTAGAACATTGAAGATATACTTTTATAACTAGACATCATCATCTTCCTGCCCTTATCCCACTCTAAGTGGGGTCGGCACAACATGTTATAAACATGTTGTCACATGATTTGGCTACGTATTTTACGACCGGCCGGTAAGAAATGAGGGTGGTCTATTCTACCAGCCGGATACCACACGGCGGGTCGACTTACCTTAGTCGCCTTTTACGACACCTCGGTAAGAAAAGACGGTGGTACTATTCTATTCAGCCGGATACCACACGGCGGATACTTTTATAACTAGACAAGTATTTGAATATTTATACTATAATACTATTTATAATACTTAACTGGCTCCTTTATATTCCTATCAAAATTAGTTCGTCAATTCCGGAGAATGTACTATTAATCCTTCCTCAAGAATTGCATCTTTTTGTTAGAATCGTAAATAAATCGGTTCAGTAGATTTTGAGAAAAATCGATTACACACAAACAGACAACTTTATTTTATAATATGTATAGATACCCACTTTCAAAAATTAGACATTGTACAATTATGTATATGAAATAAAACTTACATAGTTTAAATAAAGATGAAAATTTTATAACATTAATTGCATATTTTTTATTATATTTATACCTATATATTTACTTTAAATAATGTATTTACATAAGTAGACGATAGCCAATGAATAATATCGAAGATATTATCGATTTTTTTTAATAACTGATTTTGTAATGTATTGTGACTGTGACAGCGTGAATATTAAATTAAAAAATTTATTAGCACCATTTTTCAAGGATAAGATAGAGTGTGGAATTCTCCAAAGCAAATAAAGTGAGACGCGCAATTTATCAGAATAACGAGCTTTTCGGAATCTCTTTAGTGACACTTGGTTCATTTATATTTTTTCTTATCGATATCGGCTCGATCACATCTGGGGCATTACTCACACGTCAATTCTATGGTGCTTGCCAAACAGTGTAGACATCTATTAGATTTAACTTGACGCTACTGAAATTATTATGTCGCATTTGTGTTGTTTGTCTATCACATAGCTTAGGAAATATGTTGCTCTAATACTATGATATTTTACATCGTGATTTAAATTCCCAAATAATTCAGATGTTTTGTAGAAAACAGATATTTTAGCTAAAATTCACGGATTATGGCAATTTATACATATAAAACCTGTATATGCCGCCTCATTCGCTTTAACTTAAATTCTAAAATAATAATACTTATGTATATATTTAAAATTTTTGTATTTGGACGAAATAAGTAGACACCTATAGAACTTAATCACAAGGTGTTTGTAGTATTAGCGACCCTGCAATGATTGATTCATGATTCTAAATGCAGAGAGTCTCTAACTTTTATTATAAAATCACTTCTATTACATAACCTGCTCTAATATAGAAAATATTACCACACCTCGGCTTGGTATGTAAGCCGGTGATAAGTCATTTTTTTATTGTTACTTACATAAATATATCAAAACGTTTAAAAATTGAAGCCGGTGAATGGATCTAACAGATACAGTGCGTAACTGGAATCAGAGTTAGCTTGGCTATAAACCCCGGGCTGATATTAATGAATTTATTCTATAGGATTATAGAAGATATTCTACAGGAAACTTAGCAAAAATCGTAAAGAATCTGCCTATTTCTAAAGAATATCGGTAAATCCACATTGACTCCAATATGGATTAATCTGTAGTAGCGCCATATTTTTTTAATCAATAAAAAGAGAAATTTTTACCAAGCAGTTGGACAGTGAGCAAGTGGTTACTTTAGTTTCTTAATTGAAAATTGTTAAAGTTTTATTTTTGTTAACTAACAAAAGTTTTCTAACTAATTAATTGATGTAAGAATTTGTTATGCAACCCTCAACAAATAAATTATCGGTAACTGTGCAATAAAGGTAAACTATGTCGAACTTATACACCGAGAGTGTATCGTGAAGAAAACTAGCCTCAAGGGCTTAAGATTGATGACCAGGAATGCTCCCAGGTGACTCAGGAATAAATTGCTTTTGGAACATTTCACCGAAATTGTGCGCTTTAGTAGTATGAAAGCTGATTCTTAGGAAAATATTACTAGACTTGTTTCATAAGTAATTTATCTATGCAGATTATATATATTAAATAAGTTACTAATTTTGCATAATTAGTAATTTTTAATATACTACTTTTCGTTACTTACATTTCTATGCTTATAAGTCCTATTTTTATAGTCAAAGTTGAAAAATTGAAAATAATAGAAACAGTTCCATAACGCAATATTTTAAATATGGTTCTGAGATTCTTTTTCAAAAATACAATTGCAATTTAATACCTTTACGATTGATAACATCTCGATTTGCATTTAAACATCGTGATGGGTTTTAAGTACAAACCTATTTTTCAAGTCATCTTGGAGAATAATACTCTGCATATTCTTCTTAAGAAATATAAGACGTTTGACCATTATTTTTACTAATTTTATTTACTCAAAAGGGTAACAAAAATACTCTTTTGGCTAAATACATAGATTTATTAATACTAGAGTAGGGAAGCTATATGCAGGCCTGTATGTGATCAATGACACAATAAATATTGAGAAGGAAGATAAAACTCGTATACTTCATCCTTGTCTAATCACACACAAAAAAGAGAGACAGATAGATCACCAGCATTTGCTTTCTCTTTATTGTAATATGACACATTTTAGGCTGCCTTCCCTACTCAAGTATAATAACTCTATGGCCAAATGTCCACGAAAATGGAAAATATATAAAAAAAGAACAACAAATTACTATAATTATTTTCAAATTGGTGACGTCAAATTTGTGAACCCTGAATTGTTTGAAATACGAATGTCAAGGATTCTAATTTTTACCACAAGTAAACAAGCGCTGAAATGCGAATTCAAATTAAACATTACATAATTTCAACTATGAGATAAAGCTGTCGGAGTCAGTTCATTTCGACTCATCCAATATTAAATTTAATATCAATAGCACGCTTGACGAAACGCGACCCCAGCCAGCCGACAACTAATTAATTACAGTAAAATAGTTAATTTAATGATTAAATTGAATTTCTAAGATGGAGCTTAGCTGTGCGTCTGTATTGAAGAGTTCAAGTTCAGTTTAAAATAAAAATCACAATTACAGCGTCGTTTCATTTTGCTTTTTGTATTTTATTCTGCTTGTCTAAATATCTTGCTTGTGTAAATTTAATACAAAGTGATTACTTTCTAAACTAATCATCCAATAATAAATAAACCAAAATTAGAGCCTCCAAGACTGTGGTAGTTAAAAATCCGTACTATGGCTTTGCATATGCGTTTACAAAAAAACTCGAATTGATTTTTACAATTTATCACGCGCTTTTTGGTAAAATAGAATATAGTTAGGAATCCAGCTGCATGTCTCTAGTTTGCTTTTTTGAAATATTTCGTTTAAATCGTCAACTCTGCTCCTCCTCGCAGCTATCATAATTGTTCCAGAGATACCAAGGTTTTCCTCCTTATCTGCAAGATTTTATTGAATTAAAGTTGTTTTAAAAATAAAAAAAGGGTTAACCATTCCAAAACGTGGTATTGGTGGCAGTAAGTTATCGACGATAATTTGACCTAGTCCAAAATTCCACCTCTAATAAATTCTATTGAGTGACTTTTTAAGTGAAAAAATTAATCAATACAGATTATGAAAAAAAAGGATTATATGTAAAAAAGGAACAATTAAAACATCGATTTACAATTGCATCGATTAATGAAGATCTAAATTGTTCTGATAAAAATGCAATATTCATAATGAAGATGAATATGATATAATAAACGTAACCGATTCAATTGAAACGTCCTATTAGCATTACAAGTTCCTATAACGTGGAGACAGAGCGCTGTCTAGCGAATTAGTGTTAATTTTTATGCGATAATCAATTTTTTCCCTTTAATTATCGCCTCTATCATTACTTACACTTACGCCGTGTGGTATCCGGCTGAATAGAATAGTACCACCCTCATTTCTTGCCGAGTTGTCGTAAAAGGCGTCTAAGGTAAGTTGACCCGCCGTGTGGTATCCGGCTGAGTAGAATAGACCAACCTCATGTCTTACCGAGGTGTCGTAAAAGGCGACTAATGTAAGTTGATCCACCGTGTGGTATCCGGTTTAGTAAAATAGACCACCCTCTTTCTTAACGAGGAGTCGTAAAATACGACTAAGGTAAGTTGACGTCAGGCAGGCGGCCGGTCGTAAAATACGTAGCCTAATCATATGACAGCATGTTTGTAACATTGTGCCGACCCCACTTAGAGTGGGATAAGGGCAGGAGGATGATAATGATCACTTTTAGTTGTAAAAGAACGCATGGTTTTCACATTTACAATTAAACACATGGTCAAATTTTTTCATTTTATTTTATTTACAACGAACAAGTTATATCTATCTAAAATAACTTAAAGACTAGTACTATACAAATCATGACCACGTGGAATAGTCCCAAGAATGCTGGTAGCGTTTCCGCGTTGAATCGCTAAGTTGATTGTTTGTGTCATTTAATTTAATTTATATTAATATTATTAAAAAAGTAACTATGTTTAAGTATCAAGTATTATACACATTATTCCGTTTACTATAAACATATTTTTAATTAAACAGAAAACCCGTTTTCATAATTATCTCTATAAAATTTCGCAAAACGGTTCTCATTAATATGATAACGTTAATTTTTTAGTACTGCTTAGGTTTAAGATCCTTTTCCGACAATTTCAGCGACAATTAAACGTAAGCATTAATTAAATTGACCTCACCCTCTTCATACCCGCACAGTTCCTTCTGCCTTATTTCCCTTTTGCTTATTCAGCGACGAGCGTACACAGATATAAATATAAACCTTACTGGATATGTTATATTGTATGTTCTCCCATAGAAGGCAAACATTTGTTATTACAATTTCTTGGTTATTTGAGTCTGGGTGTATTTATTTATTTAAGTATGTATTTAAAAATATATTTTTATTAGTAGTCTGTCAGACATAAGTATGGTGTTATTTTGGGGACGGCCAACCGTGTGTGAAACTGTCCCATTTTTTTAATTATTAATTAATGTAAAATTTTACATTTGACAAATTACCTGAAAGTCTGAGCATAATAAAATATATTTTACTATTTTAGAAATTAGGCTAATTATCAAATTATTTTAGAATTAATGTTTCCAATTTAGAATTTTGAGTAACTCCAGGTACTCTAACCGCCAACTTAATCTATTATCAATATTATTTATAGGCACAATAAACTGAACTCAACACAATACTGCAACACAAAAAAGCGTTTATAATATTACAGACTTGTTACATCGTTAGTATTAAAGTCAAAATTTAGTTTTTTGCGTTCGAGAGCTCGAAAGTTATCAATGCTTTCTAATACTAATATTATTTCCAAATTGTATGCAAATGATAACATAATAATTTATAGAATAAGGCCTTACTTTGAGGTCTATAAGATAAAAAGTAGTGAAAATATTATTTTTGCGATTTTGTCTGGGAGTCTATCTCATGATGAAGCTTCAGTTACGGAGTGAAACGATTGTTGAGATTGCGGTGGTGAATGTGTGTAGTGCTTGTATAATTGGTGGCCCATAGTGCATGAGTTTTTACATATTCTGCACGTATTAGGTATAAGTACAGATATAAAACTATACATTTAGCATTACATATATTTTAATTTATCGCGGATTATAGCAAAATAATATTTTCATTCCTTTTTTGAATTTACTATTATGTTATCATATAATACATCATCAAGTACATACTGGATGAGCGTGATTTCCAGTTCGTCAACAGAGCTGTAAATAAAAACAAGTTATATTCGCGACTTCGTTCGTGGCAAATCAAATCTTAAAATACCTTCAATTGTGTACTACGTGTTCCCGAAGAAAACACGGAAATTTCTTATCCTATATGTTAGCGGGTCTAATAATCTTCAAACGCACCAAGTTGTTTAGTCCAGTCGTGAAAGCGTAACATACGCACAGACAGAAAGATATATTATTCCAGACCGAATAGTCATCACCACAAATATGTTACAAGTACATTTCTTGATATCGCATCTAGTTTCAAAATATCATTGTCGTGTTACGATTTTATTGTAGGCAATTTACGGTGCGATATACGGTCCCTTTAACACCGACCCTCGTATAATTTGGATTGTGGGACTACCAAGAAAGAAACAATCCTAATTAAATTATGGTTATTAATATAGGATCCTAATCATTCTTCCTGTTTTTTTTACATAAATAGTGATTTGATGGAACCTTGCAGGAATGTTCACAGCGGTTTTTTCTATTACTGTTTGTCTATCATGTTTAATTATGAAGATAATTACCACGAATTAAAGGTAGTTCGGTGTATTCAATTTTGGAAAAGAAATAGCCGCTACACTTCATTGGTTTGCGATATGACATAACTAATCAAACCACCAATTTCCGGAACTTATTTATTTCTTAATCATGCAAAATTAATACAATTTTCAAATTAAATTCCAGCTCTATGCGCACTTGGAATCGTGGTATTGGAATTCACGAACATTTTTACAACGATTTAACTAAATTAAATCTCTGGAAGCTACGTATAACCTAATATGAAATTCTGTGTAAGTCATAATGAGTAACTTTTGCTGCGAAATCTGAATATAAATGCTAATTCCGACTGATCCATAATTTCAATTGCAATCCTTTGAGAGATTATTATAATTCAGTCGGAATCCTTTGAAGAAAGTTACGGTTTCACCACTTGCGCGAGTAAATATTAATGCATAATTAAAGCCTGCCCGTAACTTTGTTAAGAGCTTTATCGCGAGTTATTTCAGGAAATAAATAAACGTAAATGAAATCAAATCTGTTTATATTCGTATCATTTTTGCAATATTTTTTTTTATACTGCAGGTTGTTTACTTAACAGTCTTCTGCGTTGATGCCAATAATATTATTTCAAAAAAACACAAAACTTCGATTTTCACTTAAACAACGATATCGAAGAAAAATTTAACAAACAAAAGAGCTCATTGTCAACATTTTTAAAACACATCTTTTTTTTTTCAAGTCAGTTTAGTATATCGATATCGAAAAACGCAAATAATATTCCTCGATATTCCATATAGTATAATAATGCAAAAACATTTATATTTATTACTAAATTCATGTCGCAATTCTACTAAAGAGTCTACTAAATTTTTGTAAATTGTATATTTCAGATTCCCGTTTATGCCTTATTTGAAATCCTACGCCTTCTTGACAAATAGTTCTTTTTCCGAACAGACAAGTCAGCGATAACGGCTTAAATTGACTGCAAACAATATTCAAAAATGTCTACCATGACTTTCTTACAAAGTATAAAGATATAAACAATATTTTGCCGCAAAATAATTCTATTTTTAATTAAAATTGTTTCAACATAATGGTTTAAACTTTGTTTAAAGAACAATCAACGTTTATACAATTCTTGATGTACAAACTACAATGGGTTTATTGAAGAGGTTCTACATAATAAAAAAAATTAAAAATAAAACTTACTAATATTAATACTCATATTAATATTTTGCGTATAAGCCGTGTGGTATCCGGCTGAATAGAATAGTACCACCCTCTTTTCTTACCGAGGTGTCGTAAAAGGCGACTAAGGTAAGTCGACCCACCGTGTGGTATCCGGTTTAGGAGAATAGACCACCCTCTTACTTACCGAGGTGTCGTAAAATACGGCTAAGGTAAGTTGACGTCAGGCAGGCGGCCGGTCGTAAAAACGCAGCCAAATCATGTGACAGCATGTTTATAACATGTTGTGCCGACCCCACTTAGAGTGGGATAAGGGCAGGAGGATGATGATGATTAATATTTTGCGTATACAATGCTTATACAGTTACGGTCTTATTCATAAAAATAGCTTATAGAAGGTTTTAGACACGTTTTAGTTAAAATGCTCTATAAGCTTATAAGACGTTCCATAAAATTGTTTATTCATATATTCATATTATAGTCAGTCTCATAATGTATTAAACAATAAGTAGTAAACTTGTAAATAATTGTAAGTAGGCGATTTGTATATCTTTTTCTTCAATTTTTCTCTACCAACAAAATCTCAATACGTACTTGCATTTGTTAATCTAATTTGTGGTCTAATATAGAATACAATAAAATAAAATTGCATTATATTCATATTGTCTTGTCTAAAGTCTACACAGACATCTAAAGAAGTGACGTGTGAGTAATACCCTACATGTGATCGAGCTGAAATGGATAAGAAAAAATATAAATGAACCAATGTCACCAAAAAGAGATCCGCAAAGCTCGTTATTCTTATAAATTGAGAGTCTCACTGTATTTTCCTTGGAACGTTTTAGGTTAAAATAAATTTGGAAAAGTTTCAATTTCATATATCACTTAAAAGTAAAATATATATTGCGATCAGACCATTTATTGGTCCATTATTATTTATGGCGTAAAGGCGGTATTTCTTATTAGAACCAATTTTCCACAAATTAATTAAAAAATAAAACTATATTAAAAATTGAAAAATACAATTATATATTTTATAGACGAGAGTTTTGTTCCAGACAATAACAAATTAAAAAAAAATGAATAGTTCGGTGGCAAACATAAATTACTTCTATGCTGCTGCTAACAGCTGGTTCTATATAAGTTGCATGCGTCAGCTGTAAGATCTGCTGAAAAAGACATATGTACTTTATATTACTTGACATTTATATTGAAATTCAGCGAAATTTCTATTTCATTCAGTATTTTAAACTTGGAGACTGTCGTGAATAATCTGCTTCCTTATCGATAAAAAAAATAAATATATAACGCCTGGCATATGTTAATATGCACTTATGTTCTTTTAGAAATAAGTTAACTCTACGAAATGGTCAAATGGAAATGTAAAACAAAATATAATATAGAATTATTACATTACTACATACACAATAAACCATATAGACTTAGTAACATCTATTCTTTAATATAAGTATTACAAAAATATAAAAGGCTGATAAAGTTCATCGTTAAAAAATTCCAAGCGAATCTCTTGGGCGTCCGAAGTTGCGAGATATTTTCACGGTATTTTAGCAATTTTAACGAACTTCCATACTTACTTCAATTCACGGGTTTAAGGGAGCGTGGTCATATATTTTTATTATATTGTCGTGTGCAACCCTGTTTTATATTTATTATAATCTTCAGATTAGGTTTAAAACTTTATTTGAAGACAAATTGTAACCATATACGTTTTTTTCTTCGGTTACTCCAAAACAGGACTGTGTCGTGACCGTCATGACAACTGACAGTCGTGAAAGAATTATGTACCTGTTTTTATAGAATAAATTGTCATGACAGCATGTCTCTACTCTAGTATGTATGTAACTCTATGGACTGGATGTGGATCTATGGATGTGGATGGATGGATGGTAACTCTATGTATTCGAACTTTGAAAAAGTCTGCTTTTAATATTTGAACACTTGAAGTAAATAAGGTACAAAGTACCTAAAAATTAAAATTCGAACTAAGTATGCAATTTGGTTCTAAAATTGGTTTTATTTTATTTGTCAATTTATTTTCGACGATCTTGATATTCTTGCTTTGTTTTATAAGTAACTCAAAAAAACTGCAAGGGTTTCATAAACCCTTACCATTAAAGTGATTTTTCTTATAGTCGTATTAAAGAAATTATCAAATTTTAAAAGATTCGTATGTGATATATTTTCTCTTTGAAATTTATTTTTCAGTTTACGTGACAAAATTTGAAAGACACGCTTCACTAAATTAATATATACGATGGAACGCAGCGAATGATATTAAAACAATGCATAGGTGTTCCAGCGCTGTATTCCCTAAAATCTTTTGAAATCTTCATACATTTTTATGATTAAAAGTCATTTCGAGAGTGCCTAAAAAACGACTACAGAAAAAGGCGACGCCGAAATTTTCACTGTTATAGTTTTAAAAGATACCTTTAGATTTCCCCAGTGATTCGGTTCTCATCTGCTCCACGCTTTTACATGTAAGTGTAAAATAATAAAATGCTGATCCCAAGAGTAAGTATACTAAGACTCATTTAGATTGCTCCATAAATTATTAGATATACCAAACAATCACCAATTTGTAACCAAAAAGTCATCCACTTGCAAATAAGGTCAGATAGGGATCGTGTTGTCTTGCGATGGCCTCCTTCTGTAAAGATGTTTGTTGAGAATATTATAAATGTTAAAGTCTGTCTGTTTTCATGTTGGTTATGCTGTCACTTATATACTCGTGGTAGTGCAATATTGATGAAATTAAACATAATTGGCTATCCGAAGATCTCTGGCTATCTTGACATAATATTTCTTCATAAAATTTTCAATGGAAAAATAGATGATAATCAACTGTTAAGTAGATTTCATATAAATGAACCTCGAAAATCTCCTCGCTTTCTATGTCCGTTCTTTAAGACTAAGTTTGCTAGAACGAAACTGGGGCAGAATACCCCAATATTTTATATAATTGCTGCCTAACCCATTATCACCGGATATTGACTGTGATGGGATTTCATCATTTATGAAAAATGTACTAAAATTTTAATTACAGAGTTGTAATATTTGAGCTTAACATCGTTTGTTTATGTTTTTTTGTAGCTTTATAATTATTATTAATCGTAATTACTAATAATTGTAACATTGTAACTAAAAATGATGTGATTGGTACTACATAATTATTTAAAAGTATATAGGGTATTTGTTGGATTATTTAATATGTAATGCTGTTGGAGATCCAAATAGATAGATAAATAAATAAATAAATGATGCATGTATACCGAGCTAACATCCTACTCGCATTTATTACTGAGGGTTGTGATGAAAAAACAGACTTTCTCGTAAGACTTCTATCTGCTCCTGTCCTTGGCCATGTGGAATGCGAACTAACATATAAGATAAAAAAAGATCCGTTATTTCTTCAGGAATAGGAAAAAACACAATTTGACGCGGCCGAAGTCGTAGTCAAAGCTATTATAATTAGAATGTTATTGGTTCAATAAGAAAGCAACCCTTTTGTTTAAAATTTCTTGCACGCTACATATATTAAGTAATTAAAGTCAGTGAAAGACTTGGAAGATTTATACTTAAAAAGCATAGACGACTTTATATTTATTTTAAAAAAGAGTCCCCAGAGGTTGTCTGTATGTGATCGATTTTCTTAAAATCTACTGAATGGATTTTTGTACGGTTTTGACTAAAAGGTAGAGAAATTCTTCTGAAAGGTATAGGTTAATAGTACAGTGCGGTTTAATGTAAATTGTGTTAAAGAGGTCGCGCAGTTGTTATAAAACTCGCCCGCTGTGAGCTTTAGTGTGCTCTGCGTAAACCGACAGAGATATACTAAAGTCATGTATTAGATAATTGTAGATCTACAAAAATACTATAAAAAGGTATGTCTTTATCTGTTATGGACAACTCACAGTAACTACTTTTATGTCCAAAATTGTAATTCGGGAAAAATATCGTGACATAGTTATTTCCACACGGGCAAAGCAGTTTACAATTCAAAAACTTATAGTAAAATAAATATTGTGTCTCAACTTATGGACCTAAAACAATAAATTTCATCCCATAAAACACCGTTTACTGTCCAATGGCTGTCCTGTAAAGTCTTTTCATACAATATTTATGCGGTACGAAGGACCTCACAATATTCGCTACGTCTTTTTCTTTTTACTGCCTTTAAATTATTAATGCGTTTAGAAAGGTTCAAATATTAAAACGGGATTCGAAATAAAAAATAGTTGTGATTCCTATTCTTAGACTGATTTAAATACTCCGTATAGTAAGTAAGTAGTAAGTAGCGGCCTGTTACTATCCCACTGCTGGGCATAGGCCTCTTCTCTCCGTTATTGGAGAGAAGGGTTGGAGCTAAGACCTACCACGCTGCTCCAATGCGGATTGGTAGGTTACACATATCTCCAGAATTCTCTAGAGATATGCAGGTTTCCTCACCATGTTTTCCTTCACCGAAAAGCGTGTGATAAATTGCAATTATCAATTAGACACATAAGTTTTAATAGAAAAACTCATTGGTGTCTGCCCGGGTTTGAACCCATGATCGTCTCTAGAGATTCACACGGTCGCACCGCTAGGCCATCACAGCTTATACTCCGTATAAACATTGTAAATGTGTTATAATGGAACCGCTTTGTAGTATCCAGACGAGTAGAATAGATCGCCCTCATTTCTTATCAAGGTGTCTTTAAAGGTAAGTTGACGTGAGGCAGGCAGTCAGTCTAAAATAATCAGCTAAAACATGTAAAAGCATGTTTAAATCATGTTGTGCCGACACCACTAAGAGCGGGATAAGGGCAGGAGAATGATGTTGTATAAAAATTGTAAATTTAAGGTTTAATCCCGTCTTTAATGAGAGAGGAAATATCTGTTATGTCTGTCAACTTATCCTTTCCTCTAAAAAACAAATAGGAATTATATAAATAAGTTAGTAAATAAACTCTCTTTGTATGCCTTATACGAGAGAAATATTCAAACTTACTAAGGTACAATCAATATAAACTTACTTAGAAGCGCTTCCAAGTTTCCTATTTCCCTTAATTTATACAAAACTTTGTACAAGAGTGATTCTCTCTTAATAAGAGATTTTCACAAGGACTCGTCCATTAAGCTATCCACAAACGAATGGCCCAATAATTTCTATCTTATATTTACTCCTTGACTAAGCGCACGATTTATTTGTTTTATCTCCATCCCTTTGTTGTATTCTGTGAAAATAACGAATAAAACAGTTACAATTTAACCAAATGGACCATAACATCGTCTGAGAAAGTCGCGGCGACCATTAAAATTTCGAAGGAGAAGCTCAATTGTATGCTTCCTAACCGACTTGTTCTTTGAGAACTTTTCAGCCGAATTTTAAGCGTAATTATTTTTAATAATTGTCGTGTCTCGCATAAATTGGAAGAAGTTATTTCCTTGTGGCTTTCCGGTAAAGAAAATTTTCACAAACTTATTTTTATAATTCGTTCGTATTTTCAAAATAAATAGGTACCTAAAATTTATAGTGATCATATTTAAAAAGTTAAACGAGCAATTATTTAGTGGCCATAAAAACTGTTACTCTCCCACAATTTAATTTAAAGGCTTTTAGCTCATAGGAGAAAAGTGGTTAATAAATAACCCACCACGCTGCTCCAAAGCGAATTGGCAGGTTAAAATATCCAGCAGTTCTCCTAAGTTCTTTAAGAGATGTACCTATACTATATGATATAAATAAAAATTGGAAAGACACTGTAACATTATCAAATATGGGTGAAAACCATTATATTATACATTATATATAGAAACTATTTAGTTGTCTGGCCACGCGTTGCTGTGGCTCAGTCTAATTTGGAATTCCCCTCGAAACAGAACTCACAAAATATTTTAAACAAATACTCCGATCGCCTCCAAACTTAACATGATCATGCGCTGAGTAATTCTAAAGATTTTTCGATTTGAGTAATTCGACGAAGTTTCATAAAAATCGGTCCAGCCTTTTCGGAGTATATAAAGGATATACAGTTCAAACGTTCATTTTATATTTAAGAAGATATTTATTTCATAGATAAATAACCAAAGGCACTCGTATTTTGATTCCAAAAGTTCGAATAGAGGTTTGGCCCTTTATAAACAACTTTTACCATTTTATTAGCAAGAGTACAATAGCGAGGCGTCATTCAGAACTTGTTAAAAGCAACCTTTTTCACGTGAACATAATATTATATCGCATTATTCTCGATTTGTCTTAAATTTAGTTTTGTTGGTAGTATTGTACTTTACCATTTTTAATATTTACTCTGTACAGAAATTTATATTTTAACTTCCAAATTTAAAATTAACGTTTTAGACAGTTTCGTAATATTAAGCCATTATTTCAGATGATTAACAATATTGAAATTTTTTATGATATATTTGTGTATATGGTACCTGCTTTTATTAGAATAAAATTATCCCTTCAACGATATTTTTCTCGTGAGGCGCACAGTTAGTTAAAAAAAATAGCCAAAATCCATTAAAGCAATTTTAATAAATTACTCGTTGGAACCGGGGTTTGAAATCGCATCTCCATGCTTATGATGACGTAAATCTTTTGAATATTTAATGTCAAATCTTTTAAATGCCAAAAAAGCCTTATAAAAAAACTTTATTATAAGGGTTTTTTGGCAATATATACAATATATATACTTTTTACAATACATATAGTATAGAATTATGTAAATCAAAGTTGTATTCACATTATAATTTATTATAAATGCGGAAGTCTGTCGGTCTGCCTTTTACGCTTTCATGACTTATCCGCTGAACCTATAGTTATGAAATTGAACACAATTATACACCAGGCAACATATAGGATTAAAATCTAGTTTTTCTTTCATTATCGAGTTGTTTAAACGCTTAAGTTTTCGCAAACAAAGTCGCAGGTATCAGTAGTGATAATATAATTATTTAAAATTGTTTAAACAAACATTACAGTCGACAGACAGACTTTGAAGTTACGTACATGATTGCGAATATATTAACGTAGATGAGACCGTAATGTACGGGTTGTTTACTTAGGCTGACTCTTGGATAAAATATTCAAAGTACCTTACACAAACATATATTTTATGGCCTGTCTACGAACCTGGTTAGCCATTGTTAAAAATTATACATAGCCAGTCCCTTACATAAATTCTTTTTCGGTCAAACATTTATCCTTTTCGCTTTTTATATGTGTACAGTCAGATAAATTTTAAATCTATTACCGGGTCATGAAAAATGAAGCATAAACTTGTTTAGTAATTCACGAGTACAAAAATAAAGTAAAAAGTAAAGTAACGAACTGTTACTATCCCACTGCTGTGCCTATTATATTCTTTCTGTTTTGGTTGAGAAGGTTTGGAGCTAAGATCTACCACGCTGCTACAATGTGGATTAGTAGGTTACACATATCCCTATAATTCTTTAGAGATACGCAGGTTTCCTCACGATGCTTTTTTTCACCGAATAGCGTGTGTTAAATCAGTTAAACACATAAGTTTGGACTGAACTTTTTTTACTTAAGCACATAAGTTTAACATTGACTGGCCCGTTGGAGCAATGGGTAGTGACCCTGCTTTCAGCTCCACGAGTCGCGGGTTCGATTCCCGCCGATATATAAGTATATATTCACCAGTTGTCTGTCTACCAAAACACAAGTATTAAGTTACTTTGGGAACGGAAGACAGTGTGTGTGTCCCATATAGGTATTGTTATTTATTTATTTAAGTTTTAGCAAAACAACACATTGATGATACCTGTCCGGGGTTTGAACCCGAGTGCAGTTCTTAGACTAGAATTTAAAGGCATTCACTACAGACTAGGTACCCTATGTTGGAATAATATTCCACTCACACATTACTTGCATTGCATACATTTTGAACTATAAAACCAAAAGCATGCAAAAGCACTTTCAACTAACATTTTCTTGAGATAATTTTGTAATATGATCGCTGATAAGGGAGTAGAGAGGTACAAAGAAAACATAAACTGCACTTATTTTAATTATACAAACGAAAACTGTTGTGTTTATGTAAATAGAAGTTATAATGAAAACATTAAAGAACCTACACTTTGTCGTACAGAATTTATCCTGTGATAATTATAATACATTAAAAAACAAAAAAAAACTCAATCTTAAAAAATCTTAATATCTAAAGTACCGTCAGTTCCGTCGTATGGTATTTGGCTGAGTAGAATAGACCAACCACATTTCTTACCGAGGTGTCGTAAAAGGCGACTAAGGTAAGTTGACGTCAGGCAGGCCTTTCGTAAAATAATAGCCAAAACACGTAACAACGTGTTTAAATAAAGTAATAATAAATATATGGGATACTTACACACACGGTCGTCCGTCCCCAAAGTAAGTAAATTAATACTTGTGTTATGGTAGACAGACGACTGGTGAATATATACATACTTATATAATTTTTAAATACCTAAATACAAATATACACCCAGACTCGAAGACCAACAAATTGATTTATAGAAAAAGTTGGCCCTTGGCGGGAATGAAACCCGCGACCCCCGAATCTAAATGATCACTACACACTGATCCAACGGGCCAATCAAAAAAAGAAAGTCATCATGATCATTATTCTCCTGCCCTTATCCCACTCTAAGTGGGGTCGGCACAACATCTTATAAACATGCTGTCACATGATTTGGCTACGTTTTTACGATCGGCCGCCCGCCTGACGTCAACTTATCTTAGTCATATTTTACGACACCTCGGTAAGAAATGAGTTTGGTCTATTCTACTCAGCCGGATACCACGCGGCGGGTCGACTTACCTTAGTCGCCTCTTACGACACCTCGGTAAGAAATGAGGTTGGTCTATTCTACTCAGCCGGATACCACACGGCGGGTCGACTTACCTAAGTCGCCTCTTACGACACCTCGGTAAGAAATGAGGGTTGTCTATTCTACTCAGACGAATACCACACGGCGGGTCGACTAACCTTAGGCGTCTCTTACGACACCTCGGTAAGAAATGAGGGTAGTCTATTCCACTCAGCCGGATACCACACGGCTATCAAAAAAAATTGTCATTGAACTGAAATGTTGTTATTACTGTAGAATCGTTTAAAATAGTTATTTTGAGTTTAATTGGCTCCAGAAGTTGCTGATCCAAACCGAAACAAAGTGAAGTACTCCCAAGTTTACCCGGAGCGTACAATCCTATCGGGCAAGTTGCGATTGATTGTGCAAACTCCGGGCTCTTGCGGACTTGTACGCCTTACGACTTATGTCAGAGGAAATGTTTACCTTACTTATCTGAATTTCGAAGGTAGTTCGATCTCGTAAAGTTTATATATATATAATAAGGTAGCTTTTTAGGTTTGAATCGTTTATTCTAAAAAAAGTCAATGGCCACTTACATGAGAACATAAACTCCTAACCAAATTAGGCGGTCATCAAATTTTCGTTTAGCTGTTGTTGTTGTAATTTATTTTAATTACACTAGATTTTTCATTATTTTTGATTTTCTTAAACTTTTATTCTGTGTAATTTTCAAATATGTATTTTGAGAGAAGTGAATTAAAACAATTTAACGAGCTTACATGTTTGATATTGCTTTATTTAATTTTTTTTAATAAAAAAATATACTGAGCATGGCTCGATATTCCAGGTATTAGATATAAAAGGTGTTAAAAAGATTAGCAATGGAAAACGCAGCGTTAGCAGACTGTCAACTGAGTGGACAGAGAACCTCAAAAAAGTGGCAAGAAGCACTGTAGGATATCTTTTAGACAGTCATATATCTGGTTAAACAAGAAGAAAGACAATATTTTGAAATCTAAACTTCTATCTAAACAAATCAATAAATTTATAAATCTTTCCATGCAATATCTACTCTATGTATTTCTTATTCATTTTTTGCGAGGTATAGGTATATCTTTAACGTTTCTATTTTATGCGATGACAAAGGCAAAATGGATGAACTGATCTAATAAACGAGATCTGGGTTGAAACCTTGTGATCCCGAGTATAATGTATGACGTCACAAAAAAGTTATTGGCAAAAACTCTTATCAGGTATAACCAATAAGCTTTGTCATGACAGATTTTAAACTTATCTTTATCTTTAATATTTAAATGAGTTAATCTTGTATGTATATTTTCGGAATCTCGGAAACGGCTCCAACGCTTTTCCTGAAAATCAGCGTGCAAGAGGTTTTGGGGAAGAAAAAACGATCTAGATAGGTTTTCCTTTTTATTGTTTTATCCCTGTTTTTGGGCATATAAAAAATACTAAAATTTACTTTTAATTTCTTGGATGTATAAAACACTATTTTTGCCGTTAAATATCAAGTCAGCGTAGCTTATTCGGGGAACGGGTGGTCGCGAAAAATGAAAATACTAGGATCGAGCCCCACCCACCCTATTATTGTTTCTTTTTTTTTTTGTAAAAAATTACCGAGCACAGCTCGGTCAACTAGGTACTTTATTTTATTACAGTAATTTTACATTTCTATATCTCAAGAAAGTCTGAATAATAATAGGAAAATCAAATAGAACTTCTTTATTTTCCCAAATCATTCTGGTAATAAAAAAATGTTGAGTGGAATTTTTCAATAATAAAACTTTTGGAACGACGACCGTAAAAAATGTTCTTTCCTTTTTTAATTGTTTTTCAAGGTGGTCTCAAAATGCATGGCAATTAGGCAATGTCCCTCTTCCTAGCTGCCGGAAAGTCGAAAACCCCCGGCAATTTGATAGTGATTATACGACTACGGCCGACGTGAAAAGAAATAATGCTGCAAACTACTTGGGCGCTTACGGATTTGTACGAAATTTCATTCAAACCAGAATTGTGTAGAAAGAGCAGGCTCATCATTAATAACAATGCTTTAAATGTGCGAATAAATTTTGCATCACTAACAAAACTTTTTGATAGTTATTTAGGCGTAACTATAAAATTGGTTACACCTAAGTAACAATGATTGTTAATTGATTGTGAATTTTTTTTTCAATTTTCATTAAAAATATGTTTAAATACACTTTTAATAAGGTATATAGGGATATGTTATTCCGGTGTATAAGGAATAACTGTGCTAAATTTCATCGATATTGGTTCAGCCGGTTCTCGGTGAAAGAGTAAACGAATCGGCAAAACCTTTCATCAATAAAAAAGTATCATAAATATAATCTATCCAGGTTTATTATTCCTCTAAGGTCTTCCTCGAACCTTCTAGTAATAAATAAAACCATACTCACCACACTCTAATCAATATGTGAAAGAATATAAAAAACATTAATTTCTTTGTTGCTAAATGAAATAGATTTCGTGAAAACATCAGGTACAATTTTTAGGCACATAGTTCCAAAAGCGCTTAAGAGAAGCAATATTAAAATATGCTAAGAATTGCACCAGGTTTTTGTTCAAATTTCCATCAGCTACCTGAGTTTCGGTAAAAATGCTTTCACGTTATTTATCACGTGCTTGCAAAATATGCTTACTATTTTTGTACCGTTGCATTTATTGCGTTAAAATACCAAACATTCATCGCCTTAGTATGTAAACACACCTAGCTTTATTACTTGAAAGCCTTTCTTACATCAACAACTTACAATAAAGATTATAAATTTTTTATGATGTTAGTGTACAACATAATATAACCAGGTGCTATTGCCGTACAACTAACTACCTTTTAGTAATCTAGACTAAATGAATAATATGACTTTCATTCAGTAACAAAATATTTGTTCACTTTAAGAACATTTTCAATTAATGTTAAGTTGATTAAAGTATAGTCATATCTACAATAATTATATTAATTCGAACCTAATTTTTTTTGTCTCTCTTTAACATTTGACATAATAATCATTGAAGGGCTAAAGAGTGATATAGGATACTTTCATCTCTGCTCTCAAGTCCAGTTATTTAAATGTTAAAGATAAATAAATTATTAAAAAAGTGTACATAATATATGATGTTTTAATTAAATTAATATTTTAATCTTTTTATATAAATTTTGTTGACTTCATTTATATATAATATAAGGCATCAATATTAGTAAAAGTTATTATGCAAGTTCCTATATTTATAATATATATCACAAAAGTTTTAAATTAAACCATTATAAACTTCGATTCGAGACAATTAAATAAATTTACATAGTAGTAAGAACCTTTTCGCGTAATGACCTTAAACTTTAAATTAAAAAACTTTCAAACAGTCTGGACCGAGTCATACTTAAAACAGACTTTTCATCAAAATTTAATAATCTCATTAGCTTTATCATGAACCATCTTTACCTTTAAAATTTAATCTAACTAAACGGGAATTGGTTAATTATTATGCAATGAAAAAATTACTTTTTTTAATAAGTAATATGTAAGATATTTTATATTACATATTTAAAACTTCAGTAGCCTAACGGTAGATTCATATGACTTTTTCCGGGTAATTATGGGTTCAAATACCTAGCTAGCAGGCACCAATAAGTTTTTCTTTACAAACTTATATGCATAAATAATATTTATATTTTATCAATAATTTTTCGATAAAGGAAACAATTGTGTAGAAACCTGTATATCTCTGAAGAATTTCTGCTATATTTGTAACCTATCAAGCTGCATAGAAGCAGCTTGGTGCTGCATAGAAGCACCTCAAACCCTTTTCAACAACAATAGGCCGATGCCCAGCTGTGGGGTAGTAACTAGTCGATAATTTACTTTTTAAACCGACAATTTGTGGATGATCACTCACTTCACAACCGCATACTTTCCAAACAAAATGTTTGCTATTATACGCAAAACGACAGTCTATATGACTCACGTCTATGTACCTCTTTAGTATTTTATAAATTTTACACTGTATACAGCAAAAATTTACAAGATTTTCCAAATTAATCCCAAATAGCAGTCTCTATTTATTTATTACAAAAAACAAAAGACTTTTCTAAGGCGCTTTTTTTCTTTAATACTCATACAAACAGGAGGTGTCTCTTAGGTACCTCATATTTGATCAATTCCTAGAATTTTAATAATTTTCATGTTTATGCGATGCCGGCCATGGGTTTTCACAAAATACATATTTGTCATTTCAATAAATAACTTTCCATTCAAGGATACATTTTATATTGCTACACATCTGATATTTATTCAAGAGATTGCATCCAGGAATTCGTAAGGGAAATAAGTCTGCATGAGTTTGAAAATTTGTACAATCAATCCCAAGTTGCACGATGGATTGTGCGCTTCGAGTGTGCTATCAACTTTGTTGGGGTTCAGTTTGTCTCAATCTGGCTCAACAATTTGTGAATTTAATTTAAGTAAAATAGATTATTATATAGTTTATTTATTATTTTACATTTATTATTTAATTGAATAGTATTTATCAAGACCAAAAAATTTTGTATCATATTACACTTATTCTAGGTAGGACTAGGTATTTTACGACCGGTCGCAGCCTGACGTCAAAATACCTCAGTTACCTTTTACGACACCTCGGTAAGAAATGAGGGTTGTCTATTCTACTCATCCGGATACCGCACAATTGGTAAATTCTACAATCTCTTAAATCTTGTAAATTTACAGTTACGGGGCAACTTTTTGACTTCAAAACTGTGCTCCATAGCCTCAAAAACCTGAAACATTTGAAATTTAACACTAAGAGAATTTCAGATTATATCTGTGAGTAAACTTAGATAAGCACCTATACGGTCAACTATCTAAGAGACCATAAAACCCGCTCCCTTTACTCGGCAAGGAACGGCAGAGTCATAAATATGTATAGGGAAAATCAAGCATGAGTCGCGAGCAAAACGATGCCGAAAATGCGATCTCTCGGGAGACCAAAGTCTCTTCGCGCGGGAGCAAACGTGCAACTGGAAACGGCCTGTATATTATCAGCAAAGTTTCACATGTTCTCGTATATTTTGTGCCAAATACGGTATTGACGATATATAAACACTTTTATTACATTTTCACGTTTTGAATTTTTTCATTTATTTAAATATACGACCATTTAAATCATTGATTAATTCGGTTTTTTCATTTATTTGAATATAAGAACATAAATCGTGTGGTATCCGGCTAAGTAGAATAGACCACCCTTTTTCTTACCGAGGTGTCGTAAAAGGCGAATAATGTAAGTGGAACCGCCGTGTGGTATCCGGTTGAGAAGAATAGAAGACAGAGGATTGCTCTTTCTTACCGAGGTGTCGTAAAATGCGACTAAAGTAAGATGACGTCAGGTAGGGGCCGGTCATAAAAACGCTGCCAAACCATATGACAACATATTGTGCCGACCCCACTTAGAGTGGGATAAGGGTTTATTGTTGAAAAAATTCATATGCACGAAAAACTACTTTTTGTAACCAAATATAAAAATTTGTTTTTGATTTGACCCATATTTTAAACCATTTAGCCTTCCAGCGGTTTTACTTCCACCGTACCGTCGTTTCATACCCAGTTTATTTGGCCATATTTGCATAGAAACGTTTTTTGTGGGCGTGCTTGTTTGTTTATACGATAGGTTGGGAAGCTTTCTGAATGTTGCAGGAAGGGATCTTCGCTATGGATTTATTTGAACCGAAGTAAGGGAAATGCATATAGCCATATATCTTATTTTTAATTAAACCTTTAAGTACGTAAATGAGCTTCATGAATCATTTTATCATCATCATCATTATCAACATCATAATCATCATCATCAACATCATCATCATTGCCATCAACAATAACATCATCATCATCATCACCCTCTTATCCTTATCCCACTTTAAGTGGGGTTGACACAATGTATGACAAACGTATTTTACAACCAGCCGCTTGCCGGACGTCTACTTACCTTAGTCGTATTTTACGACACCTCGGTAAGATAGAGGGTAGTCTGTTCTACTCAACCGGATATCAAACGGTGGATCAACTTACTTTAGTCACTTTTAACACTTTTAATAATGCAATCTGTAAGTAGCGGGCCACGTATTTTCTAGGCACAATATATGCAATAGCAAATCATAATTTGTTAATATAACACCCGCACCTTGCAAATACTTATGACTTAAAAATTTTAAAACTAGATTTTGTGAATGTAGAATTTCTATTTAAAATTCAATAGATTTTGTATTTAAAATTGTAAATTAAATGGAATATTCGATAAAAATTGTAACTCAAATTTGCATACTGTATAACGGTTAGAAAATGTTAGTACCTTATAAAATGTCAACATCTTTGTATACCACTCATATTCTGGAAAAAAAATGTGAAACCATGAATATATTGCTCTACATCGGGATCGGAGGTTTTATAGCCCTTCTTTGACCCCGTATTTGTTTTATAATCCCTCGAAAATTAATTACAACCTACACCTTTAAATAGTACAACAAAAACTGAGCATCGTCTGCGCAAATCATTTTAATCCTTATTTTGAAAGCAGTAAAGACAATTATCTAATAACATGCACATACATAATTTACTAACCGAACAAAATAAATTGCCTGATCTTTCGTAGGCTTAAGTGCAAACATTTTCAGGTAGGTCGGTGCTAAACGGACGATTAATTATTTTATGCATATAATCTGACTTTCGGCCATCTATTCTACATCTTTACATCTATTCCTTGAATGAAGCAAAGGAAGGTACGAAGTAAAGAAAGGTAAGGAAAGTAAAGGACAAATGATGGTCAGGTAAGCGAGACATATGGTTCGAGGTCTCCACATGCCCTACACCCATTTCCCCCCGGTCTAGAAGAGGCGGTGGCCCTCGGTGGTCCGTCAAAAAGATGGATCCCGAGGTCCTGGTCGAGGCCGCAACCGTCCAGGCGTGGGTGGCAGGCCCCACGGATGGGGGTGTCGCCGCAGAGGTAGAAGAACTGCAGCGACGGATGTTGCTCGTCTGCGATGCCAGCATGCCGAGGGTGCGTAGCACAGGACCGGCATGCGGGGTGTACTGGTGGTCTGAGGAGCTGGCATGCCTGCGCGAACAGTGCGTGGCTATGCGCCGCCAGTACACTCGGTACAGACGTCGCAGACTACGTGACATCGAGGAGGAGAGGCGCCTATATGAGGCATATAAGGCCGTCCGCGTCTCCTTGCGGACAGCCATCAGGGTGGTTAAGGACAGGGCCCACAAGGAGCAGGCCGAAGAGCTCAACCGGGATCCTTGGGGGAGGCCGTACAGAGCGGTGCGAAAGAAACTTCGCACCCGCGCCCCTCCCCTTACCGAGAGCCTTCGGCCAGACTTCCTGGATTCAATTGTGGAAGCCCTGTTCCCGCATAGAGCTGAGATAGAGCCACCTCATATGGCGCCTCTCGAGGAGGAAGGTACTGTGCAGGATACGCCGGTGGTGTCGGAGGGGGAACTAACGGAGGCGGTGATTCGCATGAAAGCGAAAAACACCGCCCCTGGTCCTGATGGCATTCCCGGCCGCGCCTGGGCACTTTCCCTGGGCCCACTGGAGTCGTGGCTCAGGGCGACGTACAGTGCCTGCCTTGAGCAGGGACTGTTTCCCCGTAGGTGGAAAGCGGGGAGACTGGTCCTGCTCAGGAAGGAGGGAAAACCGGCCGATACACCCTCCGCGTATCGGCCGATTGTTTTGCTGGACGAGGCGGGAAAGCTACTTGAGCGTATCGTGGCTTCCCGCATTGTCAAGCACCTCCAAGAGGTGGGGCCCGATCTCAGTCGTCTCCAGTGCGGATTCCGGCGGGGCAAGTCCACCCTCGATTGCATTGAGGGTGTGAGAGTCCTGGCGGAGGAGGCGGCAGCCAAGCGCGAGGTGGTGTTGGCGGTGTCGTTAGACATTGCCAATGCGTTTAACACCTTGCCTTGGAGCGTGATCAGGGAGGCCCTACGCTTCCACCGTATCCCTTTGTACCTGCAGCGCGTTGTCGGCGACTATTTGGCCGACCGCGTTGTCAGGTACCCGACGGCTGGGGGTAGGTGGAAGGAGCGGAGAATGTCGTGCGGTGTTCCACAGGGGTCGGTCTTAGGCCCCCTCCTGTGGAACATCGGCTACGACTGGGTGCTGCGTGGTCAAATGCTCCCGGGAGTGCGTCTGTTCTGTTACGCAGACGATACTCTCGTGACTGCCCGCGCAAGCACCCACCGGGAAGTCCGTATACTGGCGACCGCGGCCACGGCTCATGTCGTGGCCCGGATTCGTCGGTTAGGTTTGGGGGTGGCGTTGGAGAAATCCGAGGCTATTTGTTTCCACAAGTCTCGGATGGCGCCCCCAGCGGGTTCCCGGTTGATGGTGGGCGGGACGTCCGTTGGAATCTCAGGTACTTTACAGTACCTGGGACTAATTCTCGACAGCCGATGGACGTTCGAGGCCCACTTCCGGCGGCTCGCCCCAAAATTAAAAGCGACCGCCGGAGCCCTGAGCAGGCTCCTCCCGAATGTGGGGGGGCCTAATGCAGGCTGCCGGCGCCTTTACGCCGGAGTGGTTCGGTCGATGGCCCTGTACGGCGCTCCCGTATGGGCGGAGCGGCTGACCGCCAAGTCCCTGCCCTTGCTGCGCGGGCGCAGAAGATTGTGGCGGTCAGGCTAGTGCGGGGCTATCGGACTATCTCCGGCGAGGCGGCCTGCGCCTTGGCTGGGTCCCTTCCGTGGGATCTAGAGGCCAAGGTGCTTGCTCAGGCCTACCGCCGCAGAGTTGAAACCCGTTCATCGGGGGCAACCTCTGCGGCGGTAGATGTGGATTGGCGGAGAGCAGCTCAGGTAGAGCTCCTCCGCCAATGGAGGCGGCGGTTGGAATCGCCCAGTGCGGGATTCTGGACGATTTCAGCCATCCAGCCTATTCTCCAGGGCTGGGTCGCCAGGAGGCATGGGGTCCTCACCTACCGCCTGACTCAGATCCTTTCCGGACATGGCTGTTTCGGGAGGTATCTGTGGAGGGTGGCCCGGCGCGAAGCGACCGGTGAGTGCCACGAGTGCGGCGCCGAGTTTGATACGGCGCTGCACACGCTCGCAGACTGCCCAGCTTGGGTGGTTCAGCGAGCGGAACTTGTGGCACAGGTGGGGCACGATCTCTCCCTGCCCACCGTGGTTCGTGCCATGGTGGACAGGGAGGAATCGTGGGCAGCGATGGCCTCCTTCTGCGAGGACGTTATGTCGCGGAAGGAGGCGGCGGAGCGGATCCGGGAAGTCGAGTCCTTGGATCCAATCCGTCGCAGGCGAGTGGGGCGCAGGCGACTCGCCGAAGTCCGTCGCATGCCGCCCTAACGGGGACCTGCGAGTGGTCCGAACGGGTTCATCGGACGCTCGCTTAAGTTAGTTCCCCGAGGCGGTCGATGCATCTGGTGCTTCCGATGCATCGTCTATCGGAGTGAGGGCCTAGTCTAGAGAGGCCCCGACCCAGAGGTGGCGCACTCTGAGGTTCAGAGTTGCTGCTGGCGGGGATGGGGGTAATGTGTACAACGGTACCCTGTCCCCGCCACCGGCAGCGTGGTGGAGCACTGTCAGGTTTTTAGTCGGTGTGAGTCCGACATACCCGCCGCTCGTCCCCGTCGGGCGGTGACGACCCATAATGGGTTTTCCTGACATAAAAAAAAAAAAAAAAAAAAAAAAAATGGTCAGGTAAGCGAGACCATAATAGCTGACTTGTTCTGCTTTTTGATTATTAATCTAGACAACTACTTAAATTAACTCGACACAAAGAAGATACAAGGACTATCTGACATTGACTGAGACGAAAGGCTTTACATACACTCCAATATAATGACAAAGCAAACTCTTCAATTCAAATAAACTTCTTATATATTGGTTATTAATTTAGTCGCACATCACATCACATAGTTATACATCACAGCTATACTTGTATACTACACTAGAGGTCGTTTTGTTTGTATACAATTATAGTCAATACAATTTTCTTTATTTTTTAAAATATACACATCTACTGCTATTTGAAAGTTTTCAATAATTCAGTTAATTGAATGTAATTTTGCGGAGAAACCGCAGGTGAGCTTATATACTTGCCCAATGTTAGTATTTCAGTTAAGGTTAACATATTGTACGCTGCACGTAAATGTAATTAAAGAATTCATTATAATGCCAGTACGTAATGCTCAGGTACTTCTTTATGGAACAGCCTTGTATAGTTATATTGTTTTATCTTTTATCAGGTTATTTACGCTACAAGTGAAAAATTTTATGCCTTTAAATTTTATATTATATATTTAATTCCTTATTTAGGGATATTTAATTAATTAAATTTTATACTTTTAAATTTAAGCCTTGATTATATTAGGAATATAAAAAATACTTTTTTCTTTTAACTTATTTAAGGTCAGATGAGATACAATAATATATCGCTCATAGGCAGCAATAGTGGTACAACTCAATAAATCATGTTTTAAGATAAATGGGTTTAATGTTTTCATTGCTAAGGAAAATGTATAACAAATTCTTAAACGAATTTAGTTTGCTTAAACCAACAGCCTAATATTGAATTATGAGTTCTGCCGCTATTACTGCTGAAAATAATGTGTATATATCCTTCCAGTAATTTTCAAAACTACATAATCATCTTCCTGCCCTTATCCCACTCTAAGTGGGGTCGGCACAACATGTTATAAACATGCAACATGATTTGGCTACGTATTTTACGACCGGCCGCCTGCCTGACGTCAACTTATCTTAGTCTTATTTTACGACACCTCGATAAAAAAGAGGGTGGTCTATTCTACTTAACCGGATACTACACGGTGAGTCAACTTACCTTAGTCGCCTTTTACGACACCTCGGTAAGACATGAGGGTAGTCTATTCTACCCAGCCGGATACCACACGGCGGGTCGATTTACCTTAGTCGCCTTTTACGACACCTCGGTAAGAATAGAGGGTGGTACTATTCTATTCAGCCGGATACCACACGGCACTAATTTACTAAAACTACATATATTGCTTCTACATATGTTTATTCAAACTCTTCCTGATTGTAATCTCCTTCTTCCTTCATATCTTCTAACGTTATAGTATATATTCTCATTAATTAATTTATTTATTTTTTCTATCTTGTTCGTCATATAGCCTTTACTTATAAATTTGTTCAATTATTATGTTTTAGTATAGTATATATTTAGAACTTAATTATTTTGTACACCCCCACCGCTGATATTTCATTAAATCCTCTACCCTAAGGTTGCCTGGAAGAGATCGCTTTTAGCGATAAGGCCGCCTATTGTACTTATACTTTTTTGTTAATTTCATGTACTGTTTTGGTGTGCAATAAAGTGTATTCTATTCTCTATTGCATTAAAATATCAATACTTAATATACAGTCCTTAACGGAAGTAGAATCTAACGGTCTTCTGACGAAGTTAGATATATACTCGTATGTAGGATTTCTTAGCGGTTTCCTCCACTGAAAGGGTATGTGGTCAAATGTGGGTACCGTAAACTTACCTTGAGAATCAATTTGTTAAATATTTACCACTCTAGAGAGTAGAAGTTCAGTGGATAGTACTAAGATGCTTTTAATGTACGTTACGATACGGTCCGTTCAATAGTCTCTCCTCTATTAATATTTCAATACAAATCTGTTTAATCCGCTACGTTACATTCGTTATATGTACATTACACATGAACTTATACGTGTCCCGAAAAAGGTAATTTACAAAAGTAGTTAAGTATCGGCTTGTTACTATCCCACTGCTAAGCATAAGCCTCCTCTCTCCGTTTTTAGAAAGAACGATTGGAGCAAATACCTACGAATACTACTCATACAAGTAGTATGAATACTAATATCTAATAGACCACCCTCATTCCTTACCGAGGTGTTGTAAAAGGCGACTAAGGTAAGTTGACCCACCATGTGATATCCGGTTGAGTAGAATAGACCGGTGACCGGTAAGTGACAACATTTTTATAACATGTTGTGCCGACCCCACTTAGCGTGGGATAAGGGTAGGAGGATGATGAGAGAGGAGGTAAGGAGATAGAGAGAATACCATGCTGAAACTCTAAGAAAGACATTCAACATTACATATTATGCAAGTTACTTTGGTATATAACATCTGTCGTCATTAAATTCCTAAATTATATGTATAATATTATAATGAATCTTCATTAAATTAAAAAAACAAAACTGCGTCAGTTTGATTTTTAAATCTTATTTACAGTCTGTTTTAAAATGAATGTTGTTTAACAATTACAGTTGTCATTGAAACTAAAGTTTCTATTAAACTATAATTTTATTTTCATTTTGACAGTACCTCGCGACCATATACAAGACACTTTTTACTATAAAATACTATTAAGTTCGTTTTATATTTATAAGAAACTAAATTTTGAAACTTTTAATGCCATTCATTAATTAATATTCTCGTACCAAAAGTCCAAGTGGGTTTCAGTAAGCAGCCCTAAAGATTGTATTTAATAATATGATTATTCATATATTAATTACAATGTCATCATCCTCCTGCCCTTATCCCACTCTATGTGGGGTCGGCACAACATGTTACAAACATGTTGTCATATGATTTGGCTACGTATTTTACGACCGGCCGCCTGACTGACGTCAACTTGCCTTAGTCTTTTTTTACGACTCCTTGGTAAGAATGAGGGTGTTCTATTTTACTCAACCGGTACCACACGGTGGGTCAACTTACCTTAGTCGCCTTTTACGGTACCACGGTAAGAAATGAGGTTGGTCTATCTTCTACTCAGCCGGATACCACACGGCGAGTCGATTTACCTTAGTCGCCTGTTACGACACCTCGGTAAGAAATGAGGGTGGCACTACTCTATTCAGCCGGATACCACACGGTGTATATATTAATTACAATGTGTGAAATAAATAATACTAAAAGGTAAAGCTATAATACGAAAGCCTAACATGACTCCAATTACTTGGAATACCGCATGAGTAAGCAGTTATCGAGTAATACAACACCGCTTACTTACTATTATTTAGATAGAGAAAAATGTGAAGAGAACAACTAACGAACCACTGAATTAAATGACAGACGAAAATTTCACATTCCGTAGCTGCGACGAAAGAAAAGCTCTCCAAAAAAAGTTAATTAATTACGTATGCAAATTGACGAAAAAGTCGTACTTAAACGAGTAATGTACGAAACGAGATAATGAGATTGTGCGGGGCACGTAGAGCACTCATGATTAAATCATTGCGATGGAAGAAATATTTAAATTCACTTATTTTTAAGGTTGTCAAAACCTCTGAAAATGTCTTTCGACGTCTTAATGCCAATAATTTTTTTCTTGGTTTGGCTGAAAAAGGTAAAACCGTTACTATATTGACACTTAATTATAAATCTTCAAATCTTTAGGTTATGTAATAATAAACACTTATTATATTTAGAGGCCTCTTCGTGTGGTATCCGGCTGAATAGAATAGTACCACCTTCATTGCTTACCGATGTGTCTTAAAAGGAACTAAGGTAAGTCGACCCGCCGTGTGGTATCCGGCTGAGTAGAATAGACCAACCTCATTTCTTACCGAGGAGTCTTAAAAGGCGACTAAGGTATGTTGACCCACCATGTGGTATCCGGTTTGGTAGAATAGACCATCCTCTTTCTTCCGAGGTGTCGTAAAATACGACAGGGGTAAGCTGACGTCAGGCAGGCGTAAAAACGTAGCCAAATCATGTGACAGCATGTTGTTACATGTTGTGCCGACCCCACTTAGAGTAGGATAAGGGCAGGAAGATGATGATCCTAAAATACAAATATACACCTAGGCTCGAAGACCAACAAATTGATTTAAAGAAAATGTTGGCCCTCGGCGGGAATCGAATCTGCGACCCGTGGAGCTGAAGGCAGGATCACCATACCCACTGCGCCAACGGGCCAGTCAAATGTACCGTATTTGGCTTAATTTTAACATACTAGCATTCTTACTGCAGGAATGTTCAAGTTAAGCTGAATACGATATCCATTGGCTCGTAAAATCGCTCGACTCTTGACATTCATTTCAGTATGCGTCTCGTTTTTCACGTATGCAACTATGATGCGGAGACCGCGCTCGTTACACGTCATTAAGCGATACTTTACAGCAGACGGCCCTTGAGACCGCCTACTCCCTCTCGCCTCTAGTATCGGCGGATCAATAGCACCTCTAGATTTGGCAACAAATTACATGCAGGTACTAAGTAAGACTATTTTTTTAGGACAAGACTCTTGTTGGCATGCCGTGTGGTAACCGTCTGAGTAGAATAGACCACCCTTATTTCTTACCGAGGTGTCGTATGTTAGGAATATAACATTAATTTATATTAGTCCGTAGTGTTCTTGTTATTGTATAAAGTTTGTCACGATATCTAGTAGTTGTATTGACACCATCTTTGTCATGATACCACGAAGAGTCAATGTTGCTTCCTTCCGCTTTAGTGAACTTGGGAGTGATCAGTCCTCCCAGTGTTCCGTTGATCTTGTAATGTTGAAGCTACAACATCGAACATGAAGTCGTGAAAGTGAAAGTTGAGTTTTGTTTATTAGGTCGTTCTATATACGTAAAAGGCGACTAAGGTAAGTTGGCCCACCGTGTGTTATCCGGTTGAGTAGAACAGACCTCCCTCTTTCTTTACCGATTAGTCGTAAAATACGAATAAGGTAAGATGGCGTCAGGGAGGTTAATAATATATCGAACGATTCGATTCTAATATTATATGTAAATCGAACCCGCGACCCGCGGAGCGGAGGCAGGATTACTACCCACTGCGCCAACGGGCCAGTCAGTAATTCTTTGTCAAAATACAATTTGAACATATCCAGTTTTTATTAATCCGTGTGCCCCCGTAACGTAATGCGATTTTTGTGAAATTACCAAACGCATGCCATATTAAATAAAATTTCGCTCGAAGCTTAACTTCAACGAGTGACGTGTCCTCACTAATTAATTAAGCTCTAACTGGGAAACGTGCGGATGAGAAAAACCCAAAATAATTAACGTACTCAAATGTTTTAAACTCGCAGTTTCCTGTGATTTCATTTTTTTGTATTCTATGTGTAAACCAAACTCGTTAAATATTTTGCATAGTAATTGTAAAATTTTGTAGCGAACTTACATTATTACTGTTATTTTAAGTTATTCGCAGTAGTTTATTTATTTTAATTACTTTTGCAAACTGATGTAAATTTACTGGACATATTTATAAGAACGAATCCAAATTATGTCGAAATAATCAAAATATTATCGTTGTGAACTAAAACAATAGACAAAATTATTGGAAATTAATATTAAATGAAGAAGAAATCTAGAAGAAAGTAGGTATTTATGTAGTTTACCTGTGTATTTTTTTTATTTAAAACTATAGTTACTTTGTTAATAAAATTTAATATATCAGAACATTAAAATGATTGCAATAAAAGAATCAAAAATATTTAAATTAACTGCTCACTAATTGCTGAACATAGACTAACATAAAACATAGACATCGCTGAACTTGTATACATAGAGTAGGGTAGCCATAAGCATGCCTGTAAGTAGGAATGTGCAACAAATAATAAGAGATAGGGAAGGTGAGAGACCCATACTTATCTTTGTGTAATCATACATAAAAAAGAAAGATATCTTTCTTTTCTCATTACCTCATTTTTTGTTTTTGTTTTGATAGACACATTTTATGCTGGCTCACCTACTCAAGTACAATCCTACTAATATTATAAAAGCTAAAGTTTGTGAGTATGGATGTATTTTTGTTACTCTTTCACGGCGAATCCGCTGAACCAATATCAATGTAATTTAATACACAATTATGCCTCATACACTGGGTTAACATATAGACTATAGAAATCCTGTTAATTCTACAGGAATAGGATGATATTGAAAAGCGCCATCTATTATTAACGTATCACGCGACAACACTCAACGCAAACGTAGTTGCGGGCAAAAATGTAACACTATGTTAGTATATAGTACTTTGTTAAAATGGATATTATTGTTATATTCTATAGTTATAAACATGATGATCCGTACTGTCAGTGATAACATAAAAACATTAGAACTTGTCAAAGTTTCTTCCAGAAAACCATGTAACATGCTTCAAATTAATATGAATCTCTAAGCAGGCCACGTGCGAGCTCACAACTTTCCAGACTACGCTAAATTGGATAAACATGTGCATGGTTTGGTTTTTGGGAACACACGATCGATTATTACAATAAATCACGTTTAATAATTGAACTAATTTATATAACATATGTGTACGGAATGGAGCAATGTTATTACACGTCAAATTTGATTAACGCTAATTGACACAACGTTTACACTTTGATAAACGCTAATCACAGGTTGGCAAAATATGTATTTCTTTAAACAACGCGTATAAACTGTTTAAGGTTATCCCAATTCCTTCAAACTTTTTGGACAGATAGTTTTTTTGTACAATTGTTTTTTTGTATATCAAAAGCAGAATGTCATTAATCGTAATTTATTTTGTACTATCTGTGCAAGCGACTTCACCCGCGTGGAAATATGTGTATTTCATTGAAATTTTGATAATAAAAGGAGTTATTGTAAATTAACTATAAGAGATAGAGACATGACGTTGCAGATGTTTTTGTGGTATTTTTTAGATCTACAACTCTCTAGTACATTACTTTATTGTATCTCTGTTGGTTTACGCCGCACACGTGACCAAAATTTACATAAAACCATTGCGGTTTTATGCACTATTTACCAAAACCTTTCGGAAAAATACATTACTACATTTGAATGAAAACCGTACAAAAATCGATTCAGTAGATTTGGAGAGAATCGATCACATATACGCAGAAAGCTTTTGTGAACTTTGTTTTCTAACAAGCATAGATAGATATAGATGAAAAAATGTAGTGAAACATTTGATACATATTTACGCGGCTCAACGTTTAAGCGTTGAAACTTACTAGATATTATAGGAATAAACGCATCAATAATGTTTTATAAACGAAAAACAGTGCATACAAAACGCATCACATAAGATTGCCTATTGAATAACAAAGTACGCAGCGTGCACGCGTAAACATAAAGGCTCCTTTTTGTGTCTAGTGTGAAAACCGTTTCATACGCCACTAGCTTTGAAGTCGAGTGTCAGTGATAGAACACACAAATTAATCTACGTTGCGTAATCGGGTGTGCCTTTGAGAGTTCTATCCTAGATCCAACTGCGTACGTCAAAAGACTATGACTATTACGCATTGCCGCTAATGTAAGATACACTGATAGTAAGTATATGAACGTTATCCTTTTATCAACTAATTACTTTTGTACAACGCAATGGCCGCAACACCCGCAAACGCAAACGCAATCCGAATAGACGTAATACTACTGAAGCTTTACTAGTATGATTTCTAAGTATGGGTTAGCTTCAATTTAAAATACTTACCATATTATATACACTTCTTACCAAGTTGAATCCATACATCCGCTGCTCCGTTATAACATGATGAACGAACAAAGAAAGATATATAGATAACTTTGCATTTATAATATATCCATTCAATAAAGTATTAAATTTAAGTAGTTTCGTTTAATATGTTTATAATATTTGGTTTAAAAAAACCCAGGTAAATATTTATAAACTACATTATATACAACCAAAAAATATAATGTGTAAAAATATAACATTTAAAACACAAGTTATCGCAAATTTTATGTAGTAAGTAAAATTTAGTAGCTAAACTGAAAGTTCAAACATTCTTGTCTTTTTTTTTTCAATGTAAAAAAACAAAGCGTGACCGCGCCAAATATTATTGCGTAATTTCATAGTTTCAACCGTTGTTCATTTACAAGAACACGTCATATGATAATGATAAATATTAAAAATTAAACTGCCGCATTGCTAAAAAAGTTAAATCGCATACTATTTGCTAATCTATTATAAATCTTTTAAACGATAAACGCGGTCGCTTTACCTTTTTCAATAAAATGTTATATGGTTCAACGCATAATAACATTAGTGAACCGCAAATTTATATTAATAGAACCCAATGACTATATTTTTTATTTTCAGTGTTGATTCCAATCCTTGCTATTCAACACTATAAGAAAACTAGATGTACATTGCAGTTATAAAATAATGGGTTAACTTTTAAATTATTGTTGTTTTAAATTGTTAAATTTATAACATCATAATAACGGCCCTTTTATTCAGGAAAAAATCCCTTATGGGTACCACCGCCCGACGGGGACAGGCGGTGGTTATGTCAGACTCGCACCGACTTAAACGATCTGTATGCTCCACCACGCTGCTGATGGCAAGAACAGGATATCGTTGTACACATTGCCCCCATCACCGCCTACAGCCGCTCTGATCCCAGAGACTCCATCTCCGGGTAGGGACTTCTCAAAAGAGAAGTCCCCCTCCGCTAACCGATGCATCGGGAACACCAGATGCACCGACCGCCTCGGGGACCTGTAGGCCAGGCGTCCGATAAACAATATCGGGCCTGACATAACTGTTCACTAAAAAGTTAAATTTGGAGTCATTGAACTCCCAAGTATCAAAGATTAGCAGAAAATGCTTCAATTATACTCTTTTACTGTTGCATTTTCGTATTTAGTACCGTTATAGTATCGCTTTATCACTTAGAAATAACATGTTTAACTTAAGCATTGAGTAAAAATTGAAAATTATTTACGGAAAGAGGAGAAGGGAAAAATAAAACCAATATTTAAACGTGCCTATGGTTGTACACGATGTTGTCTCAACGGCCATTGTGCCTTTAGTTGTTTTGGTCAATGGCGTAATACCGAAGAGCCTCAAGCCGATATCTCAAGAACACTCGCTAAACAGATCAAAGACCGGCGCTATTATTTGAAAAACCTCTTATTGCGTAAATTCACGTAAATCTTGAGTAAAGACCATCTGTTCTCTGTATTTACTTTTTTAACACAATTTAATTCGTTTTAAACGTTTTAAATGTGACAACTATATGGGAGTATCTTACACCATAAATGCATCAGTAAAACAACGACGATGTAAGTCATTAGAACAGTATAACATAATGAATGACAATTAAGCATATTATATTAGCAGATTCTGCGGATTTCACTCATTAGGATCGAAAGCCTTGTAGTATGCGGCTGAGTAGTATAGACCACCCTCATTTCTTACCGAGGTGTCGTAAAAGGCGACTATGGTAAGTTGACCCCCGTGTGGTATCAGGTTGACTAGAATAGACCACCCAAATTTCTTACTGAGGTGTCGTGAAAGGCGACTAAGATAAATTAACCCACAATGTGGTATCCGGTTGAGTAGAATAGACCTCGCTCTTTCTTAACGAGTTCTCGTAAAATACGACTAGGGTAAGTTAACGACAGGCAAGCGGTCAGTCCTAAAATACGAAACTAAATCATGTGACAACATGTTTGTAACATTCTGTGCCGACCCTACTTAATGTGGGATAAAGGCCGGAGGATATATTCATTACAATCGAATCTGAGATGTCGTTGTAGAAATTTCATAACTTGAAACAATAATTCTTTTAAAATTTCATAAAACGTAAAAAGAATAATGCACCAGGGAGTAGATAGCCCATGGAATATTCACTAATTCTAAAATAATGCGATTCCGGACGTACAGCCGGAGCGCAATTCATTCTCATTAGCTAGTCCCGCGATTTCAAGATTCAGTAGTGCAAAGAACAACGGGAATTGCCAAGAAATGCAAAGAAAAATTAATTCTAAATCATTATAATATTCAGCGACTCACTTTTTTATTTGAAACTAAGAAGTTTGATTCAAAAGCAATTTATCGGAGACGCAATGAAGTTAAGTCAGAGAGCAATTTATTTTCATTACCTAGTTCTGCGCTTTCAGTAATACAAATCAGTGAATGAATAAATAATATTATTTCCTATTGTAGTTCTTAAGAATTATTTTATTATAACTCAAAGAATGATGAATTATTAATGTTTGCAAAATAGTTTAAATGGTTATAATTAAGTATTATTAAAATAATCTGGAGTTGAAACATAAAGATGTTCTAAGTACAGATCGTCATCTAGAAGTTTAAATTGACATAGAAGTACATGTCAGTGCTAATACTTCTAACACTAATCCACGTTTCAATCCTGTTGTTAATCGGAATATTCTAGATAAAAAACCTATATCCAGCAGTGGTTATCTATTCATTAAAGTTTGTACGCTGACGCACTAAGTATTTTTTAAATATATAAAAAGTTTCATTAAAAAAAAAATTAAAAAAATATTTTATCTGGAATCAATCTTGGTATTCAGAATCCGCAACCGCCCGTTACCTAATTGAGCTATCATGACTTTGCAATTGACAGCGAAATTATCCATTCCTTTGTCATAAAATTATAGCAGTTTTTTTAGTGCCCAAAAACAGGGATAAACGATTTTTATTTAAATAAAACCTGGCTAGATCGTCTTCCGATTTAGAAAACATACATATACGTATATAAAAGATTAACTTATGTAAATATTAAAGATTAAAGGAGTCGGCGGTCTTAAGCTTTTGATTTTGAATCTTATGAATTTGAGCTTGTATACAATAAAAACAACTCAATAATAAAGTTATTGTTTTGCGATTGCACAGTAATTGTGAATAAGGCAGTCTACAGATATCCCAGTAATAGTCTTGGTCTTTGCAGGAATAATCACAATGTTATCCTCCACAATCAAATTTTTTCCTGTTTTGTTTTTATCCGTTTTAACACCACGGTTAATTGCCTCTTCAGATGACAAGAGAGCTGGCTCCTTTTTCGCACAAAGAATCAGCTTAGCGATTCAGCGCGGAAACGCTGCCAGCATTCTTGGCCAACTGGGCATGATTTGTATAGTCCTAGCGTGTAAGTAATTTGAGATTGATATAACTTGTACATTTTTGTTTTAAATAATATATTTTTCCTCCACTAAAATTACCTACTCACTACTAATTACCCAAAAACTGCCGATAAATGTGTAAACTGGAAAACTTTAAATGTTACTCAATAGCTTTATGATAAAACTATCTCTAAGAACTCCAGGAGACGAGGACTAATCTATATTTTCATTGTTTTTGATTCGCGAAAGTCAATTCTTTACATGAAAATACTATTACTTTTTTAATTACAGTAAAAGTCAAACTTTTCACATTTATTCAGGATTGCAATAAAACTGTTTAAGTATAAGATAAATTGCACTACCAAGCGAGTGAAAAATTCGCTAATTCCAAAGTAATGTAAGTCTGGACGTACAGTCAGGTAATTCAGTCTCATTACGTAGCGCAGCGTTTTTTATAACAATTATATTAGGCACAGTAGTGATAATAATGGTTTTTACTTCTATTTTAAATTACAACTTTAGAGGGATTAATATGTAATTTCTAAAAATATTATTTTTTCTTACACAAGCCACAATATTCATACAATATTACAATAACTTCTTTACTATACTTAAAAATACTTCGGTTAATAATATTTACAGAATAAATAGATGTATTGTGTTAACTTCTAATGAAATAAAAGATGGTTTTATCTCTATTATTTTGACAATTGAATGTCCTTTGTCCTGTGAATTATAACAATTAATTTTTTAATTAGACAATCTTTTATAAATATAGAGCTTCGTTTTATATACTAATTTTTTAACTGTTTACGAGGGAGAAAAGGCAAATATTGTTCCGGCGCATAAACATTTGTTGCAATGGATTTTATTACAATAATAATTATTACTATAACTTTCCCAGAAGTGGTAAGTTATATATGTAAAAAATTCTTGAAATTGGTGTGACTATTTATATTCATAAAAATAAAATGACTCCTATCTGGAAATCTTAAAACTTTAATCAGTTTCTCCATTTTATATTATATAGACTAAATAAGTCGTAAAGTAAAAAATTAAACCCGAACAATGCAGTCTCTACGGGTAAATTGAAAAATCCACCACATTTACGTTTTAAAGCAAACGTACTACGAGACATTTCCCAGGAGGCCGTTCATACAATATTCATACGTATAAAGGTATTTGCGCAGATCACTCAGACTTTTAACAAAAAACTGAGTACCTATCTATAGAACTGTGGATCAAAATATATATTAAAAATAAAATTTTATCTAATAAATTGGGTACTATCTATACATATTATAAAGCAAAGTTTCCAAAATCTGTCTCTCTGTATGTGATCAATTTTCTAAATATCTTTTGAAGGGATACAGTTACTAAAAGATAGTGCAATTCTTGACAAAGCTTTACGTTAATAGTATGTTCTCCGGAACTGCCAACTCGATTTTTATGGGACTTACAATGAAAGATAGATGAGGTTACAGAGCAACATATACAGCAGGTTTTTTGCAATTTAAAAAATCAAATTGTAATTCGATTTTTTAAATTGCTACGGTGAGTGGAACGTCCATGATAAGCAAGATGATATATGCCAGTTTTCTGCAATTTTTTGGATGTAGACTTTCCCGCATCGTCTAACAGTAAAACAGATTTACACATTATATGAGGATATCGTCATTTGATTACCATCTGATCTGAAATCATTTGTTTTTCGGATAATAGATTGCATGTAAATATAATTAAAAAGATATACGATCTACCTAAAATTACTTCCCTAATATGTATTATAGCTGCTCGAATACTTGAGCTAAGAACATTTGCAGGAGGCAAGTGCAGGCGGAGGAAATTCTAATTAAGTTAACTAAGTAGAACTGGCTAGCCAGCCAGGCGGGCTTAGACAATAATGTTAGAGAATTCTACAGCTTCATTTGCCTTTATTGCTGTTATATATTTTAATTTGGATACGTGAACAGTGGCCCAGTTTTTGGGACAAAGTTTGTTAAATGCGAACACAAAATAAGCTATTCTTCTATAATTTGCAACATCTCTTTTTAGTAGACTGATTAACGCCTACAGATTCGTTTGTGTAAGTTAATTATTTTCTTTTAATATCCACTGATAATTCTACGCTGGTAAATTATTTTAAACCCTACTACAAACCTAAAAATCTACATACATAATTTTGCAAAATTTTCGTAACAGTTTAGATGTGACGCAGTACAAACATAACATTCGTATTTATAATATTAGTAAAGATTTTACACTTATACGATCCATAGTTATTATAAAACATCAATATCATATCATCCTCCCGCCATTATCCCACTCTAAGTGGGGTCGACACAACATGTTATAAACATGTTGTCACATAATTTGGCTACGTTTTTTGCGACCAGCTGCCTGCCTGACGTGAACTTATCTTAGTCGTATCTTAAACGTCGGTAAGAAAGATGGTGGTCTATTCTACTTAAACGGGTACGAGACGGCGGATCAACTTACCTAAGCCGCCTTTTACGACACCTCGGTAAGAAAGAGGGTGATCTATTCTACTCAACCGGATACAACACAGCGGGTCGAATTAACTTAGTCGCCTTTTACGACACCTCAGTAAGAAATGGGGGTGGTTTATTCTATTCAGCCGGATACCACACGGCGTAAAACATCAATATCATATCGCGATAATAAAAAAATATACATTTTTAGTGCTCCTTGTTACTGCAAGGCTAATAAAAGAATATATTAAAATTAAATAACTGATATATAAAGCTCGAAATTATCTCGAGTTTTAATTGGATCGTATTAAAAAAATATGCAATGAACCGGTCGCATGAACATGAAAATCGTATTTACCAAATCAACTTCATGTCCGATGGTCGTTAGAGCGAATATTTTCAGAGACCAATTGAGGGTGATTGAGTGCTGAAATTAGTGATGGAGAGGCAAAATTTGGTATACATACAGCTTAAATCAAATGGACACGAAACCTAAAATATTAGTATTACTACTTTATTTTTAAGTATTAAATAACTAACCAGTATCTATGGGTGGAATAGTCCAAAATATGAGCTCCTGCACCGACTAGCGTCCCCGAAATTAAATAGAACTAGCCAGTAATTTGAAGCACGGTTCAATTTGGATTTTATAAGTAAAATTGTAGAAACTCAAGATTTATAGCGTATTAATGTATTACTTTTGCATTTTTAAGATATATTTTATACTTTAAATATTTCAGTGATATTTTGTTTTTTGACATATTTTATTTATTTATTTTATTAGGCCATCAACAATATATATATTAAATACGTGTTCAAAAGATACATGATACATAAAAAATTGAAGAAACTAAATGCTATATTAATTAAAGATGCTTAAAATAAATGTTCTATTAATTAAAGATGGCTACATTTACAATAATAACAAACAACCATATCAAGGTAGAAAAAGCAAAAGAAGAATATAATATCTATAAAAAACAAAAGAAGACATATCTGATATAAATAATGATTTAGCCTGAAAACGCGATAAATTTATATCAAACTGCGTTTTCACTTCAGTTTGCTCCTAGTTAATCATATAGCAAATTGATTTACATATATAAATGCACCATTTATACGAAATGTAAAATTTATTTATAGTACAAGGGACTAGTAATCTAATTTTTAAATTATATAAGTAAGTAAGCAGCGGCCTGTTACTCTCACACTGCCGGGAATAGGCCTCTTCTCTCCGTTTTTGGAGAGAAGGATTGGACCAACCACGCTGCAATGCGGATTGGTAGGTTACACATATCTCCAGAATTTTCTAGAAATATGCTTGTTTTCATGTTATAAATGTTTTCCTTCACCGAAAAGCCTGTGATAAATTGTAGTGATCAATTAGACACATAAGTTTTTAACTGAAAAACTCATTGGTGTCTGCCCGGGTTTGAACCCGTGATCTTCTCGAAAGAGTCGCATGGTGTTACCATTGGGCTATAACAGCTCTATTTATCAAATTCTATCCATCTAATTTTAAATTATATACAACACAGTAAATGCATTAAATGAAGCAAATGAAAATCATAGTATTTGATATTGCCGTTTCTGGATCAAAAATTGAGTAGGTATATCCATTCAGCCTTTGTCAGAACTTGGTCGGACAAACATCAGTGATATTTTTCTTTACTCGTCAAAAAGCTTACAATTCGTATCAAATCAATCCCGTCAAACAAGAAAAAAAATGGACCAAAGGCTGTATTGAGGTAGGATTGTTCTACGTTTTGTTTGAAACGTAAACAAATTCTTTGCTGAATAAAATTGGATATTGTGGAACGTTAAAGCAAAGAACGTACTATACAATGTTATTTATGAAAAGAATATCAATAATTAATGTTATTATCGTAACAAAGAATTTATAAATTTGCCGGCGACTTAACCCACGTAGAAATCAGTGTGTCTCAAAGTTTTTCCCGCGGAAATGCAGACTCCACGAGAATTCTATGATAAAAAGGATATGTTCTACCTTCTCTATCTTTAAGTGAAAGTCCCGTCAAAATCAGTTCAGCGTTTCTAGAGAATATACTATTTAAAAACTTCCTTAAAAATTGCTCTATCATTTAGTAAAAACCGTACAAAAATACAAACAGACAGCTTTTAGGATTTTTTTTATAATATGTATAGATAAGAGATTATATTGAAAATTTTAATTTTAAATTTAATTCAGGTTTTTGTACTTTTTAGGTACGTGAAAACTTTTCATTTCAAAGTCAAAAAATGTCAAATAATAGAAGTTGGAAATATAAATCGAACTGTTTCAAATTAGAATCTTTACCTAAAACTGGACAAACATCATTACCGACAGCGACTGTATAAAGCATATTCAACGTTTATTAAAATTTGTAGTGCTTAATATTAATTTACAAATTATCATGCTTTGATTATATTTATTTAATGAAAGCGACTCAAGGAACCCAAAAAGGAAAGCGCAATCCCAGTAATTATAAAGTACATACCTAGTAAAACAGAAGTAAAAAGGATTTTTTTTTATTCACACTACCTTTAACATAATCAGAGACTTTAGGAGTCAATAGTTTTCATAAGGTTTTGGAGTTGTAGGTTTTACCTTGGATGGGTAATACAATTTTTGTTTCACATTAGTTTTATTATAATATATTTTTACAATTTTATTTTACATTTTACTGTTTTTCCTCTACAATTAGACTGTCCGTTTACAAACTAAATACAGTTTAAATTTTTTATAGTTTGAGAATTTCTATGGTTTCTTTACAATGTTTCTCTATAATTTATAGATGTTGAATTTACCTACATTTAACATTATTCGTCTTAATAATTCTTGGCAGTTTGACCATCTTACTGTTTCACAGTAATTTTAGTAATCTGCATTTCATTATTTAACTGTTTAGATGCTACCTATTTTATTTGAAGAAAAAGGTATTAAGCACATGTTAGCACATCAAGATTTTTATTTTGAGTAGTTTAGAGCGTGAGTTTGAAAAAAAAGGAATAAAAAATACTGTGCCTCATCATCTTTCTCTCTCTTCAACCAGTAGGAGTCCATTGTTGGACATAGATCTTTTCAAGGGATTTCTATACCAGTATAATGAGACTGGTTCGTTGGCGTAGTTGGCAGTGACCCCATCTTCAGCTACGTAGGTACCGCAGGTTCGATTCCCGCCGAGGGCCAACACTTTCTATTACCAATTTGTTGGTTCTTTGAACCTGGGTGTATATTTGTATTTAAGTATGTATTTAAAATTATATATGTATATATTTCCCAGTTATCTGTCACCCATAACACAAGTATTAAGTTACTCACTTTGGGGACGGATGACCGCGTAAGTGTTCCATATATTTATTAATTATGTTTATATTATGAGATTCCAGAACAATAGAATCGCACAAGGTTCGCTAGGAACATTCATCACAACATCAAATAACTTTGAAATTTGTTCATGATATGTCATGAAAACTATTGGTAACATAAATTAAACTTCTATTAATTGAAATACCGATAGGATTATATCGAACTGAGTACAGGGCAACTCTGCGGTCCACAAGTTGTTGTAATAAGTTGAGCTGCAAGTTGTTCTTACAAGTTGCCAACTAAATGCCTCTTGAACACTGAACTATTAACTTGGGTCTCAATACAAGAAGCTCTCAGGCTAATTACAGCCACAACTTATCTATAATTAGATAAATATCTATAAGATATAATTGATTACGTTTTTTGAGATAGTAGGGCATTGCTTTTTTTACATTTGAGAAAAATAAAAGTAAGGAACTTCAGTTTATACATCATTATATGATGATTTCTATACTGAAGTTCCTTAAATTAAAAAGAAAATTATAAGTTTTTATCGTAAATCTTTTAGGAATAAAACTCATTAACCAAAATGTAATGCAATTTTTCCAAAAAGTTGAAATTAGTAAATTGTTTTTATTAAATTGTTAAGTTATGTAAATTGTGCTTTTTTATGTAAATTGTGTAAAAAAGGTCGCGCAATTGTCAAAAAAAACTTGATGGCACCTTAAATTGCGTGCGCCGCGTAAACTAACAAAGGTACTCTAAAGTGATGTTGTAGAGAATTGTAGATCTACAAAAATAATACAAACAAGTTAGCAATAGCAAGTCTCTATTTCTTATGGTTAACTAACAATAACTACTTTAAGTTCAAAATTTAAATTAAGTCACTGATTTCCACGCGGGTGAAACCTCAAGCATAACTAGTATTTAATAAAATAATCAAATATTACAATTAAATCAACATCACAAAGCCTTAAAACATTTATTAAATCAAACTTAATTTAATACATTTTTCTTTAACTAATAGAAACTTTTGACTGGTCCGTTGGCGCAGTGGGTAGTGACCCTGCCTTCAGCTCCGCGGGTCGCGGGTTCGATTCCCGTCGAGGGCCAACATTTTCTATAAATGAATTTGTTGTTCTTTGAGCCTTGGTGTATATTTGTATTTAAGTATGTATTTAAAAATATATACAAGTATATATTCACCAGTTGTCTGTTTACCATAACACAAGTATTACTTACTTTGGGAACAGACGACCGTGTGTGTAAGTGTCCCATATATTTATTTGTTTATTTATTTATTTTACTGTCAAAAACTAAGGCACTATCTAAATGTTATGGACGATGATGTTTTATAATGTCTGCGACATTGTTCACGCATACCCCAGTATGTGCTTGGGGCTCCAGACACCCTTTTAATCTCAAAAGTATATTGTTAGGGAGTAATTTAGACCCCATCTGAGGGAGACATTAAGATCACAGCTAGGTGAAAGGGCTTTAAAAATGAAAAAACCGCATGAACACTTAAACTTGCCATGTCGTGCGACAGGGGTGAGATCAGTTATTTCTGTAAGAAATAATTAAACATCAAATTCTCCAATAGACTACGTTAAAACATTCACCATTGGATTACAACATCTATTTAACTCAAATCACTAATTTAAATCTAGTTTAGATGAAATTAAATCCGTAAAGTTTGAAAAGAATGTATTTTAAGACTAATTTATAGAAGTAGGCGTTACTTTGCGGAATTCCATAATACAAAAGTTAGGAAAGAATTATTTTGCTATAACCGGCGTTTGTTAAAAAATGTAATGCTAATTGTAGGAAAGGAAAGCATTCTCATCCTTTATGCATACGCAAAGGTTTGCAATTTTGACGTGGCGCCTATATCCTGACGGTTACGGGGCAAAACGATCGTTGAGATTGTGATAGTGCACATATGCAGTGCTTGTGTGTTGTGGTCGTGGAGATTAGTAGTGTATGCGTTTATACAGATTCTGTATATATCAGGTATGATAACGGATATAATATGATAACATATATTTCCGATTTGCTTAATTGCAGATTACGGAAAAAAAAATAGTGAATGTGTGTAGTGCTTATGCAGTGTGCTGTTGGTGGTGGTGTTTTGTAATACATGCGGCAACGAATCCTACATGTATAAGATACGAAAGCGGATTTGCTTCGTATAGTTAGCATTACATAGACTTTCTTAACAAACGCGGATTATAATTCGAAAATTCAAAATATATAGCATAACTTTTGTAATATAAAACTTTTGACATAGGTGACTTATACAATATATGAATTCCACCACTTAAAATTTTAGTTTAGTTATTCTTTAATTACGCGTCATTATTAGTTATTTAAAAATGGATATTACAGAATGTATAGTTATCAAAAATACGACAGTAAAATTTAGCCATTTATGACTGAATTACAAGTATTTCCATATACAAAACATAAAAAATTGTTCCACAGATGTAATACCATTTCAAAACGTATGTATAGAAACTATTCTCTATATTTTGAGTACACGTTTCATCAAAGAAAATAAAAAAGGGCTCATCAATGTGGAGACAAACGGGCTAGAGATGTAACGGATCAAATTCAATTTGCGAGGTGAGGATTGAAAAGGTCCGAAATGATAGATGAAAGCGGGTCCACACGTCCCGACATGTAGGATACGAGTGTACTTCAAAAATCGCGCGATTGCAATGCCGCGCTGTAGTTACTTGCAACTGACATGTGCAATTATTCCGGGCACAAAATCCCTATCAGCTTCCATTAACATGCCAGAATGTCCACACCATTCTCAGTTTCATAATAAAATTTTAATTAACCTAGTTTCGACGTCATATATACAACGATGTCATCATTTAAGCGATTTTGATCCACGTTATAAACGTTCCGTCAAACGACCTTTTCCAAACTAAAAGAATATGGTATAGTTTATTGTACGCTGTGTGGTATCCGGCTGAGTAGAATAGACCACCCTCATTTCTTACCAAGCTTATTCGTAAAATACGAATGAATATCGTATAATACGAAATGGTAAGTTGACGTCAGGCAGGCGGCCAGTCGTAAAATACGTAGCCAAATCATGTTACATGTTTATAACATGCTGTGAAGACCCCACTTAGAGTGGGATAAGGGCAGGAGAATGATGATGTGTATAGTTAAATATTAAAATATTTAAAAAAAATCGGCTTTGTGCTCTATATCACAATAATAATTAAAATGAAGAACAGCCCGGATGAATTTTAAAAATAGTGGCTCGTAAACTTTTATCATTAATTTCTTTTATTAATAGACCGAAACATAAATTATGTTTATTTTAATGTTTCATAACACAAGACAATTATATGGTATTTTTAGATATTTAGACATGACAAGACATGAAAATAATTTAAGATATGAATTAGTTATGATTTACCCTCGGTTAATGAAAATATAAAAATTAAATCGAAATTCCTGTTTGTTTAATTTCGAGCAGTATAAACAACGCCTGAATAATGAAAAAAAATCACATTAATCCTAATTAGTGGAAAAATATTAAAAATACTAAGTACCCTTTATGTCTTATTAACAGTTTCTAAAAACATTATAAATTCACTAAACGTAGACGGCTAGGAGCGAAGCGTGAAGAATTTTTAATTTACGATGTTTTGCACTTAGAAAATAGCATTCTACATTTACTAAATAGCCTCGTTTTATTGCAAAGGTGCAGAATGAGAAATTTTCTCTCATTATCTTTATATAAAAATTTCGTGTCACGATGCTCTTTTTACGATAATTTCGGTAAAGGGAAATATCGTGAGGAAACCTGCATATCTCTAGAGAATTCTAGGGATATGTATAACGTACCAATCTGCATTAGAGCAGCGTGGTAGATCTTAGCTCAAATTCTTCTCTCCAAAAATGGAGAGAAGAGGCCTATGCCCAGTAGTGGGATAGTAACGGGCCGTTTCTTACTTACACAAAAAAGCGGTAATATGCTTTACTATATCAGTAATAAAGGTATCAGAGAAAGAATTCAAACGATAATATTCACGCCAATAAAAATTATACACCAGAAAAGCCGAAGGCAATCTTTTATAATGATTAACAATACAATCAGCTCGCAGCCACTCATACTAACGAGTAGCAATAAAACACGTCTTCATACGGAGGTATTATTTCTTTATCTCGGTGTGCCAGCAACGTTTCCATTTGTGCCTCTCATCATAAAGTAGGGGAGGAGATATAAATTATTATTGCGAAGCGTGAGCGACTGAAAAGTTTTGTGTCCTGAATAGATGCTTGAGTTAAGTGTGAATCTGTACTTGTTTTGACCATAATCTAAACAATATTTTTCCAACTATACCTAGTGAAATCTGTCATACGCCGTGTGGTATCCGGCTGAATAGAATAGTACCACCCTCATTTCTTATAGAGGTGTCGTAAAAGGCGACTAAGGTAAGTCGACCCGCTGTGTGGTATCCGGCTGAGTAGAATAGACCACCCTCTTTCTTACCGAGGTGTCGTAAAATATGACTGAGGTAAGTTGACGTCAGGCAGGCAGCCGGTCGTAAAAACGCAGACAAATCATGTGACATGTTTATAACATGTTGTGCCCCTGCTTAGAGTGGGATAAGGGCAGGAAGATGTTGATGACCTAGTGAAATCTGTCATAGTCTAGCGGCGAGACTGTGACTCCCTTGAGAGTCCCTCTATTTCTGCTTAAAATATCTTTAAATATCAAATAACTTTGCTTTGTAGTAATGATATTATTTTGCTGTAATTCGCGTTTGTTAAGAGAATCTTTGTGTTGTTGGTATAAAGAATAAGTAAACGACGCATATGTATTTTATACATGCAGCACTATTCACCACACGCATCACAAAACTCCACCTCCAACAACACACCACGCAAGCACAACACACATTCACTACGCCAATCTTTACGATCGTTTCGCAATGTAATCGAAGCATTAGGGTCCACGACAAAATCGATTCTGTTATGATAATGATAAGGAACGTTGTCTCCTTCCTACACTTAGCATCACATAGATTCTCTTAACAAACGCGGATTATAACATAATAATTCTATCATAACTTCTGTACTGTGGAATTCTTCTATAAATTATTTAATTTTGCTTTCTCATGTTCATATTTAAAATAAAGCCTTCGAAGTACATACTACTTAAAAAGTATGAAATGGAATATAATTTTATTTCAACTATGCAGGAAAATTCATACTTGCAAAGTCTAAATCTTTTATGGCTTAAGTGCGCCAAAAAAATTAATGATTGCAGACAGAAAAAGGGAATCTTAGAAGAAACGGGCTTTAAGTCTTTTCGAGTATAAAAGGTAAAGAAAAAAGCTGCATTTAGTGAATGCCCTTTCACAGTTGGAGAATTCAAACCGCTACCGCAGGTTCTGAGCACTTCACGAATGCAACTCCCTTTGAAGAAAATCTTAGCTTTTTTGACAATCAGACTTTTTTAAATTTTCTATAAAACCGACACCGGAATACTTTCATTTCGTTACATAGATTTAAGTTCAAATCTTTTAATGTTGAGACGAAACTTTAATATATTAAAATAAATACTCTATCGTTACTCATCATTCTATCCCTTATCCCACTCTAATTGGGGTCACTTTTCAGCTAGCTACAGAAGTTACAATAAAATTATTTTGCTGTAATCCGCGTTTGTTATGAGAATATATGTAATGCTAATTGTATGAAGCCGGCAACAATTACAACCTTATACATACAGGACAAGTCACCACACGTATCACAAAAGTCGTCAACACTTACACTCCACACAGTCACTACCACAACCTCTACGATAGTTTCACCCCTAAACTAAAGCATCATCAGAAAGCTAGGCTCTTCGAACAAAATCGTAATGCTATACGTATAATCGATAAATCATTCAGCTAGGTATTTTACGACCGGCCGCCTCACTGACGTCAACTTACCTTAGTCGCCTTATACGATACCTCGCAAAGAATAAGGTCTATTCTATTCAGCTGAATACCATACGGCGGAATTACTCTATCGTTACTAATATATTTTATTTACTGTGTTCTAATACCTCACCTATGAAACCCTTCTCAACAGAAAATAGATCAAGCTGAGTATCACTGAAAACCAGTGATTATCACTGGTTTCGAACAATTGATTCAAACTAAATTTAGGATCTTCTTACCCAAATAACTGTGAGCTTTAGTAGACAGAACAGTGGATCAAGAGTAGCTCCACCTACTCAATGAACGAGTGCTTTACAAAAAAAGACAATAAAAAAGTAAAAAAATAGTAAAGTGACAACTTTTTAGATAGTAGTTCATTGTAATCAGACAAAGTTAAGCAACACTTACTAACTTTTAACTGAGCTCGTCCAATGCCTTAAGACCCTTTACTGAACATTTGAGTTAAATTCTTTAGATCAAAAGCCTTTCCAAGTGGTTGCTTGAAATTTCCATTATACTTGTTCAAAGGTAAATTTACATCGCCGCCGTAGTTTTCAATTTAACATCATACATTGGTAGGAACCAAAATACTTACGTACAAAACAATCTCTTGAAATACTCAACATAAATGCGAACGTATAAATAATTGAAGCTTTTCAGACTGGCCGCAATTAAAATGCTTTAAGATGCTTTTTAAAACAATATACGAGTGTACAGTTAAGTCAACCTACACGTATAATTCCAAAGACTGCAGGTAACATATAACAATAGTAGCTGACCCGGCAAACGTTGTTTTGCCAAATAAATTGTTCTGAGGGAATTTCTAGTGTACATTTAAAAAAAAATCCAAAAAACAGAAAAAAATTAAGGTTGGTTAACCCTTTTCACATAGGGGTGTGAAAAATAGATGATAGCCGATTCTCAGACATACTGAGTATATCTATAAAATTCAATAAAAATTCCCTGAGCCATTTCGGAGGAGTATGGTAATTAATAATGTGACACGAGAATTTAATATATAAGATAATAACATATCATTAATAATTAATAATTCGATTGTATGTAAAAAATTGTATGAAGTATTTTTATATCATCTGTTTCTACGAGAACTTTATCATTCAGCCTATTTAACGTTTATCGATATTTAAAGGTAAATGCTAAAACTACAAATCAAAATATTGAAATACATTGTGCTATGACATGGAGATATATACAAAGGCCTTATTTATAATCATTTATGTACATATAATGTATTATACATACATATAATACGCGTTATACAGAGTTCACCACTTACTATTATGCTCGCTACAAACACTTCTAATAAAATGCAACAAAAAAATATTATAGCCAGCTATGGCAAGGGTCCAACTGAGTTATACTAGGGAAGGATTTCAGCGAATTAACACCTATTCCAATTATGTTAATCTCGCACGTGTGCAGCGCATTGCTGTGAGATTTGTGCTACGTGCGTAATCTCTCCTAATTACTGAGCAGTCTCTTTGAGCTCTTAACGAAGTAAATCGATTTAAGCTATATTTCCCTTAATATAATTTAAGTAAATAATAGTATAAGTTGTGATCATAGGTTCAAACGTCCGCTAACAATAAGTTTTTTTTATTAAAACTAGTGTCAAAATTGATATTTGCAATTTATCACATGCTTTTCAATGAAAGAAATCCATCTTGAAGAAACCTGCATATCACTGAAGAATTCTTGGTAAAAGTGTAACCTACCAATCCACATTGGAGCAGCGTCGTGGGTCTTAGCTGCTCTCCAAAAAAGGAGAGTGGAGATTATTCCCAGCAGTGGTAGAGTAACAGTTCGTTACTTTACCTTACTTTTTACGTATTAATCAATGTAATAAATACATTGCATAGGTTTCCTCACTAACATTATTTCTATCTAAATAATAATATATTAGAAACAAAAAATTAAAATTTCTGAATAATTTGAGTAAAAAATCCGTGTACAAAACATTAACTACAGAATTACTAGATAAATTAATATCTTTAAGTAAAATTATTTACTACTAAACTTCGGATTAGCTTATATACGAATAACCTCCTAGGTTAAACAGTGAAATATTTTCAGTTTTCCAAGGAATAGCTATTTGCCAGGATCATAAATTTAAATTTATTTCTGTTACAAGTCGATGCTAGGAAATTGAATTTTCGTATATGCACTAGTATATATTTCAATGAAGCAATTGTACAGATACATAGATTTCTATGTCTAGATATATTTGCAAAACCAACATATTTAATATAACATACAACATAAGTATTCAATTTATTTTCATCGAAAATATGCAAGTTATATGTACATATGTATAGCAAATCAAACGCTAATACTATACAAATTATATCTACGAAGAATTTCCCAAGAATACTAGCTGCATTTCCGCGTTCTATCGTTAAACTGAAAATCAACCACTTGTCACCATATAACATAATCTTTGCAAATATTATTGCATTTACTCCGTGTTTATTTTATTTGTAGTTTTACTATACAAGCTTTCAGATATCACAAATATATTGATATTAAAACAACTTTGTTGATATCAGTGTGTTTCATATTTAGTAAGAATTTACTAATTCCTTACCTTCTATTCCTTGATCCAAATCACTTTTCCTGAATTTATTAATTCTTCTAATAAATTAATTCTTACTTATGAAAACCTTGGGCACCTTTAATTCTTCTGTATAATAAAAGAATAGGCATTATTTTAGCTCAGATTAGCTCAGACCTTGCATGTTTTATATTAACATATGCTTAGCAATATAACCAATTTAGACACTAGACATCTCTGTCAAATAATAAATAGTCTGTTATTCAACTTTTTCATCATAAGTTCCTCAACAAAATTATAAATAATAAATAATTCTGTCCTAGCGTCGTCTAAAACATAACGAGCGAAAAAAATACATTCCACAAATTGCAAGAGTGATGTAAAATACGTGATATAAAAGAAGAAAACAGATACAAGGAAATGAAAAGGAGCGAGTGTCCTAGAAACGGGGCAGATGGTTAACATTTTACGGGCAGCCCAGTTGCCTTATTTCACTACAACCGAGTTCGTTTGCGAAAAAAAAGGTGACGTTCTTCAAGATTGGAAGCCTTAGTATCTTTATCTATGCACAACGGCTACGAGTAGTTTTTATTTAGTACATATAAATACTAAAAGCGGCAGTATTTACTGTTGTTATTATTGCTAATACGAACGTCTTATATTGTATGTATTTCACTCGTTTTAATCACAGTTATGAGATAACAGTATTAGTCAAAGGGTATTTATATATTTGAAATTACTCTATTGTACTCAATATCTTAAACAATAGATTTCGTACTAGTTATTAATTTTCATTTTCATAATAAACATTTTTTTCTTAAAAGTATATCTAAAGTTTTTTAAATTAATTCTCCCTATCAGTAACGGTTGAAGAATAACTTAATGGGAATCCCGTTTCACGACTTTGTTGTAAATAAATAGTAAAAAGGAGATAATTTTTTTTGTGAGCCATAAAAATAAATAATTTTAGCTGTGTGGAATCCGGCTGAATAGAATAAACCACCCTCATTTTTACCGAGGTGTTGCAAAAGACGACTAAGGTAAGTTGACACCAAGCAGGCGGCCCGTCGTAAAGAACCTAGCCAAATCTTGTGACAACATATTCATAACATGTTGTGCCGACCCCACATGGAGTGGGATAAGGGCAGGAGAATGATGTCAATATATAATTTAATATAATAATGATATTTTATTATTAGAACTACAAGCTTTCTGCAAAAATTCACTTAGCGATGATTTTTGGTTGCTCACTAGTTATTGATATTCATCTTTCGTTGCGTTAACTTCTTAAAGAATTAAATTATCATTTTTTGGAACCTAACAATAACAAAATCGCATGGAATTTCAAAACCAAAATACGAACTAGTTCGTACTATCATCCATGTTATGTTTAAACACCACTCGAGCGAGAAACGTTTTCATAAAAATGCAAATCGCCCCACGACGTATTGCCGTCGGTCGCGACGTCTCAACATTATGAGACTTGCTCTTTCATCAAATTAAAATGCTTTTTAGACAATATCATTCAAAGGAACTTATTATGCAATTTTAAATTTTATATGACATTCTTCCGCATTTTTGAAATATTTTGCTAAGTAGAAAAAAATTGTACATTGGTTATCTACTCTAGCTGACAATTAAATAGAAGAAATATTTAGATTCTCTTTTGCATTTCAATCGTCATATAACAGTTATTAGTTCTATTTGTTGTAGACGATTTAGACAGAATTTTTTCGCGGCATCTCGATCACTTGTTTTATCAACCAAATACAAATGATTATTAAAAGATTTTTAATTTATTATAACGACAATGTAAAATAAATAAGAAATGATTATATATGTTATAAATCGCAACCGCGATCCAATTTGCGTTCCATCGCTCACTTTTTATCGCACGAGCACACTGACAAGAATAATGCAATGAATAAAATTAAAAACTAATATATTCCTATAATTTTTACAAGTATATAAATATAAATTTTTACAAGTAATTGAATCTTATAAAAATATATTCAAAATGTAAAACATGCACTAAAAAAGTAAAAAAAAAGACTATGAAAAATCGGCAATAAACAATGTAAAATTAACTCGACTAAGGCATTATTTTAGATTTTCACTTTCTTCAGATAAATTAAAAAAAATATCCTATATCAAATAAGAGAATTCCATTTTTTTTTTATTTTATTGGACATTGAGAGTTGATTTGAGTTTGAAGAATAAAAAAAAATCAATTCGAGATTCCACACTCTTGCTAATTAAAAAATTAAAAAAGGCAAGATGCCTTTTTTACTGTTAATTTAACAGTATATACAATTTTAATTCTCATTAGCCTTGAAGATTCTAGATTTAAATTTACAATATTAATTCTCAACGCAATATAGTTTAATGAAGCTATCAAGAGAATTCATGAAAATAATCAGCTCATAAAAAACTTTTATAGCCCAATGAAAACGCGATACCCTGTTGCTAACTACTCATCCCATTTCATTTGGGGAGGTGTTGTATTTGTAGACAATTAACTTTACGAGCTCGTATACGCGAATGATCCTATGAAAGCGAAATTGAACAGGAAGATATTAAAATAATGATATTGAACGTAAAATATCGTACTAGGTGTTGAAGCAGAGTGTATGATAAGATTATTTTGGTCAATTTGGTCTTTTTCACTACATATTATAAAACAAAGTCCATATTTCCCTATGTACGCATAAAACTTTAAAACTACACAACAGATTTTGATGCGGTTTTTTTTAATAGATAGAGTGACTCCAGAGGAAGGTTTGTACGTATAATAACATTCAATACGGAGTAGAGAAATACTGTAATTTTTTAGGTATCTGTAAATAATTACATTTTTTTCCGCTTACATTGCAAACGCAGGCTAAACCCTACGAGATTTATCAATATGATGTACTAAGTATTTGTACACCTTGAAAATGTCTACAGAAAAGTCCGCGATGGTATATGTAATCTCTTATGGATAACCAACTATAGCATTTTTTGTCATTTACTTTTGACGAAAAATAATGCCTTATTTTTGAAGCAATTTTTATACAATACAGCATTAATCCTTATCCAATTAAGTACCTTAAATAATTAGTTGATTTATTATAGATCAATATGGCCGTTTACAGCATGTAATTTAAGTGAATATTTTCGGAGATATTACAGATTTAAAATGCCGTGAGGACGCCGCGCTTCGCCCTATAACACTTCGACTTTAGCAGCGATGTCGCTCTTTCAAGAGTTTGTTTAAAGACATTCTGTAATTAATTGTAAAAATAAAATACATAGGGAAAAATGTTAAAATAAATAAGCAAATATGTTCTATATGAATTTAGATATTCAAAGATAGCAGGAAATCTTCTTGGTATAGGGAAAGGAAATTGTTTTTCTCCAAATTTAACGCTTGCGGGCCACGGGCAGTAATGAATAAATCAAAACTACTGGATCCATTTTAATCATTTTTTTTACACTGACTGACATGGGATATATATTTTATACCCGTGCGAAGCAGGGGCAGGCCGCTAGTATTATATAAAAAGGCAAATTTTAATGTTTTAAACGATGTGTGTGTATGTCATGAGGACTTGTTGTGCGGTGTTGGGTTTTGCTTAGATAACAATAGTTATGGTATGTTAAACCTCTTATAACAACTCTCATACTACACAAAGTTGCTTGATCTATAGTATAAGTATATTATATTAGTATGTATAATGTTTCAGTAACAGTTTCTAGTAATATACTTTATTATCGCAGCCTGTTTGTAAGTCTAGTTAATTTTATTGTATTACTTACTTTACAGGGCCGTTGCTTTTTTATAGAATGTGAACCCGCCGAAATATCGCGCTAATAATTCCTTTTAACCATCATATGAAATAATTGTTATCCCAACATCCATTCAGAGCTGTTTCTTGAAACAAATTATTATCCTAAAGCATATGCTACACAGATAGCAGATAAAATGAAACATTGTGTTTCAAATTTAATCTTTAAGCGTTTATCGCTGGTATTATTAGATATAAATCATCTAGACATTGCCTTGTCGCCAGCGTGTCCGATACACGAAGATTGTAAAAAGTTTGTAACAGATAGGAACATTCAGCGGAATTACCAATACCGGATGAACAGGATTCCAATAGTTTTCAAAAAGCAATTCTCTACAGGGAAAAATTAGATTTGTGAAATCAAGACGTGCTTCGCTCTAAGCTTAAGAAATACGGATGAGTTAAGTTAGAAGAGAGTATGGGGAAAAAGCAAAAGAAAATAAATATTCACATTTAATTTATATGAATACACAAATTTGTAGTTTTTTTTTTGAAATCTAAAATAACAATAAATTGTGCCTAAATTTGGTATTCATATTTACATTGCGCGATCAAAACTGTCGCATATTTTTTTTCTTGGGTAAGTAACCTTTCGTGTTCATGTAAATAAACTCACCAAATTTTCGTAGCGATCGAATAAATATTTCAGGAACAACGCATGGAGGACAACAAAAGTACATAAATTTTTAATATATGAAGAGAATTTTGTATAAGAAAAAACCCTCTTCAGCTCTTATGTATTTCATTTTCATAATATAGAGAACAGTATAATAAATGAAATACTTGCACTAATATTAATTAAGATTTATAATAATAGCTACGAGTACCTTTCATAGACTTAAATTAACAAATAAAAATTGTGAAAATACTAACTTTGCTAGATTTGTTCTTTGTCATGTTTTTTTAAATGGAAAAAGCAATAAAAAATATCATCATCATCATCTTCCTGCCCTTATCCCACTTTAAGTAGGGTCGGCACAACATGTTATAAACATGTCACATTATTTGGCTACGTATTTTACGACCGGCCGCCTGCCAGACGTCAACTTACCTTAGTCGTAGTTTACGACATCTTCATAAGAAAGAGGATGGTCTATTCTACTTAACCGGATACCACTCAGTGGGTCATCTTACTTTAGTCGCCTTTTACGACACCTCGGTAAGAAATGAGGGTGGTACTATTCTATTAAGCCGGATACCACACGGCGTAGCTTTCATAGACATAAAATTACAAATAAAAATCGTGAAAATACTAACTTTGCTAGATTTGTTCTTTGTCCAGTTTTTTTTTTATGGAAAAGCCAATAAAAAATAATCTTACAATTTGTCAATGTTTCGTGAAAAAACAAACTTTGATACCTTCAGATAGGCATTAACATTTCTAGTGCTATTCTCTACGTGGATTATCTCTCGCAATCATTGAGCAATTTCTTAGAGGTGGCGTTAGTGTTAATCTCAACGTTATCCTATTACGGTTTTCAGTCGATATCGCGGCGGTGACTTGTAATTTGATTTATCACCCGATAAGAAGATAGATCGTAATTTTTATTTTACAGATTCCTTTAGAATTTTTTTTGTAAAAATTTAATTTTAATTTCGAAAGTTATGGTCAATTATATTTTATAAATGAATACATTGGTATAAAAATAATAGTACCTGGGTAAAAGAGTAAAGTCTTGCTCGGTAATTTTTTTAATACTGAAAAAAATATACATACACATATAAAAGGAATCGATTCTGTTATTCAAAATTGGAGACCACCCTTTATCAAACTGAGCTATCGTAACTTTTCAAATGACAGCGTATGCATTCATTGCTTTCTCATAAAATTACAGCAGTATTTTTAGTGCCCGAAAACAGGGATAAAACGACATTTTTTAAATGAATCCTAGCTAGATCGATTTTGTGCCCCCGAAACCCTCTACATACTAAGTTTCATTAAAATCGTTGGAGCTGTTTCTGAAATTAAAAGAATATACATATACTAGATTAACTCGTTTAAATATTAAAGATATACTATACATATACATATATACTTGCTGTGATGGCCTAGCGGTGCGACCGTGTGAATCTCTAGAGACGATCATGGGTTCAAACCCGGGCAGACACCAATGAGTTTTTCTATTAAAACTTATGTGTCTAATTGATAATTGCAATTTATCACACGCTTTTCGGTGAAGGAAAACATCGTGAGGAAACCTGAATATCTCTAGAGAATTCTGGAGATATGTGTAACCTACCAATCCGCATTGGAGCAGCGTGGTAGGTCTTAGCTCCAATCCTTCTCTCCAATAACGGAGAGAAGAGGCCTATGCCCAGCTGTGGGATAGTAACAGGCCGCTAATTACTTTATACATATATGCAAGTCAATACACAAGACATATACTACGGTATATGATATTGGAACAGCTATAGTACATAATATCCTTGGATGTTAAAATTATGATCTTTACAAGAATCTGTAATACATTTCTAAAAAAAGGTAACAAAATAGAAAGTTTTTATTCTGTTTACTTTAAATCTTTGTTGCAAGAATAAAGGAATGTTCCCCGACAACGCGAAATGCAGAACTTGTTGTGAGTTATTTGGTACAATGTCTTCACTGTGATGTTTGTATGAAAGAATAATAACACTGCCTGACCTCAACATACCACAAAATTTACTGAGACATCCTAATCGCCCGTTTTGCTTTACTATAAGTATTCTAGGTGAATGAACTCCGAAACACAATTAAAATGAGTAGTAAGTACGTAGAAAAAGATTTTAGAAAACTCATTTTCTTTTTATAAACACTCTCAAACTCTGTGTGTATCAACTTATGATGAGAAATGGTTTTTGCGCGTTTACATTATTTCTACATTAAATATTTATCTGGTTCGGCAGCTTGAAAGAATCTCGTCACGTAATCCGAAACAAGTTTTATTATTGATGAACATATATTTATTTTTGTCTTTTGTAACATTGCCTTTACTCAGTATTACGATCAATCGGCACAAATTTCAACGCTCTTTTCTGAGTTATCTTAAGAAGTTATTTTAAAATTATTGCTTTGACAAAGTTAACCATGGCAGTATTAAGAAGTCAAGTCTTTCAACCAACTGCAAGCAGATGGGAATCACACAAATTTTATCGTAGTATCGTTTGTAGCGTATTTATAATAAAATACTCTGCGCCCAGGATAGGAATAAGTCTTAGGGACGGACGAGGCATCTAGTGGTTTTATTGACCACTCCATCCTGGATAAATCTCTTCTAAGTTCAGATGCGATGCAAGTGTTGGTACAAGTGCAAGGCTATTTGTAAATATAAGTAAGTTTTTTATTTATTTTGTAAACGTAACGTAAAAATCAGTTTATGTTGTCCAGTCTCTATGTATGATAAAATATGGTCAAATCTGGAGGTAGGTTTATTGAAGTATTAATGTAGTGAAATGATATTTCTCCCTTCCTATGTTTTGCTTTTCCAATTTTCATTTTTTTTCTCTCTCTATCTCTTAATATAGCGCCCAACATTAATGCATGTCTTTAATATTTAAACAATAACAAATGATCGTAGATCTTGTGTATATCATATACAGCATGTTGGGGGGAAAAATCTATCTAGCTAGGTTTTATTTAAAAAAAAAGTCGTTGTATCCTGTTTTCGGGCACTGTATCTAGTTGAATGCAAATTATATTTTAGCTGTCATTTGTAAAGCTGTAATAGCTTTGTGGGGAACGGGCGGACTAGAGAAGTGAAAATACCCTAGATCGAGCCTCACTGCCCAATTATTTTTTTCATTTTTTTTAATCTTAAAAAAAATTACCGAGGAAGATTCGGTCACATAGGTGCTGACTATTATGTGCGATTCGTTTTATTTTTCTTGTGGTTTTTCTTTGCAGATTGCAGGTTGCAGATTGAAAAGAATATATATTTTTAAACTACAACGTAATTTATAGTACGACTTTATAAATGCAGACATTGCACTTTAAGCTACACTGAAAGTCGATAAAAATGCAATTAACGAAGTGCTCACATTTGTTATTGCTAGAAACATTTCTCCATTTCCAACGCTCAAATAACATTTTCCCCTTAATTACTGTCTGGCTATAGCTCACTAATTGCTTAAGTTCCAACAGCTTTTGGCCCCACGGTGAATGTCCAAGTATCTTTAAAGTAAAAAGATTTCTCGTCTCAAACTTTCGCCACTTAATAATGTCCCGCTTATTATTTAAATCCACTTGCTTATTTATATACAAGAACTTACTATTTACTCGTAGCTATCAATAAATTTTACCCAAGAAAACATGTTGGCTCTACAAATATATATTTTTAATCATTTGAAATTGCGAGTGACATCCAACCGTCGTCGAGCATCTTGAATAATTTTAAATATGGAAGTAATTCATATGAGCTACATAAATTAAGAGACCTCCGTAAACTGTCCTCAATTACGGACATGTCACTTGCCTTTTCTTAAAAATTACCTTACCTTCTAGTAAACAGATGTTGGTTGCAGTTGCGCAAGCAACAAAATTGTCTGCTATACACTAAATAGACCACCATTAAAAGTCTCATATATTTATTTATTTATTTATCCTTACAGCAAAATAACAATAACACTATTTTGCTATAACCCGAAATAAATTATCAGATAGATATTTAAGATTAGATAAATTGATACAGCGATAAATAATTAGGTTTAATAAATTTATCATGGATTATATGAAAATAATATTATGGTAACTTTTGTATTATAGACCTGAAAGTAACGCCTAAATCTATAAATGGTCTTTAGGTCTAAAGTTATTATAAGATATTATAACTTTACTTTGCACTAGAAAAACCGTTTAAAGTAGGAAAAAATACGACGGGAAGAGGGTGGGAATGTAAAGAGTAGCGTGGCCTAGAAACGGAACGGTCGAGATATTTAACATTTTATGCGCATCCCCTAGTTGTTTGACTCCCACTGGTATTCATCTGTTACCTTCATTGCGTCCTATGGGAAGCTATTTGAGTACATTTGTTAAGGCAACAATGGAGAGCATAGTTTTTTAAAGACCACTAATGCATTACCTACAACTACTATACTAATTGTCTGTGATAGCTCAGCTGTGAGACTGTGTCACTTCCTCAAAAGGGTCACGTGGTCAAACCTTGGACATGCAACAATGAGTTTTTCTATTAAAATTTATGTGTCTAATTCTCAAAAAAATCTCTAATCTAATTCTAAAAATTAAACTCTTTTCGGTGAAGGAAAACATCGTCAGGAAACCTACATATCTGTAGATATTTATATAGACATTTTTTTTTTCACAAAATGCAAATTAGTTCTTGATAAGGTAAGTGGAAATTGTATGAAAATCTACGTCAATAAATAATAATATCTGAACTAGTAAGTAATAGCCTTCATTAAAATTAATGATGACAATTGTATCTAACATCGGTTCTAGGAATATACGATTCAATCAAACTGATTATAATTAAGTTCTGTAAATAAGCTTTTCTAATACCTTTGTTGTAGATTTAAATAACTCGCGAAATACCATAAGAGGTTAGTTTCGACGTACTCTTAATAAAGCCAATTCTATCAATACAAATTATTTTGAATATAATTTATAGAATTAGGCGTTACTTTGCGGAGATCCATAATACAAAAGTAATAATAAAATTATTTTGCTATAATCCGCGAAGAAATTTGCGATTTTGGTCGTGGAGTCTATCTCCTGACGATGCTTCGGTTGCGGGGCGAAACGATTGTTGAGTTTGTGATAGTGAACGTATATAGTGCTTGTGTAATAATAAAATTATTTTGCTATAATCCGCGAAGAAGTAAAATAGAAAATATATATAATGCTAAATGTAAGTGGACAATCGGTTATCATACCTGAGACATGCAGGATTCGTAAAAACACATCCACAAACCTCCACCACCTCCACCACAATACACAAGCACTATATACGTTCACTATCACAAACTCAACAATCGTTTCGCCCCGCAACCGAAGCATCGTCAGGAGATAGACTCCACGACCAAAATCGCAAATTTCTTCGCGGATTATAGCAAAATAATTTTATTATTACTTTTGTAATTTGAATATACCTAAAATGCAAACAATATACTATTAAATTACTTAGAAAAGATTTCCAAAATATATCAAAACAATTCCTAAACACTTTGTTACTCTTAATCACTTTAATAACAATTATTTTTCGTCAGAACAGAATGCCGCCAAAATAAATTCCTCCTCCATTTTTAAATCTCTTCTCGAGTTGACATTACAATATTGAGAGTAATGCCAATATTTATACTTTCTAATACACTAAACTTAATACAATAACTATTATCTTATTATGCAAATGTTAAAATTGCTAACAATACTTATATGTCGGCTTACAAAATTTTGTCAGACTTTAGAAAAAGGTATTATATATTTATTTATCTTTTATAGTTAGCATCTATTTTTATACCTGGCTCTGAGCTCATATGTATTTCTTTAAGTCTTCAGCAACGAAGCACGTCTCAGTTTCACAAATCTAATTTTTCTCTCCGGAGAATTCCTTTTTGGGAACTATCGGAATCCCGTTCGGCCGGTATTGGCAATTCCGCTGAATGTCCCTATCTGTTACAAACTTTTTGTTCTCACCGTCGTGTATCCGACACAAGAGCAACATACATAATATTTTGGATTACTTATGGATTATACTGGAGTAAGCATGTAAACAGTAAATGAAAGCAAACGCTTTAATAATAGCAAAGTATTGAACTTTAAAGTACTCATCATCATCTTCCTGCCCTTATCCCACTCTAAGTGGAGTCGGCACAACATGTTATTAACATGTTGTCACATGATTTGGCTGCGTTTTTACGACCGGCTGCCTGCCTGACGTCAACTTAACTCAGTCGTCTTTTACGACACCTCGGTAAGAAAGAGGGTGGTCTATTCCACTAAACCGGATAGCACACGGCGGGTGGACTTACCTTAGTCGCCTTTTACGACACCTCAGTAAGGAATGAGGGTGGTCTTACCGACGTGTTATAAAGACGACTAAGGTAAGTCGACATCAGGCAGGAGGCCGGTCGTAAAATAACAAAACATGTAACAACATATTTTAAAAATGTTGTGCCAACACGTAAGGGCAGGTGAATGATTATGATTTCACAACATGAAATGTTCATTATCATGAAATGTACTAAAATTCTCTCTTTCATATCGTGGAATAGAGAATTTAAATCAAAACACAGATTGTTTTTTTTTTTTTGATTCCCCTTTCTATCAGGTGTTAAATCTCTTCGGGTTAGAATAAATATGGTAACGGCGTCAACTCCGTATGGTCCCGGAAAATACGAACTATAATTTAATCTCTAAAAAGGGTAGATGTCTATTTTCCGGACCCACGCCTACCAAAGACGGTCCTATTCAATAGGTCCTTCTTTATTCAGGCATTATATTCTCGCGATAATATTATACGACATTACGTTATTGTCACTTTATCGCTTCAAAGCCAAATGATATTAAATATTTTCTGAGAACGTCTTGAATTATCTATAATACAATAAATTTCAAAGAGATATTTATAACTTACTTTACTGTTTTGTGTATTATTGTTTGCTTTATTTGCTTTTTTTAAACTATTATTATTGATGTTTGTACATAAATAATAAGAAAGCTTCCGTAATATACCGTATTATTTAATTATGTCAGAATGTCATATACGAATTATATGAGTACGGAATAAGCAGTATGATCAGACCTTTAGCAAAATTCAGCAGTATTAACTGACTAACCACAATTACTCCGTAGTGGAGAAAATTACCAATGCGCGGTCTGCTTTAAATTTCACACGTTACATTACAAATTTCCTGTGTATATTCATTAGCAAAGCGTAATTACTTTTGGTTGAAGCGCAGATGTCTATCACACAGTTATTTAATGCAAGTACAATGAAAGTTTAGTGTTGGTAGATCTTCGGATAAGTAAAATCACATGTTATATCTCTTATTATATTGTTTCCGTATTTATATAGATATTATAAATTGTCATTTTTTTATATAGCGGACTATGTTAAAAGGGTCTACGTTAAATCTTATCAGAAATAAGGAGTTCAGTAGAATTAAAATACCTGATAGATTACTAAGTTATTAAGTTGAATCGGTGACGGTAGTGAGTATCCTAAAATCTCGAAACGACGACGACCTTTTTAGTTGGTGGTCATTAAGTGGACAAACAAACATATAAAGGTAGTATTTAACTGCAAGTGTAAAAATCCTTAGTAAGGACTTAGGTACAGTAAGTAGAATACGTTATGCGCTTAAAAACGAATGACTAAAAAAATATTTATCATCACATACTAAGAATGATGTGTCGGTGAATGTGAATATGAATGTGTGTTTGAAAATTGGTCGAAATACTATTAACGTTAAACAAATATTAGACAAATAAATTCTAAACTGTAAATAGATTTAAGAATACTATTATGATTAAGGATACTGACATAAATGAGAATTTTAAAATTATTTACTCTAGATTTAGAAGGGACCTTATTTATTATTTACGAAAAGTAATAACGAATATAAAATATTACATTTAAAAATCTATTAGGATAAAACGTTCTTTATTTTCAAAGAGAAATTTTATGGTTTGTAAAATATTAAGGACATAAATAAAGCAGCTGTCGTGTATAGCACGTCCCCACGCCTCCGTACCTAAAGTCGTATTTCATCTTGGATTGTCTTATTCGTTAAAAATAAAAAATGGACGTGAAATTGAACACGTGTACATTTTTGTTAAAAGTTTGAGTCTCGTTATAATTGGTATTTGCTAAAGTTATATTTTCATAACTAAACATATACCGACCCCACTTAATGTGGAATAAGGGCAAGAGAATGATGATTTGTAATGTTAGTAGTAAGTACAAAATTTTCAAATAAAGAAAACATTAAATTTGCAAATGAAGTTACTAAAGGTTGTAGCCGTTAGCATACAATAACCTTGTGACTTTCTCTATTAATTAGAAGCAGTAGATTCATAAGGATTGTATTTTTACAATATCTACGACTTAACCCATCTACCACTAGCAAATCTTAAATTTTTACACATTTGTGTTAAAAATGGTTTATCATGTTGTAACTATATATACTCACCCGTTTGGAAAGCGTGTAATGAATCTAAATAATAATTATCCATGTAGTTTTTATGAAGAAGTAATTGGTGGCCGCCCCGTAATTTAAACCCGCATCACCCTAATAAGGGTCACGCGATTGCACCGTGTAGCTATGTATAAAATAACAATAACAACCTGTTAGTATCCTACTGCTGGACATAGGCCTCCTTCTTCCATTGTTGGATAAACGAGTTGGCGCTAATACCTTCCACGATGCCCCAATGCGGATTGATAGGTTACACATGTCCCCAGAATTATTCACAGCTATGTAGATTCCTCGTTTTTCTTTACTAAAAAGCCCTTCATAAATTGAAAAAATTTATTGGTGCCTGGGTTTGAAGCTGTGAACCTCTTACAAAGGTAACCTGTCCCCACCACCAGCAGCGTGGTAAAGTATACAGGTCATTTAAGTCGGTGTGACATAACGATCGCCTATCCCCGTTGGACGACGGTATCCATAAGGAGTTATTTTCTGTGAAAAAAAAATTACAACACCTCTCGTTATAAAATACTAGCTGTGCCAACAGATTCACCCGCATGGAAATAAGTGTGTCACAATATTTTCACAAATTGAAAAGTAGTTATCGTGAGTTAATTATAAGAATTTCATTTCATTTTTGAACAACTTTCACCGTTTATTTAGAGCACGCAAGAAAAGCTTTAAATTTTGCTATTTACGCAATATTTTTTATTGCTGCTCCTCTCCTATTTATCTTAGCGTTGATGTATGTAGATAGCCTTCCTCGATAAATGCACTATCTTACACTCAAAGTATTGTTCAAATCGGTTAAGTAGTTCCTTAGATTAGCGCGTTCAAACAATCAAACAAACAAACTGTGCTTTATATATTAAGTATAGATAAAACAATGCGTATTAATAAATAAAATACAAAGCGTTTAAGCTGGCTATGCACATTCTGAGAGTAATCTTAAAGACGGCAGTAAACCGTTTATATAACTGGCACCATCCCTTCTGAGCTTAGCGCTATCTTGGAGAATATGTACAAAGACTGTACAAAATAACGATACTTAAGGCCCAGCGTGATTTATTTAGGGCTCCTTGGAGTGCCGCGGCCCATGTCAAACCCGATTCCAAGAGTTTGGACCATTAATATTCATTAGAACACCCCAGCTGTTCGAGTATATTTAATTTTACCGAAAGTTAACTACTTAAGTACGCAAATACCGATATTAAATTTAAATTTACTTAAAAATTATTTTGATCGTTCATTTTTAAGAATCTACTTTTGAGTGCAAATCTAATTATTGAAAATTGTTACACGGAATATATTGATATAGTTTATTATAATAACACATTTTTTATTGTAGTCCACTATTGTTCATGTGGAGTACAGGAAAAATCTGAAATTAGTTTACTGTTCTATATAAATTATGTAGGCATATCAAGTCCAGAATTGTTAACGTTATAGGTTATTTAAGGATTAATGTCCACTAAATGTAGTACATTCCTAACTCTACTACAGCGCCATGTAACGGATCTTAGATATGAATATAATACTTCATTTCAGAAACGTTAAATTTAGGTTTTATCGCATGTACTTTTAGCCATCAAAATAATATGTACAGAAATATCATCATCATCTTCCTGCCCTTATCCCACTCTAAGTGGGGTCGGCACAACATGTTATAAACATGCTGTAACATGATTTGGCTGCGTTTTTACGACCGGCCGCCTGCCTGACGTCAACTTACCTCTGTCGTATTTCACGACACCTCGGTAAGAAAGAGGGTGGTCTATTCTACTAAACCGGATACCACACGGTGGGTCATCTTACCTTAGTCGCCTTTTACGACACCTCGGTAAGAAATGAGGTTGGTCTATTCTACTCAGCCGGATACCACACGGCGGGTCGACTTACCTTAGTCGCCTTTTACGACACCTCGGTAAGAAAAGAGGGTGGTACTATTCTACTTAGCCGGATACCACACGGCTAAATATGTACAGAAATATATATTCATAATATACAAATCAAAACTAATATTTTAAAAATAATATAATAATATAACATAATAAAAATATAACACAAACACACACACACATAACACACACAAGTATGAGTATGTGATCGCGAGTTCTTTAACGTACATACATATAATATACGAGTACATCTGCTACTCAACTAAATCTCGAAACCGAAACCGATTACTTAATAAAAAACGTTTCTGACCCTTATTAGAATTACTGAATAATATCTATGAATTGAATTTCTTGGTTCCAATTTAACTGATATTTAATATCGCAAGATTGCAATTTAAAAAGATATCCGTAAGTCTATTTGCAATCCTGTAGAAATTTGCATTCCTGTAGAAGAAAGTTACTTTTCCACTAATGCTAAATTTGACGTTCACTTTTAAAGCATCTTTCCGGCAAACGTTGAAGATTCCGGCTTCTACTTTATCATAGACCAACATATCATAAATAAGTTCATGTGATCAACCAAATTCAAGTTTTATTTATTGCACAAAAAATAGTTTTCTTTATACAAATTTATTATTCTTTACTTAAGTTTTTGCTCCCTTCAACGAAATGAAAATGAGTATTTATTTTCATTTCGCATACTTTATTCATTTCTGATGTCCAATAGATTGTGCTATTACGGTATTTAAATTTCCTACAAAGTATAGTTAAAGTACCCTAAAAGCAGAATAGATATTTAAAGCTTGATACACTTTCCAGAGACCGCATTGATTCATAAAATTTAGCATGATTATAGGCAAGCGGAAGTAAACCATAAAATAAAAATCAAAGTTTAAATCGTTACTATGCGTAATCACTTCCAAAATATTTAATTTGCTCATATTTACATTTACAGGAATGTATAGAATTACAAAGGTCAATGAACGAGGTTCAGCTAGGTACTCCTTAATATATAATCCCCACTCAATTGTAATAGTGTTGTCATAGGACGAAATCGAATTTCCCTATACAACGATTTGTAAATAATAATAAAAAAACTAGAAAAAGGTAGTTGTCATTTGCTTTAGAGCTCTGAAGCATTAACATGGTTGTGAGCTAGATTTTTCTTTTTCCTCCGCCAGCATTTATTCTAGGGGTACCAAGAGTTTCTTTTTTTTTCTTTCCCTTCATTTTATTTGATTTCTTCCTTTTGATTTTATTGTATTTATCTAATGATAACTTTCCTTTTGATATTGTTATATGAACATATTCACAGTTTAATGATTAAAAAATGACTTGTATAGGATATCAATTTTATTTGCATTCATGGCGAAAGAAAATGAGGAAAGCTTCATATCTCAGAAACTATATAATTATGTAATTAAATAAAACTAGCAATTAAATAAAATGTAAGTAATAAATTGACGACCATTACATTAAAATAAGTCCTCACGCTAAAACTAATATTCTTCCTAAAAGTAAAAATAATAGCTAGATTTGTAAGTACTACTGTTAATATACTAGGAACTGTTCAAGACTTCATCTTCGTGGACTTGGGGATACATTGAACTCCCCAACACTTCAAACGTTTTCCTTGTAAAAACAAATCAATCTGCACTCCGTTGAAATGTTGGAATAGACAAAAAACCAATAAAATACTCTTTTTTATGGATTTAAATAATAATATAATAAATATGGGAAACTTACACACACGGTCGTCCGTCCCTAAAGTAACTTATTACTTGTGTTATGGTAGACAGACAACTGGTGAATATATACTTATATAATTTTTAAATACATGCTTAATTACAAATGAACACCGAGACTCGAAGACCAACAAATTTATTTATAGAAAATGTTGGCAATCGGCGGAAATCGAACCCGCGACCCACGGAGCTGAAGGCATGATCACCCACTGCGCTAACGGGCCAGTCAAATTTAAATCTATACTTTCATCTATTCTATTCTTTTTTGTAGATTTAAGACAACATAACGTACATTTTCAGCAAGCTAATAAAACGGCCTTGTCGATTGCACTTACGATCTAGATAGTATTAAGTTGTACAAGCGTTGCTAAATCCACTTTCAAAGATAAAATAGTTTCGCGAGTCAATTCGCGGACAGCCGTAGACAGTCCATTTGCATTTTTATTGAAAGTGTTTAAAGAAACAGAGGGTTTAGCTAGTGGAAGCCGTCAGAGAGTTCTGTTGTTATATATTTCACTTCTCTACATATTTCGGGGTTAGTTTAGATATTCCTTATAGGTACTTCAAAATTTAATGACACAAATTTAATATCATGTTTTAAAATAATTTAACGACTTCTCTTCATGCTTATTTGATACATTCACAATACAATACATATTATAATATATATTACAATCCATCGTGTAGTTAAGCGTGAACAAAAACATCAATAGCAAAAAAGAACTTTAATATTCGAATTTACAAACATAGTAATATTAGTTACCTTTAAAAGGTATAGCCAAATCATGTGACAACATGTTTATAACATGTTGTGCGGACCCCACTTAGAATAAGGACAGGAGGATGATAAGGATGATAATTTTAATACAAATTTTAAATATGTTATATTAATTTTTATTACTATTGTAGTCTAATTATTACTTATTTATCATTATTACTTGCTATTTTGACATTTATCTCTGACTATTGTAATGACATATATTTTTTGACTTTTGATTTTCTAATATGTTAACAATTTTATAATGATCATAATGTACTGTATTTTTGAGGATGCTATGCCACTTATAAATAGGGTAGCATTAGACTTTTAAAATGCATATTAATAATTAATTTGATATAAAATGTATACTCTGTTGGCGGACCTAATAAAATAAATAAATAAGTATTATTCTCTAAATATATAATCTTTATAATTTAGATATAATCTTTTTATCTGGATGTCTTTCTGTTACGCATTCATAGTAAGTAATAGCTTCAAGTAATACAGGTAAAATTTGATAAAATGAGAAAAAATTGTACATAATTATGGATATTTTAACAAGGAAGTTGACGCGAAGGCAGTTGTGGCTACCACTAATAATTAAAAAATTAGGCGTTAATTTTTGGGATCCCATGGTGCGCGATTAATGTCATCCGCCTCTAGGCTCTACGTAAAACTAAGCGATTTACGTTTCAATACACGTACACATTTTCGGCGTGACTTTTCATCCGTGAAATGGAGAAGATATGTTTGTATAAGTAACTGAGAAACATTTTCAGAAAACCGCGTTCCATCTTAGAATTCATACCTACTTAAGATTTATATTTGTTGATATACTCTACTATATACTGATTCTAAAATCTGATCAAAAAGACGCATTCATATTTAAACTAGCCAAAACTTTTATATAAGTAATTTACTGGTCGCTATAACTATGTGGGCAAGGTACAATGATGAAGAAGTTGTAGAAAAACAGATTTATATTCGTACATATGTATATTGGTACATATTGCAGAATTATGTATTGCTGATTTCCTGCCTACGTGTTTCCCTTATTTCTACATTCATTCGGCGAGAAAAAAAGTAATTTTCTTTTTCTATGATTACATATTTTATAACGTACAATTATATTATAGTCTCTGCATAAGCATATTATACTAGAGTAGGGGAGCTATAAGCAGGCCTGTATGTGATAGTATCATAATAAACAATGAGAGGGAAGACGAAACTCGTATACTTATCTTTGTCTAATCACATATAAAAAAGAGAGATAGATATAGTTTCATTTCCTTTCTCTTCATTGTAATATGGCACATTTTTGGCTGGCTTCCCTATTCTAGTATAATAAAGAGTTTTAACCTTAATTCTCTATTACATGTTTCAAATACAACCTCCTTAATACAGTTGGTCAATAATATAAAAAAAAACATTGTCGCTGTAAATGTCACACAGAAAGAATAAATGGGTTGACTATTGAAAAAAATGCTTCTTATTTATTGTAGTAACTATATAAAGTAACTAAGTAGTAGTAGTAATGTAGTAACTAAGTAAGTAACTAAGTATAAAGGAAAAATATCGTTATTCATTTAACGTCCGATCAATGATTAAAGAGTTCATATAGAAACGTCTGATATTAAAAGTTTTATTTAAAAATTATAATATAATATCTATATATGTAAACAAGTTATTAATTCTTCATTCCAAAAAAATAACTCTTGCCGCATTAAGAATGTAAGACTGCATTGAACAATAATTACTATATTATACAGTTTCTATATTACGAGTATATATGACGAAATGTCGCAGGACGCAACAATATAAAACCAGCAAACAGTGAGGATCATCGTTACTTTTTATGGCTACACAATCCTTCAAAGGCTTCTTCTTAATATTCATGTTTTAGTCTTATTTCATGTGACATTAACGAAACCTCGGATACTGGATGAAGGCGAGGCACTATTCTGAATTGTAGAATTATTTGCGAGCGTTATTTTTACTTATATTGGTGAATTTAAACTGCGTCAATAAGAAAACTAACATTATTAAGTACTAGTAATATCCCGCGGTTTCACCCGCGTACATACCGATCTTATGGCAGTGGAAAGTCTACTAAGTTGGACTATTAATTTATTTTGTTAAATATATCATCAATAGTTTCCGCATCGCAAGCAATGACAGATTTTTGTGATTCATTTTTTAAATCTTATTACGGATCCCTATTTTTTTAATATAATATTTTTTTTATATAATATGTTGCTCAGTAACGATGCAGCTTTCTAATGGTGAAAGAATTTTCGAAATCGGTCCAGTAGTTTTTGTTTGTATCACATTTGAATAATAATTGCATCTATACTGTCAATAATAGAATGCAATCGAAAATCTAATCAGAATATTGACAGTTAGAATCCATCAGCAAATTATGATAATTTATGTAAATATTTGTCACGTTACTAAACCGTATGTAAACATGATGAAAATAGGTCATGGTGTAATTATGTTCATAGATCACAGGACAGCAAAATCACTGATTATCCATTATTAGGTTTGCTTTAACTAAGTCAGATATTATTTATATAGGTACCCTTTAAAATGCTCAGAATATAGAATATGCTAAGCTTTGTAAAGTAAAAAAAACCAAGGAACTTATATTAATATGTGAAAACAACGTTAATAGAAATACAACAGTATAATTTTTCTTAGACTCTCAGCTTTTGTGACATATTGCGGCTGGCTTACACAAAAAAAAACTATTGATATGCTTAAAAAGGTACTCCTGTAAAAAGGTCCTCTCTGTTTCAGGAAAAGGTTCTATTTGTAAGATCTTGAAGAAAATGATTTACAACTTGCGCCAACTTTAATAATTCTATAAGTCAAAGATTACATACGTGCGTAAATTTTGCCGATATCGTTTTAATCTATACTTATTATAAAAAAGTCCCCAAAAGCTGTCTGTCTATATGTAATCGATTTTCTCAAAATCTACTGAACGGATTTTTGTACAGTTTTTAGTAAAACGTAGTGCAATTCTTCCGGAAGGTTACTAAAGCTAACTTAGTTAGGAGCTTTGGCTGCGTACGCCGCGTAAACCTACAGAGATACTAAAAAGTCCGAGACAGCATGTCTGTCTCTTATTGTTAACTCACAATAAAGACTTTTTTGTTAAAAATTTTAATTAAATACACTGATTTCCAAACGGGCAAAGCCGCGTGCACAGCTTATAATTAAAATGCAAAATAAGCTCGTGATGTTCAAGTTACGTTGTTGTCAAACCAACGGATTATTCAAGACTGTGTATTAATTACAATTTTTATCGACGAATGAGTATTCGCTTGTTTCAATTCGGAAATGTAATTTTTAATAATATAATTCCAGAATAATACCGCCAAATTTAGGCTAGCGCATCTGCAGGTAAAATTCTAGACAGTTTTGTAACATGATACGTTGTATATCAAAGGACACAAAGGTTTTTAGTCCCATGCACTGCTATTACGTCATTCTCATATGCCGTTGTCGTGTTCATCTTTTTGGGCCGTCCGTCGTCGGCAAGGATTTTAAATCTTGCCGTTTCTTTTGTTCACGGGTAAATTGCTCAAGGAAATGTACTGGACTGTAAATAACTTGGATTTTGAATAGACTTACCATGTGAGTGTGAGTGAGTCTATTGCAATATGTGACTTGTTTTAGCGTCACTAAGAACTTGTTGGTGAACATCAGCCTTCACACATTGCAATTTTTTATTGACGTATGTGGTACTTGTGGTGTTTACTTTTAATACTATATATTTTAAGAAATATATATGCGTTTAGCGTACGTAAATTAAAAAAAAAGTTCATTTATCTTATGCCTTTTGCTACATCGAAATATCATAATCAAAACCTTAAAATAATAATATCATCATCTTCCTGCTCTTATCCCACTATAAGCGGGATCGACACAACATGTTATAAACATGTCGACTTACCTTAGTCGCCTTTTACGACACCTCGGTAAGAAATGATGTTGGTACTCTATTCAGCTGGATACCACACGGCGTCTTAAATTAATAATATATACACAATAAATATAAAAAATACATAGATTTATATGCACACAAAGAGACACCCGAAACACACTCACACCCAAATACGCTCACGCACACAAACACACACAACCATACACACATACGCATGCGAGCGCACGCATACACTGTAATTTAAAAGCTATTTAGTATATTGTATATATTACTTTACACAATTGTAATGATTCATAGAAATAAACATGACATTTAAAAATAAATAAACTTTTATTTTTAAATGTCATCCTAATCATCATACTTCTATACGAATATTATAAATGTGAAAGTCCGTCTGTTTATCTGTCGTTCAGCTTTCACGCAAAGCGAATTACTGCTCAAGCAAGCCAGTGTGTAGAAACTCATAAGACGTAACTTAACTAATGAGCTGGTCTAAACTGTAACTAAAAACATATCATTAACATATAAGCGAGAATTCTTAATTAAGGTTAGCTCTTGCCGATATACACGTGAACATAAACTAAATTAAGGGATGTAGATTTGCATACGTAACTCTAAAACTAACGACGCGACGGTCCCCTAACAATCAATAAACCAAGTCAATTCAAATATAACGAAACCCTCAATTTGTGGTACCTTGTCTACATCAATTAGTGGTAACTTACAAGTACTTGTTTAGATAACGGAAGACCTTAGAACGTTCCAAGATTGGAAATATAATCTGCTTCGTACAAACTGCATAATTAATAATACAAACACACTAATCGGATTACTGCGGCCCACTGAATAAACAAAGAAACCGCTAACTCGCTAACTCGCGAAACGTTTAATATTTAAGGTATATTAAAGTAAATAAACTATATGCGTAGGTCTTTACAATAATGAATTTATACCATTATCATATTACATGGTAAAGTACTTATCTAATAGAAGGTATATAAAAGTAGGCGCTACTTTGCGGAATTCCTCTGCGGTTGCTTCGGCTACGGTTGAAATGATCGTAGAGATTGTAGTTATGAATATATGTAGTGCCTATTTAGTGGCGGCGTTTTGTGATACGTGCGTAACTAATCATGCTACCTACACTTAGCACTATATTTTCTTAACAAACTCGGATTGTAACAAAATAATTCTATGATAACTTTTGCGCTTCTCAAATCTTATAGAGTATTGTAATCAATAGCATATGGATAATGTCTCTCTAACTTACTCGACTTATATAGACAAAATAGGATATCACTTTTATCCTACATGTGAGTTAATTTAAGCGGAAAAAATTATGTTTAATTCAATATGGTAAATGTAATGTGGATAATAGAATAATCAACCTCATTTAAGAATATTAATTAAGTATACTTACATAAAAGATTTTTACGAGGATTCAGTAGAAAAATGAGCACTTTAAATTTAACAGACAGTTAAAAGTAAGCACGGAGGATATGGAAAAACCGTAAGTCAAGCATATCTTCAAATGCTTTTTAAAACTTTTTTGCCAAAAATGTTCACGAGCTGAGTGTCACAGGCGATCCTTATGAAACAGAATCTTATACAAAAATCCGGTGCGCTCGTTATGGGGCGATATATGCAAAGACGACTTAAAAAGTCGAGAACGTAAAATGAAAAAGGAAATGTCTGTTGGCTCTTGAGTTTTTCCCGCGGTAGCACTGTTTGGTGGCTTAGCATATAAAATGCAGATACATGTAAAAATAAATAGACTACAATGTGTACATGGACTTATAAAACATTATAAATTGTGTATTAGTATAGCTAAGTCAGAACTGCTATCACTAAGGTTGACTGGAAGAGATCACTTTTAATTAAGGATAAGTCCGCCTTTGTACATGTTGTACAATTTATCGAATTACGCGTTATTTTGCGGAGATTCATAATACAAAAGAAATATATATAACGTGTGTAGTGCTTGCGTATTGTGGTGGCGGTGGTGGAGATTTGTGCATGTGTTTTAACGAATCCAGCATGTAACAGGGATGAAAACGGATTGTCCACTCTATATTTAGCATTATATATATATATATATATATATATATATATATATATATATATATATATATTTTGCTTTATCGAGGATTATAACAAAATAATTTTATAATTACTTTTGTACATGTACCTACTATGTTTTTCCCTCTGATCTAACAATATGTATGTACTATAGAGAAAGAAATAAATAAGATCTGTAGACGTAGACGTTCATTGGTTTAAGCAAAGAAAGATGATAAAACTTTAAACAGCAGACAATTTATATTTTGATATAATTGGAAAATTCTATTTTCATATTGAATTTGTAGAAATTTAACAGCACACAGTATAATATAGTCAACTAAGCCCAAAACAACACTATATCGCATAATTTATATAATTAGCCGTTACTTTGCGGAATTCCATAGTTATGATAGAATTATTTTGCAGTAATCCGCGTTTGTCGCAGATGTTGTTGCAATTTATTTTCTTAAGTTATTTATTTCAATTTTATTTTAAATTTATTTTAAATTACAAATTTATTTTAAGAAAATAAATTTTATCATAACTTTTAACCCCATATAGTTTTCTGGATTAGTAATAAATGTAAATTTAAGTTATTTAAATGAATGAAGTTCTCTTCAGGAATAAATCATTTATGCACAGGGAAATCTCAGTACAATTTTTTTGCCATAACTCGACTCTTATTTTATTTGACTTACAACAGGTTTCTTATACTAATAACAATAATACTTATACTTAATACTAATAAGGGTTTTATAGGTTATCGAGCCCTAAGGTTTTGGCAAAAATTTAAATATACATAGCAAAAAATTATGGCTTTTATCGAGAGCGAATAGAAACTATAATGATATTATATAATTATACTAAAACTGATTTTTACACTGGTTTAACACGTAAATTATTAAGGTAAATTACACAAATCCTTTGAAGATCCGAGTAAAATGCATAAGAAGCGCTTGGCTGTAACCCAAAAGATATTTAAACTTGTGCCATTTTCATATCAGAGCCCCAGGCCTTCTTATGTTTCTTAGCCAGAGAAATCGCATAATTTAGATAAACCTTTCTCAAACAAAGATATACCACCTTATTGTTGTTGTTCAGAATAGTCTATCAATTAAGTAGTCTATAAAAATACAAGCTTTTACCCGCAACTTTGTTCGCGTGGACTGTTATCGTGTCGCTTTTCAATGTCATCCTACTCCCGTATAATTAACTGAATTTCTATAGCCCATAATAAGGAATAAATAATAAGGAATAATAAATTTTATAATAAGGAATAATTATGCCAAATTTTATCGATATTGGTTTAGCGGAATTGCCGTGAAAGAGTAACAAACATAAATCCATACTCACAAACTTTCGCATTTATAATATTAGTAAGATAAGATTGAGATTTCCGGTGGCATCCGTTTATTTATACTAAATGGATCGAATACTATAATGGATAGCAAACGTCAATCTTATTAAAAGCGACCACAAAGTTCATGTAGTATATTCAAGAGACAGCTTGCCTTTATCAAATATTAAAGGTGAGTGTGTAATTCTATAATTTAATCTAACTTCATGAAACGCGGTATGAATAGGCACTTTATATTCCAATTCCGAGCCTCAAGGGTTTTCATATTCCAGTTAATTTCGCCTTTAACCCTGTAATTAATTTCACGTGGCTTTACAGATCAACATAAACACAGATTATAATGAAAGGAGGAACCTTGTTTTGTTTGTCTTAGGTTTGCGTATTAAATTGGATGTACGGATTGCTTCTAATGTTTGTGTTTTAGCTTTCACATTCGCTGCTTACATTTAATTTTAAAGCTTTGTAAATAACGTCTATGGAAATACTAAATATGAAGATATTTTTTTCTCAGTGAGCAATTATCACTTATTATCGCATAAAACTTTTAGATAGAGGCATAAAATCTTTAAATGCCAGCAAGTTATTTTTATTGTCCACTAGAAAAACCACAGAGTTGTTACATTAGAGAAAAGGAGGTATAAGTCAATGTCACAATATATAATTAGAGTAAAGATAAAACTCATATACTTCATCTTGGTCTAATCGAATATAAAAAAAGAGACAGATATTGTAATATGGCACATTTATTGTAATATGGTACATTTTAGACTGGCTTCCTTCTAAGTAAAATAAATCTATGGGAAAAACATTCGAAGAAGCAATTCAACTATTGCCTTGGCCTCTATCTATATACACTCTACTAGTGTATGTTTTTTAAAATTTAAATAGTTTTGTCACCATATGTGACCATGTCGCTCTGTTACATAAAACTATAGTTAACTAATTTTAAGATAGAGAGTAACACTAATTCTAGGTTGCCATAAATTGTGTAATGCTCATTTCCTACATGTAGTTTATGTGTATACGTAGGGTCATCCTCACCTTACCTGAATCACGAAAAAATTTTCTTATAAAGTATTTATATTATACACAGAATATGCTTTTAATAATAAATAAATAGCCCCCAGTTTAAATGTAGCGTTAATACCTCTAATTATGACACAATTAGGTTTTTGCTGCCATGGCAAAAACCTATAACCCTGACATTGCAACCAATCCTACACTCATGGGAAGGTATCAAATGCTTATATCAACTTTCATAGGATCTTTTGAAAAACAATACGACTTATTCATTTTTACTTTAAATTAAATGAGAAAGACAAGTAAAATGAAATCGCATCTGACTTTATGCTTTAGTAAATTTACGTAATCAAAAAATGAATATTCGCCCACAAAAGAAGGCATTGAAATGTCGAAAAACCTGAAGCATCTTGTACATACAAACACGTCGTCTGTCTGGTTCATTATCTGTGCAACGCCGATTCCTTTTCTAAAAAAAAAAGCTTTCAGTAGTTCTCGGCACACGTCGTCAAGGCCTCTCAAAAATTCATCGCCCGTCTGCATGCCTTGAATGGGTTTAGGTGTACACCAGTCCCCGACTTTCTTTTGCGTAATCTGCTTAATAAGTAAAGTTATAGCTTAGAATGGATTTCTGTAAAGATGCGATCCTACTTGGCACAAACTTGAGACATCGTTGGTGAAGAAACTTTCACGCAAGTTGCATAGAAGTTTATTCTAAGTAACGTCATTCTGGTAGCTTTTAGTTTTATCCAATAATAAGCGCAACATGTTGAAAACACTTATATAAAACTTCATATTTTAAATTCAATTTGTGTTTTAAAATAATATAGTGTAGATAAATTTTTTTATCTATTTTTCTATGTATTACTATCAGAACGGCCTGTCGTCGTTGTAGTGTTCTTTGTGGCTAAGGTAAGTTAAACCTTAAGATAAGTTAAAATATAGAAAAAAATTATCTAAAGATTAACTTATTGCATTCATATACCGAACTCACATATTAAATGAAATAATTAATAACCAGAACCATATTTTGAGGAGAGCAGACGCCGTATAATGAATATTTTAGTTCGCTAAAGCAGTCTATACACTACGTTTCATTTATTAGGTATACTTATAATAAATTCCTCATACAATATCATCACAGCTAAAGAGAATAGGAACTAGGCACTGATGTTGTAGCTTTTAATATGCTTAGTGAATTCATATTTAACGTTTAACTTAACGGGGCGCATAGTGCGGAGTACTGATGGGCGTTGGGGTCTTAAAGTGCTGGAATAGCGACCCCGCATCGGAAAGCGTAATGTTGGAAGACCCCCTACTAGATCAAAAATGTCAAAAAGGACTGACGACCTCAAAAAGGTCGCAGGGAGCCGCTGGATACAAGCGGCACAAAATCGTGTGTTCTGGAGATCCCATGAAGAGACATATGTCCAGCAGTTGAAGAAGTTCCATCGGTTGAAGAAGAAGAAGAAGCTTAACTGTTTTCGAAGCCTACTGCGTATAATATATTTTATGTACTGTAATACTGTACAATAACTACTAATGTTCTATTCCCCTTCTAAACGAGCAGTCACGGTAAAGAAAAAGGGGAAGACCGGTATAAAGATGGGAGGATAAGATAGTGAAATGGCTAGAATCCATTGGGTATCTACAACTTCTATTAGATAGACTTGGAGACAATTGGAAGAGGCCTTTACTCGAGCGAGGTCTTTATATAATAAAAATTATGTCAATTAGAATGACATGACAAATCTATTTTATTTTAATATTTTATTAATAAGTATTGATTGTAACTTTATATTATAAAAACAATTGTTTCATGTAACAATATTGACTGGCTCGTTGGCGCAGTTGGTAGTGATCCTGCCTTCAGCTCTGCGGGTCGCGGGTTCGACTACCGCCGAGAGCCAACATTTTCTATGAAAAAATTTGTTGGCCCTTCGAGCCTGGGTGTATACTTGTGTTTAAGTATGTATTTAAACATTATATGTGTATATATTCACCAGTTCTCTCACCCATAACACAAGTATGGACCGTGGGCGACCGTGTGTGTAAGTGTCAAAAAAAAAGATTATTATGTAAATCAATAATAAATAAATTACTAATGTTCATTCTTTTACATTTCACAGCTATTCCTGTGAATGGAACGAGAGAAACAATGAGTTTTAGAATGAGTTCGAAAAAAACCATTAACTCAAATAGAAACTCTAATCTTTAAACGCGAAAAACACCTTGACAAATAGACACAAAATAACGGAGATCCTTTATCTTGATCATTTCAAACACGATGTGCGTAAAATCAATAATGATGTGGCCATTAAGTTAAAAAATAGCCCCCATAAAGGCAGGAATATCACATACTAAAGCCTATAATTTTTTATTACAATTATAATCGAATTCCATTCAGTAATAACATAAAATGTTATATAAGGTAGCAAAAATTACGTTTTATATTAATTTAGCACGTACAATATTATAAGTAAAACTATATATAGAGCTTTTAAAGTTTCGTAAGCCGAAAAGATGCTGTTTTATTGTGTATCTTCCTTATTTTTTATTTGAAATTGTGACATATACTTTATAAGCTTTATTAGCTTTAACCCGTTTAGTTACTTACTTGCCGATTACTTAGTTTACGTGGACTGTTGTCGCGTGATAGGTTGGCAATAGATGGCGCTTTTCAATGTTATCCTATTCCTGAAAACTAACAAGATTTCTATAGCTTTAACACCCCTTATAACCCCTGTGTATAAGGAATAATTGTGCCAAATTTTATCGATATTGATTCAACGGTATTGCCGTGAAAGAGTAACAAACATATATTCACACTCACAAACTTTCGCGTTTATAATATTATTAGGATTTACGTTACTATGCTTAATTAGCCTACTGCAAATGAAAGTAAGTTAAGAACGTGTAGCTTTCATATAATTAGTACCTACTTTGCACCGCTAGAAGTGAACCTGTACTTGACACTTCAAGGCGCGTCCTGCGCTGCATAAATGTTACAAACACCAGAACTTAAAATCTTTGCCGCAGTATTTCATCACTTTCTGGATATTTTATTCGTCATTAAAATTTTTGATAAATGTCTATTTTTTTATTCAGTACGCCGTGTGGTATCCGGCTGAATAGAATAGTACCACCCTCATTTCTTCCCGAGGTGTTGTAAAAGGCGACTAAGGTAAGTCGACTCGCCGTGTGGTATCCGGCTGAGTAGAATAGACCAACCTCATTTCTTACCGAGGTGTCGTAAAAGACAACTAAGGAAAGTTGACCCACTGTGTGATATCCGGTTGAGTAAAATAGACCACCCTCTTTGTTACCGAGGAGTCGTAAAATACGACTAAGGTAAGTTGATGTCAGGAAGGCGGCCGGTCGTAAAATACGTAGCCAAATCATATGACAACATGTTTGTAACATGATGTGCCGACCCCACTTAGAGTGGGATAAGGGAAGGAGGATGATGTCTATTTTTTTATTCAGTAGGTTAATAAATAACAAATGAATCAAAAATTATAAATCTTATGTCACCTTTATAATATTACAAAATTAGTTCCAATAACATTGTCAAGAAATCGAATATCAATTTTCCGTCATTCCGTTAAACTCCTGTAACTAAAATGTGTTTTATATAATCAAATTCATAGTGAAAAATAAAAAGATTGAGCAATATTTAATTAATTTTAATGAAGCACTAATTGCGAAGTGTGATCTAAACTAATATAATAAAAATGTAAATACATTTTCTATTTATTTTTATCATAAAAAGAAAGGGTACTAATCAACTGGAACTTCACACTAGGATAAAACTGAGTCAATATCTTAAATACCAATATTCCTATTTAAACCAAAATAGAATTCTTTAAGTATGAAGGGAATAATCACTCCACTGTACTACAGAATTCAACAAAAGTATAGAAGTATATATATTGTCACCTTATGATAATCTTGTATATTCGTTCAAAACATTTTTGTATTTTGTGAACGTATTAAATAACTTTTCAAATCTTCTTTATTCTATTAATAAAATATCAAAAATATTATCTTATACTGTCGGGACATCTTATCGAGACTTATAGTTACTGGCAAAAGACTAAGAAGTCGCTCACCAACTAGTTGGTTTACCCAACTGCGTCTGTGTTGCACGTCTAAACACTTTTATAAGATAGCACGATGATGAACACTAATAGAAGGTTGTAGAAACAATTGATCCACACGATCTTTAGTAATGGAAAAACGACCGAAGAGAGTGAAAGAGAGAGAAATATCTTTTTACTTTGTTACGCTTCACATTTTAACATATACAAGGCCATTACATATACGGAATCATTAAAATTATTAAAAGCGTAGGAGTAAATTAATGTTTGCTTTGTTCTTCAGCGGTTGCAATATTTTATGAAGAATTAAAAATTAAGAACACAACGATGTATAACGGCCGCCTTAACGAAGTAAAATATTAATAATTCAGCATTTGCACAGTTAAAATATTTTACCGAACATATTGCTTAGTTAAATATAATGTTTAGATATTTGTACTTACAAAGGGTCGCGTGTTAATAACTCGAACAGGGATGAATCAGTTTTTCTGTAACATTTTTGCTTTACTTGTATAGAAATTTACGGTGCGCTTTACAGTGAAGAAAATCACCACAATGAAACCCACATACTGAATCTGATACGCGTGACCTACACATTGGAGCGCGTGGTGGGTTTCAGCTCTAATCCATTCCAAAGAGACAAGAAATCAAGTGGGAAAGACACAGGCTATATAAACTTAATTATAATTTACTTTGTATTCTTAAAATTAAAACAAAAACAAAACCTATTTTATGAATGAGAATTTTTTTTTTAAATCTTTTATGCAGGACGTGGCATTACTTTAATTCGCTGTTGCCTTACTCGTTCACTATATAAAAAAGGAGATTCAACATAGTTGTTTGTGTTATGAGTAGCCTGTGATACCGAGAGCGTAAACGCACTTGACACTACTCGCCTCCTTCCCTTGTACTATGTACTCGTAAGTGTGTCTTACATAAAAATATGAAAACATAAAAATGGTGAGAGTTTTCTTTTTCTTTTTGTTGTCTTTTTTCTTTACTTATTCAATTCAAATTCTTACGTAGGTCGTAATGTTTGAGATTTTTAGTAGTGCTCAGAATATCGTTTGTTTAATTTAATCATAATTTTATATGTTTAGCTGTAATAACCAAATGCGACTGTGTAAGTGGGGTAACGGGATCAAGCCCCGAGCAGGTAGAAATGAGTTCTATTAAAACCTATGTGTCTTATTTATATTATCAATTTAGCGCACGCATTTTTGTAAAGGTAAACTCCATATCTCTAGAGGTTTCTTCTGTGGATATGTGTAACTTAACAATCTGCATTTGCACATGGGTTGAAGCTCCTACCCTAAATAAGTTTAAAATGGTTAAAAAATCCGAAATATATTATAACTTGTATCAGCAATCTGAAGGCCACTTAAAATTAAATTTTAAAATATATGTAAGAAATTTACACAAATAAAAAAACAACTAAAACAAAAATATTATGGACATAAAAGGTTAAAGAAGTCAATAACCGAAAATGGCAATATGTTAAACAAAAGGAACTGCCATCCGGTTATGTATCTCTTCGCAGTAATGATACTAAGGTTTTACATCAATGAAGTTTTTACTTGAATATAGGAATGTGAATTATCATTTTTGCCGAACTAAAGATTATTAATGTAATTGAACAGAGTCAGCGTCTCTGGCACCCTTTTCTCTTACGTTTAAGACTAAAAGCCTGACTCTCTGTGTCAAGCAATAAGCGAGTTTCAAAACAGACGAATTACCACACATTGCCGAGAACTTGTTTTACCAATCCAAAAAAAATATTAAAACTTGTATAACAACCTTTTTTCAGGCAATACTTCTTTCAGAAAAAAATTATATAAAGATTGCAAAAAGCATTACGTAAGATACTAATTGAAATATATACTCTAAAAGAAATTACAAATGATACCTAATAGTGTTAACTGTGTATTACTGACTTGGTTTATATAATCTTTATTATAAGGCCAAAAAAAGAACAAAAAGGGGCCAAAAAGAGAAATGGTTGAATTGTGTGAAGTATTACATACATATAATAACGATTAAGGAGTTGCGCCAGAGTTGACGAATGATAGAAGAAAATAGGAGTGAAAGACATGTTTTTTTACGACCCCACTTAAAATGCTATAAGGACAGGAGAAAATCGTCTATAAAATTTACAAAATCACATTAGTAATTTATGACAATTTTTTTAAATAAAAACGACTCTGGATAAAAAAGAATATAATAAATCGCTTCCTCTTTTAACTTGTGCAAACAACTTGAGGTTCTTTCGGAAGGTAGAGACGTACGTAAATTTCATTTACCGCTGGGAAGTGCCGAGCAAGCTCCAACGTAAACTCCACTTAATTACGCACACAAATTGAAGAGCTTTCTCCCTATAACTCTGTAATATCGGTTTTTAACTATAAATATAATTTTCTTGTAAACATAATTTGCAAATTCATAATTTAGATGAGGTTACATAAATTGTCCCATGTGCACAAATTTTACACCTAAATCCCTATTAGATAAACAAAACAAGTTATCTGTTAGCTATTAACCCTATCAATCATATTGTATATTAATAGTGAAAAGATATTACGTGATTGAAAAAATTAAAAAAAATGTTTATTTTGATTACATCTAATTTATTTTAACAGGTCTCTGAGATCTTCTGGTAAGTATTTCAGAAGTATACAAGTATAAAATTTGAATGTTATTTATAATTTATGATTATGTATCAATTTAATGAAACAATTGTAAAATCAATTTAATCTAATTTAATTATTAATATAAGTTATCCATTAACGGAAGGCTCAGGTTCAAACCCCAGGACTTTAAATATCGTGAGTAAATCTAAATATATTCCAGGGAAATGTCAACACTTTATCTATTGCAAATTGTTAAGTTTCAAAAGTCTAGGCTACTCTTTTCTCCAAAAGAGATATCCAACAAGGCTTTTACAATCCCACCTATTTCAATCTTAACGAATATTTGAACTCAGTTAGTGATATCAATCGCTGTGGTCACGTTAAATGTCAAATAAAAATTGATTTACTTGGCATACTTATAGTATTTAAAAATGGTTTGGTGGGTGAATCAGTTATTAGAATCCCCGCACTTTTGCAAGCCGTACTCCGTAGCCGGTGTACTCGTAAGTAAAGATTTATGCATAGCTATAAGTAATTTTTTTAAGTAAACTACTAACTAACTAATAACGAACTGATGTAAGGAGTTCAAGTTATGTGAATGGTGAACTGACACCACGAGACGCAATTTTGACACTTGAAGATTATTATTATCACGTTACAGTAGACTGTATACAAAAGACAACATTAAGTTTAGAGGAAGCCGCTAGATTCTGGTAATGCCAAAATGTATGGCATAGATACAGCTAGAAAGAAAGCAATTAAATGTTTTAAAACATATATTATCCCAGTCATTTTGCTTTCACACTTTTTCAAAAGGAAACTCTAGTTTATTAAAATAATTATTTTTAGTATAATCATTTAGCATATTTAACACCATTTATTTATGAGTCACTCTTTTAAAAACCAGTTCATTTAAGGCTTCATGTTTCTACAAGGTTGCTGTTGATGATGACATCATTTTTCAAACAACAAATATTATGATGAATTTAAGTAAGTTAAAATTTTAACCTAACAGTACTAAATAATAAATGAATTAGATAATAATAGTTAAAAAACGTAACACAACGTATAAGTATTTATACACAAAAAAGTCACTGTAAACTTTTATACCATCGATTAATTAGCTCGATAATCAACCGAAGTTTGCTTATTATTACTAAAAGTATTATTATCAGATGCCACAAATTTAATATGAATATAATGACACTTAATCTATATCATACTGTTCAATACAAAACCAACAAGAAGAAGTAAAGTCAGTCAGTAATAAAATCTACAAAATTGCTGACATATTTTGATTTACATACTCGTATCTTCAATATTTTAATAACCAGGGAAAACATTCTTTATATATGGCGTAATGTACTGCATTTGAGAAACAAATGTGACTTAATAGACCCTGTATCAAAAACAGTCTATTGAAAACTTTTACAGCTATCATACTTACTAATAGTGCAAGATTTCCAATATTTATACTTATAATAACTTATTTTTTCTTTGCTTGGTAATGAAATGCCTTTTCAGATAAAACGTATAATACACATGAAATCTACACGCTTTTAGCCTCCGGCGTTAATCTATTTAATGTCGACCGCACAACACATGATAATGAGTTTCTCCAAGCAGTAAAACGGGTGATCACTGAAGCAGAATGTTTTCCGAAAATGTATCCACCTGAATACTTTAGACCGATCACCTTAGCATTAACTATGTCTATCCAAAAACCAGTTGCTATTGATGAAAGGGTTAGTGCTTCATTTAATGAAGTTGTTCACTTCTTTCATTGTATATTTTTATATTTTATGAGTATTTAGTTCTTATTCTACTATTATGACTCATTTTTTATCGATACACTATTATCAGCTTTTTGGTTTTGTGGTCGTTATATAATGAGGGGATACATCACTCGCTTAATATTCTGCCCCTGTTGGCCGTTATCCTGATGCATTCGTGTAAAATAATACTATTTGAACAGTCTATCGCATAAGCTAATGACCGTGACTTAAGCCTTCGCCTTGAATGACCAGTCAAGGAGACCTCTTTACCTCATAAGATTTGACAAAAGTATTTAACAATGCGAGTTCCGGCTATAGTTGTTAGACACTACTTGGTGCTGAGTTTTTAGAGTATCGATTGATCGAAATTCAAGAGACTTAAGGCCATAACGCAAATAATTTTCAAATCACCACAGCCACACTTCAGCACCACATGTTTAGAGAGTCTAAACTTCATCTTTTCTATTTTACACAAGTTCCACGTTTCAGCTATTCGATTTTATAAAAAAACTTCAAATAATATTATATAACTCTACGTTTTATTTATAAACCTTAATTTATTTCAGATAGATGTAATAATTCTTAAAGATATAGAAAGAGTAGATACGTTTTTAGAATTTAAAAAACGCAACCCCGACACGAATGGTAAAATGATTATAACATGGCTTAATACATGGAACTCAGTGGAATCTAAGAATATTATCAAAGTTTGTAGATTTATATACCTCTGACGTGATAAATACAGTAACATTCAATTAAAATTGCTGTTTAGTTTTCAGATGGAGTTATATTAGATTTAAGTACAGAAAATGATATGGACGAACTTAACTTGAGTGCTCTAGAGATATGCAAAGAGGTATATAAAATAATTATTATCTAAAATAGTTTTAAAATTTTATAAGATTGCTGGACAGTCTTTTACGAAAGCAAACTAATTCAGAAACAATAATAAGCGTTACAAAATTTTATTTTCGTATTAATATTCTACTATTAAAAATTCCGAACTAGCACTAAAATAACCTGCATTACCTCACCTATCTTGTAGATTTATAAAAAATATCGAAAATCAAAGACATTACATAATACATGGACTCATAAGACATGTCAGACAGTTAGACATTAGATAATACATGGACTTATAAGACATGTTAGTCAGATATTAGACGCAATTTAATACAATTAATAACTTAATTTTTTTAAATATTAAACACGAAAATATTTACCTTATTTAAAAACACCCCTTTAAATAATCAAGTGAAGTCCAGGATTGATTTCACTGTAAACACTTTATTTGATTTTAAATTCTGTTCTAAAACAAACTTATGATTTGAAATTTCTAAATAATATTTTGTTTTAGACTAAAACTACGTACTTTAGACGTTAAAATATTATTTCAGGCTTATAAACCTGTATTTTATGTTAAAAGAGACTTGGTTAAAGATTATTACCAATTGACTGACCGAGATCGAATAGTATATTTAACGGCGGAACAGATCAGTAAAAGCCATGTGGACGGTGTTATGATATTTGATCCTAATGAGGAGCAAAAGCCACCTCAAACTCTAGCCCGAGCTTTAGTTAAAGCTGTGAAACATTTTGAAAATGGCGTTGATAAAGAGAAAGATTATTTCAAATGGAGCTTTAAGGTAAACTAATTTAAACATAATATTACATCAGTACAATATAAAGGCTTAACGCAGCAAAAATTAGAAGCTAATACCAACGCTTAACGTATACGCTTTAAGGTGGAACTATAACGCTTTTTATACAGGTTAAGACACCTGTGCTGCAACCGATGTCAATTGCATTCGCTGCTTCTCTCGCCGCATTGAAATGTAATGCACAGGCAATTATGGTATTGTCATCAACTGGAAGGTCAGCTAGGTGGATATCATGTGCTACACCTCATTGCCATGTTCTATGTATCACAACTCGAAAGTCTACAGTTCGTAAAATGCACCTGTATAGAAAAATCATACCTCTACTATATACATGTAATCGTGAGTATTGTAATTTTTATTTACCGTGAAACTTAATTGCTCTTCGCACTTTAAGACAAAGAAGACAAGTAGCTAAAACAAATAGTATTAGTATAAGCACATATATGTGCAATTAAAGATGAAAAATAAAATTAGCTTTTGCAGCCAATGGCATTAAAAATGTCGCTGTCTAAAAACTGTCAATACAACTTTTGTTAAATATTAGGTTTATTATTAAAATTTTTATGAGTGCGTGTAAGAGTTATTTAGTGTATGTAGTTATAAAGTCAGTTTAGTATCATTATAAATTATATAACCTAATAATCAAAAACATATCAACAAAATGCAAAACAATTCCAGCATCGTCCATGGCAAACTGGCGGCAAGAATGTGACAATCGTATACATTTTGGTATCACTTTCGCTTTAAAGATAGGCCTATTTGTATCAGGAGCTGAAATAGTTGTGGTCACTCCATCAGAAGAAGACGTTGGATATTGTAATAGCTTTCAAATAATATCAACACCGTTTCGATGCGACGAGTAATTTTAATATTGTATTGACGTATTTGTTATATGTTAAATAACATCTTCTGATGATTAAAGCTGATTGAGTTTTATTTGATTTGGGACCATTTGACTTGCCTGTTGGCGCAGTGGGTAGTGACCCTGCCTTTACCTCCGCGGGTCGCGAGTTATACCATACCAGTGATACCAGCGCGATACCAGTTGTTTGTCTACCATAACACAAGTATGAAGTTACTTACTTTGGGGACGGACCACCGCGTGTGTAAGTGTCCTATACAATTATTTATTTATACAATAACAGGTATATCGGGCTATGTATATCCATCATTTTTTAATTATTTCCGTCACATATGCTGCATAATTACAGGTCTTTGTTCTGACAAGCTGATGTTTGACAAAGCAGACGCGTCCGGCCCTTATCTCGAGTTTGGCAAGAGGTCTTCGTCAGCAGATGTCACTTGACGTACACATATAGATAACATGCTGCCTGTGACATTTTATTAATCACTATTTGCTATTTGAACGTCATGTGGTATCTGGCTGAATAGAATAGTACCACCCTCATTTCTTACTGAGTTGTCGTAAAAACCGACTAAGGTAAGTCGACCCGCCGTGTGGTATCCGGCTGAGTAGAATTGATCAACCTCATTTCTTACCAAGGTGTCGTAAAAGGCGACTAAGGTAAGTTGACCCACCGTGTGGTATCCGGTTTAATAAAATAGACCACCCTCTTTCTTACCGAGGTTAACATACGACTAAGGTATCTAAGTTGACGTCAGGCAGGCGGCCGGTCGTAAAAACGCAGCCAAATCATGTGACAGCATTATAACATGTTGTGCTGACCCCACTTAGAGTGGGATACGGGCAGGAGGATGAAGACTTTTTGCTATTTGACTCACTTAATAATTTTTTGAATTTATTCTATTAACGCTGAACTTCTCTTAAAACAATAATACCGTTAATTTTATTTGATTATTATAGTGTAATACCCATCTGCATTGCTTACGTGCAGTATTTGTAAAACGAGTACATAAGGTCTAGGGTATTATCACGAACAACCTTTGCCTACGTAGCACAGAAAGTTGCTGGGTGTAAAAGGGTAAGGTAAATACATCTGAGAAGAGCAATTAAATAAATTAACAATGATAGGAAATGTTTATACTTTGTTATATATGATTTAATTAGCAATTACACAATATTTTTAAAATAAATTATTAAAATTTTAATGTTATTACAAACTGGTCTAATTTCTGGGATCTTAATATGAACGCACCGTTCCTTCGTCCGCATAAGGGCCGTCTACACGTTGTAGGACACTCGACTCCCAATATAAAGGAAATTCTGATTTAACTTCATCATCACTATACCAACGTCTTCATTGACCAAAGCTACTTTTCCAGTTCACAAAGAAGTGGAAATAATTATTCTAATAATTATTTCTAATTCTAGTAACGGGTATAAAGAGCATAGACGCGTATTAAATAGATAATTTTATATAAAAAATCGCGTTTTAGACGTTGACTTGTTACGACTATTAGATGCTCTTATATCTAAGTCGTACATTAACTCATACTAAAAACTCGGTAAATGTGTAATTTCATTAAAATATGTTCCATATAATATAACAAGTTAGTTCCAAAAAAATAACAAGTTTTTTTTTATAATAAGCTAGTTGTCTCCGCGACTTCGTTCGCATCAAATTGTTAAAATACCTTGAAGGTATTTTAAACTAATATTGTACTAACTAATAAATGTATATTATATAGTATGGGTATTTCCATATTTCCGAAAAGAAGGGTTTTTTTTTGTTTTATACGTTAATTGAACCAAATTTCATCAATATTGATACAGCGGATTTGTTGTGTAAGCGTAAAAGACAGACAGATTTTTGCATTTATAGTATAAATGTGAATATAAATATACAATAAGCTAACATTGTTAGTCCCTCAATAAAAAATAATGTCCATTATTTTATTATCGTTTTTCTCAAAGCTCATGAAAATTTGCTTGAACAATCCCAAATTATCTCGTAGAAAAGTTGTCAATTTATTCAGAAATCATAAATCTACTTAAGCGCAATGGATTCTCAATCACAAAGCCTTGGCCCGCCTTTTTGTGATATATTCTTTTACTCACCATTCACTTCCAGCGAAGTACCTACTTAGAATTGTACAAGATATTCTTATGGCCCATCCCGCTGGGAATTGCCTCGAACGTAATATTGTTTTCTTTTCTTCAGCTGAACTGAATTCAGCTCGATCATAACCATTGTGAAATTTTCTCTCTCAATATTACAAAACACCGTTATGTTATGAAATTTACAAAGGATGAAGAAAATCCCTGATATTGATTTTATGATTTGGACTAAAATGAGTGATTTGTTGCTCCACTTTTACGCATTACTTTTCAAACAAATGTAACCTTATCCCATAATATTGTCTTATTGCCGTTTGATGGGTTTAATGTAATTTATTTTATTTATGTTTTTTATTTATTTTTTCTTTTTATACATATATTTACAAAAGAGAAAGAAAAATAAAACAAAACTCATGTATAAAGGCGGACTTATCTCTAAAAGGGAACTCTTCCAGTCAACCTTTGAGTAATAGAAGGAAAAGGACAAGAATTGAAGAAGAAAGTACGGGTCATATAGAGAAAAAGAAAAAGTTTATATAAATTGAACTATTTAATGGGGTAATTAAATATATGGGGTAGTTTAAATATATTATTTTAATGAAATGCCTTATATTTTGTCCATATATGCACATCCACTAACGAAGTCATTTCATGATAAACAATTATTTGTTTGTTTGTAATCTCTTTATTGCATTAATTAATATAAAAACGATAAAATAAACAACATAATGTGCAATGACGGGCATATTCCAGGCTTGGAATCTTTTCCATCCAACCAGTATAAAATTTAAAAAAAAATAATAATTATAATGAATAGAAATTAAAATGAAACTTATTTAGTATCTAATAACAAACAGAAATTGAAATAATAATTCATAATGAATTGTACAAATGTGTAAGAACACTCTTTTCTTAATCAAGCTTTAAATGATGTAAAATCAATTTATCTAAATAATGATGGAAATTAATAAAAAAATTTGGAAATATAGAAATCATTAGCTATAACATGATTGTGAGGATTATTAAATAAATTGTTATTTATTCGTTTATTCGTAGTAGATCACTAATTCGATTTAGTAAAATTTCCATGGAGCGATCTAACACGTAGTTTCGTCATTCTTCCTTACAGAAATGCTAATTCTATTTGAATTCAACATTTAGATTTAGGGGCCTGTCCCTGATTTGGTAATTGAACAGAGATTTGTTGATCGAAATCTGAATACAGCTTGCTTGATAGCCCAACTTTATTGTATGTCAAATTCAAATTCAAATTCAAAATATTCTTTATTCAAATAAACTTGTAAACAAGTGCTTTTGAATCGTCAACTCTACTGCTGGTTCGGAAAGCTGTTCCTACCGAGAAGAGCCAGCAAGAAACTCGGCGGTTGCTCTTTTAAAAATATAATTCTTAATACTATTTACATTATGTCGTTACTGTCTTGTACAGGCTCAAAGAGAGCTATATCCACACATTCTTATCTTCTAAATAATCCTCAAGAGTATAGTAGGCATTCTGTATCAGCCTCTTTTTAACAGTGTTTTTAAACTGCTGGAATGGTAAAGCTAAAATTGATTGCGGAATTTTATTATAGAATCTTATACCAAAACCCACAAACGAATTACGTACTTTTGCAAGGCGCAAAGCAGGAGCCGCAAGCTTATGTCGGTTCCTGCTTTGTCTATTGTATACATCACCTATCGTTTTATAATTATTTATATTTTTATGTACATAAATTAAATTGCTTAAGAAACTGTTCATCCTCCTGCCCTTATCCCACTCTAAGTGGGGTCGGCACATTACGTTTTAAACATTTTGTCATATGATTAGGCTACGTATTTTAAAGCCGGCTGCCTGCCTGACGTCAACTAACCTTAGTCGTATTTTATGACTCTTTAAGAAAAAGGGTGGTATATACCACGCGGTGGGTCAACATACCTTAGCGGCTTTATACGACACCTCGGTAAGAAATGAGGGTGGTATATTCTACAACTCGGCTCTGTATGTCAATTAAACTGTATTTTTTTTATTTAAGGTCTCATTTATTATATGTTAATTCAAGTCATAAGAACTGTAATGTTTTATTATTACGTCACAGAATTAATATTTATTTTATTTAATTTAATTTAAAAGACATCTTAGTCCATAATATAATGTTAGTAATATTACTTAATGAGTATGTTAGTACTTAATAACTAAAAATGACCTAGTCCTCTGAATAAGTTTGCTCTGAATAATAATATAGTTCTAAGCAATAATAAATTAATAAAATTACGTCGTTCTCACCCGTTTACGAAAGTTGCACTATAATATTTTAGTTAAACTGAGTTGTTTAAGAAAGTCTATAATATATATAATTTGAGAAAAGCTCTCGCTACTAGATTATGTCATGAATCACCATTCATCGAGACCGTGTATCTCGTCACGAAACGTAAGAAAGTTTTCCTTAGATCGTAATTTTGTGAGAGTAAATTATCTTGATTAAGAATAATTTAATTAGTTCGCAAGGCGTTACGTAGAATGCGTTTTTATTGAGGCCAAAAACGTTTTCTTTTTTAACGAATTCAAATCGATTCGAAATCGAATTTTCAAAATCATGGCCATAAATGTAATTTCTACTATGTGTTAATGTGTAAATTAACCAACTTTTTACTGGTTTGATTTTATTTTATATTTCCTTTTAATAAATTTATTTTTACATTGCTCTATCCTTTCTCCACCAAAATATAATCAATCCATGTTGTCTATATTTCTATCGCAAATTATAGCCTAATAATTTTAATTACCGTTATTATTTTACAAAAGTATTCTGCGAAACTTACACAAAAATACATATATGTTTTGTTTGTCTTTCTGAAAACGGTAAATCCCCTAAGTTTCAAGGCATTCAAATGAAAACAAGCAACATTTGAAAAACAATACATATCATTTAATTATTTTATTGTTCTCAGCGTACTGTCTAGATTCTTTTCATCATATTTCAGATCACCTTTTGGAGATAAATCGTCTATCCTTGTTGTGAAACCACAGAGTAAACTTATTTCGCATATAACATTTCTAATGTGAGAGTAAAACAACAGACTTCTTATAAGCGTTTTTCATCACGTTCACTTTTTCTCGTCTAGCTATTAAGATTTGGTTGTAAAGCTCAGAGGGTACGGCCGCGGTGGGTGACACTCCGAATATTACCATTTAAACAAGTTTTATGTAAATCACAACGAGCCTGGGGAAACTTATTTTCGGGCCAAATTTTAAGTCGCATTTTTCTTTCGGAGTTTAAAGGTATAAAGTTACAAGATTACCTACTAATATAGCTTTAATACGTCTTTTGTTTTAATAGGATTTGAAATATTTTTGATATGTTTTTCTTCAAATTTGACAGTGAATTTGTAAGAAGCCAATGAGTATTGTTAGAATTTATTCGAATGGATTATTGTTTTGCACAATTATGGTTTAAGATTTCCGTCGTGATTTGTTATAAGCACCCTGATTAGGATGATAAGATTGTACGATTTCTTTTAAATGGATTTTATATTTCTATTATATAGTCAATTGTTTCGATTTTCTAGCCCGCTACGCAGAGCTTAATTTAAAGATATATGAATTACAGTTATAAAATAATGTTTCGATTGCCACCAAACTTTACAGGATCATCCGCTGGATTAATCTAAAGATTTTCTGAATATTTCATTAAAATTGATCCCGCCGTTTCGGAGTCTATAAGGGACATACAGACAAACATTTATTTTTATAGATATTTACACAAATAAAAATTCTAATAGCCAGCTGTGTGGTATCCGGATGAATAGAATAGCACCACCCTCATTTCTTACCGAAGTGTCGTAAAAAGCGACTAAGGTAAGTCGACCCGCCGTGTGGTATCCGGCTGAGTAGAATAGACCAACCTCATTTCTTACCGAGGTGTCGTAAAAGGCGACTAAGGTAAGTTGACCCACCGTGTGGTATCCGGTTTAGTAGAATAGACCACCCTCTTTCTTACCGAGGTGTCGTAAAATAAGACTAAGGTAAGTTGACGTCAAGCAGGCGGCCGGTCGTAAAAACGCAGTCAAATCATGTGACAGTATGTTTATAACATGTTACATGATATAGGCAGGAAGATAATGAAAAATTCTAATAGCATAGGTGTAAACTTATTATAAGAGAAACATGAGGCCCATGTTTGTTTCTCAAAACTATAAAACATATGAGAAACTAAAATAAAATGTATTATAAATATATTCATAATTTCAAAATAATATCTATAAAGATATGACACGGGTCAAAGTTTAATTTAAAGTTGTTTAATATTTCTCAAAGTTGAAAGGGCCGGTTTAATAGAAGTTCATTTTGGAAAGTGAAATGTGACTAAGGTACTTTGTAAAGTTCTCCTTTGTTCTGCAATGACAGCCTTGTCTAAACTTTTTAATAGTAACGAAGCAAATTTAAAATGTTAAGTTTTAATTTATATAAAATATAATTTATTTTTATATAACTTTAGTTAACTTTTTTAATTTCTATATGAATTCATTATGAGTTGCACGAGACCTTTGAGAGCCTCTAAAGACCGATATCTGTATCCAAAGAATTTTTTGAGAAGTATACTGCTTGAGTACACCAGAAGCATTTTTTCTGCCATTCTTCTTAAGAAATTCATTTTGTATACGTAAAACAATTGCGAAGACAAATCTTGAACAATTTAGGGAATTCGCGACTTTCAGATTTTATCACAAAGCAACAGATTATCCACAAATATGATCAGATTATTTATACATAACCAACATAATATAAATTCAGCATTAACATTAGACATTGAACAATTAAAAATAAGTACCAGTATTTTAATTAAACAACTTTCAAATTAGGTAACGACAACTGAGAGATACAATTAAATTAATCTAATGGTTTCATTAAGCCAAAAAATGTATTACGCAATAGATACTACTTTTAACAGAAAAAAGAAAAGTAATACAATAAAATCAATACAACAAAAGATATCTACTAGATACCATTTGTCAAATAACTAACGCTTAATCACGATGGTTTATAAATTATAACCTTTAACAAATGCTACGTAAACTTTACAATAGAATTAAAATAGTAGAAGACTTAGGTAAACTACGAAAAGGGTTAATAATAATATAAAGTATTGTACTTAACCTTTTGCATTTGGATAACACAATTTGACCTATCGAAGTTTTTGAATATTAGGCTCAATATTCTGGGCCCACAATTTTATGTAGAGTAGGCGAGGTAATAAAAACTTGTGGCGTAAAACGTTAAAACCTACGTGTAATACAAAAAGTTGTAAGTGGTAGTAAGCTAGAAATTTTTATTGTACGTTCAAACTTCAAACCTCATTCTAATAAAATTTATATAATCTAAACTCTATATTATTCAAATAAGTTTAAAGGGCTGCATTTTAGAATGATATTCATTGAAAAAGAACTAATTAACAATATAAAAAGGGTATATCAATTACGTCATGTTATTTTTATGTTTTAGTCTTATTTTTTCTACTTATCATTGTGAGGGATTTCCCACAAATTTGTAACTTGATATTAGTCCCAACTTTGATCTTAAATATAAAGTAATTTATTGGTGGTACTTTGTCTTTCTGCACCCAAAATGCTAACCCAGAGCTTTGAAAGACTGATAAATATAGCTTAGAGCTTTAAAGTTCTTATCTCATATCACGTTCTGATGCATCTTTTTGGTCTTGGAATTAGTATACCCGACGTTTAATTGACTGACTGGTTGGCGCACTAGGCAGTGACCCTGTCTTCAGCTCCGCGGGTCGCGAGTTCGATTCCCACCTAGGGCCAACATTTTCTATAAACAACAAATTTTGTTTCTGGACTGGATGTATAGATGTATATAAGTATGTATTTAAAACTAAATGTGTAACTTACTTTTGTGACGAGCAGCCATGTGTGTTATTGTTCCATTTATTTATTTATAAATATGAATACGAAATCTTACAGCTTAACATTATATCGGACCTAAATAAATACGCTTCTCAATTCCTATTATAAAATATTCGTGTATCAAAATGAAAATAATATACAGTCAGGTATATTATTTATGACGCGTAGTATTATTTCTAACGCATTATGTCATTTAAACTTTGAGCCAAGGTATTAAAAACTTTGGTGTGAAACAGTAAATTTTAAGCGAATCGCAAAAAGTTTATGGAAAGTAAATTTGACAACCAAATTTTACGGAAGCGTAACGATGAGTAAGTATGAATACCTACTCAGTTTATTTATATAATAGGGAATATATTACGAAACCGCGCGAAACTCTGATGTACCTATTTTTATGAAATTTAGGCACAATTAAAGCTTATACATATAGAACAAAAAATCGCTTTTCCTTAGGCAACAAGGAAAACACATATTGCGTTATTGAAGGTACTTAAACACTTAAGTTGACGCGAACATTTGTTTTCCGTGATTCTCGTGACTAAGTCACAGGAACCACTAGTATTATTATACCTAACTGTGAAAGTCACATATTACATTATAGAGAATATTTAAACGTTTAAATTGGCGCTTACGAAGTAGCGAAGTAGTACAATAGTTATTTAAATATTAGATTTAAATAATTCACTATATTATTTTAAACTAGCTGTCCGGCCACGCGTTGCTGTGGCTTAGTCTGGTAAAGTCTAAAATTCATTTTAAAGACTGTCTTTTATATTTATTTAAAATAGATGAAAGGAAAGACGTTTGTAAGCATTTTAGCTTCTTTGAAAAAAGTATTAATATTAGCGATTACACTTTTCAGGATTCGATGAGTGGCAGGAATCCTTAGAACCACCAAAGGTGTCTTGTTGACGTAGCTTATTTAGATTATATTCAAAGAAGTTAAGCTTTTTATGCATATAAAAAGGATTTTTTTATTCTATTTATTGAATTTGCATCATAAACTGACATGTGGTTTCCGTCTGTAATTAGTGACGTCGCTAATAAATAAGAGAAGATTAAAAAACTTTATAGAATTAGGCTTTACTTTGCGGAGGTCCATAATACAAAACTAATGAGAATATTATTTTGCTATAATCCGCGATAAAAGAAAATATATGTAATACTAAATGTAGAGTGTACTATTCGTTCTCATACCTGATACATGCAGAATTTGTAAGAACTCATGCACCGATAACACAACAATACACAAGCACTGCACACATTCACCACCACAATCTCAACAATTGTTTCGCCTCGTAACCGAAGCATCGTCAGGAGATAGACTCCACGATAAAATCGTAATCTCGTATCGACAAAATCGTAATCGTAGTTCTCTTACGTGCTCGCGGTTAATCGTTGATCATGAAGATCATTTATGATTAACATTAGAGACGTAACCTTATAGCCGTATGGTATCCGGCTGAGTAGAATAGACTACCCTCATTTCTTACCGAGGTGTCGCAAAAGGCGACTAAGGCAAGTTATTGTCAGGCAGACGGCCGGTCATAAAATACCTAGCCATTATATGACAACATGTTTTTAACATGTTGTCATATAATGGCTTTTTTTTGTGCTGGCCTCACTTAGAGTGGGATAGGGGACGATAATGATCGGAGACGCAACCTAAGTCATGATGTCAAAGTACGACGTCAGTTTAAACGATAACGAATCAAAAATATTCACAAGGTGAGTGCGCCTGATTTGTCAGGAGATCGTAGGTTCGAGTCTCGGTAAAAAGCTGTTTTCTTCTAAAAATGGGCCTTGGAAGTAAAACTTTGATAAAATCCAATATAAGTAGGTACCAAGTAAAAAATCAACCATATGTATATGAAATATAGAATTGTAGGGAATTCACGAGTATACTTGTTAAATATGAGCATACTGGTTCACTGATCTTCCAAAGAGCTAATGAAGCTAGTCTATTGGACCGAATGCAGATTTAATTCAAAAAAATATATTTAAAGGCAGAGTTTATTTGTTTATTTATGCAATAAATGTTTATGGTATTATGTAAACTTAGTTAATTCAACAATTATACTTCAAGTATTGAAAGTTACAACCACTTTTAATGTTTTACTCGCCATCACAGAAAGATCGTCATCATCAATATAATCAAAATTTGAAATGACATGAAATGAATATATATCCTCCTGCCCTTATCCCACTCTAAGTGGGGTCGGCACAACATGTTATAAACATGCTGTAACATGATTTGGCTGCGTTTTTACGACCGGTCGCCTGCCTGAAGTCAACTTACCTTAGTCGTATTTTACGACACCTTGGTAAGAAAGAAGGTGGTCTATTCTACTAAACCGGATACCACACGGTGGGTCAACTTACCTTAGTCGCCTTTTACGACACCTCGGTAAGAAATGAGGGTGGTCTATTTTACTAAACCGGATACCACACGGGGTGTCGACCTACCTTAGTCGCCTTTTACGACACCTCAGTAAGAAATGAGGGTGGTGGTACTATTGTACTAAACCGGATACCACACGGTGGGTCAACTTACCTTAGTCGCCTTTTACGACACCTCGGTAAGAAATGAGGGTGGTCTGTTCTACTCAGCCGGATACCACACGGCGGGTCGACTTACCTTAGTCGCCTTTTACGACACCTCGGTAAGAAATGAGGGTGGTACTATTCTACTTAGCCGGTTACCACACAGCTAAAATATGACATGAAATGAAATAATAATAATAATTTGTCAATAAGTTTGATACGAATTCTTTTCATGTGACTCTGTCATAGGATAGTATGCTACAACCTATGAATGTCAACAAATTTGGCTACTCGCAATAATATACTGAACACAGCACCGCACTCAATAAGCAACCTGCGAACATAGAGTATATTCTGTTGTATTACGAAATAATATGAAAAATGGAATAAGTAGTATTCATTTTAACATAACGTTATATGGATTTATTTAAGTCATTCATTGAAGTACTTTTATAGTAAGGTAGGTGTTACTCTTACTGAAACTTAAAGGGTTTTATCATTAAACACCAACCCAGTGCCAAATGTAAGTTATAAATCACCTAATGAAATTATTGTACCAAACTGCATATATAATATGCATAAAAAATATTAAACATTTATTTGAAATAAACAAAATATAAAGTGTCATTGAAGAGGAAATGAAGATTTACTATCAAGATAGGAAATAATTAAGTTACATGGTCCTATACCCTTATAAATATAAATAAAAAATAATATAATAAATATATGGAACAATTACGCGCGATTTTCAATCCCTAAAGTATGTCACTTAGAAATTAGTAAATAATGATCCTTTCCAGGAATCAAAACAGAGGGCAGGTTCACACCAAACTACGCCAACGGTCTAGACAATAAGTTATCATCCTCGTGCCCTTATCCCACTCTAAGTGGGGGTGCGCACAACACTACAAACATGTTGTCACATGATTTGGCTACGCATTTTACGACCGGTCGCCTGCTTGACGTCAACTTACCTTAGTTGTATTTTACGGCACCTACCAGTAAGATAAAGGGTAGTCTATTCCACTCAGCCGACCCCACACGGCGGGTCGACTTACCTTAGTCGCTTTTTACGACGCCTTGGTAAGAAATGAAGGCGGTCTTTTCTACCCAGCCGGATACCACATAGCTTCGAGCCAAACTATAAGTATCAGCCTTAATCAATATTTTCAACAACTAATTACATTCCCTTAATATGTAACTCCTTTCGAAATTGAAATTAAATTTATCGTATGGCCTCAGAATACCACCGAACCGTTCTAAGATGCGGGAGGAGCGCCGACATAAATTCCAAGATGAAACTGAGCCAGCTGTTGCCTTGTTTTGAGGAAATAAATACGGATTAGACGCAGCACACTGAAGGAAAATAAACACTGAGCATTTGAATTATGGATTGCATATTTTTACTCTTATAATTTTTACTTGAATCTTTTTCTCCGATCTTTTTATTTTAGCTACTCTGCCGCGCACAAAATGAATATCAAATTTTACATGTTTTTTTTATTTTAAAACATTGAAATGTATTTGTTAAACATTATATAATTAGTTTTTTTTATTATTACAAATATAGTGAATTAAACATATATTTCAAGTTTGTGTATCAGACGATAATTATAAGTACATGGTTGACCGAGCCTTGCTCAGTATTTTTTTACAAACTTAAAAAAGAAACCTAAATTAATAATTATGTAGTTGGAATCGATTCTAGGTATTTACATTTCTCGAGATTGCCCGTTCCCCGAATAAGCTACGATGACTCGACAGTTTATGGCAAAAATTTAATTCAATATAAATTTCAGTATATTTTAATGCCCTAAAACAGGGATAAAACGATTTTTTTAAATAAAATCTAGCTAGATCGATTTTTATCCCCCAAAACCCCCTACATGCTGAATTTCTGAAAAATCGTTGACGTCGTTTCCGAGATTAGATATACACATACAAGATTAACTCATTTAAATAATAAAGATTTTGAAAGTTTTATGGTCTCCCATATATCGGTTAAAGAACATTTTATTTCGTTACAATCAAATGTCATGTCGGTAATAAAGTATTAGGTTATAATTTATTGATTTTACATTTCTCTTATTAGAATAAGAGAAATGTATGTCAAATTTTTGCAAGCTCCAGTCTACTGGAGGTTGCAAAAATTTGATTTACCTATCTTTCTATTTCAATGAAAATTATATTTTAATCAACAGCCCAACCATATTACTTAAAGTAATAAGAATAAAATGTTAATTTTATCAATTAGACGTTCAAGTAATCGAGTCGCTGAAGCAGTAATAAATCTAGTTGTAGCGCACTCTAGCACAATGTACTTTCAAGTTTATATTTATTTTCTTGTTCACTAAGTTTATTGCCTTGAATTATAAATCTTTAATAAAAGCTTAAAGCAATATAGGAAAGTTTTCATTTTTATAATATATTATTATCATCCACTAGGGAACATTTTCTGGAAAAATCTTTATTTACAAAAAAAACGTACAACTCGCAAAGCTTTAAATTTTGAAGTCTTGAAATTTACGCACGTCATCATTCGTCATTTACATATAAGGTCACTTACATACGTCACTTACATATAAGGTAAGGAATGTTTTTAAAGCAAAATTCCCTACAGAAAGCAAAATTATACTCGATATAGTACCGATTCCAGGTTTTTTTTTACTATATAAGACAGTAACGGCTTAGTGATCTTACAATTTAAAGTTACAAACATGTTTGTAGCTGACAATGGGCTTTTTAGAATGCATAAAGTCCCTCAAGGTTTAAGGGACCAAGATTTGCTTGGAATATGCTCGTATTATAGCTAGTATCTGTTATTATGCTAGTACTGTAATATCTTACAACAAAAAATAAAACTTGAAAAAAAATTAATAATTGGGTAGGTGGGGTTCGATCCTAGGTATTTTTATTTCTCTAGACCGCCCGTTCCCGGAATAAGATACGCTGGCTTGACTGAAAATAGTGTTTTATATTCAATGTAAATTTTAGTATGCCCATTTTTTTTAATAATACCTAGTTAGGTCGATTTTTCTGCCCCAAAATCTCCTACATGCTGAATTTCAGGAAACTCTTTGGAGTCGTTTCCGAGATTCCGAAAAATATATACATACATACTAAATTAACTCATTTAAATATTAAAGATATCATATTTTGGTCGTGAAGCAAATAGCGTAGAGCGCATAAATTGCTAGACCGATAGACGTTTGGCTCCTAAGATTTGGAATAAGGGAAGGACGGCGATCGGTTCCATCGATCGCATGACCTGATCTTAGGCCAAAAGTCAGCCTTTGACGATTAGATATGACAACTTCTACATAAATTCTACTTAAATTCTCTTTGAACAAAAGTATGTCTCAATAGTCAACATAAGTTATAAAAAACGATGCTAGTCTTCGACGTCAATTTTTATTTATCCAGACACATTGATAAAGTTAAGTTAGAATAGTAAACACAAGGTCTGGGTAAGATTTATTAGTATTCAGTATTGTAAGTCAATTTAAAACGCTGTACCCCTTCTACACCTTGGATGCATATTAAATAAGACCGTCTTGAATCTACAAACTAAAACTAAAGTTACTAGATGAGCCCATTTTTTATTATAGTCATTTTTATTGAATTTGCATCAAGTACTAATATCATACAAGGTTAAATTAGATCTTGAATAATTATAATTTAAAAAGTCCGCCACCGCTTCTATCTCTTTATTCGTTGCGATAAACGAAAACTGAACGGATTTTCATTTCCATTTTGGATTTTCATCGTGATTCGCAGGTTATATAATATATAAGTTGTAAAGTTATGAAATTTGGGAAATAAACAAAATAAAGCTACAACGAAGCAAGCGTAACCGGGTCTGCTAGTATAATATATACTCGTATTAGAGGATAAAACTCTATTAATTGCATGATCAAGATACTTTTTACTTGTCGCTTTTAGGTTTTATTTTAATTATCAAATCTTAGTTAAACGTAAATTATAAATATTAAACACGTATCACATAATTATATTGAGGTATAATTAGATCGATAGTGACATATTATTATATTATACTTTTTTTACCACATCGTCTTTGCCGCGTGTATTTAAAAATCGTCTGAGCGTGGTATACGCAAATATGTAATCGAACTGGATAGTTTCTAATGATTTCAACATATTAAGACATTTTATTCCATTTTTTTATTAATATTGTTGTTTATGTTAAATTACTATTATGAATAATCGAAAAGACTAATACAGATTCCCAATACAGTCGAATTTGAACTTCATTTGGCTACCGCTTTCTAACACAAAATATTTAGGACTATATACTAAATGTTGTTTAAAATTATTTTTTTTAAATTAATTTGCGATTTATAAATATAAACACTTTTATTTATTTTAGATATTAATGTTACAAGCAGAGCACATTTTTTAGAAACCAATATCAATAAAATATCGACATAGAATTGTTAGTACTTCCAGTACATTTATATTCTAGTTTGAGTCGGACATCTTGCATAGGGAATTAGCTAAGGAATTGCTTGTGCGGTACAAATAATAGACTTGAATCTCGGATAAACAGGTACGATTCCAATTTGAAGCGAGAGTAATATTACTGAACACAAATCCAAATCCCTATAAAATAACAGTGGTGCGCGTTTACTTTCCTTTGTTTAAATAATATTGTTATATAGGTATATTTGTTCTAGCTTCTTGTCAGCAGAAAAGTTTCAAATTTTATTTAGAAGTTAAAACATTATAAAATTGGGAATGCTTTGTAAAGCAAGAGGCAAAAATGCATTTACGTTTTTTTCGTGGAGCCTATCTTCTGATGATGCTTCGGTAACGGGGCGAAAAGCTTGTTGAAATTATCGTGGTGAAAGTGTGTAGTACTTGTGTAGTGTGTTGTTAGTGGCGATGTTGTGATACGTGCGGTAACATATCCTGCATGTATAAGGTATGAGAAAGATTTTTGCTTGCTACACTTAGCATTAAATATATTTTCTTAACAAACGTGAATTCTTCTTCTTAACAAACATAATTTTTGTACTATGGAATTCCGCAAAGTAACGCCTACTTTAAATAAGTCATAGAATTAGGCGATAGCGTTTGCAGAGATCCATAATACAAAAGTAATAATAAAATGAAATCTTCAATTTATCGCAGATTATAGCAAAATAATTTTATCATTAGTTTTGTAACGACTTCTTCTATAAATTTTATAAATTATAGCTGTGCAAGCAGCGTCGCCTGCATGAAAATCAGTATGTCACAATTTTTGGACATAAAAATAGTTATCGTGAGTCAATTGTAAGGAAAGCTTTAAATTTTGTTTTTGCAATATAGCTGTTCCTCTCCTATTCATCTTAGTGTGATATTATAGTCTATAGCCATCCTCGATAAATGGACTATCTTACACTCAAAGAATTTTTCATATCGGTCCAGTAGTTCTTGAGATCAGCGTGTTCAAACAAACAAGAAAACAAACTCCTCAGCTTTATATATTAGTAAAGATAGAGAAAATGGAATTCAAAAACATGTTCTGCCGACCCCACTTAGAGTGAGGTAACGGCAGGAGAATGATGCCTTGTATGAAATAATCTGTATAAAAACCCGCCAAATCCACTTAAATAGATTTTAACATCGAATAATCTTGCCTTGTCCTATACGGTTTACTTAAGATGTCATATCTAAAAGTGGTTGTCGCTTCTCCAGTCTTAGAAATACAAGTTGAGTTCACTGACAATGTTATGTAGTTGCCAGCAATTTGCGGCTTCTAACTCGATGGACGGCGCCTCCCTTGACAAAGTGCATTTAACTTTGTGGCTGCTCGGTATAACCTAACATTGTGCAGTAAGTTACGAGTAAATTCACTATCGAAATCAACTAGAAATTTTACATCAAAATATTACAGAACAAAATACTCTTAAGAATATTTCATTCATATGATCATCCTCCTGCCCTTATCCCACTCTAAGTGGGGTTGGCACATGTTATAAACATGCTGTCATATGATGTGGCTGCCTTTTTACGACCGACCGCCTGACGTCAACTTACCTTAGTCGTATTTTACGACAACTCGGTAAGAAAGAGGGTGGTCTATTCTACTAAACCGGATACCACAAGGTGGGTCAACTTACCTTAGTCGCCTTTTACGACACCTCGGTAAGAAATAAGGGTGGTACTATTCGATTTAGCAGGATACCACACGGTGTATTTCAGTCATATAATGATCCTTATATTATATCAATATACTATATCACTAAAGTACTAAACTAATCGTTACTAGTTTCAACAGTCATATATAACATAACTAGCTGAGCTTGCGGTTTGACCCTTGTGGAAATCAGTTGCTATATGTTGCTACACAACCTCTATCTATCAGTGAAAGTCCCATCAAAACAGGTTAAACCGTTCTGGATAATATAATATTTCTTCCTAATGCACTAACTTTTACAAAAGTGATGAGAATATTAGTTTGCTATAATATAACAATACACAAGCACTGAACACATTCGCCACCACAATCTGTGGTGGCGAATGTGTTCAGTGCTTGTGTATTGTTGTGTTATCGGTGTCGGGTAGTGCATGAGTTCTTACAAATTCTGCTTGTATCAGGTATGAAAACGAATAATACACTCTACATTTAGCATAGCATATATTTTCTTTTATCGCGGATTATAGCAAAATAATATTCTTATTACTTTTGTATTATGGACCTCCGCAAAGTCACGCCTAATTCTATAAATTATGCACTAACTTTTAGCAAAAACCGTACAAATTACTTTGTAGAGTTTGAGAAAATCAATCACATACAGACAAACAATGCTCACTGTTTTGTATATGTATAGATGACTTTCTCAATACACTACACAAATATTAATCAGTCACACAAAAATCTGATTATTACTGTGATCAAGTCAGAACAAACTTTTACCAATGTCCGCTAAACCTTCACAAAATAGTGTTTCCCTAAACTTTTATTACGCCCTGGAGAAATAAGTCGACTCCTAGTTTGGAAGTAACGAAATGACTCTACGTATATTTATTGGTTGTTAATCCAATCAATTTTTTCACCTATTACTAGAGTTATAATAAATAACAGCCTGTTTTTTTGTATGTACCACAGACCTCAAGACCCTTAATTTTTTATTCAACTGGAAGAGGAGAAGCTAACTTTACATTTATTTATAAGCTCACGACGCCAACAAAGTCATGAGTAGCTTTACCCATGATTTTGTAATAAAATAGCTTATGGAGCCATGGAGAAGTAAGCTCCTTAATTCTTTATATAACACTCTTTCTCAAGACTTTTGCGTAGCCGTAGTATATTAACAGATAGTATCTAGCTACTTCTTTTTCGAACTAAACGATATCTCATGACTTTCTTAATTTCAAAATAAATTTCAGCTATTTTTTTCTTACACACACGGTCGTCTGTCCCCAAAATAAGTAATTTAATACTTGTGTTATGGGTGAGAGACAACTGGTGAATATATACATATATTATTTTTAAATACATACATAAATACAAATATATACCTAGGCTCGAAGAACCAACAAATTCTTTTTATAGAAAATATTGGCCCTCAGCGGGAATCGAACCCGCTGCCCGCGGAGCTGAAGGCAGGATCACTACCCACTGCGTCAACGAACCCGTCATTTTAGTTTAGCAGCGTCGGCTTTGTTTTTACAAACTATTTTAATTAATGTTGTGTGCATAGAAGTCTGTTAAATTGTAAATATCTTATATCATAATCTCTTTGGTAATGTGAATGTTATTGGTGAATTAATTTTACTATTACAAAATATATGACCTCTTTAGATTTTTTTAAAAATAACTTGCTGTTCTAATGTGACAGAATTATTTTAGATTATTCGATCTACCGTTTATGTTGAATAAAAAGCTTATAGAATTTCTTGCAATTTTTATCTTTCTATAGTCCTATAATTCATTAACTCTAACAAATGGTACTCCACCATTGTTTTTGTAGACAACATTTTCAGTAAAACCTATTTTATCTAAAATTAACAATCAAATTAAGAACAACCGTACCAACACAAAAGCGTTGCGCTTTTAGTAATATTACGTTATCTGAGAAAGTTACAGTTAGCGAACGCAAGCAAATTGCATAATTTCTAAATTACTTGCGCTGTAATAACATTTCGTAGCGACACATGGGTGGAATATCTAAACATAAGTCGGTTATTACCTGCGTGATAACTGTTATTTTGGTAGCAGATGCTCTTTATGTTTGGACACCAATGTGTTCAAAGAGTTGTGTATACACAGAAAATGTATTTTTGGATAGTAGTACGTAATTAAAGAAATATAATAGAACTCTCGACAGGTAGTCACGATTTTGAATTCATGGCAGACACTAATGAGTATTTTTAATAGAACTTTATGTCGCAGGAGAAGTCCTAGGATATGTGAAATCTATCAACCCGCATTGGAGCAGCGTGGTGGGTCTCAAATCCAACCTTTTTCTTTAAATTTCTCTAAAAATAAGATCGCCAGATCGTTGATTGCAATTACTTTTTGTATTGTTATAATGCTCATTACCAATTTTTTTGGGGCGAACAATAAAAGTATGATCATTTATTTCTTCATTCATTAATTTCTTTTTGAAATTTTAGTATTGCCACCAGCTAATAGCGCAATTTTAACTATTTTCCAGTAATGCAACGCTTCATCTAACAATAATAAATTATGAAATTATTAGTAAGTTAATGTTTAATATTTGCATACCAACTTTGTCTTAACTATAAATTGCCTTACGTCGTAGGTTAGCTGGCAGAGATCCCTGTCATAGGGATAAGTTGACCTTTGTAAACTTTTTTTACTAATAATGTTTTTTCCAACATTTTTTATGGTACATAAATAAATAAATAAATATTTTATATTCTTCCTGAATCTCACTGTTTTAAAAAGCAAAAACTTGACAGAATTTCAATATCGATACGCGATTTACCTAATGTAGATTTATCACCTGCATCGGTCATCTTTTAAGAATGTGATAGCAAAATTACTGCGTTTAAAAATATTTATTAAATATTATATAGCTATTGAAGTTTAAAATTGGATACAATACCTTTTTCTTTTGTTTTGGCATTAATAAAATATGCTTTTTGTTATATAGTCTATTATTTAAATATAACTATCGTATCTAAGGAAGGTTCTACGATTCATATACATGTGAATTAATTAACACGCCCGCATTGAATGTCGTCCCGCACATTGTATTTACTTTTCTTTGAAGTGTTGAACTGAACTATTTGTCATTCAGAAACGGTTGAACGATTTCAAATTTTACTTTACTGGTGCTTTGCTTATTTATCTCCAATCTATGTTAATAATGCATACTATGGATTCATTTTGACTTTGAAAACTTTTTCTCTTACGAAGATATAAGTTTTAAGGCATATCAGGTTCAATTATTGTCTGGGGTTTCTCATATAATGCAATTGAAATCAACACGAGGCTTCGAGCTAAGTTGTGAATCTCTGAATTAGGGGAAATAATATTTTCTCTTTTATTTTAATTTGAATTTTTTTAATTACTTTATTGTTACATGATTTGACAAATTTTTACGACCGGCCTATCTAACTCAACTTACTTTAGTCGCCTATTACGACAACACGGTAAGAAATGAAGGTGGTCTATTCTACTCAGCCGGATACCACACGGCCGGATACAACTTACCTTAGTCGCCTTTTACGACACCTCGGTAAGAAATTGGGGTTATCTATTCTAGTTATCCGGATACCATACGAAGGTTCAACTAACATTAGTCGCCTTTACGACACCTCGGTAAGAAATGAGGGTTGTCTATTCTACTCAGCCAAATACACACACGTTTAAGGTTTAGTTTTCTATAATTTTATTTTAATGTCCCATAACAAAAAAAGGATAAAAAATATATCGTAAAAGGTTAAAAGTTCACTGATCCGTTACGTGGGAGTTTCAAATTTGATTAGCCGTGTAAACTACGAACGAGCATTCTGACAACCCTTTTTAACATAGATCAAAGGTTAAAGTTCAGTAGCAGATGAGCTAAGTGAAAAGTTACATTCTGGCAATTAAGACGTTAATCATACTTTTAAATCTAGTTTTAATTGTCCTATTAATGCTTTTGATAGAGGAAAAATAAAATAGTACTTGCTAAGAATTTTTATGATGTAATTAAGTTTAATTAATGTAAAAGTTAGTTTTATGAAAATTATTGTCGGTTTCTTCGCGATTAAGTTACTTTGGAGACGGATGACCGTGTATGTAATTGTCTCATATATTTATTTAATTATCTCCCTTCTCCTTAAGAACAATGTGCATTATAAGCTTACGTATCGATTATATTTTTTGCTTTTAGAAAATGAACTAATTTTGCTTTCAGCGAGGGAAAATTAGGTCACGGTAAATTTACGATCAACCTTTTTTCATCCTTTCACGCGATCAGCCTAAGAATCTATTTAATTATGTACAGAAAACTTTATTATAGATATTATACAAAAAAAATAGAATTTTACTTTAAAAAAAAGTATAAAGTTTACTAAACTAATTGTTTCCTATATTATGATACCTATAATTTTTATATACCGTTGTAGAAAAATTTTCAGAATAAAATTAAACCAATTATTTAATCGCTTTCATACTAACTTAAGCTTAATTATACGATTTTAGAGTATTATTGCGAATATATCATAGCATAGCATCTAGTAGATATAGTATTATCTATGTATATAGAAAAATTCTTTATTGTACACACTTTTATTATGTACAGCTAAAACACGATTAAATGTGCAAGGGTGGTCTTATTGCTAATGCAATCTATATCATACAACTATTGCGAAAAAAAATCGTAATATAAGTTTAGTAGTGAAATTCCAAAAATAATATATACTTGTATATATTTGTATAAAATAAAAATATTCTTTAGTTATTTGCAAATACAAATACGGCTTACCTGTTCGCTATTCCCACGCTGTACAAATATTTCCCGCTAGGTCAGGGTATGTGGACACAGCACTCGACTTCTTCCGATGGATATCCACAAAGTTCACGCCGTGCGGATAGTCGAGTGTCTGATGATATTGACTAGCTTTGTACATCGGTCAGTGATTTCCCTTTAAACCTAATACTGAATCGCAATCATTTATGTCTCTTTAACTTACCTTTATGTCCGATTTTCCCTTATCTTTGTCTTAAAAAGCCTTATCAACCGATTTATATATTTCATTTGACTATGGCTTTCAATTAGCGGAAATTGTGTAGAAACAAACAATTAAAATACTATTTAATCTCTATATAATCATCATTCTCCTGCCCTTAAACAACTCAACCAAGTGGGGTAGGTACAATATGCTTTAAACATGCTATTTTTTTACTTATATATGGTTTATGATACCCACAACTTCTCCCGATCTAAAACAGTCTAGTTTGTCTTGCCGTAAAAAAAAATTTACTACTTAAATAATAAATGTATAGAAACCGGCTTTACCCACGACCTACGAGTATTTTATCGCATGAGAACGACCAGTCAGATAGTATAAATAAATTGGAATTAAAAAAAAAAAAATTTTCACCATTTACATTATAACACAAAAATACTCATTTTCTAGTTAGTAAAGTCAAAAACAGTTTTATTATGGCTTGGAACATATGCCTTCTATACAAATATTTAACAACCTTTCTTATTAAGGTGACTTACACTAATTGAAATAAAAATTAGACACGTTTAATTTATTCGTATATATTTAAACTAATCCCCACCGTGTGGTATCTAGTTTAGTAGAATAGACCACCCTCGTTCTTACCGAGGTGTCGTAAAATACGACTGAGGTAAGTTGACGTCAGGCAGTTGGCCGGTTGTAAAAACGGAGCCAAATCATGTGACAGCATTTTTATAACATGTTGTGCCGACCCCACTTAGAGTGGGATAAGGGCAGGAGGATGATGATATTTAAACTAATCCAAAAAAATTAAAAGGCTAACGAAACTCAACTATTTACTATCACATTGCAATACTTTAAAGCGAATCTACGTAGCTCCGTTTAATTGTCCATTAGTCAACGAAACGACCAATTACGCGTCCATTAGTGTGAAAACATTCGGGATTATAAAATATTTCCGAACGCTTAACAGAACCGAACGTTTTTAAATGAAATGCGTTACAATATAATAAGGCTGTTAGCCTTTTATAATCTTATAAACCATAGATTAGATCCAATATTTGAAAAATCATTTCAATATTATATTGAAATAATATATTTAAAATGATGTAAATAATCATTGTGCTGAATTCCATGATAACGACTGCATTGTCATTGGATTCAAATTATTATATTTTCAGTTATTTATATTAAAATTTGGTTAGATGATGTATTTTGAATATTATTTTGGTATATTTTTTTGTAATCAATAAAGTCTTTGTGCAGTAATCATCCAAATCTCATCGCTAGATATAATATAATAAGTCAGTTTACTTATTTATAGGTAAAATGTTCTCCTAAAAATACTTTTATTATTATGGTATTATCTTGGTGTGGTATAAATTCTCTTTATATGAAAAATTGTTAATTATTTAATTCACTTATAAGAATGACCGAATTATATAAAAATATGTCACGAAAAATACCATTTCTCTTGATAGGCAAAGTTTTACAGCTTTGGACGATTACTTATTCGCCTTTGAAAATTTTTTTTTTAATTAAAATTTTAATTAATATAAAATTTAAAATAATCGTAATTTGAAAGATATGTGCCCAATGTTGCGTCGTATGTTCACTGCTAGGCGTGAAACTCTCTAATAGCAATTTGGACGGTAAATAGGACGGCGCTTGGAACCTACTTTACAAGAATTCCAATAATGAAATAAGGAGCACCTCCTAAGTTACTTTCTAAGATGTTACGTGAGGTTGCATGTTGACACAGGACGCTGGATGCTGCTACATGTATTATTTATTGAATGCTCACGATGAAGACACTATGCTTATCTCATGTCGAATAAGAAAATTTGATAATGGTTTAATTATGGTAACGTGTGTGACATTGTTTGTGACGCGTGGTGAGACTATTCGACCCACACAAAAGGATTTAGCACCCGACCTATGAGAACTTTATTAAACAAAATTCTAGGGATTTATGTAACTTAACAACCAGGCCATACCAGGCCTTACATTTAACAATAAAAGAAATTAGAAATAACGTTATGAAAAACATATCCGATGACAAATTGATGACAAATACGTATATTGTGTACTATCTTAACCCAAAATTATTCATGGTGTAGTGTTTATAAACTAATGTTGTATGAATGTAGCACAGGCTCAAACACGCACTAACAAGTAACAACATGTTACTTCACGACCACTCTCACCAAGGGCTCTCGTGTCACTGTCGTGGTGCATCATGAGACTAGTGTGAGTTAGTGTGACTATGTTCATGTATGTATTATGTATATGTGTGTCTTGTATATAAATGTACAAAGTACGTTACACACGTCATCCCGCATATACTACATATGGAAAATACTCCTGTCGTGATTTAGAGGATTTAGATTTATTATAGGCCTACAGAAGTCAATTATGTCTTTGTTTTTCTTATACATAACACATGCTCACCTTTATGTCATAGACCATAAGTTATATTTCAAAACAAAACTTTAAACTTCAAATTTACAGCTCTCCATTTTGGTTTACAAATTCAGTAAACAAGAGTTATAAATTTTGCCAGTATAAACATGTTTAAACAATGTAATCTTAAAACAACAGTATAACATGCATCAATTTAAGGAAAATAGTATATAGTCTGCCATGAGAACGGAGCAAGTTGCAAAAACATTTTGTCGATGGCGCCATGTTGTTTCTAACTCCCCTCGACCATTTGTTTTGGCCGTGCATGCAGTTTGACATTGTTTTCACCGCGGTTTTCTCTCTATGTAGAACAACATAATTTAAATAAATTGCATTGACTCAGATTTCATTAATTCATATAGATTATTCTTACATTTAAGCTCGATCAAGCGTTCAAACTTATTAACGTTAACTATTAAAACTTATGTGTCTAATTGATAAATGCAATTTATCACACGCTTTTCGGTGAAGGAAAACATCGTGAGGAAACCTGCATATTTCTAGAGAATTCCAGAGATATGTGTAACCTATCTATCCGCATTGGAGCAGCGTGGTAGGTCTTAGCTCTAATCCTTCTCTCCGAAAACGGAGAGAAGAGGCCTATTCCCAGCAGCGGGAGAGTAACAGTCCGCTACTTACTTTTTTACTTATCAAACCAAAAATATGATTTAGTTTCATCTGTATGTATTGAATACACCATACTACTCGTATATTAGATATTTATATTTATAAATCTGCTTAAGATAATGGCAACACTAAAGTACTAAATAACTTTGTGTATGCCGGAGATTTCGCAACTTCTCACTTTGCGTAACATGTCAACATTACTGTTAAAGTTCCGAGTTATATACGGTCATTCGCAGCTTTACTACCTAAGTTTTATCCCCCTCGTAATATATTTAGGTCACCGCAGGGATTGTGTTGTATTCGAAATAATCTCTATACTGACTAATTAAAGACACAGGTACACATAACTTATGTATAATGAAAAATAACAACTTTAATGATTGCTTGGTATGTTTTTGTGATTTGATGTATTAATTATAGTTTTTATGATGACGAATTAGCCGTGTGGTATCCGGTTGAGTAGAATAGATCACCCTCATTTCTTACCAAGGTGTCGTAAGAGGCGACTAAGGCAAGTCGACCCGCCGTGTGGTATCCCGCTGAGTAGAATAGACCATCCTCATTCAAAAGTAATAATAAAATTATTTTGCTATAATCCGTGATTAATTCCATCCTCATTCCTTACTGAGGTGTCATAAAAGGCGAATAAGGTACGACGAGTAAGTTGACTCACCGTGTGGGGGTACTTTCTTACCACGGGCTCTTTCTTACCGAGATTTCGTAAAATACGACTAAGGTAAGTTGACGTCAGATAGGCGGCCGGTTGTCAAATATGAAGCCAACATGTTTGTTACATGTTGTCACATTTTCTCTTTCATCCACCATCATTATTTCGATGCATGATATAGTTTAGGGACCTAACAAAAATCATTTACGTAATATTCAGGCACACAAATTATGAAGAAATGGAAAAAGTTATTACGTAAAATAACCAACACTTTTATAGTACAGTTTGGCAGAAAAAAACTTGTTGTAAGAAATATAAAATAAAAATACAAATATGAAGATAGCTGCAATATTAATAGTGTTTGAGATGCATTAATTATCCTTTGAAGTGACGGTAGGCGAGGCGCAAATATAACAAGGTTATGTCGGCCATATTGCTTGTCGTGTCGGCTGAAGAATCATGTACGCGATGGAAGTAAAGCAAATGGATTGGGTTACTGTCAATTTATTTTAATAGCTTATATTTCTATGCAGTTGACAAATAAAAATTTGGACGGGAATATATGAAAAGATTAATTGTTTATAAATTTCTTTACTCCATTTTTTTTTTATTTCTATGTTTATGTGGATTTTAAAATATTTTTCAATTTTTGTATGTATCTACAAAATGTATCTACAAGGAAGTGGAGAAATGGCTCAAGCTCCCAATTCTACCTATAACATAATTAATTTATAATATGCACATACGTGTATAACCTTCTTTAGTTTAAAAAAAAGTTACTATTTGTCGTTGTTGTGAATTTTTTAATCAATTTTTACATGTGCGAATTATGTTCAATGAACTTATTTTTTGTTTTCAAGTTCATTGATATATTGTCTTATAATTTTTTAACCGTTAACGATTAAACAAAGTCTTATAAAATGTTTAACCGTTAGAGCATTAAAAAGGTACAAACACACACAATAAGATCGAAATAAGTTTACGCAACTCAACATAATTCTTTTAACAAATTTATTACAAAACCGTTGATAAATAGGCGTTAGCAGAAAAGAAATGAAACGAATCAACGTATTTACCGTTCGCTTAAAAAATACGTATAATAGAGTGACGAGATTTGAAACGTGCACTTTGGTGAACAATTTCGTCTCGCCTTTCAGTTGTAGTGGCTGGTGCTCGACGCGAGCTCCGCGATGATAGGGCACAATCCCTCCATGACCGCGATCGTCAGCTACTTTTTGTTTCCTTTGTCATGCTTTTTACACCTAATACAGGAGAGAAAATGTACAGAAGTGTTTGAATTATGTTCTCTTGATGGTTCTCTAATTGCGCGCGTTGTAATACTGTCAAAATTACATTAAATAATCAATTCCTTAGTGTTAATCTGATTTAAAGAGAATTCATGGAAGTATATTTCCTTATAACATTGTCGATCTTGCAGTAAATCTCTACGATATTGTAGTTCTTAAGTCTAAAGTAGTGTTAGGCGTTATTAATACTATCAAGTTGCAATCAGCTGCAAATTGTATTAGGAATTCTTCTCATCTTTTCCTTTTCCCTAGTACTTATTATTCATCACATATGAAAAATTCTTTCTTTCTGTATGAAATTCATCATCTCAAACTTCTTGATTTTAAATCGTAGTTCTTATTTTGTATTCCTCACCTGGTATATTCTCTGGCCAAAGTAAAAAAATCAGTATCACGTATCATCAGTATTTTTATTTTTATATATTCATATTATTATGTATTGAAATATTTTTGTCATTTCTTACTTAAACTATTTATCGACATCGTTTTCATATCTTTAATTAAATTATTCTATTCATAATATCTTCGTTAAAAAATGAACCTGATGCCCTTTCTCGATTTAAAACCTTTAGAAGTTGGTGGATTTGATGAAAATGGAATTCTCGGAACTGCAATTTTTCGTGTCCAATGCCTTTTGCAATAGTCCAGTTTTGTACAATGCTAACTGCTGTAATTGCATCCGTTTTAGAGGATCTGTTAGGTACACTACGCCTTTCCAATCGCAATATATAGACAGCAACGTGAAGGTAACATTTCACCGGTTCTCAGTTTGAACGTGGACTGTAATTTATACATTTCGAGCGTAGTATCGTAGCGTTGATGGTCAATTGAATTTTGGGTTTTTTTCTCAAGCCCTTACTATAAAATTTGGATTGTCTCCTTTTGATATCAATATTTAAATCGGACACAATTCTTTATAAGCAAAACAATCAACATTTTTTTCCAGTTATGGTAATCTTAACTTGGGAGTAAGATAACTAACACTAATACACTTTTAGTTTCATGTATTACGTCGAACAAAAACCCATCGAGGGGGTAAAATTAAATGGGGCAAATAAATAACGTTTGCCTTCAGTAAACAAAAAGCGCTTTAACCTATGTAAGTCGGGATATAAATAGCCCATACAGAAAAGTGAAAATTGTCTAATGTATATAATCGCATAAGAAAAGATCGGACAAGGGCAGAAACTACAGTGAGGATCTTTATTTTCCCAAAAACTTTTAAAAAATTAAACGTACTAACGATGACTAGAGCTTTATGTTTCAAACTATGTCAGTTATTATAAGAGGAATGAAAGTAAAGTATAAACCTTTTTGTGACTTAAAACCACCAAATCTATATCAAAGTGAAGTTTTCATAAAAAATATTTAACAGTTTTGACGTAGTATGCAAAACATGAGCAAAGAGAATTTCCAAGCAAAGCCTTAAATCGTCCATCGAATGGAGCCGCAATAGCGACAGCGATACGTTTTGGCGCGGGACGGCGTGGTCGCTTACGTGTGCCTAGCAATATTGGTCCCATCTGACATACGGATGTCAAAAATGTAATTCAGATTTTGTAAATTTAGATTTCATCAACATAGATTATTTTTCATTAAATGTAAATAAATACATATATTTATTTATGTATATATATATATATATATATATATATATATATATATATATATATATATATATATATATATATATATATATATCTCTCTCTCTCTCTCTCTCTCTCGGGATATAAAAATGTAAAGAGCAAAAGCGACATATTTCCTTAAACGTATGACCCTTTTGCGCATTTCTTCTATTTCATTACTAAAAATTAGAAATTAAAGTTCTTATGTTCAGACGTTGAAGACCATGATCATGTGACCAGAAGAGTTTTAAATATGAATGTGGATGGATGTATGGCTAGGGGGAGGCCGAAAAAGGCCATTTTCGTGAGGCCATTTTCAATCACACTATTCGATCGTTAAATATCGGTTGATTTCAAGCACGAAAGCTCTTTGCGGTGGAATATAAATTTGGTTCAAAAAATTAAGGCTACATCTAAACTGAGAGTCGAATTTGTATCCAGGTCAAATATTTCAATAAATTAATTAAGCATGTTGTATAAGAATAAGCGTATTAGTCTTATTAACTACAGTTAATAAGACCAATACGCTTATTCAATATCAGATAATATACAGAAATAAAAAACCTTAATGTATTAAAGCTTGCATATTTAATAGACTTCATAGTATGTAATACGCCATTTATAATTATTTAAGTAAAAAGTCTAGTAACAAAAGCAAATTAATATTTGCTTACTGTATAGATAAATGATAAATTTTCGAAATAAAATTCTAAAGATAAGACTCTCACAATTTGGATATTGTGGACGTCTTTTGACATTACATTATATATTCTTCATATCCAACTAGCTTTTTTATGTAGCGATTGGCATTAGCCATGTAACATGTTTATAACATGTTGTGCCGACCCCGCTTAGAGTGGGATAAGGGCAGGAAGATGATTAGCCAAAACTTAAAAAAAAATAAAAACTTTATTTCAAATATTATAATTAAACTAAATACTACTACTACTATAAAAGGCTTACCAAAAGTATTTACAAAAAATAAAAAAAATATAGTCACCAATAAAACTTTAATTGAACTAAAGACATCTTGATAACCATTATTGTTAGGTTATATTTTTATTAGTGTCATTTACACGCATTAAGTAAATTTATATAATACAAAAAGAATGTAAAAACCTGTGTCCCTTGTGCAATTATATCAATTTTCAATATCTGCATTAACATAAATGATTCTCATAGTGTTTGTGAAACCAGATCCTTGCCTCCAGCCGGAGATGACAATCAGAGGATCGCCAATCCTGACGAAACCTTGTTCCATGGCCCAATACGTACAGAAGTTGACGCGACTTTCCACATCTGATTGCCAGTCAATAGTAGGTTCCGCTAGACGTTTGAAAATAAGTTTATATTATTACCATAGTCTTTTTTAACACAAAACAAAAAATAAATACATATCGTATAACACAGGAAAGATATGTATTAACGAAACAAGTTGAGTTTCAACTTTGAATTGACTTAGTAATACACCAAGGCATTAATGATAAATAAATAAATCATAAAAAGATTCAATGAGAATAGACAATCTATATCACATGTATCAATATAGACAATCGAATCCTCCAAATACATACAGCGACTTCTGAATCGTTAATAATGACAAAATAAATATGTAGACATCGTTGGGTCTTAACGACCCGACAAAGCGGTACCTTGTTTCTAAGTCAGGCAAATACTGAAGCCAAATACGAATATCTACCTGCAGAATATATACGAGTAGAAAAAGATTTCATATGTATTTCATATAAAATCCTCCGCTTTTTTAAGCAAGTGCTTCACGCAATAACGCGAACTAAAATTATCAGCGCTATAAAACCTATGAGTGATTTATATTTTATATATTTATAAAAATATATTTTTATATTTTGCAGAGGCTGAACCTCTACAAAACTAATAAAAATATTATTTTGCTATAATCCGCGATAAAATTATCGCGATTTATCGGGGATTATAGCAAAATATTATTCTCATTAGTTTTCACCTATTAGTGCTGTAAACCTTTATCACGTTATTTCACAACTAACAATATTTACATTTATGAAAAAATCATAAAATTTAACATACATTCATATACTAAAGGAATGATCCCTCGCCACATATGCAATTGTTTTGCTATAGCTGCATATCTGGTGACGGCTATCACTGGACATCGAGGTCGGTACTTGGATACAATTTGAGCGGATTTTCCCGATGTGGTTACTGCGATTATTGCAGCTGCTATAGTTCGTTGCGCTGCCATTACAGCTGCTAATGCGGTCCCAGTAGTTTGGTCACAGGGTAATGGTGTCTAATTAATGGCAAATCAATATGAATATACATTTATTTATTTATGTACAATAAAAACGTCAGAAAAACATTATATAAAAAAGTGTATAAATATCAACTTATCCATATGACAGAAATCTCTGCCTAACCTACTAAGTGAGACAATTTATAAAGCAAATTTTGGTACGCAAATATCAAAAATTATAAATTACATTCTTAATCTAAGAATTGAATATTCTATATAGGTTCCTAGTTTGTCAACGACCGCTGGAACAATATTAATTAGTAGTGCTTATGTCAGAAGCATCATTGCATGTTTTTACTTAAAAATACCTTATTTTATAAAAATACCACATTGCCTTGCTGTGTAGTACAGTGAATAAACGTTATTTATTACATTTGATTCAGTGATTTACTTATATCCCTGGCCTGTTCTCCTACAGTTTCAAAAACTAGATTTCTTTTTTTGACATGAAATATTATGCAATTATATTGAGATTAAATTTAAAATTAAATACCTTATCGATGAGATCCGAAAAAAGTTGTTTAGTCCAAACGCACGCCTCTGCTTCCTTACACGCCGTCGCCATGCATTGAATGGTAGCGACAGGATACAGGCCTATCGCAGATTCAGCAGAAAGTACTAGAGCATCGGCACCATCGATAACGCAGTTCGCAATGTCAAGCAGTTCCGCTCTCAGTGGAGTTTGATTATTACGCATACTACTTAAGAGATGTGCGCTCACACAAACGGGAACATTTGCCTGGAATTTATACTTCTTTACTAATTTTTGTAACAAGCTGTGCACGCGGCTTCGACCGCGTTTAATGTCATTGTGTCACAAAAATTTATCCAAATTGAATTTTTGAGCATAAAAGCGGTTATTGTGAGTTAATCATAAAAGATAGAGACATGTTCGAAGGATATTTCTGTAGGTTTACAATTCTCTAGTTGCAGTTTACGCGACGCATGGCGTAAAGCCCCAGCAGACAAATTTCTTTACAACCGCGTAACCTCTTCCACACAATTTACATAGAACCTTACTATATTACTAACCTAAGCCTTTTGAAAAAATTACACTATCTTTTCTTAAAGACCGTACAAAAATCCGCACAGTAGATGTTGAGAATATCAATCATATACAGACAGCTTTTGGGTACTTTGTTTTATAATAAATATAAATTAAATATTAGTCGTTACTCTCATAAATAATACTTGGACTGACTTATAATCATTCATATAACTGAACTTATTATGATACATCATGGCTATGTGATGATTTTATATTAAAAAAAACAAAATATTTTATACGTTGACGATATTTAAAAATGAATAACAAATTAGATCATATAATTCAAGCAATACTGATTGCTTGAATTATATGATCTAATTTGTTAGAATAATAAAAATATTTTAAAAAGACGATGGGATGTAATAATAATGATTTAATAATTAACTATTAATTAATTATTATTTTTACATATTTACTTTATTAGCTCTCGCAATCATGTTCTTCTGAGCTATTACTAGTTTTTTCGGTGTTATGTCTGAACCTAACTCTTGTCTCGTTATCATAATTCCATTGGCAACCTAAAAACCAAAATTCAACATATATGAAAATAAGGTAAGGAAATACAAACTGAAAAAATTTACATTCATATTGCACATTAGCAACCTGATATTGGGACACTTTTGGAAAACGGCCCGTTGTCTTCATTGAGATAAAGATTTGAAGCTTACACTTAAAAACACCTCTAATGCCGTTTCGAGTAATTAAGAACTTGTTTACACATATACATATAGTATTACGATTTATTCCTTTACCATAAATCATACGATAAATTATAACTTATAATTAAATACAATTTTTTATAGGTTAATATAGTTTGAAACAGCGAATCAATGGTAAGATTTTCACGCTGTTCCTATTAGACGACCCAAGAAGCTCGAAATCAAGATTACCGTCTATAATCTAAATTTATCATAAACACGTATATAATAATCACGATGCCCGTGACTTTTTATAAACATGATCATTGTATATTTTAATATAAACAGAACAATGAAAAAACGGCATTCAGTGACCACGGTAGATGCAACTCTGCCGAAAAGTTAAAAATTATATAAAGCAATTTAACCCGCATGTTTATATGCCTATAATAACTATGAAGAAAACAAAAACTTCGGTATCTCTTAAAGATTGCAAGTAACGTGCATTTAAAGTGTGAACATAAATAATAGCCTCAATCATGTTATAATTGTCAAATATTTTATCAAAAAACAAAAAAGATTATATAGGTTGTTAGGTCGAGATAATTTTTATATTTTTCTTTAGCGATAATCTGCAGGTACAAAGCAAAATAGAAAAGAAAATGGATACAGGACGCTATAGAACTTCACACTAGATCGGATACGTAACACTAACTGACATAATGTCATCGTAGTTTCGAAACCCTTCGATAGTTTGGATGTTCGCGACAATAGCTATTTTCTTTCCTTTCTCTCCCATTAGATACCTGAGCTCAGTAATACCATTACCGGAGTTTACGAAAGACGCGACAAGAATGTCCAACTGAAAAGAATGGACACTTTATTTCATTATCTAATTTCTGTCTCTCTAAGGCTTTCTTCCTCATTATGTGATGTCTTGTTATAAAAGATTTGAGAGGCTTAATAATCGCTTTTATTTGAATTTTTGACACATTATGGTACCTGATTTAGGTATTTTACTACTATAAGATGAGAGTTATGTTTTAAGACAGGATTCTTATTTTAAGTAAAACGCTGTGTGAATATCTATATATGTGAGTATCCGGCTGAATAGAATAGTACCACCCTCATTTCTTACCGAGGTGTCGTAAAAGGCGACTAAAGTAAATTTGACCCACCGTGTGGTATCCGGTTGAGTAGACCACCCTTTTTCTTACCAAGATGTCGTAAAATACGACTTAGGTAAGATGATGTCAGGCAGGCGGCTGGTCGTAAAATACGTAGCCAAATCATGTGACAGCATGTTTATAAGATGCTGTGCCGACCCCACTTAGAGTGGGATAAGGACAGGAAGATGATGACGTGTAAAGAGTCAATATTGTTTTATTGTCATCAAAACTTAAAGTTGAGGTCTAAATAAGAGATCTGACATTTTTCTAAAGAGGAAATATGGATGATTTGTAATAGAGAGCAGCTGCAGTGAAGCTGTCACCATTATCCTAGACTTGAAATTGGAATGAATTGTTTGCACAGGCTGGTCGTAAAAATACGTAGCTAAATCTAGCTAAATGTGACAACATGTTTATAACATGTTGTGCCAACCCCACTTAGAGTGGGGTAAAGGCAGAAAAATGATGATTCTTATTTTATGTAAAATCAATAACTGTACAAGATATATTCTCATTTACATGTTTTACAATTCGTCTTGTTTATTTTTTGAAGGCGAAGTGACGTCACTATAAATATTTTATAAAATATTATACTCCAAGTAGTTTATAATATATCAAAATCAATCACAAAGAGGCCGTTAAAAACTTGTAAGCAAAACTAACTAGTAATATAAAATACACACTTGATTACGAACAGCCATTTCGATAAAGATTTTGTCTGTGTCGGTGTAATTCGGCATATCGAAAGTGACGTTCGGAACAAAAACATCTTTGAACGACCCTAGGTGTCCCCCCCTCTCAATTAAGCATGTCAAAGTTGTTGAAGATATCATTTCAACTTTCAACAGGATAGTTTCATTATCCAGTAGCACATAGTCGCCTTTGCTCATCTGTTCCGCAAAGTGCATATAGTCAATGTATACAGTATAAGTTGAACATCTTTCTTTGTAAGTTTCATCGGTCGTTAAGCGGACAACTTCACCTTCTACAAGTTCTACAGTTTCACCGTAACCCTGTAAAAAAAATATTAGAATTCTCGCTCTAATTATATTAGTCAAATTGGTTTATTTAGATTGGTTTAATTTTTGCTTGTTGACATTGTTATTATAGTAAAATTATAATAATAAAAGTAAGTTTGTTACATGGCATAAGTCATTTTTGGACTGATTTAATAATTATTTTTTCCCGCATATGTTATTGTTATAAAGAAAACATTTGATTCATAATTCCAAGGAACTAATAACGCTCTGATACAAGCATCTAGAATAGAAGTTAATTGCACCCACTGTTTATTAAATTAAAATTATATTAAACTATAATAATCATGAGAGAATTTACGTAAAGCATATTAGAAAATTGAGGATTATTTATACAAGACTGCGGTTTAATAATGTAAAATTGAAAATGGTTAAAAGATTGACCACCGAGTTTCTTGCTGGTTCGTCGCGATAATAGCAACATTCCGAACCATTTGTAGCTTCATTAATCATATTGATCCTTGACTATTCAAAAGTGCCTGAAAAAGCTTATTTAAATAAAGATAATTTTAATTACAACTGCATAAATTATATGAATAACGACATACATCTGAAATAAAGCCAGTTCTGATCTTCCTTCCAGGTAATCGTGCAGCAATAGCCAACGGGTAACTTTTACCAATCCTAACACTATAGTTTTTTGCTGCTTGTCGGAGTAATTTTATAGTTTCAACGTGTTCATCTAACGTTCCAAAGGATAAATTGAGTAGAGCTATATTCATTCCCGATGCTATCATCTTCTCCATAATCTCGATATCGTATGTTGATTTCCCTAAATTTAACATATAATAATTAAACATAGAAATGAGTAAAAAAGAACACAAAAAGTGTGAGATTTGATCTATTAAAGCCAAATTAAATTAAATTTGTTGAAACTTTACCCATAGTAGCAATAATTCCAGTGAGACGTTGACATGCAGCAGGTGCCTTGATGTCTAGATTTAGTACGTGATCTAAAGGGGTATACGCCTGAGCTGCTGAGAGTTGTTGCCCGGGTAGGTCCATTGCATCATACTTGAAATAACATTATTAATGTATCTATACTAATATATAAAGCTGAAGTTTGTTTGTTTGTTTAATTGTTTGAATGCGCTAATCTCAGGCATAACGGGATCGATTTAAAAATTCTTATCACGCTAATATGAATAGGAGAGAAGCAGCAATAATTAATATGACAAAATGTTTGCCAGTTCATCTAGTATAAAATAAAGTATCCATCGCAGTGGTTTTTCTCGTCAGCGTTTTTTGGTCCTCAAGGCAGCAAACGTTTAAAGCTTCTTAGATAAGAACATTGGAGCTTAAATCTCCCACACAGATCAACCACCGCATTTTACTACATTGACAACTGTAGCCACAGTACTTAATATATATATTTTTTTATGTTACTTAATACATAATTTAAGTACTTGCGTAAATCTTTTCGAACTGTATGTATGAAATAGGTACAGAAATTCGAGAAAATTTTAGATTTTCATGTGATAAAACTACGAAAGTAGAAGTAGTAGAAAATATAGAGGTAAAGATATAAAAAAGGTCGCAGGTAACCTATAGTGCTATGCAACAAAAACGTCTGAAACATTAATCACCATCAATTATGTACTATGTTTTCTGATGCTGTTACCGAATCAAAAAACCATGTAAGCCCGGTATTTTTTTTATTCAGTCGTTCAGCCACGAAAGCGTAATTGACAGACAGACTTACACATAAAATGATGCCTGCTATTATCTTGTTGATTAATTGAGTCCTTTCTACGCACATAGTCTACAGTTATTATATTTGAAAAAGCAATTTTAATGTAAATAACATTCAGTTCTGTTTTATGGGTTTAAGACGTGCCAGGTGAGTATAATTTTGTTGGGTAATGTCACGTAAAATGTAGATTGTCATATATATATACAGAGTTCCTGCAAATTTTTTTGCACAAAAGGATAACTTTAAATATTTAAATTTATATTAAATACAAAGTTATCTTTGCTTTGCTGTTTAACCCGCTAAGTGTTAGTGAAAATCAAATAATTATATTAATTAATATTATATGTATGTATTAATTAGAAAATACTTCCTTGCAGCAAAAATTAAAAAAACTACTTATCATATGACCCCAACATAAAAATTTTCAGAGATTTAAAATCTTACTTCGGATAGTTTCTTATCGTATGCTGTAGGCCACACCATTATGAATACTAGGTAAATATATGTAATAAAGAAATAAAAACTATAAATTATATCAATATTAATCTTGATTAAATAGAGTAAGAATATATGACAATAATGTAAAATGACATGAATTGACAAGAGAAAATAATTTTTACAGACAAGAAATTTAAAGAGTAAAATTTTAATACATACTGGTAATATCGTGTTTAAGCTTCTATTCATGTTACTCAGTCATACAAGATCCTAATAACGCTATACTCAATAATAACAAAAATCTATTTCTTGAAATTCTATTCTATTTCTAATAATAATAAGCGTCAACGAGCGAGACGGGTCAGCGTACAATTATTGCCATGGATGCGAAGCGTAGAATGAAGCGTAGAGAAGAGCGTACAGCCAAGCTTAAAATGAGGCGCAGCTACGAGCGTAGTATCCTATATAGTTTATTATCTATGGAGCGTAGAAAGGTATGTAGAATGAAGCGTAGAGCGCAGCTACGAGCGTCAGGAACGTTACGTTAAGGGTGCCTCCTTTGAGGCCGGACAAGTAATTCGATGCTGACAACTTGTTTTGGAAATGCCCCATTTCAGTTTAATATGAGTCGTATTCAATTGATATTCATTAAATGATAAGCATTGAAGTATGTTACCAGTAATCATGATGTAATATGGTGTAAGTATTGTATCAAAGAATTATCTCCGTGACAATGATTTATCTCCTACTAACGTCAAACGGTTGCTCCATAATTATCATATCCTTTTATAATAATGAAAATATGCTCGGTAAATGAAAAACAAATAAATTAACTTATAAATATATTTTTAAAATGTAATAAAAATACAACGTAGCATAACAATATACAAAACAAACAAATACGGCAAAACAAATCATTTTTATAATAAGTGAGTATTTTACAAAAGTATTGTAACAATAATAATAGAAAATCGATGCAAAAAAGTAATAAAAACTATAACTGCCTATAGACCTTCTTTAAAAAGGCTTTGACTTCAGAGTTGCTAAGAATTACAATTGTAGTGTTTTTAATTCAAAAAGAAGATTCCATATATTTAATGTAAATACATTTATACAAATAATAAAAAACCGATAACATTCATTTATATAACATGAAGGAAATAAATGTATGAAAAATATTAACTTGTTTTAAACCACTATTAAAAAAAACGGGTTAGTTAGTATTGAAACAGAAAAGACTGTTTTATTAACATCATCCACTACTTTTTATAAAGACTTTTGTAAATAAAGTTTGGATACGAATTTATCTTCTTCTCCATCATCAGGGCATCTGAAAACAAATTATTTTAAAATAGAATTAAATATATTCTTTCTAGAAGCTAATGATTGTAGTACAAAAAAATATACACAATCACATAAATACATTGATATCAAGGTAAATACTGTAGGTTTTATTATGTTTCCGAGGGTAAGGGAGTAAATTTCGTACTGTAATAAGTTTATAGTAAATTTGAAGATGAAGGAAAGCATTTTGTAAGAAAATTAATGTTTTTGAACGAAAGTGTGAGCGAATGAGAGAAGTAGTGTGAAAGCGAGATAAGATGGTGAATGTAAAATGACGCTTTCTTTTGGGGCGCATTTAGGTAAATGGACGCTTAAGTTTCATTAGAATTATAAATAAGTTTTAAAGAGTTTATTTTCACCCACTCCCACAAATATATTTATATTTCCTGGCCGTATTTTTATTACAGTAAAATATGCATACAACTTACTCGACTAACGGCTTCTTGCTAATGCTTACTTGCCAAATTCTGACCATATCACAGAAAGAACTGGTTTCTAAGCCCCTTTGTAACGTGATATACGTATCGCCGTATTCGAGCCAATTCCTTTTAACGGCGTATTCAATGGCAAAAAAAATGCGTGCTTCAACATTTTTGCTCCATTTACTATGTTGATGGCCTTAAATAAAGCCTTAATTAAATCACAGTATGAAAAGCTAATTTGAATGTTAGCAAAGTTATAGAATCAGAAGATATCAGAGTTAGGTAAGATTTTACGTAATTTAAATTTTTGCCAATAACAAGGACTAAAATTTATACTTTACTTATATAAAATACTTGAATTCTATTCCTGTATTTTTTATTAAGATTAAGATTTGCCCTATATAGAATTATATAGTTAAAGAAACGAATGAACAGTATTCTTGCGTTGTATCGATAAAAAAATCATATCAAAAACCGATTATGCAACGTATTCGGTCTAAGACAACCACCGATTTTATCGATCTATATTAAATAAATATAATATGTTGCTCACATCATCATCTTCCTACCCTTATCCCACTCTAAGTGGGGTCGGCACAAAATGTTATAAACATGCTGTCACATGATTTGGCTGCGTTTTTACGACCGGCCGCCTGCCTAAAGTCAACTTACCTCTGTCATATTTTACGACACCTCGGTAAGAAAGAGGGTGGTCTATTCTACTAAACCAGATACCACACGGTGGGTAAACTTACCGTAGTCGCCTTTTACGACACCTCGGTAAGAAATGAGGGTGGTACTATTCTATTCAGCCTGATACCACACGGCGTTATCAAGGAGAGAAATATAAAAAAAAAAATTAAAATATGAATAATGTTAAATATAGATGAACTTGACAACAAACTAACCTGTATACATTAGAGGCATTACGCTTCTATATGTATGAAGGAGACGAGTAACATGAACATTAGTGCTAACAGTGATTATAAGGCAGGACAATCTCATCAAGTTAAGGAATCTGATTGTTTTGCCGCTAACTGTTGGTATAATTATCACTCTAGCGTTTGTCTGGTTAGCTATTGTAGCACAGGATAACGCAGTAGCTTCTGCTGCATTAAGCGGCATTTTGAGCTGCAAATCCATAGTTTACATTTAGTACTTAAGAAATATCTGCAATGGGAGCATGAAACTCATAAACATAAATATTAGTTTTTATGAGGACTTAAAATGAATATATGCTATAATAAATTAATGTAACATCAAGATCATATGTTTATCAATCAAAAAGTCATTACACTCTAAAGTTTTTCTTATTTATCTATTCCAAATTTTAAAAGCATTAAAATTCTCGATGTAAATATAATTTCTTGGCTTGTACTAAAAATAGCAATGAATGATGATTTATTTACACAGAAACCGAAATTTAAAAAACACACTTTTATTAAGTAAATTTAGTTCAAATCTACACAAACACATAAACCGTGTATGTAAAGAAAATGTAGTCAGAAAAAATACTAGTAACTTGCTTGTTCTTCTAATTAAACTCGACTTCGTTAATTGATTTAAATAGGCTTGTAGATCAAGTCAAGTAAATATTTTGTTGCCTTTATATTAGTTAGTTTTAATAATAGATCAATATTATAGCATACCTCATCAATTATTCTCATTAAATATATTTTGCTTGTAATCAATGGCTCGACTGTGTAACACAGTTCATTGATGCCGTTAATAACTTCTATTATATTGTCCGGGTTAAAACACTCTCCAAGTATAAAACCACTAGCTCCGTCCATTAATGCATTTGTCACATCTGATATTTCGTTGTTATTAAACTGACAAGTTGCGAGGGCGTTATCGAAAACTCCGCCGGAAATATATAAAGATTTACCAGCCTAAATGTCAAAGAAAAAAAAAGTGTTAAATTTCACTTACGCCTAATTTGCCGTGTGGTAACCGGTTGAGTAGAATAGACTACCCTCATTTCTTACCGAGGTTTCGCAAAAGGCGAATAAGGTAAGTCGACCCGCCGTATGGTATTCGGCTGAGTAGAATAAACCACCCTCATTTCTTACCGATGTGTCACAAAGGGTGACTAAGGTAAGTTGATGTCAGGCAGGCGGCCAGTCGTGACATACGTAGCCAAATCATGTTACAACATGTTGGCCTACCCCACTTTGATAAAAACATAATTCATAAAATTGTTTTACTAGAGTAGTGGAACCAGCCTGTCTTTATTGAAATCGTGTTGTATCCGATTGAGTAGAATAGACCACCCTCTTTCTTACCGAGCTGTCGTTAAAATACGATTAAGGTAAGTTGACGTCAGGCAGGCATGGGAATGATGTATAGAATATATGTAATTATTATATGTTCTTACTTGCAGACATTTTCCGGCAATCCATTTTTGAATGTTTGGCATACGGTACTGTTTTGATGACTCCATTTCATAGGGTAAATATTCTCTCGCTAGTACAATTCCATCACTTTCCTGTTTGAAGGTTTTGTGGATTTTACTAAATCTGCATATAACGTAGCTTTAAACTCTCATCTCCTTCAATCGGTAAATGAAGCGAATGAAAGTATTGAATGAGAGAAACTTTCGACGAATGATGCAAATGAAAGTATGGTAAGTGGAAACAATATTCGACGAAAATATTCGCAAAAAAAATTATTTAATTTTCAACATGATAGTAAACTAAACAAAATATTTGATTTAGTTGTATACTCTTACTTGTAATCGTTATTCAAAATATAATATATATTCTGATTTATACATTCGATGTATAAAAATCTAACAGAAATATTAATCAATTAAACTTAATAATTTTAGATATTTGCGTACCAATACTGCGTTACTATAAATTGTCTCATTTCGTAGGTTAACTGGCACAAATCTTTGTCAAGGGATAAATTAACCTTTGTATACCTTTTTCTTTTAAAAATGTTTTAACTTTTTTTTCGCGGTACATAAATAAAAATAAAATACTTAAAAAATGTATTCAACTTTTACCTTAATTATATCATCAATATTATCCAGACCTTCATCACAACTTATACCGGATAGTATGATTGGTTTTTTGACTTTCTTTGATCTGATAAATTTCTTAATAATTCTCACCGTATCAGGATGGCGCGTGTAGCTTATAATAATAGTATCAACCTGTAGATTAAATATAATGTCAATATTTTACAATAATAATAAATATTTAATTCAAGTTAATGCAAAAAAGACTTATGCGGTATTGAAGAGACGTTTGAAGAAAAAAAAGAAATAGATAAAGCTAATACTGCTAATAAAGTTTTAAGATCAAGCTAATAACATAGTATTAAATGTTAATAACTAATTCTAATAACCTTTTAATAATCTAATAACCTTTAAATTTACCTTAGTTTTATATCTCGCGGGCAGCAACTCTTTGGTAATAATATTAAAGAACTAAAATCTATCAAATCATAGTTAATCTTGAAATCAAAGCTAGTACATCTAGTATGAATTGTTTGATTTCGAAAACCGCCCTTTGCAATCTATTTTATATATAAACAACAAATATCTTATCCGAGCAGCCACGTCATCCTTTGTAATATGTATCAAGATGGCAATTAAGTTTTACAACCACAAAGGGAGCGAGCGATATTGGCGTAACTCACTAATATACAATTAGTAGATACAGTTTAATTGTAGTATTTATTTGTATTGATGCTAATTTTGTTACACAATTTGGAGTTTGCTAGAAATCTCCAAAGGAATATTTAGACTCAAAACACATCATCTTCCTTTTGTATATTTATGATATTAATAAATGAGCCAAAAAGTAACACAGTATATATAGCACGCTTAGTATTGAAGTAAAGCGTAGCTTAGCGCTTACAAACCTCGTGAGTGTTAAAGAAACTAACACTCACGAGGAAGAACGTAACTTAGAAGAAAGACCAAGAAAACACTAGCTTTTTTTAAGTTTGAGATATAAGAAATATATATAATTCCTTTCTAAGGTGACTAACCTAAAAGTGTATTGATCGCATTTTTCATAGGATTGCAAAAACACATTCAAAGGAGCGCAATAATAAAATTACTTTAAAGTACAATACATTTTTATCGAACTTAAAGTATTTGAAATATTCAATTATTTACCTGATACTCCAAGGCAAATTTCACCATCTCGAAATCCTTTTTAGTCACCAACGGCCCTGAATGTTTTGTATTTCTAGCGCATAAAGCACTTATACTAGTAAGTTTACCACCTTTCATAACAACACACTTTATAGATTTTTCATCAATAACAGCAACACACTTGAGAATAATTTCATCAGAAGAAATCGAAATCTCCGTCCCCACTTTAATATCTTTACCTAAATATGGATTATCAACAAATATTTTTGTAGCATTGCATCTGTTAATAAACGAAATGTTGTATGTTAGAACTAGTTCAGAATTTTCTTTTAGGATAATATATTCTTCACTCTGCAAATAAAAATATATCAAATGTTACATTTATCACAGATACACATATTATATGTACATAGATCAGCCATTTAATTCAAAATCACAACATCATCAATCACACAATCATTATTCAAGTAAACTTGTAAATAAGTTTTTTTGAATCGTCAAGTCTACTTCTGATCCGAAAAGCTGTCCTGCGGAGAGGAGCCAGTAAGAAACTCGGCGGTTTTTCTTTTCAGAAAAATAGTTCTTATAACTAGTTACATTTTGTCATTGTAATCTCGCATAAAGTCAAAGAGTAGCTATATCCACAAATTTTTATATCTATGCAATTCCTATCATCCTCTAGTCTGGTAGATAGGTAGTCATCGTCTTCAAGAGATTTCTACTCTAAACAGACTTGTTCTTCTTTAATCCGTCAATCAAGCTCTACATAACCTTTTCGGCTACCGGTGTTGATAATATTTTTACTAACTACAGTTGTAATATCTTAGAAAAATCTATAATAAATCGCTTAAAGTCTGACCATAGTGGGCAAATTATATCTGTCCCTAACTATATGCAGGAAAAAAATGATTACATCAAGTACAGGCCTTTCACTTCGAATAAAATAAAGCGATTTCAATCAAAAATATCATCAAAGATATTGCAATTCGACAAAAGTCGCGGTAGCACAGATGAACTTTTTAATGCCCTCTTTAGAATGATTGGTTGTGAGTTTAATAAGACTTTTAATATTATAGAAAAAAAAGTGTTCAAAAATCTTAGGTTTAGCGAATGGGCCACTAATGGCATCTATAAGAGTAGGAATAAGTTATTTGATCTGTATGCAGAAAAACAATATAATCAGTCCCCCACTTTTCTTGAATATGTAAAAAAATATTCAAAAACGTTTAGAAGTGTCTGCACACAGGCCAAATCTCTTCATATTAAAAGTAAAATAATTAATTCCAAAAATAAAATAAAAACAACCTGGAATGTTATTGGAGATGAAACAGGTAGACGTAAAATGCATAATTCTTCCATAGAGCTTAAAATTGGGAATGAACTTATTAACTCTGATACAGCAGTAGCTAGTGCATTTGAGCATTTCTTTCAGAACATACCCATTTCTATCACTAGCTCAATAAACTCATCCCCAATGGAAGCTTTTAATGTTTTGAAGGACAGCGTCACGGAGTGCAGTGTTAATTTTAACTTTGAACATATTTCCCCATACGATATCGTCAAAACTTTTAAAACATTAAATATTAAAAAAACAACTGATCTATGGGGAATGTCCGTAAAATTAATTAATAATATTATTGATATTATCGCCCCGATTATGGCCAAGATCTTTAACAAATCTGTAGACACAGGGATATTTCCCAATTTAATGAAACATAGTAAATTGATCCCACTTTTTAAGTCCGGTGATAAGAGCGACCCTCAGAACTATAGACCCATTTCGGTCTTGCCAACTCTAAGCAAGATTTTTGAGAAAATCATTTTAAAGCAGCTGCTCCAGCATTTTAATTTAAATAATTTACTTCATCCTGAGCAGTATGGGTTTACTAAGGGTCGGTCTACAACGGATGCGGGTGTGAAGTTGTTGAAGCATGTCTACGATGCGTGGGAGAACTCACAAAATGCCATAGGGGTATTTTGTGACTTGTCTAAAGCGTTTGATTGCGTTCAACACGAAATTTTATTGCTAAAGCTTGGCTATTATGGCATTAAAGACAATGCACTTCGTCTCGTTGCATCGTATCTTCACAGCCGGATTCAAAGAGTGTGCATTAATGATGTGCAGTCATCCGGAACGGCCTTAGTTATGGGTGTGCCTCAAGGATCAATCCTTGGTCCGTTTCTGTTTTTAGTTTATATAAATGATTTGCCATATTTCATTCATAATATTTGCGATATTGTACTGTTTGCGGATGATACATCATTAATTTTTAAAGTAAATAGAAATGACAATAATATTGACGAAGTAAACAGGGGTTTATCGCAAGTAGCTCATTGGTTCAGGCTAAATAACTTGGTACTGAACTCGAATAAAACTAAATGTATTGAATTTGCATTACCTAATGCTGCAAAAACAGCAAATAGACTCTCTTTAAATAATGTACCACTAAAAACAGAAAATTCAACTGTATTTTTGGGAGTATCCTTGGATACAAAACTCCAATGGAGCACACACATAACAACTCTTGCAGGGAAACTGAGTTCAGCGGCCTACGCTGTTCGAAAGATAAGACAATTCACAGACGTCGAAACAGCAAAACTTGTTTATTTTGCCTACTTCCATAGCATTATGTCTTATGGAATATTGCTGTGGGGTAAATGCGCGGATAGTGAAAAAATTTTTGTTTTACAAAAAAGAGCTATACGTGGCATTTATAATTTAAGACCGCGTGATTCCCTGCGAGAGAAGTTTAAGGAAACAGGTATTCTTACATTTGCTTCACAGTATATTTTAAGCAATTTAATTTATGTACATAAAAATATAAAGAATTATAAAACGATAGGTGATGTATACAATAGACAAAGCAGGAACCGACATAAGCTTGCGGTTCCTGCTTTGCGTCTTGCAAAAGTGCGTAACTCGTTTGTGGGTTTTGGTATAAGATTCTATAATAAAATTCCGCAATCAATTTCAGCACTGCCATTACAGCAGTTTAAAAACACTGTTAAAAAGAGCCTGATACAGAAGGCCTACTATACTCTTGATGATTATTTAGAAGATAAGAATGTGTGGATATAGCTCTCTTTGAACCTGTACAAGACAGTAACGACATAATGTAAATAGTATTAAGAATTATATTTTTAAAAGAGCAACCGCCGAGTTTCTTGCTGGCTCTTCTCGGTAGGAACAGCTTTCCGAACCAGCAGTAGAGTTGACGATTCAAAAGCACTTGTTTACAAGTTTATTTGAATAAAGAATATTTTGAATTTGAATTTGAATTTGAGACTTATCTACCTAATTGAGTGCCCAACCAGATGTTGTATTCAATTACCATTTCTCTGGACCTCAACTTTCTTAGTTCTTTGAACTTCGTAACTCAACCTTCGCTACCTTAAATCGATGACTCCTGTTTTATATTAGCCTGGATTTCTGATTTTACTACATTTATCAAAATAAATTTTGCCAAATAAGTTTTTGAATTTCCGCTCACTTAATTTTTTATTATTCAAAATAGTGGTGATATTTAAATATAAGGATATAATGACGTCCGAAAAACGCAAAAGAGAAAGCAAATTCAAATGAGATAAATGTTATAATTGAAACTTCTATGTTAATACTACATAAAAAAATAAATTAAAAGATTTATAACCCTGTACCGAACGACGAATGAAGCAAACAGATAACAATTATTCTTAACTGCAAAAGTAACAAAATTTATTGTAGTAACGTGTCTCATGATATGATTGAGAATTTATAATAGAGGTTAAAAAGTACTTACATTCTCCAGTATACCAGTCTTGACGATACATGTTTTCAAAGTAATACACGTTGCTACTGGCCAGTTGGTTACGTCGTATTTCTCACAACAAAAGAGGGCTGCTTTATCTATTTTACCAAGAAGACGCATTTTATCACCTCTTGTGCTGCTTGACATTTTGAATTTAGCCACGTTCATACCGGCTTCGAGCATCTTTTGTATGTCAACTACACCTATTTGAGAATCAGCTGCAAAAAGTAATGGTCTGTTACTATTGCATTGCTGGACATAGGCCTCCTCTCTCCGCCCGAGAGAAAGGTTCCAACCTTTCTAAGCTCCAGCTTTGATACACCACGCTGCTAAAATGGGGATTAGGAAGTTATATATATCACAGGAATTCTCATTAGGCACATGAGTTTGAATAGACAAATGCGTTGGAGCCTGTCCGGGATCAAACCTATGACTCCCTATCACAGAGTTACACAGTCTTACCGTTTGGCTATCACAGCTTTAAAAAAAAATCTGCTGTAACAAGTATTGTAACCAGTATTTTTCATTGCATGTCAGAATTAATGTCGGGTGGATTTTCAATGCATATAAAATTTTCTGAACATTTGACATACCTAATGTTACTATAACTGGACATCTCCGATATCTAAATGGTGGTGTTTTCAGTACTTCTGGTTTACTGAAATCAACATCAACAAATTCAATCGTTTCTGGTTTCTTATCCATTGTGCAGTGACAGTAAAGTTTTATATTTAAAAATAATATATCGATATTATGTAAAAATTATAAAAACATCCACACACTATAATACGCTAAAATCTTATAAATTCTTAGTAATAATAAAATATTATATTAAAAATAACATTTCAAATACTGTTAGAATCTTTTGTCCTTTCAAATTGAAAGATCGAAGTATAAATTATTTTCCTCTATGGATAGAAAATAAAGCCTAAAAATATGCTGATTGAAACTAATATATAAGAGAATGTATAAAAACTGTCACATAATGATTATTTGCATATGCTTTTCATTTTATTGCTTTTAACTACGGTGTAGGAAAGCCAGCCTAAAATGAGTCATATTACAATAAAAGAAAGCAAATGGGGGTGATCTATCTGTCTCTCATTTTTGTGTGAATAGACAAAGACGAAGTATGTAGGTTACATCTTCTATTCTCATTATTTATTGTGTTACTATCACTTACAGGGCTGCCTATGGCTTCCCTACTGTAGTAATAATAAGTATGTAGATTCCCTGAGATAGTAAATAGCAGATTATATTATATTTAATAAAATACAAACTATAAAAACTTACATTTATTTATAAAAAAAAAACAAAATTATAAATAACAAATTGAAATATAATTACAAAAATATAATAATACTATTTCATGAACGTGCTGTATTAACGATGTATTCCGCTCTTTATGATGGCATTTTTTACTCTGGGCAAGTACTGAAAAAATAGAAATAGCAAAATTATTTAATATGTTAATTTACAAAATAAATGTATATAAGGAATTCTATTTCAATTTTTATTAAGTTATTTTGTTAATTGTTGGTATTTTATTAATGTTATAAATTACAAAATAGCTATATTAAAAAAGCCATTTACCCAAACCCATTTTATTATTAAAAAAAAAAAGTAAGTAACGGCCTGTTACTATCCCACTGCTGGGCATAGGCCTCTTCTCTCCGGTTTTTTTGGAGAGAAGGATTGGAGCTAAGACCTACCACGCTGCTCCAATGCGAATTGGTAGGTTACACATATCCCCTAGAATTCTCTAGAGATATGCAGGTTTCCTCACGATGTTTTCCTTCACCGAAAAGCGTGTGATAAATTGCAATTATCAATTAGACACATAAGTTTTACTAGAAAACTCATTGGTGCCTGCCCGGGGTTTGAACCCTAGACCTTCTCGAAAGAGACGCACGGTGATACCGCTGGGCTACCACAGCTTGATAAGTTATTATTATTAAGCAGTAATTATGTAAAGACGACAAAAGTCAGTTTTTGCTGAGTCCAATTAGATCGGCTTAAAATATGAATTAAGCATTCTATATACCGTTCTTGTTCAGAATCTTCAATAGACGCTGTCAAAATATTTATAGTATCGGCAAAGGAACTTCTTGCATCCCATTTCCTTAAAACCACGTATGTGCTTCCATATTTCAAAAACTTATATTTAATCCCATAAGATACCGCGAATCTAATTCGCGCTGCCATTTCTTCCTGCCAATCTTTTTTTGCCTTCTCTGCAATATAAATGATAGTTTTTCTATGAATATGTTGATGCTTTGTATAACTATAAAACTTGAACTATAACTAATAAATATTAAAAAAAAGCGCACAATATCTATTCTTGTTAATTTTCTGATCCAGATTTTATGAAAGATTTTAATTAAAATGAAAAACATATCCAATCAAATCAAAAGCTCGTGCAAAGGATATGCTTCGTGACATGTTATTTTGCAGGTATTTTGAATGGAATTTAAACTATTTTTGGATATTTGGAAGAACATATTGGGTTTCCACAATGCTCCCCAATAAGGCGAGGGTTTTTGTTTGAAATAATTAAAATATTACTCAACAGTAAACATGACGATCAACCAATATTTCATATGAATTAAGTTTACATTTAAATTACGTAACGTATGCTTTAATAAAATAATGTTCTATCGATGTAGGAAGAGAGGAAAAAAGAAAACTGAAATCATAATCCCGTAGATTATAACGTAATCTATTGAAATATTGTCGTATCTTAGTATTTACAACCTGCGGGCATTACAGGAAAAGACATGGAAAAATTGGGAATATTTTTCATATTAAGAATATTAATATAACAATATTTAATTGTAGAAAAAAAATAATGCTGAAGAGTTTGATTGATTGAACGCGTTAATCTCAGAAACTACTGGAACGATTTGAAAAATTCTTTGAGTGTAAGAGAGTCCATTTATCGAGGCAGGCTATAGGCTTTATAGCATCAAGCTAAGATGAATAGGAGAGGACCAGCAAAATATAAAACGGCAAAATTTAAAGCTTATGTTTGCGTGCGCTAAGCAAACGGTGAAATATATTCAAAAATCTCTCATAATTAAGTATAGCAGGATAACTACTTTCATGTTCCAAACTTCAATTTGGGAAAAAATTTGTGACACACTGATTTCTATGCGGACGAAGACTAGTTACTAATATAACTGAAGAAAATATTACGTGTACTAATGTATATAAAACATGAATGGCATAAACTGCTTACTTATAAATAAAAACAGTAATGTACGGATAGAAAGTTAATACTACTACCTAATTTACAATACCACGCTACTAGCAGAGTCACAAAGTTTGTACGTGCAAATGAGATCACTACTTAATAACAGTACTTTTTGTTTATTTACATAAACTACACGTTTATGTTCTGTTGTGGATCTAACTATAAACTTCATCATCTTCCTGCTCTTATCCCACTCTAAGCGGGGTTGGTACAACATGTTATAAACATGTTGTCACATGATTTGGCTCCGTATTTTACGACCGCCGGCCTGCCTGACATCAACTTACCATAGTTGTATTTTACGACACCTCGGTAAGAAAGAGGGTTGCCTATTCTACTTAACCGGATACCACACGGTGGGTCAACTGACTTTAGTCGCCTTTTACGACACCTCGGTAAGAAATGAGGGGGGTTCATTCTACTCAGCCAGATACCACACGACAGGTCGACTAGTATCATTTGGTATTTGGTATTTATTCAATCAGAGGCCTTAAATGCGTCATTGGCTATATACTTATATATATTAAGTTAAAACTTACTATATTTATACTATATATTATGATATGTAATTTTGTCTTTAAAATTCGGTATAGAAGAGAGCTATACCGAAGTTCACTTAAAATTTGATGGCTTATAAATTTAAAAAATGGCGGGTCGATTTACGTCCCGCAATGTGGTTGGTACTATTGTATTCCGTCGGATACCACACGGCGTGATCTAACTACAAACTTACTATCATAAATTATAGGAATAATTCCATAACACAGTTGTAATTTTCTTGCAACGCTTGGCTTAGAGCTGATGGTCAATATGATTTTGTCTGTTGCAACACGTGTGAGTTGCATTGCTGTTCTACCGGTCACAGTTGGTAAAATTATTAACAGTGCTCTCACTTGTCTTGCGGCTAAAGCACATCCAATTACGCAAGCTTCTGCTGCATTTACTGGCACTCTGACCTGTTACGAATTGAAACATTTTTATGAGATTTATATCATCATCATTCTCCTGCCCACTCTTACCGGGATCGACACAACATGTTTGAAACATGTTGTTACACGTTTTGGCGAATTATTTTACAACCGGCCACCTGCCTGCCGTCAAACTACCTTAACACCTCGGTTAGAAATGAGAGTGCTCTTAGAAATGAGACTCTTTGTTAGAAATGAGAGAGATACCACACGGCGGGTCGTATTACCTTAATCGCCTTTTACGACACCTCGATAAGAAATAAGGGTGCTCTATTCTACTCAACCGGATACCACACAGCGGTATTTTTTTTTAATAAATTTTAATTTTTATTACATCTATATATGCAAATATGTAGTTTTTTTCTGATTAGTCATACAAAAAGTTTCATGTTCAACTTAATAGATAGAATCTCATATATTTCATGTAAGAAATTCATAGGCATTTTTAGATTAAATTTAAAAAGCCCCGGGCATTGCACATCTACAATTGCATTAGGACAGTAATATTCGGCGTCAGATAGCCATCACTCAAATAATAACCTCATTGAGATCCTGACACACTACATAAAAACACACACGAAAAATACATTCAATATTTATTAAATTATTAAAATTTATTATTAAACTAACTTACCTCTCTAGATGCTATCCAGAATTCTATATCCCTGGTTCTGGATTCAACGGATCGACACACAGAATCTAATATCTTCACAGCTTTGAGTAAATTGTCAGCATCATTATAATTTTGTAAAACAAAGCCCGCCCGATTTGACACAGCATTAGTGATATCAGATAAATCGCCATGTGATATCTTGCCTTCAAGTAAAGTCCTTTCAAGTATATTGCCTGATATGTAGAATGGCTTTCCTAGCTAGATTATCAATGTTATTAATTATGTTGGTATATATATGTTTTTATAGTGACGCAACAACAACACCCAGTACTCCCAATTTTTAAACCTTATGGATAAATAAATATCAACAAGTAATTGCTTGTTGATATGGATTACAAAATATTGTATGTAAGTCAATGGGCGATACCTTTCGACATTTTGCACCAATCTGTAACTGTACAGGAAACATTTGATAAATGTCTTGTATTTGAAATGCAAGAAATTCTCTTGCTAATATAATACCATCTGATTCCTGTAAGTAGAATAGAAATATCTACAGTATAAAATAAAGGAGGAAAAAAATAATTAATTCAAAGAATTTCACATTTTAACAGCAGATTCGGTTCCTTATTAAGTACCCCTTCAACACCGATAACTTAATGGATAACAAAGAATTTTAATTTACTCATATTTAATTTTAAAAAATTGATTCAAGATCCAATCTCATTATGTCAGATACCAAATGAAGTGACTTTATTTGACCCAAAATTGATGAAAATATTATTTTGCTGTAATCCGCGACAAAATTTTTATCGCAAAGTTACGCCTAATTCATAAATTACATTTCTATACACACTTAATAAGTAATTTTCGTAAGCATTAGTAAATTAAATTAAAATAGAATACAAAGATAGTAAAATATTTACTTTAATAATTGCATCGGCGTTGTCAATACCTTCTTGGTCACAAATGGTACTGATCAATAGGGGCATTTCTTGACCTTCGAATAATGCCCTCACTTTCTTTAAGATGACAGGACTATGAACGACCTTTATTGTTATTATATCAAGCTAAAATTTTACAACTTTAATTTGTAAGTTTTAAATATTATCCTACGGCGACAAGATAGACATGAATTTTGTATTGGTGATTACCTGATATTATATTGTTAGCCCTTATTATAGGCTTTTAAGTCGTTACCAGATTGAAACTTACTTACCTATTACGTTAAACAAATTTTCTTAAACTTAAATACCCATAAAACACATACAGTACTTTTTTAATATTTATGGAGAAATTGTAACCGTATGGAGAAGTTGTGGTACGAATGAATGCAATTAGTAAAACTTACATTAAATTCTTTAGCAAATTTTATTAGCTCCATGTCCATTTTGCTTAAATCTACTGTTGTTTCACGCTTCACTCCACGAATGCAAACATATTCTTTGTTTTCCAATAAACCTCCTTTTAGGACTTTACATGTGATTGTTTGGTAGTCGACAACTTTAACACAGATTAGGAGGATGGCACCATTACCCAAAGTTATATCTGTTCCTTCTGTAACAGCCTTCAGTATATTAGGATCATCTATATATATTCTATTACTACAACATCTATTACGATATATAGTATTAGAAGTAATTTCAACGGTGTCACCCTTTGCTAGATAATGTTCGTCAAATTCCTGAAACAAAATTCTTTACGTTTACTCTGAAAAATCAAATAAGGATTAACTTAAAAAATAAACAGCATACCTCATTTAAACGACCTGTTCTTATGCAGAAATGGGGTAAATCAATTGAAATAGCAATAGGCCACGCTGATACGTCAAACTTTTCGCGGTAATACCTAACAGCGGTATTCAACATTGACAAAAATTTTATTTTGTCTCGTCTCGTAATATTTGACATTTGAAACCTTATTACATGAAGTCCCAATTCTATTAGCTGCCGTATTTCGATAGCTGAAATCGTTCCAGTACCTGGAAATTAATTCTTTTTAAGAAATCTGCTATTTTATTCTATACTTAATTCATGTTGTACTCAATGATGATTTATAAGTGTATGAAAATAATAATAAAACAATATATTTCTACGCCGTTGCCTGCCTACGTCTCGAATGATTAGACCCTTACCTTTATCCTGAATAAGCACTAGTGAAATTTATATTAAAATTTAAGGTGCCTATTTGATATTAACAATTTGAACTATGTGATATTATGTTACAGTATCTTAAAAGTATACTCGAGATACGCATTTTTTCTTAGGATGTTATTCCTATACTATTAAGCATCAGATAAAATTAAACAACAAATTAAATGGAATTTATTTTATACGGAAACAGAAATGTGAGGGTAAGGTAGGGCTTAGATAAATCCATACATTCAAAGTAGCTAAAGATCGCCATATTGGTGGCATAACTGTACTTACAAAATGTTACTATAAAAGGAGTAAGTCTATACGGTTTTTCAATTCTGTCACTTAGTATGGCAAATTCGTCATCTAGAAAAACTGATTGTCTTCTTTTAAACATACTGATGTAAAGAATATTATGTTTATCAGCTTACATAATTACATTGTATAGACCTGTAAAATTATTTTTGAACGATTATTAGGCATGCTCTTTTAAAAATATCCTCGTAATAAAAACAGCTTTCTGATTATATGGAAATAGAAATTTGCAATACAATTCTATTAAATAAAACAAGTACAAAAAATATAATGTAGATCATAACATAAACTTATCAAAAACAGAAACGTCAAAACATGAAAGATGAAACTGAAATATTTATAACATTATACAAAAACTTTTTGTTTGTAATACACTCTAAACAATATTTGGCTTAAATTAACAAATGAAATTCGAGAATATTCTTTTACTGGCTTTGTTTTGCGTAGTATATCAAGCTGGAACTATAAAAAGTTAAGTTACGGAAAAAATAATATTTTTTTTATTATCTTTAAATGAAGCCTATATACGAGTAATACATTAATAAAATGTTATTAAACTGCCTATTTATATTTTGTATTAGAAATGTACCCATAAATTTTCCAAATAAAATAAAGTACGCTGATTTTGAGTAACAAAATAAGCAAGAAAAAATAAAAAGTGACAAAGCGTTAGTAACAATGGAATCTTTGGCAACGAATCGTCCTGTTTGTTCAGTTCGCGGCAAGCTAATGGACAAACAAGGGTCGCTGTGGCAATGTTGATTTTTAGTTAACGTGCAAGCTTCTTGTATCTTGCAAGATTTATTTTTGCCCTGGGCAAAGACAGCTTTTAGGGGGCACGTGAATCAAAGTACATGTCGTTATTACAATTAAGATGGGGCGGGTTGAAAGGAAGGAAGGAAAATAGAGTCAAAATGCGAAGGCAAGTAACTAACGTTTTAGTTTTTGTTCTTTCTAACACTAAATCACAATAAGTGAAAACCAACAATATTAGGATAATATCAAGAAATTTTACATTTTTAAGAGTTTTACATTTTGAACCTGGATTTAATGAGTTTCTATAAAACAAAAAACAGTATACTTCGGTACAATTCATCATGGCAAAACTTTCCGTCGTAAATTCCCTGGTAAATTTCTAAAATATATTTAATTTACCAATCCTGGTCTGAGCGTCCTGGATCTGAGGTATGATCCTTTTCTCGGAATAATTAAAAGGCCATTGGAATATAAACTGGCCGTTACTACTATTTATTGAATAATTTGCTTGCTTTCCAATGTTCCATAGATATATTGTGTCTACCAAAACGCCATATTGCGTTCTGGTATACTTTAAAAAATTTGAGATTTTATATTATTCTTGGCGATTTTATAAAACTTATTCATTATTATTTGTCTAGTAAAAGTAATACCCGATAGTTAGGAAAGTGTCTTTGTTCTGTAGCAGTAGATTATTCCCTATAGCACTGTAGTTCCGCTACTGATCTCGACGACATCAAATTGTCTGTTCCTTAAGGGAAATCCCATGAATTATGGATAAAGTCGAGATCCGAAAAACTGTCGATATGTTAGCCGTTTTTGTCTTTTTGATTACCCGTGTGAATTTGATGCGACTTTTTCTTTTATTGGCTGATACAATGAATACCGTTTACTTTCTGTTTTAATAATATGTACAATATAATTTATAGAATGAGGCATTACTTTGCGGAAGTCCATAATACAAAAGTAATTATTTTGCTTTAATCCGCGATGAAAAAGAAAATATATGTAATGCTAAATGTAGAGTGTACTGTCCGTTCTCTTACCTTATACATGCAGATTTTGTAAGAACTCATGCACTACCCGCCACCAATAAAACAACAATACACAAGCACTGCACACATTCACCACCACAATCTCAACAATTGTTTCGCCCCGTAACCGAAACATTGTCAGAAGATAGACTTCACTACAAAATCGTAAAGCGTCGTGCTTAACCAAAAAAAGCTGTAAGATTAAAAATGTAAAATATATTGAAGAGTTTAAAATTCAGGTGGAAATATATATAACATATCAGAAACATATATTGGATCTCATATTTTGTTTAAGTAGTAAGTAACGTCTTTTTGTGATTTATTTTATGACAAGACGTGATAAGGCAGAGGATGATAATTAAATTTTCCATATTTAAAATGAATTCAGCCCTCAATATTGTATAATGTATAATGTTGTAAGAATTATAAATTAAATTGAAAACAAGGTCAAGTGTTTTGCTCATAGCTGCAGACACCTATATAAATTCTCGACTCACACTTTATCAATTTAATGTCGCTTTATATTTTCCATTTTCCTGCTCATTATTTCAGTACCAGTAAGCCTGTTTCAAGCAACTCCGAAATCAACCTGGAATGATGTCTCTGTATTATTAATATTACTATTTTAAATAAGGTAAGTGAAGTATATATTCTTTCTTTGTTACTAAATCTGTCGCTAAGTTCTGAATAAATACTCGATACCTTAAGCGTAAGCATAAAAATACTATTGATAAAATAGGTTATTAAAAAAACCTTGCATGATGTGTAGTTGTTTGTTCATTCTTTTTTTTGACTGGGTGGACTGATATGTTTCCTATGTACTTTGGCCGTAAAATAATTTTTTTGACACATACACACACGTTCGTCCGTTCCCAAAGTAAATAGTTATAATTAACGCACTCGACGGATTAGTGATTTTAAACTACCCGAATACCCCACGTATTCGGGTAGTTTACTGGTTGACCCAAATAGTAACAACGGATGCACTTTTGTATTCACTTTAATAAAGTTTTACTCATTACCATAACTAACCTGATCACGAGTCGAGTCCCTCAATCTGATATAAAAAATGAATTGACATTATTAATTTTAAATAATAAGTATAAAAAACGTAAAATGTAAACGTAAAAGTATTGTAAAAAACATTTCTAAGTTATTCTAGAAATATAAATCGTAAGTATTGCAGACACAAACATACGAAAGCTGAATTTTTGAATATGAATAAATAGCTGTATCTTTAAAATTTAAATAATGTATCTTGTATATATATATATATATATATATATATATATATATATATATATATATATATTCGGAATCTCGGAAACGGCTCCAACGATTGAAATTCAGCATGTAGGGGGTTTTGTCCACTTAAAATCGATCTAGCTAGATTTAATTTTAAAAAAAACCATTTAATCCTGTTTTCGGGCATTAAAAAAATATACATACAATATTAACTCATTTAAATATTAAAGATACCTTTTGATCTGTTTGCGGCTATGTTCTAAAAATGAAAACGAATTCTGTTTAATTAATATTCTCAAATAAATTTAAAGCCAGATGAAGACATTAACACAAATTGGCCTTTAACCTTCTGAGAATTAGCGTGAATAGGTCACAGGCAAAACGGTACTGAAAATTGGCCTGAATCACAAAGTAAATTGATTAGCCCTTTCAAAGTGAGGCGACGATGTGGACGGGGCTGTAATTGGATGGGGACTACTTTAATCGATATAACTTAGCATTTGATTTGAATACTAATTGTTGATTAGACTAGAAAAGTATCTTTAGAAATGTGACACATTGGTGGAATTACGCATATACCAAGTATTACAAATCGTTCTTACCTTATCCTACTCTAAGTGGGTTCGGCACAACATTTTATAAACATGCTGTCACATAGTTTGGCTACGTATTTTACGACCGGCCGCCTGCCTGACGTCAACTTACCTTAGTCGTATTTAACGACACCTCACTAAGAGGGTGGTCTATTCTACTCAACCGGGTACCACACGGTGGGTCAACTAGTATTATTTGGTATTTATTCAATCAGAGGCCTTAGATGCCTTATTGCCTTAATGTTAAGTGCAATATGCCACATAAAAGTTGTGCATACTTATATACCTATATATAACCTGTTTGTTATTAAAAAACTTTAAGAGTACGGAAGAGAGCTATACCGAAGTTCACTTAAAAGTTGATGACTTATAAATTTAAAAAAATACTTTAGAATTATAATAAAACCCATATAATCATTAACTACTTTTAAATAATGGTAGTATTTAAAACATCCATTGGTTTATATCAAAGTAGAAACATTAAACAAATTCAGAAGTAGAAACATTAAACATATTCAAAAGATTACCTAATAAACAAATAAATAAATAAATCTTAACATTCCATTAACAATAATAGCTGTAACAAATTAAAAATACAAACGCGCGCTATTTCATTTCCACGTTTAATAAAAAGTGTTTTCAGTTAAACTAGCAAATACAGCGTAATGAATTTAAACAAAATTGAATTCTCGGAACGCTGCGTAAATTGCCCTGTTCCCCGCCTCTGACAATAGCTCGCATTTGTCCAGCTTTGCTGTAGGTAGCTGTAATTGCATCCGTCCCAGTCAATCCCTTCACTGCGTTATACATTTGTACAGTTGCATAAATCGAAACGTTAACTATTGACTAAGATAAAGAGTATTACATTTAGTTAGATAACACCATGATAACTTGGACCATGGGTAAATTTTCATCTGTGTGTATATAAAAGTATATTCGAGCTATTTATGACGAGGAATTTGAAGATTTAAAGTAATATGCGGAAGTTAAGTTATATACTACTGAAACATTCGCTACTTTCTAATCCTAAAGAAGAATGTTTACAAAAATTGTTTATTAACGCTTTTACTGAATAATCAAGGATAAAATAACATGAATTCGAGTATGGGCTAGCAGTAACAGATGTAACATAAAAATCATAATAAATATCTTAGGGAAATAATTTCTTGCATGTTGTTCTTCATCGGCCTCAAGTTGCAATTAAAATAATTCATTAATTGAATTCATAGGTCTACAGTCTATGTAGGTTATAAGAAAATATTTTGTAACTTTATTACAATAAATAAATATTTACTATATTACTTTAAGCATATTTTCCAATACCAAATAACAGGCTTAAAATAAAGCACTTACATAATTGAATTACAAATGTGATTGAAGATTTCGGTATTTCATTTTTGATATCGCTGACAAATAGAGTCTCGCAATATACACAAGGGAAATTAGCATGTAAATTCCATTCCGCTCTCGCGAACCTATATTCCGGGGATTCTTTGTTTTCATCGGAAATTTAAGGATGGAAATTCCCCAGGAGCCGCGATATATGTAGCCTGAACTAGAATAAAACTGCCACAGTTATATTATAGTCTATTTCCAATGCATGTTTGTTATAGAAACTACCTAAGTCACATAGTCCCAAAGTGATATAAAACGACCAGTCTACGATTTAAAAATATATCAATGATCATCGAAACAGAAATAATACTTAATAATTAATAATATAATGTATAATAATTGAAATTTTGTACAAGATTCCAAATGTGTTTTTAAAGGTTTTAATCATATACTCGTAGGTATATATATACCATATCGATCATATTTTTCTTCATCTCCATTCATTGTCTTTGAAATATATGATTACTAACACAAATTGTCAGCACAATAAATGGTTTGGAAGATATAAATAGAATGCAAATTGTATGTATATGCACGATATTAGGGCATACATACATATACAACATAAATTATATAACTTAATTTATACAAAATGCAGTTTACTTTAGTTTACAAAACTTTCAGTAAGTATAATATTTAATGTGTTCCAATGATTATATAACTTAACTAAAACTTGAACAATTAAATCGTATATTTAATTAAACTATTTTGAAGTTCCATATTAAACACCATAATATAAAGTTCAGACGTTAATCAATTTTTTTTAAATAGTATGTTAAATAGCGAATGTTTAAGTTTAATAAATTTCGTGTTCCCTTCCACCGTTTAACAAGCTGGCTTTATTTGGTCCTGATTTCTTCGCTCTAATCACTGCTAAGCCTCCAGTTATTGTTTCTGTTATTGGCGCAGAGAAAATTGAATTTGTCCACAGTCCACGGGATTGAAATGCGGCTACAGGTTCTAAACCAAAACAAACGTTCAATTTTCCAATCCAGTTTCAGACTGGCACCGTTGCGAAAACGATCGCAACAATGCAAGCGGTGTAAACTACTCCGACAATACGACAATAACCTATCACGGATTATATGGATTATAAAATAAAGAACGATTCACAATAATGAATGAATAAAATTGTTTTTTTTAATAGAATCTGCTGTTCAAACATTGGCCATTGCTTTAGTTATTGTGCTTTTATGATAACATAAATTAAAACTAGGATTACAATTTTTTTTATCTTGTTTGTATATATATATTTATTTATAATGAAGAAATATATAAATAGTATTAATTGATGAATTGTAATTAAGTGAATTTTTATCGACAACATATTTCCATTCAAATACGAACAATAACTATATTCTTATTATTGACGTTGGATTTTTAAAACCATTGACACATTTAGATTAAAAAATAATTTTACATTTATATATGACTTACATACATAAAATATTTTATTATTATTTATTTTAAAATTATTTTATTTGGCATTTACTTTAACTATGTTGTTTGTCTTTTGTAAAATTTATTATTTTTAATTTTCCCAATTTCAAAATTTTATAACAAATATAACTCTCGTCAAAAATTATCTTGGGATATACAATTATTATCTTATAAATTTTTGTTTAATCCACGTTGTAAGATAGCCGATCGAGGCTAAGAACATTTATTGTTTTTACCGACACTGACTTTTTATATTTACGGCATCAATTTCAGATAGTGATAGTTCGATTATTATCCACATATAAAAGCTGCCATTTTATCAAAAAGTAAATTTGTTACAAGTAACGGGTAAATGGTACTGAAAAATTTTACCCACAATGCTAGTCTCTTTGACCTTTGTCCTTTATTAAACCTCGAGCAAAAAAAACGCAATTAGTCGCCAACGAACGGTCTTACTAATTAACTTGATCCAGTTTCTTTATTTCAGACTCCATTTACATTCAACTCACATTTAACTATTTTGGAATTTATTTTATTATCTGATTCAACTTTATAGACAATTTAAAAAGATGTTTGAACAAGGTATGTACGTTAAGTTTACAAATTTTGTAATGTTCACATGTAGTTTATATATGTAGTATTCTCATTTATGTATTCTACATTTACTGAAATATAAAAGATGGTCGGATTTGAACGCGTAATTCAATTTTATTTGTTTTATTACATAACTAGCGGCCCGCCTCTGCTTCGCACGAGTATAAAATATATAGCCTATGTCACTCGATGGAAAAAATGATTAAAATCAATTCAGTAGTTTTGATGTATTCATTACTGTCCGTGGCCCGCACGCGTTAAATTTGGAGTAAAACAATTCCCTTCTCCCTATACCATAAAGATTTCCTGCTATCTTTAACATATTGAATTATACATATAAACCTTCTTTTTCATTCACTCTATCAATTAAAACCGCATCTCAATCTGTTGCGTAGTTTTAAAGATTTAAGCATACATAGGGATATAGGGACAGACACAGAAAGCGACTTTGTTTTATACTATGTAGTGATACAAATGGAATATGGAAACTGTTGAGCGCAATAGTTTCCATACACAGTAACATGTATATATTCATATATACTGGGATTTTTATATCCTTAGATGGCTAACTAAAGTATCTTTGGTATCGCGACAACCGTTGTTTAGTTATTTCACCCTTCATATTCTCTGGAGACATAAACACTATTAAAAGTTCGACTAGCTCTTAAAGCTTCGACTCGGCAAGTTTATAAGGAGCATTGTTTGAAACCGAACATCGGACGTCGTGTAAGGTTCTAATCGGACAAAAGATTACTGAACATTCAATTCCTTAAAGAGCTAGTAAATATATATGTAAATGCAACGTCTCCTGGCTTTTAAATCTAGTCTAGTTAACTGTGCAATGGATTATTATTTGGATTGGATATTTTTAAACGATTCTACCACCAGTTCGTCCGTTTGTCATCATCCACTGTGAAGAGCTATCAAGAAACGAAATTGTTTTTATGAGAATAGTAACAAAGAAAACTTAACGTTGGTAAGCTTTATGTAACGAAGGTAGGCTTTAAGTGCCAAAAATGCAAGGATTTATTTACAAACATAAATCCTTAAGAAACATGTGACGTCTCAAATGATTTAAGGTATACGCTACAAAAGCTAAATCAAGCTCTTTTGTCGTAAAAGGCGACTAAGGTAAGTTGACCCACCGTGTGGTATCCGATTGAGTAGAATAGACCACCCTCTTTCTTACCGAGGTGTAAAATACGACTAAGGTAAGTTGACGTCAGGCAGGCGGCCAGTCATAAAATACGTAGCCAAATCATGTATCATGTCTATAATATGATGTGCCGACCCCACTTAGAGTAGCATAAGGGCAGGAGGATGATGATCAAATCTAACATATTTCACCTTTAAAACCATACTTAAATGTTTGTTTAAATTATTTGTAAATAAATTATGCCTTTTATACAAAACTAGTAATATCCCGCGGTTTCACCCGCGTGCATACCGTACTCATGGCAGTGGAAAGTCTACTAAGTCGGTCTATCGATTTTGTTTTTGTTAGCATATTTTATTTTAAATGTAATATAGCCTATGTTGCTCAGTAAAGACGCAGCTTTTTAATGGAGAAAGATTTTTTTAAATCGATTCAACTATTCAACAAATCGACAAATTTTTCCTCTTTATAATATTAGTATAGATTAAAAATTTTGTCAGCTAATTAAATTTGTTTCTACCCGTTCACTCTTTCAACGTAATTCGTGTGTGCATAGTTCATAAAACCCGAAGGTAATTTCGAACGATAACTAAAACTCTATTTTTGATTGCCGCTACCGTCTCGCTGTAGTGGTACTTGAGACGGGAATTCGTCACCTGTTGGAAAATAATTAGGCAAAAAAATCAGTACTAAAACAAAAAATCAGGTGCCGTAGTGAACAGCGGGCCCGTGTTAAGCACTCGTTGCACTCGCGAAATTCAGACGAATTTTGAGCATAAATATCACTAAGTATATAAACTATTTATACATTGAGATCATCATATTTATTTTATTAGGTATTAATATATATTTCACGGGTACTTGGGTATTGTTATTCCTAAAGTAACTATTTAGAATAAAGAGATAAGAATTTTTACCACAGTTGTTTCATTTATCAATCAATTATTTTAATAATTTATATAATTTAGCGTTTCGTTGCTGAGATTTAAAATACAAAAGTAATGCTAAATTTAGTTTACTATTTTTTATTATTATCAGAGCAGATACAAGACCCATATTACTGTTAGTAACATTATCTCTTAAAAAATAAAATATAATCCGCTATAAACAAAAATATATTTTTAAATTTTATTTTAAGTTATTTATTTATTTTATTGTATTTTAATAATTTTCCTGAAATTCAGCATGTAGGGGATTTTGGGGATTAAAAATTGATCTAGCTAGGTTTTATTTAATAAAATCGATTATCCCTGTTTTTGGGCAAAAAAAATATTTCATTAACATTCAATATAAAACACTATTTTTGCCTCGGTCTCAAGAAATGAAAATACCCAGGATCGAGCCCCACCTACCCAATAATTTATTTCTTTTTTTTTATTTTGTAAAAAAATACTGAGCAAAGCTTGTAACCAGGTATTTATTGTTAAATGTTATTAATAAAATAAAAATATATACTATTTTGCTTAATAAACAGTTTCCCGTTTTTCCTCAGTCAGCTGTTTGATGCTTTGTATCTCTAACTAGTTGTTTTCGTATGTTCAAAGTATATGTATATGTATATATATGAAGCGAATATAGGTTCTTCCAAAGATTTTTATTTTATTTCGTTACACATACATACATATGGTCTTTCATATCTGTAACTACTGAGTACTGTGTATAAGACTCACATCAGGTAAGTAACAAAAACGGTACGGAAAAACCACAGACTTTATTTGTGAGTTAGTAGTCTATGGTAATCGTCTGTGATTTGACCATTATGTACATTGTACACTGTAATCTTTGGATTTGACTTAAATCAGGTGGAATGCAGGGCGGTTTTACTACAGGCGCTAACACATGCTATCTCGCATCCCTCTTGCACATGTACGTATTTATGAATGAATAGTATGAAAATAGTCTCAGCTGCATCTCGCTCCACTCCTACATACCTATTTTTACGCACTCATTCTCATTTTGACTGTCTATCATATAACAAGACAACAAGTTGATTTTATTAATGAATGGGCGGTGTACTAAATTTTTAAATTTCCCGTTGTAAAGTTCTAGTACTTTAATTTTTACTAAAATGTATAATTTTGTTTTAATTTAGTTAGCAAAATTCTTGAAACAAATATCACTAGAAGCAAATTAAATGTATAAAGTCTTATTTCACCAATAGCTGTTGAGATATTTCTTAAAATGAGAAATATAACAACGAAGAAACGTGCAGTCATAAAACAATAAGAAGAGGATTTACTTAATCATTATATAAATGTAAGTGTTGAATCTTAATGAATTTTGTGCATCTCAATAATAGTAAGAGCTTTCTTAAAATTTACATTCTCACATTCTAAATATAATAACCTAACCTTGCATGGATAACTTAAAACCTTTAACATGCAGTATAATTTTTATTTCCTATTTGACTTAGTTATCGTTATATAAAAATTATGATATGTACATTAATTTCGATTGATGAATTAGCTATATTCATTATTATATTAAGGATGTCTTGCGATTTTATATAGCTTCTAGTGTCTTGTAGTGTAATAAATGATTAATAATGGAACATTAAAGTTTTTTAGAAGTTGTTCTAATTGATCATAAGTGTGTATCTATCTTAGTTATGAATAATTTGGACATAACTAAATGGTCTACTTAATATTTTTTTTTAGAAGTATTTTCAATTGAAGTTGTATACTTCATTGTATTATATTAGAACTTTAAAAATGATTTAAAAAAGTTTTTTATAATGAGACTCGGATGAAAGGGAGTAAATAGCAAAAGAGAGCAAGTTTATTCTGTATAAAGCAATATAGGGTATATTGCTTTATATAACACTATTGTTGATTTTTAATTAAAAAGCAAAAGCAAAATTTAAATTTACGATTGATTAAACGATTGATTGATTAATTGCAGATTCAAGAATCCTCAGATCCAAGATCAAGAGTAATTTTTTATTTTAATATGATTGTCACATGATGTTATTTATAGTTATGATTTGAGATATCTTTACATTTACAGTGCTAATAAAAGATATAATAGTATGTGTAATGAATGAAAGAATAACAGCAATATTAAAAGACTGTTCTATAAAACTGAAAGTAAATATTTATGTAATTTATAAATAACTTAAAATGTGCAACTGTTTATATCTAACAGGAATTAAATAACAAACAATATTTCTCCTTCATACTTATGCAATAATAAAAAGCAATTTTTCTAAAAGTGAACCCATTTACTCTTTCTTAACAAATCAATGCATAATGACACAGAAAACATTTTTTTTATATTATAGAACAACTATTCATATAGATTCAAATACAACCTCTTCCATAAGAGGTTGTATTTGAATAGTAACAATTATGCAATAATAGTAACAATGCAACGGTTGATGCAACTCTGCCGAAACTTAACTGATAAGGATGTTAAAACATTTCCACACATACCTGTGACAACTAGATTAAAGTATGTAAGTGTGTTTTTATCACAAAGTAATATAATAAAAGTAACTATATAATTTTAAATTAATTTGTGCTCTGGGGTCTAAGCAGACTTATACTATTATTTCTAAATATTTCTCGCAGTATAGCTATCTTAGCACTTTTTAACACTAGGTTTCAGCATTTTTGGGACATTTTGTTGATAGTATCTAGCCGGCCCTCAACTAATACTCAAGTGAAGTCTGAATTTATGAAACTAAGTTAGATTCCAGTAATTTCAGCCACAGATGTAAGCGTGCACTCAAACATCAGTAGCCAAAACCGTCTGGGAAAAGAATTAAGGTTTTACATGTGTTTAAACAGCAGCAGGGTCATCTCGCTTACTCCCCGGTTGGGGGGTAGGCGGGGTACGGGCCTCGAGGTGTACCTCTTTGCCCGGGCATTTCCTCGCAGGCATTCTGCCTGGTCCATGTGACTGTTTAAACGAATATAAATTATTTGTAATGTTCGCTGATGTCGATAGATGGCGCTAGTGGTACTTTGTGACGCGCTATAGAGTGTTTCTTGTTAAAGTATATAGTCGAACGTATTTTCCACTAGCGCCATTCAATACCATTCAATCCTATTCAACTGCATTCAACCGCATACAGATATATATAGTTATATAGATCCCGAATAAAGTACTTAGTGAAAAGTGAAGTGTTTAATTCAGAGGACCAGGGTTTGGGGAGTTTTGTACAACATGTATTGCAGGTGCCAAATACCGGCTCTTTGCCAACCGCAACACATAACCATTACAAAAAAAATGTAAGAGTTAATGACGTACGAATTAGCAAAACTGCGCAATTTCAGAAATCAGTACGACACCTTTATAATGGCTAGCCCGTAATAAAACATCAAAGTAGCGAGCTTTTGAAGCTAATGTTTGACGATACAGAAAACGAACATTACCAACAAAACGCCTACACAGTATGGGAAAAAGAACACTGCAGTGTTAAACTTACTCTACAGTCTACAGTATGAAACTATCTTGAATTTTCAAATATTTCTGCAACAAAAACGTCGTACGTGACGTACGCCGGACGACGATGTGGCCCAGCTTGATGAAGCATCTGAAACAAAAAAATATATAATAAATTTATTTATTACCAATGATCCATAGGTGTTAGTTACATAGTAGTTGGTTAGTTCTTCTATAAAATATGTCAGTAAACCTTAACTCTAATCTTAATCGTTATATAAATAAGGACATTATACAGTACCTAAGCAACATTAAAACAACAAGAACTGTTATTTTAACGTTGCTTAGGACCTATTGTACATTATACCTATGTATAATGTATCTATTCTAATAAGCTATAAGCAGCGAGTTCTACGGAACTCTACTTACAGCTTATTACAATAGGTACATTACATACAGCAGCGTGTGGTCAGTAACTATCTGGCTGACCAGCTGCCAGCCGCTGCCAGCAGTTCGGCCACGCATCCGCCAACTGCCATCGACCTCCGAAATGTGTCCGCTGCGCAGGCGGGCACATCAGCCAGGATTGCGACAGGACCCGAAGAGGCCCCCAAGTGCGCCAACTGTGGGAGGGCGCACGTAGCGCGTGGCGGTGTGTATATATTTGTGTGTATGTGTGGGAAGGAAAGAGCAATGAACAGTTTCAGTTTAAGTTATATATGAATTAGTATATTAACAGACAATTTTGAGGAGATTTTCAGTTTCTTCATAAGTGAGCGAATGAAGCCAAGATAAAAATTTTAATTTACACGAGTAGTAATTTAATGAGTAAATATTTAAAAGATTATTTGCTCTATTGTACATCAATTGAAACATTTTATTTATTATGTACTTGCTTTTATCCGCAACTTCGTCCGCGCGGACTGTAGACGACCCCTGTACGCAGTCGACTCACGAACACTGGTGTCTCAAACCGGCTGTGCCTGAAAAATTACATAATTTTCGGTTTATTAATTTTAATTAATTATGAAAACTTTCTCTACAGTCTGCAGTATGAAACTATCTTGAATTTTCAAATATTTCTGCAACAAAAACGTCATACGTGACGTACGCCGGACGACGATGTGGCCCAGCTTGATGAAGCATCTGACACAAAAAATAATAATAAATTTATTTATTACCAATGATCTATAGGTGTTAGTTACATAGTAGTTGGTTAGTTCTATAAAATATGTCAATAAACCTTGACTCTAATCTTTATCGTTATATAAATAAGGACATTATATAGTACCTAAGCAACATTAAAACAACAAGAACTACAAAAGTAATAATAAAATTATTTTGCTATAATCCGCGAAGAAGTAAAATAGAAAATATATATAATGCTAAATGTAAGTGGACAATCGGTTATCATACCTGATACATGCAGTATTCGTAAAAACACATGCACAAACCTCCACCACCGCCACCACAATACACAAGCACTATATACGTTCACTATCACAAACTCAACAATCGTTTGGCCCCGCAAACGAAGCAGCATCAGGAGATATATTTTCTATTTTACTTCTTCGCGGACTATAACAAAATAATTTTATTATTACTTTTGTATTATGGATCTCCGCAAAGTAACGCCTAATTCTATAAATTATACAACAAGAACTGATATTTTAACGTTGCTTAGGACCTATTGTACATTATACCTATGTATAATGTATCTATTCTAATAAGCTATAAGTAGCGAGTTCTACGGAACTCTACTTACAGCTTATTACAATAGGTACATTACATACAGCAGCGTGTGGTCAGTAACTACCTAGCTGACCAGCTGCCAGCCGCTGCCAGCAGTTCGGCCACGCATCCGCCAACTGCCATCGACCTCCGAAATGTGTCCGCTGCGCAGGCGGGCACATCAGCCAGGATTGCGACAGGGCCCCCGAAGAGGCCCCCAAGTGCGCCAACTGTGGGAGGGCGTACGTGGCGCGTAGCGGTGTGTATATATTTGTGTGGGAAGGAAAGAGCAATGAATAGTTTCAGTTTAAGTTATATATGAATTAGTATATTGACAGAAAATTTTAAGAAGATTTTCAGTTTCTTCGTAAGTGAGCGAATGAAGCCAAGATAAAAATTTTAATTTTTCACGAGTAGTAGTTTTATGAGTAAATATTTAAAAGATTATTTGCTCTATTGAACATCAATTGAAACATTTTATTTATTATGTACTTGCTTTTATCCGCAACTTCGTCCGCGCGAACTCTAGACGACCCCTGTACGCACGCAGTCGACTCACGAACACTGGTGTCTCAAGCCGGCTGTGCCTAAAAATTACATAATTTTAGGTTTATTAATTGTAATTAATTATGAAAACTTTCTCTACAGTCTACAGTATGAAACTATCTTGAATTTTCAAATATTTCTGCAACAAAAACGTCATACGTGACGTTCGCCGGACGACGATGTGGCCCAGCTTGATGAAGCATCTGAAACAAAAAAAAATATAATAAATTTATTTATTACCAATGATCCATAGGTGTTAGTTACATAGTAGTTGGTTAGTTCTTCTATAAAATATGTCAGTAAACCTTAACTCTAATCTTAATCGTTATATAAATAAGGACATTATACAGTACCTAAGCAACATTAAAACAACAAGAACTGTTATTTTAACGTTGCTTAGGACCTATTGTACATTATACCTATGTATAATGTATCTATTCTAATAAGCTATAAGCAGCGAGTTCTACGGAACTCTACTTACAGCTTATTACAATAGGTACATTACATACAGCAGCGTGTGGTCAGTAACTATCTGGCTGACCAGCTGCCAGCCGCTGCCAGCAGTTCGGCCACGCATCCGCCAACTGCCATCGACCTCCGAAATGTGTCCGCTGCGCAGGCGGGCACATCAGCCAGGATTGCGACAGGGCCCCCGAAGAGGCCCCCAAGTGCGCCAACTGTGGGAGGGCGCACGTGGCGCGTGGCGGTGTGTATATATTTGTGTGTATGTGTGGGAAGGAAAGAGCAATGAACAGTTTCAGTTTAAGTTATATATGAATTAGTATATTAACAGACAATTTTGAGGAGATTTTCAGTTTCTTCATAAGTGAGCGAATGAAGCCAAGATAAAAATTTTAATTCACACGAGTAGTAGTTTTATGAGTAAATATTTAAAAGATAATTTGCTCTATTGAACATCAATTGAAACATTTTATTTATTATGTACTTGCTTTTATCCGCAACTTCGTCCGCGCGGACTGTAGACGACCCCTGTACGCAGTCGACTCACGAACACTGGTGTCTCGAACCGGCTGTGCCTGAAAAATTACATAATTTTCGGTTCATTAATTTTAATTAATTATGAAAACTTTCTCTATAGTCTGCAGTATGAAACTATCTTAAATTTTCAGATATTTCTGCAACAAAAACGTCATACGTGACGTACGCCGGACGACGATGTGGCCCAGCTTGATGAAGCATCTGAAACAAAAAAAAATAATTAATTTATTTATTACCAATGATCTATAGGTGTTAGTTACATAGTAGTTGGTTAGATCTTCTTATAAATTATGTCAGTAAACCTTAACTCTTATCTTAATCGTTATATAAATAAGGACATTATATAGTACCTAAGCAACATTAAAACAACAAGAACTGTTATTTTAACGTTGCTTAGGACCTATTGTACATTATACCTATGTATAATGTATCTATTCTAATAAGCTATAAGTAGCGAGTTCTACGGAACTCTACTTACAGCTTATTACAATAGGTACATTACACACAGCAGCGTGTGGTCAGTAACTATCTGGCTGACCAGCTGCCAGCCGCTGCCAGCAGTTCGGCCACGCATCCGCCAACTGCCATCGACCTCCGAAATGTGTCCGCTGCGCAGGGGGGCACATCAGCCAGGATTGCGACAGGGCCCCCGAAGAGGCCCCCAAGTGCGCCAACTGTGGGAGGGCGCACGTGGCGCGTGGCGGTGTGTATATATTTGTGTGTATGTGTGGGAAGGAAAGAGCAATGAACAGTTTCAGTTTAAGTTATATATGAATTAGTATATTAACAGACAATTTTGAGGAGATTTTCAGTTTCTTCATAAGTGAGCGAATGAAGCCAAGATAAAAATTTTAATTCACACGAGTAGTAGTTTTATGAGTAAATATTTAAAAGATTATTTGCTCTATTGCACATCAATTGAAACATTTTATTTATTATGTACTTGGTTTTATCCGCAAATTCGTCCGCGCGGACTGTAGACGACCCCTGTACGCAGTCGACTCACGAACACTGGTGTCTCGAACCGGCTGTGCCTGAAAAATTACATAATTTTCGGTTCATTAATTTTAATTAATTATGAAAACTTTCTCTATAGTCTGCAGTATGAAACTATCTTAAATTTTCAGATATTTCTGCAACAAAAACGTCATACGTGACGTACGCCGGACGACGATGTGGCCCAGCTTGATGAAGCATCTGAAACAAAAAAAAATAATTAATTTATTTATTACCAATGATCTATAGGTGTTAGTTACATAGTAGTTGGTTAGTTCTATAAAATATGTCAATAAACCTTGACTCTAATCTTTATCGTTATATAAATAAGGACATTATATAGTACCTAAGCAACATTAAAACAACAAGAACTACAAAAGTAATAATAAAATTATTTTGCTATAATCCGCGAAGAAGTAAAATAGAAAATATATATAATGCTAAATGTAAGTGGACAATCGGTTATCATACCTGATACATGCAGTATTCGTAAAAACACATGCACAAACCTCCACCACCGCCACCACAATACACAAGCACTATATACGTTCACTATCACAAACTCAACAATCGTTTGGCCCCGCAAACGAAGCATCATCAGGAGATATATTTTCTATTTTACTTCTTCGCGGACTATAACAAAATAATTTTATTATTACTTTTGTATTATGGATCTCCGCAAAGTAACGCCTAATTCTATAAATTATACAACAAGAACTGATATTTTAACGTTGCTTAGGACCTATTGTACATTATACCTATGTATAATGTATCTATTCTAATAAGCTATAAGCAGCGAGTTCTACGGAACTCTACTTACAGCTTATTACAATAGGTACATTACATACAGCAGCGTGTGGTCAGTAACTATCTGGCTGACCAGCTGCCAGCCGCTGCCAGCAGTTCGGCCACGCATCCGCCAACTGCCATCGACCTCCGAAATGTGTCCGCTGCGCAGGCGGGCACATCAGCCAGGATTGCGACAGGGCCCCCGAAGAGGCCCCCAAGTGCGCCAACTGTGGGAGGGCGTACGTGGCGCGTAGCGGTGTGTATATATTTGTGTGGGAAGGAAAGAGCAATGAATAGTTTCAGTTTAAGTTATATATGAATTAGTATATTGACAGAAAATTTTAAGAAGATTTTCAGTTTCTTCGTAAGTGAGCGAATGAAGCCAAGATAAAAATTTTAATTTTTCACGAGTAGTAGTTTTATGAGTAAATATTTAAAAGATTATTTGCTCTATTGAACATCAATTGAAACATTTTATTTATTATGTACTTGCTTTTATCCGCAACTTCGTCCGCGCGGACTCTAGACGACCCCTGTACGCACGCAGTCGACTCACGAACACTGGTGTCTCAAGCCGGCTGTGCCTAAAAATTACATAATTTTAGGTTTATTAATTTTAATTAATTATGAAAACTTTCTCTACAGTCTACAGTATGAAACTATCTTGAATTTTCAAATACTTCCGCAACAAAACGTCATACGTGACGTACGCCGGACGACGATGTGGCCCAGCTTGACGAAGCATCTGAAAAAAAAAAAAAAAAATTATTTATTACCAATGATCCATAGGTGTTAGTTACATAGTAGTTGGTTAGATCTTCTTATAAATTATGTCAGTAAACCTTAACTCTTATCTTAATCGTTATATAAATAAGGACATTATATAGTAACTTAGCAACATTAAAACAACAAGAACTGTTATTTTAACGTTGCTTAGGACCTATTGTACATTATACCTATGTATAATGTATCTATTCTAATAAGCTAAAAGTAGCGAGTTCTACGGAACTCTAATTACAGCTTATTACAATAGGTACATTACATACAGCAGCGTGTGGTCAGTAACTATCTGGCTGACCAGCTGCCAGCCGCTGCCAGCAGTTCGGCCACGCATCCGCCAACTGCCATCGACCTCCGAAATGTGTCCGCTGCGCAGGCGGGCACATCAGCCAGGATTGCGACAGGGCCCCCGAAGAGGCCCCCAAGTGCGCCAACTGTGGGAGGGCGCACGTGGCGCGTGGCGGTGTGTATATATTTGTGTGTATGTGTGGGAAGGAAAGAGCAATGAACAGTTTCAGTTTAAGTTATATATGAATTAGTATATTAACAGACAATTTAGAGGAGATTTTCAGTTTCTTCATAAGTGAGCGAATGAAGCCAAGATAAAAATTTTAATTCACATGAGTAGTAGTTTTATGAGTAAATATTTAAAAGATTATTTGCTCTATTGAACATCAATTGAAACATTTTATTTATTATGTACTTGCTTTTATCCGCAACTTCGTCCGCGCGGACTGTAGACGACCCCTGTACGCAGTCGACTCACGAACACTGGTGTCTCGAACCGGCTGTGCCTGAAAAATTACATAATTTTCGGTTCATTAATTTTAATTAATTATGAAAACTTTCTCTATAGTCTGCAGTATGAAAATATCTTAAATTTTCAGATATTTCTGCAACAAAAACGTCATACGTGACGTACGCCGGACGACGATGTGGCCCAGCTTGATGAAGCATCTGAAACAAAAAAAAATAATTAATTTATTTATTACCAATGATCTATAGGTGTTAGTTACATAGTAGTTGGTTAGTTCTTCTATAAAATATGTCAGTAAACCTTAACTCTTATCTTAATCGTTATATAAATAAGGACATTATATAGTACCTAAGCAACATTAAAACAACAAGAACTACAAAAGTAATAATAAAATTATTTTGCTATAATCCGCGAAGAAGTAAAATAGAAAATATATATAATGCTAAATGTAAGTGGACAATCGGTTATCATACCTGATACATGCAGTATTCGTAAAAACACATGCACAAACCTCCACCACCGCCACCACAATCCACAAGCACTATATACGTTCACTATCACAAACTCAACAATCGTTTGGCCCCGCAACCGAAGCATCATCAGGAGATATATTTTCTATTTTACTTCTTCGCGGATTATAGCAACATAATTTTATTATTACTTTTGTATTATGGATCTCCGCAAAGTAACGCCTAATTCTATAAATTATACAACAAGAACTGTTATTTTAACGTTGCTTAGGACCTATTGTACATTAAACCTATGTATAATGTATCTATTCTAATAAGCTATAAGTAGCGAGTTCTACGGAACTCTACTTACAGCTTATTACAATAGGTACATTACATACAGCAGCGTGTGGTCAGTAACTATCTGGCTGACCAGCTGCCAGCCGCTGCCAGCAGTTCGGCCACGCATCCGCCAACTGCCATCGACCTCCGAAATGTGTCCGCTGCGCAGGCGGGCACATCAGCCAGGATTGCGACAGGGCCCTCGAAGAGGCCCCCAAGTGCGCCAACTGTGGGAGGGCGCACGTGGCGCGTGGCGGTGTGTATATATTTGTGTGTATGTGTGGGAAGGAAAGAGCAATGAACAGTTTCAGTTTAAGTTATATATGAATTAGTATATTAACAGACAATTTTGAGGAGATTTTCAGTTTCTTCATAAGTGAGCGAATGAAGCCAAGATAAAAATTTTAATTCACACGAGTAGTAGTTTTATGAGTAAATATTTAAAAGATTATTTGCTCTATTGCACATCAATTGAAACATTTTATTTATTATGTACTTGCTTTTATCCGCAAATTCGTCCGCGCGGACTGTAGACGACCCCTGTACGCAGTCGACTCACGAACACTGGTGTCTCGAACCGGCTGTGCCTGAAAAATTACATAATTTTCGGTTCATTAATTTTAATTAATTATGAAAACTTTCTCTATAGTCTGCAGTATGAAACTATCTTAAATTTTAAGATATTTCTGCAACAAAAACGTCATACGTGACGTACGCCGGACGACGATGTGGCCCAGCTTGATGAAGCATCTGAAACAAAAAATATATAATAAATTTATTTATTACCAATGATCCATAGGTGTTAGTTACATAGAAGTTGGTTAGTTCTTCTATAAAATATGTCAGTAAACTTTAACTCTAATCTTAATCGTTATATAAATAAGGACATTATAAAGTACCTTAGCAACATTAAAACAACAAGAACTACAAAAGTAATAATAAAATTATTTTGCTATAATCCGCGAAGAAGTAACATAGAAAATATATATAATGCTAAATGTAAGTGGACAATCGGTTATCATACCTGATACATGCAGGATTCGTAAAAACACATGCACAAACCTCCACCACCGCCACCACAATACACAAGCACTATATATGTTCACTATCACAAACTCAACAATCGTTTCGCCCCGCAACCGAAGCATCATCAGGAGATATATTTTCTATTTTACTTCTTCGCGGATTATATATATATTTGTATTATGGATCTCTGCAAAGTAACGCCTAAATCTATAAATTATACAACAAGAACTGTTATTTTAACGTTGCTTAGGACCTATTGTACATTATACCTATGTATAATGTATCTATTCTAATAAGCTATAAGTAGCGAGTTCTACGGAACTCTACTTAAAGCTTATTACAATAGGTACATTACATACAGCAGCGTGTGGTCAGTAACTATCTGGCTGACCAGCTGCCAGCCGCTGCCAGCAGTTCGGCCACGCATCCGCCAACTGCCATCGACCTCCGAAATGTGTCCGCTGCGCAGGGGGGCACATCAGCCAGGATTGCGACAAGGCCCCCGAAGAGGCCCCCAAGTGCGCCAACTGTGGGAGGGCGCACGTGGCGCGTGGCGGTGTGTATATATTTGTGTGTATGTGTGGGAAGGAAAGAGCAATGAACAGTTTCAGTTTAAGTTATATATGAATTAGTATATTAACAGACAATTTTGAGGAGATTTTCAGTTTCTTCATAAGTGAGCGAATGAAGCCAAGATAAAAATTTTAATTCACACGAGTAGTAGTTTAATGAGTAAATATTTAAAAGATTATTTGCTCTATTGAACATCAATTGAAACATTTTATTTATTATGTACTTGCTTTTATCCGCAACTTCGTCCACGCGGACTGTAGACGACCCCTGTACGCACGCAGTCGACTCACGAACACTGGTGTCTCAAGCCGGCTGTGCCTGAAAAATTACATAATTTTCGGTTTATTAATTGTAATTAATTATGAAAACTTTCTCTACAGTCTACAGTATGAAACTATCTTGAATTTTCAAATATTTCCGCAACAAAACGTCATACGTGACGTACGCCGGACGACGATGTGGCCCAGCTTGACGAAGCATCTGAAAAAAAAAAAAAAAAAATTATTTATTACCAATGATCCATAGGTGTTAGTTACATAGTAGTTGGTTAGATCTTCTTATAAATTATGTCAGTAAACCTTAACTCTTATCTTAATCGTTATATAAATAAGGACATTATATAGTACCTAAGCAACATTAAAACAACAAGAACTGTTATTTTAACGTTGCTTAGGACCTATTGTACATTATACCTATGTATAATGTATCTATTCTAATAAGCTATAAGTAGCGAGTTCTACGGAACTCTACTTACAGCTTATTACAATAGGTACATTACATACAGCAGCGTGTGGTCAGTAACTATCTGGCTGACCAGCTGCCAGCCGCTGCCAGCAGTTCGGCCACGCATCCGCCAACTGCCATCGACCTCCGAAATGTGTCCGCTGCGCAGGGGGGCACATCAGCCAGGATTGCGACAGGGCCCCCGAAGAAGCCCCCAAGTGCGCCAACTGTGGGAGGGCGCACGTGGCGCGTGGCGGTGTGTATATATTTGTGTGTATGTGTGGGAAGGAAAGAGCAATGAACAGTTTCAGTTTAAGTTATATATGAATTAGTATATTAACAGACAATTTTGAGGAGATTTTCAGTTTCTTCATAAGTGAGCGAATGAAGCCAAGATAAAAATTTTAATTTACACGAGTAGTAGTTTAATGAGTAAATATTTAAAAGATTATTTGCTCTATTGGACATCAATTAAAACATTTAATTTATTATGTACTTGCTTTTATCCGCAACTTCGTCCGCGCGGACTCTAGACGACCCCTGTACGCACGGAGTCGACTCACGAACACTGGTGTCTCAAACCAGCTGTGCCTGAAAAATTACATAATTTTCGGTTTATTAATTTTAATTAATTATGAAAACTTACTCTACAGTCTACAGTATGAAACTATCTTGAATTTTCAAATATTTCTGCAACAAAACGTCATACGTGACGTACGCCGGACGACGATGTGGCCCAGCTTGATGAAGCATCTGAAACAAAACAAAAATATAATAAATTTATTTATTACCAATGATCCATAGGTTTTAGTTACATAGTAGTTGGTTAGTTCTTCTTATAAAATATGTCAGTCAACCTTAACTCTAATCTTAATCTTTATATAAATAAGGACATTATATAGTACCTAAGCAACATTAAAACAACAAGAACTACAAAAGTAATTATAAAATTATTTTGCTATAATCCGCGAAGAAGTAAAATAGAAAATATATATGACGAATGAGGCTCGCCGCGATTGTTTTTAAAAAGTGTGACGTCACTATTGCTGACGTCACGAGTAGGGTTATCCCCTATAATTGGTGATCAAAAAACACTGTAGATAATTTTTATAAACATTTATATTTCAAGAGCTCTGTTTACTGCGGCGGTCCGAGACAGAATAATGCCACGAGCTGGCGCGCGCTCGGCTTTTATAGAAAAACTGGGTGTGTCATTCGATTGAACAAACTACCCACCTTTTCAACTAAAACTATTCTTTACATACAAAGAAATGTTCTTAATTTTAAAATGAAATGTTTAAATTTATTACAATGTAACTTGTAAATATTAATTCCGAACACGTGGTAAAAATATTGATCACGTGTTTTTATTTTAGTAATGAAGGTATTTATCGTTAAATTAAAACCATAATAACAATCTAAATCAAATTGCGTTGATGTTGATACTCAAAGTACGGCTACTCGCCGACATATATAATGCTAAATGTAAGTGGACAATCGGTTATCATACCTGATACATGCAGGATTCGTAAAAACACATGCACAAACCTCCACCACCGCCACCACAATACACAAGCACTATATACGTTCACTATCACAAACTCAACAATCGTTTGGCCCCGCAACCGAAGCATCATCAGGAGATATATTTTCTATTTTACTTCTTCGCGGATTATAGCAAAATAATTTTATTATTACTTCTGTATTATGGATCTCCGCAAAGTAACGCATAATTCTATAAATTATACAACAAGAACTGTTATTTTAACGTTGCTTAGGACCTATTGTACATTATACCTATGTATAATGTATCTATTCTAATAAGCTATAAGTAGCGAGTTCTACGGAACTCTACTTACAGCTTATTACAATAGGTACATTACATACAGCAGCGTGTGGTCAGTAACTATCTGGCTGACCAGCTGCCAGCCGCTGCCAGCAGTTCGGCCACGCATCCGCCAACTGCCATCGACCTCCGAAATGTGTCCGCTGCGCAGGGGGGCACATCAGCCAGGATTGCGACAGGGCCCCCGAAGAAGCCCCCAAGTGCGCCAACTGTGGGAGGGCGCACGTGGCGCGTGGCGGTGTGTATATATTTGTGTGTATATGTGGGAAGGAAAGAGCAATGAACAGTTTCAGTTTAAGTTATATATGAATTAGTATATTAACAGACAATTTAGAGGAGATTTTCAGTTTCTTCATAAGTGAGCGAATGAAGCCAAGATAAAAATTTTAATTCACACGAGTAGTAGTTTTATGAGTAAATATTTAAAAGATTATTTGCTCTATTGGACATCAATTAAAACATTTAATTTATTATGTACTTGCTTTTATCCGCAACTTCGTCCGCGCGGACTCTAGACGACCCCTGTACGCACGGAGTCGACTCACGAACACTGGTGTCTCAAACCAGCTGTGCCTGAAAAATTACATAATTTTCGGTTTATTAATTTTAATTAATTATGAAAACTTACTCTACAGTCTACAGTATGAAACTATCTTGAATTTTCAGAAATTTCTGCAACAAAAACGTCATACGTGACGTACGCCGGACGACGATGTGGCCCAGCTTGATGAAGCATCTGAAACAAAAAAAAATAATTAATTTATTTATTACCAATGATCTATAGGTGTTAGTTACATAGTAGTTGGTTAGTTCTTCTATAAAATATGTCAGTAAACCTTAACTCTTATCTTAATCGTTATATAAATAAGGACATGATATAGTACCTAAGCAACATTAAAACAACAAGAACTACAAAAGTAATAATAAAATTATTTTGCTATAATCCGCGAAGAAGTAAAATAGAAAATATATATAATGCTAAATGTAAGTGGACAATCGGTTATCATACCTGATACATGCAGTATTCGTAAAAACACATGCACAAACCTCCACCACCGCCACCACAATCCACAAGCACTATATACGTTCACTATCACAAACTCAACAATCGTTTGGCCCCGCAACCGAAGCATCATCAGGAGATATATTTTCTATTTTACTTCTTCGCGGATTATAGCAACATAATTTTATTATTACTTTTGTATTATGGATCTCCGCAAAGTAACGCCTAATTCTATAAATTATACAACAAGAACTGTTATTTTAACGTTGCTTAGGACCTATTGTACATTATACCTATGTATAATGTATCTATTCTAATAAGCTATAAGTAGCGAGTTCTACGGAACTCTACTTACAGCTTATTACAATAGGTACATTACATACAGCAGCGTGTGGTCAGTAACTATCTGGCTGACCAGCTGCCAGCCGCTGCCAGCAGTTCGGCCACGCATCCGCCAACTGCCATCGACCTCCGAAATGTGTCCGCTGCGCAGGCGGGCACATCAGCCAGGATTGCGACAGGGCCCTCGAAGAGGCCCCCAAGTGCGCCAACTGTGGGAGGGCGCACGTGGCGCGTGGCGGTGTGTATATATTTGTGTGTATGTGTGGGAAGGAAAGAGCAATGAACAGTTTCAGTTTAAGTTATATATGAATTAGTATATTAACAGACAATTTTGAGGAGATTTTCAGTTTCTTCATAAGTGAGCGAATGAAGCCAAGATAAAATTTTAATTCACACGAGTAGTAGTTTTATGAGTAAATATTTAAAAGATTATTTGCTCTATTGAACATCAATTGAAACATTTTATTTATTATGTACTTGCTTTTATCCGCAACTTCGTCCGCGCGGACTGTAGACGACCCCTGTACGCAGTCGACTCACGAACACTGGTGTCTCGAACCGGCTGTGCCTGAAAAATTACATAATTTTCGGTTCATTAATTTTAATTAATTATGAAAACTTTCTCTAGTCTGCAGTATGAAACTATCTTAAATTTTCAGATATTTCTGCAACAAAAACGTCATACGTGACGTACGCCGGACGACGATGTGGCCCAGCTTGATGAAGCATCTGAAACAAAAAATATATAATAAATTTATTTATTACCAATGATCCATAGGTGTTAGTTACATAGAAGTTGGTTAGTTCTTCTATAAAATATGTCAGTAAACTTTAACTCTAATCTTAATCGTTATATAAATAAGGACATTATAAAGTACCTTAGCAACATTAAAACAACAAGAACTACAAAAGTAATAATAAAATTATTTTGCTATAATCCGCGAAGAAGTAACATAGAAAATATATATAATGCTAAATGTAAGTGGACAATCGGTTATCATACCTGATACATGCAGGATTCGTAAAAACACATGCACAAACCTCCACCACCGCCACCACAATACACAAGCACTATATATGTTCACTATCACAAACTCAACAATCGTTTCGCCCCGCAACCGAAGCATCATCAGGAGATATATTTTCTATTTTACTTCTTCGCGGATTATATATATATTTGTATTATGGATCTCTGCAAAGTAACGCCTAATTCTATAAATTATACAACAAGAACTGTTATTTTAACGTTGCTTAGGACCTATTGTACATTATACCTATGTATAATGTATCTATTCTAATAAGCTATAAGTAGCGAGTTCTACGGAACTCTACTTAAAGCTTATTACAATAGGTACATTACATACAGCAGCGTGTGGTCAGTAACTATCTGGCTGACCAGCTGCCAGCCGCTGCCAGCAGTTCGGCCACGCATCCGCCAACTGCCATCGACCTCCGAAATGTGTCCGCTGCGCAGGGGGGCACATCAGCCAGGATTGCGACAAGGCCCCCGAAGAGGCCTCCAAGTGCGCCAACTGTGGGAGGGCGCACGTGGCGCGTGGCGGTGTGTATATATTTGTGTGTATGTGTGGGAAGGAAAGGGCAATGAACAGTTTCAGTTTAAGTTATATATGAATTAGTATATTAACAGACAATTTTGAGGAGATTTTCAGTTTCTTCATAAGTGAGCGAATGAAGCCAAGATAAAAATTTTAATTCACACGAGTAGTAGTTTTATGAGTAAATATTTAAAAGATTATTTGCTCTATTGAACATCAATTGAAACATTTTATTTATTATGTACTTGCTTTTATCCGCAACTTCGTCCGCGCGGACTGTAGACGACCCCTGTACGCAGTCGACTCACGAACACTGGTGTCTCGAACCGGCTGTGCCTGAAAAATTACATAATTTTCGGTTCATTAATTTTAATTAATTATGAAAACTTTCTCTATAGTCTGCAGTATGAAACTATCTTAAATTTTCAGATATTTCTGCAACAAAAACGTCATACGTGACGTACGCCGGACGACGATGTGGCCCAGCTTGATGAAGCATCTGAAACAAAAAAAAATAATTTATTTATTTATTACCAATGATCTATAGGTGTTAGTTACATAGTAGTTGGTTAGATCTTCTTATAAATTATGTCAGTAAACCTTAACTCTTATCTTAATCGTTATATAAATAAGGACATTATATAGTACCTAAGCAACATTAAAACAACAAGAACTGTTATTTTAACGTTGCTTAGGACCTATTGTACATTATACCTATGTATAATGTATCTATTCTAATAAGCTATAAGTAGCGAGTTCTACGGAACTCTACTTACAGCTTATTACAATAGGTACATTACATACAGCAGCGTGTGGTCAGTAACTATCTGGCTGACCAGCTGCCAGCCGCTGCCAGCAGTTCGGCCACGCATCCGCCAACTGCCATCGACCTCCGAAATGTGTCCGCTGCGCAGGCGGGCACATCAGCCAGGATTGCGACAGGGCCCCCGAAGAGGCCCCCAAGTGCGCCAACTGTGGGAGGGCGCACGTGGCGCGTGGCGGTGTGTATATATTTGTGTGTATGTGTGGGAAGGAAAGAGCAGTGAACAGTTTCAGTTTAAGTTATATATGAATTAGTATATTAACAGACAATTTTGAGGAGATTTTCAGTTTCTTCATAAGTGAGCGAATGAAGCCAAGATAAAAATTTTAATTTACACGAGTAGTAGTTTAATGAGTAAATATTTAAAAGCTTATTTGCTCTATTGTACATCAATTAAAACATTTAATTTATTATGTACTTGCTTTTATCCGCAACTTCGTCCGCGCGGACTGTAGACGACCCCTGTACGCAGTCGACTCACGAACACTGGTGTCTCAAACCGGCTGTGCCTGAAAAATTACATAATTTTCGGTTTATTAATTTTAATTTATTATGAAAACTTACTCTACAGTCTACAGTATGAAACTATATTGAATTTTCAAATATTTCTGCAACAAAACGTCATACGTGACGTACGCCGGACGACGATGTGGCCCAGCTTGATGAAGCATCTGAAACAAAAAAATATAATAAATTTATTTATTACCAATGATCCATAGGTTTTAGTTACATAGTAGTTGGTTAGTTCTTCTTATAAAATATGTCAGTAAACCTTAACTCTAATCTTAGTGGTTATAAAAATAAGAACATTATATAGTACCTAAGCAACATTAAAACAACAAGAACTACAAAAGTTATTATAAAATTATTTTGCTATAATCCGCGAAGAAGTAACATAGAAAATATATATAATGCTAAATGTAAGTGGACAATCGGTTATCATACCTGATACATGCAGGATTCGTAAAAACACATGCACAAACCTCCACCACCGCCACCACAATACACAAGCACTATATATGTTCACTATCACAAACTCAACAATCGTTTCGCCCCGCAACCGAAGCATCATCAGGAGATATATTTTCTATTTTACTTCTTCGCGGATTATATATATATTTGTATTATGGATCTCTGCAAAGTAACGCCTAATTCTATAAATTATACAACAAGAACTGTTATTTTAACGTTGCTTAGGACCTATTGTACATTATACCTATGTATAATGTATCTATTCTAATAAGCTATAAGTAGCGAGTTCTACGAACTCTACTTAAAGCTTATTACAATAGGTACATTACATACAGCAGCGTGTGGTCAGTAACTATCTGGCTGACCAGCTGCCAGCCGCTGCCAGCAGTTCGGCCACGCATCCGCCAACTGCCATCGACCTCCGAAATGTGTCCGCTGCGCAGGCGGGCACATCAGCCAGGATTGCGACAGGGCCCCCTGAATAGGCCCCCAAGTGCGCCAACTGTGGGAGGGCGCACGTGGCGCGTGGCGGTGTGTATATATTTGTGTGTATGTGTGGGAAGGAAAGAGCAATGAACAGTTTCAGTTTAAGTTATATATGAATTAGTATATTAACAGACAATTTTGAGGAGATTTTAAGTTTCTTCATAAGTGAGCGAATGAAGCCAAGATAAAAATTTTAATTTACACGAATAGTAGTTTAATGAGTAAATATTTAAAAGATTATTTGCTCTATTGGACACCAATTAAAACATTTAATTTATTATGTACTTGCTTTTATCCGCAACTTCGTCCGCGCGGACTCTAGACGACCCCTGTACGCACGGAGTCGACTCACGAACACTGGTGTCTCAAACCAGCTGTGCCTGAAAAATTACATAATTTTCGGTTTATTAATTTTAATTAATTATGAAAACTTACTCTACAGTCTACAGTATGAAACTATCTTGAATTTTCAAATATTTCTGCAACAAAACGTCATACGTGACGTACGCCGGACGACGATGTGGCCCAGCTTGATGAAGCATCTGAAACAAAACAAAAATATAATAAATTTATTTATTACCAATGATCCATAGGTTTTAGTTACATAGTAGTTGGTTAGTTCTTCTTATAAAATATGTCAGTAAACCTTAACTCTAATCTTAGTGGTTATAAAAATAAGAACATTATATAGTACCTAAGCAACATTAAAACAACAAGAACTACAAAAGTTATTATAAAATTATTTTGCTATAATCCGCGAAGAAGTAACATAGAAAATATATATAATGCTAAATGTAAGTGGACAATCGGTTATCATACCTGATACATGCAGGATTCGTAAAAACACATGCACAAACCTCCACCACCGCCACCACAATACACAAGCACTATATATGTTCACTATCACAAACTCAACAATCGTTTCGCCCCGCAACCGAAGCATCATCAGGAGATATATTTTCTATTTTACTTCTTCGCGGATTATATATATATTTGTATTATGGATCTCTGCAAAGTAACGCCTAATTCTATAAATTATACAACAAGAACTGTTATTTTAACGTTGCTTAGGACCTATTGTACATTATACCTATGTATAATGTATCTATTCTAATAAGCTATAAGTAGCGAGTTCTACGAACTCTACTTAAAGCTTATTACAATAGGTACATTACATACAGCAGCGTGTGGTCAGTAACTATCTGGCTGACCAGCTGCCAGCCGCTGCCAGCAGTTCGGCCACGCATCCGCCAACTGCCATCGACCTCCGAAATGTGTCCGCTGCGCAGGCGGGCACATCAGCCAGGAGTGCGACAGGGCCCCCTGAATAGGCCCCCAAGTGCGCCAACTGTGGGAGGGCGCACGTGGCGCGTGGCGGTGTGTATATATTTGTGTGTATGTGTGGGAAGGAAAGAGCAATGAACAGTTTCAGTTTAAGTTATATATGAATTAGTATATTAACAGACAATTTTGAGGAGATTTTCAGTTTCTTCATAAGTGAGCGAATGAAGCCAAGATAAAAATTTTAATTTACACGAATAGTAGTTTAATGAGTAAATATTTAAAAGATTATTTGCTCTATTGGACATCAATTAAAACATTTAATTTATTATGTACTTGCTTTTATCCGCAACTTCGTCCGCGCGGACTCTAGACGACCCCTGTACGCACGGAGTCGACTCACGAACACTGGTGTCTCAAACCAGCTGTGCCTGAAAAATTACATAATTTTCGGTTTATTAATTTTAATTAATTATGAAAACTTACTCTACAGTCTACAGTATGAAACTATCTTGAATTTTCAAATATTTCTGCAACAAAACGTCATACGTGACGTACGCCGGACGACGATGTGGCCCAGCTTGATGAAGCATCTGAAACAAAACAAAAATATAATAAATTTATTTATTACCAATGATCCATAGGTTTTAGTTACATAGTAGTTGGTTAGTTCTTCTTATAAAATATGTCAGTAAACCTTAACTCTAATCTTAATCTTTATATAAATAAGGACATTATATAGTACCTAAGCAACATTAAAACAACAAGAACTACAAAAGTAATTATAAAATTATTTTGCTATAATCCGCGAAGAAGTAAAATAGAAAATATATATGACGAATGAGGCTCGCCGCGATTGTTTTTAAAAAGTGTGACGTCACTATTGCTGACGTCACGAGTAGGGTTATCCCCTATAATTGGTGATCAAAAAACACTGTAGATAATTTTTATAAACATTTATATTTCAAGAGCTCTGTTTACTGCGGCGGTCCGAGACAGAATAATGCCACGAGCTGGCGCGCGCTCGGCTTTTATAGAAAAACTGGGTGTGTCATTCGATTGAACAAACTACCCACCTTTTCAACTAAAACTATTCTTTACATACAAAGAAATGTTCTTAATTTTAAAATGAAATCTTTAAATTTATTACAATGTAACTTGTAAATATTAATTCCGAACACGTGGTAAAAATATTGATCACGTGTTTTTATTTTAGTAATGAAGGTATTTATCGTTAAATTAAAACCATAATAACAATCTAAATCAAATTGCGTTGATGTTGATATTCAAAGTACGGCTACCCGCCGACATATATAATGCTAAATGTAAGTGGACAATCGGTTATCATACCTGATACATGCAGGATTCGTAAAAACACATGCACAAACCTCCACCACCGCCACCACAATACACAAGCACTATATACGTTCACTAGTTCATAGTAGCGAGTTCTACGGAACTCTACTTACAGCTTATTACAATAGGTACATTACACACAGCAGCGTGTGGTCAGTAACTATCTGGCTGACCAGCTGCCAGCCGCTGCCAGCAGTTCGGCCACGCATCCGCCAACTGCCATCGACCTCCGAAATGTGTCCGCTGCGCAGGCGGGCACATCAGCCAGGATTGCGACAGGGCCCCCGAAGAGGCCCCCAAGTGCGCCAACTGTGGGAGGGCGCACGTGGCGCGTGGCGGTGTGTATATATTTGTGTGTATGTGTGTACTTGACCAAACGTACAAACGAGAATTTACGCCATCGAATGGCCACCTGAAGTAATTTCCAATCACAAGTAATGGTGTGGGCTGCAGTGACCGCTGATGGACGCTTTTCGGTCGTTTTCATTCAGCCTGGTGTCAAATTAAATGCTGCTTATTGTCGAGAAAATGTTTAAGAAGCTGTATTGGACCTGTGGGCACGCCAACACTTCGGTATTAGGCCGTGGACATTTTAACAAGACTCGGCCCCGGCTCACAAAGCTCGCGTGAAGCAAGAATGGCTGGAAAATCATGTTCCACATTTCATTTCGTCCATACAATGGCTTTCGAATTCCCCAGACCCGAATCCGATGGAATTTTCCATATGCTCCATTTTAGAGAGCAAAGTGAGAACTAAAAAATATGCCAGTATGGATGCGCTAAAGAAAGCAATCGAACGTGAATGGCATAAGATATCTCAGGATCACGTTCATGCAGCGTGTAACTCATTTTTTGACCGACTTAAGGCTATAGTCAAAGCAAAAGGTGGTCATATCGAATTAAAGTCAATTGATTTGAAAATTTTGCTTATTTTCTCGCATGTTTTCCCTTGGAGTAATAAAAGATTGAAAAGGTTACACTTCATATCGTTCACAATGTATATTCACCAATTGTCTGTCTATCATAACACAAGTATTAAGTTACTTACTTTGGGGACGGACAACCGTGTGTGTAATTGTCCCATATATTTATATTTATAAAAACTACTAATATTCTATAAAACTACTACTAATATATCTAAAAAAGACTAATATTTATAATTTACCATCAAGTATACTTCTTTTAAGTATAATGTTTTTTCCTAAATACTTAAACGGTAAAAACGAAAGCATCTATTGTTTCAAATACTAATCTAGTAAATTTGTTTTCGAGTGAATACTTATAATTAATTTTATTTAATAATAATAATTTAAATTACAATTCCTACATTTTCAAGATACATGATCGCTGATTCTGTTTCCTATTTAAAAATAGTAATCATTTTTGAAGTTGCACTTTTAGCGTGTTTAGGAAAAAACTTTTAAGAAGCATTTACATAGAAATGTAAAACGGCTGTTGAATATAAATTTTGTTATTACAGTAAAAATCTATTAAAGAATTTCCTTAAATATTTTGTTTTATTAAAATCTAAAAATCATTACTAATATGTTACAGGAAAACCGGTTATCCAAATAATCGGTAAGAGTAAAATGCAAATCGATAAAACTTTGGCATCACTAGTTACGGTTTTAGCGCACCAAGTACATCACTAATTTTACTATGATTTTACGTCATACGTTTATATATTACTACTCCATATGTGAGAAAGAGTCAGAGCTGAGACTAAATCCGTTTTTATGAATGAAACGGGTGAGAGGCAGATAGTTTTTAAGAATGTAAGTAGCTATAGTGCTACTCTGCACCCCCCCATACCACCGAAGATAGGCTCGCGCCAATGTATGAATCTCAACCATCTATTTTATAGTTAGTAATCTATGGTGGAATGTAAACATATTGATTTCATATATTTTTATCACAATTTATTGATTTATATCAAATCCGTTAGTGTAAAATGGATCAAGATACCGCTAAAAAGCTCCTCGTTGAAGGAGGAACGTTTGTGTTCCTCGGTGTGCCTCAAGAGACTCAATTTGGTATTGATATGCAATGTTGGAATACAGAAGAGGATTTTCGTGGAATAAAAATGATTCCACCGGGTCTTCATTACATACATTATTCTCCTGTGAGTAAAGGGACCGGCGATGTCTCACCAAGGTAATTCAGTATTCAAATGTACTTACAAATAAAATTGCAGAAAATTGTGTTCCAAAAAGAATAAATATATATGGGAATAAATATTTATTGCGTGTGTGTAAGTGTCCCATATATATATATATATATGGGACACTTACACACGGTTGTCCGTCCCCAAAGTAAGTAACTTAATACTTGTGTTATGGTAGACAGAAAACTGGTGAATATATACTTATATATTTTTCAAATACATACTATAATACAGATATATACCCAGGCTCAAAGGCCAACGAATTCATTTATAGAAAATGTTGGCCCTCGGCGGGTTTGAACCCGCGACTTGCGGAGTTGAAGGCAGAATCACTACCCACTGTGCCAATGGCTATGTAAATAGAAAGAATAGAATTTATATATTTCTAAACATTTATTCTAGATCAGGATTCATGTACTACTTTAAAAAAAAAGATTTTCTTGTTAAAATGTGGGACAAAAATCTTGAAGATATAAGTAAAGATGAAATAAGTGAAGAGAGCATCCAACGTCTTCAAGAAAACTTATTGAACTTGGACAGACATTTAGCTCCATATCCATATGAGATTTGGCAGAAATGGAAACTGCTGACATCTCAAATCACAGGTATATGTAGTTGAAACGTAATTATAATATTTGAATATAATCCTTTATTAGTACTGCCATGTGGTATTTGGCTGAATAGAATAGTACCACCCTCATTTCTTACCAAGGTGTCGTGAAAGGCGACTAAGGTAAGTTGACCCTCCGTGTGGTTTCCGGTTGAGTAGAATAGACCAACCTCATTTCTTACTGAGGTGTTGTGAAAGGCGACTAAGGTAAGTTAACCCTCCGTGTGGTATCCGGTTTAGTAGAATAGACTACCCTCTTTCTTACCGAGGTATCGTAAAATACGACTAAGATAAGTTGACGTCAGGCAGGCGACCAATCGTAAAAACACAGCCAAATCATGTTAGAGCATGTTTATAACATGTTGTGCCGACCCCACTTAGAGTGGGATAAGGGCAGGAGAAAGATGATAATCCTTTATTAGTAAATCTATGCAATGCTAAATGTAGTAAATGTATCTGCTTTCTTGTATCATACACACAGTATGCATAACTTACTAACATATCATTACTTCTTATATTCATTTATTTGTGTTAACAAGTTTTTGCCTTAGTTTGACCAATCTAATCTTTACAATTCATCTTTTGTTCTTGTAAACCCCTTCTAGCATTTAGTTGATGCAGTGTAAAAGAGTTAGAACTATGAACTATCAAATTGCTGCATCCAAACTAAGGAATGTAGAGTAGGATCGTGAATGTAAATATCTTAGTTCATATATTATCGTTTTGTAGCTGAATTAGCAAAAAAACTATCACCAGAAAGTGGGCTTATTCGAGCATCAATTGAACTATTGTCAATGAGTAATGAGGACAGACCTAAAGGAGCGAAAATATCAGAAAACCAAGAATCTAACCCAAGTCAAGTTACAAATGAATCAGTTCCAGGCCAATCTGATGCTAAGAGAGTAAAAAGGATCACACAAGAAGAAAAAGAAGATGCAATGTTACCTAATTTAAAACCTGCCCCAGGTAAAAATATATAAAAAATAAAGATGTTTTAAAAAAGCTTTTCACAGAATAATTAGTAAAAAAGAGAAAATTATAATTTCATAAAAAAATTTGCCTTCTTTGTCAACTAAAATATGTTGGTAGAGATAGGGAGCAGAAAATTGGGATTTTATTTATTAAAAAAAAATCTAAATACAGATTGCAAATAATTCACTTTTGTGAGAAATTTTTTAATAATTGAAAAATCATGGTAAGATTGTTATATTAGTGAATCACCAAGTGATTGTATTTGAAACTTATCATCATTCTTGAAATGAAACACAAATTTTTGTTCATTATTTGAAATAGAAACATAATCTTAATATTACATACATAAATAACAAATTATATCATTATTAGCCTCTGAATTTTGAAAGTTATTGGAAAATGTTATTTTCGATCCATTCCAATATAAATGTACTAGCCACCAGCTCCAGCTTCGCACGGGTATATATAGACTATGTCATTCAGAGAAAATAATTATTAGTTTTATTTATTCATTACTGACCGTGGCCCACAAGCGTTAAATTTGGAGTAAAGCATTCTCTTTGCCTATACCATGAAGATTTCCTGCTATCTTTGGAATATCTAAATACATATACTACATTTTTACTTATCTACTTTTTACTTTATTCCCTATGTATTTTATTTTTACAATTAATTACAGAATGTCTATATACAACATTCACAGCTTAGACAATACAAACATGTTTTCTTTAGAGGTTACTCTTGAAAGAGCGACATATCTTTGGCCATGTGTAAAACAAACGCGTCCGATCGCTGCTATATTCGAAGTGCTATAGGTGCGAAATTGATCATTTAAATAACATGCCGTAAACGGACACATTAATCTATAATAAATCAAAAGTGTATTTAAGGTACTTAATTGGATAAGGATTAATGCTGGACTGTTTAAAATTGCTTTGAACATAAGGCATTATTTTTCGTCAAAGTAAATGATAAAAATACTATTGTGGGTTATCCATAAGAGATAGACATATACCATCGCGGACTTTTCTGTAGACCTTTTCAAAGTGTACAAATACTTAGTACATCATTTTGATAAATCTCGTAGGGTTAAGCCTGCGTTTGCAATGTAAGCGGAAAAAAATGTATTTATTTACAGAAACCTCAAAAATTACAGTATTTCTTAACCCCGTTTTGAATGTTATTATACGTACAAACCTTCCTCTGGAATCACTCTATCTATTAAAAAGACCCGCATCAAAATCTGTTGCGTAGTTTTAAAGATTTAAGCATACATAGGGATATAGGGACAGACAGAGAAAGCGACTTTGTTTTATACTATGTAGTGAAGAAGGATGTTATAAAATAAATGTTAAAAATTATTTTCATCAGTTTTGAGTTCATCACTTTCTGATGAATAACATTTTTGATCTTATTAGCAATGGGTAAATATACAACGACGACGCTTTTCCGACGCGCGAACACCTGACGCATAATTGTTTCACCGCCAAACATGTTAACTCGCAAGTTGATTTCTCAAACTATTTATTTGTTGCATCATTGCAAAAGACAAAAAGCTCGGGAAATTGTAGACGCTTAAAATCAAACGATATTCTTTCATAGGCTTTAAAAAAATATTGAGATATTTGTTTATTATATTCCAAATAGCGTAGTAATAGTTGTTTAGATTCATAGAAACTATTAATTAATAGCAGCTAATGAATTAGGAGTATTCAGTATTTTAATATATCCTCCTGCCCTTATCCCACTCTAAGTAGGGTTGGCACAACATGTTATAAACATGTTGTAACATGATTTGGGTTATTACGACCGGCCGCCCGCCTGACGTCAACTTACCTTAGTCGTATTTTACGTCACCTCGGTAAGGAGGGTGGTCTATTGTACTAAACCGGATGCCACACGGTGGGTCAACTTACCTTAGTCGCCTTTTACGACACCTCGGTAAGAAATGAGGGTGGTCTATTCTACTCAGCCGGATACCACACGGCGGGTCGACTTACCTTAGTCGCCTTTTACGACACCTCGATAAGAAATGAGGGCGGTACTATTCTACTTAGTCGGATACCACACAGCTATATTCAGTATCTTAAATAAGTTAAATTTAAATATCAAGATAAACATTTATTATTTTAATTTTTACATACAAATCATTAATATCCGACAGGAGCTGCCATGCGATTTACAGAAATACCAAAGGACAAGTATCCTCTAGGTGCCACTCCGGAAGAGATAACAAAGCATTATTTAGATCAGTCATATTCATTAGAACTTATGATCGCACAACATGAAGAGTGAGTGTGTTTTATTCATGTTAAATGATTTTCAACATTGAATTAATATATTCGAACAATTGAATAATTAAGTATTAATATTAAAAAAAAAATATGGGACACTTACACACACAGTGATCCGTCCCCAAAGTAAGTAACCTAATACTTGTGTTATGGTAGGCAGACAACTGGTGAATATATATACTTATATATTTTTAAATACATACTTAAATAGAAATATACACTGAGGCTCAAAGACCAACAACTTTATTTATAGAATATACTGGCCTTCGGCAGGAATCGAACCCGCGACCAACGGAGCTGAAGGCAGAGTCAATACCCACTGCGCCAACGGGCCAGTCATTCAGTAATCAATTAAGTATTGATAATAATTAATTAAGTATTGTCTCATTATAAAGAAGTAAACAAACGTTTTACTTAATTATTTGAATAAAAATTAATGCTTTGTTTACGCCGTGTGGTATCCGGCGGAATAGAATAGTACCACCCTCATTTCTTACCGAGGTGTCGTAAAAGGCGAAAAAGGTAAGTCGACCCGCCATGTGGTATCCGGCGGAATAGAATAGTACCACCCTCATTTCTTACCGAGGTGTCGTAAAATGCGACTAAGGTAAGTTGACCCGCCGTGTGGTGTCCGGCTGAGTAGAATAGATCACCCTCATTTCTTATTGAGGTGTCGTAAAAGGCGACTAAGGTAAGTGGACCCGCCGTGTGGTATCCAGTTAAGTAGAATAGACTACCCTCTTTCTTACCGAGGTGTCGTAAAATACAAATAAGGTAAGTTGATGTCAGGCAGGCGGCCGGTAGTAAAATACGTAGCCAAATCATGTGACATGTTTATAACATATTGTGCCGACCCCACTTAGAGTGGGATAAGGGCAGGAAGATGATGAAATTAATGCTTTATTTACTTGCAGACCTTTGCACATCATTGGAGAATTGCAGTTTGCTTATTTATGTTTCTTAATTGGACAATCCCTTGATGCTCTAGAACACTGGAAGAGTCTAGTAGTTTTGATGTGTTCTTGTGATGATGCTATCCACAAATACAGAAGTGTATTCTTCCATTTCATCAGGACCATTGAAGTACAGATCGAAGAGATGCCTGAAGACTTTCTAGCTGATATTGTAATGAACAAAAATTTAGTTTATAAGAAATTGCGTGAATTTTTCCGCACTGCGTACATTAGCAAAGTTGATGGTAGGCTATTGACAATGATTGAGAGATTTAAAGAAAATTTAACTGACAAGCTACAATGGGACTTCACAGGTTTAGACACAGATGACGAAGAGGAAAGGCCTGTAGTAGTAAAATTACGTGAACAAACTGAATAATTTTACCATATTTTTATAGGGTATAGATAATAGGTCCAATACCTAGAATCATATTTCTAATTCTCTGTATTTATTGATACGAGAGTTATAATTTTTATTAAGTAGACCAAGTGCACACCAATAGCTTGGAAGATATAACTGTTGTGTACTGTGTACATTGAATATTTTAATTTCTATTTTACTAAGTAGAGTATATCTCCACTTTCAGAGTAAATTTATTTTTTAAATAAATAATTTTGGGGTTATTAAAAACACCTATGTTGTATTGAATTACTGTCAATAAAACATATTTGTCTTTCGTTATGTGATTTTATTAAGAGACACAAATGCCCTTTGGTTTACCTTGATACGAAACTGAACAGGTTTAGGCAACTGCCTTATAGCGGTATCTCCATTATTTATATTGTACCCGAGTGCTCGGTAGCAAGGGTTGGTCACTCAGGTCACACATTTTTTGAACGATATAAAAAAAAATCAATTTAAAAAAGAGCCGGGGACTCGAACCCGGGTTTTCAATGTTTTGGTCCGCCCGTTAAGCTATCACATATTAATGAATTAATCTTATATATATATATTTGTGTTTTTATTGTTAATTTTTTTATGTGTGCGTATTATGTGACGCGAATATTCGTTTTGATTTAATAACATGAACTCTTTGAAAATTGAACGACTCTTTTGAACCATTATACTCTACCTATTATTCTGGAAGAATGCCAAAATAAACCTAGCTTGTATTCTGGGTTACTTTTTGCAAATTATAAGGTTATTTATACATCCTATGTGGTAGTTTTTAAGCCTCATAATGAGAAATTGTTATTCTCTATTAGTTTTGTAAGTTTAAACTTTTTTATCAAATACAGACATATTTAAATGAATTGTCCAATATTTCTTTAAAAAAATTTGCTTTTAATAAATGTTCACTTCATTTAATTTCCATGAATTCCTTAGATATAAAATAAAAAAATAAATAATTTCTTGGCAAGTAAAAGTAGCATAAGTCTGTCCAAGCGAACTAAGTGACGTAGAACTATAAAACATGTGTATTATTAATTTTCAGATCAAAATGAAAGATTTCATGTCACTCACGTTATACCATTTGAAATAAACGAATCTTTAATTTTGATGAGTGGGATTTACTATGAATACCAGATAATGCATCAATATGAAAACATCCACATGAATATTATGTACTTTTATTATAATTAAATATAAATAATAACTATACTAAAAATATACAGATAGATTATCAAAAAAGTGATATAGCGATATATGAAAATTGTGTGCTGATAGAAAATGTAGAAAAAAGCAAATAATTTTATTTCAAGACTTTATTAATTTCATTTTACTTTGAAAAAACTTACTACACAACATATACACATAATCTAAAAAAGTATTGAAGTTCTTATTTCAAAATCTTATGTATGTTTTTTAATTACTTTTGTTAATGGCTTCTTGCTTCTTTGTTTCTCAAATTTAGCTTTTTTGTTCATGAGTGAAGAATCTGTAACAAAAAATATATATTATTACTTGGATCCAATTATATAATAAATATAAATGTCAATCATATTTTTATAACATTACAAATTTTCGTTACTTATACATAATTGAAATAACAAAAAATAGATATCATTCAAGATGCTGGAAGCTGCTAACATTCACATTGCTTGCTTTTTTTAATAATTAAAAACTGTTTAACAACTTCTTTTCATTAAAAGTCCCCGTCCCAGGTGTCAACCGCAACACTTGAACATTATTTGCGAAGCCTTCCTTCCTTTACAAACTATATCAAAAATCACACTTATTACAAAAAAATAAGCTTAGGTTGATGAGATTACAAACATACTTTGAACAAATTTCCTTTTTACTGCTGGATGTGGTGTACTTCTTTCCTGTTTCTTTTTAATTACCGCGATCTTTTTAGATTTTTGAATTCCTTCTGACTCATCACTTAGAACATCTTCAGTTTCAGTATTTTCACTGCCAGATGACATGTCATCGTCATTTTCAATCATTTTTTCAAATTCAGAGTCAAAATCAATACTACTATCACTGTCATCTGTCTCATTTAAAGATATAAAATTTTCAGGTGCTTTTATACCTGTTTTCTTAAGTTTATTGCTTTTCTCCTTTCCGGGGTTTTCCTCATTAACTTTTCCATTGTCACTTTTAATTAAGTTTTTGATTGTTTTTGAATTTTCTTTTATATCAGAAGTTAATTTTTCACCTGGTTTCCCCTTTTTATTTTTTTTCTCTCTCTTCTCTAGACTTTTATCTCCTGATTCAGTTTTTATTTCTATTGTTTCATCTTCTGACTTAACATCCTCACATTCAGTCTTAACCTGCTTTTTAGGTTCCTTATCTGTTAGTGGAACATTATGAAGTCCATCTTTTAAAGCTTCTGGAACATCCACTGGCTCAAAGAAATCATATTCTATGCCAAGATCATTCAGCCTCTTTTTAGTTCTAGATAAACTGAAACATTTTGATAAAATTATGTATAATATGTTTCAACGAAATGAATGATAGATAGTAATGAAATAAAATATAAATCAAACTTACTTAAGTAACAACTTTTTTGCCACTTTAATATCTTCTTCAACAGTTTTACTTGAATTGTGAATCTAAAAATATTTGCATCAACCATTAGTATTTAAAAAAAAACATTTTCAGTAGTTCTTTTTTAAGTGTGATTATTTATTTATTTATTATTATATTACTAAATTTAAAAACTTACTACTACATTTAATAAGAGATGTTCCAAAATTTATTTCTCATTCTATTTCAAATTCAGATTCAGATTACTGAATTTGAGAGGTTTACTCATTAAAACAGAGTAATAATTCACCCCAAGAAAGAAATGCTATGAAAACATTAAAAATATAATAGATATGTGAAAAATATATATATTGCAATTCTATCCTTGTCCTAATCATACAAAGTATGAATACAAGATTTATAGTAATGGTAGCTTTATCTCTTGTATTTTGCAGTATTTTGAAAGTTAAGTGAATATCTAGTGTTGGTGCTATGTGTATTGTTTACTTATTCATCATTGTTATGTGTACACAACAAAAGCCCATTTCATGTTTTATTGAGTAGGATGCTAATAGTGTGTCATAAAATCTCAAAGTTAATGCCTACTATAAAAATACACTAATTCACACCTTTTTGTATTTTAGTCTTTCTTCTCTTGATGGATTATTTTGAGGATTCCATTTTTTTCTTTGAGCATGTCTTTTCTGCTTATGTGGTGGAATGTATGCCGCTGAAATAAATAACAATATGAGTATTGATATAGTATACCAATTACTAATTACCAATCTTGTATGAATGTATGTATATATATATACATACATATGATTCATACAAGATTAACTTAATTAATTAATCTCGGAATATATATATATCCGAAAATAGTAAAAAAAGATTGTTTTATCCCTATTAAATATCTAATTAAAATTTAAACAGCCTGATCATAAATTAAAGCATAATATAGAAAATAAGCCTACAACCACTGTAAAAGTTATATACCTTTAATTAATCTTTTCCCCATAAGATAATTATTCATTGTTTCCGCAACAACTTGAGCCACATCAGTGTCTTTAAATTCGACAAAAGCATGCCCTTTAGATTGGCCTGTACGCCTTGATCTTATGACTCGAACCTTAGTTACTAATCCAAACTGTTTAAAGTAGTCATTCATTTGTTGCTGAAATATGTTAAAAAAATTGAAATACAATTCATATTTATTAATTTGCATAATGATTCCTATAAAACAAGAGATTAAATAATTACGCAGTGTATCTAAATAGCTTAGAGAATTTAAGTTTTCTCTATAGTAGTCAGAGCCCATATTAAAAAACATTTTTCTAACCTCGTAAAATCCATGTGGAATATGTGATAGATACACCAAACCTCTATCTTGACGTTTTTTTAATTCTACAACCTCTTTAGTTTCATTTTTTTGAGTTACAGCTTTATCGCTGGTTTGATTTTGCTTTTGGCCAGGTTTATTGTTTTTTTTCTACAAGAGAAATTTTTTTAAGGTTAATCGTAAGATTGCATAGGCTTAACGTTTTGTAAACATTATAAGATATAAAATTAAACCTTTAGTAATTTTTTGATGCCCTTAACAGATTTTAAAAAGTCTTTTTGCTTAGCAGAATCTAAAGCAACATTTTCTTCCATGATTTGAGTGATAAGAGAAACTAAATAAATTTTCAATTTTCCACAAACAAGTTTAAAGTTATGAAGAACATAGATTGACATAGATTAATGAACAACAGCATTGACAAATGACAGCATAGATAAGGATTTGTATTTCCACTTATATAATCTATGATATATGATTTCTATGATATTTTTGTTTTAGATATCTTTGATATATGTTCATAGACCAATAGACTGTGATGTCATATTTTAGTTAGTAGTCTATGATTGAAAGCAGGGCGGTTTTACTACAGGCGCCAACACATGCTATCTCGCATCCCTCTTGCACATGTACGTATTTATGAATGAATCGTATGAAAATAGTCACAGCTGTATCTCGCTCCACTCCACATACATATTTTTACGCACTCATTCTCATTTTGACTGTCTATCATAGACAACAAGTTGATTTTATTAATGAATGGGCGGTGTAGTAAATTTTTAAATTTCCCGTTGTAAAGTTCTAGTACTTTAATTTTTACTAAAATGTATAATTTTGTTTTAATTTAGTTAGCAAAATTCTTGAAACAAATATCACTAGAAGCAAATTAAATGTATAAAGTCTTATTTCACCAGTAGCTGTTGAGATATTTCTTAAAATGAGAAATATAACAACGAAGAATCGTGCAGTCATAAAACAATAAGAAGAGGATTTACTTAATCATTATATAAATGTAAGTGTTGAGTTTTAATGAATTTTGTGCATCTCAATAATAGTAAGAGCTTTCTTAAAATTTACATTCTCACATTCTAAATATAATAACCTAACCTATATTCTATTAGCTATATTCATTATTATATTAAGGATATATCTTGAGATTTTATATAGCTTCTAGTGTCTTGTAGTGCAATAAATGATTAATAATGGAACATTAAAGTTAAAGTTTTTTAGAAGTTGTTCTAATTGATCATAAGTGTGTATCTATCTTAGTTATGAATAATTTGGACATAACTTAAATGGTCTACTTAATATTTTTTTTTAGAAGTATTTTCAATTGAAGTTGTATACTTCATTTTATTATATTAGAACTTTAAAAATGATTGTCAAGTTTTTTATAATGAGACTCGGATGAAAAGGGAGTAAATAGCAAAAGAGAGCAAGTTTATTCTGTATAAAGCAATATAGGGTATATTGCTTTATATAACACTATTGTTGATTTTTAATTAAAAAGCAAAAGCAAAATTTAAATTTACGATTGATTAAACGATTGATTGATTAATTGCAGATTCAAAAATCCTCAGATCCAAGATTAAGAGTAATTTTTTATTTTAATATGATTGTCACATGATGTTATTTATAGTTATGATTTGAGATATCTTTACATTTACAGTGCTAATAAAAGATATAATAGTATGTGTAATGAATGAAAGAATAACAGCAATATTAAAAGACTGTTCTATAAAACTGAAAGTAAATATTTATGTAATTTATAAATCACTTAAAATGTGCAACTGTTTATATCTAACAGAAATTAAATAACAAACAATATTTCTCCTTCATACTTATGCAATAATAAAAAGCAATTTTTCTAAAAGTGAACCCATTTACTCTTTCTTAACAAATCAATGCATAATGACACAGACAACATTTTTTTTATATTATAGAACAACTATTCATATAGATTCAAATACAACCTCGTTCATAAGAGGTTCTATTTGAATAGTAACAATTTTTAATTTTTTTAATTTTTTAAAATTATTTTCAGAGATGGAATAGCACTAGACTAAGTGCAACTAAAGGAAGGTAACTAATACTCAAGTGAAGTCTGAATTTATGAAGCTAAGTTAGATTCCCGTAATTTCAGCCACAGATGTAAGCGTGCACTCAAACATCAGTAGTCAAAAGCGACTGGGAAAAGAATTAAGGTTTTACATGTATTGCAGGTGCCAAATACCGGCTCTTTGCCAACCGCAACACATTACCATTACAAAAAAAAAATGTAAAAATTAATGGATTGAATGAAATTAATGGATTAATTTTACAGGAGGGCAGTCCGACAGCTGGCCTCGTGACTCCACGAGCTCCGCTGGTCTGGCCTCGCTGCTGCCAATGGAGACGTGCCGCCGCCCCTCACCCCAGGCCGGCCCGTCCGGCTATGCCGCAGCTGCTGTCGCTCCGCCGTCGCCTCGAGCGCTCGAACAGCGCCAGGCCGAACAGTAGCGTCAACCACCAGGACCTCTGTAATTTGAGAAAATGCATTTGAGGTAACTAATACTCAAGTGAAGTCTGAATTTATGAAGCTAAGTTAGATTCCCGTAATTTCAGCCACAGATGCAAGCGTGCACTCAAACATCAGTAGCCAAAAGCGACTGGGAAAAGAATTAAGGTTTTACATGTATTGCAGGTGCCAAATACCGGCTCTTTGCCAACCGCAACACATTACCATTACAAAAAAAAAAATTTAAAAATTAATGGATTGAATGAAATTAATGGATTAATTTTACAGGAGGGCAGTCCGACAGCTGGCCTCGTGACTCCACGAGCTACGCTGGTCTGGCCTCGCTGCCGCCAATGGAGACGTGCCGCCGCCCCTCACCCCAGGCCGGCCTGTCCGGCTATGCCGCAGCTGCTGTCGCTCCGCCGTCGCCCCGAGCGCTCGAACAGCGCCAGGCCGAACAGTAGCGTCAACTACCAGGACCTCTGTAATTTGAGAAAATGCATTTGAGGTAACTAATACTCAAGTGAAGTCTGAATTTATGAAGCTAAGTTAGATTCCCGTAATTTCAGCCACAGATGTAAGCGTGCACTCAAACATCAGTAGCCAAAAGCGACTGGGAAAAGAATTAAGGTTTTACATGTATTGCAGGTGCCAAATACCGGCTCTTTGCCAACCGCAACACATTACCATTACAAAAAAAAAATGTAAAAATTAATGGATTGAATGAAATTAATGGATTAATTTTACAGGAGGGCAGTCCGACAGCTGGCCTCGTGACTCCACGAGCTACGCTGGTCTGGCCTCGCTGCTGCCAATGGAGACGTGCCGCCGCCCCTCACCCCAGGCCGGCCCGTCCGGCTATGCCGCAGCTGCTGTCGCTCCGCCGTCGCCTCGAGCGCTCGAACAGCGCCAGGCCGAACAGTAGCGTCAACCACCAGGACCTCTGTAATTTGAGAAAATGCATTTGAGGTAACTAATACTCAAGTGAAGTCTGAATTTATGAAGCTAAGTTAGATTCCCGTAATTTCAGCCACAGATGTAAGCGTGCACTCAAACATCAGTAGCCAAAAGCGACTGGGAAAAGAATTAAGGTTTTACATGTATTGCAGGTGCCAAATACCGGCTCTTTGCCAACCGCAACACATTACCATTACAAAAAAAAAATGTAAAAATTAATGGATTGAATGAAATTAATGGATTAATTTTACAGGAGGGCAGTCCGACAGCTGGCCTCGTGACTCCACGAGCTACGCTGGTCTGGCCTCGCTGCTGCCAATGGAGACGTGCCGCCGCCCCTCACCCCAGGCCGGCCCGTCCGGCTATGCCGCAGCTGCTGTCGCTCCGCCGTCGCCTCGAGCGCTCGAACAGCGCCAGGCCGAACAGTAGCGTCAACTACCAGGACCTCTGTAATTTGAGAAAATGCATTTGAGGTAACTAATACTCAAGTGAAGTCTGAATTTATGAAGCTAAGTTAGATTCCCGTAATTTCAGCCACAGATGTAAGCGTGCACTCAAACATCAGTAGCCAAAAGCGACTGGGAAAAGAATTAAGGTTTTACATGTATTGCAGGTGCCAAATACCGGCTCTTTGCCAACCGCAACACATTACCATTACAAAAAAAAATGTAAAAATTAATGGATTGAATGAAATTAATGGATTAATTTTACAGGAGGGCAGTCCGACAGCTGGCCTCGTGACTCCACGAGCTACGCTGGTCTGGCCTCGCTGCTGCCAATGGAGACGTGCCGCCGCCCCTCACCCCAGGCCGGCCCGTCCGGCTATGCCGCAGCTGCTGTCGCTCCGCCGTCGCCTCGAGCGCTCGAACAGCGCCAGGCCGAACAGTAGCGTCAACCACCAGGACCTCTGTAATTTGAGAAAATGCATTTGAGGTAACTAATACTCAAGTGAAGTCTGAATTTATGAAGCTAAGTTAGATTCCCGTAATTTCAGCCACAGATGTAAGCGTGCACTCAAACATCAGTAGCCAAAAGCGACTGGGAAAAGAATTAAGGTTTTACATGTATTGCAGGTGCCAAATACCGGCTCTTTGCCAACCGCAACACATTACCATTACAAAAAAAAAATGTAAAAATTAATGGATTGAATGAAATTAATGGATTAATTTTACAGGAGGGCAGTCCGACAGCTGGCCTCGTGACTCCACGAGCTACGCTGGTCTGGCCTCGCTGCTGCCAATGGAGACGTGCCGCCGCCCCTCACCCCAGGCCGGCCCGTCCGGCTATGCCGCAGCTGCTGTCGCTCCGCCGTCGCCTCGAGCGCTCGAACAGCGCCAGGCCGAACAGTAGCGTCAACCACCAGGACCTCTGTAATTTGTGAAAATGCATTTGAGGTAACTAATACTCAAGTGAAGTCTGAATTTATGAAGCTAAGTTAGATTCCCGTAATTTCAGCCACAGATGTAAGCGTGCACTCAAACATCAGTAGCCAAAAGCGACTGGGAAAAGAATTAAGGTTTTACATGTATTGCAGGTGCCAAATACCGGCTCTTTGCCAACCGCAACACATTACCATTACAAAAAAAAAATGTAAAAATTAATGGATTGAATGAAATTAATGGATTAATTTTACAGGAGGGCAGTCCGACAGCTGGCCTCGTGACTCCACGAGCTACGCTGGTCTGGCCTCGCTGCTGCCAATGGAGACGTGCCGCCGCCCCTCACCCCAGGCCGGCCCGTCCGGCTATGCCGCAGCTGCTGTCGCTCCGCCGTCGCCTCGAGCGCTCGAACAGCGCCAGGCCGAACAGTAGCGTCAACCACCAGGACCTCTGTAATTTGAGAAAATGCATTTGAGGTAACTAATACTCAAGTGAAGTCTGAATTTATGAAGCTAAGTTAGATTCCCGTAATTTCAGCCACAGATGTAAGCGTGCACTCAAACATCAGTAGCCAAAAGCGACTGGGAAAAGAATTAAGGTTTTACATGTATTGCAGGTGCCAAATACCGGCTCTTTGCCAACCGCAACACATTACCATTACAAAAAAAAAATGTAAAAATTAATGGATTGAATGAAATTAATGGATTAATTTTACAGGAGGGCAGTGCGACAGCTGGCCTCGTGACTCCACGAGCTACGCTGGTCTGGCCTCGCTGCTGCCAATGGAGACGTGCCGCCGCCCCTCACCCCAGGCCGGCCCGTCCGGCTATGCCGCAGCTGCTGTCGCTCCGCCGTCGCCTCGAGCGCTCGAACAGCGCCAGGCCGAACAGTAGCGTCAACCACCAGGACCTCTGTAATTTGAGAAAATGCATTTGAGGTAACTAATACTCAAGTGAAGTCTGAATTTATGAAGCTAAGTTAGATTCCCGTAATTTCAGCCACAGATGTAAGCGTGCACTCAAACATCAGTAGCCAAAAGCGACTGGGAAAAGAATTAAGGTTTTACATGTATTGCAGGTGCCAAATACCGGCTCTTTGCCAACCGCAACACATTACCATTACAAAAAAAAAATGTAAAAATTAATGGATTGAATGAAATTAATGGATTAATTTTACAGGAGGGCAGTCCGACAGCTGGCCTCGTGACTCCACGAGCTACGCTGGTCTGGCCTCGCTGCTGCCAATGGAGACGTGCCGCCGCCCCTCACCCCAGGCCGGCCCGTCTGGCTATGCCGCAGCTGCTGTCGCTCCGCCGTCGCCTCGAGCGCTCGAACAGCGCCAGGCCGAACAGTAGCGTCAACCACCAGGACCTCTGTAATTTGAGAAAATGCATTTGAGGTAACTAATACTCAAGTGAAGTCTGAATTTATGAAGCTAAGTTAGATTCCCGTAATTTTAGCCACAGATGTAAGCGTGCACTCAAACATCAGTAGCCAAAAGCGACTGGGAAAAGAATTAAGGTTTTACATGTATTGCAGGTGCCAAATACCGGCTCTTTGCCAACCGCAACACATTACCATTACAAAAAAAAAATGTAAAAATTAATGGATTGAATGAAATTAATGGATTAATTTTACAGGAGGGCAGTCCGACAGCTGGCCTCGTGACTCCACGAGCTACGCTGGTCTGGCCTCGCTGCTGTCGCTCCGCCGTCGCCTCGAGCGCTCGAACAGCGCCAGGCCGAACAGTAGCGTCAACCACCAGGACCTCTGTAATTTGAGAAAATGCATTTGAGGTAACTAATACTCAAGTGAAGTCTGAATTTATGAAGCTAAGTTAGATTCCCGTAATTTTAGCCACAGATGTAAGCGTGCACTCAAACATCAGTAGCCAAAAGCGACTGGGAAAAGAATTAAGGTTTTACATGTATTGCAGGTGCCAAATACCGGCTCTTTGCCAACCGCAACACATTACCATTACAAAAAAAAAATGTAAAAATTAATGGATTGAATGAAATTAATGGATTAATTTTACAGGAGGGCAGTCCGACAGCTGGCCTCGTGACTCCACGAGCTACGCTGGTCTGGCCTCGCTGCTGTCGCTCCGCCGTCGCCTCGAGCGCTCGAACAGCGCCAGGCCGAACAGTAGCGTCAACCACCAGGACCTCTGTAATTTGAGAAAATGCATTTGAGGTAACTAATACTCAAGTGAAGTCTGAATTTATGAATCTAAGTTAGATTCCCGTAATTTCAGCCACAGATGTAAGCGTGCACTCAAACATCAGTAGCCAAAAGCGACTGGGAAAAGAATTAAGGTTTTACATGTATTGCAGGTGCCAAATACCGGCTCTTTGCCAACCGCAACACATAACCATTACAAAAAAAATTGTAAAAATTAATGACGTACGAATTACCAAAACTGCGCAATTTCAGAAATCAGTACGACACCTTTATAATGGCTAGCCCGTTAATAAAACGTCTTACAAAGTAGCGCGCTTTTGAAGCTAATGTATATTTACTATACTATAATCTATATTTACCTAAGCTATGATTAAAACAGAGTAATTATGCAAAAGTAATAATAAAATTATTTTGCTATAATCGGCGATGAAGTAAAATAGAAAATGTATATAATGCTAAATGTAGAGTGGACAATTGGTTATCATACCTGATACATGCAGGATTCGTAAAAAACACATGCACAAACCTCCACCACCGCCACCACCATACACAAGCACTATATACATTCACTATCACAAACTCAACAACTCAAATGTTTGAATTTCAACAAACATTCTCGGATAAAATGTGAGTAGTTATCCAAAACTTAATAACAAATAAACTATACTTTTGCACTATTTAATACGAAGAAAATTGAAACGTACTGACTCACCTGAAACGTTCGTTATACGTAATATATAACTGTAATCACTTTTTACTTACGCAAAAATATATAAACCAACAAATGATTTTTAATTAAAATTAGACAATTCCATAAACTTCTTGTTAACGCACACTATATACAATAACACGATATAATAGGAATACCACAATTCCCGTTCCGAGATGCACTTCTCTTGAATGACGAACAAGGACTGAATGTCACTGAAACGTTTTATCAAATGGAAGACTCCCCACTCCAGTCCCCACCGAAAACAATAACGGCACAGTGTTGCCCCTATTTAATCAAAAAGGGCGCGATTAGGGTTGCCACCTTTTTTTTGAAGAAAAATACTATTTTTCTTTTTAAATCAAAAAAATATAGTACTTTTAGGAAATTCAGGAAAAAAAAATAGGACACATCTATTTTCAATCATTATTTATTTTTCCATGATTATTTTTTATTACTTTTCGCTGGATAATGACACGGAGTTAGAGCTACTAACTAACTAAGCCCCGTAAATACATGAATGAGTTTCGTTCCTACATTCCCTATGCAGGGCTGCGGGTGCGTTCCATTCACAGTTAATTAAAAAAAGCACGACAATTGCAATTAGCGATAAAAATATAGTATTTTTCGTGCTATATTCTTTTTCTATAATATATAGTACAATTTAAGCTAGTGTTTTTCAATTTATATATACATTTATTAAAGCAGGGACCTCGAAGCATATAGCATTATAGTATATCCTTAGTGTTTTTATTGAACTGTGATAATATAGGGAAGTTTTATTTTTTAATTTTAAAATATAAGTAAAAATAAAACTAAAATAATAAAAATAAAACTTTTCCTTCTATAGTAATATTTATTGTGTATGCTGTATTGAAGTGTTGTATATCATATGTCATACCCAATATCAGTTATATTCTATGTTTTAGGTGGTTATTTCTGAATAGTTTTTATTCTTTCTGCGACAGACAATATGGATTACAGACATACTTTAATTATTTAACAGAAAGTTATTTGTTCAAGATACTTTAACATACTATCCCATTTACTTATGCACATTTCAACTAGATTTTTTGTCTGAGTAACTGTGTCTGGTCAAGGCACTGCTACTGTTGTTGCAATGAATTCATTAATATCTGATACAATGGCTGATATTCTTCAAGTGAGTTAAAATGTTTCAAATATAAATCATTTTTGTTTGTAAACACAAAAATTGGCATGTGTATGTTTAAAGTAACGGCCTGTTATCCACCCCAGCAGTGGGAACCATAAGCTTCCTCTATCCGTTTCTTGGAGAGAAGTATTGTAGCAAAGACCTACCATCGCGTTGCTCCAATGCGGATTGGTAGGTTACGCATATCCCTAGAATTCGCTAGAAGTATGCGGATTTCCTTACCATATTTTCCTTCACCGAAAAGCGTGTCATAAATTGCAATTGTCAATTAGACATGTGCCTGCGCGGGGTATAAACCCATGATCGTCTTTACAGAGTCGAACGGCCTCACCGCTGAGCTATCCATAGCTTGTTCCATATTTATTAAAATGTATTTGCAATAATTTTCAGATGAACCTGGTCATAGCCAAAGAGAGTACTCATTGGGATGACGTCTAAGGGCTATATGCTGTTGATGCTTTATGGGATGAAGCACATGATTAGGTCAATTGATTTGACTAGATGAAGGCAAGTAAATATTTGATGTAAAGTATGTCAGTCTGTCCATTTCACTTTCTATTAAAACTGAAGCTTATATGTCTAATGGGCTAACTGCCTAATCCGTTTGAGATATAACAAAAAATGTTTGGTACAATTTTTCCTCTATTATAGTGATGCAAAAAAGTGTGTGATATAAGAATAGCTTAAAAGACATATTAGTGATGATCATTGGAACTTTGTCACATACAATACAGTATTTGGAAAGCATAATATTTTTAGCCTGGTACTGCTAGCAGTACAAAATCAAAGATATTTAACATAACACAAAGATTGTCACAGATACCCCTTATATTTTATTATTAAAAAAACAAAATTTATAATTATAGTCTCTATTCTATACTTAAAATATAACTGTAGACAAAGTTATAGACACGAAAAAAATATTTTCCAGACACTATTTAAGACCAGTAGAAGCTAAAAATATATTTTTAAAATTTAAAATCTCTGTTATTTGTCAATGCATCATTCTCCTACCCTTATCCCACTCTAAATGGGTTAGGCACAACATGTTTTAAACATGTTATCACATGATTTGGTATCTTACGACCGGTCGCCTGCCCGACGTCAACTTACCTTAATCGGTTTTCGCGACACCTCGGTAAGAAATGAGGGTGGTCTATTCTACTCAGGGGATATCAATGCCAAGATTGTCTGTAAGACTACCTTTGCAAACTAATGTTCTATCTATACATTATTAAAGAATAACTTATTTATTACAGGTTAAATATGCTGCGAACTCTTCCGCCGGGAAGTGTCCACGAGCCCGATGATGCAGATGAACATATATGAAGAGCTTCAGTCGAATCATAATTATTTAGCCTCATTTATTGACATTAGTAATAACATTTTCACAGCGCGAATGCTTTTATTCACTAACAATTTATTTTGCCGCCTGAACCATTCGGAATTTTGGAATAAGGCTGTAAAAGTCCGCTTCAATGCTAGAGGACTCAAGAGAAGGTTGTGTCTTCAAAATAGTATTCATATTTGTATAATTGACAAACATTATGAAGTTTGAAACTTCTTAACTAGGACCCAATGGATTTTTTCTCAAATCCGTGGATAAGGGGGCTCTAGCACACTAGAACGGATCATAATTTGGTTTCATTGTTTAAAACATGATTGGTTAATATTATTGTTTGATAGTTATAGTACCTTGTATTCCATCAGAAATATTTTCCAGACCCAAGCCATATCATATTACCGGTTCAGTATATTGATATATCGGTCATGTGCAGCAATAGCGGTACAACTCAAAAACTTATATTTTGAGATGAATGGGTTTAAAATTTTCATTACTCAGGAAAATGAATAACAATTGCTTAGTTGCTAGTTTAATTGTTAGTTTGCTTAAACGACGGGCTTATAATGAAATATGAGTTCTGCCTGTGTTGCTGCTAAAAATTGTGTATTTTAACATTAACACCATTTATTCCTATTCAAAACACGTGTTTTTACTTGTGTAGCAAAACTAAAAACCTGAGCAATCCTGGGAGTAATATATTTTCAAAACAGGATTATTTAAATTGTGAAATTTTTATAATTACGCTATTGTCTAATAAAACTGAAAGATTTGATCTAGTTAAAATTATATTGTTCATCACAAAAACTTATATCTTTGGAATGGCATTATATGGCATGTAAAGTGTTAATTAGTCAAAAATGTATATAACTTAAAAAACTATAATTCCTGGTTAACTTGCATTAATCATAAATATGATTTGTTAAAAGTTTTTTGCATAATCGTAATCATAATGCGAGTTAGACAACGGTGTATCAATTAAGGAGAATTCACAGTACTGCAGATACTTGGAAAACGATAATGGAAATGGAAAATTTTATCGCAAGTAACGTTATAGAACTATGATACATGAGGCAAAAGTAACTAACTAATATTACTATTATTAACATTTAAAAATTGATTTAAAATTTTTATTATTTTACTATATATACTCCATAAGTATAGAAACATAACAAGATGTAAACAAACAAAACCATGTGATTCAGGAGTGACAAATATGTCATAACAATAATATTATTAACAAATGAAAAAATTGGGATTCAACTGCAGTTGTCAAAAGAATATCTCTAATATTTATAAATGTAATTTTCATAAATTGATTGGTATTTTCTAAAATTAAATATTTATACCTTTAGTATAGCAAAACAGCAATATATAATTTAATAAAATTCAGCAGATACAAATTAGCCAAGTAAACTACCTAAAATGGTAATTGGATTAACCAACGCAACATAATATCAATATTCTACGAGCTTCACTCTGTGATACTTAAACTCTGTGATGTAGTAATTTAGTGTATTTAATATTATCCATCGTTTTCTTTGAAAATTTTATAATTCTTATTTATTGTTTCAAAGTTTGTAAAAATTATTGATAGCAATCACGCCATAATAAAGTGGTGCGAATACTATCAATAATTTTAAATTCTTTAAAAGAATTAAAAATTATATTAAATGTTAGTATAATGTGTTGTAATAAAAAAGGTACTTTATAGTAGGCAGATAATGCCTACTATAAACTACCTGTTTTGACATGTTTACATTTAGTTAAATACTTAACCCATGGAGTATAGTTCCTCATGATGTTTTCTTTCATCGAAAAGCTTGGTATCAATTGGCACATTAATTATGGCAAAATTTCACAATTTAATTCTTACTTTATATGTATAAATCCGAAGTGTTAACTGGTTTGATGGAAAATATTATACTTAGAGATAAAAACCACTAATATTCTATAAAACTACTACCAATATATCTAAAAAAGACTAATATTTATAATTTACCATCAAGTATACTCCTTTTAAGTATAATGTTTTTTCCTAAATACTAAAACGGTAAAAACGAAAGCATCTATTGTTTCAAATACTAATCTTGTAAATTTGTTTTCGAGTGAATACTTATAATTAATTATATTTAATAATAATATATAATAATTTAAATTACAATTCCTATATTTTCAAGATACATGATCGCCGATTCTGTTTCCTATTTAAAAATAGTAATCATTTTTGAAGTTGCACTTTTAGCGTGTTTAGGAAAAAACTTTTTTTTTTAAGAAGCATGCACATAGAAATGTAAAACGGCTGTTGAATATAAATTTTTTTATTACAGTAAAAGTCTATTAAAGAATTTCCTTAAATATTTTGTTTTATTAAAATCTAAAAATCATTATTAATATGTTACAGGAAAACCGGTTATCCAAATAATCGGTAAGAGTAAAATGCGAATCGATAAAACTTTGACATCACTAGTTACGGTTTTAGCGCACCAAGTACATCACTAATTTTACTACGATTTTACGTCATACGTTATATATATTACTACTCCATATGTGAGAGAGTCAGAGCTGAGACTAAATCCGTTTTTATGAATGAAACGGGTGAGAGGCAGATAGTTTTTTATGAATGAGAATGTAAGTAGCTATAGTGCTACTCTGCACCCCCCCCCATACCACCGAAAATAGGCTCGCGCCAATGTATGAATCTCAACCATCTATTTTATAGTTAATAATCTATGGCCCTGATGGTAAGTAGCTATAGTGCTACTCTGCACCCCCCCATACCACCGAAAATAGGCTCGCGCCAATGTATGAATCAGGCATCTATTTTATAGTTAGTAATCTATGATTGAAAGTTTAAACTTTAAATAGTTTACTTAATAGTCTATGATTTTAAAATCAATGTTTGTTGTTAATAATCTATGTTTGTTAAAAAATGTTCTTAATTTCACATCAAAGATTACAGTGTACATAATGAATGTTTCACATTCACAACCTTCTAAAAATTGAAGCATATTATATTTTTTAATTTTAAATTAAACATTAATTCCTCAATTTTAATCGTATGTTATATGAATCTGAATTTAACTTATTGTATATGACACATGGTACTCACAGCTAACAATGGCAACTGGAACTCTTAGCCACTATATCCAAACTGTGGAGCGAATGTACAGACTTTTTGAAGGCGAAGAGTTATCTCGGCTTTTGTCTCTTAGAGACGCCCATGTTAACAACAGAAACCTTCGATCTAGTGATATCGCCACCTTAGTAGAAGGCAATTGTGTTGTGCCACTTGATGAACTGATCATATGTCATTTGCTGTGTGTAAAGGTGATAACAAGTTTAATAAATTTAACGATTTAACAGCCTTAGCACATGCTAAAAAGATTATTTGATTATTAATATTAAATTTACTATTAATGTCAAAAAAGATAGATTTATTGATTATAAACAATAACAGGTTAGACTTTAAGTGTAAACATTGGTTTTTATAAACATTTATAATGGTTTAAATGTAACAAATATTTGCACACCAATACTCCTATACTATAAATTATCTTGCTTCATAAGTTAGCTGACAGAGATCTTTGTCAAAGGGATAAGTTGAGCCTTTAACACTTTTTTATTTATTGTTTATCTAACTTTTTTTTATGGCATATAAATAATAATAAATAAATAAATAATGTTTCATTAAGCCTTTATTATATTAAAGATTAAGGTTTTAAAGCCTGTTGGGATTTATGTACTTGAGATTGACTCTAACATTGGTAGTGAGAAAGAAAACATGATTAAACTAACATGAAGAAAGTTCAGCTTTTTTAAACTTATATATCACCCAGTTTTAATCAACTTAGTATTTTAAAAAAAACCTAGAAATAGTTGCTTCTGTCTTGATTAGGCATAACTTTAGGAGTGCTATAACAATTGCTATGCTCAGCTCATAATATATAAGTACCTGTGTGACCGAGCCTCGCTTGGTAATTTTTAAAATGATATAAAAAAATTAAAATAAAATTTTTTTTTAAAGAAAAATGAAAAAATAATAGGGCAGGTGAGGGGGCAGACAGGATCGAGATCCTAAGTATTTTCACCTCTCTAGACCCCAGTTCCCCAAATGAAATACCATGATATCATATATCAATTAAATATAAATCATGTATTTTTATTTAATCAAATTTAATAAATTTTTATGTATTCAATATTCAGATTAAAAGTAGTCAATACATCAATATTTCATTTTATATAAAATTAATAATTTTAAAATTTTCTATTTCATTGTAGGCTCTCTGTGAAAAAGAATATTTAGAAGCTTATAGTCATCAGAGCCAGTGCATTGTAGCCATAGTCAGGATACTTCAGAACCAGAAGGAGCAAAATTGGTGTTTACCACTCATGTACACAGTCTGCTTGGATTTAAGGCTAGTTGCACAGAAAGCGGAAGCATGCAAACGTAAGGTTAAATTGTTTTATATTAGACAGTTACATGTATATTTTTATCACATGAATCATATGGTAAGTGAGGTGTCTTAAAAGGCGACTAAGGTACGTTGACCCACCGTGTGGTATCGGTTAAGTAGAATAGACCACCCTCTTTCTTACAGAGGTGTCGTAAAATACGACTATGGTAAGTTGATGTCAGGCAGGCGGCCGGTCGTAAAATACGTAGCCAAATCATGTGACAACATGTTTATAACATGTTGTGCCGATTCCACTTAGAGTGGGATAAGGGAAGGAAGATGATGATGAATCGGATGGTAAGTGGTGTAAGTGTTGCAACTGATAAGGGAGACATTTGACTCCTATCATGAGGTCGTGAGTACAAACCTTGGGCAGACACCAAGGAGTTAAAACTTATGCGCCTACACGTATGTACACTACTTAAAACTTATGTACAAAACACACAGAGTATATGTCAATAGAATTCTTAGTATATGTGTAGCCTACCAATCTACATTTGAGCAGTAGTATGGATTTAAGTTTAGCTTTAAATATAAATTAATAACTAGTTATTCTAATAACACCTAACATTCAACCGCCTTAAAATAAAACATAAGTTACTAGCTTTTACCGCAACTTTGTTTGCGTGGCCTGTTGTTGGACTGTGGATCTGTCATGTGACAGGTTGATAATTGAACAAACTTTTTTATGTCATCCTGCTCCTGTTGAATTTACAGGATTTATATAGCCTATATATTATTCCAGTGCATAAGGACTTGTGCCAAATTTAATTGATATTGGCTTAGCAGATTTGCTGTAAAAATGTAACAAAAATACATCCATACTCACAAACTTTCACATTTATAATATAAGTCGGACTATTATGTTAAGGAAATGATAATTTTTATATATATCAAAAACCATCAATTAAAATTTCACTCCAAGTCAAGTTGAAACCTTTTATTTTACTGTCTGTGTAATACAGACAGTAAAATGGAGCAAGAGAAGTTGGTACATTATCTTTAAATTAAAATGTTGTCAAATATTCATAATTTATCTCGTGTGGCCATAAAAATAATTGAATAAATAATGTTTAATAGATTTTATATTTTTCAGCTCAAAGTGATGGTAAGATTCTGGAAAAGGCTGCTGAAAGCCTACTTTCATGCTTCCGAGTTTGTGCTGCTGATAATAGAACATCAGATGATGAAACTAAAAGACAGGGCATGTTGTACCTTGTAAATCAGCTTCTTAAGGTCTATTTTCGAATAAATAAACTGCATTTATGCAAACCTCTCATTAGAGCCATCGACTCTTCCCCTCTGTGGCATCAATTCCCTCTAGCCCAGCAAATAACTTACAGATATTTTGTCGGGCGGAAAGCAATGTTTGATTCTGATTATCGTACAGCAGATGACTATTTGTCCTTCGCCTTTCAGAAATGCCATAGAAAAAGCCATAAAAATAAAAGACTGATTTTGACATACTTAATACCAGTAAAAATGTTACTGGGTTACATGCCTACGAAGGATTTGTTGGAAAAGTATGATCTGTTGCAGTTTCTTGACTTGATATCCATGGTAAAAGATGGTGATTTGAGAGGAATCGATAGAATTATGGAGGAGCATGAAGCTTTTTTCATTAGTGCTGGCATATATCTAATTGTCGAAAAGTTAAAAATTATAGCATATAGAAATTTATTCAGGAAAGTTTACCTAGTTGAAAACAATCATCAGATTGATATAGCAAGCTTTCAGGCAGCACTACAAATGATGGGACAAGAAGATGTAGATTCAGATGAAACTCAATGCATTGTGGCAAATTTAATTTTCCAGGGGAAAATCAAGGGATATATTTCATATCAGCATAGAAAAGTAGTTGTAAGCAAACAAAATGCATTTCCGCCACTGTCTAGTCTGTAAGTTTATTTTATAAAAACTATGAGACAATTTGACTTTTATTGATAGTTCTTATATAATTATTTTTAAAAAACAACCATGAATCCATGGTTATCAAACACATTTTACCGTTGTAGGTTCAAACAACAGATAAACCTCAATGTTTTTCTTCTAAATTTGGAAGTCCCCATAGTGGAGTTCACGGTAGAGATAGTGTCCAGAGAAAACCCACGTACGCATCTAGGTATTTGTAGGATATATTCAATCTGCAAGTCTGCTTGGTGGGTTATTGCTAATTGCCATGTTCTTCAATGACAAGCACCATACTAATTTTCAAACTAATGTCATGAAAACCGACAGGCGTGCTTTTTTCAAATAATATTTTCATATATTATATTTAAGAATTACGTAAGTAAGCGTTAATGTACTACAGTCCATGCGTGGGTACTATATTTTTAATATTTAAATGAGTTAATCTTATATATTTTTTCTAATTTTGGAAACGCCTACAATGATTTTCATGGTATTGGGGGGGAAGAATCGATATAGCTAGATTTTATTTAAAAAAATATGTCTTATTCCTGTTAAGCACTGAAAAAACTGCTGTAATTTATGAAAAAGTAAAGGATAATTACCTTATCAATTGAAAAGTCATGATAGTTCAATTGGGTAACGGGTGGTCTCGAATTCTGAATACTCGATCGATCGATCCCAGATAAAAAAAATCAATATTTTTTTATTGCATTTTATTATTTATTAAAAAATACAAGGCAAGGCTCAGTCACCGAGATACATATGATCATATATCATCACTACATATTATAAAACAAAGTCCATATTTCCGTATGTACGCATAAAACTTTAAAACTACGCAACCGATTTTGATGCGGTTTTTTTTCATAGATAGAGTGATTCCAGAGGAAGGTTTGTACGTATAATAACATTCAATACGAAGTAGAGAAATAATGTAATTATTGAGGTTTCTGTAAATAATTACATTTTTTCCGCTTACAGTGCAAACGCAGGCTAAACCCTACGAGATTTATCAAAATGATGTACTAAGTATTTGTACACCTTAAAAAGGTCTACAGAAAAGTCCGCGATGGTATATATCTATCTCTTATGGATAACCCACAATAGCAGTTTTTTTTATTTACTTTTTACGAAAAATGATGCCTTATGTTCAAAGCAATTTTTATACAATACAGCATTAATCCTTATCCAATTGAGTACCTTAAATAAATTGTTGATTTAATATAGATCAATATTGCCGTTTACAGCATGTAATTTAAGTGAACATTTTCGGAGATATCGCAGATTTAAAATCCCGCGAGGAGGCCGCGCTTAGACCTATAAGCACTTCGAATTTAGCAGCAACCGGAGGCGCAACTATTTGTCCTTCTTTCAAGTTTATATTGTCTAATGATAAGAAAGCTATGAATGTTGTATGTAAAGACTTTGTCTAATCAATTGTAAAAATAAATAATATCACTACATAGTATTAAACAAAGTCGCATTCTCTGTCTGTCCCTATGTCCGTATATCCCTATGTATGCTTCAATCTTTAAAACTATGCAACAGATTTTGATGCGGTTTTTTTTTAATAGATAGAGTGATTTTAGAGGAAGGTTTACATGTCTAATAACATTCAATATGGATTAGAGAAATACTGTAATTTTTGAGGTTTCTAATGTGATGTCGTAAATAATTACATTTTTTTCCGCTTGCATTGCAAACGCAGGCTAAACCCTACGAGATTTATCAAAATGATGTACTAAGTATTTTTACACCATGAAAAGGTCTACAGAAAAGTCCGCGATAGTATATGTATATCTCTTATGGATAACCCACAATAGCAGTTTTTATCATTTACTTTTTACGAAAAATGATGCCTTATGTTCAAAGCAATTTTTATACAATACAGCATTAATCCTTATCCAATTAAGAACCTTAAATATATTGTTTATTTAATATTGATCAATATGACCCTTTACAGCATGTCATTTAAATAAACAGTTTCGAAGATATTACAGATTTAAAATGCAGGGGCCGCGCCGCGAGCCTATAAATAGCGCGTCGGAGGTCGCGGTTCGCCTCTCGGCGATGCTTCCGCGCTCGCCCGTCTTATCGGTGACGCTGTCAAAGCCAGTAGGGCTAACAGCATTAGTCAAATTCGAAAAAAAAAACGTGGTTCGCCCTTTAACCATTTGAATTTAGCAGCGTTCGGACGCATTTATGATCGGAGCTCTCTAGCGAGGAAAATAACAATCACTACATATTATAAAACAAAGTCCATATTTCCCTATGTATGCATAAAACTTTAAAATTATGCAACAGATTTTGATGCGGTTTTTTTTAATAGATAGAGTGATTCCCCTTGATTAAGAAACAGCTTCACCACGGGTTGGCCGACGGGTTGGCCAACCCGTCGGCCAACCCGTCGGCCAACCAGTCGACCAACCCGTCGACAAACCCGTCGACCAACCCGTCGACCAACACGTCGACCAACCCGTCGACCAACCCGTCGACCAACCCGTCGAACAACCCGTCGACCAACCCGTCGACCAACCCGTCGTTCGTACTTCGTTAGTTAGTAACATAACAAGAACTGAAATACATCGTTATTCGGCTGAGTAGAATAGACCACCCTCATTTCTAACCCAAGTGCCGTAAAATATGACTAAGGTAAGTTGACGTCAGGGAGGCGGCCGGTCGTAAATACCTAGCCAAATAACGTGGCATGTTTAAAACATACCGTTGCCGTTTCCGTCGCCGGTATCCCCACTTAGAGTGGGAACAGGGCAGGAGGATGATGAGTTAGTTCTTAGAAGTAAAATCTTTAGAACCTATCGACTTGAATCAGTGACTTGAAAAAAAAAAAAGGCATTGTCTAAATATCACTACATATTATAAAACAAAGTCCATATTTCCGTATGTACGCATAAAACTTTAAAACTACGCAACCGATTTTGATGCGGTTTTTTTCATAGATAGAGTGATTCCAGAGGAAGGTTTGTACGTATAATAACATTCAATACGAAGTAAGATCAATCAATCGATCAACCAATCGACCAACCAATCAATCGACCAACCCGTCGAGCAACCTGTCAACCAGCCCGTCGACCAGCCCGTCGACCAGCCCGTCTACCAACCCGTCGACCAAGCCATCGACCAACCCGTCGACCAACCCGTCGACCAACCCGTCGGCCAACCCGCCGGCCAACCCGTCGGCCAACCCGGCGACCAACCCGTCGACCAACCCGTCGACCAGCCCGTCGACCAGCCCGTCGACCATCCCGTCGACCAAGCCATCGACCAACCCGTCGACCAACCCGTCGACCAACCCGTCGGCCAACCCGCCGGCCAACCCGTCGGCCAACCCGGCGACCAACCCGTCGACCAACCCGTCGACCAACACGTCGACCAACCCGTCGACCAACCCGTCAACGGGTTGGTCGACGGGTTGGCCGACCGTTGGTGACGTCACGGACGATTCTGTCAGCTGATCAGTTTATGTTTCTTATACGTTTTAAAAATAATTCTACAAGTTAACTGTTAATTTTTTATAATGAAAAGTGATTATTTGTGTCTTATAACTCATTAATGTTAAAATTGTGTTGGGGGACAGTGTAAATATTGTGCAACGAGAAATTTCTACAAATACAAAACAGCTGTTTGTTTTTGTATGTACCCTGCTCAGCTGTTGAAAATTGTTGTGGCGAGACTGTCAATACTGGTAAAGTTAAAGTTAAAGCAAAAATATAACGATAATAGAAGAATATTAAAAAGATTAATTTTGAAACGAATGTTTTTAAATATTTTAAGAGCATTACTTTCTATCTTATAAATAACTAGCGGCCTGCCCCTGCTTCGCACGGGTATAAAATATATAGCCCATGTCACTCAGTGAAAAAAAATTATTAAAATCAATCCAATAGTTTTGATTTATTCATTACTGCCCGTGGCCCGCAAGAGTTAAATTTGGAGAAAAACAATTTCCTCTCCCTATACCAAGAAGATTTCCTTGCTTTCCTTGCTGAAGATCTTTGGAATATCTAAATTCATATAGTACATTATTACTTATTTACTTTTACATTTTTCCTATGTATTTTATTTTTACAATTAATTACAGAATGTCTTTAAACAAACTCTTGAAAGAGCGACATAGCTGCTAAAGTCGAGGTGTTATAGGGCGAAGCGCTGCGTCCTCACGGCATTTTAAATCTGTAATATCTCCGAAAATGTTCACTTAAATTACATGCTGTAAACGGCCATATTGATCTATATTAAATCAACTATTTATTTAAGGTACTTCATTGAATAAGGATTAATGCTGTATTGTATAAAAATTGCTTCAAAAATATGGCATTATTTTTCGTAAAAAGTAAATGACAAAAAATGCTATAGTGGGTTATCCATAAGAGATAGACATATACCATCGCGGACTTTTCTGTAGACCTTTTCAAGGTGTACAAATACTTAGTACATTATTTTGATAAATCTCGTAGGGTTTAGCCTGCGTTTGCAATGTAAGCGGAAAAAAATTTAATTATTTACAGAAACCTCAAAAATTACAGTATTTCTTTACTTCGTATTGAATGTTATTATACGTACAAACCTTCCTCTGGAATCACTCTATCTATTAAAAAAACCGCATCAAAATCTGTTGCGTAGTTTTAAAGTTTTATGCGTACATAGGGAAATATGGGCTTTGTTTTATAATATGAAGTGATAGTGATGATGATAAATTAAACTACGACCAGAAAAATGACACGCTGAAAAGCACGTTTTGTCTTAAAAAGGAATTCACTAATTTTTAAACTACTATCATACAATTATTTATCGTAACGTACTTATAAGTACGGATACGTTGTCGCGCTGAAAAGCACGTTTTTATAAAGTATTGTTATTTTCCTCGCTAGAGAGCTCCGATCATAAATGCGTCCGATCGCTGCTAAATTCAAATGGTTAAAGGGCGAACCGCGATTTTTTTTTTTCGAATATGACTAATGCTGTTAGCCCTAACGGCTTTGACAGCGTCACCGGGCGAGCGCAGAAGCATCGCCGAAAAGAAAAAAATCGAACCGCGACCTCCGACGCGCTATTTATAGGCACGCGGCGCGGCCCCTGCATTTTAAATCTGTAATATCTTCGAAACTGTTTATTTAAATTACATGCTGTAAAGGGTCATATTGATCAATATTAAATAAACAATATATTTAAGGTTCTTAATTGGATAAGGATTAATGCTGTATTGTATAAAAATTGCTTTGAACATAAGGCATCATTTTTCGTAAAAAGTAAATGACAAAAACTGCTATTGTGGGTTATCCATAAGAGATAGACATATACCATCGCGGACTTTTCTGTAGACCTTTTCATGGTGTACAAATACTTAGTACATCATTTTGATAAATCTCGTAGGGTTTAGCCTGCGTTTGCAATGTAAGCGGAAAAAAATGTAATTATTTACGACATCACATTAGAAACCTCAAAAATTACAGTATTTCTCTACTCCATATTGAATGTTATTAGACATGTAAACCTTCCTCTAAAATCACTCTATCTATTAAAAAAAAACCGCATCAAAATCTGTTGCATAGTTTTAAAGATTGAAGCATACATAGGGACATAGGGACAGACAGAGAATGCGACTTTGTTTTATACTATGTAGTGATATTATTTATTTTTACAATTGATTAGACCATGTCTTTACATACAACATTCATAGCTTTCTTATCATTAGACCAACATAAACTTGAAAGAAGGACGCGTTGTTGCGCCTCCGGTCGCTGCTAAATTCGAAGTGCTTATAGGTCGAAGCGCGGCCTCCTCGCGGGATTTTAAATCTGTAATATCTCCGAAAATGGTCACTTAAATTACATGCTGTAAACGGAAATATTGATCTATATTAAATCAACAATTTATTTAAGGTACTCAATTGGATAAGGATTAATGCTGTATTGTATAAAAATTGCTTTGAACATAAGGCATCATTTTTCGTAAAAAGTAAATGAAAAAAACTGCTATTGTGGGTTATCCATAAGAGTTAGATATATACCATCGCGGACTTTTCTGTAGACCTTTTTAAGGTGTACAAATACTTAGTACATCATTTTGATAAATCTCGTAGGGTTTAGGCTGCGTTTGCAATGTAAGCGGAAAAAAATGTAATTATTTACAGAAACCTCAAAAATTACAGTATTTCTCTACTTCGTATTGAATGTTATTATACGTACAAACCTTCCTCTGGAATCACTCTATCTATTAAAAAAACCGCATCAAAATCGGTTGCGTAGTTTTAAAGTTTTATGCGTACATACGGAAATATGGACTTTGTTTTATAATATGTAGTGATTATCGCTTTTTACATTGTACACTGCCATCTAGTAGCAGTTAAAGGCAAATTTACATCGCCGTGAATCAAGTTCATAGCTCATGGCTCACTGAGCACCTCTGCTGCTACTCTCACAAGTAGCACAACTCACACGCGCAATACTGCGCGACCATGTCCGGTCGGGGGGAGCCCCCCCCGAGGGACCCACGTATTAGAGGGGAGCGCCCCGCGTTCGCCCGCGCTGTAGTACGGCGCGACGTACGTGACAATAACATCGTCCCGTTTACGCCGATCGCACCTGCGGCAGCGACACCACCACCGCCAGCGCCTGCACCGTTACCACGCTTCCGGATTCCATCCGGCGAGCGAAAGTCGCCAGACTCCGCGCCTTTGTTCTCCGCCGATGTAGCTGAGCTTACATCGGGCGGCGAAGCACCGAAGCGTCCGCGGGCTGCCGACTCTTCGCCCGAATCCCTCGAGGGAGACGACAAGCGTCCGAAGACGGACCAGTCACCGGCCACCTCACTGACAACGTCGTCGTCGTTCGACGTACACCTAACAGCCGAGCAAAGGACTCGGCCCACTCCACCGCCGGCCTCCTCGCCTCGGGACGAGGGTGGCGTGCGACCGCTTGCAGAGAGCGCGTCGCAGGGATCCGTCTCGTGGCCTCGGGACTCGACGAGCTACGCCGGATTTGCTTCGTCGCCGTCTCCAATGGCGACGTCCCGCCCCCCTACCCCTCAGGACGGGCCGTCTGGCTACGCCGCCGCCGCCGCCGCGCCGCCGTCACCCCGGGCGCTCCAGCAGCGCCAGGAAGAGCTGCAGCGCCAGCTAAAACCGCAGGCCACTACCGGAGCGAAGACAGCGCGCTCCGAATACCCGCCAATCACCGTGGAGTGCCTCCCCAACTGGACGAGGCACTTCACCGCGATTCGAGAAAAGCTCGGACACGCCCCTAACGCCCGCCCGATGGGGAAAGGTGTCAGATTCCTCCCAAAGTCGGCGGAGGAATTTCGGGTTCTACAGAAGTACCTCCTCGACGCCGCTAAACAGGACCCCAACATCGCGTGGTTCTGTTATAGCCCAGCGTCAAGCCTGCCCAGCAAGGTAGCCATCAGAGGGCTACCACAGGACACCCCAACAGAGGAGGTCATCGCGGCGCTGCGATCCCTTGGGTATCCGGCGACCCAGGCGAGGGCCATTCCACCGGTCAGAGGGCGGCACGGCTGCACATACTACGTGCAGCTGGAGCATCTGGACTTTGAAGAGCTCGGTCAACTGTACAGAGAGACCGAGCTACTGTCGATGCCGGGCCTCACCATCGAGGCCTGGAAGGGTGGACGTGGCCCGCCCCAGTGTCACAGGTGTCAACAGTTTGGCCATTCATCGGCCAACTGTCACCGGCCGCCCAAATGTGTCCGCTGCGCAGGTGGGCACCTGGCCCAGGACTGCGACAGGCCCCAGGAAGACGCGCCCAAGTGCGCGAATTGTGGTAAAGCGCACGTGGCGCGCGACCGACGATGCCCAGTCTTTCGCCGCGAGGCGCGAAAGCGCGGAATCGATGTCGCGCCGCCGCGACCCGACGGGCAGGCAAAGAGGAGGGCAGGGAGGGGTGACCAAGTTCCCCCCCCAACCGCAACACCCGCCGCCGCCATACGAGTCGCCGCAGCAGCCCCCGCCATCCCCGCAGTACGTCCCGCGGTAGCTGCACGCGCCGCCCCTGCCCCCGCGACACGTCCCGCAGTGGCCGTACTTGCCGCCCCCGCCCGACCCGCACTGAGTAGCGCCCCGCCGTCGCCCGGCGTGTCCATTCATGCTACTCGACGGGGGGAAGCGGGAGGGGCTAACATAGTTCAAGAGCCGGCGACCAAACAACCGCCGGCCTGTATCCCGACCGCCCCAGCTACTCGACGGGGGGAAGCGGGCGGGGTTGCCATAGACCAGGAGCCGGCGACTCTGCAACCGCCGGCAAACGACCCGACAGGCAGGGGGGAGCCCCTGCGACGGAAAAGAAACCGGCGCAGGCGCAGACAGCCGAGGCCAGCGGATGCTGAGCCCGCTGCCGCGTCCACACCGCACACCAGGCCGCCAACATCAACATCGTTGGCGGCGATACCCGAAACTGCCGAGGCGCCGAGAAGCCGCGGCCACCGACAGGCCACAGAAGAGGCGGAGCTGCGAGCTCCGCAATATCCTACGTTCCTCCCGCCACCCTTCGCGCAGGACTCGGGCATTAATAATATTGTCCGGGTCCTTATCGAGGCGCTTATGGCGGCGCTCACTCACTATTTGAGCAACAGGGACGTAGTCGGCGCCATTACGGCAGCAATTACCCAGTTTGGGAGGTCGTATCAATGACCTCCCTACGAATCCTATATTGGAACCCGGGCGGCATCAGAGGTCACGTCCGTGAGTTAACACTACTCGCCCAGTCGCAGGATATCCACGTCATCCTCCTGGGCGAAACCAAACTCACGGACAGCGTCGAGCTCCGCGTGCCCAACTTCTTCGTGTATCGGCGTGATGAAATCTCTCCCCGGGGCTATCCGTACCGAGGTACGGCCGCTCTGGTGCGGAGGGATATTTTACATGAAGAGTTGGAGCACACCCCGTTCACCAGCACCCGTACACAGGGGGTGCGTGTCAACGTGGGCAACCAGGAGCTCCGCATTTATGCCGCCTACAAACCACCCGGATTGACTTTCTGCAGCACCGATGTCGGGACCATCTTCGGACAGCAGGGACCCGCAGTGATCGTGGGTGATCTCAACGCGAAACATCATGCGTGGGGATCGCGAATCATCACTGGGGTCGGGAGGCAACTGCACGAAGATAGCGTGAGGAGCGGGTACGGTGTAGTGGGGCCGGGAGCGCCGACCCACATACCCACCGACAGCCGCTCTCAGCCGGACGTCATCGACATTGTGCTGCACCACGGACTTGACAACCCATTCGATGTCGAGGTCCTCTACGACCTCGACACGCAACACCTACCAGTTTTGGTCACCCTAGCCACCCAGGGAGGCTTCTTAGTGCCTCGCCCGCCGCGGACGCGGACGAACTGGGAGCGCTATACCGCCGAGCTTGCCGGGCTTGAGCTAGCAGGCCCGATCACCACACCTTCGGAAGTCGACGATGCTGCTGCACTCGTCGCGGCGGCGATCATCGCCGCCAAAGCAGCAGCCACCACCACCACGTCGACTTCACCGGATACTACCAACCGAAGGAAGGACCTGCCGAGCTCGCTCCGCCGCATGCTCAGACGGAAGCGCACCCTGCGCCGCCTATGGGCCCGCACTCGCTGCCCCAGGGTGAAGGCTGACCTGAACCGGCTTGCAGAGAAGATCGCGCGTGCCGTAGTCGCTCTCGACGAGGCGCGATGGGAGGATACCGTCGATCGAGCGACCGAACACGACACAGCGCTGTACTCTCTCTGCAAGAAGCTTACCGGACATGACACCCCCGTTTACCCGATGCTCGATGCCGCGGGTAAACGCACCTATGCCGCCAAGGATCGTGCTGAGATTCTGGCGGCCCACCTGGAGAAGACATTCACGCCCAACGCCCCCAACACCTCCAACCTCCATGTCATCCGTCATCACGCGGCTGTCCAGGACAAGCTGGAGAGGTTCCTGTCGGCCCCTACACCGCCGCTCCGGGGAGAGGACTTCATCTCCCTGTCAGAGCTGCGGTCGGTCGCTGCTCGCCTTGATAAGCGAAAGGCGCCAGGCCCCGACGGAATCGCCAACGCCGCGCTGATGCTGCTGCCCCGAACAGGTCTCGTAGCGCTCATAAGACTGTTCAACGGAGTACTCCGCACCGGCCACTTCCCAGAGGCGTGGAAGACCGGGAAGATCATCGTTCTTCCCAAGCCGGGGAAGGACCGCCGCCTGCCTGGAAGCTACCGGCCGATCACCCTGCTCTCGCACATAGCCAAGCTGTTTGAGCGTCTGCTGTTGCGTCGAGTCACGCCCCATCTGCCCCTGCGCGAGGAGCAGTTTGGATTCCGCAGCGGCCACTCGACGACGCTCCAGCTGGCGAGGGTCATAAACCACCTGACCAGTGAGCGTAACAACGGGTGCTACACCGTGGGGGTCTTTCTCGACATCGAGAAGGCCTTTGACCGCGTGTGGCACGCTCCTGGTCAAAATACTGGACACCACCATGCCGCCTGCTTATGTGCGAGTGCTGGCATCGTTTCTACACGGCCGTAGCTTTTACGTGGCAGTGGATGGTGCCGAATCCCAGCCACGCACCATCCAAGCCGGAGTACCCCAGGGCAGTTGTATATCGCCGCGCTTATACGCGGCGTATACGGATGACATCCCCACCCTGCGCCACCATCTGCGGGAAGGGGAGGAGGACGTGCTGTTGTCGCTTTTCGCTGACGACAGCGCGTATTTCGCGTCGTCCTACCACCAGATCGTCGCCACCAACCGCATGCAGCGTATGCTGGACTTGTTGCCGGAATGGCTGGACAAGTGGAGGATGGCCGTCAACGTCGGGAAGACGGCCGCTCTGCTCACCAGCCGCTCCAAGCCGCTACGTCAGCTGACTTTACGAGGCCAGGACGTAGAGTGGAAGACCACAGTGAGGTTTTTGGGGTGTGAGTTGGACCGCAGCCTGCGCATGGTCCCCATGGTTAACCGTGCCGTGGGCCAAGCTGCTGCTGCCAGGTCCCAGCTCCACACGCTGTTCACATCCCATTTACCTGTCAACACCAAACTGCGAGTCTACGGTGCCTACGTCCGCTCGCGCTTGACGTACGCGGCACCCGCCTGGTACGCGCTATGTTCGGCGTACCAGAGGCGAAGACTGCAAGTCCAGCAGAACCGCTGCCTGCGACTGATCGTAGGAGCCCCGAGGTATGTGCGGAACGACGTCGTGCATCGGGATACCCAAACGCCGACCGTGGAGGAGTTCGTTCGTCGCCTTGCGCGCCGACTGTTCGCGCGCGCGGACAACAGCGCGCACGTACACCTCCATGGCATCGCGCCACTCCATGCGCGACCACCCGATGGACGTTCCCTGCCTCGCGAGCTCCTGCGATCACCGTCTCCGCGTCCCGATGCGGATGACGACGGCGACGACGAGGACGACGCGATGGGCGATAGGGCGGAAACACCGGATATGACAAAACCACTGACCAAGACACCACCAGACCAATATATACCCGAAGACGACCTTGAGGTCTGGGAGCTACCATTCCCAGACCTCCCCACCGAACAAGACATCCATTAGGTCACCTAGGTGACCTGGGCTTACGGCCCAAATACCGACACCTTTAGGTCACCCAGGTGACCTCGGCCTACGGCCGAAACACGTACCGGGCTTAAGTGCCCGCGAGGAGATGCCCGGGTAGTGAGGAATACCTCGAGGCCCGCACCCCGTTTACCCCCACCCGGGGAGTAAGCGAGAAGACCCTTCATCATCAAGTTCATAGATCAAGTTACTATGGCAAATAAGTGTCACAGCTGTGGCAAGTTTCTGTCTCAAATAGATGGCGCTAAGTGTTTTAAATGTTCATCAACTTATCACCGTGCATGCGTTGATATTAGTTCGAATGCGCGTATTTCACCTAATTGGAAATGCCGCCAATGTAAAGATAAACCAGTTACATCTTCAAATAATGAAAATTCGAGCATTTTACCTAGCGCGATCACCATAGACAGACCAACAGAACCCATAATTGAAGAAATTAAACTCTTACGTTCAGACTTTAAAGAAGAAATGATGTCTGTTAGGGCAGAGCTAGTCAAGTTAAATACGTTTATGACTGACATATGTGGCCGTGTTGATAATATTGAGGAGCGGCTGTCTCGTCTCGAACATGCTGACAAATCGAATACTCAATTTACCGACAACGCTCGAGAGTCCGTCGCACAATTAAGGTGCGAGCTAAATGATCGGGATCAGAAGTATTTACTCAATGATGTCGAGATTTCAGGATTAGAAGAAAAAAATGGAGAAAACGTTCTTCATATTGTCAATTTGGTTACTAAAAAATTGGGAATAAATTTAGCCGAGTGTGACATTGTCAATGCGGAACGAACAGGTCCACGCAGAGTACCGTCTGATGGTAACGAGCGACCGCGTCCGAGACCTATCACTGTGCGTCTGGCACGGCGTGCGCTGCGTGACAGTATACTGAGCGCGGCGCGCGTGCGGCGCGGCGCGGACTCCTCCGACGTCATAGACGGTGTACCGCGACGCTTCTACGTCAATGAACGTTTGACACGCATAAATCGACTGTTATTTTATAAATGTCGTGAAGCGGGCCGTAAAAACAGATGGAAATACGTATGGACAAAGGAAGGCCGTATTCTTGTTAGACGAGACTCTAACGGCCCAATAAACCGTATTAGAACTGAAAATGATATCAATAAGATTTTTGGTACAGCATTGATTTGAATGTTTTTAAAATGAAAAAAACTGATTTATTAACGTGTTTATGTATTACTTGTTTATTTAGTTTTTTAAGTCTACAACTTTGCATTAAAATTTTAATTTATAAACAATACTTTAGGATAGCGAATTTTTTATTTATTTTTGTTACTTATTTAATCGGTTTATATGCTTATTACATGTATCACTGTATTGATCACTGCTGGCGATATTTTCTTTACCCATTATATATTATGTTTTTGCGGTTGAAGTTATCTTTATGTACAGCTTTAGATCACATACATATTTTTATATTTTTGGTTAATGAGGTTGACGCTTTTATTTCAATTATTGTGAACCTAATAAGTTTTGTTTTCCTTACCTTATGTTTATTTTACTGTATTAATATAGTAGTAGTATATCTTGTTCGCAAAAATGATCCGCTTACGTAACATCAAATTAGGTTTTCTGAACCCTGGTTCTCTGGGTACTCGTCACGAAGAGTTCATAGTGGCCATGGAGCGTCATGACGTAGATATCATGGCTCTTAATGAAACGTGGCTGAGAGAGGGAGAGGAAGGTCGTGCGCCCGTCGTGCCTGGATATCGCTTGTGTCATATACCGCGTTCTAATAACACTCGACAACGGGGTGGTGGTGTTGGTTTCTATATAAGACGTGGTGTTTCTGCACGACTTTTGACACATCCTAACATTCCTTTGGTAGAGCAAACGTGGATCAATATTAGTTTGCGGGGTAAAATAATCATCATCGGTACAGCATACCGGCCACCGTGGCTTAATGTTCAAATATTTATTGATGCTTTAATGGAATCCATCGGGTCTTTTCCGTATCACGACAGTATAATTCTTCTGGGGGATTTTAATATTGATTATTTGAATCATGGCAACCCAAACTTAAATTTGCTTAAGTCTTTCCTAGATAGTGTCAACTTGGTTCAACACGTCTGTGAACCTACGCATTTTACCGAAGCGAGTGAAACTCTTATCGACCTTATATGCTCTGATGCCAATGTTAGTAGCCTAAATGTGGACTACATACCCAGTCTCAGTAGACATTCATTTTTAACATTCGTACTTAATACATTTAAAGAAAAATTAAGACCTAGGAGGCATTTCATTAGACCTTTGAAAGATATTAACATTGATGAATTAAATTCTTTACTCCAAGTGACTGACTGGAAATCTTTGTCACCGTTAGATATAAATGAATTGGTTGTCGAATTCACTAAAATTATTTTACTCATATATGATATTCTTGCCCCTACTAGATCTATATTAATTAATGAAAAGCATTACCCCTGGATAACTTCGAATATCAAGCTAATGATGCGTTGCCGTAACGAAGCTCACAACGCTTCCCGGATTAATGGTTCAATTGAATCGAAAGAATATTATAAGGATTTGAAACGACTGGTGGAGGTTGCCATTAAAAATGAGAAAAATGCTTATTGCAAAACATATATTAATCATAACTCTAAAAATCCTAAGGTTATGTGGAGACATTTTAAACGATACTTTTCTGTGCGGACAAAGCAAGATTGTCTGCTTCCTGTACAATTTAACGACCCCTATGTGATAAATAACTATTTTCTTACGATACCAGGAAATTGTCACGCCTCGCCGCTAGATATTATTGATTATAGATCACGTAGATTTGGAGAAGACACTTTTAAAATATTACCTACGGATGAGATGACCGTTTTGAAAATTTTACACAATCTTAGATCTAATGCTATCGGTATAGACGGTATCTCGTTGGACATGCTTTTGAAAACATTAGATTTTACATTGCCCGTGATAACAAATATAATAAATAAGTCAATCTTACAAAATAAGTTTCCTGAGCTCTGGCGTGATGCTGTTATCAAGCCAATTCCTAAAAAAACGAATCCCACAGAGTTAAAGGATTTAAGACCAATAAGCATTCTTCCTTGTTTGTCTAAAGTACTAGAGAGAGTAGTTTGCAATCAATTGATAGAGTATTTAGAGACTAATAAAATACTCCCACTTACACAATCCGGTTTCCGAAAACGGCACAGCACATCAACTGCTCTGGCATCTGTGGTCGATGATATTCTTAGTGCTCAAGATAACAGTGAAGCTACTATTCTCGTGCTACTAGATTATTCCCGTGCATTTGATGCCATAAATATACCTCTGTTATTATCTAAGCTTCATTATTATGGATTCCATCAAGATGCAGTGAATTGGTTCGCGAGCTATTTATCAAATAGGAGACAGGTAGTAGAGTTGCAGCGTGAGGATGGAACAGCTCTTCGATCTGATTGTGTTTACGTTAATAGAGGCATTCCTCAGGGCTCAATCTTGGGACCGATTCTTTTCATATTGTATAGTGCGGATGTGATCAAATGTATTAAAAATTGCAAGTATCATATTTATGCTGACGATATACAAATTTATATTTCTTTTAGACCCTACGAAGCTGAATCTGCAGTCAGTAAGTTGAATCATGACCTTAAAAGGATTTTTGATTGGTCGAAGTCGCACTCTCTTGTTTTAAACGCTAACAAGACTAAGTACTTGGTACTTGGTACGCCACATCAAATACATAAAACTATTCAAAAAAATCCTGGTATATATATTGATGGTGAACGGGTAGATAGGGTAACTGAAGCCAGAAATTTGGGAATCTTAATGGACGAGAACCTGCGCTTCGAGAAATATATTATAAATACAGTAAGAAATTGCTTCTATCGTCTCAAAATTCTTTACCGCATTAGGGATTCCTTATCTACTGTAACGCGCATCACTTTATGCGAGTCATTAGTTTTGTCTAAGCTGAATTATTGTGATACAGACATTGGACCTAGATTGCTCTCTCGCTCTAAAAGGCTTATACAGAAGGTCCAAAATTCTTGTGCGCGTTATTGTTTCGAGATTCCTCCTCGTTCTCATGTGACACCCTATTTAAATAACGCAGCATTTTTGAAAATGGAGTATCGTAGACAACTCCACTTTGCCACCCTTCTGTTTGGAGTTATAAAATATCAAATTCCAATGTACCTGTACACAAAACTACGTTGGGCAAGTGAAACCTTAAAAACTTTTTCTTTACGACATCCCAACATGCTAAGGTTCCATCGTCATCGATCTGCTTCCTTTCGCGGTAGTTTTAAACATAACGCCACCAAGTGTTGGAATGATCTGCCACCACCACTACGTAATGTTAAATCAGTAGTTACTTTTAAACTTAAATATAAGGCTCACCTAGTTTAATATTCGGGAACGTAAAAAGCTTTTTTAAAAAAACAAGAATTTTATTGTTTTACTACAAAGTTATTATTTAAATACTAATTTAATCTAAATCTATAACTAATGACCGCGACTGAGCAGAAGTAGATGCTCTTGTCGAATGTCGTCTTACTTTAATTCATCGTCCCACCTGTGGAACATCGTACCACATTCTTTGCGGTGTCGCAACATCAGACCACCCATCAATATGATGATGCTGCGTTTACGTCGACCGTGTGGATATGAGGTGGTGACGTAACTCCTCCCTCCTTAAGTTCGAAACCATCTGAGATATTTAGAATCGGAGGGTTTCGAATACATTTAAATCTATATTTTAATTTATAAAAGCTGAAAATAACACATACAAAAAATACAAGTAAATATAAAACTAACGTAGCTGCACTGACACTGTGAACACTTATTACGTGATTTTCATAATTTTCACTATCACTTTCACTGAAAGTTTTCATTTCCAAAATTGTAGAAAGACGCTTAATATCGTCGAAATTTACTCCCTTAATATCAATCGGATTAACCTCGGAAAATGGGCTAGTAATCTTCATTTTAGGTAGAATAACCATTGGTGTTGTTTTATAATTATATTTCTCAAAATAGTGGGGTAAATAATATAAGTGGTATTTTTCTAGGAATGCTTCGCATCCAGGATCAATGTGGATCATATAAGTTCCAGATATATGGGTTTTAGTAACTTCATTGTTACATTTATATGTAAATACTATTTGATCCTGAGAGTATATTATCCAGGATAAATATGATACTCGTTGAACTTTTACACTCTCTATTTCAACGGTTCTTTGTATGCAGAGAGATAAATCAGGTTGGAACTTCATCAACTGTTCTATGCAAGTTTCCTTCGGATAAGGTACCACATCTTTTTCAGTGCACAGGAACTGGTTGTCGTCTGCAATTTGCTGACACGGTGACGCGGTCGGTAAGTACTCCGAACCTTTCACCATCAGGAAGGGATATTCAGGAATAATTATAGAAGTTACATTCTTTAAATTATTAAAAATAGGCAATGAATAAATTTTATAATAATTATACGTATTATTATTTGTAAGTGGTATCTCTAATATGAACGTGATTTGGCTTCCTTTTACAAACGCTTTAATAGAAATTGTCCTTTCCAACTTAACTAAATTACTCTCTATGACAGGATATACTAAACAATTAACCTTTTCTATGTTTAACAACATGTGCAATAATTCTGTAGAATTTATTATAGATTGGTGAAGAACTGAAATTTTGCTAAAAGCTAACGCGGTTTCAATTTCATTTAATAATATGTAAATAGATCAGTATATTATCTGAATAGTGAAGTTTTTGAAGTTGAAGGCCCTGGTTGTACTTCGCTGCTGTCAGGACGATTATACACCACCTGCGGAGGTCGTTTTATATTCTTAATAGGGGCTTTTGTTTTTCTAACGCCTATTTTTAAGGGAACTACGTTACGGTTTATTTCTCCACTAACAGTTACCTTTTGATAACGGGGTTTGTCTTTACTTTTTCGCGTATTAATTGTTTTCATAAACGCCGTTTTTCCTACCTCTAATTCTATTTGTTTTTCGCCTCCTTTTCTTTGTTGGGCAATATACTTTTTATTATGTATTTTATCGGAAATATGTTGATATAAGTATTTTGTACGCTTTGCATGATCTTTAAGTAATTGTTGTATATAGGATTTTTGGAAATCGATGTCAAATAAACTATTTGAATCGGTGTGTCCGAATACTACTTCAAAGGGTGTTAACTCGGTCGTACTATGAATAGTATGATTGTACGCCATTATAGAATATGTCATAACGGAAGCTGCATCGGTGAACTTGTGTTCATATTTCGATAATCGATAAATCTCTATAATTGTAGAATGAAATCGTTCTACTATACTCGTCGAGTTAGGGTTACTAGGGGTTGTAATATGTAATTGAATTTTATACATATTTGTGAGTTCTCTCATCAGTTCGTTATTGAATTCAGTACCAGGGTCAGACGTTATTTTCCTAGGTACTCCATATAAAGAGAAATATTTAATTAAGGCACGAACTACCTCCGGTGTCGAACGATTGCTTATTTCGATCGCCTGTCCTAATTTGCTGAAGGCATCAACGAGAGTTAAATAATATTTTCCTTCTATGCTGAAAATATCTATGAAAATTTCTTGAAATGGGGCATCTTGTGTCTGTGTTAATTGTAACATAGGTTTAATGGGGTTTCTATCGTATTTCATTTTACGGCATAATTCGCAGGCATTAATTAACGCAGATATTGTTTCTTGCATATTAGGCCAGAAATAGTTTCTTTTAATACGCGACATTGTTTCTCTAATACCACGGTGGCAAGATTTTCCTTGGTGATATTTTAAAGTAATATCTTTTTGCTCGTTTTCATTTTCTATGTAAACTACCCTTTCAGTACATTCTTTTATTTTTACAGTATCTTTTTGAAATAAATTTATTATTGTAGTATTAAAATCTTTTCTAAATTGATCGCTTTCAAAATGAATATAATATTTAATTTTAGGTCTAATATATTCTTTTAAAAATTGTTTAATTAAATCAGTATTATTTAGGGGCAAAAATACATGAAGAATTTTCATTTTTGATATAGAATGATCCTGTACCTGTAACTCGTCTTTAAACCATGAAAATACTAAAATTTGATTTGGTTTGGTGTCTATTGCTTCGTGTAAAATAGGGATACCTGATCCATCCATCTCTACATTGGAATGAATCGTATCGTTGCTAGATATTGAAGGAACGCCGTCTCTAGGCTCAATATCGGATATTCTTCTGCAAATTGACGTAGTTTCAGAGGAAATAGTCATAGTTTCAAAATCGTCAGAGTCATTTCTTGCTACTAATTTCAGGAAGTCGTCAGTCACGCCTTGTACATGGTCCTGAAGTCGTGATTCTTTTTCGTCAACGTTACCAATCATAGAAGCATCGTCTGTCGATCCTAACATATTTAATTTAATGCGGGATAACGCGTCTGCGTTTGTGTTTTGCTTACCCTTTTTATATACTACTTCGAAATCGTACTCCTGTAAGCGGAGACGCCAACGCGTGAGTTTGCTATTAGGCTCCTTAAGGGAATACAACCAAGCTAATGGGCGATGGTCTGTATAGATTGTAAGTTTTCGACCATAGAGATACGGGCGAAAATGCTTAACAGCCCAGACTATAGCCAATAGTTCTCGCTCTATTGTACTATATCGCGACTCTGTGTCACTTAGGGTTCTACTTGCGTATGCGATAGGGTGATCGCTACCGATAGGGCCTTGCGACAAAACTGCACCGAGTGCAATATTCGACGCGTCTGTCGTTAATACGTAAGGTTTTTCAGGATCCGGATATCTTAAAAGGGGTGCATTTGTTAGAAGCTCTTTGCACTTCTGAAAAGACTCTACATATTTTTCATCGATTATAATTTTATTGCGTTTCTTTAAACATTTAGATAGGGGTTGTGTTATACGCGCGAAATCTTTGATAAATCGCCTGTAATAACCTATAAGTCCGAGAAAACTTTTTATTTCAGTGGTAGTTTTCGGTAAAGGGAAGTTTAAAATAGCTTTTATTTTATCATCGTTCGGTTTCAGTCCGTTTTTCGTAATAGTATGTCCTAAGTATAACACCTCTTTTCGTAAAAATTCAGACTTATCGAGCTGAACTTTCAGGTTTGTTTTACGTAGTCTGTCGAAAACGGTCCTTAAACTGTCAATATGTTCCTGTAAACTTGCTGAAAATATAATGATATCGTCTAAGTAAACCATGCAGTGTATACCCTGTAATCCTCTCAGTACGTTGTCCATAGTCCGTTGGAACGTAGCGGGGGCGGTTTTCAGGCCAAAGGGCATTCGTAAAAATTCGAAATGTCCTGACTGTGTGCTGAAGGCAGTTTTCTGACGGTCAGCTTCGTTAATTTCAATCTGATGGTAACCACTCGCTAGGTCTAACGTAGAAAAATATACGCTTTTACCTAATTTGTCAAATAAGTCAGTAATGTTAGGGAGAGGGTATTTATCGTCAACAGTAATTTCGTTCAGTCGCCTATAGTCAATGACCATCCTGTATTTTTGTTCTCCAGAGGCATCCATTTTCTTAGGTACAAGATGAACGGGTGCACTCCAGGGTGAATAAGATTCCTGAATCACATTATCGTCTAAAAGTTTTTCGACCTGTCTCTTTATTTCGTCGGTCTGTGCGGGTGCTTGTCTATATGGTTTTATATAAATAGGGTCCTCGTTTTTCGTTCTAATAAAATGTTTTACGTCATTAGTAAAAGTCAGTGGTAATTGGTCACAGTAAAATATGTCTTTATACTCTCTACAAAGCGAGTAAATTTTGTTCTTTTCTTCCTCGTTCATGTGGTCTAGTCGTAGTTTATTTAAGTTTTGTACTAATAATTGTGTTTTACCTAGTTCGTCCTCATTATTTATATAATTTGTTTGGCATTCTGTACTATTATACTGAGTCACTTCGAAAGGTGCTGTTACAGTTAATGTCATGTTTTTATCTAATGTATTTTGAATTATCGTTTTCGCATACCCGTTAACGCATTTTACTAACGCACTTGGCATTCTAATGCCCTGGCAAAATTCTGTAAAATTTATTATGGCATCACCTGAATATTGGTTTGTTGGTAGGGATACTCTTGATTCGGAACGCGGTGGTAATTCAAGGATATATTCAGCGTCATTGTAAATAATGGGAATATTAGAAGTTTTTGTTCGTAATATTTTATGTTTTAAATCAATTATTGCGTCTAACTGTTTTAAGAGGTCGTTACCTATTAAGCCGTCGTATTTAGAATCTACGTTATAGATATAAAATTTTTGAAGTTTGTTACAATTAAAAGTTGGCATTAATGGTATTTTAATTACCTCGTTATGTGCGCTCGTAGCATGGGTGCTTTTTACTTCGAACGGTTCGTTACAGATATACGCGCTGAAATATGTATAAGCTTTTTTCGGGCTAATGAAAGTTCGCGTGCTTCCGGTGTCTATCATGAATTTCGCATTTATTTCAGGTATGTATATAAATGGTAATCTTAGGTTGGTATCACAATTAAGCTCTATGTATTCTGTAGCTCTGAGGCTTTTACTGAAAAATTTTCATTACGATTTTCGTTGTCAAAGTCACCTGGGGGTGTGTTCTTCGTCTGTTCGTCCGTCTCGTCTATGTCATTTGTAGGGTAATATTCGTATCCTGGTTCGTAATCAGGATAATAAAAAGTCTCTGAATAATTACTGTAGTCGTCGTAATAATTCTGGTCGTAATCCTGCGCGTAAATTTCGTTAATTGGAAAACTCGGTTTTCGCGATAGAGCAGTACGCATAGACACATCATTTTGCTGTAAGTTAGGTCGGTAACCGAATTGCATCGGGGGTCGATTGTTATTATTAATTTGTGGTCGATACCCTAGCTGTTGTACTGGACGGTGTCCATATTGAGGGTTTACCCTTGGTGGTGGTATGTATGGTCCTCTAGGAATTCCAAATTTGAATGGCGATAAATTTGGTTTGAATCCCATAGGCGTGTGGGATTTTTGATTATTGTGCGGTATTCCGAATTTAAATTGAGGGGGTTGATTTGGTTGATAAATTGGCATTGGGTTATTATTATATTTAAATAGGGGTTTATAATCTAGTTGGGGTTTAAAATAGGTTTGATTTACAGGTTTTGGTACGTCGGGTTTTGCGGCTTTACTACGTCGCTGGTATTGCTCTAGGAAATTAACTTCCTCTAAAATTATGCTCAATGCACTCTCCAAAGATTTCGGTGTTTTTAATCTTACAATTCTGACCATATTTTCCGGTAGATTATATAGAAAAACATTTAAGGCTGTATTATTGTATATTATTATTTTACTTTGTTTTATATCTTCGTCCACCATTTGGTTGACTTTAGATATTAAGACTGAGCGTACCGACTGCACTCTATTACAGAAATCTAAATAACTTTCCCCAGAATTTATTTTTAAATTTTCTAATTCGATTGCAATACACTCCTCACTACGCGGATCGCCAAAATGCTGTACCAGGAGCTCTTTGAACTCCGTCCACGATGTAACGTCTTCGCGTTCGCTAATAAGCGCCGCGGCTTTGTCTACTAACCTACTAGTTATGCTGTGCATTACATATTGATTCTGAGTGTCTGAACCTTGGAATCGTTCTATAACGTAAAGACACTTCCTAAGAAATAAATTTAGCTGTCTTTTGTCTCCATCAAACAATGGGATCAATTTTAAAATTTCATTTGGAATTAATCTAATTTGCTCCATTTTAAAATAAACAATTTATACTAACACAAAAAATAAAAATATAAAATATTGTATATGATTTAAAGATTAAAAATATTTTAACTTTATCTATCAAACTAATTATACGCAAAGTTTTATACGTATTTTTCCTACACTATTACACAGTTATATTCGCTTAAATCACTATTTCAAATTTTCACAATAAAAATAATAAAATACAAGAAAACCAAAAAACGTTATAATGAGAGAAGTCCTATCTCAAAAATAACAAAGAAAATGAAAGGAAAAGGAAGGTGAAAAGTTCTACTCACCAACCGACCAGCTGCATTTTCTTTCTTCTTTATTCACTCCGCTTTTTATTAAACTTATTTATTTATTTGGTTCCAGATTATTTCCTATGTAATTTTTTTACAATTTTTGGAGAATAATCCGCTCCGGCTGCGCCAGTTTAATATTCGGGAACGTAAAAAGCTTTTTTAAAAAAACAAGAATTTTATTGTTTTACTACAAAGTTATTATTTAAATACTAATTTAATCTAAATCTATAACTAATGACCGCGACTGAGCAGAAGTAGATGCTCTTGTCGAATGTCGTCTTACTTTAATTCATCGTCCCACCTGTGGAACATCGTACCACATTCTTTGCGGTGTCGCAACATCAGACCACCCATCAATATGATGATGCTGCGTTTACGTCGACCGTGTGGATATGAGGTGGTGACGTAACTACCTTCTTAATATACAGCGTCAATCTTAGTTATCTTAGTTATCCTTTTTTCTGCAAACTAATTAAGGTAAAATGTTTACTTGCTATACTTTTAACCGATTAGACAGCTATCATTTCTATGTGTAAATTTCAATGTTTCTATATTTGTTATCCCTTTTTATTACTCATTTGTTTTTTTCAATAATATGTATTTAACTTATGTAGTTATTATATTATATTTTAATTATTTTGGTGTAGTCGTCCGTGTTGTCACCGAGGCTGCAGCTGAAAATCGGTCCCGAGTGACATTGTCAATGTCATTCGGTTCATGCCGAGCTGTGTTGCCTTTTTTAAGATTGCATAAAATTTAGATGTAGGTATTATTTGTAATCGAATATTGTATTTTATTATAAGTGTACTTGTATTTGTCTATGTTTTATGCAATGTTTAAATAAATATTTTTCTTTCTTTCTTTCTTTCTTCTCAACCAGCCCGTCGACCAGCCCGTCGACCAGCCCGTCGACCATCCCGTCGACCAAGCCATCGACCAACCCGTCGACCAACCCGTCGACCAACCCGTCGACCAACCCGTCGGCCAACCCGCCGGCCAACCCGTCGGCCAACCCGTCGACCAACCCGTCGACCAACCCGTCGACCAACCCGTCGACCAACACGTCGACCAACCCGTCGACCAACCCGTCGACCAACCCGTCTACCAACCCGTCGACCAACCCGTCGACCAACCCGTCGAGCAACCCATCGACCAACCCGTCGAGCAACCCGTCGAGCAACCCGTCGACCAACCCGTCGACCAACCCGTCGAGCAACCCGTCGACCAACCCGTCGAGCAACCCGTCGAGCAACCCGTCGACCAACCCGTCGACCAACCCGTCGACCAACCCGTCGACCAACCCGTCGGCCAACCCGCCGGCCAACCCGTCGGCCAACCCGGCGACCAAACTGTCGGCCAACCCGTCGGCCAACCCGTCGGCCAACCAGTCGGCCAACCCGTCGGCCAACCCGTCAACCAACCCGTCGGCCAACCCGTCGGCCAACCCGTCGGCCAACCCGTCGGCCAACCAGTCGGCCAACCCGTCGGCAAACCCGTCAGCCAACCCGTCGGCCAACCCGTCGACCAACCCGTCGACCAACCCGTCAAATCAATAGCCAAATCACGTGGCATGTTTAAAACATACCGTTGCCGTTTCCGTCGCCGGTATCCCCACTTAGAGTGGGAACAGGGCAGGAGGATGATGAGTTAGTTCTTAGAAGTAAAATCTTTAGAACCTATCGACTTGAATCAGTGACTTGAAAAAAAAAGGCATTGTCTAAATATCACTACATACTATAAAACAAAGTCCATATTTCCGTATGTACGCATAAAACTTTAAAACTACGCAACCGATTTTGATGCGGTTTTTTTCATAGATAGAGTGATTCCAGAGGAAGGTTTGTACGTATAATAACATTCAATACGAAGTACGATCAATCAATCGATCAACCAATCGACCAACCAATCAATCGACCAACCCATCGACCAACCCGTCGACCAACCTGTCAACCAGCCCGTCGACCAGCCCGTCGACCAGCCCGTCTACCAACCCGTCGACCAAGCCATCGACCAACCCGTCGACCAACCCGTCGACCAACCCGTCGACCAACCCGTCGACCAGCCCGTCGACCAGCCCGTCGACCAGCCCGTCGACCAACCCGTCGACCATCCCGTCGACCAAGCCATCGACCAACCCGTCGACCAACCCGTCGACCAACCCGTCGGCCAACCCGCCGGCCAACCCGGCGACCAACCCGTCGGCCAACCCGTTGGCCAAACCGTCGGCCAACCCGTCGGCCAACCAGTCGGCCAACCCGTCGGCCAACCCGTCGGCCAACCCGTCGGCCAACCCGTCGACCAACCCGTCGACCAACCCGTCGACCAACCCGTCGACCAACCCGTCGACCAACCCGTCGACCAACCCGTCGACCAACCCGTCGACCAACACGTCGACCAACCCGTCGACCAACCCGTCGACCAACCCGTCTACCAACCCGTCGACCAACCCGTCTACCAACCCGTCGACCAACCCGTCGACCAACCCGTCGAGCAACCCGTCGACCAACCCGTCGAGCAACCCGTCGAGCAACCCGTCGACCAACCCGTCGACCAACCCGTCGACCAAACCGTCGACCAACCCGTCGACCAAACCGTCGACCAAACCGTCGACCAACCCGTCGACCAACCCGTCGACCAACCCGTCGACCAACCCGTCGACCAACCCGTCGACCAACCCGTCGACCAACCCGTCGACCAACCCGTCGACCAACCCGTCGAGCAACCCGTCGACCAACCCGTCGAGCAACCCGTCGACCAACCCGTCGACCAACCCGTCGACCAACCCGTCGACCAACCCGTCGACCAACCCGTCGACCAACCCGTCGACCAACCCGTCGACCAACCCGTCGACCAACCCGTCGACCAACCCGTCGAACAACCCGTCGACCAACCCGTCGTTCGTACTTCGTTAGTTAGTAACATAACAAGAACTGAAATACATCGTTATTCGGCTGAGTAGAATAGACCACCCATATTTCTAACCCAAGTGCCGTAAAATATGACTAAGGTAAGTTGACGTCAGGGAGGCGGCCGGTCGTAAATACCTAGCCAAATCACGTGGCATGTTTAAAACATACCGTTGCCGTTTCCGTCGCCGGTATCCCCACTTAGAGTGGGAACAGGGCAGGAGGATGATGAGTTAGTTCTTAGAAGTAAAATCTTTAGAACCTATCGACTTGAATCAGTGACTTGAAAAAAAAAAGGCATTGTCTAAATATCACTACATATTATAAAACAAAGTCCATATTTCCGTATGTACGCATAAAACTTTAAAACTACGCAACCGATTTTGATGCGGTTTTTTTCATAGATAGAGTGATTCCAATCGACCAACCAATCAACCAATCAATCGACCAACCCATCGACCAACCCATCGACCAACCCGTCGACCAACCCGTCGACCAACCTGTCAACCAGCCCGTCGACCAGCCCGTCGACCAACCCGTCGACCATCCCGTCGACGAAGCCATCGACCAACCCGTCGACCAACCCGTCGACCAACCCGTCGACCAATCCGTCGACCAACCCGTCGGCCAACCCGTCGGCCAACCCGTCGGCCAACCCGGCGACCAACCCGTCGGCCAACCCGTCGGCCAACCCGTCGGCCAACCCGTCGGCCAACCAGTCGGCCAACCCGTCGGCCAACCCGTCGGCCAACCCGTCGACCAACCCGTCGACCAACCCGTCGACCAACCCGTCGACCAACCAGTCGACCAACCCGTCGACCAACCCGTCGACCAACCCGTCGACCAACCCTTCGACCAACCCGTCGACCAACCCGTCGACCAACCTGTCGACCAACCCGTCTACCAACCCGTCGACCAAACCGTCGACCAACCCGTCGAGCAACCCGTCGAGCAACCCGTCGAGCAACCCGTCGAGCAACCTGTCGAGCAACCCGTCGACCAACCCGTCGGCCAACCCGTCGGCCAACCCGTCGGCAAACCCGGCGGCCAACCCGTCGGCCAACCAGTCGACCAACCCGTCGAACAACCCGTCGACCAACCCGTCGTTCGTACTTCGTTAGTTAGTAACATAACAAGAACTGAAATACATCGTTATTCGGCTGAGTAGAATAGACCACCCATATTTCTAACCCAAGTGCCGTAAAATATGACTAAGGTAAGTTGACGTCAGGGAGGCGGCCGGTCGTAAATACCTAGCCAAATCACGTGGCATGTTTAAAACATACCGTTGCCGTTTCCGTCGCCGGTATCCCCACTTAGAGTGGGAACAGGGCAGGAGGATGATGAGTTAGTTCTTAGAAGTAAAATCTTTAGAACCTATCGACTTGAATCAGTGACTTGAAAAAAAAAAGGCATTGTCTAAATATCACTACATATTATAAAACAAAGTCCATATTTCCGTATGTACGCATAAAACTTTAAAACTACGCAACCGATTTTGATGCGGTTTTTTTCATAGATAGAGTGATTCCAATCGACCAACCAATCAACCAATCAATCGACCAACCCATCGACCAACCCATCGACCAACCCGTCGACCAACCCGTCGACCAACCTGTCAACCAGCCCGTCGACCAGCCCGTCGACCAACCCGTCGACCATCCCGTCGACGAAGCCATCGACCAACCCGTCGACCAACCCGTCGACCAACCCGTCGACCAATCCGTCGACCAACCCGTCGGCCAACCCGTCGGCCAACCCGTCGGCCAACCCGGCGACCAACCCGTCGGCCAACCCGTCGGCCAACCCGTCGGCCAACCCGTCGGCCAACCAGTCGGCCAACCCGTCGGCCAACCCGTCGGCCAACCCGTCGACCAACCCGTCGACCAACCCGTCGACCAACCCGTCGACCAACCAGTCGACCAACCCGTCGACCAACCCGTCGACCAACCCGTCGACCAACCCTTCGACCAACCCGTCGACCAACCCGTCGACCAACCTGTCGACCAACCCGTCTACCAACCCGTCGACCAAACCGTCGACCAACCCGTCGAGCAACCCGTCGAGCAACCCGTCGAGCAACCCGTCGAGCAACCTGTCGAGCAACCCGTCGACCAACCCGTCGGCCAACCCGTCGGCCAACCCGTCGGCAAACCCGGCGGCCAACCCGGCGGCCAACCCGTCGGCCAACCAGTCGACCAACCCGTCGACCAACCCGTCGACCAACCCGTCGAGCAACCCGTCGAGCAACCCGTCGAGCAACCCGTCGAGCAACCTGTCGAGCAACCCGTCGACCAACCCGTCGGCCAACCCGTCGGCCAACCCATCGGCAAACCCGGCGGCCAACCCGGCGGCCAACCCGTCGGCCAACCAGTCGACCAACCCGTCGACCAACCCGTCGACCAACCCGTCGACCAACCCGTCGACCAACCCGTCGACCGACTCGTCGACCAACCCGTCTACCAACCCGTCGACCAACCCGTCGACCAACAGGTGTCGTAAAAGGCGACTAAGGTAAGTTGACACACCGTGTCAGGTTGAGTAAAATAGACCACCCTCTTTCTTACCGAGGAGTCGTAAAATACGAATAAGGTAAGTTGACGTTAGGCAGGCGGCCGGTCGTAAAGTACTAAGCCAAATCATGTGACAACAAATTTATAAAACGTTTACAATTACTGTTATTTATCCATTAATTCGATACTATATGTGTAATTTCCGAAAAAAACGGTTCAATGTTTTATATAAAAAACTTTTTAATTCGTTAATATCATCACTATCACTATCACTACATATTATAAAACAAAGTCCATATTTCCGTATGTACGCATAAAACTTTAAAACTACGCAACCGATTTTGATGCGGTTTTTTTTCATAGATAGAGTGATTCCAGAGGAAGGTTTGTACGTATAATAACATTCAATACGAAGTAGAGAAATAATGTAATTATTGAGGTTTCTGTAAATAATTACATTTTTTTCCGCTTACAGTGCAAACGCAGGCTAAACCCTACGAGATTTATCAAAATGATGTAGTAAGTATTTGTACACCTCAAAAAGGTCTACGGAAAAGTCCGCGATAGTATATATCTATTTCTTATGGATAACCCACAATAGCAGTTTTTTTTATTTACTTTTTACGAAAAATGATGCCTTATGTTCAAAGCAATTTTTATACAATACAGCATTAATCCTTATCCAATTGAGTACCTTAAATAAATTGTTGATTTAATATAGATCAATATTGCCGTTTACAGCATGTAATTTAAGTGAACATTTTCGGAGATATTGCAGATTTAAAATCCCGCGAGGAGGCCGCGCTTAGACCTATAAGCACTTCGAATTTAGCAGCAACCGGAGGCGCAACTATTTGTCCTTCTTTCAAGTTTATATTGTCTAATGATAAGAAAGCTATGAATGTTGTATGTAAAGACTTTGTCTAATCAATTGTAAAAATAAATAATATCACTACATAGTATTAAACAAAGTCGCATTCTCTGTCTGTCCCTATGTCCGTATATCCCTATGTATGCTTCAATCTTTAAAACTATGCAACAGATTTTGATGCGGTTTTTTTTTTAATAGATAGAGTGATTTTAGAGGAAGGTTTACATGTCTAATAACATTCAATATGGATTAGAGAAATACCCGTCGAGCAACCCGTCGAGCAACCCGTCGACCAACCCGTCGAGCAACCCGTCGACCAACCCGTCGACCAACCCGTCGGCCAACCCGGCGGCCAACCCGGCGGCCAACCCGTCGACCAACCCGTCGACCAACCCGTCGACCAACAGGTGTCGTAAAAGGCGACTAAGGTAAGTTGACACACCGTGTGGTATCAGGTTGAGTAAAATAGACCACCCTCTTTCTTACCGAGGAGTCGTAAAATACGACTAAGGTATGTTGACGTCAGGCAGGCGGCCGGTCGTAAAATACGTAGCCAAATCATATGACAACATGTTTGTAACATGTTGTGCCGTGAAAAAACGTGGTTCGCCCTTTAACCATTTGAATTTAGCAGCGATCGGACGCATTTATGATCGGAGCTCTCTAGCGAGGAAAATAACAATCACTACATATTATAAAACAAAGTCCATATTTCCCTATGTATGCATAAAACTTTAAAATTATGCAACAGATTTTGATGCGGTTTTTTTTAATAGATAGAGTGATTCCAGAGGAAGGTTTGTACGTATAATAACATTCAATACGGAGTAGAGAAATACTGTAATTTTTGAGGTTTCTGTAAATAATTAAACTGTAAACCCTACGAGATTTATCAAAATAATGTACTAAGTATTGGTACATCTTGAAAAGGTCTACAGAAAAGTCCGCGATGGTATATGTCTAATTTTTATGGATAACCCACTAAAGCATTTTTTGTCGTTCGATTTTTACGAAAAATAATGCCTTATTTTTGAAGCGATTCTTATACAATACAGCATTAATCCTTATCCAATTGAGTACCTTAAATAAATTGTTGATTTAATATAGATCAATATAGCCGTTTTGCAGCATGTAATTTAAGTGAACATTTTCGGAGATATTACAGATTTAAAATGCCGTGAGGAGGCCGCGCTTCGCCCTATAACACTTCGACTTTAGCAGCGATGTCGCTCTTTCAAGAGTTTGTTTAAAGACATTCTGTAATTAATTGTAAAAATAAAATACAAAGGTAAAATATAAAAGTAAATAAGTAATAATGTACTATATGAATTTAGATATCCCAAAGATAGCAGGAAATCTTCTTGGTATAGGGAAAGGAAATTGTTTTTCACCAAATTTAACGCTACGGCCACGGGCAGTAATAAATAAATCAAAACAACTGGATCGATTTTAATCATTTTTTTTACACTGACTGACATGGGATATATATTTTATACCCGTGCGAAGCAGGGGCAGGCCGCTAGTTTACATATAAATAATAAATTTCATTCTCAAACGATTCTAACTACGCTACTGTGTAGTTTGTTTTAGTGAATAGGTGGGGATTGAAATAAAACAGCAATGACGTTAATACTTTTTTATTAAATTTTATAATATGTTTCAAAGAATATTATAAATATAGTAAAATTTACGCCATACCTTAGCTTTAATACTAACAATGCTGAAGTCTTGCAAATACATTTTTAGTTTCTAATAGATTTTCTAAGTCCTATTATATTTATAAATATATTAGATAGACTTTTGAAAGATAGTAAGATATACTGTGGTGTACTTTTTGAGCGATGATATACATTACGGCTGATCCAGAAAGTTGCGAATTATTTTAACTGTAATTTTGCTGAAAAATTAGATTTTTCTTCTGATACATCGTGTTTTAAGCTTGAAGATTTCTCTTGTTAGTGGAAAATATAAATTTTTGTGATATGATGATAGTTATTTCTGATATGTTATTTAATTTAGCTAGCAAACTTTAATTCAATGTTAATCTTAAGTACATCACAGTATTTTAAGATTACGTAGAAAAATATGTTTTGAAATTATGACTAGATGTTAGGTATAACGGGATAATATGTAACGTTATATAATTTTGTATAAATACCTTAGACTAATACTTATCATCTAAATATAATTAGAGATGAGCTTAAGCGTTATGCTATGTTTGTTCAATAACAAAAAAAATTGTACATATATATTATTCTATAGCGCGGAAGCTAAGAAAGAAACATTATATCTTCTCGCACACCTTCAAAGCTATTTGTAAATATCACTAGTCCTAAAATCATATTAATTATTAAATATCAGTAAAAGTCACACGTACCATAAAGAAGTTAATGAGTGTTACGTTGGCACACCTGAACGAAATGAAAACTGCTTGGTTTTATCAAATACTAAATTAGTAAATAGTACTTACGTTTACAGGCAAAAAAATTGCTCTCAAATAAAATAGTGAGGTGAAATAAATAAGTATAGTGAATTAAAAATTTTACAAAACATTTATCAGGTCTCGTATGTATATAATATATATACATTACACTATGGCAAAAAATATTATTCAAATAAAAGAAAGACTGGAAAAGCCTTACAAAATGAAATAAAATAAAGTAATTTAATTAAAAAAACTAATCTTCTGGATATAATATTATATGAATGGTAGCCAGATAAAGGGGAAATAATTCAAACACACCGCATGTACTTACATAAAAACCTTCTTACATATCTATGTAAAAAATAAATAGTAATTACCAATTGAAATTTGTAACATAATTACAATATCAGTATTAATTGTTCGGTTTGGATATAAGGATAAATATTTTTAAATTATAGTATTTCATCACATTAGCAAGATAATGTTATATTATTTACTATACATATTTGCAAAAGCCCTAACGAATACTCGGTATAATAGGGTTGCTATTAAAGGGTATATATTATTCTATTACACATAAAAGTACATTAATTTTAAACTCAGCGATATATTATTAAACTTCATTTCCATAATTAAACTTCAAGAATCAACTTAATCTAAAAACTACAATTTGGCATTTGCTAGTGTAATAAAATTGCTAAAAGTTTGAGATTATTATAATTTTTTTACTAAATCTTATTCTGTTCATCAATAAAAAGAATCTTTTAGTTAGATCAAATAGAACATCAGATTTACTAAAAGGTGTGGGAAATACGTTTTAGTTTCTTTCGAAGGAGAATTTGTGTGGGGGTGGACCTTTCAGAAGTTCGTCTTTATAAGCCGCGAGGATAGCTCGTGACACGCTCGGCTCTAATGCACTCGTGTCCAGAAATTGGCGCATTATTCTGAAAATTAAATTTATTTTACAACTAAATAAATTTATAAAATAAATTTAGTTTACAAATAATAATTTATATAATTACGCTCATCATCCTCCTCCTGACCTTATCCCACATTGAGGGGGGTCCCCCATTAAGTGGGGTCGGCACAACATGTTATAAACATGCTGTCACATGATTTGGCTGCTTTTTTACGACCGGCCGCCTGCCTGACGTCAACTTACTCTGTCGTACTCTGACGTATTTTACGACAACTCTGTAAGAAAAAGGGTAATCTATTCTACGGAACCGGATACGTTGGCGCAACTTACCGTAGTCGCCTTTTACGACACCTTGGTAAGAAATGAGAATGGTATGTTCTACTCAGCCGGATACCACACGTTGGCTCAACTTACCGTAGTCGCCTTTTACGACACTTCAGTAAGAAACGAGGGTGTCTATTCTACTCAGCCGGATACCACACGCCTTACAGACATATTGTATATATTTTTAAATATTACTTAACTATTGTTTTTGCAAATAGTAGATATTTTACTGTAAAAGTATGTTTATATATATTACCTGTTAGAAGGAGTAAGAGCAAATCCATCTCGTGCTTGCAGCAATTCCGGGTGGTCACTAATAGTATCAGTAAGGGCCGCCATCATTACATCTGAAATTGTGATTTTTTATTTAACTTACCATACATAACACCATTATATTGTAACGAAAGTAATAATGGGGATAAGATGGATGAGATGTGGAGAGGTGAGGTGAGGTGCGGAGAGGCGCTTTTACATTTATTTTTAAATTTATAATAACACGGAGGTTTTATGTTGTCAAAAAAAAGAGAAAGACATTAAATTGATTTTGACTTATAAATAAATAAATATATGGGACACTTACACACACGGTCGTAAGTCCCCAAAGTAAGTATTTTAATACTTGTGTCATGGGTGACAGCCCACTGGTGAATATATACTTATATATTATTTGAAGTATTCTGTTTGAAGTAGTAAGTTAATTTAAAAAAAAAAATACTTTTATTAACAGTACTTTGAAGTATTCTGTTAACTATAAATAAAAAAATAATAATAATTTCTGATTGAAACCTTGTAATTAAATTAAAATATTTTTGAAAAATGTTGGCTCTCTGGTTGGATGGGAATCGAACCTACGACTACAAAAGCTAATGGCCAATCTCCGCCTAGTGAGCTATTCAACTGTTCAAGGTATTATTTGGTGGGTAATATGAACGTTATTTTAAAACATCGCATGTGTCCATGGTTTGTTTCACAAAAAGCAATACTCTTGAAAATAACAGCCAACGAAAACAAACTAAATTTTTGAAATATTATAAAAAAATCAATCAGACTACGTTATAATGTAATTTTCAGGAGGCATTTTGAAGATAATTTAATTTTTTTAACTAAATTTTAGTTTTTTAACCGTATGGATATGTTATTCTGGTATCTTTAATTTAACAAGAGTCCGTACCTATGAAGTACGTATATTATTTGGGGTTCACTAGTTGGATATTTAAAATTCACCGATACTTTGGTAAATCTAACATTTACACTCGCGTTACTTTTCACCTAGAATATTCTGAGTATATTTCTAGATATACCGTTTTATGATTTAGTGGGAAAGTTGTATCTCACCAAGTACTTTCTTCTGTATAGTTCGGGAGAGCTGCCCGCGCTCGGCTTCTAGTTCAAGGAATGACATGAAACGCTGCGTGGCGGCGCGCGCTGACGACGGCTCCCGTGCCAAGGATTGGGAAAACATCATCTGAACGTAGATACAATGAAATGTTATTAATAAAAATTAAAGCAATTGTTACTAAACTACTTATATTAATAAAAGAAGTATTCTATATCAGATTTATTCTTTTCATAAAAAATGCAAATATAAAATCTAAGCAAACTCTCATTCGCTATTCGCGGGCTAGCTGCTAATGACAGCGGCTGTCACATCTCCCACGTCAAAATGGCGCGAACGGCTGTGGCAAGATGTGACGTCATGGCTTGCTTGCTTGCTTGCAGTAACGACAAGGCGGCGTTGTTATACAATAGAACATTTTCTGGATGGATCCGAATTTCCGATGGGTCACTAATAAATAATTTATATAATTAGGCGCTACATTGCAGAGACCCATAATATAAAACATAATAATAAAATTATTTTACTATTATTCACGATAAACATACTTTTTTATTAATAAATAACTTACTACTTTTACTCAGCTCTAAGCCAGTGTAAGCTTATTCCTTTACTGTAGTAAAGTAAAGAATCTTTTATATATAATATATCCAATATATATGTCCGATTGTTGATATTTTTCAAATAGTTTTTGGTCGCGGCATACAATGACGATGAATGATATTACAGAAATTTCTAGCACTTATTACTTCTCTACATACATAGATCATAGATTCCATTTTATATGTGAATCGTTAATGCTAGTACGTCGATTAAGTAACGTAGAACGCGCTCGTCTACATAAAATATATACGACTAACCTTAGCTAGTTGATAAATGATCTCTTCCAAAGTGTACTCCGTGTAAAGGTTGTCGGCAGCGCGTAGTTTGTCCATCATTTCTTCATACTCTTCCTCGCTTATAATAGGGCCATCCCGATCGTAATCTGAAGTACCTTAATGAAAAATATTGTATGTAGCTTTAGGACTAGGAAGTATATTATAGGCTAAGTGCAAAAGTACACTAACTTTCCAACGAGAAGGTTACTATTGTATCCAATGGTATATCAACTCTGCATTAATCTGTATGAGATCCCCGTACCCCCACCTTAAGATCAATGCATCTAGCTTTTCTATACATTCATTACTGGCCAAAGTTTCCAGTGTGTTACTAATGAAAAAATGTTTTTACTGATTTCGTTTTTCAATCATATTTAAAAATAAATTTCTGTTCGCTGGCAGTATAACTAATAAAAAACTGTTGATTTTCTTCTGTATGTTATGTCATAATAGATCCATTAATGCGGATTAATACAAAATATAAAATGACTAGTTTAATCCATATTCATTCATAGCTTGAAGTTATATGAAAAATTGTGAAACGAACTGTGGAAGGGTTTATCAAATACATGAAACGAATTATTTTTGGCATATTAATTGCGAATGGAAAACAATTTTAATTCCGGTCTCATTTCGTATGATTCAGTAATAAAAAGTTAAAGAATGCGGCCTCCTAGTTACCGAACATAATAAGAAAAAAATATAAAAAAAGCTTCTCATGATGTCATCACCATAAAACGATTACGTAAAATTGTAGAAACGATTTAACGTTATATATCCTTACTTATAATATTTGTCTGAAGCATAGGATCATAGTTGCGCTTCACAGGCTCAGATCGAAGGTCACTGGTAACAGGTAAAGACGGCAAGGCTCCAAGGTTGTTACTCATATCCCAAGTTTTGCCAGCGATTGACCTGATGATATCCGGACTGCCACCGAATGGAAAAGACTGCAAGGATACCGGGCGGTACTGATATTCCTACAAGACAACAAAAAAATTATACATGTATAAGATAATTTGTTGCAAAAAGATGAAATCATAAGAAAATTAAAAAATAAGAACCACAAAACTTTATCTTAGATTTATTTAAACATATTTCAGATACCTCACCAATATCATTTGAATGTTAAAGAAGTTACTAACTGTCATTGACATTAATTTAGACATTCTTAGAATTTTGTTTCAACTTAAATAAGATACGGAATTTAAATAATTTAATTATCGAAGTAACCTAATAAACCTCACTAATATAAAATATAGCGTCGTAAAATAATTTTACATAGAAAATAGATTTTTTTCGCGTATTACAACAGAATCCTGAAACTTACCTTAGAGTTTTGTTCCAATAGAAAATTTCTCAGTTTTTCTTGTTGGGCATTTTCCTCGGCAGCTTTCAGATTTTGTGAGTAGTGAGCGCGAAGGTAATCTATGTTGAATTTTATTTCTTGAAGGAATGCAATGGCCTCTTCTTTGGACATCTAGAAGTTTTTTAATTATAAGTTTCTACTATATATCTATATACAAAATTATAGAACGTAAATAGATTAACATCAACGCTTGAACAACGCATATTCGACAAAATAAAAATGACTAGATATTTTTCTCACAATGCTTTTTGAAGAGGTATCTTTCTTTAATACATTCTTTCTAACGGATAAGTAAACAATATAAATAATAATGTTCAGTAAAAAAAATATATAAGTTATTAATTGTGGAATCAAGTTCATATTTACTGTCCTAAATAATTTATTGTTATGAGCCTAGCAAATCCCGCCACCAGTCTTTAATTAACGTGTTATCAAGGGACTCCTCACTCATAACGTTAATTAAGTCGGTGGTAAATAGCGAAAAGTTCCCACGATTCCCCATTTGGTTTATTTATACAAAGTAATAGCTATAAAGCTAATAGAAATACGTCCGACGAATTAGTCAGTCGAAATGCGAAAATACATTAAGATTTCAGTGTAACCTCCAATTTATCTTAATTATCAGCGATTTTCGGTACCTTGGCTCGCTTTTTGAACGTGATATGGATGAAAGAGTGAATACAGCATGGATGAACTGGCGATAGGTCTCAGGAACAATATGCGACCCCCGAATATCTCTTAAACTTAAGGGAATTTATAAAACGGTCATCAGATCTGACTGATCTGATAATGTATAAATCAGAATTTTGGGAAATAAAAGAGATGGATAAAAGAAGCATGTAAATGACATGAGAATGTTAAAATCGATGTGTGGTGTGGCACTTCATAAATTAAGAAACGTATATATAAGGGGAAGTCTGAACGTTGCGCTCATTATAAAAAAGATGAGAAACGAGATAAATAGATGGATATAGTATGGACACTTAATGAGGAGGAATGAAAATCATGTCACCCGACGGGTATTTGTCTTAAATGAGGATTAATATGCAACTAGAGACATTAAAGTATGACTTATAAAGCATCGTCAGAAGAGAATGGAAGTAAAAATTATTGGGCTGAATTCAGTTTGAATACAATAAGGACAAAAGAATATTGTTAACTTCCTACGAACTAAAATGTGATAAAACATGCCGGGAGAATGAAAATTATGATTATCTCACCATTCCCTCTTGAAGGAAATCTTCAATAGCGGTAGTGACTCCACGTTCGTCTCCAGTCCAAAAAACGTATTCTGCCATGTCCAGTGGAGAGTATTGGACACCAGAATAAGAGGCGTAATGATCCATCTGACAATAAAATATTTTTTTTACCAAACATTTAATTTAATATTTTGTACGTATTCGTTATTCAAATACACTTCTGAACACCTAAAATTCACGCATTTTTACTATTTATAAAATCCTCAATTGTAGAGGCTTTCTGTATCAGCATCAATAATTGTTCTTAACGTAGGCGAAGTACTATGCGAAAATAAATCAAAGATTCGCACTGGCCATTAAGCTTTTATCTTTTAGCACTTAGGCACTCTGTTGCAAAATTAATGTAAGATCCATTCCATTTACTCATGATATGTGATGTATACTTGAATTGTATATCGCACGTTACCCTTCGGCTGTCGCAACATTATGTCTGACAACAAAAAAAATCCTTTGCTTTCAATTATACACTTTAGTATTTTTTATTGTCCAAAAACAGGGATAAAATGTATTTTTTTAAGATCGATTTTGCTCCCCCAATACCTCTTAAATGCTGAATAGTATAACCATTAAAAATGAAAAATGGCTCCCGCATGTTGATTTATCCAAATGAATCTCAACATATTTTCTTAAAGAAAATAGTGATTTCTTTCTCAATATAAATACTTCACAAAAAATTTTTTTGATTGAGGAAAATAATTATTATAGTTTCGATGCGATATTTACTTACAGAAAAACATAGGCTCATAGAGTATATAAGAATCAATCTTTCGATTTTACGACAGAACACAATCTGGTGAACTCGTAAAAATTTATTACGACTATATTCACTTTGGAGAGTAGTTAATGTTTTGACCTACATCTTCAAAATCTTATACATGATAAATTGCATGTTTTTCTGTACTTCATTTATAGACGGCTGGACCGATTTTAATAAAATCTTAAGACATTCTTTAGCGATCATCCTGTAAAATTTGGTTTCATCTAGCGATGTAAAATTTTGTGGCGATCGTAGCATTTTTTAAAAAAGTTGAGTTCTGTTTGGACGGGAATTTGAAACCAGACTGAGCCACAGCAACGCGTGGCCGGACAGCTAGTTTAATATAAATTCTCAGTTGTAGATAATATTTTCTTTCAATTCGGTATATTTTCGATACAAAACTTTAAAATAATTACTTTAGAAACTAAAAAAATATTGTTTTTAAAATAGCTATCGCAAAATAAAAAGGCGCATGTTTTAAAAACTTATTATCGTGTAAATCGGGTAAATTAAAAAATATAACTAAAACTTGTAAATATATGTTTTTCTATGTTTTAAGAAAAGAACTACATCCGCTCTCAAATTTGTGTTTTTCATTCAAATTTGTTAAATTGGAAGGGCTAATTGATCAAAGCATACAACACTTACGTTATTTTTAATTTCTTTGGTGATATCAGCGTTGAAAGCTCTTCGTACAGCGGTATGACCATTTTGCGAGTTGCTTGTAGCTAAACCGGGTTGTACTAAACGGGCCGCACCGTGAAATATCTTAAAAATAAAATCATCTTAATTTTTATACTAGGTTTTAATAGAATTAATTACATTTTTTCAACCTGTAAATTATGAAAGATTTCGTAATACATATTCAGTATATAATACTAATGTTATAAATGTCGAAAGTCTCTCTGTTCGTCTGTTACGTTTTCAGGGATTATCTACTGGACCAATAATGATGAAATTCCGCACAATTAAAGTTTATACACCGGGGTAACATATAGAATAAAATAATTCCAGTTTATCTTTCGGGACCAGACAAAAAAATTGTATCATTGAGGGTACTTAAACGCTTACTTAGAGCAAACGTTATCGCGGGTATCATTAGTATTTCGTATGTTTCTAGTATTTAGTAATTAATTTTATATTTAAATGCTTAAATATATTTAAATAGTCCAAGACAAAATACAAACAAAGCTTTAAGAAACTTAATTAAGTGACGTTGATCTAATCATCTAAACGAGCAATTAGATTAAAGAAAATAATGTAAATGTTTTGGAATCTGAATGTATTCAGCATATAAATTTAAGACTATCCGATCCATCCAGGCTTTGCCCGAATTGTAAAACATGTTATAATATTCTCCCGCCATTTATTTATTTTCGCGCGCAATATGAGTTGGATTGTGTGAAGTATGACACGCATATAAAAGGAGTAGCGCCAGAGTTGACGAATGATAGAACAGAATAGAAGAGAATAACATGACCCCATTTCGAATGGGATAAGGGCAAGAGAATAAAGTAACATTGGTCATAGTTTTTATTTTTGAGTCTTTATTCCAAGTTACCTTAGTAACGCCGTGTGGTATCCGGCTAAATAGAATCGTACCACCCTCATTTCTTACCGAGGTGTCGTAAAAGGCGACTAAGGTAAGTTGATCCACCATGTGGTATCCGGTTGAGTAAAATAGACCACCCTTTTTCTTACCGAGGAGTCGTAAAATACGACTAAGGTAAGTTGACGTCAGGCAGGCGACCGGTCGTAAAATACGTAGCCAAATCATATGACAACATGTTGTGCTGACCCCACTTAAGTGGGATAAGGACAGGAGGATAAATGAAATTCCAAGTTACCTTAGTAGTTTGTTCTTCAGGAGCTGACGTAGTTACAGTGGCATCTAGTACACTAATATGTGAGCCATCTTGTATTACAACTTTATGTACGCCTTTTGCAGGCACATCTAGTTGAGTTTTTCCATGGACTAGTGGTTTTTCATCTCCAGTAGAATCTGCTGATGCATGTTGTTCTAACCGCGAGACTAACTCGCCGTCTTCTTGTACGGAATCTGTAATTTTTATTTTGGTTACTAATGTGTTTATATAGTGAACATTTGTAAGAGATTCATATTCGTTATTAAATCGTATACAATTTAATAATAAACAAACATGTTTACAAAACAAAAGAAAAAAACCGTTAAATAAATTTTGTCTAACGTAATCCTAAATGTAGGAATTCAGGGTGTTAAAATGACAATATTTCTTGCTGGCTATTCTCGGTAGGAAAAATTTTCCGAAACAGCAGTAGAGTTGATGATTCAAAGACATTTGTTCACAAGTTTACTTGAATAAATAATATTTGGAGTTTGAGTTTGGAGAAATGGAGAATATTCTACTTTTTTAAAAATAAGATCTTATTATTATTGAAAAAATGAACAGTTTCAATTAAAGGTAATACAAAATTTTAATCCACCATATTGGCTTTTATTACCTACAAAGAGCTGTTAACGGCGTAGCTGGCGCCTTTATGCCGTTGTAAGATGCGCAGTTAATAACGTCACTCACGTGTTAACAGGTATTTTAAGGAGCGCTTAAGTTTGCTTTAAAATAGTCGCCAAACTCCAGTTCCATACAAGTGCTTTTAAATCGTCAACTCTACTTTTTTTGATTCGGAAAAATGCTCCTACCGAGAACAGCCAGAAAACAGCCAGCGGTTGCTCTTTAAAAAATATCATTCTTATAAATAATTAGATTTTATCATTGCTATCTTTTACAAAGTCGAAGAGTAGCCACACGTATTCTTATAAGTTATGAAATCCTCTATAGTCAAGTAGGCTTTCTGTGTCAGCCTCCGTTTAATAGTTTTTTAAACTGTAATGACGAAATTTCATTAAAAGTATTAATAATTTTGTTTGTACTAATGAAGATAAACAAGGCGATGCCGAGAAAAACCACGAAGATTATTATGGGATAATGGGGAAACACTTAAAGCACCTCAAAAAACATTTGACGAGAAAGGCCAAATGCTCTTTAGAGTGACACAAGACACGATCAAGCGATTTAGATATGCTGTAATGCCGTTATAGCTCAAGAAAGGCAATATCAAATAAAATGTGTATAGGGCACGAGTTTACGAGCACTTGTACTATATGACTTTAGCACAGACTGAAAAATGCACTAATAGTTTGTCACTAAACGTCCACTCTCGTCTATGGCTACAAACGTGGTGCGTTGAAATACTATCTGGATATCGATGTGTATATGATGTGTTTGAGTCTTTAAGTAATCACACATCACAACTCACATACACTACAATGGGCATTGCAGATTACTCTACTGATAATGAGAATTCGAAATCTATGGAATACATGGTTAACGCATGTGACAAAGTGGCAAGGCAGCAAATGGTCTTCTGTGAGTTGTCTACCTTCCGCCTCATGATTCTTGTACTCACTTATAAGTGTTCAAAGTGGTCTAGGAAGGAGAGAAGGTGAGATTTAGAAGGTTTAAGTGCATTTGTGAGCTCTATATACCTACATATAAAACTATATGGACTAATTTATTCTTCTGATGCTAAATTCTAGATTTATACAATATCTATACATATAAAAGAACTGTCAATGGTCTGGATGATATTTTGTTCTACACTCCTTACCTAGTCTGTGATATTCCATATGCTCACTCTTCATATCAGGAACCGTTTCCTTGCTTGCTTCTTCTGCGTGATAATAACAAAATATAAATCAAGCAGTTTGATGCACAAAGAATTATAGAAACATAAGTTATAAAATTCTTTAATTCCTTAATTTAGCTCACTAAAATATTCTTTAAAAACTTATTTGTTAAATTGGTGCTTTCGTTGAAGAATAATATCGTTGGCACCTACACATCTTTGGAGAATTCTTAAATCTAACCTACTTTCGCATTAGAGCAGTCGAAGACGAGTCTTATCTTCTTTCTCTCTTTCAAAAGCAGAGATTTCACCTATGACCGACATTGGTATAGTAATAGGCTGTGCCTCGAAATCTGAATTGTCTACAAAATTATTATAACCGATGTAAACTGATTGTAACTGTTTATATGAGATGTTTGTATAGAATGCTTGATCGTAAAACTATTATCAGCCCCTAATTCTTATTATTACAATTAGTATTTACGCGGATTTTATTTCTCTGCCTTTTTATTTTAAAAGCAAAGATATAATTCACACGTTGCGTCGTTTAATGTTTGATGAACACTACAAATACTTATTATGAATTACGAGCAGCGTGTAAATGGCTTAAAATTTTATTATACGTTGGGACAATCTTTGTTGGGCATTGGTTATAAAAAATTTCATTGCGTAAAAGCTTTTACATCGATTTAATATCTAACTTATCAACAAATGCAACTCCTATCACCTTTATCAAGTTTGCCAAAGATACTGGTATCATTGTTTGAGCTAACACGATCGTAAATTGAGGACTATATTTGAAACATATTATATTATGCTACATATACAATTATTGTATATTGTAGTTTATTGTGTAAGAAATCATATCCAATATGCATTACATATAATACTTTCAATTAGTTGTGTACTACGATGTTGCAAATGTGTGGATAAGGCATTGTTATAAATTTTCGATTTAACCTAATATAAATTCTCCTAAAATGCATAATACCTCGTTCAATCCTATAAATTAAAAAAAGATAAGCTACTTTCATATATCTGCAGTATTAAATTTAGTTATTCATAAACTTTTATGAATAGAACTCTGGCAAAATTCAATGCGGGCATTTCTGATGTTATAAAAGAACCAGAAACTTATTGGCGCACTTGAAAGGAATATCTTCTCAAAGAGGCAAACCTTCTAGGAATATTTTAAATATAATATATGTTTTATAGACAAACTTTAAAATTTCATGACATTAAATTATAAAATACCTCAACCACACTGAGAAGCCAGTAATGTTATTTATTGGTCCCTAAATTTGCAACATACGACGAAGGATGAATATTGTATGAAAGCATACCGCACCTATAACAATATTATCAACATGTTTACGGAGCTAGACAACTGAACCGTAATTTAATTAAGTAGGCTTATTTAAACAGAAACTTGGTCATCTATACATTGGAAAACCTATTTATCTGCTCCCGAGGATATTTTAATTGTATTATATTTGTAACATTACATTCGTCAACATTACAAAAAATTAAGTTATACGTGCGTGCGTGCGTGCACGATCGCGTGCGTATTTGTGTGTGTGTGTGTGTTCTTGTGTGTGTGTGTGTTATGTTAAGTCATAAAAAATGAAGAAAGTGTATGTATTTGTGTTATGTCATGAAAAAGATGCCGAAAAAGTATTGTATTCAATATATTATAGTATAGATAAATAAAATTCAAATATTTGCTTTAAGGTTTCATAAAAATTTATCCTTTTTTATATGTAAATTTTGAGTTTAGTGTGATCATCTAGCTCGTATCCTAAAAACCACTTGTACTCTTTATGTGATTGCTACTGCTGACAACCAAAGTTGTCTATAAAAAAGTCTTTAATTACTTTTAAAACTTTAATTTATCTCAACGCACACTAAGACCAATGTCAAGAACTAGATAGACTAAGTAAGTTTGTATAGGTATAAATCCGCCGTTATAATGAATAAGCCTCAGAAATTATAAGTACTTTATTTATAAAGTCCTCTAAATGCTAGAATCTTTAAATATATTTTCATTAGACAGAAGTATTGACTTCACTTCGCTCTTACTGTTTAAATTAACGTAGTATACAATAAGATATTTTCCATCTCCCAATCAACGGGAATTGCTGTTTGTGAAACCAAAAACAATAGTTATTTTTCTAATTGGTACCGGTTGTTTCTAAACGGAAATAAGAATTCAGCTTTTATTCTGCTTTCTGAAGATATGCGAAATTGCCGTCTTTTGTCTGAAATATTTCTAAGATATTTTTCGACGTTTACGTGAGGAAGTAGCGGGCACATAATGTAATGTATAACAATGTACTCGAAATGAGACTTTTATTTCAGATCTAAGTGTGGATCTTTCCTGAATTTTTAATTTAACCTAACATATACATTAAATGAATCCACTGATCACTTAAACGTATAAAATAACTTTGGAATAATTCAGTCTTCTTAAATATCGTTTTAAAAAAAATATACTTTCGAACAAAATAAATATAATTTAGCCTAAACGTGACTGGTGTATAGAACCGTTCTGCCTTTGAATTAATAATCTAGTCACTGTCATACAGTGGTAAATACAACGTCCCTTAATGAAACGTGTTCTACATATATTATGTAAGTTATCATTATGGATGATTACAAGTTCATCAAATTATAATATTTTATTCGTTTGATACTGGTCCACGTATTAAGTATATATAATGTTTTTGAGATTAAAATTTAAATATAAGTTTAGATTAGTATACCTTTATTATGTAATACTTCGGTAAAAAATATTCTACTAAACTCAGTCTTGGTTTATTTATTGGACCTTTAGTTACTATATAACGTACGAGTATTACTATAAATATATTAGTTTCTAAATAGCAAAGTTATTCACAAATTGTATATAAAAATTAAATTTAACTTACCCATTTTTAGGTTTTCTAACTCCTCCACTGGTACATCCTAAAACAAACGACAATCCTTTTTCAGATCATATATATACCAGAATCACTTGTTGTAAAGTATAATAAAAAATTTTGTGGACCTAAAAGTGTTATGTTAAATGTTGCCGCAATTAACGTTAATAATAATAAGTATACATTATTTTGCTTTACTGTGTTATAATTGTATTTTATATGTGTAAAAACAGATACATTTCATATACATAAAAGTCAAAAGTTATAAGTTTTGGAACAAATCATACCCAACAACATTGAAAAGTTTGAATTATCGACTCCTCATAGATACACGTATTTACCCATAAATGAGACATTTATATTTGTATATCGCTGATTATTCCTTTTAAATTTAGACTTATAAACTCTAGGGGTGTAGGTAAGAATTTAAATCTGAATTAATAAATACATTTCATGGAAATAACTTTTAACTTAATACAGCGATATATTAAGTATGTAAGAAAGGCGAGAACGGCCTACTTTCAAGATTTCACAGAATTAAGACATCAATCAACTGCGTAATGGAGGCCGTAATGTCGAAGGTCATAATTGCTATGATTTATGTTTTGACCCAAATACGCGGATGTATAATTAATTAGATCACGAATCTTGTAGCCTAATTCTAGCACAAGATACCAACGTTATTTTCGTTAAAATTACATAATAACGGACGTTAGATCATGTTTAGTTAGCGATAATAGCATAGGACACAATAAGTGTAACACAAATGAGTGATATTTTTAATTTGCATAAATTGTAAGATTTTTTTATTTTAAAGTTTAATTTCTTTGGTCATGTAATGAGGACGGTTGGAAATCAAGTGACCAAAAGAGTTTTAAATATGAATGTGGATGGATATATGTGTAGAATAAAGGGAGGCCAAAGAAAAGAAAAGAAGGTTGGATTGTGTGGAATAATATGGATATAAAAAACAGTAGCACTAGAGTTATAGAGGAGAATAGAAAACATATTATGCCGAACTCATTCAAAGTCTGATACTGGTAAGAAAATAACGAAGTTACTTTTGTTTGAAGTTCTCACATTATAGGATGGGAGTACTGATTAGGTGGATTATAATGAATAGGTAAATATATTTACCTTAATAATTTACCTGAATTTATTGAAATTCCACTGTAGTATCGTGGGTAAAATTTTGAAATCACTAACGATGTATTTATGATAAAAAGTAACTATGTAAAAAGCGACGACAGTTAAACGGGCCTTACGCTTAATTTACTTGCGAATGTTACAGCATAACAGTAAGAATCGCAGTCCTGATGAGCACACGGACAATTTCAAATAAATTGTTTACTATTTTAAACCATCTATTTTAGAACATCACCTTCAGAACAGCTTTCGGGTTCGATACTTTAAGAGAATATTATATATTTTTTTTAAGCTTGTGTCTAATTTAATATTACCAAGATTATTAATTTGAAGTACGTGTAAGTATTTTGTGTAAGTTTGAAGTAAGTATTTTGAACAATGTCGAATTTGTAAACCTAAAAAATGAAATGGATGACACAAGCGCGTGACTTCAAAGCAACAAATCTTATTTGCATACTTTGAGGCAAAAATCCATTGAATACTAAGAACCCTACTAGCGGTTTGATTGCGTGTCGAAAAATGTAAACATAATATGGTAATTTATTGTGTTATTAATATTGAAAAAAAAACCTTAGCTATTCTCTTTCTTGTAATAATTGTCATTGTAAAATGAAAGATTTTTTTAAAAATAAAACTGGGCATTATTTGAATTAAATTTTGTCTTACCATACAGTAATTTACTACTCTCAACTCCGAGACTATGTATTTATAAAAATTGTACTTACTAATATTGGGAGGCATAAAGATGGAAACTCAAAATATTAACGCACAAAGGTATCATACGTTATTGAAGGTTATTTACAATGCTCTTTATATTTCAAGTATGTACTATATATTTTAAAATTTTCTAGAAATGTAACAACAAAGATTTTCGCAAAAATATTGTTAATATTTTATCATGTGCCACGTGTATTTGCTTATACATAAGTTATTTATAAATTCACTGTCGCATTTCACATACTCACCGGCTTATTGTCCCCAACGTCTCGACCTGAAACAGAATAAATCAGTCTTGAAATCTTGAGAGAACCTTACGTAAGTAACATATCATAATCCTACGTCCTTGATAACGTAACTTAAACGATTACTCTTCCTTTAAAGTAATTGACATCAGATACTACAAAAAAATGAAAATCAATGGTTATTAGTGATAATTGTTAAAATAAATACGTCTCACATAAAGAGATTTTCTCCATCAAACCGAAATACTCGCAACTGTTATATTATTATCGTTCCTGCCTGGATAATCGCGAATTATATGTCTTACTTTATACTAACGTCTACAGAAGTTACAAAGTAATATTTTCATTATTTGTGTATCCATTAATTTGGCGTTTAGTTTTAATTTACGTGACCTTGACGTTTACATTTAGTTCGCTTTTATAAAACAACTATTACATAGTATGTATGTAAGAAAATATGCTTGGAAGTATTAATAACTCAGGATACATAAATAATTATATGCAATATAATTCATATAAAATTATAATAAATAAAGTTTTATAAACAAAGATTCATGGAAAAACCGTTCCAATTCCCCTAATCCAAATATATATCAGTTTTTATCTTGTTAGAAGTTAGGGGCTTTACATTACATTGTGTACAAGAAAGTTTGCGAATATAAAACTGCCGATAAAAAAGGGAGCTTAAAGTTATATAACTTGTAATATAAATATAAATGCTTACCAAAAAATATTTGGAATAAATGCCAAATATATCGTAGTTTTAAGTATTTAACCAAGTATTCACCTATATTTATATGTTATTATAAATCAAAGACCTCAAAAGCTGACTGTCTGTATTTAATGGCTTTTCTCTAAATCTTCTGAACGGATTTTTGTACGTGTTTTATTAATAGATAGTGCAATTCTTGACGAAGGTTTAGGTTAATAGCATTTTCTCCAGAACGGCTAAACTGATTTTGATGGTACTTTTACTACAAGATGGAAAGATTGTGGAGCAACTTATAGGCTGCTTTTTTTATCTTCTTAAAAGTTCGCAACCCGGATTCTGCTAGTTGTTTATAAACATATTTGTGTTATAAACAGGGTAATAGCCAATATTTTCATTTAATGGATATGACATTTTCGGGTACTTGAGTACGAAATGACTACGACATGCTTAACACTAACATGTTAGTGTTTAAATAAGAAGTACTTAAAAACCAGTAGTTACTTTGTGTTCGTATGGTCGAAACACTACGGGCGGGATATCAGACATGTTATATGCATTATCATTTAAGTCTTAATACACACTATACGGACTTAAATCATATATTACTACTTTGGTTTAGCTCACGAATTAACCATTGAAATTCGTGATACAAAGATTTTTTCATCCTGATATATGAGATATAAACGTACGTAGTTTCAATGGAACAAATTATTATAAATACAATTAAGTTTTAAAATAAAGAGGTAGCGTGAAGAGGTCGAATTCGGATCCGCAGCTAACCTTAACTTTTATCCCATTAAGAATTATTCAGTTATTTTAATAAGTATAGTATATAGAGAATCTATAATTAATTAAATAAATACAAATTTCCGGAAGTCCGGAGTTTCCCATATATTTAAATTATTTATAAGCTTTGGTTCTTGACCTCTGCTTGGCTTCTGGAATGGGCACCACTTTAGTAACCTAATCTAAATTACCTTCCTATTTTGAACGTATGTAATGCTTTTGTATTGTGGTGGCGGTGGTGGAGGTTTGTGCATGGGTTTTTGCAAATCCTGCATTTATCAGGTATGAAAACGGATTGTCCATTATACATTTAGCAGTATATATATTTTCTATTTTACTTCATCGCGAATTATAGCAAAATAATTTTATTATGACTTTTGTATTATAGATCTCCGCAAAGTAACGCCTAATTCTATAAATTATTTAGTCAGTAGTAATGAGATGCAAATTTAGGTCATCCGTACCCTAATTTACATACATAAAAGTAGGTATATGTGTACGCCAATATCCAATGATTGGCAAGTATGTTTAATGTTGACACGGTCGATCGTGTTTGTATAAATCCCAATCTTCCAAGAATCTCCTTTTACGACGCTGCCACGTTCAATAATCGTAAACATTTTGCACCAAGACATTATGTCATGTCGGCAAGAAGACAAAATGAGTTCGTTCGTTTCAACCAATAGTCTCAACTATTGGTTAAACGGCCAATTCTGTAGCTACTTTTTGTATTACATCGCAAATGTTAATCTCTTTAATAATCAATTTTTATATATTTTTTGTCTTTGGTTTGAAAATATCCCCCATGATTTATGTTCAAAAGTATTTTAAGTTAAAAGTAAGTATTTTATAGTGACTAGCCGTTTGGTAACCTCCTGAATAGAATAGACCACCCTCATTTCTTACCGAGGTGTCGTAAACGGCGACTAAGGTAAATTGACCCACCGTATGGTATACGATTGAGTAGAACAGACCACCCTCTTTCTTACCGAGGTGTCTTTAAATACGACTAAGGTAAGTTGACGAAAGGCAGGCGGCCGGTTGTAAATTACGTAGCCAATTATTGTTGCAACAAATTTTAGTTGCTACCCTTTTTTGCACGACTGTGTTTTCATTAACCCCAAACCTTATAAGTTTGTGAATAATATGATACCTATAACCTACCTAGCCTATGGAATAAAGCAATGTTACGAACAGTATGTAATATAATGTTACTATGTACCTAAACTATCACTTGAAATAGCCTTTTGGCCTTTCTCATATTTACGTATAACACGCCATTTCAAACTCAGAAAATCTGTCAAGCAAATGTAGTATGTTATTTGAACCGGACATTCCAGACGCGCGTTGGGAAATTCTAAGAGAAATAACAACGCCCACAGCGTCGTCCTAACAAGCATTCTTAGCGTATTTGCTATCCTCACCCATGAACCCTGAACACTGTAATCTACGTATAAAACGTGTTTTATCTTTGATAAGTATTGTGTTATTTCACATATGTCATTTTTAAACATAATTAATTTAAGTTAACTTTTATAGCAGGATTAAATTAAGAATAGGTGCAAATTATTATTTAAACTATAACAGTAATAACACGTAGGTAAAGTAAGTATATTATATAGTATAAAAAGTAAAGTAAGTATAGTATAAGTAATTATTCCACAGCTGGGTTTAGTTGCTGTTCCAGATATGCAGATATGCAGATTTGCTCACAATTTTATCCCTCACCAAAAAGTGTGTGATAAATCAGAAAAGTCATTTAGGCACATATTTTTTATATAAAATACTGATAGTTACCTGCCGGAATTGAACCCGTAATAACCATGTAGGTATTAAGATATAATATTTCCTTTTTCTGGCAACCAGTTTGCTAGTACGAGAACATAAATTTTCCGGTGCCTTATAAATTGCGTTCTATATTTGAATTCATGATATTTTGTAACATATATTCTGTAAATAAAGCATCGCTATTAATTGAGATAAATATCTATGAACTACTAAAAGTTCAGACTTTAAAATACAACCTGCCCCATATCTTTAATATTTTTGTATACCAATTCGTGTAAATAACATTTTTATTTATATTATTCAACATTTTATTCTCTTTCTTGTAGAAAACGTGTATCAACAAACGTCACCTACGAGTATATACACAAACGTGGTACATATAGACTCAAGTGTTCATTCGGAAGTGGAGGGTTTCCTCCCTCAGCTCGACGAGTGCCATTGTATTACAACGAGCTGCACTCAAGTTTTATCACCCACACAGAAACAATTAGTCGTTATACGCAAGTCTAGAAATGTAGGAGTTTGACAATTCACACAGTTTTAATGGATCAAATAATGAATATAGTTTTATTGTACACTATAATCGGAATTAATTTATAGAATTAGGCGTTTCTTTGAGGAGATCGAAAATACAAAAGTAATAATAAAATTATTATGCTATGCGATTACGCTTTGCGATTTTGTCGTGGAGTCTATCTCCTGATGATGCTACGGTTGCAGGGCCAAACGATTGTTGAGTTTGTGACAGTGAACATGTGTAGTGCTTGTGTATTGCAGTGGTGGAGGTGTATGTTTTTACAAATCCAACATGTATCAGGTATGAAAACGGATTGTTTGCTCTACATTTAGCATTATACATATATGTTTTCTATTTTGCTTTATCGCGGATTATAGCAAAATAATTTTATTATTGCTGTGATAAAGTAATTCTAATATAGAATTTAAATTCAAATTATTCTATATTTAAGTAAACTTATAAAACTTTTTTTTTTTTTAATTTATTTATTTATTTGTTAACAAAATATGTAAGATATAGATACAATTTCCTTATTCTAATAATATAATTATTTATCACAGAGTAATTCGGAAAAGGGTTTGTCAACACTTGTGCTAGGGAATACCTGTATTACAAGTGCTGACACCTTCCCAATCATCACATGTTACATTCTGATAAGGAGTTATTTAAAAGTAATAATTAAAGTTAAGAGTAATAAATTAGGCAAAAAATAAAAAATACAAAAACAAAACAAGCAGACAAAAATTTATCGCAATTCCATGCAAGTATATGTGTCTGTAATATAATATGTTACTAAGTGTGCGAGTGTGAAGTGTGTGTTTGGGTGTATTGTGTGTGTGGATGTGTGCGTGTGTGTGTGTTATTTATTTTTTTATTATTAATAGGTCTTCACTAGCAGTATAGCCAAGCGTTAAGTAAGTTATTAAGTATTAAGTTATTAAGTAAACCTGTTTGGTTCCTGAAACTCTGTATTATGATTATGATCAGGTTGTTTTAATTTCGCTAATTATTGTGATTTCTGTTTATTTGTTACCCTTGCTAACGTTTTTCTGGTGCATTACTGAAACTTTTTTCACATTCTTATAGAAGTAAACTTCCAAACGAGTGTTTTTAAATCGACAACTCTAATGCTGAGCTAGCAAGAAATTGCAATTGCTCTTTTAAAAATATAATTCCCATTAACTAGATATATTTTGTCATTGCTATCTGGTATACGTAGCTGTCTACGCATTCCTATCATTTATGTAATCCTCAATAGTAGGTATAAGGGACGTTCTGTAGCGGCCTCCTTTTAATTCAAATTCAAAATAGACAATATATAATAAACATTCAATGATATTAGATATATAAATTCAAGTGCTATTGTATCGACAACTCTATTGCTGGTTCGGAAAGATGGTAGAGCTTTATTATAGAACTTTAGTACAAGGAAAATTTATCTACGTAAACTGTTTTACAGATGTGATTCCATTCCTTATTCTAAAAAGGATTTCCTCTTGTCTTCAAGCTAAGTGCCTTTGTATTGCAAACGGTCGACACTTATGTTTTATTACCCGCACAGATAAAACTTCACACAACTACATACAGTTAGGACAGATTATGAGCGTATAATATGGGCAGATTATTTTACAGAGTATTTAACAAATAAAAAAAATTATATAACAATCATAATAATTAATATTATAAATGCAAAAGTGTTTATGTCTGTACCGCTATCACGGCAAATCCTTTAGACTAATATTGATGATATTTGGCATAATTAAAACTTTTACACCGCTGTAACATGAAAAATGAAGAAAATTTTTCAACTTCAATTTTTCATGCTCACAGTGCTGATTTAAATATAAAAAAAAATGTTTCACTATCAAATCAAATCAAAATAATCTTTAGTCAAATAAGCTTGTTTAAGCACTTTTGAATCGTCAATATGCTTTATGAAGCTACAATTGGTTCAGAATGTTACTCTTATCGAGAAGGACCAGCAAGAAACTCGGCGGTCAATCTGTTAAACATTTTACATTATTAAACCGCAGACTTGTGCCAAGCTAAAAGGATTTTCAAATCCAGGTTATTATCCTAAATAATCTTCAATTTTTTAATTTGCACAATGAAATAAAAACAAGGTAATTTGTTTCAATCGTCGTTCGCCTTCCGTGCGAAACGGTTGTATGTGAAGTTTTAAATTAGTGCCGTTACCCTTTAAAATGGTTGTGAAGAAATGCGTTTTATGTCATAAAAATATAACGAGAAAATCTCCTGGTTTGGAATGCAGCAGATGTGATAAGGTGGTTCATGCTGATCCAGTATGTTCTAAGCTTTCTAACAAGCAGATTAACACCTTGCGAAATTCAACCAGTATAGAGTGGAGTTGCGAAGAGTGCTTATTAAATGTTACCCGTAGAACTTCCTTCATTATACCAGAAGAAGAAGTCGACGACGAAATGGATTTAGGCCATACCGTTAATTCGACTATTAATACACGTAAGCTTGTCCAGGATATAAGTCGTGAAATTAAAAAAACTTTTCGTGAAGAGATAGGTAATCTCGAAAGTGCATTAGAGTTTTTAAATGATCAATTTGCCAACATGGAAAAATCAATTAATAGTCAAGACGATAAAATTAAAGACCTTGAACATAAAAATCAAGATTTGCAAAACAGAAATAGGAATTTAGAGTTGAGAGTAATAGCTTTAGAACAAGAAACGAGGCAATTCGATCAACATATGTTATCATCGACCATTGAAATTACTGGCTTACCGGATTTTCCCCTAATAGAACTGGACAAAGTACTCACTTCTGTAGCCTCAAAACTAGAAGTTGATAAACAAGAAATTCGATCTGCACAGCGTCTACTAGGTGGTAAGGATAAAGGAAGCACGTTACTGGTGGGATTGCACTCACAAATTGAAAAAAACAAATGGATCACAGCGAGCAAAGAAAAAAATATTTCCGTTGGACAGGTGCTACCAAATGCTGCTAAAGAAAAGGTCGAAGACCGTATATTCATAAGACAGGCTCTCACCAAGTATATGAAAACTTTACTTTATAATGCAAAACAACAATTACGTGGCTCTTTTCAATTTGTATGGTTCAAAGACGGGAAGGTATGCGCAAGGAAAACAAGTAACAGTAAAATCTATTATATTCGGTGTCTACAAGATATTAATCAACTTGTGAAACAAATCTAAAATCCCCTATAAATTTTTATTTTGTTTCTATCATATAAGCAATATAATGTCTGAGATTCAAGAAATTTTCAATTGTGCATCTATAAATAACTTTTTCCAAAATATACCTACTTACAGTAATCTAAACTTTACTTGTCTTCATATAAATATCCGATCAATAACAAAAAACTTTGTAACACTTTTACAAGTGATTCATAATTGTTCGTATCCATTAGATATAATTGTTGTCACCGAAGCTGGAATATCCGAAAATGTCTTGAAATTGTTTGAAATACCAGGCTATAATATGTACTCACAACTGCGGGCAAATAAAAAAGGCGGTGGAATAATCGTATATACTAAAAATTATATTAAATTTACTCCAATTCAATACAAAAGCTGTACGTTTGAAAATTTAACAGGTACACTAAAAATTGGTCACAATAAAACCACAGTTGTGTGTGCAATTTATAGGCCGCCGTCCACGAACAAAGTTATTTTTATAAAGGAACTACGCAAGTATATTTCAAACTGCGATCAAAACGCTAACGTTCTGTTAATCGGGGATATTAACATTGATCTGAAAAGCATATCCTCGTACAAAGACTCATACTTAGAAACACTAACCGAGCGCGGACTAATGTGTGGAATCACGGATTATACTAGAATCGAATTAAGGAAAAACGTAATCACTAAATCTTGCATTGACCATATTTTCGCACGATTCCCCACATTAAATCCGTACTCCGCAGCGGTCGATGTCGTACTGGCGGACCATCGCGCTATTATATTTACCTGCGTGAATGATACGATGTCGAATGATATACAGGCTGGTTGTGAAACTTACATAAATTATAAATTATTAAAAGATAAATTAAATAAAATAGAATGGACGCGAACTAATAACATGAAATCGCCAAAACAAATCTATGATTTTATTAATGAATCTTATAGAAAAGCGTGTGATGAGGCAAGCGGGCAATCTGTGAAACATACACCTCCCAAATTATTTAAGGCTCCATGGATGGATAAAAATGTCATTAAGTTATGTAATAAACGCGATAAACTATTTTCGCTATGGAAAAAAAATCCAAGCGACGCTAAATTAAGATTACAATATAACAGAACGCGAAACAAAGTACGTACAGTCTTAGAACAACACAGAAATTCCTTTTACATTAATACTATAACAAATAATTTTAATAATCCCAAAAAAATGTACCGAATAATAAATCAGATGCTTGGTCGAATAACACTCTCAATTGATGAAGCTATATTAAAAGCTTTTAAATCACAATGCATTTCTACAAAAACTATTGCTAATAAATTTGCACACGGATTTGAAACGGTTGTAAAAAATATCATTCCAGATTGTAAAAATAAATTATTGGATGCAAACCTTTACATAAAGCCTACACAATCCAGTATTCGATACCAAAAAGCGTCATGCGACAAAATATACAACATTATTAAAAATCTTAAATCTAATAAAGCACCAGGTTTCGATAACATAAAGGTTAATGACATAAAATATATTGGTAAAAATATAGCAGCAGCAATATCTAACTTAGTAAACTGTAGTGTTAAATGTGGTCTATACCCCGATGAATTAAAAAAAGGTCGTGTTAGGCCAATATATAAAAGCGGTAAACGTGATGTTGTTTCAAATTATCGACCGATAACATTGCTTTCGTCCATAGATAAAATAATAGAAAAATATATAAGTGAACAGATATATACATTTTATAGGAAAAATGATGTTATTTACCATAATCAATTCGGGTTCCAAAAAGCAAAAGGAACTAATTCTCTCCTTTCTAAATTTAGTGATGAAGTGAACGGACATCTTAACGAAAGGAAATACGTACTGGCTTTATTCATTGACTTTTCCCGAGCCTTCGATACCTTAAATCACGACAAACTAAAAGGTAAACTAGATGTTTGTGGTATACGCGGACCGCTTCTAGATTGGTGTGCTAGCTACCTCAATAATCGCAAGTTCTCAGTAAAAATTGGTAATACTAGTAGTGAAGAGATTGCGGCTAGAGAAGGCACCGCCCAAGGATCCGTGCTGGGCCCGTTGCACTTCATATCATATGTCAATGACATGAGTAACTGCATTAAATATTGTACGTGTTATCAATTCGCTGACGATACATGTTTAGTAATTGGTGGTCGTGATCTAACGACTATATCAGATCAACTTCAAGCCGACTTCAATACATTGACGATGTGGTGCCACGACGCAGGTGTAATTCTAAACGCCTCTAAAACGAAATTGCTACACATCCAGTCACCATATTTGGAAAGGAAAGAAATTAGACATATAAAATCTCATAACCACAACTGCTTACACACAGTTAGTTATTCTTGTGCTTGCCCGAATATTGAACAAGTCGACAATTTTACCTATCTTGGACTTAGAATTGACTGTAAACTAAATTGGAGTAACCATGTGGAATATGTGTGCAGTAAGTTAAGGTCATTCCTTGCTAATATAACCATGTTAAATAGACGTATTCCTTATAAAGTCAAGTTAATGTTATATAATGCACTTGCAGAAACGTACATTCAATATGGTCTTACAAGCTATGGTCGAACATATGACAGTTATTTGAATAATATTTACAAACTGCAACTAAAAATTTTGAAAACAATTGTATCGCATACGGTCAAACGGCAATTTCATGGAAACGAATTAGGTTTATTTAAACACTGTAATATTTTACCAGTTAAAGATAATTTTAAGCTCAAACTATTAAAAGAACAATTTTTTAATCAGGCCATAAATCAAAAAATTGAACATCCTATACAAACGCGAGCAATTACAAATAAATGTTTACAAACTGTGCGAGCCAATAACTCGTACGGTGAAAGGACAACGAGATACCTTGTCCCTCGCTTAATTAATAGACTACCGCGCGATCTTATTAACAAAATAACAACCAAGAATATTTCATTAAAATTGAAAGAATATTTCCTTAAAACTTTAAAATAACTAAACTCATATCATTTGATATAAGTTTAGTTATTTTACAACAATACTTGCATATTTCCTTTAAAAAATTATTCAATAATACATACAACCGGTTAATACTGTAGTATATATTATGATGACAGTAACACTAGGTACAAACCTTTGTGGTTTTTTATAGTGTTAAGTAACATTTGTTAAAAAATTGTTTAAATTGTTAAATAAATGAAAAAAAAAAAAAAAAAAAAAAAAAAAACAATGCACCTGAAGAACAATTAAACAGAAATGATAAAAAATTGTGACATTCAAGTCACCCTGATCATAATTTTAATAAAGAATATAAGGGACCAAATAGGTTTACTTCATAAAATTACTGAGACTTCCTGAGTGTAAAACGGCAAACCTGCCAGCGCACCATAAAATTAGTAAAACAATACAAGTCGGCCATAAAACTAAAACGTTTTCTAAGACAATTTCAACAGAAACTTCAGTAATACGGGTTTGTGTATTTGAACACAAAGCTCCGCTATTCGATTAAAACTTTAAAGGCGATAAGTTAAGAAATAAACGTAAACTCAATGTCATATTTTCCTAATAAACACTTATAAGAGAAACATGTATAAACAAAATTAAAAATAATGCTATGTTTGAAGTCAATATTTTTTGTAAATTATAAAGAGTTAAATATTTGATAAAAACATCTGAAGAACTCTTTAAATTTTTGTCTGTTTGACCTACTTTTTAGTTGACTGAGATAAACTACGATTGGTTTGCTGATTTTAATGAGACTCTAACTCAGTGTTTCCCAACGTGGGGCCCACGACCCACAGGGGGGCAATTTGATGATTAAGGGGGGCAACTCGACAAGTGTTTCCCTTTAGCCTTTAGCCTTTCGCTCTGGGCCATTTAAGTGCAATGCTAGATTTCAGTGCCAAATTAAACAAAAAAAGCAATTTTTCTTCCTAAAACCTAATATTTATGTTCTTTAAGTGGACAATTCAATTTTTAATATTAAAATTTTTGTATGTTACCTTAGGGGGGCAAAATAATTTTTAACGTGGGGCATGGACCAAAAAAGGTCGGGAAACACTGCTCTAACTGAAATGTAGTAATAAGATAATAGTAATCACATAATAGTGGCCAACGTTCTCACTAAATCGAGAAATTCGAAGTCAGCCCAAGCATGTTAAATAAATAAAAACCTGAACAATAACTCGCAGTGACTGATTTAACTCTTTGTAACTATAATAACACGTATCATAGATTCCATTGAAACTTTAAAAACAAAAGTTGTTAAAGTAATCATTTTGATTGCTTTCAAACAACTTTCATTACTATGAGCAATCGGAGCTCTTTTTATTACATATCATTAACTCGTAAAGGTCAAATATTTAAACTTACTTCTGCCCTCGAATACTTCTTGGACTTCTGAGACAAACTACTATCGCCATATCAAAAATCACATCGTGACATTGCTTCGTATTGACTTAATTTATAAGCACACCTGCGTTACTTTGTTTTTCTGATAATAATAAAAATGGAAAAATTGCAATTTATTTCTCAATTTGTCCCTAATTGACCAAATAATGATCTCTAAATTACAAATTTGAATCATAATTTCGAAAGCGAGAATATGTGAATCGCACATAAACATTTGTTAAATGTGGTTTTAATTTATTAGCTGTTTCTTTTAATAGGCCTATTACGAGTATATTATCATAGGTAAATAAATTTGAATATTTCCAGCGCAAGTTAAATTGATCAGCATTAATAATATAAAAACAATGTGACCAATCCGAATTTTGGATTTACCATAATAATATAACTACTAAAAATTTCTAGGAAAATTGCACAGCTGATTTAAAACTTTGTTTTAAATTTTACTAAAGTGAGCATAAAATACGTCAAAATTTCACAACGCCACAACATACCTGAAAATTTCGCTCGAGGGCTTATCTCAAACTTTGTTACGGTGTAGTATATAAAACAGGGACAGGCGGCGGTTATGTCGGACTCGCACCGACTAAAACGACCTGTGTGCTCCACCACGCTGCTGATGGCAAGGACAGGGTATCGTTGTACACATAGTCCCCATCGCCGCCGACAGCAGCTCTGATCCCAGAGGACACCTCCTCCGGGTAGGGAACCCCCAAAGGAGAAGTGCCCCTCCGCTAACCGGTGCATTGGGGCACCAGATGCACCGACCTGGTGCTCTTTTCCTAGCTTCTTTTCCTATCTGTAGAGTAGTGCATTTGTTTAACTGTAACATAGTAACTAATCGCTACTGCTACCTGCTAACTTTGTTAAATAAAAATAATCTACATAATTGGTTATTCGAGTAGCACGTTTAACAGTTTCAAGTATAATTAAACGAACAAATTCAATATTGCGAAAGCAATGTTGGGAGCCTCCGAAAAGCGACAATTTTGCGACATGATGTGAAACGTGACTTGAATACGCTCGGCACGTGGCAATATTAATATTTGGCGACGAGAAACGTGTTTCGCAGACATGTTTACGTCATGCCAATGTCTCTAGTATAAATATAAAAGTATAGACACTTTTAGACATATATCAATTTACATATTACCTATTGTAATGAGAGTACTATTATGTTAAGCTTTAAATCTTTTATCCATTTTCATCAACAATTATTTACTATAAATCATTTTATTTTACTATAAATCATTTTATAAGAACTTTTCAAAATACTTAAATTTTCTCGAAAACATAAATAAATATATGGGAAAATGGGTGTTTTTCTCCATAGTAACTTAAATACTTGTGTTATGGGTTGTGTTATATGGGTGACAGACAACTAATAAATATATAAATATATTAATTTTAATACATATAAACACCCAGACTCGAAGAACCAACAAATTATAGAAAATGTCGTCCCGCAGCGGGAATCGAACTCGTAACCTTGGATCTGAAGCTGAATCACTCTCAACTGCTCCAACGGACGAGTCGATAAAACTATTTTTAAAAAATATTGTTTTTTTTTAATACGGTATCCTTTTTCAAATGCATTCTTCATACCACCCATAAGAAATTTGTTTCCTAATACATTTCATTAATAATTTATCAACAAAAAAATTGTAACAGTGTTACGCAACAACCCTTACCCTTACGAGAAATGGTGCTAAATTAGGTAATAAATTCTAAAAAGGTATAAGAACACTTCTTTTACCTCCATTCCTACAAAGACGAGGGTACCGAAAATTATTGCTGAACGACAAAAAAATTTTCCTTACTGAAACATCCTTACAAGACGTCAAACGTAATATGTTATACGAAAAATGCGTGGGACCTTCAGAATTACTGAAGCATAAATTAGTGAACCAATATATGTAAATGATCGTATAACGTAATGAACGTAGATCACGTTCGCTAACAGAATAACATTTTCACAAGAATAACACTTCATCACTTTAAAATATTTGTTTTTGAAGTGACAGTATTACGTCAGTCGCTTATTGCTAACATATCGCTCTCATTATCCTCTTGCCATTATCCTACTCTAAGTGGGGTTGGCACATGTTATAAACATGATGTCACATGTTTGGCTACGTGTCTGACCGGCCGCCTGTCTGACAACTTACCTTAGTCGTATATAACGACACCTCGGTAAGAAAGAGGGTGGTCTATTCTACTCAACCGGATGGAATTGGATACGTGGACCACACAGCGGGTCAACTTGCCTTATTTGCCTATGACGACACCTCGGTAAGGAATGAAGGTAGTCTTTTACGCTCAGCCGGATACCAAATGGCTTATCTAACATATCGCTCTCTTTTTTATTTAAAATCACATTCATTTCAAATAAAAAGCTTTTATTAAGAGGTTTCCCTTTCAAATTATCAATGACACGTAAGTCATGTATGACACCGGCAGCAGTTCCAAAAATAATACAAACATCGCTGAAGATAGACAACTCTAGAATAACAAGACGGTCTAGACTAACAAAACCAAAACGCTGCCTTCCTACCAAGCCCGATGGAAAAACTTCCGTAACAAGATTCCCTTCCTAATAAAGCTAAGCTGTAGCTCTACGTAACTACAGAGAGAAAAAATGAGTTATAATAATTATTCTTTTACTTGGTTTGCTGCCTCAATTTCTTCAATGTATGTTTTACTTATTTCTCCCCATGAATCTATTTTATCTACATTACTATCGAAATTATATTTCAAATATGGTATTTATATCAATTTTTATAATAATTATTAATGCGAAATTCTATCTGTTTACCTTTTACCGCTAAATCGCTAGAAAAATATTAATGAAATTTGATACAATTTAAGCTTACATACCGGGTGAATATATAGGTAGGTGAATATATTAAGTAAAATCACAGCGTAACTAATACTAGCAAATTACCAATTGCTATGAATATTCGTATGTTTTATATATTATAGTTTTTATTCAGTCCTGTCAATGACAAATCTTTAAAAAAATATGTAAAACGTTAATAACAATTGAAAATTTTAGTTAAAGTCATAATATAAGTATGTATGTGAAGTTAAATGAAAAATTTGTGAAATGATTTTTGTAAGCTACAAAATTGTAGCTTATAAAATATCATATTTAGATTTTGCTTCTTAAGTAAATTTGTAATAGCAGAATAAGTAATAAAAATATTCTCATATTAATTAATCTTCAACTCTGCAAGAATTATAAGTTTTTAACTAAGATTACCACGAAGCAGAACAAACAACTTTTGCATAAACTTGTTAAGCTTCTTGGCCTTATATTTATGCTGTAAATACCAATTAAAGTGTGCGGCAGCATAATATTAACTTAAATGTTCAAAACTTGCGTTTGTGAATATAGTTATGTAACTATAACCGTCTTTTCTGTGTAGGTATTTGTGTGTATCTGTCACACTACTCAAAACCAGTGTACGCATATACTACGTAATAATCTATGATACTTCAGTAGCAATCATAAAATGAAGTATTTTTTTTATATTTGTCAGTAGTTTTAAGTATTTCAAGCTGTGGTAGCCCAGCGGTATTACCGTGCGCCTCTCTCAAGGAGGTCTAGGGTTAAATGAGTCTTCTAGTAAAACTTATGTGTCTAATTGATAATTGCAATTTATCACACGCTTTTCGGTGAAGGAAAACATCGTGAGGAAACCTGCATATCTCTAGAGAATTCTGGGGATATGTGTAACCTACCAATCCGCATTGGAGCAGCGTGGTAGGTCTTAGCTCCAATCATTCTCTCCAAAAAAAAAAACGGAGAGAAGAGGCCTATGCCCAGCAGTGGGATAGTAACAGGCCGGTACTTACTTACTTAAGTATTTCGCGTTATTTTTTATGTATAATAACAGTACTTACTGAAACCTGCCATGCCCGTTATTTCAGAGGTTGTAACTTTGATATAATTTGACGACTTTAAAAAGGGCGCCGTTAGATCTAGACCCCACAAGATTGTGTAGCGTGTAAGTCCTTAGAAAAGACCTATTTAAGGTTTATTAAGGTTGATGAGAAAGAGAGATACCTAATATTGATCCTCTTTTATCGTCTTTGTCTATTTCACGTTAAATCAGCATTAAAACAGCGGTCAGTCCTGCTCCAATCTTTTTCTCCAAGGAAGAACTAAGGTCCTTACCCGGTAGTGGGATGGCAGTTGTACACTAGTTTCATAACCATGAATATAAAGGTATTGCATCTAAAAACTTGTATTATCCCACATCTGAGTTATATCACTAAGAAACGAGGCTAAATCCGGAAATATTCCACTCCAAAGATCTTACGCACGGAATAAACTTTCATATAATTATTTCACTACATGGTTTATTACTTTAATAAGTCAAATGTTTTGTAAATACGAAACAATTTCGCAATTTTCACTAGAACTTTAATTATGTGGTTCATTTAACAGTATACGTAATTGGATACGTGGAACGGCAGTTCATTACAATGAATGAACGCCTTTCATTGTCCACCCACGAGGAAATCAATACCTTCGATAAAATTATGCAAAGCGTAGCAAATGTAATAACATGATAGACGAGTTTCTGTGATATCTCTTTCTTCCCTGATCTTCTAATATACTAGCAGTCCACCCACGAGTTCCTACGGCTTAGTCTGTTTTAAATTTCCCCTCAAAACAAAACTGTCATTGACAGTTCAAAAAAAAATTACGTTCGCATTCAAGCTTCATGTTGATTATCTGCTAAGTCATTCTAAAAAATCCAAAAATTTACTGAAAATTTCAATAACATCGCTCCAGCCCTTATGGAGACTATAAAGAACACAAATACATACTTGATCTTTTATACATATAGGTAAACGAGCTAACTTAACAGACATCGTCATGTCTTAATATTTCGTCGAAAGTTTTCTTAAATTTGGCTACTCTAAATATCTATTTTATTATGTATGTACTCATAGTTAGGTTTAAAGCCCTTTTTTTATTTTGAACATACGAAACAATTATCATATACGATCGTAAGTGGTTTAACGTTGCGTCATAAATTAAATAATTGTGAAATACGGAGTATGTTTTCAAGCTGAGAAGTACATGCAATTCAGTATGGTAATTATGCAACTAGGGCAAACGATCGAAGTCTCCCAAATTGAATAGCTGTGCCCTAATTGTGTACGGCACACGCTAGTGGGAAGTACAAAGCATAGGGTAAATAGAGTTTGGTATTAGATTCTGAGTTTGATAATCGCATGATCGCAGACCAAGACAAAGTATTCTTGATTAAGAGTTTGAGGGGAAGTCTGGTCTAGCCTTCCCCTCGAAAGAACACTGTAATTGACACTTGAAAAAATGCTTTGATCGCTACTAAACTATACAGGATTATCTGCTGCGTCAATCTTAATAAATATAATAAAATTACGCAATCAATTTTAGCTTTAACATTACAGCAGTTTATAAACACTTAAAAAGAGGCTCATTCAGAAATCCTACAATACTGTTGAGGATTACTTAGAAGATAAGAATATGTGGATATTGCTCGCTTAGACCTAAAAATAATAAGAAATATAATTTTTAAAAGAGCAACCGCCGAGTTTCTTGCTGGGTCTTTTCGGTAGAAAAGCTTTCCGAATCAGCGGTAGAGTTGAAGATTTAAAAGCACTTGTTCACAAGTTTATTTGAATAAAGAATATTTTGAATTAAAAAAAAATAATCATAAAGTAAAAAAATAAAATCAATCTAGATCATTAAAATCAATCTAGCCGTTTCGGACTGTATAAGGAAAATTTATAAATGATTGATTAATAAATGTGATATTTTGAAAACCACTTTTTTCATGAAAATATTGCTACAGATAAACATTTGCGGAATTAAAGATAATAATTGATTTATGAAATTTTATAAACTACTTCTCTGCAATTTCCAGTTTAAAATTATAAAAGGATTTTTATAAAAAAAATGAGTGAATATCATTTCCATTAAATCCTATCACAAAAGCACAAAGCAATATATACCTACATAAAAAGCGAGCTCTTATATCGGAGCCTCGAAGTTTGCCGAGTCAATGAATTGATGAGCCTTTGATGTATGCGTACGTGGGTGGAAAAAGTATTGATGAAGTAAATGTACCTCCATATCATTAAAAACAACATGTCTGCGAGAATGATAGAGGATCCCTATTCATTAACAGGCCTTTTATCAAGCTTGTGCTATTTATAAACTTTGTATATTAGGTACCTATATATATTTTTTATTATTATAACATACCATTATTTAATGGCACGGGAAAAGCTCCACTGTCACATTTTAGGTGTCTGTGTAATCAGAAGGGTTTATTAGAACATTTAGACTATGATATAACAAACCCTAACACCAACTGCTCTTTATTGCCGACATAATTATTTTGTAGTTTTCAGCCTTTATCCTGATATATGATATGATGTACACATAGTTATTGCAACACCCAGTCACGTCAATCCTTTATAGACCTTGGTTTCTTCAAGATTATTTTTAATTCAATCTATTTCCATATCTCAAAATTTCTAGTAATTGATAGCTTTTTCTCTCTATTTAGCTGTATCTACTAAAACGTTTTATGCCTTATTTTAAATCTATATTACATTTTAATCCACAAATCACAAACCATACAAATAAATCTCGTAATAGAGCAATAGATATTCATCGCACCATTTAAAAACAGAGAAATTTTCCCACTTTAACATCCATGAATGAATGTTACTGGCTAGGAGCTGACAGTTATGGCTTCTTACGTAAATGGGATGTAAATGCAGTCGGTGCCTTGAGACCTAGTTTAAAAATAGCTCAATAAATTGTATGTCACGTAACGTTACATAAGCATTACATTATAGTGCGCTAGAGGCAATAAATAAAGAAGAAAGATTAGACAATTTATTTCCAAATTCGTTGAGATATTTATATTAAACAAAATTGGATTGAATAAGCATTTAGAACATTGCTTCGATCTTAATATCCCGAAGAACTCTTCAGACTGTTGAAACGAATATATCAAGTGTATTTATTTGACATCTACTTTGCACTCAACAAATCTGCAACGAATTGTTGCCAAATTAAACAAATCAAATATATGTAAGTAAGATTTATACATGCTATATTGCCCAAAGATATTACCTTTACATACATATTGAAGCTTTTTCATCGTTTGTAAACCAAAACCCTTTTTTCTCTTGTTATATGAGATAAAGCTCCCAAGTCGTTGCCCGTGTAAAGGTTAGCTTTTATTGGATCACAACACTTGTTCTTCTATTAAACTTTCATATAAAAACATGAAAGAGAGATGCCGTATAGATTTTTACGATGAATTATAAATTTCAAAATAAAATGTACGCTACTTTATTAAAAACTCATTTATGATAACACCCTCAACCTGTACCCGATCTCAAAATGTCTCTCGTCCTTGTTACTCTACGTAGAGGTTTTCTTTAAGAGATCACATTTAGTGATAAGACCGCCCTTACACGTCTGTATGTCTTATTTCTTTTCTTTTGTTTATTGATTACTTATATACTTATTATTATAGTCCATTATATCAATCCCATTTACGTTTCAATTTTTATCTAAAATTTTATAACTTTATTGGTCCTATTTATGACTTGGCTAGATAAGAGGCAAATTTTCTGATCGCTTCGCCCTTTTTCAATAATCAAAATTACTTTTGTGATCCCAATATAAACCGTCGAATAAAGAAAATTCAAAGCAATTACGAATAATGTAATAGGCGTGAACCAAAAATGAAATATAAAAGATACAAAAATAAATTTTAACAGAAAATGAAATCTTACAAAATCTTACTTGTTATTTGAGACATGAAATTAACTATGTCCTTCATTGGTCTTTTTTATTGAAATAACAAGAAACCTACTTTTCTCTCGTCTTAGAATTCAGCCAATTATCGTAGGCAATATAACAAACTAACGTGCTTAGCTGAATGGATAATATCTTCAAGTACATATTATATTAAGTCAAGACGATGTAATAACGACGATGAGTCTCAGATGACTTCGTCGTTTCAGCAATGATTCATTCGTAACAGATTTGTGACGGTTTCAGGTCACGATTTGGTCATCCAAATAAATCTGCAACGGGTGGTAAAAATGGTGCAATAGTTAGTGGCCGTTCACGCCGTGTGGTATCTGGCTGAATAGAATAGTACCACCCTCATTTCTTACCGAGGTGTCGTAAAAGGCGACTAAGGTAAGTCGACCCGCCGTGTGGTATCCGGCTGAGTAGAATAGACCTACCTCATTTCTTACCGAGGTGTCGTAAAAGGCGACTGAGGTAAGTTGACCCACCGTGTGGTATCCGGTTTAGTAAAATAACCACCCTCTTTCTTACCGAGGAGTCCTAAGGTTAATTGAGATTAGGTCGGTCGTAAAATACGTAGCCAAATCATATGACAACATGTTTGTAACATGTTGTGCCGACCCCACTTAGAGTGGGATAAGGACAGGAGGATGATGAGTTAGTGACCGTTCATTATGGCTATGCAAAATAAACGGTCCTGATATGTTTGTGAGTTCCCAATAAGTTTGCAAAAAACTATCGGATTACTCTTTTAATCCCTGATCCCAATACACTGAACGCTTTTGTTACACGTGTATTGCCCCGAGCGGCAGGAGCGTTATAAAGGTTAAATAGATTTTGTGTTGACGTGCTTTTGTATGTTACACGTTTGCTAATCAAACGCAAAAATCGCACGTCTTGATACAACGAAAGACTACCAAAACGAAAGATTTGTTATTTTATAAGTTAATCTGTAATTTTCAGATGTTCCTTTAATCTATTTTTGACAGAATCCGAGTAAATTATTATAATTAGGTAATATCTGAGGAATATAGGTATTAGGTAATATCAAATTACAAATTGGAATGGTATAGTAAACTTTCTACAGAGTTTTTTCAGAGCAAATTTTCTCTCCATGCCTTACAACTGAAATTAAATCTGTTCTTTCTGATCAAGCTTGTTGCATCGAATAAATGAGAATAATAAATCATTACACTATTTCTAGTAATATTAAAATAAAATAAATTTCCGAACTGCCAATATACCTACGACCTCTAAATCGTCGTGTTAAAATTATGGAGTAAGTAATAAAAGTATATCTTTATATGGTCTATCCATATAAAGATATACTTCAAAATAAAAATAAAATAGGGTCCATAGGGTTTTAATTAGTGATCATAGAAAGCACTAACAGCCAGAGATTAAGTAATTATATGTAAAACAAAAGTATACCATTCAAATTTTAAAGCTTATTACTTCAAACCCGTCTCTAAACTTTTAAGTTTACAACATATATTTTTAATTAATTTTCTTATCTTCTTTTGATACCCTTTTTAGCATCAAAATATTCCATCCTACGCAGTGATTGTATCGTACTATGAAACCGTCACATCCTAAGAGATAACCTTTTTGTACTTTGCTTCGCCGACGTTGGTCTACAAAATGCCTTTATCTCATCTTTTCATTAAATTTTCATTAAACCCTTCGGATTCTTAAGCAGCGCTCTTTTCATAATGTAATTCTCCCAAAAAATACTAAAAGTAATAAAGGATACGATGATGATGATGATGATGAAAGTATATAACATACAAAGACAATTGTATTTTGACTTATATTCGATTAAGTCATAAATAGTAGCTATAAAAATGTACTATATATCTAATGTTTTTAATTGTAATAAAATTATATTTTCGTTACTCAAATACGATACCCAGAAAATTACAATACCCTTCATTACAGTATATTTACATTAACTAACAGCTTTGTGTGTTGTGGTTCAACTGTGAAGTTAGGTACTAAAAGAAAAATATGACTAGGTACAAATATACATAAAATTATTAGCAAAACAAACAAAACTTTGAGACCTTTGTTGTCGCTCGGGACGCAGTGAAACCATGAATATTATATACGGCAGGACTGTTACAGATTTGTTTTTATAGCAGACTCCGTTTAAATGAAAACCAAGAAATTAAACAATGCGACTAAATTTGTGATACACATATATGATCTCTGAATTGTGTACATTTGGGTATTACTTACTGATTGTATTATAATTAAGAGATGTTAACATACAGTATGGTTGGATATAAAAAAAGAATATGTCTATACAGGTACAGGGGTGCAGAGTTAGAACGAGAACAGGGACTAAGGTTGTTGCGGGGGGCGTAGCGTGCTCGTAGCATGCTCGTAGCGTGGTCGTAGCGTGCTATACAAGAGATGACCGCCCGTACCTACCTTGGTTCCCGTTTTCGCACTACCTCCGCACCCTTGTAACCCGTACGCGAGAACTGAGTTAAACGATTGGCCTATAGCATTATACCACAGAATAATGGAGAAAAAAAAGGGAATTATCGCCAAAAGGCAGATAAATAATTGTAATTTGGAATGACTAAACGAATGTGATTCTAGGTTACAGAGAGTTTTGTGAGTGAATAGAGTAGGAGCAGCATCCAGGTTCGGTCTGATTTTAAATAAAGAGATGTAAAAGAGAACATTGAAATTCATACAATAATGTATAGTATAGTTTCATATACTTACCGAAATCGAATGATAGAGTTCCTAACATTATATCAGATGGTAGGGTTAGGTAACATGATATATCACCCTCCCGAATATCGACCTGTGGTTTTGCGGGCGAGTGAATAATAAAATAACTAACGTCGTAATAAGGATTTTACGGATTTCGTTAAATTATTTTGTAATATCAATTGAGCGTTTAATTTGAAAATTACCACTTTTATAATTTTCGATGATTTTATTATAACTCAAGATCCAAGATTCGGTCATAATCAAATCCAAATCGTGAATATTGAAGATTAAATGGTAATTCTTAGTACAATTCATTAGATTGTATGATACTTAGTTAAAAACCACGTCAGATTATATAAAATAATACAATTAATGTCTCTACCTATGACCATCCACAGACTGACAGTTTTTAATTGCTTGTGCTTAAATTTATGTTGCCATTAGCAGCTTTCAAAAGCATAGCTGCTTTATGACCTAAGTGCTGCGCAGAAAGGTGAACTTTACAATAAAGGTGACAATTTAAAACATAAACTCGGTCGCGTTTCTTCCTTCCCAAGTCATGTGTATTCTTTTAAAGTACACATTGTTGATGCACTTTATTTGCAATATTCCCCTGTGTAATGATCATAGAGGCGATTTTGCTATGCACACTATTTACTGAGAATGAGAGACGTGTTGTTGCTTTAAAAGTTTATTGGACACTAAACAAATTACAAGATGCGTAAATGAACGAACATACCGCCCACCAAAAGGTCTGGAAGGGCTTTTATATTATTAGTAATGGAACATGTTCTTAAAGTGTATATAATTAACAAATTTTTAACTAATACCAGAAAATGCGTAACAACGATGTAAATATGATAAATTATACAAAACTAGATATGATATTTGAATCATCTAAACATAATACAAAATTAACAAGTAATTAATCTAATGTAGAAATAGGTAAAGGGCATAATTTGGAAACTGATCTTTGGGTTACTCTTCCATTATAACGCACCGTGTATACTCGCGTTATGTTGTCACGTCCAGGATGTTTCTGAGTTATTCGTGCAAGAGCCCACTTGCTAGGTGGCATATTCTCATCCTTCAGTAGTACGATATCACCAACTTCAAACTCAGCCGTTCTTTTTAACCACTTGGGTCGCTGATTAAGCCGTGATAAATATTCATTCTGCCAACGCTTCCAAAAGTTTTGCACTAGTCGTTGGGTGTGCTGCCACCGTGATAATAAATTTATATTGGCAGATGTGTAATCTCGGTCTGGGACAGTGACAAGTGCCTCTCCAATAATAAAATGCCCAGGAGTAAGAACTTCTATATCATCTATCAAATCTACATCTTTAGAGACGGGAATCAATGGGCGAGAATTAAGGCAAGCTTCTATTTGAGTTAGTACTGTTGCAAACTCTTCGAATGTTAAATTTGAAGTCAGTATTCTTCTCAAATGCTGCTTAACTGACCGCACTCCAGCCTCCCACAAACCGCCATAATTTGGGCTGTATGGCGGCGTAAAATGCCATTGCGTTCCATTGTTGGTTAGTTGATCAAATATTTGATTAGGTATTTCAAGACCGGCTTCTTTCCACATTTTAAATAGTTCATGATTTGATGCTACAAAATTGGTTCCATTATCGCTCCAGATTTCAGTACATCTACCTCTTCTGGCAACAAAACGTTTAAATGCTGCTATGAATGCATTGGAAGTAAGATCACTGACCAGTTCTAGGTGGATTGCCTTAACAGCCATGCAGATGAAGATGCATATATAGGCCTTGCTTGTTTTGGCACCTCTTCCTTTAGAATTTAACACATATACTGGACCAGCGAAGTCAACTCCACTTCTTGAAAATGGGCGCGACGGTGTAACACGGACTGCAGGTAAGTCACCCATCATTTGTGTTCTAGTAGCAGCTCTCTGTCGGGCACAGGTAAGACATCTTTGTGTATACTGTTTTACTAAACTCTTCAATCCGATGATATAGTATTTACTCATAAGGTAAGTAGTCATTAATTTAATTCCACCGTGTATTGTTTTCAGATGTGCATCAGCCAGTAGAAGGGGTACAAGATTGTTTCTTTTACCTAATATAACAGGATGCTTTTGGTTTTCATTGGCATCTGCATTTCTCAATCTTCCGCCCACCCTGAGGATATTATACTCATCAATGAATGGACATAAAAATTTTAGAGTGCTTGTTGTTTTTACTGTCTTGTTTTCCCTTAATCTTTTTATTTCTTCTATAAATTCTTCTTCTTGTACATGTTTTATGCAAATGTCTAATGCATTTTGTAATTCTGTGGTTGTAATTCTATATTCAAGCTGTTTTGGATTCCTTTTCATATTCAAAAATCTCTTACAATGTACTATTATTCTTAAAAGTTCTATCAACGTTTCGTATTCCTCAAATTTTAAAAGTTTATTTTCATATTCATTAACATGAACGTGTGACTGTATGATCTTTCTTTTTTCCAGATCTGTAGAGAGCATTTTCGGCCTTGTAAATTCAATATCTTCATTCATCAACCAAGCAGGTCCATTCCACCATAAATCTTTATGTTGTAGTTCTAGTAAAGATGAACCTCTTGAAGCTACATCAGCTGGATTATGTGAGGACTGCACGTGAAACCATTGGCTGTTGTTAGTGTGTTCTAATATCTCCACCACGCGATTTGCAACAAATGGTTTCCATCTACTAGGTTCTCCTAATAGCCAAGCTAGGACAATAGTTGAATCTGTCCAGGCGAATATGTTTTGTGTAGGGATTCTCATAGCTTGACCTGCTTTATATAATAGTTTGGCTAGTAGTTGTGCTCCGCTCAGTTCGAGGCGTGGTAGCGAAATCGTTTTTACAGGAGCAACCTTTGTTCTAGCAGCTACAATGTGCGTCTGAATGGTTCCATCTTCCATTTGTACTCGACAGTAAACGACGCCTGCATATGCCTTCTCAGATGCATCACAAAATCCATGCAGGGTAATATTATCACCTTGACTCTCAATAGTATTTAACCAACGTCCAATTTTTATTTGATTGATATTTTCTATATCTTCTCTTATGCTCTTCCATTGTTTTTTTATTACTTCGTTGATTTCCTGATCCCATCCAAATCCTTCTAGCCACAATTTTTGTACTAGAATTTTAGCCGTGACTATAACGGGCGCTATCCACCCTAGGGGATCAAACAATTTTTGTAAATCTGACAATATAGTCCTTTTTGTAATTACTGGTGATATAGGTTCTAATTGTAATTGATAGCGAAACTCGTCTTTTCCAAGATTCCATGTTAGACCTAGGGCTTTAATTGTGCCGTCTAGTTTTAAGTCTAAATTTGCTTTGTTGGTAACCTTATTAGCATCTATAGATTTCAGAAATTCATTGTCATTAGAAGCCCACTTTTGCAATTCAAAACCTCCTCGACGTAAAATAGATATTATGTGTTTGCTGACTTTAATTGCTTCTTCTGTGGTGTCGGAACCTGATAACAGGTCATCAACATAAAAATCTTCTTGTATAATCTTTGCAGCTTCTGGATATATTTCGCCTTCTTCCTTTGCTAATTTCATTAGGGTTTTGACAGCGAGGTACGGAGCAGACGCTGTTCCGAATGTAACTGTCCGTAATCTGTAGTCTTTTACTTTCGTAGTTTCATCCTGTGAGTTTATTTCCTTTTCTGTATTGTCTTCTGATCTTCCTCCCTTTCGGCGCCAGAGTATTCTGTGATAATCGATGTCTTGTTCATCTAACCAAATCATTCTGTACATCTTCATGACATCGCTTGCAAAGCATACCTTGTGCATACGCCATCTCATTAATATGCTTCGCAAATCTTCTTGCAGTACAGGTCCGGTCATGAGCTCATCGTTTAAAGAAACACCGTTGCTATTTTTACAAGATGCATCAAACACTATCCTCATTTTAGTTGTTTCTTTGTCTGTACGGATAACAGAGTGATGTGGTAAATAGACAGAGGGTTTATTTATCTCATTCTCTGGAACTTCTGTCATATGTCCCATTGTTATATATTCCTCTAGTACCTTATCGTATTCTTCTCTTATTTCAGGTGTTTGTTCTAATCTTCTTTCTTGATTAATTAAGCGTTTCTTAGCAATATCTTTTGTATTTCCACCTGCTGCCAGCCGTTCATCAGAACAAAATGGCAGTCTCACTATGTATCTCCCAGTACTATCTCTCTTGTAATTTTTTTCATAAAATTCTTCACATTGTTCTTCTTCTCTTGTGTATTTCCTCTTTGTGTCTTGTTCAACTTCCCAAAGTGTTTTTAAGAAGTCGTCTGCAACTAATTGATGATGCAAAACGAGTATTGGATTTGATTGTATTGTATCTTCAACTTTACCAAAAAGAATCCAGCCAAGGTTGGTTTTGTGAGCACATGGGGACCCTGGCGAACCTTTGATTAATTCGTTTTGTACTATTTCTGCATACACATCGACACCTAGGAGCAGGTCTATCGAACCTGGCTTATAGTAGTTTGGATCAGCCAGGTTGAGTCCATGTAGGTGAGGCCAGTTGCTAATTTTGATAGTATGGGATGGTATTTTAGTAGTCAGTGGTTTTGACATGACATATGCTCTCACTTTGAGATCAAAAGGCTCACATCTTGATTCTAGTTTGATCTGAACTACTTGTTTAATGTCTTCTCTAGTTGATCCCACACCAACAACAGTACCTTTAATTGAATACCGTTTGGCCTTGAGTAGTTGTGTAGCTCGTTCACTTATAAAGCTCGCTTGCGAGCCTTGATCAATCAGCGCACGAAGTGTTATCGCGTAGTTATCTTCACTAATTACTTGTACCATTGCAGTAGCTAATAGTGCTGTGTTCTGTTTTGTTGATACATGTGACGCCACCATTGTTATATCTTCTCCTTCTTCTTCAATCTTCTCCACGTTGGAATGTAATGCCACTCCGGGTTGTTCTGTATGTATGTTCTCGTTATTGCCCGTTGTGATATTTGGTTCGTGCAGAAGAGTATGATGACGTCTCCTGCATAGTCTACAGCAAGTTGGAATACGGCACTGCCTTACAGAGTGTCCAGATGCAAGGCAATTATAGCACAGATTGTTTGATTTGATAAATTCACTTCGTTGAACAGGGGTGCATTTTCCAAATGCTGAACAATGGCTTAGTGTGTGTGATTCTTTACACATTTTACATGTCTTCACTTTCTCAGTAGTTGTTACATGAAATGTCTTTTCTCTTATAGCATTAGAAGTTGACTTAGATTTTGGTTCCGTTAGTTCTAAAGTACGATAGCGGCTTTCTAGAAATGTTCGAAATAATTCGAGGTTAGGAAGACTCTCAGGATCTTTACAGTTAGCGCTTACGTTTTCTTCCCAATCCTTGTGCGTGTCACTGTCTAACTTCTGCACTATGATGTATATTATTATTGGGTCCCAGTTTTCAGTATTAATTTTCATGTTATTAAGGTGATGTAAACATTCAAAAGTTGTGTCTAGTAAATTCTTAATGTTGCTTGAAGTGTTTAATGTTATCCTTTTTTGTGAAAAAAATCTTCTCATAATAGCATTGAAAGTTATTCGTTTATTACTATATCTTGATTTTAATGTATCCCATGCCCTTTCATAATTAGAATCCGTGACTAATATGTGTTTTAAAATCGAAGCAGCTTCTCCAGTAACGCTTGTTTTTAAATAATGTAATTTTTGTACATTACATAGGGATTTATTTGTATGCACAAGTGAATGAAATAAATCGCAGAAAGACATCCACTCTTCATATTGTCCACTAAATATAGGCAATTGTATTTTCGGTAACATGACGTACGATTGCTGTGAATCACTAGACATAATAGCAGTTGAAGTACTTGCAGTTGTTTCTCCAGGTCTAAGCAAATCCATTAAGTCTGATTTTAGTGTAATGTAAATTTCTTCATGCTCATAAAACTCATTATTCGCAAGATAGGGGATCTGAGACTCTTTTTCCTTTGGTATATGGCGCGTTATAACCTCGGACGCGTGTTGATATTTTTCCCAATAATCATCTATGCATTTAATTCGCGTTTCTATGTAACTACGTGTTAAACGTACTTTTGGGCACTTTTTGATATTTATTTGCGTGTTCTTAAGTGTTTTGATAATTCGTTCCACTATATTAAGGTTTTCTAGCACTTCTTCCATTGTATTTAGCTTTATTAAGCGTTGTTATTTAAAACCTTTTCAATAGATTCGTTCAAATGCACACAAGTATCGTCTTATCGCTTCGCTATTGTTCTCGCGGCGGCCGGCAAACAGGTAAGGCGGTCGCGTGGTATGCGGCTCGAATTTGGACCAAATGTAATGATCATAGAGGCGATTTTGCTATGCACACTATTTACTGAGAATGAGAGACGTGTTGTTGCTTTAAAAGTTTATTGGACACTAAACAAATTACAAGATGCGTAAATGAACGAACACCCTGGCTGGTTGTGTAATAATAATAATAATACGCAATTATTATCATTTTCTATTTGCATGTACATGAAATATATTAATAGGGTTGAAATCGTTTCTTTCTGTTTTCGAATAAATTATCGAGTACTCTGTGTTAGACCACAGATGATTAGATCCGTGCAATGCTTTCGAGGGGGCCACGGGTTCAAACCTAGTCACTAATGAGTTTTTCTCTTAACCCTTTGACCGATAAGGTGAAGGGGTGAACGAATTTTTGACATTTATTTTTAGATCATGTTGTTTTCTATATATTAGTTATACCCATCTATGATTTCTATACCATTTTCTTTGTTATAAACTTCTCCATTGAATACAATAAATCATAATATAATAATAACTTACATTTATTGTTGGTGACGTGAAAATTGAATTTGTGCACATGGTGCTCACTAGACGTTTGAGGGGTTAAAACTTATTTTACTTATTAGAAATGTCTAGACAGTTGAGATTTGCAATTTATCACACACATTTCGGTGAAGGAAGACATCTTAAGAATAGCTGCTTATCTCAAGAGAATTCTAGGGATATGTGTAACCTACAAGTCCGCGTTTGAGCTTTGGAGCTACCGTTTTTTGTAGAGAAGCATTGGCGCTTCTCTCCAAAAAACGGAGAGAGCAAGCCTATGCCCAGCAATGGGATTATAACCTTTACTTCTATTTGGCACGATTATGGATATGAAAAGATATATTAGGTAACAATTATGCTTTACATAGTCATACATATCCATCGTACCAAGTACATTGAGTTGAAGTGTAATTAAATATATTAAATGTTTATAATTAACTAAATAGCTGCCCGACAACGCGTTGCCGTGGTTCAGTCTTGTTTCGAATTTCCCTCGAAACAGAACTTGCGATCGCCACCAAACTTTATAGGATCATCCGTTGGGTCATACTAAAGATTGACTGAAAATTATATTAAAATCGGTCCAGCCGTTTCAGTCATATATATTAATTTTTATGTACAAGACGATTGTTGGTTTAGGATAGAATAAAGTATTAATGGCCTTTTATCATTATTTTGCTTCTTAAAGTGCACAGATTATCGTCCAAAAAACATTGTATAAAATTATTTATATATAAGGCTACATGTGAAAACTCCTTATAAAAATTTCTTATATCAGGACCTAAGAATGAATTGCGCAATAAACAACGAATATGTCTTGTCTGGAAATAAAACTGCGGCAGTCGTTACGTAACAATATTCCCCTGAAGAATAATTTATAGAATCAAGCGTTACTTTGCGGAGATCCATAATATAAAAGTAATAGTAAAATTATTTTGTCTTATCGCTCAAAATAATGTTTATTATTACTATTATCATTATTTTTTTATTTCCCTGAAGACTATATCAAAATATCTTTCATATTTACAAAAATCTAAAAGATCATCAAGTCATCATCATCCTCCTGCCCTTATACCACCACTCTAAGTGGGGTCGGCACAACATGTTATAAAAATTCTGTCACATGATTTGGCTGCGTTTTTACGACCGGCAGCCTGCCTGACGTCAACTTACCTTAGTCGTATTTTGCGACACCTCGGTAAGAAAGAGGGTGGTCTATTCTACTAAACCGGATACCACACGGTGGGTCAACTTACCTTAGTCGCCTTTTACGACACCTCGGTAAGAAATGAGGTTGGTCTATTCTACTCTACCGGATACCACACGGCGGGTCGACTTACCTTAGTCGCCTTTTACGACACCTCCGTAAGAAATGAGGGTGGTACTATTCTATTCAGCCGGATACCACACGGCGTACTAAAAGATCATCAAGTGTAGATCATTAAAGTTATAATAAAGATACAACACCGATCTGTTGCAAAACATAAATTCATGCCAGAATAAACTGGTTCATGAAGGAATTTAAAATAATTCTTCGTCATAAATAATAAACGACGAAGTAATGAGTTTTCAACAAAACAGTCAATTTTACCGTTCAAAAAGGGTAAACACGTATAAAATAAACATGGAGCTAGGTGCTGTGACCTATTTCCACCTTTTCACCGAGATAAATGAACATTTTAGTTTATAAATAGTTTGCAATTTAGTTTATGAAAAGCAATTGATAAATCGAGTCCTAATAATGCCAGCCTACATAATGTATCACAACAAAGAACTCATAATTTCTGACAAGGTGTAATTAAGATTTGGTTGTAAGCGAATTATATATTTTAAAAAAACTAGCAGGCATTATACAGTATCGTTTAATTTCCACAATTTATTTTGGTTCGCTTCAGTGTAAAAATATGTTTTGTTTATTATTTTGTGTATCAAAATGTGAAACAATTAATGTTGAATATTTTCATATTCAAAATAATTTGTTTTTGATACATTCTAAACAAAACATAAATTTAGCCACGATAAATTATTCAAAATAAGTCAAGTCTCGAACTTATTAGAAAATAGGTCATGAATAATAAATAATTTATAAATATTAATATTGTAGATAATATGAATATAGTGCTATAATAATAAATCTACATAAATAATGTAGAAACATAACCGCTACGTCTCGAGTGAATGTGCTACATAGTAGTCTACGCAGCTACGAGAAATACACTCATTACGTCATGCAGTCATATAGTAGTATAGTGAGTATGAATGTAGTGTCTGAACTTCATAGTGTTAGGTATAGCTAGGGTATAGTAGAATATAAGCATATAGTCATATAGTATAAGCCATAGTCAGACCTGTAAGTGAGAGTGTCGCAACAAATAATAAGAAAAGATGATTTTGATTTTGTTATACATAAAACTGAATGTTGAACTGAACACGGCTATGCCGATTTTAATGACATTTTCGGTCAATCTTGGAATGACCCAGCGGATGACCGGAATATTTTTTTTAAGTTGAGTTCTTTATCGAGGGAAGTTAATATTCTTAAATAACTTTAAAGAGGAGAAAGGTATTATATATATATTAAACAAGTTAGTCTGTCGAGGACAGTTATGGGACTTGTACATATTATCGACAAGCTTTTACCCGTAACTGCGTTCTCGTGGACTGTTGTCGAGTGATAGGTTGATAATAGATGGGGCTTTTTAATGTCATCCTATTCCTGTAGAATTAACAGGATTTTTATAGCCTATATGTTACCCCGGTGTCTAAGAAATAATTGTGCCACATTTCATCGATATTGGTTCAACGGGTTCGCCGTGAAAGAGTAACATACATCCATACTCACAAACTTTCGAATTTATAATAGTAGGATACTTACCATGTGTCGTCGGTGCTGAAAAGACATGCGAAGAGCAGACTATCAACACAGCTAACAGCAGCTTTATCCCCATTTTCGCAGATGCAGTCTACAACAAAATACGAATGTATGTAAAATCAAATTTTCATACTCTTGTTTTAGTTTTCAATAACGATAAATATAAAACTAAACTACAAGCTCAATCATCATTCTCTTGCCCTTATCCCACTTTAAGTGGGATCGGCAAAACATGTTGTAGCATGGTTTGGCTATGTAATTTACGACCGGCCGTCTGCCTGACGTCATAAATTACAAGCTAAATAAGTTAAATATACAAGCTGCGCCCCGTGGTGCTGTTTGTGACTAATAGAATAGGTATTAAGAGTAAAATGGATATATATATTATAGAGCCTTTATTAGTGACTGTTAATAGGTTCGAAATGTCCTTCAATAGGCGATATACAAATTCAATATATGACTAGCCAAAAGCTACATCGAATGACATTCAATACATGTTACAACAACGTAACCTTCTGTTGAACTATACTTATGAAAGTGTTGAACTATACAAATTACTGAATAGATAATAATCCCTCCAAAAGTACAAAATAACACAGCTCTACAGTTTGTTTTTAGTAGTATCACAACAATTATATGGTAAAGATTTCGACATCACATCTGTTTGGTACAATCGTGGCAGTACCACTACCACCAGAACCTAATTAATTCTACCTTAACTTCCACTGGCCTATTGGCACAGGTGACAGTGACCCTGCCTTCAGCTACGCTAGTTGCGGGTTTAATCCTAATTTCTAATTACACTTTGTTGATTCTTCGATGTTGAGTGTATTTAAGTATGTATTTAAAATTAAATATGTATATATTTACAAGTTGTCTATCACCCATAACACAAGTATTAAGTTATTTACTTTAAGAACAGATGACCGTGTGCATATGTTATTTTAAGTCCGCCTTGTGGTGTCCGGCTGAGTAGATTAGACCACCCTCATTTATTACGAGGTCATAAAATACGACTAAGATAAGTTGAATATAAATATAAATATATGGGACACTTACACACACGGTCGTCCGTCCCCAAAGTAAGTAACTTAATACTTGTGTTATGGGTGACAGAGAACTGGTGAATATATATGTACTTATATAATTTTTAAATACATACTTAAATACAAATATACACCCAGGCTCAAAGACCAACAAATTCATTTATAGAAAATGTTGGCCCTCGGCGGGAATCAAACCCGCGACCCGCGGAGCTGAAGGCAGGGTCACTACCCACAACGGGCCAGTCAAAGTTGACGTCAGGCAGATAGCCGGTCGTAAAATACCTAGCCAAATCATGTGACAACATGGTTATAACATGTTATGGTGACACCGACTCTATGATGATATATTATTTTAGCCTTTCCTTATAGAAACTTATCGAGTCTAGTAGTAAAGATTTATTTATTGGGAAAATGAACTTTTATTTTTAACGAACTGTAATCGGGTAACATAATTGACAATTTATTAATAAAAAATTCATTTCACGCACCACGACCAGGCAATTTATGTCAACGTTCGCTTCACTGATATTATAAAAGGGGGACGGATGGGCCTTAAGATAAATTGCCAGTAGCTCACGACTTTTACCAATAAAGAACCATTCATTCATTCGTTCATTCATGCGGAATACTTGTATTTCAATATATTTAAAGCGTTTGTAGATTCAGTTTTATTTTATACTATCCATACATATTACAAATACGAAAGTCTCTATGTCTGTTATGCTATCACAGCTGATACGTTGGAGAATTTTTTATGAAATTTGATATAAAATGAGCTTACATTCTATTAATGTATGGATGTAGATGGATATAACTCTAGATGGCCGAAAAAAAGTTGAATGGATTGTGTGACGAATGATATGCATATAACAGGAGTAGACAAGACATGATAGAAGTGAATAGAAGATTATGACATATTGTGTCAACCCCTCTTAAAGGGAGTATGTATATGTCAATTATAATAATCTTAACTTATATACCAAGCCAACATATAATATTCTATTATTTAAAAAAATAATAGAATCGCTTCGGGCAACATGAAAAACAAATTTTACATAACTGAAGGTATTTTAACACTAAAGTTGGCGCGATTAAAGTCCCGTCTATTCAGAGCTCGACGAATTATCAAGCGAGTCACACAGAATTGTTAGAGACACAAAATATTTATTTCAATATAAAATAATGCATATAAGCCTGTTACTATCCCTCTGCTGAGAATAAGCCTCTTCTCTCCGTTTTTGCAGAGAAGGATTGTAGCTACCACGCTGCTCCAGTGCGGATTGGTAGGTTACACATATCACCAGAATTCGCTAGAGATATGCAGGTTTCCTCACGATGCTTTCCTTCACCGAAAAGCGTGTGATAAATTGCAATTATCAATTAGACACATAAGTTTTAAAAGAAAAACTCATTGGTGTCTGCCCAGGTTTGAACCCGTGACCTCTTCGAAAGAGTCGCACGGTGTTACTCTACCTACCTCAGCTTTTAAAATAATGCCTATAAATTTGTGAAATTGTAATATATAAATAATGTAGCTATAAATAGTTCCATTAACATTTATTGTTCCAAACTAGCTGCGTTTATTATGTTTATATAGTAATCTAAAAATAATAAAATAAGTTCTGTGAGAGAATCCATAAGTTAACGAACTCTATAGATTTTTAAATTTGCTCCAGATTCTGCGTTTTACTCGATGCTGGCGCTCTGGTGACCCAATTCACCCCACCCTCGGCCTGTAATACACCCCCAGCCCGTGTCCTGATAAATTTCTGCATTGGATTGTATGACAGAAATAGTACAATAGGATATGTTGTTAAATTTTCTTTTAAGCTTACTCGATATCTTTAATATTTAAATGAGTTTATCTCGTATGTATATATATTTTCGGAATCTCGAAAACGGCTCCAACGATTTTCCTGAAATTGAGCATGTAGGGAGTTTTGGGGGAGATAATCGATCTAGATAAGTTTTATTTAAAAAAATGTCGTTTTATCCCTGTTTTCGAGTTCTAAATTTTTTTGAAATTTACGTTCAATACAATCACAATTTTTTTCTGTCAAAACTGTCAAACGTAAAATCATGGTAGTTCATTTGGGGAACGGGCGGTCTACACAGGTGAAAATACATAGGATCGAGCCCCACCTGCCCTATTATTTTTTCTTTAATTTAAAAAAAAAATTACATCATTTCTAAAATTACCGAGCAAGGTTCGGTCACCCAGATACTTTAATTATGCCGTCAACGATATTCTCAAATATTGCGAGTACGCCGAAATAATAGAATTTATCTTCGTTCTACTTATTAGATCAGTAGAATGGAATATTTATCTATTTATTATAGGCAGAAAAGATCCATACCTCGTTGTCGAAGGTGTTTATGGTTTTATTACATTTAGCGCAAAATATATCTTTGCTAATTAGCAGTTATTTCATTTTGACGTTTCAAGTAGCAGAAGGAATATAATTGCAATAGCAATTGCAATTTAAACTCCCAGGATTTATCTGATTTTTGTGATGTTGACACAGACATAAACTATTGTTTATTCCTGGACTAAGGGCCACGCGGTCGAGGTCGCGGTCAAAAGCTAGTAAACAATTATCGCGCCGATAAAAAACCCATGAATAATAAATAAGTAACATTAAAACATTAAAGATTATGTATACAGCGCTAAAAAATAAATTTAGATGACATAGAGAGATCACCGCTTGCTACACCTTAACTGTATGACCTACATTGTAGACTACGTATAGAGAAATACAAATATATAGATGGCCAGCCGCCTGCGGCTCCGCCCGCTCGGAAAGATTATAACCGTAATATAGTCATTTCAAAACCGTAAAAATGATTAAAGTGGGTCAACCTTAAAAGCTAGACATATACTGTCGCGGACTTTTATTTAGAACTCTCAGAATATTTTGTAATAAATGGTTTTTGAATAACTATTACCGTTTACTCAGCGCACGCAAGGAAAGTTCTAAATTTGCCGTTTTCGTACTATTTTTTATTGCTGCTCCTCTCCTATTCATCTTAGCGTGATGTTATAGACTTCCTCGATAAATTGACTATCTTACACTGAAAGAATTTTTCAAATTCCAGTAGTTCTAGAGATTAGCGCGTTCAAACAATCAAACAAATAAACAAACTCTTCAGCTTTATATATTAGTATAGATCATCATCATAATCATTCATAAAAGCTTGCGGTCGTTATCGATTTGCGGTAATTTGGTTAGTGAAGCGTGAATGGCTATACAGCCGTTATTCAGTTTCCAGAGCCTCATTAACTGGCGGGTAGAGTGCAAGTCGATATAATGAGGCAATAAGGGAAATAGACTGAATGAAATTCCCCCTACGAACAAATATAACAAATTGAAACATAATCTAGTCATAAATAGCTTTTTTATTTATGTAATTTATAGAATTAGGCGTTGCTTTGCGGAGATCCATAATACAAAAGTAATAATAAATTTATTTTGCTATAATCCGCGATAAATGATGATTTCAATTAATAATTTTACTAATTCTGATTTATTTATGAAAAAGAGACATTAGATAAAAATATAAAATTTGAATTAAATCAAAAATCAAATTAAGAAGGATTGGAGCTAAAACCTACCACGCTGCACTATAGCGGATTGGTAGGATACACATATCCCCAGAATTCTCTAGAGATATGCAGGTTTCCTTACGATGTTTTCCTTCACCGAAAAGCGTGTGATAAATTACAATTATCAATTAGACACATAAGTTTTAATAGAAAATCTCATTGGTGTCTGCTCGGGGTTTGAACCCAAGATAGTCTCTACAGAGTCGCACGGTCACACTGCTGGACTATCACAGCTTAAAAGAGCAAGAAATGGTTGTAATGTCAAAAAATTCTATAACAAGAAAATTTACAATATATATTACCATTCTTTAATACCATAATTTAATTTCTTTCCTAATTAACTCTTATCATTTTTATGCTTATTAGGGACTTCTAATGTGCTCATAACAATAGATGCGCTTATCTGAAACCGTCAACGTCCTCACATAAAATACTTGACATTGGAAGATAAATTTCCAATAAGGCAATTAATTAGTGTCTTGTTATCACGACCTTGACCTTTATAATAATCCCACCGAGGACAAGAGTCTTCAAGCATTTATTCTATAAGAAAAATCTGTTCATTATTATCATCTTTTTCATATGGCTATCTGATTATTTTTGTTATAATTTCGGGTATTTAATAGGGAGCCCCCGTGGTCATAAAATAGCCTTTGAGTGCTCTACTTCCGACTCCACTTTAGAATGAAAAAAAATTATAATTGCCGAGTGTGCTGGTTATTATATGTTTTACTTCAAATGACTACGCCGGAAAATCTGTTCAAATATGCAAGCGAAAATCAATTTATTAAATATACTTTGCAAAACCAAAGACGTAAATGCAGTGAGATATTATATACCTAGCAGAAGAGTAATCAGTATGAATTCAGTATACAGTATACACCCTTAGCAGTGGTATTTGTTTTACAAGCCAGAGGTTCTAGATTCGGTTTCCTCGCCCTTTAATTAAAAATTTAATTTCCTCACACATCCATCCATCATCCTCCTGCCCTTATCCCGGCAAAACATGTTATTAACATGTCAGAAGATTTGGCTACGTATTTTACGACCGGCCGCCTGCCTGACGACAATTTAACATAGTCGTATTTTACGACACTTCGGTAAGAAAGAGAGCGGTCTTTTCTACTCAGCCGGATACTACAAGGCGGGTCGGCTTACTTTAGTCGCCTTTTACAAACATCGGTAAGAAATGAGGGTGATTCCTAACACATCCAAAATAATATCAAAACTTTCCAAATAAATTTTGCAATAAAAATTCAAAAAACACAATTTTTTTATTTAGACGACTGTAAACTCGTTACATCTATAGAAGTGAGGTGTAAGCAATTACAAGGATATTTAGACCTGAAAATTCTATTTAGACCTTTAGAGGGAAAAGTTATCTCATAACATACATACATTAAACAGTAACGCAGTACCTGTATCCAGTGAGCCTACCTACATAAACATAAAAATTATAATAGAGATTTCAGCTCGTCCCTGGAAAATTACAGAACACGCCTACATATAAAACACGGACAAAGTATTTGCATACATTTCAAAGTCTGCGTGGGCTTTAACGTTGTTTTATGAAGTATAAATCCATGCTGAATACAAGTTTTTCTTTTTATTTTTATTTTCCCTTTGTTATAATATGTAGCTCTCAAAGATTGTGAAGTAGGGACTTTATATTAGATAGACAATATGTTAAACAAAGAATAGATCGCTTCTCTTATAGCCATGAATACAGTTTAGTTAAAGGGCTGCTTCAATCTAACGATGTAAGCATTTTTATGGAACTACGAGTGTTTTAAAAGAACTTAACGTTTCGCTGAAAGCACTTCATATTTATAAAACTTTGTAGCAAGATAAGGTTTGCTATGTAGATATTTATGACTATATTTTTTACCGTTACTATCTTCACATCCTACATATATTCATACTATGCTATGTATAATATGACTGTCAATATAATACTATTAAAAAATCTCTAGTTACATTAATTTTTTTAAGGGTTACTTTGTTAAAATCCATTATAATCACTTTTTATGATTCACTTTTCCCTTTGACTTCAGTACTGATATAAAAAATAAACTATTTCTATAGCTCTTTAACTACATTCGATTACGCAAAATCGATTTTCAAATCGATACCCCGTTTTTACATAAAAGTAGAACAAATAAACACATTATTGCATTGAGAATAAGTGGTCCTTTTATTATTTTTAAGCGAAATATTGCCGTTTGATCTTTTATATGAAAAAGTATATGAATAAGTATAGATATATTCGTGGAAGGGTTCAATGTATGAAACATAAGGGTTCACAAGGTTCGGGCACCGTGTAATCTGTCGAGTCGCGGATAAATTATAGCCACTATAAAAGGAGATTAATGTACACGAGTCAATCTAAATTAAGCAGCCAATCTCCGGCCAACAGCCAGTAGATTACTTTTATCGAGTGCTTGAGTGTCATCCGTTACATTTTCTAGCTTCCTTTCAATTTATAATTGATTTTTCACTATTAGTTTTAAAAAATCGAGTCATGGGAACAAATTTTACCTTTTTAAAAATAGCTAAACTGAGCTTGTTTATATTGGATGTAGAACGGGGTTTTGAGTATTTATGATATGGCTTTAACCGAGTGGTATCCGGCTGAGTAGAATAGACCACCCTTATTTCTTACCGAGGTGTCGTAAAAGGCAACTAAGGTAAGGCGAACTGCCGTGTGGTATCCGGCTGAGTAGAATAGACCACCCTCATTTCTTACCAAGGTGTCGTAAAAGGCGACTAAGGTAAGTTGACCCACCGTGTGGTATCCGGCTGAGTAGAATAGACCACCCTCTTTCTTACCGAGGTGTTGTAAAAAGCGACTAAAGTAAGTTGACATCAGACCGTCGTAAAATACGTAGCCAAATCATATGACAACATGTTTATAACATGTTGTGCCCCATTTAGAGTGGGATATGGTTTATGGCAGGTTAAACGCAAAGCAAAGTTTTTTAACAATATATTATATAGCATTTTATAAACCGTTTTTTTCCGTACTCCTATTTGAAATTTCTTTGCCTTCGATTCCAACTCCTGGAGAAACCATAAAACTTTATTGTATTCGAAACAAATGACAGCATAGCAATCTGTCTCATACCTTATTATATACGTACACTTTACACTTGCTAACATTCGATTAGTTTTTTGAATCATAATTCATAAATTGTTTAAGAATAATTCGATAATTATTCTTAAACAACTACGAATTTCCGTTTAAATCCTTCAAGAGAATCTACACTGTTCCATAAACGAATTAATTATCTTTTTTGTTCATCACCATCATATATTCCAAATGCAAATATAACACCAATATACATACTTGGTGATCTAAAATCCATTGAACATAATCTAAATACCAACATGTATACTAAATTAATTAAACGAAGAGGATTTTAATGACAGCGTGAAGATAAAATCAAATACCACGATCATCATGAGCTCAGTAATGTATTTATGTAATAGGTACATGCAATCAGCATTTACATTAAATCTTATCCTCAAACCGATTTATATTTATGTTAATTAAAGTATACTGAATAAAAAATACAGGCATGTACTTTTATAATCGAATATAACACCTATTTTATATCCATGGAAAAAAACAGTCTCGATCGAATATTTGTACCCAAATAGTGAAACGAAAATTTGATTAGTAAGATATTATGACAACTGCTACATCATTATCTGATGGCAACCGCACCAATAGTAACGATGAGATTTAAAAGGATTCATTTTGTATAAGTCTATTTAACAGTTTATAAATGGTATAATTTCGGGTAAATTATACTGCCGTCGTTCGTTACTTAAAACTAGGAGCAGTATCTAGCGCAGTCGTGACCACAATCCATTTAACGGGATCAAAATATCAACGAATGAAACGAATTACCGTGCTATGTATTCGAAGTGAACAATTTATATTTGTCTTCACACTACAAATATCTATATCTATCTATACTTATATATCAAGCTTAAGAGTTTGATTGTTTGAACGTTCTAATTTCAGGAACTGCTGGACCGAATTGAAAAATTCTTTGAGTATAAGATACTTATCGACCATTTATCCATTTATCGACCACTTATCGACGAACCATCACGCAAAGATGAATAAGAGAAGAGCGGCCAAAAAAAAATTATTGCGATAATGGCAAAAGTTAAAGCTTGCGTGCGCGCTAATGAAACGGTGAAAGTTATACAAAAATGTACTGTACATGTAATGTACATGTATTACAAAATTGTTCCCCTCTAAAAGTTCTAAATAAAAGTCCGCGACAGCATATGTCTATCTTTTAAGGTTAACCCACTTTAACCATTTATATGGTTATCAAAATACTATTTCGGTTTTAATCATTCCACGCGGGCTAAGCCGCTAGCCTTCCACGATAATGGACTATCCTACACTCAAAAAAATTTTTTAATCCGTCCAACAGTTCCTGAAATTAGCGCGTTTAAACAATCAAACAAACAAACTTATTACAGCTTACAGCTTTATAGTATTACTAGTATAGTATTATTAGTATAGTTAGTATATATTAATAGATATTATGTTCCTTAAAAGTCAAATAAAAAATTTCTTATAATTAACTCACGATAACTACTTTTATGTTCAAAATTTTAATTCCGGAAAAAACATTTAGACTTTTTTTCATGCAGGCGACACTGCTGGCACAGCTAGTTAAAATATAAAATCGTTTCTCCATTTGATCTCAGATTTAGAGTTTAATTGCAATAATACATTGTGAGTCAAACCCACAACGTGTTATTGCATATCAACGAACCATGATAATTGTATCATAAAATTTTCTTTAAAATAAAAAAAAATATTCTCTCATCTGAAAAGATTGCAATCAAGTTGAAAAGTTATTTCTGTAATCTCTGTCAAGAGTCCAATCCCCTTAATCTGACCCGTCCTGGCTTATGCAGTTGGTTTCAAATTGAATTTGAGACGGTGATAACAAAGGAACCCTATCCAAACCTTTCAAGAGTTCTGGACGTGACAATTACATTAAATTAACACATAGTCGTCTTAGGGATCCCCCAGATGATCAGATTGATAATAACAGACATAAAGAGATAAAAGTTAAATAAATATTTATTATTTATATACATTTATGTTATCATAATCCTGACCTTATCCCACTCTAAGTGGGGCCGGCACAACATATTATAAACATGTTGTCATATGATTTGGTTATACATCTTACTACCGGCCTGTCGTCAACTTATCTTAGTCATATTTAACGACACCGCGGTAAGGAAAAGGGTGGTCTATTCTACTCAGCCGGGTACCACACGGCGGGTTGACTTACCTTAGTCGCCTTTTACGACACCTCGGTAAGAAATGAGGATGGTCTATTCTACTCAGCCGGATACCATACGGCTTTATTTGATGATTCAGTGAATTTCAAATGAGTTATAGATATAAAGAACTAGCGGACAAAAAATTATTGTGCGACAGTCATTGTAAGTAAAGCAATATTCAGAATATGTGTGAGACAAACACATTAAAAAAACGTCTCATTTTTATTACATAAAATATAAGCAAAGTTAACAGTAAATATCATTCAAATAATTCAAAATAAAAGCCCTTGGGATTCGATACGTCTTCTTTTGTCTCAAAAGTCTTTCAATAATCTTTGATCAGAAATCATTGGCAGAACAGTCTCGGATTTCTTAGCACATATTTTTCGATTTATATTCTTTAGAAGTACAATACAAAAATTACTTTTTTGTTTATTTATTTATTTGGATCTCCAACAGCATTACATATTTTATTAATCCAATAAATATCCTACATAGTTTTAAATTAATAATGTAGTACCAATAATTATAGAAGATAACATCATTCTTAGTTACATTCATTCTCCTGCCCTTATTCCACTTTAAGTTGGGTCGGCACAACATGTTAACACATGATTTGTCTACGTATTTTACGACCGGCCGCCTGCCTGACGTCAACTTACCTTAGTCGCCTTTTACCACACCTCGATAAGAAATGAGGGTAGTATTATTTATTCTATTCAGCTGGATATCACACATCATTCTTAGTTACAATGTTACCATTATAAGTAAAAAAATTAAACCCTATACCTAGTCACCTAGTTTTACAGCAAAAGATGCACCTAATCCATTTGGCATTATTACTAGCTTTCCTCCATAATGTTCAAATTATACAATGAGGTAAATGCAATAAAGCTAAAATTTATCCGTTTTAACACCTCGGTTGATTGCCTCTTCAGGTGACAAGAGGGCTGGCTCCTTTTTCGCACAAAGAATCAGCTTAGCGATTCAGCGCGGAATCACTGCCAGCATTTTTGGGACCATTCCACGTGGACATGATAGTCCCAGCGTGTTAATAATTTAAGATAGATATAACTTGAACATTTTTGCAATAAATAATAAATAAAAAGTAAGTTCTGATTTGGATTTAGTTATATGTTGTCACATTTTAATATTCAAAATATAACTACTCTTAATTTTCTATTAAATATTATCATACTTCGTGTTTACTCAGCGTTTAATTTTTTAATGTTACTGCAAACTATATTAACCAAACAATATCGCACATGCAAACGGTCATTATACGGTGCGATTGCCACCTACCGTCTATTATCCTCACGAAACGAACCTGTAACGCGGTTTTAGAATAATTATAACTTTAACATGCTTGAACCGATAATTTAACCTTCTTTCAGAGACAGAAAGCGAAATTAAATCATTAAATTAATTTAATTAGCGCAACCTACGTTTAATTACTTATCCCGGTAGAAATTCAATCATTATAAGCTAAACTACGCAGTTGATGGATAAACGTTTTTCCCATATCCATAGATATTATAAATATTACGTCACGAATTTCAAAGTAAAATTAATAAAAACTATCATTCATTCCATCCCACGCAATTTTCACGCAACCCGACAGTGTTTTACTCTCTACATTTAGCAAAACAATGCCCCATTCACCTAACACTAGAAAAATAAATGAACAATAAAAGGATATTTTTTATAATTTTTCAAATAAAATGTCATATTAATAAATATCAGCTTAATAAAAGTGTCTTACAGGTAGTAACTTACCGTTTTCCCGCGTTTCCTCTAGGCTGAAAGTTCTGGTCTGGTTGGAAACGTCCACGATGCAATACAGCGATCCGCGATCTCATCCCTTGCCCCTTTATGAACGATACCGAAGCCACCAAACGCGCAAGCGTCAACCCTATGACGTCAATGGCTCCGTTCACTATTACAGGTGTCTGTATTCATAAAAATGCCGCAGAACTCGTCGCGTGGACTCTTCTTTTTCTAATCAAACAACGATTGAACAAATCTCATACAATGAGGACGCCATTCCACATTCCATTTTATATCGAATAGACACTTTATTTGAAATCATGTTTCCTCATTATGTCAGCCACGTCGTCGCCTAATAAATGTGTACAGTTACCTATTGAGTTTCTTTTTAACTTTGCTGTTATATAATAATAAATGATATTTATGCGAAAATTATTTTGGTCATCTACCTATATACAAAGCTGAAGAGTTTGTTTGTTTGAAATTTCTAATCTCAGGAACTACTGGACCGATTTGAAAAATTCTGTAAAAACTGAGTGTAAGGTACTCCATTTATCGGGAAAGGCTATAAGCTATATAACATCCCGCTAAGATGACTAGAAGAGGAGCAGCATTAAAAATAGTAAGTGCGCTAAGTACACGGTGAAAGTTATACAAAAATGATGTATTACAAAATTGTTCTCTCTAAAACTTTTAGAGGGAACAATTTTGTAATACATTTAAAGCTTTATTTTACAAAAGCTTTATTTTATTTTACAAAATTTAATGCTTTCCTTGCGTGCGCTGAGTAAACGATAATAGTTATTCAAAAATCATGTATTACAAAATTGTTCCACTCTAAAAGTTCTAAATAATTTCCGCGACAGCATATGTTTAGCTTTAAGGTTAACCCACTTTAACCATTTTTATGGTTATTAATAAAAGAAATACTATTTCGGTTTTAATCATTCCACGCGGGCTGAGCCGCTAGCCTTGCACGATAAACAAACAAACTCTTTAGCTTAGTAGGTAAAAGATAGGTAAAAGGATTTAAACTAGAGATGGGCAAAATGTATCCCTGTCAAGAAGAGATAACCCAGTGGTAACACCGTGCGACTCTTTCGAGGAGGTCACGGGTTCAAACCCGGACAGACACCAATGAGTTTTACTGTTATACATTATGTGTCTAATTGATAATTGCAATATATCACACGCTTTTCTTTATCTTCAGAAATTTAAGATCTTACTTTTTGAAGAATTTATTTTTAATAATATAAATAGTCTTTACCACCTGACAATACAAGGATATTTGCATATAAATACATTAATGTACTTTTATATGTGAGGGAACGTGTAATATATGTGTTCATTATATCAGTCTCAAATATTACCTATGTTAAAAATTTGTGAAAGGTGAAAAAGGTGGACATCAATTCTGAAGTTTTTATTCGAACATTCATTTATTTTGTTTATATGATAATATTTTTCCCCATTGTTAGTTTCAGGTTTGAACCTGATGATATGTTTCTAAGAGACAATGACTCCAAATGGAAGAAATTTGTAAAAAAAATCCAGAAAGCGCAGATACAATAGGACTAATAGTCCTATTGTATCTGCGCTTTCTAGATTTTTTTGTACAAATATTATAGGACTACTATATGAATATTATAGGACCTCTATAGGACTTCAGCAAAAAGTATTATTTTGAAGAAAGGGTTGCAGAAATGAATCCCCTATAAATAAATTAAAAGTTAAATAGTTATTTTTGATGCAATTTACATAATGCAAAAAAAATTAATGTGAAAAAATGTAAAAAAATTGTGTTTTCTTTGTACAAATTTCTTAAGTGAAAGAAATATTTTTATCATAATAACCAGAATCCGCGCAAATTTACCTGATTAAAAAAAAGTCAGATTCTAACTTGCCTAGCCAATCAGAGAAGACCGCCTGTGTCTAGGGATGGACTATGGTTAGATGACCGTCTGTATTACTTAAGTAGTCTGTTTTTTTAAAGATTTTTAAAAATCGTTTTTTTTCTATTTCAAAAGTTGTCTTTTTTAGTATTAATAAGTAATTACAATAAAGGCTAATTTAATTAAAGTGGACAACTACCAAGAAATAATATCAGATGCGCTGTTTGTGAAATTGGATTAAAATGTGTAGTTTGGCTAAATTGGTTTCATCCAACAATGCATATCTAATCTTAAAAACAAGAAAAAGAGTAAAAAAGAAAAAGAGATACCTAAAATAATCGATATAAAAAAAAACGATTTTTGATGAAAAAAACGATAATTTTTTCACATCGCTACAAACTACAAGTTTACAACGGATTTGTAATTTTTATGATTTTTTAAAGTAAATCTCAATTTTACTATGCATTTATGTTAGTGGATAAATAAGTATTAGTTTTTTTTAATTTAATATATGTAAAATATGTTGCAATTAGTTAACAGAAAATTAAAATAACCAAAAGTCTATTAAGGTAGCATTTAAATTTATGAAAATAAATACGCATTAAGTCATTAAATATGTTCCATAGGTCAACGGGAATAGTTAATAGACTAGTATCGATTAAAATAAGTTTAAATATGGCCGTGAGACAATCTAGTGATATGAAAAAGTTTAAAGAATATTTAGATGGTGCAAAAGAAATAGTCATATTATCCGGTGCAGGCATTAGCGCTGAATCAGGAATACCAACATTTAGAGGTGCAGGTGGATTTTGGAGAAAGTACCAAGCATCTTCCTTAGCAACACCAGAGGCGTTTCACACTAGTCCCAGCTTAGTTTGGGAATTTTATCATTACAGAAGAGAAGTCGCTGCAAAAGCACAACCTAATGCGGTAAAATTTGATATATTTTCTAATCAGCTCTGCAACTTTGCTAGATTTTATTTGTCAAGGCTAAAACCAAATACAGCCCAATCTTTTTTTATACTATATCCACTGCTATAACCATGGATTGACTAATGTAAAAATAATAATGAATCTTTCATTATTATTTTAAAGTTTTCATCAATATAAATAAATAAATAAATATATGGGACACTTACACATTGTCATCCATCCCCAAAGTAAGTAAATCAATACTTGTGTTATGGTAGACAGACAACTGGTGAATATATACTTATATAATTATTAAATACATACTTAAATACAAATACACCCAGGCTCGAAGACCAACAAATTCATTTATAGAAAATGTTGGCCTTCGGTAGGAATCTAACCCATGACACACGGAGCTGAAGGCAGAGTCACTACACACTGCGCCAACAGATCAGTCAATATAGTATTAATTAAAGTCATTTTATGATTTCAATTTATTTTTGTTTAAGGGTCACATAGCTATTGCAAACTATGAAAATAAACTTGGAGCTAATAAAAAAATAACAATAATAACACAAAATGTAGATGGATTACATAAAAGAGCTGGGACAAATAACTTAATTGAACTTCATGGCAACTTATACAAAACTTGCTGCACTAAATGTAAAGAAGTTTTAATAAACACAGATTCACCCATATGTGAGGTACATAGTTACCATTACGTTAAGGTTAACAAAATAAAAGAAAATTTTTTTTTATAATGATAATATAGGTACAACTAAACAGAATACTAAATATGTTTGTAAAGACGAAGGCAAACTCTTAATTGTCATATTAAAACTTACACTAATAATATTTTGATTTATTGTTTTGTTTTATAATTGAAAAGAAACTTGTTTATACATTCATACATTCTTTACATTTCTTTAAAAATATGATATATATTGAAATAATTTATGAAAGCTAAATGTAAGAGATAATTTTTATTTACATTAACTTACATGTTGTAATGCTTATTAATTGTAATTACTCATATTTCCAAGGCACTAGCTAATCGTGGAGCTCCAGATGCAACAGTGGTAGGCTCCGATATCCCAGTTAAGTCTCTACCACATTGTAGAAAACCAAACTGTGGTGGTTTACTTAGACCACATATTGTTTGGTTTGGTGAAGGTTTAGACCCCATTGTCCTTGATCAGGCAGGTAAATACTCTTTAAGTAATGGACACATTTGTAAAGTCATTAAAAATATTAAAGCAATACTTGCCATTACAGCAGTTTAAAAACACTGTTAAAAAGAGGCTGATACAGAAAGCCTACTATACTCTTGAAGATTATTTAGAAGATAAGAATGTGTGGATATAGCTCTCTTTGAACCTGTACAAGACAGTAACGACTTAATGTAAATATTATTAAGATTTATATTTTTAAAAGAGCAACCGCCGAGTGTCTTGCTGGCTATTCTCGGTAGGAACAGCTTTCCGAACTAGTAGTAGAGTTGACGATTCAAAAGCACTTGTTTACAAGTTTATTTGAATAAAGAATATTTTGAATTTGAATTTTGAATTTACTTATATTATTGCTTTATTAAAAAAATAATATTCATTCATTTACAATATTTTATATAATTTTGTTGCAGTGTTTAGGTGTCTTAAAAGTAATTGAGGATTGATATTTCGCATAGTCTTGTAGAACCACCAATAGTAGTTAGTATTGTTACATCTTCGTCAGTATTTTTGAGTACTGGTATTAGGACCTTAGATCAGTTAAAAAAAACTGTACTCTGGTTCTGAATGAACCACCTTCTTTGGCTAAATCAACCACCACTCTTGCCCTTACCATATAAATAATTTTTTTTTGTATCAGTCCATATAGGTAATCATCATCCTCCTGCCCTTATCCCACTCTTAAGTGGGGTCAGCACAACATGTTATAAACATATTTGTCACATGATTTGGCTTTGTATTTTACCACCAGCCACCTACCAGACATTAACTTACCTTATTCGTATTTTACGACACCTCGGTAAGAAAGAGGGTGGTCTATTCTACTAAACCGGATACCACACGGCGGGTCGACTTACCTTAGTCGCCTTTTACGACACCTCGGTAAGAAATGAGGGTGGTAATCCATATAGATAATTGCATTGCAAAATGTTTAACATGTTTTTTTTTTTCAGGAGATGCTATGGCAGGCTGTGATGTATGCTTGGTAGTTGGTACCTCTTCAGTTGTATACCCAGCAGCCATGTTTGCTCCTCAAGCAGCACAAAGGGGAGCGATAGTTGCTGAATTCAATCTAGAACCGACACCTGCTACACCTGACTTTCACTTTTATTTTGAAGGACCATGTGGTACAACACTCCCTCTTGCCTTATCAGTTTAATTACTATTAAAGGAGTTGTCTATGTCTAGTTTTTCTAAAGAACAATTGTGTAAATATAAAACGCCATGTGGTATCCAGCTGAACAGAATACTACCATCCGCATTTTTTACAGAGGTGTCGTAAAAGACGACTAAGGTAAGTTAACTCACTGTGTGTGTAACTGGTTAAGTAGCATAGACCACCCTATTCTTACCAAGGTGTCGTAAAATACGTATCCAAATCATGTGATAATATGTTTATAACATATGGGGTTCAGCCCCATTTAGAGTGGGATAATCAGATTCTGATGTGTACATGTGATGTGTAAATACTCTATAAAGAGCTACAAAAAATATATTTTATAGCAATTTGTTATTTTAATTTTATTTAAATATTTTATGTACAATAAACTATTTTTAGTTTAACTTTGTTTTTTTTCTTTGTGCCTTGAAAAGAACTTAGCTATGCTTCCAATTGTCTGTCCAAAGGTGCAATTGGATATAATTGATTTCTGTAAAAAAATTAACATATAAAGTCCAGCGTGACTGTGGCATTTATTATTTCATTTACTAAAACTACAAAATTTAACGTTAATAATTAACTTGTAAGGAATCAATTAAATCATCATCCTCCTGTCCTTATCCCACTCTAAGTGGGGTCGGCACAACATGTTGTTACACGATTTGAGGCAGCCAAATCATGTAACAACATGATTTACGACCGGCCGCCTGCCTGACGTCAACTTACCTTAGTCGCAATTTACGACACCTCGGTAAGAAAGAGGGTGGTCTATTCTACTTAACCGGATACCACACGATGGGTCAACTTACCTTAGTCGCTTTTTACGACACCTTGGTTAGAAATGAGGGTGGTGCTATTCTATTCAGCCGGATATCACACTGAGTTAAGGAATCAATTAAATACCAATACAAAAAAAAAATCCTTTCATTCAGGGTTTCTTTTGTCTTATTTAATGAAAAGGAAGAAACGCAATAAGTAAATACTTATTTTATCACATACCTGAACAAAAGAGGGTAATGCAGATATAGTTTGAGGTCGTGAATATCTCTCATCTACGAGCAACACACAGGCGTAGTCATTAGCATGGCGAACTGCTCGACCTAAGAGTTAAAAAGAACAATATATTGTCTTTAAAAATAAAGTTCTAACTTTAAAAAAAATCCTTATAACACTTATTTCTGAAACATAGTTCACTTAATTTGTATTATTGTCTTGTTGCTTATTGCTATTTCCTTACTACCTGGATCAGGATGTTTGTTATTATTGTACATTGTTACCATCTTTAATTAATATTGCATTTAGTTTTAATTTTTTAATGTATCATGCGTATTTAATGTATGTATTGTTGATTGCCTACTAAAAATAAATAAGTTCATCATCATCTTCCTGGCCTTATCCCACTCTAAGTAGGGTCGGCACAACATGTTATAAACATGCTGTCACATAATTTGGCTGCGTTTTTACGACCGGCCGCCTGCCTGGCGTCAACTTACCTCTGTCGTATTTTACGACACCTCGGTAAGAAATGAGGATGGTCTATTCTACTAAACCGGATACCACACAGTGGTTTAACTTACCTCAGTCGTATTTTACGACACCTCGGTAAGAAAGAGGGTGGTCTATTCTACTAAACCGGATACCACACGGTGGGTCAACTTAACTTAGTCGCCTTTTACGACACCTCGGTAAGAAATGAGGGTCGTCTATTCTACTCAGCCAGATACTACACGGCTTCGCTTACGGTAAAGTGCAGCGTCGCGACAATAACTTTTTATAAGAAAACCACTAATCTACAGTGAATAAAAATAAATAAGTTATTTGCGATAAACCTAAAGAGAATAAAAGCAACAGAATAATCTTACTTGGTGAAGTTTTATCTAGATCAGCTTATAGTTAAAACCAAAGTCAATAATTAAATCAAGTTATGGAAACTTTCAGTATGACCTATACTTAAACGCTTACCAATGCACTGATTAACTGCTTTCATACATAAGTTTTCATAATAAATACTGCCTGCGCCTTTTGTAGATTTGTTTAAATAGTTCATTTTCTCTTGAAGCTCTGGTGACTTGACGTTTGGATATGGCATGCCTATAACCATTACACAGCGGCCTAATTCGTCACTGTAAAAACAATATAAAAACTACAGTTGACGACTAGCCCGTAAGCGCAGTTGGTAGTGACCCTGCCTTCTGCTCCGCGGGTCGTGGGTTCGATTCCCGAGGGCCAACATTTTCTATCAACAATTAGTTGGTTCTTCGAGCCTGGGTGTATATATGTATTTAAGTATGTATTTAAAATTATATAAGTATATATTTACCAGTTGTCTGTCACCCATGTTGTTGGGTCTTAATACACAAGTATTAAGTAACTTACTTTGGGGACGGACGACCGTGTGTGTAAATGTCCCATATATTAAAAAAAATCTTTGCTTAATTAATATTTAAATTCATCATGCCGCGCGGTTACTCGCTAAGAAATGAGGGTCCTCTATTCTACTCAGCCGGATACCACACGGCTTCGCTTACGGTAAAGTGCAACGTTGCGAAAAAAACTTTTTATAAGAAAACTGCCAACCTGCAGTAAAGCAGCTACGTCCACATTCTCATTACTGATGAAAGTACATTTTTAGGTAAGTGAGAAAAGAAAAGTTGTAGGTTATTGTAAACAGCACAAATACATAAATAAAAAAATATATGGAACACTTACACACACGGTCGTCCGTCCGTAAGTAACTTAATACTTGTGTTATGGTAGACAGACAACTGAAAGACAACATATATATAATTTTTTTTTAATACTTAAATACAAATTTACATCTTAATTCATTTACTTAAATACAAAGGCCAACAAATTTATTTATAGAAAATGTTGGTCCTCGGCGGGAATCGAATCCGCGACCCGCAGAGCTGAAGGCAGGGTCACTGCCCACAGCGCCAACGTGCTAGTCAAATACATATATTATACCTGAAGTTTAATCCCTCACTTAATTTCCCTCCAACAACACTCAATAACAGTGCACCGTTTAGATCGTGTGCTTCCTTATTTCTCACAGTTGCTGCATACTTTTGTAAAACCTGTAGACCAAAATGCTATTTAGTAATTACAAGCGAGGTAATTATGTCGGTGTTCAATATTTTATCATTGGAGGCAAATAATATGCTCTCAAGACGTCCACTTTGCATACTGTCACGAATTATAAAATTTCGAACTTGTTTTGAGTCTACCCTTTGAGTTTTCTTGTTCTTATTGTGTTTATGATTTCGCGCCGTGTTGTATCCAGCTGAATAGAATAGTACCATTCTTATTTCTTTGCGACGTGACATAAAAGGAGACTGCGGTAAGTCGACCTGCCGTGTGGTATCCGGCTGTGTAGAGTAGACCACCCTTTTTTCTTACCGAGGTGTCGTAAAAGGCAACTAAGATAAGTCGATCTGTCATGTATCCGGCTGAGTAGAGTAGACCACCCTTATTTCTTACCGAGGTGTCGTAAAACACGACTATGGTAAGTTGACGTCAGGCAGGCATCCTATTCCTGTAGAGTTAACAGGATTTCTGTAGCCTATATGTTATTCTGGTGTATAAGGAATAATTGTGCCAAATTTCATCGATGTTGGATCTGCAGATTCGCCTTGAAAGAGTAACAGACATACATACATACTCACAAACTTTCGCATTTATAATATTAGTAGGATAGTATATTATTAATACATTTTTACTAGGTATTAAGTTTTACTATTTACTGCTTGTTTCCCTTGAAAAATAAATTAGTAGATTTGACATGATACCATGAAGTTCTAATATTGCCAATAAAAAAAAAATCACCGCTTACACCATAATCTTGTACAGTAATTTAAAAAGTTTAAAATATGCTTACTTGATCAACATCTGCAGCCGATTTTGGTTCACGAAAAATCATTTTCTTCTTGCTTATGCTTTCGATTACTTTGGTGTTACACAAATGGTCGTATAACATTTGTTCATAAGAATATGAGGGCAGAAAGCATACGACACCATCGGGTACTATACTGCAAATGTTTCTCAAAATTCGACCAATCTCGTTCAACTAAAATTGAGTATTTAAAAATTACTGTTTTTAAATCTAAGACATATTGAGAAAAGGATTTGGCATAGGATTTTACAACCGGCCGCCAGCCTGACGTCAACCCTCAACCAAAAAAATGGATGGATTGTGTGAAAAATGATATGCATGTTAGAGGAGTGGCACCAAAATTGACGAATGATAGAGGAGAGTGGAAAAAGAAGACATATTGTGCCGAAACCACTTAGAGTGGGATAAGGGTAGGAGAATGATGTAAGTAGCGGCCTGTTACTATCCCACTGCTGAGAATAGGCCTCTTCTCTCCGTTTTTGGAGAGAAGGTTTGGAGCTAAGACCTACCACGCTGCTCCAGTGCGGATTGGTAGGTTACACATATCTCCAGAATTCTCTAGAGTTATGCAGGTTTCCTCACGATGTTTTCCTTCACCGAAAAGCGTGTGATAAATTGATATTTTCAATTAGACACATAAAATTTTAACAGAAAAACTCATTGGTGTCTGCTCGAATTTGAACCCGCGACCTCCTCGAAAGGGTCGAACGGTGTTACCGCTGGGCCATCACAGCTTGTTATGGACAGGAGAATGATGACTGTTTTTTAATCTAATAAAAAAAAACACAACATGAGTTAGTTAGTGTGGTGTAAATCCCATAGTTTTTCTCGATTTTGGAAAACTTCATTTATTATAACTAGCTATGATAGCGGCCCGGAAATAAATTTGTGAAAAATATATACATCAATCAATATACATAAAACGATAACGTACTCATCATTCTCCTGCCCCTTACGCCACTCTAAATGGGGTTGGCACATGTTATAACATGATGTCACATGATTTGGCTATGTATTTTACGACCGGCCGCCTGACGTCAACTTACATTAGTCGTATTTTACGACACCTCGGTAAGAACGTGGGTGGTCTATTCTACTTAACCGGATACCACAGGGTGGGTCGACTTACCTTAGTCGCTTTTTACGACACCTCGCTAAAAGAGATGGTGTAGACCACCATCTTTTTTAGCTGCTGCTTCTCTCTGTGTGTAAATTGTTAATTTTTTGCTATGTGAATGAATAAAGCTATTCTATTCTATTCTATATCTCATTCGGTTTCTTTTTATCGTAATAGTGCAAATTTTTGACGGACTTTCCTACTCCAGTATAAGTATTTGATGATTTAACGTTTTAAAATGGCGCTCACCAAATCTTTTGAAGAACGATTTTCGTATGAGAAATTTAAAGGGATGCTAGATGGTCCCTTTGATAGACAAATACCCAGAACGTTCTCTGGTGGTACAACATGTTCACACTTGACTATATTAACCCTGTCCGTTTCAGGTTTATTGTTTGTTAGTAAAGCTTGGAATTCGTTCACTGGTTCCATCGTACCGCCCGCTACAATGACCTGAAGACAAAACAATAATTCAAATTCAATATATTCTTTATTCAAATAGACTCGTAAGCTAGTGGTTTTGGATCGTCAACTCTACTGTTGGTTCGGAAAGCTGTTCCTATAGAGAAGAGCCTGCAAGAAACTCAGAACTTTTGAAAATAATGCTTATAACTAGTTATATTTAGTCGTGTCTTGTAAAGGTGATGTAAGAGCATTTAAGGTTATCTCATTTCGAGTCTACCTTTGCTCAAGCTATGTCGAACGTCTATTATTCCATACAACTATAATATAATATAGAGACTCCATATTTTATACTATAATATTATAAGTGCATACTAATACGTGAAGATATATGGTGCCGACCCCACTTAGAGTGGGATAAGGATAAGAGAATGATGATGAATATTATAAGTGCGAAAGTCTGTCTGTTTGTCACGCTTTTACACTAATACGAGTGATGAAATTTAGTTCAAGCTTTGAGCTTACATATAGGATAAAAAACGCCGTTTTTATTTCAGAAAGAGCAAAAAACCCAGTACATAATTTGAGGGCATTTTATCATTTAAGTTAACACCTAAAATAACTAGCAACTAATCAAAATCAAACTGCTAGGCGATAAACTTAAAAACAGTTAATCCTATTAAGGTATTTAGCAGCACGAAAACTTGGATATCAAAGCTGTAACTACCTCCTGAGTGAAATACTGGGATCAACAAAAGTTTATATAAAATTGAAGTGCCAGTGTAAGTATAAATAAAACCACTGCTTTTCTAGAACAAATAAAAAAAACTGATGATTGATTGGTAATTAATAAACTCAATACAATTATGAATTAAGTTACTTGTGTATAAAGATGCTATCCATTATACACATATAATATATAACTCACCGATCGACATTGGTTGACGACTTGAGCAAAATGTTCTGCTGGATTAAGCAGAAGGTACTTTAGCTGTGCGTTGCCGCCTTGTTGAACCAACACTCGGCCATTTTCACTTCGGTCGCAGAGCATCTCAAGAAAATCCAGTACTGCATATAAAGCGCTTCCGGCTGATGTTTCTGTTGGTAAATGACCCTAAAATATGAATAGATTAATATTCAAGGAACGATTTTCAGTATTTGAACTTACTTGAAAGATATACCAACACGTATGTCAGTCTGTACAGTCACCGACATAGCTAAGGTTATTGCGAAGCTGAAGTGGCCATGGGCGTGGCACATAGTGAGTAGAAGTAAATAATTCTAATAATTAGCTCTTGAAATTGTCGAAAGTTGCATTTTGCTACATTGGTATTTGGAGTGGTTAAATACTAAACTCCACCTTATTTGTACGATAAGTTATTGTGGTCAGCAGATGTTAACATTAGGTTTAACACTCGAGCATCCTCATATTTACTGCTAACGCAACCTCATAGATCTGCAGCTTTTGAGGGAAGTTTTCGTTATGCTGCTACAAAATCATGGAACAATCTTCCACCGCCGTTACGTATGTTACAAACAGTACGATTGTTTAAGTTAAAATATAAAGTATATTTATTAAATCAACAAATCAATTCATAATGATCAATGAAGTCAATACATTGGTCATTATGAATTGAACTACCATATTTTCTTCATTCATTTATGTAATGTTTTATTTATGCATTGTTTTATTATTTTGTTTGTTTTTTTATTATTATGTTAGTCTGGTCATATGTAATTAGGGTGCATGTATATTTAAGAGGATGTCTGAAATGACGGGGACGAAGACGGAACGGGAGCACGCATTTAGTCGCTGACGCACGATGATAGCAGTTGGTGACCTCTGAAAATCAGCGTCGGGAGTGATTGATCACGACCGATAAAAGCTGAGAGGTGACAACAATTTGGGGCATCACACTATGCAAGTTAGATTTTGTTAAGTAGATTTCTTTTTTTTTTTTTAGTTTTAATATATTATGTGTTTTATTATACTTGTGTAGTGTGTTGTTGCAAATAAAATTATTTTTCTTTCTTTTCTTTCTTTCAAATTTGATACAACTGAAATTTATACCAGGAATAACAAGTAGGGCTTTTTAGCCTTATTTGGAATAGGAAAACACATATAATTGAAGAGTTCCTGGGTGACGGAGCCTTGCTCGGTCATTTTTAAAATGATGTAAAAAAATTTAAAAGAAAAATGGAAAAATAATAGGGCAGGTGGGGCTCGATCCTAGGTATTTTCACCTCTCTAGACCGCCCGTTTCCCAAATGAACTGCCATGACTTTACATTTGACAGCGAAAAATTGTGATTGTATTCAACGTAAATTTCAAAAAAATTTTAGAGCCTACAAATAGGGATAAAACGATTTTTTTTTTTAAATAAAAGTTATCTAGATCGATTTTTCTCTCCCAAAACCCACTACATGCTAAATTTCAGGAAAATCGTTGAAGCCGTTTCCGAGATTCCGAAAATATATATATATATATATACATACAAGATTAACTCATTCAAATTTTAAAGAAAGATATTTTTACTTTCAATTTGAGTGAGTATAAACGAGACCTCGGCATATAGGCAGTCTAAGAGTCAGAACATATTAGTTAAAGCGACAAAAAAATATTTCCAAGGCATATTGACACGTTTCTCTAGTTCACAAAATACAAATTTCTATTAAAATATTTCGATACGCTTTGGCTCTGCGCTAGTATGCCATGCCCTTAAGGCTCATATGGGACCTAAGAGGTTAATCATGAAAAACAACGTTACAATTTCCGTCGCTTATTACCTGATTGTTTGATTTTGTTTCAGTAATTTTTTTATCACCAGGCACTTCCTTTTGTTCTTTGTTATTAGACATTTTGCTAAGGAATTCTTTAAACGATGCCTTGGTATCAGTTTTGACTTCCGTATTTTCCTCTTCGAGAGCCTGTTGGCTGTACCTCATAGAAAATCCGTGGAGTTTTGGCGCAAGTCTTGTGTTTCTGCAGAATTCTACAAGTGGGCGCAAGTGAAGATGGTCTATTTCAGATTTTATAACGAACTCCTCAAGCGTATATATTTTTGCTTGTCCTTTATCGTCGCTTCCTGCCTTTTGTTTTATAATACCTAAAAGCGTTACCAAACTAGTTTTCAATATAAACGTGAATGGATGCGACTAGAGGGAGGCGAAAAAACAAAAAGTTTGCATTGTGTAAAGTATGACATCCATATAAAAGGAGTTGCGTTAATTTTGGCGAATGGCAGGTGAAAATGGATGCAAAAAACATGTTGTGCTGACAACACTTAGTTGTCAGTTGCGAATGAGAAGGGCAGGGCAATGATAAGTACCTAAAAACGTAAAGTGGTTACATAAATACAACCATCCTTGGGTTTCAAATATTTTTTACTATAAACAGAACAATAATATTTCCAATACATGTTTGCAAACTCAATCAAGATTTAATCTATACACGTATTATTTAAGTTTATGCAATAGTACTACCTATTTCACGTTCATACGTTAACAAGGAATAATATCTGATAATTACAACTAATAAAAGTATCACCCTGTACTATTCCAGACGTAAGGTTCGCAAGGTAGTTCTTAACTGCGATCTCAAAATCCACAAACCCAGAATTAATAAATCATATTTTTAAATAGTATAACAACGCCGTGTGGTATCCGGCTGAATAGAATAGTACCATCCTCAGTTCTTACCGAGGTGTCGTAAAATTCGACTAAGGTAAGTTGACCCACCGTGTGGTATCCTGTTTAGTATAATAGACCACCCACTTTCTTACCGAGGTGTCGTAAAATACGACTAAGGTAAGTTGAGGTCAGGCAGGCGGCCGGTCGTAAAAACGCAGCCAAATCATGTGACAACATGTTTATAACATGTCGTGTTTATAACATGTCGTGCCGACCCCACTTAGAGTGGGATAGGGGCAGGAGGATGATGAAATAGTAAGACAATAATAAAAAAATATTCATACCTAAAAGCTTTCCAACAATGAAGTTGATCTGGTTCAACTGTAAAAGATTCTTGCTACTTAATCTCGATCTGTATTTATTGATATAAAACTGCATAAATGTTCGAAGAGATGTTAATTGTTTAAAAAAAACAGGTGCAGAATGAGCATTCTCTAAGGCTGTGGCGAGACCATGTGCTTCATCAAGAATCAAAATATTGTCTTCTAATTTAATAGAAATGCCTGATCGTGCACCTCTGCTTACTATTCCAGCGTGGCTTATCAAAATTACCTGCAAAATACATTCACAATATTACTAAATTATTAATATGAGATACAAAATATTAGGCTGTTTCAGCAGACAAAAGCATATAATAAGTTGACGAAGTTTATGGCAGCATGCTCTATTCATTGATTGTTGTTTTACCCTGCATTTAAAAAGTAAGCGAATTTCTTATAATATAATTAATAATAATATGCCGTGTGGTATCCGGCTGAATAGAATGGCACTTCACACTTATCGAGGTGTCGTAAAAGTCGACTAAGGTAAGTCGACCCGCCGCGTGATATCCGGCTGAGTAGAATAGACCACCCTCATTTCTGACCGAGGTGTCGTAAAAGGCGACTAAGGTAAGTCGACCCGCCGTGTGATATCCGGCTGAGTAGAATAGACCACCCTCATTTCTTACCGAGGTGTCATAAAAGGCGACTAAGGTAAGTTGACGTCAGGCAGGAGGCTGGTCGTAAAATACGTAGCCAAATCATGTGACAACATGTTGGGCCGACCCCACTTAAGAGGCAGGCAAGATAAGGGCAGGAGGATGATGATATTTAATAATAATATCTAAATACTTCTATGTACACCAGTTTTCTACACCAACATTGCACTTGACTACATATAGTCAAATGCAATGACCAAAAAATGTATTTACAACATGAATGAATCTTCTTCTTATTATTTAAGATGAAATATTTTCATCAAACATTTTCAAACAGTGTGCTTAATACGAGTTTTTTAACCTACTCGATCGCGTTAGCGTAACGTCAATTTGTATGACACTGCAAAAGCGACATCTAGTGACCGCTGTTGCAGCGATATACAAATTCGCGTTATGCTAACACAATCGAGTAGCATAACAAAACTCGCACTAACCACACTGAATGCATGGCTTAATAAATTTATATCATTACATAAATACCTCAGCATCATCCAAAGCCATCCTACATGCATAATATGGACAAGCTTTCAACTGTTTCCCACATTTAATAATATCTTCCATATCCATAATATCTACTAGTAAGTGGTCTTTCAATTTTGCTATGTTGTTTTGGTTATAATAGAGACAACCTTTACATGAATTAGTCTTTGTTCTTTTCAGAACTTTGCCCTCCTCACTTAGTAAAGTTGATTTAGTTTTTGATTTCTGCAAATCAAGACATCTACAAGAAAGAAGTGATTGAAGTAAAAAAAAAGGTTTATAGAATAAATAACTATAACACATATAAAAAAAAATGATTAAAATTATACAATACTCTAGAATAAGGCTCTAGGAATATTATATTCTAAATGTACATAGGTTTGCTGCTGAAATTTTTGGTTTGATGTAGATTGTTTATTTATTATCCATCTACACTAGTTTGGGCACCTAGAAATGATTATGGTTAAATAGAACTGCACTGAACATTAAAAAATGAACCTTTATATAAGACTATTCAGTCGGATGAAGCCATATTATTACCAGTAGACATAAATTACTCATTATTATTAGGTCAATATTTCTTACCTTTCATTTATAAGATTCACATTTTTCAATTTGTTAACATCAGTATTAACACAATAATGTTGCCGAGAAGCAATAGTTACAACTTTAGTATTATTGTTAAAGATTGTTCTTTTAATCTCACCCACAAACTGTGATAACTGGCTGTGTGTTCTGCTGCTTATATAAATCTATAATGACAATAATTTTCTTATAAATTCTCAACTATAATATATGTTTATATTGTAGAACTATGATTCCCGCCGTGTGGTATCCCGCTGGGTAGAATAGACCAACCTCATTTCTTACCGAGGTGTCCTAAAAGGCGACTAAGATAAGTTGACCCACTGTGTGGTATCCGGTTTAGTAGACCACCCTCTTTCTTACCGAGGTGTCGTAAAAGGCGACTAACGTTGACGTCAGGCAGGCGGCCAGTCATGTGACAGCATGTTTATAAAATGTTGTGACGACACCCCACTTAGAGTGGGATAAGGGCAGGAAGAAGAAGATTGTAGAGCTATGATTATGTTACAATGTAGAAACTAAATGTTGATATTTTTGACATGTTGATGTTTGTAGCTCCATGGGTGCAGTGACAAACAAAGATTATTTAGATTATTAGCAACATATATCTTGATTACATTTTTAATATTTTAATAAAATAACTAAATAATAAGTAAAATAACAGCATAATTAACTGACTACTGTGAATAATTGCAAAATTCATTTTATATAGGCTAGCGAGCCATGCAAAATTAGTGGTCATTCAACATGTTATATAACATACTAGAATATAGAATAATGCTTAATATTGGCATACATAAAATAAATTAAATACCTTTGAAATAAATAATAATAAGTTGAATATATTTATTTATTTAATAAGTAATAAAATCCTTTTATTATTAAAGGATTGTTATAAGCTAAAAATCACAGCAGAGACTTAATATAACAATAAGCTATTAATGACTAATGGCTTATTATAGTTTAAACAAATCCCAACAAAATTATTAAGTAATTGCAATACATGGTAAATCTTAAATTGGTAAAATTACTGTATGAAAATTTTAAGCTCAATTATTTAAAAAAAAAAATTATAAGATAGCATTTCATAACAAGCACCAAAGATCTAGAGAAAGATTCTGCAATTCCAAGAGAAATAAAGTAGCTTAATAATTACAAAATAAAACCTTAGTGATATCATTATTGTCTTCTGTAGATATTTCTTCACAATCAAAATCATCACTATTGTCCTGACATTCTTCTACAATGAGATCTTGATCTTCAACATTTTCTTTTTCCTCATAAGCACTGCTACTTATCAATCCATCACATTTGTCTTCTTTAACAGAATAGTTTACCAGTTGTTTAAAACTTGTCTTATGCCTAGCAACTCTTTTTTGCAGTTCAACGAATTCTTTTTCTCTTTCCATTATTTTATCAAGTTTTAACTTTAATGTCACTAAAAGCTGGTTCACTTTTAACTTTTCATACTCCTCTTGTAACCAATTATCTGCATCTATTGTGTTAACAAAAAATATGTATTTTTTAAGTTGCAGCTATATATATTTCAACTATACTACAAGGAAGCATGAGATATGGCTTAACATTACCTATTTGACGAGAAAGTTGCACTTTTAGCTGGTCTATTTCTTTCATTAACTCTTCTGTAACTTTTTTATTAGTGTCTTTAAGCCATTGAAGTGCACCACAGCATATACTCAAAGATTTTCCCTTTATAACACATAAACAATTAAATACATTTAAATATGATTTCATAAAAGATAATTTATAATCGTACATTAAAATATCACTCTATAATACAAGAGAACAAATAAATTAAAGTACTAACGGTTCCTGTAGGACTTTCAAATATCCCTAGTTTTCTGTTTTCAATCGTGAAATATAAATCTCTCATAAATTTATTTTGAATATCATATGGCTGGAAGGGGAACGAAAAGACTGGATCCATGTTTTGCTACGAATCAAATTACTTAATTTAATAAATAAAAAGTTGGATATTATTCATTATTCAGTATACTGCGTCCATCATATTATCAGTCTTTTGACAGCTCACGTTCATTAAGTTTTGTATTGCTTACGTACAAATATCATACAAATAATATTTGTACTTTATGGATGGGTACCGCCCACTTAGTGATGTCACACATAATGGGTTACTACGATTATGCCACAGATTAAAAATAATCGGTAGAAATCGATGTTACGAGTATTAAAAGACATTTAATAACATTATATAAAGTTTTACTTTCTTCTTAGTTAATACATGAATACAAATAAAACAATCAGGATATTTTAATTTATTTTATTAGCACGAGTCATCGGAATGATAATCAACACTAGACTCCTCCGATGAGGAGTCTTCAATAGAAATTAAATTAATTTAACCGCTTTATGAATTGTGACATTTATTAGTTAGAAGATTAGGGATGTGAAAAATAGTCGATTTTTATAATAACCGTTTTTTTTAATAATCGATTTAAAAAAAATTAATTATCCTCTAAAATAATCGATTATTAATAATCGATTTTTTCTGACTATTTGAAAAGTTGCTTTTTTAATATAAATATATAGTTCATTAGAATAAAGGCTTATTAAAGTGGACAACTACCAATAAATAATAACAGATGAGCTGTTTATGAAATTCTATTAAAATGTGTAGTTTGTCTATATTAGTTTTATCCGAAAGTGCATGTGTTATCTTAAAAAACTAGAAAAAAGAGTGAAACGAAAAAGAGGATGATTAAAATAACCGATTTTTAAAAAGTCGATGTTGTATGAAAAAAGAATCGATTACTTTTACCACATCTCTACTTTTCAATTTTCATTTACATATTTTTATTGAAATTGTTTATTTTTTTCGGTACAAAAAATATAACTATAAACAATTACTAATAATTTTGTTATATACGTATTATATACAATACAATTATGTCCCAGAAGTAAGAAATACTGACTATTGTCGATAAAAAAAACATTCATTTCGTTAATTTTTCTTTTTTTATTTATAGTATAAAAATATTGCCTGGAGCAACAGTATGTGAGGATTGTACACTTGAGGGAGATATTACCATTGGAGGAGGGACAGTCATTCATCCAAGAGTTACTATAATTGCAGAAGGTGGTCCTATTATTATAGCTGAATACTGCATAATTGAAGAATATTCCACAATAATACACAAGTAAGAGAGTAGGTCTTCCATGTCACACCTTTTTATTTCATTTGCAAATTTGTAATAACTTAAGAAATCTGATTTTCTTATCACTAGATTTAATGATGTACATGTGAAACAAAAAGATTGACCAACTGCGAATAGTTTGAGTTTCGAATACTCATAATAATCCAAACCTAATTGGAAGTGAAGCTTTGTTTCAGTATGCATTTTGTAACAATTATAAAATTCTGATGTGAACTTATTTCATTATTAAATTTTTCATTAATTCTATTATCAAAAATGATTATAAATTTCTTCAAACCTTCAAATATATAACATTCAAGTTATATCAATCATCATTGTGATATTTTTTATGTTTATAAGATTGAAAATGGAAAATTAAATTGAAAAATATTAAAATCATAATTTCACAATTTTTAGGAAAAGTGATAAACAAGAAAATCCTCCTAAACCACTATTCATTGGAGCGCATAATGTTTTTGAAGTTGGCTGTAAATTAGAATCTCCTTTTGGACACATTGGTGAAAGCAATGTATTTGAATGCAAATCATATGTTGGTGTTGATATAAAAATTGGCAGTGGATGTGTCATTGGTAAACACTTTTTGCTACTACTAATTTTATGTTGATATGTTTTGAATTTTGTACATTATAATTATTTTATAGTCAGTATATTACTTTCTATTTTGTATTACTTATTTGAAAATGAAAAAAAACAGTCATCAGTTGTAAAGATTTTTGTTTTTCTTTTATTTTTATTGGGTCTTTTGACATCTTAGAGATTATGTCAGACCTATCGTAACCTAATTATCACAATATTTACTAAAAAAAAATATTGAGACTTCCACATAAAAGTTTTCTTGGTCAGGAATCAGTACTGCAAGTATAATTTTTTCAATTGTCCAATTGTTTTATATTAAGCTTAAACTTATTAACAAAGCAGATCACATAACATTGCAGATTTTATTTAAAGTATGTTCATTTTCTAGGTGCAGCATGTCATTTAACAGTCCCTCAGTCCTTAGCAGACAACACAGTTATTTGGGGTTCGGAACACCACAACAGGGAAGCCTTAGAAAAGCAGCCATCTCAACTATTGCAACTTGATTTCCTGAGCAAAGTAATGCCTAACTATCACAGGCTCAGAAAACCAAATTTACACAAGCGGCAACCTTCAAGACAGTCCCAAGAAATAGCAAAGTCCTAAAATATAATTATTTAATTAAATTATTTATAAGTTATAAAAATATTTATCTGTTATATAATTTGAAGATGTAGCTAAAATATATTCATAACATGAATTTACATTATTCCATATTACAAAACAAATTTAATTTTAAGTGTAATAAAAAAAAACTTTGAAAACAACATTCTTCAAATAAAATTTCATATATGTTCTGCTTTGGTATTATTACATCTAGTAGCTTTTATGCTTAGATATCTAAGACATGTTTGATTTTTATAAAGATATTTTTTTTTATAAAGTTTGCCTATATTCAAAACTGCCTTTTTCTTTCCGGTAAAATAATAATCGTAGTTTATAAATACTGTTTTTATTTCTTATTAAATACCTAACACGTTGCAATAGTTAGATCTTTGTTCATATTCTTGTTAGTATAATTTTCTTTCGCAACGGTTTCTTTTGAAAGGATCGGATTCTAGTTCGTTTACTACATAAACGAATTACGGATAACGCTTTAAAGGTCTAGATTCCAGATAGTTGATAATAGAGAAAAAACCGCGAGTCAGGATTGTCCGTCAGTGCTGTCGCCTGTCGGTTTCATTTTATTTGTGCGTGATTTTGTAAACATAATATCATATCTACAAAAAAATATTATTGTGCGATAGTATTTACATATGATCGAATCTATAGGAAGTAAAATAGCTTTTGTTATGGCCACTCTACTAGATTTTTTAGTAAATTGTATAGTCTAACAATCTGTCGAAAACTTTTAGGATCGAATAATTTTTACTTCTATGATAAAAATATCATATTTTTGATGATAGTGGAAATACAGTTCTGTAGCTTTGCATTCGATTTTAGTTTGTATTAAAGTGATTTATGTTTTATAACAATCAGTAACGTGCACTATCGACGCCATGTTGTTATTTACTCTTTGATTTTTCAAGGAATTTTGTTATGGGTATTGTAAGTTTTGTGTAATTCAGTGTGTGAGCATGTTGGAAGATGTTCCAATTCACGGAAGTCGCAGTGATATCAAGAGCAAACCTCCTACGCATCAGAGGAACCTCAGCTTGGATTTTAGGTACGTGTTTGGCTGTTTAGCTTAAGGACATCAGCACTGACAACTTAAGATGACTAATTTTGTCAGAACGCTATAATTATTTATAACTTACTAACTATTACGATCATAGGTACAATCTTTTTGTTGTACTGTTTCTATTGACATAGAAAGAACAATTTTCTAATTAAGCCATGAAACGATAAGCAAATATTTTAGATTTATATTAACGTTATATGACGTTACTACTTTCGATTTGGTCGATGATAATGTTAATTGTAGTTTTAAAGACCTCTTATATGAATTTATCTCTTGTGCAAAAAGAAAGTTTTGTCAATGAAATAAACATTCTAACTTTACATAATAATATATTTATTTATCTTGCTCTGATAAATTGATAGTACCAATGTTCAAATTATGTTATTATAATGTCATGATTATGGGACAAATAGAAGATAAAAAAAAATAATCATCTTGTTTATGAAACTACAAAGTAAATTTCAGAAATATATTGGTAAATCTTCACATCCCTTTTCTATGATAGAAGTTGAACTCTAAAGAACAAAGATAAAAAAAGGGAGCAACTGTTCTTACATCTAGATCTTATAAATGCAAATTTAACACCTATGAAAGCTTGCATGCATAGAAGTATGTACTAATATTAATCCTTAATACTAATTATCTTTTTTTGAATTACATATTAAACATATAGCATGAACAAACACTGACAATCAATTTGGTATGTTTCCTGTGATAATATTTATCAACTGATATATATATGCAATTAATTATTTGCTAAATAAATGTTAACTATATCATTATTATTTATTTGTACAATATTGTACAAAGTACAAAAATCAAAATATTTTAATTTTCTTGTGGAATCCATTTAAAGATTTGTAAGAATTTACATAGTCCATAATAATTTATAGAATAAGGTTTGTTTGTGGGGATCCATTTTTAAAATTTAATAGAAAATACTATTTTGCTATGATCTGCAATATACTTTTATTACAGATTATAGCAAAATAATAAATTTTTTTGTTTATAGTTCAGAGTCATTGATGGCGAAGTTATTAGACATTTTGTAATAAAATTCACATACATATAAATATAGAAGGCATACATATAAATAATAAAATAATAAAATTAATATTGTAGTGGCTGATACTTGGTTTTTATTACCAGGCTATTAATTTCCTATCTGTTCACAATTTTCTTTATCACTTTATCTTTTTTGAACTTGACTAAATTGACATGTATATCAAGATAACAGAAAATATAGTAAATTATTTTTAATTAAATAGCATGATAAATTGTGTGTCTGTGTGCATCATACGGAAAGACAGCAAAATGTTTAATACAACTTCTTAGAGTAGAATTGACGATTCAAGAGCACTTGTTTACAAGTTTATTTGAATAAAGAATATTTTGAAGTTGAATACATATAATGTTAGTAAAGATATTCATGTTCTTAAATGGAAAATGGATACTTACAATTATTGTAAATTCAGTGAGAAGTTATAAGAAAAGAACGAAGCCACTAACAAAAGCCTTTAGTAAAGAAGCAACCCACAATACTTAGCACTAAGTGTAGTGAAGCTAAAAGTAACTAGTAAGGGGGCTTACAGGGCACTGTTGACTATATAAACACATTAAACCTGAAGCTGTCAGACATTAGACCGTTCACACTGTCTTGGGACATAGAAAACACCCATCTGTCTATCTAATTTCGAGGACGCCTGTTAGAGCAGGGAGTGTGGTCAGCTCCTATTCCGGACTATTCCACCCATTTCCCCATGTTGGGACAAGGGTTTCACTGCTGTCCCGACAGTGTCACCTCCTCTAATCCACCTGTAGTTCTTATGAACCAGATAATATCCCTGAAGGGGATATTTGCCAGATCCTCAACTTCAATTTCATCCTTACCTAGTATCTCTCATCTTACCACCCAAACCCATCAAACACCCATGCATATCCTATATGACTGCCCTGTGTTGATTTATAATCGACACTCTCCTATGGTTGCACTATTTACGCCCAACTGAGGTTATAAATCTCTCTACCAAGAAGATACTGGAGTTCTTAGAGGATACTTGCATTGGCAGCGAACTGTAAGCAGTGGCAATAAATCAGCAATGGTGAAATTAATACTGGCCCTTGAGGCTGTGCATAGCTGCTACTCACAGAAGTAGAAGAAAAATAACAAATTCAATCAAGTTTAACATTACCTGAATAAGATTAAAGGGTAGGTTTGAGGAATGTGGTAAAGTTTTATGACTATGTAGGACACTCGCGGAGATAAGGTGAATGGACGGGAGCGAAAGTAAAAGTCGTAGTGTTGCGGTCCAACAGCGGAAAGAGGCACCCGATTTCCTGTCGTTTTGCGTTTTTGCGAATTGTATTAGTAGTTATGAATTACACTTTAACTGGCTCGTAGGCGCAGTTAACATTCACCCTGGCTTCAGCTCTGTGGTTCGCGGATTCGATTCTCGCCGAGGGGTAACATTTTCTAAAAATAATTTGTTGGCGCGAATAAATATATATATATATATATGACACCCAGACTCGAAGATTCGAATCTGGGTGTTATATATATATATATATATATATATATATATATATATATATATATATATATATATATATATATATATATATATATATATATATATATATATATATATATATATATATATATATATATATATATATATATATATATATATATATATATATATATATATATATATATATATATATATATATATGACACCCAGACTCGAAGATTCGAATCTGGGTGTTATATATATATATATATATATATATATATATATATATATATTTAAGTATTTTGATTATAATTTTTTATAATTTTACCGCCCTTATCCCACTCTAAGTGGGGTGTTATCGATCACCACATGTAAAAACAGATAAAAATATAAATATTCAAGATAAGCAGTAGTTATACAATCCATTGGTCTTGTCGCTACGTATCCCAGGAATAACCAGGCTGAAAGGACACAGTTTCGGATTTTCTATAGGTGGGGTATAGGATCTCTAATACATATAATATATATTTACTAGTTGTCTGTCACTCATAACACAAGTAAATTAAGGTAAATTGTAGTAGATACATACTATTTTGAGAACTTGTTCATAGTGACATTCTCATCGCTCTTAATTTTAAAAATGTTTAATATCTTTATATATTACTAGTTTTAACAGCTCTTATATAATGAATTCTGAATAAACCATAATTCATAGAATTTGAAACTAAACATACTAGCTTTTATCCTCGACTTCGTTCGCGTGGACTGTTTTCTTATGATAGGTCGTAATAGATGGCGATCCTATTCCTGTAGAATGAACAGGATTTTTTATAGCCTATATGTTATTCCCGTGTATAAGGAATAATTGTGCCAAATTTCATCTATATAAGTTCAGCGGATTCGCCGTAAAAGAGTAACGAACATATATCTATACTCACAAACTTTCACATTTATAATATTAGTAGGAAGTAGGGTTTAAATTATATACATAAAACCTTAACAACAATTCTTATAAGGAAGGTTTCAGCTTCCTTGTAAATTACTATGTTTATTGGTGTCCAATATACACCATTTACATATATAAAACCTGTTTATAGGTAAACGTTTAAATTTATGCTCTTTTTTTAAGCCTATCGTGAACAGGCAGAGAGATGCGGAGGGGACTTTGTTTTATTTTTTGTATTCACACAATCAGTCACAGATTAGTAAGTCCTATTGATTGCACACCTTTATCCCTTTTTTTAAACTTTAGTATATGTTGTTTTTATATCAAATATTGAAATGAAATGTTTATAACATTATTTATTACTTTATCCACCAGTCGCATATTTTACATATTTCTGTGTACAATTTCATAGACCTTCGATACTTGTCTTTATTAATATCCTTGCATTTCGCTGTAAAATTTTATAAGCAATTGCCGTGTTGCTGATCAATCAAAAACAATTGACTTTTAAAATAGAATGTAAGCGACCTCCATTATATCAATGTGCGGTGGACCGACCAAGGCCTTTTTCATTGTGATTTTATATGTTTAACCATTAGAACATTTCCAGAATGTATGTCCGACCTTACAATTAGTATCGGTGTATCCAAAATAACTTTAATATCCTAGGTGCTGACTTAAATTTTTCCATTACTTTTCCTTACAACTTGTCTGTAAATGAGATAGCATGACATTTAGTATATAATTATGTGCCGGGTTTCCGCTTCACCTTGTCACATATATTTTTATGTTTTTATCATTACGACCAAATGAAAACAATACTACTACTAATTTTTTTTGCACCAAAGTATTCGTATCCGGTTTACGACAGTAGAACCCAGAGAGCAAATGTTATTAGAGGTCAGTGTTTTTATTAATAGAAGTTATGTAACTTACATGCAATTCTTCGTTTGAGTAAGATCGGGACTTTCCGCGCATTTTTTTTACTAAACATTACAACTGCACGTAATAATATTTAATATACATTTTTATTATACATTTATTTTTACACACGTATTTATACACGTATTTTTAATATATATTTTTCTTTGCATGGACAATATTCTTCGTTCTATGCGCGACGGAAATCATGTGATTTAGTGATCATGTTTGTGTAACAGCCAAACTAATAATATAAATGCAAAAGTCTGTCTGTCTGTTATGCTTTCACGGCTTATCCGCTGAAGCAATATTGAAGAAATATGGTACTATTAAAATATATCGGGCTAACATATATCAATTCCCGTTTTCCCTTCGGCAACAGGAAGTGCACATCCATACTATTATTATAAACGTGAAAGTCTTTCTGTCGGTTTGTTACGCTTTTACTGCAAATCTGCTGAACTAACAATGATGTAATTTGGCATAATTCCATACGTAGTGTAACTAACTCCTCCTCCGACTTGTATAAATATTAATTTATAATATTTAACCACCGCTAGAGCGCTCGCACTCCAACAGCGAAAGGCATAAAACCGCGCCGAAGGCGCTAGCACTCTTAATATATATTGGCACATGATTCGTCTAAGTGGCTAGGACCCGTACTACGTTGTGTTTTGTAATAACTCAAATTCTTTTAGAGCGTCAGAGGCTATGTGTCCGTCGATCTATAGGAGTCAAATAAAACCTTAAATAGAATAAAACAATGTGATAATAATCACATTATAGTTTTATAATAATATTTCAATGTATCATATTCTTTAATATAAAACGTGCCGTCAGACCCTACATTCGTAGTTTATATTACATTGCTCAACAGAGAGGTTCATTATCGAATATCATTTATTATAATATAAACAGTTGTTTGTCTTCAGATTGGAGGCGTAAAGCAAGCATAAATTAATATAATTGATTGAGTATAAGTATGCGATACAGGAACAGGTTATATATTTATCTAATACAAGAACAGATTTTACTTGTACTCTACATGAACAGACTTTATATGTCCAACAGATTCGTTACACGAACAAATTCTTGAATGTCCAATACATGAACGGGTTACTATAAAATTTAATAAAAAAAATGCGAGACATTCAGATAGTTGAATGTCTCGCGAATGTCTTATGTTACTTCATAGGATATGTTATAGCCAACAGAAAGATCTTTCACTCGATCTAAATACCTAGCCCTTAAACAACTCCGTAGAGAAGTTTAATCAAAGTGGTATCTCTCTCCTATCTATTATATTCTTCCGATTTGGAAAAAATATAAAAAGAGAGTGATAGTCAGTAGCTCCGCACCCGCTACCAACGGTGAGCTCCGTCCATAGGATATGAGCCCCCCCCCCAAGGGGTACCTGTTTATAGTGCGCCTGCGGCGTATGATTATGGGATAAACCCATTATTGTCGGGAGTCAACAAAACCACAGTTGACATATTAGGCATGAGTGCCTTGGTGTATAATAGAGGACCGAAGCCCATATAATAAATAGCCGGAGCTATAAAATATGGCATTAGCCAAAGGCACAAGGCCTGGTAAACTTTGATAATAAATTACCAATTCTTATATTCAGTAAGGCGCATGTCGCCTGCACACGTCGTAACGGTGCGTTCTATGGTAAAAACCACATACAGTATAATACGTATAATACGTATAAAGTCCACAAAGTGGAAACCCATCGAGATGGCAAACATGTTGCAAAGCAACTTGATTAGTTATAATATATACACCATATAGGTGTGTGTCCACCGAAGTGGATAGTGTGTGTCCACCGAAGTGGAAGATGTGTATGCAGAGCATTACATGAATGCCAATCACCCCCTATTCACCCAATACCATATAATGGAGTCACACATAGTGCACTCGCTTACGGTATGCGCCAAGCTCAACACGCCACCTCATACAACAAAAGGTAATTTATGTTTAACGCGGCAAGCCACGTAAGATGTATATGTATATGTGAAGATAAGGGAAATGCAGGCCACACTGTCTAAAGCTAGTCCGCAGTCTTATTAACAAAGACCCGACCAGCGGCTCTTATGCAATAATGCCATGCTATAATGGTCATTCGTGGTATCATTAACTAAGCTAAGGGGACGTCCTGAAAAGGACGGAACACCTCACCCATCCGTTACTATGAACAGAGTCCATAGCGATCCATCACTGCTGCGGCGTATCACTTCAGCAACATAAAGTTAACTTCCGCAACGCCCAGCAACATTCAGCTGTGGTACCGTCACTATTGAGAGACTACGAACAACGTTTAGATGTCCGTTCGTCAAACAATAACATTTCAGCCACCACTGTACCGGCACTACTTCAAGCGGCCTATGCGTCCAAAGGTCGTGCAAGGCACACGGCAATGACCGAAATCACCACCGGCCTAACCAAACCCGTATCACAAAGGTACACGCCCAAAGTAACTCTGGTTGCGTCAAACCAAAGCCGAATAAAGGCACGCCGCAGCAACCGAAGTTAACTACGGGCCTAGACCAGCCCTAATAAGATGCAGCCTAGTGTAGCCTTTTGGGCCAGGCACACAGCAATGACCGAAATCACTGCCGGCCTAAACCTCAAGTCTCCCACCAGTACCCGCCAGAGCATGTTCGGTAGAGTGCCAACCACTACTCAGCAAAGTTGCCTTTACCAAGTATCATTCTGACACTTTAATCGTTCGAGGTGAGCTAAGCGATGTAACCATCGCTACACTCTTAATGGTCAAGTCACAATCACAGCCTTTCCAAAGATCGACACGATCTTGCATCTTGAACCATTATACGAGAGCGGGCCTAGATGTGTATTTATTATTAATTATTATTAAAAATAGTCGAGTTAAAACTCAATTAATATCTTGTATCGCCCCAGTACACATCTACAATATCATTATAACAACATTTCATAAGCGACCTAACAGATCACTTCTGCGCTCTACGCTCCGCCCGCTCTCTCATACTGTAGTACGGCGGATAACGTGACATTCGGTCAATATGACGAAAATTTGACTTTTCTGGATTTGATGTTATATGAATAGAGCATCAATTATAGATGCGAAAAAACATTACTGCGTGACAAACAAACATTTATTTTTATATTTATAGATTTTTCTAAAATATTGAAATTTTAATAATTATTTATTTTTTAAAACTCGAATGTAGGGATGAGACTGTTACAGTAGTACGTAATTACACAAGTAACACTAGAAAGCTGTTTAGACGGAATATGTACCTGTCAATTTAAATATGTTAGTTACTTTAAGCATTTACTTGATTAACATAAACCTTAATAACTTAAATGAATAGTATCTTAGGTGTTTTCGTGAAATGAAAACTAATGTGTCCTCCTGCCCCTATCCCACTCTAAGGGGGGTCGGCACAACATGTTATAAAACATGCTGTCACATGATTTGGCTGCGTTTTTACGACCGGCCGCCTGCCTGACGTCAACTTACGTTAGTCGTATTTTACGACACCTCAGTAAGAAAGAGAGTGGTCTATTCTATTAAACCAGATACCACACGGTGGGTCAACTTACCTTAGTCGCCTTTTACGACACCTCTGTAAGATATGAGGGTTGTCTATTCTACTCAGCCGGATACCACACGGCTAAAATAAAAACTAATATGTGAGAAAAATAAATCGATGGCAGTTTTCGTTCAGGGCATAATATGTGCTAAAACCTATGTGAAGCTCAAGCCGGTTGGCTACTATTATATTAAATTAACTCTTCATGCCAATCACTAATATACGTAATACTTTACATTCCAAGTGTATATGGCCAATTATTTATCTGACCCTGCCTGTCAAACCGTAGTAGCGTCCGAGGAATGCACAGCGAGATCACAATCCATTTAATTATATGGAATGTCTACTTATTCTCATTTAAGTTCATGAGCTTTAAAATAAACATCTACTATATTTAAAATGGTAAACCACACTGGTGTGGTATCCGGCTGAATAGAATAGTATCACCATCATTTCTTCCCAATATGTCATAAAAGGCGACCCTGGCATAAGCCGGGATTAAACGCTAGGAAGAAGAAGAAGATGTCATAAAAGGTGACTAATGTAAGTTGATCCACCGTGTGGTATCCGGTCGAGTAAAATAGACCACCCTCTTTCTTACCGAGGAGTGGTAAAATACGACTAAGGTAAGTTGAAGTCAGGCAGGAGGCCATATAAGGGCAGGAGGATTTATTTTGTTTAATTAATCTCGAATCCGTGTCAACTAATTGATAAAATACCCTAAATTTTATTCTATGTGCTTTGTCTTGTTTTAAAAAGAAAAACGATAATTTCTTTACTCTGTTTTTTGACCCGGTATAATTTAACCGTCAATTAATTAATCAAATAAACTTTAGCAGGTTCGCTGCGAAAGTGTAACAGACATATAGACTGGCATTTATAATGTTAACATGGATTCATTGAACGGAGCACTTTTTTATCTTGAATCCTTGAAATAATTACGTTTACAATCATTAAAGAGAACACCTGTTTGAGTTTATATAAGTTCCGCTTTAATCACGTTCACAACAATGCCTGTTATAGTTCAATACGGACAGTTTAAGCGAGAATGGAGCGATTGTTGGTACAATATATATTTCTTAGTATCTGGTAAGTAGGCAATAAGTGGAGATGAATAGATTATTGCAATGTGTACCATGAACAAAATGTTATATATGACACTAAAACGTTGGTGCAGTTTTGACAAAAGTTACCGACTGCCACAATCGACACTCATATTATTAGATGTTTATAAAACGAAATTAAGTGTACATTTCCAAGTTGTAAAGAAACATTTATTTATTTATTTATATTTATTTTAAAACAAAGTCGCCGGCAGCGTCTGTAACTCTGTTTTCCCTCTGTTCCTTTCTTCTGTTTTCGCCATAAACTCAAAAACTACTGAATCAATTTTTATGCCGGTTTCTCCAATAGAAAAATTAACTTATAAAAGAAGGTTCAGGTGTATGATTTGTTAAAGTTTTGTGCAAATTGGTGGAGATATGACGAAAATGTCGTATATAATCAAGCCGCCTGGGACCTCTCATCGAAAACACAGCTTAATTATTTTGAGATATAACAGAACAATATATGGTGCGATTGAACCCGTTTTATAAGTCTACAGAAACGTCCATGGCATCTATCTTTTAAAGATAATTTACTATACTCGTTTAACTTCTAAGAAAATGAACTCTTGCAATGCGAAAAATTGAGATAGGTACAGTATTAAGAATCCTTATCAACTTAAATACGTAAGTTTGGTAACTGAATCATATTATTTTTCTACAAATTACTCAAAACGTAAAAATGATTTCGTGATGGCTGCAAAAACAAATACATTGTATTTCATTATCTTAATGTATACTAATAAAAATTTGCAAACGTTCTTTTACATTACACGCGAATTGAACTACACACTTCAGCGTCTACTTTGCGCTTTTTTCTTCTTCTTTCTGAATCTTCGTGTTCTATAACCGCCGATATATGAGAAATAATAAAAAGATCTACGTGCAAAGATTTTGAGTTAAATACAAGCAACAATGAACAAAAACAGATCTACAGTAGTAGCGTACGTTTTGGTCTCAAATAAATAACACATTTATTTGTACAAGTTCGCTTTTATCGTGAAGAAATTGAAGCTTCGATTCGCTTCGCCAGTGCGCTAGTATGTCCCAATGCTAAATCGCCTAATACACGAATAACCAACATTTTGAAGTCGGTCATGGTATAGCACCATGGTATAATATAGTAATAATTCCTCGGTGAAATTTCACTTTGGTATACGGTGTTAATTACACTATCTCCGTACTGCGGGGTTTATTAACTAACATGAAAAACAAAAGTGTAGGTACAATTAATATAGTAATTATACACCGACCATGCGAATTTCGTTCATTATACATTCAAATAAAAATACTTAAAATGTTTCCACTTTCTCATCTGAATATCAGAGCATTTGAGGTACTTTCTAATTTAGACGGGTTACCATTTCTTTAAAACAGAAGAGAAAAACAATAAAATATATGTAATCAAATATTAGTTGGAAAATAAATTAGGATGAAATTCATTATAAGTGGCAGATACGGCTTGTATAATTCAGAAAGTCATCATTTAAAGGGATCGTGTTTTTTTTTATTAACTGAAGCAAGATAATGTAAATAGAGGTTAGAACGTCTAACTAAAAGCTAGTTGACCTCGACTCTGCGTGCGGAATGTTCTTAAAATTTATCATATAAAACGTGTGTGTTTTGCTTAGTACACAAAAACTTATTCAGAGATATTTTTATCTTTATTGATATACATACAGTGTGCAAGCCTTAAATAGGCACCATCAGTGTTATCGGTTCTAGTATTTAAATGAGTCCATAACTGTTCTTTTCCGTACGTTTCAACACTGAATGTATCACATGTTATCGTAAATAGTGCTTCTAGTTACACGTATTTCTGGTTTAATCACTCTGATTTTCTAAAACGTTGTTCTAAATTATAACGTCGTATAGTCTTTATAATTTGGCTACAAAAATATCATTTTTTATATTTAAATTTAGTTATCCCTATCCGAAAAATGATAAAAATGTACTAAAACTTTAAAGACTTAACTTATGATGGCAATGGAAGCATCAGTGCTGCCTATTTATTACCTCCGATTTATCATCGGAATTCGCTATTTAATACTTTTCTTTTATACTTATTATTTAGTCTTTCTCAACAACTCGGTGTCATATTATGACGGCGACGTTTTTTTTTATATTATACCAACTAAATGAGGTTGTATTTGAAACATGTTGTAACATATGTTTGTAGAGTATAATCTTCAAAAATATATATATACTTTCTATATCAATATGTAAAGATATTATATCGATTATCCTTTATGCCATGTTCAGCTCAAGTTATTAGGTACCTTGCAAGATATAACAAACATAAATGTTAAATATCATGTTAATCCTGTAAATCAGTTGCTTAAGGGTTAATTTTTTTTTTCAATTCAGCAATCAGAAAACATTTATAAAATTGAGAAGAAAATGTAATTAAATTAAAAATATATTTATACCGGTTATATAAGAATCATTATTTCTTTTTACAAATATATTTCGAATCAAGATTGGTTACACATAATAAAAAGGAAGCAATGTTAATAAGTAAAGAAATGACTAATACGTGGCATAGACCAATTCCACGGTCGTTTTGAGGACAATGAACGGAAATCATCAATCAACATTCTCCGTTCTCACCCACGGTTGGGGGTTCGCTCTTAATAAACTACTACACAAAGGCCTAATGTAATTTATAGTTGCAATAAATGAAATGAAATTTGTCATATTATTAAAGAATACCATTTAAAAAAAGTGTTTACATAAACACTATTTCTTCACTTGCAAAATCGGGATACAAGTTATTAATTTTAATAACTTTTGCACATCATCCTGACTTAAAAAGTGTTAGTTGATTGATAATTTTAATTTAATTTCTAGCATTTACATTAAATTATCAAAGGTATCAATAGGTCATGTGTTAAAACCTTTCATAATCAGGCCTCTGAAGTTTTCATAATCATTAATAGGTAATTTATTTAATGTTACATTATTTAAGTAAACGTGTGGACCCCACAATGATTCAAGCAAAATATTAGAGTATGTACATTATGCTATTACGATTAATTCGATATATCAATGGCAGTGTAGGATGCGGGGATTCCAGTTTGAGTTACTGAAATGGATAATAACTCAGTCTACTGAAAGATGTTCGCCTAATATATGACGAATAATAAAAACACTGATTACACAGGACAAGATTGTGTTTATAAAAGAGGCTTCACATATTATACGGAAAAATAGACAATTAACTAATGTAGTAATTGCATATCTTATATTCCTTATTTTTTAAACGTCCAAAGCACTCATTTATGGATTTTGTTGTATTCTAAAGAAGATCATAGATGCTGTAACATATTTTTAATTCATATCATTTCAATAGAAATATCTATTCCATTATTAATTACCGTACCTACTTACCGCGTACCTAATTAATTATACTCGTATATCATTTCAAAAAACTGTTTAAATTATGAACGAAAATCTAAAAACTTTAACAAAGTTGCTGCTACAGCTTTAGTCCTTAAAGCACAAAAAACGCTTTTATAATCTGATATGAACATTTCTATAATAATATCTCCAATCAATTGCTTTGTGCGTTTATAGTCACTATTGACGATTTATTTAGGCAGAAAAGCTTCTATGCTAATGCAGATTATTTGAATTATAAAATGCAATATAATGCGTATAAAGTAGACACGAAGACAGTAATGACAATGTTAAACTGAGCTATAACATTGATATTTTTATGAGATAAATCCTTAAGTTCTTCGTTGTCACAGCTAAGAGTAAAAGCCTTATGTGAAACGGGTTATGTTTTGAGTAAGAAGTTTTCCAAAAGCAGTTTCGGAAATTCCAAGAGATGTTGTATGATGTTGAGCCTGAAACCTTGACAATGATTTTTTTATTAAAACACGTTGAAACACTATCTTAAAGACAAAATTAATCTAAAGATAAAATTTAATCTACAGTGATACTTGATAATTTTATACATTAAATCTATTATCTTTAAATTCGATGTGCGTGTATAACATATATAGTCAATTGTATTTTGCATACAATATATGTATGTATATCTTGCAATATTATACTATTTATTTTACTTCCAGTATTATTTATTATAACATAGATTTTATCTAATCGTGGATTATGGAAAAATAATATCACTTGGATTTTGTATTATAGAACTCCTCAAACGCCTAAGTCACATTAATATAAGCACCTGGTTGACCGAGCCTTGCTCGGTAAATTAAAAAAAAAGAGAAAAAAAATATAAATAATTAGGTAGTAAGGGATCGATCCTAGGTATTTACATTCCTTGAGACTGTCCATTCCCCGAATAAGCTACGCTGACTTGACAGTGTAGGGCAAAAATAGTGTTTTATCTTCATATAAATTTTAGTATTTTTAAATGACCAAAAAGAGGGATAAAACGATTTTTTTTTACATTAAACCTAGCTAGATCGATTTATCTCCCCCGAAACCCCCTACATGCTAAATTTTTCAATTCACTATAGATTTTATTCAAATTATCTGCGAAATAAAGAATAATGATCATTGTATTTTTATTAATTTTGTTACTATGATTTATTGTTCATATAAAAAATACACTTTAGTACCGTTGTGAATGTATGTTCAACGCCGTATATTATGTATATGTAAAACACATTCTTTCAAAACTAGCAATACATTTATTCGCGCATTATATGACTAATGTTATTTTTATATTATACTTCAGCCGTGCTTAAAATCCATTTAGTTAACAATTTACATGATTTCCAGCTAGTTGTGTCATTTCGTTGTTTTAAGCCTAGTACTTTTGTAATTTATGATTATTTTAATGTTACATAGCTCTACGCATAAGCAGTTTTTTTAATACTTTAAGTTTAACGACTCTCATGTTTATTTAATAATTTTTAGACAACAAAATTATGTATAACATTTACTAATAAACTTGATAGACTAATCTAAAAAACCACAATTATCAGTTTATAAAAAACCCAAACGAAATAAGAGGTCACAATGGTACATGCACTTTTCCTTATCTTTAATATTTAAATGAGTTAATCTTGTGTGCAAACACAAAATATTTATATATTTACAGAATCTCGGAAACGGCTCCAACGATTTTTCTGAATCGATCTAGCTAGATTTTATCTAAAAAAAAAAATCTTTTATCCCTGTTTTGAGCATTCCAAATTACTAAAATTTATATTGAATTAAGTTTTGCCATGAACTGTCAAGTCAGCGTAGCTTATTCGGGGGACGGGCAGTCTCGAGAAATGTAAATACCTAGGATCGATCCCAACTACATAATTATTATTTTCTTTTTTTAAGTTTCTTTTTTATTTTCTAAAAAATTACCGAGCAAGGTTCGGTCAACCAGTTACTCATAATTATATATATATATATATATATATATATATATATATATATATATATATATATATATATATATATATATATATATATATATATATATATATATACACACAAATATACATATATATATATATATATATATATATATATATATATATATATATTGTATATAAATAATTTAGGCAAAGTTGCATCCACCGTGGTCACGAACTGACTGGACTGTCGCGGCGTCTTCGATTCCGATTACTACAGTCATTATTTTGTTCTTTCGTTCGTTCTACCCACGCTTGAACTGCAAAATCCACGTAAGGTCTCTTGCACACTACACTGATATTATCTATACATGATATCGTTGCAAGCTATATCGTATAATGTCGAACCTTATTCAGAACTCGATTTTAACGCGATGTGACCCGTATATATTTATACCCGTATATATTATAATCAGTACGAATCGCGAAAGTTATTAGTAATAGGAATTTAACTTTTCTAGCGCGATATACTGTTACAATCCAGATTCCTTACCTGATCCAGATTATCATCCAGATCTGCGATTTCGGTCTTATAAAGAAAACTCAATTATTTTATTCGGGCGTTAACCAATATTTATTGAATAATGTTATCTTCACACGTGGTTGTTATTGCAGGCGTTTCGACCTTACGCTTTATAATTGTATTGTTTCTACGCTTGTTGCGTAAACCTATTGTTGTTCGGCTGATGGATTCTTACGTTTATTCAGCTTTGGATTCACATTTTTCAAAATTAATTATACGAAACTTATTACATCTATGGATAAAGTGGTTTAATAATTGTCTATAGCTGCGTGACGCAAACATATAAACATCTGTTGTACTTTTACTAGCTTTTGCCCGTGACTGTCTGCGTAAACTTCTATAACGAAATAGTATGTAAACGCTAAAGCTGTCTTTTTGTCAGACCGTTAATATTTTGGCCTGCGTTTTAATCTTGCGATACTTTGTAATAAGATATTAATGAAAATTTAATCATAAAAAGGATCATAATGCTCGAAACGAAAACTTGTTTAAGTTGATAAAGATGATTAATGTATTTAATAGCAATCTCAATACCGCATTGTATGTGATTATTAGAAGACACTCAGAATACAGTTACTGGGTATTGTAAAATGATATATGCCATCACGGTCTTTTGTGTAGTACTAAAAATGAGGGAAAACTGCAACTATACATTGTTTTGTTCTAGCTCAGACGAATAAAGTTGCTATTTCGATGAAAGGAATTTAATTTTTTGACGAAAATTTTGAACATTCAAACGTTTATTGTAAATCCTATCTGCCTATTATTAAAAATAGCATCAAAACCGTCCTTCAGTAGTTTTTTTAGTTTATTGCGAACAGACAGACACGCAGCAGAGAATTACGTTTTATAATATGTTAAGATGATGATTCATTTTAACGTGATGGAAAGAGGTGTTATAAGAACTCTAAAAATAGGAACTCCTGTTATCTAAATGATAGAATGAATCATTTAAATCCGATTTTGTTTTTAACGACTGGCTACGTTATAACAAATTGTAAATATTATTATTTTAAAACTGCTTCTGGGTTTCTCTATATTTTAACAAAGTAATTGCAATATTTTAGCGGTTGTATTATTTTGGCAAAATAAAAAATTTAATTTACAAACTCAAAACTTCCAAGCTATACAATTTTTTGTGCATTGTGAAGCAGGTGTTTGTTACTGATGAAATTTTAATGCACGTGGGCTTTTCAAAAGGCCCCTTAGCGTTTGCGATTCTATCTCCAACGCGTATTGACTCGGCAGATGGTACACGGCCAATCAGCTGTCTCTCACAGCAGCTGTATCAACGTTCACGGGTATCCAAATGTTTCGATTTATCAATAACTTTTTTTGAAGAAATTTATGATACCTTCCACAGATCTTATTCTGACATTGTCATTTCAAACCGTTCAAGCAATACCTTTAATATTTAAACCAGTTAATCTTGTAGGGGTTTTGGGGGAGAAAAATCGATCTAGGTAGGTTTTATGTAAAAAAAAAAATATCGTTTTATCCCTGTTTTTGGGCATTACGAAATACTAAAATTTATATTGAATTGAATTTTTGCCACAAACCGTCAAGTCAGCGTAGCTTAATCGGGGGAACGGACAGATCGATCCCAACTAAATAATTATTTTTTTCTTTTTTTTTGTTTCTTTTTTTTGTAAAAAATTACCGTGCAAGGCTCGGTCACCCAGATATTTAAATATTATCAATGAAAACTACGACTGTTATATCGTTCAAATTTTGATGAAATAAATTTTCGAATTGTACGCTTACTGCTTTAAGTTTGATTATAATTTGGGATATCAATATACAATGAATATGCATTTTTCAACACTGAACTTTAACATGAAAAAACAAAATGTCAGTTCTGTTTTAGATCTCTTTACTTGAGTAATAAGAATTTTTGTTATATAATTTAAGTTTTAATTTAACTGATTAATAGTATTTTTAGTTAATATGAATGCTAAATATGTAGTTTTATCCAATCATGTGAGGAATTTACAACGGGATGTTAAAAATGGTAAGACGGGACGAGCGAAAATCGTCAAACCGGCAGTCATTTAGCTATCGAAGAGTATGGAGGAACGTCTATCTAGTTATAAATTTACATTATAAAAAAAATACTATTAACTTAAAATAAAACTACGTAGTAAAAATTATATGTTTGTTAAACATAAATTAATATGCTTAACAAATATTTGTGTAAGAGCATGCGTTTCACATATGTAGGTATTGAAACCCTTACATAATTCGTGTATTCGTGACATAGATATTTGAAATATGGAAGTCATTGCTTGGCTTTAAATAAATTATTATAAATATGTTCCTTTTTCCATATGCGCTTCATAATACGTGTGAGGATTATAAAACATCAAATTAAGTTTGAATGCTGATATTGTAAAAAAAATCGAATAATCTTCCTACGCAGGATTTTTAGAAATCAGGAATTTTTCATTCGTTATTTTTTTACGCTTGAAGTTTTATAGATAAGAATTTATTTTCCTGTACATTTTATAAGAATTAAAAACAAATCAAGATTCTTAGTTCAATGACATCGATAAGTTTTAATAATTAAGGTAGCCTTTCTGTGAAATATTTGTTTAATAAAATACATAAATCTGACTGCAGGTGGGAATAAATTATAATTATTGGTGTAAACAGATTAGAGATTGTTCAATCTATTTACCAATGTTCTACAAAGTAATGACCTGTATGTATTTGAACTCTATATTTGTGTCATGTCAACCACCCTAAGGTTATTACACTTTTCCTATTGTTTATACATTAAATGTACCTTCAACACACAGGACCGTCCAAGTACGTTTCTTATAAATTCATTCACCTAACAATATTGTACCTTGTACTTTAAGGATATTATATGCAAGTGTTTTAATATGTAAATTGTTCGAATATAAGGCAAAACAGATTGGCTTTGGTGAGACAGCTTTTGAATGAGTCATACATAATATAAATTTGTCCACGTACATGTAGGTGGACTAGTTTTTGAGGCCACTAACTTGTTATAGATTTTTCAATCACATAGGTACGTGGTTTTTACTGTATTAAAAATACAGTATAAACTGTTTCGTAAAAGCCGTTAAGACTATCAGCAATTCCAAAAAAAGGGTGTGAAACTTTAAAATGAATATTATGACAAGGTTCCCAAAAGCTGTATGTCTGTATGTAATGGATTTTCTTAAATCTACTGAACAGATTTTTGTACGGTTTTTACTAAATGATACGGCAAAAACAAAGGTTTATGGTAATATAACTTTATTAGCCAGAACGGCTAAACCTATTTTGATGGGACTTTTACTAGAAGACAGAGGAGGTTATGAAGCAACGTATAGTCCGTCCTAGAACTTCCGCGGGTCAGCATTTGCCCAGAAAAAACTTTCCGGCACACTGATTTCCACTATGACAATAAATCATAGATAAAAGACGTAGCGTAGCAGTATATTTCTATTCCTAACAACTTATGTTTTATAGATCGTATATTATATATACCGACTCATCAATCACAGAACGAACAATGCAGAATGATGAAAGCTCTTTCTATTTACGTATCCTTTTATGTCTTAACTAGCGGCCTGCCCCTGCTTCGCACGGGTATAAAATATATATCCCATTCCACTCAGTGTAAAAAAATGATTAAAATCGATCCAGTAGTTTTGATTTATTCATTACTGCCCGTGGCCCGCAAGCGTTAAATTTGGAGAAAAACAATTTCCTCTCCCTATACCAAGAAGATTTCCTGCTATCTTTGGAATATCTAAATTCATATAGTACATTTTTACTTATTTACTTTTACATTTTCCCTATGTATTTTATTTTTACAATTAATTACAGAATGTCTTTATAAACAACATTCACAGCTTTAAACAAACTCTTGAAAGAACGACATAATATAGCTGCTAAATGCGAAGTGCTATAGAGTGAAGCGCGGCGTCCTCGTGGCATTTTAAATCTGTAATATCTCCGAAAATGTTCACTTAAATTACATGCTGTAAACGGCCATATTGATCTATATTAAATCAACAATTTATTTAAGGTACTTAATTGGATAAGGATTAATGCTGTATTGTATAAAAATTGCTTTCAACATAAGACATTATTTTTCGTAAAAAGTAAATAACAAAAAGTGCTATTGCGGGTTATCCATAAGAGATAGACATACACCATCGCGGACTTTTCTGTAGACCTTTTCAAGGTGTAAAAATAGTACATTATTTTGATAAATCTCGTAGGGTTTAGCCAGCATTTGCAATGTAAGCGGAAAAAATGTAATTATTTACAGAAACCTCAAAAAATACCGTATTTCTCTACTCCGTATTGAATGTTTTTATACATACAAACCTTTTATAGTTTTATGCATATATCGACAAAGAAAGAATGCGACTTTGTTTTATACTATGTAGTGATAGTGACGTTTAGCTCTTATTTTGATTATTGTCAAATTTTTTACCATACTTAACCAAAGACAAAATTACGTATAGCTGTCATTTATGTTTTGTTATTCCATGTCACAGTCGTTTTTGTTATACCACGTTATATAGTGACTTGACGGGATAAAGTAAATGCGGTCGAACGGGATAGAAAGTATCCTATGTCCGTCTCCTGGTTTTAAGCCATACACCATCGCGGACTTTTCTGTAGACCTTTTCAAGGTGTACAAATAGTACATCATTTTGATAAATCTCGTAGGGTTTAGCCAGCATTTGCAATGTAAGCGGAAAAAATGTAATTATTTACAGAAACCTCAAAAATTACCGTATTTCTCTACTCCATATTGAATGTTATTAGACATGTAAACCTTCCTCTAAAATCACTCTATCTATTAAAAAAAGCCGCATCAAAATCTGTTGCATAGTTTTAAAGATTGAAGCATACATAGGGATATACGGACATAGGGACAGACAGAGAATGCGACTTTGTTTTATACTATGTAGTGATATTATTTATTTTTACAATTGATTAGACAATGTCTTTACATACAACATTCATAGCTTTCTTATCATTAGACAATATAAACTTGAAAGAAGGACATATCGTTGCGCCTCCGGTCGCTGCTAAATTCGAAGTGCTTATAGGTCGAAGCGTGGCCTCCTCGCGGGATTTTAAATCTGTGATATCTCCGAAAATTTTCACTTAAATTACATGCTGTAAACGGCAATATTGATCTATATTAAATCAACAATTTATTTAAGGTACTCAATTGGATAAGGATTAATGCTGTATTGTATAAAAATTGCTTTGAAAATAACGCATCATTTTTCGTAAAAAGTAAATGAAAAAAACTGCTATTGTGGGTTATCCATAAGAGATAGACATATACCATCGCGGACTTTTCTGTAGACCTTTTTAAGGTGTACAAATACTTAGTACATCATTTTGATAAATCTCGTAGGGTTTAGCCTGCGTTTGCAATGTAAGCGGAAAAAAATGTAATTATTTACAGAAACCTCAAAAATTACAGTATTTCTCTACTTCGTATTGAATGTTATTATACGTACAAACCTTCCTTTTGAATCACTCTATCTATTAAAAAAAACCGCATCAAAATCGGTTGCGTAGTTTTAAAGTTTTATGCGTACATACGGAAATATGGACTTTGTTTTATAATATGTAGTGATGTAGAAATTTGTGTTATATTTCGTAGCTAGTCAGTAACATTTATTTCAACATTCTTTGTCTGTTCTAATTAAACTATATTTACACAAACTATATATTTTTCAAAAGAACTAATATAACACGTCTAGATGTTGCATTATATTTTCATTACTTAACTAGGCAATGTAGCTTTCACAGATGCACATACGATGTGTCTCATATAAGGTAGTTCTTACGTATAGCAAAGATTCAGCTTTCTAGTCTTGTTTCTAGTGCGATTTATTTTCTGTGGCAAATGGTATCAACCTTAAATAAATAAAAATAAGAAATTCTTATTTACTCGCAACGTATTTTCTTCTAAATTAATATTAAAATGCTTTAATTTACCATATGTGCCTAAAACAACAGTAATTGTCCCACAATAGGTCTAGCCTGCGTCGTGGAAGCCAACCAAAAAGTTTCCAGACTAATAACACGGTTAGGCATTCCATTTTTTTTATATTAAGCGTAGATAATATTAGGATTAGAAAGGTAGAACCTGCAATGATTCTACGGTTCATTGAAGCAACAATATAACATCTGAATTAGTATTGGGTACAATTGTTTCTACATTAATTGTATTAGCTGTTATATTCCAGCGGTGAGACTGTGCGACTCTTTCGAGGAAATTACGGGTTCGAGCCCGGGGAGGCACCCAATGAGTTTTTGTGTTTAAACGTACGTGTATATTGTTATTTGCAATTTATCACGCTTTTCGAACAAACGAAAACATCCGAATACAAAATTTCGAAAACATCGTGAGGAAACCTGCGTATCTCTGGAGAATTTGAGGGTTAAGTGTAACCTACCTACTACCTACCAGATATTATCTACCGATCCTATGTGGAGCAGCGTGGTGTGTCTTAATTCAAACCCTTATGTCTAAAAACGGAGAGAGGAAGCCTATGTCAAGCAATGGGATAGTAAAAGGCCGTTACTTTTCACAGAAATTGAAATAAATTAATGGACATTCTAAACACGTAAATTGTAGAAACATTTTAATTGCATTTGTCTTAGTTATTGAGTGTATTGAAAATCCACAAACCAAACCTAGCTAAGTGGGTTTGAAATCTTTTGCTATATAATTTGTAATATAATGTCACATAGGACCGGTCTCATCGAAGCCATACAGTGTCAAGGCAGAGTACCGTTAATAAGTTGAATGGGCTTACGTGTTTATTAGGTTACGTACCCGCATGCCTACTTCAGACTAATATAATATACTTACTCATCTCATCTATATAATTTATTCATCTTGAAATATATTCATATTTCAAGTGTAAAAGCAATCGAAGACAAACGGTGCGATAATTTGCTAGATTGTCTTTAACTATTTGAACGATTTTTGTAGTATCAAACAAGGTATTTTATCTTATCTTCGTATCCAAAAATTATAGATTAACATTAATATATGGAAACCAATTTTATTTTGAATACATTACAAAAGTAAGAATATTATTTTGCTATATTCCGCGATAAAGCGGATTATCGCGGATTGTAGCAAAATAATAACCCCATGGAGATTTTTCTCTAGTAACCGGTATTTAGGTCTAATTCTGAGACAGACAAACAGAATGTCATTTCGAAAGTCGGCATAAACATTTATAATTATTGGCTGTCTCTTAAGTGTATTGCAGCTTGCATGCATTAACCAGTATACGATCACGAGGTAGTTAAAGATAACGATAATCCACCTTCTAAGTTAGGTAACTAACTGGAATGCTAGTGTAAATTATAGTATAATATCAGAGTTGTAAACGAAGTATCTAATTAATAAAATGTTGAAATTGAAATATGTAAACTAGTGTATAAATATATTAAAACATTGCTTAACTACAACTGAATAGAGAAACGCCGTTTTTTTTTATTAAGATTCACTATAACATCAAAATACTTAAAAGACATAGCAATGAAATGTAACAAGACATCTGTAACAAGACAAAAATAATAATGAATGTCATATACATTTTTACATATGTACCTTTTTTGTCTGCGTAATTAGACTTGAATTAGACATATTAAATGTCAATTTTACAATCGTTTATATATCGCACGCTTAGTTTTAAAGTGACCTTATTTAAAAAAGTTGTTTTGTTGAAAACGCATAACTTGGAAAAAGAGCAAGAAAGCACTAGTTTTTTAATAGTTCGTATCGTGATGGCATTGAAATTATTATTATAATATATTTCATAAATCGATTATCTTTAAAAATATTTAAAATCGGAATATATAAAATCGGACATTATCATTATGGTTTGTTTAACGATCCCAGATTAACTAGTTAAATACACAAAGAAATGAGAGATTTCTAATTCTATTCTTGGGATTTGATTTAATGAGACGATTTTTTTTTATTACAACAATCATTTTTTTATTTTATTTTAACAATCGAGCAAATTATTTCGTACTAAATAAAAAACAGTACAAAACATGCCCCTCAAACGGTTTGTGAAAAAAATTCCATTATTTATTTATTTTTACACTTAAACATGGCTGTTGATAAATTAATTCAGTTCAATTCAAATTCAAAATTTTCTTTATTTAAATAAACTTGTAAACAAGTACTTTTGAATCGTCAATTCTACTGCTGGTTTGAAAGGCTGTTCCTACCGAGAAGAGCCAGCAAGAAACTCGGCGCTGCTTGCTATTTTCGACATAATACTTATAACTTAACTAGTTATTAAGTCATAAAAAATAATGAAAAACGTCCCTCTATATGAGTAGGAAGAATGTGATAAATACTTATTATTTTCTTGTAGTTTGTACACAAGAACGCAGTTACATAATTTTTGCTACGGTCCAGAAGCCTTTAAGACTACTTGAGCAATCTTTTTCGTTATTAGCAAACAGTACTTACGTTGCATGTTAATCTAGTGGTACACATCAGGATATTTATTGTAGTATGTTGATGAATTTAAATTAAGTGAAGCGTTTTGGCGACAGGTAACGAAACTTTGATTACGCGACCAAATATTTTTTCTTTCTATGTTAGTTTATCTATTATAATTTATAATCTATGTTTTGTAATTCGAAATTCTCATAAAATATTACCATAGACTTTTTATTGGCCGCCATTGGCCTGTGAGTGAGTATCACAATCACAATAATGTGAAGGAAGATGAAACATCGTATAATTCACACATAAACTTTTTAGACTGGCTTCCCATCTAGTATAATAACTCTATGTAATTATATTACACTCGTGATTGTGTGAAAACTTTGTCTGTCCTTTAGAATGAATTTAAAAATGGAAAATGATTGTCATAAAAAATCACAAAATGCCAATTATCGAGACGATTGATTGAGCTGAAAACGCTCCTTGAAGTGATAATGCTACTTTTTATCTCGGTATTATTAAGTCCAAGCAATCACATGCAATTGTTTACTTAATTAATTATAGAATTGCATAAAAAAATACGCATATTTTCTTCCAATGCTGATGCAGTCCATTTGTATAAAAGTAGAAAATATAAACTAGTCTTCAATGTTAAGTTTTAGGCAAATACACTGTGCTGTATAGTGTACACAAAATAAGTGTAATCATCGCGATTTGTGCCATGAAAAACTATTTACAATCGGTAAACGGCTTAAAATATTACTACTGCTATTAAGTTAAGATACGTGAAATAAATTTGTGTTTAAATAAGGTTAACCTCAATATGTGAATGTTTTAATAAACACAAGGTAAACATTTTGAGTGTATATAGGCATTTATGTAAGTTGTTGATAATTATTGCCAATGTTTTTGCATGCTATAATGTATTTATTGATATTTATATGAATATATAAATATCAATAAATACATTAAAAAAATTCAATTCAAAAGATTTATATAATATTCGGAAGAAGAAAAATTCAGAAGTCAGATCCGATAATGATTTATATATAGCATATCATTAATACTAAATGCTATTGAATATAATATATTTGTAGTGTAGTACACAAAATCACGTCTTAGTAGTTTTATTAGTTATATGTTGTTTAGTAGTGAAAGTATAAATGTATATGTATATATGTATAAATTTCTTAAGCTAGCAGCATTACTTTGCCACATTTTACTGTGTAATATAGTCTATTTTATTATACTCCTTTTGATGCAAGAAAATTATTCTGCTTCTCCTTCAAACACGTATTAATTTAATTGAGTCATTAGTGATCGGAACGTCATATACAAAGATCTTTAACCTACTTTTTACCGTAATTACTGAGTACTTTTATAGTGGTGAAATTTTTGGGTACTCGTATAAATAGATAAGGATAAGAAAGTTAGTTTAGAACATATACAACGCAATACAATACGACAAGGTCGGCTGTTTACTTTCTCTCCCCCTTGTCATTTGCATATATATATTTTATCTATGTGAAACCAAAACGTATTCTTTACACCTTATTAGACAAAATCACAATTAATACAAGTAGTTGAAACGGAGAATTTAATCCTGTAAATAACGTTAATTATTAAACCGAGGATTTTTGGTCAATCGCTCGTTCCATTGTTCACGCCTATTATAACTTTCAATTTCTGTGTCCAAGAGCGGAGCTATGAATAGGTATATCTTTAAGATTGAAAGTGAAATGTTATTGAAAACATGGTTATGTTTCATTGAAACATAGCCGTGCTTTACTTTTACGTTTAATACGTTTGCTTACATTTTAATCAGTTATTTCAAATTATGATCAACAATAGTAAAATCATTTGGGACACATACTTTCCAGTTGCTTACTTACCATTATTAAGAACGGCTTGTTACTATTTCAGTGCTAGTAGTCCTCTCTTTTGAGGGAAGAACTTAAGCTTAGGCCAGTCCTTATTAGGAAGTTAGCGTAAGCCGTGATGGGCTTAAGGTAACTTCCGTAACCAGGATAAACTTCCATAACAGGACATACTTCCATAATCCATAACTCCAGTTTATTCAACATCACGAGATGTTGAATAAACTGGAGTTTGTTTAACAAAAAAAAAATTGTGTAGAAAGATACAAAAAAGTTTATACCAAGTGTACGACGTAAGAAAGGTCTTACATTGTTTTGATTTTTCCAATTTCCTCGTTCTAAGTTTTTTATAAATCAATTTATGCAATATTATAGTCTTGGTTCAAATGTAGTAATTTTTGTAAGCGAAACAAGTTGCTTGGAGTTTGAGTCCGCTTATTGGTATCACTCAAATACATTATTAAAGTGATACATTTCAATGTAGTGTCGTTCCATCTGTTACGGTTAGGTCGTGTGCCAATTCGCTCAATGTTTTCTATTCAGATTGTTACAATTGATGATCATTAGATATGTTTCTCATCATTCATAAGTTTTTTGGTTATTGAAACATTGAGAAATCGCTATTGTCATGAATGTTATTAGGAACTACTTATTCATTTGGTATATAATTAGTTGTTTCTGCGTCCGTACTGATACTATCAATCGCAAAGTTTCTTTGGTTTGTTTCACGTCTGACCGAAACATTTTCGTTTTATATAGATCTCACGAAATGATTGTGTGAAATAAATCGTAAAATATGTATTAATATTGGTCCAATGAACTATGTTTTTATTTTGTTTCGTTTTATTTGTGTATAGAATTAGAATTATTCATATTGAACATTCAAACTAAGCAACGTAGGATCTAACACTGTTCAGATGCTTTTCTAGCGTGAAAGCCTAAATGATATCAAATGTTACTAAATGAGGCAAAACTTATAACGCCATAAGTACAAAAATATGTATGAAATGTACCTTAATTCTAGGCATGAATAGCTAATTAATAAAGTTTCTAGCAGCTAACTTTATGTAGTTTTTTTTTTCACATATAACTTTGATGAACGATTTATAAAAATCTAATTGGAGTAAAATAGAACTTCATTGTCAGAATGTGTTAACAAAAATAACTTTAATCTCATGGAAAACGTAGTCTTAGTGACAAAAAAACAAAAAGTGTGTGCAAAACGTCTATTCCATTACCGTTAACGGCAAACACGTCAATGCCACATCTGTTTAGCAGACATGCAATATTTGGCTCATGCCCGATAACGATCTAAAAATACGATGTTAATTCGTTTTCCACTCACGTTTTACAGAGAACGATCACTTATGAATGCTTACTGTAATGTAATACTTCACTATCGAAGTATGAATAGAAGAAATATGAGGAGTCATTATGGCTAGCATTTCAAAAATATATTTATTTGAAGTTGTCCAGTAATTTTGCCTAAAGATTCCAATAATAAAAATGATCGATGCTTATATTGTTAATGCGAACATGATTTTCTTTTTTGTCTTTTCTTATCTTCTTTTAAGTGCATGTACGAAACGAATAACAGATTGGCGTGTCTTTTATATATATTAAAAAAAGTATTTTTATCCCTGTTTTCATGCACTGAAAAATTGTTACAAAATTATTACATATAGAATTTCCTTGTCAATTACAAAGTTGTAGCTCAGTGGGGATCGGGCAGACTTAAGAAATTTAAATATCTGGGTTGACCCCTTTTTTATTTTAACTTCTCCTCCAAGGTTTCCTTTCTTTCTTTTTTTTGTTTTTTTATTGCATTATTTTTTCTTTTAATAAAATTGCCGAGCAAGGCTATATGTAAAGGATGATTGTCGTTATAAAATAGCTTTATCGATCATTTCCGCTTTCTCCACAATATTTTAATTATGTCGTGTAAACAGAAGGCTTACTAGGAACAAATGAAATACACACAGAAAGAGATACCACGTGCCATTTACGCGTGTTTATAAGTGCGACAACAACTGAACAGTTAGTAATATTATCATTCCGATCATCACGAGCTGATACTCATAAGGAACTATGTGTAACACAATAATATACCAGTTGAATACTAATTCAAATATGACAATATAACGAATTCAGCCCTGAAAGAGTGCTAATTGTAGCGATTTATTTATAAATTATATAATTACTAGTTTTTAACCGCGACTTCGTTCGCGTGATTTGTTGTCGCGTGATAAGTTTATAATAGATGACGCTTTTTTGTGTCATCCTATTCATGTAGAATTAACAGGATTTCTATAGTCTGTATGTTATTCCGGTGTATAAGGAATAATTGTGCCAAATTTAATCAATATTGGTTCAGCAGATTCGCCGTGAAAGAGTAACAAACATACATCCATACTCACAAACTTTCGCATTTATAATAATTATAATTAGTAGGACTTTTTAACATAAATTAAATAAGTTCATTTAAGTTTTAACGTATTTAATTTTTATTTGCGTGTTTTCGTAATTCGTCAGTATTTTTTATATTATTTAACCCTTCTTTTCAACTAGGAGAGAGGAGGCTTTTGCCCATCTGTGGGATAGCTAAACACCAATGAAAACCTCAGCGCCGAAATAAAAAGCAACCATTATAAATCCCCAGCTCTCCAAACTTTTCGACACCAAAAAAATTATATCGAATCGTTTCTTTGTTCTGAAGAATGACAAAAACTAAAATTTATAATATCGATACGGGCCTATAAAAATCTAAAATAAATGGCAGATATTTATGCGTTTCGTATCTGTATGGAAGCGTGGTAGAGTTTTTAGCATTATGAAAAAATTCGGAAACGCTTCGTCGCACTTCGAATCAGATGACAATGCTTGGGATTTATGATTCTCGCTGGGGCTTCGGAATAAAATAATATTAATATATTTATGTCGATAAACGTTTACTGTTTGTTTAGTAATTGTCTAGACGCGTGCTAGCTGTGTAATCGAGGTGATCCTTATTGGACTGGTATGCGTCGTGTATACGATTGCCGATTGCGTAAAGCAGTTTAGTGCAAAGCCACGCCGAAGTTGGACGTGTGCTTGAAATGCTTACCGTGTTTAATTAAGCGTCATGATACAATGCGCGCTATTTGAGCAAATTATTAATGCTTTTTCTTATTAATAGACTATTCTTACATCTGTGAGGAAAACGAAATAGTACAATAAAATGGTTTTAGATAATAGTTTAATGTTTTCCTAGTGATATGTTTGTGCATAATACGTTTGTTTATTGGTGAACTATATAGTATACAAATGGTTAAGAAAATAATTGTTGTTGGAATACGGTATTATGAAGATCCTTTTGACAAGTACGTTAATAATTTGTCTTAAATTAATTTCCCGATATAAGGAAGAAATACTAAGTAAATATATAATATATAATTATTTTCTTTTGTCCACAGACATGTGACAAGCGCCAGTGGGCCGCCACCAGGATGCGGCCACCAGAGAAACAGATCTCTGGATTCCGTCCTTCAAAGGATACCAGAGGATATGACACCGACATCGCCCGAGGGTGCACCACTCCGGCTTTCAAACGAAGCGCCTGTACCCAGGCTCGCGTTACCGCCTGAAGTGCCCGCAGGTTCCGATGACTCGGGCATTCATACCCCGCCCGATGCTAACGATGAAGACAGAACACAACCTCTTGCCGCTGCCAGATCGAGGGAAAGCCTCGATTCAGGCAATCCAGAAGAAACGGATAAACCGCCAGATCCGCCTGATACTGTGGACGAACCATCGGCGAAAACCGTCAGTGTTACAGAGACGTCGAAAAACAAAGACTTTCTCCTTAGACTTTTCGAAAGTAAACTATTCGATATGAGTATGGCGATTTCATATCTGTTCAACTCTAAAGAACCCGGTGTGCAGACCTACCTTGCAAACAAACTGTTCTCATTCCCACACGATGATGTAGACTTTTACCTCCCACAGTTAGCGACTATGTATATAGAAATGGGAGATGTGGCGGACGTTTTGCGACCCTATTTGGTGTATCGGTGTAAACTAAGTGCTGAATTTTCACTACGATTAGCGTGGTTGTTGACTGCTTTTAGTGGTGATGCTAAGAGGTCGAAGGCGATAAAGTTTAGAGATTCTATTCTCGCTGAGGAAATAAGGCCGGCGGCGCGAAGAGGCCATCATAGATCACAATCGGACGCCTCTGCATTGAGACTAGCTACGCCAACGGGAAGGCACTTGGGAGACCTTGCGTCTGGCCGTGCCTTCGATAGCGGCTGTTTGTGCGGCGAACAGTGCTCGTGCGGGGCGCCAAGGCTAGCCCCACAGACGCAGGTAAGTTAATATCTCTGTCCGATTCACAATACACTATAATAATTAACCTTTTTTATCTTAATGCGCATTGCGAATTATAAATATCAATGAAACATACATTTTTATAGAAAAGTGTTAGTTTCATGCCTGGTGAAACCGCGACGTTCCTTGGTACAGTTACTAAGCGTTCAGTCATTTATTTGGTACATATATATGTATATAAAAAAGAAAGTATGTATGTATGTATGTATGTTCCTTATAGACTCCAGAACGGCAGAACCGATTTTAATTAAATTTTCAGGCATTTGTTATTTTTACCCAGCGGTTAATTCAGTAAAGTTTGGTGACGATCGAAACATTTTTTAGAAGTGTAAATGACAGTTATGTTGCGACGGGAAGTCGAAACAAGACTTAGTGTTAGCAACCCGTGGCCGGACCGCTTGTAATGTATAAACTATTTTAATAACAATAGTAAATATTAGTATCACTAATAAAAAGCGTATAAAAGCGGACTTATCCCAAAAAGGGATCTCTCCCAGTAATGTAACGTTGCAACCTAAGGTTTTACAAACCTTCACAATTACAATAAGCATTTCTTGTTTCAATGCAGGTTATACGTTTCAGACGCAGTTACGGGTGTTCTTTACATAATTTATTTTGAGTTCAATGCATTACAAACTAGTTTAAAGTTTCCACTGATGTTTTTATGTGTACGTTAAAAACGCGATGATGTCACTATTCGCATATCCCCAAAACCAATTTTAAGGTCATTCTTTACGTGTTTTCCTTTTGAATAATATATCGTGAGAAATTAAACAAACCGAGTTTGCACTCACTAGATAAACTCCAAGAAAATTTAAATATTAAAGTAAAAACAAAGTTTAGCTATTAATACTTCGGTCATCTTGTTTGCTTTAAAAGTTAAGGTTCGTATTTGCGATTATTAAATGCGAAATATTAAAGTCATCGAAGCGATAGATGTATTTTGAAGAAGTATGGTTTATTATAAAATCAACTTTCGCAATAATTCAAAAACTGTAAAAAACGATTTTTTACTTGGAAAGTAATAGTAATAAGTACTTACATAGTACATAAGTAGTAATAAATACTTATATAGTACATTTAGTTGTTAAATAAATAAATAAATAAATTTTAAAGGTTGTCAAAAAACCCTTTACAATTGATAATTTTTTGTTATCATTATCAATACAATATTTTAATGACATATCAGGATCGAAAACCCGCTTAAAATAAACATATGAAAAACATTTAGAATCCAACTAGAACATCACATATTGTGGAGCCCAATATTAATTGATCACTCTATTTTATTTTTTAAATTGAATCTCTATGTAAAACTCTACTTGAGGTACCAAAAATGATATCTCTCCTTATTAAAGACTATTGAGGAATACTGCAATTGATTCCGGCAATGCTTGAACATTCGTGTAAATAAACCATTTTTTTAAATGTTACAACAACGAACGTATTACGTAATTTTTTGTGTATGTAATATGATTTGATTTTTAAATGACGCATCTTTGACATTGCACGTTTTCAAGTTTTATTTACAAATCTGGCATAGCCTAACCAGTTTTACTGACTATCATCATTTTTCACCATTTATCACCTTTTTTTATTTATTTATCTTTCATTCTCTTCTATCATTCGTCAACTCTGGCGCTATTCCTTTTATATGCATATCATTCTTCGCAATCAATCCGTCTATCTTCATTCGGCCACCCTCTACTTATTTCCCTTCCCATTTTCTCCAGCCACAGTTTTATTTAAAACTTTTTTAGTTACATGATTGTCTTTCTACGGAGTGAGAAAAATCACTCTTAATCAAATTGATAGTAAAGTATTATACAAAATTAAAAATATAATTTTCATCTTAAATGTTCTTTTAACATATAAGGAGGGTAATATTTATAATGAAATAAACCATATTAAAGACCAACTTATTTTTGAATGCGCAAGACAAAATCTATCCACATACCCAATATGTCTTTGTTAGCTCAATTATTATTTAGTTAAAGCCACCTCCAGGTGATTCCTCAAATGCATCATACAGGTGTTATTATTAAAATTATTTTGCTTTGTATAATTAATTCATTTAATTATTTAAGAAACTAAAGATTTCTGAAAAATCTAATAAATCTGATTATTTTCTTACCAGGTCTCGTAAACCTTTGTCAATTAAATAAAAAATATTTTGCTTAAAAAAGTAACTCTTTGCGTATTTATTTAAGGTTAAGTTTAACTTTGTAAAAGGGTAGGAAAGTTACTTGTCGTAATTTATTCAAAGACTTCTGGTTGTGCTATAACTATTAACATATTTACTTGTGTCTATAGTTATCTATTAATCCTATGATATAATATTAGACATGTATCTGCCAGAAAGACATGATAAACTCATTGCTTTTTTACATCAGGGATATACACAATAACTTTACTTTTTACTTTTTCATGTAGGATTTCAACGTGTTAGTCATTCAACGGCATAGATGTGACACAGTTCATCACATATCATATAACTAATACTTGACTTTGGACTTTGATCTATTATTACTAATGATTATGACTAATTGTTGAAATTTATCGGTTCCTAAGTGGTGTAACTTCCTACTTATATAATATATACTAAACAGGAACGTTAACCTTACCAAGGGTTCGTATGCTCGAACCTCAAATAAGATTTACGGTAAAGGAAAACATGGTGTAGATATCTGTACATCTTTGCATATCTGCGTATCAGTAGAGTTGACGATTCGAAAGCACTTGTTTACAAGTTTATTTGAATAAAGAATATTTTGAAATTTGAATTTGTAGAGTAACTGGGATATGTGCAACGTGCCAACCCAAATTGGTGCACTGTATTAGATCTTAGCCCCAATCTTTCTTCTATCTCCAAAGAGAAACGTCATTTGCCCAGTTGTTGGTTACGGGTCGCTACTTTATTTTTTTAGAACTAATCTCAACATTATCTCGGATTTATGATAACATTTAGGTTCGTCGAGCATCACTACTAAAGCTAATATTCCTTTTGATGTCTAAAGTATTATCAATAGTTATTAATTTTAGTTACCGCATGTTATATAACTAAGAATTATAATATGCACAAACTAAAGTGTCGTCATAGTGTAAAGTATGTCTGCGTTGCGTCGAGTTTATACAATAAGTCTGTTCATATAAAAATATGATTGTCTAAATATAAAATTGTGTCGAGATAACGATCAGTATAAGCAAATATAAAATTGATTAAAGTTATGATAAATTATGTTTATATCAACATTTTTTAAAGAATACATTAAAGTTTATATAATAATAGAGCTTACTTCATTCAAATGAAGCCTAATGCAGTGAATTCAAAATAAAAGAGTACAGTCAACGCCTACTATGATCTGATAGTGGTATTATGAGTGATGACGCAAGGCGTAACAAGACTTTAACTTGGTCGGTGTGCGTTCCGTACGTTTTAAAAATATTATGCATAACTATTCAAACTATTAAATATTTAACTATGACATCAATAGCAACTTTCCATTTTTAGTAAAGCGCTGCTATTTCCGCCTTTCATGTAAGCTATAGATTTTTTTAAATTATTCAATTATGTGTTAATATTAAGTGAAAAAATTGTATGAATCTTGTAATCTTATTAGATTAATAGCGGACCAAGTAAATGGCAGTACGTATACGTAACTAGAAATAAGTGTATTCAAGTCTGACGAGTTCTTAAAAGAGACGATTAAAGTGAGTAGTTGCTCCTTGACATAAAAATAATTTAGGCGTTAACGAATAATTTATCTACAAGATAACATAGCAAATAGATTTTGAGTCAGTACATACAGCAAATGTGTTAATATTACTTATTGAGGACGCTTGTAACATATTGTATTCAAAGTTCACATTATAATATAATATGATGACCAAATAATATTATTGGTAAAATAATAATACTTTTGTAACATAGACATTCTTCATAAATCTCAAATAAATATTATTTCTTTGTTTATAAATGCCAAAAAATCCGTAGAAGCCAGAATTGTAATTGATTTCGTTATTAAATAATTTTATCCGCCGTGTGATATCCGGCTGAGTAGATTAGACCACCCTCATATCTTACCGAGGTGTCGTAAAAGCGACTTAGATAAATTGACGTCAGGCAGGCAGCCGATCTTAAAATACCTAGCCAAATCATGTTACAACATGGTTGATATATGTTGTGCCGACCCCACTTAGAGTGGGATAACAGCAGGATAATATGATTATAATGAAATAAAAATTTTTATACATGCACGCAATCCATGTTTATTTTCTCTCGGAGTTATTATGAATATGATTAAATCCAAATAGCAAGGCGTTGTTGTGGCTCGGCCTGTTTTCGGCTTCCTCGCTCGTTTTTATAATTCATTTTAGTTTAGAAATAACTTATAAAATATTCATTTAAATAATTCGGTATAAAGGATCATAATGGCAGGACGTGCGAGCTTCAAAGCATCGTCGAGCAAAACTTAGGAAACTCTTCTAGTTGGAAATCGTAGTAATTATGACAACCAGCTAGGGCAACGTGTGGAGGGCTTGTGGTATGACTGTGATTCATCAAGAGGTCGATTGCGTGGAAAGATATAAAAAACTGAAGAGTAGTCAAGGACATGTTCATTGATGATACTTGAGTACTTGAACGGTTATTGATAATGCAAAAAGTATGTTTGTAACAACTGAATGATGACTAGAATGCCCGTTGGTGCGTATGGCAGTGACCGTGCTTTCTGCCCCGGGGGACGAGGGTTTTATTTCCACAGAGAGCCAACATTTTCTAAACACAATTTGTTGCTTTTTCGAATCTGGCTATACACATATGTATTTTAAATATTTATCTAAAACTATATTTGTATATATTAACTAGCGTGAATAACTTAACAAATCCAAAACGCATACTTTTCAGGGCAGCAGGGCAGTTTACGTTTAAGAGAGTTATTTAAATACTCACAAGTTTGTATGTATGATAAATAAACTTATCGACATCACTGAAATATCTAAAATATATTCATATGGTAATATCATAATTACTATATGAATTTATTAATTCTGATGCCTATTATGATTAAACATGTAAAAAGGACGTAAGTCGTCTTATCAACATATTCAAGCCTAGTACGGAAATTACTGTGTTTTAATCACAAATATTTATTATATTATTCCATTTAAGCGTTACAAATGTTAAATATGAAGTGTTTTCAGTTCCTCACAGCGCTTACGAACATCGGTCGACGGCTTGCTGGTGTGGCGGATAAGGAAAGGCGGAATGGCCGTCTTAGGGCCGAGCTAGTGGCGCTCGACCTGAACCTTCCAGCGCGTGTGTGGTTACCCTTGCATCAGAAACCTCACTATGTGCTGAGGATACCCCCTCACGCCGCTGCTGTGCTTAATAGCAAAGATAAGGTACATTCTTTATGTTTATTTATTTTATTACTACAAGCTGTGATCCAAACGGTGTGACCGTGTGACTCTTTTCAATGGTTCACGGGTTTAAACTTCGGGCAGGCACTAATGAGTTTCTATTAAGACTTATACATATCGCACTATCCGAAGAATAAAGTCACATTTCCTATGCTAAGGGAAGTTGTAACTTTGTTTATCGGATAAGGCGATATTGCTGATTGATATTAGCAATTGATCACGCGTTTTTCGCTGTAGAAAAACATCGTGAAAGAACCTGCAAATCTCATGAGAATTAAGGGGTTTTGTGTAACTTACTTCGCAATGGAACAGCGTTGTAACAGAAGGCCTATGTCTAACCGTGGGATAATAACAGGTCGTTACTTTACTTATATTCAGTTAATCTTCAAATTCAAAATCATATTATAATAAAAATTTATTTTCAATATTATCACTTTTCAATATATTGTACAAGTGAGAGTTTCGATACGTAATCAAAATACAGTCCCATTTCTTATCTTATCAGATTATGATAAAATCTTAATTATAAATCAGCATTGCATATAATGCATAATATCATGTGTCATAAGGAATATTGTTACGTAACAATAGTTTATATAAATAGATCTACTTGGTGAATTTCTGTGTTTGTGTGTGTGTAATGCTAGAATCATTTTATTCTCACCAACTACATAGTATTTTACGCAAAACATTACGATTTTTGTGGTACGTGCGGTGGTGCACCTTATTTGTTTGAAAAATTGTAGATAGGAATAGTACTTCTGTTTAAAATATGTTTTACTTATGTATAAGTAATAAGTACTGAATAACAAGTAAATGGCACATTATTGGCTGTCTGTTATATTTGACCAGTTGTTTGATAGGTTTTATTTTGTTCGTGTGTTTTGTGTTTATTAAGTTATACAAGTTCCGACTATTTCAATAACTCTAAAAGAAAGAGTAAAAGAACTCTGCTTGCTTGGATGATGCTTTGCTTTACGATTTTGTCGTGGAATCGATGATGCTTTGCTTTACGATTTTGTCGTGGAATCTATCTCCTGACGATGCTTCTGTTACGGGGCGAAACACTTCTTGAGATTGTGGTGGTAAATGTGTGCAGTGCTTGTGTATTGTTGTGTTATCGGTGTCGGGTAGTGCATGAGTTCTTACAAATTCTGCATGTATCAGGTATGAGAACGAATAGTACACTCTACTTTTAGCATTACATATATTTTCTTTTATCGCGGATTATAGCAAAATAATATTCTCATTAGATTTGGAGTAAAAAGATGTCAAAATCCACCGAAGGCTTGTCGGTCAATGTCTATAACTACTACTAAGGTTCACTATAAGTAATGAAAAAATTATTAACTCGTTCTGTTCAAACTTGTGTATGAAATTTTATTGGTAATAATTCAGTCCAATCCTGTTAAATACCTGCTGGCCTCGAATACTCTTTCAAAAACGCAGTGCTCGAGGAAAGGATATCTGATATCTAGTACTTAGTTATTTTTAATGTCAGTTAAAATTAAATTTTGTTTACATACTTTCATGTCTTCCCGGAAATTATACATTTAGTCGTAACGGATATTTCGTATATTACTCAACATGCGTGAGAAGTAAATCGTATATAATGGGCGGTAATATAATATTGTCATAATGATTAAAATTCGCATTTTATGTCAGTGAAATTTATGTATTGGTGCCAAGCTTCATTGTCGTTGATAAACAGTTAGTCGTTGAAACAACTTTATTATGAACGGGTAGATCCATATTTAAGGGACCTAGATCTCGATAGATCCTCATTTCGACCAAAAATTGGAATGTGAATTTTACTATGAAAACATTCTGTTTTCTCGTTTTTTAATTGAGTTTGTGCACTCTACAACTCGTCTTTGTGATTAGTGTGACATCAAATGACAATTTGACCTCTTAGCATAGTCCATATACCGCCCGGGTCACGAGTCTATTCAATAAGAAGCTAGGAAGTCCTCTACTGCTGTCTCTTGATATTTTTAACGACCTCATAGGTAAAAAAATGTTAGATTTAACAGGAATTATTCTGCAAATGGGATTATTTGTGAAGAGCTTATTATTTACACAAACATTTATTTTAAACAGCATAAGGAATATACAAAAGTAGATAATGTGAATTATAAAAATTATAGGATTTGAAAATCATTCCAGCTTCGAACTGTTGTTCGAAGTTCGTTGTTAGTGTTGTAAAAAAGTAAGTAGCGGCCTGTTACTATCCCGCTGCTGAGAATAGGCCTCTACTCTGCGTTTTTGCAGAGAAGGTTTATAGCTGAGACCTAGCACGCTGCTCCAGTGCGGATTGGTAGGTTACACATCTCCCTAGATTCTCTATGCAGGTTTCCTTACGATGTTTTCCTTTACCGAAAAGCGTGTGATAAATTGCAATTATCAATAAGACACATAAGTTTTAACAGAAAAACTCATTGGTGTCTGCTCGGGTTTGAACCCGTGACCTCGAAAAAAGTGCACGGTGTTACCGTTGGACTATCACAGCTTGTTCGAACAACAATGTAGTTATATTTAGTAGGTATATTAAAGACGGGTTTTTTCGCCGGCTGTTCTCGGTATGACCAACATTTCGTACCAGTAGCATTAATCTTCGACGATTAAAAAGGGCTTGAAAAAGATCATTTTGATTGGATATGATTTAACCATAGAGTTATTATTTTAGAGTAGAGGCGAGCCTAAAATTGTTCCAAAAAAAAAAGCAAATTAGGTTAACTATCTTGTCTTTTATTTCTCTCATCTTCCTTCTCATATTATTTGTTAAACCCTCGCATTCATAGATGCCTACCCTTCACCCACTCTATGCCTTTCCTACTCTATGTATATTAACTATAGATTTATAAGAACTATAGAACTATAGATTCATTATTTTTTTGGTTTTTATATGTATTATTTAAATCAATGCAGACTTTTATTACAGGCGCCGTATATTATGTACGTGGAAGTATTAGAAACGGAGGGCCACGAGCCCCTTCCTCCCCGCTTGCTCCCCCCAGCGCCGCCCGCTCCGCACTCGCCACCAATAAGGCACACCAAGAGTGAAGAGAATCTCGTTCCAGAGTGGCCAGCTCTGTCACTGTACTCGGCATTAGATGATACAGACGCCGGTGACTGTTGGAGTCACGAGGATGAGGAGCTTAGTACCCAGTATATTTCTAAACTGCCAGCTCCGGACAGCTTATCGCAGGTTAGTGAAATTCAATACAAAATTAAATAATAATAAATAATAAATATATGTATATGGGACACTTCCACATAAGGTCGTACGTCCCCAAAGTAAGTAATTTAATACTTGTGTTATGGTAGAGAGACAACTGGTGAATATATACGTATATATTTTTTTATACATACTTAAATACAAACGCCGCGTGGTATCCGGCTGAATAGAATAGTACCACCCTCATTTCTTACCGAGGTGTCGTAAAAGGCGACTAAGGTAAGTCAACCCGCCGTGTGGTATCCGGCTTAGTAGAATAGACCACCCTCTTTCTTACCGAGGTGTCGTAAAATTCGACTGATGTAAGTTCACTTTAGGCAGGCGGTCGGTCGTAAAAACGCAGCCAATGTAACAGCATGTTTTTAACATGTTGTGCCGACCCCACTTAGAGTGGGATAAGGGCAGGAGGATATATAATAATACATATATGTAAATATATACATATATGTAATAAATAATTATACATATATAAAATAAATATTATAATATATACATATATGTAAATTTAGAATAAATCGGTAAATTGATTGTCATGTTTATATAAACGTTGTATTTCTATACAAGAGTATTTATTTATTTAAGCTTTTATTGTACACCACATGTTAAATCAGATAAGATAGGAGAAGTATACAAGATAAGAGGCAGTTATACAATCTGACGGTCTTATCGCTACGTAGCGATTTCTTCCAGACAACCAGGTTGACTAAAGGACACAGTTTCAGATTCTGCACGTGGTGCAAGAATGAGTGATATTATTAGAATACATATTATCTACGAATATATAATTAAAATACATATATACATTTGACACATAATTTAAAGTTTATTATTTTATGATAATTTTCACTTACTACCGAGGTGTCGTAAAAGGCGACTAAGGTAAGTTGACCCACCGTGTGGTATCCGGTTTAGTAGAATAGACCATCCTCCTTTTTCCTCCACGCCAGGTAGGCGGCCGGTCGTAAAAACGCAGCCAAATCATGTTACAGCACGTTTATAACATGTTGTGCGGACCCCACTTAGAGTGGGATAAGGGCAGGAGGATATAAAGAAAAAAAAAATATATGGGACACTTACACACACGGTTGTCCGTCCCCAAAGTAACTTAATACTTGTGTTATGGGTGACAGACATCTGGTGAATATATATTTATATATTTTTTAAATACATACTTAAATACAAATACACACCCAGGCTCAAAGACCAACAAATTCATATATAGAAAATGTTGGCCCTTGGCGGGAATCGAACCCGCGACCCGCGGAGCAGAAGGCAGGGTTCCTACCCACTGCTCCAACGGGCCAGTCACATATATATATTTTTAGATATATATTTTTTTTTATTATAAATTTTATATTTTATGATAATTTTCATTTATTATATAAAATTATTGATTGATATGGGCTAATGGGCTTAACAGCAACCGAAGTTGCAATATATAATTTATGGGGGTATACTAATGTTGTCGTTGTATCAGGTGTCGGCGATATCGGCCATGTCAGTGACGTCCGCGCATTCGACGTCATCGCGTGGCTCTCGGGAGTCGGTGGCGGTGGGTGCGGGCGAGGTGCGGCGGCGGCTGGCGGACGCGACGGCCGCGCCGCCGCCCAACGCCTTCCGACACGACCCGCACGACCCCTCCGCGCTTACACTCAAGGTATTCATACATTTGGCCGCTTATCCAAAGAATATACTAATCTTTGAAAGGGGGAGGGTTATACTTATTACAAAATAGTATATTTTTATTTATATTCTATTCCGTACGAATAAACTTTATTAACGTAAAGTAACCGAACCAGCAGTAGAGTTGACGATTCAAAAGCACTTGTTTACAAGTTTATTTGAATAAAGAATATTTTGAATTTGAATAACAGCCTGTTACTATCCCTCTGCTGGGCATAGGCCTCCTCTCTCCGTTTATGGAGAGAAGGATTGGAGCTAAGACCTACCACAGTAGGTTACACATATGCACAGAATTCTCTAGAGATATGCAGGTTTCCTCACGATATTTTCCTTCGCCGAAAAGCATGTGATAAATTGCAATTGTCAATTAGACACATAAGTTTAAAAAAAGAACTCATTGGTGCCTACTCGGGGTTTGAATCCGTGTCCCTACTAAAGAGACACATGGTCACACCGCTGGGCTATCACAGCTCATGGATAAGCTTTTTCAATGTATATTAATTTATATATTTTGTCAACTAAAGTTGACGTCAGGCAGGCGGCTGTTCGTAAAATACCTAGCCAAATCATTTAGCAACATGGTTAATAATACATGTTTTGTCGACACCCACTTAGAGTGGGATAAGGGCAGGAAAATAATGATTTATTTATATATTTTCTACCTACTTTATAGCAAAAAAAAGTGAATACTAAGTGCATTGTTCAAAGCAGGATTTGAAACATGTGTAGAATCCCTTATCTACTCATATACGTATGTAACAAGCCTATAAGGGCATTTACATAATTAAAATAACAGCTGTCACGTTATTAAATAATAACTGTCTGACCCGATGATATGTCTCGTCTCGCCCTTTTTTTACACTATTAATTACGATATAATGTCCTAATGTAATTTTGGCAGTAGTTGGAAATTTTTGTTCGTATTATATTATTGCGTGTAGCTTGTGGCGTTCGATGGTCTTTATGGTTCGATGGTCACTTTATTCTTACCAAAAGTTCACGCTCACGAATCCCGAAACTGAGAGTTGATTGACCTTCTATAGATAATTTATAGTTATAAATTATCATAAATTTACACCAAAGAAAAACATCGTGACTAAACTGGAATCTGCTTATGAATAGGATATATGAAATTGTTCCCTCTCATTAGATCAGCGTTTGTGACGTAGCTTCCCAGACCCCCAAGCTGAAGGGCACCGTCAGACTTTTATAGTTCATATTCGGAATATAAATAAGCCAGATTCCAGGAACGCTACAGTATTGTGAAAAAATGATTTTAAATAGTTTCGTTGGGGCTTCATTTACATTTTTCCACATGGCTTTTTGTTAGCTAGCTACGTCACTGAGCAGCGTGATAAGTGTTAGCTACTCTTTACTTTTTTTATTACTAAACTAGCGGTCCGCTCCGGCTTCGCACGGGTATAAAATATATAGCCTATGTCACTCAGTGAAAATATTATTAAAATCGATCCAGTACGTTTAATTTTATTCATTATTGTCCGTGGCCCGCATGCGTTAGATTGGAGTAAAACCAAAACTGCTATGCCCCTGCATTTAAAATCTGTAATATCTTCGAAAATGTTCATTTAAATTACATGCTTTAAACGGCCATATTGATCTATATTAAATCAACAATATATTTAAGGCACTTAATTGAATAAGGATTAATGCTGTATTGTTTAAAATTGCTTCGAAAATAGGGAAATATTTTTCGTAAAAAGTAAAAAAGACAAAAAAATGCTATTATGAGTTATCCATAAGAGATAGACATATACCATCGCGGAGTTTTCTGTAGACCTTTTCAAGATGTACAAATATTTAGTACATTATTTTGATAAATCTCGTAGGGTTCAGTCTGCGTTTGCAATGTAAGCGGAATAAAATGTAATTAACGACATCACATTAGAAACCTCAAAAATTACAGTATTTCTCTAAAACCGCATCAAAATATGTAGCGTAGTTTTAAAGATTTAAGCATACATAGGGATATAGGGACATAGGGACGACTTTGTTTTATACTATGTAGTGATACGCCCATTTTTTTTCGAAAAGTAGAATACTTCTGGTGCGTCGCGCTAAAAGTATCATTAATAAATAAATAAATAAATATATGGGACACTTACACACACGGTCGTCCGCCCCCAAAGTAAGTAACTTAATACTTGTGTTATGGGTGACAGACAGACTGGTGAATATATACTTATATATTTCTAAATACATACTTAAATACAAATACACACCCAGGCTCAAAGACCAACAAATTCATTTATAGAAAATGTTGGCCCTCGGCGGGAATCGAACCCGCGACCCGCGGAGCTAAAGGCAGGGTCACTACCCACTGCTCCAACGGGCCATTACTACATTAGTCACGATTACGACCCGACTACGCCTCGAGGGATTTATATTCGCGTTCGCTATAATCATATAATGTTTTTCCTATTTATAACATTTGAAATGTTCTACCATCTATCATTTTTATTTTAGTATTTATATTGAAACTAGTTTCTCATCCATCAAAATATTATAAATGCTAAATTTTGTATGTCTGTCTCTGTCTTCTGTCTGTTACTCTTTTACGGCTAACCTGCTGGAGAAATCCTAATGAAATTTGGTACGATTGCAGATTGTATATCGGGCTAACATATAGGATTTAAAAAATCCAATAGGGTAAAGGGAAAACACTAAATAGTCTAAAATATATTAAGCGTATTTAAAACTTAAGTTGACTCCAACATAGTCTCGTGTATATCTTGTTACTAATAATAAAAGAAGACTAGAAAAATCCTCCCATCCTCCATTCAAGATCGTAAGCACTCCTGCTTTTTAATATTTAAATGAGTTAATCTTTTGTGTGTGTATATATATAAATATAAATATATATATATATATATATATATATATATATATATATATATATATATATATATATATATTTCGAATCTCCGAAACGGCTTCCAACGATTTTCATGTAAATCAGCATGTAGGGAGTTTTGAGTGAGAAAATTCCATCTAGCTAAGTTTCATTAACAAAAAAATGTCGTTTATACCTGTTTTCGGGAATAAAAAATGCTAAAATGTAAAATGTGCATTTGACTGTCAAATGCAAAGCTGTGATAGTCAAATGGTAACGGGTGGACCAAAAAAGTTAAAAGCTTGGGATCGATTCCGACATGTCACCCGGCGCTTTCTTTTTTTTTTAATTGCATTTTTTAATATCTTAAAAAACTAGGTACTAGTTAATTATACAAACATACATGTCGACAATACGTTAATTCCAATCGATATCTGGAAATGGGGAAACCACAGCCGTCTGGCCAGCCTTAGTCACGCATCAATTGGAATGGTCGGGCGGGGTCGCCCCATACAGTGTATAGATGTATTTTCGTGGTCTTTACCCTTATTGATGTTTTATATTCGAACTTATGAGTCATTAACTAGCTTAACGTTCTAATTTCAAATTTATTTGTTGCTAGTCGTACCCACGACATTTTTCACGTCGACTTTTGGGTGAAAATACTCTCAATTATGCAATATAGGTATATTGGTTTTTCCAAATCATTTTCAGCTCGATATGTAAGCTTCAATTGTGCCAAATTTCAGCGATATTGCTTTCACATTTAGTAAATTAGTATGGAGAAATTCATTTATGTAATATTTTATGAATATAATTTACGTTAGTTAATATATTTATCGGGCAGAAGAGCATTTACCCTCGCATCATGCCTTCCCGAATTGTTAAGCTTGGCTGAGCGTAAAACTAACGAAATATGTTCAGTGGGTAAAAAAATATCGCAATTTGCATGGAAAAATAATATTAGGTATCATGTTGGGGCGCTATCATTGTGATAACTCTTTATTATCCTGTTATATAATATATTGTTATAGTATATATTACATTATTTACGCCTCTCGTATCATAATACATGTCTAGCTTATGTACCTAAACTTGATTGGTGTTCGGCACAGTGTATTGCCCATTTTTATTGCTTTGTATTTACATAAATTTTATTTGTATATTTCGGACAGTCTCTCCTAGACTAGAGTTTAATACTTTCGACACCTCAAGTGATTCTTGACCAGGTTTTCAATAAAATCTTTAGCATCGCATTTTTAAAATCAGCACCAACGAAATGTTGCATAATTTAATTTAAAATATTGTTTATATAAATAAACTTTTAACAATAATAATATAAGTAAAATTTTGTCGTTGTCGAAAAGTAGTTAAATATACGTATTTTTATATTTTATACACTGTCCATTATATTAACCATCTTTTGACAGATTGACGATTTACATATTTAGTGATGTCCTAAAGATTCTCGTATGCGATACCATTCCGATTATAGTACCTACTATCATTAATCGAATTACGTACCGAAGTAATTCGATTAATGATAACCTACGTAAACTAATAACAGATATAGAAATCAACATTTTGATTTAATATTGCCTTAGTTTTTTGAAAATAAATGTTAATCCGTGTGTATTTATTATAATCATAAAAAATATATTATACATCAACTGGCAACATCAACAGACCTTCCGCTCGGCTGCCATTTTGACGTGATCTGTCACTCTCAACGAAACGCCCGTGATAGTCACACGCATTTACGTTCGCTGAGTGTTCTCTCGCATCTGTTACACCTTGAGTTAAGTAGCTTTATTCCTCGGAAAAACTTTTGTGAAACTTATATTAATTGATCGTGAAAATGCCGAAAGGACGTGTGTTGAAAGCACAATCGAGACAGTTAGTGTTAAAACTTCATGAGTATTTTGAGCAAGAAAATCAAAATGGTGGACCTCTTATACCTATCACGCAAGTCCGAAACCGTGTTGCAGCCGCGTTGGGGATCAGTCTATCAACTGTGACTAAAATCACTACTGATGTCTACGGCAGGAGCGGCTTGGAGCAAAACAAACCATCTACACCAAAAAGAAAGCGCCGGGCTCATAAGGTGACAGCTGTTGATGACTTTGACGCTGACGCTATTCGTCGTCATGTATATGATTACTACTTGAGAAAAGAAATTCCAACTTTGAGAAAACTTATTGTTTCTTTGAAAAGAAGTGGTCTATTTCATGGTGAAAAATCTTCTTTGGTCAAAGTTTTGAACACAATTGGCTTTTCATATAAAAAGTTAAATAAAAGAAAATTATTAATGGAACGCACAGATATAGCTATACCACGTTGTGATTTTTTAAGAGAGGCAAAGAAAATACAAGATTGGGCAAATATTGTTTTCACGGATGAAACATGGCTCAACGCTAACCACACACTATCTCGTTTCTGGACTGATGATACTGCTGATTCCACTTCCTCAGTACCAATGGGAAAAGGTGAGCGCCTAATCATTTGCCATGCAGGTACAGCAAAAGGATTTGTACAAGACGCACTGTTGGCATTTAAATCGAAGAAATCAAATGACTACCACGAAGAGATGAATGCAAATGTGTATGAAGAGTGGTTCAAAAAAATGCTCATTTCATTGGAAGAACCATCAATAATTTTTATTGATAATGCGCCCTACCACTCCCGTCAAATTGACAAAATGCCAACACAGGCTAATAAAAAGCATGAAATAATTAATTGGCTTCGGGACAATGGAGAAAATGTGGACGACTCAATGTTAAAAGTTGAATTAATAAAAATATTAAAAACCAAAAAGAGAGCAAAACGCTATGTAATCAATGAAATGGCAGCAGAATATGGCCATACTGTTCTTCGGATTCCTCCATACCACTGCCAGTACAACGCAATAGAACTTATATGGGCACAAGTAAAAGGGCATGCTGCGAGATGCAATACAAGCCCCCCATTCACAGCGAATAAAATGTTGCAATTGCTAAAAAATGCTTGCACCCACGTAACGGCCGAGAACTGGGCAAGTGTGGTGGAAAGAACTAAAAGAGTAATATTCTCTGATTGGGAACGTGATATTGCGTTTGATAATATATTATCTACACAAGAGCTAATAATAACTGCTACTGAAGACTCCTCATCGGAGGAGTCTAGTGTTGATTATCATTCCGACGACTCGTGCTAATAAAATAAATTAAAATATCCTGATTGTTTTATTTGTATTCATGTATTAACTAAGAAGAAAGTAAAACTTTATATAATGTTATTAAATGTCTTTTAATACTCGTAACATCGATTTCTACCGATTATTTTTAATCTGTGGCATAATCGTAATAGTAACCATTATGTGTGACATCACTAAGTGGGCGGTACCCATCCATAAAGTACAAATATTATTTGTATGATATTTGTACGTAAGCAATACAAAACTTAATGAGCGTGAGCTGTCAAAAGACTGATAATATGATGGACGCAGTATATGTCATGTTATATAATAATATTCGGTATTTATGTATTTTATAAGGGAAATTTACGGCTATTACATCAAAATAATTACTAAAATAAATTAGGAAATAAGGCGAATTACATGTTTTCGCAGGTAGAAGATAAATAAATAGATATTTTATCATACAGAATGTTTACTGTACTTTAAAATCGTCGAAGACAGCGTTCATTTGATCCTTCTATAACATTGATATGTCGCGCATATACGGGAGCTGCGGTAGCCCAGCGGTAACACCGTGCGACTCTTTTGAGGAGGTCACGGGTTCGAACCCGGGCAAACACCAATGAGTTTTCTGTTAAAACTTATGTGTCTAATTGATAATTGCAATTTATCACATGCTTTTCGGTAAAGAAAAACATCGTGAGGAAACCTACATATCTCTAGAGAATTCTGGAGATATGTGTAACCTACCAATCCGCATGGGAGCAGCGTGGTAGGTCTTAGCTCCAATCCTTCTCTCCAAAAACGGAGAGAAGAGGCCTATTCTCAGCAGTGTGATAGTAACAGGCCGCTACTTACTTACAAGTTTTCGCAACTAAATAGCATAGAAGATAAATAAATACATATGCTAGCATGGATACAGGATGTATTCGAATAGACTGTTTACTGTACTTTCAAATCGTCAAAGACAGCGTTCACTTGATCTTTCTATGACATTGATATGCCACGCATTCCTCTGACTTATGTTAAAACACTGCTAAAAAGAGGCTGATACAGAAAGCCTACTATATTCTTGAAGATTATTTAGAAGATAAGAATGTGTGGATATAGCTCTCTTTGAACCTGTACAAGACAGTAACGACTTAATGTAAATAGTATTAAGAATTATATTTTTAAAAGAGCAACCGATGAGTTTCTTGCTGGCTCTTTTCGGTAGGAACAGCTTTCCGAACCAGCAGTAGAGTTGACGATTCAAAAGCACTTATTTACAAGTTTATTTGAATGAAGAATATTTTGAAATTGAATTTGAATTTATGAAATAATTTATTAAGGAATCATGGGAGAGCAAGTTAGCTCGCATGCGATCCTCTTCGCCGTACGGCGCGCTGGCTGGCTGGCGGTTGCTCGGCTGCATCGTGAAAGTGGGCGATGACTTGCGGCAGGAGATGCTCGCCGCCCAGCTTCTACGCCGGCTCCAGGCTGTATGGGAGTTGGAGAGGGTACCGCTGCGTCTGCGGCCCTATGAGATACTCTGTCTGGATCGCGAGTGCGGGCTCATACAGCCGGTGAGTTGTTCTTGTTAAAATTTAGTATTCAAAGGAACCGATAATGTGTGATTCCCCGTCTAGTGACGCTGCAAAAGGCTTAAGGCTAACAGCATATAGTCAGTACTAAAAAAAAGAGCGATTATCAAACTACTGTCTATGTTCCATTCAGTTGAAACTATGATTTCATTTCAAATATGATTTTAACAATTAATGAAAATCCGATAACAGAAACCTTTTGTAAAGTTTTATATTTAATTAAGATGTTGGTACCATTATGACTATATTCGCTTTACTAACAGCAGCTCAATATGGTTATGCATTTTTTACTTATAGTAAGTACCTGGGCGATCGGGCCTTGCACGGTAATTTTTTCAAAGATATAAACAAAATTTAAAAAGAAAGCAGGCGCCGAGGATATGTGGGATTCGAACCCGAGTTGTGAACGTTTTCGGTCCGCGTGTTACCCATCGGCTATAGCAACATTACGTTTGAGCCCTAAAAAAGTTCATCAAGATGTACTATATATTCCGTGTATGACATGCATATGAGACACAAGGAATCGAAGTGTGCCGAAAGTTTATCACAAGTTCGATTTATACAATGATAAAATAAACAAATATGAAGAAAGAGAAAGAAGAACATACCTAAAGTTAATACCTGGATAAAGTAGAAGGTCTAATTTCTTTTATCTCCATGTTAAAAACCCATTTAACTAATGCATTCACGTTCAGGTGCTGAATTCAGTTTCGCTGCACCAAATCAAGAAACAGTCGGGCAAGTCGCTGCGTGCTTGGCTGGAACTTGAGCATGGGCCGCCAAATAGTGAGGGCTTTCTACGAGCACAGAACAATTTTGTCGAGTCCGCTGCTGCCTATGCTCTAACTAGCTATCTGTTACAACTCAAAGACAGGTACTTATAACTGATTAAAATCTATCTATACTAATATTATAAAGAGGTAAAATTTGTATGTATGTTTGTAATGTTTTCACACAAAAATTACTGGACCGATTTCAAAAATTCTTGGAAAGTTGCATCTTTACTGATCAACATAGGCTATATTACTTTAAAAAAAAAAATAGAGATCCGTTATAAAAAAGTAATAAGGTGTAACATAAATAAAAATTACGCGGGTGAAACAGCTGGATTTCTAGTAATTAATAAAAAACGATATTTAGAGCTGCTAGAAAATGATTTTGGACAAAAAATGAGAGTATATATTAACAAGGCTTTTAAAAAAGGAACACTATGTTTACTAATATTGTAAAAGCAAAAGTCTGTAAGAAATACTGTATGTTACACTTATAGCCGTAAATCACTGGAGTAATATTAATTGCTATATTTGAGGTTTTTATACCGAGTATAAAAATGCCGTTTTCCCTTCAGGGACAAGAAAAAACATATATTGCATTATTGAGGATACTTAAACCCTTAAATTGGCGTGATAACCACTAATTGTTGTTAATTATTGTGAATTTCAAACATTATTGATAATCCAATACATATAGCCTCGAATATGACTCAACTATAGTATGTTAAAAAAAATTCAGTAATAAATAGTTATTACGCTTTCCGAAAAATGTAAAAATTTTTCCATTCCATCCTTTTTTCCATTATTTCATTATGATAATTGTTTTCAGGCACAATGGGAACATTTTATTGGACAGTGCAGGTCACATCATCCACATAGATTTCGGTTTCATATTCTCCATCTCACCGAAGAATTTAGGATTTGAAAGTTCTCCATTTAAGGTATTCTTATAATTATAATTATTTAGTTAAATTAATTATTGTATGACGTAATAAAATGAGCATGAAAGAAGAAAAAGTGGAATATTGTATTTAATAGACTCCTTTGATCTCAATTTTGTCGAACTGTGACATGAAAATTTTAATTCTAACTTTATACACTTACTTTACAATCAAATAAATAACTTAATTTTTTTTTAGCCTAAAATGTGATAAATTGGTATAGTTAAAAAAAAAACGAAAATAGGCTTTTTATAACACATTAAATATAGGTAGAATGAAAGAAAATATATTGTGAAAAAAGCGTGGGATGCTTAATATATACACAAAAAAGTTGGCATAGATTTTTTTGTTCGATATGTTATAAAACGTGATTTAAAATTTTTTCAAACTATATTTATTTTATTTTAATTTGATTTATAAAATTATTACCCTACAGCTGACTGGTGAATTCGTTGACGTGATGGACGGCGAGAGTTCGGACATGTTCGCGTATTTCAAAATTCTCATTTTACGTGGCTTGTTGGCGGCTCGAAAACATTGTGACCAGATCATACATCTTGTTGATGTCATGCGTATGGGTAAGTATCCTTTTTTAATTGTAACAAACAAAAAAATGGCTATATGTATGGTTCGAGTCGGTTTTTGAGCTCGGTTTAATTAAATAGAAACTAATATAGCTATCACACATCATCCTTCTGCCCTTATCCCACTCTAGGTGGGGTCGGCACAAAATGTTACAAACAAAATGTCTCGTGATTTGGCTATTTGGCTAAATATTTGACAACCGGCCGCCTGCCTGACGTGAATTTACCTTAGTCATATTTTACGACACCTCGGGAAGAGAGAGAGTGGACTGTTCTAATCAACCGGATACCACATAGTAGGTCAACTTACCGCAGTCGCCTTTTACGAGACCTAAGTAAAAAATGAGAGTGGTCTATTCTACTCAGCCGAATACCACACGGCGGGTCGACTTACCTTAGTCGCCTTTTACGGCACATCGGTAAGAAATGGGGGTGGTCTTTTCTACTCAGTCGGTTATTACACGACATTGAAACTAATATAGCTACCATTAATTAATAATTATTAATAAATTAAAAATTCTAATTTTTTAAATCTTTTGTTAAATGTATTTGTCGGTGCTCTTTTTACTACTCATAAGTAAATACCGTTGTACCGGTTTGAGTCGCGTTATAGAAGTGCTTTTATAGAAATACATGTAGCCAGTACATATTTATTGTCGTACAGTACATATATATGTGTCGAAAATTTGTCATATTGCTCTTTGTGTAATAATTTATCGTGGTAAATATGATTATTATTATGAAAAAGGTATTAAGGAAGTAATAAAGGCTATAAATAAATAGCTATCATAAAATGGTTGTGAATATAACGTAGCGATAGACAAGGCACATATTTTCAAAGAACCAATGTATTATTAGGGTGTCCTTTTTATAAATAGTTTTGTAAACACATATGAGTCAGGGTTGATAAGTGAAGATACGGTGATAGTGGTAACATGATAAAAAAGAGAATAATGAATCACCATGAAAATGTGATATCAATTGTTTTCGGATTGTATAATACTAGCGGCCTGCCCCTGCTTCGCACGGGTATAAAATATATATCCCATGTCAGTCAGTGTAAAAAAAATGATTAAAATCGATCGAGTAGTTTTGATTTATTCATTACTGCCCGTGGCCCGCACGCGTTAAATTTGGAAAAAAACAATTTCCTTTCCCTATACCAAGAAGATTTCCTGCTATCTTTGGAATATCTAAATTCATATAGTACATTTTTACTTATTTACTTTTACATTTTCCCTATGTATTTTATTTTTACAATTAATTACAGAATGTCTTTAAACAAACTCTTGAAAGAGCGACATCGCTGCTAAAGTCGAAGTGTTATAGGGCGAAGCGCGGCATTCTCACGGCATTTTAAATCTGTAATATATCCGAAAATGTTCACTTAAATTACATGCTGTAAACGGCCATATTGATCTATATTAAATCAACAATTTATTTAAGGTATTTAATTGGATAAGGATTAATGCTGTATTGTATAAAAATTTTTTTGAACATAAGGTATTATTTTTCGTAAAAAGTAAATGACAAAAAATGCTATTGTGGGTTATCCATAAGAGATAGACATATACCATCGCGGACTTTTCTGTAGACCTTTTCAAGGTGTACAAATACTTAGTACATCGTTTTGATAAATCTCGTAGGGTTTAGCCTGCGTTTACAATGTAAGCGGGAAAAAATGTAATTATTTACAGAAACCTCAAAAATGACAGTATTTCTCTACTCCGTATTGAATGTTATTATACGTACAAACCTTCCTCTGGAATCACTCTATCTATTAAAAAAACCGCATCAAAATCTGTTGCGTAGTTTTAAAGTTTTATGCATACATAGGGATATTGCGACTTTGTTTTATAATATGTAGTGACTATACATATACATTTTTTTTCTGATTGTCACAAATCTAACGACTTGTATAGCGTTACCATGTGATTTCGGCAAGTGGTGATTTTGTAGGGTTAAAAAATACACTTTATAGGCTGTGGCAGCCCAGCGGTAACACTGTGCGACTGTTTCGAGGAGGTCACGGGTTCAAGCCCGGGCAGACACCAATGAGTTTTTCTGTTAAAACTTATATGTCTTATTGATAATTGCAATTTATCACACTTTTCTCAGCAACAGGCCGCTAATTTATAGAATTAGGTGTTACTTTGCGGACATCCATAATACAAAAGTAATAATAAAATTATTATGCTATAATCCGCGATTATATAATAGAAAATATATATAATGCTAAATGTAGAGTGGATAATCCGTTTTCATACCTGATACATGCAGGATTCGTAAAAACACATGCACAAACCTCCACCACCGCCACCACAATACACAAGCACTACATACGTTAATTATCACAAACTCAACCTGCAACCGAAGCATCATCAGGAGATAGACTCCACGACCAAATTCGCAAAGCGAAGCAAATAAGTTTAGTTATATACTAATCGGTTCAACCCCACCATTTATTTTATTTTGCCTGCAAACAAGTGTAACAAGCTTGAACTAGAAACATTTATCTGATCGTTAATGAAAGTGTCATTGTTATGTTTTATAATCTGAAGCTGTTCCCAGATGTTCAGTTTCAGCCCATTGTTACACGTGCGCAAAACTTCGAAACTATGGTCATTAGGAACTTTAGGACCGCTTTCTATCAAATGTTTGGTGAAATGTGAATTTTGTGCGGATGTGTGAATCTAGTACTTCTATAAATTATATAAGCTTGGCCTCGTTCAGGTGCACTGAAACACGTAATACGTTTTCAGGTGGACAATTGCCATGCCTGCGCAGCAGCAGCGCGGTGTCCGCGTTCCGGTCGCGGTTCCACCAGGGCCGCACGGAGCCGCAGCTGCGCGCGCTCGTCGACAGACTAGTGCGGGACGCGCTGCACTCGCTCTCCACACGGCTCTACGACAACTACCAGTACTATACCAACGGGATTCTCTAGCGCCTTGGCTCCCAAAGTTGTCCATATCGAGCCCCTGGGGTCTACGTTTGCGTGATATAATAATGGGGGTTCACAATTAAGTAAAATTATTTGGCTAGTTTTGGAAACATCGTGATACTGTAATTGGAGGGGGTCCACTGGAACAATCTAAATTCCGAAATCGGACTATAACAGTGGTGGACAAATATTTTTAATGGTGCACCACAAAGTTTAGGATGTTCTAGATGAGGGCCAGAATTATAGAAAAAAAATGCATTTTTTTGTCGAAACGTAATTAATAGTATATACAATCCATGTAAATGGATCCTCGGCAGGCAAGATTTAGTACTTTCGCGGGCTATCTTACTCGACCCCTCCACTATAAGTCGCCAGTGACTGAGACATAGGCTTTGCAATATACACACTCAGAATTTTGCACGCTCAGAATATTGGTAAATTTCGTATATTCTACGATATTAGGGCGCAGGCCCATCATTTCAAATCACTTTATTTAGCGTGGGTAATCCATTCTTGTTGTGCAAAAAAGTCCCTTCGCTTTTGCCTTCTGAGTCGAGACTACACACACTTTCTGCCTTCCTAACGTTTCAAATATTTCTCAATTTTTCTGGCACTTTTTAATCCCCCTACTACCTCAACTTGCCATATACATCCTAGATTTTTTCCGTCTTCAAAATCTACACGTACACATTATTTGCTTGAAATCATTCAACCGGTTTGATATATAGAAATGAATAATTCCAATTCTGCATACTGTTAAAAATTCCTATAAAATGAATGTAGCTTTCACACTCCTATTATTAAATTCTCTGTATAATTTTCTTTGAATATATACAATAAAATAGTATAAATATCATTAATTATAACAATATTATTATATTTTAATACATAAAAACATTAATTAATTTAGGTTATTATGCAATTTTTTTAAATAATTGAACGAAATGTCACTAAAAAAATTTAACTGTTGTAAAATTAACTGATTAGAATTAATTCCAAAACAGTGGTTATAATGTATATGCAACATCATATAATTGGAATTGTCGAAGATAAAGTGCCATTGTTTTCCAGATACAACCATATTATTACTGAGTTTTCACGTAAAAATTACCTTTAAAGAAATTTAAAATATTTTGATAACTCCTGTCTATTAATAATAATTTTTAAACAGAAGTTCTTTGCTGCATATGGTACAGAGATATTCTAAATAGAAATTTCTTAATACTTAATTATTGGTCACTTTCACTAGCTAAATATTTTTTAATTTGGAACACATTCTGACCGTCCATTTTAGTAACTTAAATTCACAGTTCTTCGTTAAATATAGTTAGTACATGCACATAGGAGTTAAGATTTGCACATGTTCCTTTTGAGTATTCATATTGCTTGTGAAATCTACTAAAATAAAATTTTGACGCTAATAATGATATATCAGATAATCCTTAAATGATAGAAGAAAGGTCTGTGAAACAAATATTTAAAATATTTATTATCTGTTGCGATCACACTTCACAGCGATCCTACATTTCGACAAAGTATTCTCGACAGAATAACTTTAAAATACCATGAATTATACTAGAGTAGGGGAGTCATAGAGTTATTATATTAGATTAAGAGAGTCATATGCAGGTCTGTAAGTGCGAGTGTCACAATAAATAATGAAAGGGCAGATTATATTCGTATCATTCGCAATAAAAAATACTCATGGTGCGTTCTTAATTAAAAAAAAAAAATACTTAAAATATTTTTAAATCACCTTCAAAATGACTACGCACGCGCAAAAAAGAGAAAGATGATAAACCTCATTCGCTTTCTTTTTATTGTAATACTAGCTTTTACCCGCGATTTCGTTCGCTTGAACTTTTGTCGTGTAATAAGATGAATAGATGGCGCTTTTTAGTGTCATCCTATTCCTGTAGAATTAACAGGATTTCTATATCCTATATGTTATTCCGGTTTGTAAGGAATAATTGTGTCAAGTTTCATCGATATTGGTTCAACGGATTCGTCGTGATATAGTACAAACATACATCCATACTCACAAACTTTCGCATTTATTATATTAGTAGGATGGCACATTATAACTCTATTATAATAACTCTATGAGCAGATCCATAGGCAGACCTGTGAGAGTGTTACAATAAACAATTAGAGGGAAGATTACAACTCGTATACTTATCTTTGACTGTTCACACATAAAAAGAGATATAGATCATCCTCATCATGCTTTATCTCTGTTGTAATATGGCACATTTTACCCTGGCTACTTTACTATAATAACTCTATGGAAATACAACATAGGATAACATAGAAGTTCATTACTAGACTTAAGACTGCGTCTTCCATAACGCTGTCTCCCCTCTACAATTTTCTGCCTATATATGGTATTTTCTAATTTTTGGAATCAGGCAAATACTTTGCGATAAGAGTATTGGTATTATTGTTTTTGCTATAATCCACAATGAAAGATAAGCTACGTAATGTTAAGTTTTGAGAAGTCCGATTTCATACCTTGCACATGCAGGATTAGTAAGCCGCACACATTACAAAAAATCAAAATGACTGAATACAAAAAAAAAAGAAACTATTTTAAGATGCATATGCATATTATGCAGATTCTAAATTTACGTCATTTCGCACGCTTAGTATTAAAGTGAATTCAAAAAAGTTATTGTGTTGCAAATTGCCATAAAACGTAGCGGTCTTCAAAACTCGTGAATGTTAAAGAGACAACTTAAAAGAGCAAGAAAACTCCAGCCCTTATAATACTTCGTAGCTTGATAGATGGCAATGAAATAAGGATTACAATGTATCTTACTGAAAATAAACTATAAAATTAAACGTTACTATTATTACTGTGCTATTTAAATTAAAAATATAAAAATATAATAATCAGCAATAATTTTTTAAAAATTAATTAGATTTATCGCTGATTATAGCAAAATAATTTTATTACTCCTTTTGTATCTAACTCAATTAAGATTTATTTTGAATTCTGTCAGTTTAATACTAAGCGTGCGATATATAATTTTTCATATTATAATGGGCATAATATCTGACGATTATTAAAAAAACAATGGAATATCTTAATTGCGGCAGATTTTATTTTGTACAGGACTAAGCAGAAATAGTACTAGAAACAAAACTTTTGCTGTTCAGTCTTTAGTTAGTCGTTAGTGTGAAAATCTTACAAATTCGATGTCTTGAGCGTTGAAAAATCAAATTTCCTTTGTAAATGTCCACTGTGCGTGTAGTTTGAAATTTTGGTAAATGTAAATATAATATCGATAATTTTTGCAATGAGAAGACTGATTGTTTCGAGGATGAAAAGAGATTAGGTTTAGGTTCTTTATTGGTATAAATTTAAGTTAATATTATGTACATATGGAGACGTTTTTTGAATATGAAATTGTGATCGTAAATCCCCATAGTTGTTGTTGGATAAAATCGCCAAATTGTCGATAAAAAGCTTGTTCTATGTAGTTAGCTAAGTATATTATATTACTACTGATAATAAATGAATTTCTTGTTGTTTAGATAGGTACGCTAAAACACCAAACTCATGTACCTTATTGCTAACTGGTAGTTGTCACTTGGTCAGAAAAGTGAATTATTCTATGGCGAAAAAATGGAGTACTTAAGGGACCCCTTTTTCAGTATATTTTATAATTTTTTTCAAACTGTGTGACATTGCTTAAAATCATGACTTCTATTAAAATAACCATTTAATACTTCATTTTTAAATATATGTTCTTTTTACATTAATAAAATGTAATAACGTGTCCTTGGATCGATAAGAACACTTTCTCATTTGATTAATATTAACGCTTTATTTGTGAGTAAAATGTATTTTATGGTCTCGAGTAATTTGTGAAATATTTTATAGAAAAGTTTGTATTAATATGAAGTATAAGATATTCAAAATTAAAACCTTCATTTTATAGGTACATTACATTTCATTAATTTTAATCATCATATTTGTAAAAAACTTTTATTTTCTTTGAATTAATAAAAAAAAAAATTTATATAATTAGACGTTACTTTGGCGAAAATCTGTAACACAAAAGTATATATAAAATTATTTGCTATTATCCGCTATAAATAGCAGTAAATAATTTTATTATTACTTTTTTACCCATATGATGATTAAAATTGGCCAAATAAAAAAAAGTAACTCTTATATCCCCAATTTTGTTTTGTTCTTAGGTAATCTAGTTTAGCTTAATTTTTTTGCAAGAAAACGCAAATCGCGATGTTCATGGTGGGCAAAGTTTATCTCATAATGTAACGTCCAATAACTGCTGACAACTCGAGCAGTATATTTTACTCTTAACAATTAAGCTATAATTTATACTTCGGAAAATATTATTATTGTAATAATTAATAAATTTAAGTATATACTGTTAAATCTCGTCGTGTGGTATTTATAAATTGCATTGATATAAAGAATCTGTGAGTAACATGTTTTGTGTCGTTTCATTTCATAATATTTTAGTATTAAAATAATATTTATGTATTACTATGGGTAAAACTACATTATGAATGATTCAATTACAAAACAATTATTATTTAAACAAAGGATAATCGAAATTTTGTTCATAATAAGCGTCTGCAGTAAATCTATATATACCTCTGATTAGGCGTTTTATTTTAGAATTACACAAATAATTGATTTTCAATTATGCTAATTTAAATTTTTCTCTTGGCTGTAAATAATATATAAATAAATGTAATGATAATAATCTGGTCAATATTATAAACATACTATCAAAAGTCCAAATTAATGTTTCACCTCAAATATTATTCATGTTATTTATCTAAATGTACAGGTAATTGTAAGTAGGTTACATTAATGTTTACCTTCATTTTTTTTAAATATACATATATCTAAATTTTGAATTGCGTTTTATTCCTTATATTGTATGATATTATAATGTTATAGATAAATTATTAACAAATGGTGTAAAATGTCTCGTTTACGTCAGGTTATAATAAAATAAATATAGGTCTTTTTACTTTGGACATTGTAGGTTTCATACACGTGCTTTAAACCTCTTGCTGTTGCGGCTTAAAATACCTTTTCAAAATTTGTGATAAGCTCTTGTATTGAGATAAATTTAAACAAGTATGTCATTTAATTTTTTTAATAAGTTGAATGCAATCTCAACATTATATTAACTCAACAATTCTTCATTTATCCGGCAAAGAATCTAAGCCCTGTAAGAAACAAATACCTATTCTTATTTTTGACGATCTTAGCGCTATTATATTCTGCACAGTTTAAGTGCCTCGTTTAGACTGTAAACGAGGTTAAACAAAATTTGTTGAAGAACCTAAGTACTCTCCTAAATCTCTCAATAATTGCAAATAATTGCGTTGACGATCTGTTAAAAATGTTAATATTACTTTGTAGAAATAGATCGCTTCGAAAACATTGGTCACATATTTCACATAAATCATTAAAATTTGAGACTAACTCTAATCGATCAAAGATCACTGACAAATGACAGTTAAGTTTTTGATATGCTTATTATATAAATATTTATATAAACTTTTATTACAGCAAGCATTATTGATAATGCACAATTCCCTAAAAACATAATTCTCATAAAACTAGAAAGTAAGAAAAGACATTACGTTAACTGTATATGGATCACCAGTGAGACGCCAATCCCGTTGATATAGTATGCGATCCCATCGTGAATTCATAGCGCGCCTGTAATGCTACAAATATACAAAAATATTATAACCCAATTGTGATATAAACAATAATTAAAGCAAATATACGCAATGTTCAATTTAGGACTGACTCATACTTTCAATCTACATTCTCATTCCTCATACGGGATTAATACGGACATTCAATGTAGCCTTTATATACTTTTCCATCAACCGATTTCTCAGTTAACTTACGTTTCCCAACGTGTAGTAGTGCATCCACCAAAGTGCGTATCCCGGCATAGCTATAGCACCGACGATTATTGAAACCGGTGGAATTATTTCAAACCACATTTTGATAACTATCTTATACAATTGTTGGGTAGGAACAATCCACTGATGTATGTGAAATCCGTACGGCTGTTTGAAAATTTCATCATAGTTGTCAGAATATAATATAATATGCTCCAATTTTAAATAATTTATATTTTTTATTGTCGTTGATTATGCAAGAAATGTTATATCCCATATTATAACTTTGAAAGAACTTCAAAGATTTCTGCATAAGACTATCGTGAGTGGTGGTAATATTTTTTGATGTATTAAAACCAAAAACCAATGTTACTATTCTAGATTAGGGAAGCCTGTCCAAAATATTAAGTATATTAAAATTAAGAAAAGTCAAATGAGTTTTATTATCATTTTTTTAGCGCGAACGTAGTGAGAAAATGTCATTTGACGATGTAGTGGAAATGTTCTAAGTATTTTTTAAATGACCTGCCATAAATATTTCTCTATGCATGTTGACTAGGCAAACATAAGTATACGAATCTAGTCTTCCCTCTCATTATTTTTTGTGACATTCACAGTCGAAGGCCTTCCTATGACTTCCTCTACTTCTTCCTTTACTCTAGTATAATAACTGTATGATGAAAATTCGACCTTTTTCACTTAATCTAGGCTATATGGAAATGAAATAATAAATTCATGGAAACAGTTTATTAGTTCAACAATTTAATAATGTTTCTTTATTTCTTTTTCTTTTTAAGACGCATTTTGTATTTGAGTTTTTGTTTTATTTTATCTTTTCTTAGCCGCTCCTTAACTATCTGCTGCTTGTCTCGGAACTCCTTAGATGAAGCTTCAGCTTTCTTTTTGGCGACTCGTTCGTTGTGCTTCATCCAGCGGGGACGAAACTCTGACGCTACAAAAAAATACGTTTCTGTTATATTATCAATTCCAATTAATTCAAAAATTCCTTAGGACAATAAAAATAAATTAAACATAAGGGTTCTTCGGCGACATATTCAGAAACTATGTACCATCAAGACGAATATTTTTTGAAGGAAAAGACGAATAATTCAGCAACAATCTATTAAATTCAAAACAATCTATCAAAGTGTTTATAAACGCGGAACAGTTTAAAATTTGACCAAAATCCAACTCACAAAACAAAATTACAGTTTAAATTAATGTTAAGTCAGTTTCCTTCATCTAGTCCAGTTTTTCTGGAGTATATTTATACTGTTTTGCAATAATAATTGGACGAATTAAAAAAAAACATGCCTTAGAAAGTATGGACCCTTTATGGTTTTTTTCTAATGAAAAAAAAGATGACAATTTTAGCATACTTAAATTTTTTTTTAATTAAAAAAAAAAATTCTCGAATAGTCATGAGCAGGTCCCACATTTCGTTGCCGCTTACCGTTGAATTTTGGGACACGTTCAATAATTATAACCATGCCGTGTCGTATCCGGTTGAGTAAAATAGACCACCCTCTTACCAAGGTGTCCTAAAATACGACTAAAATAAGTTGACGTCAAGCAGGCAGCCGGTCGTAAAATACGTAGCCAAATCATGTGACAACATGTGGTAACATGTCCCACTTAGAGTGGGATAAGTGTAGTAGGATGACGATGTTCAATAAATATAACTTACGCTCGCGCGGCTTAGCGCCTGGCGCCCGCGCGTGCGTATCGGGCTCGTCGTCCCCGTGGACCGCGTTCCGTTTGCGCCACTCGTCATAGCGCCCACTGCGGAAGGACGCGGACACGCGCCCGCCACTCTCCGTGCGGATCATCTTACGTCCACCATCCTTTAAAATACACAATGATGTAAAGCTTTTTTGTCACCGCCGATTTTTGTACCTTTATTAATAATAGATAATTATAATATATGCAATATGCAAAAAAATTACACTCTTCTCTGATTATCCACCAAAAACATTCACTTTATAGGAAAAGACTGAATTAATTGTCAATTACGAAATGGCGGAGGAAGGTTATTTCGTTTCGATCCATATTGATCATCATTGTCCTCGCATTATCCCGCTACACGGGGTCTGCTTTTCCAATCATGCGGCGCCATTCATCTCTACGGTAAGCATCTGATTGGCAAAGTCCTAGATTCCTCATGTCCCTTTGGACAGTCGTCAGCCAGCTGGTCAGGGGCCTGCCTCTTCCTCTCTTTCCCGTGGACATTGCGAGACACTTTTTTATTATGTGATCGTCAGGCCTTCTCGTGATGTGACCGTACCATCTCAACCGTGATTCTGTTAGTTTGTCAGTAATGGGCGCTACTTTAAATGAGCCTCTAATGTAGTTATTTGGTATTTTGTCCCTAAGACTGACTCCTCCAGACCACCTAAGCATGCGCATTTCAGCTGTGTGAAGTTTTTGCTCCTGACTCTTTTTTATTGGCCACGCCTCACAGCCGTACAACATGGCTGGTCGAACAGCGGCTTTGTATACCTTACCTTTAGTTCTAATAGGCATTTTTCTGTCATATAGAACTCCTGTGAGGCTGCGCCATTTGCACCATGCTGATGTTATTCTGTGCGTTATGTCAGAGTCAATATGCCCATCATCCGACAGCACTGAGCCTAGGTATCTGTAGTTAGTAGTTCTTGGTAGTTTAATTCCATCGAGCATGATACAGTCTTCCGGATGCAACATTGCTGGGTTAAACTCGCAACACATTAACTCAGTCTTCGTTCTACTTATGCGCAAACCATTCCGTTCCACTGCTTCCATCCACTGTTGCAACTGTTGTTGAGCTCCTTCTCTACAATCTGACATTAAAAGCACATCGTCGGCATATAGTAAGTTGAAAGGAGCTGGTTTCTGAATTCCTGCTGTAATGTAATTCATGATGTTCCATATTGTTATGGATATGATATGTGTATATTATATGGGATTATTATATATTTTATACTTGAATTTTATGAACTCACATCCGCATAGGTAAACATACATACAAACACACGCACAGACCAAATTCACACAATCGCACAAGACCACGCCCCTACACACAGACAATATACTACCCTCATATCTTACCGAGGTGTCGTAAACTGCGACTAGGGTAAGTTAACTAGGTAAGTTGTCATCAGGCTTGCGGCCAATTGTACAATAACTGGCCAAATCAATAAACAAATGGGTCACATCGCGATAACCTCGAGCTATATTTGTATGCTATATTTGTATAAGTCCTATACCTGTATATAAGAAGACCAGTCAGTTCGTGACCACTGCCGAAACGTCGAACCTTATACAAAGATAACTCGAGGTTATCGGGATGTGACCCGTTTGTTTATATAATAATTAGTATAGAATAGAACATTCTTTATTGCACCACATAAAATTACAATATACATTGTTAAGAAAACGATATAATCTAATGCAGATACAATAAGGCGGCCTTATCGCTAACTAGCGATTTCTTCCAGGCAACCTTTGGGCTTTGATAAGATGAATAGATGGCGCTTTTTAGTGTCATCCTATTCCTGTAGAATTAACAGGATTTCTGTATCCTATATGTTATTCCGGTTTATAAGGAATAATTGTGTCAAGTTTCATCGATATTGGTTCAACGGATTCGTCGTGAAATAGTACAAACATACATCCATACTCACAAACTTTCGCGTTTATAATATTAGTAGGATGGCACATTATAACTCTAATATAATAACTCTATGAGCAGATCCATAGGCAGACCTGTGAGAGTGTTACAGTAAACAATTAGAGGGAAGATTACAACTCGTATACTTATCTTTGACTGTTCACACATAAAAAGAGATATAGATCATCCTCATCATGCTTTATCTCTATTGTAATATGGCACATTTTACCCTGGCTACTTTACTATAATAACCCTATGGAAATACAACATAGAATAACATAGAAGTTCATTACTAGACTTAAGACTGCGTCTTCCATAACGCTGTCTCCCCTCTACAATTTTCTGCCTATATATGGTATTTTCTAATTTTTGGAATCAGGCAAATACTTTGCGATAAGAGTATTGGTAAGATTGTTTTTGCTATAATCCACAATGAAAGATAAGCTACGTAATGTTAAGTTTTGAGAAGTCCGATTTCATACCTTGCACATGCAGGATTAGTAAGCGGCACACATTACAAAAAATCAAAATGACTGAATTCAAAAAAGAAAAACTATTTTAAGATACATATGCATATTATGCAGATTCTTTATTTACGTCATTTCGCACGCTTAGTATTAAAGTGACTGAATTCAAAAAAGTTATTGTGTTGCAAATTGCCATAAAACGTAGCGTCTTCAAAACTCGTGAATGTTAAAGAGACATAACTTAAAAGAGCAAGAAAACTCCAGCCCTTATAATACTTCGTAGCTTGATAGATGGCATTGAAATAAGGATTACAAAGTATCTAATTGAAAATATACTATAAAATTAAACGTTACTATTATTATTGTGCTATTTAAATTAAAAATATTGTGCTATAATCAGCAATATTTTTTTAAAGATTAATTAGATTTATCGCTGATTATAGCAAAATAATTTTAATTCTCCTTTTGTATCTAACTCAATTAAGATTAATTTTGAATTCTGTCAGTTTAATAAGCGTGCGATATATAATTTTTCATATTATAATGGGCATAATATCTGACGATTATTAAAAAAACAATGGAATATCTTAATTGCGGCAGATTTTATTTTGTACAGGACTAAGCAGAAATAGTACTAGAAACAAAACTTTTGCTGTTCAGTCTTTAGTTAGTCGTTAGTGTGAAAATCTTACAAATTCGATGTCTTGAGCGTTGAAAAATCAAATTTCCTTTGTAAATGTCCACTGTGCGTGTAGTTTGAAATTTTGGTAAATGTAAATATAATATCGATAATTTTTGCAATGAGAAGACTGATTGTTTCGAGGATGAAAAGAGATTAGGTTTAGGTTCTTTATTGGTATAAATTTAAGTTAATATTATGTACGTATGGAGACGTTTTTTGAATATGAAATTGTGATCGTAAATCCCCATAGTTGTTGTTGGATAAAATCGCCAAATTGTCGATAAAAAGCTTGTTCTATGTAGTTAGCTAAGTATATTATATTACTACTGATAATAAATGAATTTATTGTTGTTTAGATAGGTACGCTAAAACACCAAACTCATGTACCTTATTGCTAACTGGTAGTCGTCACTTGGTCAGAAAAGTGAATTATTCTATGGCGAAAAAATGGAGTACTTAAGGGACCCTTTTTTCAGTATATTTTATAATTTTTTTCAAACTGTGTGACATTGCTTAAAATCATGACTTCTATTAAAATAACCATTTAATACTTCATTTTTAAATTGTTCTTTTTACATTAATAAAATGTAATAACGTGTCCTTGGATCGATAAGAACACTTTCTCATTTGATTAATATTAACGCTTTATTTGTGAGTAAAATGTATTTTATTGTCTCGAGTAATTTGTGAAATATTTTATAGAAAAGTTTATTAATATGAAGTATAAGATATTCAAAATTAAAACCTTCATTTTATAGGTACATTACATTTCATTAATTTTACTCATCATATTTGTAAAAAACAATTATTTTCTTTGAATTAATAAAAAAAATTTATATAATTAGACGTTACTTTGGCGAAAATCTGTAACACAAAAGTATATATAAAATTATTTGCTATTATCCGCTATAAATAGCAGTAAATGATTTTACTATTACTTTTTTACCCATATGATGATTAAAATTGGCTAAATAAAAAAAAAGGAACTATTATATCCCCGATTTTGTTTTGTTCTTAGGTAATCTAGTTTAGCTTAATTCTTTTGCAAGAAAACGCAAATCGCGATGTTCAAGGTGGGCAAAGTTTATCTCATAATGTAACGTCCAATAACTGCTGACAACTCGAGCAGTATATTTTACTCTTAACAATTAAGCTATAATTTATACTTCGGAAAATATTATTATTGTAATAATTAATAAATTTAAGTATATACTGTTAAATCTCGTCGTGTGGTATTCATAAATTGCATTGATATAAAGAATCTGTGAGTAACATGTTTTGTGTCGTTTCATTTCATAATATTTTAGTATTAAAATAATATTTATGTATTACTATGGGTAAAACTACATTATGAATGATTCAATTACAAAACAATTATTATTTAAACAAAGGATAATCGAAATTTTGTTCATAATAAGCGTCTGCAGTAAATCTATATATACCTCTGATTAGGCGTTTTATTTTAGAATTACACAAATAATTGATTTTCAATTATGCTAATTTAAATTTTTCTCTTGGCTGTAAATAATATATAAATAAATGTAATGATAATAATCTGGTCAATATTATAAACATACTATCAAAAGTCCAAATTAATGTTTCACCTCAAATATTATTCATGTTATTTATCTAAATGTACAGGTAATTGTAAGTAGGTTACATTAATGTTTACCTTCATTTTTTTTAAATATACATATATCTAAATTTTGAATTGCGTTTTATTCCTTATATTGTATGATATTATAATGTTATAGATAAATTATTAACAAATGGTGTAAAATGTCTCGTTTACGTCAGGTTATAATAAAATAAATATAGGTCTTTTTACTTTGGACATTGTAGGTTTCATACACGTGCTTTAAACCTCTTGCTGTTGCGGCTTAAAATACCTTTTCAAAATTTGTGATAAGCTCTTGTATTGAGATAAATTTAAACAAGTATGTCATTTAATTTTTTTAATAAGTTGAATGCAATCTCAACATTATATTAACTCAACAATTCTTCATTTATCCGGCAAAGAATCTAAGCCCTGTAAGAAACAAATACCTATTCTTATTTTTGACGATCTTAGCGCTATTATATTCTGCACAGTTTAAGTGCCTCGTTTAGACTGTAAACGAGGTTAAACAAAATTTGTTGAAGAACCTAAGTACTCTCCTAAATCTCTCAATAATTGCAAATAATTGCGTTGACGATCTGTTAAAAATGTTAATATTACTTTGTAGAAATAGATCGCTTCGAAAACATTGGTCACATATTTCACATAAATCATTAAAATTTGAGACTAACTCTAATCGATCAAAGATCACTGACAAATGACAGTTAAGTTTTTGATATGCTTATTATATAAATATTTATATAAACTTTTATTACAGCAAGCATTATTGATAATGCACAATTCCCTAAAAACATAATTCTCATAAAACTAGAAAGTAAGAAAAGACATTACGTTAACTGTATATGGATCACCAGTGAGACGCCAATCCCGTTGATATAGTATGCGATCCCATCGTGAATTCATAGCGCGCCTGTAATGCTACAAATATACAAAAATATTATAACCCAATTGTGATATAAACAATAATTAAAGCAAATATACGCAATGTTCAATTTAGGACTGACTCATACTTTCAATCTACATTCTCATTCCTCATACGGGATTAATACGGACATTCAATGTAGCCTTTATATACTTTTCCATCAACCGATTTCTCAGTTAACTTACGTTTCCCAACGTGTAGTAGTGCATCCACCAAAGTGCGTATCCCGGCATAGCTATAGCACCGACGATTATTGAAACCGGTGGAATTATTTCAAACCACATTTTGATAACTATCTTATACAATTGTTGGGTAGGAACAATCCACTGATGTATGTGAAATCCGTACGGCTGTTTGAAAATTTCATCATAGTTGTCAGAATATAATATAATATGCTCCAATTTTAAATAATTTATATTTTTTATTGTCGTTGATTATGCAAGAAATGTTATATCCCATATTATAACTTTGAAAGAACTTCAAAGATTTCTGCATAAGACTATCGTGAGTGGTGGTAATATTTTTTGATGTATTAAAACCAAAAACCAATGTTACTATTCTAGATTAGGGAAGCCTGTCCAAAATATTAAGTATATTAAAATTAAGAAAAGTCAAATGAGTTTTATTATCATTTTTTTAGCGCGAACGTAGTGAGAAAATGTCATTTGACGATGTAGTGGAAATGTTCTAAGTATTTTTTAAATGACCTGCCATAAATATTTCTCTATGCATGTTGACTAGGCAAACATAAGTATACGAATCTAGTCTTCCCTCTCATTATTTTTTGTGACATTCACAGTCGAAGGCCTTCCTATGACTTCCTCTACTTCTTCCTTTACTCTAGTATAATAACTGTATGATGAAAATTCGACCTTTTTCACTTAATCTAGGCTATATGGAAATGAAATAATAAATTCATGGAAACAGTTTATTAGTTCAACAATTTAATAATGTTTCTTTATTTCTTTTTCTTTTTAAGACGCATTTTGTATTTGAGTTTTTGTTTTATTTTATCTTTTCTTAGCCGCTCCTTAACTATCTGCTGCTTGTCTCGGAACTCCTTAGATGAAGCTTCAGCTTTCTTTTTGGCGACTCGTTCGTTGTGCTTCATCCAGCGGGGACGAAACTCTGACGCTACAAAAAAATACGTTTCTGTTATATTATCAATTCCAATTAATTCAAAAATTCCTTAGGACAATAAAAATAAATTAAACATAAGGGTTCTTCGGCGACATATTCAGAAACTATGTACCATCAAGACGAATATTTTTTGAAGGAAAAGACGAATAATTCAGCAACAATCTATTAAATTCAAAACAATCTATCAAAGTGTTTATAAACGCGGAACAGTTTAAAATTTGACCAAAATCCAACTCACAAAACAAAATTACAGTTTAAATTAATGTTAAGTCAGTTTCCTTCATCTAGTCCAGTTTTTCTGGAGTATATTTATACTGTTTTGCAATAATAATTGGACGAATTAAAAAAAAACATGCCTTAGAAAGTATGGACCCTTTATGGTTTTTTTCTAATGAAAAAAAAGATGACAATTTTAGCATACTTAAATTTTTTTTTAATTAAAAAAAAAAATTCTCGAATAGTCATGAGCAGGTCCCACATTTCGTTGCCGCTTACCGTTGAATTTTGGGACACGTTCAATAATTATAACCATGCCGTGTCGTATCCGGTTGAGTAAAATAGACCACCCTCTTACCAAGGTGTCCTAAAATACGACTAAAATAAGTTGACGTCAAGCAGGCAGCCGGTCGTAAAATACGTAGCCAAATCATGTGACAACATGTGGTAACATGTCCCACTTAGAGTGGGATAAGTGTAGTAGGATGACGATGTTCAATAAATATAACTTACGCTCGCGCGGCTTAGCGCCTGGCGCCCGCGCGTGCGTATCGGGCTCGTCGTCCCCGTGGACCGCGTTCCGTTTGCGCCACTCGTCATAGCGCCCACTGCGGAAGGACGCGGACACGCGCCCGCCACTCTCCGTGCGGATCATCTTACGTCCACCATCCTTTAAAATACACAATGATGTAAAGCTTTTTTGTCACCGCCGATTTTTGTACCTTTATTAATAATAGATAATTATAATATATGCAATATGCAAAAAAATTACACTCTTCTCTGATTATCCACCAAAAACATTCACTTTATAGGAAAAGACTGAATTAATTGTCAATTACGAAATGGCGGAGGAAGGTTATTTCGTTTCGATCCATATTGATCATCATTGTCCTCGCATTATCCCGCTACACGGGGTCTGCTTTTCCAATCATGCGGCGCCATTCATCTCTACGGTAAGCATCTGATTGGCAAAGTCCTAGATTCCTCATGTCCCTTTGGACAGTCGTCAGCCAGCTGGTCAGGGGCCTGCCTCTTCCTCTCTTTCCCGTGGACATTGCGAGACACTTTTTTATTATGTGATCGTCAGGCCTTCTCGTGATGTGACCGTACCATCTCAACCGTGATTCTGTTAGTTTGTCAGTAATGGGCGCTACTTTAAATGAGCCTCTAATGTAGTTATTTGGTATTTTGTCCCTAAGACTGACTCCTCCAGACCACCTAAGCATGCGCATTTCAGCTGTGTGAAGTTTTTGCTCCTGACTCTTTTTTATTGGCCACGCCTCACAGCCGTACAACATGGCTGGTCGAACAGCGGCTTTGTATACCTTACCTTTAGTTCTAATAGGCATTTTTCTGTCATATAGAACTCCTGTGAGGCTGCGCCATTTGCACCATGCTGATGTTATTCTGTGCGTTATGTCAGAGTCAATATGCCCATCATCCGACAGCACTGAGCCTAGGTATCTGTAGTTAGTAGTTCTTGGTAGTTTAATTCCATCGAGCATGATACAGTCTTCCGGATGCAACATTGCTGGGTTAAACTCGCAACACATTAACTCAGTCTTCGTTCTACTTATGCGCAAACCATTCCGTTCCACTGCTTCCATCCACTGTTGCAACTGTTGTTGAGCTCCTTCTCTACAATCTGACATTAAAAGCACATCGTCGGCATATAGTAAGTTGAAAGGAGCTGGTTTCTGAATTCCTGCTGTAATGTAATTCATGATGTTCCATATTGTTATGGATATGATATGTGTATATTATATGGGATATAGATTTATTTATTTTATTTATTTTATTTTATTTATTTATTCTTATATCTTATAAACTATTACAAATTTTACTCCTTAAACTACAATAGATAAAACTAATATATTTTATACTTGAATTTTATGAACTCACATCCGCATAGGTAAACATACATACAAACACACGCACAGACCAAATTCACACAATCGCACAAGACCACGCCCCTACACACAGACAATATACTACCCTCATATCTTACCGAGGTGTCGTAAACTGCGACTAGGGTAAGTTAACTAGGTAAGTTGTCATCAGGCTTGCGGCCAATTGTACAATAACTGGCCAAATCAATAAACAAATGGGTCACATCGCGATAACCTCGAGCTATATTTGTATGCTATATTTGTATAAGTCCTATACCTGTATATAAGAAGACCAGTCAGTTCGTGACCACTGCCGAAACGTCGAACCTTATACAAAGATAACTCGAGGTTATCGGGATGTGACCCGTTTGTTTATATAATAATTAGTATAGAATAGAACATTCTTTATTGCACCACATAAAATTACAATATACATTGTTAAGAAAACGATATAATCTAATGCAGATACAATAAGGCGGCCTTATCGCTAACTAGCGATTTCTTCCAGGCAACCTTTGGGCTAGAGACATTAAATTTAGATAAGTAGTATGAATCGCGAAAGTTTAACATCTACCAACTGGCCAAATCATCTAACAACATGTTGAGAACATGTTGTGCCGACACCACTTAAGATTAGGGCAGGCAAACGAATTTTTCGAAATATATTTAAATATGTGACTCACGGGGTCGACGTGCACCATCTTCTTCCGCCGGCGGTCCCAGCGGAGCTGCGACTTGCGCGCGCGCAGCCCCGCGTCACAGTCCCCGCGCAGCTCCAGCTCTGCGGACGACGCGCCCGCCGCGAAGTTCACTGCCATACTGTGCACACAAACATATTTATTTTATTTATTTATTTATTTATATATACATATATGCTACATTAACTATGACGACTTCACCCTGATAGTTTACTATATACTAAGATGAAAAAAAATGAGGAGGGACGAAAATCATATGACCAAAAGAGTTTTAAATATGAATGTGGATGGATGTATGACTAAGGACGCCTTGTGGTATCCGGCTGAGTAGAATAGACCAACCTCATTCTTACCGAGGTGTCGTAAAATATGACTAAGGTAAGTTGACGTCAGGCAGGCGGCCGGTCGTAAAGTACGTAGCCAAATCATGTGACAACATGTTTATGTCATGTTGTGCACTTAGAGTGGGATAGGGGCAGGAAGATGATGATGGATGTATGACTAAGGGGAGGCCGAAAAAAAAGATGGATGGATTGTGTGAAATATGATATGCATATTAAAGGAGTTGCACCAGAGTTGACGATTGATAGAGAAGAATGGAAGAAGAAGACATATTGTGTCGACCCCACTTAGAGTGGGATAAGGGTAAGAGAATGATGAATTTACTATATACTAAGGGCCTGTTTCACAAGTTACTGATAAAGTGTCGGATAGTAAATCGACAAATAAAGTAGTAAGTAAGTAACGGCCTGTTAATATCCCACTGCAAGGTATAGGCTTCTCTCTCCGTTTTTGGAGAGAAGCATTGGAGCTAATAACCTACCACATTGCTCCAATGCGGATTGGTAGGTTTCCCTAGGATTCTGTAGAGATATGCAGGTTTCCTCATGATGTTTTCCTTCACTGAAAAGCGTGTGACAAATTGCAATTATCAATTAGACACAAGTTTTAATAGAAAAACTCATTGGTACCTGCCCGGGTTTGAAACATTGATCATCTCTAGAGATTCACACGGTTGCACCTGGTATTTAATATCACTATAAATATTTTAAACTTTTAACATAAACATGCTAGAAAACATATTTAATTATAACATTTATACGTAACATATGAATTGTCAAATTGTTACTTTTTAATATGATAATTTTAGTAAATAACCCGTACTTACATGAAATATATATTAAAATAGCGCAGTAAAAGGAGTACAAAAACTTTATATACATGAAAAATTCATAATGTTTTCTGGTATTAAATATCTCTATAAATATTATAAGCTTTGGAAATGTGTTAGAAAACTTATTTAATTCTAATTTTCATCATGTACATTGTGATCTTTGATAATAACAGTTATATTTTATACGTAACGAATCAACTGTCAAGTTGTTTTTTTTTAATTACCTATAAATTATGTTTTTGTGAACATAGTATTTTAAAATAGGTATCTAAAAATATATTAGCTTCACTTTAAAGATGGTGTTTACAAATAAAATATAATTATCATTGGCTGTATGGCATACAAATTACATATATACATACCCAGATTCAGTATGTTGGTCGCTCGCAAAATGAGGTATATAGTTTTCATCGCGCTGCGCGATTTTTCTCTTTCTTGTACCTCTCATTTTTGTTGAAGTTTCAGCTGGTTGTGACTGTATGGCTTCATCCAATCCATCAACCTGGAAAGTAATAAATAAAATAAATTACACATTATAAGTATAATCATAATAAAATTGCATATATATTGCTGTCAGCTTTCAGCACGGTTTAAATCCCGCCAAGGGCCAACATTTGCTGCATACAATTTGTTGGGTTTTGAACATGAGGGTATTATTTAAGTATATATTTAATTAAGTATAAATTTATTTAGTATAAATTATAGTTTATTTAGTATTTATTTAAGTATAAATTTAGTAGTATTTAAGTATATATTTAAAATTATCTATGTATATATTTACCATTTGCCTATCGCCAATAACACAAGTGTTAAATTACTGTGTGTATTGGTATGTATTAAATTACTGTCTGACGACTGTGTCTGTAAGTGTTCCATATTAATATTTATTTCTTTTCTGGGATTTATCTAATCTGTCAATCCACATTGAAAAAGATAAATGTATCTAAATTTTAATACAGGTATAAAAAAATAGGAGACCTTTCTTTACCAACGAGATATTATTAAAATTTTGAAAATCTATATGTATTTATACATATATAGATTTATCATATAAATATTATAGAGAGTTTTATCATATAGATTTATCATATCATATAAAATAACGTCCCCAAAATCTGTCTAGTAAGTAAGTAAGTAACGGCCTGTTACTATCCCACTGCTGGGCATAGGCCTCCTCTCTCCATTTTTGGAGAGAAGGGTTGGAGCTAAGACCTACCACGCTGCTCCAATGCGGATTGGTAGGTTACACATATCTCCAGAATTGTCTAGAGATATGCAGGTTTCCTCACGATGTTTTCCTTCACCGAAAAGCGTGTGATAAATTGCAATTATCAATTAGACACATAAGTTTTAATAGAAAAACTCATTGGTGTCTGCCCGGGTTTGAACCCATGATCGTCTCTAGAGATTCACACGGTCGCACCGCTAGGCCATCACAGCTAAAAAAAAATCTGTCTATCTGTACGTAATCATTTTTCTCAAAATCTACAGAACGAATTTTCGTACGGTTTTTACTAAAGATCGTGCGATTCGTAAGAGAGATTTAAGTCGTTAGTGAATTCCCGAGGTTCGAGATTTACCCGGGAAAAACTTTTTGACACACTGATTTCCATGCGGGTGAAACCGCAAGCACAGCTAGTATAAATATATAAAAGAGAAAGTATGTATGTTTGTATGTTCCTTATGAACAGCTGGACCGATTTTAAATTTTCAGATAAGTTTGGTGATCGGTGCAAGTTTTGAACCGACAATGACAATTTGTTGTGAGGGGAAGTCGAAAACAGACTGAGACACAGCAACACAGTTGTCTCTGTTTATTAATAAATACAAAGCGAACCTGCTGACTTTTGCTGTCCCTTGTTTTCTGTACCATCTTCCCGTGCACGCGACGCTTCGCTTTCATCGCCAAATACATCGGCGAGTCGTTTTTTCCGACAAGTTCGAGGATTGTCTAGAATAATTAACAATAAATGGTTATTAATAGATACATACATAAAATTAAAAAAGAGTCAAATATAAATAGCAAGTTTTAATATGGCAAAACTAATTAGTTTTAGTTAATTTTAAAAAATATATAAATAATTACTTACTCCTTTGGGTCTAAAATTCTTTATCTGATCTACGAGTTCCACCGCCTGCAACTGCGTTTCATCGACTAAAAATGGATGCGGCATGGTGGGCGTGAGCGTCATTTTCGCTTTCCGGTTAGCCTCCGCTGACGCCGCCTCGCGCCACCGCACGTACTGCTGCCAGCCGCGATCACACACTCTCACTGCGTCACCCTAAAATATATATACATAATGTAAAAACATATTTATAAATAAATATATGGGACACTTACACACACGGTCGTCCGTCCCCAAAGTAAGTAACTTAATACTTGTGTTATGGGTGACAGACAACTGGTGAATATATACTTATATATTTTTAAATACATACTTAAATACAAATATACACCCAGGCTCAAAGACCAACAAATTCATTTACAGAAAATGTTGGCCCTCGGCGGGAATCGAACCCGCGACCCACGGAGCTGAAGGCAGGGTCACTACCCACTGCTCCAACGGGCCAGTCAAATTTATTTAAAAAACAAAAGTAATAATAAAATTATTTTGTTATAATCCGCGATGAAGTAAAATACCTCCACCGATTGGAAGCTTTGCGATTTTGGTCGTGGAGTCTATCTCCTGATGATGCTTCGGTTGCGGGGCGAAACGATTGTTGAGTTTGTGATAGTGAATGTATATAGTGCTTGTGTATGGTGGTGGTGGTGGTGCAGGTTTGTGCATGTGTTTTTTACGAATCCTGCATGTATCAGGTATGATAACCGATTGTCCACTCTACATTTAGCATTATATATATTTTCTATTTTACTTCATCGCGGATTATAGCAAAATAATTTTATTATTACTTTTGTATTATGGATCTCCGCAAAGTAACGCCTAATTCTATAAATTATATTTATTTAATACATTTGCTTGGAAGCAAATTTATTAAATAAATAAATTACTGGATATACAATTGCACCCCCTTGCACTTCACTTCCGCCGCCCGTGTATTTGGAAAGAACCACTTACGATTTCGGAGTAATTCTTTTCCCATGTCCTGACATCTTGGTGCCTCAATTCGAGCGCGGCTGTTGGCATCGATCCCCAGACACCGCTCGGACAATCGTTACCATACTGGTCAACCTGTAAACGTATGTATATTATGGTAATTCATTATTTATTAGATAATTCATTAGCAAAGTATGCCTTTATCTATGAATTACACACTAAACAAGCTTGTGAGTCCATTCACAATTACATTATGACGTGTGACGTACGATTTTGTGACGTTGCATAAAGTAACGGCCTGTTACTATCATACTGCTGGGCGTAGGCTTCCTCTCTCCGTGTTTGGAGAGAAGGATTGGAGCTAAGACCTACCATGCTGCTCCAATGCGGATCGATTGGTTACAGGTTACAAAAATTATGATATGCAGGGTTCCTCAGGATTTTTTCCTTCACTGAAAAGCGTGTGATAAATTGCAATTATCAATTAGACACAATAAGTTTTTAAGAGAATAACCCATTGGTGCCCGCGGTTTGAACCCATGATCGTGTCTGCAGAGTCGCACGGTCTCACCGCTGAACTATCACAGCTTTATGAACGTTGCATATTTTAATTAAATATGCGTCCATATTTTCGATAGTTTTTAGCTGTGCAAAGGCATCTATTGATACACATCACTAGTAAGTTAATTATAAAAATCTACCATTAAAGGAATTACTATCAAGAAAACTGACTTATTTTCAATTTCATCTTACCTCAGATGGCATTTTAAGCTCGGCGCTGAGGAATAGCTGCAGGTCGAGAAGATGTGCGACGTCTTCCGCAGCTACCAGAGAAAAGGCGCGACCGGATCGACCCGCGCGTGCGCTTCGCCCTATTTTATGATGATATGAGATAAAGTACCTTAATTTTAAAATAATAACATGTTCCAACTGCACATAGCTCTAATTGTAAACTCATCCGAGAAATCCACGAGTTTATGGCCGAAAAATGGCCATATAACAATTTTTTATATTTTATTTTATTATAGATATTTAAGTAGCGGCCTGTTACTATCCCACTGCTGAGAATAGGCCTCTTCTCTCCGTTTTTGGAGAGGGATTGGAGCTAAGACCTACCACGCTGCTCCAATGCGGATTGGTAGGTTACACATATCTCCAGAATTCTCTAGAGATATGCAGGTTTCCTCACGATGTTTTCCTTCACCGAAAAGCGTGTGATAAATTGCAATTATCAATTAGACACATAAGTTTTAACAGAAAAACTCATTGGTGTCTGCCCGGGTTTGAGCTCGTGACCTTCTCGAAAGAGTCGCACGGTGTTACCGCTGGGCTACCACAGCTTCATATATATTCTATAGATATATGATAAAATATAATTGCAATATAGCCAATACTGTCTTGTGTTCATCAGTTGACTCGAAAATATAATTTTGATAAATTTAATAAAGAATTCTCATTTTTTATCATAAGTAACTGCTGTTTTTAGGTTAGTTGCTTTTGCTAGTTAAATCAAATTTGCAAAATTTACCAATTGTTTAAAAAAAATAGGTAGATATCAATTAGAGTACGTATCAATAAGAAGAAGAAGAACTATACAAGTTTGTAAAAGAAATGTATATTTAAAAGACAGAAGTATTAATTTTATACTAGGTTTTCTAATCGCTAAATCATCTGCCCACTAAGATATATATTTCATCTGCAACTATTAAGTTTGTTATACTGGATGAAGTATAGGGAGAAATAATATAAATTATTATGTATTTGGTAAACGTGAATTGACGCTAAAGTTGTTACCAATATATTAAATACTCACCTACTCTGTGCACAAATAACTTCGGTTTAGCTGGAAAGTTATAATTGATGACTGTATCTAGAGACGGCAGATCCAACCCTCTAGCTGCCACATCAGTGACTAATAGTACTGAGCATTTTTTGTTTGTAAACTTTCCTAGTGCTATCTTACGAGCTGAAGCGTCTAAGCCTGAATAAGCATATGTTGATGATATGCCGGCTTGTTGTAAAATCTACAAAGAGCGATTTTCAAATCAAACATTGGAACTTGTAATTGTGGTCCTAGATTCGGCCCCAAACATTTATTTATAAACTCATCATCATCTTCTTCCTGCCATTATCCCACTCTAAGTGGGGTCGGCACAACATGTTATAAACATTTTGTCACATGTTTTGGCTACGTATTTTACGACCGGCCGCCTGCCTGAGGTCACATTTTACGACACCTCGATAAGAAAGAGGGTGGTCTATTCTACTCAACCTGATATAACACGATGTGTCACCTTACCTTAGTCGCCTTTTACGACACCTCAGTAAGAAATAAGGTTGGTCAATTCTACTCAGCCAGATACCACACGGCGGGTCAACTTATCTTAGTCGTCTTTTACGACACCTTAGTAAGAAATGAGGGTGGCACTATTCTATTCAGCCGGATACCATACGGCGTTAAAGTGTTAAGTATAAAAAATTAAAAATTAATCAAATAAAATAATAGTAAAAAATTATATCATATACAACAGCATAAAGTATTATTTTCGTAATTAATGTATAGAAACCGGCTATACTCACGTCTTATTTTATCGAATGAGGCCGACCAGTTTTAAGTCCAGGGCTCCTATTTATGAGCTCTTTACGCAGCGTTATCGGGCGGAAGCGGATAAAATAAGACGTGAATATAGCCGGTTTCTATAAATTATGAATAACACTCACGATAGTATGAATTCAAAAATATTATTTTCGTCTTTGGAGTTGATGCCAGTCAAGAAAACTTATGTCACTTAATAAGATGTTGTTTAATAAAATAAAGAATTATATGTTACAGTAAACCCACAAATAGACTTTCAGACAAAATACATCTCATATTTTCACATACCAAATGTAAATACTCCACATGATGCTTGGTTGCAGCAAAAACTACTGCTTGAGTATTAGGTGTTAACACTCTATCCAATAGTAGTAACAATGCAGCTGTCTTCAACTCCGCTCTTACATATATCCAACCAAGCCATAATGTAGATGGTAGCTTCCAATCCACATCCAGTCTAATCAAAACAGGATCACTTAGGCCTGCCCGAGCAAACTCTACCAACATTTTAGGGAGTGTTGCGGAAAAGAGCAGAGTTTGACGGTTAGATGGTAAACGTGCAACAATTTCTCTAAGTTGCTCCCCGAAACCAAGTTCAAATAATCTATCTGCTTCATCAAATACCACAACCTCTGTTGATTAAAGACAATACAGATTATTTAACAGAAACAGAGAAAGTAAACTCTTTTTAAATAATTCATAGATTTATAGGCTAACTGTTTAACTCAGACTTCATCTGTGGGGACAAAGGCACTGAGGTAGGACAGGAATGGGGATTGAGTTGATTGAGATTGGTTCGGGCAGCAAGCATCCATTGTGTGACATACAAGAGATAGGAGATACTAGTCGAGATCAACAATACAAAAAAATTATATTTAATATTTGGTATTTTGCTTATTACGCTCTGAGGAATTCGGCTGAATAGAATAGTGCCACCCTCATTTCTTACCGAGGTGTCGTAAAAAGCGACTAAGGTAAGTCGACCCGCCGTGTAGTATCTGGTTGAGTAAAGTAGACCACCCTCTTTCTTACCGAGGAGTCGTAAAATACGACTATGGTAAGTTGACGTTTGTCGTTTACGTCAGGCAGACGGCCGGTCGTAAAATACGTAGCCATAACATATGACAACATGTTTATGACATGTTGTACCGACCCCACTTACAAAGGATAAGGGCAGGAGGATGATGATGATTTGGTATTTTGCTTATTATAGCTAATAATAGCTAATAATAACTTGTAATTTAACTCCACTTGGTATTGAATCATTTGATTAATTTGTTTTTAATAATACTTACAGTACTTAAGTTATATTAATATATTAGAATCTAAAACAAACAATATTAATACATTTGTAAAATGATAATTATTTAAAAGTTTAGAAATCATACTTATATTATCCAGCTTGAGATTCATCTCAATGCAAATATGTAAAAAACGTCCTGGTGTAGCAACCACTATGTCAGGAATAGACCCAGTCATGACCCCAAATTGTTGCTCTATGGATTCACCACCAAGGATTGCAGCTGAACTAAGGCCAGTAAACTTCCCAAGTTCTCGCACAAACCTTAATGTCTGAAATTAAAGGTATGTGAATTTTACTTAATTTAAATAAAACAATTAATTTTTAGGTGAATTAGTTTTTATTTATTTATTTTATCTATTTATTTATAAAAAATGTTGAAAAAAAAACATTATTGGTAAAAAAAGTGTACAAAGGTCAACTTATCCCTATGACAGAGATCTCTGCCAGCTAATCTACGAAGTGAGACAATTTATATTAAAGAAAAAGATGGTATGCAAATATCAAACATTATGAATTAGAATTACCTACTAACAATTTCCTAATTTATATTTTTCTTTAGAATTAGACATTATAGGATATATTTTCAATGCACCTATTTACATTATGCTTTGTTGAATTTATCAGATACATCTTAAACAACAAATATTATAAGACAAGTTATTATATATTAGCTAAAATCTAAGAAAATATGAAAGAAGTATGCAGATCATACCTGCAAAGCTAATTCTCGTGTAGGTGAAAGTATGAGAGATCTCAAATTCTTCCCTTGGGGAGATTTATTTACAGGCGATACAAGTTTTTCAAGGATAGGCAAAACAAAACAAGCTGTTTTACCAGATCCAGTACGTGCCATAGCAACTACATCTTTATTGCTTATTGCTATAGGTATTGTCTGTAAATTTAAATAATCATCATATTAAACCTAAATTATAATATATACTAATATAGACACAATACAATATTATATACAATTCCTATATTAACATTCATGTCACTTATATTTGATTATTTTTTTTAGTACCTAATATTAACACAATTGTTTAATATCAGCACAATAAATAATTTTAGTATTTCAATTATAGTGATGCACCTAAGCTATTAAAAATAACAAAAGCATTATTAGTATCAGTTTAAGTCACAATATCCGAATCTTATTTTACATTTTATTTTATGTAATTATAATTAAGCAAAAGGCAAATAAGCTTAAAAGTTACTGAATGTTCCTACTACATTGTTTGAGGCAACCAACATGCTAAAGAAGAAAATCATATTGAAATTTCTTTATCATGAGCATCAACATATAGTATTAGTTATGGGAGAGTTTACAGCACTGGAGTGTGTTTCAATTCTTATATTTTGGCATTGGGGTTTATTAAAGAAAATATAACTTACTTTACGTTGTATTGGTGTTGGTTGTTTATAACCCCTCTTGGCTATTCCTTTAAGCACAGGAAAACTTAAGCCCATCGATTGAAATCCCCCAGAACCCTTTTTTACTTTTTTTTTTACTGAAATATTACTTTCTTTATCTTCTTGCTGATCTGGAGCCTCAAAACCCGGGAGCTCATCGTTAATTTCTTTGCTTGGACCCATTATTTTATTTTCATTTCAAATTATTCGTGTATGCAGATTTACCTAATTTCTATATAATAAAAGTATATAATATAATTATTTTGAGGCTCTAATATACCAATTAGAGTAACATAATAAAATTCAATAACCGTAAAATCATTTTACTATTTTTGATCCACTAGGTATCGCATAAAAACACGTGCCAAATCAGGGCGGTTTTACTACAGGCGCCAACACATGTTATCTCGCATCCCTCTTGCACATGTACGTATTTATGAATGAATCGTATGAAAATAGTCTCAGCTGCATCTCGCTCCACTCCTACATACATATTTTTCCGCACTCATTCTCATTTTGACTATCTATCATATAACACGACAACAAGTTGATTTTATTAATGAATGGGCGGTGTATTAAATTTTTAAATTTCCCGTTGTAAAGTTCTAGTACTTTAATTTTTACTAAAATGTATAATTTTGTTTTAATTTAGTTAGCAAAATTCTTGAAACAAATATCACTAGAAGCAAATTAAATGTATAAAGTCTTATTTCACCAGTAGCTGTTGAGATATTTCTTAAAATGAGAAATATAACAACGAAGAAACGTGCAGTCATAAAACAATAAGAAGAGGATTTACTTAATCATTATATAAATGTAAGTGTTGAGTTTTAATGAATTTTGTGCATCTCAATAGTAGTAAGAGCTTTCTTAAAATTTACATTCTCACATTCTAAATATAATAACCTAACCTTGCATGGATAACCTAAAACCTTTAACATGCAGTATAATTTTTATTTCCTATTTGACTTAGTTATCGTTATATAAAAATTATGATATGTACATTAATTAACATTGATGAGTTAGCTATATTCATTATTATATTAAGGATATGTCTTGCGATTTTATATAGCTTCTAGTGTCTTGTAGTGCAATAAATGATTAATAATGGAACATTAAAGTTAAAGTTTTTTAGAAGTTGTTCTAATTGATCTATCTTAGTTATGAATAATTTGGACATAACTTAAATGGTCTACTTAATATTTTTTTTTAGAAGTATTTTCAATTGAAGTTGTATACTTCATTGTATTATATTAGAACTTAAAAATGATTGTCAAGTTTTTTATAATGAGACTCGGATGAAAAGGGAGTAAATAGCAAAAGAGAGCAAGTTTATTCTGTATAAAGCAATATAGGGTATATTGCTTTATATAACACTATTGTTGATTTTTAATTAAAAAGCAAAAGCAAAATTTAAATTTACGATCGATTAAACGATTGATTGATTAATTGCAGATTCAAGAATCCTCAGATCCAAGATAAAGAGTAATTTTTTGTTTTTAATATGATTGTCACATGATGTTATTTATAGTTATGATTTGATGATGATGAGATATCTTTACATTTACAGTGCTAATAAAAGATATAATAGTATGTGTAATGAATGTAAGAATAACAGCAATATTAAAAGACTGTTCTATAAAACTGAAAGTAAATATTTATGTAATTTATAAATCACTTAAAATGTGCAACTGTTTATATCTAACAGAAATTAAATAACAAACAATATTTCTCCTTCATACTTATGCAATAATAAAAAGCAATTTTTCTCAAAGTGAACCCATTTACTCTTTCTTAACAAATCAATGCATAATGACACAAAAAACATTTTTTTTTATTATTATAGAACAACTATTCATATAGATTCAAATACAACCTCGTTCATAAGAGGTTCTATTTGAATAGTAACAATTTTTAATTTTTTTAATTTTTTAAAATTATTTTCAGAGATGGAATAGCATTAGACTAAGTGCAACTAAAGGAAGGTAACTAATACTCAAGTGAAGTCTGAATTTATGAAGCTAAGTTAGATTCCCGTAATTTCAGCCACAGATGTAAGCGTGCACTCAAACATCAGTAGCCAAAAGCGACTGGGAAAAGAATTAAGGTTTTACATGTATTGCAGGTGCCAAATACCGGCTCTTTGCCAACCGCAACACATTACCATTACAAAAAAAAAATGTAAAAATTAATGGATTGAATGAAATTAATGGATTAATTTTACAGGAGGGCAGTCCGACAGCTGGCCTCGTGACTCCACGAGTTACGCTGGTCTGGCCTCGCTGCTGCCAATGGAGACGTGCCGCCACCCCTCACCCCAGGCCGGCCCGTCCGGCTATGCCGCAGCTGCTGTCGCTCTGCCGTCGCCTCGAGCGCTCGAACAGCGCCAGGCCGAACAGTAGCGTCAACCACCAGGACCTCTGTAATTTGAGAAAATGCATTTGAGGTAAATAATATTCAAGTGAAGTCTGAATTTATGAAGCTAAGTTAGATTCCCGTAATTTCAGCCACAGATGTAAGCGTGCACTCAAACATCAGTAGCCAAAAGTGACTGGGAAAAGAATTAAGGTTTTACATGTATTGCAGGTGCCAAATACCGGCTCTTTGCCAACCGCAACACATTACCATTACAAAAAAAAAATGTAAAAATTAATGGATTGAATGAAATTAATGGATTAATTTTACAGGAGGGCAGTCCGACAGCTGGCCTCGTGACTCCACGAGCTACGCTGGTCTGGCCTCGCTGCTGCCAATGGAGACGTGCCGCCGCCCCTCACCCCAGGCCGGCCCGTCCGGCTATGCCGCAGCTGCTGTCGCTCCGCCGTCGCCTCGAGCGCTCGAACAGCGCCAGGCCGAACAGTAGCGTCAACCACCAGGACCTCTGTAATTTAAGAAAATGCATTTGAGGTAACTAATACTCAAGTGAAGTCTGAATTTATGAAGCTAAGTAAGATTCCCGTAATTCAGCCACAGATGTAAGCGTGCACTCAAACATCAGTAGCCAAAAGCGACTGGGAAAAGAATTAAGGTTTTACATGTATTGCAGGTGCCAAATACCGGCTCTTTGCCAACCGCAACACATTACCATTACAAAAAAAAAATGTAAAAATTAATGGATTGAATGAAATTAATGGATTAATTTTACAGGAGGGCAGTCCGACAGCTGGCCTCGTGACTCCACGAGCTACGCTGGTCTGGCCTCGCTGCTGCCAATGGAGACGTGCCGCCGCCCCTCACCCCAGGCCGGCCCGTCCGGCTATGCCGCAGCTGCTGTCGCTCCGCCGTCGCCTCGAGCGCTCGAACAGCGCCAGGCCGAACAGTAGGGTCAACCACCAGGACCTCTGTAATTTAAGAAAATGCATTTGAGGTAACTAATACTCAAGTGAAGTCTGAATTTATGAAGCTAAGTTAGATTCCCGTAATTCAGCCACAGATGTAAGCGTGCACTCAAACATCAGTAGCCAAAAGCGACTGGGAAAAGAATTAAGGTTTTACATGTATTGCAGGTGCCAAATACCGGCTCTTTGCCAACCGCAACACATTACCATTACAAAACAAAAATGTAAAAATTAATGGATTGAATGAAATTAATGGATTAATTTTACAGGAGGGCAGTCCGACAGCTGGCCTCGTGACTCCACGAGCTACGCTGGTCTGGCCTCGCTGCTGCCAATGGAGACGTGCCGCCGCCCCTCACCCCAGGCCGGCCCGTCCGGCTATGCCGCAGCTGCTGTCGCTCCGCCGTCGCCTCGAGCGCTCGAACAGCGCCAGGCCGAACAGTAGCGTCAACCACCAGGACCTCTGTAATTTGAGAAAATGCATTTGAGGTAACTAATACTCAAGTGAAGTCTGAATTTATGAAGCTAAGTTAGATTCCCGTAATTCAGCCACAGATGTAAGCGTGCACTCAAACATCAGTAGCCAAAAGCGACTGGGAAAAGAATTAAGGTTTTACATGTATTGCAGGTGCCAAATACCGGCTCTTTGCCAACCGCAACACATTACCATTACAAAAAAAAAAATGTAAAAATTAATGGATTGAATGAAATTAATGGATTAATTTTACAGGAGGGCAGTCCGACAGCTGGCCTCGCGACTCCACGAGCTACGCTGGTCTGGCCTCGCTGCTGCCAATGGAGACGTGCCGCCGCCCCTCACCCCAGGCCGGCCCGTCCGGCTATGCCGCAGCTGCTGTCGCTCCGCCGTCGCCTCGAGCGCTCGAACAGCGCCAAGCCGAACAGTAGCGTCAACCACCAGGACCTCTGTAATTTGAGAAAATGCATTTGAGGTAAATAATATTCAAGTGAAGTCTGAATTTATGAAGCTAAGTTAGATTCCCGTAATTCAGCCACAGATGTAAGCGTGCACTCAAACATCAGTAGCCAAAAGCGACTGGGAAAAGAATTAAGGTTTTACATGTATTGCAGGTGCCAAATACCGGCTCTTTGCCAACCGCAACACATTACCATTACAAAAAAAAAATGTAAAAATTAATGGATTGAATGAAATTAATGGATTAATTTTACAGGAGGGCAGTCCGACAGCTGGCCTCGCGACTCCACGAGCTACGCTGGTCTGGCCTCGCTGCTGCCAATGGAGACGTGCCGCCGCCCCTCACCCCAGGCCGGCCCGTCCGGCTATGCCGCAGCTGCTGTCGCTCCGCCGTCGCCTCGAGCGCTCGAACAGCGCCAGGCCGAACAGTAGCGTCAACCACCAGGACCTCTGTAATTTGAGAAAATGCATTTGAGGTAAATAATATTCAAGTGAAGTCTGAATTTATGAAGCTAAGTTAGATTCCCGTAATTTCAGCCACAGATGTAAGCGTGCACTCAAACATCAGTAGCCAAAAGTGACTGGGAAAAGAATTAAGGTTTTACATGTATTGCAGGTGCCAAATACCGGCTCTTTGCCAACCGCAACACATTACCATTACAAAAAAAAAATGTAAAAATTAATGGATTGAATGAAATTAATGGATTAATTTTACAGGAGGGCAGTCCGACAGCTGGCCTCGCGACTCCACGAGCTACGCTGGTCTGGCCTCGCTGCTGCCAATGGAGACGTGCCGCCGCCCCTCACCCCAGGCCGGCCCGTCCGGCTATGCCGCAGCTGCTGTCGCTCCGCCGTCGCCTCGAGCGCTCGAACAGCGCCAGGCCGAACAGTAGCGTCAACCACCAGGACCTCTGTAATTTGAGAAAATGCATTTGAGGTAACTAATACTCAAGTGAAGTCTGAATTTATGAAGCTAAGTTAGATTCCCGTAATTTCAGCCACAGATGTAAGCGTGCACTCAAACATCAGTAGCCAAAAGCGACTGGGAAAAGAATTAAGGTTTTACATGTATTGCAGGTGCCAAATACCGGCTCTTTGCCAACCGCAACACATTACCATTACAAAAAAAATTGTAAAAATTAATGACGTACGAATTACCAAAACTGCGCAATTTCAGAAATCAGTACGACACCTTTATAATGGCTAGCCCGTTAATAAAACGTCTTACAAAGTAGCGCGCTTTTGAAGCTAATGTATATTTACTATACTATAATCTATATTTACCTAAGCTATGATTAAAACAGAGTAATTATGCAAAAGTAATAATAAAATTATTTTGCTATATTCGGCGATGAAGTAAAATAGAAAATGTATATAATGCTAAATGTAGAGTGGACAATTGGTTATCATACCTGATACATGCAGGATTCGTAAAAAACACATGCACAAACCTCCACCACCGCCACCACCATACACAAGCACTATATACATTCACTATCACAAACTCAACAACTCAAATGTTTGAATTTCAACAAACATTCTCGGATAAAATGTGAGTAGTTATCCAAAACTTAATAACAAATAAACTATACTTTTGCACTATTTAATACGAAGAAAATTGAAACGTACTGACTCACCTGAAACGTTCGTTATACGTAATATATAACTGTAATCACTTTTTACTTACGCAAACTTCTTGTTAACGCACACTATATACAATAACACGATATAATAGGAATACCACAATTCCCGTTCCGAGATGCACTTCTCTTGAATGACGAACAAAGACTGAATGTCACTGAAACGTTTTATCGGTATATATAGTAAGACTCCACCGGAAACAATAACGGCACAGTGTTGCCCCTATTTAATCAAAAAGGGCGCGATTAGGGTTGTCACCTTTTTTTTGAAGAAAAATACTATTTTTCTTTTTAAATCAAAAAAATATAGTACTTTTAGGAAATTCAGGAAAAAAAATAGGACACATCTATTTTCAATCATTATTTATTTTTCCATGATTATTTTTTATTACTTTTCGCTGGATAATGACACGGAGTTAGAGCTACTAACTAACTAAGCCCCGTAAATACATGAATGAGTTTCGTTCCTACATTCCCTATGCAGGGCTGCGGGTGCGTTCCATTCACAATTTATTTATTTATTTATTTATTTATTTATTTATATATTGTTACAATGAATGTAGTATTTACTAAGAAACTAAAGTGAAACGATATTGGCTGCATTAGTTAAAAACTGTGTCGCAGCCAATAACGCCCGCCTCCAGTACAATACATTAATTATACTACGAGTAAATTAATTTTATAAGTTTACATATATTTTTATAAGTGTGTGTATGTGTGCGAGTGTTGTGTGTGTGTGTGTGTGTGCGTGTGTGTGTATGTGTGTGTGTGTGAGTGTGTGCGTGTGTGTGTGTGATATAAAAGAAGTTGGTCTATGAGTCAGTAGTAGTCATACATTTACAAATTCAAAATTTTACAAAAATTTAACGTATCATCGTATGAAAGTAATTTAAGCCACTCAGTTACAAGACTTTTACATTTTTTAGTTGTATTTGAATATATATTTAAATAATAGTTTATTTTATTATATAATATACCACTAGCATAATAATATTGGTACCTAGCAAAAGAAGTTCGACAGCTCTCTATAGGACATACCCTGTCCCATCTCCTTTTTTCTTGGTAAATCGATGGGTTATATGGAATTTGTTTATGCTTGCGTAGGATGACTTGCAAAATATACATTTGTCTAATTGAGAGAATGTCACAATCGCTGTATAATTTTTTAGTTGAATAAAGCAGTGGCCGAAAAGTCATGACTTTTAAGAGTGCCCGTTGTGCTCTCTCTAAGCGTAGAAACAGGGTTTTCCCACAGCTTCCCCAAGCGTTGATACAATATGAGGCAATAGATTGTACTAAAGAGAAGTAAACAGTTTTTAAGGTCTTGAAGTCAGTAATCGTTCGCAAAATTTTAAATACATATATCATTTTTCTGAGTCTACTTATCAACATTTCAATGTGAAATGACCATGATAGTGAACTATCTATGAGAACCCCTAAATACCTCACACTGTGCGCGCGCAGTATGTGTTTGCAATCGCAGTCATTGCTTGAAATTGATCCGCATTTATGTGCTGTTAAGTGAAATATAGTGTGATCTTGAGAGGATTGTCTAATTGCAAATGACATGTATTTGGTTTTCTCTGGATTTAACATAAGCGAGTTTCGGGACAACCAGATCATAATTTGCTGGAAAGCGACTTGTGCACGGACTTGGGTTTCATGCCAGGTCTTTCCATGAACAAGAACCGCAATGTCATCAGCGTATGCTATCACCTTACATTGTGGCAACACAATATCACACAAGTTGTTTATATATATTAAGAAAAGTGTCGGTGATAGGACACTTCCCTGTGGAACACCGGTTGTAAGAAGTTCATCATCACTAGTGCAGTTACCAATTTTAACGCATTGCCTGCGATTGCTTAGGTAGTCCTTAAAAATATCTAGTACTATGCCCCTAATGCCAATTTTATCTAATTTTGTTAATAAATTAGGGATCGAAACATTATCGAAGGCCTTACTTAAGTCAATAAATATACCTATGGCCTTATTTCTTTTATCTAAATTTTGAGTAATAGACGTTGTAAGTTCTATGACCGCATCCTCAGTTGATTTCCCAGACTGAAAACCATATTGATTTTTTGACAAAATGTTGTTACTTTTGAGGTATTTATGGAGTCTGTTATTTAGAAGTTTTTCCAAAACTTTCGAAATAGATGTGAGTACTGAAATCGGCCTGTAGTTATTTAAATCAGTTTTACTTCCGGTTTTATATATAGGATGGATTAACGCCTTTTTTAATATTGTAGGAAATACTCCTTTTCTGAAACACAGATTAAACAAATATGTAAGGATAGGTGATAATATATCTTTAGCTGCCTTCAACAGATTAGTGGGGATGCCATCCCATCCAGGAGCGCTTTCAGTTTTAAGGCTCATTATAATTTTTTCGACTTCTTTTACCTCACAGTCGAAGAGTGCCATTGAGGTTGTTTGTGTTTTACTGGGAGGTATCGGCTCATTCGTTACATGAATGGCTGGCCTATCTATTGTTGTAGAACCTATACTATTGAAGTGCTTGTTTATAAAATTTAAAGATGATTTAGTATCACCAGCAATATTTAGCAGTTCTGAATGGTTTGTTTTACATGTGTTAATGTTTGTGGTGCGTTTTATTATATTCCAGGTAGCTTTTAAATTAGATCTAGCTTTAATTAATTCTTTGCGCTCGTAGTCTCGTTTTATGTTTTTTAAAAGATTATTGCAGAAGTTTTTGTAGCGAGTATAAGTAGTTTTTAATATTAGGTTGTTTTGGTCTTTTTTTAAATCGCAAAATAGTTTATCTCTATTTCGTATACAACGTAAGAGGCCTTTGGTAATCCATGGTTTTATTATTCGCCATTTTCGTGGAGTTACTACATGTTGTGTGTGTGTGTTCACTACTGAAGATATTAGTTTGACCAAGGATTCAGTAGCATACTCGGGGTTATCAGAAGTAAGGATGGTTGAAAAATCACTGTTCTTTAATTCGGAAACTATAGCCGCTATGTTAGTATGTTTCTTTATAAATGTTTCATGTTGGTCTTTCTTTTTTATATCAAAGCAGTGTATTACTGGGGCATGATCGGTTATAAAGGAATTCAGAACAAAAGTGGCAGCTTTATTAGAAGTTTTTAACATTACATGATCTAAACATGACTTATTCCGGGTAGGGTATGTATGTGCAGGTAGCATGCCGTGAGCAGCGATAATGTTAAGATATTCGTCGCAGTTAGTATCTAGAGTGTTGTCATTGGAAATAATATTTATATTTAGATCACCAATAATAGCTATTTCTTTAAAAGATTTAATGCTTGTTAATGTAGTGTCAAGGAAACTAAAGAAGTTGCTAGTGTTCCTGTAGGAGGGAGAACGATATATAGCTAAAATTGCCATATTCTGTCGTAGTTTAATTAAAAGACAATTAGCCTCATTGAATGCTAGCTCTTCTACAGTACAGCCAAAAAGTGTGTCCGCGATATAAACCACTACACCATCATTTTGGTTTTTATACGTAGTCTTATGTGATGAATATCCGGATATCACTGGTATAAATGGATTTTTGCTCAACCAGCACTCGGAAAGAATCAAAATATCACATTTTATATTAATCCTTTCCAAAAGAACACTTAGATTGTCAAAATTACAATTTATACTTCTAATATTTACATGTAGAACTGTCGTTGAATAGTTTAATGTTTTTAAATAGTAACCGCATTTCTCTGGGGAGCAACATAAGGAGCTTGATATCGTCATATTATCAATTTCATTGTTTATCATATTCATGTCATTCATTAAGAGTAATATAGGAAATGTACAAGTGGGCAATAAACGAATGGCTAGATAATGGTAATATACATGTACTCCATAGTTCGACATTTAACTTCAGAATTATATAAATTTTAAATTTTGTACACATAAAAGAAAAAAATATTATAAGAAATGGCTTAAATTGTACGATACGGCAAAGTTCGAAAAATATTATATGTTTATATGTGGCGTTTGTTATGTGTATGATGTGTAAAGTTTTGAATGAGAGTGTAAAATTATACGTAAAAAATAATAATAAAACTATAAAATCTAAAAGTACAAAACAAATAGGGAAATCGTAGCACATTGATATAGACATACTACGTTTGAATATTAGATAAAGAGGTATTAGAGCGAGAAGGCAGTTGACTAGTCACATTATTTCTTTCAGTTTTAAAAGGTCAGCTTCATCATGAACTCGAGACAACTTCTCCCCTTCTCTTCTCCTTATAAAGATTTTTCCATTGGATACCCAGCAGTAACGGAAATCATTACTTTTTGCGAAATCTCGTGCCAGGAAAAATAGTCTTTTATTTTTTCCTGTTAAATTTTCTGACATATAAATGGGCTTTATTGGGTATGTTATATTGCCTAGACAATCAGTTTTTAATTGTGAAAACTGTTTACTATATGTTTTAAACATTTTTAAAATTTTCTCTTTAACCAAAACACTCGTACAGTCCACTATGATTGTTTTACATTCTATAGTTGATGCACCAATACGGTAAATATCTCTTATATCACTGGACTGCAGAGGTACATTAATTTTTTTACATATGCAATCCAAAATTTTTAGTAAACTTCCTTTGTTTTCCGGTTTCATTTCGGGTACATTTCTTATTTCTAGGCAAGTAGATCTTGTTTGTTGTTCAAAATATTCTATTTTTCTTTCCATTGATTGTAATTGTAAAATATGTTCTTTGCGTTCCTCTTCCATACTTGCTATTTTCGAGTTCAGATTGTCGTATGTCTGCGATAAAAATTCGACCGATGTTCTGATTTCAGTGTTTTGTCCTACGATCTCTGCCATAGTCGAGTACAATTTATTGAATTTTTCATCCTGCTGCGCCCTAAATTCATTAAACATATTTTTTATTTCCAACATAAAACTCTGAAATTCTAAGTTTAAATCTTCCGAGCGCTTACGTTTTATACGAAATGGCTTGGACGGTGTAACCGCGTATCCGATCTCGGCCTCTTTTGTTAAACTCGGTTCGGACGAACTCTGTTGAAGTGAAGCGGGGGGCGTACGATTCAGCGGCATCGCAAACTATTGTGATAAAAAGTACCAGGCTACTATGACAATTAAGAGATTGCTTGAACTTGATGCACGTACAGGTCAAATAAACTGGGCGAATTGGTATAATTAAACCGGCCGACCAGTTAATTTAGATTTCTTATGTTGTCCTTGTTTAACTTAAGGTGGATTTCGATTTGCTGTTGTGACGATATACCACATCAATGAATGGTGCGACGGTGCGGGTAAATGTGTCAGTGTGTGAATAAGATAACACTCACTAGTCACTTGTATTATGTCCCGTAGTTTTAATTTCTTACTCGTACTGTGATTATGCACTCCTAATTTTAGTTGTCAATAAATCACATTATAAAACTTCGTTTATTGGATTAATTTAATGAAATAATTAAAATAGTGACAAAACACGTCTGAACTGTACAGAGGTCCGGAGGGAAGGGATTAATTAAAAATTAATTAAAAAAAGCACGACAATTGCAATTAGCGATAAAAATATAGTATTTTTCGTGCTATATTCTTTTTCTATAATATATAGTACAATTTAAGCTAGTGTTTTTCAATTTATATATACATTTATTACAGCAGGGACCTCGAAGCATATAGCATTATAGTATATCCTTAGTGTTTTTATTGAACTGTAATAATATTGGGAAGTTTTATTTTTTAATTTTAAAATATAAGTAAAAATAAAACTAAAATAATAAAAATAAAACTTTTCCTTCTATAGTAATATTTATTGTGTATGCTTTATTGAAGTGTTGTATATCATATGTCATACCCAATATCAGTTATATTCTATGTTTTAGGTGGTTATTTCTGAATAGTTTTTATTCTTTCTGCAACAGACAATATGGATTACAGACGTACTTTAATTATTTAACAGAAAGTTATTTGTTCAAGATACTTTAACATACTATCCCATTTAGTTATGCACATTTCAAATAGATTTTTTGTCTGAGTAACTGTGTCTGGTCAAGGCACTGCTACTGTTGTTGCAATGAATTCATTAATATCTGATACAATGGCTGATATTCTTCAAGTGAGTTAAAATGTTTCAAATATAAATCATTTTTGTTTGTAAACACAAAAATTGGCATGTGTATGTTTAAAGTAACGGCCTGTTATCCACCCCAGCAGTGGGAACCATAAGCTTCCTCTATCCGTTTTTTGGAGAGAAGTATTGTAGCAAAGACCTACCATCGCGTTGCTCCAATGCGGATTGGTAGGTTACGCATATCCCTAGAATTCGCTAGAAGTATGCGGATTTCCTTACCATATTTTCCTTCACCGAAAAGCGTGTCATAAATTGCAATTGTCAATTAGACATGTGCCTGCGCGGGGTATAAACCCATGATCGTCTTTACAGAGTCGAACGGCCTCACCGCTGAGCTATCACAGCTTGTTCCATATTTATTAAAATGTTTTTGCAATAATTTTCAGATGAACCTGGTAATTGCCAAAGAGAGTACTCATTGGGATGACGTCTAAGGGCTATATGCTGTTGATGCTTTATGGGATGAAGCACATGATTAGGTCAATTGATTTAACTAGATGAAGGCAAGTAAATATTTGATGTAAAGTATGTCAGTCTGTCCATTTCACTTTCAATTAAAACTGAAGCTTATATGTCTAATGGGCTAACTGAGATATAACAAAAAATGTTTGGTACAATTTTTCCTCTATTATAGTGATGCAAAAAAGTGTGTGATATAAGAATAGCTTAAAAGACATATTAGTGATGATCATTGGAACTTTGTCACATATGCTTCTTAATTGTCACATACAATTCAGTATTTGGAAAGCATAATATTATTAGCCTGGTACTGCTAACAGTACAAAATCAAAGATATTTAACATAACACAAAGATTGTCACGGATACCCCTTATATTTTATTATTAAAAAAAAATATTATTTATAATTATAGTCTCTATTCTATACTTAAAATATAACTGTAGACAAAGTTATAGACACGAAAAAAATATTTTCCAGACACTATTCAAGACCAGTAGAAGCTAAAAATATATTTTTAAAATTTAAAATCTCTGTTATTTGTCAATGCATCATTCTCCTACCCTTATCCCACTCTAAATGGGGTAGGCACAACATGTTTTAAACATGTTATCACATGATTTGGTATCTTACGACCGGCCGCCTGCCCCACGTCAACTTACCTTAATCGGTTTTCGCGACACCTCGGTAAGAAATGAGGGTGGTCTATTCTACTCAGGGGATATCAATGCCAAGATTGTCTGTAAGACTACCTTTGCAAACTAATGTTCTATCTATACATTATTTAAGAATTACTTATTTATTACAGGTTAAATATGCTGCGAACTCTTCCGCCGGGAAGTGTCCACGAGCCCGATGATGCAGATGAACATATATGAAGAGCTTCAGTCGAATCATAATTATTTAGCCTCATTTATTGACATTAGTAATAACATTTTCACAGCGCGAATGCTTTTATTCACTAACAATTTATTTTGCCGCCTGAACCATTCGGAATTTTGGAATAAGGCTGTAAAAGTCCGCTTCAATGCTAGAGAGTCAAGAGAAGGTTGTGTCTTCAAAATAGTATTCATATTAGTATAATTGACAAACATTATGAAGTTTCAAACTTCTTAACTAGGACCCAATGGATTTTTTCTCAAATCCGTGGATAAGGGGGCTCTAGCACACTAGAACGGATCATAATTTGGTTTCATTGTTTAAAACATGATTGGTTAATATTATTGTTTGATAGTTATAGTACCTTGTATTCCATCAGAAATATTTTCCAGACCCAAGCTATATCATATTACCGGTGCAGTATATCGATATATCGGTCACGTGCAGCAATAGCGGTACAACTCAAAGACTCATATTTTGAGATGAATGGGTTTAAAATTTTCATTACTAAGGAAAATGACTAACAATTGCTTAGTTGCTAGTTTAATTGCTAGTTTGTTTAAACGACGGGCTTATAATAAATTATGAGTTCTGCCTGTATTGCTGCTAAAAATTGTGTATTATAACGTTAACACACAACACCTTTATTCCTATACAAAACACGTGTTTTTACTAGTGTAGCAAAACTATAAACCTGTGCAATCCCGTGAGTGATATATTTTCAAAAAAGGATTATTTAAATTGTGAAATTTTTATAAGTAAGCTATTGTCTAATAAAACTGAAAGATTTGATTAAAGTTCTTTATACAACATAGTCAATATGATGCAGATGAAAAATATAATATCCATCAAAAAACTTATATCTTTGGAATGGCATTATATGGCATGTAAAGTGTTAATAAGTCAACAATGTATATAGTCAACTTAAAAATCTATAATTCTTGGTTCACTTCCATTAATCATAAATATGATTTCTTAAAAGTTTTTTGCATATTCGTTATCATAATGCGACTTAGACAATGGTGTATTAATGTTAAGGAGAATTCACAGTACTACAGATACTTGAAAAACGATAATGGAAATGGAAAATTTTATCGCAAGTAAAGTTATAGAACTATGATACATGAGGCAAAAGTAACTAACTAATATTACTATTATTAACATTTAAAAAGTGATTCAAAATTTTTATTATTTTACTATATATACTCCATAAGTATAGAAACATAACAAGATGTAAACAAACAAAACCATGTGATTCAGGAGTGACAAATATGTCATAACAATAATATTATTAACAAATGAAAAAATTGGGATTCAACTGCAGTTGTCAAAAGAATATCTCTAATATTTATAAATGTAATTTTCATAAATTGATTGTTATTTTCTAAAATTAAATATTTATACCCTTAGTATAGCAAAACAGCAATATATAATTTAATAAAATTCAGCAGATACAAATTAGCCAAGTAAACTACCTAAAATGGTAATTAGATTAACCAACGCAACATAATATCAATATTCTACGAGCTTCACTCTGTGATACTTAAATGTGTAGTAATTTAGTGTATTTAATATTATCCATCGTTTTCTTTAAAAATTTTATAATTCTTATTTATTGTTTCAAAGTTTGTAAAAATTATTGATAGCAATCACGCCATAATAAAGTGGTGCGAATACTATCAATAATTTTAAATTCTTTAAAAGAATTAAAAATTATATTAAATGTTAGTATAATGTGTTGTAATAAAAAAGGTACTTTATAGTAGGCAGATAATGCATACTATAAACTACCTGTTTTGACATGTTTACATTTAGTTAAATGCTTAACCCATGGAGTATAGTTCCTCATGATGTTTTCTTTCATCGAAAAGCTTGGTATCAATTGGCACATTAATTATGGCAAAATTTCACAATTTAATTCTTACTTTATATGTATAAATCCGAAGTGTTAACTGGTTTGATGGAAAATATTATACTTAGAGATAAAAACCACTAATATTCTATAAAACTACTACCAATATATCTAAAAAAGACTAATATTTATAATTTACCATCAAGTATACTCCTTTTAAGTATAATGTTTTTTCCTAAATACTAAAACGGTAAAAACGAAAGCATCTATTGTTTCAAATACTAATCTTGTAAATTTGTTTTCGAGTGAATACTTATAATTAATTATATTTAATAATAATATATAATAATTTAAATTACAATTCCTATAATTTCAAGATACATGATCGCCGATTCTGTTTCCTATTTAAAAATAGTAATCATTTTTGAAGTTGCACTTTTAGCGTGTTTAGGAAAAAACTTTTTTTTTTAAGAAGCATGCACATAGAAATGTAAAACGGCTGTTGAATATAAATTTTTTTATTACAGTAAAAGTCTATTAAAGAATTTCCTTAAATATTTTGTTTTATTAAAATCTAAAAATCATTATTAATATGTTACAGGAAAACCGGTTATCCAAATAATCGGTAAGAGTAAAATGTGAATCGATAAAACTTTGACATCACTAGTTACGGTTTTAGCGCACCAAGTACATCACTAATTTTACTACGATTTTACGTCATACGTTATATATATTACTACTCCATATGTGAGAAAGAGTCAGAGCTGAGACGAAATCAGTTTTTATGAATGAAACGGGTGAGAGGCAGATAGTTTTTTATGAATGAGAATGTAAGTAGCTATAGTGCTACTCTGCACCCCCCATACCACCGAAAATAGGCTCGCGCCAATGTATGAATCTCAACCATCTATTTTATAGTTAGTAATCTATGGTGCCAAATGTTGTATTGACTTTTTATTTTGACGTTTTTTGTTTAAATCTGTGTAGTGAAAGGCGAAGGTTGAACCTTATAAAATTTGCAGCATATAGATAAATAAATATTTGACTTTTTTATGCAATATTTACTTTGATTCATTTAGATAAATAATACAATCAAGTAACATTTAGCGAAATGACAATACTTCATATTGAAAAATATAGAATTCAATTTTTTTATTTAGCAAAACGGAACGTGATACGGAAACTTCTCGAATGAACACGTTTTTGCGATCGACTTTTGCATACTAGCATAGAATAAAGAGCAAAATTTTCTGTCTTTGCCGTAGAAACGTCATTTGACTAATTGACTATCGTGAATTGAGCTTGTGCATTAACTTGTGTCTTAAGAAAACCAAAATCAGTGTTTCTGGAAGTTATCACGTTATATTCATAGTTAATTCTGGTACAATAAATTAAGGTAAGAAATAACGATAGATATAGAGAGCATTCATTGTAATTTGTAAACCACTTAATTTTTAGTTAGGGCTAAAAATATTAACAATGTGATTATTGATTAAATTAATGTGATATTAACAATATGATTTAGTAATTTAATTTTCATCAGGTTATATTCTATCCATACAATTGTTCGTGTTAACATATTAGATCAAACAATACTATGATTCTAGAAAATTAATGGCAGTCTCATTGGCGTGGTGGCATTGTTTAGCGAAACTACTTCCGTAAACTATATGAAGTCTTAAAATTTAAGAATTCAATAGTTTTTATGGTACTCGCTGCGTAATATATATCACTATTTATGATCTATGACAGTATATCGCCCCATCCGAAGAATAAAGTTAGGACATGTAACTTCATTTTTCGGGCGATATATAATGAATAGCTGAATATCAATTTTTTATACACATGTCTAATGTTTTAAGTAAATTTTTTATGGTTAATTTAAAAAAGGTAACAACAAATTTCTTTTACGGTAAAATTGTCTTTTAATTTTATGTTCACCTTTTGTTGAATAAGTCAAATACATTCTTTGCAATATATAATGGTGTACTATTACAAGTTCCATCTTTAAATAAAGTCATGAATATTAAAGTTTATGAAATTTGTTTTCTATAAAAAGATAGTGGGGTCTAAATTTCTCATATCCATATTGAAGAGGAAAATATTTGTCTCAATTATAAACAACAGTTAGGCACAGACTTAGATTTTTTTAAAATCCTAGATATGTTTTCATTATCACTAACTTACATGTAATTAAATTAATAAAATTAAAATTTCATAATGTAATTATTTATTGTAATAATAATAAAATATGCTTCTATTTCACTATGAAATTATTTCTACTAATTTGATAATGAAATATTAGTAATAATTACAGTAAATGATACTGATAAGATATGATAAGTAAAAAGTAATTGTGAATAATCATCTAATTGAATCAGGAACGAAGATGGTTAAAGAAACTACATATTATGACATTCTGGGTGTCAAACCCAACTGTACAACAGATGAACTAAAGAAAGCATATAGAAAACTAGCTTTAAAATACCACCCTGACAAGAATCCCAATGAAGGTGAGAGGTTCAAACAAATCTCCCAAGCATATGAAGTGCTTTCAAATCCAGACAAGAGAAGAATTTATGATCAAGGTAAGTTCACATTGTTATTGGGAAAAATATCTCTACTGTTAATAAATTTATTTTAAAAAACTGTTTTATTAAATAGAACATTTTTTGTTACTTTTGTGCCATGTAAAGTATTCATTGCATGTATTGTTACTGTGAATTGATAATATTTACAAAGCTAATATCAACCTTAAAACCAATTTCAATTCTTATTTAGTTATAAGGTTTTATGTAAATGAATTAGGCTATTATTATTTATAATTAGTAGTATTATTTTGTTATTATTTATTAGTAGTAGTATTAGTAGTAGTAAGAGCTAATTTGTCATATACATACCATAAAATCCATACCAAGGTGTTGTAAAAGGCGACTAAGGTAAGTCGACACGCCGTGTGGTATCTGGCTGAGTAGAATAGACCAACCTCATTACTTACCGAGACGTCGTAAAAGGCGACTAAGGTAAGTTGACCCACTGTGTGGTATCCGGTTTAGTAGAATAGACCACCCTCTTTCTTACCGAGGTGTTGTAAAATACGATTAAGGTAAGTTGACGTCAGGCAGGCGGCCGGTTAAAAACGCAGCCAAATCATGGACAGCATGTTTATAACATGTTGTGCCGACCCCACTTAGAGTAGGATAAGGGCAGGAAGATGATTATGTTGCATAAAATAATATGTTAACTCTCAATGGTTATTTCTAACTGTTGTTCCTCATATTATACAGGTGGTGAACAGGCTTTGAAAGAGGGTGGAGCTGGTGGGAGTGGTTTCTCATCACCAATGGACCTATTTGATATGTTCTTTGGTGGTGGCTTTAGTGGAGGCAGACGTAGAGGACGGGAGCGAAAGGGAAAGGATGTTATTCATCAGTTATCAGTCACTCTTGAGGAGTTATACAAGGGTGCAGTGAGGAAGCTGGCACTGCAGAAGAATGTGATATGTGAAAAGTGTGAAGGAAGAGGTGGGAAAAAGGTTAGTTAAAATTATATTATTTTATAACATAATAATACCTAGCTATTAAGAAGTATTGCCATTTACAGACAAAACATTTAAGTTAGCAACAAGTTTTGTTCTTCTGGAACAGAAAAAATAGAGGTACTGTACACATAAATATAACTCATACTTCAAACCGAGTTTACTTTTCATTGTACTATCTTTATTTTATTTTTGTTGTAAACCATAGATTTGGATATTCAGAAAACTACTAAATGCTTTTGAAAATTAAATACATATATATTTTTGCTATGTTCGGTCTACCTGTAGGGTATTTCATGTAACACCATTTGTACTACATCAACGTTTGAGATATTTGTAAAATTGATGATAAGTATACACAAATAGAATAAGGTAGTATGTGGAGCTAAATATTGTTTTCTTCAACAAATATACATTAGTGTTGTGAACTAACCTACATTTATATAACAATAGTAAAAAAACAGTGAATCATGTTTTATTAATATACTCATTAATAATTATTAATGAGTATATTAATAAATATTAATGTTTAATAATTAGTAATTTGTTGTCATCATTTATCATTTTATAGGGAGCAGTGCAAGTTTGTCCAACTTGCCGAGGCACAGGCATGCAAGTTCAGATACAGCAGCTTGCCCCAGGCATGATCCAACAGATTCAGACTGTGTGCACAGAGTGCAGAGGCCAGCGGGAAATCATTGACCCTAAAGATCGCTGCAAAGTTTGCCAAGTATGTATCCATCTTTATGAACAATATTGTTTTAAAGGGTCAGGTTACATAAACATTATCCTTTCTAAAATCACAAAATGTTCGATTTTGTGATTTTAGAAAGGATAATGTTTATGTAACCTGGCTGCTAAACATATATTTAATTGGTAATTGTAAAGAAGAAAGAATGAGCCTTGCTAAGTTATGAGAGCTAAGAATGGCTCATTCCTAAAAGCATTTTTAAGTATTTTTAAGCATTATTAAGTTTGTGTATGTTACAATATTAAAAATACCTTTGAAAGGAATTTGATTGCTAGTAGACATATTTTTTTGTGGTAATTGCATTAAAGCGTAGCATGACGCCGACAAAACTCACGAGTTTTGCCTCGTGAGTGTTAAAGAAACCCATAACTTGGAAGAGCAAGAAAATACTAGCTTTCTAAATTTCTTCAATTCAATTTAAATTCTTTTGAGAGAAGTCACTTTAATGCTGAGAGTGCAATGTATTAAATTATTAATCTCAGTTTTTTTATACTTGAGTTGCTAAATAAAACATCATTTTCAGGGAAGGAAGACTGTCCGAGATCGCAAGATTCTTGAAGTACATGTAGATAAGGGTATGACAGACGGACAGAAAATAGTATTCAGTGGAGAAGGTGATCAGGAACCTGAGATGGAGCCTGGAGATCTTATTATCGTTTTAGATGAGAAGGAGCATGACGTAAGTAATTTTTTCAAATATAGGTAATAGTAATTAAATAAATAGATTTTTTTTTATGCAATGAAACATATTATTTTGTATATTTGTACTAAATTATTTAGCCGTGTGGTAGCTGGTTAAGTAGAATAGACCATCCTCCTTTCTTACCGAGGTGTCGTAAATGGCGACTAAGGTAGGTTGACTCGCCGTGTGGTATCTGGCTGAGAATAGACCACCCTCATTTCTTACTAAGGTACTACAACTATTTAAAATTTGTAAAAAAAAAACCAGTTGATTTTACTATATATGTATATGTATGTATATATACATATATATATGTGTGTGTGTGTGTGTTTAAATTAAGTTAGAAATTGTCTGTTATTCATATTTATGCCTGTAATAGACTTAGATACGAACTTTAGTTTTTAATGATTGTTGGACAAACTTGTATGTAAGTTGTTGGCGTAATAAATAAATAAATAAAAGGTGTATAAAAGGCAACTAAGTTAAGTCGACTCGCCATGTGCTATCCGGCTGAGTAGAATAGACAACCCTCTTTATTACCGAGATGTCGCAAAAGGCAACTAAGGTAAGTTGGTCAGGCAGGCGGCCGATCGTAAACTACCTAGCCAAATCATGTGACAATATGTTTATAACATGTTGTGCCGACCCCACTTAGAGTGGAATAAGGAAAGGAGAATAATGAAATATTACTAATTTATAGAATTAGGCGTTACTTTGCGGAGATCCATAATACAAAAGTAATAATAAAATTATTTTGCTATAATCATCGCGGATTATAGCAAAATAATTTTATTATTACTTTTGAAATATTACTACATTACTAAAGAGTGCTTATCTAGAAAAATAATTATGTATACTATACATATTATATAACATTTAACTTAATGTATGTGTTTAATTAATCTTTTTAACAAATATAAATGTATAATTAGCTACCTTTAGTTCAGTATTATTTAGAATAATTTACTATATTTTTGTTAACAATGAATTTCTACTTTTAGGTTTTTAAGCGATCTGGCAATGATCTTATTATTAGGATTAATGTTGAACTTGTTGAGTCACTGTGTGGCTTTCAGAAAGTGATTAGAACTCTTGACGATAGAGACATTGTGATAACAGTACTTCCTGGAGAAGTCACCAAGCATGGTGAAGTGAAATGTGTCTTGAATGAAGGTATTTATAACATAACAATTATCTTTGCCATTACTCTAATCCCTTAATAAACGTTTAGTTATTATTGTAGTATATATTAGTTTATTTCGTATATTTCAAAATATTTGTCATAAACTATTTATGCAGTGTGTTGTAGTAAGCAAATAATTTTTATCTTTTTCTTTGTGTGCTGTCAAATTTTTAAATCGTTAAATATGTGCCGCAACAAAAAAAAAGGTTGAGAATCACTGCTCTAGTATCTTGGATGTTTGTATAAATCAGTATGTTTTATTAGTTTATGTTGATAAAATCATTCAGCCTCAGTACATGACAAACAGCATTTAGCAATGTCATTGGTTTATTAAGTTTTGTGTTATTTGTCTATATGTCTGTTATGGCTGGAGTAATTGTGATGAAATTAAGCACATAACATAAAAAAACCTTTTCTTTCGTATCATATCATATTAAATTATTGGGGCTACCAAAACGCTTAGGTTGACGCGTGCGAGGTATCTGATAGTCCTAATCTCATAATGTTAACAGTCCATTCTAAGAGTATGATGATGTCTAAGACATTACCTTCATTCATACCATGTATAAAATACATAGAGAAAAATAAAAAACCAAAGTTTCCATACGATTCTTCCACATATAAATTATTTGTTTAACATTTTTAAAATGAAATTTTATAAAAAAATATCTAACATAATTAATTTGTTAACTTTTTTAGGTATGCCGATGTACAAAAATCCATTTGAGAAGGGACTACTTATAATGCAATTCTTAGTTAATTTCCCTAATAGTATTCCACCTGAAGTCATTCCTGCATTGGAGAATTGTCTGCCACCTAGACCTATGGTAAGACGAATGTTTCGAAGATATTTTCTTAATTAATTATGATATATACTTCTACCATACTTCTACATTTTTCATTTTGAAATGCCTTGATATCCATTAAATGATCAGAATTACAAATATAAATTTATTTAGTACTTAATATACACTAATATTTAAAATGCGAAAGTCAATATGAACCAATATTGATGTAATGTGGCAGTTTGATATAAAAAAAACCGTTTTTCTTTGAAGAATAAGGAGAAAAAACTACATTATTTTGGGTGTTAAAGGCTAAAGTTGGTGTGAACGAATTCAAGTACCCATTGTAAGAAGTACATTCTGAAAGGAGCAACCGAGTTTCTTGTTGACTCTCTTGTGTCAAGAGCACGATCATGATTCAAAGGCAGTTGCATACTCTTTGAATAGAGAATATTTTTAATTTGAATTCCTCATTCTCAGGTGGAAATCCCAGAGCTGGCTGAGGAGTGCCAGCTGATGGAATTGGATCCGGAGCAGGAGTCGCGGCGGCGGCGAGGACACGCGGCGAATGCTTACGACGAGGATGACGAGCACCCCGGAGTGAACCGCGTGCAGTGCGCCACTGGCTAAAAGCGCACCACACCACTGAAGCCCCTTGAACTACCTGCTGAGGTTAGGGCTCCCTAGTTAGTACACAGCCGACTCTGAACACTTTGTTAGATCTTGTATGTCTGTTGTATAGTCACACATTGAATACCTATTGGTGCATGTATATCAAAATATACTCGTAGAAAATTTGATATACCGTAATGATACAGTACTTTAAGTAATTAGCAATTAAATAAAACCTTTCTTGTACTGAATGTACAGAGAGTACTATCCACTTCCTACTTATTACATGCAAGATCGTTTAATGAAGCTTTTCTTGCATATTACATTACACTGCACAGATACAAAATAAATACTTTCTTTAAAATTCTACATTATCTCTGGAATGAAAATATGTTATCATTGTGTCTACTTCAGTAGGATTACATAAATTCTGCTGAAATACAAAACAGTACCACACTTATTAAAATAAATTGACGTGATTAACATTATATTTATTATGTTAGGATATTGAATATTATTAATAATGACCAGTGTAGAGACTTGATAGATTTTAATCGCGATTCACGCATTATTTATATCAGAACATGTAGCAACATTTTCAATCATAAGTTTCAGTAAAAAAAACCATGTATATCTAAATTTTCATTGATTCCAGAATTGAATAGTATTATTTTCTCTTATTCTTATTACTAGTTTAATTTATTATGTTGACAAGTTTAAATAATTCTGTATCGCTTTTGATTACTGTTTTTATATTTGGTCCATAGATTAATAGAATTTGCCTTCATTTACCATATACTCCAGTGATGTATTAGTAAAATTTAAAACTGGTATCATATGCTCAAAATAGTTTGTCCAATCGGTCAACATAGCCAAGTATATTTTCGCTCGAATATTTACCAACGGATGCATAATGTGGAGTGATGAATAATTGTAAGATAGTATTACTGTATTGCAGGCATGTGGAGTAACGAAAATGTAACTTACGAAAAATAAAAACAATCATACTATGTATAGTATATAATATTAATCATTCAACATGTAGAAAAATCTTGCATAAGAACCATTCACTTTTAAATTAACTTTTATAAAGGAAAATGTAAGACTGTAAGTACTATAGTACTTATATACTATACTATATATAGTATAGTATATAAGTATAATATATACCTATATTCTTTTTGTGAAACTTATTCCTTCATTCTCTCTTCTAAGAATCTATAAATATGTGGTCCTCCTAATGTTAACATTGATGATTATAAACTCTCATTTTGTTTTTCCATGCTTAGTAACAGTAGCGTGGTTTTATTCGAGAAACATTTGAATGTCAAATTCGTATAAATGCGTGGTGTGTTAAAATGTATTGTTATTTATTCATTGTGTAAATCAACATGGTATAGTAACCTGTTTAAAATGAAATATGTCACACCCATAGATTATGTATTCTATTTTACTTCATACATAATGCATTTTAGTCAGTTTCATAAACTTTAACAAATAGTTAAACCTGTTGATATTTCTATTATATTTGGATTGGGTTGTGCTTTAAATAAAATTTGTTTAATTGCTAATGCAGGTACAATAGCAAACTTGTCGGGAAACAGTCAATTGTGGGTAATATTATATTTTTGTTCCACTGCGCTCCCTATATTAATACTCCTTCTATGTAGAAAATGTCACATTAATATTCGCGCCACTCTACATATAATATAGTGAATAAACCTAGAGTATATTTAAAAGTATATTAATATGAATTCCATTGTCATTAATATGAAATATGTAGTCCATGCAACAGTGTATTTGATGGGATGCTAGTTAATAGATTTTCCCAAAGGTAATTTTAACTATTGATCTATTCTTAGTGTTCAATGCTCATAGCTAATAGTATGAATAAACTTGTTTGTCTATAGTTTGATATCGTTTATATATCTATTATATACATTGTTTTCCTTAATGCTTCAGTAGTATATACGATAATATCGATAATATCGCAGTATTGTTATATGTTCATACATATATATCGTGTACACCAGCAGGTAGGTATTATAGTGACGTCACAACCCAGACTTGTTACTTATAAGCTTATGTGACGTAATTAGTATGAAATATTTATTGAAATTCTACTGACAGTGATGCAGGTATTTATAGTACTTGATGTTATAAAGCCTTTGTTTTAACTTTATTCATTCTGAACTGTCTCGTCTAGATTTGTCTTTCTTATAGTTTCTATTATATGGTAGGCCAGTGCATTATTAAACTTAACTTTATTATCAATTATTGATTTATTTTAAAATACTTTCCTAAAAGCTATGATTTATTATTAATAAAAGCTACAAGAAAATAATTATTCTAATTGAAAATTTGTCCGTGATAATTGTGTTTAGAGTTATTTAAGTTGATTCTGTGATTACACTTAAAGGTAGGGAATTATCGATAACTGTGTGATAGCAATAGAAATAACATAGTCTTTGACTAACATAAAATTGTATTCCAAACTATTTATTTTAAGGTATGTACCAGCATTATTTATAAGTTGTCTATGAATCAAATGTGTGGTCATTGGTGTTAAATGTTTTTTATGCAATAACTTCGGTAGTTGCTTAAATTTTGTGGTAATATAAATTGATTAATAAACTATCGTCGCATAATTTGTTTTTTATTTTTTTGTATCCTTTGTACTCTTTCTTTTTAACCAATGTACTTTCAACCGCTGTTATACATAGGAGGGAGCTCCAAGTGATTTGCCGCTTGAACTCAGAGTTCCTTTTTTTCTGAGAGTGGGTCCACTCGTAGGAGGGATATTTAAATGGAGTTTGTCAACACGAAATTGTCTTTTCACTGCCTTGGGACCCTAACCCTCGTCGGGTCTTAAAACTGTACCTTGCCAGTCTTCTCAGAATATTCGCAGGTTGTTGGGAAATGTCGGTTGGTTTCTATATTTTATATTCTGAATACGTTTTGATCACGTAGAATATAATAGCTCTTTATCGTACAAACGTTAAAATAATCCGAGCATATTCGCACTTATATATTAAACGTGAGTAATTGTATCAGTGGCAATAGCAAAGATTACAGTGTACATAATGAAATAGTTTAATAGTTTTAGGCAATAGTTTATTCATGTCCGATACAATCGCATTTTGGTTCTTATTAATAACTAGTTTGTGTAATTTAGTACTTTTCCATACCGTTTTTTACTAAATCGCCTTTAAATTGTCTGGAGTTATTGTTAAGGAATCACTACTGAACTTTGAAGGCGACATTATTTTTACTTATTACAACTTAATAAAAACCTTAAGTCACTACCACTTGGTAGAGAGCCAAGAATGAAGTATTATATTATAAAATTATTGTTTTTCATACCTCTTCAGACAAACCCGACCAACTATAAAGCAACAAGCTAACTTAACCGTGAACCACATCTTAAGGATGTTAAGTTCTTATCAAAGAACATGTATCATATAAATCCAGGTGTTTGTAATACATCCAATCTCACAAGAAAAAAAACTATATATTTTGTTACTTAAATTTTATTTAAAAAGTTAAATAAAGTTTTGAATGAGTGAATTAAAGGATAATTTAAAATCATATACTGATATTCAGAAGTTTGTTATTAAAACTACATGCAATTATAATATTAAGTAATATCATACATATACAGTATATTTACTGCAATTTCATTATTTTAAAATAAAACAAAATTAAAAAAATGAATAAAGAATGGATTCTAATATTTAGAACTAACTGAATATACCAATAGATGAATATTGACATATATACATACAACAGTATCATCCTCCTACCCTTATCCCACTCTAAGTGGGGTCGGCACAACATGTTATAAACATGCTGTCACATGATTTGGCTGCGTTTTTACGACCGGCCGCCTGCCTGACGTCAACTTACCTTAGTCATATTTTACGACACCTCGGTAAGGAGAGGGTGGTCTATTCTACTCAGCCGGATACTACACGGCGAGTCGACTTACCTTAGTCGCCTTTTGCATACAACATGTTATAAAACATGGTAATGAAATATATCGCACGCTTAGTATTAAACTGACCTTATACAAATTTAAGCTCGAGTTTATCTAATTGGAGCCTAAATTTGAATTTTAATCCTTATTTCAATATCATCTTATATCACGCAACGTACTATAAAATAATAATAAAATAAAATATAAAAGCTCTAGTGTTTTCTTGATTTTCCAAGTTACGGGTCTCTTTAAAACTCACGAGTTTAGTAGGCACTATGCTTTATTGCAATTTGCCACAAAAAAAACCTTTTTTGGATTCGGTCACTTTAATACGAAGCGTTATATGACGATGAAAAGCGTTTAAGATTTTTTAATTCAAAATAGAATCAACATGTTTAATATGTTGATTGTATTTTAGTATATGAGTCGATAATATCTGTATTTAAAATAGTACATATTTACTCAATTAATATGAAATGATAGCCTAAGCTAGAGTGCGTGAACCTCTTCTAGATTTCGCGGATCGAAATCCTTATTCATTACCTATGGGTTTTATATAAAAACTTATACACTTAATTAATATTTACAATTCATCATATTTTACGGTGAAGGAAAACATATTAACTTAAAACTCTATAATATTTCTAAAATACGAGTCACCAGCATTAAAAGAGCATGATGTGTAGCAGCAAGCATAAAATAATAAAAAAATATAATATTAAAATGATTTTGCTATAATCCGCGATAAAGTAAAAAAGAAAATATATATAATGCTAAATGTAGAGTGCATTATGCGTTTTCATACCTGATACATGCAGGATTCGTAAACACACGCACAATCCTCCACCACCGCCACCACCATACACAAACACTACACACGTTCACTATCACAAACTCAACAATCGTTTCGCCCCGCAGCCGCATCATCAGGAAATATACTCCACGACAAAATCGCGAAGCGGATGATAGCAAAATAATGGATCCCCGCAAAGTAACGCCTTATTCTATAAATTATCATCATATCATTTTCAACAAGTCTTAGACCCAGCAGTGGGATAGTAACAGGCTGTGCTGTTTTGACTCCTACATTTTATATTAAATTACATTTCGTATAAAATATAAATTTACATAATAAAATACGCAACAATTAAATTGATATATAATTTTGATTTAATATCACAAGGTCATTGTAATGTAAAAATGTTTATAGGCACAATAATATTACATCAATTTATATAAAATAATTTCATTCTAATTGATTTTAAATTTTTCAGTCCGTCAAGTATTGTCTTACGATGATAGCCGCCTCTGGACACCCGATGTCTTCCAGTAACAGCGCTAATGATTTTGAGGTGATGCAATCATCACATTCCTAAAAAAAACAATATTTTTAATTAATTAAATTCGAATTTAAAATATTCTTTATTCAAGTAAAGTAAAAATATGCCGTGTGGTATACAACTGAGAAGAATAGAAGTAGTAGAATCATTTCTTACCGAGGTGTCGTAAAAGGCGACAAAGGTAAGTTGAGTCATCATGTGGTATCCGGTCAAGTAGAATAGACCACCATCTTTCTTTTATCGAGGTATCGCAAAATATGACTAACATAAGTTGACGTTCGGCAGGCGTAAAATACGTACCCAAATAACACGATTTGGCATATTTTTAAAACATGTTTAAAACATGTTTTGCCGACCCCACTTAGAGTGGGATAAGGGCAGAATGGCTTTATTAAAAAAAAACTTGTAAATGAGTGCTATTGAATCATCAACTCTACTGCTGGTTCGGAAAAATGTTCCTACCGAGAAGAGCCAGCAAGAAACTAGGCAGTTGCTGAATGATTGATGGTTGATGAATGATTTTGCGTGTCGTAACTCTATATGTATTGGAAATAAGTTATTTTTTAATTTGCGAGTCCCTCCGAGCGGGGAATTTTTCATAATTCGAGAAAATCGTAAAGTTCTAATTTATGAATTTAAATTATGATCCTCCTGCCCTTATCACAGATCATCATGTGAGAACATGTTTATAACATTAACATTATATAACATTTGGCTACATATTTTACCGTCGGCCGCTTGCCTGACGTCAACTTACCTTAGTCGTATTTTAAGACACCTCGGTAAGAGAGAGTGTGGTCTATTATACTTAGCCTGATTCCACACGGCATTAACTTATGATTTTAAATACTTTAAAAAATACATTCCTGCGATCGTAAAATGTTTACTAAACATGATTTTGCAGCAAAACAATTATTTCGCGCTTGATTATTCATGGCCTGCAACATAGTTGCTGGTGGTTACCAGGCTAATGACATAACTATGAGCCGTGACCAAACGAAAATGGTTATCAGAAATGTAAACGAGAGAACTACTCTCGCAGTTAAAACAAATTAATTAGTTACCAGGCGGATGATATAACTAGGTTGATTGACGCGACCAAGTAAAAATGGTTATCCGAAATGGATATCAGAGAACTACTCACTTTTGCAGTCAAAATTTATTAACTATAGAGATAGTTACCAGGCGGATGATATAACAAGGTTGATTGACGCGACCAAGCAAAAATGTTTATCAGAAATGGATATCAGAGATCTACTCACTTTCGCAGTCAAAACTCATTAACTATTGAGATAAGTACCTGGCGGATGATATAACTAGGTTGATTGACGCGACTAAGCAAAAATGTTTATCAGAAATGGATATCGGAGAACTACTCACTCTCGCAGTCAAAACTTATTCTATTGAGAATGTTAGCTGAATGTATACCTTAATGTGGTTCAGTAGCGTTTTTGTGGGGCTGGGTGTAGCGCCGTACCACGACATTAATGACTCCTTGTGCAAGCGCCGAGCCAGCTCACGCCACGCCCCGTTCTCGTCCAATAACACACACAGATCGTCTCTGTACTTAGATAACTCTGCTAGATTGGTATCCTGTGGTTCCTGTTTTAAAAAAAATTCGTTCTAAAGCAGTGTATTCAAATCTGGGGCCGTCGCCTCACAGTGGGGCAATATGATTGTAAAGTGGGACCAATAGAAAATAGGCTCGACACGGTTAACCCATTCGCTACCAGACCATTTTAATGCAATGCTTTTTGGTGCCAAATTCAAAAATTCTTCCTAAAACCTATCATTAAAGTTGCTTAAGTGAACAATTAAATTTTTTAAAATTGAAAGTTAAGTACGTGACATAGTTTGGCATAAGAAAGGCTAAGGTGGGGCATGGCATAAAAAGCTTGGGAAACACTTTTTATAGATCCTAATCAATCATTCGTTGGCTGTGTGTAAAAAAAACAAAAAAAAATCTAGGTATAAGAATCAAGTGAGTATTTACTGTGAATTTTATTAGTAACCCTACAGCGTTAGTATATACTTAAAACAAACACTATAGTTATAAGTAGGCTTACCATAATTACGAAGAGCCAAACCGGGACGCAGAATAGAAAGAGGCTCATTTTTATTTTGCTTTTCGCTTAATTTGTGTTTTTCATATTTGAAATGCAATCAAATTATTATGAATTGATAACATATTAATAAATGTGAATATATTTTTTATTAAAAAGAAAAAGAGACAAAGTACAATTAATACAAACAACACAAAAAATTTGCCCGGTTTTATTATTCACCCACGCTTGCTTTATATTTTTCACTAGAGTGCACTTTCTTCAGAATCGTTTTGTCGTGCTTAATTTTGTCATAAAATTCACTGCATGACATGTTCAAGTGAAGTTTGCACATAAGCAAGGCTTCCACAACGCATTCTTCCATCTTCCCCCGATCGTCAGACCACATTCAAGTTTTCTCGGTGCTGTTCAAGTTTAACCGGGACGCTAATGCAGACCGGCCGGGACGCCGGGACAGGGATCTCAAACCGGGACTATCCCGGTCAAACCGGTACGTATGGTAAGCTTAGTTATAAGGCCAAGAATGAATGATAATAATTGGCATAACAAAGATTTACACACGTGTATCTGTGCGTGCGTGTGTATGTATGCGCTTGCACGAGTGTACAAGCCAATCGTTTCAATTACCAATCTGTTTTGAGTTAAAAAAAAACATTTTATAAAAATCACTAATAAAAAAGTAATAATAAAATTATTTTGCTATAATCCGCGATGAAGTAAAATAGAAAATATATATAATGCTAAATGTAGAGTGGACAATCGGTTATCATACCTGATACATGCAGGATTCGTAGAAAAACACATGCACAAACCTCCACCACCGCCACCACCATACACAAGCACTATATACGTTCACTATCACAAACTCAACAATCGTTTCGGCCCGCAACCGAAGCATCATCAGGAGATAGACTCCACGACCAAAATCGCAAAGACTGGTTTGGCTTGGCGATGGCTTCTTCTGGAGGTTTTCTTTTTTTTCTTTTTTTTTGGAGGTTTGTGCATGTGTTTTTTTACGAATCCTGCATGTATCAGGTATGATAACCGATTGTCCACTCTACATTTAGCATTATATATATATTTTCTATTTTACTTCATCGCGGATTATAGCAAAATAATTTTATTATTACTTTTGTATTATGGATCTCTGCAAAGTAACGTTCTATAAATTAATCACTAATAAATTAAAGTAATAGTTAAACAAACAAAAAGTGTACATTCTTCTTGCAGTAGTATGTTCTACGTATACTCACGCCTTCGTCGGCCGATTCAAAATCATCCTCCGGTTCGGACTTGATGTCATCTTCCATTATAACTTTTGGGTCCATGTATTTCTGAATGAGCTCCAACAGCTCGGGCTTGTCGCGCGCGAGCTTCCACGCCGGTTGGCCATAATCCTCGTGCTTTGTTGGATCGGCCTGTACAATTTTCATTAAATTCAGTCGTATACTTACTGATTAAAATAAAACTTTATCTTAAACTTTATCTTTAGTAAGCTGTGATGGCCTAGCGGTGCGACCGTGTGAATCTCTAGAGACGATCATGGGTTCAAACCCGGGCAGACACCAATGAGTTTTTCTATAAAAAAAAAACTTATGTGTCTAATTGATAATTGCAATTTATCACACGCTTTTCGGTGACGGAAAACATCGTGAGGAAACCTGCATATCTCTAGAAAATTCTAGGGATATGTGTAACCTACCAATCCGCATTGGAGCGGCGTGGTAGGTCTTAGCTCCAACCCTTTTCTCCAAAAATGGAGAGAGGAGGCCTATGCCCAGCAGTGGGATAGTAACAGGCCGTTACTTACTTTTACTTACTTTATCTTTAAATGCCGTATGCATTAGTTATATTCGAGAACTAGTATGTCCAGTCCGCTTCACCGTGCTTAATTAAAAAATATATTAATTACAGTTATAAAAAATATGCTCCGATCGCCACCAAACTTTACAATATCATTCGCTCGGTCATTTCAAAGATAGGCAATAATTTCATTAAAATAGACCGTTTCCGAGTCTATAAAGGAAATCACAAAGAAATGCAAGTACCAGTATCATAGTAGACGACCGTTCAACTTAAAATTGACACATCTTTTTTATTTGCTGACCGATTCAAATAAAACATACCCTATATGTTAAGAGGTTTTTTACTACATATAGTGAAAACAACTTCCAAATGGGATCAGTGGTTTCCAAGATTAGCGGGAACAAACGCACAGAGATTTGACGACGATTTTATTATATGTATAGAATAGACTCATTCGCATCAACCTTAGTTTAAAATACTCTATTATCTACTATGTGCTATTTCCTATTACCAAAAAATAACGAGGTTTTTTATCCAATTTGTTGACCCAGCATGTTAGCTTCAATTGTTATAAAATTGACCCAGAATGCTAGCTTCAATTGTTATAAATTTCAGTCTATCGTTGAAAACTGGATAAAATTTCTTGATCGTAAAACAAAATGAATTGTAGCCTTTCTGCAAGCAATTAACATCATAGTATTTTGAGAGATATTAACTTGTTTAAAATATTTTTAAATAACAAAGTCTCATACAAAATATGGCTGTTATTTATACAATTATTTAAGGTATATTTGCAAGTTTTTTGTTTTTAGATCTTTTAACTATATATATTGTGTCCCTGTTTATCTTCCACATTAGCCGCCATTTTAGGTCTAAAATATAAGAGGTCTTTATCCAGAAGTGGGATACTAAGAGGCGGCTACATTTATTTAAATTTTGTATAATTTAATAATAATTGCAATAATTTCTACTCCAATACTTTGGGATATTTATTAAATACTTCTCGCTACTACTAAAATTCACTTACTTTCTTTTGTAGTAGAAGTTTTGCTATTTCAAGTGTATTTGTTCTCATTCGACCATCGCACACTATTTGCAAAGCGGTATAACCTCTTCCATCGACAACATCCACTTCGCTCTGAAATCAATTTATTTTTACTTATATGGACCATAGACCATATTTATAAATCCATTTACATACTTATATTATAAATGTAAAAATCAGTAAATAAATAGAATTAGGTGTTTACAAACATTAAGTATATGTTATGATAAATGTAGTGTTCTAGCCTCGCCGGCCTTAATTTTGGCATCTCTTCTCTAGACTTTAATTTAAAACTTTTAGAGGGGAACAATTTCGAAATACATATACTTTTGAATAACTTTCACCGTTTACTTAGCGCACGCAAGGAAAGCTTTAAATTTTGCCCTTTTCGTAATATTTTTTATTGCTGCTCCTCTCCTATTCGTCTTAGCGTAATGTTATTTAGCCTATGGCCTTCCTCGATAAATGGACTATCTTACACTCAAAGAATTTTCAAATCGGTCTAGTAGTTCCTGAGATTAGCGCGTTCAAACAAACAAACTCTTCAGCTTTATATATTTGTAAAGAGTAAAGATAGGCCTGTGTATAGCTTCCGTACGGCAGTATAATAACTACGCCGTGTGGTATCCGGCTGAATAGAATAGTACCACCCTCATTTCTTACCGAGGTGTCGTAAAAGGCGATTAAGGTAAGTCGACCCGCCGTGTGGTATCTGGCTGAGTAGAATAGACCAAACTCATTTTTTACCAAGGTGTCGTAAAAGATGACTAAGGTAAGTTGACCCACCGTGTGGTATCCGGTTTAGTAGAATAGACCACCCTCTTTCTTACCGAGGTGTCGTAAAATACGACTATGGTAAGACGTCAGGCAGGCGGCCGGTCGTAAAAACGCAGCCAAATCATGTGACAGCATGTTTATAACATGTGCCGACTCCACTTAGAGTGGGATAAGGGCAGGAAGATGATGACGGCAGTATAATAACTCCATGACTACGGTACAGTCAGCTTTTGCTTAGTGTGATAAACTGTCCTCGCCACCAGTAGCGTGGAGCACTGTCAGGTTCTTAGTCGATGAGAGTCCGACATACCGCCGTTCGTCCCCGTCGAGCGCTGATGACCCATACTGGGTTCTCCTGACTAAAAAAAGGGTTATTGATAAAGTAGTAAAAAAAAGCTCACAGGCAGCACCCGTTCGAGCAGCAGCCGCGCGACGGGCCGGCAGTCGTCGCAGGCCGCGAGGTGCAGCGGCGTGCGGCCGCAGTCGTCGCGCGCGTTGAGGCTGGCGCCGTGCCGCAGCAGGTGGTCCGCACTCTCCACGGACCCGTATATCACCGCCAGGTGCAGCGGACTCTGTTTTTCTATAAATAATACAAATAATGAAGAAGTACTTAGGTGATTTTTAAAATGATGTAAAAAAAAGAAAAGTGATAAAATAATAGGGCAGGTGGGGCTCGATCCTAGGTATATTCACCTCTCTAGACCGCACGTTCCCCAAATGAACTACCGTGACTTTACGTTTGACACCGAAAAATTGTGATTGTAATGAACGTAAATTTAAAAAAAAAATTAGAGACTGAAAACAGGGCAAAACTATAAATTATAATTATTCTATAATCGGTAATTTTTTACAAAAAAAAAGGAACCTCCAAAAAAAATTATAAGGTAGGTGGGGCTCGATCCTAGGTATTTACATTTCTCGAGTCTGCCCGTTCCCTGAATAAGCTACGCTGACTTGATAGTTAATGGCAAAAATTCCTATCCCACTCCAAGGGGACTCGGCACAATATTTTATAAACATGTTGTCACGTGTTTTGGCACCGTATTTTACGACCAGCCGCCTGACGTCAACTTACCTTAGTCGTATTTTAAGACATCTCAATAAGAAGGTGGTCTATTCTACTTAATAGGATACCACACGGCGGGTCGACTTACGTTAGTTGCCTTTAACGACACCTCGGTAAAAAATGAGGATGGTCTATTCTACTCACCTGGATACTATACGGCGGGTCGACTTACCTTAGTCGCGTTTAACGACACCTCGGTAAGAAATGAGGATGGTCTATTCTACTCAGCCGGATACAATACGGCAAATACAATAATAGTCGCCTTTTTTACAGCTTGCCCCATTTAGCTAGTTCAACAAAGTTCTTCGTAAAAGAATGTATTGAAACTTAATTTTAAAACATATATTTGCTATACATTGTATAATTTAAATATTAAATCAATGTAATAAATTACCGTTATTACAGGCGTTGAGGTTACAACTAACTTCATTAGTCTTTATAGCGTCCAACAATGGGCCGATACACGATTGGCAGATGACCGCATAATGAATAGCGTTGTTACCTTCGCGGTCTTCTTCCATTGGATTACAGCCTGCAATTAACAAATCTATATATATTCAATCGTATAACACAAAGTATGTATTTTCTTTATAGACTTCGAAACGGCTGGACCGATTATAACGAAATCTTCAGACAGTCTTTAGATAATGCTAACCTAGCGGACAATCCTGTCAACTTTGGTGGTAATCAGAGTATTTTTTTAACTGTGACGTCAACATATTTAACAATAGATTTAAATAAAGAACACAAAATAGACCACATACATTACATATAACGCACATTACATATCCCACCAATTAATACGATTTTTGAATAGTGTTTTTTAATTTTTGTCTTTGGTAATAATCGATTGGCCATAAATATAGTTTTTTATTAAAACTACACAAGTAAAAATACAAATTTTTTAAAAATATGCATATGTAAACCATATAAGAACAAAAATAATTTTTAAAATCATTAAAGAAGAGAAATAAACAGCTTTAAAACTACTTTTGATAAATCAAAAATTTTATATGCATGATTTCTTGATTTCTTTAATATTTTTTAAATGTAATAGCTCGGTGCAAAACTGCTTCATTGGTTTTAAGTATGTTTATTATAATTATATAAGTAGGCGTAATGCAATGATAATATTACTTTGTATGTTAACTTTACTCAGTCAGTTTGACTTCTGACTTCCTTACTCGTTTGTTTTTTAAGTCTAGCTGCCAGACCTTTTTAAATGATAATGTAACATTAGAGTAATTAACAGGAATTTTCTTGGATAACAAATAAGAGTTTCTTACCTTTAGAGATTAAAAATGACACGAGCTTCGGAGAATCATTTATGACTGCTAGATGGAGTATAGTTTGCATTTGATTGTTCTTTAAATTCAATAGTTTGGTCATCCTCATACTGTGTATCAATTTGACAATGTATTCCAAGCTTGGTTGATTACTAGATAGAGTCATATGTAAAAATCTAAAAAAAAATGTACTCGTTTAAAATTCTCCATGAGGTGTTAAGGTATTGTAACAATGTCATCAAGTTAAGAAGATTACTATGGCGCAGTCATATAGGTTCTTAATTTCATTTTAAATTTTCAATATTTAGTTTACGTCAATCTTAATTCCTACAAGAACACTGAAAGAGATCGATATTAAAATTAAGATATAGACCCAAGAGACCCTTTTTCAGCGAAGTGCATTCAAATTTTTAATTTAATATGTGATATCAGTAATTTAAACTGATACGAAAAACTTAGTAAAAGAATTGTAATTATTATTTGGTGAGTAATGGGGCAAATTGTTTCATTCAATATACCTTAACGATCTTTTTCATCGAAGAGTATTTATATTAATTATCGTAGAATTGAATAAATTATATCAATCGTTTAAAGATAGATGAAAAATTTAAAATCGTAAATTATTTGGTCAATAATTGTCAAAATCTTCTATGGTTATATTAAAAGAATTGCTTAAAAATTGTCTTGTTATTATTAATTTTGTTATAAGAGCACTTCAGTGCTATTTTGGCAACATTGTTGTATTCTTGCGTAGCGAGTGTTGTATGATGTTTTATTTTATGAAAATTTCGTAACAGTAATGAAGTCGCTCAAGTGCGTCTATTGTTTCATTAATTTATCAATAATCACACGTTTATAAGTATAAGATATTAGTGTTTGTTTCACTTGACAAATACCAACCGGAGTAAGTAAGCGTCTTGCTCAAACATAATATAAGTAACTGAATAAACGCAATAAATTATTCGTATCTTTCATGCTCTATCATTATGTATCATTCATTATGCACATAGTACGTAGAACCGATGGACGTAGGGTTCTTAAGGCGCGGACTGACGAAATCAAAAAGGTTGCGGGGAGTAGCTGTATCTAAGCAGCACAAGATTGTGTGGTGTGAAGAACACTTAAAAAGACCTTTATCCAGCAGTGAACGTCCATCAATCGAGCAAGAATAAGAAATGTGTTATGTACGATTTTTAAAACATCTAGCAATAAAAACCGAAAGATATATAATAATTAAAATAGTCGAAAATTAGAACGTTGCGCTCAACATATTATATTGTATAGTATATTGTGTATGTAATATTAGCTCAAACAATATTAATTTATTAATAATTATAGGTAATCTTATCTTTAGGAATTTTTGAATTCAGCTTAAATAGTTAGTCAATCAAAAATTTAAAATATACTTACGCATCCCCATTCGATAAACGCATTTCAAAAAGCCTCTCCAATTTATTTCTAACGACTTGCTTCTTGTACCCAGTTTTATTTCTTATCATTTCGCATAACTCTTTCACCAGCTGCAAATATAGCCGCATTTTATGTGAAACTTGCAAAGCGCAAATCAACTATATAGTATAAGAGTAAATGACTTATAGTTTCTAATTAGTGAAAAACGTGCAACAAGCGTTTAAGGTTTAGTATGGAGGCAGGAACTAAGAAGTTTAGTACAGAAAGTAAATTTGGTGGTACATAATGGAATTAACTTTTACTTTAACGTTGCAGTGTTGTATATTGCACCAAATGTATCTCCTCACTACATTCACACCTTTTGTAATAAGTAAAATAATGAGAATAGCATGACTGAAATGGACTGTGATTAGCAAATTATTGTTTTGATTAATCAGAGACAATCAGTTTTGGTAACTAAATAGGCGAACGAAATTTGAAAGGTTTATTTAAAAATTTAGCATGTACGATTTTATTTTATGTATATTTCGTCTATGTTTCTTCATTCCTAAGGGAGAGGTAGGCTAAGTACTAGCTAAGCTACATATAAGTATGCATACTTATATGTGTATAAATTCCCAATAATTATATAAAACAAAATTGATGCTTTTGCTACAATTATTATACGTTAATAATATAATTATTTTCTAATGATTCTAATTAACTCAAAATTTTTATAATACGAATTTACATATTTAAAATTAATTAGCCCATTTTAGGACTAAATGGAATATTTAAGTTACTGTAATTAATCATTAAACATAATGTACATGTAACATATGTACTTGTTACTTTTTAGCTTAGCAAAATGAAATACTTTTAATATTACTATCACTTAGCAAAATTGTTCCTAATAGATATTCATGAATATATTTGTGCATTTTGTACTACTTCCAAAATTAATGCAACAGGTTTAAATAAAAGTTTGAAATAAAAAGACATTCTGTATAACAAAATTTGTACTCAAAATATTAAAAAAATAGAAACACAATTTTTAACAAAATTTTAAAAAAACATACAAATTTACCTATACTTCTAAAAACTATGAAATAGAGTAATTGCTTAATAACAAAATAAACTCTTTGGGATACAAAAAAACTTATGACTACTATCGCAAATATTTCTAATTAAAGTACAAAAGTACAAGCACCGCAAAAGTTCACAACAAAAAAACCCGTTTAAAAATAATTATAATAGATAAATACCGCAAAGAATTTTCATTTACTCTGTAATTCGATAGGAACTAGCAAAGTGCAAATACGAGTGATGTCTTATGGACAACGTACATAAAACTATAAAGGAAGAGAACAGCCGATGAATGTGATTGACCCGATAATAATCGTCACCGTTTTTAATGCAACCAATGTACAATGTTTTATCAAAAATACCATTCGAGACAATTTTCAAAAGGCCACTGTATTAAAACACATTTACAAAGCACACACACACACACAAAAGCTGAAGTAAGATGTAATGTGATAATATGTAAATTTTAACAATATGTTCTCTACCTATGAAATTGCCATTTTATACGTTTGCCGTTTTTTAGCCATCACCATATTATAATTATCATAACAAAATAAAATCTTTGTTAATGAAAGTATATTAACAATAAAACACTTTATTATTTTTACTATGGACTCCATAGATACCAAATATGTAAAAGTTTTGCTATAATTTCAAGTATAATTTACAAACTTGCCAGAATAAAAAATTGGCATTTCATAGGTAAAGACCTTACGAGTATGATCAACAAAATAGTAAAAATAAAATAAGGCAAATTTATATTCTTGAAACTATTTTTAAAAATATATCCTTATGTAATGAAATAATAGGATCAAACAAATATGATGAAAGCGATGAAAACTATGAATATGAATTCCGTTAGATTTAAATGGTTAAATTTATGCCTTTCTTCTACATTTATTTACAAAACAATTTATATTGGTAGTTATTTTTTTTATTATTATTTATTTACTGCCACGCCTATTGTTTTTTTGAGGGAAGATTAAAAAAGTTTCAGGATAGATAATACTGAACAAAAGCATCGACTGCTTCAAAATGCTTTATCAAACGTAAAATATAATTATTATACTGCGTCCATCATATTATCAGTCTTTTGACAGCTCACGCTCATTAAGTTTTGTATTGCTTACGTACAAATATCATACAAATAATATTTGTACTTTATGGATGGGTACCGCCCACTTAGTGATGTCACACATAATGGGTTACTACGATTATGCCACAGATTAAAAATAATCGGTAGAAATCGATGTTACGAGTATTAAAAGACATTTAATAACATTATATAAAGTTTTACTTTCTTCTTAGTTAATACATGAATACAAATAAAACAATCAGGATATTTTAATTTATTTTATTAGCACGAGTCGTCGGAATGATAATCAACACTAGACTCCTCCGATGAGGAGTCTTCAGTAGCAGTTATTATTAGCTCTTGTGTAGATAATATATTATCAAACGCAATATCACGTTCTCAATCAGAGAATATTACTCTTTTAGTTCTTTCCACCACACTTGCCCAGTTCTCGGCCGTTACGTGGGTGCAAGCATTTTTTAGCAATTGCAACATTTTATTCGCTGTGAATGGGGGGCTTGTATTGCATCTCGCAGCATGCCCTTTTACTTGTGCCCATATAAGTTCTATTGCGTTGTACTGGCAGTGGTATGGAGGAATCCGAAGAACAGTATGGCCATATTCTGCTGCCATTTCATTGATTACATAGCGTTTTGCTCTCTTTTTGGTTTTTAATATTTTTATTAATTCAACTTTTAACATTGAGTCGTCCACATTTTCTCCATTGTCCCGAAGCCAATTAATTATTTCATGCTTTTTATTAGCCTGTGTTGGCATTTTGTCAATTTGACGGGAGTGGTAGGGCGCATTATCAATAAAAATTATTGATGGTTCTTCCAATGAAATGAGCATTTTTTTGAACCACTCTTCATACACATTTGCATTCATCTCTTCGTGGTAGTCATTTGATTTCTTCGATTTAAATGCCAACAGTGCGTCTTGTACAAATCCTTTTGCTGTACCTGCATGGCAAATGATTAGGCGCTCACCTTTTCCCATTGGTACTGAGGAAGTGGAATCAGCAGTATCATCAGTCCAGAAACGAGATAGTGTGTGGTTAGCGTTGAGCCATGTTTCATCCGTGAAAACAATATTTGCCCAATCTTGTATTTTCTTTGCCTCTCTTAAAAAATCACAACGTGCTATAGCTACATCTGTGCGTTCCATTAATAATTTTCTTTTATTTAACTTTTTATATGAAAAGCCAATTGTGTTCAAAACTTTGACCAAAGAAGATTTTTCACCATGAAATAGACCACTTCTTTTCAAAGAAACAATAAGTTTTCTCAAAGTTGGAATTTCTTTTCTCAAGTAGTAATCTAGTTTACGTAGGTTATCATTAATCGAATTACTTAGGTACGTAATTCGATTAATGATAGTAGGTACTATAATCGGAATGGTATCGCATACGAGAATCTTTAGGACATCACTATCGTCAATCTGTCAAAAGATGGTTAATATAATGGACAGTGTATAACTCACTATATATTCATAGTGAGTAATCATAGATTATAAAATTAACAAAAATATTATACTACAGTAGGCGGCATTTTAATCTTATATTAAAAATAACATTTAGGAAATCTGTATTTTTATTAATTAATCATTCTCGTTACTACCAAATTTTTGTTTCTTTAAAGATGTCTTCCTGAAAAAATGATAAATTTTCTCTATTATTTCTCTCTCTCTACTTTTTCTGTATCATTTCTATAACAAAAACTATAATGTTTATATATTCCGCCTTTTGTTGCTTTACTTTTTGTTATTTACAGTTAATAGTTATCATTAATGAGTAAATAGTTCTGAGAGATATTTACCTCTTTGACTTCTTCGCCGTCCTCTGACTTATAAAAAGCTGCATACTCGCCGGGGTTTAATTTTTTTGTGCTTAACTTGGGATACTCCTCTTTAATAGTCGCAGTCTTATAATCCTTATCCCAGTATTTTACGTCTGGCTAAAAACCATTCTTATGATTAATTTTCATAAGATAATATGATATTTATTTGATATTTTATTTGAAAAACTGGTTTAGAACTTTGCTTATTAAACAATGTATATACAAAAATCAGGTCACCTAAATTTATCACTTTTTACTGACGGAGAAAGTTATATATTATTTGTATTTGCTAAGTATATGAAATTTTTTAAGAACTTTTTAGAAGAGCCAAAAAACTGTTTCTTAGATTTCTCATGACTTTTCTACGATGTGAATTACATGAGTATATTGAACAATCATATCTCGCAAACGGTTAATAAAAATTAAATATATGCAAAGAATTCAAGATCATGAATAAAGCAATTTTTGAAAATAATTTGCATGAAATTGTTTGCAATATACCAACCTTTGCTCTTCCGGAATCAGATACAAACATCGAATATTTCAGCATTTCCATTGTGGCAGACTAAAAAAGATATTTCTCTTTTAGATACATAATACATAAGTAAAATCATACTCATCAACGCGTAAACCTCTGGCTTTCTCTGTCTCTAAAATGAATGAACGTGCACCCTTCTATAGTTGAATTACACAGTCTAAAGTCTACAGAACTGTTGTGGGGTCAGCTACTCCATGACCTTGTTCAATGTTGAACGTCAAACATAGAGAGCTTGATTCAACCCATCCTTTTAAAAGCTTGGTGTAAACGTATTTTATGGATAATGATACATAGAACCAAAAATGCTTCTAGCATTATATATATTATCTATTTTACTTCATCGCGGACTATAGCAAAATGATTTAATTATTACTCTTGTATTATGGATCTCCGCAAAGCATAGCCTACTTCTATAAATTATCCTTTTTATTTGTTGTAGTATCTATGTAAGTTTTGTTAGTATGTTTCTCACTCCTTTAAACTTAATTTTGACCCACTTTGAGTGGACAGGTTCAGTTAAAACTTGGTATACTTATTAAGAATCTATGACAATAAATTTATATTAATATATAAAACTTTTAACAGTTGTGTTACCATCTACCCTACGATTAGTTCGTCTCATTGTAAATAAAGGCAACTCTTACAGTTCTCATCCTAACAGCCCTTATACAATGTCATAATACAAATAATATTGGCAATAACATTTATAGGCGAACCGTTTAACTCAGTCCTCGCGTGCTGGGACTAAGGTAGTTGCGTGCTCTTGTATATCACGCTTCAACGGCTCGCCGCCCGCATCAATGAATGAAGGGCATTTTTGTCCTATGGATGCACATTCTATTCCCATAGCTGATAAAGTGAAATATGAAAAAAATGTGTTAACCCCAATTAGAATATGAATCTGATGGGCAATATGATGATTTTTCAGGTGATGACAGTTGATGAATATAGATTCTTTTATTGTTATTCCAGTTATAGTATCTCAGTACCCGTACCCCGCGACTCCCGCGACTCCCGCGACGACTAAGTTAAACGGTTGCCTTATAGCCGTTTATGTTTGTCCTTTCTTCGATAATTATTGTAAGCACACAAATAAAAACAGTATAATTACTACTCACATCACCCAGTTCAGGTATACTGCCATCAAACTGCTTGAAGTATTCTGAAAAGAAAAATTAATTCATTATTTCAAACTCAAATAATCCTACTAATATTATAAATGCGAAATTTTATGAGTATGGATGTATATTTGTTACTCTTTCACGGCGAATCCGCTGAACCAATATCGCTCAAATTTGGCAAAATTATTCTTTATACACCGTGGTAACATATAGGCTCTTGAAATTTATGGAAATCCTGTTAATTCTACAAGAATAGGATGACATCAACAAGCGCCATCTATTATTAACCTATCAGTCGACAACAGTCCACGCGAACGAAGTTACGGGTAAATGCTAGTTCATTTATATAGTCTTTAATACTAGATGCGATCTAGAATTAATTTCGCAAAACGAAATTTCAAGTGATTTGGACCGATAGCCAAAAAGATTACTAACGAATGAATTTATGTATAGTTTGTTAAGATTTTAAATTTTAGAAAACTTCTCGAAAGCCACCGTAATCGAACCGGGGGAAGGTGAAAACGTACAAGGCAACATGTAGCTTTGTCTGCTAATCAATAAACAAATTTAATCAAATCAATAAAAAAATATAATTGTTATATGTAATGTTGGAAAAAAAAATAAAAACGTGTGCCTAATTGTTATTTGCCACATCGTGAGAACGCCTGCTAATTGTCTAGAGAATTCTGGTAATATGTATATGTACGCATTACAGAGAGAGGGGGCCTATGCTCAGCAGTGGGATAGTAACAGTCCGTTACCTTATTTTTTTCGTTAGTTTCCCTAGTGTCAATTTTTATTGCGGAAAAACAAGATGGCCTTGTGTTAAATTTTTATTTAGAATCTTTATACAACAAAAGTATTGAGAATATTATTTTGCTATAATTCGCGATAAAAGAAAATATATGTAATGCTAAATGTAGAGTGATTGACTTAATGAGAGTGTAGATTCGTTCTCATACCTGATACATGCAGAATTTGTAAAAAATCATGCACTACCCAACACCGATGACAAAACAGGATTCGTAAAAACATGCACAATCCTCCACCACCGCCACCACAATACACAAGCACTGCACACATTCACCACCACAATCTCAACAATTGTTTTGCCCTGTAACCGAAGCATCGTCAGGAAATTAATATTTAGAGTTATATAGTATTTTATTTACAGTTATATAGTAACGAGTTGTAACTCGTTACTATATAACTCTGCTTGCTTGGGTAATGCTTCGCTTGGCGATTTTGTCGTAGTGTCCTATCTCCTAACGATGCTTCGGTTACGTGGCCAAACAATTGTTGAGATTGTGGTGGTGAATGTGTGCAATGCTTATGTATTGTTGTCATCGGTTTCAGGTAGTGCATGAATTGTTACAAATTCTGCATGTATCAGGTATGAGAACAAATAGTACACTCTTTTGTATTTTGTAAGTAACGCCTAATTCTATAAATTACCTTTATTCAACTCACCAGTCAAATCGGTATCCATGAATCGCTTCCTTTCTTCAGGTTCGATGCTCCGCTGGATGATGCGGTCCATTTCTGAGGAGTTCAACTGGAGTACGGGTGGCGGAGGCACGTTGGGCTGACTCAGCATTGGACTCAGAACTGCTCTCTGTGTGTCAATTTGAGAGACGGATCCCATATCGTATAGAATTGCATCGGCCATCATTGAATCGGATGTTGGGGCTACTTGCAGTGGTTCAGGAACCTAATGTACAACAAATAAACCTTAGCCAACAACCGATGCATATGTTGAAAATAGGTCTTATCAAGGTATTTACATAGAATTATACTATAGTGATAGCCCAGCGGTGACACCGTGTGACTTTTCGTGGAGGTCACGGCTTCAAAACACAAGACACAAATAAGTTTTACAGTTAAAAACTTATCTCTAATTGATAATTGCAATTTATCACACGTTATTCGGTGAAGGGAAACATCGTGAGGAAACCGGCATATCTCTAGAGAATTTTACATGTGTAACCTACCAATCCGCATTAGAGCAGCGTAGTAGGTCTTAGCTCTAATCCTTCTCTCCAAAAACGGAGAGAAGAGGCCTATTCTCAGCAGTGGATAGTAACAGGCCGCTACTTACTTTATTTTTATACTATAGTGGGGGAGCCATAGACAGGCCTGTAAACGAAAGTGTCATAATAAATAATGAAAAGGACGATGAAACTTGTATACATATTTTTGCCTTATCACACGTAAAAAAGAGATACAGATAGATTAGATAGAGGCTTATTTGCTCTCTCTATTATCTCTTTATTGTAATTATATACTTATAATAAATCTGTAGAAAGGTCAATTCTGTAACTGGAATATATTTCCAAAATAACTATCAGGGGGTGATTAGGGATCGATACTGATGCCAAAAATGCAATCAGTAAAATTTTTGTCTGTCTGTCTGTCTGTCTGTCTGTCTGTCTGTCTGTCTGTCTGTCTGTATAACCGTTATAGAAACAAAAACTACTCGACGGATTTCAACGAAACTCGGTACAATTTTTTTTCATACTCCTGGGCAGGTTATAGTATACTTTTCATCACGCTGCAATCAATAGGAGCAGAGCAGTGAAGGGAAATGTTGGGAAAACGGGAGAAGTTACTCCATTTTTTAAACTTCCGTCGCGTGTGCAACCTTGATGGTTAAAGCTACACAGAAATCATGTATGACGGAAATGTTCTCCTTAAAATTATATAAAAACTATCCCACGACAGCATATGTCTATCTTTTATTGTTGGCTCACAATAACACGTGTAACTCCCGATAGCTTAGCAGTTCGAAGCTTTCTGGTTATATTTGTCTACTCCTACATTTATATCACTCTCAGTCATCCCTAAATAAAAAAGTGAATAGTATTAACCATTGTATAAAAAAAGAATCATTGAAATCGGTATAGAAACACCAAAGTTATACATGAAACACGCTAATAATAAGCCATCGCGCGTGAATACTGAATCATGCTATAAGGATTATCACTACATAGTATAAAACAAAGTCACATTCTTTGTTTGTCCCTTATATCCCAGATTTTGATGCGGTTTTTTTAATAGATAGAGTGATTCAAGGGGAAGGTTTATATGTATAATAACATTCAATATGGAGTAGAAAAATACTGTAATTTTTGAGGTTTTAGATATTAGATACAGCAGGAAATCTTCTTGGTATAGGGAGAGGGGAATTGTTTTTCTTCAAATTTAACGCGTGCGGGCCACGGGCAGTAATGAATAACTAAATTAAAACTACTGGATCGATTTTAATCATTTTTTTCACTGGGTGACATAGGCTATATATTTGATACCCGTGCGAAGCAGGGTAGGCCGCTAGTAGAGAAATAAATGTAAAAATGAAGTTAGTAACCTAATGCTTAGCTTGGCATATAATGAAACGGAAGAGATACTTAGAGATTAGTTTGGTTACAGTGGTCTAAATTATATAAAGATAAATTTGTATAGATTATGTCAAATTATTATATTTTTCTGTTCATTTTTATTTATGTAAAAATGTTTTTTGTATATTAAAGATTTATTTATTTATTTATTTAGAGCACATTTTAGGCACGCTTCCATAGTCTAGTAATTCTATGTGTCCTTTACAGTATTATGTTACTTGAACCGTTTTTGACATTACTATCAGCCTAGTAGGCATAAACACGAGTAGGTATTTCAACAACTCGACGTCTCTTATTTACTCTATGCAAAATAGAACTGACTTATATTATTACCAACAATCAAGTCTTTATCGAAGTTTTAAGAGATTAAAAACCTCTTCACAGTAGTAATTATAGATACTAGCCTGCGTTCAGTACTACTCTCGAATAAGTACTTAATACGCATTAAAACTAAGTCCGCCGTGTGGTATCCGGCTGAATAGAATAGTACCACCCTCATTTCTTACCGAGGTGTCGTAAAAGGCGACTAAGGTAAGTTTACCCACCGTGTGGTATCCGGTTTAGTAGAATAGACCAACGTCATTTCTTACCGAGGTGTCGTAAAAGACGACTAAGGTAAGTTGACCCACCGTGTGATATCCGGTTTAGTAGAATAGACCACCATCTTTCTTACCGAGGTGTCATAAAATACGACTAAGGTTAGTTGACGTCAGGCAGGCGGCCGGTCGTAAAAACGCAGCCAAATCGTGTAACAACATGTTTATAACATTTTGTGCCGATCCCACTTAGAGTGGGATAAGGGCAGGAGGATGATGATGACGCATTAAAACTAAGATGGATAAGTACAAAAAAACCTAATTTTTTTTCTTAAAAATCTTTTGACAATATTTGAAAAAATAAAGTAAAATTGTTTCATCGATACGAAATGCGATGACCCTGGGAAATTTAACAACAAGAGGACGCTATTGTACTAATCATTATCAATGCATTAAAGTAAAATAACGAGTATAAGTAACGGCCTGTTACTATCCCACTGCTGGGCATAGGCCTCCTCTCTACATTTTGGAGAGAAGGATTGGAGCTAAACCTACCACGCTGCTCCAATGCGGATTGGTAGGTTACACATATCCCCAGAATTCTCTAGAGATATGCAGGTTTCCTCACGATGTTTTCCTTCACCGAAAAGCGCGTGATAAATTGCAATTATCAATTAGACACATAAGTTTTACTAGAAAACTCATTGGTGCCTGCCCGGGGTTTGAACCCTAGACCTCCTCGAAAGAGGCGCACGGTGTTACCGCTGGGCTACCACAGCTTAATTACCAAATAACGAGTTTATCTTCTCTAAAATTTGTTTAAAGTTCAGAAAGTAGAATATTGCAACAACATATATTACGAAGGTATATTGTCTTGACAAAAAAAACTACTTTATATAAGCACTAAGTTAATGTTGCTTACCTTTATTGGATAAACAGGGATGTCCCCCATTACGTCATCATCAATATGGTTGAAATTATTCTTCTGAAAAAACATTTTTTTTACAGTTTATGTTTAATTAGAATGATTTCGTGTGGTATCCATCTGAATACAATAGTACCACCCTCATTTTATACCAAGGTGTCGTAAAAGGCGACTAAGTTAAGTCGAACACCCTCATTTCTTACCGAGATGTCGTAAAAGGCGACTAAGGTAAATTGACCCACCGTGTGGTATCCGGTTAAGTAGAATTGATCACCCTCTTTCTTACCGAAGTGTCGTAGTCTAAACTAAGGTAAGTTGATGTCAGTCAGGCGGCCGGTCGTAAAATACGTAGCCAAATCATATGACAACATGTTAATAACATGTTGTGCCGATCCCCTCTCAGAGTGGGATAAGGGCAGGAAGATGATGTTTAACTAGAAGTATTTCGTTAGGTCGTACATAACTTCAATTTCTGTAAATTAAATTAAATTGCAGGTGTATTGTAGGTAGTAAATATTTCTTTATGTAAAGCTCGCAGGAGGAAGTTTAAGGCCGGCTATACACAGTCGTGAAGCTGTCCATCTTGACTGCTTCAAGCTTAAGCTTTAACAGGTTATAACGAACGCACAACGAAAAAATAATATATAACCCGTATCCTAGTTTTATGAAAAACAAGATTAATTCATTCAAGAGCACTTAACATTAACAAAGTTTTATTTTTTGGTCTTAAGTTATTATTATAAAAAATGTGACATTCTTAAATTCAGCGATGGGATAAAACAAAACATGCGGTTGACAATACTTACGTTCACTAGTTCAATGGTTGCAGGCAATTCACTGTAACTTTTGATAGAACTACCTGAGAACAAGAATTAATTCAAAAATAAATTTTAACATTTATATAATCTGCTTATAAAACGTCATCATCTTCCTGCCCTTATCCCACTCTAAGTGGGGTCGGCACAACATGTTATAAACATGTCACATGATTTGGCTACGTATTTTACAACCGGCCGCCTGCCTGACATCAACTCATTTTAGTCGTATTTTGTCGACACCTCGATAAGAAAGAGGGTGGTCTATTCTACTTGACCGGATACCACATGATGAGTCAACTTACCTTAGTCGCCTTTTACGACACCTCGGTAAGACATGAGGGTGGTCTATTTTACTCAGCCGGATACCACACGGCGGGTCGACTTACCTTAGTCGCCTTTTACGACACCTCGGTAAGACATGAGGGTGGTCTATTCTAATCTGCTAATAAGACGTATTATAAACAAACAGTTCCTTGCCGCGTCTGTCATATTAAAATGAAAAACTGATTTTTAGTTCAGATATTTGCTAAAAAGATAATTACTTTGAAATTATACATATTTATTATATAAAGATTTAATTGTATTAATAAAATTAAATTACCAGAGCAACTTTCGAGCGAAGAATAGGAGGAGTTAGCTTTTCTTTTCTTGTTATGAATTTGTTTATAAATGGTTTCCGCTTTGTAAGTGAACTCTTTGGGCTCGCTCGTCCGTCCGTCGCTGGGTCGAACCAGTTCAATGTAAACTTTAACATCCTTCGTTATTTGGGGATCTATGTATTGTGGAGTCCTGTTGATATGTAATGTGTTAAAATTATATAAAAATAAATGGAAAAGTAACGGTCTGTCACTATCCCATTGCTGTTCCCTTTTTTTGGAGTGAAGATTTAGACCCACCGCGCAGCTCCAATGCGCAATGGTAAGTTATGCATATCCCAATAATTCTCTAAATATATGCAAATCTCCTCACGATGTTTTTCGCGTGTGAATCGGAAATATCAAAATCAGCTAAAACCAATTTATAGAAATAATATGTCGTTTGATCGAAGGCTATTAAGACTGCAACTGCTTATTAATAATCATTATCAATTTAAACAATAATCTAGACGCGTTTCTCCCGTTGTATACTACTAGACTACTTTAAGTTTCGCTTTCGAAATTCCCAGAGGATATGTTTTGGAGTATACACAAAGTAAAACTAGCCTGCAGAATAAATTATATACTAAACACAATTCCCCACTTCTTTGGCCAAGTTTTGACTATTCCAGTAGCATGGATCATGTAAAAAGAACAAGGAAGCGATGGAGCGACTATGTCGAGGTGGACCTCAGGTGCAAATGAACATGGAAGTGGGGGCCAGAGACAGTAAAATGAAAAAGCCTCGTGCAGGAGGCCAAGATCCATAAAGGGATGTAGTGCCGCAGGAAAAATAAAAAAGAATCGTGTAGAAGTGGGTTACGCAATTATAATATAAGAAAATAAATAAATACCTGAATACGATTCCATACTGGTGATGAACGTCACTGTGCAAGAAAGAACCGGTACCGCTCCAACCACGTTCACCATTCTCATCTAACTCGAAGAATCTTATCATTATGTTTTCTAAAAAGAAAGTCATTGTTTTAATATATGTAAGACTTGTTACAAGAGTTTGATTTTATAAAGATAAAAATAAGTGGCACTAACCACGTAACTATATCGAGCGCCCCACGGTTTTTTTATAATAATAGATACCTGCCTTCACAGACTTTTAAGTATATCTATATTTCGCTAGAAGAGAGAGGAATGTTTTGTGAGATTTCAACAGTATTAAAGGCATTTTATTGCCCGGAAGACTTTTATGTTAGGAAAACCAATTATGGGCTGTGGCCTCCCGACGGGAACGAGCGGCGGGAAAGTCAGCTCTCACCGACTACGAGAACCTGACAGTGCTACAATACGCTACTGGTTGCTGGGACTTCCATCCCTCATCACAACCATCCCAGCCCACCCGTGCGGCTCTACCCCAGAGAGAACCACTTTTGGATTGAGACCTCTCCGAAAGTTGCCCCTCCCTCCACTAATCGATGCATCGGGAGCACCAGACGCATCGACCGCCTCGGAGACCTATTCTAGAAGCCTTCATCGAAAAGCTTCGACACAATTTGACTTTTTCCGTCAGTAATTTATAGAATTAGGCCTTACTTTGCGGAGATCCATAATACAAAGGTAATGAGAATATTATTTTGCTATAATCAGCTATAAAATGAAATATATGTAATGCTAAATGTAGAGATTGACCCAATCGCGATTGGGTAATGCTTTGCTTTGCGTAACAATGTTGTGATTGTGGTGGTGAATGTGTGCAGTGCTTGTTTATTGTTGTGTTATCGGTTTATGGTAGTGCATGAGTTATTACAAATTCTGCATGTATCAGGTATGAGAACGAATAGTACACTCTACATTTAGCATTACATATATTTCCTTTTATCGCGGATTATAGCAAAATAATATTCTCATTACTATTTTTTCCGTCAGTTTCAAAAATTATTATATTCAAACTAGTTTACACAAAAGTTTAACAAATTATATATCTAAACATTTCCCATGAATCACACTATCTATTGGTTAACCGCATTGAAATCCGTTCATTAATTGCGTTTTGAGTTTATCACGAACGGGCAGAAATATGTCTAGCAAAGGCCTAATTTTTTGTATGTCTTTTAAATGTTTTACAATAAAGTAAATATACAAACTGTTATTTATACACCCAGAATTAATTTGGAAGTACTTATTTTTGTTTATTTATGAAAACTTTATTGTTAACAATGCAAATTAAGATAATGTTTTGTTAAAACTAAATATAAACAAAGGGCGGCGTTATCACTTAAAGTGATCTCTTCCAGGCAACCATAATAAACTTAAAATAAAAAATAAAATAAAATTGATATGGATAAGTGCAACTTATACCAGATGTAAATACTAATACATATACGAAATATGAAATAAAATAAATAAACAATATATAAATACTTCAATACATATCCATAATTCTACATAAATACAACACATACAAGAATACATACATACTTCAATACATATTCATAATTCTACATATATACAACACATACAAGAATACATACATACATAAAAATATATTTATAAATACATATATAAGTATACTAATAGTGAATAAAAATTACATAGATACTTATTAGTTTTTAGAACCATTGATTTTAAGTATGTGGTGCCTGGCTTAGTAGAATAGACCACCCTCATTTCTTATCGAGGTGTCGTAAAATGTGCCTAAGATAAGTTGACCCGTCGTGTGGTATACGGCTGAGAAGAATAGACCTCCCGTTTTATTACTGAGGTGTCGCAAAGGCGACTACGATAAGTTGACGTCAGGCAGGCGGCCGGTTGTAAAATACCTAGCCAAATCATGTGACACCATGTTTAAAACATGTTGTACCGTCCCACATAGAGTGGAATAAGGGCAGGAGAATGTTGTTTAGGTATTTAGTAAGCATGATAATATTTTACATTAAATTATGAAAATGGGCATCTAACAAGAATTGATTATTATTATCGGAATCAAACGGGGAATCCTAGGTTGGACATAAGTATTACATTATAAGAGTGAAGGAACGTAATAAATGTATTATTATCACAAACTAAATAAGTGTTTTAACAGTTTAACTGAACATATTCTGTATATTCAACATGTTGAAAACATGTTCAAAACCAGTGAACATCATACTATATTCTTAATATGGAAACAATGCTGAATACAAATTAAAGTAACAATAGACGCCTTATAGAATTAAGACATGCTTATTTCTCTCTTTTCCGTATTTATTTTGTATAGTATAAGTGTTTATTTGACAAAGCCGTGTGGTATCCGGCTGAATAGAATAGTACCACCCTCATTTCTTACCGAGGTGTCGTAAAAGGCGACTAAGGAAAGTCGACCCGCCGTGTGGTATCCAGCCGAGTAGAATAGACCAATCTCATTTCTTACCGAGGTGTTGTAAAAGGCGACTAAGGTAAATTGACCCACCGTGTGGTATCCGGTTTAGTAGATTAGAACACCCTCTTTCTTACCGAGGTTTCGTAAAATACGACTAAGGTAAGTTGACGTCAGGCAGGCGGCCGGTCGTAAAAACGCAGCCAAATCATGTGACAGCATGTTTATAACATGTTGTGCTGACCCCACTTAGAGTGGGATTAGGGCAGGAGGATGATGATGAAGTGTTTATTTGACAATCTATGTATGTATGTATATAGGCGGTCGGTGTATAAACTGAATGTGCCGAAACTAGTTTTCAGGCTTTTAATTAATATAGATTTAATTAATTAAACAAACGGAACTTACTTTTATTTACTTTTTCTACAAATATGAAGACATCATCACCACCCTGAGGCCGGCCATAGCATCGACTTATTCGACATATCTTCAAATCATTTGTCGCTGCACTCTCTAAAATGGAATATGATATTGAAATATCAACTGTCACAAGATTATAGTACTAGTAGCGATGGAAAATATAATCGATTTTTAAGATAATCGATTATTTTTCATATTATATTGATTAAAAAAAAACGATTATTTAGTAACAAATTAATCGTTTTTTTTTACTATAATTTTTTTCTAAATCGATTATTTTTATCGGGATAAAAATAGATTATTTATAAATCGATTTTTATCCACTCCAAGTTACATCCCTAAGTACTAGCTTAACAATCAAGATAACCCTACATTACGTGTAATTTGGCAGAATTAAAGAGGTTTCTCTTAGATCAAACATGCTAACGCCTGACGATCAAGTGTCAAGAATAAATAGGCAAATTATTACAGTTAGCATTATTATATTTCAACAGCTTTAATAATTAATAATTTTTAGCTCGGTTTAGCTTACTGTGATTTTCCGTTAATTTTTATATGTACTTTCGACTTCACTGTAAAAATATTTTCGCCTTTGCTTTACTAGTCTAGTACCAATAGTATAGTCTTCATAATATTTTTTACAAAGTTTTTATCATTATTAATTTTATTTAAAATAAATAATATGTACAACATTGAATATTTTAACATTTTTCAATTAGAACAGAACATTCAACATTTTTATAATTAGAACAGAACTCAATTGAAATATGTTACTATTTTTATAATCTGCATTTCCCAGAAGGCTTCGGTTGAAATTGGTGGTTCGGACTACGTTTGAATATATGTTTGTATTATTTAAACAATGAATCATAACCGATATAAAAGCGTATGAATAAATCTATCGTACTACGTCTAGGTTTTATAATGAGTTCTACATTACCTCTTAGCATTGAGGTGGTAATGAAGCGAAAAATAATAAACAATATCCAATATCGATTGAGATTAAACTTCAATAACTACATTACAAACTTACTCATGTTATGAATGGGTTCGGAGTAAACCGGGGGACAAATCTCCTCATCAGATTTCAAATCGTGGGCGCTGAACTTGAGTCGGACAATATTTAAGTTGATGCCTTTAGCTTCATTTTCGCACATGAGCCGAACCTAGAAATGTAATAAAATTGATAAACATACCGTCACATCCTTTACAGAAGAACATAGTGACAAAATATAATTATAACGTCACTCCGGTTTATATTGTAACACGACACGCGACCGCAAGCTGAGCTGTTATCCACAACACTAAATCCTATATCGGCCACCATGGTGTGTTGTATGACTTTTATAATTGCTGACAAAAAGGCTTGCAGCGGCATTTGCTTAAGTATACTATAACGTTTTCGTTTCATAATAATACGCGATTCGTGACGTTTTAATGCAAAAGCTTGGCAAGAAGCTATCATTTTCTATATATCGATAAATTTTAGGACATTTCAAAACATTCAAACACCTACCGTATACCTTGCTAAAATATTAAAAATAAAAAATCTGGTGGTATAATTATCAACAAATACAGACAATAATCGATAACGCCGTGTGGTATCCGGCTGAATAGAATAGTACCACCCTCATTTCTTACTGAGGTGTCGTAAAAGGTGACTAAGGTAAGTCGACCCGCCGTGTGGTATCCGGTTTAGTAAAATAGACCACCCTCTTTCTTACCGAGGAGTCGTAAAATAGGTACGACTAAGGTAAGTTGAGGTCAGGCAGGCGGCCGGTCGTAAAATACGTAGCCAAATCATATGACAACATGTTGTAACATGTTGTGCCGACCCTACTTAGAGTGGGATAAGGGCAGGAGGATGATGACAGACAATAATCGATAAAAACCTGATAATGAATATAATACTTAGTTTTCCATAGTACGATGCAGTCAAAACATAAAAACATTCTGTAATATCGTTCAACAACTTACATTACATATTACATAGATTGACATCGATCTAAAGATAAATAGCACGGCAGTATTATCGATTCGTAGCGATCACGACAATCAATTCAGTTGTTAGTTATTTTTAACATAGTTTACAATATTTAAATTATATGGTTCACTATTTACATCCTCGTATAACCAATAAAGTAAAAAAAATAATCTACAAATTAAATACATTCAATATTTTATGCGCTTATTATACGTACATATAGGTTTTGTTATAGAGTGTAGTAAGATCGAAAACTCGGTTAAATGAAACGTGAAAAGATTGATAAGTATGTGACAAGGTGTCGCTAGCAAAAAACCATAGAGTTATTAATGCAAGAGCAGGGGAGCCATAAGCAGGTCTGTAAGTGATATTGGTATACAATAAATAAATAAATAAATATATAAATATATGGGACACTTACACACACGGTCATCCGTCCCCAAAGTAAGTAACTTAATACTTGTGTTATGGTAGACAGACAACTGGTGAATATATACTTATATATTTTTAAATACATACTTAAATACAAATTCATTTTAAAGAAAATGTTGGTCCTCGGCGGGAATCGAACCCGCGACCCGTGGAGCAGAAGGCAGGGTCACTACCCACTGCTCCAACGAGCCAGTTAAATAAATTATGAGAGGGAAGATGAAACTCGTATACTTATCTTTGTCTATACACACATAAAAAAGAGAGACAGATAGATCTCCCTCATTTGCTTTCTCTTTATTTTGATATGGTATATTTTAGGCCGGCTTCCATACTCTATTACTAGACTAATACTATTATCTATTACTATACTACTCTAGTCTAATAACTGTGTGCAAAAAACGCATAAAACGGCTCTACATAACAATTATTATCTATCAGTTATTTCCGGAATATAGAATTTTGCTATTTAAATATCAACACCAATATGATAAACTGTTCACGTCACCGGAAATTTCGGTTTGCCATGTAGGTACATAATATACTTAGATATATGCAAAGTCTGCCTACATCTTCGTGAGCTGAATTAAATAAAATATTAAAAAATATCTATATGTATAGGTATTTTGTTATTGTCTTATAGCTTATGTAACTAGCAACGTTTTAATTAATTTTGAGTTGTATCTCTAGATAGGACAAATTAAGACAACTAAGGTCTATTAAACAGGACACTCTTTTTTTGAACCGTTAACTGCTTCACATAGGTCACTTTAAGGGATCTTGGATCATTTTACATTGGTGGGTTTTTGGGTCTTTACGTGATATTTGAGATCGTTAGTCCACCACGTCTTCCGTGGTGGGGTCGACATTCTAATCACTTTAGCCCCAAGGCCCCTTGGTTCCTTCCACTAAGTGTCCCTATTGCCCTTTCTGGTTCTCGACACGGTGAACTATAGGTATATGCAAATATATTTGGATATACTAAAATTACACAAAAACACACACATACACACATGTACACAAACACGCACTTAAAGTTAGATTACACTATCATTTTCTTTTTATTTAGTTATCAATGACATTAGTATATATAAATTAACCATACAAGCTAGTAAACGTAAAATTAAGTATGATAAATCATGAAAAAATACAATATGCGCTCTATTTACTTGTTAACTTGGTAACTATTTACTTAATATATTAATAACAAGTTATAATGTAAAGCCTTATCGTTATATAAGCATTGTATAAGCTTTATAGAATTAGGCGTTACTTTGCGGAGATCCATAATACAAAAGTAATAATAAAATTATTTTGCTATAATCCGCGAAGAATTCTTCGCGGATTATAGCAAAATAATTTTATTATTACTTTTGTATTGTATAAGCTTATTATAATGCCATCTTGATGTTCTTGATCTTATTTAATGAAATAAAGATTATTGATTTGATATACGAAATTAAAAATAGATCCCAAGCACGGTACACTGGGCTGTAACAAAGCCCGCTAGAACTACCTATAGGTACTAGTATGTCTCAAACGAATGATTGTTTGTATTAAAAATGACGACCGATAATGTAATAAAATGTATTATAAACGAAACGTATAACAATGGAGTCTTTGACGGCACATAAACCGAAATCTACGTTTGCTACTATTTGTCTTAGCAAGACAAATACCGACACGACTACTTATAATAAATTAATAATTTCTACATACACTAGAATAATCTAGAATAGACGAGAATCGTACGTGACTATGTTCAAAACAAAATATAATTAATTATGGAGATCATAGACCAGGAATAGGTCCAATAAGTGGCCCCATACAATCAGTCCGCTATACATAAAGAACATTATATATTTAAACAAGAACAAAGCAATACTCGATACCGTTTAGAAAACAATGTTTATGTTCATGTTGGCTTGTAAGTATAAATCAACTATTATATTACATATACTATACTTATAAGTGCTTAAAATGAAGAGGTTTTTTTACGCATTTCTGAAGTGGTACGATATCCTGACAACGATTGCATGTTATGCTTAAACATTCCAACTCCAATGTCACTTGAGATTAACCACGTGATATACGCCTTGGCTCTGGGGTTCGATATTATAAGTTTGGCATTTTTTAAAGTAAATACTTAGATCTAATTTTCAAACATTATACTGATAACATAGAAAACTATATTTTTTTACTACTGTAAGAATTATTATACGACAGTATTTATCTATAAGAATAGGTACTGAAGAAAAGTTAAAATATGTTTTGCTGTTAATCACATCAATTACATATCTAAAAAAGGGAAAGTTGTTTTGTCCATTAGATAAAGCAAATATTAATTTAATTTAGTTACTAATTACAAAATTAGGGAGAAAGTACAAGCAAACATTTACAAAAAACGGTTCTTAATTAAATGATATTTTATGCTACTAATGGTTTAATTACGAAGAATATATCGTATGTTTGATATTAGAGTCACCTTATTCAAAATTAAATACACTGTAATAATTTTCATTGACATCTATGACATTATGGTACGAATAAAAAAAATTGTGTTTTTTGCTCTTCCAAGTTATGGGCCTGTTTTACACTCACGAGTTTTGTAAGATCTACGCTACGCTTTATTGCAATCTGCCACATAACAACTTTTTTTAATTAAGTCACTTTAATATTAAAAGTGCGATATATTAATAGTCATTATACAACACCGACATTCCCTAATAACTAGCATCATATCAAATGCTTGAAACAAAAACGGTTTAGTTCTAGCTACCGAAAAAAAAAACAGTATAGACCAGTGTTTCCCAACGTTGGGCCCACGACCCCCAGGAAGGCAATTTGATGGTTAAGGGGGGAAGGGGCAACTCGACACGAGTTTAAGCCTTTCGCTCTGGGCTACTTAAGTGCAATGCTAGATTTCGGTACCAAATTTAACAAAAAGGAATTTTTCTTCCTAAAACATATTATTTATGTTCTTTAAGTGAACAATTTAAATTTAAATTTTAAAATTTATGTATGTTACACCTATTATTTATGTTTTTTAAGTGGACAATTCAATTTTTAATATTAAAATTTATGTATGTTACTTAGGGGGGGGGGCAAAATAATTTTTAACGTGGGGCATGGAATTCATGGAATTATAGAAGTTACAATAAATTTATTTTGCTGTATTCCGCGTTTGTTAAGAAAATATATGTAAGGATAAATTCCGTTAGGATAAATAAATCCATACTAATATAATAAAAGCGAAAGTCATCTGTCTGTCTGTTACGCTTTCACATAAGATCCAAGATGGTATTTAGTACAATTAAAGCTTATACACCGAGCTAACATATAGAACAATAAAATGCAATTTTTTCTTTCAGTACCAAAAAAACAATATAGTGCATGATTAAGGGTAACTAAACTTCGTTCCCATCAAATATAAATTATTACAAAACGCAAATTGAATGGCAAAAAACATGATAATTGAACAGGGTAATAAATATGATTAAGAACTTTTAAATATACATTAGTGGTTTTGGTAGTTAAGATTAATTTATTTGCATAATTACTAATTGCCTTAGCTTTTTTATTTACTAATACTTTAAAAAAAGGTTAAGTAAAAATTAGTTAAACAATGATATATTTATAATGATACTGCCTATAATACTTTTAATCGCCCAAACCGGTTTCATAATCGTCTATACATGCAATATAGTCTTAATTTTTCTTAATACTTTAAATGAGTTAATCTTGTATGTACACACACACACACACACACATATATATATAATTAAATTTTAGCCATTAACTGTCAAGTCAGCGTAGCTTATTCGGGGAATGGGCAGTCTCGAGAAATGTAAATATCCTAGGTATTTACATCGATCCCCAACTACATAATTAGTTATCCTTTTTTTTATTATGTAAAAAGTACCAAGCAAGGCTCGGTCAACCAGGTACTTAGCCATTAATGTATTAATGCATAAGTTTACGACATTACATTAACAGGAAGATGTAAGCAACACTCTGATATTATGCCACTCCAGGACAAAGGCTTCTCTTCTTGGAGGGAAGAATTGCAATCCACTACTCTGGTCTAATATATAATAGTCGGTTACATATATCCCAGGTAGGGTTGCCAAATTTAACAAATACAAGATAATAATTTTATTATACTTTTTTCGACAACATCGTTGACAGCCCTAATGCCAGGACTAATCTAAGGCTATGCAGTTTTTCTAAACGAGCATTTCGTCGCCGTAAGCGTATGATTATTTTTTATATTAATTGAGGACATAAGCTTTTACAGAAAATCTACCACAGTTTAGCTATCACGGCTTACACGTAGAAAATATATAAAAAAAATTATTACATTCAATTTATTTTGTCCTTTTGTCAAATATAATTTGACAAATGAACAAAATAAAAACTTGATCTCTAGTAAAATTGATAAGGCATGAAGCGAGTATATTTTTTTGTTTCCAAATGACTAATAAAACTCAGAGCGATTGGCTTATCAATATGGTTCAGCAGTTATAAGAACCTTTTGTGTATTGATGGAGTACATTTATACATCCGGAGTACGAAGTAAACATCCAGATGTAATAATTTAAGAAAACAATTATGAATAAATATGAATTTGTATTCCAAGAATTAAAAGTTATTACAGACACTCTTATAAGTTTTATTATTATCTATAAATGTGATTATTGTTTACATAAACCAAACACAGATTATATACTGAAAGACGTTTTGAGGGCTCACGCAGCGCAATGATGCAATGATGAATGAATTCAATCAAAATTTATTTAAAACTAGTTACGACTTTGGTCCCGACAAATAACGTGCTAAAGAACCCTCTAATATGGTTTGTTTTTCTTGTTTGTATATATAGTACACCATGTTTTTTTTTTCAAACATATAGTATTAAAACTATACGTTAACCCGGTATATAAACTTTAATTATACCAAATTTTATTAATTATGGGTCCAGCGAGTAGCCGCAAAAGCGTTACAGACAGACAGACAAATAACTAAAAAAATCGCAATAATATCAATCAAGTATACAGATTTGAGCTGTGGTAGCCCAGAGGTAACACCGTGCGACTCTTTCGAGGAGGTCACAGGTTCAAACCCCGGTAGACACCAATGAGTTTTTCTGTTAAAACTTATGTGACTAATTGACAATTGCAATTTATCACACGCTTTTCGGTGAAGAAAAACATCATGAGGAAACCTGCATATCTCTAAAGAATTCTGGAGATATGTGTAACCTAACAAACCGCACTGGAGCAGCGTGGTAGGTCTTAGCTCTAAACCTTCTCTCTAAAAACGGAGAGAAGAAGCCTATTCTCAGCAGTGGGATAGTAACAGGCCGCTACTTACTTTTACAGATTTACAGTCTTCGCTCACAGTATACTTAATGCACAAAACTGATTTATAAGTTACCAAGTAAGGAACAATTAGCATAACATAACCATAGCCTTTTAATAAACAATAAAAATATATTAAAATTACTTTTAATAATAATAAAAGACTTACTCTACTTTCATTGCAACGTAAATTTCCGTTCTGAGCATATTTTTGAAACAGCAATGCAGTGACATCTTTTTTAGCAGTATGGATAATGCCCATGCCAGTGAACCTGTAATTGACAACTAATAATACCACGAAGAATGTACGCATTATTGATTACATTGCTATATAAGATTGAGGTAGCTCTGTGTTAACGATGCCTGTATCAAAATTTACTTTCAACTATATGCCACTATGTTGACTAGTTTAGATTGAAATCCCCCATTACAATACCGTAGGTTTAAGACGTATGGCTCTAGATAAATTCTAATACAAGGCCTCTACCTACTTTTGCAGGATGTCTCAATATCAGTATGTAGACCTTTTATGACCCAACTGTATAAACTCGATGCCAACTTAGTTCTGTTTATCACCCTTCAGGAAGTAAAGCAAATATGCGGTTTTTAGTATCACCATAGGTTTCTCTGTTCTTTGGCCTTTATCTTATTAAAACCCACAGCAACTTGTTTAATATTTCTGCCAATTCAATTATCTTTTTGTCTTCCCTCATAAGGCATATGTTGTCTTCTGGAGATTCTTAATACCTCCTACCCAATTTCCAAACATTACCCAAAACGCTGCCAAAACTGGGAATAACTGGGCTCCCATTCACTAGAGGCTGTGACTTATTGTACATGGTCATGAGGATTTAAGCACGTAATTACAATGTTAGGCATGTAGGTCTGTGATCACAGAGCTGAACCCAGTAAAGTTAATATAATTTTTTTTAATAAATGTTTTTACCATTGATTTTAACTAACATTATCCTAGTTGGACAATTGATGTTGCAATATTTATATCTGATGCAACTCATTGATTTTGTTGTCCAATTATTTTATGTAAGATATGTACTTATCTGAATATAGAAAACGAAATGATGAAGTAGTAAGTACTGTACTAGAATTACTATAGGATGAATCAATATGAAATTCCTGATAGGTAAACTTCAGTACTTTAATAATTCAATTATAATATACAACTAGATAGAAACTATACATAACAATAAAATTAGTTGTTGTAAATAAACTACTTACGAAACTCTATAATTCCCATTCTCTGGAACAACGCTACTGACTTCTCTGTCCTGGTCATCTTCCAGTAGACGATGAGGATGTTCTTCTGTATTATCGTGCCTTACAAGTTTGCACTTTATCAATGCTTTTAAAGTATAGTTTCTTAACTAAAAATTAAAAATTTGTATAAGTTCTTTAAAATACTTCCAACTGATTTTACATAATTTTTAAAATAATGTAAAAAAAAATTAAAACAAAAAAAATTTACAAGAAAAATGAAAAAATAATAGGATAGCTGTTAAATTTTAGAGCCCTTTTTTAAATAAAACTTATCTAGATCGATTTTTTGTACCCCTAAAACCCACTGCATGCTGAATTTTACGAAAATCATTGGAGCCCTTCCTGAGATTCCGAAAATATATATATATACATACAAGATAACTCATTTAAATATTAAAGATAAATTTTATTGGTGGAGCACTTTATTTTGATACATCTATTTCTAAATGTATGGAAATGTTACCAGATCAAAAGTAGGTAAATCAAATGAAATTACATTTTAAGATATATTTATATACTTTTAAATGAAATAATAATTTCATTTAAAAAGCAGAATCACAATAACAAGTAAGTAGGAATCATAATATATTACTAGGTATTCATGCAAACAAAATATCTTACCTCTACAGTTGGATGCGTTTTGGATTTACTTGATAAATTCGACTGACCAAGAAGGCAACCATGTGTACCAATCATCTCACTTTTATATCTAAACCGAAAGTGATTTTGGGGCTGTTCAATTATACGTAGATGTGGTCTATTGGCTGTAATTAAGTCAGTTGTTAGTTTGACAAAATATCAATTGGTATATGTGTAATATTACTCTTTTCATAACGTCTAGCACCAAGATAATTTAGTAGACAGAAGAGATAAAACCAAAATTTGCATGTTTAATTACCTGTTCCATATTTACTGTAAGACACAGGCATTGCCCTTTATTTTTTAAGCCAGTAACCATCTACAGGGTGAGAAGATTTTTTTACATTTTATTCAACCTTAAAAAATAATAATGCTCATTTTGCCAGTACCAAATTTGTAAGAGTACAAAATAAAATAATGGCCTTACAAGCCTTAAAGTGTAACTATCCAACTCCTTTGTAGGGGCTAGGTCTCCCCAGAACCACATCACATAACATCAATTTCACATAACTGACAATTACTTAAAAGATGTAATGAACAAGAATTTCAAAGGATAAAATTGCTTAAAAAATTATTACAGTTATATTAAATATGCTCAATTATACCTTAATTAATTCTTATTCTCTATTCCAAGGCATATTGAGGATATGCCTAAAGTGTTTGAGATATGGTAGTCTACTATGTTCTAACTTCTTGAGTGAGAAATGTAAAGGTAACACAATTGTATATTACAGACACAGCATTCTATAAGTTTTTTTGACAATTTACATCTCTTTAAAAAAGTTTTTACAGTATTTTTGTGGAATTATTGTAGACAGTGTTAAAGTATTTTCTGGTAACATCCTTTTAATATTATTTAAATATCTTATATTATTATTTTTTTTTATATTTTATGTTGCTTTGTAATCTTTATGCTAAGTTTCAAAAACTTTTAGGTGTAATAACAAAAATGTACAATAAGACCTAATAACACAAGTTAATTCTTTATAATATGTAGTTCATTTTAATTTTATTTATTTTTGATGTAAGTCATATATACAGATAATATATAAAAAATATAATACCACTTGATGTAATGCTGATGCAACAATGTACAGAAGCAACTAGCAGTGATACATTTAAATATTTATTATCATCAAAAAAACAATACAAAAAATGGATCAATCAAAAGACTACTTACTTAATAACATTGCATAGTTGCACTTTATTATGGTGCATAAGTACATAAGTTTGATAACTATTTACCTCTTTTCATTTTATCATCACATGATAATTCCGATATGAAATTAGCAAGCTGAGGTACTTGCTGTGATGGGGAACTAAAAGGCGAATCCGATTGCGAAAATGGCGATTCCAAATTTGAGTCACTTATATCCGTTTCATTTCCCGACATTTTCCTTGTAAATAACTTCCTCAAGTCTCACTTGATAAACAAAACACAATTTCCTTTTCAAGGAAACTAACAAATCACTCTTAAATAATAATTAGCCAACATTTAAAGTTATTACCACAAATAATAACATAAAGTTCAAACATTAGGTTCAATCCTTTTTTAAATCCAATTATTGTGTACAATGTTTGCAATACCACACCGTGAGAATTACCATAGACAAATAAAAATAAGAGTCATATTCATTTCGCAAAGTGTAAAGTTCTATGACATTACTTTTTAAGTGTTGCTAGATTAATTTTAAAGTTAGCCTCTTTAAAATAAAGTACTTTGTAATAAAGTACGATTGTAATGTTCCTAAACTTTTTTTTTCGGATCAAAACCAATTAAAGCATATCTTCTATTTGACATTTAAATTCACTTTGTTAATTTGTGAGTTAGAATTATATTATTTTTGGAAAACAAACTGGATTTAGATATTAATTTATAGAAGTAGGCGTATTTTTGCGGAAATTCATAGTACAAAAGTTCGCAAACACAATTTGCTTTGCGATTTTGTGGAGGATGAATATGTGTAGTGCTTGAGTAAAGTGGTGTTTTCTTGTAATACGTACGTTCGGAAACTAATCCTGTATGTATACGATATGAAAACGGTTTTGCTTCCTACACTTCACATTAAATCGTTTTTTTAACAAACGCGGATTGTAAAAAAATAATTTTATCATAACTTTTGATTTAGATATTAGTTGTAAACCTGACTGCAAAAAAAGGTTGCACTAGATTAGCATAAAACATTCCGTAATATCAATGCAACTTTGCAATGATACTTTTCTCATGCAGATTAGATAGTTACACACATTGCGTAATTATGCAAGTTTTTTCACTGTGGTTACCTTCAGTGAAAAGAGCGTTATTAATTGAAAATACCAATTTTTTAAGAATTAAAATAAGAGACTGAACATTATTTGATATACCTCATGCCATCTTTAATTTAAAATGTAAAAAGATAGTTATTATTTAATTAGTATTTTTAATATTTTTTAAAGTTTTACCCTAATTTAGGGAGACAATTTTAACTTCATATTATCAAGGTTTGACGTGACGTCGCATTCCACGGGGAAGAACCAATAACTTATATCAAACGTGAGTCATAAAAATTCCCGTTTTCCGAGAACACTAGAATAATATTTTTATTGATTTAGTTTGTACGTAAGATTTTATTTGGAACTATGTGAACATACTTAATAGCGTAATACATGCTGTATTAACTCTATTAAGTTCTTCAAATACAAGCTTCGTGTTGGCATAATTTTATAAATCTTACATAACGAATTTGGTTTATAAATTAATAATTACATGTTATACTTATAGAATGAAATACAACTAATCCACATATTACAAAACCAAGTCCCCTACTTTTAGAATTATACAGATGTGTTTTGACCGCAAATTATAGAAAAAAATGCACAATTTTCTGTTTTATAAAACTTCGCAAAGTAACGTATAATACTATAAATGAATCAAACTATACATAAAAGTTAAAACAGAATTATTTTGCTAAAATCCGCGGTTCTTAAGAAAATCTATATAATGCTAAGTATTGGAAGACAAAACCGTTCTCACACCTTATACATGCACGATTAGTTATTGGTGTTGGTGTTTTGTGATACGTGCGGTAACTAATGCATATGTGTAAGGTATGTGATCGGTTTTGACTTCCTACACTTAGCATTATATAGATTTTCTTAACAAACGCGGATTATATCAAAATAGTTGTATCATAATTTTTGTACTATTGAATTAACTAAAAGTAAATTATATAAATTATTCAAACTATATATTTTCCCGATAAAAAGTTGAAGCAAAGGCTATCGATTATTGGATAGTCTCATCAAAAATGCTTTTTGCTAGATTTTAGTAGATTACTTCTAGAGGGTTAAAAAACAAAATAGGTATATCGCCATGACGTTTTACGATCTCTGGCTTAGTGGTAAGTGTCCAGGCGCATAATAAACAGAGTAGTATTGTAATTTTAATATTCTAATATTGGCAAACAGCGTCTTCACCGAGGAAGACGCTGTTTGCAAAGAGGTCCTAGTTTTCTGACGTCAGTCGGCCGTGCCTTCTCGCCATACTCCCGACGCTATAATGACTAATCGTCATACTATTAGCCCTCCACTACACGTCGCCCTAAGCCGTGGTCCGGCCTCACAGGAAGCACCCTTAGGACGACGTTCCCCGACGCTAGCAGAGCTTCTGCGCTCTACTCTCCGCATTTCGCAACTTCGAAGATGCTTCTGCGCTCGCCCGTCCCGCCCGGTGACGCTGTAAAAGCCGTCAGGGCTAACAGCATAGTCAATTCGAAAGAAAAAAATAATTCTGATTGGTATTCATAGTTTACGTATAGAAACCGGATAGCCATCCCGAGCAATTCCTGCCGAATAACGCCGTATAAAGTGCTCATGAATAAGGGTTCCGGATGGGCTTCAAACTACAATAATACCCTATACAATAAGATGTGACTATAGCCGGTGTCTATACATCGTCAATACGAAAATTCGTTATACATGGTTAATATTTGTCGTGTTAATAAAACCACGATATACTTAAATCATTTATTTTGTAAATACATCACGAAATAATTCATCTTTTAATAAATTCGAATCTTCGAGATTCATATTAGCATCATGTAATTCATGTAAATGAGTTTTAATTAAAATATTAAACTCGTAAAAAGATAAATCAAATATTATATAAAAGTTGTGTTTGTATAATATTTTTTAAGGTACATACCTATACTAGATTATGCAGCTTAAACAAGAAATATTCGATTAAATTACCAATCGACCAAATTAATAATTATTTCCTTTACGAGTTCCGTTTTATTATCAGTTTCATATTATTATATGTATTAAAAATACTCAAAAACTTATTCATTCACTTTTCCAAATCCATGATCTGTTACAGCGTTATATTTCATATAATATAGGCTTACTTTATAGATATCGTCGATAACAATAAATGATATCTTTTCTTTTATATTGGTATATTTAATGATGGAAAAGCCTTAAGTTGGTATGAGCAAGAATTATCTTATGCTCATTACAAGCTTCAATTACTTCCTTGTCGTTATTCGAACCAGAAGGACTTCCGATGTATTCCACACCGCACTGAAAAAAGGATAAAAGTTAAACTTATAAAATATTGAGACCAACGTTTAATAAAAATAGGGGAATGTTATAGCAGAGGGTACTAGTATAATTTTTGTTGAAAAATTTAATACATTGGTTCCTTTATAATCTAATAGGTATTGCGTTCATAAAACTTTATGAAAAACTCGCAAACAGGAGTAAGCTATCCTTAATAAATAAATGTCGTTTTTTTATTAATTGTATTTAATATACATGCAATATACAATATAATTTCGATATACAATTTTTATTATAATAAGAATATAAAAAATACACGCATTTGTGATATAGCCTTATCAACCACTTCTGTAATGACATCAGTACCTTTTTCGAGATTATAGAATTCACTAAGGAGCTATATTGAGATAATCATAATTCTTGACAAGATATGATGACTTGGTAAGATTTTTTAATATTCGAATATTTTATGAAAGAATATTTAAATTGTCAGTTTCCCAGCTTATCAAGGACTATTGAGATTATTTAATTCGTATTAAAAGTTTAATATATATATATATATCGATTAGTATGGTAATATCTATGATATAAATATTGTACGCAGACCAAATATAGACCTTGTTTACAAAATTGCTCTAATGAGATTGGATATGCATTAGAGCAGTGTTTCCTGACCTTATTTGGTGCTCCACGTTAAAAATTATTTTGCCGCCCAAGTAACATATATAAATTTTAATCTTAAAAATTGAATTGTCCACTTAAAGAACATAAATAATAGGTTATAAGTTAACCACTTAAAGAACATAAATAACACGTTTTAGGAAGAAAAATTGCATTTTTTTGCTAAATTTGGCACCAAAATGTAGCATTGCACTTAAATGACCCAGAGCGAAAGGCTTAAACTCGTGTCGAGTTGCTCCCCCCTTAACCATCAAATTGCCCCCCTGTGGGTCATGGGCCCCACATTGGGAAACACTGCATTAGAGCAAGCGTAGTTCCAGTGACGGTTTTACCCCTAGACATGATTGAAGAGGTATGTTATTAAAAATCCAAAAATTTTAGAAACGAAAAAAGGAAACGTCTGCTTTGATAACTTATTATTATTATTATTAATAGTAAGGGCGTTGTTATAAACAGGGCCTCGGGCGGCAACAAACTTAATCCATCACTGCGTAGTTCATTTAATATTCCGTCAGTCTGCCAGCGACCTAGCTGTCTTTAAATTTAAAAAAACAAACCTAATTAATGTTTAGAAACCAGCTATACTCACGTGTTATTTTATCGGATAAGCCCGACTAGTTTTAAGCCCATACGGGGCTCTTATTCATGAGCTCTTTACTTTTATACATTAATTATTAATTCCACTCACGATAGTTTAAATTCAAAAAACAAACCTGTACAGCTCTGTCAATGTTGTCTCTGAAGGGGAAGAAAGCGTCTGAGGCAAGAGCCACTTTGTCCATCTTTTTGACCCATTCGTCCCGTTCTAGTGCTGTGAGAAGTGCGGGGGGCTCCCCTTCAAACAGACTGTTCCACTGTTCGAGAGGTAGATCGGTGCCTATTATGATATATTATTTATAAAAAAAAATATGTTAGTGCCTGCTGTAAACAATTATTCCAAGGCAATGAATAAGTGTTTACAGAAGGTAGTGAGTGTAATAGAAGTGATGATCATCCTCCTCCTGCCTTTATTCTACTCAAAGTGGGGTCGACACATGTTATAAAAATGTTGTGTCGACCGGAGTGCTCCGCTGCTAGTAGCGGGGACGGGGTAAATTGGGTTTGACACATTAACCCATCCCCAAAAACAGCAACTCTGAAACTCCCCACTAGCAGCAACTCCAATGTGCACCGTCTCTGGGTCGGGGCCTCTCTAAAAGTGGCCCCTCCCTCCACTAAAAGATGCATCGGGAGCACCAGATGCATCAACCGCCTCGGGGACATTTGAGACAGGTCCGATAAAAACCGTTCTGAACACCCAAAGTTTCTTGGTTACCACCGTTTACGAATTGTGTAGTCACATTTTCTATGACGCCATAGACTCCCATGGAATCCTGGGTTTCACGTGGTTTTGGGATCTAATAACTCTATGGCTCACCGACGGTGCCGTTGACGTAGTTGTCTATGGCGTTGGACACGAGCGCGCGGGAGACGCCTTGTTTGAAGCGCATGGCGCGCACCCGCGGGTGGAAACGCGTCCACCACAGCGCCGCCTTGCCGCCCGCCAGCCGCGTGCAGTGAATACGCGATTGCTGGCCCGCGCCAATACCTATCACCTGGGACATTATCCGTGCTAATATTATAAATATGAAAGTCTATCTATCTATCACGCTTTCCGCTAATCAGCTGGATTAATTAATTACTAATCCAGTCTACTTCTACTTCTACTAATAATTAATTCTAATTAAATTAATTCTACTTCTACTTCTACTAATATTATAAATGTGAAAGTTTGTGAGTATGAATGTATGTTTGTTACTCTTTCACGGCGAACGAATATCGATGAAATTTGGGACATTTAGTCCTCACACACCGAAGTAACATATAGGTTATAGAAATAATGTTAATGTAATTCTATAGGAATAGAATGACATTGAAAAGCGCTATTTATTATCAGCCTACCACGCGAACGAAGTTGCAGGACAAATCTAGTAATAGATATGGTAGAATATGAAATAAAAACCTATACGTTTTTCTTCCTGGAACAGGGATAAAACAGATATTGCATCAATTAATTTAGGTACTTAAACGTTAAACTTAGCGTGAACGAAATCGCGGTTAGCACTAGTGTAATTATACATTGGTTTTTCGGGCACTTGTATCCTAATATGACAAGCCAAAATTTGTTTTTCTTTAATAGGTCCTTCTGTCTGTTTTAAAATTCTTTAAGTCAATGTTGATAAAACATAGTATACAACTCAAAAACTCAAGACAGCGCATAGTCGTTGCAGACTTGTTCAAATATTACTCACCTGACCATCCCTGGCGTAGCAAACAGAGTTACTCTGCGTGTATTTGAGTGCAATGGTAGCAACGATGAGATCTCTCACAGCATTCGATGGAAGGTTTTTTTTATCTGTCACGACGTTCTCAAATAATGCCGACGTGATTTTAGCATCATTGCGCCTTTGTTCCAAAGTTAGACCAAAAATAGTCTTCTGTTCCATCAAATCTGGAATATAGTTCTCATCCATCTGTGAAAAAATAACAATTTTAAAAATCTTTTAGTGTTTAATAAATTTGGCTGACATGAATAGTCTGCCTGTAATCATAAAAAGAAAAAGGAAGAAACTATTATATAGCGATTGCCTACTTTTACAACTATTTAAAGGATATATATTATATGTATTATAGTTGAACAGTGACACCATCTGAAAATAATCATGAGATCAAGAGTTCAAACCTCGGGCAGAAGTCAATAAGCTTTTCTATTAGAACTTATTTGCCTAATACATAACAGCAAAAACATTATGCAGAAGCCTGTTTAATTCTGGAAAGTTCTTGGGATATTTGTAACCTACTAATCCACATGCACAGCATGGTAGGTCTAAACTCCAAACCTTTACTCCAAAAAAAGAAGAGAGCAGGCATATACGCAGCAGTGAGACAGTAATAGGCTATTACTTAACATTTTTTATTACATTAGTGATTTTGAAAAATTTGAGTGTGTTTTATTCATATGATATACAATTGACTGACATAATGGTAGACTCAGTAATATAATATCGATCCTTATTGGTTAAAAACTCACTTGCAAAACGCAGTATCCACCCCCCTTTTTCTTCTTCAACAGTTCAAGAGCTTCTGGGGTATAGCCTGGAGCAATAATACCATCAGATACCTCCCGGGAAATAATCCGTGCAGTGATCTCGTCACAGACGTCCGATAATGCAATGAAATCACCAAAGGAACTCATACGGTCCGCACCGCGCGCCCGTGCGTACGCGCACGCAAGGGGCGTTAGTTTAGGATGCAAGTCAGATACCATGCATATGGACGCCTGCAACAAAATTTATTCATTATTCTCCTGCCCTTATCCCACCTTAAGCGGCGTCTGCACAACATGTTTTATACATGCAGCATGTTTTGGCTAATTATTTTACGACCGGCCTCCTGTCGTTACTTCAACTTACCTTACTCGCCAAAATAAGGAGAGAGGAGACCTATGGAAGTGGGATTATATCAGACCGTTACTTTTAACTCCTAACGCTTTGGCTACATTAGCGGGCTACGGCGAATATTCGGGCTACGGCAATATATGTGGCCGGGTACATCGTTGCAACATGATGTATTTTGGCCCAGACGATGCAGACGATGTGTCGGCCACGCACGATGTTCTTGTCTACATTAGCGGGTGAAGATTCGGAAAGCGGCCTATGGCGAATATATTTCGTTGAGTTTTGTGCGTCTGCCGCCCCCTTTTTAAAGTATGGACGACAATGAAGTGTCATAAGTGTGACCACTCAAGCGAATGTTGTCGCGTCAAATCCTTTTGATGCGCGCCTGTTTACCAACAGTGCTCCGATGCTACATCGTCTGCGCCCGAATGCATCGCGTTGCGACGATGTACCCGGCTACATATATTGCCGTAGCCCGAATATTCACCGTAGCCCGCTAATGTAGTCAAATAAATAATAATAAATAATAAATATATGGGACATAGAATCCATAGAAGCAACACGTACTTTTGATGGTGTTGCGACCAGCTACATGAGGCGATTATCTTATACATCATAATTTTACCATAAGGTAAATTATGGTCCAATACTTACTTCTTCTTCATTCAATGGTAATCCAATAGCGGCTCCAGCTGGAGAGACATGCTTGAAACTAGTAGCAGCTGGTAGCCCCAGCGCTTGCTTCAGTTCTATAACCAGCTGCCAGGCGTTCAACGCATCGCACAGGTTGATAAAGCCTGGTGACCCATTTACCGTTTTCAGTGGCAAGTGGTCGCGTGTTGTGAACACCTGTGCCGGCTTCTGGTGTGGATTCATGCCTAAGGCGAAATTTGAATCAATTCAAACACATTTGAAATATAATAAGCAAACTTTAGCAAAGCATTGTCGTCAGTCACTAAATCACTGTTAGTGAATGTCCTTTTTATTTGAATTTATGAAATAAATATCCAGCATCGGTTTGCTTGGTCGGCTGAGTAGAAAAGACAACCTTCATTTCTTAGGTGTCGTAAGAGGCGACTAAGTTAAGTTGATATCAGGCAGGCAAAACATGTAACAACACATTAACATGTTGTGCCGACCCCACTTAGAGTGGGGTTAAGGGCAAGAAAATGAATTGTTTTGGATTACTATGGGATATACGTTATGAGTGTTAAACATCAATAAGTCAAACGACATTTTTTTCTGACAAGACGAGGATTGTGTGCAGTAATCACTACTAGTAGTATAAAAACGAGTCCGTCTGTTTCTGACGCTTTCACGGTTACGTAATGAGTTTGTCTAATATTGATAAAATTCGGCACAATTAAAGTTTATACGCAGGGTTAGCATAAATGATGAAAAATTCCTGCTTGTCTTACGGGAATACGAAAAAACTCATATTACATGAATGAAAAAACTTTAAACACTAAATGAGAATTAAATCACGGATAATACCAGTATATCATGTGTCCGTTCACCATTATTTATTTATTTATTTATTCTTCTTGCATACATTACACTTAAACAAAAATACATGTATATTTTAAGTACAAGTAATGATTTACGAGTACTTGAAAGGGCGGTCTTATCGCCTGCAGCGATCTCTTACAGTCACTCTCACCATTGTTTCATGCCCAAGCAATTTAGAACATCATTATGCTCTTCATAACAACTATTGACAGAACGCGGTTAAATATGAGACAAAAGGGAATATGTTAGGTAGAATATTTTATTTACCGTATCTTAATGTTAACTGCGCATCGCCAGCAGAGTATTGTTTACGAAAATAATCGGAGATATGAACGTCATATTGCGATGTATGCGTGAAGGCCTTCAAAGCCAATCTTTGTCTGTAACCATTACAAATTATAATTAATAATAAGATACAGGATTTATAAAAAAAACTAGTATTTGTTATGCTGTTTTCCGCACTTAGTCGCATTTTTGGCGACCATTGTGCGTGACTATACTAGACTATACTAGAGTACTAATTTTACTTAGATAAATTAAAGTAAACTCGTAAACAAGTGCTTCTGAACCGTCAACTGCTGATCCAAAGCTGTTCCTAACGACAAGAGCCAGCATTAAACTCGGCAGTTGCTCTTTTGAAAATGTGAAGAGAAAGCATATTGAGACTTATTGTTCGTTTCTCTTTTAATGTATAATTAGACTATGATAAGTTGCATCTTCCCTGTCTAATTATTTGACACGACATTCTCACTTTCAGACCTGCCTATGGCCATTCGAGTATAATAACTCTATCCCGCAAAAAGAGGGAATTTAAGCCCATGCAACCCATTTCGGGGTGTCTTTTGATACAGTAAATGTACACACGGGTTGATAGTAAAAAAAGTGTATAAGAGGTGACTTTTATTGATATCCTACTAATATTATAAATGCGAAAGTTTGTGAGTATGGATGTTTGTTTGTTACTTTTTCACGGCGAATCCGCTGAAACAATATCGATGAAATTTGGCACAATTATTCCTTATGTACCGGAATAACATATAGGCTATAGAAATCCTGTTAATTCTATAGGAATAGGATGATATTGAAAAGTACCATCTATTATCGGCCTATCACACGCAAACAGTTCTCGCGAACGAATTCGCAGGTAAAAGCTAGTTTATTATATTACCTTTACATATTTTAGATGCTACGAACCTAGTTTCCAACGAAGTCTGATGATTTTTTGTTTTCTTCAACTCATCAATTATACCATCATAATCATTTGGGTCACATATGACGGTGACTCTGTCATGGTTTTTAGCCGCAGCTCTCAGTAATGTTACACCGCCGATGTCGATATTCTCTACTGCATCAGCTATGGTTACGTTAGGTTTGGACACTGTTTCTACGAATGGATATAGATTGCAAACCACTACGCTTATCATCTCGAATTTTTGCCGCTTCATATCAGCCTGATCGGAATCTGTTAATCTAAAATTATAATATTACATTTGCGGGGGGAAAATTGCTAGATCCAAAAAGTACTTTATTTTCAAATCGATTATAAAAACCTTTTCATTTTAATAGGAAAAAAAATGTATATTTAATATACATAAAAGAGAAAGTACTAATGTATGCACTCCACAGATTCAAAACGGTGAAAAAATGAACCAACGGATATTCTGGCCCGTTGGCGCAGTTGGCAGTGACTCTGCTTTCAGCTTCGCGGGTTGCGGGTTCGATTCTCGCCGAGGACCATTATTTTCTTTAAAAAATTTGTTGGTTTTACGAGTGTGTGCGTATATGTTTACCAGTTGTCTGTCACCCATAACCCAAGTATTAAGTTACTTTGGAAACGACAGCCGTCTGTGTAAATGTCCAATATATTTATTATTATTATTCGTGTAAAGTTTTTATCTATCAATGACAGTTTTATTTCGAGGAGAAACAAAACGTGTCTGACCCACACAACGCGTGGTCGGACCGATAGTTATATATAAAATTATTACAAATTTATAAAAAAAAATAGATTATACGAAAAGTTCAAACAAAACTCGTTGGCGTAGTGGATAGTGACCCTTCCTTCGGTTCCGCGGGTCGCGGGTTCGATTCCCGCCGAGGGCCAACAATTTCTATAAATTAATTTGTTGGTCTTTGAGCCTGGGCGTATATTTGTATTTAACTATGTATTTAAAAAAATATATAAGTATATATTCACCAGTTGTCTGTCTACCATAACACAAGTATTAAGTTACATTGGGGATGGACGACCGTGTGTGTAAGTGTCCCATATATTTATTTATTTATTAAAATGTTTTAGCACAGCTTTATTTTATATGTCTTGCTTTATAAGTGTTCTCCGATGACGGTTGTAGTTGATTAAAAAAATATTACCTAGACAATATTCCAGCATGTACGGCAGGGTGTAGCGATTTAACACGTCCGCCGAGCATTTCTGGAGCACCCGTGATATCGGATACATCTAGCACCTTTAAACCGGCATTGCGTAAAGCAGTTGCCGTCCCTCCACTGCCAACCAAACTTAGTCCTATTTCGGATAAGCATTTTGCTAGCGGCAGAAGACCGGTCTTGTCGGATACGCTAAGAAGAGCTGTAGAATTAAATTAATTCACTGTATTTGTATTTAAAAAATATATAATTCTAAGTCCTCACGCCGTTTGGTATCCGGCTGAATAGACTAGCACCACCCTCATTTCTTACCGAGGTGTCGTAAGAGGCGATTAAGGTAAGCCGACCCGCCGTGTGGTGTCCGGCTGAGTAGAATAGACCACCCTCATTTCTTACCGAGATGCCGTAAAAGGCGACTAAGGTAAATTGACCCATTGTGTGGTATCCGGTTGAATAAAATAGACCACCCTTCTTCTCACCGAGGTGTCGTAAAATACGTAGCCAAATCATGTGACAACATGTTGAGCTGACCCCATTTAGAGTGGAATAAGGTCAGGAGGATGGTTTTTTAAATTTTAATGTATAAAATATTTTTTGGACTAAATTAACAATACAGTAATAAAATACAAAGATACAATTTATTAGTTATATATACAATAGAAGTCCATCATAATTTACATAAGAAAATGATAAACTTACCTAATTTACCATTACCAGCCATGTCTGAATCTTTTAACTTGATGAAACTAATTGTAGAAAGGTTACTCAATCACAGCTGACCTCGCAGAGGGGGGACACTGATAAGAGAATAATATTCTTATTTAGGTAAACAACATTAGGGCTACCAATATGACAATATTTAATAACTTTGTTAACTCCATTTGTAATCATAAACAAAATTAAACTATAAATAAAAATGAAATACCAAATACTTAAGCAAGCCAGAAAGCCTAGTATTTAATATTGGTAAAGAATCTTATTTATTATGCAGGACACTGAAATAAATATATTTAAAAATAAATATACTATAAACAAATTGCCATCCCAATAAAAAAAATCCCACTCTAAGTGGGTTCTGCACAATATGTTTATATTTTATGACCAGTCATCTGTCTGACTAATGTCAGGTAAGTTAATACTTACCTTGTTCGCCCTTTTACGACACCTCAACAAATGAGGGTGATCTATTTTACTCAGCCAGATACCATATGGTGGAAAAATCCTATAAACAAATATAAATATACATGTATATATAAATTACAGTCATTAAAATGTATAAGATATAATGATCCAATTAGAAACTATATTTTAACTATATAGTGAACTAAGGAACATTAAAAGAATTTGTTAATAATTTTTTTCTGGTTTACCCATTTTCATTCATAAAAGCAATAATCATATATATTTTACACAAGGTGCAGAAGACAACCCTACAGTATAATAATTATGCTGATGAAAAATAATGATGAAACAATCATTCTTGAAGGCTGATACTATAAATTAGTTGAATAACTTATTTAACTAAATTATATAGACCTTATTAAAAATAAACAAAAAAATTGTCATTGAAATATATCAATTTCATCTTTAAGTTCCAAGAGTTCTCTTAGCACAATCACATTGTATACCAAATAATTTTATGTTCATGAACTTGTATAAAAGTGCATGCACAAAAATAACAAAAATAATAAAAAAATATTTTTTTTTCACTTAACAATGTAGGTGCATTGTACATGATCAAATGGAAAATTTTTAACATAAGAAAAAACTAAACCACGTTGAAATTTAATGAGCTAAAGTAAAAATATTGTGTGAAATGTTTCTATTTCCATTTTTGCTAAAATGCAATTAAAATAAACAAGATTTAAAAAAAAAACCATCAGGCTTTGTTAATTAGTTTATGTAATATAAAAATCTTACTCAAATAATTTTTAGTAGGCAGTTTAGGTAAGGAATACTTTTGAAATTTGGGGTTAAGTATCTTGCAGAAATAATAAAAGTAGTAGGTATTTGTTTTATCTACACAATAGTAATCTTAGGTATGGATATTTAAGATTTCCTTAACCACAAATTATAATTGCCTGCATTGGCCTGCATAATTTTATAAACTTTAATGCGAACTTGCGAAGGCTTTAGCCAGTGTTGCCAACAGTTCAATAAGCTTCCCACTAGATTCAACTTTCAAAACCACCAGAAAACCACTAACAAACAGAAATTTTACACTCTAAATGACCGCTAACCGCTAAATTTTCCACTAAAACAATTTTTGTTTTATGAAAGAAAATAAATATACAAATAATTAGTTTCCTTTATTATTACTTACTAAAAAATTAACAAATTAATATCACAAAATTTAAATTTCGCTACTCGACCCGTAGTATTTCAGATACCTACGAGCCAAGAATCCCGTTGCGTATATTGTGATTTTTGCATAGTTACGCGTTAATAAATTCGCTCAGTTAATACAAACCAAAATTAATAATTATGAGCCCAGGAGCGTTACTGAACGATGAACCCTTCTAACTTCTAAGTATAAGTATTCAGAAAAAAATATGAAGTAAGAAATCCCCGTGTATAAAGTATAAGTTTAGAAAAATATTAGGTGGAAAATCCTCGCGTGTAGAGAAACGTAGACGACTAATTCTTGCCGATCAGTTATGCCTACTCTAGCAAAGTAAATATCTACCAGGTATAAAAGCTAAAATCCGCTTTTTTTTTCTAAAAAAACCATTTTTTCATAGGAAGGAGAAAAGATAACTTCACTCAAAATATACATTTTTGTCATCTCTCAGGTGATATATGGATAACATACCAAAAAAAATTGTTCGTTTTTCGAGGCAAACCACTTTTTGAGCCAATTTTGGACGTCTCGCGTAAGAATCGAACTGCTGCTCAGCGAGCAAATTGCACACCGACGAAAACAGGTGTTAGTCGGATGGGGTCAGTTCTGGTGAATAAGCGGTATGGAGTAGCATCTAACAGTTGAGTGTCTCTAAGTAATTTTGAACCTTTTTTGATGTGTGTGACGGAGCATTGTCATGGAGAAAATTAGCTTATATTCTGGCCTTTTTTCCTTCATAGCACCTCGCAATTTTATTATCTATCGGTGGTAGCGGTGCACTTCGATAGTTTCAACAGATTTCAGCACTTTATAATAGATAATTATGCCCCACTGTTGGCACCATACGCGCAGCATCGTCCTCCGCCCGAAGTGATTCCGTTTTGGAGTGGATGTTGAAGGTCGGCCGGAATGAAACCACGGTTTTTTTGTTTAGGATTCTCATGAATTAGGATTTTGTATGAAATGACAAATAATATTGACTCAATATTGTTGACCGAGGTCGTACTCTTAAAAATAAAAATTTGGCATGGTCATATCCGATTCATATGTTCATTAACATTTAACACCAACCATGAGCAAACAGCGGATTTAAGCTTGTACACCAATGTATATATGCATATTCAAAAAGGAAAACGAACAGATATATAAAAATCATCGTACAATGGAAGTAAATCTAACTTTTTAACTGCTAATATATTTTACCAAGACCACCAAAAAAAACCACTAGCCACTAAAAGCAACATTTGGCCGCTAAGTGGGTAGTTAAAACCACCAGTATTAGTGGAAAATCCACTAAGATGGCAACACTGATCACAACACAGACAAACATCAAACTTTAAATTACTAAACATTCTTATGTAACACTTTTTAACGTTTAAAAAAATCTTTTTACATATAAAAAGATTTTTAGAGCAACATAACCGTACTTAGATTTGCAACTTCATCCTATTTTTAACCTGATTCGCAATTAGTATTTTTACGACAGCGAAAGTCGCTAGAAAACATTGCCCACTAATTTTTTCCAGCTATCAATAGGACTTCAATTAAAATTTTAAAATTTTAAAATAAAAAGTTGTAGTGTTTTACGGTTGTAGTTAAATTTAAATCCGGAACTCGAATTTTCCTTCAGTGAGCGATTCGAGCAAAGTAATTACCGCCTGGCGTGCTATATTCGCTTCACAATGGTCTATTTTAAACTTTAATTGGATCACTCGCCGAGAGGACGCTTCAGTTTAGCTAAATTAGCGATAGCTAGACAGATTAGGTTCTTTGCATAATCTACATCTGTTCTTTGCATACGAATGCAGCAATCTGAAAAACTCCATTTTAAACTTTATCTCTCTCTCTCTAGCTATGAATCTGGCATCATCCTTCCTTATTACAGATTGTTATCGCCAATGATTTCCGCTTTATATTTTATAGCAACACAGTCATGAAACAAGAGTATCGCGCCTAGGGTTGCCACCCGTATTATATTATATATATTATCGTACTATATTTTGGTCAATTGTACTACCTATATATTATAGAAAAAGAATATAGCACGAAAAATACTATATTTTTTTATCGCTAATTCAGTTGTCGTGTTTTTTTAATTAACTGTGAATGGAACGCACCCGCAGCACTGCATAGGGAATTTGAACGAAACTCATTCATGTATTTACGGGGCTTAGTTAGTTAGTAACTCTAACTCCGTGTCATTATCCAGCGAAAAGTAATAAAAAATAATCATGGAAAAATAAATAATGATTGAAAATAGATGTGTACTATATTTTTTTCCTGAATTTCCTAAAAGTACAATATTTTTTTGATTTAAAAAGAAAAATAGTATTTTTCTTCAAAAAAAAGGTGGCAACCCTAATCGCGCCCTTTTTGATTAAATAGGGGCAACACTGTGCCGTTATTGTTTCCGGTTGAGTCTTCTATTTGATAAAACGTTTAAGTGACATTCAGTCCTTGTTCGTCATTCGAGAGATGTGCATCTCGGAACGGGAATTGTGGTATTCCTATTATATCGTGTTCTTGTATATAGTGTGCGTTAACAAGTTAGTGTTATATGTGTTATAGTGTTGTTGGTAATTGTATATTTTTGCGTAAGTAAAAAGTGATTACAGTTATATATTACGTATAACGAACGTTTCTGGTGAGTCAGTACGTTTCAATTTTCTTCGTATTAAATAGTGCAAAAGTATAGTTTATTTGTTATTAAGTTTTGGATAACTAGGTACTCACATTTTATCCGAGAATGTTTGTTGAAATTCAAACATTTGAGTAGTTGAGTTTGTGATAGTGAATGTATATAGTGCTTGTGTATGGTGGTGGCGGTGGTGGAGGTAAGTGTATGTGTTTTTTACGAATCCTGCATGTATCAGCTCTCTGATATCTCTCTCTATCTCTGCATGTTGATGATGCTCTCTATCTGCATGTATTGGTATGATAACCGATTGTCCACTCTACATTTAGCATTATATATATTTTCTATTTTACTTCATCGCGGATTATAGCAAAATAATTTTATTATTACTTTTGCATAATTACTCTGTTTTAATCATAGCTTAGGTAAATATAAACATTGTAATCTTTAATATTTAATGACTTAATCTTGTATGTACATAATACATAAAAGGACTGTCATCGCACCTACGCTCGATGCTATAAGAATTGTATCATTGGCATAGAGCAGGTTTGTGAGTTTGACTCCTCCGATACTGATACCACCATCCCAATCCATAAGCACTTGTCTCTGACGTACGCCTCTCTGAAAACCTTTGATTACTATTGGCTTTTATTTATTTATTTATTTATTTGGATCACCAACATAAGAAACAGTAATAATATATAATATACATTTCCCGTGACTAAAATCTAACTGTTCTCACATTTACAGGTAACCACAGCATGCTATGTGTTACATAAGTAATCAAAATTTTAAATTATTAATAATATGTGTTAGTTTTTTATTTATTTATTTTTATCCTAATTTATAAATTATTATTATTTTTAATTTTATATTTATATTTATTACAATTTATTATGTATTTAAATTTTATTATTTATTATGTGCGAGGTAAGTCAACTTTTAAAAGTTTTTCATATATAATTAGCCAATTATTTTGATATATTTCATCACTTGGAGTCTTGTAGTAATACTTGACTTGTACGGTTATTAGACGCTAACGCGGCTAGACCGTTTCATCACTTGGAGTCTTGTAGTAATACTTGACTTGTACGGTTATTAGACGCTAACGCGGCTAGACCGTTTCATCACTTGGAGTCTTGTTGTAATACTTGACTTGTACGGTTAATAGACGCTTACGCGGCTAGACCGTTTCATCACTTGGAGTCTTGTAGTAATACTTGACTTGTACGGTTATTAGACGCTAACGCGGCTAGACCGTTTCATCACTTGGAGTCTTGTAGTAATACTTGACTTGTACGGTTATTAGATGCTAACGCGGCTAGACCGTTTCATCACTTGGAGTCTTGTTGTAATACTTGACTTGTACGGTTAATAGACGCTTACGCGGCTAGACCGTTTCATCACTTGGAGTCTTGTAGTAATACTTGACTTGTACGGTTATTAGACGCTAACGCGGCTAGACCGTTTCATCACTTGGAGTCTTGTAGTAAGACTTGAATTGTACGGTTATTAGACGCTAACGCGGCTAGACCGTTTCATCACTTGGAGTCTTGTTGTAATACTTGACTTGTACGGTTATTAGACGCTTACGCGGCTAGACCGTTTCATCACTTGGAGTCTTGTAGTAATACTTGACTTGTACGGTTATTAGACGCTAACGCGTCTAGACCGTTTCAACACTTGGAGTCTTGTAGTAATACTTGACTTGTACGGTTATTAGACGCTAACGCGGCTAGACCGTTTCATCACTTGGAGTCTTGTTGTAATACTTGACTTGTACGGTTAATAGACGCTTACGCGGCTAGACCGTTTCATCACTTGGAGTCTTGTAGTAATACTTGACTTGTACGGTTATTAGACGCTAACGCGGCTAGACCGTTTCATCACTTGGAGTCTTGTTGTAAAACTTGACTTGTACGGTTAATAGACGCTAACGCGGCTAGACCGTTTCATCACTTGGAGTCTTGTTGTAATACTTGACTTGTACGGTTAATAGACGCTTACGCGGCTAGACCGTTTCATCACTTGGAGTCTTGTAGTAATACTTGACTTGTACGGTTATTAGACGCTAACGCGGCTAGACCGTTTCATCACTTGGAGTCTTGTTGTAATACTTGACTTGTACGGTTAATAGACGCTTACGCGGCTAGACCGTTTCATCACTTGGAGTCTTGTAGTAATACTTGACTTGTACGGTTATTAGACGCTAACGCGGCTAGACCGTTTCATCACTTGGAGTCTTGTAGTAATACTTGACTTGTACGGTTATTAGACGCTAACGCGGCTAGACCGTTTCATCACTTGGAGTCTTGTAGTAATACTTGACTTGTACGGTTATTAGACGCTAACGCGGCTAGACCGTTTCATCACTTGGAGTCTTGTAGTAATACTTGACTTGTACGGTTATTAGACGCTAACGCGGCTAGACCGTTTCATCACTTGGAGTCTTGTTGTAATACTTGACTTGTACGGTTAATAGACGCTTACGCGGCTAGACCGTTTCATCACTTGGAGTCTTGTAGTAATACTTGACTTGTACGGTTATTAGACGCTAACGCGGCTAGACCGTTTCATCACTTGGAGTCTTGTAGTAATACTTGACTTGTACGGTTATTAGACGCTAACGCGGCTAGACCGTTTCATCACTTGGAGTCTTGTTGTAATACTTGACTTGTACGGTTAATAGACGCTTACGCGGCTAGACCGTTTCATCACTTGGAGTCTTGTAGTAATACTTGACTTGTACGGTTATTAGACGCTAACGCGGCTAGACCGTTTCATCACTTGGAGTCTTGTTGTAAAACTTGACTTGTACGGTTAATAGACGCTTACGCGGCTAGACCGTTTCATCACTTGGAGTCTTGTAGTAATACTTGACTTGTACGGTTATTAGACGCTAACGCGGCTAGACCGTTTCATCACTTGGAGTCTTGTTGTAAAACTTGACTTGTACGGTTAATAGACGCTTACGCGGCTAGACCGTTTCATCACTTGGAGTCTTGTAGTAATACTTGACTTGTACGGTTATTAGACGCTAACGCGGCTAGACCGTTTCATCACTTGGAGTCTTGTTGTAATACTTGACTTGTACGGTTATTAGACGCTTACGCGGCTAGACCGTTTCATCACTTGGAGTCTTGTAGTAATACTTGACTTGTACGGTTATTAGACGCTTACGCGGCTAGACCGTTTCATCACTTGGAGTCTTGTTGTAATACTTGACTTGTACGGTTAATAGACGCTTACGCGGCTAGACCGTTTCATCACTTGGAGTCTTGTAGTAATACTTGACTTGTACGGTTATTAGACGCTAACGCGGCTAGACCGTTTCATCACTTGGAGTCTTGTTGCAATACTTGACTTCTTATTATTCATTTATTTTCATTTAAATATGTTACATATTTGCCCGGTTAGGGCGTTGCAAAATATTGTACACACGTGTAACATTCTACAAAAAATTAAATATTTAACAAAACATTAATTTATATTAAAAATTCTATTTATATTAAATATTTCTACAAAAAATTAATTTATATTAAAAAATTATTTAAATATTGACATGTTAAAACATGTCAATATTTAAATAATCAATTATTTAAATTTAGTAAGAAAAATAGTGTTTAATTACATTAATAATGTCGTAATTTTAATAATGTTTATATGTCAAATTGAAATTATTATTATTTTATGTCAATTTATTTATACGTCTTATTATCTATCTATTATATTTAATTATTAAAAAATTCCGATAAATTATAAAAACTATTTTGTGCCAGCCATTCTTTTAATTTTGTTTTGAAAGTCTTAATATTGATTTCGTCTTTTATAATATTCGGCAATTTGTTATATATTTTAACTGATCTAAAGTATGGTCCATTTCTGGCTATTTCCATGTTATATTTAGGGACCAGTAATTGTCCACGTCGCGTGTCACGCTTGTAGGGTCTTACGAGTTCCTTATAGTATTTTCTTACAAAAAGCGCTGTTTCCAATATATATATATATAGATGTTAGGGTCAAAAAATTTTTGTCTTTAAAGAATGATCTGCAGCTTTCTCTTCGTTTTATATTAGCGAGTATACGAATACACTTTTTTTTTTTATAAATAGGTCTTCTATATTTGCACTGTGGCCCCAAAGTATTATTCCGTATTGGAGCCATGCATAAGCATATGCGTAGTACGCGGATAGTGCCGTTTCATAATTTGTATGTGCTTTAGGTATGCTTAAAGCATATACAAACCCCGAAAGCCTAGTAACAATATCTTGTACATGTGTTTTCCAGTTCATATACGTATCGATCGTTATTCCTAACAACTTAAAATCTGTTACTTCTTTAATGTTTATTTGTTCTATTAATGTTTTTAATTCTAGTGATTATTTTTGGTAAGGTCTAAACTGTATTAGTTTTGTTTTTTTAAGATTTATTTCCAGATTATGATCTTTTAGCCAATTTTTAGTTTCATGTAAGTTTTTTATAATTTTGTATTTGCACTCATTAATATCGGAGCACCTGGATAAAATAGAAATGTCATCTGCAAACATAACGCACTGAGAGGTATTTACTTTGGGTAAGTCGTTTATGTATATAAGGAATAGAATACATCCAAGGACACTACCTTGCGGGATGGACCAATGGTCGTATCTTTGTCATTTTTAATTTATCTGGGAAGTAACCTTCATCGAAAGATTGATTAATGAGAGATGTTAGAGGAGGAGTGAGTTGATTTATACATGTTTTGATTAAAGTCGGTGGGATATCATCCGCGCCCGAACTGCGTTTATTTTCTAAATTTCTAATGATATTGTGAATTTCGTCCTCTGTGGTTAGTTTCAGGAATAACGAGTTAACGGTTGGCGCGTTTGACGGGAGCCTGCCGATAGGTGGCATTGTATTTTTGTAGTAATGGGGTGTTTTCCCCACATTGATAGTGTTTACAAAATAAGTTAGCAACTTTTTCAGGTGATTCTACGTTTCCGGAAGGTGTGCGCAGTGTAATATTTCTTGTGATTATTTTGGAATTTTTATTTGTCGTATTTTTAATTATATGCCACATTGTTTTAGTTTTGTTGCTTGATTTTTACATTTTTCGTATATTTGTAATTTTTTTTAGACAGCTTTACACATTTTTTCAAAATTTTACTGTATTTTTTATGATGTATTTTTAAAGTTTTATTATTTGTTTGATTTACTAATATTTTTATAGTTATGTTGGCATGATTTGTGGAGACCCCTTATGAGGTAAGTTTTATTATTGTTTAATTTTTGCTTTGAATCTATTTTTGGTATATGCTTGTTTAGAATTTTTGAGAGATATGCTGTGAAATTGTCGTTATGTTGGTTTACGTTGTTTTCTGTATTTAAAACGTTGCTCCATTCCACTTGCTTGCTTGCTTGCTTGATATTTCTAGTTTAAATTGTGCTATATTTTTGTTACTATAATTACGTTTATTAATATTTAAGGGTTTTTTTAGGATAATTGTATTTTTTATTGCGCTAGTTTGAAAGAAAATACCTTTATGATCTGATATGCCGTAATCCCTAACTGACTGGATAAATTTTTTGTCATTTGTAAATATTAAATCTATGCATGAGGAAGAGGTCTTAGTGACTCTGGTTAGCTCATTAATTATTTGAATGAGATTAAATTCTAGCATCAGATCTGTTAACTTTTGGTATTCCCTAAGCATGGGACTTGCCAAGACGTCAATGTTGAAATCGCCCGCTATTAAGATTGTTTTGTTGCGAATTTTGTCTTTTAATATTTTTAGCCAATCTTCCAAGTCACGATCTGCTCGATATAAGCTTACGATAACAATATTTTGTAGCGACGCCGCCTCCTTGTCTATGCTTTCTATTGAATGATGACGCGGATGTATATCCTTCTAAAGTTATTAGGTTTTTTTGATTTTCAGATATCCAGGTCTCTGATATACACGCAAGATGTACTTTCTTTTCATTCAAAATAGTATGTAATATATGGGATTTATTCTTCATACTTTGCGTGTTTTGTACTAGCATGTTTATTTTTTGCACGAAATGTCTTTTTGCTGTGTTGATTGATCATTGGTAGATTTGTTATTTGGTGTCACCTTTGAGAAGCTCGCACTATTGGAATTATTGGTCATGGTTGATATTCTTCCTTCCACAATTAGTTTATTTCCGCGGATGATTGCATGTTTTCCGTCTCTTCTTGCCAACAAAAGTTTTTCTCTTAGGGTCTTTCTATCGCGTAACGCTTCTCTGGCAAGGAATTCCGTAACGGCAAATCCGGTGTTTTTGAAATATCGGTGATTTTGCAAGACGTACTTTGTCATCCTTTTGCTAATGAGTTCGATGACTAATGGTCGTCGAGGTCCCTTTTTGCCCATACAATAAGATTCCTCAATATAGCCGTGCAGATTTATATTTAAAATGTTTCATAAAATTCCTGTAATCCTGTTGTGTAATTCGAGTTCTGTTTCGTTATGAATTTCGCTCAATCCATATAATACTATTCTTTTGTTAATTTCAAAAACATTTCTTGTTGAGGCTGAGACATTTGTTTGTCGCCGTAAAATATTTAATTCAGTTGTTAGTTTATCTTGTTCTATTGTCATAGTCATTATTTTTCCACCCACCCCCAGCCGTAGGGTACCTGACAGCGCGGTCAGCTAGATAGTTACCGACCACACGCTGCTGTATGTAATGTACCTATTGTAATAAGCTGTAAGTAGAGTTCCGTAGAACTCGCTACTTATAGCTTATTAGAATAGATACATTATACATAGGTACAATGTACAATAGGTCCTAAGCAACATTAAAATATTAGTTCTTGTTGTTTTAATGTTGCTTAGCTACTATATAATGTCCTTATTTATATAACGATTAAGATTAGAGTTAAGGTTTACTGACATATTTTATAAGAAGAACTAACTAACTACTATGTAACTAACACCTATGGATCATTGGTAATAAATAAATTTATTCTATTTTTTTTTGTTTCAGATGCTTCATCAAGCTGGGCCACATCGTCGTCGGGCGTACGTCACGTATGACGTTTTTGTTGCAGAAATATTTGAAAATTCAAGGTTACATTAAAATAACAGTTCTTGTTGATTTAATGTTGCTTAGGTTCTATTTATTGTCCTTATTTATATAACGATTAAGATTAGAGTTAAGGTTTACTGACATATTTTATAAGAAGAACTAACTAACTACTATGTAACTAACACCTATGGATCATTGGTAATAAATAAATTTATTCTATTTTTTTTTGTTTCAGATGCTTCATCAAGCTGGGCCACATCGTCGTCGGGCGTACGTCACGTATGACGTTTTTGTTGCAGAAATATTTGAAAATTCAAGGTTACATTAAAATAACAGTTCTTGTTGATTTAATGTTGCTTAGGTTCTATTTATTGTCCTTATTTATATAACGATTAAGATTAGAGTTAAGGTTTACTGACATATTTTATAAGAAGAACTAACTAACTACTATGTAACTAACACCTATGGATCATTGGTAATAAATAAATTTATTCTATTTTTTTTTGTTTCAGATGCTTCATCAAGCTGGGCCACATCGTCGTCGGGCGTACGTCACGTATGACGTTTTTGTTGCAGAAATATTTGAAAATTCAAGGTTACATTAAAATAACAGTTCTTGTTGATTTAATGTTGCTTAGGTTCTATTTATTGTCCTTATTTATATAACGATTAAGATTAGAGTTAAGGTTTACTGACATATTTTATAAGAAGAACTAACTAACTACTATGTAACTAACACGTATGGATCATTGGTAATAAATAAATTTATTATATTTTTTTCTTTTCAGATGCTGCATCAAGCTGGGCCACATCGTCGTCGGGCGTACGTCACGTATGACGTTTTTGTTGCAGAAATATTTGAAAATTCAAGGGTACATTAAAATAACAGTTCTTGTTGTTTTAATGTTGCTTAGGTACTATTTATTGTCCTTATTTATATAACGATTAAGATTAGAGTTAAGGTTTACTGACATATTTTATAAGAAGAACTAACTAACTACTATGTAACTAACACCTATGGATCATTGGTAATAAATAAATTTATTATATTTTTTTTTGTTTCAGATGCTTCATCAAGCTGGGCCACATCGTCGTCGGGCGTACGTCACGTATGACGTTTTTGTTGCAGAAATATTTGAAAATTCAAGGTTACATTAAAATAACAGTTCTTGTTGATTTAATGTTGCTTAGGTACTATTTATTGTCCTTATTTATATAACGATTAAGATTAGAGTTAAGGTTTACTGACATATTTTATAAGAAGAACTAACTAACTACTATGTAACTAACACTTATGGATCATTGGTAATAAATAAATTTATTATATTTTTTTTGTTTCAGATGCTTCATCAAGCTGGGCCACATCGTCGTCGGGCGTACGTCACGTTTGACGTTTTTGTTGCAGAAATATTTGAAAATTCAAGATAACATTAAAATAACAGTTCTCGTTGTTTTAATGTTGCTTAGGTACTATTTATTGTCCTTATTTATATAACGATTAAGATTAGAGTTAAGGTTTACTGACATATTTTATAAGAAGAACTAACTAACTACTATTTAACTAACACTTATGGATCATTGGTAATAAATAAATTTATTATATTTTTTTTGTTTCAGATGCTTCATCAAGCTGGGCCACATCGTCGTCGGGCGTACGTCACGTTTGACGTTTTTGTTGCAGAAATATTTGAAAATTCAAGATAACATTAAAATAACAGTTCTCGTTGTTTTAATGTTGCTTAGGTACTATTTATTGTCCTTATTTATATAACGATTAAGATTAGAGTTAAGGTTTACTGACATATTTTATAAGAAGAACTAACTAACTACTATGTAACTTACACTTATGGATCAATGGTAATAAATAAATTTATTATATTTTTTTTGTTTCAGATGCTTCATCAAGCTGGGCCACATCGTCGTCGGGCGTACGTCACGTTTGACGTTTTTGTTGCAGAAATATTTGAAAATTCAAGATAACATTAAAATAACAGTTCTTGTTGTTTTAATGTTGCTTAGGTACTATTTATTGTCCTTATTTATATAACGATTAAGATTAGAGTTAAGGTTTACTGACATATTTATAAGAAGAACTAACTAACTACTATGTAACTAACACGTATGGATCATTGGTAATAAATAAATTTATTATATTTTTTTCTTTTCAGATGCTGCATCAAGCTGGGCCACATCGTCGTCGGGCGTACGTCACGTATGACGTTTTTGTTGCAGAAATATTTGAAAATTCAAGATAACATTAAAATAACAGTTCTTGTTGTTTTAATGTTGCTTAGGTACTATATAATGTCCTTATTTATATAACGATTAAGTTTAGAGTTAAGGTTTACTGACATATTTTATAAGAAGAACTAACTAACTACTATGTAACTAACACCTATGGATAATTGGTAATAAATAAATTTATTATATTTTTTTTTTGTTTCAGATGCTTCATCAAGCTGGGCCACATCGTCGTCGGGCGTACGTCACGTATGACGTTTTTGTTGCAGAAATATTTGAAAATTCAAGGGTACATTAAAATAACAGTTCTTGTTGATTTAATGTTGCTTAGGTTCTATTTATTGTCCTTATTTATATAACGATTAAGATTAGAGTTAAGGTTTACTGACATATTTTATAAGAAGAACTAACTAACACCTATGGATCATTGGTAATAAATAAATTTATTATATTTTTTTTTGTTTCAGATGCTTCATCAAGCTGGGCCACATCGTCGTCGGGCGTACGTCACGTTTGACGTTTTTGTTGCAGAAATATTTGAAAATTCAAGATAACATTAAAATAACAGTTCTTGTTGTTTTAATGTTGCTTAGGTACTATTTATTGTCCTTATTTATATAACGATTAAGATTAGAGTTAAGGTTTACTGACATATTTTATAAGAAGAACTAACTAACTACTATGTAACTAACACCTATGGATCATTGGTAATATATAAATTTATTATATTTTTTTTTGTTTCAGTTGCTTCATCAAGCTGGGCCACATCGTCGTCGGGCGTACGTCACGTATGACGTTTTTGTTGCAGAAATATTTGAAAATTCAAGGGTACATTAAAATAACAGTTCTTGTTGTTTTAATGTTGCTTAGGTACTATGTATTGTCCTTATTTAAATAACGATTAAGATTAGAGTTAAGGTTTACTGACATATTTTATAAGAAGAACTAACTAACTACTATGAAACTAACACCTATGGATCATTGGTAATAAATAAATTTATTATATATTTTTTTTGTTTCAGTTGCTTCATCAAGCTGCGCCACATCGTCGTCGGGCGTACGTCACGTATGACGTTTTTGTTGCAGAAATATTTGAAAATTCAAGATAACATTAAAATAACAGTTCTTGTTGTTTTAATGTTGCTTAGGTACTATATAATGTCCTTATTTATATAACGATTAAGATTAGAGTTAAGGTTTACTGACATATTTTATAAGAAGAACTAACTAACTACTATGTAACTAACACCTATGGATCATTGGTAATAAATAAATTTATTATATTTTTTTTGTTTCAGATGCTTCATCAAGCTGGGCCACATCGTCGTCGGGCGTACGTCAAGTTTGACGTTTTTGTTGCAGAAATATTTGAAAATTCAAGATAACATTAAAATAACAGTTCTTGTTGTTTTAATGATGCTTAGGTACTATTTATTGTCCTTATTTATATAACGATTAAGATTAGAGTTAAGGTTTACTAACATATTTTATAAGAAGAACTAACTAACTACTATGTAACTAACACCTATGGATCATTGGTAATAAATAAATTTATTATATTTTTTTTTGTTTCAGATGCTTCATCAAGCTGGGCCACATCGTCGTCGGGCGTACGTCACGTATGACGTTTTTGTTGCAGAAATATTTGAAAATTCAAGGTTACATTAAAATAACAGTTCTTGTTGATTTAATGTTGCTTAGGTTCTATTTATTGTCCTTATTTTTATAACGATTAAGATTAGAGTTAAGGTTTACTGACATATTTTATAAGAAGAACTAACTAACACCTATGGATCATTGGTAATAAATAAATTTATTATATTTTTTTTTGTTTCAGATGCTTCATCAAGCTGGGCCACATCGTCGTCGGGCGTACGTCACGTTTGACGTTTTTGTTGCAGAAATATTTGAAAATTCAAGATAACATTAAAATAACAGTTCTTGTTGTTTTAATGTTGCTTAGGTACTATTTATTGTCCTTATTTATATAACGATTAAGATTAGAGTTAAGGTTTACTGACATATTTTATAAGAAGAACTAACTAACTACTATGTAACTAACACCTATGGATCATTGGTAATAAATAAATCTATTATATTTTTTTTTGTTTCAGATGCTTCATCAAGCTGGGCCACATCGTCGTCGGGCGTACGTCACGTATGACGTTTTTGTTGCAGAAATATTTGAAAATTCAAGGTTACATTAAAATAACAGTTCTTAATGTTTTAATGTTGCTTAGGTACTATTTATTGTCCTTATTTATATAACGATTAAGATTAGAGTTAAGGTTTACTGACATATTTTATAAGAAGAACTAACTAACTACTATGTAACTAACACTTATGGATCATTGGTAATAAATAAATTTATTATATTTTTTTTGTTTCAGATGCTTCATCAAGCTGGGCCACATCGTCGTCGGGCGTACGTCACGTATGACGTTTTTGTAGCAGAAATATTTGAAAATTCAAGATAACATTAAAATAACAGTTCTTGTTGTTTTAATGTTGCTTAGGTACTATATAATGTGCTTATTTATATAACGATTAAGATTAGAGTTAAGGTTTACTGACATATTTTATAAGAAGAACTAACTAACTACTATGTAACTAACACCTATGGATCATTGGTAATAAATAAATTTATTATATTTTTTTTTGTTTCAGATGCTTCATCAAGCTGGGCCACATCGTCGTCGGGCGTACGTCACGTATGACGTTTTTGTTGCAGAAATATTTGAAAATTCAAGGGTACATTAAAATAACAGTTCTTGTTGTTTTAATGTTGCTTAGGTACTATGTATTGTCCTTATTTATATAACGATTAAGATTAGAGTTAAGGTTTACTGACATATTTTATAAGAAGAACTAACTAACTACTATGTAACTAACACGTATGTATCATTGGTAATAAATAAATTTATTCTATTTTTTTTGTTTCAGTTGCTTCATCAAGCTGCGCCACATCGTCGTCGGGCGTACGTCACGTATGACGTTTTTGTTGCAGAAATATTTGAAAATTCAAGATAACATTAAAATAACAGTTCTTGTTGTTTTAATGTTGCTTAGGTACTATATAATGTCCTTATTTATATAACGATTAAGATTAGAGTTAAGGTTTACTGACATATTTTATAAGAAGAACTAACTAACTACTATGTAACTAACACCTATGGATCATTGGTAATAAATAAATTTATTATATTTTTTTTTTGTTTCAGATGCTTCATCAAGCTGGGCCACATCGTCGTCGGGCGTACGTCACGTATGACGTTTTTGTTGCAGAAATATTTGAAAATTCAAGGGTACATTAAAATAACAGTTCTTGTTGTTTTAATGTTGCTTAGGTACTATTTATTGTCCTTATTTATATAACGATTAAGATTAGAGTTAAGGTTTACTGACATATTTTATAAGAAGAACTAACTAACTACTATGTAACTAACACCTATGGATCATTGGTAATAAATAAATTTATTATATTTTTTTTTGTTTCAGATGCTTCATCAAGCTGGGCCACATCGTCGTCGGGCGTACGTCACGTATGACGTTTTTGTTGCAGAAATATTTGAAAATTCAAGATAACATTAAAATAACAGTTCTTGTTGTTTTAATGTTGCTTAGGTACTATATAATGTCCTTATTTATATAACGATTAAGATTAGAGTTAAGGTTTACTGACATATTTTATAAGAAGAACTAACTAACTACTATGTAACTAACACCTATGGATCATTGGTAATAAATAAATTTATTATATTTTTTTTTGTTTCAGATGCTTCATCAAGCTGGGCCACATCGTCGTCGGGCGTACGTCACGTTTGACGTTTTTGTTGCAGAAATATTTGAAAATTCAAGATAACATTAAAATAACAGTTCTTGTTAATTTAATGTTGCTTAGGTTCTATTTATTGTCCTTATTTATATAACGATTAAGATTAGAGTTAAGGTTTACTGACATATTTTATAAGAAGAACTAACTAACACCTATGGATCATTGGTAATAAATAAATTTATTATATTTTTTTTTGTTTCAGATGCTTCATCAAGCTGGGCCACATCGTCGTCGGGCGTACGTCACGTTTGACGTTTTTGTTGCAGAAATATTTGAAAATTCAAGATAACATTAAAATAACAGTTCTTGTTGTTTTAATGTTGCTTAGGTACTATTTATTGTCCTTATTTATATAACGATTAAGATTAGAGTTAAGGTTTACTGACATATTTTATAAGAAGAACTAACTAACTACTATGTAACTAACACCTATGGATCATTGGTAATAAATAAATTTATTATATTTTTTTTGTTTCAGATGCTTCATCAAGCTGGGCCACATCGTCGTCGGGCGTACGTCACGTATGACGTTTTTGTTGCAGAAATATTTGAAAATTCAAGATAACATTAAAATAACAGTTCTCGTTGTTTTAATGTTGCTTAGGTACTATTTATTGTCCTTATTTATATAACGATTAAGATTAGAGTTAAGGTTTACTGACATATTTTATAAGAAGAACTAACTAACTACTATGTAACTAACACTTATGGATCATTGGTAATAAATAAATTTATTATATTTTTTTTGTTTCAGATGCTTCATCAAGCTGGGCCACATCGTCGTCGGGCGTACGTCACGTATGACGTTTTTGTTGCAGAAATATTTGAAAATTCAAGATAACATTAAAATAACAGTTCTTGTTGTTTTAATGTTGCTTAGGTACTATATAATGTCCTTATTTATATAACGATTAAGTTTAGAGTTAAGGTTTACTGACATATTTTATAAGAAGAACTAACTAACTACTATGTAACTAACACCTATGGATAATTGGTAATAAATAAATTTATTATATTTTTTTTTTGTTTCAGATGCTTCATCAAGCTGGGCCACATCGTCGTCGGGCGTACGTCACGTATGACGTTTTTGTTGCAGAAATATTTGAAAATTCAAGGGTACATTAAAATAACAGTTCTTGTTGATTTAATGTTGCTTAGGTTCTATTTATTGTCCTTATTTATATAACGATTAAGATTAGAGTTAAGGTTTACTGACATATTTTATAAGAAGAACTAACTAACACCTATGGATCATTGGTAATAAATAAATTTATTATATTTTTTTTTGTTTCAGATGCTTCATCAAGCTGGGCCACATCGTCGTCGGGCGTACGTCACGTTTGACGTTTTTGTTGCAGAAATATTTGAAAATTCAAGATAACATTAAAATAACAGTTCTTGTTGTTTTAATGTTGCTTAGGTACTATTTATTGTCCTTATTTATATAACGATTAAGATTAGAGTTAAGGTTTACTGACATATTTTATAAGAAGAACTAACTAACTACTATGTAACTAACACCTATGGATCATTGGTAATATATAAATTTATTATATTTTTTTTTGTTTCAGTTGCTTCATCAAGCTGGGCCACATCGTCGTCGGGCGTACGTCACGTATGACGTTTTTGTTGCAGAAATATTTGAAAATTCAAGGGTACATTAAAATAACAGTTCTTGTTGTTTTAATGTTGCTTAGGTACTATGTATTGTCCTTATTTAAATAACGATTAAGATTAGAGTTAAGGTTTACTGACATATTTTATAAGAAGAACTAACTAACTACTATGAAACTAACACCTATGGATCATTGGTAATAAATAAATTTATTATATATTTTTTTTGTTTCAGTTGCTTCATCAAGCTGCGCCACATCGTCGTCGGGCGTACGTCACGTATGACGTTTTTGTTGCAGAAATATTTGAAAATTCAAGATAACATTAAAATAACAGTTCTTGTTGTTTTAATGTTGCTTAGGTACTATATAATGTCCTTATTTATATAACGATTAAGATTAGAGTTAAGGTTTACTGACATATTTTATAAGAAGAACTAACTAACTACTATGTAACTAACACCTATGGATCATTGGTAATAAATAAATTTATTATATTTTTTTTGTTTCAGATGCTTCATCAAGCTGGGCCACATCGTCGTCGGGCGTACGTCAAGTTTGACGTTTTTGTTGCAGAAATATTTGAAAATTCAAGATAACATTAAAATAACAGTTCTTGTTGTTTTAATGATGCTTAGGTACTATTTATTGTCCTTATTTATATAACGATTAAGATTAGAGTTAAGGTTTACTAACATATTTTATAAGAAGAACTAACTAACTACTATGTAACTAACACCTATGGATCATTGGTAATAAATAAATTTATTATATTTTTTTTTGTTTCAGATGCTTCATCAAGCTGGGCCACATCGTCGTCGGGCGTACGTCACGTATGACGTTTTTGTTGCAGAAATATTTGAAAATTCAAGGTTACATTAAAATAACAGTTCTTGTTGATTTAATGTTGCTTAGGTTCTATTTATTGTCCTTATTTTTATAACGATTAAGATTAGAGTTAAGGTTTACTGACATATTTTATAAGAAGAACTAACTAACACCTATGGATCATTGGTAATAAATAAATTTATTATATTTTTTTTTGTTTCAGATGCTTCATCAAGCTGGGCCACATCGTCGTCGGGCGTACGTCACGTTTGACGTTTTTGTTGCAGAAATATTTGAAAATTCAAGATAACATTAAAATAACAGTTCTTGTTGTTTTAATGTTGCTTAGGTACTATTTATTGTCCTTATTTATATAACGATTAAGATTAGAGTTAAGGTTTACTGACATATTTTATAAGAAGAACTAACTAACTACTATGTAACTAACACCTATGGATCATTGGTAATAAATAAATCTATTATATTTTTTTTTGTTTCAGATGCTTCATCAAGCTGGGCCACATCGTCGTCGGGCGTACGTCACGTATGACGTTTTTGTTGCAGAAATATTTGAAAATTCAAGGTTACATTAAAATAACAGTTCTTAATGTTTTAATGTTGCTTAGGTACTATTTATTGTCCTTATTTATATAACGATTAAGATTAGAGTTAAGGTTTACTGACATATTTTATAAGAAGAACTAACTAACTACTATGTAACTAACACTTATGGATCATTGGTAATAAATAAATTTATTATATTTTTTTTGTTTCAGATGCTTCATCAAGCTGGGCCACATCGTCGTCGGGCGTACGTCACGTATGACGTTTTTGTAGCAGAAATATTTGAAAATTCAAGATAACATTAAAATAACAGTTCTTGTTGTTTTAATGTTGCTTAGGTACTATATAATGTGCTTATTTATATAACGATTAAGATTAGAGTTAAGGTTTACTGACATATTTTATAAGAAGAACTAACTAACTACTATGTAACTAACACCTATGGATCATTGGTAATAAATAAATTTATTATATTTTTTTTTGTTTCAGATGCTTCATCAAGCTGGGCCACATCGTCGTCGGGCGTACGTCACGTATGACGTTTTTGTTGCAGAAATATTTGAAAATTCAAGGGTACATTAAAATAACAGTTCTTGTTGTTTTAATGTTGCTTAGGTACTATGTATTGTCCTTATTTATATAACGATTAAGATTAGAGTTAAGGTTTACTGACATATTTTATAAGAAGAACTAACTAACTACTATGTAACTAACACGTATGTATCATTGGTAATAAATAAATTTATTCTATTTTTTTTGTTTCAGTTGCTTCATCAAGCTGCGCCACATCGTCGTCGGGCGTACGTCACGTATGACGTTTTTGTTGCAGAAATATTTGAAAATTCAAGATAACATTAAAATAACAGTTCTTGTTGTTTTAATGTTGCTTAGGTACTATATAATGTCCTTATTTATATAACGATTAAGATTAGAGTTAAGGTTTACTGACATATTTTATAAGAAGAACTAACTAACTACTATGTAACTAACACCTATGGATCATTGGTAATAAATAAATTTATTATATTTTTTTTTTGTTTCAGATGCTTCATCAAGCTGGGCCACATCGTCGTCGGGCGTACGTCACGTATGACGTTTTTGTTGCAGAAATATTTGAAAATTCAAGGGTACATTAAAATAACAGTTCTTGTTGTTTTAATGTTGCTTAGGTACTATTTATTGTCCTTATTTATATAACGATTAAGATTAGAGTTAAGGTTTACTGACATATTTTATAAGAAGAACTAACTAACTACTATGTAACTAACACCTATGGATCATTGGTAATAAATAAATTTATTATATTTTTTTTTGTTTCAGATGCTTCATCAAGCTGGGCCACATCGTCGTCGGGCGTACGTCACGTATGACGTTTTTGTTGCAGAAATATTTGAAAATTCAAGATAACATTAAAATAACAGTTCTTGTTGTTTTAATGTTGCTTAGGTACTATATAATGTCCTTATTTATATAACGATTAAGATTAGAGTTAAGGTTTACTGACATATTTTATAAGAAGAACTAACTAACTACTATGTAACTAACACCTATGGATCATTGGTAATAAATAAATTTATTATATTTTTTTTTGTTTCAGATGCTTCATCAAGCTGGGCCACATCGTCGTCGGGCGTACGTCACGTTTGACGTTTTTGTTGCAGAAATATTTGAAAATTCAAGATAACATTAAAATAACAGTTCTTGTTAATTTAATGTTGCTTAGGTTCTATTTATTGTCCTTATTTATATAACGATTAAGATTAGAGTTAAGGTTTACTGACATATTTTATAAGAAGAACTAACTAACACCTATGGATCATTGGTAATAAATAAATTTATTATATTTTTTTTTGTTTCAGATGCTTCATCAAGCTGGGCCACATCGTCGTCGGGCGTACGTCACGTTTGACGTTTTTGTTGCAGAAATATTTGAAAATTCAAGATAACATTAAAATAACAGTTCTTGTTGTTTTAATGTTGCTTAGGTACTATTTATTGTCCTTATTTATATAACGATTAAGATTAGAGTTAAGGTTTACTGACATATTTTATAAGAAGAACTAACTAACTACTATGTAACTAACACCTATGGATCATTGGTAATAAATAAATTTATTATATTTTTTTTGTTTCAGATGCTTCATCAAGCTGGGCCACATCGTCGTCGGGCGTACGTCACGTATGACGTTTTTGTTGCAGAAATATTTGAAAATTCAAGATAACATTAAAATAACAGTTCTCGTTGTTTTAATGTTGCTTAGGTACTATTTATTGTCCTTATTTATATAACGATTAAGATTAGAGTTAAGGTTTACTGACATATTTTATAAGAAGAACTAACTAACTACTATGTAACTAACACTTATGGATCATTGGTAATAAATAAATTTATTATATTTTTTTTGTTTCAGATGCTTCATCAAGCTGGGCCACATCGTCGTCGGGCGTACGTCACGTATGACGTTTTTGTTGCAGAAATATTTGAAAATTCAAGATAACATTAAAATAACAGTTCTCGTTGTTTTAATGTTGCTTAGGTACTATTTATTGTCCTTATTTATATAACGATTAAGATTAGAGTTAAGGTTTACTGACATATTTTATAAGAAGAACTAACTAACTACTATGTAACTAACACTTATGGATCATTGGTAATAAATAAATTTATTATATTTTTTTTGTTTCAGATGCTTCATCAAGCTGGGCCACATCGTCGTCGGGCGTACGTCACGTTTGACGTTTTTGTTGCAGAAATATTTGAAAATTCAAGATAACATTAAAATAACAGTTCTTGTTGTTTTAATGTTGCTTAGGTACTATATAATGTCCTTATTTATATAACGATTAAGATTAGAGTTAAGGTTTACTGACATATTTTATAAGAAGAACTAACTAACACCTATGGATCATTGGTAATAAATAAATTTATTATATTTTTTTTTGTTTCAGATGCTTCATCAAGCTGGGCCACATCGTCGTCGGGCGTACGTCACGTTTGACGTTTTTGTTGCAGAAATATTTGAAAATTCAAGATAACATTAAAATAACAGTTCTTGTTGTTTTAATGTTGCTTAGGTACTATATAATGTCCTTATTTATATAACGATTAAGATTAGAGTTAAGGTTTACTGACATATTTTATAAGAAGAACTAACTAACTACTATGTAACTAACACCTATGGATCATTGGTAATAAATAAATTTATTATATTTTTTTTTGTTTCAGATGCTTCATCAAGCTGGGCCACATCGTCGTCGGGCGTACGTCACGTATGACGTTTTTGTTGCAGAAATATTTGAAAATTCAAGGGTACATTAAAATAACAGTTCTTGTTGTTTTAATGTTGCTTAGGTACTATTTATTGTCCTTATTTATATAACGATTAAGATTAGAGTTAAGGTTTACTGACATATTTTATAAGAAGAACTAACTAACTACTATGTAACTAACACCTATGGATCATTGGTAATAAATAAATTTATTATATTTTTTTTTGTTTCAGATGCTTCATCAAGCTGGGCCACATCGTCGTCGGGCGTACGTCACGTATGACGTTTTTGTTGCAGAAATATTTGAAAATTCAAGATAACATTAAAATAACAGTTCTTGTTGTTTTAATGTTGCTTAGGTACTATATAATATCCTTATTTATATAACGATTAAGATTAGAGTTAAGGTTTACTGACATATTTTATAAGAAGAACTAACTAACTACTATGAATGAATGAATGAATGAACACTTTTATTGAACACCACATTAAAAACAGTAAAAACTAAAAATAATAATAATAAATACATATTGAAAAGTAGTGCTACAATCTGGCGGACTTATCGCTAAATAGCGATTTCTTCCAGCCAACCAGGTTGATGAAAGGACAAAGCTACAGATATATAGTAGGTGGTGTGTATATACAAAGAATAAAGAATATTAATTAAGATATACATACGAATACATACATAAAAATAAATATATACATAAATACATACAATATACTAATACATATATAAATATAATTTATTTACAGTACATAATATATAAAAATCGTCACGCATCACAGTAACCCAGCAAGAGACAAGAAATGCTGTTTAACCCGCTTTTTAAACAAAAATAAGCTTTCCGATTGCCTTATAGGCAATGGCAAAGAGTTCCAAAGCTTAATGGCCTGGACTGCAAAAGACTTATCGTAGAACTTGCTTCTGTGCGCAGGCATCTTTAAAGTGAGCATGGTTGTTTGGCGAACGGGTCTACGATAATAGGATACCAAAAATTTAAAAGAACTCTTTAAATAGTACGGAGTTGTGGGGTTAAATAACACACAGTACAGAAGAGAAAGACAATGTAAATTCCGGCGAAAACGGATTGGCAACCACTTGAGACGATTACGAAATTCGGAAATATGATCATATTTACGTAAATTAAATATGAATCTAATGCTAATGTTTTGGAGCCTCTCAAGTTTATTTAATTGGTCTTGGGTTAAATTTATATAGCTCGTGTCAGCATAATCAAGAATAGGAAGAAGCAAAGTTTGTGCGAGCATAATTTTGGTAGGAATAGGAAGAAGATAGCGTAATCGTCGTAAAGAACTCAAAGCAGCGAATGATCTCCTACTCACTTCTTTCAAGTGATGCGACCAACTCAAAGTATTGTCCATATAAATACCTAAGTTCTTAACTACATCGCTGTAGGGTATCGTGACTCCATTAAATTTAACCGACGGAAGACAGGTCCAATCAACTTTAGAAATCTGGCCAGGACTACCGATGATAATAGCCTGAGATTTCAGGGGATTTACATCAAGACCATAGGACTGGCTCCATTGTGATATTTTATCCAGATCATGATTTATTTTAAAGATAGCTGTGGTAAGATTATCAACCGTGGACTGCGCATAAATTTGAACGTCGTCTGCATACATGTGATAGAGAGAAGATATGTTATGAGTTATTGAGTTTATGAAAATGGAAAAAAGTAAGGGTGATAGCACGCCGCCTTGGGGCACTCCAGACGTAACATCGCACCAGGCTGAAAAATTGTCTTCCACCCGGATGCGCTGCCGTCGGCCTATGAGATAGCTTCGAAACCAGTCAATCACTGATGGAGATATGTGAAGAGAACGTAACAGACTTAACAGCACATCAAAGTCAACTGTATTAAACGCATTGCTAAAATCCAGCAACGTCAATACAGTAAGTTGCTTGCTGTCCATACCCCATCGAATGTCGTCAGTAACTTTGATAAGAGCAGTAGCCGTACTATGTCCAGGCCGGAAGCCTGATTGATGGGCATTAAGTATTTTATGATTGTTTAAGAATACATTTAATTGTTGATGAACCATCTTTTCAAGGACTTTGGATAAGAAGGGTAGAATGGAAATTGGACGAAAATCGGATGAGTCTACAGGATTATTTTTTTTAGGTAAAGGAACAATTTGAGCGGACTTCCATGTTTCAGGAAACGTAGAAGAGGATATGGATGCATTTAAAATATGGGTCAACACAGGAGCAACAATATCAAGGATCGGGATGATCATATTACGACTAATACTATCAGCACCGACGGCATTCGAGGAAATAGCCAGAATGTTCTTCTTAACATCACATTCAGAGAATTGGTTGAAATAGAACGGTGGGTAGTTAGGAGTTGGTTTCGTTGAAAGAGATTGTAGGGTAGTCGTTTTATTTAAAGGATTAAATTTGTTTTGAGAAGTTGAGAAATACTGATTCAGTGAGTCAATATCAATATTATGTATTGCAGATTTTTTTTTGGTTTTACCAACTCCTACAGTTTCAAGAAATTTCCAAACTTTGGATGCGTCGCCGTTCTCGACCGATGTGTGAATGTGGCGTCTTTGTGCATCTCTACACAGTGTATTGCAACGATTCCTAGCCTTGTTGTAATTGCGTCGGTTTGTCTCAGTAGAATTAGACTTCAGCTTGGATTTTGCTAAGTTCTTCTCATGAATCCTATCTTTAAGATCATCGGTTAGCCAGGGTGCAGGTAGATGTTTAATCTTCACAGTTTTGGTCGGTGCATGTAGGTCAAAGAGTTGTGTGAGTAAGGAGTTGAAAATATTCACCTTTTGATCGACAGAGTTGTTTGTTTCAACAATCGACCAGTCAATTTGCCGAGCATCGTTGCGCAAATTATCGACTACCATCCCACCAAAATTACGTCGCAGAAGAATTTTAGGTTTATTTCTTGGAGGTCGCAGTTTATACGAAATATATACAAGGTCATGATGAGAAAATGCATCGGCAGAACACTGTCCGTGCTTGAAAACAGAATCAGTGGAAGATACCATTATAAGGTCAAGAAGAGAAGGAGCACAGTTAGGAAAATAATGGGTGGCTGTGGAAGATAAAATGTGGATATTACAGGCCTCTGTGACAGATAACAATTTTCGAGAACGGTAATCTTTTTTAAGTAGACATGTATTGAAATCACCCATTATAATTGTATGGCTATAAGAGGGAACAAAATTTTCAAGAAGTTTTTCAAAGGAGAGGAAATAATTATTAAGGAGTGATGGGTTATAAAAAACTCCAAGTAGGACTCGGGACTGGGATAGCGTCACCTCAATAAGCAAGTGCTCACAGGCATCATCAGGCGGTGGTTGACCAGACGAGCTAATTATTTTGAATGGAATATAGGATCTTAGATAGATCGCCACACCTCCTCCGACCTTTGAAGCGCGATCATTGCGTATGAGGTGAAACCCAGGAAGAGAATACGAAACGGATGGTAGGCAAGGTTTAAGCCAAGATTCTGAAATGAGAATGGCATGGATATTCTGTGACTCAAACGACACGAGCATATCAGTGAAATGAGCCGGAATGCTTTGGGCGTTAATGTGAACTATGTTGAAATTCTTCACACAATCTGAGAAATAAGAATCTAAGGCAATATTAAGGGATGGAGAAGATGTACTGTGGTAACTGCTCTCACTGAGAGTCTCGCTGCTGGATGACAGAGACATAAACAGGTCACTATTTATACTAATATTTGGGGACGACATTGAAATATTAATAAAATATATAAACTAAAAATAACAATATTATAAAATTAAATATAATAAAATTTTGTATATAATATAAACTACCAACTAATATAATATCAAACAACTATGTCCAACACCCACCAGCTGTATGGAAGAGAAACATTGAAATGGTTACACAATAATTATTCTGAGGTATCACAACATAACAAACATGTAAAAATCTCACTAAAATAACAACAGCAAAACAGACTACCATACAAAGTAATCGCTGAATGTTGTATAAAAATTACATAATTTATGAAATGGCGAAAGTATAAGAGTAAAAATAATAAATGTACAAATAAATTTTAAATAAAAAGAATTTTAAACGTAATTTCCGTGGATCTGAATATTTCCGGTACACTCAGGAATTAAAAATTTATGGCAGACAAAATTCCAAGAATCCCGAGTCGCATAACATAATGTTATGTCATTAGCCTAGTGACAATGTCAGTTTGACTAAAACAAAATTAATTATTTGTAAAAAATACATACCTAAAAAAATAAAAATAAGAAAAGAAAAAGAAAATATACTTTTAAAGAAGGTTGTGAAATATGTTTGAAAAAACAAATATTATAATTAACTACATATTGCATTGACATAAGATTTGGCTATACAAATGTAAAGCAAATTTATAACTAAAATTTATAACTAAATAACATTGAAAAAATAACATTGAGAAAAAAGAAAAATTAGAAAAAGAAAAATTTAAAAACTATGTAACTAACACTTATGGATCATTGGTAATAAATAAATTTATTATATTTTTTTTGTTTCAGATGCTTCATCAAGCTGGGCCACATCGTCGTCGGGCGTACGTCACGTTTGACGTTTTTGTTGCAGAAATATTTGAAAATTCAAGATAACATTAAAATAACAGTTCTCGTTGTTTTAATGTTGCTTAGGTACTATTTATTGTCCTTATTTATATAACGATTAAGATTAGAGTTAAGGTTTACTGACATATTTTATAAGAAGAACTAACTAACTACTATGTAACTAACACTTATGGATCATTGGTAATAAATAAATTTATTATATTTTTTTTGTTTCAGATGCTTCATCAAGCTGGGCCACATCGTCGTCGGGCGTACGTCACGTATGACGTTTTTGTTGCAGAAATATTTGAAAATTCAAGATAACATTAAAATAACAGTTCTCGTTGTTTTAATGTTGCTTAGGTACTATTTATTGTCCTTATTTATATAACGATTAAGATTAGAGTTAAGGTTTACTGACATATTTTATAAGAAGAACTAACTAACTACTATGTAACTAACACTTATGGATCATTGGTAATAAATAAATTTATTATATTTTTTTTGTTTCAGATGCTTCATCAAGCTGGGCCACATCGTCGTCGGGCGTACGTCACGTATGACGTTTTTGTTGCAGAAATATTTGAAAATTCAAGATAACATTAAAATAACAGTTCTCGTTGTTTTAATGTTGCTTAGGTACTATTTATTGTCCTTATTTATATAACGATTAAGATTAGAGTTAAGGTTTACTGACATATTTTATAAGAAGAACTAACTAACTACTATGTAACTAACACGTATGGATCATTGGTAATAAATAAATTTATTCTATTTTTTTTGTTTCAGTTGCTTCATCAAGCTGCGCCACATCGTCGTCGGGCGTACGTCACGTATGACGTTTTTGTTGCAGAAATATTTGAAAATTCAAGATAACATTAAAATAACAGTTCTTGTTGTTTTACAGAAATATTTGAAAATTCAAGGGTACATTAAAATAACAGGTCTTATTGTTTTAATGTTGCTTAGGTACTATTTATTGTCCTTATTTATATAACGATTAAGATTAGAGTTAAGGTTTACTGACATATTTTATAAGAAGAACTAACTAACTACTATGTAACTAACACTTATGGATCATTGGTAATAAATAAATTTATTATATTTTTTTTGTTTCAGATGCTTCATCAAGCTGGGCCACATCGTCGTCGGGCGTACGTCACGTTTGACGTTTTTGTTGCAGAAATATTTGAAAATTCAAGGTTACATTAAAATAACAGTTCTTAATGTTTTAATGTTGCTTAGGTACTATTTATTGTCCTTATTTATATAACGATTAAGATTAGAGTTAAGGTTTACTGACATATTTTATAAGAAGAACTAACTAACTACTATGTAACTAACACTTATGGATCATTGGTAATAAATAAATTTATTATATTTTTTTTGTTTCAGATGCTTCATCAAGCTGGGCCACATCGTCGTCGGGCGTACGTCACGTATGACGTTTTTGTTGCAGAAATATTTGAAAATTCAAGATAACATTAAAATAACAGTTCTCGTTGTTTTAATGTTGCTTAGGTACTATTTATTGTCCTTATTTATATAACGATTAAGATTAGAGTTAAGGTTTACTGACATATTTTATAAGAAGAACTAACTAACTACTATGTAACTAACACTTATGGATCATTGGTAATAAATAAATTTATTATATTTTTTTTGTTTCAGATGCTTCATCAAGCTGGGCCACATCGTCGTCGGGCGTACGTCACGTATGACGTTTTTGTTGCAGAAATATTTGAAAATTCAAGATAACATTAAAATAACAGTTCTCGTTGTTTTAATGTTGCTTAGGTACTATTTATTGTCCTTATTTATATAACGATTAAGATTAGAGTTAAGGTTTACTGACATATTTTATAAGAAGAACTAACTAACTACTATGTAACTAACACTTATGGATCATTGGTAATAAATAAATTTATTATATTTTTTTTGTTTCAGATGCTTCATCAAGCTGGGCCACATCGTCGTCGGGCGTACGTCACGTATGACGTTTTTGTTGCAGAAATATTTGAAAATTCAAGATAACATTAAAATAACAGTTCTCGTTGTTTTAATGTTGCTTAGGTACTATTTATTGTCCTTATTTATATAACGATTAAGATTAGAGTTAAGGTTTACTGACATATTTTATAAGAAGAACTAACTAACTACTATGTAACTAACACGTATGGATCATTGGTAATAAATAAATTTATTCTATTTTTTTTGTTTCAGTTGCTTCATCAAGCTGCGCCACATCGTCGTCGGGCGTACGTCACGTATGACGTTTTTGTTGCAGAAATATTTGAAAATTCAAGATAACATTAAAATAACAGTTCTTGTTGTTTTACAGAAATATTTGAAAATTCAAGGGTACATTAAAATAACAGTTCTTATTGTTTTAATGTTGCTTAGGTACTATATAATGTCCTTATTTATATAACGATTAAGATTAGAGTTAAGGTTTACTGACATATTTTATAAGAAGAACTAACTAACTACTATGTAACTAACACCTATGGATCATTGGTAATAAATAAATTTATTATATTTTTTTTTTTGTTTCAGATGCTTCATCAAGCTGGGCCACATCGTCGTCGGGCGTACGTCACGTATGACGTTTTTGTTGCAGAAATATTTGAAAATTCAAGGGTACATTAAAATAACAGTTCTTGTTGTTTTAATGTGGCTAAGGTACTATGTATTGTCCTTATTTATATAACGATTAAGATTAGAGTTAAGGTTTACTGACATATTTTATAAGAAGAACTAACTAACTACTATGTAACTAACACGTATGTATCATTGGTAATAAATAAATTTATTCTATTTTTTTTGTTTCAGTTGCTTCATCAAGCTGCGCCACATCGTCGTCGGGCGTACGTCACGTATGACGTTTTTGTTGCAGAAATATTTGAAAATTCAAGATAACATTAAAATAACAGTTCTTGTTGTTTTAATGTTGCTTAAGTACTATTTATTGTCCTTATTTATATAACGATTAAGATTAGAGTTAAGGTTTACTGACATATTTTATAAGAAGAACTAACTAACTACTATGTAACTAACACGTATGGATCATTGGTAATAAATAAATTTATTATATTTTTTTCTTTTCAGATGCTGCATCAAGCTGGGCCACATCGTCGTCGGGCGTACGTCACGTATGACGTTTTTGTTGCAGAAATATTTGAAAATTCAAGATAACATTAAAATAACAGTTCTTGTTGTTTTAATGTTGCTTAGGTACTATTTATTGTCCTTATTTATATAACGATTAAGATTAGAGTTAAGGTTTACTGACATATTTTATAAGAAGAACTAACTAACTACTATGTAACTAACACCTATGGATCATTGGTAATAAATAAATTTATTATATTTTTTTTTGTTTCAGATGCTTCATCAAGCTGGGCCACATCGTCGTCGGGCGTACGTCACGTATGACGTTTTTGTTGCAGAAATATTTGAAAATTCAAGGGTACATTAAAATAACAGTTCTTGTTAATTTAATGTTGCTTAGGTTCTATTTATTGTCCTTATTTATATAACGATTAAGATAAGAGTTAAGGTTTACTGACATATTTTATAAGAAGAACTAACTAACACCTATGGATCATTGGTAATAAATAAATTTATTATATTTTTTTGTTGTTTCAGATGCTTCATCAAGCTGGGCCACATCGTCGTCGGGCGTACGTCACGTTTGACGTTTTTGTTGCAGAAATATTTGAAAATTCAAGATAACATTAAAATAACAGTTCTTGTTAATTTAATGTTGCTTAGGTTCTATTTATTGTCCTTATTTATATAACGATTAAGATTAGAGTTAAGGTTTACTGACATATTTTATAAGAAGAACTAACTAACTACTATGTAACTAACACCTATGGATCATTGGTAATAAATAAATTTATTATATTTTTTTTTTGTTTCAGATGCTTCATCAAGCTGGGCCACATCGTCGTGGGGCGTACGTCACGTTTGACGTTTTTGTTGCAGAAATATTTGAAAATTCAAGATAACATTAAAATAACAGTTCTTGTTGTTTTAATGTTGCTTAGGTACTATATAATGTCCTTATTTATATAACGATTAAGATTAGAGTTAAGGTTTACTGACATATTTTATAAGAAGAACTAACTAACTACTATGTAACTAACACCTATGGATCATTGGTAATAAATAAATTTATTATATTTTTTTTTGTTTCAGATGCTTCATCAAGCTGGGCCACATCGTCGTCGGGCGTACGTCACGTATGACGTTTTTGTTGCAGAAATATTTGAAAATTCAAGATAACATTAAAATAACAGTTCTTGTTGTTTTAATGTTGCTTAGGTACTATATAATGTCCTTATTTATATAACGATTAAGATTAGAGTTAAGGTTTACTGACATATTTTATAAGAAGAACTAACTAACTACTATGTAACTAACACCTATGGATCATTGGTAATAAATAAATTTATTATATTTTTTTTTGTTTCAGATGCTTCATCAAGCTGGGCCACATCGTCGTCGGGCGTACGTCACGTATGACGTTTTTGTTGCAGAAATATTTGAAAATTCAAGGTTACATTAAAATAACAGTTCTTAATGTTTTAATGTTGCTTAGGTACTATTTATTGTCCTTATTTATATAACGATTAAGATTAGAGTTAAGGTTTACTGACATATTTTATAAGAAGAACTAACTAACTACTATGTAACTAACACTTATGGATCATTGGTAATAAATAAATTTATTATATTTTTTTTGTTTCAGATGCTTCATCAAGCTGGGCCACATCGTCGTCGGGCGTACGTCACGTTTGACGTTTTTGTTGCAGAAATATTTGAAAATTCAAGATAATATTAAAATAACAGTTCTCGTTGTTTTAATGTTGCTTAGGTACTATTTATTGTCCTTATTTATATAACGATTAAGATTAGAGTTAAGGTTTACTGACATATTTTATAAGAAGAACTAACTAACTACTATGTAACTAACACTTATGGATCATTGGTAATAAATAAATTTATTATATTTTTTTTGTTTCAGATGCTTCATCAAGCTGGGCCACATCGTCGTCGGGCGTATGTCACGTATGACGTTTTTGTTGCAGAAATATTTGAAAATTCAAGATAACATTAAAATAACAGTTCTCGTTGTTTTAATGTTGCTTAGGTACTATTTATTGTCCTTATTTATATAACGATTAAGATTAGAGTTAAGGTTTACTGACATATTTTATAAGAAGAACTAACTAACTACTATGTAACTAACACTTATGGATCATTGGTAATAAATAAATTTATTATATTTTTTTTGTTTCAGATGCTTCATCAAGCTGGGCCACATCGTCGTCGGGCGTACGTCACGTATGACGTTTTTGTTGCAGAAATATTTGAAAATTCAAGATAACATTAAAATAACAGTTCTCGTTGTTTTAATGTTGCTTAGGTACTATTTATTGTCCTTATTTATATAACGATTAAGATTAGAGTTAAGGTTTACTGACATATTTTATAAGAAGAACTAACTAACTACTATGTAACTAACACGTATGGATCATTGGAAATAAATAAATTTATTCTATTTTTTTTCTTTCAGTTGCTTCATCAAGCTGCGCCACATCGTCGTCGGGCGTACGTCACGTATGACGTTTTTGTTGCAGAAATATTTGAAAATTCAAGATAACATTATAATAACGGTTCTTGTTGTTTTACAGAAATATTTGAAAATTCAAGGGTACATTAAAATAACAGTTCTTATTGTTTTAATGTTGCTTAGGTACTATATAATGTCCTTATTTATATAACGATTAAGATTAGAGTTAAGGTTTACTGACATATTTTATAAGAAGAACTAACTAACTTCTATGTAACTAACACCTATGGATCATTGGTAATAAATAAATTTATTATATTTTTTTTTTGTTTCAGATGCTTCATCAAGCTGGGCCACATCGTCGTCGGGCGTACGTCACGTATGACGTTTTTGTTGCAGAAATATTTGAAAATTCAAGGGTACATTAAAATAACAGTTCTTGTTGTTTTAATGTTGCTTAGGTACTATGTATTGTCCTTATTTATATAACGATTAAGATTAGAGTTAAGGTTTACTGACATATTTTATAAGAAGAACTAACAAACTACTATGTAACTAACACGTATGTATCATTGGTAATAAATAAATTTATTCTATTTTTTTTGTTTCAGTTGCTTCATCAAGCTGCGCCACATCGTCGTCGGGCGTACGTCACGTATGACGTTTTTGTTGCAGAAATATTTGAAAATTCAAGATAACATTAAAATAACAGTTCTTGTTGTTTTAATGTTGCTTAGGTACTATTTATTGTCCTTATTTATATAACGATTAAGATTAGAGTTAAGGTTTACTGACATATTTTATGAGAAGAACTAACTAACTACTATGTAACTAACACCTATGGATCATTGGTAATAAATAAATTTATTATATTTTTTTTTGTTTCAGTTGCTTCATCAAGCTGGGCCACATCGTCGTCGGGCGTACGTCACGTATGACGTTTTTGTTGCAGAAATATTTGAAAATTCAAGGGTACATTAAAATAACAGTTCTTGTTAATTTAATGTTGCTTAGGTTCTATTTATTGTCCTTATTTATATAACGATTAAGATTAGAGTTAAGGTTTACTGACATATTTAATAAGAAGAACTAACTAACGCCTATGGATCATTGGTAATAAATAAATTTATTATATTTTTTTTTGTTTCAGATGCTTCATCAAGCTGGGCCACATCGTCGTCGGGCGTACGTCACGTTTGACGTTTTTGTTGCAGAAATATTTGAAAATTCAAGATAACATTAAAATAACAGTTCTTGTTGTTTTAATGTTGCTTAGGTACTATATAATGTCCTTATTTATATAACGATTAAGATTAGAGTTAAGGTTTACTGACATATTTTATAAGAAGAACTAACTAACTACTATGTAACTAACACCTATGGATCATTGGTAATAAATAAATTTATTATATTTTTTTTTGTTTCAGATGCTTCATCAAGCTGGGCCACATCGTCGTCGGGCGTACGTCACGTATGACGTTTTTGTTGCAGAAATATTTGAAAATTCAAGGTTACATTAAAATAACAGTTCTTGTTGATTTAATGTTGCTTAGGTTCTATTTATTGTCCTTATTTATATAACGATTAAGATTAGAGTTAAGGTTTACTGACATATTTTATAAGAAGAACTAACTAACACCTATGGATCATTGGTAATAAATAAATTTATTATATTTTTTTTTTGTTTCAGATGCTTCATCAAGCTGGGCCACATCGTCGTCGGGCGTACGTCACGTATGACGTTTTTGTTGCAGAAATATTTGAAAATTCAAGGGTACATTAAAATAACAGTTCTTGTTGTTTTAATGTTGCTTAGGTACTATTTATTGTCCTTATTTATATAACGATTAAGATTAGAGTTAAGGTTTACTGACATATTTTATAAGAAGAACTAACTAACTACTATGTAACTAACACCTATGGATCATTGGTAATAAATAAATTTATTATATTTTTTTTTGTTTCAGATGCTTCATCAAGCTGGGCCACATCGTCGTCGGGCGTACGTCACGTATGACGTTTTTGTTGCAGAAATATTTGAAAATTCAAGGTTACATTAAAATAACAGTTCTTGTTGATTTAATGTTGCTTAGGTTCTATTTATTGTCCTTATTTATATAACGATTAAGATTAGAGTTAAGGTTTACTGACATATTTTATAAGAAGAACTAACTAACACCTATGGATCATTGGTAATAAATAAATTTATTATATTTTTTTTTGTTTCAGATGCTTCATCAAGCTGGGCCACATCGTCGTCGGGCGTACGTCACGTTTGACGTTTTTGTTGCAGAAATATTTGAAAATTCAAGGTTACATTAAAATAACAGTTCTTAATGTTTTAATGTTGCTTAGGTACTATTTATTGTCCTTATTTATATAACGATTAAGATTAGAGTTAAGGTTTACTGACATATTTTATAAGAAGAACTAACTAACTACTATGTAACTAACACCTATGGATCATTGGTAATAAATAAATTTATTATATTTTTTTTTGTTTCAGTTGCTTCATCAAGCTGGGCCACATCGTCGTCGGGCGTACGTCACGTATGACGTTTTTGTTGCAGAAATATTTGAAAATTCAAGGTTACATTAAAATAACAGTTCTTGTTGATTTAATGTTGCTTAGGTTCTATTTATTGTCCTTATTTATATAACGATTAAGATTAGAGTTAAGGTTTACTGACATATTTTATAAGAAGAACTAACTAACACCTATGGATCATTGGTAATAAATAAATTTATTATATTTTTTTTTGTTTCAGATGCTTCATCAAGCTGGGCCACATCGTCGTCGGGCGTACGTCACGTTTGACGTTTTTGTTGCAGAAATATTTGAAAATTCAAGATAACATTAAAATAACAGTTCTTGTTGTTTTAATGTTGCTTAGGTACTATTTATTGTCCTTATTTATATAACGATTAAGATTAGAGGTAAGGTTTACTGACATATTTTATCAGAAGAACTAACTAACTACTATGTAACTAACACCTATGGATCATTGGTAATAAATAAATTTATTATATTTTTTTTTGTTTCAGTTGCTTCATCAAGCTGGGCCACATCGTCGTCGGGCGTACGTCACGTATGACGTTTTTGTTGCAGAAATATTTGAAAATTCAAGGTTACATTAAAATAACAGTTCTTGTTGATTTAATGTTGCTTAGGTTCTATTTATTGTCCTTATTTATATAACGATTAAGATTAGAGTTAAGGTTTACTGACATATTTTATAAGAAGAACTAACTAACACCTATGGATCATTGGTAATAAATAAATTTATTATATTTTTTTTTGTTTCAGATGCTTCATCAAGCTGGGCCACATCGTCGTCGGGCGTACGTCACGTATGACGTTTTTGTTGCAGAAATATTTGAAAATTCAAGGGTACATTAAAATAACAGTTCTTGTTGTTTTAATGTTGCTTAGGTACTATTTATTGTCCTTATTTATATAACGATTATGATTAGAGTTAAGGTTTACTGACATATTTTATAAGAAGAACTAACTAACTACTATGTAACTAACACCTATGGATCATTGGTAATAAATAAATTTATTATATTTTTTTTTGTTTCAGATGCTTCATCAAGCTGGGCCACATCGTCGTCGGGCGTACGTCACGTATGACGTTTTTGTTGCAGAAATATTTGAAAATTCAAGGTTACATTAAAATAACAGTTCTTGTTGATTTAATGTTGCTTAGGTTCTATTTATTGTCCTTATTTATATAACGATTAAGATTAGAGTTAAGGTTTACTGACATATTTTATAAGAAGAACTAACTAACACCTATGGATCATTGGTAATAAATAAATTTATTATATTTTTTTTTGTTTCAGATGCTTCATCAAGCTGGGCCACATCGTCGTCGGGCGTACGTCACGTTTGACGTTTTTGTTGCAGAAATATTTGAAAATTCAAGGTTACATTAAAATAACAGTTCTTAATGTTTTAATGTTGCTTAGGTACTATTTATTGTCCTTATTTATATAACGATTAAGATTAGAGTTAAGGTTTACTGACATATTTTATAAGAAGAACTAACTAACTACTATGTAACTAACACCTATGGATCATTGGTAATAAATAAATTTATTCTATTTTTTTTTGTTTCAGATGCTTCATCAAGCTGGGCCACATCGTCGTCGGGCGTACGTCACGTATGACGTTTTTGTTGCAGAAATATTTGAAAATTCAAGGTTACATTAAAATAACAGTTCTTGTTGATTTAATGTTGCTTAGGTTCTATTTATTGTCCTTATTTATATAACGATTAAGATTAGAGTTAAGGTTTACTGACATATTTTATAAGAAGAACTAACTAACACCTATGGATCATTGGTAATAAATAAATTTATTATATTTTTTTTTGTTTCAGATGCTTCATCAAGCTGGGCCACATCGTCGTCGGGCGTACGTCACGTTTGACGTTTTTGTTGCAGAAATATTTGAAAATTCAAGATAACATTAAAATAACAGTTCTTGTTGTTTTAATGTTGCTTAGGTACTATTTATTGTCCTTATTTATATAACGATTAAGATTAGAGGTAAGGTTTACTGACATATTTTATCAGAAGAACTAACTAACTACTATGTAACTAACACCTATGGATCATTGGTAATAAATAAATTTATTATATTTTTTTTTGTTTCAGTTGCTTCATCAAGCTGGGCCACATCGTCGTCGGGCGTACGTCACGTATGACGTTTTTGTTGCAGAAATATTTGGAAATTCAAGGGTACATTAAAATAACAGTTCTTATTGTTTTAATGTTGCTTAGGTACTATTTATTGTCCTTATTTATATAACGATTAAGATTAGAGTTAAGGTTTACTGACATATTTTATGAGAAGAACTAACTAACTACTATGTAACTAACACCTATGGATCATTGGTAATAAATAAATTTATTATATTTTTTTTTGTTTCAGATGCTTCATCAAGCTGGGCCACATCGTCGTCGGGCGTACGTCACGTATGACGTTTTTGTTGCAGAAATATTTGAAAATTCAAGGGTACATTAAAATAACAGTTCTTGTTAATTTAATGTTGCTTAGGTTCTATTTATTGTCCTTATTTATATAACGATTAAGATTAGAGTTAAGGTTTACTGACATATTTTATAAGAAGAACTAACTAACGCCTATGGATCATTGGTAATAAATAAATTTATTATATTTTTTTTTGTTTCAGATGCTTCATCAAGCTGGGCCACATCGTCGTCGGGCGTACGTCACGTTTGACGTTTTTGTTGCAGAAATATTTGAAAATTCAAGATAACATTAAAATAACAGTTCTTGTTAATTTAATGTTGCTTAGGTTCTATTTATTGTCCTTATTTATATAACGATTAAGATTAGAGTTAAGGTTTACTGACATATTTTATAAGAAGAACTAACTAACACCTATGGATCATTGGTAATAAATAAATTTATTATATTTTTTTTTGTTTCAGATGCTTCATCAAGCTGGGCCACATCGTCGTCGGGCGTACGTCACGTTTGACGTTTTTGTTGCAGAAATATTTGAAAATTCAATGTTACATTAAAATAACAGTTCTTAATGTTTTAATGTTGCTTAGGTACTATTTATTGTCCTTATTTATATAACGATTAAGATTAGAGTTAAGGTTTACTGACATATTTTATAAGAAGAACTAACTAACTACTATGTAACTAACACTTATGGATCATTGGTAATAAATAAATTTATTATATTTTTTTTGTTTCAGATGCTTCATCAAGCTGGGCCACATCGTCGTCGGGCGTACGTCACGTTTGACGTTTTTGTTGCAGAAATATTTGAAAATTCAAGATAACATTAAAATAACAGTTCTCGTTGTTTTAATGTTGCTTAGGTACTATTTATTGTCCTTATTTATATAACGATTAAGATTAGAGTTAAGGTTTACTGACATATTTTATAAGAAGAACTAACTAACTACTATGTAACTAACACTTATGGATCATTGGTAATAAATAAATTTATTATATTTTTTTTTGTTTCAGATGCTTCATCAAGCTGGGCCACATCGTCGTCGGGCGTACGTCACGTTTGACGTTTTTGTTGCAGAAATATTTGAAAATTCAAGATAACATTAAAATAACAGTTCTTGTTGTTTTAATGTTGCTTAGGTACTATATAATGTCCTTATTTATATAACGATTAAGATTAGAGTTAAGGTTTACTGACATATTTTATAAGAAGAACTAACTAACACCTATGGATCATTGGTAATAAATAAATTTATTATATTTTTTTTTGTTTCAGATGCTTCATCAAGCTGGGCCACATCGTCGTCGGGCGTACGTCACGTTTGACGTTTTTGTTGCAGAAATATTTGAAAATTCAAGGTTACATTAAAATAACAGTTCTTAATGTTTTAATGTTGCTTAGGTACTATTTATTGTCCTTATTTATATAACGATTAAGATTAGAGTTAAGGTTTACTGACATATTTTATAAGAAGAACTAACTAACTACTATGTAACTAACACTTATGGATCATTGGTAATAAATAAATTTATTATATTTTTTTTGTTTCAGATGCTTCATCAAGCTGGGCCACATCGTCGTCGGGCGTACGTCACGTTTGACGTTTTTGTTGCAGAAATATTTGAAAATTCAAGATAACATTAAAATAACAGTTCTCGTTGTTTTAATGTTGCTTAGGTACTATTTATTGTCCTTATTTATATAACGATTAAGATTAGAGTTAAGGTTTACTGACATATTTTATAAGAAGAACTAACTAACTACTATGTAACTAACACTTATGGATCATTGGTAATAAATAAATTTATTATATTTTTTTTGTTTCAGATGCTTCATCAAGCTGGGCCACATCGTCGTCGGGCGTACGTCACGTATGACGTTTTTGTTGCAGAAATATTTGAAAATTCAAGATAACATTAAAATAACAGTTCTCGTTGTTTTAATGTTGCTTAGGTACTATTTATTGTCCTTATTTATATAACGATTAAGATTAGAGTTAAGGTTTACTGACATATTTTATAAGAAGAACTAACTAACTACTATGTAACTAACACGTATGGATCATTGGTAATAAATAAATTTATTCTATTTTTTTTGTTTCAGTTGCTTCATCAAGCTGCGCCACATCGTCGTCGGGCGTACGTCACGTATGACGTTTTTGTTGCAGAAATATTTGAAAATTCAAGATAACATTAAAATAACAGTTCTTGTTGTTTTACAGAAATATTTGAAAATTCAAGGGTACATTAAAATAACAGGTCTTATTGTTTTAATGTTGCTTAGGTACTATTTATTGTCCTTATTTATATAACGATTAAGATTAGAGTTAAGGTTTACTGACATATTTTATAAGAAGAACTAACTAACTACTATGTAACTAACACGTATGTATCATTGGTAATAAATAAATTTATTCTATTTTTTTTGTTTCAGTTGCTTCATCAAGCTGCGCCACATCGTCGTCGGGCGTACGTCACGTATGACGTTTTTGTTGCAGAAATATTTGAAAATTCAAGATAACATTAAAAAAACAGTTCTTGTTGTTTTAATGATGCTTAGGTACTATATAATGTCCTTATTTATATGACGATTAAGATTAGAGTTAAGGTTTACTGACATATTTTATAAGAAGAACTAACTAACTACTATGTAACTAACACCTATGGATCATTGGTAATAAATAAATTTATTATATATTTTTTTTGTTTCAGATGCTTCATCAAGCTGGGCCACATCGTCGTCGGGCGTACGTCACGTTTGACGTTTTTGTTGCAGAAATATTTGAAAATTCAAGATAACATTAAAATAACAGTTCTTGTTGTTTTAATGTTGCTTAGGTACTATATAATGTCCTTATTTATATAACGATTAAGATAAGAGTTAAGGTTTACTGACATATTTTATAAGAAGAACTAACTAACTACTATGTAACTAACACGTATGTATCATTGGTAATAAATAAATTTATTCTATTTTTTTTGTTTCAGTTGCTTCATCAAGCTGCGCCACATCGTCGTCGGGCGTACGTCACGTATGACGTTTTTGTTGCAGAAATATTTGAAAATTCAAGATAACATTAAAAAAACAGTTCTTGTTGTTTTAATGATGCTTAGGTACTATATAATGTCCTTATTTATATGACGATTAAGATTAGAGTTAAGGTTTACTGACATATTTTATAAGAAGAACTAACTAACTACTATGTAACTAACACTTATGGATCATTGGTAATAAATAAATGATTAAGATTAGAGTTAAGGTTTACTGACATATTTTATAAGAAGAACTAACTAACTACTATGTAACTAACACTTATGGATCATTGGTAATAAATAAATTTATTATATTTTTTTTGTTTCAGATGCTTCATCAAGCTGGGCCACATCGTCGTCGGGCGTACGTCACGTATGACGTTTTTGTTGCAGAAATATTTGAAAATTCAAGGTTACATTAAAATAACAGTTCTTGTTGATTTAATGTTGCTTAGGTTCTATTTATTGTCCTTATTTATATAACGATTAAGATTAGAGTTAAGGTTTACTGACATATTTTATAAGAAGAACTAACTAACACCTATGGATCATTGGTAATAAATAAATTTATTATATTTTTTTTTGTTTCAGATGCTTCATCAAGCTGGGCCACATCGTCGTCGGGCGTACGTCACGTTTGACGTTTTTGTTGCAGAAATATTTGAAAATTCAAGATAACATTAAAATAACAGTTCTTGTTGTTTTAATGTTGCTTAGGTACTATTTATTGTCCTTATTTATATAACGATTAAGATTAGAGTTAAGGTTTACTGACATATTTTATAAGAAGAACTAACTAACTACTATGTAACTAACACCTATGGATCATTGGTAATAAATAAATTTATTATATTTTTTTTTGTTTCAGATGCTTCATCAAGCTGGGCCACATCGTCGTCGGGCGTACGTCACGTATGACGTTTTTGTTGCAGAAATATTTGAAAATTCAAGGTTACATTAAAATAACAGTTCTTAATGTTTTAATGTTGCTTAGGTACTATTTATTGTCCTTATTTATATAACGATTAAGATTAGAGTTAAGGTTTACTGACATATTTTATAAGAAGAACTAACTAACTACTATGTAACTAACACTTATGGATCATTGGTAATAAATAAATTTATTATATTTTTTTTGTTTCAGATGCTTCATCAAGCTGGGCCACATCGTCGTCGGGCGTACGTCACGTATGACGTTTTTGTTGCAGAAATATTTGAAAATTCAAGGTTACATTAAAATAACAGTTCTTAATGTTTTAATGTTGCTTAGGTACTATTTATTGTCCTTATTTATATAACGATTAAGATTAGAGTTAAGGTTTACTGACATATTTTATAAGAAGAACTAACTAACTACTATGTAACTAACACTTATGGATCATTGGTAATAAATAAATTTATTATATTTTTTTTTGTTTCAGATGCTTCATCAAGCTGGGCCACATCGTCGTCGGGCGTATGTCACGTATGACGTTTTTGTTGCAGAAATATTTGAAAATTCAAGATAACATTAAAATAACAGTTCTCGTTGTTTTAATGTTGCTTAGGTACTATTTATTGTCCTTATTTATATAACGATTAAGATTAGAGTTAAGGTTTACTGACATATTTTATAAGAAGAACTAACTAACTACTATGTAACTAACACTTATGGATCATTGGTAATAAATAAATTTATTATATTTTTTTTGTTTCAGATGCTTCATCAAGCTGGGCCACATCGTCGTCGGGCGTACGTCACGTATGACGTTTTTGTTGCAGAAATATTTGAAAATTCAAGATAACATTAAAATAACAGTTCTCGTTGTTTTAATGTTGCTTAGGTACTATTTATTGTCCTTATTTATATAACGATTAAGATTAGAGTTAAGGTTTACTGACATATTTTATAAGAAGAACTAACTAACTACTATGTAACTAACACGTATGGATCATTGGAAATAAATAAATTTATTCTATTTTTTTTCTTTCAGTTGCTTCATCAAGCTGCGCCACATCGTCGTCGGGCGTACGTCACGTATGACGTTTTTGTTGCAGAAATATTTGAAAATTCAAGATAACATTATAATAACGGTTCTTGTTGTTTTACAGAAATATTTGAAAATTCAAGGGTACATTAAAATAACAGTTCTTATTGTTTTAATGTTGCTTAGGTACTATATAATGTCCTTATTTATATAACGATTAAGATTAGAGTTAAGGTTTACTGACATATTTTATAAGAAGAACTAACTAACTTCTATGTAACTAACACCTATGGATCATTGGTAATAAATAAATTTATTATATTTTTTTTTTGTTTCAGATGCTTCATCAAGCTGGGCCACATCGTCGTCGGGCGTACGTCACGTATGACGTTTTTGTTGCAGAAATATTTGAAAATTCAAGGGTACATTAAAATAACAGTTCTTGTTGTTTTAATGTTGCTTAGGTACTATGTATTGTCCTTATTTATATAACGATTAAGATTAGAGTTAAGGTTTACTGACATATTTTATAAGAAGAACTAACAAACTACTATGTAACTAACACGTATGTATCATTGGTAATAAATAAATTTATTCTATTTTTTTTGTTTCAGTTGCTTCATCAAGCTGCGCCACATCGTCGTCGGGCGTACGTCACGTATGACGTTTTTGTTGCAGAAATATTTGAAAATTCAAGATAACATTAAAATAACAGTTCTTGTTGTTTTAATGTTGCTTAGGTACTATTTATTGTCCTTATTTATATAACGATTAAGATTAGAGTTAAGGTTTACTGACATATTTTATGAGAAGAACTAACTAACTACTATGTAACTAACACCTATGGATCATTGGTAATAAATAAATTTATTATATTTTTTTTTGTTTCAGTTGCTTCATCAAGCTGGGCCACATCGTCGTCGGGCGTACGTCACGTATGACGTTTTTGTTGCAGAAATATTTGAAAATTCAAGGGTACATTAAAATAACAGTTCTTGTTAATTTAATGTTGCTTAGGTTCTATTTATTGTCCTTATTTATATAACGATTAAGATTAGAGTTAAGGTTTACTGACATATTTAATAAGAAGAACTAACTAACGCCTATGGATCATTGGTAATAAATAAATTTATTATATTTTTTTTTGTTTCAGATGCTTCATCAAGCTGGGCCACATCGTCGTCGGGCGTACGTCACGTTTGACGTTTTTGTTGCAGAAATATTTGAAAATTCAAGATAACATTAAAATAACAGTTCTTGTTGTTTTAATGTTGCTTAGGTACTATATAATGTCCTTATTTATATAACGATTAAGATTAGAGTTAAGGTTTACTGACATATTTTATAAGAAGAACTAACTAACTACTATGTAACTAACACCTATGGATCATTGGTAATAAATAAATTTATTATATTTTTTTTTGTTTCAGATGCTTCATCAAGCTGGGCCACATCGTCGTCGGGCGTACGTCACGTATGACGTTTTTGTTGCAGAAATATTTGAAAATTCAAGGTTACATTAAAATAACAGTTCTTGTTGATTTAATGTTGCTTAGGTTCTATTTATTGTCCTTATTTATATAACGATTAAGATTAGAGTTAAGGTTTACTGACATATTTTATAAGAAGAACTAACTAACACCTATGGATCATTGGTAATAAATAAATTTATTATATTTTTTTTTTGTTTCAGATGCTTCATCAAGCTGGGCCACATCGTCGTCGGGCGTACGTCACGTATGACGTTTTTGTTGCAGAAATATTTGAAAATTCAAGGGTACATTAAAATAACAGTTCTTGTTGTTTTAATGTTGCTTAGGTACTATTTATTGTCCTTATTTATATAACGATTAAGATTAGAGTTAAGGTTTACTGACATATTTTATAAGAAGAACTAACTAACTACTATGTAACTAACACCTATGGATCATTGGTAATAAATAAATTTATTATATTTTTTTTTGTTTCAGATGCTTCATCAAGCTGGGCCACATCGTCGTCGGGCGTACGTCACGTATGACGTTTTTGTTGCAGAAATATTTGAAAATTCAAGGTTACATTAAAATAACAGTTCTTGTTGATTTAATGTTGCTTAGGTTCTATTTATTGTCCTTATTTATATAACGATTAAGATTAGAGTTAAGGTTTACTGACATATTTTATAAGAAGAACTAACTAACACCTATGGATCATTGGTAATAAATAAATTTATTATATTTTTTTTTGTTTCAGATGCTTCATCAAGCTGGGCCACATCGTCGTCGGGCGTACGTCACGTTTGACGTTTTTGTTGCAGAAATATTTGAAAATTCAAGGTTACATTAAAATAACAGTTCTTAATGTTTTAATGTTGCTTAGGTACTATTTATTGTCCTTATTTATATAACGATTAAGATTAGAGTTAAGGTTTACTGACATATTTTATAAGAAGAACTAACTAACTACTATGTAACTAACACCTATGGATCATTGGTAATAAATAAATTTATTATATTTTTTTTTGTTTCAGTTGCTTCATCAAGCTGGGCCACATCGTCGTCGGGCGTACGTCACGTATGACGTTTTTGTTGCAGAAATATTTGAAAATTCAAGGTTACATTAAAATAACAGTTCTTGTTGATTTAATGTTGCTTAGGTTCTATTTATTGTCCTTATTTATATAACGATTAAGATTAGAGTTAAGGTTTACTGACATATTTTATAAGAAGAACTAACTAACACCTATGGATCATTGGTAATAAATAAATTTATTATATTTTTTTTTGTTTCAGATGCTTCATCAAGCTGGGCCACATCGTCGTCGGGCGTACGTCACGTTTGACGTTTTTGTTGCAGAAATATTTGAAAATTCAAGATAACATTAAAATAACAGTTCTTGTTGTTTTAATGTTGCTTAGGTACTATTTATTGTCCTTATTTATATAACGATTAAGATTAGAGGTAAGGTTTACTGACATATTTTATCAGAAGAACTAACTAACTACTATGTAACTAACACCTATGGATCATTGGTAATAAATAAATTTATTATATTTTTTTTTGTTTCAGTTGCTTCATCAAGCTGGGCCACATCGTCGTCGGGCGTACGTCACGTATGACGTTTTTGTTGCAGAAATATTTGAAAATTCAAGGTTACATTAAAATAACAGTTCTTGTTGATTTAATGTTGCTTAGGTTCTATTTATTGTCCTTATTTATATAACGATTAAGATTAGAGTTAAGGTTTACTGACATATTTTATAAGAAGAACTAACTAACACCTATGGATCATTGGTAATAAATAAATTTATTATATTTTTTTTTGTTTCAGATGCTTCATCAAGCTGGGCCACATCGTCGTCGGGCGTACGTCACGTATGACGTTTTTGTTGCAGAAATATTTGAAAATTCAAGGGTACATTAAAATAACAGTTCTTGTTGTTTTAATGTTGCTTAGGTACTATTTATTGTCCTTATTTATATAACGATTATGATTAGAGTTAAGGTTTACTGACATATTTTATAAGAAGAACTAACTAACTACTATGTAACTAACACCTATGGATCATTGGTAATAAATAAATTTATTATATTTTTTTTTGTTTCAGATGCTTCATCAAGCTGGGCCACATCGTCGTCGGGCGTACGTCACGTATGACGTTTTTGTTGCAGAAATATTTGAAAATTCAAGGTTACATTAAAATAACAGTTCTTGTTGATTTAATGTTGCTTAGGTTCTATTTATTGTCCTTATTTATATAACGATTAAGATTAGAGTTAAGGTTTACTGACATATTTTATAAGAAGAACTAACTAACACCTATGGATCATTGGTAATAAATAAATTTATTATATTTTTTTTTGTTTCAGATGCTTCATCAAGCTGGGCCACATCGTCGTCGGGCGTACGTCACGTTTGACGTTTTTGTTGCAGAAATATTTGAAAATTCAAGGTTACATTAAAATAACAGTTCTTAATGTTTTAATGTTGCTTAGGTACTATTTATTGTCCTTATTTATATAACGATTAAGATTAGAGTTAAGGTTTACTGACATATTTTATAAGAAGAACTAACTAACTACTATGTAACTAACACCTATGGATCATTGGTAATAAATAAATTTATTCTATTTTTTTTTGTTTCAGATGCTTCATCAAGCTGGGCCACATCGTCGTCGGGCGTACGTCACGTATGACGTTTTTGTTGCAGAAATATTTGAAAATTCAAGGTTACATTAAAATAACAGTTCTTGTTGATTTAATGTTGCTTAGGTTCTATTTATTGTCCTTATTTATATAACGATTAAGATTAGAGTTAAGGTTTACTGACATATTTTATAAGAAGAACTAACTAACACCTATGGATCATTGGTAATAAATAAATTTATTATATTTTTTTTTGTTTCAGATGCTTCATCAAGCTGGGCCACATCGTCGTCGGGCGTACGTCACGTTTGACGTTTTTGTTGCAGAAATATTTGAAAATTCAAGATAACATTAAAATAACAGTTCTTGTTGTTTTAATGTTGCTTAGGTACTATTTATTGTCCTTATTTATATAACGATTAAGATTAGAGGTAAGGTTTACTGACATATTTTATCAGAAGAACTAACTAACTACTATGTAACTAACACCTATGGATCATTGGTAATAAATAAATTTATTATATTTTTTTTTGTTTCAGTTGCTTCATCAAGCTGGGCCACATCGTCGTCGGGCGTACGTCACGTATGACGTTTTTGTTGCAGAAATATTTGGAAATTCAAGGGTACATTAAAATAACAGTTCTTATTGTTTTAATGTTGCTTAGGTACTATTTATTGTCCTTATTTATATAACGATTAAGATTAGAGTTAAGGTTTACTGACATATTTTATGAGAAGAACTAACTAACTACTATGTAACTAACACCTATGGATCATTGGTAATAAATAAATTTATTATATTTTTTTTTGTTTCAGATGCTTCATCAAGCTGGGCCACATCGTCGTCGGGCGTACGTCACGTATGACGTTTTTGTTGCAGAAATATTTGAAAATTCAAGGGTACATTAAAATAACAGTTCTTGTTAATTTAATGTTGCTTAGGTTCTATTTATTGTCCTTATTTATATAACGATTAAGATTAGAGTTAAGGTTTACTGACATATTTTATAAGAAGAACTAACTAACGCCTATGGATCATTGGTAATAAATAAATTTATTATATTTTTTTTTGTTTCAGATGCTTCATCAAGCTGGGCCACATCGTCGTCGGGCGTACGTCACGTTTGACGTTTTTGTTGCAGAAATATTTGAAAATTCAAGATAACATTAAAATAACAGTTCTTGTTAATTTAATGTTGCTTAGGTTCTATTTATTGTCCTTATTTATATAACGATTAAGATTAGAGTTAAGGTTTACTGACATATTTTATAAGAAGAACTAACTAACACCTATGGATCATTGGTAATAAATAAATTTATTATATTTTTTTTTGTTTCAGATGCTTCATCAAGCTGGGCCACATCGTCGTCGGGCGTACGTCACGTTTGACGTTTTTGTTGCAGAAATATTTGAAAATTCAATGTTACATTAAAATAACAGTTCTTAATGTTTTAATGTTGCTTAGGTACTATTTATTGTCCTTATTTATATAACGATTAAGATTAGAGTTAAGGTTTACTGACATATTTTATAAGAAGAACTAACTAACTACTATGTAACTAACACTTATGGATCATTGGTAATAAATAAATTTATTATATTTTTTTTGTTTCAGATGCTTCATCAAGCTGGGCCACATCGTCGTCGGGCGTACGTCACGTTTGACGTTTTTGTTGCAGAAATATTTGAAAATTCAAGATAACATTAAAATAACAGTTCTCGTTGTTTTAATGTTGCTTAGGTACTATTTATTGTCCTTATTTATATAACGATTAAGATTAGAGTTAAGGTTTACTGACATATTTTATAAGAAGAACTAACTAACTACTATGTAACTAACACTTATGGATCATTGGTAATAAATAAATTTATTATATTTTTTTTTGTTTCAGATGCTTCATCAAGCTGGGCCACATCGTCGTCGGGCGTACGTCACGTTTGACGTTTTTGTTGCAGAAATATTTGAAAATTCAAGATAACATTAAAATAACAGTTCTTGTTGTTTTAATGTTGCTTAGGTACTATATAATGTCCTTATTTATATAACGATTAAGATTAGAGTTAAGGTTTACTGACATATTTTATAAGAAGAACTAACTAACACCTATGGATCATTGGTAATAAATAAATTTATTATATTTTTTTTTGTTTCAGATGCTTCATCAAGCTGGGCCACATCGTCGTCGGGCGTACGTCACGTTTGACGTTTTTGTTGCAGAAATATTTGAAAATTCAAGGTTACATTAAAATAACAGTTCTTAATGTTTTAATGTTGCTTAGGTACTATTTATTGTCCTTATTTATATAACGATTAAGATTAGAGTTAAGGTTTACTGACATATTTTATAAGAAGAACTAACTAACTACTATGTAACTAACACTTATGGATCATTGGTAATAAATAAATTTATTATATTTTTTTTGTTTCAGATGCTTCATCAAGCTGGGCCACATCGTCGTCGGGCGTACGTCACGTTTGACGTTTTTGTTGCAGAAATATTTGAAAATTCAAGATAACATTAAAATAACAGTTCTCGTTGTTTTAATGTTGCTTAGGTACTATTTATTGTCCTTATTTATATAACGATTAAGATTAGAGTTAAGGTTTACTGACATATTTTATAAGAAGAACTAACTAACTACTATGTAACTAACACTTATGGATCATTGGTAATAAATAAATTTATTATATTTTTTTTGTTTCAGATGCTTCATCAAGCTGGGCCACATCGTCGTCGGGCGTACGTCACGTATGACGTTTTTGTTGCAGAAATATTTGAAAATTCAAGATAACATTAAAATAACAGTTCTCGTTGTTTTAATGTTGCTTAGGTACTATTTATTGTCCTTATTTATATAACGATTAAGATTAGAGTTAAGGTTTACTGACATATTTTATAAGAAGAACTAACTAACTACTATGTAACTAACACGTATGGATCATTGGTAATAAATAAATTTATTCTATTTTTTTTGTTTCAGTTGCTTCATCAAGCTGCGCCACATCGTCGTCGGGCGTACGTCACGTATGACGTTTTTGTTGCAGAAATATTTGAAAATTCAAGATAACATTAAAATAACAGTTCTTGTTGTTTTACAGAAATATTTGAAAATTCAAGGGTACATTAAAATAACAGGTCTTATTGTTTTAATGTTGCTTAGGTACTATTTATTGTCCTTATTTATATAACGATTAAGATTAGAGTTAAGGTTTACTGACATATTTTATAAGAAGAACTAACTAACTACTATGTAACTAACACGTATGTATCATTGGTAATAAATAAATTTATTCTATTTTTTTTGTTTCAGTTGCTTCATCAAGCTGCGCCACATCGTCGTCGGGCGTACGTCACGTATGACGTTTTTGTTGCAGAAATATTTGAAAATTCAAGATAACATTAAAAAAACAGTTCTTGTTGTTTTAATGATGCTTAGGTACTATATAATGTCCTTATTTATATGACGATTAAGATTAGAGTTAAGGTTTACTGACATATTTTATAAGAAGAACTAACTAACTACTATGTAACTAACACCTATGGATCATTGGTAATAAATAAATTTATTATATATTTTTTTTGTTTCAGATGCTTCATCAAGCTGGGCCACATCGTCGTCGGGCGTACGTCACGTTTGACGTTTTTGTTGCAGAAATATTTGAAAATTCAAGATAACATTAAAATAACAGTTCTTGTTGTTTTAATGTTGCTTAGGTACTATATAATGTCCTTATTTATATAACGATTAAGATAAGAGTTAAGGTTTACTGACATATTTTATAAGAAGAACTAACTAACTACTATGTAACTAACACGTATGTATCATTGGTAATAAATAAATTTATTCTATTTTTTTTGTTTCAGTTGCTTCATCAAGCTGCGCCACATCGTCGTCGGGCGTACGTCACGTATGACGTTTTTGTTGCAGAAATATTTGAAAATTCAAGATAACATTAAAAAAACAGTTCTTGTTGTTTTAATGATGCTTAGGTACTATATAATGTCCTTATTTATATGACGATTAAGATTAGAGTTAAGGTTTACTGACATATTTTATAAGAAGAACTAACTAACTACTATGTAACTAACACTTATGGATCATTGGTAATAAATAAATGATTAAGATTAGAGTTAAGGTTTACTGACATATTTTATAAGAAGAACTAACTAACTACTATGTAACTAACACTTATGGATCATTGGTAATAAATAAATTTATTATATTTTTTTTGTTTCAGATGCTTCATCAAGCTGGGCCACATCGTCGTCGGGCGTACGTCACGTATGACGTTTTTGTTGCAGAAATATTTGAAAATTCAAGGTTACATTAAAATAACAGTTCTTGTTGATTTAATGTTGCTTAGGTTCTATTTATTGTCCTTATTTATATAACGATTAAGATTAGAGTTAAGGTTTACTGACATATTTTATAAGAAGAACTAACTAACACCTATGGATCATTGGTAATAAATAAATTTATTATATTTTTTTTTGTTTCAGATGCTTCATCAAGCTGGGCCACATCGTCGTCGGGCGTACGTCACGTTTGACGTTTTTGTTGCAGAAATATTTGAAAATTCAAGATAACATTAAAATAACAGTTCTTGTTGTTTTAATGTTGCTTAGGTACTATTTATTGTCCTTATTTATATAACGATTAAGATTAGAGTTAAGGTTTACTGACATATTTTATAAGAAGAACTAACTAACTACTATGTAACTAACACCTATGGATCATTGGTAATAAATAAATTTATTATATTTTTTTTTGTTTCAGATGCTTCATCAAGCTGGGCCACATCGTCGTCGGGCGTACGTCACGTATGACGTTTTTGTTGCAGAAATATTTGAAAATTCAAGGTTACATTAAAATAACAGTTCTTAATGTTTTAATGTTGCTTAGGTACTATTTATTGTCCTTATTTATATAACGATTAAGATTAGAGTTAAGGTTTACTGACATATTTTATAAGAAGAACTAACTAACTACTATGTAACTAACACTTATGGATCATTGGTAATAAATAAATTTATTATATTTTTTTTGTTTCAGATGCTTCATCAAGCTGGGCCACATCGTCGTCGGGCGTACGTCACGTTTGACGTTTTTGTTGCAGAAATATTTGAAAATTCAAGATAACATTAAAATAACAGTTCTCGTTGTTTTAATGTTGCTTAGGTACTATTTATTGTCCTTATTTATATAACGATTAAGATTAGAGTTAAGGTTTACTGACATATTTTATAAGAAGAACTAACTAACTACTATGTAACTAACACTTATGGATCATTGGTAATAAATAAATTTATTATATTTTTTTTGTTTCAGATGCTTCATCAAGCTGGGCCACATCGTCGTCGGGCGTACGTCACGTATGACTTTTTGTTGCAGAAATATTTGAAAATTCAAGATAACATTAAAATAACAGTTCTCGTTGTTTTAATGTTGCTTATGTACTATTTATTGTCCTTATTTATATAACGATTAAGATTAGAGTTAAGGTTTACTGACATATTTTATAAGAAGAACTAACTAACTACTATGTAACTAACACGTATGGATCATTGGTAATAAATAAATTTATTATATTTTTTTCTTTTCAGATGCTTCATCAAGCTGGGCCACATCGTCGTCGGGCGTACGTCACGTATGACGTTTTTGTTGCAGAAATATTTGAAAATTCAAGATAACATTAAAATAACAGTTCTTGTTGTTTTACTGTTGCTTAGGTACTATATAATGTCCTTATTTATATAACGATTAAGATTAGAGTTAAGGTTTACTGACATATTTTATAAGAAGAACTAACTAACTACTATGTAACTAACACCTATGGATCATTGGTAATAAATAAATTTATTATATTTTTTTTTGTTTCAGATGCTTCATCAAGCTGGGCCACATCGTCGTCGGGCGTACGTCACGTTTGACGTTTTTGTTGCAGAAATATTTGAAAATTCAAGATAACATTAAATAAAATAACAGTTCTTGTTGTTTTAATGTTGCTTAGGTACTATTTATTGTCCTTATTTATATAACGATTAAGATTATACACTGTCCATTATATTAACCATCTTTTGACAGATTGACGATAGTGATGTCCTAAAGATTCTCGTATGCGATACCATTCCGATTATAGTACCTACTATCATTAATCGAATTACGTACCTAAGTAATTCGATTAATGATAACCTACGTAAACTAGATTACTACTTGAGAAAAGAAATTCCAACTTTGAGAAAACTTATTGTTTCTTTGAAAAGAAGTGGTCTATTTCATGGTGAAAAATCTTCTTTGGTCAAAGTTTTGAACACAATTGGCTTTTCATATAAAAAGTTAAATAAAAGAAAATTATTAATGGAACGCACAGATATAGCTATAGCACGTTGTGATTTTTTAAGAGAGGCAAAGAAAATACAAGATTGGGCAAATATTGTTTTCACGGATGAAACATGGCTCAACGCTAACCACACACTATCTCGTTTCTGGACTGATGATACTGCTGATTCCACTTCCTCAGTACCAATGGGAAAAGGTGAGCGCCTAATCATTTGCCATGCAGGTACAGCAAAAGGATTTGTACAAGACGCACTGTTGGCATTTAAATCGAAGAAATCAAATGACTACCACGAAGAGATGAATGCAAATGTGTATGAAGAGTGGTTCAAAAAAATGCTCATTTCATTGGAAGAACCATCAATAATTTTTATTGATAATGCGCCCTACCACTCCCGTCAAATTGACAAAATGCCAACACAGGCTAATAAAAAGCATGAAATAATTAATTGGCTTCGGGACAATGGAGAAAATGTGGACGACTCAATGTTAAAAGTTGAATTAATAAAAATATTAAAAACCAAAAAGAGAGCAAAACGCTATGTAATCAATGAAATGGCAGCAGAATATGGCCATACTGTTCTTCGGATTCCTCCATACCACTGCCAGTACAACGCAATAGAACTTATATGGGCACAAGTAAAAGGGCATGCTGCGAGATGCAATACAAGCCCCCCATTCACAGCGAATAAAATGTTGCAATTGCTAAAAAATGCTTGCACCCACGTAACGGCCGAGAACTGGGCAAGTGTGGTGGAAAGAACTAAAAGAGTAATATTCTCTGATTGGGAACGTGATATTGCGTTTGATAATATATTATCTACACAAGAGCTAATAATAACTGCTACTGAAGACTCCTCATCGGAGGAGTCTAGTGTTGATTATCATTCCGACGACTCGTGCTAATAAAATAAATTAAAATATCCTGATTGTTTTATTTGTATTCATGTATTAACTAAGAAGAAAGTAAAACTTTATATAATGTTATTAAATGTCTTTTAATACTCGTAACATCGATTTCTACCGAATATTTTTAATCTGTGGCATAATCGTAGTAACAACCATTATGTGTGACATCACTAAGTGGGCGGTACCCATCCATAAAGTACAAATATTATTTGTATGATATTTGTACGTAAGCAATACAAAACTTAATGAGCGTGAGCTGTCAAAAGACTGATAATATGATGGACGCAGTATAGAGTTAAGGTTTACTGACATATTTTATAAGAAGAACTAACTAACTACTATGTAACTAACACCTATGGATCATTGGTAATAAATAAATTTATTATATTTTTTTTTGTTTCAGTTGCTTCATCAAGCTGGGCCACATCGTCGTCGGGCGTACGTCACGTATGACGTTTTTGTTGCAGAAATATTTGAAAATTCAAGGGTACATTAAAATAACAGTTCTTATTGTTTTAATGTTGCTTAGGTACTATTTATTGTCCTTATTTATATAACGATTAAGATTAGAGTTAAGGTTTACTGACATATTTTATAAGAAGAACTAACTAACTACTATGTAACTAACACGTATGTATCATTGGTAATAAATAAATTTATTCTATTTTTTTTGTTTCAGTTGCTTCATCAAGCTGCGCCACATCGTCGTCGGGCGTACGTCACGTATGACGTTTTTGTTGCAGAAATATTTGAAAATTCAAGATAACATTAAATAAAATAACAGTTCTTGTTGTTTTAATGTTGCTTAGGTACTATTTATTGTCCTTATTTATATAACGATTAAGATTAGAGTTAAGGTTTACTGACATATTTTATGAGAAGAACTAACTAACTACTATGTAACTAACACCTATGGATCATTGGTAATAAATAAATTTATTATTTTTTTTTTTGTTTCAGTTGCTTCATCAAGCTGCGCCACATCGTCGTCGGGCGTACGTCACGTATGACGTTTTTGTTGCAGAAATATTTGAAAATTCAAGATAACATTAAAATAACAGTTCTTGTTGTTATAATATTGCTTAGGTACTATTTATTGTCCTTATTTATATAACGATTAAGATTAGAGTTAAGGTTTACTGACATATTTTATGAGAAGAACTAACTAACTACTATGTAACTAACACCTATGGATCATTGGTAATAAATAAATTTATTATTTTTTTTTTTGTTTCAGTTGCTTCATCAAGCTGGGCCACATCGTCGTCGGGCGTACGTCACGTATGACGTTTTTGTTGCAGAAATATTTGAAAATTCAAGATAACATTAAAATAACAGTTCTCGTTGTTTTAATGTTGCTTAGGTACTATTTATTGTCCTTATTTATATAACGATTAAGATTAGAGTTAAGGTTTACTGACATATTTTATAAGAAGAACTAACTAACTACTATGTAACTAACACCTATGGATCATTGGTAATAAATAAATTTATTATATTTTTTTTTGTTTCAGATGCTTCATCAAGCTGGGCCACATCGTCGTCGGGCGTACGTCACGTATGACGTTTTTGTTGCAGAAATATTTGAAAATTCAAGGGTACATTAAAATAACAGTTCTTATTGTTTTAATGTTGCTTAGGTACTATTTATTGTCGTTATTTATATAACGATTAAGATTAGAGTTAAGGTTTACTGACATATTTTATGTTGCAGAAATATTTGAAAATTCAAGGTAACATTAAAATAACAGTTCTTAATGTTTTAATGTTGCTCAGGTACTATTTATTGTCCTTATTTATATAACGATTAAGATTAGAGTTAAGGTTTACTGACATATTTTATAAGAAGAACTAACTAACTAACTACCATGTAACTAACACGTATGGATCATTGGTAATAAATAAATTTATTATATTTTTTTTGTTTCAGATGCTTCATCAAGCTGGGCCACATCGTCGTCGGGCGTACGTCACGTTTGACGTTTTTGTTGCAGAAATATTTGAAAATTCAAGATAACTAGAATCTGTATAATTTGTTTAATATTATATTTAGTATAGTAGCTGTAAATATTCAATTTATGCGTTATAATTCCACATTTAATTTCTTTGTATTAAGTATGTTTGTCTGTATTTTACAAAACTAAAACACTAAAAATTAAAAATCACTATAAATTAAAATCTGTTAATATTTTTACAATTTATCAACCATATTTATTTACTTTAATGCGAAATAAAAAAAATGCGCCTGTGGGCATTTAATATAAAAAAGTTTATTAGTAACCTAAAATAACACACATTTATTTAAATCATCTTAATTCATTCATTGATTAATATATAGTCGGCTTCTGTTCGCGGCATATTAACGGAAGGTAGGGTAAAGTGCCCAATTATTGACACTTTTAGAACGAGCGTATAAAAAGAAATAAATATAAGCGTTCCACAGTGTTTCCAAATAACGATAAATTTTGTTAAATATAGACAACTATTTTAAGATGTTGCCAGTAAAATTAAATTCTAACTAGAATATTATTTTTATTGAAATTATGATATTTATCGAATTGCAATGTTTTACCCAAATATTGACACAGACTTCCCTATTGTCGACAATTCAAATTCCAGTTTATTGACAACCTTCAGTTTTCATCAGTATTCAAAAATACTGATGAAAACTAAGTAAAGCACGCAGATGGGTACCTTATTTATGTTTTTATGTATTAAAAGAAACGATTACATACCTAAAACAATTTAATTTTAAAGAAAACGATAAATCATTAATTAATTAATTATATGCCCTTTTATTTCAGCAGTTTAGTCGCCTTATTATTTTCATTGCTACTTAATGATGCCAAAGTAAGAAATTATGATATTATCTAATAAAATTGGTACAAATGGAACTATTTAGTGTTGTTATTCACTTAGTTTTTTTTTGTATCTACTCTGAAGCACATATAAACTAATATTATAGAAAAAAATGACATATATTGGAATCATATAATAATTCATTTAATTTTTTACTCAAATCGGCTTTAACAAGCACATTTGATCATTCAAATTACAATGAACCTATGACTTGTTTGGAAAGGTGCTCTACTGAGAAGAATCAGCAAGACTTTGTGGTCGTCGTTTTGAAAAATAAATATTTTATTATATAATTGTAATAAAGAGAGCATACTAGAAAATAGCATTCAGCTATGCAAATAAATACACACCTGTCCAACATACAATGATATCATTTTCAGAGCAGGCATCTTGATCTCTTCAATGAAGTCTGCTGTAGGATTATTTTTCATACTAGCCAAAATGTTCACTATGACATCCAACATAGCTGGAATGTAGACATTTAGGAACGCTACAGCTAGGGCTGACTGAAACACAGAATCAAAGAATATTATTAGCTTAATAAAACAATCTCATATTTTTTAACTAGTAAAAAAGAACTTAAAGGATACCAGAAATTTCAACTCAATATATCCTATCAACTTGTGCTTGCTTTTGATTACAAAAAGTTAATTATAACTTTTACAATTATGTAAAGAGATTAGAAATAGCTTGAAAAATTATTTGAGTGTAAGATAGTCCATTTATCGGTTGAGGTAGGCTATATAACATCACGCTAAGGTGAATAGGAGAAAATATTACAAAAACACCAAAATAGAAGATATATTTATTCTATGCAACCTATGTAATTTTTAGTTTCATTTAGAAATCATGTTTAATCTTATCATTTATTTATTTTATTTATTTATCTATTTATTTTATCAAAATTATTTAATAGAATAAATAGTTAAATTTATATAAACTTTTTCTTTTTTTCTATATGACTCATACTCTCTTTCTTCTTCAATTCCTGTCCTTTTCCTTCTATTACTCAAAGGTTGACTGGAAGAGATCCCTTTTAGGGATAAGTCTGCCTTTATATGTATGCTTTTTCAATTTTTCTTTCTCTTTTCTAAATATATGTATAAAAAGAAATAAATAAATAAATCTTTTATAATTTCAGAGATATGACTTACCGCAACCGCTGCTACCAAAAGCCATTTATGAGGTAAAAGATACTCCCATAATCGCTTCCAATCAAACTTTGCGCTATCTTCATTGATATTTGGCCTGCGTTGTATAATCCTTGATGTTGGCGCAGAACAAAATACTGAATTATTATACAGTAAACGCGCTGTTAAACCTAAACTGACCCCCGTGCAAAGTTTCCACGGACATAGCAACTTTATGCAATCTTTTGCTTCTTTCTCAACCGATGATTTAGTGTTTAATAGATATCTTCTCACAGCTGACGGAGGCTTATTTCTTATTAAATTGATAAAATATCCATTACTGTTAACAGGCAGTAACCTTAAAACAACAATAAATTGTTATAATTTCCTGTTAGAAGAGCATAAATTATAAAAACTTTACGTAATAGGTTAGGATTCAAAACCTCTGTCGTATAATGTTACAAGAGTGCACATTTAGTAATTGCCACATTTTCTAGATGTAACTTTCTAGTGAATAGTAAAAGAAGACTTAATTATTCAACATTTCATTTATAATACAAATGTAAAATTATACTGCGTCCATCATATTATCAGTCTTTTGACAGCTCACGCTCATTAAGTTTTGTATTGCTTACGTACAAATATCATACAAATAATATTTGTACTTTATGGATGGGTACCGCCCACTTAGTGATGTCACACATAATGGGTTACTACGATTATGCCACAGATTAAAAATAATCGGTAGAAATCGATGTTACGAGTATTAAAAGACATTTAATAACATTATATAAAGTTTTACTTTCTTCTTAGTTAATACATGAATACAAATAAAACAATCAGGATATTTTAATTTATTTTATTAGCACGAGTCGTCGGAATGATAATCAACACTAGACTCCTCCGATGAGGAGTCTTCAGTAGCAGTTATTATTAGCTCTTGTGTAGATAATATATTATCAAACGCAATATCACGTTCTCAATCAGAGAATATTACTCTTTTAGTTCTTTCCACCACACTTGCCCAGTTCTCGGCCGTTACGTGGGTGCAAGCATTTTTTAGCAATTGCAACATTTTATTCGCTGTGAATGGGGGGCTTGTATTGCATCTCGCAGCATGCACTTTTACTTGTGCCCATATAAGTTCTATTGCGTTGTACTGGCAGTGGTATGGAGGAATCCGAAGAACAGTATGGCCATATTCTGCTGCCATTTCATTGATTACATAGCGTTTTGCTCTCTTTTTGGTTTTTAATATTTTTATTAATTCAACTTTTAACATTGAGTCGTCCACATTTTCTCCATTGTCCCGAAGCCAATTAATTATTTCATGCTTTTTATTAGCCTGTGTTGGCATTTTGTCAATTTGACGGGAGTGGTAGGGCGCATTATCAATAAAAATTATTGATGGTTCTTCCAATGAAATGAGCATTTTTTTGAACCACTCTTCATACACATTTGCATTCATCTCTTCGTGGTAGTCATTTGATTTCTTCGATTTAAATGCCAACAGTGCGTCTTGTACAAATCCTTTTGCTGTACCTGCATGGCAAATGATTAGGCGCTCACCTTTTCCCATTGGTACTGAGGAAGTGGAATCAGCAGTATCATCAGTCCAGAAACGAGATAGTGTGTGGTTAGCGTTGAGCCATGTTTCATCCGTGAAAACAATATTTGCCCAATCTTGTATTTTCTTTGCCTCTCTTAAAAAATCACAACGTGCTATAGCTATATCTGTGCGTTCCATTAATAATTTTCTTTTATTTAACTTTTTATATGAAAAGCCAATTGTGTTCAAAACTTTGACCTAAGAAGATTTTTCACCATGAAATAGACCACTTCTTTTCAAAGAAACAATAAGTTTTCTCAAAGTTGGAATTTCTTTTCTCAAGTAGTAATCTAGTTTACGTAGGTTATCATTAATCGAATTACTTAGGTACGTAATTCGATTAATGATAGTAGGTACTATAATCGGAATGGTATCGCATACGAGAATCTTTAGGACATCACTATCGTCAATCTGTCAAAAGATGGTTAATATAATGGACAGTGTATACGATATATTATTTTTTGATTTTCTCACACTCTGGAATCTTGTCTTTTTAAGCCTTTGGCATCACAACCAGTGTTGCCAACAGTTCAATAAGCTTCCCACTAGATTCAACTTTCAAAACCACCAGAAAACCACTAACAAACAGAAATTTTACACTCTAAATGACCGCTAACCGCTAAATTTTCCACTAAAACAATTTTTGTTTTATGAAAGAAAATAAATATACAAATAATTAGTTTCCTTTATTATTACTTACTAAAAAATTAACAAATTAATATCACAAAATTTAAATTTCGCTACTCGACCCGTAGTATTTCAGATACCTACGAGCCAAGAATCCCGTTGCGTATATTGTGATTTTTGCATAGTTACGCGTTAATAAATTCGCTCAGTTAATACAAACCAAAATTAATAATTATGAGCCCAGGAGCGTTACTGAACGATGAACCCTTCTAACTTCTAAGTATAAGTATTCAGAAAAAAATATGAAGTAAGAAATCCCCGTGTATAAAGTATAAGTTTAGAAAAATATTAGGTGGAAAATCTTCGCGTGTAGAGAAACGTAGACGACTAATTCTTGCCGATCAGTTATGCCTACTCTAGCAAAGTAAATATCTACCAGGTATAAAAGCTAAAATCCGCTTTTTTTTTCTAAAAAAACCATTTTTTCATAGGAAGGAGAAAAGATAACTTCATTCAAAATATACATTTTTGTCATCTCTCAGGTGATATATGGATAACATACCGAAAAAAATTGTTCGTTTTTCGAGGCAAACCACTTTTTGAGCCAATTTTGGACGTCTCGCGTAAGAATCGAACTGCTGCTCAGCGAGCAAATTGCACACCGACGAAAACAGATGTTAGTCGGATGGGGTCAGTTCTGGTGAATAAGCGGTATGGAGTAGCATCTAACAGTTGAGTGTCTCTAAGTAATTTTGAACCTTTTTTGATGTGTGTGACGGAGCATTGTCATGGAGAAAATTAGCTTATATTCTGGCCTTTTTTCCTTCATAGCACCTCGCAATTTTATTATCTATCGGTGGTAGCGGTGCACTTCGATAGTATGTCAAAACTTCAGTAGGTACTAGGTACCTTCTACCTAGTCCTAACATAGTACTTTCTATGTTTACCAATAGTCTTTGATTTCGGCCTTAAAAGAACAAGATTCCAGAATAGAAATAAAAAATAAAACAGTCATATTCAGAGTAGGGGGATATTAATTACAATGGAAAAATCGATTTTTCTTCCTGTAAAAAAATCGATTTGCAAAAATTACATTAATTCGTATTAAAAATTCGATTATTACTAATCGATGTTCTACTGCTCGAAAAGTTGCTTTTTAAAATATTGATATTTAATTAGATTAAGACTAATTTAAGTTGACTAGTACAAATAAAAATTGTTTTTTTAGTTGCGCTGCGAACTGCGTAATTCGATTAAAATTTATAGGGTGGCTACATTATTATCATCTAACAACGCATTAGATAAGAAAAAGAGAAAAATTGATTTATGTCGATTGAAAAATCGACATAAATGAATTGATTATTTAGAAAAATTGATTTATGTCGATTGAAAAATCGATTAATATAAATATCGATTATTATTTAACGTGCCTGATCCAGAGAAACAGAGATTGGCACAAATTATTTGTTAGTTTTCTAAGGACACAATAATAATTATAAAAGAAGACATAAATTAAAGATAAATCTTTTTCTTACCATTTAATGTTGACGAACTACATAGTATATTGATAATGTCTTTACAAACTACAACGATTAAACCATCAGGGAAAAGTTGGCGAGAAATAAATCAAGAGCGTAAAACTTTAAAGCGTCAAAGAAATGAAGAAAAAATTCTCAAAAGAGAAAAGCGGACGGCTCTCGAAAAGGAAATAGAGCTAAAAACTAAAGCAGAAATTGAAAAAGAGCAAAAAAACGCCGAGATATCTACCGTCAGCATTGCGGTGCCAGGTTCTATATTAGAAAATGCTCAGTCAGCAGAATTACGTACTTATTTAGCTGGACAAATTGCAAGAGCCGCATGCGTCTTTTGCGTTGACGAAGTCATCGTGTACGACGATATAGGTGAGAAAGAAAACACGAAAAAATCTAAATTAGAAGAAGTTGATGGGGCTAAAGTTGCTCGTAGGAGTTGCGTACAGTTGGCGAGAATATTGCAGTATTTGGAATGCCCACAATATTTAAGGAAACACTTTTTCCCTTTGCATAAAGACCTTGAGTTTGCTGGCCTCCTCAATCCATTGGATGCCCCACATCACTTACGACAGTCAAACGATTTTCAATTCAGGTATGTTGTGTTCTTTTTATACATATACTAGCGGCCTGCCCATGCTTCGCACGGGTATAAAATATATATCCCATGTCACTCAGTGTAAAAAAATGATTAAAATCGATCCAGTAGTTTTGATTTATTCATTACTGCCCGTGGCCCGCAAGCGTTAAATTTGGAGAAAAACAATTTCCTCTCCCTATACCAAGACGATTTCCTGCTATCTTTGGAATATCTAAAGTCATATAGTACATTTTTACTTATTTACTTTTACATTTTACCTATGTATTTTATTTTTACAATTAATTACAGAATGTCTTTAAACAAACTCTTAAAAGATTCGAAGTGCTATAAGGTGAAGCGCGGCGTCCTCACGGCATTTTAAATCTGTAATATCTCCGAAAATGTTCACTTAAATTACATACTGTAAACGGCCATATTGACCTATATTAAATCAACAATTTATTTAAGGTACTTAATTGCATAAGGATTAAAGCTGTATTGTATAAAAATTGCTTTGAACATAAGGCATTATTTTTCGTAAAAAGTATATGACAAAAAATGCTTTTGTGGGTTATCCATAAGAGATAGACATATACCATCGCGGACTTTTCTGTAGACCTTTTCAAGGCGTACAAATACTTAGTACATCATTTTGATAAATCTCGTAGGGTTTAGCCTGCGTTTGCAATGTAAGCGGACAAAAATGTAATTATTTACAGAAACCTCAAAAATTACAGTATTTCTCTACTCCGTATTGAATGTTATTATACGTACAAACCTTCCTTTTGCATCACTCTATCTATTAAAAAAAACCGCATCAAAATCGGTTGCGTAGTTTTAAAGTTTTATGCGTACATACGGAAATATGGACTTTGTTTTATAATATGTAGTGATTTGGAAAAGAGAAAGAAAAATTAAAAAAAAACACATGTATAAAGGCAGACTTATCCCTAAAAGGGATCTCTTCCAGTCAACCTTTGATTAATAGAAGGAAAAGGACAATAATTGAAGAAGAAAGAGAGTATGGGTCATATAGAGAAAAAGAAAAAGTTTATATAAATTGAACTATTTAATCTATCAAATAATTTTGGTAAAATAAATAAATGAAAAGATGGTACTAATATATAATTTGTTTGTAGTTAGTGTTTGATTTGTTCATTTCAACATTTTATACTTAAAAGAGACATATTTTATATACATGTCCTATCCAATTTCAGGGAAGGTATTACGATGAATAAGAAAGTGAAATCAGGACGTGGTTCTCAGGTTAATGTGGGATTATTACAAGATATATCTACAGATAAATTGTTGAGTCCTGGTATCAGAGTAACTGTTAAAATGTTACCCACTTCTGAGGGCAGTAAAAAACTGAAAGGGAAGATTGTCAGCTTAGCAACACCAAGAGCTGAAACTGGAGTTTACTGGGGTTATACTGTAAGGCTTGTAAATAATTTGAGTCAAGTATTCACACAGTGCCCTTATAAAGATGGGTAAGATTTTAGTTAGACTTAGTGTTATAGATTACAACAATTTTTTTTACATACTTAATACAAATCATTCCTACTAGTAAGTAGTATTTTGTAAATGTATTTTACAAATGTGCATTGAAAATACAAAAATGAGGTTTATTTATTTTGAAATTGCATTGTTGATTTTACAGGTATGATTTAACCATTGGCACATCAGATAAAGGGAATCCAATAGACGATTTACCAAATAAAGGAGTTATGTATAATCATGCTCTCATAGTTTTTGGGGGTTTGCATGGAATAGAAGCAGCACTAGAGAGTGATGAACAGTTACAAGTTGAAGAAGCCCATTTACTTTTCAATCATTATGTAAATGTTCTGCCAAACCAGGGTTCAAGGACTATAAGGACAGAGGAAGCTATACTCATTGCTATGTCAAGTCTTAGAACAAAATTAAAGGGAAAAAATGAACCAACATTATTTAATGACAATGGTGTAGCTGTTAGCTCTACATTCCCTGCAAAAAAGCCAGTCATAGTGAATAATGCAGACAATTTGGACTTAAGCAGATTTGATTAATACTAAGTTTGGAAAAAACTTCTTTATTTTTCAAAGTTATATTAAATGGAAGACAATGTATATTGATAAGAATATGTATAATACAAAAGCACCACCTGGATAAAGTCAAATATTCTGATTGATGACTCACTAGCAGCATTTATTTTAAGTAATCTTATTCTGTCGTAGATATGTTCCAAACATAACAATCTGAGTAACTCCCATTATATTTTTGTTACTTTACTATGGTAATTATTTCTTATCAATTGCTTGTTGTACTGTGTCCCTAAGAAATTTAATAGTTGCAGCTTGGTCTGGTACCCCTATCACTGCTGTTCCAGATACAATCATGTTGGCCCCAGCCTAAAAAAAACAATATAGTGTGAACAAAAAATAAGAATTGGAAGTGATACAATAAGAAACTTATTGAAACAGATAAGATATATAATATAGAGTGGTTTTAAGATTTTATGTATGCAAAATAGATAAGAGCAAAGAGCAGGTTGTTAACATGATCAATTAAACCTTATGAGTAAGTTTAGCTACTTATAAAACATTAATACAACTGTATTAATATTTTATTTAATAATTCATAAGATTACTTTGTATTTTGTCGTGTACACAGAAATGCCTGAGTTTTTCCATTATGTAATTGGGATTATAAAAAAGGGCAAACCAATTAGCATGGTTTTCTTTATCACACCTTTTAGTTTAGCTGTTGTATTTATACCATGCATGCACATTGATTATGAAGTTATTATGAACAATATGACAATATTATTGATGACAATATTATTATTATTAAGCTATAACACTCAAAAATGTAATGATACATTGACAGTGACAATGTTTTTTATATTATTGACCAAATTTTTTTAAGCAGGTTTTATTTGAAATATATATCCTCCTGCCCTTATCCCACTCGTAAGTGTGGTTGGCACAGCATGTTATAAACATGTTGTAACATGATTTGGCTGCGTTTTTACGACCGAACGCCTGCCTGACTTCAACTTACCTTAGTCGTATTTTACGACACTTCGGTAAGAAGAAGGGTGGTCTATTCTACTAAACCAGATACCACACAGTAGGTCAACTTACCTTAGTCGCCTTTTACGACACCTCTGTATGAAATGAGGGTGGTACTCTACTTAGCCGGATACCACACGGCTAAAGCAGGTTGTAATTGAAACATCAATATGTCCAATGAACTTTTCTTTATTGTCATTATTAAAAAAAAGACACTATATATAAAAAGTAATAGTAAAAAAACCAAACTTACATTAGCACAACAGTTTATTGTGGAAGAGCCTACTCCACCATCAACTTCAATATCTAACAATGGATAATGTTCTCTAAGATACTTCACTTTTTCCATTTGGTTCTCCATAAACTTTTGTCCTCCAAAACCAGGCTCTACTGTCATTATAAGTACCATATCAGATATTGAAATATATTTCTCTACTTCTGTTACTGGTGTACCAGGTTTGATTGCAACTCCTACCTAATAAAATTGTTATTTAGGTATTTAAATTGTAACATTTTTAAAATATATTTATATATAAGATAAGAAGTTTTATTTTAATAGTAATGATATGTATATAAATTTAACTATTAATTTCTATTACATTAATAGTTCTGTAAGAATCATCTATAATTACAATAACATCCAAAATATAAAAGTGATATATCAATAGGCATTCTCCTCAAGTGCTAGAATGGCATCTTAAATCTTAATTGTGTGTTAAAACAACATCTAGAAAGTTTAGGGAGTTAGAAGTTCCAGGATCCAGTGGCACAAGATTGTGTGGTGATGGAGATCCATTGAAAACACCTATATCCAGCAGTGGACTTATCGGTTGAACATGATGTAAGGAAGTAATACTGTGTATGTGTACCTTCATTCCATGCTCCCTTATTTTTCTACACACATCTTCAACATTTTCTACTGGTTCAATATGAAATGTATATTGGTTAACACCAGCATCAGCCATAGGAGCTATCCACTGAAAGTAAGAAAAAATACAAGTTTTATATATATCATTATCATTTATTTCACCATTCAGAAAATAATTATTAAGATGTAGATAATATGAATGTTATAATAAGCAGACTTAAAACAATTAATACTCTTTTAAATTTTAAGCCTCTTTCTTACCGAGGTGTCGCAAAAGGTAACTAAGTTAAGTTGACGTCAAGCGGGTCGTAAAATACGTAGTCAAATCATGTGACGACATGTGGTGCAGACCCCACTTAGAGTGGGTTGAAGGATGATGAGTGATGACTTTAAAATTTTAAACATATATTGTGTACCTGTTCTGGCTTTGATACCATCATATGAGTTTCAAAGAAGGCATCCTTAATCTTTCCACGAAGACACTTCACAATAGGATGACCAAATGTTAGATTAGGCACAAAATGACCATCCATCACATCTAAATGTAAATAATCTGCACCATTATTTAAAAGTTTTTGAGATTCTTCGAACAATCTTGATAAGTCAGCATTAAGGACGCTAGGTCCAATTAAAGCTTTGATGCGACCACTCATATTAAAATGAATATACTAATAAGTAATAATAAACTGATACACATGAAAGTTCACAAAGGTTACCTATCTAATAAAGGCCACCGATTTGCGGCCGGCTATCAAGCTTCGTCAAGTCAAAATAAGTAGCTTAGACCATAGATTAATAACTATAAAATAGATGGTTGAGATTCATACATTGGCGCGAGCCTATTTTCGGTGGTATGGGGGGGTGCAGAGTAGCACTATAGCTACTTACATTCTCATTCATAAAAAAACTATCTGCCTCTCACCCGTTTCATTCATAAAAACGGATTTAGTCTCAGCTCTGACTCTTTCTCACATATGGAGTAGTAATATATATAACGTATGACGTAAAATCGTAGTAAAATTAGTGATGTACTTGGTGCGCTAAAACCGTAACTAGTGATGTCAAAGTTTTATCGATTCGCATTTTACTCTTACCGATTATTTGGATAACCGGTTTTCCAGTAACATATTAATAATGATTTTTAGATTTTAATAAAACAAAATATTTAAGGAAATTCTTTAATAGACTTTTACTGTAATAAAAAAATTTATATTCAACAGCCGTTTTACATTTCTATGTGCATGCTTCTTAAAAAAAAAGTTTTTCCTAAACACGCTAAAAGTGCAACTTCAAAAATGATTACTATTTTTAAATAGGAAACAGAATCGGCGATCATGTATCTTGAAAATATAGGAATTGTAATTTAAATTATTATATATTATTATTAAATATAATTCATTATAAGTATTCACTCGAAAACAAATTTACAAGATTAGTATTTGAAACAATAGATGCTTTCGTTTTTACCGTTTTAGTATTTAGGAAAAAACATTATACTTAAAAGGAGTATACTTGATGGTAAATTATAAATATTAGTCTTTTTTAGATATATTGGTAGTAGTTTTACAGAATATTAGTGGTTTTTATCTCTAAGTATAATAATATTTTCCATCAAACCAGTTAACACTTCGGATTTATACATATAAAGTAAGAATTAAATTGTGAAATTTTGCCATAATTAATGTGCCAATTGATACCAAGCTTTTCGATGAAAGAAAACATCATGAGGAACTATACTCCATGGGTTAAGTATTTAACTAAATGTAAACATGTCAAAACAGGTAGTTTATAGTAGGCATTATCTGCCTACTATAAAGTACCTTTTTTATTACAACACATTATACTAACATTTAATATAATTTTTAATTCTTTTAAAGAATTTAAAATTATTGATAGTATTCGCACCACTTTATTATGGCGTGATTGCTATCAATAATTTTTACAAACTTTGAAACAATAAATAAGAATTATAACATTTTTAAAGAAAACGATGGATAATATTAAATACACTAAATTACTACACATTTAAGTATCACAGAGTGAAGCTCGTAGAATATTGATATTATGTTGCGTTGGTTAATCCAATTACCATTTTAGGTAGTTTACTTGGCTAATTTGTATCTGCTGAATTTTATTAAATTATATATTGCTGTTTTGCTATACTAAAGGTATAAATATTTAATTTTAGAAAATACCAATCAATTTATGAAAATTACATTTATAAATATTAGAGATATTCTTTTGACAACTGCAGTTGAATCCCAATTTTTTCATTTGTTAATAATATTATTGTTATGACATATTTGTCACTCCTGAATCACATGGTTTTGTTTGTTTACATCTTGTTATGTTTCTATACTTATGGAGTATATATAGTAAAATAATAAAAATTTTGAATCAATTTTTAAATGTTAATAATAGTAATATTAGTTAGTTACTTTTGCCTCATGTATCATAGTTCTATAACTTTACTTGCGATAAAATTTTCCATTTCCATTATCGTTTTCCAAGTATCTGCAGTACTGTGAATTCTCCTTAATTGATACACCGTTGTCTAACTCGCATTATGATTACGATTATGCAAAAAACTTTTAACAAATCATATTTATGATTAATGCAAGTTAACCAGGAATTATAGTTTTTTAAGTTATATACATTTTTGACTAATTAACACTTTACATGCCATATAATGCCATTCCAAAGATATAAGTTTTTGTGATGGATAATATAATTTTAACTAGATCAAATCTTTCAGTTTTATTAGACAATAGCGTAATTATAAAAATTTCACAATTTAAATAATCCTGTTTTGAAAATATATTACTCCCAGGATTGGTCAGGTTTTTAGTTTTGCTACACAAGTAAAAACACGTGTTTTGAATAGGAATAAATGGTGTTAATGTTAAAATACACAATTTTTAGCAGCAATACAGGCAGAACTCATATTTCATTATAAGCCCGTCGTTTAAGCAAACTAACAATTAAACTAGCAACTAAGCAATTGTTATTCATTTTCCTGAGTAACGAAAATTTTAAACCCATTCATCTCAAAATATAAGTTTTTGAGTTGTACCGCTATTGCTGCACATGACCGATATATCAATATATTGAACCGGTAATATGATATGGCTTGGGTCTGGAAAATATTTCTGATGGAATACAAGGTACTATAACTATCAAACAATAATATTAACCAATCATGTTTTAAACAATGAAACCAAATTATGATCCGTTCTAGTGTGCTAGAGCCCCCTTATCCACGGATTTGAGAAAAAATCCATTGGGTCCTAGTTAAGAAGTTTCAAACTTCATAATGTTTGTCAATTATACTAATATGATGAATACTATTTTGAAGACACAACCTTCTCTTGAGTCCTCTAGCATTGAAGCGGACTTTTACAGCCTTATTCCAAAATTCCGAATGGTTCAGGCGGCAAAATAAATTGTTAGTGAATAAAAGCATTCGCGCTGTGAAAATGTTATTACTAATGTCAATAAATGAGGCTAAATAATTATGATTCGACTGAAGCTCTTCATATATGTTCATCTGCATCATCGGGCTCGTGGACACTTCCCGGCGGAAGAGTTCGCAGCATATTTAACCTGTAATAAATAAGTTATTCTTTAATAATGTATAGATAGAACATTACTTTGCAAAGGTAGTCTTACAGACAATCTGGGCATTGATATCCCCTGAGTAGAATAGACCACCCTCATTTCTTACCGAGGTGTCGCGAAAACCGATTAAGGTAAGTTGACGTCGGGCAGGCGACCGGTCGTAAGATACCAAATCATGTGATAACATGTTTAAAACATGTTGTGCCTAACCCATTTAGAGTGGGATAAGGGTAGGAGAATGATGCATTGACAAATAACAGAGATTTTAAATTTTAAAAATATATTTTTAGCTTCTACTGGTCTTAAATAGTGTCTGGAAAATATTTTTTTCGTGTCTATAACTTTGTCTACAGTTATATTTTAAGTATAGAATAGAGACTATAATTATAAATTTTGTTTTTTTAATAATAAAATATAAGGGGTATCTGTGACAATCTTTGTGTTATGTTAAATATCTTTGATTTTGTACTGTTAGCAGTACCAGGCTAAAAATATTATGCTTTCCAAATACTGTATTGTATGTGACAATTAAGAAGCATATGTGACAAAGTTCCAATGATCATCACTAATATGTCTTTTAAGCTATTCTTATATCACACACTTTTTTGCATCACTATAATAGAGGAAAAATTGTACCAAACATTTTTTGTTATATCTCAAACGGATTAGGCAGTTAGCCCATTAGACATATAAGCTTCAGTTTTAATAGAAAGTGAAATGGACAGACTGACATACTTTACATCAAATATTTACTTGCCTTCATCTAGTCAAATCAATTGACCTAATCATGTGCTTCATCCCATAAAGCATCAACAGCATATAGCTTTTAGACGTCATCCCAATGAGTACTCTCTTTGGCTATGACCAGGTTCATCTGAAAATTATTGCAAATACATTTTAATAAATATGGAACAAGCTATGGATAGCTCAGCGGTGAGGCCGTTCGACTCTGTAAAGACGATCATGGGTTTATACCCCGCGCAGGCACATGTCTAATTGACAATTACAATTTATGACACGCTTTTCGGTGAAGGAAAATATGGTAAGGAAATCCGCATACTTCTAGCGAATTCTAGGGATATGCGTAACCTACCAATCCGCATTGGAGCAACGCGATGGTAGGTCTTTGCTACAATACTTCTCTCCAAAAAACGGATAGAGGAAGCTTATGGTTCCCACTGCTGGGGTGGATAACAGGCCGTTACTTTAAACATACACATGCCAATTTTTGTGTTTACAAACAAAAATGATTTATATTTGAAACATTTTAACTCACTTGAAGAATATCAGCCATTGTATCAGATATTAATGAATTCATTGCAACAACAGTAGCAGTGCCTTGACCAGACACAGTTACTCAGACAAAAAATCTAGTTGAAATGTGCATAACTAAATGGGATAGTATGTTAAAGTATCTTGAACAAATAACTTTCTGTTAAATAATTAAAGTATGTCTGTAATCCATATTGTCTGTCGCAGAAAGAATAAAAACTATTCAGAAATAACCACCTAAAACATAGAATATAACTGATATTGGGTATGACATATGATATACAACACTTCAATAAAGCATACACAATAAATATTACTATAGAAGGAAAAGTTTTATTTTTATTATTTTAGTTTTATTTTTACTTATATTTTAAAATTAAAAAATAAAACTTCCCTATATTATTACAGTTCAATAAAAACACTAAGGATATACTATAATGCTATATGCTTCGAGGTCCCTGCTTTAATAAATGTATATATAAATTGAAAAACACTAGCTTAAATTGTACTATATATTATAGAAAAAGAATATAGCACGAAAAATACTATATTTTTATCGCTAATTGCAATTGTCGTGGTTTTTTTAATTAACTGTGAATGGAACGCACCCGCAACCCTGCATAGGGAATGTAGGAACGAAACTCATTCATGTATTTACGGGGCTTAGTTAGTTAGTAACTCTAACTCCGTGTCATTATCCAGCGAAAAGTAATAAAAAATAATCATGGAAAAATAAATAATGATTGAAAATAGATGTGTCCTATTTTTTTTTCCTGAATTTCCTAAAAGTACTATATTTTTTTGATTTAAAAAGAAAAATAGTATTTTTCTTCAAAAAAAAGGTGGCAACCCTAATCGCGCCCTTTTTGATTAAATAGGGGCAACACTGTGCCGTTATTGTTTCCGGTGGAGTCTTACTATATATACCGATAAAACGTTTCAGTGACATTCAGTCCTTGTTCGTCATTCAAGAGAAGTGCATCTCGGAACGGGAATTGTGGTATTCCTATTAAATCGTGTTATTGTATATAGTGTGCGTTAACAAGAAGTTTATGGAAGTGTCTAATTTTAATTAAAAATCATTTGTTGGTTTATATATTTTTGCGTAAGTAAAAAGTGATTACAGTTATATATTACGTATAACGAACGTTTCAGGTGAGTCAGTACGTTTCAATTTTTTTCGTATTAAATAGTGCAAAAGTATAGTTTATTTGTTATTAAGTTTTGGATAACTACTCACATTTTATCCGAGAATGTTTGTTGAAATTCAAACATTTGAGTTGTTGAGTTTGTGATAGTGAATGTATATAGTGCTTGTGTATGGTGGTGGCGGTGGTGGAGGTTTGTGCATGTTTTTTACGAATCCTGCATGTATCAGGTATGATAACCAATTGTCCACTCTACATTTAGCATTATATACATTTTCTATTTTACTTCATCGCCGATTATAGCAAAATAATTTTATTATTACTTTTGCATAATTACTCTGTTTTAATCATAGCTTAGGTAAATATAGATTATAGTATAGTAAATATACATTAGCTTCAAAAGCGCGCTACTTTGTAAGACGTTTTATTAACGGGCTAGCCATTATAAAGGTGTCGTACTGATTTCTGAAATTGCGCAGTTTTGGTAATTCGTACGTCATTAATTTTTACAATTTTTGTTGTAATGGTAATGTGTTGCGGTTGGCAAAGAGCCGGTATTTGGCACCTGCAATACATGTAAAACCTTAATTCTTTTCCCAGTCGCTTTTGGCTACTGATGTTTGAGTGCACGCTTACATCTGTGGCTGAAATTACGGGAATCTAACTTAGCTTCATAAATTCAGACTTCACTTGAGTATTAGTTACCTCAAATGCATTTTCTCAAATTACAGAGGTCCTGGTGGTTGACGCTACTGTTCGGCCTGGCGCTGTTCGAGCGCTCGAGGCGACGGCGGAGCGACAGCAGCTGCGGCATAGCCGGACGGGCCGGCCTGGGGTGAGGGGCGGCGGCACGTCTCCATTGGCAGCAGCGAGGCCAGACCAGCGTAGCTCGTGGAGTCACGAGGCCAGCTGTCGGACTGCCCTCCTGTAAAATTAATCCATTAATTTCATTCAATCCATTAATTTTTACATTTTTTTTTGTAATGGTAATGTGTTGCGGTTGGCAAAGAGCCGGTATTTGGCACCTGCAATACATGTAAAACCTTAATTCTTTTCCCAGTCGCTTTTGGCTACTGATGTTTGAGTGCACGCTTACATCTGTGGCTGAAATTACGGGAATCTAACTTAGCTTCATAAATTCAGACTTCACTTGAGTATTAGTTACCTCAAATGCATTTTCTCAAATTACAGAGGTCCTGGTGGTTGACGCTACTGTTCGGCCTGGCGCTGTTCGAGCGCTCGAGGCGACGGCGGAGCGACAGCAGCTGCGGCATAACCGGATGGGCCGGCCTGGGGTGAGGGGCGGCGGCACGTCTCCATTGGCAGCAGCGAGGCCAGACCAGCGTAGCTCGTGGAGTCACGAGGCCAGCTGTCGGACTGCCCTCCTGTAAAATTAATCCATTAATTTCATTCAATCCATTAATTTTTACATTTTTTTTTGTAATGGTAATGTGTTGCGGTTGGCAAAGAGCCGGTATTTGGCACCTGCAATACATGTAAAACCTTAATTCTTTTCCCAGTCGCTTTTGGCTACTGATCTTTGAGTGCACGCTTACATCTGTGGCTGAAATTACGGGAATCTAACTTAGCTTCATAAATTCAGACTTCACTTGAGTATTAGTTACCTCAAATGCATTTTCTCAAATTACAGAGGTCCTGGTGGTTGACGCTACTGTTCGGCCTGGCGCTGTTCGAGCGCTCGAGGCGACGGCGAAGCGACAGCAGCTGCGGCATAGCCGGACGGGCCGGCCTGGGGTGAGGGGCGGCGGCACGTCTCCATTGGCAGCAGCGAGGCCAGACCAGCGTAGCTCGTGGAGTCACGAGGCCAGCTGTCGGACTGCCCTCCTGTAAAATTAATCCATTAATTTCATTCAATCCATTAATTTTTACATTTTTTTTTGTAATGGTAATGTGTTGCGGTTGGCAAAGAGCCGGTATTTGGCACCTGCAATACATGTAAAACCTTAATTCTTTTCCCAGTCGCTTTTGGCTACTGATGTTTGAGTGCACGCTTACATCTGTGGCTGGAATTACGGGAATCTAACTTAGCTTCATAAATTCAGACTTCACTTGAGTATTAGTTACCTCAAATGCATTTTCTCAAATTACAGAGGTCCTGGTGGTTGACGCTACTGTTCGGCCTGGCGCTGTTCGAGCGCTCGAGGCGACGGCGGAGCGACAGCAGCTGCGGCATAGCCGGACGGGCCGGCCTGGGGTGAGGGGCGGCGGCACGTCTCCATTGGCAGCAGCGAGGCCAGACCAGCGTAGCTCGTGGAGTCACGAGGCCAGCTGTCGGACTGTCCTCCTGTAAAATTAATCCATTAATTTCATTCAATCCATTAATTTTTACATTTTTTTTTGTAATGGTAATGTGTTGCGGTTGGCAAAGAGCCGGTATTTGACACCTGCAATACATGTAAAACCTTAATTCTTTTCCCAGTCGCTTTTGGCTACTGATGTTTGAGTGCACGCTTACATCTGTGGCTGAAATTACGGGAATCTAACTTAGCTTCATAAATTCAGACTTCACTTGAGTATTAGTTACCTCAAATGCATTTTCTCAAATTACAGAGGTCCTGGTGGTTGACGCTACTGTTCGGCCTGGCGCTGTTCGAGCGCTCGAGGCGACGGCGGAGCGACAGCAGCTGCGGCATAGCCGGACGGGCCGGCCTGGGGTGAGGGGCGGCGGCACGTCTCCATTGGCAGCAGCGAGGCCAGACCAGCGTAGCTCGTGGAGTCACGAGGCCAGCTGTCGGACTGCCCTCCTGTAAAATTAATCCATTAATTTTATTCAATCCATTAATTTTTACATTTTTTTTTTGTAATGGTTATGTGTTGCGGTTGGCAAAGAGCCGGTATTTGGCACCTGCAATACATGTAAAACCTTAATTCTTTTCCCAGTCGCTTTTGGCTACTGATGTTTGAGTGCACGCTTACATCTGTGGCTGAAATTACGGGAATCTAACTTAGCTTCATAAATTCAGACTTCACTTGAGTATTAGTTACCTCAAATGCATTTTCTCAAATTACAGAGGTCCTGGTGGTTGACGCTACTGTTCGGCCTGGCGCTGTTCGAGCGCTCGAGGCGACGGCGGAGCGACAGCAGCTGCGGCATAGCCGGACGGGCCGGCCTGGGGTGAGGGGCGGCGGCACGTCTCCATTGGCAGCATTGGCCAGACCAGCGTAGCTCGTGGAGTCACGAGGCCAGATGTCGGACTGCCCTCCTGTAAAATTAATCCATTAATTTCATTCAATCCATTAATTTTTACATTTTTTTTTGTAATGGTTATGTGTTGCGGTTGGCAAAGAGCCGGTATTTGGCACCTGCAATACATGTAAAACCTTAATTCTTTTCCCAGTCGCTTTTGGCTACTGATGTTTGAGTGCACGCTTACATCTGTGGCTGAAATTACGGGAATCTAACTTAGCTTCATAAATTCAGACTTCACTTGAGTATTAGTTACCTCAAATGCATTTTCTCAAATTACAGAGGTCCTGGTGGTTGACGCTACTGTTCGGCCTGGCGCTGTTCGAGCGCTCGAGGCGACGGCGGAGCGACAGCAGCTGCGGCATAGCCGGACGGGCCGGCCTGGGGTGAGGGGCGGCGGCACGTCTCCATTGGCAGCATTGGCCAGACCAGCGTAGCTCGTGGAGTCACGAGGCCAGATGTCGGACTGCCCTCCTGTAAAATTAATCCATTAATTTCATTCAATCCATTAATTTTTACATTTTTTTTTGTAATGGTTATGTGTTGCGGTTGGCAAAGAGCCGGTATTTGGCACCTGCAATACATGTAAAACCTTAATTCTTTTCCCAGTCGCTTTTGGCTACTGATGTTTGAGTGCACGCTTACATCTGTGGCTGAAATTACGGGAATCTAACTTAGCTTCATAAATTCAGACTTCACTTGAGTATTAGTTACCTTCCTTTAGTTACACTTAGTCTAATGCTATTCCATCTCTGAAAATAATTTTAAAAAATTAAAAAAATTAAAAATTGTTACTATTCAAATAGAACCTCTTATGAACAAGGTTGTATTTGAATCTATATGAATAGTTGTTCTATAATATAAAAAAAATGTTGTCTGTGTCATTATGCATTGATTTGTTAAGCAAGAGTAAATGGGTTCACTTTTAGAAAAATTGCTTTTTATTATTGCATAAGTATGAAGGAGAAATATTGTTTGTTATTTAATTTCTGTTAGATATAAACAGTTGCACGTTTTAAGTGATTTATAAATTACATAAATATTTACTTTCAGTTTTATAGAACAGTCTTTTAATATTGCTGTTATTCTTTCATTCATTACACATACTATTATATCTTTTATTAGCACTGTAAATGTAAAGATATCTCAAATCATAACTATAAATAACATCATGTGACAATCATATTAAAATAAAAAATTACTCTTAATCTTGGATCTGAGGATTCTTGAATCTGCAATTAATCAATCAATCGTAAATTTAAATTTTGCTTTTGCTTTTTAATTAAAAATCAACAATAGTGTTATATAAAGCAATATACCCTATATTGCTTTATACAGAATAAACTTGCTCTCTTTTGCTATTTACTCCCTTTTCATCGGAGTCTCATTATAAAAAACTTGACAATCATTTTTAAAGTTCTAATATAATACAATGAAGTATACAACTTCAATTAAAAAATACTTCTAAAAAAAAATATTAAGTAGACCATTTAAGTTATGTCCAAATTATTCATAACTAAGATAGATAGACACTTATGATCAATTAGAACAACTTCTAAAAAACTTTCACTTTAATGTTCCATTATTAATCATTTATTGCACTACAAGACACTAGAAGCTATATAAAATCGCAAGACATATCCTTAATATAATAATGAATATAGCTAATTCATCAATCGAAATTAATGTACATATCATAATTTTTATATAACGATAACTAAGTCAAATATGAAATAAAAATTATACTGCATGTTAAAGGTTTTAGGCTATCCATGCAAGGTTAGGTTATTATATTTAGATGTGAGAATGTAAATTTTAAGAAAGCTCTTACTATTATTGAGATGCACAAAATTCATTAAAACTCAACACTTACATTTATATAATGATTAAGTAAATCCTCTTCTTATTGTTTTATAACTGCACGTTTCTTCGTTGTTATATTTCTCATTTTAAGAAATATCTCAACAGCTACTGGTGAAATAAGACTTGATACATTTAATTTGCTTCTAGTGATATTTGTTTCAAGAATTTTGCAACTAAATTAAAACAAAATTATACATTTTAGTAAAAATTAAAGTACTAGAACTTTACAACGGGAAATTTAAAAATTTAATACACCGCCCATTCATTAATAAAATCAACTTGTTGTCTTGTTATATGATAGATAGTCAAAATGAGAATGAGTGCGTAAAAATATGTATGTAGGAGTGGAGCGAGATGCAGCTGAGACTATTTTCATACGATTCATTCATAAATACGTACATGTGCAAGAGGGATGCGAGATAACATGTGTTGGCGCCTGTAGTAAAACCGCCCTGGCTTAGACTACTAACAAAAACAAATTTAAGTAGTCTGTGACGAATAACATTGACTAAAAATTAATTACAGACTGGGTGACAAAAGATTCTGATTTGTTAAAAAAATACATTTTGCTTGTATTGTTATGAAAAATACGTAGGTACAATATTTCTAAACTGGTCTATGGTAACAGACAAAATAAAAAAGAAAGAATTTGAATGAAATTCATTTTAAAATGTTTGTCATAATTGCATGGTCGATGAGAATGCGAATCCAGAATGTATATCATGGATTACATTCTGGATTCTTGGTTCTGGGTTCGAAACTAGTTGGGCTAACCCGATAGAATAAGACGTGAGTATAGCCGGTTCTATACATTAACTATGAATACTACTCACGATAGTTTAAATTAAGAAGAAAAGTCTGAATATTAATTCCTCCTCGATTTGCTTACTATGGAATACCCAAGCCAGTGAAAGTATGCCAATCTAAAATATTTGAAACCACCTTTAATATAATTTATAAAATAATATTTATTTAATATATATCAACAATTTGGCCCGCATATTATTACTATAGGAAAAAACCACCAGATCTAATATTGTGTGCTTTAATGATGGCATAATAAAGAAAGTAATAACGTTAGTATTGAATGACAAAAACTCCTTTTTGGCCATCACTTTTTTGATAGTAAATATGAACCATCTGGATTATAATGTCTCCACTCATTATGATAAAAATAGTAATTTGTTTTGGCAATTTATTTTATTTTATTATATGTGTGTGATGACTAGAACTTTAGCAATATATTTAATTTCACTATGTTATCTAATAAATCATTCTCTATGTGTATCTAAAAACTACTGTAGTGTTCAATTTTGTAATAACTCTAAACAACACGTAATGTGTAAATTTCAGGTTAGTTAATAAAGTATTAAGGACTAGCTTTTAAGCGCAACTTTGTTCGCGTGGACTGTTATCCCGTAATAGGTTGATAGATGGCGCTTGCTAATGTCATCCTATTCCTGTAGAGTTCACAGGATTTTTTATGTTACCTCTTATGTATAAGGAATAATTGTGCCAAATTCCATCGATAGGGGTTCAGCGGATTCGACGTGAAAGAATAACAAACACATTAAATTTAATTAAATGATATTCTTGAAAATATCAAATATTTTCTAATTACTTTCACATATAAAAACACAATCTACGATGGGATATTCGTCTTTTTAGGTCAACAAAAAAAGTAGAAGTTATTTTATCCATTCAGCTTCGAAAAACTGGTCATTTGAAAGCTGACTTTTTTTACACAAATACAAACTTATCCATATCAACATACATGCATTAGTTACACAATCTTTTAATGCTTAACATTAAGATATTCATTTGTAGCATATAATGATCATCTTCCTGCCTTTATCCCCACTCTAAGTGGGGTCGGCACAACATGTAATAAACATGTTGTCACACGTATTTTACGTACGATTACACGTACGTATTTTACGACCGGCCGCCTGCCTCACATCAATTTACCTTAGTCGTATTGTACGACACCTCGGTTAGAAAGATGGTGGTCTATTCTACTCAGCCGGATACCACACGGCAGATTCGTAGCATATAATATTTAAAATATTATATGCTACAAATAAATATCATGATGTTAAAATGTTTTGAATAGAATATTTTAGTTAAACATAATCTGACGCGTGTGAAAATAAAGCACGCACGTATGTATGTGGTACCGCTGAATCGAAAGAGAAATGAAAAAAAATAGGGCTAATCCTCTATTACCGTGGATATTATAATAAAATTGCAAAAACAAGGTACATGTAGCAACAATAATAGTATATTGAAGTGATCATATAATAAATTTATATAAAGGGCGTACGTAGGATTCGGATTTAGAATTATAGCATCATAAAATTTAACTAGCTTGAAGGTTATCTCTTGGGATATAAATATAATGTGGTCTAACTTCTCAACCTCTATATTATTACTCGGGGGATACTCGGGGGACACTCGGGGGAGGTTACAAATTAAGAAGAGTTTCCCAAACAAACACAGTTATTTGTCCCTTAACATGGGTAAATGTTTGATGTTTATACATAAATAGTTGCGATCATATAAGTACTTATATACGTACCTACTACAACTAGTAAATTAACTGGTAAATTGGTAATTTATACGTATATAATTCGTATATGTGATCTACTCGCTTTACTTTACTCGCCATGAAATTGATCGCTTTATTAAAAGTATTTATAAATACTACTACTCTTTTACTTGGAATTTTTCAATTTGAGTCACTTAATGATCGATCATTTTGTATAACATCTCTTTTTTACTATTTACCTGACGACCGACGAAACGACACTACGACCGATCGATATTTAATCAGGATTTAATTATAAATTCAAATAAACCTTAATCATGTTTCAAATGTATATTACTTGAAATGCAAAGAATTACTAGAATAATTTCCACATACTTGTAACGTTTATTAGATTATACGTTATCAATGTCTGAGGTTATACAAATATGTGCTTAATATTGATAACTTTATTATAGACCAAATTCTGTCTGCGGTATATGAAGTAACCCATGTCATTCCCGAATTCTTCAAATATGTCTATTACCAAAAATCAGATCGATCTGTGGAATTAATTCGCAATTACTTATCGTACTGCTACCACCCCGCGAATGCAGGTCATCTAACGTTTCTATCACGACTTTTGTTAGTCTCCAGGTTCCTCGCGCAACTGTCTAAATTATGAAAAATTAATAAATACTGAGGAAGAAAAACAACATGTTCTGCACAGAATAAACGAACGAAGGAATAAAATAGCTTCGGGAGAGATTCGGTCACTGCCATCCGCGGAGAATATGCTAAAATTGGTAAAATATTATTACATTGTCATTATTATATATGAATTTATCGTAGATAACATTGGCCGAGACATTAACATTAGTAATATTGAATATAAAAAAGAAAATCGACTCTGTGGAAATAGTCAATTATTGCCATAGACCATAGTGATGCCTAGCAATAAAGCACTACCAGCTACCAGCAGTAGCCCTTGAAATGCGAAGGCTCGTGCTTTATTGATGCTTATTGCTTCAGTCTGGTGCCCGTTCAATAATGAATGTGCGGAAACATTCTGACGCAAATCGTCTAAGCAATCGGGAAGGGACTATGATAATTGTCTAAGTGAAGTGGATTTACAATTACTTTTATATTAAGATTGATGTTATCCATCTATTTTTAAAACTACTCTATATTTTGTAAAAATTGATCAGGAATGGAATGATGAGTTAGAAATTTTCGCGCAGAGATGGGCCGACCAGTGCTTTCAAAATAACTCGGTCTCAACGGATTTATGCCGAGATTTCGGTTAGTATTTGCTTTTCGGCCTTATCGTATTACTAAGCCTTTCAACTTTTATGTTTTTTATATCTAGTGTATATTGGCTATACGATCTGATAGTGCTTGTTACTTAACTATATATACTTATAAATAACGTGAATAATTACAATGATAGTTTCACTCAGTTCTTCTCATCTCCTATCAGTTCAATAGTTTGAAATTTATATGATATAACTTTAGGAAAGACAGAAAAAAAATGAAATGGATATTATCATCGAAAGAGAAAAGATCAATTAATTTTAAATAATACATATGGTAAAGACCATCCTTTATCCTTACTAAACTTGCCACTAGCAATATAGCAACATACTTATGTCGAATTAATCTTTACACAATTATTTATTTTGTATATCTAGAAAATATTCCCGTCGGTCAAAATATAGGCACGGTATACGGCGATTCACCCGGAGTAACACCATCGGCTTTAGTGGACCTGTGGTATATTGAATTATTAAACATTAACGCCTCAATTCTGTCACGATACATGCCGTAAGTGAAATTGGCGCCTATTTTAAAATGGTATAAAATTCTTTATTATGTAGATTATGGATTGCGATGTACAGGTTATGAGAAAAGTACTAAGTTCGAACAGTACGCAGAAACTTTGTCCCTTTATTATTAAATCACGGTATCAGTTATTCTTTAAGACATAATGAAGAGATTTGTTTGAAAATAATGAGATAAAAATTTTCAACTTGTGTAGGATATATGTACAATCAACAAAAAAAAATTATAAATTGAAAACTGAGTACTAGTATACTCAATTTATGTCCGTCATTGCCTCCATCTATTACAGGTGACTTTCTCGGAAACAATTTAGATTAAAATTTACCTAATAGGTAATTAGAAGTGCTGTGGAGACTAAAAAGCTTAAACTAACAAGATTGTTTTTGTGAAGAAGGTGACTTTTGATTGCAGATCTTCAGCATCAATTATGCAGCACTATGATTATTTTACGCAACTTGCGTGGGCTAAATCGTCGTACGTTGGCTGTGGCGGTGTAAAATACAAGGTAAACTACTGACAGTTACATTAAGAGTTCAATTTGATAAGAGATATATAAACAAATTGTTTCTTTTTATTACCTCTGCTTGTTTCAGGAAATAAACGTGGCATCGAATGAAAAGAAAAATAGAACTGTTTATAGATTAATTTGTAATTTTGCCCCAAGTGGAAATATAATAGGGGATACAGTTTACAGTGACGGTGTTCCATGTTCCAGATGTCCCTACGGTGGCCAATGTGATTCGAAATACAATTTTTTGTGTAGTAAGAAATCCATGTTAATCGCGATTTAGTCTTTGCAAAAAATGTATTGATGAAATTATTTTTATAAAATAATTTGTTTTCAGGTTCAAAGTCGAGTATAACGACATCTGATTATAACGATGACTTTCAACTAACTGGCGCTTATGCAAACTTTTTTGATCCTATAAATTTAAGCAAATTTTCAGAGGACGTCGATCAACCTCAGACATATAAGGCTACAACACTTAACAAATCAGACAGAGAAGAAACCTCGATAACAAAATATATTAACAATGATACTGATACTAGTTTCGATTTTCTTTCTCATTTGTTTGATATAACTTCTAGCCGTTATTTAGATTTAAAGCAAACTACCCTTCCATGTAAGAATATTTTTTCCGTCGATGCCTTTATAGAACTATTGAAAAACAAATTAAGTAACGATCAAACATTAAAAGATTTGCTGTTACCAAACACTGGAACTTCAACTTCAGATCCCAGTTTTACTGATAGGACAGTTGCTGGCATTGTAAATCAACTTTATAGCAAACCGGAATCAACTACTATGAGCAAAGCGACTCATGATGATAAAATTAATTCTACTTTACTTGCTAATTTAATCGAAGCAGTAATATTTAGACAGAGTGGTATGTATATTTTAATATTGATTTTCTAGTGTCATCCTAATGATACTGTTAATTATAATAATTGTAAGTTTGGAAAAAACATGATCACAAAAGTCTGTTGCTGGATTCTCCCACTAACCATAAATAAAGATATGAAGTCATAAAAGAAGTTTTCTTTTAGGTACATTTTCAACAGGACATACAATTTCATTGGCACAGATTGCTCCTAATGTTATTCCCGTGAAAATACAAGCGGAGCTTGGTGAAGTCAAGGCTAATACTGACTTTACAGGTCACTATTTTTTCCCAGAGGAAGAAGAGCGAACAGAAGAAGAACCAACTGAAACTTACAGCGATTTAGATAATTTACCCGTATCAGATATATCTTTAGAAATTGAGCTCTTAAAAAGAAATAGAGAAACAAAAGATTTTTTAGAAGACATTTTAGAATCAGATTTTATTACTGAAAGCACAATAAAAGATCTATCACTTTTGACTAGTAAAAATGGTACACTTGTAGATTAAATATTAGATATACTTTTGTTACAATAATTGAAATGTTTAATAAAATTTCAGCGATATTTTTAGAAAGAACTATAAATCATAACCAGAAAAATGATTTGTCTAAAAGTGAACAACATACAGTGCCCCAAGCGAAAAGGTCGAAAAGAGGAATCTATCTATCAACAATAGACCATCACAGTATCATTATAAAATACCACGATTTATTAAAAAAGTTAGCAGTTGATTTACGGAATTTAAAATTGAATGAAAAATTTCATTGTGGTGGTATTACAAGCTACACCGTAACAATTTCTTACACAAATTGGTATTTCATAACAATTATCCATTGCATATATTTCTTTATCCAAAACTACTTTTTACTATACGAATAATAAACGTAACGGATTTAAATTATATGTATTGTAAAAATATGATAAATACTATGAATAAATAACTACACATTATTTTCTTTACACCATTACATATACATTCAACACGAGTATATGAATGCGAACTATTTGCCCACATCTTAATAATTTTTCTCACTACATAATAGTACAAATCACCATATGATAATAAATTATTTTGAAGTGAAATATGATTTTGGTATTCCCTTTTGTTGATTTTTGTGAAATTAATTTTTCTATAATCGTAATTATCTCTCTTCATTCTAAAATTTTCGTCATTACAATCACAGCCGCGAGATGTGCTACTTTCAGATTCATTAAGCGTTGCTATGTTATTGTTTGGAAACATAATCAAAATTGGTGTTTCATTTTGGCTACGCGAATTTGACTTATTATTATTTGATCTTCTGTTTAGAGAACGACGTTCACAGTAATCTTCGTCTTCATTGGAAACTGGCTCAGGACTAGTTGTTTCAATAGTTAGTGTTGCCATTTTATTTCTGTTCATATAATCGCGAGTACAGGTAGAAGTACGTGTACAACCTTCTACATAACCAGGTGGAGTCCGAGAGCCACCGACTACACCACCAGGTCCTCCTGGAATAATACTACCTGCGCTATCAGTTAAAGATGCAGCAGTCCAAGTACAGGTTAATTTCCGCGTACAGTATTTCATTCGAATATATGGTGTATTAAAAGTGTATTCCGTGGTTTCTGCCGCTAAAGTACTTTGACTTGGTTCTGCACTTTTAGTAGTAATTTGTGTTCCTGCTGAATTCGATTCTCGTAATATTTCCTTATCATCATTGTGTCGTCGAGCACTTAAATCCTCTATATTATGTTTTCTAAGATACATAAGTTCATCAAATGACAGATACTTTTCAGTGATACGTTTCCCATTTTTATATAGCCTATTTTTATTGTATGCTACTGTTATTGATTCAGTTCCGACAGCAAGTTTTGAATTTTTTCTCGTCTGTTTATATTTTGCGCTTTTTCTTTGTGATAATGTGGTATATTTGATGGATTTAACTTGTGGGTGATTTTTATTTATGTATTCATCCATTTGCCAAAAAGGTTTTTTACTCTCCTCTGTCATTCTTTTCTTTCTCTCGCTAAAAAAAACGCTAAAGTAATTGATAGTATCAGACAATTTCTGAAACATATTCTAGCAAGTTTAAATAATTTACCTGCCTGTGATTTCTGTTGATTTCTCCTTGATTGTGTAGAATTTTTAGACCTATTTTATGTGGTTGCCCATTATTATTGTTTGAAGGAACTTTTCGTGTTCCAGATAAGATTTTAGAAACTGCTTTGTTCTTTGGTTCTTGGGTGATATATGGATCTGTATCGTAATACTGAAAATCATTTCTTTTTTCTAACTTTATATCCATATCTCTTTGGGATCTAAGCAAATATGGGCATGAACGAGTTGAATAGTTAATATGAATACAGTCACAGTCACTATTCTGTGCACATTGATTAGTATTTCTGAGATAATTCAAATGTGTATTGCACGCAAAAAATTCACGCGGATTTGGGCGCAAAGTGCTGCGAAAGTAACAACCCACACATCTATTTGTTGTAATTTGATAGTCATTCTTCTGGCGGTTATTGTCTTTTGTGTTTCTAGTGCATTTTTTAGATTTTTCATTACATGGTCTACAATTTGAGGAATCAAAACTATTGAGTTTAAATTCTGACTTACGGGTGCACTGTCTTTCGATATCTTTTTTGTTATTTTGTTCCTTATTCAAAATGTGGCCGGCAGTTGTATAGTTATATTTTCGCACATCCTCATTAACTGTTTCAGTATGTAGAGAATCAAACTCATATCTGTGACTGTGACCGTGATAAACCCTAGAATGGCCCCTATCATGCTTTTGTAAATTATCACCATAATATCTAGAACCGTTTAAAACTTGACTTCTCCAAAAATCATCATCAATCAACTGATAACTTCGTTTCACTGCATCTGGAAATATTTGAAAAACGCAGATACAGATGTGCTATTTAATATTGAATCTTGAATTCACGTCCACAACAAAAAGATTTATCAATATCCAAGTGGAATTATTTTTTAATTCATAATAATACAATAAGTATTACTTTATATTATTTTATAAGGATTTGAAAGTACGAAATTGCTATTTTGATTAAGTAACTAAAAGTAATCAAAGGTTAATTTGTATTATGAAAGCCAGAAAATGTATATCTAGGAGAACTACTTTCCGTAGATAAAATAGTATGTTTACAAAATATTAATCTTTTAAATTAATTTGAGTAAACAATATTTCCTTAATTGTTTTCGCTTATGGCCCATCCCTCTAATTACTATCTTCTTACCGAGGAAGCTTTGGAGCGCACAATGTTCCGTTCCACTAAAATTTATTTAAGAAGCTAATTAGTTGAAATCTGTACTGAATAATATCTGTTATACAACCTTTAAAAGTCTATAAAGTTATTGATTAAATTTATTAAATAACGAAATATTTAAAACTATAAAATTGTGTTTATTTCAATTATTTTATATTTTGAAATACATGATATATCGTAGTAGAAAGCCGATTTACCTCTATATTTGGTTCGACGTTTGCAACCACCGTGGTAACAAATTTAGTAGACCACTGAATCGTCTTCGTTCTCAAGTACTACACTTATCACTTAATGTTCTACCCTCACTTGATCTACGCAGTCCACATAACATTTCTTATCGGCCACACTGTCGTAATGTCGAACCTAGTACATACCTATATATTAGGTTCGACGTTTACTATTGTGGATTATTTACCTTTCATATTACCCTTTAATTCCGGTCCATAGCTACACAATCCAGGATAGCTGCTGTCTCGATTCATACCATCGCCACACTGGGTAGCAGGGTATCCAATAGTATACACAGGTTGTCCTCGCAGATTTGCCTTCGATGCGAAATTACAAACCAGTCTTTCGATGAGAATAGGTTTTAAATTTTTAATCTGAAAAAGTGTTACGGATGCGGGATGGTAAACTGTATTTGATTAAATTATTAGATAATATTACAAAACCTTTTTTAATAAAAAGCTTTTTAATAGTGAGTTTCATACGTAAAACTTCGCTTTGCCACATCCAACTTTCTGTGTGTTTGCCCAAATTAATTGCGTAAAGTAATTAGTCTTTCCGTCTTGAGACCTATAATAAGGAAAGCTAATTAAGTACCAATAATATAAATGGGATAGTCTGTGTATTTGTCTGCTTCGCTTTGACGGATAATCCACTGAATACTGAAGACCAATTTTCATGAAATTCGGTACAATTGGAGCTATCGGTACATATAAAGAGCTGACACAGAGGATAAATAAATTTAGGAACAAGAAAAGAACATAGTACATAATTGAGGGAGGGTATTTGAATGTTGATGATGAATCAGACGAAATGGCGAGTAAGCTTGTTTAAAATACTGTACTACTGTTCTTTCAAGTGAACCAATATTGTTGACATTTGGGACAATTATTCCTTATACAGCGGAATAAAATATAGGCTTTAGAAATACTGGTAATTCTACAGGAATAGGATGACCTACCACACGACAACAGTCTAAGCGAACGAAGTCGCGGGTAAAAACTAGTAATACATAAAGAGGGAACATAGTTTTATCTATTGTTTTTGTAGAGATATGAACAAATTAATTCTTATTTATAGAACCAACAAACAGCTATTACGATTATTCCAAAGTCTATTAAATCAATAAAATCGATATTGTTTACAAATATGTATATTTGTATACGCAAACTATTATTTATTTTCTTATCATTCCATGTTGATCTGACTAGTCCTTCATATAGACTTCATGGTTATCATAAAATAGTAGTAAATTAAGACTTTAAAAGTAATTGTAATTTATCATCATCCCCCTGTCCTTATCCCACTCTAAGTGGGTACAACATGTAAAATTTGGCTTCGTATTTTATGATCTGCCGCCTGCCTGACGTCAACTTACCATAGTCATATTTTACGACACTTCGGTAAGAAATGAGGAACCAGCTGGATACCACACGGCTTAGTAATTAGTATTTATAGAAATGTAAATGACCTTTTGTACTTTCCAAGTAGGCTTTATAAACGAGGTTCAAAAACTAAATTTTAGAACACTGTTAATGAGAAAATGAATTATTTTTTCAAATATAATACATTTTTTCTTACTGATTATAATATGTAACGCTGCCAGTATAGTCCATCGATTGCATAAACCACATTTCTACAAAACTTTTGACGTTATATCGAGGTGTTAGTTTCGAAAAGCCGGTTATGGTGGCGATGTTTTGACCCACTTCCAAATTCTCTGTAAATTAATTATGATTAATTGAGAAACCAAGGAAGAAACCGACATGTAAAGATACATTCATAATAATAAGGTCACGGTTTTCCCTGCTTCGGAAAGCAGTTTAAGCTGTTAAACCGGTTTTTAAAACTTATTGTTGCTTATTTAGCCTTTTTCAACTGATAGACTAGGTTTATTCAGGGATTGGCAAGTCATTTACGACATGTTCCAGCAGTTTGCATTGACCTTTTTTTAAGTCATATGTTGTTCCAACACCTTGGAATCACAACATCCATTATTCGTATTACCCTAGCCATCGCAAGCGACGCTATTAGATTCGACGGTCTATGTCGATGAATTTTGTTTTTCAACGGTACATTTTATTATTGATTTTACCATATCGAAACACTAATTCCATTCCATTGCACATTTTTCAGAAATTTTTGGCCTTATGTAACTGTATTTTTGTCCACGACTAAGTTTGAGATCCAAAGTTGATCATGTCATGTCTCTTATAACTATTTTAGAACAGTAAACAAGTAAGTAAAAAAGTAAGTAACCGCCTGTTACTATCCCACAGCTGGGCATAGGCCTCCTCTCTCCGTTTTTGGAGAGAAGGATTGGAGCTCTGACCTACCACGTTGCTCCAATGCGGATTGGTAGGTTACACATATCCCCAGAATTCTCAAGAAATAAGCAAGTTTCCTCACGATGTTTTCCTTCACCGAAAAACATGTGATAAATTGCAATTAGACACATAGTTTTAATAAAAAAACTCATCGGTGCCTGCCCGGGGTTTGAACCTGTGACCGCTCGAAAGAATCATATGGTCACACCGCTGGGCTACCACAGCTCAATGATAAACAAAAATATAATCTATTACTCAGCCACAGGTTTATCACTATATGGGTGCCGGTTTGCAGAGGGTATACGGCAGTTGAATTGATGAAAACTGTTTGTGTGTCGCGTTATAAAGAATAGAACAATAAGCAGACTGGTTGAATTTTCGTAAGGTGAAAAGCGTTGTTCGAAGAAAAAATGAATAACAATATTAATTAATAAAATTATTGTTCAAAGTTAAGACGCTGAATATATATAAGAAAGTTACTTTTGTACAAGTTATTTTATTAAAGTACAATAAATTAAATTATTTATTACTTATTCTATCACAACGGAGACGTAGGCATCTTGCCTCGTTATTTAATGAAATTGATTTCATTCAGTTACTGGGTAAGATTAAATCTGTCAAGAAAAAACTACTAGTATTTTAGACATAAAAGGCATACGGCATTTTTAGACATTCTTTTATAGTTTAATATTATTTATTTTAGTTTTTATTGTGTAATATAAATACGTCATATTTATGTTCTAAAATAGTTTCTTTTACCTAAATTTCGACATTGGTCGGTCTTGTCAGGGGTTACATGTTGGTCACATTGGTCGACCCATCGCTGAGCAAACATCGCTAGTTCTTCAGACCACACCTTAATGTTAAAAATAACTTTCTTTAATTAATTAAGTTCAAGAAGTATCAATAATTATGATAATAATTTGTTACTATATATAAAATGTTTCTGCAAAAATGTCTATCTTATAATAACATTTTTATCGAGAGCATATAGAGCACTATAAGTGATACAAAGATTAATAACAATGCAGGCTGTAGATCTCATTAAGGGTTTTCAAACCCTTGTACCGCTTGGGTACAGCGGCTACCTGGAAACTTCTTGAGCTGCTGGGTCGTTTTACCAACGGTGCACTATCTAGTCTGGGGTCACCAATGCAATATTTAGGACCCCGAGCCACACTAACTATTTTCGGCCAATCCGCTAGAGCAACATTGATGAAAATCGCTGTAGTAGAAGATTGCGTCCTCCTCCTTTAATCGTTTGCTCACTGCTGAGCATCGTGATTGTTAAGACATTTTCTTGGAAGAATAGTCGCAGTGGTTTCCCCTTGCCATCTGCGCTTTGTTGTTCGAAGGTTATTTAATTCCTCCAGGCCCCCATAGCCTCTCCTGATCAGGTAAGGGTTCAGGTTATATCCATATCCGCCGCCCGATGTTTGGCGTTGTCGGCTCGTTTAGCACCACCCAGAGGATACGTGCAGGGTGCTCGAAGGTTGCTCCTGCGGATGTGAGCGACTCCATTCTCCAAGATTGCGTACTGGCCGAATATATAAGATAAAAAAGTTGACGTTTTCCCCATGGTGACGGGTAAAAGAAGAAAGCACACAGTTGAGGGTATTTTAATATTTATATTGACGAGAACGTATTTGCAAATACAAAATTGTCCCTCATATGTAAAAAAAACTTCGAAGTTGCCTAGCCCGGCTTTTGATCTCTCGATTTTTTTAAATTTTTCTTTCTGATAATAAACCAAGAATTCCACGTTCTGATAGTACCTAAGGTTCAATATCAATCAAATAAAATTAAAATAATCTTTATTCAAATAAGCTCTCGCACTTTTAACTTTAACTTTTAAATCGTCAGGATCAATATGATTAATGAAGCTACAATTGCTTCGGAATGTTTCTCTTACCGAGAAGAACCAGAAAGAAACTCGACGGTCAATCTTTTAATAATTTTCAATTTTACATTATTGAACAGCAGTATTGTATGAAGGTAAAAAGATTTTCAAATCCTAATCCAATTCAATCCAAGAAAATTATTAATATAATTGAAATTCTAATACGAACAACTTTGTATATTTTGTATTTCGATATACAAAATTATTTGCTTGTAAATAATTGTCCGTAAGTAATTTTTATAAAAAGTGTTAAATAAGTAAATTATACAATACATTGACAATATTTTGTCCAAACCTACAAGCTTTTTCATATTTGCAGCTGTGGGAAGGAATTTTAAACGTCCTCGAGCAATAAAATTCCTGCGTTCGTTTATCTTATCGAGAATAGCTCTAGTATCATCTTCTGTAAGTATCGCATCCTTATCGTAACCAACACATTGTTGACTTGGGCCAGGCGACTGTAAAATTTAATTTTTTTTAATCATCATCATCCTGCCCTTATCCCACTCTTAAATGGGGTGGGCACAACATAAACATGTTGTCACATGATTTGGCAACGTATTTTACGACCGGCCGAGTGCCTGACATCAACTTAGTCGTATTTTACGACACCTCGGTAAGAAAGAGTGTGGTGTATTCTACTTAACCAGATACCATACGGTGGTAATAAAACATAAAATTTATGATAGAATATATGGAATTCCGCAAAGTAACGCCTACTTCTATAGTTAATATAAAGCAACTGGATATACTCACGTCTTATTTATAAGGTGAGCCCGATTAGTTTAAAGCCCCTACTGGCCCTTATCGGCGGGAACTGCCGCATAAATAGCTCATGAATAAGGGCCCCGTATGAGCTCGAAACAAATTGGGCTCAACCGATAAATAAGACGTGAGTATACTCGGTTTCTTTACTTTTGCTAATACCAATATTACCACTCAAGATAGTTTAACTTAAATAAAAATCTACTTTAATAAATTATATATTTTTTGTATATATAATATTAATACTACTGTTAGTAAGTCATATTTATCAAATTATCTCCATAGTTTGGAAATATTTAACATTAAACTGCTTACTTTATATTTGCAAAGCGTGTGATTTGAACAGATTTTGCAATACTTAGCCCGATAAGCAATGATATCAGAAAAATATATCACTAAAACGAAAAATTTTATGTTGAGCATAATAAATTATAGCAAAAATAAACTATAACTGGACCGGTATGACAAATATAAACATAAACTATGTCATGGCCCAATAGATCCGTTTACGACATATAATTGTTGTTAAAATGGGCGTACTAATAAATAGTGGTTATGTTTTTAATTCTTTACATTTTAGTTTCTTATGTACAAGTTCTGGAAGTAATTGGCTTCAGAATAAACTATAGTTTGAACGGTAATAAGACTTTAATATTTAGTAATCGAATATTAAATAAAAAAATTTAATTTATGATTCATATTTATGTAAGAAATAACGTTTTTTACGTTTTAGATTTTGGAGTTATTACTGAAGGTGAATCCGTAATGTCGAAACATAAGTCTCTACTTCAAATCATTCAAAATCCTAACGATACTCCAAATTTAAAGTCTAATATATTTGATAATATGTTGTCTAACGAAATGTTATCCATCAAACATCAGCTATATGAAAAGAATGCCACTTCAGTATCACCAATTTATATAACTTTTAAAAATAGTATAGCTACACCGACACTCGAAGTGAAGCAGCGATGGCCAGTTGAAAAAGTTGTATCTCTACCACAAATCGATAAACAAAAAGAAAGTATTAATACAAAATTGCACTTTAATTCTACCAATATTAAAGACGATTTATTTACTAGTACGTCCAGAATGTGTAATGATGAGGACGATGACAACGCGAAATTAACAAAAAACATCAAAAGCAAAGCTCTTGGTGTAAGAAGTTTTTCTGCGATGCCTTCCCAACACAGAGACGATTTAGATGAACATAAGCATACTAAACGGCAATGTACTTGTACGAAAACCAACGATCGTACCAAATGCAGTCGCCGCAGCTCGACAACGATTCAACATATTAAAAAAACTTGTACACAGATGGAACATTTAAATACAAAGTACCCGGAATTTACGGGAAATGTGATGTATTTTACATATTATCCCTACTATACGCATCCACCATTCTTTTTAGGGGTTACCACAGATGTTTCTGTTATTTATTATCATCCTGATGTAATGAATGAACTAAAGCTGCCGAAGCATAAACATCATAAGCATAAAAAACCAAATAGTGATTTATATTTGGAGAATGAAGAGAACAAAGAAAATGATGAGAATGAATATTTAGAAAATGACTTCGAAGAAGAAACACCGCATACAACACAATTTCCGAAAAGTGAATATCATCACGTAAAAACAGTATATTCTATAGATTACGAAGAAAACAACTTCGAAACAGAAACAGAGGTACCGAAAAAAATAAATGACGGTTATTTTCAAGTTATAAACAGAGATAAATTTGTTGATAACGTCGTAGAAGATTTGAAAACATATTATAATGACGCCGTTGTAAAGGAATGTTATTGTTCATTATCATCTTTTAAGTTTAGAACTACTAACTTATTTGTTTATATACCTGTATCGATACTATTTTTTATCAATGTAATACAATCTTTGACCTAATTAAATTCAGTGAAGAGTTATTGGACAGAGGTATTAGTCGCAATATTGTTAAGCAAGTTTTTATTGATTTTTATATATATCTTACGATCGGAACCTTAAAAATCCTGAAAAACAAACCAAAATTAAAAAAGTCTATAAAATTCCTATGTAGATTTACCCATAACGGGAAAGTCTACTATGTTCACGTATAAATAATTTTCTGTAGGTGAGGTTCTATAAGCTCCGGCTATATAGTAGAATTAAATTCTTGTATTGCTTAATTCTGTGACAGCCCAGCGGTGCGACCGTGTGAATCTCTAGAGACGATCATGGGTTCAAACCCGATCAGACATCAATGAGTTTTTCTATTTAAACTTATGTGTCTAATTGATAATTGCAATTTATCACACGCTTTTCGGTGAAGGAAAACAACGTGAGGAAACCTGCATATCTCTAGACTCTAGAGAATCCTAGCGATATGTGAAACCTACCAATCCGCATTGGAGCAGCGTGGTAGGTCTTAGCTCCAATCCTCTCCAAAAACGGAAATAGGAGGCCAGCCCAGCAGTGGGATAGTAACAGGCCGTTACTTGTTTAAAGTGTTTGTTTTTTGACAATGTATCGTGAAATTATAGTCCTACATTTTTACACATTAGCGGGATAGTTTTAGGTTTTTCTACAGATTGGCTATCTAGTCATAAAATATGACAAAGGAAAGTTTCCAATTACAACTGCCTTTCATGTGATAAGGGTTAACCTTGAAACAATAAGAATTACTCCATTGTGGTCCACGAGATCCAAATCATTATTCATTTTGTAGTTTGTAAAGTCATTTAAAAGTTGAGTAAGTATAAACTGGAAATCATCTATCATGACGATGATTGTTAAAAATTTTGGAAAAAGTCAAGTTGATTGGGATTTTTCATGGAAACCAGGGCCCAATATAATTGGGGGACATTTCTCTTTAGATAAGTACAAAAAATTTACGATGGCAAATATCTATATTAGTAAATATTTTATATGTTAGTTTTGTAACATTGTTGTTTTATTTTATAAGTTAGCTTTAGAATATTCCAAAATTTAAAGAGGTGTTTGGCAAAAAATTAATCTTTTCAAAATACATTTCTTATTCTTTCTTTATTAAATTTTTAAATATATCAACCAGGGTTCCATAAAGGACTATACCATTTCTCGAAGTTAGCTTCCAAATGAGGCAGAAAAACATTCTTGTTTGTACCAGTAACAAGTCCTTTAACATTATTATATATTATAATTTTGTGGAAACCAAAAATAGAACGATATGGACGTTCCCTTATGATTGCTTTAAAACATCTACATTTTATGGTAATTGATACAAGTATATTTTATTTAATAATAATACATACATGGGCATTGTGATGAAATTTTGACTTTAATAAATGCTAATTTTATTAAAGAATATAATATATTTATATAGGAAAGCTTCAGAGCTCGTTCATTTTTTGTTATTTCATATAATTTATATAAATTTAGATACATTACATAAGACTGTTAAGAAAAATGAAAAAAGCAAGCTAATACAAAACTTGCGAAACTGAGATATCATATCTCTAATTATCTATACAATATTTATTTATTAATTATTATATTACAAAACAAAGTTCCTAAAATGTCTGTAGGTGATTAATTTTCTCAAAATTTACAGAACGGTCATTTGTATAGTTTCTACTAAAAGATAGTGCAAATCTTAAGGAAGGTTTAGGTTAATAGTAAATTCTCCGGAAAGGCTCAACCGATTTTAATGAAACTTTAACTGGAACTTAGAGAAGGTTGTGGATCAACATATAGGCTACTTTTATCCTAGAATTCCCACGGGATAGGAAGTCACGTAGGAAAAAGTTTGTGGCAGTTAGTTAATTAATGAACGATAGGCTAGCAACACTTTCAACAAAAATAGTAGTTACTAGTCTTTTATAAGATTATATTTTTATAATAGTAGAATCTGAATTTTGGAAAAGCTTCAACGATTTTCATAAAACTTAGTATGTAGGGGTTTCGGGGGCGATAAATCGATCTAGCTAGGTTTCATTAAAAAAAAATGTCGTTTTCGGGCACTTAAATTTTTTTAAAATACAAATAGAACACAAAGCTTAATTTAGGTGGCATTGGTAAATTTATATAATTAATAATTAAGTGATCAAATTTTAAACAAAAAAATATTTTAATCAAGTCATTGTCGCCACATGCCAAAATATTTACCTTTAGTTGGGTACTAATTCTTTATACGAAAATGTTATGATTTAATCGACAACTTAACAGAAAGAGAGTCATATAAATGAAATTTTATCGAAAGCAACGATTTATTGGCACAAAGAATACTCTCAGATACTTTAAGTGACGAGTACTTATATACCTACTCGTTTTTGTAGCTTTATTTATGAGAAAATAATGTGATATGCGTATGTAACGTGGTGTCAGAAACAATCGCTAAGGATAGATCGACAAAACAAGATGACCTTTTTGTAACAAAATTGAAGAGGGGCAGTGTGTTATCCATCTAAGTTATTGTTCAACTGGAAAAGATTTTTTTTAAAGAAAAACCGTTTTATTATAATAGCTATACTACATTAGTTGATCGAGTATATCTTTTTACATCTGTCATTTATGATTATTTTGATAAGTGAAACTTAGTTTTCATTTTCTTTTTTTTTGCAAATTAATCTTAGGATTATTCCACAATTTACTTAGGATTTTACTCTACGAGTTATTGTGCGCTTAAACAAGTTCGTGTCTGTTTGCATACATTTTTTTTTCACAAATTTTTAATACAATTAAGTATATTCGAATAAAGTTCAAAAGGCTGATCTTGTCTCACATGTTGGCTAAAAAATTAAAAACTGTTCTTGCGTTTTAGCTGGTGTATATAAAAAAAAATTGCTTTATATAGTATAAGACATATAGGCGCGCTTCCATTTAGTCCTATGTTATAAAGTGTCATTATGCACATATTTTACCTCAAAAATATAGTTTCAATTGTATGTGTACGTCAGTAAAATACCTTTCCAATATATTTATTCACATATTTTAATAAAAATGGCATAAATCTGTTACGAAGAATAGTGGAGAATACTGGTTAATATTGGTGAAAATTTAAGATATGTTTCGTACAACTCATTTTATGAGATAGTTTAATGGTAATTTTCTTGGCGAGAATTGTACAGAAAACGTCATAGTAGATCATCTCGTTATTTAAGCTATGTTTACATAATAACTCATATTGTAGCAGCCGTAATAATTTGTATAGTATAAACTACACTAAGGATATACCGAGGTCGCAGAAAATAGCAAGATCACTAACCACATCATTGTCTATAAAAAATCTGTAACTTTAACTATATTTTCTTTATATAATAATGTGATAACTTATTTCCTACGCAGACGTCACGAATATCTGAAAGTTCCATGTAATGTAATGGAAAATTATACTTCGATGAGTGAACAGCAGAGGCAATTAAATTTGTTTACCCTCAATTAGGGACAGTCAGCTCAAGGCGAGTCTCGGCCCGACACATGTGAATATAAAACGATTTTGTTTAATTAGCCCTCGCTAATGTCTAATACATTTTCCGACCAGAATGGGGCTTTGTTTGCTCGTGTTTTTTTTTGTACAACCTTTTAAGAATTATATAAAAAAACTGTAATAGAAATTAATAATATATAATAATAGTTTTTAACTATTATGACGTGTAGAAAAAATTTAATTCACAGCAAGACAAGTCTTCAATGAAGGCGGTTCGTCAATAACGTTATAAAACTGTTTGCTAAAGTTTAAAAGCTATCGTTAAATATCGTTAAGATTAAAATAATTTTGACTATCGTTTTTATGGATTGATGAAAATTCGTAAAACTAAAGTTTATTAGTTTACTTCTTACTTTGAAAATAAATGTAGCAGCTAATTTTGTTTAATTTTAACTATAAAACAAACTCATAAATGATGAAGAGAGCCACATCAAACGTTTTATTAATCATCCATACTATATGTACTCACAATCATAGATCTTTTGACGGTACACAAAACTGTTGATTGTAGATTTGTGTAAATATAATTAAAAATTTAAAGTTATAGAAATCACATCGAACATGAAATTCTAAACTGTGGGGTTCGAAATTCGCACTCCTTATATTTTAGCTTCCCTTTAAAATTTACGATAACTTCTCAGATATTCGCTTAAATTATATACTGCAAAGGATTAACGCTTCTAAAAACCGTATTGTACGTTGTGTTATAAGCCTTCAAAATATTTCATTGTATATGACCATTTAAGAAACTTGGATATAGTAAGTTCTTTAAAATCTTTAAAAGATATATGCCATCGCGGCCCTTTTGAAGATCTTTCAAAGAGTCATTGTTTATTTATACTAATATTATAAAGAAAAAAATTGTATGTATGTTTGTAATGTTTTCACACAAAACTACTGGATCGATTTCAAAAATTATTTCATCATTGGAAAGCTACATCTTTACTGAGCAACATAGGCTATATTACATTTTAAAAAATAGGGATCGGTAATAAAAATGTAATAAGGTATAATAAATTAGTCATAAAAATCTGTCATCGCATGCGCTGCGGAAACTATTGATATTTAACAAAAATATTTCTATAGTCCCACTTAGTAGACTTTCCACTGTCATGAGATCGGTATGTACGTGGATGAAACCGCGGGCTATTACTAGAGTCTAGTACATATTATAAAACAAGTTCCCGGTCGCGCCTCTCTGTCTGCCAATATGTCTGTTTGCATAAGCTCAAAAACCATTGAATGGATTTTCATGAGGCCAAGACACCTATCGTCTATCGATGACTGATCAAACAATGTGCATAGTTCAAACGAGCACAAATCTATGTAATGTGAAACATCAATTGAATCGAAGTTTTGCGAATTATAACATATGTGAGATTGCAATAATAAACGCCTATTTATTTAACGAAATTAAATCAATCCATACAATTCTTTGTGGATTTATTCTGATACACAATTGTTTGATGTTACATCCGTTTATGTAACAATGATTCGTTAAATCATTAAAACTACAGTTCGTTGATGAATGAAGCATCGCCCACACGGCACTAAAATGTCCGATTTGAGATTGTTAAACACATTTTAGTATACGATCTACCACGTGTACGTGATGTATATGGTAGGATTTTAAGATTAACGGTAACATATGATATACTAGATTTTACGCAACTTCGTTCGCGTGGACTGCTGTCGCGTGATAGACTGATAATAGACGGCGCTTTTCAATGTCATCCTATTCCTGTAGAATTAACAGGATTTCTATAGCCTATATGTTACCCCGGTGTATAAGTAATAATTGTGCCAAATTTTATCGATATTGGTTACGCGGATTTGCCGTGAGAGAGTAACAAATATACATCCATACTCACAAACTTTCTCATTTATGATATTAGTTGGATAATAGGAAGTAGAATGATATAGTATGTAATAAATTGGTTTTGATATTTTTTTATAAAGTGTTCACTGTTCGTCCAATATATTTAAAATTGAGTCTTAATTTTACATAATTTGCCTATACATAATTTGTGACTTCGTTTTAGCAGATAACAACGCCAAATAAATTACAGAAATTAAGATTAACGCTTTACACGAAGCTTTTCGAAAAGCTCATTTTCATTATCATCATCCTCATGTCCTTATCCAATTTTAAGTGGAGTCGGCGCAATGTGTTATAAACATGTTGTCACATGATATGGCTACGTATTTTACGGCCGACCGCATACCTGACGTCAACTTACCTTAGTCGTATATTACGACACCTCGGTAAGAAAGAGGGTGGTCTATTCTACTCAACCAGATACCACACGGTGAGTCGAGTTTCTTTAGGCGACTTTTACGACACCTCGGTAAGAAATGAGGGTGGTCTATTTTACTCAGCCGGATACCAACCGGATACTCATTTTAAGAAACGAAATTGCTATGTAATAATTTTCGAGATGAGTACTAATGCTCTTTTAATCTGTAAAGGTATGAAATTAGAACAGTACCTTTGGTTAGGATTAAATAACTTAGTTTCAGAGTATAGCATGATCAAAAAATAATCAGTGCGCAAAAGTTGATGTTTATGTATATTCATCTAGCTGTCCGGCCATGCCTTGGTGTGACTCGGTCTGGTTTTGGAATTCCCCTCGAAATAGAACTCAACAGTTATAAAAATGCTCCGATTGCGAACACAATCGACAGGATCATCCGCTAGGTCATTCAAAAGATTGTCTAAAAATTTCTTTAAAATCAGTTCAACCGTTTCGATGTCTATAAAGGACATACAGACAAACATTAATTTTTATATATTAGTTTAAGTTCGTTAGAACTTAAAGGCAAGAAGAGCTCAAGCTGAGATACTTATAACCAAATTAAATGTTTTTATTAATCTACGTCAATATTTATTAAGTATATAATAATGTAATTTCCTGTCAGAAGGTCATCTTTTTCTATGATATTGACAGAGATCATGTGTACTGACGGCGAAATTGAAATGTATGAGGAAAACAGGGCTGCGTAGCAAAGAAGTTAGGGGAGGTTATTTAATTATAACAATATACAGTACGGTACAACATGCTGGATAAATAAGAGTTATTTACCTTTTACAGTAGGACAATATTTTACTATAATTATCTATAGTTTTTTAAGTAAGGATACTATCATTATCATCATTGTGAAGTACTGAGAGAAGTCTTGGGTCAATATAACACATTTGAAAGTTGGTAAAAATCTAAAACTTCATGACTTTTCGTTATTTAAGCTCATGCGTGTTAAATTAGATATTTTAAAATTAGAATAGTTTTGCAATTATCTTTGTTCTTTGTTTATTTTTATATACTACCTTATGCACGATACCTCATGGTCGTATAAAAAAATAATAAATTGGCTTCGGCCTAGTGCTCAAAGAATTTTTTTTAGTTTTTATAGAAATGGTACTTACTATAAGACATTCTCGAAGGAAAACTACTGGATACGGAAAATCAAAAAACCAAATAAGTGCAAGCGAAAACGATGTCCAAATCAGAACAGCTGTTCTGATTTGGATACAGTGTTGCCATGACAGCGACAAACGCCAAAGGCGTTTGGAACTCTCTAACCTTTACAGCAAGGATCTACATCTAATTATTATTTTTAAAACTCTTCACGAATGACATTGGGTTATTTCCAATATACTATGTTGACGAATTTATACTGGCTTATAATAAAGCCAACAATTGTTTTTTTTTATTATTAAACATTTTCCACAAAATTTGTTTTTATGCGAGACGCGTATGAAACTCTTCCGTTTTAAACACATATTCGCAACATAATGGGTCGTTATTAAAGCTATAAGGGCTGATAACAAATTAGTTTTTCGGTAAATAGAATCTCCGAAAGACGTTTACGATAAATATTTTATACTTTTTATGAACTAAATTGTAAATCTTTGCAAACGTTGCCTACGTTTTTTTTGTTTAAAATATTTAAAATTTATGATATTATTTCCTAAGTACTACGCAGCTGAAGTGGTTGGTAGTTTCTACTTCATTCGTACATTCCAAATACTATTTTTGAACCACGATATATATACAATATATGATAATGTTATTGTTAGGCTGACGTTAGTTTACAATAGCAATGGAGATTACGACATTTTGATTATTTTTCGTTCAAATTTTTCTTAACTTTTACAAATATCTCTTATTCACTTGTAATTTTAATAGTATTCGTATTGAAATAGTTATTGAAAACGCAAGTAAAGATGGAAGGGTGATTAACAATTGAGAACTATGCTTTTAATGAACGTCGACTTCAATTGTTTCATGTGTCCAGTGGATATGGCCTATTATAGAATAAGTTTTGTAACAATGATTATCTTTTTTCCAGAACTTATTCTATAATAAATGTGTGTAAAATGGTCCTTAATACGTTTTTTGCGTTTCATCAGTATCGTTAGTAATTAAAGTAAGTTAATAAAAAAGTTGACCAAATATATTTTTTAAAAGCTTCAATTTGAGTTTATGAGTAAGAATTATTACATAATATCAATTTATACAAATTTGAATAAGAAAATTAGCTTTTTTCACAAATTTTCTTTTCCTTTACAAAACTCTGCGCACTGTCGTGTTGCCTTGGGCGCGAAAGTGAGTGTATATTCGACAGCGTGGCGTCCGCCCGCCTCGCTCGTTATTAGGATATTCTGAATTTTGTACCCCTCAGGTCTACGAGATAAAAATAAATAATTACATTTATGTTTTAAAACTGATACTGTATAAAAATAATATATAATTTAAAGATTTAATATTTTAACTCAATTGTGCGTTGCAAAAAATGTTTGTGAAATTAAAACTAAGATTATTTTAGGTAAGTTTATTCTTTTCTTATACCAATAAACTTAGGATGTTGTATTTTTTGGCTTAAAATATATATTTTTGAGTAGATATATTATTGTCATTGCTAATTTTTACATTACATCTAACCCTTCAAATTGTTTCATTGTAACCGTTGGATAAGACCGTAGAATTGTGCAAATGATACTGAAATTTATAAAGCACATAATATATTCCAGGAGGAAATTATTATAGTGTATAATCTGATATTACCTAATATTACTGATAATCAGCTATAATAATTTGACGCCTAGTTGAAGGTTTAAAAAGCTTAGATACATGATAAAATAAAGACAAAAAGGGCGATACAAAACTCTTATTTATTGTATAATTTTTTCGCGATAAACATAAGCCAAAGCTATAATAAGATAAGACAAAGCTTTTAGCTACGACTAATTATGCTACATTACAAATACATCGGAGAGGGAATAAATATTAAAAATACCCGTCCTCTGTTTTATTATAAAGTAATTAATATTAATTGAACCCTTAAGCTGAAAGCTAATTATTTTAGAAAAACAAAGGGTCTGTTATAATGAATAGGAAACAAAGTAAATTACAATTTTCTTTAAAAACTGTAAGTGATTTTTTTTAAATTAATATGTACGATCGATATTAGTTCGCCTCATTAATTCGACGGTACTTGAGGTTTAACAAATTTTAAATTCATATGAAAAAAATGTCTATATTTGTCAATTTCAAAATTATTACAAAATTTTCAAATTGTAAAATTTTTCACAATATTTTTACAACAACAACAACAACAAAATAGATGTTCTTACATAAGCTTCCCAGCATAAATTTAGCAATATACTTTATGCAACAACTTTATATAAAAGTTCTGGAAAGCTCAAAGCTCAGCAGTGACACCCTGCGATTCTTTAGTAAAGATCACGGGTTCAAACCCAGGCAGACACCGATGAGTTATTCTGTCAAAACATAGTGAGAAAACGTGCATACCTGTAGAGAATTCTAGGGCTACTTGAAGCCTACCAATCCGTATTGGAGATGCGTGTTATAGGCGTATAAAAATATACAAATTATAAAAATATTGGCGATGTACATTATAGACGAAGTAGGAATCGAAACTTGCGGCTCCTATTTTTCGCCCTACAAAACTACGTAACTCGTTTGGAGATTTTGGTATACGATTGTATAATAATATTTTACAATCGTTAAATAAATTATGATTAAAGTTAGCTATTGTTATTTAGACTAGAGTTTATTGAACAATTGACACCAATGAAACTAGGATCGGATTTCCAGTCGTAGATAACTATCTGCGCTATACTGCAGCATGGGTTGAGCGAAACTGTCGAAAAGATTAATGGTTGATGCGAAGGAATTAAGTCACGTTTTACTATTTTTTTTAACAAAAATAATCAGATCAGATAAATTGTCTGTTATGCTTTCATGGCATATTCGTTTAAGAAATATAGATTAAATTTTCGAATCAAACAAATATACAATTTAGCTGATATGCCAGGCTAACATTCTCCTAACCTCATCCCCCTCTAAGTGGGGTCGGCAATGTTTTAAACATGTTGTTACATGTTTTGGCTAGTTAGTTTACGGCCGGCAACCTGCCTGACGTCAACTTACCTTAGTCGCCTTTTACGACACCTCGGTAAGAAATGAGGGTGGTCTATTCTACTCAGCCTCACACAACACGGTAGGTCAACTACCTTATTACCTTACTTAACTAACTTACCAGACTAACATATAAGATAATTAACGCAGTTTTTCTTTAGGAAACCAGTAAAAAATTCACAACTTATACATTAAACTAGCAATCGCTAGCGGATGAAATGATCAAAACCGTAATATAGTATTTATAACCATAAAAATGGTTAAGGTGAGTTAACCTTAAAAGCTACACACATGCGCTCACGGACTTTTATTTAGAACTTTTAGAGGGGAACAATTTTGTAATACATGATTTTTAAATAACTTTCACCGTTTAATTAGCGCACGCCAGGAAAGCTTTTTGAATTTTTCTGTTTTCGTAACATTTTTTATTGCTGTTCCTCTCCTATTCATCTTAGCGTGATATTATATAGCCTATCCTCAATAAATGGACTATCTTATACTTAAAGAATTTTATAAAGAAAGAAGAAGCGTTCAAACATTAGAACAAACAAACTCTTCAGCTTTATATGTATACTAACAGTATCTGAGACTACGTTCGCTTGATTTAAATCTTAACTCTTTGGACTGCGTTGTCGCCGCTGGGGCGACAAAGCATAGTATCTACAGCGGTGGCAACATTGTAAACACTTTTAGATAGCTAATTGCCACCGTTAAAATCACGCGGAGTTCGCAAAATTGTTAATACTACAGGAGGTTGCGGAAATGTTATGTTAAGAAGTGCTCGGAGTGCACAAGTGAACGGGTAAAATACCTTCATTTATGAATTGTTTCTTTTTCTATACCGAAAGGAAAAACGGGCATTTCATTATCCTAAATGCTAGTTCCGTACACAAATTTCAATTGTACAAAAAAACATCAATTTTGTGTTGGAATGCTATAAGATATAAAATCAGTGATTTTAGCACGCTCCATCACTTAAACTGCATCATCTTCAATAACCATCAGCTGTTCAATGTAAACAAATATGTAAATGAAAAGATTTGGCAAAGACGTATTATTGTAGTAAGAAACATTTATTTCATACTAGCTTTCACCCGCGTCTTCGTTCGCGTGGATTGTTGTCATGTGATAGGTTGATAATACATGGCGCTTTTCAATGTCATCCTATTCCTGTAGAATGAACAGGATTTCTATAGCCTATATATTATTCCGGTGTATAAGGAATAGCTGTGAAAATTACGTCGATATTGGTTCAGCGGATTCGCCGTGAAAGAGTAACAAACATACGTCCATACTCGCAAACTTTCGTATTTATAATATTAGTAGGATTAAGTGTTTGTAATTAGAATTTCAAGTTTATTTATTGCAATTTGTAATATATATCGCTTTTCTTTGAGGGAAAATAATGTGAGGAAACCTGCATAACTCTAGAGAATTACTAAGATATATGTAACTTACGCATTGGAGCAGCGTTTTGGATTTAAGCTCCAATCCTTTTCTCAAAAAAAAAAAGGACAAAGGAAGCCTTTTCTGCCAGTGGGATAGTAATGGTTACTATTTAATTATTTATTAGTACATAGTATTATATATTTTTTATATATTTATAAGCTGTGATGGCCTAGCGGTGCGACCGTGTGAATCTCTAGAGACGATCATGGGTTCAAATCCGGGCAGACACCAATGAGTTTTTCTATTAAAACTTATGTGTCTAATTGATAATTGCAATTTATCACACGCTTTTCGGTGAAGGAAAACATCGTGAGGAAACCTGCATATCACTAGAGAATTCCGGGGATATGTGTAACCTACCAATCCGCATTGGAGCAGCGTGGTAGGTCTTAGCTCCAACCCTTCTCTCCAAAAATGGAGAGAGGAGGCCTAGGCCCAGCAGTGGGATAGTAACAGGCCGTTACTTACTTTACTTTTACATAGTATTAGTATATAGTTAATAGTCGCTCGGTTTAAATAATTAGCTATTGTTTCGGTGAGACACAAACATTAAAATCTAAAAGGGCAATTCAATAATTGTATTATTCAAGGCTCATTCCCGTCTTAATTTGCATTTGATAATTAAATTCCATCGAATGTAGTGTGTATTTCTTTGAAATGAGCTCAGAAGACGCCACCTCCTAGCACCACCTCTGTTCTACCTTTCTAGTAACCATCATTACAGGGTTATATGCCAATTCCTACGAGTATATCGAATGATTTTATTTTCCGTGTTTGTGCACTTAAAGTAATTTGGAAAAAAAGCACTTTTTTATTATTCTTAAGGTAAACGATGTACTTTCGATTTTGTATATTTCCTAGCAGGGTCCAATCTGTCTATCTGTTTAAAATATCCTAAAAAAAATCAATTTTGGCACAGTTGCTTTCATTGCAGGGAAGGTTTTGATTCGTTTATTTGTTGGTTGCGTAGCGTACAAGTAACAATAATATCACGGATGATATTTACATGATCATCATTTTATTACCCTCATACTACTCTAAGTGGGGTCGGCACAATATATCTTCATCTTCCATTCTCCTCTATGATTCGTCAACTCTAGTGCTACTCCTTTTATATGCTTATAAATTTTCACACAAACCACTTATCCTTTTTTCGTCCGCTAGTCATATAAACATCCACATTCATATTTAAAATTCTTTTGGTCACATGATTTTCATCCCTTCTCTTGGATGATATTTACACTAAATATAAATTTAATGTTATACTAATTAACTAGCTTTTCTAATTACTCTACTACGACTTATAACAAAATTTTGTTTTTCATATAAATAACATTATTAAGTATAGGTTGGTTTATTTCTAAACTCGGCCCTGGTAAATCCAGTGCTCTGTAACTGAAGAGTGTAAGGAAAAAATATTACATATAAATGTCTGAACGTAGAAGAAGTTCGATCTTACTAACACAGAAAATGTAAATACGTACAGAATTTATTAAAAGCAAACTTCGTTATAAGATGGTAATTATTTAAAGGTGAAGAAATCGCTAAACTAACCAGTCAATTCTTTGCGACAATTTTATTAATTATTTTATTTTATTTTTCTTTTATATATAAATTAATTTTTTTTTGAAAATGAATGTGAAACAATAATCAATGTGTAAGGACAATTCTTTAATTATCGATCATTTTGTATTTATTTTACAATTATTTTGTTAGAACATCAACATAACGACGGTTTTTAAACTTAACCTGTTTAAACCTTATGTCTAGAACATTCTTATACCAAGATAATTGCATAAGTTACTACAACATTATTTTGCTGTAAAATAATAATAATAATACAGCAAAATAATGTTATCGTAACTTCTGAACTATGGAATTCCGCAAAGTAACGCCTGCTTCTATAAATCACCGATAGAATTGTTAAAAAAAATCTTTAACAACGTTACTTTCGGCAGCATTTGTTACAAGAATTTCAAGAAATAAATTTAACTTATTTTCGATGACTGGTATTTTACATGATATTTACACGGTGGTAGAATTTTTAGTCTATGACAGAATTCATTTTAGGATATTTTATTTTCCCGCTAAGTAATTCGATTCTGCTACCCATCCGAATGCCATTCATAGGTATTATTGAACGGAGCGAATGTGAAGTTTTCACCCACCACCCCATCCCCAACGAATTCAAAAAGATCTTGTATGAATAAGAATAAAATAAGTAATTATATATTAGTAGCATCTTTTCATCTATTTATTTACCAAAATAATTTAATTAGATTAAATAGTTCAATTTACATAAACTTTTTCTTTTTTTCTTTATGACCCGTACTCACTTTCTTTTTCAATTATTGTCCTTTTCCTTCTATTACTCAAAGATTGACTGGAAGAGATCCCTTTTAGGGATAAGTCCACCTTTATACATGTGTTTATTTTTTACTTTTTCTTTCCCTTTTCTTAATATATGTATAAAAAGAAAGAAATAAATAAATAAATAGTTTACTAGCAATTTTGGGTTACAAATTACTAGTAAACTTGTTAACCCCTCCAGCTAAGCTAAGTGCTTGAGTTAGGAGTGGGTTCATGTCGGCGGTATAATGGCCGGGATTCGAACCCACGACCTCTCGATCGCAAGTCCGTTACCCTAACCATTCCGCTACCGCTGCTTACTTAATTACTGAAATAGTGTGATGGGACTAAATCGAAATCCCTATACTACCATCCGCCTGATGTAGTTGTCTTAACGTATTAGATATTAATCCTTTATCCTAAAGCTTCCAATAATAACGGCTGTTTTTCGTAATGCGAAAATATAATTAAAGGTCGTCCTTGGCTCAGACTTTTATTTGTTAATACTCTGTTAGATAATAAGATAAAAATCTGTGATAGGCCAGCGGTGAGACCGTACGACTCTCTCGAGAAGGTTACGAGTTCAAACCCCGGACAGGCATCGATGAGTTTTTCTATTAAAGCTTTTGTTTCTAAGTAATAATTGCAATTTATCACACGCTTTCGGAGAAGGGAAACAATTTGATGAAACCTACTCTAGAGAACTCTGGAGATATGTGTAACCTATCAAACCTAATTGAGCAGATTGGTCGGTCTTAGCTCCAAACCTTCTCTTCAAAAACGGAGAAAGGAGGCCTACCTGTATCCAGCAGTGTAATAGTATGTAATAAGCCACTACTTTACTTTTATTCTGTAAGATATATTGTGCAAAACACTTTTTTTTTAATAGAACTCACAATGGAAATTTGCGGGTTCTAGTTAGAACGAAATGCAAAACTGTCAGTTGTATTTTTTATCATTAGGCCTGATAATAATTGCCTACTCTAACGCAGTATTTGAATATTCAGCATTTGAATAATGAGAAAATCTGTTTGAAATAGTAAGAATACGATAACTCAAAAAAGAAATATAGTGAAAAATAATATGAAAAGAACAACAAACCCACAGCGTCATCGCACCTTATTATCCGAATTTCAAATTAGCTAAAAGCCTTCAGCAATAAGTAGTGTAACATTTAGTATTTTCTAAGGTTACCGCAAATTACCAACGTCATAGGGAAAAATAGGTAAGAATATTCTATTCTTTACAGATCTTCACTTAAAAAACTCTTGGTAAAATTTCGAGGTGTTTAAATTGTATCCTAAGCAATATTGAAAAATAATGAAAACTTAAATGAGGAGGATCTGGAATTACAGTTAAATTAAATCGCTGCTTTTAATTGCTGACATCAACACCTGGAAAGTGTTAAGACCTTCGTTAATTGTAACAGTTTCGAAAGAGTACTCATTAATTACTACTGTCTGGTGGCCATTAAAACATTACTACGCAATGTATTCTTATTTTAGAAAACCAATAAAAAAGCTTATGGTTAGATAGTAGATGCTATGTTGATTATATATTGCTTAAATGTTGCTATCTATTGTCTCGCATAGTCTAGCGTTAATTAATTATAAATTAACCGCCTTTGAAGTTTATTTTACGGATGTTAACATGATGAATACGGATATAATAACTGTTATGTCTCAGTTACCCATTATTCCAATTAACAAGATCATTTTAACGTAGGTAATGTTTTAATTAAATTTTGTCTTTGATAATTAGATTTTGAATATTTTTTGCATATATTAGTAAAAAGATGACTTCTTTCATCTCGTCTGCGTTGATTGCCAGGGCCACCTTTAAATTAATAACCCCATGAGTAAATACTTTTCTAACTGCCAAACTATTCTAGAAGCTGTAACGGATTTCATGGCGGCATTATTCTTAAAGAGCGATGACAGAGACGTCGTTTTGGGTAAAAAATACGTAAAGTAGAAAGCAGAAGATATGGTCAGGTGCTTGCTGTGAGACCGGACCCAGTTTCGAGCGACATCTACTGTATATAAGTAAGACGGGTGATATAACGGTGCATGTATTCTAGAGTGTGTTAGAATTTATGCCATATACACTGTCATGGTTATAATAATATATTAAAAAAACAATGTAGATGATATAAATCGTTAAAAGAAACTAATTTAAACTCCTGAAATTATAATGTCTTTCAAAACGGAAATTATTGCAAGAAACAACCTAATAAATCTAATGCCAACCAGAAAAAACGATTCGATATGAAATTTCACGCCAATTTTAGCACGTCATAGCCGGGCCTCGGATGACTAAGTGTTAGGCAGCTCGCATGATCTACGCTTCACACTTTAGCAGTTAGCAAGTGTTGCTTAATCATAATGAGTTATTAATATTTTCAAAAGGTAGAGTTATAAATAAAGAATAAGTTTAATACATTTTCATAAGTTAAATAATATAATTAATAGCAAATAGTTGATGTAATTTATAGAATTAGTCGTTACTTTGCGGAGTTCCATAATACAAAAGTAATAATAAAATTATTTTGCTATAATCCGCGATTATTTTGCTATGCGATTACTACGATTGCTACGCTGATGATGCTACGGTTGCGGGGCCAAACGATTGTTGAGTTTGTGACAGTGAACGTGTGTAATGCTTGTGTATTGTGGTGGCGGTTTGTAAATAGTTGACGTTTTATTGGAAATCATGAATTCGACGCCTATATGTGATACCAACGATTCCTTTTTTCGAACAAGTCTTCTTTAGCTGGGTCTGATGTTTTACCTGACCTATACAGACAGACTATATACAGATCGTATATATTCGACTTATAAAGGCAAACTGCCTTTATAAGTTGGCTGGTTTTAATCCAATGGAAAAACATTATCACTAAACGATTCACCATTACAAAGGTGTCTAAAAACCATAAAGGGGTATTCCCCTTCCGGATTGTCTGCCTTCTATCATGAATTTTCCCTGACAAAACATCCGTTGAAATAACAGAGAGGCAAAAAAACTTAAAAATAAACATTATGTTATCGTTTTTTCATACATAAAGAGCAATTTCTTTCGGTCTATGTAATAATTATGGAATGCTAAGTATAAACTGCTACATACTTTAATATTAAAGGATAACATATGGGATTTGCCAATATTCTAACATGAACTTGTAAAATTAATGTTTGATATGTATTCAAATATTTATATTAGATTAAAGCGTAACCTTCCTGAGGTTAAATACGGTTCACCGTGACTATCGTATCTGGTAAAGTTAGTAGTTAATTGCTTTAATTGAATTTAAACATCATCTAATATGCGTCGAACTCCTTAACAGTGATTGGATATGTTTTACAAATATATTCCACTGCTGGGTGAGGGCCTTTTAACTTCTTTTATAAAAACGGACGGACGGTTATGACATTTTCCTTCACGGAAAATATCATATACTGCGTAATAGTGCATGTATATTTCGTATAATCCTAGTAAACATTTTATTCTTTGAGTATAAAACTTAGTAAAACGCCAGGCAGAAGCGAATAGGACTATAAAACTGTCATTTTTCATTTAGGATGCATTTTAATTCTTAAATCTCGTACTGCATATGAATATCTTAGCGTCGCATAAAATAAAAGGAAGATTACCGTTGTATTATACAGAGCTTTACAATATAATCTTTGTTATCTAAGAATGTTGTTCAGGATGGCTAGATAATACGGATTACCTCTTTTATCATATTTGACTAAGCCAGTCAACTTACCATGTACAGAGACTTTGTTATGTAAGTTGTGTTTTGCAACTTCCTCTATTATGGCTTTTAATGCAATATAGAGGTCTTGCAAAACTAGTAATATTATCAATGTACTTCTTATAAATGTGATATGAGATAGGTAAGTTACTTAGATAGCTAATTAATTGATGAGTCTTCTAATATGACACTAAAATTGTAATCTAGGTTAAGAAACTATTAGGTTGAATAATAACTTTTGAGATTGTCGTGTTCATTATTTTTTTTTTATTGATTTTTGTTAAATAAATAAAAAAAAACAAATTCCCCAAATGACTCTGTCTTTATGTGATCGATGTTCTCAAAATCTACTTCACGAATTTTTGTGCGGTTTTTACTGACAGGTAGTGCAATTTTTTTAAAAGGTTGAGGTTAATCACCACTGTTATATGTAAATTGACGTTAAAAAAACTTTGGTAGGAACTGAAGGTATTACTCACATCGACTTGCTAACCGCTCAATATTGTATACATTCTTTTTATCTAGATATTCTAAGTAAGACATTTTAGATAAGATATTTTATAAGTAAGATATTCTTTCTTTAATTCCATTTTGGTTTAATTTATATTTTTATGCAAAATAAAATAAAGGGCGCAAATACGTATTACGTAACTCCACATTGTATATTCCGATAGTTCTAATGAAATATTAGTAATGCAGCAAAATAAAGCTTTATTTTGTACAAAATGAAAAATTTTCATGACACAAAAAAGACTGTTGGCAAAAATAGTCTCCAACCTTAAATTTATTCAAACATAAGGTAAAAACAAGACGCTCCCGTGGCATCTTAATTAGGATTTCATATTAATATCATAACTTTATTTATAGCAAGGGTTTTTTGCTAGAAAAATTACCATTTTAACAAAAGGGATTCAAAGGCACCTGTAAATTAGACTTTCAAATGGATTTCGTGTATTTGTTAAATTACGGTTTATGGTAATAGAGACGAAGTAAGTAGTGTCTTATTAACTGAAACTATTTATTATACCAGCCTTTACTATAGCATTTTCATATAAAGTTTTTTTACTATTTTATTTTTTACGTACTCGTAAACTCTAAGTGTACCACTTACGCAGTTACTACTTTGTACATAGATATACCAACAACATGATTTTGCTATCGTTAATCTTCTTTTAATATGTAAAAATTAATGTTTGTATGTATATCCTTTGCAGGCTCCGAAACGGTTAGACTGAGTTTAATGAAATTTTCAGACAATCTTTAGAATGACCCAGGGGATGATCCTGTAAAGTTTGGTGGTGATCGGAGCCTTTTTTATAACTGTAATTGATATATCTCAAAATTAAGCTCCGCGAAGCAGCCTCGATAAACTAGTTATTTATAAAATGTAACCATATCTTACGAGAAGGTCTAAAATGTAAATTGTTATTTTTGATCAGTGATACTTTAGGTCTTAATTTGAGAAAAACACTCATTTTACAAATACTATATGTATACTAATATTATAAATGCGCTCGTCTGTTAGATTTTCACGAGTAATCTTAAAATTATATAGGATAGGATAAAAAATCTTATACAAAATATATCAAATTTTTTCTAATATAATGGAGAAGGTTGACGCGGGAATATTGATAATCTTTTAACGTTCCCTTGAACCAAACCCTTTTTACAAAAATGTCCAAGAAAAAGTTTTACCAGTGACGAAATATAAATATTTTACTATTTTTATATAACACTGTTTTTTCTACTTTTATTTAGGTTAAAAGAGACAATATTGGAAATAAAATATATATGTTAAATTAGTATTTGCTTAATACACATGCAACGAACAATTTCCGCAAAATTTAAAATCGATCTATAAACTATAACTTTACTAACTAAATATATACTATTTACCTTGCTGCACTTCATCAAAACGACGGTGAAATAGATAAAGATGTGGTCAAAAGATTGAATTTGGGATGGATGAAGTGGCGGCAGGTCAAGGAACACTATGTGACACCCGAATGCCTCTTAAAATTAAGGGAAAAATGTATAAAACGATCATAAGACGTCATGAAACCGGCACCAGAAAACGCAGCGTCATTTGTCCCTTTGCGAAGTAGTGTGCTGACTTTAAAAAGGTCTGCTGCTGAATTCAAGCTGCACAAGATCGTATGGTATGGAGATTCCATTAAAAGACCTACGTCCAACAGTGGACCTATCCGCTGAAAAAGAAGTATGATTCATATATCCTTACCACAAAAAAATCTCTTAAAATAAAGTTATATAATTTTTGTGTATACAAACCAGTGGAACGTTACCAAATCAAATGCATTACGAGTAGCGTTTTGACTGTTTGAAAATAAATACAGTAAGGTCAGTGTATTAATATAACATGATTCATGTTTTTTAAAACTTTAGTGATACTGTTACTTTTTTTAAATATATTTGCGCTGAACCAACTAATTTTAAAATCACATGTTTTTTACACTCAACCAGTTGGCAAGATATCTTAAAAATTAATGTATACAAAAACGATATTACAAATTTTATATCATTTATCATTACGAGTGATTATAAAACAAAGAAATATTCTAAACTGTAAATCACGATGTTTTGAAAGTTTTCTACAAATTAAAACATTTATATGACCTTCTCAGGCCTTCTTCTATTTACAAAATCGTAAAACAATACAAGAAGACCATAACTAGATTTTAAAAAATTAAATTGATTGCTTACATTAACAGAGTAAGGAAAATAAAACGTGAATCGGTCCTTCAAGAATTCAACAATGTTTATCAAAGAAACACATTACACACATTTCGCATTTCAAAATTTAAATTTGATTAAAAAATATTTAATATATCCTTAGAATAAAAAATAAGTTGAATTTGAAATATTTCGCCAATGTTTGGAATCAAAAATGAAAATGCAATTAAATAAATAATCAATCATGCATTGATTAGAGTTTTAAGCTCTATCGGTAACTGAAAGCAAGACTTCTTGCGCGTGAAATACGAATAAAAATCGCTTCGCTAAATTTAAATAGAAAAAGCTTTTAGTTAAAATTTGATATATTTTATTTACAAGTGCTAACAGCAAACATAAATAAAAGAATTTATCTTAACGGTTACTCATTCATCACTCTGTATCCTCCAATTTCAGATAAGGCCAGTCTATTTATGTCAAATATATTCGATGTAACAGCAATTTCAATTTGAACGAATAAAATTTTATTTCTTGCCCGCGTATTTTGACCCGAAAACTTCTGAGTTTTCTGATTTAAATGCATGGCTCGGAAAGATTTGCAAGGAAACTTATATTGTTTTGTGTAGCTTCAATGGTTTAAATACGCTCGGGCAGTGTCGGGATTGCGTGTGCGTGTATGTGTCTCTGTTAAGGCAGTAAATATTGTCTTATCTGATTTCTTTTACCCTTTAAACAAGCTTTCCTTTTCTGAAAGCCATTACCTTACAAATGTAAGCACAAAGGGACGAATGATAAGAATAAAACCTCTGACAATTGTCCTAGAATAGCAATAAAGCAACTCGAACGTCCTATGTTGTGCAATCATTTTCAAACCAAATCACAGATGTCATTTACATATTGAAAAACGAATATAAACAACCATTTATTACGAAGTTTTGCTTGTCGATTTAGAATTATTTAGCTCGCAAGATGAGTAAACGCAAAACAAGTAATAGACGGTCACGGAATTTAAGCTCTATTACAATTAAGCTTTTTAGATCACATCAAGATATCAGCCTATATAACTGTGAGATCCTTACTAAGTAAGCACGTTTCATCTTAGGCCGTATTACTTTTTGTACAATTTTATTGAGGTCAAGAGTAAGAACATTAACGAAAAAGAGCCAGCCGAAAATAACTTACATAATGTTTACGATACTTGGCTTTATTACTCATAAACTACCTAGATAAAGTAGAAGTTAAATACTTTTATAACATAATAAATAAAAAATATCTTCTTGCCTCGATTATTCGGTAAAAGTCGAACATTTTAAGAAACTTCTTATTTTTATTTTAACCACTTCTGCTTCGCGATACGTTGAGCTTTATTGGCAATTTTCGAGGACCTGGAGATCACGTAGAGATACTCTTATATATCTTATAGCTCACTCCAACTACCGCTGAGCGACTCTGCATTTTCTTATGGGGGTATTAGTAAGCGATAAAGTTCTGGATCCATAAAACATCAACTCTGTCACCACCCATTGTTCAAAGACTTTGGTCTACAGGGACTGAGGAATTTGAAGAAAGATAAAGAGTAACTTTACGAACGCTGCCCACTCGAGCCCATCCATGCTGAATTCGGCAACTGGCCTTATTCTCAAAATTAACCCTATCTAACTGGCCCATATTTCCCAGACATATATGCTCACTCACAATTTCTAGCGCATAGTACTCGACAGTGACTGGGAGCAGCAAATCAATATTTACAATATTAATTGAACCTTAAATATCAATAATAACTACAAGTGTATAATTTTATACAATTAAATACACATTATTCAATACGTATTGTTTTCCTTTTTCGTTACTACGTTTACCTAGCCCATTCAAAAACAAATTTAGTCTTATTTAGGACCATTCAGTTTTACTACAGCTGGTAGGGAAAGATCGGGTCCTACGTGCTCTATCAGTCGCGTCCGATGTTCCAGCCATGCAGGACATTCAGCAAGAGTGTGCTGAGCAGTGTCATTGAGAGCACCGCACTCATGACACACACTGGAAGGCTCTCGCTGGGCTATCCGACACAGGAAACTTCCAAAGCAGCCGTGCCCTGAAAGGACCTGCGTCAAGCGGAAAGTAAGGACTCCATGCCCTCTCTCCGTCCAACCCTGCAGAATTGGCTGGATAGCTGAAATTGTCCAGTGCCCTGCACTGGGCGATTCCAGCCTACTGCCCCATTTACGCAGAACATCTGCTTTAGCTATGCTCCGCCAATCTGCATTCCCACATACCATCAAGGAATATGCGTCCCCTAAATGTGCATTCACTCTGCGATGGTAGGCTTCAGCCAGGCCTTCAGCCTCCAGATCCCAAGGTGGGGTGCCAGCCAACACGCAAGCCGCCTCGCAAGAGATAGTGCGGTAGCCCCTGACAATTCTGATTGCCAGAACTCTCTGTGCTCTGCGTAAATGAGCTAGAGAACGAGAGTTCAGACGACCTGCCCAAACGGGTGCACCGTAAAGGGCCATGGCCCGCACTACTCCCGCGTATAAGCGGCGGCATCCTGCATTAGGCCCCCCCACTCGGGGAAGGAGCCGACTTAATGCTCCAGCAGTTGCCACCAGTCTAGGAGTAAGCCATCGGAAGTGAGCCTCGAATGTCCACCGGCTATCTATTAGTAGCCCCAGGTACTTCATTGTGTTCGAGATACCAATGGTGACACTTCCTACCATCAGATATGAGTTACTTGGCGGCGCATTCCGGGGACCATGAAAGCATAGGACCTGAGTTTTTCCTATAGAGACCCCTAATCCGAGCCGGCGAATTCGAGCCACAGTTTGCGATGTTGCTGCAGTTGCCAAGATACGTGCCTCCCTATGAGTTTTAGCGCAGACCGTCACTAGAGTGTCATCGGCATAGCAGAAGAGATTAACACCTTGCAATGTATTTCCACGAAGAACCCAATCATACCCGATATTCCACAGTAGCGGTCCAAGCACCGACCCCTGTGGAACGCCGCGTACAACTGTCCTCTCAGTCCAAGTACCACCCGCTGGATATATTACGGTGCGATCGGACAAGTAGTTATTCACTATTTGCTGCAGGTACCCGGGGACGCCATGATATTTTAGAGCCTCCCCGATGACACCCCACGGCATGGAGTTAAAGGCATTTGCAATATCTAGAGACACCGCCAGTATAACTTCCTTTCGGGACACTGCTTCGTCCGCCAAGGCCCTTACCTGTTCTATACACGCAATAGTAGATCTGCCTTGACGAAAACCGAATTGCTGTTCGCTCAAATCAGGCCCGGTCTCTTTCATGTGCTTGACAAGGCGACCAGCAATGACGCGCTCGAAGAGCTTACCCACCTCGTCAAGCAGCACTATTGGCCTGTATGCAGCTGGCGAATTTGCTGGCTTCCCATCCTTTTTAAGAAGAACCAGCCTTCCCGTTTTCCAAACCCGGGGAAAATGACCCTGGCTAAGACATACACTGAGTGCTGCCCTGAGCCGCGACTCTAGTGGACCTAAAGCAAGCACCCAAGCACGCCCAGGAATTCCGTCAGGGCCAGGGGCTGTGTTCTTTCCTCTGATTTTTTGAATCGCCTCCTTTAACTCCTCCATAGACACCTCAGGCACATCGACCTCACTCCAGTGCTCTTCTGCCTCAACTAATGGTGGGGCCATGCGTGGGGATTCACTCTCAGGTCCCTGTGGGAACAGTGTGTCTACTATAGATCTGAGAAATTCTGGTTGTAGACTTTCTGTAAGAGGGGGTGCCCGGGTACGAAGTTTATTGCGTACAACTTTATACGGCCGACCCCAAGGATCTCTCTTAAGAGCCTCCATCGCCTCTTCCTCAGCCCGGGCCTTAGCGTCACCGATTGCCACTCTAAATCACTCACCAGCTGTAGTAAAAGCTATGGTAGAAAACAGTAGAGCTTGGGCGGCGATGTCATACTTCTGCGAATATGTAATATCGCAGAAGGAGGCGGCAGAGAGAGTTCGGGAGGCAACCTCTTCCAACCCAATCCGTCGCAGACGAGCGGGACGAAGACGGCGTGCCCAAGACCGTCGACTACCACCCTGATGAGGACCTCCGGGCGTCGAATAGGGGGATTCGACGCTCTGGCTGGAGTGAGGTTCTTCGAGATGGCCGATGCATTAAGTGTTCCCAATGCGTCGGTTTATAGTGAAAGAGTCAGTCTAGGCTCTAAAAGAGTAGAAAGTGTAGGCTGCTGACGAGGGTGTAGACGTGATGCGTCCAGTATTCCTGTGCCCTCGTCACCTAGCAGCAAGGTGGGACACCATGAGGTTTTAGCCGGTAAGAGTCCGGCATAACTGCTTTCGCCCCCCAGCGATTAGTAGTACCCATGAAGGGTTTCCTCATGTAAAAAAAAAAAAAAAAAAAGGACCATTCAGTTTTAACAACACTATGAAAGCTTACATATCTATCTATTTATGTTATCTTTATAACTTATACTCGTTAAACATAACTTCAAGCATTTCGCTTTGCGCTTTATGGTTTAGTACATAAACATAAATACTTTGGCTGTTTTCATACGAGATTTATTATTAGTTTATGTAAGAACATCTTAAAGGCTACTATTTACATATGTATGTCTCCGAAATGAAAAAGAAAAAATAAAAATTACATGATAAATATAAAAATAATTTATTACAATAATTTCTAAACCCTCAGCCTAAAATTCCATGTCTTAACTTATCTTTAGATTCATTTATTATTACTATCCGACAGGTGATTTGGAGAAAATTATAAATGGACTGTAGCAACACGCTAAACAGCAGATTTGTAACTATTTTTTGCTACTGAAACAAATTTTTGAAAATATCACAATTATTTATTGAAGATTCATTTATTATTCCAATCCGATGTGACAGGTTCAATTCTGGAGAAAATTATAAATGGACTATAATAACAAGCTAACTAGAAAATTTGTTTTATTAATATTTTTTTGCTACTGAAGTAAATTTTGAGAATGTCAAAAGTATTTATTGAAACTTGAAAATTACTTCCATCATATTTTTCTCCGTGTTCTCATTTGAATTTTTATTTGTCAACAGAATACGTTTTAGATACGATTTTATTTTTATTAATTTTGCTTAATTTTCTTCTACTAATTAAGTACTATCTATCATAAAGTTGAGATCATTTTTTACGAGTCAAGTTTAATGCCGTCTAGATAAAATATGTGTACAAAATTGAAGGGTCTTGAAAGTGATATAACAGTACCCGTATTACCCGTATAAACAAAACGTGATACACGGCACGTGTACGTTTGGCGAGTGCTATTTCCTGTCCCCATAAATAGGCTGGAAATACGACCGTTTTTTCCCACTTTGTTTACACCGAAGCATTACCTGTGTGTTGGGAATCAAAATACAACATAACCTACTGCTTATAGCCCAATAAAGATAAATTATTTTTCATATTGTTACAGATATCTTCGTTTAGAAGCAGATATAGCAAAACACGAACGACTGAGGATAAGAATATTGGATTTTGATGGCATAAAAATGTAACGCATGATGTTTGATTCTCATGAAAACTCTGAGAACTATGAATTCAATGTACAGTATAATTTTACGATCAATAATACTTTAAGCACTGAGAGCTACGGGAATGGAAGTATCTTCAGTAATGCAACATGGACGCACGACGACATCTGCATACCAGCACCCACTGGGAGTTTCTTATCAACTCCGATATTCCAGTTTTGTGTTTTCTTTATGTACTGTACGGTATTTATAGTGGCTCTCATAGGAAATGGATTAGTGTGTTTTGTTGTCCAAAGTTCACCGCGAATGAAAACAGTGACGAACTACTTTATAATGAATTTAGCTATCGGCGATATATTAATGACAATATTCTGTGTACCGTTTTCTTTTGTATCCATGTTAGTAATAAGATACTGGCCATTTGGCATCCTTATGTGTAAAATTGTGAACTACTCACAAGCAGTCTCAGTGTTCGTGAGTGCGTATACATTATTAGCTATTTCTATTGATCGGTACATGGCCATAATGAGGCCTTTGAGGCCGAGATTAGGCAAGACAGCGGCCAAAATGGTAGTGGCAGCAGTATGGGGTGGCGCTCTATCTACAGCTGGTCCGATTTTCATTGTTTCGCAGATTAAAAGGCCAAGTGAATGGCACCAATACTGTAAAGCGTAAGTAACATGTAATAGATATTTATTATTATATTATATTTATTATGTTATTGTTAATATTAATATGGTATTAATATAATAAATGGCATCTCGTAGTATGATATTATACTTTGGTAGAATTATATTCCACGATTCCAGGTGTCTGTCGTATATGACGCGGAGGAAGTTAATCCACACATCAAATCAGTCAAATGTATCTGTAATTTTTTATAAATACAGCAATGCGTCATTTGACATAGGCAAAAACACTGAAGTCGTACAGCCTAATATTACAAAAAACATTGTCATTCGATGTTCGTGCTACATTTATCATTTTTCGCAACACTATTTATTATTTACGTGTCATAAAAGTAATGTTCACAAAGAAATCGTGTTCATATTTTTATTACTATAAACTTACTGCTTATAGGCTATCAAAATTAAAAAAATTGTTGTTCATCTTTTTTGTTGACAGAGACATTTGTCTCGAACAGTGGGAGCGACCGGAGCAAAGTCAACATTACTCCTACGCTCTGATGGTGCTGCAATTTGGATTGCCATTAGCTGCGCTCGTGTGCACTTACGCGCGAATAGCACATGTGGTTTGGGGAGGTCGTCCACCTGGCGAAGCGCAGACGGTGCGAGATATGCGAATCCACCACTCGAAAAGAAAGGTTTTAATCTAAATATCATTAATAATGAACTGTTATATTAGGTTCTTCTCTTCTTTCCCTTTTCTCTTTATTTGGGGTCGGGTCTCCTTATCAATTTACTCCAGGTCGCTCTATCCTGGGTTGTCTGTGCTTTTAAGTAAAGGGCTTCCAGTTCCTTCCTGATATTGGACCACCACGGCGCTTTTGGACGTCCTCTACCTCTATATTAGGTTACGTATATTTTTATTTTATTTATTATTAAATATAATCTGCGACCATATTTTGATATGAAATAAAAATATCTATATTTACTTTTTCAAATATTAATCAATTTTAAACAATTTGATAAGGAGTTAAATATTTATTTTGGCTATTTTTAACACATAAAAAACATCGAAAAAATTGTAAGGACACACTCAAATTTTATTTTTAAATTATTACAGCAATATTAATATTGTCATGTATTAACTAATCAACGAAGCAATTTCAACATTGCTATTTTTCTCTCGTACCATGGCCCGAGTGACTATGTTAATTATATTTTTATCACGTGAATTTTAAACACTCTGCTAGTGTATTAAATTCATATGACTATATAATGTCATCATCTCATGTATCATAGCTACATGATATGATGACACTCAATTTTTTTTCTTATGTTAAAGCAAAATAAACTAAACATATCTTTTAACCAAAATCCGATTACACAGCGTGAGTAAATTGTAAATTTACGATTTCGGAGGAAAAATTAACTATCAAACTTAAAGATTGGAGAGAAAATTAAAAAAAAGTCAATAATTTAAACACTCTTTTCACTATTGACTTTGATAACGTAATTATAATAAATTTACGAACCACTTTCATAAACTAGAAAAACAAACTTAATTATTAATAACGTAGAGAAAAGAAAAAAGGGAAAACTTTTTACGATACACAAACTTAAACAAAAAACTTTTTATACCTTTAAAATATGTCGACTAAGTTATGATAAACTAAACCATAACTTTAATATTCATATAAAACAAACCCTGTATACATTATTTCGATTCCGCGAAAGTATCTTTGTAGCTAGTCTTCAGGAACATAATGTGTTTGCCGTCAAATAGCTTTGCATCTAAATGAAATTTGTTTTCCAATTCAACATAAAATTGCTTTTATGTCTCGAGACTTCCAGCAATTCCAGAAGTCCTATTTTAGAGAACGTGACATGTAACATCTTTTATGTATATATATGTATGTACATTCACAAGAAATACAAAGCTCTAGAATCATTAGTAAGGAAGAAAGTCATCGTTATTATTTACTTAGTAATCAGTACAGATATTTACTTATTATGCAGATTAGACCTACGTCATATCGCACGCATAATATTAAAGTAACCTAATAAAAAAAATTGTCTTGTGGCATATTGCAATAAAGCGTAGCGTAGCACAAACAAAACTTGTAATTGTTAAAAATACCTATAACTTGGAAGAGACGGAAAACATTAGGTTTTTCTTAATAGTTCGTAGCGTGATGACGTTGAAATAAGAACTACAATGTATTTAACTCAATTAAGGTCAATTTTAAAGTCGCTACGAAAGGTCATCAAATATCATGTATCTGCTAATCTTTTGAATTTTCATTATAGTACTGATACGACTGCTGTATGACTTCAATAGTCATAAAATATTATGTTACTAAAATATCTTTACGTACGATTTTGTGTTCCGCAAATAAACAAGGGCGATAGACAGTTGCCTGTAGAGAATCTTGATGTTTCATACTGTCAGATCGTGATTGATACCAAGCTCGATACACTATTCTTGGTATTGGAAATATACGGTTTTAGTTATATAAATAAATTATGATTTCCTGCCTTTTACATTGGCAATCATGGAAATATTATGTATTATATTCATATCAATGTTGTATATTATAATTCGGTTATGTATTAAAAATACATATTATAGTTTTTTTTAGTAGCAACAATTGGTGAATACTTCATAATTAGTATAATTCTTATTATTATAGTGTATGAGTATTATTCTATATATTCATACGACTTATATTTCATTTTACTATTGTTTCATGTACATGGTTATTCATAGACCCCTTTGCTTTATACACTGTATAAAGCAAAGAATCATATTAACATACATAGAACATATTCGTTTTAAATATATATTTATAAAAAATAAAAACATAATAAACTAGATGTGCCCGAAGCTTCGAAAGTACTGGGTAAAAAGTAGTCTATAAATAAGTTGCTCCACAACCCATCTTCTAATGAAAGTTACATTAATATCCGTTTAGCCGTTCAGGAGAATGTACTATTAACCTAAATCTTCCCTATGATTTGCACTATATTTTTGTGAAAACCGTATAAATCCGTTCAGTAAATTTCGGGGGGAAACAATCACTTACAGACAGGAAGCTTATGGGTACATTGTTTTGTAATAAGTAAAGATAGCTATGATCTCCTATGCTACAAAACACAGACTAAGCGTCGCAAAAACTCAAAATACATGTCGCTGCAATGATATCTAGGCGTACGTACTTATAGCTGATATTTTTCCCTTATTTTCTAGGCTTACCTTATGTGAAGTCGAAGTTATTTCTTCTGGACTGTGATAGTTATTAAGGAATTGAATTACACAAATTTCACTTCACCTTCACATTTCATTTCATTTGAAATCAATTTTTACCAGTTCACCAATAATAGAATAAAGAATCATTAGTCGGAACGCCATCGTTTTCGACGTGTTCGACGTATAATCAATCACAGGGAAATCCTTGAGGATATCATCGAAGATCATTCTCAAGATATTCAGCCAAAAAATCCGAAAACTTAAGACTCTTTGAATATCAGATTTTGCTTTTGATATATAGTGGTATTTGCGAATATTTGCTATATATCTTTTTAAATAACTGGTACCGGTAAAATGTCGTTCCGTAAATCTTTGAAAGCATCGGTTCAATATACAAAACGATTCGGAAACCTTTGCAGATGAAGCCCACGTAAAAGCACACCATGACATTTGCCAAAAACACAAAATTATTTCGTAATACTCAGAATTGGAGCAGTTACTCAAACAGTATTAAAGTATAGCTCACGTAAATATCGGCTTTACAATCACAATATAGTTATTCCGTACTTAAAACGCCTATAGCAAGGCCTGAACGATAGCGACTGACATATAATGTTGTCGGCAACAAAGAAAAAGTCAATTTGTATAAATTGTAAAAGAACCCATTAGTCAGTATAGTGTTGTTAGTTAAGTAAAATTAAGCAGATTCCGGGAAAAATTTCCTATAACTCCTTCCTTTTATTCCTAATTTTTTTATAAAAGGGTTTTCTATTGGCATAAATTTATTAAATATTATTCTGATATAATTATAAGGTAGAAATGCTTTTGATATTCCAACAATTTACTGTGGGCAACACCAAAGATTTAGGTATTTCGGGAAATTCCCGTACAAGTTCATGAATGGATTTATACTATTCAGTATTCATGATCATTCACATTCACATCACAAAGCCGTGTCGTATGCGGCTAAGTAGAATAGGCCACCCTCATTTCATTTTTTATCGAGCTGTCGTGAAAGGGGACTAATATAAATTGACCCGACGTGTGGTAAACGGCTGAGTAGAATAGACCACCCTCATTTATTACCCAGATGTCGTAAAAGGCGACTAAGATATGGTGACACGCTGTGTGATATTCGGCTGAGTAGAATAGACCTAAAGTTGTCGTAAATACGACTTAGGTAAGATGACGTTAGGCAATCGGCCCGTCGTAAAATACCAAACAACAAATCAAGAGACATCAATTAATCAAGAGACAACATGCTTATGACATGTTGTGTTGTGATCATATAATGTAGTAACAGAGCAGACGCAACGTTTTTATTACATTCACAAGATTTTTAACTATCCATACTCTTAATATCTGGTTTAGTTTTTCTTACGTTATGTGAGTATTAGGGTTCAATTAGTCGTTACTAAATTCACGAATTTAGTAAAATTATGATATCTTAAATATATTGTTTGAACAATTTATAGAATTAGGCGGCACTTTTCGGAGATCCATACCATAATACAGTAATTATTTTTCTATAATCGCGGATTATAGCAAAATCATTTAATTATTATTTTTGTACATCGTTTGACTTAGTGCGTAATTGTGCCATAGTTATTGAGAATGTTTTTGTTTACACATATACTCGTATTTTTAAATATTTATGTCAGAGGTATATATTTTTAAAACAAAAGAGATAAAATATATGAAGTAGTAGATGTCACTCTACAGTAGAGCAACTGTCAAAACTCACTTCGTAAACTCTGTGTTGATTTATTACTTTCATTTTAGACGGCTTACATGTTAAAATATTAGTCAGCTTTTGGCACATTTTACACTTTAGAAAATTATATTCAAAGCTGAGAACAGATTATCCTAATATATAAAAATGACTGTTTGTCCTTTATGGACGCCAAAACGTCTGGACCGACTTTGATGAAATTTTCAGACAATCTTTATAATGACTAATGGGGATGCGGACACGCGGATGGTCCTGTAAAGTTTTATTTTATGTCCCATGAGTAAAAAAATTTAAAAATAAATAAAAAAATACGAGTACGTGTTAAGTACGATTAATAATGTCTGTACCTTTTTTTACCTCGGTAGATCTTTCCTTAGAAAAGTGTGCAAAAAAAGTCGTGAAAATAATGCATGACACATACGGTAAATTTGGGTATATGTTGTAGGAACTTCAAAAAATCGTATGAAATTTTGAAAGAAACTGGGAAAATATTCCCAAAAACATTTACAAGAAGTAATAATGAAATCCTTATTATATAAGTATTTATAAATTAAACTAAAAATTTTGTACAACTCATCATCATCCTCCTGCCCGTATCCTGCTCGTAAGTGGAGTCGGGACAACATGTCATAAACATGTTGTCACATGATTTGGCTTCGTATTTTACGACCGGCCGCCTGCCTGGCGTCAACTTACCTTAGTCGTGTCACTAACGCATCTATGGGCATAAACTGACCGACGGTTGGTTTACTTATATTATGTATACCGCGGGTTACGTATTCTCTCAATTGTATTTTGTTGCTGTATACATAGGTGTCTATAAGCCACTGCCAAAAAAAAAAAATTAAATTAAATTTACGTGAATAAAATTCGAATAAAAAATTCTATCTTTTAGTAAAAACCGTATAAACATTCATTTAGAATAATTTTTGAGAAAATCGATCACAAACAAACAGCTTTGAACTTTTTAGGAACTTTGTTTTACATAATGTATGTAGCAGAACAGAATATAAGAATGAATATTAAAATAACAACATTAATATTTTATAATGATATTAAGTGCACTAACACATTGCTACTTGTTTACAGATGATAAAAATGATGGTGACGGTCGTGGTAGTATTTACTGTGTGCTGGCTTCCTCTCAATATATTTATTGCAAGTATTATTACTTACAAATTATGATTTTTATGTCATCTGCTTACATTGGGTGCAATCAAATTCACTCTTTTAACAAAAAGTATGTGTGAACTTTTGTATAAATAAAAAAATGGATTTTTTTATAAACTAATTAATCATTATGAACTTTGTAAACTATTTTTTTTAATATATATAGGTAGATAATAATATTTAATTTATTGCATACCAAAAATAATTAACTGTAAATTATAGTTTGATGTAATAATTATTTAACTTCTTTCTAATTGATGAATTTCCATGTCACACAATATGATATTCGTAATTGTGTTATTTGTAACATGTGGAGTGCAATCTAGATAAATAGGTATATGCGACATTGTATTTTTGGTAATGGAAGAGTACTTACAGATAATAATTCAATTAGTAATTAACTGAATTAATTACAAACTATTAAGGAACAATATTAGTCGCTATTTTTGTCATATGTAATAGTGGAATATATTTTGTTTAAGTTCAGGTCTTCAATTGGCGAATGACCCAACAGTAAGATATCAAAGATATAAAGACTTTATGCTCAGTTCAGTAATTATATATATTTTATATTTATTTTATTTAAATTATATTATTCTAAAATGATCGCATACTTTAAAAAGAGAGAGTTTAATTGCATTCTATAAATAATGATGTTTTGCGCATGCCTAACATGTTCGTATCGTGCATGCACAACTATATAGCAAAAATATATGTAAATAGATTCGCTTTTGTACAAAGTCCTTCGCACTTCTCAAAGATATCATCTACACGCGATATAGCATGCACCTACAAAGAACGTGTCGGTGTCGAGATTCGGAACTTTGAACCACAATAAAGTTAAAAAACCTTCCTCTATTATTTTTTTGTGTTTATGGTCTCATATCAATTAATGAACGATTTAAATTAATGAAGATAAAACTAAAAAAAAAAGTAAGATTGCGGAATAATATTATTCCTTATATTCGTACAGTGAAATATCCGCGATAAGATGATAATAAAACGCCTAGAGACGAACTTTCGTAGTGACTTTCTAGAGTTAGACTATTGTCTACTAGACTACTTCTTCCGATCCAAAATATAAGTTTAAGTTTATTGAAATTCAAATTCAAAATATTCTTTATTCAAATAAACTTGTAAACAAGTGCTTTTGAATCGTCAACTCTATTACTATAATACCATACCACTATAATTGTATTATTCAAACAAATTCGAGTATTCAATAACCCTTATTTACTTATCGAGACATCCTTATGAATAACTCAATGGAGAGATCTTTATGGAAAAAATTTCAACTTTGGTTTGATCTTAGCTGAAACAATGATGTAAGGGATTTATGGTTTGTGAAAAGCTTCATAATTCTATTATCATCTTACTCATCGCACTAACAAACTTGCTCCTAATCCAAAGGCTTTGTATTTTACGACCATAGTACTTCTTATACCGTAAAAAGGAAACGTGTTTTACCTAACTACACTCGTGATCTCGGCGATTGATTTCTGTAATGTTACAATAAAACCAGTATATATTTTATTTTTTTAAACTTAATGAGCCTTTGAGTAGGCGAAAGCTGTTAAACAACTTTTCTTTATGAGATCGTTTTTATATCGTATAAATATTAATATATGTAAATTAATTAACACGATAACTATAGATCCACTATTTTTATATATTTCAGGATTCTATATTTATTTCCACTAGTGTTTGTAAACTGCAAAAAATTTAAATAAGGAATGCGGTTTTAGTAAACTATACGTAAGCATCCTGTTATAACATTCCATATGACGTCATACAGGGAAATAATAGTTGATGGCTTGATAATAGTTTGTATTTACCATTAAAGAACACGCTTTACACTTTCTTATACTATATATCTAGGTGTATTGATTAGTTGTGCTTCTAGATTATTAACAAATTTTTCCTGTGCTATATGTTACACATTGACACCTTTACAGTTTATAATTGTCACTATGATATACTGTTCTTATTCAGTTGTACATCTACTCGTATACATATGCTCAATGTAAATATTTATTCTACACTTACAGATTTTATGGACAGTCCATGAAAAAGACGACGATTGGGCGACGTGGCCTGGCATGTCTTACGTATGGTTTATCTGCCACTGGCTGGCGATGTCACACTGTTGTTATAACCCCATTATATATTGCTATATGAATACAAGATATCGAAGGGGTTTTAAACAGGTACGTGTTAATTCAATGTCAGTAGAAATCAAAGATTCATAGATTTAATTGTTTAAAGTGAAAACTTCTTTAGTGGCGATGTGGAATTTTTGTGATGTGTAAAAAATGTTAAACTTCAGGACACGTGATCTGATCGAAAATTCGTAAGACGGAGGGAGAGTAGACCGAAAGCGTGGCGTAGTAGAGGAAGTAACCCCCTATCTTTGTACCACGTGGCGAAAATGTATCCCTGCGCCCGCTGTTTCGTTTAGGCGGTGTCAAGTGTCAAGAGTGTGTACGATAGCGCAATAAATGAATATTGTATTTTAACCACATAAATGATAGTACTTTTTCTCTTTTACTGATAATGAAAAAAATTGTGCGAAATAATTCCCTTACCATTCCAAAATATCAAAAATGCACCACGTTAATACTCAAGTTTTCACGTCAGCCGGCACTCCCGCAGTGTAACCACTAGATATTTTTTTTCGACACAATCAATCAGCCGCCCACTACTTGAAAATCACGTAGTTGGTCACAATGGAGCGAGTTATCAGCCAAAGAATAGTTCTGATATGTTTGAATAGTACCTACTATTTTCAGTTTGTAGAGCGAACACTTCATAAAAGATTAGCAATTAAAAAGTCAGATACATATATGTAGGTAACACTGAAATTTATAAATAAAAAACAAAAGCACCAGTTGCTGAGTGTTAACTCGACTACTAATATGGAATTTTAAATGTGGACAATTTTTATCTTCGAATGATTTTAAAGTATCGTGTACAGAATATTTTTTTATATATAGAAATCCACACATATTGGTTTTGCCCATCTATTTAGTTTCAAGTCTATCGTGTATTTTTGGTGAAGAACTCTATATCATGTGTTGGTGTTTTCCCGACGCAACTTAATCGTTAAATGGTTATAACGATGATAATTACGTAATTATCAAAATATATAGAAAAAATACCTTTTACTGTAATTGTTAAGTATATATTTTCAGTTACACTTTATTTTATTTGTAGGTTTTGGGGAATATATTGCCTACCCGTAGATTAGATCGACCGTCGCGGTCCGGTCGGCGATCGAGTATGTGCGAAGGAATTCCTATGTCAGGTATATAATGAAGTTATTAGTTTAAATTTGATCTGTATCACTATAAAAAGTACTTGTTTGAAATTATGATCAATTTCAGTACAACAAAATGATTATTTTTAAGTGAGATTAGCGCTAGGCTTAAACTCCTATGAAGTTAAAAACGATGCGTTAAGACTATTAACTAGGCGACCTGCGCCCTTAAATGAAAATATTTTAATAACAGCCAGTAACATTCCAAATGTATTTTGTTTAATTACTTTCATCATATCCTATATCTTCATCAACATCGTTAATTTACTGTAAACGCGTATATACAACTAATTCTGCGAAGCTGTAATAGTCTAGCGGTAACATCGTGTGACTCTTTCGAGGAGGTCACGAGTTCGTAAAAACTTATGTGTCTTGATAATTGCAATTTATCACACGCTTTTCGGTGAAGGAAAACATCGTGAGGAAACCTGCATATCTCTAGAGAATTCTGGAGATACGTGTAACCTACCAATCCGCATTCTCTAATCCTTCTCTCCAAAAACGGAGAGAAGAGGCCTATTCCCAGCTGTGGGAGAGTAATAGGCCGCTACTTTACAGTAATATTCCGAATTAAACACGTAGAAAAACTTTACAGAAGACACGAATTGTTAAATAAAATTGTTTAAATTTGTTAAAAAAATTTTTAGTAAATTTGTGTTTTTATTTTTTATATCGTACAGTATTATTTAGATCCTAAAAATGAACCTGCTCAAGCTGTAAAACAAAGGGATATAATATAGAACCATACTACATTGTAACCACAACGCACTCATCAACGAAAGTACTCAGGGTGTAATTGTGGGTACAATACGGCGTGATGTAGGCTCCTTAATCATGTCTCACATAACACATAATGGCCTAGATAACAACTTTGTAGTGTTTTAGTTTCGGAAATGACTTAAACATGTGGTTTGTTCATTATTACAAAATTTCAAGTTCGTAGTTCGCCGCTACAGATTAATGTATTACCTAGGTGTTCAAAAAGTTATAACGAATAATGCCGTTAGATGTTCATCATCATCATCTTCCTGCCCTTATCCCACTCTAAGTTGTCACATGTTTTGGCTACGTATGACCGGCCGCCTGCCTGACATCAACTTACCTTAGTTGTATATTACTACACCTTGGTAAGAAAGAGGGTGGTCTATTCTACTTAACCGGATACCACACGCTAGTCACCTTACGTTAATCGCCTTATACGACATCTCGGTAAGAAATGAGGGTGGTTTATTCTACTTAACCGGATACCACACGGTAGTCAACTTAATCGCCTTATACGACACCACGGAAAGAAATAAGGGTGGTACTATTTTATTCAGCTGAATATCAGACGGCGTGTTAAATGTTCATCATACTGTTACAAATTCCATGCAATTTACGTTTCGTACATGTTTTTTTCCCATGTGGCGAAAAATGCGAAAGACGTTTTTGGAATGTTAAATAAAATCCACTTTATATTGCCACTTTTAAATAATAAATACGACTTGCGAATAATATTCTTAATCCCGTCGTTTTTGTATTAATAAAAAAATATTAGACAAGTTTAAAATAAATAAATCAAGTTTTATTGACCACAAAGAAATCAAAAGGTACAAAAGTTAAGTAAATAAAAAAAAAACTTACAAACTACGTGGTCAAAGGGCAGCCACCTCAGCAATAAGTTGCAGCATCTTATATAAAATACTGCAACGCTGATTTTCAGGTGGCACCCTAGGTTACCACGGACTATCCTAATACATATCCAATTTACACACATATAGAATTTACTAATATAAAACACAATACAACAATAATAAAACAATATTAATATACCCTAAACTTAACAAAACTTATACCTATTAAATTTAACGTTTCTATAAATAAATATATAACAAGAAATAGTATAATAGTTTCGATGCGAATTTACTATGGTTTTAGTATACAAAGTTGATCCCGCGTTTAAGCTATAAAAGCCGCTAGGCTAAGAGCATAGATTTCAGATATTTAAAAAAAATACCAAGTTCATTTTTTTATGATCACAGAAATTGAAATTTTGTGATTTATGATTAAAAATATAAAATGTTATCAATATATTATTCAAATTAAACATTTTATTTCTTCCCTGTACTGTAAAAACGTTGACACATAAATAAAACTTGGCTATATATTAATAGTATTAACGTCACAGTAACCCGTAAAATAAACAACTTATTTGGGAATAGCATGTCATAAAAATGTTTTATGTTTGGCGCGGTTGGCAAGCGATTAGGTCGGAAATATAGAAAGATTTATTTCTTTTATTCTACGCACTACGTACTGTTCGACTGTGTTCAGGATTGATAGTTTGAAAAATGAAAGTCACGAAGACACTATGATGTAAAATATCTTTAATATTTAAATGAGTTAATCTTGTATGTATATAGAGGAAAATATCGGATCTATATATATATATATATATATATATATATATATATATATATATATATATATATATATATATATATATATATATATATATATATATATATATATATATATATATATATATATATATATATATATATACATATAGAGGAAAAAATCCATCTAGCTAGGTTTCATTAAAAATGTCGTTTTACCCTGTTTTCAGGCATTGTAAAATTGCTAAAATTGTCTTGAAGACAAAAACTATTTTTGCTGTCATTTGTAAAGTCGTAATAGCTCAATGGAAAAGGGCGGACTGAAGAAGTAAAAACCTCCGGGATCAAGCCTTAGATATAACCAGCCTTTTTATGCTTTTCATATTTTATTATAATTAAAAAAAAATACCAACCAAGGCTCGATCACCCAGGTACTCATATGAAATTCGTAATAGTTGCCGTACGTTATCCGGCTAAGTAGAAAAGACCACCCTCATTTCTTACCGAGGTGTCGTAAAAGGCGACTAAGGTAAGTCGACCCACCGTGTGGTATCCGGCTGAGTAGAATAGACCACCCTCATTCTTTACGAAGGTGTCGTAAAATGCGACTATGGTAAGTTGACCCACCGTGTGGTATACGGTTCAGTTGAATACCACAGTCTTACTTACCGAGGTGTCGTAAAATACGATGTCAGGCAGGCGGCCGGTCGTACGTAGCCAAATCATGTGACAATATGTTATACAACATGTCGTGCCGACCCCACTTACAGCGGGATAAGGGCAAGAGAATGATGATTGTAACGCGATAATCTCAACCAGTCTAACATTATCAATTATCGTTTGTAAATACAGAACTTCTTGGCGTCAACGGAATCACTAGAAGAGGCACTAACAGTAGCAGTGGCAGCCGACTAAATCGGGTCCCTACGTGCTCGTCGACGACTTCGATACGTCGCGGGCCCACCGTCTCAGCCGCTTCCACCCGACATCATGCCACGAACGCGACCTCGCCGCCTGTACGAGCCCTGTCCATACAATCACAGTTTCATTAAATGCAAATTAGTTCTTTAATCTATGATATACAAATAATCACCACCAATACGAAATTTATTTTAATTTGATTTGTCCCTACACACCGTCACAGACTACACAGAAATATCCACTTTATTCGATGAATGACTTTAGCGACAGGTCATTATTTTCCACTGTAAATTTGCTTTATTTATACTAACATATAAAACTCTAGTTTGTTTGTTTGATTGTTTAAACGCGCTAATCTCAGGAACTACTAGACCGATTTGAAAAATTCTTTGAGTGTTAGAACTATCTAAGGGACTACTATTAACCGAGGAAGGCTATAGGCTATATAACATCACGCTAAGATAAATAGGAGAGGATCAGCAATAAAATATATCGCGAAAACTGCAAAATTTAAAGCTTCCCTGGCGTGTTTGTTCCCCTCTTAAAATTGTTTTCCTCTAAATAAAAAAAAATAGGATATGTCTAGCTTTTAAGGTTAAACCACTTTAACTATTTTTATGGTTCCAAGCGGGTGGAGCCGCTGGCAATTGCTAGTACGGTATATTCTAATAGTACTCGAGGAAATTCACTATTTAAAAATAATATTATATTAATGCTATTATTGATTACATCGAATTATGGCAAAGTTATCTAATACTTTCAATTGAACAGTGAAGTTATTTAATGTCCCATCATCGTCACCACTATGACTTCTTTGGCCAATAATCTCATTAATAAAAAAAAGATATCTTTAGGGTGGCGATCTTAAACTGCATCTTATATTGCTAAGAGCAAAGTATTTTATAAGTGTAGTAATAGATTATTTGCACTATTTTGAGCACTGTTTAATCATAGGCTTACCATAATTACGAAGAGCCAAACCGGGACGCAGAATAGAAAGAGGCTCATTTTTATTTTGCTTTTCGCTTAATTTGTGTTTTTCATATTTGAAATGCAATCAAAATTATTATGAATTGAAAACATATAAATAAATGTGAATATATTTTTTATTAAAAAGAAAAAGAGACAAAGTACAATTAATACAAACAACACTAAAAATTTGCCCAGTTTTATTATTCACCCACGCTTGCTTTATATTTTTCACTAGAGTGCACTTTCTTTAGAATCGTTTTGTCATGCTTAATTTTGTTATAAAATTCACTGCATGACATGTTCAAGTTAAGTTTGCACGTAAGCAAGGCTTCCACAACGCATTCTTCCATCTTCCCCCGATCGTCAGATCACATTCAATTTTTTGGTGCTGCACAAGTTTGACCGGGACGCTAATGCAGACCGGCCGGGACGCCGGGACAAGGATCTCAAACCGGGACTATCCCGGTCAAACCGGGACGTATGGCTAACGAACTCATCCCCGGTTAGGAACTTTGCTTATCTAAATTTATTTTTAGGTATTTTACACTTTATCTATCATTTATGTACAAATTATATGCCACCTTGAATCAGTTACAAGTCATTGACTATCAAATGACATCTCGAGAACTTCTTTAATGCGATCAGTCTTGAGTTACTAATTGCATTAAAAATTCAGCCATCAAATGTCGGAAACCTCAATTTCGTGTAAGACTTTGAGATGATATTTGAAATTATGTATAATAAATCACAATTCCATCTATATTGTTCAAAAAATATTAAAATTGTGCTTAAGTCTAGTTATTATAATTGTGTAAATTGTAGTTAATTAATCAAAACAACATTTTTAGAAAGCATTAATTTCTATTTAATAGTTTTTTTAAATCAAACTCATACTTGTGTGTATATTTCGTAGCTTATCGTAGCTTCGAATTTTCATATATTTTTATTAGGTCATGTTTTTAAATAAGTTATAAAATATAGTAGTGACAAGTACTGATTTGTATTGCTTTCTTAATTTTGTTTTTTTACCTTTCTAATTTTTATATTTCGCTATTGTTACTATTTATTATTAGATAAAATGTAAATTTTGTTAAATGGTTTAATTACGTAAATACGTCATTTACGATTTAATGTTTGAAAATGATCAAAGCAGACTTGCTATTTTGACATTCTTTATAGACGTAATAACCCAAAATTTATAACAGGCTAATTATACACTCGTTGTTTGCACTAACGAATATTTAATCCAGATGTTAGACCAAAATATAATATTAATGCAAAAAAATAGGATAATTTGTGTAATTTAAGATATTCAATTTTAGTTGACTATATCCGTAACAATTTATTTATTTTGTTAGATATGAAAGAAATTTCAATATATAGTGCATTTCTAATTAATTTAGAACTATGGCCGACACAGAATCTAATTTCTTATTTTGCATGAAGAATAAAACAAAATTTAACTACACACAATTTAACAACGTAAAAGCCCTGTGGTATCTTACTGAGTAGAATAGACTACCTTCATTTCTTACCGAGGTGTCGTAAAAGGCGACTCCGGTAAGTTTACCCGCCGTGTTGAATTGGGCTGAGTAGAATAGTTCACCCTCTTTCTTACCAAGGAATCGTAAAATACGACTAAGGTAAGTTGACGCCGGTCGTAAAATATCTATCCAAATCATGTTTATAGCATCTTATGCCGACCCATTTAGAGTGGAGTAAGGGCAGTAGAATGATGATGATAGTTTAACATGTAAATAAGAAATAGAAACAAGTCAAGTTAAAAAAGCGTTTAAAAAAATTTAATGACCCTACTGTTAACCGTTGAGAAGTTCCCTCGTCTGGAGCCAATACTGGCAGCAGCATCAGTTGCATTGTCATCGAGACTGGACCAGTCTATAAAATTTCAGCTTAATTGGACCCCGGGAAGTAGGTCAAATTTAACTTGCAAGATTCCAGCTTCACATACATACACGACAAGTTGAATAAAAGCTTATAAAAATAAGAAGATTTTGTCACAGCGAGTGAACAAAGTTTAGTACAGACACAAGGTATAACATTTTCTCATGTAAATGTGGTCATCGTATTATATTATCAAATAGCACCTACGTATTCCATCTTCTTAAAACAAGTGCTTCAGAAAAACTTGAGGCTCTGTTGTTAGCTTTCATGTAATTTTACTATATAACTTTGCAGAAATAGATTCCTCTTATGAACAACATGCTCTGGCAAATTACTTACAAATCACTTTTTAGGGTCTGCTTGTATTATTTGTTGATTATTGTATGTTAGTATAATACTTAACGAAATAAATCATGTGTGAGTATGTGCATGGGATAGAGATAATTTTGAAATTCCTAAATTTCGTTTGATACGAGTACTGTAATAAAATAAAATAAATTAATGTCTGGTGATTGTATAATTGATAAACAATTAATTACAATATGTATGCTCCATTATCAAACTCTACTTGTCTACAACTATTTAAAACTGATTTTGACTTTTATATATCATGCGAATGGAGAAGAATTTTCTAGTCATAAGATAATCTGTATATTTTGGAACAAATAAAGGATTTATAAAATCGTTTTGATGTATCTTATCTTTAATTTGAATTTATTATGAAACTATTTTTTATTCTGTAAGACGTAGGTAATAAAAGACTGTGGTATCACTCAAAGCATAACTTTAACCTAGCATTAGAGAAAGTAATAATGAAATTATTTTGCTATATTTTCCCTGCAACTAAACCGGGACGACACGATTGTTGAGTTTGGTATATTGAACGTGTGTAGTGCTTGTGTACTTGTATTGTGGCGGCGGTTGTAGAGATTTGTGCATGTTTTTACGAATCCTGCATGTATCAGGTATGAAAACTTAGAGTCCATTCTACATTTAGCAATTTATATATTTTCTATCTATTTTATCACGGATTCTAGCCAAATATTTTTTATTACTTTTGCATTATGAATCTCCACATAGTAACGCCTAATTCTATAAATTACCTAGCATTACAGCTTACTTAAGGTGATATATTAATCTGAGCTTATGTTATAATGTCTAAAATTCTATGCATTATATGTAATGTAACGGCCTGCTTGAATTTAAAAATAATCCTGTTATTTTTAAGTCCATACTTCACTTTCATATTTCAAGTCAAACAGATGCTTCGATTAAATACAGTGAAAATTTAATTAACTGATAATATATCTGTATTATTAGTATAAAAACTAAAGTACCGGCCTGTTTCTATACTACTGCTAGACATAGGTATCCACTCTCCGTTATTTTGGAGAGAAGGGTTGGTGCTAATATCTACCACGCTGCTCCATTTCGGATTGGTAGGTTACACATATTCCTAGAATTCTCCAATATGAAGATTTCCTCACGGTGCTTTCGTTCACCGAGAAGCGTGACAGATTGAAATTATCAATTAGACACATAAGTTTTGTAGAAAAATTCATTGGTGCCTCCTTCGGGTTTCTAACCTAACCCAACTCGTCTCTAGGGAGTTGCACAGTCTCACCGCTGGGCTATCACAGCTTCATCATTCAATCAGATTTAATATATAATAAAAAAAAACCGTATGGTCACGGAAAGGTGGACGCAGGACACGATGGGTAATTGTGAGATATCGACTACGTAGGATTGGAAAACCTCACTGCAACAAAATGAATGTTCTATATAAATTCTATAGACAGCCAACCCTCTGCCGTTTGCACCAAATTGCAATTTATTGTTATATACGGACTGGACGATTCAATTCCGTGACGAAATTAAGTGATTTGATATTTAAATGTTATATGTCAGTGTAGATTTGGGGCATCAGTTGGAAGTGACCCTACCTTCAGCAACTTTTCTATGTACAATTTGTTGATTCTTCGATTTTGGGTGCATATACATATGTATTTGAGTATGTATTTAAAATAATGTATGTAGGTATATAATTATCAGTTGTTTGTCACCCATAACATAAGTATTAGGCTATTAGGTTACTTTAGAGAAGGAAGACCGTGTGTGTTACTGTCCCATATAATATATAAAAAAAAATAGCTCAAGTCGTTAAACATTCAGCTGGGTCATATACATTTGCATAGTTAAGACAAATACTAGGGAGCTTACACATATCACAAAAATATATATACCACAATACCAATACAAGAGCTGGTAGCGGGTGACAAAATATAATAAGTATTTAAATTGTTTTATTATTGCAAAAGTCTTTTAGTTTCAGTCATAGGACAGGTACTTATTTTATTTCTCAATTTAAATAATTTATAGAAGTAGGCGTTACTTTACGGAGATCCGCGCTATAATTTAATGAATAACTAAATGTAAAGAGGACTATCCGTTTTCATACCCATTACATGCAGGATTTGTAAAAACACATGCACAATTCTCCACCACCGTCGCAATACACAAGAACTAAACACGATCTAAATCTCTTTTTTTCAATATTTTTTTAATTTTATGTATAAATGTTATATACTCTTATTTTTTTAAGTATTTTCTGTCTAACTTCGTAATAGTAAAGATAACGAACTTAGAAATATTACTGTACTTGATTACATGACTGCATATAATGTATTATTTTCCCACGTCGAATTTTCATTCTTCTTAATGATAGAACAACAACGTTGGCTTCGATACCCGGAGGCGTTGTTAAATTAAAATCCACTTTCGTAACTTATAATTAGAGATAAAAGAAACTTTATAACTTCTAAATACATCATGTACCGTAACATAGACAAGTGTTAATACCGCATTAAAGACAACGTCATTTTAAGAAATAAATAATCCGCTATATTATCTAAGTATCTGCTTATTTCGCTTTGCAGAAGCTGTGATAGCCCAGCGCTAGCACCGTGCGACTCTTTCGAGGAAGTCACGGGTTCAAACTCGGGCAGACACCAATGAGTTTAAACTGCTCTGATCTGTTAAAACTGATGTGTCTGATTGATAATTGCAATTTATCACACGCTTTCTGGTGAAGGAAAACATCGTGAGCAATCCTGCATATCTCTAGAGAATTCTGGAGATATGTGTAACCTACTAATCCGCATAGAAATAGAGTGGTAGGTCTTAGCTCCAATCCTTCTCTCCAAAAACGGAGAGAAGAGGCCTATTCCCAGTGGGATAGTAACAGGCCGCTACCTTACTTTTTTATAGTTTTGCTGTATTTTGTGTGTGTAAAAACAACTTTTATGTCCTATAAAAATCTTAGAAACCTTAGCTAATTACAGTTGTAAAACTCAATACTATTGCCTATATTGATTTACTATCTGTTTATTAATATTTTATACTGATGTAAAGCTGTCCGCTCAGGGTAATAACTGCCTTAACTGCCTCGTAAAACATATTGAAACTGCTTACTACATATTACTGTTTTATAGCAACTATATTCTTTATCCGCGGGGACCCTAAAAAACTAATTAGATAGTTTTATAGCGCGATTGGAAGTTTACTGATGCGTCCATGGTATGTATAGTACGTTAGTACAAAAGAAAATACCTAACGATTTTATTAGGGGATCAAATTTTTCTACTACGACTACGAATTTTAAACCATGACGAAATACCAAATATTCTAGTCTGAATATATATTAATACCAATCAATATCAACTATCAATTTTACTGTCTGTTTATTGTTTTTTTTTCATATCATAATTTTAGTGTAATTGCCACATAACAAGGCTAGAACACGCATTTGTCAGAGAAATTAACTATATCAGTGTTTGCAATTTACGAGATTTCACCCGCGAATATATACTCAATACACTTGTCAAGAATTTAATTTTTGCAATAGTTTATGTATTAAAATACATCAAATACTACTCATAAATCTTATAATATAAATCACTTAGAAAAGTGTGAACAACTTATTTTGACATTGAAAAATGTAAGTGTAAATTATTAACTAGATTTTTCTAATGTCAGTGAAATAAGCAAAGTATTAAATACCAAGAGTAGATTCTACCTGAATAAAGTCTGTTTGTATTTCAGACCTACATGGTCAGACTGCGTAAAAGTAGTAATAATTAATCCAAGATTTCTTTAGATACCTTTACAGATTGTTTTACGTTTAGCGGTTTATAATGACTTTGATACATTGCTGTATCAACAAATTCTTTACGACTGAAATTAATAATCGATCTAACGGGATCAGATTTAAGATCAGCGATAATCCCTGATATTTTCTTTTCGTAATATATTACACGACACTTTTAACAAAGTGGTCGAAATGGATCGTGGCAATCCGTTATATATACGAATGAATATTTGTTTAGGGCAAAGAAGGGATCTGAAAATATTTCAACTCTCCATATTGAAAGAAAAAATATATTTTACTCCAAAAGAAATAAAAATATGGTACATTCATAACACATTACACAGTACTCTTAACTAAATAATCATCTGATTCCCTATACTTGATTGTTTTTATTTTAGTCATAAGCGGTTGCTAATTATCTTGTAATTAGAAGACCCGGCCACGCGTTGCTGTGACTTAGTCTGGCCCCGATTACCCCTCTCAAAATCATCATCATCATCATCTTCCGGCCCTTATCTCACTGTAAGTGGGGTCGGCACAGCATGTTATAAACATGTTGTCACGTGATTTGGCTACGTATTTTACGACCGGCCGCCTGCCTGACATCAACTTACCTTAGTCGTATTTAACGACACCTCGGTAAGGAAGAGGGTGGTCTATTCTACTTAACCGGATACCATCAACTTACCTTAGTCGCCTTTTACGACACCTTGGTAAGAAATGAGGGTGGTACTATTCTATTCCGCCGGATACCACACGGTGGGTCAACTTACCTTAGTCGCCTTTTACGACACCTCGGTAAGAAATGAAGGTGGTACTATTCTATTTCGCCGGATACCACACGGCGTAATTTTCCCTCTCAAAATATATATTATCAATTTTGCGAGAACTTGTAAGAAATAAATTACAATCATGTAAAAGATAATGTTGAGCATTAAATGTTTAAAGTAACTAACGTATAAAGTAAATTTATTTAGCTATAATTAGCGATTAACAAGAACCAATGTCCGTTGGGTAGGTTCTAAGGTGCTGGAATCGTAACCTCGCACTGGAAAACGCAGCGTCGGCAGACCCCCGACGAGGCGGACTGAAGACCTCAAAAAGGTCGCGGGGAACCACGGCACAAAATGAGGTGTGGAGGTCTCTTAAAGTGACCTATGGTTCAGCAGTGGAAGTCCATCGGTTAAAAAAAAAAGAAGAAAAAGATGTAACGCTAAATAAAAGTAGAGTCGGAATGCATAATAATTTTGTCATGGAGTATATTCGTATCTCCTGATTATACCCGTCCTTGATTGGTAGCAAGATAAAGCGAGACAAGACAATAAAATTATCATATAAAAATAATTATACACTCCTATGACAGGAAGACAGATGGAAGGTCAAAGTAAATAATTGAGGATAATAATTACCATTCTAACATACATTTTCTAAAAAAAATTCGTACAAACCCAATGTTTAAGATGATAAATAATCTGAATCTACATTATAAATCACATTTTAACATATGTATAGATTGTAATGTCAGATATAATGTATAATATCAGAATAAATGTTTATTTATAATATTTGTCCTGGTCCACGCAAAGTTGGGTCGGCACAACATATTATAAGCATGTTGTAACATGATTTGGCTACCTACCTTACGACCGATCGCCTGCCTGACGTAAACTTACCTTAGTTGCCTTTTACGACTCCTCGGTAAGAAAAATGAGGGTGGTCTATTCTGCTCAGCCGGATACCACACGGCGGGTCAACCTACCATAGTCGCCTTTTACGATACCTCGGTAAGAAATAAAGATGGTCTATTCTTCTCAGCCGGATACCACATCGCGGGTCAACTTACCTTAGTCGCCTTTTACGACACCTTGGTAAGAAATAAGGGTTGTCTATTCTACTCAGCTGCTACTCAGAAATGTCTAATTTCTTTTAAACTCAACGTTTTTATGATGATTTTACTTCAGGTGTAGATATTCTATTCTCTCTTACTTTACCTTTTGATTTGCTTATTTTGTTTGAGTAATTCAGAGCAATATCCAACCGAATATTTTTAGTACAGGGCGAGGGATACTTTTATATAAAAATATATGGTGTAACCTGAAAAATCCTTCGGACAACTTTGTCTTCCTGACATGGGTAAAGGTGAAGGGTGGCCTCCATAATGAGACAAAGATCAGTATGTGTATACATAAACATTTACCCTAGTAGAGTAATTAAAACTGATGACTTAACAATTTCAAAAAGTTTTATACACAGCTGTCGAGTTATTACATTACAAAATTACCAGCCTATTATTATCCTACCGCTGGGTAATAATCGTAAGATATTTGACGTTGCCCGTTGGCGCTGCTTGCAGTAACCCTACTTAGAGCTCCGTGGGTCGCAGGTTCGAGTCCCGCAGAGACCCAATTTCTAAATACAATTTGTTGGCTCTTCAAGTCTGGCTTTCAAGTCTTCAAGTCTTCAAGTCAAGTATGTATTTATAATTATATATTTATCAGTTGTCTGTCATCCATAACTCAAGTATTAGGTTCTATTGGGGATGGATGACCATGTGTGTATAAAAAATATGCCTCCCCTCTCCTTTTCGGGCAGTAGAGTTGGAACTTCGATTCACCACGCTACAACTATGCAGATTAGTAGGTTACACATATCTCAAGAGTGCTCTATAGATATGCAAGTTTTTCACGATGTTTTCATTTACCGAAAAGCGAGTGATAAATTGCACGCATCAATTGAACACAGGATTTTAACAGAAAAACTCATTGGTGTTTGCCCGGGATTTGAACGCGGGACCCCTAACCATTCGGCTTTCACGGCTCACAGCTCGGCTATATGTATAACACTGAAATTCCTATTACTAACTATTACTTCCTATTACTTCCTATTACTAACATTGAAATTCCTATAAAAATATTTACTAATATAAAACCTAATAAAAAATCTCCTTTTTGGAACATTTTGTCTTATGGGCAGATAATACGCTAAAACGTCTTCTCTCTCGTTTGAAGATGATATCGAGGTTAATGTCGTTAATTCAGTGTAAATGCTATTAATATTCATATCTCAGATAGTCAACGCATATAGATTTCCTAATTTATCGTAAGTATTTTTCTTATTCCTCGCACTACGCAATTCAAGATTGCTGAGATTTTGCCACAGATTATGTACTTTTAATTACTGAATAAATACAGGGAAATTATGTCAGAATACTAACCTTTTACCTTTTCTAAGATCATTTTACTCTTATAGTTTATATGTTATTGTAGTCTTCAGGCTCATATATATTCGGAATCTCCGAAACGGCTAAAAAGATTTGCCTGAAATTCAGCATGTAGGAGGTTTTGGGGGAGAAAAATGGATCTAGCTAGGTTTTATGTAAAAAAAAATTGTTTTATCTCTGATTTTGGGGATTAAGAATACTAAAATTTATATTGAATTAAATGCAATTTTAATTCGGGAAACGGGCAGTCTCGAGAAATGTAAATACCTAGGATCAATCCTCAACTGCATAATTATTTTTTCTTTTTTTTAAGTTTTTTTTTATTTTGAAAAAAAATTACCGAGCAAGGCTCAGTCAACCAGGTGCTATATATATAACATGTAGAAAAACTAACATCAGAATTTATATATGTGCCTAAGGAGATCAGCAGACGGGCCCCGCTACGCGTGACTGCTCTTAATGTTTGTTTTATTCTTCCCATGAGTGATCGAAGGACTTTGGTACTGGAATAACATTCTCAACCTCCAATCCTACAAATATCTTTATTAAAAAAATCAGATCGATCTGTGAGTTTAATTATGTTATATTTATTAAATATAATTGGTATTACCTATTATATTAATATAGATAAGAAATTTATTAATAATTTACCGTTTTCATTATTATGCAAGTTCTCATTGCAATGTTAGGCGAAAAACGATCTCAAATCGGTTGCCTTCGCGGCATAACTTTTAATCTGCAAAAATCATACAGAAACGCAACAATAACTTAAAGTTAAAGAAATAGGATTAAGGGACTAGGAATAATCCATTAACTATATTAATCATCACAGATACGTATTAAAAAATTGATGAAAGTATAGAAAGAAATCAGATGATTTCATAAAAGAAACACCTTATTCATGTATTTTTAATACATATTTCACTATTTGTTAAATTTCAAGTATTACCTTACATCATCACCGTCCTGAACTTATCCCACTCTAAGTGGCGTCGGCACAACATATAGTCACATGATTTTGCTTCGTATTTTACGACCGGCCGCCTGCCTGTTGTTAACTTACCTTAGTCATATTTTACGGTAAGAAATGATGGTAGTATAGCAAACGGAAGTATTATCTTACAATAAACTTAAATAAAAACAAATAAAGGGAGACATGTTGAGAATAGATGATATAGCAATTTGATATACAAAACTAAAAGGGCGATGTGGACGAGATAAAGTTAGAAATAAAATTCAATTACTCAAAATTACCGTTTAGAGTTAGTCTACAGCACTTTAGTAATTAATGTTGTGATACCTAAATGCGTTCTCTCGTTAATCCTATTTAAAGTTATAAAAATGATTAAACTCGTAACAGAATTTGGGATTTCATTTTGCCATTTCATTTCTCAAATTGCTTTCTCTACTTACACATGTGAAGTTTTCGTATCCAATCGATGTTAAGCTTAACTGATCGGTGAATGATAATGGATATCCATCACGGTAGTAAAAAAAAGCCGAACATATCTCTGACAAGCCACTAACAGTCCTACGACAAAAATTTTTTTATTTTTTGCTGATATATCATCTTATCATTTATTATTTATTTCGAGATTGCGGCATCTGGTTTCTGTCATACAAAAGTACGTTTGTCGTTTGTTGGCTTGGGTATAAAATTCGATAATAAAATTCCAATCAATTCAATCGATTTACACTTTCCCATTACAATAGTTAAAAACAATTAATAAAAGGAGGCTGATACGGAAAGCCTACTAATACTGACGAAGATTACATAGATGATAAGAATGCGTGGATATAGCTACTTTTTGACATCATACAAGATAGTAATGTCTAAATTTTACTAGTTATATGAATTATGTTTTGAAAAGACCAATCGCCGAGTTTCTTGTTTTTTTGGTAGGAACAGTTTTCCGAGTTTACTTGGATAAAGAATATTTGGAATTTGAATTTTTTTTTGCGCCGCAGCCTTTCTCACAGACAGACTTTTTCAGTTTTTTAATAATTATATTAGACTTTATAAATATATTATTTTTATTTTGTTATAATGAACCCAGAAATTAATCTAAATATTGGTCATTTTAAATTACCAAAAAAACTATACAGCATTTTAAATAACTTTATTTTAATTTTTCGCAAATTATTTACAGCACTCATAACAAGATCTTTTTCGCAATTTGATTTATACATAAGCTTATAAATAATATTTATATACGTGTTTACAAACTAGTCAAAATGTGAGCGCACTGACACTGCTCTCTGTGGGACAGATCTCGAGATCACTACGGATTTGTAATGCTTGTTGGAAATACAGAATGTACACTTCTTAGTATCCAACACACTGCCGAAGGTACCGCGGAGGTTGCACTTGCATTTTGGAAGACTCCGTTGTCTCGTTGAACCACTGACTGGAACCATTTCTGTAAAAATGATAAAAATTATTATGTTGTAAGACATGTTTGTTAAGTGTCAGTGATGGTGCGATATAAACATAGATTTATTTTGTATCACATTATGATCTATTTTGCAGGTATTACGTCATAACGCCTTTGTTTTCTTTAATCATTGATTTTATAGACTTAGTTACGAATAATACAGCGGATTTCTTTATTTCTTACTAACTGCGCTGGCGGTTTAACCCGCATGGAAATAAATGTGTAACAAACTATATGCCGCGCAAATCCCGACCCCATAGGAATTCTACGATAAAAGTCAGTGAAAGACCCATCAAAATCGGTTCAGTCGTTCCGGAGCATGTACTGTTAACCTAAAAAGTTTAGGTTTTAATTGAAACTCTAGAATTGCACTATCTTATAGCAAATAACGAACGAAAATACATTTGAGAAATTTAATCACATACATTTGTTTTATAATATGTATAAATTAAATAATTAAAAATAAACCTGATAATGGCACTCCTTCACAAACACTCGATCGGTGACAGGACCGGCTGGCTTCATGGTTTTTAAAACATAAAATTTTCCCGATTACCTGTCGACCACAAAGTACTTATTTATTAATATGCAAAACTTATAGCTCTTCATGGTAATTGCGAGGCTCATTAAATACATACTTTTTAATAAGTTAACAAAATACACAATACGGATATAGCGTACTTTATATTACTGTAAAAGTATTCAATTTTTATTCTTTTCAATTTGTATTTATAAATGGCTACGATCGTAATAATTATTACTTTTTTCTTCTTATTCTTAAATTCTATGTCGATAGTTAACCAGTTGATTTATGATAATGACATGATGACATAAAAATATGATTTAATTAAAGAAAAAGATGCATGGATGAACGTTTTATAATAGGTTGGAAAGTTCTGTCCAGTGTCCGATAATGCAACGTTAAGTCGCAACACGTATGTGCATATTTATTTGAGACATATACGGATGTTTATGTTTGTCATAGTGTGTATACATATGCTACTTTTGTAATAAATAAAATAAAGACGGCACATTAAAATTAATATATATCACAATATGAAAATATGCGAGATGTGTGCCACATGAGAAAAGTGTTAAGTGTCAAAAATGATGCAGATGTTAGTCAAGCACTGCATGAGTTTTATGCCTCTAAGGAAAAAACCTTCTTGAAAAATGGAATTCATAAATTTCCACAACGCTGGCAAGACGTCATAAATAATAATGGAAATTACATTTTCCAATAATTATTGTAAAAAGTATGAAAATTTTATTGTTGTGTTTTATATTAAAAACGGACAGAACTTTCCGGTTGATCTAATACTTATTTGATTCATAGTAAGGCACAATTAAGTCAATAATTAAGTCACAAGGCAATAATTAAGTCACAATTTATGTTAAATCGTTTCGATCGATTAATAGAAACAAAATGTAAATCATAAAATTTTACCTGTCTAAATCCGCTCCGATACCTCACATTCATATAACAATATATGATAGGGTTACAGCAGCAGTGAGACATCGCTAACCAGTGGCAGATAAACCACACGTAAGGCATGCCAGGCCACTTGCCCCATTCTTCGTCGTCTTCGTGTGCAGTCCATAGCATCTTTATTAAAAAAAATAGTAATAATTAGTAAGTAATTTCTTTCAGGTATTTTTTTTTGTACGCAAAAAGCTAACGCTTTGTGTTATACTTCGAACCCATCACAACTCTATATTGGTGACTTTCCTTTAGAAATTACGGAACAAAACTTCTTACCATAACCATTGACTAATCTTCATCTTTTACTAATTAATATTACTATTTCAATTTTTTATGGCTATTTATTAATTTTATTTGAATTCGATATTGATAGTAGAAACATGCTTATTATATACGAAAGTTTGCAGTAGTTACTTACTAAAAAAATATTTAGTGGCAACCAGCATATTGTAAACACTGTAACCACGGTAATCATCATTTTGACCATCTGGAAGAAATAATTAGTATTAATCAGTCGTTTTAAGTTCGGTTACACTGTCAGTATTTTAGACGCCTACAAATGAGATTAGAGCAATACAGAATATAATAGAATAGAGATACAGAAAATATGAGATTATAAATATTAGTTTGTTTTGATCTGTAAATCATTTTTAAATAAAGTCTAATTAAGTAATTAATCAGAATAATTTATAGAATTAGGCGTTACTTTGCGGAGGTCCATAATACAATAATAATTAAAAGATTATTATGCTATATTCCGCGGAACAAGAAAATATATGTGTACCTAATGGTAAATCTAGAGTGTACTATCCGTTCTCATACCTGATACATGCAGAATTTGTATAAACTCATAATAGAGAACGAATAGTACACTCTACATTTAGCATTACATATATTTCCTTTTATCGCGAATTATTGCAAAATAAATCTTTCATTACATTTGAATAAATCAGAACTTTGTATAAATTTAAATGTTCACATACCTTCCGCTTTGAATGTTGAATACGTGAATCCCTAATGGATTCTGCTTCACCAGGGGGTCTACCTCCCCACACTATAAATGCAATACGGCCGTAAGTACATATAAGTACGAACAAAGGTAAAGCAAATTGTAATATCAATAGCGCCCAAGTATATTGAGCACTTTGTCTCACCGTGGACCATTTCTCGCTGCAAATGTCCCTGTCATAAAAAGATATATATGTTATTCAACGCCTACCGCAAAGTATCTTACATAGATAAGATATTATTTTTAAAAATAGATATAATTCTTAAAAACTAACCTTAAAATAAATACATATATAAATATAAGGGACACACACACGATCGTCTGTCTCCAAAGTAAGTCAATATATGTGTTATGGGTGACAGAAAACTGGTGAATATATACATATGTAATTTTAATTATATACTTAAATACAAATAATATACACCCAAGTTCGAAGAACCAACAAATTTTTTATAGAAAATGTTGGGCCTCGGCGGGATCCGAACCCGTGACCCTCGGAGCTGAAGACAGGCTTACTACCCACTGCGCCAACGGGTCAGTCAAACCATGGGAACATAATAATTTATTATTACTTTTGTACGTACATACAGTACATAGAGAGAATTAATGATGAAGTAAATATGCATATGGTTTGAATGAATTAATGTAATTATAATTTACAAAACGATTAACGTAATAATTTATTTAAATTTAATATTACGGAGGATCATGTATGGTATTATGTCCCATGCAAACAGGTTCCACCATTACACCATTACATTTATACAAATAAATCCTTTAGCTTTATGGGTACTTTGTGAAATTTTATGAATGTTGTACGATAACGACACACTTATTTTGAGTTTTTTACTTTAGGTTTCTATTTGTTGGGTTTTTGATGAAATAAAAGCAAAGGCACTTGGACAATTTAAACTATTTATTTTAAATACGTATTGACAGTTCACAAGTTTATGAGGGAAGGGAAGAGTGTCGACAGATAATATTATAAATTAAGTATGCAGATGATATTGCTAATAATTAAGCGCAGGCGTCCATACTTTCAACAGTTTTGTATCCGAATCCGATAATGTTGCATTCGACATTTAAATCTTACTCATCATAGGCTAAATCTAAATCTTTCTCATTATAAACTTTAATATCGTTCAATGTTTTCCCGTCTCTTTGTATCTTACCTATACATTATAATCCAAAAAATATTTGCGAAAGCAATGACCACTTTATACTATTGTTATTAGGTTCTTTTCCATTTTTGATTTGTTCTTTGATTGTTTATGAGCTTATTTGCCTATGAGCTTATCATGGAAATGTATTATTATATAAAAATACGGGCATAATAAGTAAAAATCGGAACATTTAAAGTTTTAAGTCTACCTTTCAGCTTTATACAAGACTGTGGTTTATTAATGTAAAATTGAAAATATTTAAAAGATTGACTGCATAGTTTCTTTCTGGTTCTTCTTGGTAAGAACAATATTTCGAACCAGTCATATTGATCCTACACGATCCAAAAGTGCATGAAAGAGCTTTCAATAAAGATTATTTTGATTTGATTTGATAATAAATTAAATTTGATATTATTTATATATGGCTAGTTTTGGTAATATAAAAATAAGTTTTACGTCATAATCAATCGTTATCTGACAATCAGAATGAGTGACTCGCACTGGGGGTCGATAGAAGCTCGCTCTGCTCCACCACCCACCCACTTTTCCTTTAACCATTTTTTAAAAGCGGAGCTAGATCGACGTAATTAGTATTGACGGCTCTCCGAAGAACAAAAGTTTAGTCACTCAACAAATTTGGTCGCAAAATAAGTTTTTCATGATTTTATAAAATAGCTGTGCTTAGCAGCTTCGCCCGCTTGGACATCAGTGTGTCTAAAATTTTCATCGCGTAAATCCTCACCTCTAGGGAACTCTAATGTAATGTACTAATTACCTAAACTTTACGGAAGAATTGCACTACTTTTGGGTTAAAATCGTACAAAAATCCATTCGATTTTGAGAAAATCGATTACATACAGACAGACAGCTTTTGGGGGCTTTGTTGTATAATATGTATAGATATTTTGTAATATAAATAAATAATATCATCTTGGATCTGACGGTTTGATTTAAACATTTCTTTAATGTAGAAGTATAATCTAATTGATATGTCATACAATTAATCAACAACATCACATACACTCGTAACTTACCGTTCGCAGACTTGATGCCATAATGTAGGTTTATGCAGCTGTGAAACAATCAATATAGGAGCCGCAGTTGCTAAAGCTCCAAACCATACCGCACACATCACCATTTTAGCTGCCATTTTGCTTAGTCGAGGCTTCAGCGGACGCGTTATCACAAAATACCGATCTATCGATATAGCGAGAAGTGTGTAAGCGTTAACAAAGACAGACACGGCTTGGGAATAGTGGACCACTTTACACATAACGCCTCCGAAGGGCCAGTATCGTAAAATTACCATGGACACAAATGAAAATGGTACACAGAATAAAGTCATCATTATATCACCAACAGCCAGGTTCGTTATGAAATAATTTGTCACAGTTTTCATTCGCGGCGACGAATGTACCACAAAACAGACCAATCCATTCCCTAGCAAAGCCACTATAAAAATTGTTCCATACATAATATATACACATGCATGAAAAAGGCAGGAAGACATAAAGTCCTCGGTTTGCAGTTCCAAATCGCATATAAAATCATCGAACAGTGTGAAATTTGTTTCAGTTTTAGAGGTTTCTTCAGTCTTGTTTTCATCGCAACTTCGCATTGAGCAGTTATATGTAGTTTCGAAATCATCATTCGTAAAGTTGTTCGTGTAGAACATGCTCTGACGTTAAACACTGTCTAATATTTCAATGACATCCATTTGTGAATTTACCTGTAAAATAAAGTTGTTGTAAGTCAAAAAATGTATAGTTAAAAAAGTTTTAGTTAGATATTTAAATTTTAAATTAGCTCTTTATCTTGGTATATCTTATTTTGTTCGATTTAACCGTTTCGCAGCTTTAACCGTTTTCGAAGTTAAGTTACGACCTACGATTTAGCTGGATTCTCAAGGTTAATCGTAAGTGAATTGTTTCAGTTAGATAATTTTTAAGCTTTAATCGCTCTGTCCATAGAAAAAGAGAGCAATTACCCAGCCGTGAAATATTAACAGACCGCTACTTTACTACGTCGTATAAGGCAACTAAGGTAAGTTGACCAACCGTGACGTATACAGTTGAGTAGAATAGACCATCCTCTTTCTTACCGAGGTGTCGTAAATACGAATAAGGTAAGTTGACGTCAGGCAGGCGGCTGGTCGTAAAATACGTAGCCAAATCATGTGACAATATGATTATAAAATATCGTACCGACCCACTTAGAGTGGAATAACGGTAGGAAGATGATGATGACAGTATAGTTGTGGTAAAAAATGACATGACCGACCACGAAAACCATTTTATGCAACAAATTAAAATAAGTTTTAAAAGCTTTAAAAGTTTATTTTTGTAAAAAAAAAATTTTCAATATTCCCGAATTAAAGTGGTACCTTGTATGCTCAGTATATAAGCTTCAATTGTACTAAATTTCATCAATATTGATACAGCGTCTCGTGATCACGATCGAAATACCTAGCTAGGTCAAAATATCAATTATATCTACTGTTACAAATATATCCTCAAACTAAGATTTATGCTTAATATACAGAAATGAAATGTGAATTGCAATAATAATATAAAGAAATAATTTTTGATTATTTAGTCCTATATTTATAACACCGAAATGTTTCGTAACTCAATTTTATTTCTCTGAATAAACTTTATTATTATTATATTATTATTATTATATATATCCTTAGTATCCTTACCTATTTTATAAATGTGAAAGTCTAACTATTTCGCTTCCACGGCTTGTCGTGGTTGAAACAATATTTATTTAGTTCAATTGATGCCCATATAGCTAACAAAACAAGACAGCTGAATAGGATATAATAATTTCCGCGTATATTTCAGATATGACGCGAACCAAGTTGCGGGGACAGCTTGTACCAAGTACGAGTAAATGCGATATTATGAGTACTCGACATTGCCTAACAAGCACTCAATTTGATTAAATTAACTTCACGGATCCAATAGTCATCGTTCTGATAAATTACTTCACTATTACGATGAGAATGTGATGGTTTACTTGCTTAAATTTACTTCCTATTTTGCGATTTCATCCACATGAAAATAAGTTTAGCTATAAATATAAATATGAAATTAGTATTAGTGATAATATGTCACTCTATATCTAACACTGGAGTTATAAGTATAGAAAAGAAGAAGTGTATGCTTCTAGTAAGTACATGTTTAAAATTAAGTATTTTCAGACATTTACAGGTGGTCTTCAGTTCTGTGAGTTATGGGTTCGATTCCCGCCAAAGACCCACATTTCTATAAACAATTTGTTGGTTCTCCAAGTATGGGTGTATTTATGAATTTAAAATCATATATTTACCATAACACAAGTATTAAGTTACCAACTTACTTTGGGGACGGATCGTGTCTATAATTGTCACATATATTTATTTATTATTATATTGAAAAACAAGCGAAAATGCTAGCCCGGGGTGGTAAAATTTAGACATATATTATTACTAAAAGTACGGATCATCATCATCATCCTGCTGCCCTTATCCCACTCTAAGTGGGGTCGGCACAACATGTTATAAGCATGCTGTCACATGATTTGGCTAAGTTTTTACAACCGCCCGGTTGCCTGACGTCAACTTACCTTAGTCGTATTTTACGACACCTTGGTAAGAAAGAGGGTGGGCTATTCTACTAAACCAGATACCACACGGCGGGTCGAATTATCTTAGTCGCCTTTTACGACACCTCGGTAAGAAATGAGGGTGGTACTATTCTATTCAGCCGTATACCACACGGCGTACTAAAAGTACGGATATAGCAGTAAAGAACTCTGCTATTCTATCGAATATATATGTTAGACAAAATTAAACTTCTGCTATCGAATATTAATCCTTATAGATCACTAATTTTATATTTTGGAGTATGTAGGAGTGTTAAAGTTTATGCAACCGTAACAAAAAAGGGTTTGCGAGCGAGTGATCTATTGTGTTAGAGCACTTTCCGCATTAATGCGAAAACACAGTTGTTTTAGAAACTTTTCTTTGGTTCATCGCAACTTTTTTGCTTCCTTCATCGATCATATTAAGTTTTTTATGTCTGTGACGTGGATGTATATCGCTAAAAAAATATAAAACATATCAAATAGAACATAATAACCATTAAAAATTAATTTTATACAAAAATTAATGTAGTTATCGTTCCTCGTGAAACTCCGTAAGATTTTTTTATACATTTACATTAAAAGGTATAGGTAGCATTACAAATAAAAAAAATCACAGCTCACTTTTTCAATTCTATATTTAAAAGCAAGCACTAAACTTAACAACTTCGATAATCTTTGTTTTTCTTATTTATTTTTAAAATCGCTTAGCATCGTCGTACCTAATTGACGCCCATCGTAGGTGGCAGGTATCAGATCCTCTTACGTAAAGGACGCGTTCATTGAGGCCTTGACCTTGTTCTTTATTAAGAAAACCTGACAGACTCATAAGATGTTTATGTATTTCATTTCATTTTATATATAGCTATGCCCGTGGCTTCGTCCGTGTGGAAATCAGTGTGTCAGGCAGTTTTTCTTGCGTAAATCCTGACCCCACGAGAATTTAACAAATATTAATTTAAATATTCCTCAAAAATTGCACTATATTTTAGTAAAAATTGTAGAAAAATCTTTTCGGTACATTTTCAAAAAATCACATACAGACAGAGAGCTTTTGTGGACTTTGTTTATACGTAGGTAAGGGATACTATAAGTTTCAAAACAATTAAGATTTCGGTATTTTCACAAGTGATAGATGGTAAATTGTGAGCTTTGCATATCTGCATGAATAAATATGGTAATTTGCAACACAAACGTGTCAGACTTTTAAAGCCATCAAAGCTGCGAGCGGAAATGCGAGTCTATAGCCAACTTCAAAGCATTGTTTATCCATACACATCCCTCACGTTGAATGTTCATGTCTTTGAAGTAACTATTAAAATAACCTATTGTTAACGTTGTATTGAGAAAATGCAAAAAGGTTAAAGGTAAAAAAATATCGTGGATAATTTGCAAGGCGATTTGAAGTTACTTCAAATGTCATTAAGATTTTGACTAATTATTCTTCGTTATAGTGGGAGCTTAAATTGCAGACTAATATCCATTGTAAGGCTGTCACACCCAAATATTCACAAAAATCAATGGACAAATCGTTTTTAACACGAAGTATCCTTATTCCCGAGCCGATTTTGGAAAAGTACAACTTTGACTTAATAGATAGCTTTCTTAGGGCCTGTTTCACAACTTACTGATAAAGTGGCCGATAGTTAACCCACAAATAAACTAAGTCGCAGATAAATGTCTCTAAAACAAGACTCTAAAAAGTGAAAAATTTTCAAAAAATAAAATTTTGAAATACCTATTTGCTATCCAGCAGATAAACAAAATAACAGCCACATGATCTACCTGTTAACTTATTAGGGACTTTAAGTGCTGAATAAGCCTATCAGAAACCTGAGAAAAGCAAAATTCCGAGATATGTGTCAGATATGTTCCGAATAAGCTGACAGTTAATTGGTAACTTGTGAAATAGGCCCTTAGAGTAACAAAATTTACAAAGCGTCTGGCTCATAAATATAATAAAATGAACGTTAACATAATTTTTTTAGTGCGGAGTTTTTTGTAGACTAAAAATCGATTTAACCATAAAAATCGGTCACTGTCTTTTATTGGTATTCATCATAAACATCGCACCGTCGTAATATGGAGATGGTCTGCTTTAACAACTCTTGTCAAATTATTACTAAAGCACCATGGTATTATTATTTCTTTAAATATTAAGGTTCTTTTTGCATTTCTATGTGACTTTCAGCCAAACCATATCTTATCGATAAAGGTTTTGTGGCCCTTTTTTAATATAATCAAAACGAGGTATTCTAGCGGGAATTTTGCTTTATTCATCACGCTTTTTTATGTAGAACTTTAACAGGGGAACAATTTTGTAATACATGATTTTAGAATAACTATCAACGTTTACTCAGCGCACGCAAGGAAAGCTTTATATTTAGCCGTTTGCGTAATATTTTTTATTGCTGCTCCTCTCCCATTCTTCTTATCGTGATGTTCTATAGCCTTCCTCGATGAATCTACTATTTTACACTGTAAGAATTTTTCAAATCAGTCCAGTAGTTCCTAAGATAAGCGCGTTCAAACAATCAAACAAACTCTTCAGCTTTATATAGGAGTATTAGTATAGATAGTCGAATTTTAATCCATTATAGGGTTAATTGTAATTATTTTTTTTACTAAAACGATACAAATTGACTTATGAATAATAATTAAATTTAAAACTTTTAAAAGTAAAAACCTTCTACATCCGTTCATCATATTTTTGTCTGCAATGTTTACGAAAAAAAATTGATATGTAGAGTTAAAATCGAAATTGTATCAAATTGTGTTAATCAGAACCCTCTAAGTATAACAGTATTCACCGGAATTAACATTTAGTTTAAAATCAAAGTTATTTATAAATGAACTACAAATCGCAACAATGTAGCCTCTTCACCAACAAAGGGCGTCTTCGCGGTCGAAATTGAGATTCCAGTTTTCGGACATCACTAGTTTGTAGCTTCCCGCCACATACCCAATGGCGGCTTGTGATATTACTCACAGTAATATCTCAAGCCGCTTTTCTTTAGTCCAGCCTAACAGGAGGCACCTTCACCCTCTCCCCGATTCTCCCTTGCTTCCTAGCTTTTCCCGCTTCTTAACCTCTCGACGATGTTTATGTGCCCGCCTATCTTGCCCAGTTACTTTAAAAATGCTTATGTATACGTTAGTTAGGGCTAAAAGAAGATCTTTAATTGAAAGAACAAAAAAATTCCTACATTTTTATCAACTTGTTCCAATATTAAATTTTATTGCATTCTTTTTAATATCAGTATACATTAACGGAATTAATTACAAAGGTCTTTGGTACCAACTCCTTCAAATAAATATGATGGATTGGGATCTTTATTTCATTTGATTGATATCTCTAGTTAGGCAAGAAAATATGTATATGTCAGAACAAACGACAAGGTTATAAAACATTATGTCGGAAACTAAGTTGATCTTCGTTCTCGTTTACACATTTATGAGCTGGATATATGGATAGCTACATAAAATATATAAAGATATGCCATCTTCACATGCATAAGAACAATAATTTTTCAATAGTATTACTGGATATACATATATGCTAAGTTATACACATTCTTTCGATACCTCTTTCATTATTTTATTTTTATTTTATTTTTTTTTTATTTTATTTTGAAAGATATACCAACAGCAATCATAACAATAAATTACTAATTTACATAAACAATTGGACAGGGACCGTTACAATCACTTATTATAGGTATACACAGCATTAAAAATAGGTCTCTATACATATAAAAAGATTAATCAATACAGTTATTACAAGGTTAACAATATAATTTTAAACGTTACTAAACTCAAACCTTCACATAAACAATAGCTAATGAACAAAACCAACAACTTAATTCCAAGCATGCAAAAAAAGTTGTTGGAGAAAATATTAAACATTAAATCAATGAAAATGAACGAAGTACAAATTTGAAGAAAAAAAAAAAAAACAATACAAATTAAATAAAAATATTTTTGAATATTTGCCAAAAAACTAAAAAACAAAAGAAACCTGCTAGATCTAATTACTCATTAAATAAGATTGTTTTAATATTTTTTTTAAATTTAATTAAACTATCATGGAAAATATCAATGTCATATTGAGATAGACTATTGTAGGTTGTCATTAATCGATTTATACAGGAAAATTTACCTAAATTTGTTTTAGATAGTGTGGGTGCGAAAATTTTTTGTAATGGGTGTCTGGGCGTTTTGTAAGGAATAGATAAGTTTAGATGAAATAACAAATCCGGGGCATCTATTTGGTTATTAAGAATTTTGTATAAAATTATAAGATCAGACATTCGCCTGCGTTTTTCACATATTTAAGAACCGGAAGAGCATAACAATATTTTGGGTGCTTTAGTTGTTTGTTAAGGGAAGATAAAAGCTTAAATATGATTACCTTAAATGCCGATGGTTCCTTTAAATTTCGGTTTTTTATGTATAAAAGCTATTCCCGTTCTGAACGCAGACTTGACACGACTAGCCATAACGGACTAGCCATATCTTATATAGGACGCTTACTCACACGGTCAAGTAACTTAATGCTTGTGTTATGGGCGACAGACAACTGGTAACACTAATAATTTTAAATACATACATAAATAAAAATATAGGTACATCCAGGCTTGAAGAACCGACAAATTATTTACAGAAAATGTATCGGAACATTTTAGTTTTCCTTAGTACATTGTATATTATGTCCATATGTGTATGTGTGTGAATATTTAACAATAATACAACATTAAATTATGTAGTTTTGACCAATAAAATACAAATACAATCAAACGTAAGAATCAGACGTTCTTTAGACTGGTAAAGTCGGAGGGCCCCACTCAGCCGGATACCATATAGCGATTCGACTTACCTGAGTCGCCTTTAGGACACCTCGGTAAGAAATAAGGTCGGTAGGTACTATTCTATTCAGCCGGATACCACACGGCGCGCTGTATGTATAACATCATCTATTATGATTGAATAAAATCATATCTTACAAGTATTAATATCATCAAGACAGGTAAAATTGATAAAGCCTGCATTATATTTTATGATGCATGAAATGATGCTGATAAAACAATATATACCCTCAAACCCGTTTATGAGGGTGACTGATATGCAATATAGCTGAAACGCCTCAGAAAAGTTTTCACTTAAATTTCATAATGGAAAAGAAACAATAAAAAGACGGCTTTACTTCTTTTCTAAGAAACGATAAAGCGAAATAGAAAGTCACCCATTCAGTTACGCGCTTCGTTCATTGTTAATACAACGCAATACATGACGATACACGACTAGCAATGTGTTTGCTATTGAAGTTATTTGATAGCCTATCCTAATTTACTCTTAGGGACTGCCATTACGAACACTAAGGATAGAATCTATCACAATCTGCTTTCATTAGAAACTATTACTACCAGCACGAAAGGTATGATACGACAATGTCTCAACGCTCACGAACATTGTGACCAATAAAATAACGACACTACTAGTTCTAGTATATATATACTAAAATATGTACAGGGTCAAATTAAAAAAATTGCTATCGACAAACGATTACTGATTTGATCTGATATACAAAAGGCACAACAGCCGAACCCTATAATATCATCGTCCTGCATTATCCCACTCTAAGTGGAGACGGCACAACATTTATAAACATCTTGTCACGTTATTTGGCTGCGTATTTTGCCTAACGTCATCTTACCATAGTCGTATTTTACGACACCTCGGTAAGAAATGAGGGTGGTCTATTCTATTCAGCCGGATACCACACGGTGACCGAACGCTATAATATCAGCCCGATTTTAAATACCCTATCCGTTCGCATTTTCATACTTCAATTCCAGCTTTAATTAATTGACGTAACAAGTGAACTGTTTTATTTTATATCAGCCTCTAATTAACCATGAGTAATGGGCGTACAAATTAATGTGAAACCCAATATTATAATGTATGTGATTGCCCGTTCTCGTTTACATACACACTAGCATTTACCAGTAACTTCGGTCGCACATTTTATAACAAATATTTTCTGCAGTTGGTAAAAATGTTCAATAATATGAAATACTGATATTTCTTAAATTTTATACAAAATATTCACTAATTTCTTTTCAGTACACAACAGTAGGTAAGGGTAATTGCTAATGTCGAAATATCCGATGTCTGATACTCCACATTTCTCTTCCCAAGTTGAAAAAGATCTCTGTGGCTATAATTTACTGTACATTATATATGAATATCACGCGATTGGATATGTTATCAGAAAATATTACTTAACCACGTAAAAGCACATATACATATGTATATGTGCTGTATACTAAATTTGCTACATGTATTCGTATATATTTATTTTTAAATTACATCGAAACTAGCAATAATTTTTCTTCGTTGTAGCCTTCATACTTCTACAACTTGTCCAATAAATAACAATTTCAAACATGTGATATTCATATATAACATACACGGGATCAAAAATAATATAGCGATTTTCAACTAAAAATAACTTTTCCAATAGTTTTTTGTACAAACAAATATAAATCGTTAAGTATTATTTTTGGCATTCTTGGAATGGAGAAACAGATTAAAATAGACTTGTTGATACCCGGGACTTTGGTCGCGCTTAATATAGTTAAGTACCATCAATAATGCAAATTGTTTTTTCCTTGTGTTTTAATGTTGGCCCGGTGTATAAATATTGATTGTTGATCAAAAAATATTAGTAGATCGGATTACTTTTCGGAACTTTTCTTCCGAAAAGTAGACACATGGATTTTCGCTAATATGTATAAGTATGGATATTATTTTAACAGTGTAAGATATCGATGGATATTTTCAGTTTCTATCATCTTTAATTGATATATTTTTTTACCATTTGTATGAAAGATGATATAGCTTGAACTTATCAAATATTAATTGTCTTAGTCTCGTGTAGTGAAAAGGTCCGTCTTTGCTTTGACTTCGTTCTATCTTGGACGTCTTCGTCTTATAACTTCGCAGCTTTATATATCTATGTTTACGACAACCAATACATTTTAGATTGCCTCTCGCCTTCTTACCGTATGTAAATATGACACTTATCCATAGATAAGTGTCCTAGTTACGATGTGCTCAGCTCTTTTTTTCAGATGTATCCATACTATACCACCCTTAATTCCTGCTGTTTGTCTGCAAAGTCACGCACTTTAGACTTAAACCGCGCACGTACGCTTTCCGGGTTTCGTTCAATTTCAGTACTTCGAACATCTACCCCTACCTCTTTATTTTGCTGCGTAGATGATGCCTACATGCATGATGTACATAGCTAGGTAAGCAAAGGCCCTGGAACAAAAATTAACGAGGGCCACAACTAAACACAAAATATTAAAAAAATTGTTTCTTATTCGTTGTGTTTCGAATTCGACATGATACAGTTTGTCGTAATCTAGATTCTGCGTACTCCAGAGTCGTCATAATACAATGATTTGTTTGGAATTTCCCTATATTTTTTCAAATAAGTAGCCATTTTTAAAATTCGCGTTTCTTGAATCTGGTATTATTTATATTCCGAATGTGGGAGAAATATCCACTAATTCAATTGTTAGTTTGTAAGTCAGAATTCTAGGGACCCACTGTGCTTAGCGGCTCCTTGTTACTGTCCCATCTACACCTCTATTAGCTACGGAACTGCTTACATGCTCATTTGTAAAGGCCCATCTCTTTTTCATTCCGTATTTTTGACAATAGACGAAACTCACTTTATTAAAATTATCTGCTTGAACGAGTACTGTTTGTTTCGTTCAGTAATTATTTCCAGTCGATTTAATTTGTTACATTCATCAAAGCTTTATAAGTTGTTACTTTCTATATATCTATAAACAGTCAGGGCTGTAGCATAAAATTATTGAATTAAAAAAAATACTGAATGATAATCCTACTTTTTTGTTATATTGTTTGATTTAATAATTACCTCCTAGCAGACACGGCAACGCTTTAGTGTAGCTCAGTCTGTTTTCTATTGTAATATTTTAGCGCGCGGTAGTTTTATTTTTGCAATAACTCCTAAAATATTTATTTCAAGTTTCTTTGAAAAGGCGCAAAATCTGTTAAAAAATGTTAATTATGACATGATACTAAAACCAAAATAAAATAACTTACATATTTAAGTTGATAAGGATAAAACTGTCCGGTAAATACCTTTCCTTTCAATAAGACCTAATAATTTTGTACAAAAATAGTATGAGTATATAAGTTATCTTTAAAATATAAATATATTTCATCGCCGGCTTTTTTACAGCCCTATAAAAAGGAATATCTCCACGATACATTTTTATGTACTACGGATACAGCGTTTTCGATGAGAACTAACAAGCGGCTAGATTTTTTCCTAGATTTTATTATATTCTTTTGAATGTTAATAATCGTTTTTTCTAAGGAATTCTATTACACGCCATTTTTGAGTTTGTCGTTAAAACTATGTTCTTAACAAAGCCTATATAGTTATGCAGACAACTACCATCATTTACATATGAATGTCAAATTAATTTTAATCCTAGTTTATTGTTTGTCAACTTGACATTTCAATAAAAGTTTCGAGTACGACGGAATAAATTGGATTGGCCACTCATTAGCCCAGAGCTGAACTCTAGAAATCTATTCCTTAGATTTTGTATGGTATGGTATCATTACGTGTGTGTATAATCCATATTTTGTATACGATTAGTTGGCTGGAACTATGGTTTAAAAATAGTTCAAATTTATATAAATTTACAATGTTTCTATTAAGAAACAAAAACAGAAAACAGCATATGAGTTTCATTAGTTATAGAAGCGAACAAAGCATGACTTAAAAACAATATAAAGCAGTGCTGATACACACTAATGCTATCTATTAAAGCTACATATTGAATCAATTTTCACAATTCTCATGTAAAACTTGCAAAATCTTCTAAATGAGCTTACTTGAACTAGAACAAAGCTAAATTCTGAACATTATACTACAATAACAACATTATATTTGAAGATATATTGTTTAGTGAACGCTATAAAAGATGGAAAACCAACGCCTAAGAACTATCTCAAATAACCCAACACGTATCAGCAAGGACGTAAATAGTGATTAATGAATGGCTATAATGACTTAGCGTTTTCAGCGTGCCAATTTATACTGAAAAATTGCGGCTTGAAATCCATTACGAGATACGACTTTCTTCACAAACAACTTAAAGACGTAAGACCACTCCCAATAAGCTATAAGCGTTCAATAAAAATAATCAATTAAAGTAGCTGCGTTGCAAACCATAAGAAATAATTAAATAAAAACCAAGATATTTGTTTACAAAAGTTATATTACCTAATATAATATAAATAACATAAAATAAAACTTCAGAAATCGTAAATAATTGCACAGATCATATGTTCGATACCACACGTGACTCAGTGAAAGGTCATGTCTATAATAATGCGATCGCGTATAACATACTAAAATACACATAATAGTACACATTAATATATATATTATGCTAATAATTACCAACCAATAAGTTTTTTTATTAAAGCTTATGTGTCTAATTTATAATAGCAATTTATCACATATTTTTCAGTGGTGGAAAACATCGTGAAAAAACCTGCATATCTCTAGAGAATATAGGGACATGAAGTTACCTACCAATCCGCAGAGGAGCATGGGAGGTCTTAGCTCCAACCCTTTTCTCTAAAAAAAACGGAGAGAGCATAACTATGCCCAGCAGTGGTATAGCAATAAGCAACTCTACCTTTTTTTACTAATAAAAACAGATATAGTATCAGTTAATTAAATTTTCACTGTATCTAATCGAAGTAAATAGCTCTGTTTGATAGTACTTATATATAGCAGGAGTATTGTTTGAACTTGCTTATTAGTAGTATACAGTTTCAGCCTTTGTTGACCTAGATAATAAAATAATTTTTATTTATAGAATATCTAATTGTTACCAGATATCTTCATAAATTAACTCACTCAAAGTAAAGGAAATTTTCATCTTCTAATTTCCAATGGTCGTATATATAGCTATGTAATGTCTAATAAATGTATCCTTTAATAATAAGCAGGATTTTGATACGTCGTAATGTGTACTTATTCTTATATAGTAAGGGCTGGTAACTTCTAGAGATGGGAGACAACGAAATGTGTAAATATGAACGCTAAAGTAAATAGTAATTATATTTTAATGACATTACGTCTTATTTACCTATATTAACTATTTATTTTATTAATTGACTATATATTAAAAACCTAAATATAAAAGCCTTTATTACAAGTCTATTTAAAAAGTCGTAAATATGTTTTACACACGAACGCACAAGGCTATCGGAGTTACGATATCCGCTGTTAAAATGTCAAATCAAATATCTGAAACAAAGGATACTACGGACGGATATTTGTATTTATATTCCTACATATGAATGCACATATCGAAATTCGCGGAATTTATCTGAATTCATTAATTTATGCTGAATTAATTTTTAAGTATTATAATAAAATTAGCTTATATATTATATTGATATACAATTTTACAGAAGAGTACCGATATATATTTTACTCATAAACTCAGTTGCTTCAAATCTTTAGTAGTACAATAAAATTCCATAATTCGCCGACCAGTAATATTTTTTATAACTATTATCCGCTTTCAAACTATTGAATTATTAATTAATCTTTACTTAATTATTGATTAAGTAAAGTGTTAATCTATTATCTTAAATATATTTTAAGTGATCCTAATGATTTCAACAAAATTAAAAAAAACTCACCTCTGTTCTCTGCAAACCTCAAGAAAAATGGCAATTTTTGTCATTAAATAAAAATTTTACATCCACTTTAGTACAATAATAATTCAGTTTAAAAAAAATTATTTCATTAAATCAAACTTTGAATGGCTTTCGAAGTCGATATGTATTATGCTTATTCACTCGTAGCACTACACGAAAAGCGCAACACGTTTACAGTGACATAACATAAATAAATAATTAGTGTCTTATTGTAAGTACGTAACTTTCTTTGAAATTTTTTTCTAGACTTAAAACGCGCTCGCCGTCACCGACTCCAAGTGTGATATGCAGCCGCCCGCCCTACCAGCGCATGCCCGCCCGCCTTACTTACTGGTGTAGTCTACTGAGAATATTTAGGAAACGACAAAACAATGTAAATGAAGTACACAAATTAGTTTTTCATTAATTTAATTTAATACGAAACGATCTATAAAGACCTTACGCATCGCTTTTTATTTAATTTAAACACGTAAACTGTATGTATATAAAACTGTTGTTTTCTTTATCTAATAATATTATAAACTGGAAAATAAATATTTCTGTAGTATACTCGTAGTTTTACTGCAGCGTATGTGTTTTTATGTCCTACGCTAAATGACAAATGCTGTGAACTAAAAAAACAAACTGTTTCATTTTTCTTTCGTAGTTAAAATTGATGGATAAATAAATATCAAAGGTTAGGTAAAGGAAATAACAGCGAAACGCAAAAACCACGCGAACTCGAAACCCCATCAACCCTTTTAAGAATTTATTACATTATACCCTAAAACCCTTTTAGCTCTTTTCATTACCTCAGACGTACATGATTGATTAAAAGTGAAACTTTAAGTTACTCGATACTCAAGTAAGTAAATAATGCAAATATTTAAATGTATTTCTTAAATAAATGTTTTGGTGTTCAAATTATCCTGCAAAACGTTTAATCACCATTTACATAACATCCCGTACGTTGTAAAAATGGATATTTAAAATATATATTAATTTCATGATACGAATCGACATACTGGAAGCTTGTTCAACTAATTTAAACATACAAGCTCGAGTTGGTTTTAAGTCATTGTAAATCATATTTGTGTTTGTAGATTTTAATATGTTGTAAGGATTCTTTAGAATCCAAATAAAAATTAAAAGTTTATTGAAAAAACCTTTTATTGACAAAATTTATGGATGAGAAAATTTGCATTATTTTTCGAATCAAACTACGCCAATAGATCTACAAAGAGTATTACGACACTAAACAAATGCAGATCAAAAAGAATACCAAGAAAATAAATACCTCGCCTAATACATACAAACATAACCATATTCTCGTTTTGAACTGTAGTAAGAACAAAGAAAGAAAATTTAGAAGTCAGGACTCGGAAGGTGACATCATTATTACAATTAATAAGATCCTTAAAAAAACCTTTATGTAAACTTATGCCTTGTAATTCTTGATATATCAGGCTATAAGAATTACATTTTTAAATTAAAAGCATAAGATATACACGCACAATGTTAAAATCTCTTATGTAAATATTTTGCACTTTATATAGCGATTTTCATTGTTCATGTCATGTGCCATTATCTTTCTGCTCCATCATTGTTGTTTTTGTATTTCGATACTATCAACTGTAATTGTTTGTGTAATTGCGTGTCTTTTTGTTAAAAAAATCATTTAAATCTATAATGTCATGTTCTATAATTAACAAGTCAAATAAATTACATTAGTCTAACCGAGTAATATAACATTAAATAAACGATTTTTTTTAATCTTGTTAGAGCGGAATTTTACAGATTTTACTTTAAATAATATCGTTAAGAGGATGTTTTTAATGCTATTATTTACATAGTCGTACACTATACGGGCATTTAAAAAAAACAACTTTATTATGTGAAAATCTTTATTAAATATCTGTTTATATAACTTATATCTTCCTTGGTAATGACGTAGTCACAGTTTTGACTTCCAAATAGGCGTCCACTGCATTAACGCCACTATAAAAAAAGTTTTATATCAAAAATGAAGACGAGATAAAGATCACATGAAGTAATAATAACGCTTTAACGATACGCGATAACGCTTCTTAGTTTTTAAGTTTGATAAGAGCTACAGTAAATTGGCATGAAGACGTAAGGGTCCACTTACACAAAGAATTAATAATTAATTACATTCTATAACAAATAATTGAACAGTTGTTACTCCAAAGGAATGCAGGCTTTAAAGTTATTATATATCGCTGAAATCTACAATTTTTTACAACAGTTCTTCCATTAGTAATTTGATGTATATAAAATGACGTTTAAGGTAAACTATTTAATCTTGTATATCTTTATAGTTATGGAATCAAAAATCTCTCTCTTAATCTCAAATAATAATAATAGGATAAGTGTTTAGGAGATAAACGCAAGTTTATCAAGTATGATAATAAGAGTGTTCATTTGATTGACGTAATTTGTACGCATTGCGTGCAACAGTGCTTTTGTTGCAAAATGTATTTTCATTTAAAGCCAAAATATTAATCTATTGGTTCCTAATCTTCAATTATATCGTCCCAATAAGGTTACACAATCCACCTCGTTATGTATGTTATAAACCCGTAATGTATGTATGTATAGTCAAGCGTTAATTTATTATCAGATAATATACAATAATTGCTTGTTGTAATTCATGAATAAACAATCATTTATTTCGTATACAGTTTAAAAACTGGGCCTAACAATTAGAGCATGTGATATTTACGTGATACAGAATATCGCGGATTCAAACCTTTATTTAATTATTTCTTTATTGTACATATTTATTACTAGAAAAGATAAAAAAAATTGCTCACGTACAAATGCAGTATTATCCCTAAACGGGATCTCAAACCTCAACAGTCAACCTTTGATGAGCACTTCTGAGATTTCTTTAAACTCAGAAGTCAAAACAGATATGTTTTGATTTATAATTTTTGTTACAATATAAATGCGGTGAAAGAAAACATTGATACGGAACCAACAAATGATAAAAAGTAATGTATTATACGGTAACAAAGTATGAAATAATGGTTAACACAAATTGAGTAGTCTAGATTATTATTAAGTAATCCACTTGGGATGATATTCTAGTCGAAATGTGTTCTAATTAATTGCGTAATCGTCATGAAAAGATCGTCGCGTCGTCAAATGGTCGCGGGGAGCCGATGGATACAAGAAAGGAAGAGACCCACGTCCAGCAGTGGACGTCCATCGGTTGACGAAGGAGGAGAATCGTCCATCATTTCATCAGCTCTTCAAAACATAAACATCCAGGCAAAGATATTTCATTAATCAACATTTACAAATGCAAGAAATCACTAGAGGGAAAACGTATTCAAAAATGACGATTAGTATTGCTCTTATAACGAAGTCGCACCATCGCATTTGAGGCATTTCTTATTGCGGCGTTGTGTGAGGTTATATTTGATATCAATATAATGACGTTTAATTTATTTCGCTTATAGAAAGAGTAAATTCATACTTACTTTTCCCTTCCAATACCCGATTCTTTAAAACCACCGAAGGGTAATTGAGGTCCGAATGCTAAATATGTGTTTATCCTGTGAAAGTAATTCTTTGTTATTATTTTTATATTACAAAAATATTGCTTTGTTAGCTTTATTTTAATGAACTTTTAAGGAAGTTCTAAGATTATAACATGGGCTTTACGAACAGGGAGATATAATAAAAGTAAAATTGAAGTATTATGAATTTACGTTTTACTTGCAACTCTGAAAGATACAACTTACCAAACAGTTCCCGCCTCAACGTGTTTACTGAATTGAAGGGCATTTTCTATAGAAGATGTGAAGATGCCAGCAGCGAGTCCATAATTTGTTGCATTGGCGCGATCGATCACCTCATCCAAGGTGTCAAATTTCAAAATATTTTGTACGGGTCCAAAAATCTATTAAGAATAACCACCTCATTATTAATTTTTATTTTTGACAGTAAAAAAATTAAATATTATCTACAAATGCTATAAATGTGAAAGTTTCTTATTGAGGTGTCGTAAAAGGCGACTAAGGTAAGTTGACGCACCGTGTGGTATCCGGTTTAGTAGAATAGACCACCCTCTTTCTTACCGAGGTGTCGTAAAATACGACTGAGGTAAGTTGATATCAGGCAGGCGGCCGGTCGTAAAACGCAGCCAAATCATGTGACAGCATGTTTATAACATGTTTTGCCGACCCCACTTAGAGTGGGATAAGGCCAGGAAGATGATGATGATGATGTTATAAATGTGAAAGTCTATCTGTCTACTAAATTAATCCGTATTACCGATATTGATAAAATTTTGTACAATTAAATTTTATACACTGTGGTAAACTATGGGATAAAAATCCCATTTATTTTCGGGAACAGGGGAAAAACATATTGCATTCTTGAATGTACTTAAATTCGAAAGTTGGCGCTAACGAATTCCCGGGTACAACTAACAATTGATATTTATATACTAATTATACTTTTATACTAATTACCTCTTCTTTAGAGATAGTCATATCATCCTTAACGTCACCGAATACAGTTGGTTCAATGTAGAAGCCAGTGTCACCAACACGTTTACCACCAGTAAGCAGTGTTGCACCTTCAGCTTTACCTTTTTCTATATATCCTAATACCTTTTTCATCATAGTCTCGTCTATCTGTAACAATTATTTTCACTTTAACCAACATTTTTCAGTAAACATTTGTTATGGAGGACATAATAATAGATTTTTGATGGTTATGGAATTTGAAATTTTGTTGCAGCAGAAGATAACAAGTGTATCCAAATAAAAGTACTTGGGTAACTGAGCCTTGCTCGGTAATTTTAAAGATATAACAATAAAAAAAATAATAAAAAAAGAAAGAAGACGTCAATGACATGTAGGATTCGAAACCGGGTTTAGAACATTTTCGGTCTGCCCGTTACCCATCGGCTACCGCAACAATACGTTTGACAACTAAAAAAATCCTTTGCTTTCAATTCTACATTATACCATATTTTTAATTTTAATGCCTAAAAATAGGGATAAAACGATTTTTTTTTTAAATAAAACCTAGGTAGATCGATTTTTTTCTCCCCCAAAACCCCTACACGCTGAATTTTAGGAAAATCGTTATAGCCGTTTCCGAGATTCAGAAAATATATTTATATATATACAAACAAGATTAACTCATTTAAATATTAAAGATAAAATAAATTTCGAATTCAGTTTTTTTAATTATTCGTTCTGTATAATAGTTTTATATGAATAGATAGATTTATTTATTAAATATTCAGCAAGTGTTTACATCTCTGTTTATAAACCAACTTAAATAATTTTAAAGAGTGCCATTATAAAAGACAATATATAAATATTAGTTTTAAGTCACCATTGGTAATATTTATAAATACCTGTGGACCATGTTGAGTACTGCTGTCGGTTGGGCTTCCTATTTTCAAAGATTTCGCGACTTGGACAGCCTTTTTCACAAATTCGTCGTATATTTCAGACTGGACATATAAGCGCGAAGCAGCTATGCACATCTGACCCTGATTGGTGAACACTCCAAGTGCAGCATAAAAGACCGCTTTTTCCACTGTTTATAGAATAATTAAATGTGAGTTAATCTTTACTGCTTTACTTAGTTACCAGATTTAATATGCTCTAGTTTTCGCATGTGAATTGTAGACACACGGTATCAAAATCATGATCATATTCACCGCCAGTTAGTGATATTAACAATAGTGCCATGGCATATCTAAACCATCTTATACATACAATATGTATACTTATATAGGTGATAAGATGGGATACTGCACCATACAGAAATTAATTGAAATAATCTAGTGTTATTTTTGTCCGGAACTAAGAAACAATTTTTGAAAACTTTTATTATATATTTACTTCCCAGTGTCCGATTGTACTGAAATTTTACATACTGATCCAGTTCCAATGACGATGCATGTTTATGGTAAGTATGACTTGATGCTGCTGCCAAAATTAACAGTAAGGGATATGAAATGTTCTTAAAAGCATTTTTGGACTTGATTAGTATATATAAATAAACACAGTTTTAAAGGTTTCTGATAATTATTTTTCTATCATCATCTTCCTGCCCTTATCCCACTCTAAATGGGGTCGGCACAACATGTTATAAACATGCTGTTACATGATTTGGCTGCGATTTTACGACCGGCCGCCTGCCTGACGTCAACTTACCTCAGTCGCATTTTACGACACCTCGGTAAGAAATGAGGTTGGTCTATTCTACTCAGCCGGATACCACACGGTGGGTCGACTTACCTTAGTCGCCTTTTACGACACCTCGGTAAGAAATGAGGGTGGTAATATTCTATTCAGCCGGATACCACACGGCTAATGATAATTATTTTTCTATATAGTGTAATTTTGTTCAATATTGATATTTATATATTTATCTTAACTCAAAACATTTGTGCAATTGCATATAGGTTAAACGACAGATTTTATAAACTTTTTTTATATTGTGCAGAGATGTTCAATGCTAGGTGTTTATGGTTAAAGTAAAAAATTAATACGGATTTTCCTTGAGTGATCATATTTTTCGCGGTGTATTTTTTTTATCTCAAAGCAAAGGTCTCCGTTATTTAATCATTAAAACTTTAATGGCTCTCAAAAATACATATCGTAAGCATGACAAGGCATTTGTAATTAATCAGTAGAGTGTATGTTATAATTATTATTACTAGTTGATAATTATGTAATATATTTATTATTTTATTTCTTACTGATAAGCGCGATCGATTAATATTAGGCCAAAATTAAACTTAAATGAACACGGGCATGGACAGTATTTATTAACTATTCATCATTCGCCTGCCCTTATTGCACTAAACACCGCACTATGTTGGGTTGGCACATGTTATGAACATGTTGTCACATAATTTGGATACGTATTTTACAACCAGCCGCCTGACTGAAGTCATCTTAACGTAGTAGTATTTTACGGCAGCTCGTTAAGAAAGAGTGTGGTCTATTCTACTCAACCGGATACCAGACGCTGGGTCAACTTACTTTAGTCGCCTTTTACGACATCTCGGTAAGAAATGAGCGTGGTCTATTCTACTCAGCCGGATACCACACGGTGGGTCAACTTAACTTAATCGCCTTTTACGACACCTCGGTAAGAAATTAGGGTGGTCTATTCTATTTAGCCGGATACCACACGACGGGTCGACTGAGTCTGATACCACACCGCAATAAGTAATTATCAACAAATTGGTTAAATATAGTCACATTATCTGCATTTTCGCGTCGAGTGGTTCTTTATATGTGGCAACAACAAACAACGTCAAATAACAACGTATAACTGTATTATGTTGTAGATTAAAATTGTGTAGTAACTGTATTACCTAATATAAAAAAAAACTATTGTTACACTTAATTAAAAATACAAGTGATGTCAACTTACAGTCTGCATCTTTCATGATAACGAGTGGACTCTTGCCGCCAAGCTCTAATGCAACCCGCTTCAAATTATTAGTTCCAGCTGCTTTTTGAATTAATTTGCCAACCTAAGAAGTTTTTAAATTAATGATAATGATAATGTACGAGTATATGTTTAAATTTATTAAAAGTAAATAAAATTAAAAGTACCTAATATGAAATATAACACTTAAATTCCATAATTATATATTTTTTGTATTTCCCCTTTATTTAAAAAAAAATTACTCAAAACTGTAGTTACTTTTTCTTATTTTAAATGTTTCGTCGATTTGAAGAGATCTATGTACGTATGAAACAAATTCATTTAAACTCCATTTTGAGCTACTTTAAGCAGACGGATTTAATTCAAACGTTGTACACTTATCAAGCACTAGTGATAATACAATAAAATAAATAACGAAAAAATATATTTTTAACATACAATCGCACTTGAAAGGAGAAAAAAAAAGTGAAAAATAATATGTGGCTCTGGAAAAATATAGCTCTTTGTTACTCTTTTTTGTATGTATATCAAGCACTCCACGCTTTTTTCACAATAATACTAAATTTTTCTTCATTATTTACCTTTTAGTTGTACACTTGTACTTTACATTTTTAACTCTATTTCTTGCGTAGATATGAAGTTACCTCGAGTGAGCCAGTAAAAGATATCATAGCAACATCTGAATGGTGGGTAAGCGAAGCACCAGCTGTCTCGCCAAAACCTGGGACTATGTTCACGACTCCAGGCGGTATACCTGCTTCAGCCAGAAGTGCCCCTAAAGCTAATGCCGTCAGTGGCGTTTGTTCTGCAGGCTTAACAACCATCGTACAGCCTAAAATGTATATTATTATCAGAAATTTAAAACTAACATTAAATCTAGTCAGAGATTAAACAAAAAGTAATTTAAACAGATATCTTCATATTATAAGTAAGTAGAGTAAGTAGCGGCCTGTTACTCTCCCACTGCTGGGAATAGGCCTCGTCTCTCCGTTTTTGGAGAGAAGGATTGGAGCTAAGACCTACCACGCTACTCCAATGCGGATTGGTAGTTTACTAGAATTCTCTAGAGATATGCAGGTTTCCTCACGATGTTTTCCTTCACCGAAACGCGTATGATAAATTACAATTATCAATTAGACACATAAGTTCTAACAGAAAAACTCATTGGTGTCTGCCCGGGTTTGAACCTGTGACCTCGAAAGAGTCGCACGGTGTTACCGCTGGGCTACCTCAGCAGTGAGCATATTATAAGTAATGAATAATAACTTAATATTAAGCAACAACCATCTTAATTGTAAATATTAATTCGCCTTTCTTGATTAATAAAATTGCCCCATTTCACAACGATTCTGAGATCTTTCAAATACATTTATCTTTATTTATTTAATCAATTCTGTCCGACGACTATCAATTCTGTACGACCGACCGATGTCAGAAAACTAGGACCTCATTTTCGCCGGCGAGACGATTCACGCTGTATGAGTGATTTTTGTGTTTCTTTTTTTGATCATCAGAAAGGCATATAATACGCATTTTAGATGCCTTTATTTTCGGATGGTCAACCTAACTGGGTTGTAAGTGGATGGCATTGTTATAAGTTGGTTCTGGTGAACCTCAGCTTAGTCGAAGATTTAGAAATACGCTTAAAGAGATGGGTTATGGTAAGGAAGTCTAGGTCTCGGTGAAGCACGAAACGAATTAAAGCATGAAAATCAACTTTCTTGATAATTCAGCAATCACATCAGGAGTGCTGAGTCTTCGTCTATCTAAAGCCGTATTGATTCAACATCTCCCTGCCCTTATCCCACTCTAAGTGGGGTGGGCACAACATGTTATAAACATGTTGTCATATATGGATCGAATAATTCTAATGTATCAAGCTCATGGTTGGATATATTTCTCAGAATCTCACAAAATCTCTCAGAATCTTTTATTTTTTAAGTTGGCGTGAACCAAGACTTAAAGCCGAAGGGTACCGTTAGTTATTACATATGAAAAACTTACCCGCTGCTAGTGCAGTCGTAACTTTACTGAGAAACATTAAGATAGGAGCATTCCAGGGTAAAATAAGGGCACATACTCCTACTGGTTGCTTCAACGTATAGGAAAAATTATCACCATCTAAAAAAAATATGTACCTATATATTATAAAAATTACGTTCATATTATATCAATATTTATATCATCCTCCTGCCCTTATCCCACTCTAAGTGGGGTCGGCACAACATGTTATAAACATGTTGTGACATGATTTGGCTGCGTTTTTACGACCAGCCGCCTGCCTGACATCAACTTACCTTTGTCGTATTTTACGACACCTCGGTAAGAGAGAGGGTGGTCTATTCTACTAAACCGGATACCACACGGTGGGTCAACTTACCTTAGTCGCCTTTTACGACACCTCGGTAAGAAATAAGGTTGGTCTATTCTACTCAGCCGGATACCACACGGCGGGTCGTCTTACCTTAGTCGCCTTTTACGACACCTCGGTAAGAAATGAGGGTGGTACTATTCTATTCAGCCGGATACCACACGGCGGAGTAATGATTAATTGAACAATTGATAAGTAATAGTGATATTTGACTTTAATCTATACATATAAAACAAACGCAAAAGCTGTATGTGAGTTTGTTTGTGGTCTACTAAACAGATTTTTTTTTTAAATTAATTCCATTTGAAATAGTGAAATTCTTGAGAAAGGTTTAGGTTAATAGAACATTTCAGGTTTAATCAATTTTAATGAAACTTTCACTAGGAGATAGGGGAGGTTGTAGAACAAATATACTATTTAGCTAGTTTTTATCCTAAATTCCCGTGGGGTCGAAATTTACGCGGTAAATTTTTTTTTTACTCTGTAACAAATTTATTTACACAGCTAGTAGTAAATAAAGGACCTTTACTTACCGGCGGCTAAAGTATTTCCTTGTATTTTGTCAGCCAAACTTGCGTTGTATCGTATATGATAAGGAGCTAATCCAATAAATCTTGTAGCATTTCCTAATATCATACCATTGTTATAAGTTTCAAGTTCAGCTAAATAATTTGTATCTCTCTCCACTAGATCAGCAAACTTATTGATAAGCTTGCATCTGCCTGAAGCATCTAACAAACGCCATTCGGAATTACGATGAAATGCACGCTTTGCTGATTGAACTGCAACATCTATGTCGGCCTGTTAATTAATGTTATTATTAATCCAACTAATTATTAAGATTTATTGTCTTAATACTTAGTACTGGAATACGTCATTAGAAATTTTTGGTGTTGTAATTTTAGCATTTATACAGTATGGTATCCGGCTGAGTAGAATAGACCACCCTTATTGCTTTCCGAAGTGTCGTAAAAGGAGATTAAGATAAGTCGACCCGCCGTGTGGTATCCGGTTGAGTAGTATTGACTACCCTCATTCCTTATTGAGTTGTTGTACTTACCACTTAGAGTGGGATAAAGGCGGGAGGATGATGCTGTGGAAGCGCGAGATTTTTAGCACGACTTACATACTTACCAGAAGATCTCAAATCCCTATTCATAGAATTAAGATATAATAGAATATTTTTTTTTAATTTTATATTACATATACAATCATAATTTTTTTTTCAATTTAATTATAATCAAATCACAGTACTTGTATTTTGGTGTTAAAGATGTTACAATTGAATTTTTACAATTATCATTTAGGCCACCCCATTAATACTTAACTTATCTCCTTCAGCGACTGTTGCGATAACAGAACCATCGTGGGGATTAAATGTTTCAAACTTCTTTCCACTTACAGCGTCGAACCACTGATTGTCGATGAAAATCTGTCAAAATATGTTTCAGAAATAAATACTAAAATTATTGAATTATACCTATATTTAATAATTTTGGAAGAAAAATATATTTATAAAATTTTTAATATTCAAATTTTTGTTAGTAGAGAGCGCGCTATAAGTATCAAGAATTATTACTTAACTAATTTTACTAATCAAAAACTCATAGTGATTTATTGAAGGACGTTAACGATTAATAATACAACAGTTAAAAAAATTATATAAGTAACATTAAATTAAATAATAAAAAGCTGTAACCTGTAAAGTAATACTTGAAATATGCCAATCAACAATTAATAAAAAGCATTGAGGTAAACAGCGGCGGCTACACTTAACTTGCGCTATGTATCATAATAGATGGATAGTCAAAGTTATGAATAAGAATGATAATGACATATTAACGATGATTACAGATGCTGTAACATACTTAAAACCTAAAACTACTAGAAAGCTATCTATAAAACAGTACTGCAATGTAGTAAACAAAGGTGGCAATCGCTTGTTTCATTTGATGTGTTTTGTTATGTTGGACAAATTATAATGAAAATGAACAAAAGTAAAATGTATGTTCTCAAAATTTTATACAGAGCTTTAATAGATGTGAGTGTATATAAATTTATTATCAATGCTATAAACTTTATTTGATCTTTCGAGTATCATAAAAACATTTACACAATTTTAACAAGATAAAATTGTACAAGTCACTGTTTAGGCGTTTGCCGTGTAGGGTTAACCGGTTCAGTCTCGAATAATTAAATATAGTTTATAAAACTTAAAATTCTGCTTTTATAGCATACATTTTATACATTGAAGTAAGAAGCAAAAAAAGTAGAATAAAAACATATTTGCTTTGTGCCATCTTTTTCATATATAGGTATATCTATGTTTTTTTACAATATTTTTCCTCCATTATATTTATTCTAAAAATAAGTTTAAAAGCGTGTTTTTATTTCGTTTTCGTTCATTAATGTATGCATGCAAATTTATTATATTGAAATTTATTTTTTTAAGGATTTATTTCGTACATGTATGTATTTTGTACACATTATGATAAATATATAAAATACATCTTCCTATATAATAATAATAAAAAAATACAAAATTAAAATTGTAGCTATCTGTGATACCTGTGATATATGTTATTTATTTAAATTTATTTAAATTAGTTAGAAAACTGCAATACATAAAAAATAATATTTCAAGAAAGATTCTGTGTAATCTGTTATGTACTAAAATGAAATTAAAAACCTACATACCTTAGTGTACTTTACTTCTGGCGCCATAATTTAATTGAAAATATCGACCCGATTTTATTATTTTGACACGTTATTCGTGATCGCTCCTCCTGATACAATGACTTGTGTATATGAAATGTTACGAATTTGATATAGCGTAAAAAAAATAATCTCTAACACGTGTTATCATCACTAAGATTAGAATCGGTAAGTAGCCAAGTGTAGGATGTAGGAATGATTGCGTTGTAAATAAGCACAATCATCGTGAATACACGTATATCATTATAGAAGATGACTTTTATTATTTGATTGGGGTATAATGGTAATAACAGCTCCTGCGACATATACCATCATGTTATTTAATTTCAAAAATCTTCATCTTAATCATATGATTTGGCTACGTATTTTACGACCGGCCGCCTGCCTGACATCAACTTAACTTAGTCGTATTTTACGACACCTCGGCAAGAAAGAGGGTGGTCTATTCTACTCAGCTGGATACCACACGGCGAGTCGACTTACCTTAGTCGCCTTTTACAACACCTCGGGAAGAAATGAGGGTGGTACTATTTTATTTTTAACCGGATACCACACGGCGTTAATCTTGTGTATATATATATATATATATATATATATATATATATATATATATATATATATATATATATATATATTTATTTATTTTTTTCGGAATCTCGGAAACAGCTCCAACCATTTTCATGAAATTCAGCATGTAGGGGGTTTTGGGGGAGAAAAATCGATCTAGCTAGGTTTCATGTAAAAAAAAATAGTTTTATCCCTGTTTTTGGGCATTAAAAAACACTAACATTTATATTGAATTGAATTTTCGCCATTAAATGTTAATGCAGCGTAACTTATTCGGGGAACGGGCAGCCTCGAGAATAGTAAATATATAGGATCGATCCTCAACTAAATTATTATTCGAAGTTTTTTTTTTCTTTAAATTAACGAGCAAGGCTCGGTCACTCAGATCTTTATAGTTAATAGTCTCTATGTGATTTTGAGCAAAACAAAGGTAATGGTAGTATTATTTTGGTATAATCCGCAATAAAAGGAAAAATATGTAAAGCAACATAAGTGTCCATTGCCATTTTCCATGGCCATTTTTATATATGTTACATTCATGATTCGTAAAATCGCATGCACTATCAACCTCCAACAACACATGATACTAGTACGGCATACATTCACTACAACAATCTCAACAATTGTTTTGCGCCGTAACCGATGCATCATTAGGAGATAGACTGAAGGAAGATCGAGAGCACTCCAAGACGAAATAGGAAAGCATCGCATCACCCAAGCAGAGTTATATAGTGATAAGTTGAACAGCAACTATTTATTTTGACACCGTACACATGTTGCAGACTGGAACTAGAAACATTTTTTCTGTTCTTTATTGTTTTCAAGCGATTAATTTCTACTATTGGATATCTTTCTTCTTAGATCGTTTGTCCATCTCATTGGGCGTCACCAACAGTCATTGATGACAATTCAGTTTAATTTTCTTTTGATCTAGATTAAATTACAAATACCTCAAAAACATTTACAAAAAATTTTACCACACCCCATTTTTATCATAAATCAAAGCTTTCAACGGGAATTTCTTCCACGGACATTAAAAACCATAATCAAACCAATGTACAAAAAGTGAGCAGCTACTTTATTTTGTTGTTAACGTCCTATTTCAATATTGGTAACTACGTAAATATTTTTTGAAAAACTCCTTAATTGTAGTATTAATGCATGTACGAGGGATATATTATCAAATAATCAATACGGCTTTAGATAGACAAAGACTTAGCACTGGTGATGTGATTGCTGAATTATCAAGAAAGTTAATTGTTAATCAGAAAAATAGTATTAATACTATCTTCATTGATTAGTGAAAAGCATTCGATACAATTTCCCACCAGATGTTATAAATGATGATTTCTCGATGTTAGAAACATATGTTATTAATGCACAATTGGTTTGGGACTTATTTAGAAAGTCGAAAACAAGTTGTGATTGCCAACCACGGTAGCACACAGAACTATAAAGAACAAAAAAAGTAAAGTCCCTCGTGGAAGCGTATTGAGTCTGGTTTTGTTTAAAACATTTATTTCGACGATTTTTGTACAATTTTAAAGGCTAATAGGTAATATGGTTTGCGCATGATACCATTCGCTGATACCGCTAGGGAGAGGGGACACACTGTTAATAAAAAAAACCTGAACGCGAATCTGAAGCCACTAATAGCTAGTATAAAAATAATTTCATTACTCTCAATGAAGATGAATTCAAAATTCAAATTTATTCATTTACAACATATGATTGAAATTAATATTTTAGCAAGAATCACTAAAATAAAAAATATTCATTATTTTCTATGTAAACCTTTATGCCAAATCTTAAACTCTTCCGTGCCCGCAATTTACTAAAACAGTGCTGAAATTTTTTAAAGCATACATAGACGATCGAATATGGTGAAGCCAATCTTGAATGAAATGAAGTATTACACATTACAATTTTAACGAGTTCTGTGCATTTAGTTGCTAGTTTTCATCCTTCTCGATCGCGTTAGCGAAACGCCAATTTGTATGTCGCTATTGTAGCCCCATACAAATTAGCTTTACGCTAACGATCGAGTAGGTTAAAAAAACCCGCACTAAACACATTGTACGTCTTCTACGTGAAAGATTTGTTCAGAAAAATATCTGTACATCAAAGATTGTTCAGGGGCACTAACGGCCGGTCCCAATATTCGATCTATCGCCAATTTTGGCTTACCGGAGTAAGAAAAGTCAAGGTATCGCGTCCCAATATTCTATCAACGATCAGAGAATCCTATCGTCCGATGCTGTCTGTCGACGGGAGGACCGCGGATCGCCCTCTCTATGAAAATTAGGCATGGGTATGATTGCTATATAAGAATCATATTCGTTCCACGATATGATCGATTTTAATCACGTGATTATACCCGCTACTGCTAATGCTATTGGAATACAAGCAAATGTATTCTTTATGTCGTATGCAGTGTATAGGATATAAAGACTACATTTGTTTGTATAAGAAATGCTAATGCTATTGGAATACAAGCAAATGTATTCTTTATGTCGTATGCAGTGTATAGGACATAAAGACTATATTTGTTCGTATAAGCAATCATTTAGTCCATTAACGTAAATAATATAATAGCGGATAGCGTTTTTGCTAATCAATGTTGCTAGGCAAAATTATTGTTATTACAAACAAATGTATTCTTTATGTCGTATGCAGTGTATAGGACATAAAGACTACATTTGTTCGTATAAGAAATGCTAATGCTGCTAATGCTATTTGAATACAAACAAATTTACTCTTTATGTCGTATGCAGTGTATAGGACATAAAGACTACATTTGTTCGTATAAGCAATCATTTAGTCCATTAGCGTAAATAATATAATAGCGGATAGCGCTTTTGCTAATCAATGTTGCTAGGCAAAATTATTGTTATTACAAACAAATTTACTCTTTACGTCGTATGCAGTGTATAGGACATAAAGACTACATTTGTTCGTATAAGCAATCATATAGTCCATTAGCGTAAATAATATAAAAGCGGATAGCGCTTTTGCTAATCAATGTTGCTAGGCAAAATTATTGTTATTACAAACAAATGTAATTCTTAGGTCGAATATAATACGCTCGTTATTTCTAGGTTATACTTTTACTTCAAATAGCGTCTTCTAATGTTATAATGTTTTTTTGTTGACTGGATAAACGTAGCAACAAATTCTACTATCATAATAATATTCATTACTAACAAATACGATCCGATTAACGATTTTTATTTTTATAACGAATATTTCCAACGACAGTAGCAAACTCTCGCCACCTTTTGACATTTGTTTGAACTATTTAGAGTCGCCAAATATTTTGCTATTTGCGGAACAGATGTCGCTATTTCAATATATTTATATTATTTTATTCAATCATCATTTAACTTTATTTAATCCAATCTTTATGACTTTTCTAAGTCTATATTAAAATATGTTATCTCTTTCTACTAGTGTAACACTACTTTACCTTATACACATTGCACTTTGGCAATTCTAACTTTAGTTTTCAAAAGACGGAATTTCTAGGATATAGTTTCAGTTGGAATAACGTTAAAGTGCGTCATCTTCCCGAATTATCGACCGTATTTTATGAGAAATAAGAATTACATTTGTTTGTATTAACAATAATTTTGCTCAATATCAGTGAATTAGTCTCAGTATTAATTTATTATTTTCTTTTTCATAGAATATCCATAATTTTGTATAGCAGTAGCAGTTACTCTAAAACTCATTAGCAGATGATGCTATATGAAAAGTTTTTCATATCATGATCATTAAGTGATCGGTGATTCTGTCCATGCCTAATGAAAATAGCGACATATCGCGTCCCAATAACGTTTTGAACGCTGTCTGTGTCAAATGACATTAGTAAAGATAAGGTATATCGTCTATCGGTCATTTAGCAGCGATAAAAGTGTAGATAGCACAAGTTTTCTTTTTCTTTTCGATGTTTTTGATTTAAAATTATAATTATAAATACCACCTACCTACCGAAAAGACACTTCCGGACCGATAGAGACAGTATTTCCGATGAATTACCCCAAAAGGCTGAATCATCAAATAAATGAATTCAAAATTAAAAAATATCAAAAGTGACCTCCACACGGTACGTAGCTACTTAACTATATGAAATTCTATGGTTTTTGTACGTAAATTAAATAAAATATAATTAATAAGGCATGGTTTTTTTTCAGAAACACTGGTATATCCTGCGTCAGGATTTACTAACATTGAGATTTTATGTTTTGAGCACAATGCCAGTGTCAGTAACTGACTACATGGGGGTCTCCAAATCATCAGCTAGCCGAAAAATAGCTTATTTTTTTGGTTGGAATAGCAATGCAAGTATATCCTGCGCACGTATATGTGTGTAGTAATACACTGCAAGATTTCTATAACATTTGTCAATTTGCCCGCGTTTAAGAAGCAATTGATGCTACACATATTCTAATGCAATCCCCAAGCAAGATGTAATATATAAATGAGCTAAGTAGTAGAAAAGGTAAATCGTAATTAAAATTTGTAATTATTAATTAATTGATTCAAATATTGGTGAAGACTTCAGAATAGAGCTATTTTTCTGTTGATATTCAATCTGGTTGTGATGCACAATAGTGATTCATAAATGTTGTAGCAAGTTGGCCTGGATTGACTAACTAACCATTTTTATTAATTCAACATTGAGAAGTAAATCTCTTCATGCATAATTAAAGGCATTTTTATATGTATAGTGTAAGTTTTTGTTGTTGCTTATTGTCCCCTATATTTACAATCATTAGCCATGAGCTATTTATGTTATAATAAAAAAATGTTAATCATTAATTGTTCCATATTTATTTTTATTTAAATTTAACAAATTTTCTGCTGAATATGAAAGTGAGACTGTGCATATCCCCATGCAAGCCCTATTAACTGTCTCCAGTGTTGGATCCAATTTCATAAAGTCAGTGAAAATACAATGATAATTATACTTTACTGTAACAGATATAGCATAGACATAAGACTGCTGAATCCAAGTCAAAGTTTTTCTCCAATGTTAAGAGACCTCAAAATCCATTATCTCAAGGCTCAGTTAAATTAAAATAATCATGTACCTAACTTTAAACTTATGTATATATAACACCTGCTTATGTATAATACAGATTTATGGACTATGTACACCATCATTACTAATGATAGTTTTACAGTAAATAAAATTATGTTAAAATGGAGAACCTTATTATTTTTCTGTTTTGTTCCCTAAGAACATGAACATTCAAATACAAAGAATTTATTCATTATTAATTGCTTTACTTGTTGCAGGTGCTTTGGAGCTAAGAAGCATATATTTCCAGTTATTTTACTAAAAATTAGACTTAATTTACAGTCTATACAGGTTGTATGCATAGATGTACAAACAGAAGTGTAATTATGAACCTAATGATGAAGCAGATAACATCATAGATTAAACAAGAATGATGACATCTTTTTTTATTATTGATTACTAATATATTTAATGGTATAAAATATTTAATAATATTATTGACATTTATTGTGACAATATTTCATTAATAATGTTATTCTTTACCTGATTTAAAATATTTTTTTACCATAACTTTTTCATTATTATCATTTAATCTTTATAAAAGATCTGAGTGACTTCACTAGATGGGGATAGAAAAAAAATCAGGTTAACTATGTTTTCTTCCACCAAAATATGTTTGATAAATTTTAAACTTAGGTAATAGATAAATACTGTTTTTTGTAATAAACTCATTGTGTGAATCAACCTTGGATGACCGATGAGCCTCTGGTAAGTCAGGTTTTCCTGGATGGCGGTTTTTATGTAATAAATAAAAATATGTATTGAAATAAAAAATATTTTATTTCTATAACCTTTTATATATAGATTAAACAGTTCAATGTTTAGACTACTTTAATATTATAAGATTAATATTATATAATAAAATCATTATATATAAATATATTATATAATAAAATCATTATCCCTAATTAAGTTTAGCTGTGCTATTTTTACAGAAGTTAAAAAACTATAAATGATTTTTAGAAGCAGGCGTTACTCTGAAATCCATAATATATTGCCTGCTTTATACACTTAGCATAACATATATTCTCTTTAACAAACGCGGATTACAGCAAAATAATTCTATTGTATTAACTTCTGAAAAACCAAAAAAATTAAAAGGAGAGGAGACAAAAATTCAATTTAAAGGAGGCTGCGCCATTAAACAGTTATTTGTAGCTACAGACATGTAAACATGAAGTTAATATATATATAATTTGAACATAAGTAATGAAAATACTTTTATTTTGCTATAATACGCGATAAATAACATATATGTAGTGTACTAAACTTTTTAATTACGTCACTTTAATACTAAGCGTGTGATATTTTTTATTATTCTCGTAAAATTAACAATAAATCAGATATTAAAGATATAGTCTGCCAGCATAGCTTACAGTCTCCTGCATAAATAAAAGAATATTCTGGAATAACGCCTTAAAAATGAGCATAGCAATCAATAAAATTGCGTATTGTTATAAAGTTATATTAGGGCTGCATGTTTAATGTCAAATCTTTACTAAGTTATTTTATAACAAAGTCCACAAAATCTGTCTGTTTGTATGTGATCGACTTCCCTAAATCTAATGAAAGGATTTTTGTAGTGTTTTTATTTAAAGGTAGTGCAATTCTTCCGGAAGTTATAGTAGTGCATTACAATTTTATGTAGGTATATTGAAGACATCGCATTTGCATGAACCGCGTAAAGCAACTGAGAAACAACCGATTTATAGATCTTCAAAAATACTGCAAAAAATCCGCAACAGCATGTCTCTATCTCTTATGGTTCTCAATATGTACTTTTTATATGTTTAAAACTTCAATTAAATACACTGATTTCGACACGGGCGAAGCCGCATGCACAGTAAGTCTTATGTATAAAAATGAATGTTTGTCTGTATGTCCTTTATTGACTCTGAAACGGCTGCAGCAATTCTAATGAAATTTTCAGACAACCTTTAGAAAGACCCAACAGATGAACCTTTTTCTGTTTCAAAGGGAATTCGAAACCAGACTAAGCCACAGCAACGCTTGGACAAACTTGAATTTTATGACATGTGGGAAAAAAACGATCTAGCTATATTTTATTTAGAAAAATGACATTTTATTCCTGTTTTCAGGCATTGTAAAAACTTCTAAAATAAAAATAGATTTCAAAGCTTCTATTTCCTATTATTTGTAAATTTGTTATAGCGTAATGGTATATGGGCGGACTATATGCGGATATATGAAAATACCCGGGTTCAAGTCCCACCTGTACCGGTCTATTTTTTAATTGCATTTTTTTTTAATAAAATTACAGAGCAAGGCTGTCATCCAAGTACTACCTTTAATATTTAAATGAGTTAATCTTGTATGTACGTATAATCTTTTTTTTTAATCTCGGAAAATGCTCCATTGATTTTCATGAAATTCAGCATGATTTAGGGGGGAAAATTGTGAAGCCTAGGTTTCATTTTGAAAAATGTCGTTTTATGCACTGTTCTCGGGCACTGAGACTTTGTATAATGGATGGAAAAAGGGAAATAAGTATAGATCAAAATTGATTTTAAATTTCTTGTATTTCTTTTCTATTTATAATTCTAATTTTCTTTTCTTTAATTCTAAAACTTAATATTACAAACATTAAAATAATATTTCATAATCTTGCTATAATATTCTGCTGTCTTCGTTTTTTCTTTTCTGGGATGACATATCAGCAGGAATGTGACCTTTTAGCTTTCCTAAAAATAAAAAAATTTTAAGTTCATAACTTGTTTATTTGTACTTAAGTATCATAATTCACTCTGTAAAGGCGAATCAGATGGTTTCTATTAAAAATTCATACTTCAAATTTATCTTTACTCAAAAAGAAATGCTGATATAATCCTGAAATAGTCCTGCACTTCCTCATTCAATAATACCATATTCCACCTTTACCAATATTAATTGTAACATTAACTGTACTTAAATAAATAAATGTAAAATAGACTTTAAATTACTTAGATTTTTATATAATCTCTACATATTGGCTTGTATTATGCCTTGACATTGACTTGATCACATAATAAAAATATTTTTTATGTTGTATTGTTCATAGAGAACCAAACTTCTTAACTATTTAAGATTTTCAGAATTAAAATGAAATTTTGTCTATTGTATAGTGCATTATTTCAAGTATCTCATTACTTTTTAATAAATATTTTATTTCAACAAAAAATATTGATTATTTGAAGTCAAAATTAATAATAAATTTAAAAAAACAACCTTTACCTGATAAAAAGTAATTTAAAAAGGCAGTTGTATTGTTGTAAGATTGTGTCATACAAAAGTAATAAAATGTAAACTTATGTACACCTTTGCTTATTGCAAAAATAATTTTCTGGGATAAATCTGCCTGGGGTGTATTAAGTAGGTAATGATAAAGCATGCAGTTTCAGAACAGGTGTGTTTAAACAGGCCTAGCAAAAAGGTGCATGGGAACTTCATTTTCGTCAAAGTTGTTCCTCTACTGCAAACTCTTCTACCACAGCATCATCACCATAGAGTGCTGTAAATCCAGCACAAGTCAGACCTAATATGACTGCTACTCTATCCAAAGCATCATCTGGTGGAATGTACTCTTGTTTCTCACCTTCAGTCTGAAAAAATATTAATTATAAACTAACTTAGCTTTGTAATATACTACCCACATTGTTATGATACTTTTTATATAATGTGTACTTTTTATTTATTTATAGATTAACCAAATTCACACTTGACATTAAAATTATGCATTGAACAACTTAAAATAAGTAGTATTTAATTTTAGGTGACAATAACTTTCAAATTAAGTTACAACAACTGAGAGATACAATTTAACTAATTTTATGTTATGGTTAAAATTACAAAGTCAAAGCAGGAATATATTATATAAGTATCAAATCTATACTAGACCAGTGTACAGAAAAATTTAAATTAGGTATAACAGATATGCTTATACATATACATATTATGTTAGAAATTGAAGATTATTTGGATAATAAAAATGCCACGATTTGAAAATCCTTTCAGCTTCACACAAGATTGCGGTTTGATAATGTAAAAAAGATTGATATCCGAGTTTCTTTCTGGTTCTTCTTGGTAAGAGCAACATTCCGAGCCAGTTGTAGCTTCAATAATCATATTGATCCTTGATGATTCAAAAGTACTTGAAAGAGCTTATTTGAATGAAGATTATTTTGATTTGTTTTGAAGTAAGTAGGGGTTACTTAAGTATGTAGTACTAAATCTCTTTTATAATACAGCCTTCAGATGTCAACGCATCATAGTATTATCTCAGCATAAGAAGGTGAAAAGAATACATACCTTAAGGTTATTATTACTGCTGTATGTTAACAATCGATGCATTGAAAACATATATGATATCCCATAGAGCGCTTTCTTTTGATTGATTGTTGGCCACATCCGAGGCCTTGCTAAAGACCACGATGTCAGATAATAAATTCTATTAGGTGGAGCACTTCGCTTGTTGTAAGCGGCTTGTTTTTAGTAATTTAACTTTAGTACATAATAGTTGACTATTGTTTTACAGCAAATATTGACAGCGCGCCAAATAAGATAAAAACGTCATTAAAAAAGATTCGGTTATCATCATGTCTGTTATATTTCTAATAATTGTAAAAAAAATTTATTTACTGAAAGTTAATAAAATTATATTAAATCTTAGATGAAACAGATAATTTTACGTTTTTTATGGGCTAATATAATTAGTATGGTGTCGAAAACATGTATTAAACAGTGAAGTGACTAGTTTGATGCCCTTAGTAATATAACGTAAGCTGGAACGTATGGGAGGGCTCAGATATCCTGTCTATCTACAGCGAACTCGAGTAATGATTCACTAATCCGAATTATTGGGACGTGATAGGTAGACGGATAACTTGATCGTTTTCGGCGACGATAGGAGTCTGTCTTTATCTGTCGGTAGATTATTGGGACCGGCCGTAAGTACGCTGTGCTTGACAGTCAAACTAACTGAACCGATATTAATAATGATAATATACGATGTAATATCCTTCAAATATTCAATAGCAAAGGGTATTGAGATACGGCCGCTACCATATATTATTTGATCGTCTATTTATACTATAATAATTTAAGTAACATAATAATCTCTGTTCTGACTTCCGACTGCCAGACGCCAGTTGTCAGTTGTCACTATATAATGGATAATAAATATCATAGATTATTAACTATAAAATAGATGGTTGAGATTCATACATTGGCGCGAGCCTATTTTCGGTGGTATGGGGGGGGTGCAGAGTAGCACTATAGCTACTTACATTCTCATTCATAAAAAACTATCTGCCTCTCACCCGTTTCATTCATAAAAACAGATTTAGTCTCAGTTCTGACTCTTTCTCACATATGGAGTAGTAATATATATAACGTATGACGTAAAATCGTAGTAAAATTAGTGATGTACTTGGTGCGCTAAAACCGTAACTAGTGATGTCAAAGTTTTATCGATTCGCATTTTACTCTTACCGATTATTTGGATAACCGGTTTTCCTGTAACATATTAATAGTGATTTTTAGATTTTAATAAAACAAAATATTTAAGGAAATTCTTTAATAGACTTTTACTGTAATAAAAAAATTTATATTCAACAGCCGTTTTACATTTCTATGTGCATGCTTCTTAAAAAAAAAAGTTTTTTCCTAAACACGCTAAAAGTGCAACTTCAAAAATGATTACTATTTTTAAATAGGAAACAGAATCGGCGATCATGTATCTTGAAAATATAGGAATTGTAATTTAAATTATTATATATTATTATTAAATATAATTAATTATAAGTATTCACTCGAAAACAAATTTACAAAATTAGTATTTGAAACAATAGATGCTTTCGTTTTTACCGTTTTAGTATTTAGGAAAAAACATTATACTTAAAAGGAGTATACTTGATGGTAAATTATAAATATTAGTCTTTTTTAGATATATTGGTAGTAGTTTTATAGAATATTAGTGGTTTTTATCTCTAAGTATAATATTTTCCATCAAACCAGTTAACACTTCGGATTTATACATATAAAGTAAGAATTAAATTGTGAAATTTTGCCATAATTAATGTGCCAATTGGTACCAAGCTTTTCGATGAAAGAAAACATCATGAGGAACTATACTCCATGGGTTAAGCATTTAACTAAATGTAAACATGTCAAAACAGGTAGTTTATAGTAGGCATTATCTGCCTACTATAAAGTACCTTTTTTATTACAACACATTATACTAACATTTAATATAATTTTTAATTCTTTTAAAGAATTTAAAATTATTGATAGTATTCGCACCACTTTATTATGGCGTGATTGCTATCAATAATTTTTACAAACTTTGAAACAATAAATAAGAATTATAAAATTTTTAAAGAAAACGATGGATAATATTAAATACCTTTTTTTGATTTAAAAAGAAAAATAGTATTTTTCTTCAAAAAAAAGGTGGCAACCCTAATCGCGCCCTTTTTGATTAAATAGGGGCAACACTGTGCCGTTATTGTTTCCGGTGGGGGGTGGAGTCTTCCTATTGATAAAACGTTTCAGTGACATTCAGTCCTTGTTCGTCATTCAAGAGAAGTGCATCTCGGAACGGGAATTGTGGTATTCCTATTATATCGTGTTATTGTATATAGTGTGCGTTAACAAGAAGTTTATGGAATTGTCTAATTTTAATTAAAAATCAATTGTTGGTTTATATATTTTTGCGTAAGTAAAAAGTGATTACAGTTATATATTACGTATAACGAACGTTTCAGGTGAGTCAGTACGTTTCAATTTTCTTCGTATTAAATAGTGCAAAAGTATAGTTTATTTGTTATTAAGTTTTGGATAACTACTCACATTTTATCCGAGAATGTTTGTTGAAATTCAAACATTTGAGTTGTTGAGTTTGTGATAGTGAATGTATATAGTGCTTGTGTATGGTGGTGGCGGTGGTGGAGGTTTGTGCATGTGTTTTTTACGAATCCTGCATGTATCAGGTATGATAACCAATTGTCCACTCTACATTTAGCATTATATACATTTTCTATTTTACTTCATCGCCGATTATAGCAAAATAATTTTATTATTACTTTTGCATAATTACTCTGTTTTAATCATAGCTTAGGTAAATATAGACATTGTAATCTTTAATATTTAATGACTAGCAGCGTCTGACTGCCCTCCTGTAAAAGCTGCAGGGCTTTTTCTTCTCATTTAACAGTATGGTTGAGGTGGACACTGCAGTGTTCTTTCTTCCCATACTGTGTAGGCGTTTTGTTGGTAATGTTCGTTTTCTGTATCGTCGAACATTAGCTTCAAAAGCGCGCTACTTTGTAAGACGTTTTATTAACGGGCTAGCCATTATAAAGGTGTCGTACTGATTTCTGAAATTGCGCAGTTTTGGTAATTCGTACGTCATTAATTTTTACATTTTTTTTTGTAATGGTTATGTGTTGCGGTTGGCAAAGAGCCGGTATTTGGCACCTGCAATACATGTAAAACCTTAATTCTTTTCCCAGTCGCTTTTGGCTACTGATGTTTGAGTGCACGCTTACATCTGTGGCTAAAATTACGGGAATCTAACTTAGCTTCATAAATTCAGACTTCACTTGAGTATTAGTTACCTCAAATGCATTTTCTCAAATTACAGAGGTCCTGGTGGTTGACGCTACTGTTCGGCCTGGCGCTGTTCGAGCTCTCGAGGCGACGGCGGAGCGACAGCAGCTGCGGCATAGCCGGACGGGCCGGCCTGGGGTGAGGGGCGGCGGCACGTCTCCATTGGCAGCAGCGAGGCCAGACCAGCGTAGCTCGAAGAGTCACGAGGCCAGCTGTCGGACTGCCCTCCTGTAAAATTAATCCATTAATTTCATTCAATCCATTAATTTTTACATTTTTTTTTTGTAATGGTAATGTGTTGCGGTTGGCAAAGAGCCGGTATTTGGCACCTGCAATACATGTAAAACCTTAATTCTTTTCCCAGTCGCTTTTGGCTACTGATGTTTGAGTGCACGCTTACATCTGTGGCTGAAATTACGGGAATCTAACTTAGCTTCATAAATTCAGACTTCACTTGAGTATTAGTTACCTCAAATGCATTTTCTCAAATTACAGAGGTCCTGGTGGTTGACGCTACTGTTCGGCCTGGCGCTGTTCGAGCTCTCGAGGCGACGGCGGAGCGACAGCAGCTGCGGCATAGCCGGACGGGCCGGCCTGGGGTGAGGGGCGGCGGCACGTCTCCATTGGCAGCAGCGAGGCCAGACCAGCGTAGCTCGTGGAGTCACGAGGCCAGCTGTCGGACTGCCCTCCTGTAAAATTAATCCATTAATTTCATTCAATCCATTAATTTTTACATTTTTTTTTTTGTAATGGTAATGTGTTGCGGTTGGCAAAGAGCCGGTATTTGGCACCTGCAATACATGTAAAACCTTAATTCTTTTCCCAGTCGCTTTTGGCTACTGATGTTTGAGTGCACGCTTACATCTGTGGCTGAAATTACGGGAATCTAACTTAGCTTCATAAATTCAGACTTCACTTGAGTATTAGTTACCTCAAATGCATTTTCTCAAATTACAGAGGTCCTGGTGGTTGACGCTACTGTTCGGCCTGGCGCTGTTCGAGCGCTCGAGGCGACGGCGGAGCGACAGCAGCTGCGGCATAGCCGGACGGGCCGGCCTGGGGTGAGGGGCAGCGGCACGTCTCCATTGGCAGCAGCGAGGCCAGACCAGCGTAGCTCGTGGAGTCACGAGGCCAGCTGTCGGACTGCCCTCCTGTAAAATTAATCCATTAATTTCATTCAATCCATTTATTTTTACATTTTTCTTTTGTAATGGTAATGTGTTGCGGTTGGCAAAGAGCCGGTATTTGGCACCTGCAATACATGTAAAACCTTAATTCTTTTCCCAGTCGCTTTTGGCTACTGATGTTTGAGTGCACGCTTACATCTGTGGCTGAAATTACGGGAATCTAACTTAGCTTCATAAATTCAGACTTCACTTGAGTATTAGTTACCTCAAATGCATTTTCTCAAATTACAGAGGTCCTGGTGGTTGACGCTACTGTTCGGCCTGGCGCTGTTCGAGCGCTCGAGGCGACGGCGGAGCGACAGCAGCTGCGGCATAGCCGGACGGGCCGGCCTGGGGTGAGGGGCGGCGGCACGTCTCCATTGGCAGCAGCGAGGCCAGACCAGCGTAGCTCGTGGAGTCACGAGGCCAGCTGTCGGACTGCCCTCCTGTAAAATTAATCCATTAATTTCATTCAATCCATTAATTTTTACATTTTTTTTGTAATGGTTATGTGTTGCGGTTGGCAAAGAGCCGGTATTTGGCAACTGCAATACATGTAAAACCTTAATTCTTTTCCCAGTCGCTTTTGGCTACTGATGTTTGAGTGCACGCTTACATCTGTGGCTGAAATTACGGGAATCTAACTTAGCTTCATAAATTCAGACTTCACTTGAGTATTAGTTACCTCAAATGCATTTTCTCAAATTACAGAGGTCCTGGTGGTTGACGCTACTGTTCGGCCTGGCGCTGTTCGAGCGCTCGAGGCGACGGCGGAGCGACAGCAGCTGCGGCATAGCCGGACGGGCCGGCCTGGGGTGAGGGGCGGCGGCACGTCTCCATTGGCAGCAGCGAGGTCAGACCAGCGTAGCTCGTGGAGTCACGAGGCCAGCTGTCGGACTGCCCTCCTGTAAAATTAATCCATTAATTTTATTCAATCCATTAATTTTTACATTTTTTTTGTAATGGTTATGTGTTGCGGTTGGCAAAGAGCCGGTATTTGGCACCTGCAATACATGTAAAACCTTAATTCTTTTCCCAGTCGCTTTTGGCTACTGATGTTTGAGTGCACGCTTACATCTGTGGCTGAAATTACGGGAATCTAACTTAGCTTCATAAATTCAGACTTCACTTGAGTATTAGTTACCTCAAATGCATTTCCTCAAATTACAGAGGTCCTGGTGGTTGACGCTACTGTTCGGCCTGGCGCTGTTCGAGCTCTCGAGGCGACGGCGGAGCGACAGCAGCTGCGGCATAGCCGGACGGGCCGGCCTGGGGTGAGGGGCGGCGGCACGTCTCCATTGGCAGCAGCGAGGCCAGACCAGCGTAGCTCGTGGAGTCACGAGGCCAGCTGTCGGACTGCCCTCCTGTAAAATTAATCCATTAATTTCATTCAATCCATTTATTTTTACATTTTTCTTTTGTAATGGTAATGTGTTGCGGTTGGCAAAGAGCCGGTATTTGGCACCTGCAATACATGTAAAACCTTAATTCTTTTCCCAGTCGCTTTTGGCTACTGATGTTTGAGTGCACGCTTACATCTGTGGCTGAAATTACGGGAATCTAACTTAGCTTCATAAATTCAGACTTCACTTGAGTATTAGTTACCTCAAATGCATTTTCTCAAATTACAGAGGTCCTGGTGGTTGACGCTACTGTTCGGCCTGGCGCTGTTTGAGCGCTCGAGGCGACGGCGGAGCGACAGCAGCTGCGGCATAGCCGGACGGGCCGGCCTGGGGTGAGGGGCGGCGGCACGTCTCCATTGGCAGCAGCGAGGCCAGACCAGCGTAGCTCGTGGAGTCACGAGGCCAGCTGTCGGACTGCCCTCCTGTAAAATTAATCCATTAATTTCATTCAATCCATTAATTTTTACATTTTTTTTTGTAATGGGTATGTGTTGCGGTTGGCAAAGAGCCGGTATTTGGCAACTGCAATACATGTAAAACCTTAATTCTTTTCCCAGTCGCTTTTGGCTACTGATGTTTGAGTGCACGCTTACATCTGTGGCTGAAATTACGGGAATCTAACTTAGCTTCATAAATTCAGACTTCACTTGAGTATTAGTTACCTCAAATGCATTTTCTCAAATTACAGAGGTCCTGGTGGTTGACGCTACTGTTCGGCCTGGCGCTGTTCGAGCGCTCGAGGCGACGGCGGAGCGACAGCAGCTGCGGCATAGCCGGACGGGCCGGCCTGGGGTGAGGGGCGGCGGCACGTCTCCATTGGCAGCAGCGAGGCCAGACCAGCGTAGCTCGTGGAGTCACGAGGCCAGCTGTCGGACTGCCCTCCTGTAAAATTAATCCATTAATTTCATTCAATCCATTAATTTTTACATTTTTTTTTAATGGTTATGTGTTGCGGTTGGCAAAGAGCCGGTATTTGGCACCTGCAATACATGTAAAACCTTAATTCTTTTCCCAGTCGCTTTTGGCTACTGATGTTTGAGTGCACGCTTACATCTGTGGCTGAAATTACGGGAATCTAACTTAGCTTCATAAATTCAGACTTCACTTGAGTATTAGTTACCTCAAATGCATTTTCTCAAATTACAGAGGTCCTGGTGGTTGACGCTACTGTTCGGCCTGGCGCTGTTCGAGCGCTCGAGGCGACGGCGGAGCGACAGCAGCTGCGGCATAGCCGGACGGGCCGGCCTGGGGTGAGGGGCGGCGGCACGTCTCCATTGGCAGCAGCGAGGTCAGACCAGCGTAGCTCGTGGAGTCACGAGGCCAGCTGTCGGACTGCCCTCCTGTAAAATTAATCCATTAATTTCATTCAATCCATTAATTTTTACATTTTTTTTTGTAATGGTTATGTGTTGCGGTTGGCAAAGAGCCGGTATTTGGCAACTGCAATACATGTAAAACCTTAATTCTTTTCCCAGTCGCTTTTGGCTACTGATGTTTGAGTGCACGCTTACATCTGTGGCTGAAATGACGGGAATCTAACTTAGCTTCATAAATTCAGACTTCACTTGAGTATTAGTTACCTCAAATGTATTTTCTCAAATTACAGAGGTCCTGGTGGTTGACGCTACTGTTCGGCCTGGCGCTGTTCGAGCGCTCGAGGCGACGGCGGAGCGACAGCAGCTGCGGCATAGCCGGACGGGCCGGCCTGGGGTGAGGGGCGGCGGCACGTCTCCATTGGCGGCAGCGAGGCCAGACCAGCGTAGCTCGTGGAGTCACGAGGCCAGCTGTCGGACTGCCCTCCTGTAAAATTAATCCATTAATTTCATTCAATCTATTAATTTTTACATTTTTTTTTGTAATGGTTATGTGTTGCGGTTGGCAAAGAGCCGGTATTTGGCACCTGCAATACATATAAAACCTTAATTCTTTTCCCAGTCGCTTTTGGCTACTGATGTTTGAGTGCACGCTTACATCTGTGGCTGAAATTACGGGAATCTAACTTAGCTTCATAAATTCAGACTTCACTTGAGTATTAGTTACCTCAAATGCATTTTCTCAAATTACAGAGGTCCTGGTGGTTGACGCTACTGTTCGGCCTGGCGCTGTTCGAGCGCTCGAGGCGACGGCGGAGCGACAGCAGCTGCGGCATATCCGGACGGGCCGGCCTGGGGTGAGGGGCGGCGGCACGTCTCCATTGGCAGCAGCGAGGCCAGACCAGCGTAGCTCGTGGAGTCACGAGGCCAGCTGTCGGACTGCCCTCCTGTAAAATTAATCCATTAATTTCATTCAATCCATTAATTTTTACATTTTTTTTTTGTAATGGTAATGTGTTGCGGTTGGCAAAGAGCCGGTATTTGGCAACTGCAATACATGTAAAACCTTAATTCTTTTCCCAGTCGCTTTTGGCTACTGATGTTTGAGTGCACGCTTACATCTGTGGCTGAAATTACGGGAATCTAACTTAGCTTCATAAATTCAGACTTCACTTGAGTATTAGTTACCTCAAATGCATTTTCTCAAATTACAGAGGTCCTGGTGGTTGACGCTACTGTTCGGCCTGGCGCTGTTCGAGCGCTCGAGGCGACGGCGGAGCGACAGCAGCTGCGGCATAGCCGGACGGGCCGGCCTGGGGTGAGGGGCGGCGGCACGTCTCCATTGGCAGCAGCGAGGCCAGACCAGCGTAGCTCGTGGAGTCACGAGGCCAGCTGTCGGACTGCCCTCCTGTAAAATTAATCCATTAATTTCATTCAATCCATTAATTTTTACATTTTTTTTGTAATGGTTATGTGTTGCGGTTGGCAAAGAGCCGGTATTTGGCAACTGCAATACATGTAAAACCTTAATTCTTTTCCCAGTCGCTTTTGGCTACTGATGTTTGAGTGCACGCTTACATCTGTGGCTGAAATTACGGGAATCTAACTTAGCTTCATAAATTCAGACTTCACTTGAGTATTAGTTACCTCAAATGCATTTTCTCAAATTACAGAGGTCCTGGTGGTTGACGCTACTGTTCGGCCTGGCGCTGTTCGAGCGCTCGAGGCGACGGCGGAGCGACAGCAGCTGCGGCATAGCCGGACAGGCCGGCCTGGGGTGAGGGGCGGCGGCACGTCTCCATTGGCGGCAGCGAGGCCAGACCAGCGTAGCTCGTGGAGTCACGAGGCCAGCTGTCGGACTGCCCTCCTGTAAAATTAATCCATTAATTTCATTCAATCCATTAATTTTTACATTTTTTTTTGTAATGGTAATGTGTTGCGGTTGGCAAAGAGCCGGTATTTGGCACCTGCAATACATGTAAAACCTTAATTCTTTTCCCAGTCGCTTTTGGCTACTGATGTTTGAGTGCACGCTTACATCTGTGGCTGAAATTACGGGAATCTAACTTAGCTTCATAAATTCAGACTTCACTTGAGTATTAGTTCCTTTAGTTGCACTTAGTCTAGTGCTATTCCATCTCTGAAAATAATTAAAAAAAATTAAAAATTGTTACTATTCAAATAGAACCTCTTATGAACAAGGTTGTATTTGAATCTATATGAATAGTTGTTCTATAATATAAAAAAAAATGTTGTCTGTGTCATTATGCATTGATTTGTTAAGAAAGAGTAAATGGGTTCACTTTTAGAAAAATTGCTTTTTATTATTGCATAAGTATGAAGGAGAAATATTGTTTGTTATTTAATTTCTGTTAGATATAAACAGTTGCACATTTTAAGTGATTTATAAATTACATAAATATTTACTTTCAGTTTTATAGAACAGTCTTTTAATATTGCTGTTATTCTTTCATTCATTACACATACTATTATATCTTTTATTAGCACTGTAAATGTAAAGATATCTCAAATCATAACTATAAATAACATCATGTGACAATCATATTAAAATAAAAAATTACTCTTAATCTTGGATCTGAGGATTCTTGAATCTGCAATTAATCAATCAATCGTTTAATCAATCGTAAATTTAAATTTTGCTTTTGCTTTTTAATTAAAAATCAACAATAGTGTTATACTATAAAGCAATATACCCTATATTGCTTTATACAGAATAAACTTGCTCTCTTTTGCTATTTACTCCCTTTTCATCCGAGTCTCATTATAAAAAACTTGACAATCATTTTTAAAGTTCTAATATAATACAATGAAGTATACAACTTCAATTGAAAATACTTCTAAAAAAAAATATTAAGTAGACCATTTAAGTTATGTCCAAATTATTCATAACTAAGATAGATCAATTAGAACAACTTCTAAAAAACTTTAACTTTAATGTTCCATTATTAATCATTTATTGCACTACAAGACACTATGAATCAAATATGAGTCAAATATGAAATAAAAATTATACTGCATGTTAAAGGTTTTAGGCTATCCATGCAAGGTTAGGTTATTATATTTAGATGTGAGAATGTAAATTTTAAGAAAGCTCTTACTATTATTGAGATGCACAAAATTCATTAAAACTCAACACTTACATTTATATAATGATTAAGTAAATCCTCTTCTTATTGTTTTATAACTGCACGTTTCTTCGTTGTTATATTTCTCATTTTAAGAAATATCTCAACAGCTACTGGTGAAATAAGACTTGATACATTTAATTTGCTTCTAGTGATATTTGTTTCAAGAATTTTGCTAACTAAATTAAAACAAAATTATACATTTTAGAAAAAAATTAAAGTACTAGAACTTTACAACGGGAAATTTAAAAATTTAATACACCGCCCATTCATTAATAAAATCAACTTGTTGTCTTGTTATATGATAGACAGTCAAAATGAGAATGAGTGCGTAAAAATATGTATGTAGGAGTGGAGCGAGATACAGCTGAGACTATTTTCATACGATTCATTCATAAATACGTACATGTGCAAGAGGGATGGGAGATAACATGTGTTGGCGCCTGTAGTAAAACCGCCCTGATAAATATTATTTGTCTGTGTTGTGATTATTTTTGGCGAACTTCGAATTCTTTGTTTATATTAATTTCAAATTCAAATTAATTCAAGGTTCTTCGATTTCGTGGTTTGAGTTAGGCTTTTATATAAAGTTTAAAAAGTGACAGACGACCATGGACACCTCGCATATTAATGCTTTTGCCTTATCGTTTGAAAAAAATCGAGTACGTACGTAGTCTAAATTTGTTTACCAATTAAAATTAGTTTTTAATGGGTATACAATAAATATATTAAGGAATTAATAGATAAAGCTTGTTTATGTGGCTCGCCTTGACCGTAAAAGTATAGTAGAATAATTAACCTATTGTTTACTATATATTTTTTATTACTCAATTATAATCACTAAATTATAAATAAACTTGATTAACTAATTTAATACAAATTATTATATTAATTTCAAATGCAATATGTATATATAATTAAAATATAAAATTATATTCATTTGTAATCAGTTTTTTTCTGAATTAATTAATAATCAAACTTGTTATTCTTTTCAAAATTTAAATCTTTATATCTTTGTAACGATGCACACATTTATAATCTGGATTAAAGAAAATATACTGAAGTTTTATGCTAAAACACTGACATATCTCGCTTAACGCCTCTCAAAGTTAAATAAAAAATATTATATAAAAAAAATTAATTCATATTGTCACACTGTGAATTGATTGATTGATTGTGTGAGCTGTGATAGCCCAGCAGTAGCACCGTGCAACTCTTTCGAGGAGGTCACAGGTTCAAACCCGAACCAATGAGTTTCTCTGTTAAAACTTATGTGTCTAATTGATAATTGCAATTTATCACACTCTTTTCGGTGAAGGAAAACATCGTGAGGAACCTGCATATTTCTAGAGAATTCTGGAGATATGTGTAACCTACCAATCTGCATTGGAGCAGCATGGTAGGCCTTAGCTCCAATCCTTGTCTCCCATAACGGAGAGAAGAGGCCTATTCCCAGCAGTGGGAGAGTAATAGGCCGCTACTACCTTACTATTGTCACACATAAATTTAAAAAATGAACAGAATAAACATATATTTATATTATACAATACCAGAAAGCTTAGAAAAAATTTTCCAATTATTATGGAGACATTATATCTTCATTTCCATGTTTTGGTTAGATAGTATTAAAAAATATATAATGACTGTTTATTTATAGTTACATAATTTTATTTCCAGAAACTTATTTTCCTGAGGTTGTTTCATTTATAACAAAACAAACCTAAAATTTGAAAATATATACAATATATTTTCATTTCAAAATTCTTTTATATTATATAAAAGTATTTTAACAAAACAAATTTTTAATATAAGTTTATTTAATAAACTTAAAATGTTATAGAAATTTATAAACAGTATCCTAGTTTTCATTTTGGTTTATAATCTTTACCCAGTTATATATTACATATTACATTATTAAAATTCAATGACTGAATTTTTTATGCACATAATTTAAAAAATTTATCTAATTCTTCACCTGATATATGAATACTATACTAACTACAGTTGTTTGTTTTCCTTGTTTGGGCTTACTTTAATGGTTCAATATGATAATTGGAATTCTGAAGGTGAATAAATGAAAAATTATATTTTCATAATTCATAATTTTTATACTGCCAATAAAATATGTACAAATTCGTGGACAGAAGCTAGTCTGTATATAATTTTTACATCGGACATAATAGAAAAATAATTCAGTATGATTAAGTATAATGGAACTACATTGTTCTTTTTATAATGTACAAAAAATGAGTAAACTGGCATTGATTGATTAATTATGTGGGTGACAGGACACGACGGGTACATATAAAAAATGTCTGGAATTTTGACATTACAAGCTTATTACCAAAGATTACAGTGTACATAATTACTTTGTAGTCATTGTTATGGGCGTAGGACGTAAAAATTCACAAAACGGCCTAATTCGCCTTAAGAGTTTTTTATTCCGATATTTTCTACATTTTACGATAAACATATAGATTTTATTGTAAAGTATACGTGATAAACATCTTATATTATTTTACACCGAAAATGAGGCACGTTCGTTGTAAAGTAAGGTTGCCTCAGAAGCATATTATCAACAAATAACAGTTCTTGTTGTACCAAAGAAAGATTTTTATATAATAGAAGTAATAATCAAAATAAAGAAAATACGTTACATATTAACAATATAAATCTACTTTGAGACAATATGAGGCGATTGTGATACAATTTGATATCGGCGAATACATAATAAAATTACTATAAATACACACGTCGTAATATACCAATAATGAGACAGTCTTCGTAAGGATGGACACAAATAAACACAATAAATACTCCTGAATAATTACTTATAACCATTTTGCGTGATAAATTCGACCTAAAGTTGAATTACCCTTATTTGTTTTACCCGTATAAGTTGTTCGTTTTGGGCTAAATTACGAGAAAATGCTGACATATTAATGTAATACAAAAAATACAATGCCCTGATTTCGTAGTATATTTTGGGTACCAATGGTTTAAAACGGAATATATTAAATTAATTAATTATATTGTCCAAATGACTGTTTACTGACATTCTTCTAATCTTAAACGAATTTATAATAATTCGATGTAACAAGGTTTAGATATTATAAAACTTAATGCTTATGAAACATTCCTAAAAATCAGGATAGTATTATATATTCTTCGATTATTTTCTTTGTGCTTTCATTAAGTTACATATTAAATTTGTATATGATATGTATGGCGTGGTTTTAATTTTACATCTAAATTTAAGACTCCTTAAGAAGTAAGTCGGTATAAAAAAATTACATAATTTAGACATATTTCTCTTCAATTCAATGCTATATAGCCATATTTATTTGTCAACTCATTCAGTAGTTTATTATGAGAAAGTATACAGAGCCTGTTTTTTTTTATTTCTTCTTCCGACAATCGTTTGATTTGCAATTTCATTTCCAAGTGACTTAACTTATTATCAAATTTATTTGTTATTGTTTTAGTTGAGCTATTGCGGTCAAGATTGTCAAAAAATACCGCCAACTTTATGGAAAATATATGGTGCTAAAGTGACTTATTTAGATTTGAGGTAATAATAAATATTAATCATTTAATAAAGTTAAGTTTTATGAGCATAATTTATTGGTTGTTTCGTAAAATATTCTCGTAACTGTAATATAGAATGAAAAGTTATCTTATAAAACAACCCTTGCATATTATTTCGCAACAATACTTCAATTCAGTCGGTCACATAATAGTTAAAACATATTTGACAAATACGTTGTAGTGATATAAACATGCAAGCAAATGTAGAACTTACAGAAAACTTGTCATCATTTTGTTTGAAAACACAAGAATTGTGTACAAGGCAATTCTTAAGCCCAATGCAAAATACACAAATGATAGGACCGCCTGATAAGGCTGCTTGCATAATAATTCTGCACAAATAGCCGAGGTTATTTTTGTATCAAACAGTGAAATATAGATGAAACAAAACATGATTATACCGATACAAAAAGTTTTGAAGATATAAACAAATTTTCAAGCAATTACGTGTTTTTGAATATTCCTGAAATGCTACCTTACTACTTCTACTTGCAGTTACAATAACATCGAAACTCTAAAGGGTTTGGAAAATTTCTCAGAACTGGAGGAATTAATACTAGACAATAATAACATTGGTGATTCAGCGTCTTTTCCTAGGCTGATACGATTGAAGACTTTGTCTATCAATAACAATCGGGTAAGTTAATAGGACCCTATTTGAATAGTATATATAACTTTATCTCTTTTACACAATTTAAATACTGTAAGGACAATTAAAGCCGCACTTTGATTGAACTTGTACCCACCTAAGAATAATAGACAGTTTTCAACATACAACAGTACAAAAAATTAAAACATCTTCCGCACCTCATATTCATTTGCGGTACTTTGTATTAAACGACCTCATATTATGGTAGTCTATAGATACTAAATCTTATGTAATGGAATGGAAAGTAGGAGAGCGAAGTTTTAAAGACTTGAAAATAGCTGTGATGCGGGCGGAGAAATGCGGTGCGGCGCGGAGAGGAGAGTGGTAGCGCCATTTGACGTAGTCGTGATTTGTGCGCGGAGTTGACAAGTTGTTAAAAAGAATAAATAGATTGACTTTAGAGAAAATCGTTTCCTATTAATTGAATAATCATTCTCCTGCCCTTTTCGCATTCTAAGTGGGGTCGGCACTACATGTTATGAACATGGTCACAAGATTTGTCTGCGTATTTTACGACCGACCGCCTGCCTGACGTCAACTTACTTTAATCTTATTTAACGACACCTCAGTAAGAAAGAGGGTAGTCTATTCTACTCAGCCGGATACTACACGGCTAGTTTTTTATTAATTGAATGAAAAATATCGTTTTTATACTTATTAAAAAATAAATATTCAAATTCTTGACCGCAACTCTCAATATACAACTTAAGTTTTTTTTTGTTAGGATAGTAGAGATGTCGTATATATTCTAATCCTATTACAGATGCTTTAATTATTTATGTATTAGAATCATTTTGAAAGTGCAAAATTAATTTATTACTAAACGTTAAGCCATATTTACAGATCACGGATTTAGATGGGTTTATCGCCAAAATAAGTGACAGGTTTCCATCGTTGACATATTTAAGCCTCCTCAGGAATACGGCTTGTCCCAATCAGTTGTCAGATCTTGATAAAGACGACACCGACTACCAAAGATACAGGTGAGAGCTAAACTTAACTCAAAATAACTTTAACTTAGGCTCACAATCTCCAAAAAGTCCGAAAACTGTGGGCTTCGGTTTTATACTATTTAAAAAAGTTACCAATTCTACAAAATTCATCTTAACAGTGTAATAAACATATTTATGTGTGTATATTTAAGTATGTATTTAAAAATGTATAAGTATATAGTCACCAGTTGTCTGTCACCCATAACACAAGTATTAAGTTACTTACTTTGGGGACGGACGACCGTAAGAGTCCCATATATTTATTTGCCTATATTCATTTTATTTATTATTTACGCATCATGTAGGTGATAAAAAACATTAGATTTGATTAGATTAGATTGTAACAAGCTATACTGCGTCCATCATATTATCAGTCTTTTGACAGCTCACGCTCATTAAGTTTTGTATTGCTTACGTACAAATATCATACAAATAATATTTGTACTTTATGGATGGGTACCGCCCACTTAGTGATGTCACACATAATGGTAACTACGATTATGCCACAGATTAAAAATAATCGGTAGAAATCGATGTTACGAGTATTAAAAGACATTTAATAACATTATATAAAGTTTTACTTTCTTCTTAGTTAATACATGAATACAAATAAAACAATCAGGATATTTTAATTTATTTTATTAGCACGAGTCGTCGGAATGATAATCAACACTAGACTCCTCCGATGAGGAGTCTTCAGTAGCAGTTATTATTAGCTCTTGTGTAGATAATATATTATCAAACGCAATATCACGTTCCCAATCAGAGAATATTACTCTTTTAGTTCTTTCCACCACACTTGCCCAGTTCTCGGCCGTTACGTGGGTGCAAGCATTTTTTAGCAATTGCAACATTTTATTCGCTGTGAATGGGGGGCTTGTATTGCATCTCGCAGCATGCCCTTTTACTTGTGCCCATATAAGTTCTATTGCGTTGTACTGGCAGTGGTATGGAGGAATCCGAAGAACAGTATGGCCATATTCTGCTGCCATTTCATTGATTACATAGCGTTTTGCTCTCTTTTTGGTTTTTAATATTTTTATTAATTCAACTTTTAACATTGAGTCGTCCACATTTTCTCCATTGTCCCGAAGCCAATTAATTATTTCATGCTTTTTATTAGCCTGTGTTGGCATTTTGTCAATTTGACGGGAGTGGTAGGGCGCATTATCAATAAAAATTATTGATGGTTCTTCCAATGAAATGAGCATTTTTTTTAAACCACTCTTCATACACATTTGCATTCATCTCTTCGTGGTAGTCATTTGATTTCTTCGATTTCAATGCCAACAGTGCGTCTTGTACAAATCCTTTTGCTGTACCTGCATGGCAAATGATTAGGCGCTCACCTTTTCCCATTGGTACTGAGGAAGTGGAATCAGCAGTATCATCAGTCCAGAAACGAGATAGTGTGTGGTTAGCGTTGAGCCATGTTTCATCCGTGAAAACAATATTTGCCCAATCTTGTATTTTCTTTGCCTCTCTTAAAAAATCACAACGTGCTATAGCTATATCTGTGCGTTCCATTAATAATTTTCTTTTATTTAACTTTTTATATGAAAAGCCAATTGTGTTCAAAACTTTGACCAAAGAAGATTTTTCACCATGAAATAGACCACTTCTTTTCAAAGAAACAATAAGTTATCTCAAAGTTGGAATTTCTTTTCTCAAGTAGTAATCTAGTTTACGTAGGTTATCATTAATCGAATTACTTAGGTACGTAATTCGATTAATGATAGTAGGTACTATAATCGGAATGGTATCGCATACGAGAATCTTTAGGACATCACTATCGTCAATCTGTCAAAAGATGGTTAATATAATGGACAGTGTATACGCATTAGAATGGAATGTCTATTATATAACCATAATTATAGACTTTTATTTTATTACTTCGCAACCTTCTGAACTTGTGCTAGCTTCTTTACCAAAATTTAACAATAAGCAAAAAATGTTGTAAAAGTATATTTATATGCAAGAAAAATAAAGAATCACAATTTTGAAATGTCTGATTTTGTATGGATGAGTCTGCGATGCCCTTAACGTTTTTACCCTTAGCGGGGTCGCGGGTTTAATTTCCGTTAAAGTATGTTTAAGTTTCGTGTAGAAATGTATATGTTTAGTTATTATTTATAATACATTACGTTATTAATTGTAAATATCATTGGACGCATAAGTTTTAATAGAAAAACTCATTGTGTTGAAATCGACCGTGACCCACTATTGAGCGTTACGTGGTTTTACAGTTTTTATTTTCTCCCTCAACTGTATTTTTTTATAAATTGTTATTTTTTTAAGATATTTCTTCCTGTATAAGTTACAAAGACTGCGATTTTTGGATACCCGAAAAGTAACGACAGCGGAGCGTAGAGAAGCAGCCACTCGCGGAGAGTTTATGAGGGTACGCAGGCCCCCTAACAATGGTAATATTTCACCATTACCACCTTCAGGGCCGGCAGCGCGACCTTTGCCTGTTGACCTAAATTCATTGGGAAAACATAAAGGTAACAAAAAAAAATTATTCTACTCAACCGAATACCACAAGGTGGGTCAACTTACCTTAGTCGTCCTTTACGACACCTTGGTAAGAAATGAGAGTGATCTATTCTACTCAGCCGGATATCACACGGCATTAACTAAAGCATTTTATGGTTAGCATTACGATCCTTCACACAATATAATTTCAATGTAAATCTTAGAAGTTATCGAAAAATTAAAACTAACGCGCGACAAAATATAAGAATAATATAATAAGAGCCAGGCCAGTACTTAGCCAGGTGTGATAAATTTGAATAAAAATCAAAAAAAATTGTAAGTATTTAATAGTAACAACAATTTATATATTATATTTTTGTTATAGGTGCATACGGTAAATGTTTGTACAAATATACTGGAAAACATTCAGAAGGGAACAGGTTTATAGTCAACAGCGATTTATGATGAATCCACTATAAAGCATACCGGGATGCTATGAAAGAGCGCAGAATTTATTTAGTTTTAGATCAGTTTATAATTTTTTATACAGGATTTTTTTTACTTAATTTTATATTGTTTTTACGCGTTTTAATAAACGTTACTTTAGTGTTTAGTTTGTGATACATTTAGGACTAAAAAACAGTTTATCAGTTAACAGTAGTACTTAGCACAAAGGTATAAATGGTTTAATACTCAGAAATATGTATACGTCAGATAAACACATTTAAACACCTATACATACATTTATAGGGTAACCTGCATGTTAGCGGTTTATATTAAACTGAGATAAAAATGATAAACAAGTCAAGATTACTTAAATACTATTAATTGGCTCTTACTGAGAACTGGAAAGGAAAAGATATGATATTCGCATACTTTCTTGCAAGAAAGTTCCTGTGAGGAAGAAATATGACATTCTTATCATTACTTCTTATTCATACTTTATCATTCCAATGTTAATAAAAGAATTTTAAAGTATATGTTGTTTCTGTTTATTCTACTTTACTCGTATTATTTTATACAATTTGTATACTAATGTTAGCATTTCTTGGCGATTTATTTTATGCACCGTCATGTATTTATCTCTGGTCTATGATATTTTAAACGCAATTTCGGTTCAGAGCATACTAACAAATCGAAATTGTCAAAGATACGGAATTGTAATAACTTTTTGAAAGTTCAATCTCGATGCTGATACTGATGAATTATTTTTAAAATTATACGTTTTAAAAATAACTCAAATTTTTATAATTCAGTGACGAAACATAAGACTTGCCGGGATGCGTATAACTTGCCAATACGCATTGGCGCAGCGAGTTCTCCATTAATTCTCTTCGCAGACCAAAGCCAAACACCAAAAAGGTTTTTTTACTAGCATGATATGCAAAATACACGATGAGTCCAAAATAAAACAATATACAGTCATAAATTTATTTATTTTCATCATAATTAGAATATACTAATTTTTGAAAATTTTAGGAATGCATTGAGACAGGACAGTATGTATATTGAAAATAAGTTAAGTACTAAAATGTCCTATATCATACATTGTTTACATGTTTATCTTATAAACCCCGCAGTACACAAGAATGTACTAACAGCCAAGCTTTTTATGTACATTTGAAATGCCTACGTTATATTTATAGGTATGTACATCGGATCAGTAAATGCAAATATTGGCGTTAAATTGATGGTTATGTTAAAAAAATGTTAATTTTCTGTAATAATATATTTTTTATAATTTAATATTAGTCACAGTAAATAATAAGAACGTACCCAAACACTTATAAAATACAGATTATATACTTATGTTACAAAATATAATTAAAGTTAAAGCGTAAAATTTTCTTTGTATTACAACCGATATTAAATATTTTATTTGAAGGCTGATTCAAATTTAATGCATGTATAAATAAAATCTTTGAAGTCATATCAAAAAGCTTTTGGAATGCATATCAAATGCAAATTAATCTCTTTTGAACTGAAATTTTTAGCAGTACATAAATAAATATAAGATACATTTTTCGAGATAAATTGAAAAATGAAATGTTTATGTTAAAAAGTTACAGTTTTGATAAAATCTGTTAAAATTTACGAGTATTAAATACATGTGGTCGGCTTCAATTGATTCAAGTAGTATGTTTTCGCGATTTCATTTATATATAAAAGTCTACTTTTACCAAATATGTTTTGTGTTGTACTAATTATTAAAATATTTTAAATTTCTCTATTTTTTAATTATACTTCCCTAACAAACATTTCCCTAACGAAAATTTTATCTATAAATGACAGTTGTGATTAAAGTCAATATCGTTTAGAAGAATTTTAAAAATGTGAAATGCTATACTTTTTTACGTGAAATGCATTAACTTCAGGTACATGTACTAACATCGACTCAATAATAAAGCGTTCAAATTTCAGTTACTTTTACAACGAAAAAGCATTATGAACTCATTTATAAACTTGTAGCTTTCGTATATCCCTCAACTTGTTATGTTTAAATCAGATTCAAGATTGTTGCCGATACAAAATTACAAAAGATGTTTTATAATTGCATATAAATGTTAATGTCGAAAATTGACAAAGATACTAAGGATAGCTCTACAGGTAAACGGAAGATTACTATGGAGATTGGTAGCGGATAACATTTTTGAATAAAAAAAAACAATATTTTTTTACTCCAATCGGCAACTGTTTTGTGCCCTCTGAGGCACCAAGGACCGTTTAAAAATAAACATATTTACTACACAACCAAATTGACAAAAAAGATTAAAATAATTTGATATTAACAAAACTGGAACTCGATTTGTCTACCATTAAGGGCATATGAATGTCCCTAATTTTTTAATCGTATTTGCTCTGCGTGGTTTGGCGTAATAATTATTTTTTCTCCTTAGTGTCCTTTATTGACATGTTTACAAATGAGTTCGTGACTTTGAGAACAACATTTATTGAAATCAATATTTTTGTCCTTCAGGATACAAAATTTAATCGTTTAGATTGCATTCAAATATCATTGTTACTGATAATATTTTGTACTATCTACGTGTAAAAGTGAATATTTAATTAATATATTACATAAAGCATTATCATTACGTAATAAAAATTCTATAAATATTTATGTTACGACATATTTGTGCACCGTTAAAGCCATTGAAAAGTTTTTTTTTCCAGATAACTTTTTCCTATGCGTTAAGCGATATTAATAACTTTATAAGCTACAAATTCTAAGCTTAACATACATTTAGAACTTTAAAAACTGACGGATACCGCTACATAAATTTCTGTACAATATTCAACGTTCAACAAAAAAATTAATACTTAAAAATTTCGATGTCTAATGTAGTTTAATGCAAAATATAATAATTGTTTCGTAATGCAATTACTTTAATGTGTCTAATTGATAGTTGCAATACATCACATTATTTTCTCTAACAACGAACAGAGGAGGCCTATGCCCTATGCCTGTGTTATAACGCATACGTGACGTTTGAAGCGGCGGTAGCGGAATGGTTAGGGTAACGGACTTGCGATCAAGAGGTCGTGGGTTCGAATCCCGGCCATTATACTACCGCAAGGAGAAATTACCGCCTGGACTTGAGCAATCTGTGAGAGCCGGAAAATATAATATCACAATTTAACTTAACGCTTCTTACGTATCATGTACTTTTTAGGGATAAAAAAAGCGACCAAACCATGCGTTTTTTTTATTTTGTGAATGGAACCGGGCTTAAAATGTCAAATAAAAATAGAAAAATGAATGTTTGTATGTCGTTAATAGACTACGAGACCGCTGGAGCGATTTTAATGAAATTTTCATACAATCTTTGGAATGACCCAGCGGATGATCCTGTCAAGTTCATTGGCGCTCGGAGCATTTTTTTTTATAACTTCATTTAATATATATTTAAATTAAGCTCAGCGAAGCGAGCTGGAAATACTAGATTCAAATAATAAAAAAAACGTTTTATCTGTAAAAATACAGAAATAGAAAAAACAATATAGATGTTTTAAATAAATGTTTTAAAAATAACCTTTAAGTTGGCGAAAATAGAGTTGCGGGAATCACTCGTAATATATGTTTTCAAGAAAAAAAATATGGTACATCAGAATTTACTAGAAATAACGCGTAAATAAAGGATAGTACCGCACAACCATTACAAATCTCGCTTATTTAAATGTACTAACAAAAACAATTACAATATTAAGTTAACTATCTTACAATCTGTATGTAAATCAATTGTACATGGAACAAATTAAAGATATGTTTTACATAAAGGTACATTGTCACGGACATCTGGATATACATTTGTACAAATACAAAAATATATTAATAACTACTATATATGGCTCTCGATGTCTTATGTACTTCATACGTATTAGACGATTTATTGATACAATTATCTTATCCGATCGGAGGTTCGATTTCAGTCCGAAAATTAATTTAAAAAAATTTAAATAATTTATATAAGTGGGCGTTACTTTGCAGAATTCCATAATACAAAAGTTATGATAGAATTATTTTACTATAATCCGCGTATGTTAAGAAAATCTATGTAATGCCTTAACATGCAGGATTAGTTACCGCACGTATCACAAAACACACAATAATACACAAGCACTACACATATTCTCTACGACAATCTCAACGATCGTTTCTCCACGTAACTGAAGCATCAAGATATTAGCTACGCGACTAAATCGCTTTGCATTTTTTGCGGATTATAGCAAAATTAATCTAACATAACTTTTGAAAAAAAAAATATTGCCAAAGTTCAAAAGTAAGAGAAGCGCGGATTAGCGCGGATTTCTTACTTTTATTATAGGATTATTACTTTTGTATTATAGATCTCCGCAAAGTAACGCCTAATTCTATAAATTGTCAAAGTTGGTAAAGAAATGTATAACTACTGCAATAAACAATAATTGATTCGTATATTTTCCCTGATATTCGGTTTCGGATTTCTAATTGTTTTCAGTTTTCTAAAACGTAACTCCAGTCAGAAAAAAACCAATAATGAGGCCATTCGAAAAGTTATAGACAATTTGCGTAAAAACGTGGAATGTGCAAATCACAATAGATTAAACGCATAATTTTAACATAAGAGTTATTATACCTAGAGCATAGGCAGTAAGTGACAATGACACAATAAATATGTTTATCTTTGTCTAATCACACATAAAAAAGAGAGACAGATATATCACCGTCATTTGCTTTCTCATTATTATAATGTCATATTTTAAGCTTCCATACTCTAAGTACAATAACTCTATGAATTTTAATCACATCGCATATTTCATGTTTAAATAATAATTGACTTAGTAAAATAGTCTCGAATAAAAAAACATAAATGGCACAAATTTTGTAATAAAAATTAACTTTTTGAACTTTATTACGTAATTTACACTCCAATGACTACAAAATGCGGCCGTTCGATTTAGTTTTACTACAATAGCCCGCATTTATGTAAATTCTAAGAACAAGATATATTAAAATTGCTCTCGCGACCCCTACGGTTCAGTGGTGTGATTTATTGTCTGACATATTTAATCCAAATGCCGGTTATGCTAATAAATTGTCTTTTAAAATGGCGCAGGACTGCTTGTGAACAGAGACTTTTTTGTTTGAGATATTTGAATTCAAAAACATTCTTCAAACTTCCTGCCGACCCCCACTTAGAGTGGGAACTCTAAGTGGGGGTCGGCACAACATGTTATAAACATGTTGTCACGTGATTTAAACACGTATTTTACGACCGGCCGCCTTCATGACGTCAACTTACCTTAGTCGTTTTTTACCACACCTCGGTAAGGAAGAGGGTGATTTATTCTACTCAACCGAATACCACACGGTAGGTCAATATATCTTAGTCGCCTTTTAAGAGACCGCGGAAAAGAAATTATGGTGGTCTATTCTACCCAGCCGGACACCACACGGCTATTTGAATTCAAAAACGTTAGAATAAACAAAACTACTCTAATTCGAAATAATAAAATATGATTTATTTTAAATTTGCGAATATATAAAATAAATTATCAAGCAAATAATCAATGCGGGCTATGTGTCTAAGAAATGCAAGACGAATTTAATTTCTAGCACCAATATACTAGATATATACGCGCTCGCTTTTAGAAATTTTGTAAACATTTTTGGCCACAAAAGTCATGGCCAAGGTATCTTCACCAATTCACAATATAACTTCATAACATCAAGAGGCCTGGACGTATACAAAAATCAAAATCCATAATAGCACAAATACAGAGTAATATTTAAAAACTGACAACATCCTTAACAACATCTTACGTAATATTAAACGTCTAATTATTCTAAAATAAAGTTACTTGTCCTGATTAAGGCCTTTACCTTCGTATAATCTACACACCTTAAGTACTCTCAGAAAGAAAATAGAACCTTTAAGGAATTTATTATATCACAAGCAATATAAAACAATTAACAAATAACAAAACACATACATAGAAGTACGTAAGGTATGATACTAAGTAACGAATGAAATATACATCAAAAAGACCAATTAAATATTATTAATTAAAAACCGTACATAATGTGTACCATTGAACTCAAATCATTAAACGGAAATGGCGCCAAAATACATAAAGAAATGCCTTTCCTTTTGCCTAAGATCAAAACTAAAAAGAAAGCGTGAACCTTCTTGGCTTACTTCCATAAAATTGGTTTAAAAACCAATTTTATGGAAGTATGTTTGTAACACTAATAAAACTGCATTAAAGGTCTCATTATCTATTGTTTAGATATTAAGTACATAAATATATAGAGCACATTGAAACTTAATTATAGCTAATAAATTAAATCATTATAATATAAAATTAACGTATAAATTTAATATAGTAATAGTGAATTTCATTGCAGTATACAAATTCTAAAACTCACATCGATACGTACGTGGGTGTGTATCATATTTAATATGCACTTGCTCATCAGATACACAGGATGTCCCGTAAAGAACGGATAACCTTGTAATAGGGATATCACTTCGAGTAGAAAAAATCGATTAAAAAATAATCGTTTTTTTCTGACTATTTCAAAAGTTGTCTTTTTAATATTAATAAGTAATTACAATAAAGGCTAATTTAATTAAAGTGGACAACTACCAAGAAATAGTATCAGATGCGCTGTTTGTGAAATTGGATTAAAATGTGTAGTTTGGCTAAATTGGTTTCATCCAACAATGCATATCTAATCTTAAAAAACAAGAAAAAGAGTAAAAAAGAAAAATAGATACCTAAAATAATCGACTTTTAAAAAAAAACTATTTTTGATGAAAAAAATATTTTTTCACATCGCTACCTTGTAATATCTGGTGGTAGATCTAGTCACAATTCGAAGTGAAAAAAAAGATAGTACCTAAATTATGATTTTTTTTTAAATCAACGAATTTTTTCACACTAATTTACAATTCTGTTTACCCCCATCTACAAATAAGTGGATACTACAATAGTTTTGGAAAAAACTATTCTGAACGTCAATTTTAATGTAGAAATATGGTAAATATTTTTTATGTCTAAGTTTAAACGCACGCGGTGGAAAAAAATTGTGCTAAAGCATTTCCAAAAAGTTACAACAGCTACTCACTGCATATTTATTTTAACAGTCCATGAAGATCATTATAATAACAAATAACATATAAATTCCACTTATTCACTTTATACACATACATTCATAACTTGAGGACTACTCCGAAAAGTCTATTTTTTTTTTGTTTTAGTCGTGAATAGATCTAACAAAAGTTGTAACAAGGTATCCATTCTTTACGAGACATCCTGTATAACAGAAATTTGGTTTCATATTAACTTAAAGTCATTTATCAGCTCACAAAACATTAACACAGTCATTTTTATTAAATTACAGTACCATTGATATAATCATAAAATTCTGCATTTCTGTCATATCATTTACTCATTATTATACAAATTAAAATTTAGACTGACTTACATAGTATAGCCTAGTCCTTCATACAACGAAAACGTGTTAAAGCCATACAAAACTGTATCGAATTAGGCTACAATGAGCGACAGTACTTATGCAATACTTTAATTTCAAATACATCTACCCTACTAGAGGATTTGCAAAAATATGCCTTTTTAAAAGAGACTAACGACGACTCTAATAACAACTTCCCTTAACGCTGAAAACTTGGATACATGTCGATAAAACACGTGTTCAGCGCAAACATTGCTTATACGTACAAATATACTTATACGCCTGACGTATTTTTTAAAATTTCACTTCCCAATCCTGCCAAAGATTCATGCACTAACAACACTTGAGCGAAACTATCTATGTGAAGACAAGTGTAGAGTACTTAGAAGTATTAATTTTCCAACATTGATCAATGTTAAACTTGTGTTACGAAATGAACAAGTTTCTCAATCTCTAATTGCATCGCTTGACGTCTTTCTGACTCCTGTTTTAGTCTCTCGGTTAGGTCTTCTATGGCAGCGTTGAATTTAGCATTTTGTACTTCTATTAGCTTCTCTAGGTTTAATATCTGAAATTTGGAAATCGAATTTTTTTATATGTTATACAAATTACAATATTTATATATTATCTATTTATATTACATCAATGAGTGTAATAAGCCCGCTACTGAGTGTTAACTGCTAGCTTATTATGAATGGGCAAATCACGCTAGAAATATTGTGTTTATATAAGGTTTTTATTGATTCAAAGTTTTAACACATATTTCTATATGGATACCTAATCAAAATTACCATGAAAACTTCATAAAGTGTATTAAACACTTATAAACAAAAAAAAATCAGTTGACGCTCTAAGTACCCGATACGCATGACATGGCAAAAAAGAATTTAGATAAAATAATCTCCGCGTATAAATTATATGTTCATGAAAATGTTAATTTAGAACATTTTCTACCAAATAAAATTGTGAGTCTAAATTATTGTCGCATCAAAATTATAACAAAAAACAGTCATTTAGGATAGATAACTTCAATTTAAAAGGTGTATTATTGGTATGGGTAATATAATGAAAAAATCCTCTGGTCAGTTGATGAAATACATGTGACCAAAAGAATTTTAAATATGAATGTGGCTGGATGATTAGAGGAAGGCCGATAGAAAATTGATGGATTATGCGAAGTATGCCCTGAAGTTAGCGAATGATAGTAAAGAACGGAAAATAAAGACTTATTGTGCCGGTACCCTAGAGTTGGGTTAAGGTAGGAGAATGATGATAGGGCAAAATTAACGTATGAAATATATACTACTCAGTCTGTACTCACCCTGTAATTGAGCTGAGTAATCAAAGCGTCTGAGCCTCCATCGGCTATTTCCACAAGCCCATCTGCCGACATTGGATGGACCCGCCTCTCCAAGGTACCTGAGCTGATTATTTTCTCTTCCGACTTCTCCGTACTACTGCTACTGGATTTCTCGATGATATTCGAGAATTTGCTTACAGTGACAACTTCCTGTTTGTCTATTAGTGTTTGTTTGAGCTTGTCTTGTTTGTTCGTTGATTTATCAGTGATTTCGTCCACCGTTCGAGTAGACACGGTTGGCGGCGATGGAGCCGGCGGTTTCTTTATTTCTTCTGACATCGCTGATAATATTCGACCTAAATTATGTGTTTTTAGTAGTACAGGTAATAATAATCATTACTTTAGTATATACTTTAAATTTAGAAATGTCAACGAAAGTTAATGTTTTAGTTTGACTGTATATAACAGTAATCTAAACACTACCAAGGTAAACCTCAAAATCGCATTTTACTCATAAGCGTGGATTGCTCTGAAGAACAAATGCACAATTTAAATTTTTTTAACTGTCATATAATACATGGTAGATACCATAAAGTTACTTGTATAAGGAACTAGATTTTTTATCCGTAGGCGTCAAATTATTACAAATTTATATGCTTTTGAATATCAATACCACTAACTTCGAATTATTACGTAACTGTGTCATATTTGGACTTGAAATTAACTATTTCGACATAGCCTGAATTTACAATAAAATATGAACAAGTCATTAAATGACTTACTTAGTTTAAATAAAGCCCATCACGAGCTCACACAACCCATTACGAATTTAGATCATAGATACATACATTCAAATTTAATTTTGCTCTATTTTAATTAATTTATTTAAATACTTCTTTATTCCTTTTATAAAAATTACGTAATATAAACATACTTTGTCCGAATAACTTCCTAAGCATAACAAAAATGGTAAAACCACTCCCATCTCCCAATTAGATAAAAAATAAAAAAAAAAGATACTGACTAATACCGCATTTTGACTGAATGTTATTGCTTAAGCAAAAATAAATCATATATTTTTCCAGCATGTAAATGTAGGCTGAGTATTAGGCTAAAATATCTACACAGTTGGGTCTCGATCCTACATTCAACAGTAATTCTACACCCACAACAAACATTTTTAGCATACAGTTGCTACCTTGAACATTAAAAATAATAGTAAAATATTACTTACGTCATTACAGTTGACGTCGAGGTCAGAAATTATATTCAAGACGTCTACAGTTAATATTTACTTGATCGATATGATAAATACAAAATAGGAAACATACCCGTGTTTGGCGATTGTAGCGGAGGTGGCTTGCTCGTAGGAAGGTCTGGAGGACGTTCGGTTGGAGGATTTTTCGGATCGCCGGATTGTCGGGTTTTCGACTAAAATTACACAAATAAAATTATTGTTTTAAAAAAAATTGACACTGCAATACAAGTAAATGCCGCATTTTTAAATACAACAAGCAACAAACTCCTGTATGTTACGCAATATGTCTGTTAACTTCTGATAGCTGAAATGTATTTTTTTAATTTTATTTGGATAATACAAAAGATAAATATACGACATAATTTTTTTTTCATTAATAAAATTAATCAGAAAATTATTAAGAGTAAATTAGTTTGGTAATTTTCAATTATGATATAATATAGTACGTGATAGAGCAATAAGTACTGGTAACTTGTCGACGACAAATAACAATAGGAATTTGAGCAGCTGTTCCAAAAATATAATTGACAAAATTCAATTTTTTAATGAATATTAATGTCAATATGTCCTTTATAATAAACAATTTTTACGTGGCAAAGCAGTTAATAGCGAAACTTTTGAAAGATCAAATCATAGATTGCTTAAAAAGAGCTTATTTGTACTTAAAAAATTTGTACTTTCTAAAAAAAATCAAAGAATAAAACACTTAATAATCTTTTTATTTTAATTGAGAGTTCGAAAATATTAGAAAACTTAATATAATCACTAATACATATATTGTTACTCACCTCTAAACTAGACTCAAGGCTTTCTAAAACAGATATTCTGTTACTGATTGACGATGTGCTCTTTGACATGTCCATCGAAAGACTCGGCCGTTTTTCTTCTAAACCGCAATCAAGAATCCTAACGGAGAATAAAAATATACAACAAATCTCACAACTATCTTCAAGGAAACTAAGAATATCCTATTATTATTGCTATTTTGTTCTAAGATACGACACAATTATGACTCATAGTCAATGGTTAGATCACGACATAATTATTATTTTTGCATCTGACATCTTAGTATTTCTGAATGCATAATTAATCGTGACAAATGCAATATTACTGTACTAAAGATTTTTCTCAACATTGAGATGGAATTCAAAATATTCCGAATAACCTTATTCTACGGTAAAGAAAAAAATGAGGAAAAAACGTGTTATTTAGTAGCTATCGACAAGTTATTATATTTGACCTCCCTTGAATATAATTCCAAATACGTTTCGTACTATTTACGATATTTTTTCTGCTTCGCATGCACGTTCAAGTTCCTGACATTTTGATCCTTTAATATGCAAGTCGATATTATTTATAAATATGTATGCATGTTATATTCCACATGTATGAGTCTATAAAACTTTGAATATATCGCCTCATCCGAAGAATAAAGTAACATATTCTATGCTTATACATACGCCGTGTGGTATCCGGCTGAGTATAATAGACCACCCTCATTTCTTACCGAGGTGTCGTAAAAGGCGACTAAGGTAAGTTGACCCACCGTGTGGTATCCGGTTTAGTAGAATAGAACACCCTCTTTCTTACCGAGGTGTCGTAAAATACGACTAAGGTAAGTTGACGTCAGGCAGGCGGCCGGTCGTAAAAACGCTGCCAAATCATGTGACAGCATGTTTATAACATGTTGTTAAGGGTAGGACGATGATGTCATACTTCACACAATCCAATCATCACTTTTTCGTTCAAAAAGTATTTATTGTTATTATCACTACATATTATAAAACAAAGTCCCTATATCCCTATGTACGCATAAAACTTTAAAACTACGCAACAGATTTTGATGTAGTTTTATTTAATAGATAGAGTGATTCCAGAGGAAGGTTTGTACGTATAATAACATTCAATATGGAGTAGAGAAATACTGTAATTTTTGAGGTTTCTGTAAATAATTACATTTTTTTCCGCTTACATTGCAAACGCAGGCTAAACCCTACGAGATTTATCAAAATAATGTACTAAGTATTTGTACACCTTGAAAAGGTCTACAGAAAAGTCCGCGATGGTATATGTCTATCTCTTATGGATAACCCACTATAGCATTTTTGTCATTTACTTTTTACGAAAAATAATGCCATATTTTTGAAGCAATTTTTATACAATACAGCATTAATCCTTATCCAATTAAGTACCTTAAATAAATAGTTGATTTAATATAGATCAATATGGCCGTTTACAGCATGTAATTTAAGTGAACATTTTCGGAGATATTACAGATTTAAAATGCCGTGAGGACGCCGCGCTTCGCACTATAGCACTTCGACTTTAGCAGCTATGTCCCTATTTCAAGAGTTTGTTTAAAGACATTCTGTAATTAATTGTAAAAATAAAATACATAGGTAAAATGTAAAAGTAAATAAGTTAAAAGGTACTGTATGAGTTTAGATATTCCAAAGATAGCACGAAATCGTCTTGGTATAGGGAGAGGAAATTGTTTTTCTCCAAATTTAACGCTTGCGGGCCACGGGCAGTCATGAATAAATCAAAAGCAGGGGCAGGCCGCTAGTTAACTATAAATAAAGTTAAATAAAGTATAATTATTGTAAACAAACCTGTCTGTACTGCGGCCGCCCGCCTTACTGGCCACGCTGGCCTCGGAGGAAGTGGAAACGGATCGTGACTTCCCTTCCGTACTGAAGCTTGTCTTCTTTGCCTGGTTCAGTTTGAGCTCCTCCATCCACGGCGCTCTGTGCTTTTCCCATTCGCGGGTACGAGGTCTTATTATTTCCGTTTTTTCTGTTGATGGCTTTTCGGTTGGTACTAAAATATAGATTAGATTTAATTAGATAATAAGCTTTCGCGATTCACTCTTAACATTATCATCATCCACCATCCCTTATCCCACCCTAAGTGGGGTCGGCACAACATGTTATAAACATGCTGTCACATTTGGCTGCGTTTTTACGACTGGCCGCCTGCCTGACGTCAACTTACCTTAGTCGTATTTTACGACACCTCGGTAAGAAAGACGGTGGTCTATTTTACTAAACCGGATACCACACGGTGGGTCAACTTACCTTAGTCGCCTTTTACGACACGTCGGTAAGAAATGAGGGTGGTCTATTCTACTTAGCCGGATACCACACGGCTATATGTGAAGTATGATAGAATACAAAAGGAGTAGCGTTAGAGTCGACGAATGACAGGAGAGAATGGAAGCGACCACATTTAAAGTGTCATAAAAGGCGACTAAGGTAAGTTGCCTTTTATGACACCACGGTAAGAAATGAGGTTGGTCAATTCTACTCAGCCGGATACCACACGTCGGGTCGACTTACCTTAGTCGTCTTTTACGACACCTCAGCATGAAATGAGGGTGGTACTATCCTATTCAGTCGGATACCACACGGCGTTCATTCTTAACATTATATCGGACGCTTAATATTGAAGTGACCTAATTAAATAGGATTAATTGAGTTAAATACATTGTATTCCTTATTTCAATCCCATCGTGACTGATTAACATGACTGGAGGGGTTAGCAAGTTTACTAGTAATCTGTAACTCAAATTGCTAGTAGCCTTTTAAATAATTTATAGAATTAGGCGTTACTTTGCGGAGGTCCATAATACAAAAGTAATGAGAATATTATTTTGCTATAATCCGCGATAAAAGAAAATATATGTAATGCTAAATGTAGAGTGTACTATTCGTTCTCATACCTGATACATGCAGAATTTGTAAGAACTCATGCACTACCCGACACCGATGGCACAACAATACACAAGCACTGCACACATTCACCACCACAATCTCAACAATTGTTTCGCCCCGTAACCGAAGCATCGTCAGGAGATAAGACTCCACGACAAAATTTCAAAGCGATGCTTTGAATGTGTGCAGTGCTTGTGTATTGTTGTGCCATCGGTGTCGGGTAGTGCATGAGTTCTTACAAATTCTGCATGTATCAGGTATGAGAACGAATAGTACACTCTACATTTAGCATTACATATATTTTCTTTTATCGCGGATTATAGCAAAATAATATTCTCATTACTTTTGTAGTAGCCTTTTCTAAAAAAAAAGAAAAGAATACCTTCGTGTCCGTTGGTAAGTCCTATTTGTTGCGGCGTGTCGTCTCGCAACACCTGACTACGCGGTCGCCGCCGCGGGGCCTTCACTCTGCAAATAATATATACATATATAACAATCTTCTCAATAATAGTTTTTAAAATTAAGTGTTACTTCGTGGATCTCAACAGTAAATGTATGCAAAGGTAATGATATATTTTTTTAGTACAATCCACGATAAAAAAATATAAAATATATTAAATGTTATATCATCATCTTCCTGCCCTTATCCCACTCTAAGTGGGGTCGGCACAACATGTTATAAACATGCTGTCACATGATTTGGCTGCGTTTTTACGACCGGTCGCCTGCCTGACGTCAACTTACCTCTGTCGCATTTAACGACACCACGGTAAGAAAGAGGGTGGTCTATTTTACTAAATCGGATACCAAACGGTGGATCAACTTACCTTAGTCGCGTTTTATGACTACTCAGTAAGAAATGAGGTTGGTCTATTCTACTCAGCCGGATACCACACGGCGGGTCGACTTACCTTAGTCGCCTTTTACGACACCTCGGTAAGAAATGAAGGTGGTACTATTTTATTGAGCCGGATACCACACGGCGTATATTAAATGTTATATGTACTATCCCTTTTTTTTAATTTTCTACGGATACTACTCCCACCGGAAACCAACGTTTTCTAACAACAATTTGTTGTTTCTTCGAGTCTGGGTATATATGTATTTAAAATTATATAAGTATATATTTACCAGTTGTCTATTACCCATAACACAAGTATTAAGTGACTTTGGGGAGCCACAACCATATGTGTAAGTATCCAATATATTTATTTAAATTTAATTTTAAATCCTAATGCCTATTATGATTAAACATCGATATGTTTAGTTCGTTATGTCCCATCCGAGGATAAAGTAACATGTTCTATGTATACAACACAGAACGTGTAACTTTATTCTTCGGATGGGACCGATATAAAAGTACGTAAGTCGACTTATCAACATATTCACGCCTGATACAGATATAATCATTCTCCTGCCCTTATCCCACTCTAAGTGGGATCGGCATAACATGTTGTCACATGACTTGGCTGCGTTTTTACGACTGGTCGCCTGCCTATACGTCAGTCAACTTACCTTAGTCGTATTTTACGACATCTCGATAAGAAAGAGGGTGGTCTATTCTACTAAACCGGATAACACACGGTGGGCCAACTTACCTTAGTCGCCTTTTCCGACATCTCGGTAAGGAATGAGGTTGGTCTATTATACTCAGCCGGATACCAGACGGCTATAATTTAATATTTAAATAATTATTACCTGCCAGCTCTCGGGTCGTTGAGTATGGAATTTCTCTGGATATGATCGAACGTATTGCTGGCATTCGTGTTAGCGGTGGCGTTGGCATTGGAGTTGACGTTGGAATTGGAATTGGAATTGGTGTTGACGTTGGTGTTAGTGTTGGCATTAGGACTGGCGTTAGTGTTGGCACTGATGTTGGGTTTGCTGGTCGCGATGCCATCTATACGATCCTTCTCGCCACTACTAGGAACAACGGTAGTTACCATGGCTGAAGACTTTTCTCTGCAGTAAAAAAAAAAAATTATAGTACACAACCAATAATATAATGGATAGTAATCGTACCATATTTATAATAGAAAATATACACAACTACGAAAAACATAATATACATAAAATATAGAAAAAAAAATGTTTATAGATTGTATAGTTTATAGTTTTTAGCTAGTGTATATAATAACGTTAATCAGCAGTAATCGTCCTGACATACTTTACTACACCATTTATATCGACGTTATATTGTTGGTGTCTATTGGGCTTTTAACAAAGCCTATTTTATAGTGGCAAGTTACAATCTGAAGTATTTTATAGAATTTTATAAGTAATCCTTTTTTACTGACCAATTAAAAAGCCAACCAAAAATATTGCACTTCAGCGTAACAATTTATAAAGAACAATTTTTCTACTACTAATATGTGCATTGGAATTTTTTTAATGGTTGGATATAATCTGTATTCCAGACCTTATAGATCTAAGAAGAACTGAGTCTACTAAACTATACATTCATCTGTTTTTTACAATGTCAGCTCTAATAATAAGCAAACCCTTGAGAAATTCCAGAGATATGGTAGGTAAAAGAAGTTTCACTTACGTTTTTTCAGAAGAAGATAACATTTTATTTTTAAGCCCGCTGAACAAGCCGCCGACGCCCGAAGTCGGTGTGGGACTTTTCTTTAATGGCACTGGAGGTTTTTTTACCTGAAACTAACACAATGATTTCTATACCTTATAATAAAAGGCTATACACTGTCCATTATATTAACCATCTTTTGACAGATTGACGATTTACATATTTAGTGATGTCCTAAAGATTCTCGTATGCGATACCATTCCGATTATAGTACCTACTATCATTAATCGAATTACGTACCTAAGTAATTCGATTAATGATAACCTACGTAAACTAATAACAGATATAGAAATCAACATTTTGATTGGATCAGTCTATCAACTGTGACTAAAATCACTACTGATGCCTACGGCAGGAGCGGCTTGGAGCAAAACAAACCATCTACACCAAAAAGAAAGCGCCGGGCTCATAAGGTGACAGCTGTTGATGACTTTGACGCTGACGCTATTCGTCGTCATGTATATGATTACTACTTGAGAAAAGAAATTCCAACTTTGAGAAAACTTATTGTTTCTTTGAAAAGAAGTGGTCTATTTCATGGTGAAAAATCTTCTTTGGTCAAAGTTTTGAACACAATTGGCTTTTCATATAAAAAGTTAAATAAAAGAAAATTATTAATGGAACGCACAGATATAGCTATAGCACGTTGTGATTTTTTAAGAGAGGCAAAGAAAATACAAGATTGGGCAAATATTGTTTTCACGGATGAAACATGGCTCAACGCTAACCACACACTATCTCGTTTCTGGACTGATGATACTGCTGATTCCACTTCCTCAGTACCAATGGGAAAAGGTGAGCGCCTAATCATTTGCCATGCAGGTACAGCAAAAGGATTTGTACAAGACGCACTGTTGGCATTTAAATCGAAGAAATCAAATGACTACCACGAAGAGATGAATGCAAATGTGTATGAAGAGTGGTTCAAAAAAATGGTCATTTCATTGGAAGAACCATCAATAATTTTTATTGATAATGCGCCCTACCACTCCCGTCAAATTGACAAAATGCCAACACAGGCTAATAAAAAGCATGAAATAATTAATTGGCTTCGGGACAATGGAGAAAATGTGGACGACTCAATGTTAAAAGTTGAATTAATAAAAATATTAAAAACCAAAAAGAGAGCAAAACGCTATGTAATCAATGAAATGGCAGCAGAATATGGCCATACTGTTCTTCGGATTCCTCCATACCACTGCCAGTACAACGCAATAGAACTTATATGGGCACAAGTAAAAGGGCATGCTGCGAGATGCAATACAAGCCCCCCATTCACAGCGAATAAAATGTTGCAATTGCTAAAAAATGCTTGCACCCACGTAACGGCCGAGAACTGGGCAAGTGTGGTGGAAAGAACTAAAAGAGTAATATTCTCTGATTGGGAACGTGATATTGCGTTTGATAATATATTATCTACACAAGAGCTAATAATAACTGCTACTGAAGACTCCTCATCGGAGGAGTCTAGTGTTGATTATCATTCCGACGACTCGTGCTAATAAAATAAATTAAAATATCCTGATTGTTTTATTTGTATTCATGTATTAACTAAGAAGAAAGTAAAACTTTATATAATGTTATTAAATGTCTTTTAATACTCGTAACATCGATTTCTACCGATTATTTTTAATCTGTGGCATAATCGTAAGTAACCATTATGTGTGACATCACTAAGTGGGCGGTACCCATCCATAAAGTACAAATATTATTTGTATGATATTTGTACGTAAGCAATACAAAACTTAATGAGCGTGAGCTGTCAAAAGACTGATAATATGATGGACGCAGTATAAGGTTCATTAATAAAAATAACAAATAAGTTTAAATTAAAAAGATTTGGACATAAAGATTTATTGGATAGTCAAAATAAAAACGCAGAAGTATAAAGATGCATAGGTCAGCTGCATTTAGCGCTAACGACGAAGTTCTACGCAACAAGCTATCTATTATATTAGATCCGTGTCGTCCAAAGAGCGATGGAAAAAGCAATCCTAGGTATACTTATATGCCAGGGCTTCTTAAACTATGGGTCGCGACCCCAAATGGGGTCGCGTAGCAAAATTCTGCGGTCGCGAGAGATTTTAATGTCAAATATTTATATATACCATTTTATAACACCATTAGAGTTGGCGGAATACATGGGATATTGGGATTTTTATAGGTTTCAACAAGAATTCTGAAACTATTTATTTTCATATGTATATCGTTACCTAATAGATAAATCGTCAAATAATAATAATTTATTTTTGTTTGATATTTGTATGGGGTCGTCAAGAAACTCGTAATCATAAATGGGGTCGTGAATGACAAAAGTTTAAGAAGCCCTGTTATAGCGATCGAAACACGAACGAAATGGTCTAGGACCATCCGAAGACCAACGTCGAAGATATAGTTTCATTGATTGCCGAGGTCAAGTGGAAATAGACGGGATACATAGTCCTATTGAATACGGATCGTTACATGCAGAAAGTTTAGCACATAGGCGACCGGATCTACCACACGGCATGTGCCAAAACGATGGAAGAATGACATAATACAAGCAAAATCGGATTACAAAACTCTGGTCATCGCCAAGGTCACGACAAATACTGGACGCAGCATAGACTATAGATATTATTCTGCAATAAATGTATATATATTTAAGTTTGGTGTGATAAAAATAAAGTCTCTAATTAAATTTTCATTTGGTATTTAGTTTTGGTAAAATAAATAAAAATGACTAAGTAGTAAAATTCATGATAAACCTGGAGCTGCGACGAAAATGGCCGCACCCGACAAGCGGCGAACGTATGTAACATAACTCATCGAGAGTTATATATTTGTGCCGTTTGCAGAGACCCTAGGGCCATGGAGTCTAAGCATAAAAAATATCCGTTAATTGCCTCTTCAGGTGACAAGAGGGCTCCTTTTACGCATAAATAATCAGCCTAGCAATTCAACGCGGAAACGCTGCCAGCACTCTTGAAACCATTTCAATTGAAGGTTTTTTTTTGTAAATAAATGTTATTTTATTCATGGTGGTCTTACCTTTTCATCCTGTATTTTATCTCCCACGGTCTCGGTGTATACTATTTTTTCCGATTCAGTTTTGTTAGTATGTGTGACGGTATTTTCTTTGCTCAACGTGAATTCTTTGTGCGTGCTGAAAAGTTAAAGGTCTGATTATGAACTTAGAAGTAGCTTTGTACCTGCAATTGGGTTCGCCTTAAGTGTTACCCATAATTATGGACTGTGTCTATTTACTGATGAAGAAGGTATAGAGGGAATTTTTCTACCTTTATGGAAGCACGATATATAAGCTCAACTGTACAGAATTTAATCAATATTGCTTCAGTCGATCAGCGTGAAAAAGCAACAGACAAACTTTCGCACTTATAAAAGTTTAGATTGAATTCTACATCAGACATATCGAGTAACATAAGGAAATCTATTATGATTACCTTACACGAAACTATACAACTTATTTACAAAATTTATCTTCAGAAGTTTCTTTTTCGTTAAATTGTATAGGACTGTACTTTTCAATTTAAAAAAAACGTTCTATTAACTATCATAATCGAACTTAATCATATCGTGCTAAAAACTTTTTAAAGTAAAATAAATGTGACGGCTAAAATAGTTACATAAGATACAAAAAATTAATATCTAGGTATGTTAATAAAGTTTAAATAATACTATTTATTATCATTTTGATAATGGTTTTAGACTTATGCCCATATTTTTTTTAATCATTTGGCCAAACCAAGAATCAATTACATTTAAAGCAAGTCAAGTCAAGTAATGGCCTATTAGTTTCCCACTGCTGGGCACATAGGCCTTGTCTCTCCTTTTTTTTGTAGAGAAGGGAAGGGAATCTACTACGTTGTTCCAAATGATAGGTCGTACATATCCCCAGAATTCACTACAGATATGCAGGTTATCTCACGATGTTTTCTTCACCGAAGAGGATGTGATATATCGTAAATATCAATTAGGCACATTTGAATAAAAAACTCATTGGTTCCTGTACGGGGTTTGAACCCATCATTCCCTGGAAAGGGAGTCACCATTTTGCATATGGCTATAACAGCTTTGACAAACAGCTATTAATGCTAGTATACTCCGATATTACACAGGAGGGATTTCTTTAAGAAATATTAATACTATATTTTTATAGGGTCCAGCCCCTATGGCACCAGTATGTTCCGAGTCTTCATTTTGCCAATAAGATGGTCGCCTATTTCAAACGTAAAATTGCAACATACGATATTTATTTCGAGCGCGATACGCAGGAAACCGTGATTATGAAATTTTAGACACTAATTTCATTTTTAGATATGCAGTCACGAATTACTAAATATTGTATGTGGCAAAAAGTTTAATGGCAACATATGACTGCAGATTTTTGTAATAATTCTTATTAAATTAATTTTGTATTTAACTATCATTTATTATAAAAAAACAACACAAATCGTTCTTCTACTCTCATACAATTCTAAGTGGGGTAGGCACAACATGTTTTTCTCTTATATTCTGTCCTATCATTCGTCAACTCTGTCAACGCTTTTATCAATATAAAATGAAGTATAACATAAGTATTAAGTTTCATTTTAATAAAATAAAAACTTACATATGATTTATGTGCTAAGAAAAAAAAACATTAGGTAATACCTTATTTTAGACGTGGTTAATTCTTTGCCAGGTACAATTTTTTCGATGTATTTGTTTAATATAGGATAAAGAGCATTTGTCTTCCCAGGCGGTTGTTCAGGTTTCTTTTCCTCGACATCTTGTGCTACTGTAAAAAAGGGAAACAACTCTCATTACATATAAAATTATTCTAGTAGGTGATCCATAACAAGCGAATAAATATATGAGACGCTTACACACACGGACGTCCGTTCCCAAAGTAAGCAAGTATATGGGCGACAGACACCTGGTATATAAATACATATATATTTTTAATTACATACATAATAGACACCCAAACTCGAAGAACGAACAAATTTAAAAAAAATTTTGTATAACTTCGTGATGTCGTTATTGATTTGCTTGTAACCATACATATATTTAAGTATGTATTTAAAATTATATAAAAAAAAGTAAATAACGGTCTGTTACTATCCCACTGCTGGGCATAGGCCTCTTCTCTCCGTTTTTTTTTTTGGAGAGAAGGATTGAAGCCAAGACCTACCACGCTGCTCCAATGCGGATTGGTAGGTTACACATATCTCTAGAATTCTCTAGAGATATGCAGGTTTCCTCACGATGTTTTCCTTCACCGAAAAGCGTGTGATAAATTGCAATTATCAATTAGACACGTAAGTTTTACTAGAAAACTCATTGGTGCCTGCCCGGGGTTTGAACCCTAGACCTCCTCGAAAGAGGCATGGTGTTATCGCTGGGCTACCACAGCTTTTTTTGTATGCTCTACAAAATTATATAACTATGTATATATTTACCAGTGGTCTATCACCCATAACGCATGTATTAAGTTATTTTGGGGACGGGCGACCGTATATGTAAGTGTACCATATTTATTATAATAATAAAATTATATAATATAATAATAATAAATAAATACACGTTTATATTCATGTAATTTTGATATAAAAAATACATTACAGAAATGCTAAACCTGTAAAAATGGCAAACGAATTTAAATTTATTACGTAACAATTCTGCGACCGTGCATATACGGAAGCTAACTTTTTGTTATGAAAATAAATTCGCGAGTGCAATTAGGTCCTACTCTCCGGCACTATCTCAGTTTGATGTAAATTTTATGTAGAGAGCACAAATCTGCTGCTTCGAACGATCGTGGTTTATAAGGTGATACTCGCCACCAAACTATAAATTATTGAGGCAATCTATTTATATACTATACTAAAGTAATTAACCAAAACGAGAGTTAAACTGGAGCAATCATTATTCAAATAAATCACATTGTTTGTTGATGGCAATCACTTAAAAAATTATTCACTTCATAAACTTTAAAAATCACATTCACATTTTAACCTCGTTGCTTAAATTAATGAATTATTTATAACTACACATTACGGAACATAAATAATTTGTATAATAAATTTTTAATTTCGGTCAACACTTAAAACTCACTTTCTACTCCCATTTTAAAATAAGGAAAAACTGAGAGGCAATAATCAGTATTAGATAGGCGCTCACGCGACGGTATTAAATACTAAAATACAGCGTAAAGCACGAAAAGGTAAAGTAAGGTTACGCAAAATCACGACTCCAACCATTCGCAAGTCGCAACCTTCATAAGAAATGTCAATAGCAGAACATCGAACACTAAAACTGAGTAGGCGACCACTACTAATGTAATTAGAATATCTAACTACATAGTATTTATTATACGATTTTTTTTATAATCTATATAAATATTATAATACAAAGTCCCCAATAGCAAAATCTACGGAACGGATTTTTGTATGGTTTTTACTAAAATATAGTGCAATTCTTGAGAAAGGTTTGGTTTAATGGTCCTTTACAATTTTATGCCAATTGAAATAGGAAAAACTTTGTGATATAGGTACTCCTCGACCCTGTACGAGATAGTTATGACTAAATGTAACTAGTTATAAGAATTATATTGTAAAATGTAACCGCCGAGTTTCTCGCTGGCTCTTCTCGGTAGGAACAGCTTTCCAAAGCAGCAGTAGAGTTGCAATCCAAAAGCACTTGTTTACAAGTTTACTTTAATGAAGAATATTTAGAATTTGAATTTGTAACATGCTAATTTCCACGCGGGTAAAGCCGTGGGCAAAATTATTAAAGCATAAATTTGTGAACAACTTGCATGAGCGTAAATTACACTAACTAATGAATACAAGTTTAACTAACATGTTATTGTAAATAATACTTAGCATTATAAATTTTAAAAACACTTTTTTTCTAATTTTTTCTAGCAACATCTTGAACATTTATTCTTACTTTCGCTTCATACAAAAACATCTTAAAAATACGTGAACAATAAAAGATAATTATTGTCTAGGAAAATATTGTTTATCTTTAACGAAGTATGACATTGTCCGCGCAATCAAATGACTAATTAATTAATTTATATCTTGCGGTATTTTGTTGAACAATTACAACATTCCAAAACACTTACCTAAATATGGACAGTTTCATTGAATATCACTTGAATGTTATAAATATAGATTTTAGCATTATAATAACATTTATTTACAAAATATATTTATAATCTGTACCTCGTTTTGATTGCGCTAATGGATTTCAAAATTGTCACCCACTTTGTTGTTACAACTTGCATTCCGAATTAATAAATAAAAACACGATTCAACATATTTAGAGTCTACACAACGCGTTTAATTATTAAAAAAATACAATTCAGGTTTTAATATCTTATGTCGAATCTGCGCTACTACACATTTACGATAAATTCGAAGCACAGTGATAACAAATTCAGCGCTAGACATTATTTTTCGGCAAACTAAACAGTGATAAGTCCCTATCGGAAAAAAATAATTGCGTATAATAAAACGACACTCAAAATAATTGTATTTAAAAATGTCTGAATAATACGATAAACGCGAAATAATGTTGTGCATAAGTGTTCAACATTCGAAAGATATACCTACGTTGTAAATGTTTATCGATACTGTTGTCACATAGGTGCAGTTGACCTTGTGACGACACGATTATCGTAACAACTTTTACGTAAGGCTGAATTGCTAATCGGTCACAGATCAGCTCTCGATGTTATTATTTTCATTTCATTAACTTAATTAAACAGTCTGTATTTATAATTATAATCCATTATGATAAATAAGTGCTTTACGTGACAATTTTAGCAACAAAACCATATCGAAACAAAATTACGTGCCAAGAAGAAAAACAAATCAAATCTTCAGAAATCTTTACCATACTTCGTTACAAAAATGTAATGTCAATAATAACTTCTTACACATATAGTGTAAGTAAAAATGAAAGTGATATAACATAAAAATAACCGACGAAATATAAATGTATCTACTTATTATGTAAGGCTAAGTACATAATATATACATTTTAGTTTTGTTTTTTCGTAAGTCGGGAACTTAATTACAAAATGAAGTATGTACTTGTTATGAATAAAACAAATTTCTTCTATAAGAATCCTTCAAGAAGACACAATCTTTTTGTATAAAACAATCAATTATAAAGAGTGATTGTTTAATATTATATTTTTTATATCAAAATATAAATGAATAAGTGAGACCGTGCGAGCGGGATCTAACCCTAGACAGGCACCAATGAGTTTTCTGTTAATATTTATATGTCTAACAATTTATCTCACACTTTTCAGTGAAGGAAAACTGCGTGGAAACCTGCATATCTCTAGAGAATTTTAGGTGTATGTGTACCAATCTTATTGGAGCATTGGAGCAAGGTTTTAGCTCCAATCCTTCTTACCAAAACCGCAGAGAGGAGGCCCAAGCCAATAGTGGGATGGTAAAACTATGTTACTTTATCATATAAAGTTTCTCATACTTTTCTCCAAAATCTACTCTATAATTCAATTTGTACAATCGAAATAAGTCAGACAAGTTCTGCGAAACTTATCACACTCCTATTCCCGTAATATCTATTTTTCCATTTCATTTACTTTTGCTGATTTAACATACATTTAAGTTACAAAAAATCCGCCGTGTGGTATCCGGCTGAATAGAATAGTACCACCCTCTTTTCTTACCGAGGTGTCGTAAAAGGCGATTGGGATAAGTCGAACCGCCGTGTGGTATCCGGCTGAGTAGAATAGACCCCTTTCATTTCTTGTCGGGGTGTCGTAAAAGGCGACTAAGGTAAGTTGACTCACCGTGTGGTATCCGGTTAAATAGAATAGAGCACCCTCTTTCTTATCGATACTACTTACTACTAAGATAAGTTACTAAGATAAGTTGTAACTTATTACTAAGATAAGTTGACGTCAGGCAGGCGGCCGGTCGTAACAACGCAGCCAGTAAATGGACAGTCACTAATGAGTTTTTCTGTTAATATTTATGTGTCTAATTAATACTATCAATTTATCTCACACTTTTCAGTGAAGGAAAACTGTGTGGTACTTTATTATATCAAGTTTCTCATACTTTACTCAAAATTACTCTATAATTCAATATGTACAATCCGAATTCCTATTCCCGTATTCCCGTATCTATTTTTCTATTTAATTTACTTTTGATCAAACATAAATTTGAGTCACAAAAAATATTTATTAAATACTAACCAGATGGCAATAATTGGACGAAGTTATCCGGAAAGAGGCCAGTTTTGCCGTGCAGTTCGCCCCTCCACCACCCGCGATCTACCTCATTCTTGGACAATATGTTCACTATGTCACCCTCTGCTATCGTCAGTTCATCTTCATTGACTGCCGTGTATGGGAATAGCACGCGACACTGCTCTCTAACTGTAAAGAAATACAACGTTAAAAATTAAGATATATTAATAGGCTGCGATAGCTCAGCGGCACGACCTTCTGACTATTTCGAGGGTATCACGGGTTCAAACCCCGGCCATGCACCAATGATTTATTTTAGATAAAATTCATTCTATTTAATTTATTTATTTCTTTCTTTCTTTTTATACATATATTTAGAAAAGAGAAAGAAAAATTAAAAAAGCATATGTTTAAAAGCGGACTTATCCCTGAAAGTGATCTTTTCCAGTCAACCTTTGAGTAATAGAAGGAAAAGGACAGGAATTGACGAAGAAAGAGAGTAAGTACGAGTAGAGTAATTGCAGTACTGCATGCTGCAATTGAGTATTTGCAGGACTGCATGACTCTTTAAAAAAGTCGCGGGTTCAAATACCGGGCTGGCAGTAATGAGATTTTCTATAAAAACTTATGTGTGTAATTGACATTTGCAATTTGATACACGATTATCGGTCAAGAAAACATCGTGAGGAATCTTGCATATATCTGACGTAATCCTAGAATATGTGTAACCTACCAATCCTCACTGGAACAGCGTGGTGGGTCTCATCTCCTACCCTTATCTTCTAAAAGGTTAACTTTAACGTTAACGTTAACTTTACTACTTTACGTAGTATTTTCTCAAAGATAAATATCCTCCACATAGGAGCAATATATTGCACAAAATTCTTTCTTCACTTCAATGATATGGAGAACTAATATCAGAGCATAAAATTATCGGATATGCCTCAGTACATTCTAGCTCTAATTTCTTATTCATAAACTCGGCCTATGTAACGAGCGTGTGAATGATAACTTCTGATGCGTTCTAAATTTAAATAAGAAATATCCACTGGATAAATCTATCACTTGATATTAAAGCTAGTTACAGTTTTCAATTATTAAGTGTTAAGTTTAAATAGTTAAATTGCATTTGTCCATTGTAAGTCGTTGTTACCGAAACCACAATTGGTTATTGGAATATTCAATCTCGATGATACCAATAAATCTGGTGAAGTCATTTAAGGAAATCTAATTTTAAAATACAGCAATGACGACTTAGGAGGTCATTATGGAATAAATGTAATACATCTAAACTTTAAAACTCAATTTTTTTTAGGCCTTCATTATAATTATAAATGCGTCAGTCTATCTGTCTGTTTGTCCTTTATGCTATCACGACTAATACGCCGGACCAATGTTGAAGAAAAGCTTTACAACACTGGGGTAACATATAGGGTAAAAAATTCCGTTTTTTATCGTATAGGTTATAGATACATAATGACCAATGAATGCGCAACACAGAGGCTTACATACTTTCGCATTTATATTGTACTTGTTTTTACCCACTACTTCGTTCGCGTGAACTGTTATCACGTGATAGGTTGATAAAAGATGGTACATTTTAGTGTCATCCTATTCCTGTATAATTAACAGGATTTCTATAGCCTACCTATATGTTAGTTATATTATATAGGAATAATTGTTTCAAATTTTATTGATTAGGTTCAGCGGATTCGTCGTGAGAGTAACAAACATACAACAGAAACTTTCACATTTATAATATTAGTACTTTATTTATAAAAGTACTTTTGCCGAAAAGTTGGTGTTAATTTTTTAGCCAAGATATCATTTCGTCGGTTCACACCAAGACTTTTGGATATTAAATTTACTTTATTACATGATTTCAAGAATATATTATACTTTTAGTCAAATTTCATTTCAAAAATAATTTATTAGGAAAAAGTATGGGATGCGGATATCATCGCCATTATAGTAAACGACATAAAATTGTTATGCAGAAACCAACCATCACATAGATCTGACTGTACGCTCAATTTTTCTAAGTATATGAATTTTTCCTTAATATATACATCATCTACCTGCCCTTATCCTACTCTAAGTGGGGTCGGCACAACATATTATAAACATGCTGTCACATGATTTGGCTGAGTTTTTGCGACCGGCCGCCTGCCTGACGTCAACTTACCTCTGTCGTATTTTACGAAACCTCGGTAAGAAAGAGGGTGGTCTATTCTACTAAACCGGATACCACACGGTGGGTCAACTTACCTTAGTTGCCTTTTACGACACCTCGGTAAGAAATGAGGTTGGTCTATTTTACTCAGCCGGATACCACACGGCGGTTTTCCTTAATATATACAATGACTTCAATATTGTACATATGTGACATCGAATTGCAATGGATGATTCAACGTGGGGCACTTTTTTTCAATGACTCCAATAAATGTTTTAAATAAATTGAATAATGTCTTCGTTTCCGGTCACATAAACAGATACCCAGAAAGTTTACATACAGTTCACTCATACGTTACTCAACGTATTTTTATTATTCTAATGGTAGAAATGCAAACATTTATAATAAACATGGAAACATTTTTTAAAGCTCTAGAGTGTAAAGTGTATATTTCTTTAATAGTGCAAATTTATGCAATCGAAGCTAAATGCTAAATTGCACAAAATGCTGATATTCAGCTTAACCAGATCAAATAAGTCTAAGAACAGTAGCTTTCATAATTATAAAATGATAGGTATTTTTCCGGTCACATTTACGGAAAAGTCGGAAAGTTTACATACATACAGCTTACACATATGTTACTCAACGGATTTTTAATATTCTAATGGTAAAAATGCAAACATTTATAATACTCATAGAATTTTTTTTTACGCTCTAGATTGTCAAGTCTCTATTTCTTTAATAATGCAAAGTGATGCAATCGAAGCTAAATGCTAAATTGCACACAATGATGATATTCAGCATAAACAGATCGAATAAGTCTAAGAACAGTCTCTTTCATAATTATAAAATGATAAGTATTTTTCCGGTCACATAAACAGTTACGGAAAAGTCGGATGTTTACATACAGCTCACCCATACTTTACTCAACGGATTTTTAATATTCTAATGGTAAAAATGCAAACATTTATAATACACATAGAATTTTTTTAGACGCTCTAGATTGTCAAGTCTTTATTTCTTTAATAGTGCAAATTGGTGTAATCGAAGCTAAATGCTAAATTTGCACACACTGCTGATATTACTTACCCAAATCAAGTATGTTTAAGAGCAGTCTCATTTGTAATTATAAAATATTGGGTATATTTCGTCTTTAAAAAATAGATCAAAACAAAATAAATACTTTAAATAATTGGTTAAAAAAATTGTGTAAGTAACTAAGAACTTTATATTGATTCGAAACTAATGGTATCTCGATTGGTAATAAAAAATACTGGTATTAAATTTATGTATATTCATATTCATATCATAATATAATAATAAATAGTATTAGGCGTTACTTTATGGAGATCCATAGTTTTAATCCGCGATGATAATTCTACTAATATTATAAATGCGAAAGTTTGTGAGTATGGATATATGTTTGTTACTTTTTTACTGCGAACCCGCTGAACCAATATCAATGTAATTTGGCGCAATTATTTCTTATACATCGGAATAACATATAGGCTATAGAAATCCTGTTAATTCTACAGGAATAAGAGGACGTTGAAATCTTTTATCGACCTATCACACGACAAACGTCCACGGGAGCGAAGTCGCGGATAAAGCTAGTTTAATATAATCCAATAAAGTTTGAATAGATTGCAATTTCTTTTTTCTTTAAACAGCAAATGTCCAGGGTCGATGTTTATTTATCTCAGCTCAAAAGTTAAAATCATCATCCTCAAGCCTTTATCCCAGTCTAAATGGGGTCGGCACAACATTTTATAAACATGCTGTCACATGACTTGGCTGCATTTTTACAACCGGCCGCCTGCCTGACGTCAACTTACCTTAGTCGCCTTTTACGACACCTCGGTAAGAAAGAGGGTGGTCTTATTTTACTAAACCGGATACCACACGGTGATTCAACTTACCTTAGTCGCCTTTTACGACACCTCGGTAAGATATTTGGTTGGTCAATTCTACTCAGCCGGATACCACACGGCGGGTCGACTTACCTTAGTCGCCTTTACGACACCTCGGTAAGAAATGAGGGTGGTCCTATTCTATTTAGCCGGATACCACACGGCTATATAAAATTTAGTTTAATATAATCCAATAAAGTTCGGATAGATTGCAATTTCCTCTTTCTTTAAACAGCAAATGTCCAGGGTCGATGTTTATTTCTCTCAGCTCAAAAGGCAAAATATTATTATTTATTTACCTGGCTTAGGAGGCAACGCAGGCGCTGACGGTAAAGGTGACACTGAAGGCAATGCAGTCTCAGGTTCATTAAGGGTGAACTCCTCGGGAGGTTGATCCAACATTACGACAAAGTTTGAGGGGAAAACACCTTCTTCGTCTCCAAGTCGGCCGTGCCACCAACCTTCTTCTACCTGCCACCAAATATTGATGATTGATGAAATTGATGAAACATTGATGGTGAGTTGACGAATGATAGAGGGGAATAGAAGACATATTGTGCCGACCCCACTTAGAGTGGGATAAGGGTGAGAGAATGATGATGGTTTAAGTCGTTTTATGAGATGACTAATGATAGAGGAGAATGGAAGAAGACAAATCGTGGTTATCCCACTTAGAGTGGGATAAGGGTAAGAGAATGATGATGGTTTAAGTCAGTTTTATGAGTTGACGAATGACAGAGGAGAATGGAAGAATACATATTGTGCCGACCCCACTTAGAGTGGGATAATGGTGAGAGAATGATGATGGTTTAAGTCAGTTTTAATTTATATACAAATTTTAATAAATCAATGAGATTAATACTTGACATCATTTAAATGAAATGCCTTGATCCTAAATTTGTCTATCACAACTAATCTACTATATAAAAATAAGTCGGGTTTTCCTTCCTGACGATATAACTCCAGAACGCACGAACCGATTTCCACGGTTTTGCATTCGTTGGAAAGGTCTCGGGCTCCGTAAGGTTTATAGCAATGAAAATCTAGGAAAAATTTCAATAGAAAAGCGGGAAAATAGGGAAAATCATTTTTTAAATACAGCGCCATATCAAAACTACTGGATCAATTTTAATCATTTTTTTTACACTGACTGACATGGGATACATATTTTATACCCGTGCGAAGCAGGGGCAGGCCGCTAGTAAATGATAAATATAAGGTATACTGTTGTTGTCATCATCCTCTTGCCCTTATCCCACCCTACGTGGGGTCGGCACATGTTATAAACATGTTGTCAATTGATTTGACTATGTATTTTACGACCAGCCGCCTGCCTGACATCAACTGAACTTATTTGTATTTTACGACACCTCAGTAAGAAAGATGGTGGTCTATTCTACTCAACTGGATACCAAACAGTGGGTCATCTTACCTTAGACGCCTTTTACTAAACCTCGGTAAGAAATGAGGGGTACTCAGCCGAATACAACACGGAACAAGACACGTAAGTGTGTGATGTAATGAAATAAATATAAAACCTTAATAACACCACTTTTTTACCACTGAAAAATTATGTGTGGCCAACAGTACATCCCTATTGCATAGCATACTGATTCTTTATATTCTGATTCGAATCATCATCATCATCTTCTTGCCCCTATCCCACTCTAAGCGGGATGGCACAACATGTTACTGCTGTCACATGATTTGGCTGCGTTTTTACGACCGGCCGCCTGCCTGACGTCACCTTACCATAGTCGTATTTTACGACACCTCGGTAAGAAAGAGAGTGGTCTATTTTACTCAACCGGATACCACACGGTGGGTTAACTTACCTTAGTCGCCTTTTACGACACCACGGTAAGAAATGAGGGTGGTACTATTCTATTCAGCCGGACACCACACGGTGTATATATTCTGATTCTGATTCAAATATGAAGCTATAACAAACTATATATATTACCCCCTATAGCTATGAAAATTGCATACCTCTTTAACAACTTCCAGTATATCACCAACATATAACGGCAACTCATCTGGATTAGCTGGTTCATAACTGTACAAGGCTTTACACCAACCTGTCACTTCTCCATGTTCTTCCCTTGGTGCTCCTTCATGCCTATTCAAAATAGCACAATTTACTACATACAACACTAAAACATAAACATATATATCACCTTACTTTATGTTAAAGAAAATTGTTATCAAAAAATATTTAGGAATATAACTGTCTCAATTATATTTGGTTAAAAAAAATTATATACATTTTTAAACAGAATCAAAAATTCACTTAAGTGTATGTAAGCTGACTAACAGTCTGTAGGCGTCATCAAAGTCTTATCACATTAGATTAGATAACATGACAATCACATTATTCTACTAATTGCAAATATATTAGTATTAAAAATATAAAATGTGTACATTAATATTACTGGTAAAGTTACTAAGTATATCTATTTGTATCTTTTAACTGTTTATAATCACATTATGACACACCCGTAAAATGCATGAAATATTTAAGTATATTATAGTGGAAAGAACAAAATAAACTGGTAATAATTGATTGAAATAACATTACTATATTTATAAAATTTGTGACTTAGGTATCATCTTCCAGTCCTTATCACACTCTAAGTGGTGTTGGCACAACATGTTATAAACATATTGTCAAATGATTTGATTACGTATTTTACGACCAGCCGCCTGCCTGACATCAACTTACCATAGTCGTATTTTACGACACCTCGGTAAGAAAGAGGGTGGTCTATTCTACTTAACCCGATACCACATGGTGAGTCCACTTACCTTAGTCGCCTTTTACAACACCTCTGTAAGAAATGAGGGTGGTACTATTCTACTCAGCCGGACACCACATGGCAGTTGTGACTTAGGTATGTATATGGTTTCTAATTGTTAATGAAAATAAATAAAAAGAATTGTTAACTAATCTGTATTTAATAATGCAACTGTAAACATTAATATTAGGAGCATCTCAATATGCATGCTTATTTATCATACTCAACTTATTTTTACAAAGCCATAAGTACTCTATCAAAAAACTTGATCAGGATTTTTTCACACTTTTGTTAATTTCCTATTTGTTTGTATACAAATAAGAACTCTTCTATTTCTTCTATACCCTCTGTCTATGCCTTTTTAAGGAATATTGGACACCCCAACACTCTACTTATAACATTTTATATAAAATTAATCAGCATTCTACAATTATTGCATTTTAAAATATTAATTTACTGTCCAAACTCATTTAGATATTTACTTGTAATTACAATCAAATAGATATTATTAATTTATACAAAGAATATGATACTAAAACTATGAAAGAAATATTGTATCAATATTAACAAATAATATACCATCCATAATGCTGTTCTCCTAGTACTGAAACACAGTGGTCAGGAAATATGCCACGACGGCCATGCAGCTCCCCTCTCAACCATTCTCCTGGTAGTCTTTCAACCTCTCGCAATATATCGCCAGGCCTCAAAGTCAGCTTATCTGGTTCTAATGCATCATAAGGATATTCAACTATATAACATGCTGTAAAGAAATGGCAATAATACCTGTACACTTAGATAGTACAACAATAAGGAAACTAAAATCACTCTCTGATAAGTTAAAGATTGTCCAAAATCTATTCTATCAATGCTTGTTATTTCATTAATAGTTTCAGGATTTATTTATCTAAAATTGACAAGAAATTTGTATACTACTTCTTCTATTTCTATTCTATTCTATTAATTTCTTACTAAGCAAACTAATATTATAAATGTGAAAGTCTTCTTGTCTGTTTTGTATGCTTTCACAGATTTTCAATACAGTCAAATATAATGAAATATATCAAAATAGAACTATTTTAAAACTAAAAATGTTATATATTATACAAAGGGGTTTTAAAAAATATTTTTCTAATGACCATAACATAAATACATATGTTGCTGGATCATTGACACTAATTCAAAAGTTACATGTTTGATTTTTATACACTAAACATAACATCTATAAATTATCTTTATAGATAACATTTCACAGATTTTCAATACAGTCAAATATAAAGAAATAGATCAAAATAGAAGTATTATAAAACTTAAAATGTTATATGTTGTACATAAACGTTTTAAAAAATATTTTTCTAATGACCATAACATAAATACATATGTAGATAGATCATTTACACTAAGGCAAAATGTACATATTTGCTTTTAGTACACTAAACATAATATAAAGCTAACTTCTACAAAAAAAATATCTTTATTGATAACTGACTCCAGTTTCATTAGATATGTGTGTGTATCCCACAGGATAGTCGAATTATCAATAATGAATTAAGGTATAATACTAACATTTGTGATACCTCATCTGGATAAGAGTATACAAAAGTGTTATGTTTTGTTTATTAGCATTCATATGACATCACAATGCCATGAAAATGAGTCATGCGACAAACTTGAAACTACTCAAGCTCACACGTAAGATTTTTTTATTATGATAAATATATGCACGACATAACATAATTATTAATCTGAACATAACTTAAGAAAATGTGTGTACTTCCGTAATTTAACAGGTGATTGACCTGTATTTGCAAATTGCGAAATACCATAAGGAAACGCATCAAATATTAAAACAGGTGTACGCCGTCAACCTAAATCATTTCGTAAGTTACAGTTATCTATATACAAACAAGACTTAAGCATTAGTAGGGCTGATGACGATCACTCACGCTTTTGATTCGTATTTGTCTCCATTTTATAAGAATGATTGAATAAAATCACATCATCACATTTGAGAGAAAATGTTTCTGCACAATAAGAACAAATTCACTATCAACATAAAATCTAATCAGATGAGGACGATCGCCTATCACGAAAACTAATATATTTTTCATTCACGTCAAACAAGAACTCTATGTCACGAACCCAACACTAATAGACCACAGACTAAAGATAGAATCAGTACATAAGTGTTGACTATACACAGAATATCAACCAAAAAAGAAAATTGTACAAAAAACATGGTTCAAGTTTCAACTCACAAAAGTAAACTATCAAATTTATGTCACTTTACCTTAAGTCGAAATTGATGACAACGATTTTTTCTGACTAACTGTACAGTTGCCTTTTTTAATATTTATAATTAATTATAAAAAGTCCAATTAAAGTTTACAACTACCAATAAATCAAAACAGATGCGCTGGTTGTTAAATCCTAGTAAAATGTGTAGTCTTCATTGGTTTCATCCAACAATGCATATCTAATATTAAAAAACAAGAAGAAAAGTTTAAAAAATAACAAGAGGATAATTAAAATAATCGTTCTGTAATGTAAAAAAAAACGATTACTAAAAAACGATTATTAAAAAAATAATCGATTACTAAAAACCGATTATTTAAAAATTAATTGATTATGAAAATCGATGATTTTTTACATCCTTATTGATTGTTCATGGACGTTGATATAAATGTCAGCAAAACAAATAACCTTTAAATACACTTGTATAACCCAACAATATTATTTTAACTTATCTTACTGTAAAACATCAATTCTATCATGACATTTAATTGTAAACTGTACTAAATCACAACTTGTTCGGTTAAGGAATGCAAACGAAATTTAAATTAAAAAATGTGCAAATTGCAATTGAGATGCAGTATTGTATCCCTAAATTTGACTCTGTATCTGAACTGTTATTCAATTACTATTTGCCTTTCTTAGAGGCAACTAAGATTTAAAAAAACTTGAATATTTGGTTAAAGTTAAATAGAAAAAAAAAAAGTTGCAACAGGGTTTATTTAAATAATCTATTCATAATTTATTTGTCTATTTCAATATTCTACTTTTTCAATGGACCAACTGAATCTGGAGGAATACCCAATTCATCGTCTGACCAGGTACTTGGATCAACATACGGCCATTCACCCTGTAAATTGTATACTTTTAGTTAATATATAATATAATTGTATCTAACTTATAAGTAATAAACTACTAAATATTAAGCTTTTATCAAAACCTGAATGCTGTCAGCATTAATTTTTGGTATTTTATGACATATTTTTGAGTATTAAAGCACTCAAATAGCATAACTGTGTCATGATATATCAAAACTATCATCACTGAAAAAAAAGGTTTATCTCATTAATACCACTGTAATTTTTAATTTATAATTTTAATTTATTTATTATAGATATTAACAAAACTAAACTAATGAAAAAAAAGAGGTATTTACTGCTGTTATACAACCTCATATTATAGTTATGTAGACTGTAAATTGATCCATTCTTCTAGTTTTCAACGTGAAGAGAAGTAGAAGTACATAATAAGAATACAAACATACCACATCTTTGACAATTTGTAACTATTACAAATTAATTTAGTCATGTCAGATATATGAGTTAAACTGTCTCATCATATCATAACATTCTTTTTCACCAATTTAATACAAATGAAAAGTCAAAACAAAAATAAGAAAATCATACATAAATATGCTCTGGTTCAGTAGCTACGTGGTAAAGAATCCAAAACCAGCAGAGCCCGCCAAGTATTTCAGCTTGTAAAATGGTTTTTTTACATGGCATTGGAGGAGGAACTCTATAAGACCACACTCTGAAATAAACATACAATTACTTTATCAGTAACCATTGAACGTGAAACAAACATAAATACTGGTAGATTAGACATTGGGAAATAATATTATCATACAGTGCCTAAAATGAAAAAAACATTGAATCAAAACACTATTTTAATTAATTAAGAAAATAATACGTATATCAATTTAAAACGAAATTGCAATTGCCAGAAAAATATTTGAAATTTTTTTAAATATTTGTGACATAATCACTAGAATTCACTGAATACTAACCCGTGGCTGCTGTTTCTAATTTGGTTACCATTATTGACGGCTTTTTTAAGAGATTTCAGTAAAATCGCTCTGGATAATATAGTACGCCCTAACATTTTTCGTATTAATATGCCAATATAGAAAAATTTTCTTTTGCAATTTTTATATGATATAGACAAATAACATTATATTTTTTAGTAGTCTATGAATAAAAGGGATGTCAAAATAATCGATTTTTATATTAATCGATTATTTCGATTATCCTCTTTTTCTTCCTTTAGCTTTTACTCTTTTTTCTTGTTTTTTAAGCTAAGATATGCATTGTTGGATGAAACGTTTATTATTAATAAACGATTTTTTTCTCTAACCATTTGAAAAGATGATGATTTTTTTATTGATTGAGATTTGATTTTTCTCCCCCAAAACATGGTACATGGTGAATTACAGGAAAAACGTTGGAGCAGTTTCCGAGATTCCGAAAATATATAAATACTAGATTAAATCATTTAAATATTAAAACAAAAAAAAACAAGAAAAATCGGATAATATAATCGATTTATAATTTTAAAAATCGATTTAAAAATTTGAAGAAATCGATTTACCATTTTAAAATAATTTAACGAAGGAAGATTCCGATACTGAAATAATTGTTGAATAATTGTTAATGTATGTTCATCTCCCTACCAGTGAGCGTTGTGCCACTTTTTTAACCTACTCTATCGCGTTAGCGTAACGCCAATTTATATGACGCTGCAAGAGACACATCTATTACTCACACATTTTTGGTCTTTCCTGCTTCCGATACATAAAATGAATGTTTACTCAAATTCAAAATATTCTTTATTCAAGTAAACTTGTAAATAAGTGCGTTTGAATCGTCAACTCTACTGCTGGTTCCGAAAGGTGTTCCTACCGAGAAGAGCCAGTAAAAAACTCGGTGGTTGCTCTTTTCAGAATAATATTTTAATTGTAATATAGTACCTATATTAAATTAAATAATCAATACTATAATAGTAGGCTTTGTTTATCAGCCCTTTAACAATTTTTTAAATGGCAAAGCTAAAATTGATTGCGGAATTTAATCATAGAATTTTACACCTAAACCCACAAACGACTTACGTACCTTTGCAAGGCGCAAAGCAGTAGCCGCAAGCTTATGTCGGTTCCTCCTTTGTCTACTATATACATCACCTATTTTTTTATATTTCTATGTAAAAAAAATACTGTGAAGCAAATATAAGAATAGCTATTTGCTTAAACTTCTCTCGCAGGGAATCACAGTGATTTAAATTGTAAATGTCAGGTTGGCTCTTTTTTGTACTAAAAATTTTTTTCGATTATCCGCGCATGTACCCTATAACAATATGGAAGTAAGCTAAAAATACTTGTTAGGTTACTAAATAAAATGTTGTACACAGGAAACAAAAACCTATATATTTTTATTTATAAATAAATAACTGTGCTAAACTATTTATAATACTAAGATTTATACCATAATTATACTTTTTTTTTTTCATTTATCCTCTTATTTATTTACTATTTTTTAGCTTGATCTTGACAACAGGTTTGTTGACCAGACATCCCCACATCTGATATTGCAGTGTCATTGTAAGCTATGTTTTCCAATTTCAGAGTATCTTCTGTGATTTTAGCCTCTAAAACATGAAACACCCAATTAACAAAAGTGAATACAGGTTGATTAATAAAAGCCCTAACAAAATAACACACCTAATCAGACCCTAATAGGTGCTAAGCAAATTAACACAATTCTCTGCAGACACTAATTATGAACCATATTAGCTTCTACCACTAATATAATCATCTTTAATGGAAATTTGCTCGCAGTTACATGCAAGATAATTTTGATCCCATGTATCTCTCATAATTTTACAACTTTAGCTTGTATCATTACACAATTTAAAAAAAAATTAAGTAGTATCCATTAAAATAACTTTTGGCCTTTTGGTAGTCCATCTAAGGTCTATTAGGTGATATTACAGTCAATCAAAGTAAGAATAAATTCCATTGTCCACTAGTGTTTTGATAGGGTCTTTTTAGTAACTGGGAATGATCGGGGCACTATAAAGAACATAAAGGGCAATAGTATCAAAGAAATAATAAGATGTTGTCAGGATAGGGGACTTAACCGAAATCCTATGATAACTAAATTGGTCCTTTTTTACTAACAAAAGAAAAATAGTCAACTTTAATTGTCTGATGATTAATGGAGTTGAGATACAGTTGATAAAGAAAATCAAATACTTAGGGATCACACTAGATAAAGCCTTGAGGTTGAGAACACATTAAAGAGGATTGCAACAAAGCTAAAATAGTACTTATATACTGCAGAAGTGCTATAGGAAGAACTTGGGGCATGAAGTAAAAATGTTATAAAATAAATATATATGACTATCATAATATCCAGATAACTCTATGGAGTTAACAAAAGTACACAGGATAGCAACACTAATGATATCAGGTGCAGTGCATCCACTGCACAGGAGGTGTCAAAATTCAAAATTCAGCTGCATAAAAATAAAGATGAATGTATCTAGGTACTTTTCCCAAAAACCAGGTTTTTATTATTGGTTTATTGCAATATATTATTCTTGCTTTATTGATATTTTCACTAACCAAATATTCCAGGTTTCACTTCTCTTGCTTGTATAACCTGTGTCCTTAGCTCGCTTTCAACTTCTTTTGCAAATTCAATCAACTGAAAGAAGTATATTCTTTTAACCTATCATATTAGAAACTAATTAACATATTACAATATATCGTTAAAAGAAAACACAACTTTTACAACAGGTTAATTGTTTGTTAATTTTATGAGGTAAGGATTGTCTTACTGGATCTGGATCATATAAATTTGATTTCTTTTTTTTGCCTTAAACAGTAGTAGCAGACATGATTTACATACATATTACATATTAATATTTAAAACATTTTATATATTTTCTTAATATTCTTCGCAAACTTAAATTACAAAAATTCAATATTTAGATGTAATTGTAAATTATTATTGTATATTATAAAATTGTTGTTGAAGAAAGAATCCTAGACAGCATTATCTATATAAATTCAATCTACTTACCGATATAATAGCTTCTTTATCAGATACATGTTTATTTTTATTAAATTCTTCGTTAATCTTCAACCTAGCAGCAATCAGAGCTCTCTGGTCACCATCAAATACACGCATCCGTGTTCTGTGTAATTTTTTGAAATTTTGCAATACCTGAAATTTTCTTTTATGCAATTCGAATATTCTATTCTATAATATTACATTTACTCTATAAAAAGGTTTTTATATTTTATTATTATTTCGCTTATTTTAAAATCATATACAGGAAATGTATACAACATAAAATTAACACTACCTCCTTCCTTATTGCACTCATCACTAGAGGTGAGGCGTATTTATCGGAACAGGTATAAATACTAAGTACTAAAATGTAACAGCCTGGAACAGGTACGCAAGATCTCAAATACTAGCGACGAGTATTTTATACTCCCTGTGACAAAATACTCCCTGTTACAAAATACTCATCTAGTATTTTATACTCCCTGTGACAAAATACTCCCTGTTACAAAATACTCATCTAGTATTTTATACTCCCTGTGACAAAATACTCCCTGTTACAAAATACTCCCTGTTACAAAATACTCATCTAGTATTTTATACTCCCTGTGACAAAATACTCATCTAGTATTTTGTAACAGGTATAAAATAACAGGCCTCGCTGGGACGCGTACAAAAATACTAGGCTAGTATTTATGACACCTGTTCCAAAATACTATGTAGGCGTCTCACTTCAATTACATAAAAAGAAAAGAGAAGCGTGTTGCATTCTTTATCACTTTTGTTTTTACAGTAATATTCATTAGAATGAAAGAAATAGAAGACGTATGCGGCGCTGCTATTACATTCAGTATTAGAAAATGTATTTTAATTTTATAATTAATAATTATATCATCTGAAGAGTCAAACAGCAACGTATTTTTTTATGCTTTACTAACAAACTTAATAAGAAAACCTGATATAACTAAATTTGGAATATGAAATATTTATGTAAACAATCGATAAAAATTAAAAAAAAAATAGATTTTAATTTGGAGACATCTTTAAAAGATATGTACTATAAACTAAATTTATTGACCAAAAGTTAACCTTGTTATATTGTATATATACGTAAATATAGGTTTACATATTATTTCCAAAGATATGTTTTAATACAAAAAAAAAATTGTACTTTGTTTTTTTTTTCTCAAAAAAGTGTTTGAGAAGGGGATACAAAAAACTTTGAACTTATAAGTTTCGAGAATTGGCGTGTCGAAAAATTTTAACTTATTAAATATTTCTCAATATCAGTACCAATAAATAATTAATGAGTATTATATTGCTTCTTTTAATTTTTATTTGTTGCGGGTTTGTAAGTCGGGATACAAAAATTATATGCAGTTTATAGATTACAGAGAAAGACATTCAATTTTACACCATAACAGTTACAGTCAAAGATTAATTTCGTATGGCACTTTTTTTCAATTGTTCTTTTAAACATACTATTTTCAACTTTCCATAACAACTACAAAGTCCATTGTTTGGTTTACAAATGACAAAAAGAAAGGTAAAGGAGAGTGCCAGAATTTCTTTGAAGAAAACCTTTGGGCCCAGACGTTACGTCGTAATTTTTAAGTTGTTAAATAGAAAAATATTTATCTTAGTATCAATTATTATTTTATTACATGTCTATGGGGGAACTACGCCGTGTAGTATCCGGCTGAGTAGAATAGACCACCCTCATTTATTACCGAAGTGTCGACAAAACACATTCATAACCATAGATTACCAACTACATAAGTTTAAGTACGAAACGAATAACTAATAAATGTAGGGATGTGAAAAAATAATCAATTTTTAAAATAATCGATTTTTTCTTAAAAGTAATGAGGTAGTGCATGAGTTCTTACAAATTCTGTATGTTTCAGGTATGAGAACGAATAGTACACTCTACATTTAGCATTCCATATATTTTCTTTTACTGCGGATTATAGCAAAATAATATTCTCATTACTTTTGTATTATGGACCTCCGCAAAGTAACGCCTAAGTCTATAAACGATTTTTTTTAATAAATGATTTTTAATAATCGATTTCTTTTTTACTATTTTTTTGTTTTTTAAGATTAGATATGCATTGTTTGATGAAACCAATGTAGCTTAATTACACTCTACACTATATTGCTATTAAATAAGTTTTCTAGCATATTCACGTTGAAAGTCTATAATGTTTATAGAGAAATTTAATGAGGAAAAAATTTTTTTTTTTTAATTTTGGGTTTCTGTAACAATTAGGCCCAATTCTGGCACCCTCCTTTAAGTATTTGTGTTTTTATTAAAAATTTCTTACTCAAAATTTTGTCATCTCTTACCTTGATTTGAAAATTCTAAACTTACGTGTGTTTTGAAAATTTTTGGTAAAGTAAAGTAATACACATAAGTATATGGTATAGATAGATACATTGAAAATATCATATGTAATGTTTCAGGCCACCTAAATAGGTACTAAATTCTTATATTACCTAGTATTTTGTAACAGGTATTTGTCACAAATTCAAATTCAAATTCAAATTCAAATAATTCTTTATTCAAATTGGCCTTTACAAGCACTTTCGAATCGTCAAATTACAATGAAGCTACCACTGGTTCGGAATGGTGCACTTACCGAGAAGAACCAGCAAGAAACTCGGCGGTCACTCTTTTCAAAATTGAGTTTTACAATAATGGCTTAATTAAGAACAAATTAAAAAATTTACAATATAATCTAGTGCGTAGCTGGTCGCAATTTAAAACCAAGCTTTCTTATCATCAATATAGTCCTCAACAGTATAATAAGCTTTATGAATCAGTGTCTTTTTAATTGCTATTTTGAACTTGTGTAAAGGCAAGTCCAAAATAGATTGTGGAATTTTATTATAAAAATGTATACCGAGGCCCACAAACGATCTACGAACTTTCTGAAGCCGTATCCTAGGTATTATTAATTTATTTCGGTTCCTGGTTTGCCTATTACTAATATCACTTTTTTTATTAAAAAGATGTATATTTTGTCTCACAAACACTATATTATTATAAATGTATTGCGAAGCTACGGTGAGAATACCTATTTCTTTAAATTTATCACGGAGCGAGTCACGTGGTTTCATATTATAAATCGCACGTACAGCTCGCTTTTGCAAAACGAAAATTTTTTGTATATCAGCTGCCTTACCCCACAGCAAGATACCGTATGCCATAATGCTATGGAAATAAGAAAAATAGACAAGTCTTGCTGTTTCAATATCAGCTAATTGCCTAATCTTCCTAACGGCATAGGCAGCGGAACTAAGTTTACTACAAAGATTAGTAATGTGGGGTCCCCATTGCAGCTTTGCATCCAAGGTTACTCCCAGAAAAACAGCTAAGTCTTCTGTTTTTACTATTTCATTATTAATTTTTACTGTATTTACCAATTTTTCAACATTAGGCAATGTGAATTCTAAGCACTTAGTCTTATTTGTATTTAAAAGAAGATTATTTACTGTAAACCAATGCGATACCTGTGACAAAGCACTGTTCACATCGTCAACTTTTGTTTTGGTTTTGTCAATCTTAAATAATAATGATGTATCATCTGCGAAAAGTACTACGTCACAAATATTGTTTACATAAAATGGCAAATCATTTATATATATTAAAAATAGGAAGGGACCCAGAATAGAGCCTTGTGGCACACCCATTTTCGTGATTGAACCGGATGACTTTATATTATTTACACACACTCTTTGAATTCTATTACTGAGATATGAGGCAATAAGCTTCAGTGCAGTACCTTTTACCCCATAGTGGCTTAGTTTTCGCAGGAGAGTCTCATGCTGAACACAATCGAATGCCTTTGACAAGTCACAGAAAACACCTAAGGTATTCTGGAACTTCTCCCAAGCACTAAATACATGTTTCATCAATCTTGCACCCGCATCTGTTGTGGACCTACCCTTTGTAAACCCATACTGCTCCGAATGAAGTAATTTGTTAGAATTGAAATGATGGAGCAGTTGATTAAGCATAATTTTTTCAAAGATTTTACTAAAAGCGGGTAGTATTGAAATTGGTCTATAATTATTTGGATCTTTTTTATCTCCAGATTTAAACAGAGGTATTAATTTACTGTGTTTCATAAGATCTGGAAATATACCTAAATCTACAGTTTTATTAAAAATTGGAGCTAAATGAGACGCAAGAACATCAATGATATTCTGAATTGTGCGCACTGACATTCCCCATAAATCTTCCGTTTTTTTCATTTGGATTGTTTGGAAGCTTTTTAGAACGTCACACGGGGTAATGTGTTTAAAATTAAAGACAACGTTACATTCAGTGACGCACCCCTCTAAAAGATTAAGTGCTAATGTTGGCGAGGAATTGATGGATTTAGTAGTGGTAATTGGTATGTCTCGAAAAAAACTTTCAAATGTGCGAGCTACTTCTAAATTGGAAGTAATAATTTTGTTATTGATGCTAAGTTCAAGATTGTTATTATTATTACCTTGAATTTTATTTTTACCAATTTCATCATTTAAAATATTCCACGTTGCTTTTATTTTATTTTCAGAAGTAGCGATCTTCCTTTTTATATATAATGACTTAGCTTGTACGCAAACAATTTTAAATAATTTAGAATATTTTTTTACATAATCGGCGAATGTGGGGGTTTGATTGAACTGCTTTTGTGCATACAAGTCAAACAAGTTATTCCGGCTTTTGTAAATGCCAACTGTTGCCCAATCACTAAACTTTAGATTTGGTGATAGTTTTTTTTCCACAATCTTAAAGACACGGTTAAATTCAAGGTTGATTAAGCTAAAGAGAGAATTATAAAGTTCATCCGGATCATTCTGAGCTGTATTAATTTTAGGTATTTTTAAGTCACAGTCACAGTGATACTTAGTATTTGGTTTTGCCTAGTACGACCCAACCCTACTCATCACGCATTTATACTTAATAATAATAGAAAATTTAAAATAAACTATGTACGATTTTGTTTACTGAAAATTATTTTGATTTCTGTAGTTAAAGTTATAAGCATAGAATATAGATTACTATACTGCGTCCATCATATTATCAGTCTTTTGACAGCTCACGCTCATTAAGTTTTGTATTGCTTACGTACAAATATCATACAAATAATATTTGTACTTTATGGATGGGTACCGCCCACTTAGTGATGTCACACATAATGGTTACTACGATTATGCCACAGATTAAAAATAATCGGTAGAAATCGATGTTACGAGTATTAAAAGACATTTAATAACATTATATAAAGTTTTACTTTCTTCTTAGTTAATACATGAATACAAATAAAACAATCAGGATATTTTAATTTATTTTATTAGCACGAGTCGTCGGAATGATAATCAACACTAGACTCCTCCGATGAGGAGTCTTCAGTAGCAGTTATTATTAGCTCTTGTGTAGATAATATATTATCAAACGCAATATCACGTTCCCAATCAGAGAATATTACTCTTTTAGTTCTTTCCACCACACTTGCCCAGTTCTCGGCCGTTACGTGGGTGCAAGCATTTTTTAGCAATTGCAACATTTTATTCGCTGTGAATGGGGGGCTTGTATTGCATCTCGCAGCATGCCCTTTTACTTGTGCCCATATAAGTTCTATTGCGTTGTACTGGCAGTGGTATGGAGGAATCCGAAGAACAGTATGGCCATATTCTGCTGCCATTTCATTGATTACATAGCGTTTTGCTCTCTTTTTGGTTTTTAATATTTTTATTAATTCAACTTTTAACATTGAGTCGTCCACATTTTCTCCATTGTCCCGAAGCCAATTAATTATTTCATGCTTTTTATTAGCCTGTGTTGGCATTTTGTCAATTTGACGGGAGTGGTAGGGCGCATTATCAATAAAAATTATTGATGGTTCTTCCAATGAAATGAGCATTTTTTTGAACCACTCTTCATACACATTTGCATTCATCTCTTCGTGGTAGTCATTTGATTTCTTCGATTTAAATGCCAACAGTGCGTCTTGTACAAATCCTTTTGCTGTACCTGCATGGCAAATGATTAGGCGCTCACCTTTTCCCATTGGTACTGAGGAAGTGGAATCAGCAGTATCATCAGTCCAGAAACGAGATAGTGTGTGGTTAGCGTTGAGCCATGTTTCATCAGTGAAAACAATATTTGCCCAATCTTGTATTTTCTTTGCCTCTCTTAAAAAATCACAACGTGCTATAGCTATATCTGTGCGTTCCATTAATAATTTTCTTTTATTTAACTTTTTATATGAAAAACCAATTGTGTTCAAAACTTTGACCAAAGAAGATTTTTCACCATGAAATAGACCACTTCTTTTCAAAGAAACAATAAGTTTTCTCAAAGTTGGAATTTCTTTTCTCAAGTAGTAATCATATACATGACGACGAATAGCGTCAGCGTCAAAGTCATCAACAGCTGTCGCCTTATGAGCCCGGCGCTTTCTTTTTGGTGTAGATGGTTTGTTTTGCTCCAAGCCGCTCCTGCCGTAGGCATCAGTAGTGATTTTAGTCACAGTTGATAGACTGATCCCCAACGCGGCTGCAACACGGTTTCGGACTTGCGTGATAGGTATAAGAGGTCCGCCATTTTGATTTTCTTGCTCAAAATACTCATGAAGTTTTAACACTAACTGTCTCGATTGTGCTTTCAACACACGTCCTTTCGGCATTTTCACGATCAATTAATATAAGTTTCACAAAAGTTTTTCCGAGGAATAAAGCTACTTAACTCAAGGTGTAACAGATGCGAGAGAACACTCAGCGAACGTAAATGCGTGTGACTATCACGGGCGTTTCGTTGTGAGTGACAGATCACGTCAAAATGGCGGCCGAGCGGAAGGTCTGTTGATGTTGCCAGTTGATGTATAATATATTTTTTATGATTATAATAAATACACACGGATTAACATTTATTTTCAAAAAACTAAGGCAATATTAAATAAAGGGGTAAGGGGAGTACGCATAACAACTAGTGCTCCCAAATGCCAACCTCACCTGCACGCGGTGCCCCCTGCCGAATAACTGACGAGGCTATGGCGACCGATTGATGGCGGTATAACCATCCAATTAAGCTGACTTAAAATCCCAGGCCAGAGGTGGGCAGCAGCGCCTCTAGTGTCGAATGAGTCAGCTCTGCGGTCACCAACCCGCTTGCCCAGCGTGGTGACTATGGGCAGCAACCCCCATATGGAAGTGTCCAGAAAGTTCCGGCCCTTAGTTCCCGGCAGCCCCACTATTCCCGATTACGGCAGCGGTCGCGGTAACGGTGGGGCGGAGGGTGCGAAGTATCACCGGGTTACGGTAGGCTGCCAACCAACGATCTATTTGGCAACGTATAATGGACGAACGTTACGGCTGGACCATCACCTCACCGAACTAGAGGTAGAATTAAGTCGTATAAACTGGAGTATTCTTGGGTTATCTGAAGTCCGAAGAGAGGGTGAGGATACGGTAACCCTAGATTCCGGTCACTTATTCTACTTCCGTGAAGGTGATAAGGTCTCTCACGGTGGTGTCGGTTTTCTGGTTCACAAGACTCTCATTAACAACGTTGTAGAAGTCAGTAGTGTGTCGACCCGGGTAGCGTACCTTGTACTTAAACTCACCGACAGGTACTCCCTGAAAGTGATACAGGTATATGCGCCGAACTCTGCACACTCTGACGACGAGGTCGAATCCATGTATGAGGACATATCTCAAGCTCTGCATGGCACTACGTCAGCCTTCTACAACGTTGTTATGGGAGACTTCAATGCTAAAGTGGGAGTACAAAGACGCGGAGAATCGAAAATCGGATTGCATGGATTGGGGCACAGGAATCAAAGGGGGCAAATGCTAGTCGATTTCCTCGAAATGCAAGGGCTCTTCTTAATGAACTCTTTCTTCAAGAAGAAGCCTCAGAGACGTTGGACTTGGCAAAGCCCCGATACTTTGACAAAGAACGAGATAGACTTCATTATGGCGGATAGGAGGCACATATTCAGAGATGTCTCTGTGGTCAACAGGTTTAATACCGGTAGTGATCACCGACTCGTACGAGGCACTTTGAATATGTGTTTCAAAGCCGAAAGGTCCCGTATGATGAAGCCTACTCTCCGACCTACGCTGGCCCAAATAGACTGTACGTCCGAGCAGTTTCGATTGGAACTCCAGAATCGATTCGACTGTCTGGAAACCACTAGTGATGTGAACGAGATAACCGACAACGTGGTGAAGACGGTATGTGCACTGGGTCGAAGGCACTTTCCGCCGACGAGTCGAAGCAAGCAGTCCAAACTTTCTCCCGAAACCCTGGATCTGATGAGACAGAGACGTGAAATGACGTCCGCTCAAGTCGCTTCGCCAGAACAGAGAGCTCTTTCTAAGAGGATACGAAAACTTGTACGCAGAGACCTCCGCTGCTCAAATACACGGGCTATCGAAGCCCTTATTGAGCAGAACAGGGGGTCGAAAGTATTTCAAAAACCCTTAGGAAGAAGTCATCTCGCGAAGCTTAAAACAGAGGACGGCAGGACAGTTGTCTGTCGCTCTGAGATCCAGAACGAGGTCGAGAAATATTATGGATTGCTTTACTCGTCAAGTGCACATAAGCCTAGTACCCGCGATACCGAGGATCCACGAGCACCACTGTCGCGCCATTATACAGAAGACATCCCGGACATTGAGAGTGGCGAGATTAGTTTGGCACTCGAGCAGCTTAAAAACGGAAGAGCCCCCGGTGACGATGGGATTACGGTAGAGCTGCTAAAGGCTTCTGGACTTCCTGTCCTTAAAGCCTTGGCAGAGCTCTTTAATACCGTTATCCATACAGGCACTACACCGGAAGCGTGGTCTAGGAGCGTGGTTGTCTTGTTTTTCAAAAGGGTGATAAAACGCGTTTGAAAAACTACAGACCAATCTCGCTCCTGAGCCACGTCTACAAGTTATTCTCGAGAGTCATAACGAATCGTCTTGCCGCCAGACTTGACGAATTCCAGCCACCGGAGCAGGCCGGGTTTCGAAAAGGCTATAGCACCGTAGACCACATCCATACTGTTCGGCAGATTATACAGAAGACCCAAGAGTATAACCAGCCGCTGTGTATGGCATTTGTGGACTACGAGAAAGCCTTCGACTCCATTGAGACCTGGGCTGTTCTGGAATCTCTGCAGCGATGTCATATCGACTGGCGATATATCGAGGTTTTGAGATGTATCTACAATACGGCAACAATGACCGTTCAAATCCAGGACCAGCGAACCAGACCTATTCACCTTCAGCGCGGGGTGAGGCAGGGAGATGTAATATCTCCGAAACTGTTCACCAACGCGCTGGAGGACGTCTTCAAAACCCTGGACTGGACTGAACGAGGCGTCAACATTAATGGAGAATACATCTCACACCTTCGTTTCGCGGATGACATCGTCATCTTCGCAGAGACGCTGGATGGCTTGCGCGCAATGTTGAATGGCTTGAGTGATGCCTTCAAGCGAGTTGGTCTTGGCATAAACTTGGACAAGACCAAGGTCATGTTCAATGATCTTGTCGTGCCAAGACCAGTATCAGTGAATGGGATTCTTCTCGAGGTTGTGCAGGATTACGTCTACCTAGGCCAGACTATCCAACTCGGCCGCCACAACTTCGAGAGAGAGGCTGAACGGAGAATTCACTTAGGCTGGGCAGCATTTGGCAAACTTCGTCAAGTCTTCACGTCCGAGATTCCGCAATGCCTGAAGACCAAAGTCTTCGACCAATGCGTCCTACCTGTGTTAACGTATGGCGCCGAGACGTGGACACTGACGGCGGGACTAGTCCACAAGTTTAAAGTCGCTCAGCGTGCCATGGAGCGAGCTATGCTCGGAGTGTCTCTCAAGGATAAAATCAGGAATGAGATTATCCGCGAGAGAACCAGAGTAACCGACGTAGCTAGCAGAATATGCAAGCTGAAGTGGCAGTGGGCCGGTCACGTCTGTCGCAGGACTGATGGCCGTTGGAGCAAAAGAGTCCTGGAGTGGAGACCGCGTCTTGGCAAACGCAGTGTAGGGCGCCCACCGTCTCGCTGGACCGACGATATCCGGAAGGTTGTCGGGGCCAGGTGGATGCGCATTGCGGAGAACCGGGATGTCTGGCGCAGACATGGGGAGGCCTATGTCCAGCAGTGGACTGCGAAAGGCTGATGGATGGATGGATGGATATTAAATCAAAATGTTGATTTCTATATCTGTTATTAGTTTACGTAGGTTATCATTAATCGAATTACTTAGGTACGTAATTCGATTAATGATAGTAGGTACTATAATCGGAATGGTATCGCATACGAGAATCTTTAGGACATCACTAAATATGTAAATCGTCAATCTGTCAAAAGATGGTTACTATAATGGACAGTGTATAACTATAAAATAGATGGTTGAGATTCATACATTGGCGCGAGCCTATTTTCGGTGGTATGGGGGGTGCAGAGTAGCATTATAGCTACTTACATTCTCATTCATAAAAAACTATCTGCCTCTCACCCGTTTCATTCATAAAAACGGATTTAGTCTCAGCTCTGACTCTTTCTCACATAGGGAGTAGTAATATATATAACGTATGACGTAAAATCGTAGTAAAATTAGTGATGTACTTGGTGCGCTAAAACCGTAACTAGTGATGTCAAAGTTTTATCGATTCACATTTTACTCTTACCGATTATTTGGATAACCGGTTTTCCTGTAACATATTAATAATGATTTTTAGATTTTAATAAAACAAAATATTTAAGGAAATTCTTTAATAGACTTTTACTGTAATAAAAAAATTTATATTCAACAGCCGTTTTACATTTCTATGTGCATGCTTCTTAAAAAAAAAAGTTTTTTCCTAAACACGCTAAAAGTGCAACTTCAAAAATGATTACTATTTTTAAATAGGAAACAGAATCGGCGATCATGTATCTTGAAAATATAGGAATTGTAATTTAAATTATTATATATTATTATTAAATATAATTAATTATAAGTATTCATTCGAAAACAAATTTACAAGATTAGTATTTGAAACAATAGATGCTTTCGTTTTTACCGTTTTAGTATTTAGGAAAAAACATTATACTTAAAAGGAGTATACTTGATGGTAAATTATAAATATTAGTCTTTATTAGATATATTGGTAGTAGTTTTATAGAATATTAGTGGTTTTTATCTATAAGTATAATATTTTCCATCAAACCTGTTAACACTTCGGATTTATACATATAAAGTAAGAATTAAATTGTGAAATTTTGCCATAATTAATGTGCCAATTGATACCAAGCTTTTCGATGAAAGAAAACATCATGAGGAACTATATATACTCCATGGGTTAAGCATTTAACTAGATGTAAACATGTCAAAACAGATAGTTTATAGTAGGCATTATCTGCCTACTATAAAGTACCTTTTTTATTACAACACATTATACTAACATTTAATATAATTTTTAATTCTTTTAAAGAATTTAAAATTATTGATAGTATTCGCACCACTTTATTATGGCGTGATTGCTATCAATAATTTTTACAAACTTTGAAACAATAAATAAGAATTATAAAATTTTTAAAGAAAACGATGGATAATATTAAATACACTAAATTACTACACATTTAAGTATCACAGAGTGAAGCTCGTAGAATATTGATATTATGTTGCGTTGGTTAATCTAATTACCATTTTAGGTAGTTTACTTGGCTAATTTGTATCTGCTGAATTTTATTAAATTATATATTGCTATTTTGCTATACTAAAGGTATAAATATTTAATTTTAGAAAATAACAATCAATTTATGAAAATTACATTTATAAATATTAGAGATATTCTTTTGACAACTGCAGTTGAATCCCAATTTTTTCATTTGTTAATAATATTATTGTTATGACATATTTGTCACTCCTGAATCACATGGTTTTGTTTGTTTACATCTTGTTATGTTTCTATACTTATGGAGTATATATAGTAAAATAATAAAAATTTTGAATCACTTTTTAAATGTTAATAATAGTAATATTAGTTAGTTACTTTTGCCTCATGTATCATAGTTCTATAACTTTACTTGCGATAAAATTTTCCATTTCCATTATCGTTTTTCAAGTATCTGTAGTACTGTGAATTCTCCTTAACATTAATACACCATTGTCTAACTCGCATTATGATAACGAATATGCAAAAAACTTTTAAGAAATCATATTTATGATTAATGGAAGTGAACCAAGAATTATAGATTTTTAAGTTGACTATATACATTGTTGACTTATTAACACTTTACATGCCATATAATGCCATTCCAAAGATATAAGTTTTTTGATGGATATTATATTTTTTATCTGCATCATATTGACTATGTTGTATAAAGAACTTTAATCAAATCTTTCAGTTTTATTAGACAATAGCTTACTTATAAAAATTTCACAATTTAAAAAATCCTTTTTTGAAAATATATCACTCACGGGATTGCACAGGTTTATAGTTTTGCTACACAAGTAAAAACACGTGTTTTGAATAGGAATAAAGGTGTTGTGTGTTAACGTTAAAATACACAATTTTTAGCAGCAATACAGGCAGAACTCATAATTTATTATAAGCCCGTCGTTTAAACAAACTAGCAATTAAACTAGCAACTAAGCGATTGTTAGTCATTTTCCTTAGTATTGAAAATTTTAAACCCATTCATCTCAAAATATGAGTCTTTGAGTTGTACCGCTATTGCTGCACGTGACCGATATATCGATATACTGCACCGGTAATATGATATAGCTTGGGTCTGGAAAATATTTCTGATGGAATACAAGGTACTATAACTATCAAACAATAATATTAACCAATCATGTTTTAAACAATGAAACCAAATTATGATCCGTTCTAGTGTGCTAGAGCCCCCTTATCCACGGATTTGAGAAAAAATCCATTGGGTCCTAGTTAAGAAGTTTGAAACTTCATAATGTTTGTCAATTATACAAATATGAATACTATTTTGAAGACACAACCTTCTCTTGAGTCTCTAGCATTGAAGCGGACTTTTACAGCCTTATTCCAAAATTCCGAATGGTTCAGGCGGCAAAATAAATTGTTAGTGAATAAAAGCATTCGCGCTGTGAAAATGTTATTACTTATGTCAATAAATGAGGCTAAATAATTATGATTCGACTGAAGCTCTTCATATATGTTCATCTGCATCATCGGGCTCGTGGACACTTCCCGGCGGAAGAGTTCGCAGCATATTTAACCTGTAATAAATAAGTAATTCTTAAATAATGTATAGATAGAACATTAGTTTGCAAAGGTAGTCTTACAGACAATCTTGGCATTGATATCCCCTGAGTAGAATAGACCACCCTCATTTCTTACCGAGGTGTCGCGAAAACCGATTAAGGTAAGTTGACGTCGGGCAGGCGGCCGGTCGTAAGATACCAAATCATGTGATAACATGTTTAAAACATGTTGTGCCTACCCCATTTAGAGTGGGATAAGGGTAGGAGAATGATGCATTGACAAATAACAGAGATTTTAAATTTTAAAAATATATTTTTAGCTTCTACTGGTCTTAAATAGTGTCTGGAAAATATTTTTTTCGTGTCTTTAACTTTGTCTACAGTTATATTTTAAGTATAGAATAGAGACTATAATTATAAATTTTGTTTTTTTAATAATAAAATATAAGGGGTATCTGTGACAATCTTTGTGTTATGTTAAATATCTTTGATTTTGTACTGTTAGCAGTACCAGGCTAAAAATATTATGCTTTCCAAATACTGTATTGTATGTGACAAAGTTCCAATGATCATCACTAATATGTCTTTTAAGCTATTCTTATATCACACACTTTTTTGCATCACTATAATAGAGGAAAAATTGTACCAAACATTTTTTGTTATATCTCAAACGGATTAGGCAGTTAGCCCATTAGACATATAAGCTTCAGTTTTAATAGAAAGTGAAATGGACAGACTGACATACTTTACATCAAATATTTACTTGCCTTCATCTAGTCAAATCAATTGACCTAATCATGTGCTTCATCCCATAAAGCATCAACAGCATATAGCCCTTAGACGTCATCCCAATGAGTACTCTCTTTGGCTATGACCAGGTTCATCTGAAAATTATTGCAAATACATTTTAATAAATATGGAACAAGCTATGGATAGCTCAGCGGTGAGGCCGTTCGACTCTGTAAAGACGATCATGGGTTTATACCCCGCGCAGGCACATGTCTAATTGACAATTGCAATTTATGACACGCTTTTCGGTGAAGGAAAATATGGTAAGGAAATCCGCATACTTCTAGCGAATTCTAGGGATATGCGTAACCTACCAATCCGCATTGGAGCAACGCGATGGTAGGTCTTTGCTACAATACTTCTCTCCAAAAAACGGATAGAGGAAGCTTATGGTTCCCACTGCTGGGGTGGATAACAGGCCGTTACTTTAAACATACACATGCCAATTTTTGTGTTTACAAACAAAAATGATTTATATTTGAAACATTTTAACTCACTTGAAGAATATCAGCCATTGTATCAGATATTAATGAATTCATTGCAACAACAGTAGCAGTGCCTTGACCAGACACAGTTACTCAGACAAAAAATCTAGTTGAAATGTGCATAACTAAATGGGATAGTATGTTAAAGTATCTTGAACAAATAACTTTCTGTTAAATAATTAAAGTATGTCTGTAATCCATATTGTCTGTCGCAGAAAGAATAAAAACTATTCAGAAATAACCACCTAAAACATAGAATATAACTGATATTGGGTATGACATATGATATACAACACTTCAATAAAGCATACACAATAAATATTACTATAGAAGGAAAAGTTTTATTTTTATTATTTTAGTTTTATTTTTACTTATATTTTAAAATTAAAAAATAAAACTTCCCTATATTATCACAGTTCAATAAAAACACTAAGGATATACTATAATGCTATATGCTTCGAGGTCCCTGCTTTAATAAATGTATATATAAATTGAAAAACACTAGCTTAAATTGTACTATATATTATAGAAAAAGAATATAGCACGAAAAATACTATATTTTTATCGCTAATTGCAATTGTCGTGCTTTTTTTAATTAACTGTGAATGGAACGCACCCGCAGCCCTGCATAGGGAATGTAGGAACGAAACTCATTCATGTATTTACGGGGCTTAGTTAGTTAGTAGCTCTAACTCCGTGTCATTATCCAGCGAAAAGTAATAAAAAATAATCATGGAAAAATAAATAATGATTGAAAATAGATGTGTCCTATTTTTTTTCCTGAATTTCCTAAAAGTACTATATTTTTTTGATTTAAAAAGAAAAATAGTATTTTTCTTCAAAAAAAAGGTGGCAACCCTAATCGCGCCCTTTTTGATTAAATAGGGGCAACACTGTGCCGTTATTGTTTCCGGTGGAGTCTTACTATATATACCGATAGAACGTTTCAGTGACATTCAGTCCTTGTTCGTCATTCAAGAGAAGTGCATCTCGGAACGGGAATTGTGGTATTCCTATTATATCGTGTTATTGTATATAGTGTGCGTTAACAAGAAGTTTATGGAATTGTCTAATTTTAATTAAAAATCATTTGTTGGTATATATATTTTTGCGTAAGTAAAAAGTGATTACAGTTATATATTACGTATAACGAACGTTTCAGGTGAGTCAGTACGTTTCAATTTTCTTCGTATTAAATAGTGCAAAAGTATAGTTTATTTGTTATTATGTTTTGGATAACTACTCACATTTTATCCGAGAATGTTTGTTGAAATTCAAACATTTGAGTTGTTGAGTTTGTGATAGTGAATGTATATAGTGCTTGTGTATGGTGTTGGCGGTGGTGGAGGTTTGTGCATGTGTTTTTTACGAATCCTGCATGTATCAGGTATGATAACCAATTGTCCACTCTACATTTAGCATTATATACATTTTCTATTTTACTTCATCGCCGATTATAGCAAAATAATTTTATTATTACTTTTGCATAATTACTCTGTTTTAATCATAGCTTAGGTAAATATAGACATTGTAATCTTTAATATTTAATGACTAGCAGCGTCTGACTGCCCTCCTGTAAAAGCTGCAGGGCTTTTTCTTCTCATTTAACAGTATGGTTGAGGTGGACACTGCAGTGTTCTTTCTTCCCATACTGTGTAGGCGTTTTGTTGGTAATGTTCGTTTTCTGTATCGTCGAACATTAGCTTCAAAAGCGCGCTACTTTGTAAGACGTTTTATTAACGGGCTAGCCATTATAAAGGTGTCGTACTGATTTCTGAAATTGCGCAGTTTTGGTAATTCGTACGTCATTAATTTTTACATTTTTTTTTGTAAAGGTTATGTGTTGCGGTTGGCAAAGAGCCGGTATTTGGCACCTGCAATACATGTAAAACCTTAATTCTTTTCCCAGTCGCTTTTGGCTACTGATGTTTGAGTGCACGCTTACATCAATGGCTAAAATTACGGGAATCTAACTTAGCTTCATAAATTCAGACTTCACTTGAGTATTAGTTACCTCAAATGCATTTTCTCAAATTACAGAGGTCCTGGTGGTTGACGCTACTGTTCGGCCTGGCGCTGTTCGAGCGCTCGAGGCGACGGCGGAGCGACAGCAGCTGCGGTATAGCCGGACGGGCCAGCCTGGGGTGAGGGGCGGCGGCACGTCTCCATTGGCAGCAGCGAGGCCAGACCAGCGTAGCTCGTGGATTCACGAGGCCAGCTGTCGGACTGCCCTCCTGTAAAATTAATCCATTAATTTCATTCAATCCATTAATTTTTACATTTTTTTTTTGTAATGGTAATGTGTTGCGGTTGGCAAAGAGCCGGTATTTGGCACCTGCAATACATGTAAAGCCTTAATTCTTTTCCCAGTCGCTTTTGGCTACTGATGTTTGAGTGCACGCTTACATCTGTGGCTAAAATTACGGGAATCTAACTTAGCTTCATAAATTCAGACTTCACTTGAGTATTAGTTACCTCAAATGCATTTTCTCAAATTACAGAGGTCCTGGTGGTTGACGCTACTGTTCGGCCTGGCGCTGTTCGAGCGCTCGAGGCGACGGCGGAGCGACAGCAGCTGCGGCATAGCCGGACGGGCCGGCCTGGGGTGAGGGGCGGCGGCACGTCTCCATTGGCAGCAGCGAGGCCAGACCAGCGTAGCTCGTGGAGTCACGAGGCCAGCTGTCGGACTGCCCTCCTGTAAAATTAATCCATTAATTTCATTCAATCCATTAATTATTACATTTTTTTTTTGTAATGGTAATGTGTTGCGGTTGGCAAAGAGCCGGTATTTGGCACCTGCAATACATGTAAAACCTTAATTCTTTTCCCAGTCGCTTTTGGCTACTGATGTTTGGGTGCACGCTTACATCTGTGGCTGAAATTACGGGAATCTAACTTAGCTTCATAAATTCAGACTTCACTTGAGTATTAGTTACCTCAAATGCATTTTCTCAAATTACAGAGGTCCTGGTGGTTGACGCTACTGTTCGGCCTGGCGCTGTTCGAGCGCTCGAGGCGACGGCGGAGCGACAGCAGCTGCGGCATAGCCGGACGGGCCGGCCTGGGGTGAGGGGCAGCGGCACGTCTCTATTGGCAGCAGCGAGGCCAGACCAGCGTAGCTCGTGGAGTCACGAGGCCAGCTGTCGGACTGCCCTCCTGTAAAATTAATCCATTAATTTCATTCAATCCATTAATTTTTACATTTTTTTTTTGTAATGGTAATGTGTTGCGGTTGGCAAAGAGCCGGTATTTGGCACCTGCAATACATGTAAAACCTTAATTCTTTTCCCAGTCGCTTTTGGCTACTGATGTTTGAGTGCACGCTTACATCTGTGGCTAAAATTACGGGAATCTAACTTAGCTTCATAAATTCAGACTTCACTTGAGTATTAGTTACCTCAAATGCATTTTCTCAAATTACAGAGGTCGTGGTGGTTGACGCTACTGTTCGGCCTGGCGCTGTTCGAGCGCTCGAGGCGACGGCGGAGCGACAGCAGCTGCGGCATAGCCGGACGGGCCGGCCTGGGGTGAGGGGCGGCGGCACGTCTCCATTGGCAGCAGCGAGGTCAGACCAGCGTAGCTCGTGGAGTCACGAGGCCAGCTGTCGGACTGCCCTCCTGTAAAATTAATCCATTAATTTCATTCAGTCCATTAATTTTTGTAATGGTAATGTGTTGCGGTTGGCAAAGAGCCGGTATTTGGCACCTGCAACACATGTAAAACCTTAATTCTTTTCCCAGTCGCTTTTGGCTACTGATGTTTGAGTGCACGCTTACATCTGTAGCTGAAATTACGGGAATCTAACTTAGCTTCATAAATTCAGACTTCACTTGAGTATTAGTTACCTCAAATGCATTTTCTCAAATTACAGAGGTCCTGGTGGTTGACGCTACTGTTCGGCCTGGCGCTGTTCGAGCGCTCGAGGCGACGGCGGAGCGACAGCAGCTGCGGCATAGCCGGACGGGCCAGCCTGGGGTGAGGGGCGGCGGCACGTCTCCATTGGCAGCAGCGAGGCCAGACCAGCGTAGCTCGTGGAGTCACGAGGCCAGCTGTCGGACTGCCCTCCTGTAAAATTAATCCATTAATTTCATTCAATCCATTAATTATTACATTTTTTTTTTGTAATGGTAATGTGTTGCGGTTGGCAAAGAGCCGGTATTTGGCACCTGCAATACATGTAAAACCTTAATTCTTTTCCCAGTCGCTTTTGGCTACTGATGTTTGGGTGCACGCTTACATCTGTGGCTGAAATTACGGGAATCTAACTTAGCTTCATAAATTCAGACTTCACTTGAGTATTAGTTACCTCAAATGCATTTTCTCAAATTACAGAGGTCCTGGTGGTTGACGCTACTGTTCGGCCTGGCGCTGTTCGAGCGCTCGAGGCGACGGCGGAGCGACAGCAGCTGCGGCATAGCCGGACGGGCCGGCCTGGGGTGAGGGGCAGCGGCACGTCTCTATTGGCAGCAGCGAGGCCAGACCAGCGTAGCTCGTGGAGTCACGAGGCCAGCTGTCGGACTGCCCTCCTGTAAAATTAATCCATTAATTTCATTCAATCCATTAATTTTTACATTTTTTTTTTGTAATGGTAATGTGTTGCGGTTGGCAAAGAGCCGGTATTTGGCACCTGCAATACATGTAAAACCTTAATTCTTTTCCCAGTCGCTTTTGGCTACTGATGTTTGAGTGCACGCTTACATCTGTGGCTAAAATTACGGGAATCTAACTTAGCTTCATAAATTCAGACTTCACTTGAGTATTAGTTACCTCAAATGCATTTTCTCAAATTACAGAGGTCCTGGTGGTTGACGCTACTGTTCGGCCTGGCGCTGTTCGAGCGCTCGAGGCGACGGCGGAGCGACAGCAGCTGCGGCATAGCCGGACGGGCCGGCCTGGGGTGAGGGGCGGCGGCACGTCTCCATTGGCAGCAGCGAGGTCAGACCAGCGTAGCTCGTGGAGTCACGAGGCCAGCTGTCGGACTGCCCTCCTGTAAAATTAATCCATTAATTTCATTCAGTCCATTAATTTTTGTAATGGTAATGTGTTGCGGTTGGCAAAGAGCCGGTATTTGGCACCTGCAACACATGTAAAACCTTAATTCTTTTCCCAGTCGCTTTTGGCTACTGATGTTTGAGTGCACGCTTACATCTGTGGCTGAAATTACGGGAATCTAACTTAGCTTCATAAATTCAGACTTCACTTGAGTATTAGTTACCTCAAATGCATTTTCTCAAATTACAGAGGTCCTGGTGGTTGACGCTACTGTTCGGCCTGGCGCTGTTCGAGCGCTCGAGGCGTAGGCGGAGCGACAGCAGCTGCGGCATAGCCGGACGGGCCGGCCTGGGGTGAGGGGCGGCGGCACGTCTCCATTGGCAGCAGCGAGGCCAGACCAGCGTAGCTCGTGGAGTCACGAGGCCAGCTGTCGGACTGCCCTCCTGTAAAATTAATCCATTAATTTCATTCAATCCATTAATTATTACATTTTTTTTTTGTAATGGTAATGTGTTGCGGTTGGCAAAGAGCCGGTATTTGGCACCTGCAATACATGTAAAACCTTAATTCTTTTCCCAGTCGCTTTTGGCTACTGATGTTTGGGTGCACGCTTACATCTGTGGCTGAAATTACGGGAATCTAACTTAGCTTCATAAATTCAGACTTCACTTGAGTATTAGTTACCTCAAATGCATTTTCTCAAATTACAGAGGTCCTGGTGGTTGACGCTACTGTTCGGCCTGGCGCTGTTCGAGCGCTCGAGGCGACGGCGGAGCGACAGCAGCTGCGGCATAGCCGGACGGGCCGGCCTGGGGTGAGGGGCAGCGGCACGTCTCCATTGGCAGCAGCGAAGCCAGACCAGCGTAGCTCGTGGAGTCACGAGGCCAGCTGTCGGACTGCCCTCCTGTAAAATTAATCCATTAATTTCATTCAATCCATTAATTTTTACATTTTTTTTTTGTAATGGTAATGTGTTGCGGTTGGCAAAGAGCCGGTATTTGGCACCTGCAATACATGTAAAACCTTAATTCTTTTCCCAGTCGCTTTTGGCTACTGATGTTTGAGTGCACGCTTACATCTGTGGCTAAAATTACGGGAATCTAACTTAGCTTCATAAATTCAGACTTCACTTGAGTATTAGTTACCTCAAATGCATTTTCTCAAATTACAGAGGTCGTGGTGGTTGACGCTACTGTTCGGCCTGGCGCTGTTCGAGCGCTCGAGGCGACGGCGGAGCGACAGCAGCTGCGGCATAGCCGGACGGGCCGGCCTGGGGTGAGGGGCGGCGGCACGTCTCCATTGGCAGCAGCGAGGTCAGACCAGCGTAGCTCGTGGAGTCACGAGGCCAGCTGTCGGACTGCCCTCCTGTAAAATTAATCCATTAATTTCATTCAGTCCATTAATTTTTGTAATGGTAATGTGTTGCGGTTGGCAAAGAGCCGGTATTTGGCACCTGCAACACATGTAAAACCTTAATTCTTTTCCCAGTCGCTTTTGGCTACTGATGTTTGAGTGCACGCTTACATCTGTGGCTGAAATTACGGGAATCTAACTTAGCTTCATAAATTCAGACTTCACTTGAGTATTAGTTACCTCAAATGCATTTTCTCAAATTACAGAGGTCCTGGTGGTTGACGCTACTGTTCGGCCTGGCGCTGTTCGAGCGCTCGAGGCGTAGGCGGAGCGACAGCAGCTGCGGCATAGCCGGACGGGCCGGCCTGGGGTGAGGGGCGGCGGCACGTCTCCATTGGCAGCAGCGAGGCCAGACCAGCGTAGCTCGTGGAGTCACGAGGCCAGCTGTCGGACTGCCCTCCTGTAAAATTAATCCATTAATTTCATTCAATCCATTAATTTTTACATTTTTTTTTTGTAATGGTAATGTGTTGCGGTTGGCAAAGAGCCGGTATTTGGCACCTGCAATACATGTAAAACCTTAATTCTTTTCCCAGTCGCTTTTGGCTACTGATGTTTGAGTGCACGCTTACATCTGTGGCTGAAATTACGGGAATCTAACTTAGCTTCATAAATTCAGACTTCACTTGAGTATTAGTTACCTCAAATGCATTTTCTCAAATTACAGAGGTCCAGGTGGTTGACGCTACTGTTCGGCCTGGCGCTGTTCGAGCGCTCGAGGCGACGGCGGAGCGACAGCAGCTGCGGCATAGCCGGACGGGCCGGCCTGGGGTGAGGGGCGGCGGCACGTCTCCATTGGCGGCAGCGAGGCCAGACCAGCGTAGCTCGTGGAGTCACGAGGCCAGCTGTCGGACTGCCCTCCTGTAAAATTAATCCATTAATTTCATTCAATCCATTAATTTTTACATTTTTTTTTTGTAATGGTAATGTGTTGCGGTTGGCAAAGAGCCGGTATTTGGCACCTGCAATACATGTAAAGCCTTAATTCTTTTCCCAGTCGCTTTTGGCTACTGATGTTTGAGTGCACGCTTACATCTGTGGCTAAAATTACGGGAATCTAACTTAGCTTCATAAATTCAGACTTCACTTGAGTATTAGTTACCTCAAATGCATTTTCTCAAATTACAGAGGTCCTGGTGGTTGACGCTACTGTTCGGCCTGGCGCTGTTCGAGCGCTCGAGGCGACGGCGGAGCGACAGCAGCTGCGGCATAGCCGGACGGGCCAGCCTGGGGTGAGGGGCGGCGGCACGTCTCCATTGGCAGCAGCGAGGCCAGACCAGCGTAGCTCGTGGAGTCACGAGGCCAGCTGTCGGACTGCCCTCCTGTAAAATTAATCCATTAATTTCATTCAGTCCATTAATTTTTGTAATGGTAATGTGTTGCGGTTGGCAAAGAGCCGGTATTTGGCACCTGCAACACATGTAAAACCTTAATTCTTTTCCCAGTCGCTTTTGGCTACTGATGTTTGAGTGCACGCTTACATCTGTGGCTGAAATTACGGGAATCTAACTTAGCTTCATAAATTCAGACTTCACTTGAGTATTAGTTACCTCAAATGCATTTTCTCAAATTACAGAGGTCCTGGTGGTTGACGCTACTGTTCGGCCTGGCGCTGTTCGAGCGCTCGAGGCGACGGCGGAGCGACAGCAGCTGCGGCATAGCCGGACGTGCCGGCCTGGGGTGAGGGGCGGCGGCACGTCTCCATTGGCAGCAGCGAGGCCAGACCAGCGTAGCTCGTGGAGTCACGAGGCCAGCTGTCGGACTGCCCTCCTGTAAAATTAATCCATTAATTTTATTCAATCCATTAATTTTTACATTTTTTTTTGTAATGGTAATGTGTTGCGGTTGGCAAAGAGCCGGTATTTGGCACCTGCAATACATGTAAAACCTTAATTCTTTTCCCAGTCGCTTCTGGCTACTGATGTTTGAGTGCACGCTTACATCTGTGGCTAAAATTACGGGAATCTAACTTAGCTTCATAAATTCAGACTTCACTTGAGTATTAGTTACCTCAAATGCATTTTCTCAAATTACAGAGGTCCTGGTGGTTGACGCTACTGTTCGGCCTGGCGCTGTTCGAGCGCTCGAGGCGACGGCGGAGCGACAGCAGCTGCGGCATAGCCGGACGGGCCGGCCTGGGGTGAGGGGCGGCGGCACGTCTCCATTGGCAGCAGCGAGGCCAGACCAGCGTAGCTCGTGGAGTCACGAGGCCAGCTGTCGGACTGCCCTCCTGTAAAATTAATCCATTAATTTCATTCAATCCACTAATTTTTACATTTTTTTTTGTAATGGTTATGTGTTGCGGTTGGCAAAGAGCCGGTATTTGGCACCTGCAATACATGTAAAACCTTAATTCTTTTCCCAGTCGCTTTTGGCTACTGATGTTTGAGTGCACGCTTACATCTGTGGCTGAAATTACGGGAATCTAACTTAGCTTCATAAATTCAGACTTCACTTGAGTATTAGTTACCTCAAATGCATTTTCTCAAATTACAGAGGTCCTGGTGGTTGACGCTACTGTTCGGCCTGGCGCTGTTCGAGCGCTCGAGGCGACGGCGGAGCGACAGCAGCTGCGGCATAGCCGGTCTCCATTGGCGGCAGCGAGGCCAGACCAGCGTAGCTCGTGGAGTCACGAGGCCAGCTGTCGGACTCCCGCGTCGCACTAGCAGCGTCTGACTGCCCTCCTGTAAAAGCTGCAGGGCGTTTTCTTCTCATTTAACAGTATGGTTGAGGTGGACACTGCAGTGTTCTTTCTTTCCATACTGTGTAGGCGTTTTGTTGGTAATGTTCGTTTTCTGTATCGTCGAACATTAGCTTCAAAAGCGCGCTACTTTGTTAGACGTTTTATTAACGGGCTAGCCATTATAAAGGTGTCGTACTGATTTCTGAAATTGCGCAGTTTTGGTAATTCGTACGTCATTAACTTTTACATTTTTTTTGTTGTAATGGTAATGTGTTGCGGTTGGCAAAGAGCCGGTATTTGGCACCTGCAATACATGTAAAACCTTAATTCTTTTCCCAGTCGCTTTTGGCTACTGATGTTTGAGTGCACGCTTACATCTGTGGCTGAAATTACGGGAATCTAACTTAGCTTCATAAATGCAGGCTTCACTTGAGTATTAGTTACCTTCCTTTAGTTGCACTTAGTCTAGTGCTATTCAATCTCTGAAAATAATTTTAAAAAATTAAAAAAATTAAAAATTGTTACTATTCAAATACAACCTCTTATGAAAGAGGTTGTATTTGAATCTATATGAATAGTTGTTCTATAATATAAAAAAAATGTTGTCTGTGTCATTATGCATTGATTTGTTAAGAAAGAGTAAATGGGTTCACTTTTAGAAAAATTGCTTTTTATTATTGCATAAGTATGAAGGAGAAATATTGTTTGTTATTTAATTTCTGTTAGATATAAACAGTTGCACATTTTAAGTGATTTATAAATTACATAAATATTTACTTTCAGTTTTATAGAACAGTCTTTTAATATTGCTGTTATTCTTTCATTCATTACACATACTATTATATCTTTTATTAGCACTGTAAATGTAAAGATATCTCAAATCATAACTATAAATAACATCATGTGACAATCATATTAAAATAAAAAATTACTCTTAATCTTGGATCTGAGGATTCTTGAATCTGCAATTAATCAATCAATCGTTTAATCAATCGTAAATTTAAATTTTGCTTTTGCTTTTTAATTAAAAATCAACAATAGTGTTATATAAAGCAATATACCCTATATTGCTTTATACAGAATAAACTTGCTCTCTTTTGCTATTTACTCCCTTTTCATCCGAGTCTCATTATAAAAAACTTGACAATCATTTTTAAAGTTCTAATATAATACAATGAAGTATACAACTTCAATTGAAAATACTTCTAAAAAAAAAATTAAGTAGACCATTTAAGTTATGTCCAAATTATTCATAACTAAGATAGATCAATTAGAACAACTTCTAAAAAACTTTAACTTTAATGTTCCATTATTAATCATTTATTGCACTACAAGACACTATGAATCAAATATGAGTCAAATATGAAATAAAAATTATACTGCATGTTAAAGGTTTTAGGCTATCCATGCAAGGTTAGGTTATTATATTTAGATGTGAGAATGTAAATTTTAAGAAAGCTCTTACTATTATTGAGATGCACAAAATTCATTAAAACTCAACACTTACATTTATATAATGATTAAGTAAATCCTCTTCTTATTGTTTTATAACTGCACGTTTCTTCGTTGTTATATTTCTCATTTTAAGAAATATCTCAACAGCTACTGGTGAAATAAGACTTGATACATTTAATTTGCTTCTAGTGATATTTGTTTCAAGAATTTTGCTAACTAAATTAAAACAAAATTATACATTTTAGTAAAAATTAAAGTACTAGAACTTTACAACGGGAAATTTAAAAATTTAATACACCGCCCATTCATTATAAAATCAACTTGTTGTCTTTCATTATGTACACTGTAATTTTCATTATGTACACTGTAATCTTTGACTGTAATCTTTGTTGTTGTCTTGTTATATGATAAATAGTCAAAATGAGAATGAGTGCGTAAAGTATGTATGCAGGAGTGGAGCGAGATGCAGCTGAGACTATTTTCATACGATTCATTCACAAATACGTACATGTGCAAGAGGGATGCGTGATAGCATGTGTTGGCGCCTGTAGTAAAACCGCCCTGGTTATAAGTTAGTAAATAGTAATCTATGATTTTGATATTTTATACACTGTCCATTATATTAACCATCTTTTGACAGATTGACGATAGTGATGTCCTAAAGATTCTCGTATGCGATACCATTCCGATTATAGTACCTACTATCATTAATCGAATTACGTACCTAAGTAATTCGATTAATGATAACCTACGTAAACTAGATTACTACTTGAGAAAAGAAATTCCAACTTTGAGAAAACTTATTGTTTCTTTGAAAAGAAGTGGTCTATTTCATGGTGAAAAATCTTCTTTGGTCAAAGTTTTGAACACAATTGGCTTTTCATATAAAAAGTTAAATAAAAGAAAATTATTAATGGAACGCACAGATATAGCTATAGCACGTTGTGATTTTTTAAGAGAGGCAAAGAAAATACAAGATTGGGCAAATATTGTTTTCACGGATGAAACATGGCTCAACGCTAACCACACACTATCTCGTTTCTGGACTGATGATACTGCTGATTCCACTTCCTCAGTACCAATGGGAAAAGGTGAGCGCCTAATCATTTGCCATGCAGGTACAGCAAAAGGATTTGTACAAGACGCACTGTTGGCATTTAAATCGAAGAAATCAAATAACTACCACGAAGAGATGAATGCAAATGTGTATGAAGAGTGGTTCAAAAAAATGCTCATTTCATTGGAAGAACCATCAATAATTTTTATTGATAATGCGCCCTACCACTCCCGTCAAATTGACAAAATGCCAACACAGGCTAATAAAAAGCATGAAATAATTAATTGGCTTCGGGACAATGGAGAAAATGTGGACGACTCAATGTTAAAAGTTGAATTAATAAAAATATTAAAAACCAAAAAGAGAGCAAAACGCTATGTAATCAATGAAATGGCAGCAGAATATGGCCATACTGTTCTTCGGATTCCTCCATACCACTGCCAGTACAACGCAATAGAACTTATATGGGCACAAGTAAAAGGGCATGCTGCGAGATGCAATACAAGCCTCCCATTCACAGCGAATAAAATGTTGCAATTGCTAAAAAATGCTTGCACCCACGTAACGGCCGAGAACTGGGCAAGTGTGGTGGAAAGAACTAAAAGAGTAATATTCTCTGATTGGGAACGTGATATTGCGTTTTATAATATATTATCTACACAAGAGCTAATAATAACTGCTACTGAAGACTCCTCATCGGAGGAGTCTAGTGTTGATTATCATTCCGACGACTCGTGCTAATAAAATAAATTAAAATATCCTGATTGTTTTATTTGTATTCATGTATTAACTAAGAAGAAAGTAAAACTTTATATAATGTTATTAAATGTCTTTTAATACTCGTAACATCGATTTCTACCGATTATTTTTAATCTGTGGCATAATCGTAGAAACCATTATGTGTGACATCACTAAGTGGGCGGTACCCATCCATAAAGTACAAATATTATTTGTATGATATTTGTACGTAAGCAATACAAAACTTAATGAGCGTGAGCTGTCAAAAGACTGATAATATGATGGACGCAGTATAGCTAGGGATTGAAAAAATAATCGATATTTAATAATCGATTTTTTACATTAAAAGTCGATTATTTTAATTATACTCTTTTTCATAATTAAAATTTTAGAATAAAAATTTTCAACAGAGCTGCCACGTCTATGGCTGCCACCTCGTGCAAGATTGAAAAAGCCATAAAACTTTTCTACCAACACCATCTACCAGGACTCCTTCCGGGTAGATGGCGTTGCTTTATTTAAGTTTTTTCTTTGTATCATCCTCCAGTTAACTATTCATCAAGAGTCATTAATAATATCAGTCGCAGACGATTTAAATGTTTCTGAGTCAGATTTGATTTGGAACGAATAGAATCTTTTCTGAAGCCCTTTCAAGCAACCCTGTCAGTCGTATCTTCCTTGTTGAGCCCGAGCTATTTTATATCTTTTTGAATATTCGTTATCCAAGTAGTCTTCCCTTACGGTCTCTTTATATGAGTCATGGAAAGGTACTTCTCAACAATAAAAATTGAACTACGACAATATAAGTTTTTTTATCGTAAAAACATCGACTATTTATCGTAGACTATTTATCGCATCACTATATATAGATACATATAGATACGTCTATGGCGTTACAGTATACGCATAACACTTCTTAATTTTTCTTAAAAACTCTTTCTTTTCTTTATAACTTTTTATTTTAGTTATCTAGAACATTTTGGTTGGATTTAATTTAATTTTCTATAGGTATAAATTATTTAATGTATTACGAATGTGGAACGGTTGAAATATTAAAATATCATTTGTAATTGGCGGCAACTTTTAAGAGACAAATGAAACGTTAAAGAACGTCACTCGCACCGTCCTAGAACGCGGTATAAGTATTACAAGATTACTTAAGTAGTCTGTGGTGGACTATCACAGCAAGTTAATCTATGATCACAGTTGACTATTGTTTGTGAATGTTCATATTTGTTTCACGTCTCTTGACATTTTTCAATTTTTTTAATAACGCATTGTTTTTCTTTCCACGTAGGTAACTGTATATTTATGTTAGTGCGTGAATAAAAGTGTACACAGTATTAAAATCATTAGAGTGTTGTTTTATAGTTTTGTTATTCCTTGACTTAGATGTGCAATTGCAATGTACGCTAGATTATTGAGTGTGAACAAGTGAATCACCGAAAGGTATCTTTAGGAAATCGCCTGATTTGTTTCTTCCGGGTAAGCAATGCTGGATGAAAAAATAAGGAATAAGTTACGTTTTTAAATAGCTAAGTGGTAACAAATATATTAATGGTGTCAGTGCCATGACTTAAAATTGTTATTCAATGTCACAACACATTGTTTTTGTTATTAGACTAATAGGAGTTATTAACAAAAACATTTATGTTATTGCAATTCTAACTATAAGTTAACAAATATAATGTATATAGTATATAATTTAATTGTTTTAATTATATGTGGTTAGTCCATACAATTATAATTTATGGATATTTGTTACTTTGCAGAGGTCTATAAAGTAATAAAATATTATTTTGCTACAATTTGTGCTAAAAGAAAATATATGTAATGCTAAATGTAGGCTTTACTATCCGTTCTCATCTCTTGGTAATGCTTTGCTTGGTGAGATTATGGTTGTGAATGTGTGTAATGCTTGTGTATTGTTGCGTTATTGGTGGTGGGTATGCCATGATTTCTCTACGAATTCGACATGTATCAGGTATGAGAACTACACTCCATATTTAGCATTACATATATTTTCTTTTATTCTGGATTATAGTAAAATAATAATTAAATTACTTTTGCATACAGATATATTATTCTAAGAAGACCCAAATTGGTCTGATAATATGATCTTTGATTTTCAGACAATAAGTTACAATGATGCAACTGATATTCATTATTTAAATGTACCATAAAAAACTTATGTATCAACTTCCTTATTATGGTTGAGAGATATAAACAGTTTATAAAACTGGTTTTGTATTTAAATCTAAAATAGGAAACCAATTTTTTCCATTTTATCAGGCTAGGAAGCTGAATAATCTCCACTTGTTTATTAATCTTTTAGCAGAATGAATAAGCTTCTTTACCAATGTACATCTATTAAAAAGGCTGAGAGATTGATCTTGCGAAATTGCACTTAAACAGACCACTGACAACCACTGTCTTTATCATCATCTTCCTGCCCTTATCAAACTCTAAGTGGGGTTGGCACAACATGTTATAAACATGCTGTCACATGATTTGGCTGCATTTTTACGACTGGCCGCCTGCCTGACGTCAACTTACCTCTGCCGTATTTTACGATACCTCGGTAAGAAAGAGGTGGTCTATTCTACTAAACCGGATACCACACGGTGGGTCAACTTACCTTAGTTGCCCTTTACGACAGCTTGGTAAGAAATGAGGTTGGTCTATTCTACTCTGCCGGATACCACATGGTGTTGACAACCACTATCTTATCTACAAGAAATGATTGACATGTATCTGTTGTATAATTTTATACTTTGACTAGTTGACAGTTAGAAACTCTTGAAAACTTTAGGTGTACCTTCGATAGCCAAGACAGTATTGAAATTTAATCTCAATACTACTACTTTAGTAGGGGTAATATTATTATGAATAATCTACATTGAAAGACAATGTAATGCTAAAGTGACCACACATCCTGATTTTTTCAGAAAAGTCCTGCTTTTAGGTGGATGATTTATAAAAATATCCCGCATTTTTGAAAATATCTGTACTTCTTATTTTAAATGTAAGAAAAAATTAAACAAAAAAAAAATCGTAATAGAAAATTTAATAACATTAATAATCATGTAGTTGAAATTATTATTTTTACTAATATTTTGATGTATCAGACAGACAGGCTTTCAAATTTGCAATATAAGAATGGAATTTATTGTAGGTATTATTATAAAAGGTTATAATTTATTACATATGACAAATATTAATATTTTATTGTAATGATGCATAAATAATTTTTTTATTCAGCAGCTTCTAGGTATTTTTTTTGTTTTTATATGTGTGTAATTACATAAAGTCAATAATCAAGTCATAATCAAGTAATACTAACATAAATACCACTATTAAAAATAGTCAAATGTAATTTTTGGTTCTTAAGTTGTTCAATAATGAAACTGGGATTGAAAGTTGAAAAAACTATCATATGTCCAGAATATTAAGTTTTAGAAGAATCAGAATTTTGTTTGTTTCACAAAATCTTAGAGTAATTTAATTGGATGGATAACATTACTTTATCGATCACAGGTCATATTACTCACACAGTTGCTGACAAATGTTAGTAATTATTATTACATGTAGTAATTAGCTACTGTGATAACAATTTAAAACAGACATTTTGTGAGTAATATTACATGTTATCTACATATGGGTGGCAGATTTCAAGGAATTTACAATTCTGATCCTGTCAAATACCCCACACTGAGATATATGTAAAAATAGATATGAGGATTTAATACTGTTCTAGATTGCTTAAATATTTTGGTATACTTATATAATTGGATTCCCATATATTTATATGGTTATGTAGGAAATTTTCTTATACTTACAAACATTTCTGGCATATGCATTTTTATTGAACTCTTATGTTCTAAGCATAATGATCTTTAGTGCGACAAGAAATAGAATTTCAGAATCTTTTTCTGATGTACAATATTAATCTGGTATTACTTTTTTTTAAATATATGGTATCCGGCTAAATAGAAAAGACCACCCTCTTTACTTATCGAGGTGTCGTAAAAGGGGACTAAGGTAAGTCGAACCGCCATGTGGTATCCGGTTGACTAGAATAGACTACCCTCATTTCTTACAGAGGTAAAAGACGACTAAGGTAAGTTGTCCCACCATGTAGTATACAGTTGAGTAGAATAGACCACCTTCTTTCTTACCGAGGTGTCGTAAACTACGACTAAGGTAGGTTGACGTCGGACAGGCGGCCGGTTGTAAAATACGTTACCGAATCATGTGACAACATGGTAAGTAAGGTAAGTGGGGGGGCCACTTAGATTGGGATAAGGGCCGGAGGATGTACCTATACTTTTTTTAAATATAAGTATGGTTGTTTGATGTATGTATGTATGGTTTAATTTTTTTTATTTTACGCTGCAGTCTTAATATAACTGAACGATACTTTTTATGCTAATCGAAATTGAATGTGTTATCATTTATTGCATCCGGGACGGGGCAGTTGGTGTGTCAGCGTTACTTGTTATTTCTCCGCACGTACAATCGTATATTATTTTAGATAAGTTATGACTGATTTTAACACGTTTAATAATGTATAATATGCATATTAATTTTAAAATGTAGATAATTTTATACGGTCTCTTAGTTCAAATTTCTATGATTGAATCGGGTACCATTATCAGAGTTTTTTTATTATTGATCAAGGCAGTTTCAGTATTCTAGTTTCATGAGTATAGTTTGACAAGATATGCCTATCATTCTAGGCTACTGGTTCGCGGGACCCTATTTGTGGCACGTATAAGGCTTATGGCGGAAATAGAACAATTAATATATATAAATACCCGCAACTTCGTTTGCGTGATAGGGTGATAGTAGATGTCATCAATGTCATCCTAGTCCTGTAGAATTAACAGGATTTCTATAGCCTATATGTTAATCCTGTGTGTAAGGAATAATTGTGCCAAACTTCATCGATATTGGTTCAGCGGATTCGGTGTGAAAGAGTAACAAACATACATCCATACACACAAACTTTTGCATTTATAATATTAGTAAGATAAGATAAGATTATGGTAATGTATTATATATATAATATTAGTTTAATATGAACCTTCTAACTAACATCTTAGCTAAGATAGTTAATAGATATACCTTATGATATCATTGCATCTTTACTAAACATATACAGTGATAAATAAGAGAAAACTTTTTTTTTATTTTTTTTTACATATACAGTGATAAATAAGAGAAAACTTTTTTTTTAATTTTTTTTTTTACAATAATATTTCTGAGCATTAGACTCGGAAATATTATTGTAGAATGCGACAGCTTAAAGTTAGGCATAGAAATGATAACATATTTTTCATACAATTCGTAAGGTTGGTGGTGTAAATTTTGTTGATCGAATTAAACTTGTGCCGGCAGTCGGCACCTACAATAATATTATAGTATGCAAATCGTCCACATGTTTTATTGTTCAGTCCACGTCCATACTTGCACGCAGTGACCTATTTCACTTATAACGGTCGTATGATTGTTTAGATTTTTGCCATCGCTGAATGTTTTCACAACACATCATAATAATAGCACGTTTCTCGAATTTCTGTTTCGTATAATAAGATTGAAAACATTAATAGGGTAACTGTTTGTTAATGTGCTTCCTTTTCACCTATAAGTGAATGGATCTTTAAATATTTTCAGGGTCAGGCTTTCTCTCTAGAGCAGCGCTTCTTAAACTTTTGTTATTCACGACCCCATTTATGATTGCGAGTTTCTTGACAATCCCATACAAATATAAATTAAAAATAAATTATTATTTTGTGATGATTTATTTATTAGGTAACAATATACATGTACATATGAAAATATATAGTTTTAGAATTCATATTGAAACATACAAAAATCCCAATATCCCATGTATTTCGTCAACTCTATATCTATAAAATGGTATATGTAAATATTTCACATTAAAATTTCTCGCGACCGCAGAATTTTGCTACGCGACCCCATTTGGGGTCGCGACCCATAATTTAAGAAGCCCTGCTCCAGAGTACAAACATCGTAGTAAACAATCTTAATATGCTATAGCGGTTATTATAAACTGTTATAGCTAATGTTAAAGGCTATTCCACTCAAATTAGTAACCTATAAGGACCGTGTGACCCAAGGACAATATGCGTGCGTGTAATAGACTGTCAAAAATAAATAAATATATGGGACACTTACACACACGGTTGTCCGTCCCCAAAGTAACTTATTCTTGTGTATATACTTATATATTTTTAAATACATACTTAAATACAAATATATATAGGCTCGAAGACCAACAAATTCATTTCTAGAAAATGTTGGCCCTCGGCGGTAATCGAACCCGCGACCCGCGGGTTGATTGCAGGCAGTGTCACTACCCACTACGCCAACGGGCAGCCCCAAAAGAGGTAGATCTTTTAACTGTGTAAACCCTTCTAAAAGATTATTATACCGCAAACTTGGGAGTTAATGCAAAAGTTTCAGGGGACAAAGCGATCCATGGCTCTAAATTTATATATGTAGGCACCGATTAGAATAAATTAAGTGATCAGAAAGGATTTGATCTACATTTTTCTTAATATTAGTTTTCGAATTGAGAAAATGAACTAAAACAAAAACGTTACTACACTAAACTATAAATTTAAAAGATGCTATTCTTAATAGCGTTTTACATACTAGTTATACTCGCTTAGTTTAGCAATAATTAATTGGTGACCTTAATTTGTAATACCTTTTATACTGAGACGTACGGAATTTGTATGACAACAAATCAGTGTTTAAATGTTCTCTCATATGATAACTAAATCTCTTTCGTTTAATCTTTTTTAATGTGTAATTAATCGATAAATTAAGTAAAATTAAAAAGTAAAGTAACAATTGTATTCTATCTGTATATTTTTTGTATTTTGGTGAGATTTATTCAAAATTTAATCTTCGTGCTCCTGCCCTTATCCCACACTTAGTAGGGTTCGCACATGTTATAAATATGTTGTCACGTGATTCGGCTACGTATTTTAGAACCGGCCGACTGCCTGATGTAAACTTACCTTAGTCACCTTTTACGACACCTCGGTAAGAAATGAGGGTGGTCTATTCTACTCAGCCGGGATACCACACAGCATATATACAAAAATTTAATCAAGTACGAAATATAATAATGCAAATTCAGCTTATTAAAAAAAATGTTTGTTGCAAATTGCAATAAAGCGTAGCGTAGCGCCTATAAAACTCATGAGTGTTAAAGAGACCTATTGTGGTATCCGGCTGAATAGAATAGTACCACCCTCTTTTCTTACCGAGGTGTCGTAAAAGGCGACTAAGGTAAGTCGACTCGCCGTGTGGTATCCGGCTGAGTAGAATAGACCACCCTCATGTCTTACCGAGGTGTCGTAAAAGGCGACTAAGGTAAGTTGACTCACCGTGTGGTATCCGGTTTAGTATAAAAGACCACCCTCTTTCTTATCGAGGTGTCGTAAAATACGACTAAGATAAGTTGACGTCAGGCAGGCGGCCGGTCGTAAAATACGTAGCCGAATCATGTGACAACATGTTTATGACATGTTGTGCCGACCCCACTTAGAGTGGGATAAGGGCAGGAAGATGATGATGTTAAAGAGACCTATTACTTGGAAGAGCAAGAAAACGCTAGTTTTGTTAGATGGCATTGAAATAAGGATTACAATGTATGTAACTATTTAGTCTAATTTTGAATTCGGCCACTTTAATACTAAGCGCGTCGGGGTCGGAAAAAGTTAAATTACATGACTGTAGTTATACATATTTGTATAAACTACTTCAACGTTCATAGCAAATCGCTCCTGCAGAGATAAGGCATTCTTTAAAAGTAGTTCTAATACGAAAATTAGTTACAAGCTTTAAGTGTTGTGGCTATTTATACACTACAAGATTGGTTATTTGCAATCACGTTCATGGTATCACTTCGACTCACTGTGCAACAAAAATGAAAGCTACTTTAAAATTCTAGTACAAACATGCCTTTACTTTTAAAGTAATCCAACTGGAAATCCAATTTATGACTCTGCATTTTGCTTAATTCTAAACAATTTGCAATATGAAACTAAAAAAAAAATTAAAAATGTGTTTGGAACACATAAGTTATCTATTAAATAATCGATTTAAGTAAACGAATACAAAATAAATACAACAGGGATACCGTTGATTACATGACTATTTCAAAAAAATAATTGATGGAAAATAATATTTAAGTTTAAAGGTTTGATTGTTAAATAATAAAGAGATTCAAGTTAACCTTGATTTTTGTTCAGAAATCGATTAATTGATTCATCGCTTGTGTTAACGTTTATCTATGCTGCTTTGTCTATATTTCATCCTTTAAAAATCAGCTATTTAACATATAAGAAGTTCATAACCTCACTTTTACTAAATCTTTTGTAACTCTGCTATTAGATTGTCAAAAGTAGCCAAATTTTGAGAAATACTTAATACTAAAAAGCTATTAATTGACCTTATTTCATCTTTTTACATCTTGGGTCCAAAATTGAATGAAAGTGTATCAATTTCCGGGCACAATTAAAGCTTATACGCTAGGGTAACATATGGGATAAAATAAAAGCTTTCTTTTGAAAAAAGGGAAAAACACATTGCATTAATGAGAATACTTAAACACTGTAGTTGGTGCGAACGTATCGGTTGTACCGCTAATCAGGTCAGAAATGAAAATAATTTAAACCAACGCCAAGCCGAAACGAGTTCACTTCAAATACTTTCTCTTGTTTATAGTGATGCTTATTGGTGCTTATTTATTCGTGATATGTATAGGTTTATTTTGGGTGCTATTTATTAATAATTGTATCTACCTAATACTTTTATTATTTTCCATATTTGGCCAGCAACTAGAAATCAAGGATTGCGGGTACTTGTTACATTTTACAACTCAGTTTAGGCGTACCTCTGTAAGGTTCTGTCAATTTCCCATTAAAACCTAATCATATCCTCTACCGAATATATAGGCGTCACAAATATATGCAAGTTATTCTGATGACCAAATGACGATCTCCGATAAAAAGATAGTACGCAATGCTGTCTTCATCAACGAAGACAAGGTCCCTGTTTTTTAAAAATCGTTTGGCCGTGGATTCTTGTCCCACTTCTGAAGGTTTAATGTCTAGTTACAGTATCAGATTTTACTAAGTATAGTTAGGGTTAAATACTTGAATCTCAATTATACGCTGCTTTGAATTGTGTTTTGGCCCAGCAAGAGGCATTTTTAAGACTACATTTTTCAACGGTTTCTCTGATGTACTCACAGCATTATACCCTCGACAATGCTTCTGCATTCCATGAGGAAGAAAATAGTAATGTGTAATATATGATACAAGTAATGTTTTTTTGAATGTGATTGCCATTCCAAAAAAAATATTTTGAGGAATATTTAGTTACACTTGGGGAGAATGATTGTCCCACGGAGACCTCAATTTGTACTAATTTAATGGTATTAAGCGCGAACAAGTCCCTAAGTACTTCACAAGTCCAATCTGGTTTCCGATAAGAGCGTATGTTTTGCAGTTTAAAAATAAAGCTGGAAACCGCTATTTGCAATCAGCATATTGTAGTCGTAGATATTTTTAGATCCCACCTACTCATCAAGTTTCCAACTGGATATTTATGTATATTTATGTTTATCCCATAGGTCAATATCTGGTCTTTCCTTTCTATGCGTCTTTTCTAGAAATTTATGTTTATCCAAACTAATATTATAAGTGTAAGAATGACGTTTCCTAAAGTTTTCGCATTAAACCCGATAAACCAATTTTTATTTGTTTTGATTTAGAAATGGAATGGATGAAATGAACCATGGAGATTGAGAGTTAGTAGAGATAGATTGAACCAAGTACAGTCCACTAAAAATTGTACAATATATTGTAAGAATTATTTATCTACACAAGAAATATAATTAAAGCAAAAGATACTGTCAGTTTGGGGGAAACTTTAATATTTTTTGATACTGAGCTAGATTGTAACTGTTTAAAATACCCTTAATTATATACTATATTGTTTTGTCCTAGTGAAACATGTTTTTGGCTTATATGTAAGTGAAGTATGTAAGTTTCAATTGTACGAAATTTTAACAATAATGCTTCTGCGGTTTTTGCTACGAAAGCCTTACAGATAGACAGAAACATTAACGAGCATACAGACATACTTTCGCATTTATAATATTAGTATCGAAATTGATTTTCTATACGTTCTTAGAAGTTTGTAACTTCAATGTATGAACTCCAATAGATAATATAAATAATGCGTCAATGAGAGAATGACTAATTTATATTAAGTCATAATGAGGACAATAACTGTCTTTCTAACTATATATTATATTAACCAATAAAATTCAATTATAATTAATATATATTTATTTTATAATGAATTCGGAAAAGACTAGACGTGCAAGCTTAAGATGGTACGAGTATGATGATGATGAGATATATAATGAGGATGGATTAAAATCACTTGACCAAATGAGTATTAAATACGAATGTGGATAGATATGTGACTAGTGAAAGGCCTAAATGAGATGGTTGGATTGTGTGAAGTATGACATGCATATAAAAGAAATAGCAACAGAGTTGGCCAATAATAGGAGAGAATGAAAGGGAAAAACATGTTTTGCAGACTATACTTAGAGGAGGATAAGCGTAGGAGAATGATGATTTTGTAGTGGAATGGAATTGTAATGTGTGGAATGGAATGGAATTGTAGTGGAAATATATGATGATATAATACATCTCACATTATCACAATCGGTATCAGTCAACTATCAGCCTACTTTTTTATATTAAAACTTGCATTAAATATGTAACTATTAAGGATATGGCACCCAATGTCACAAAACTTAAAGACATTACTTTTGATTTGAAGTTGAGGAATATATATTTTTTATAAGATTTTATTTAACTTGCCTTGTATGTATTATATCCAATTCATAAGTAGGGGAAGGAACTGACTCCTGACACACGGCTAGCGCTAGTTCAGAACCCAGGGCTATATTGAATTGTATCATTTAAAAAGGTTATACAATAAAAAATAAATAAATAAAATTTATTTATTTATTTAATCCCCATGACAGTGCATGGTTATGATAACTCCTGAACCGTTTACAGTAGGGACATGAAATATTATTAAAAGTTTTTTTTTTAAATTAACTTGTTTAAAATTCAGGCTTCATTAATGTTAGAGAAACCAAAGTTAATTTTAACCAAGTAATCGTAATAGATACGACAAAAGATTCGACCTTCGATCATGCGAAACGATACTCATTCAATTTTAAGTGAAATAACCGCAATTATTATATCATATTATCTGAATAATAATAATTTATACATGATTGTTAAGTATCATTATAGTATCTTTTAGTATATCTTTTTTGTATCTTTATAGAAAGATCTTTTTAGATTTTCTTAAAATTGAAGACTAAAAGTGCCTTGTTTATAAGTTGAGTGTACTTACTCCCGATCTGCCTTTTATTTATCTGAGGTTTTAGATGAATTTGTGAATTTTTTGTATAGAATTAAGTGTTACTTTGCAAAGATCCATAATACAAAAGTAATGATAACATTTTTCCGTTATCATTAGTTCATTACTTTTGGAGAGAATTTTTTTTTATGTTTTGTATCAATGTGACATGACCTTAAAATTTTAATCTTAACGTAAGAATTTTTTTATAGTTATCCACTTCAAAGTTTCAGTTCCTTGCTTTACTGTGTAGTACTGAATCTATCGTTTTAGTAGTTTGTCTTCAATCCGTATCGATATTGAAACGTGAATGTAATTGTTGATAATGCAAGTGAACTTGACCATATATATCTTATCATAACATAGCCATCTACATATTATCATGTTTGTGTACTTCTTAGTAAAGTAGCGGCCTGTTACTATTCCACAGCTGGGTATAAGCCTCCTCTGTACTTTTTGGAGAGCAGTTTGATCTTAGAACCAACCACGCTGCTCCAATTCGAATTGGTAGCTACACATAACCCCATAATTCTCTGGAGATATGCAGGTTTCCTCACGATGTTTTTCCGAAATCTTTATCTTTCACCGCGTGTGATAATTTCCGTATATCAATAAGGCATACGAGTTTTAAAAGAAAAACTCATTAATGCCTGCCCGGACTTGAACTAGTGACCTGGAATCACATAGTGCCACCATTCGACTATCACAGCTTATTAATATAATAGATCTTTTTTTGTTTTAGACAAACCAGTTACCAGTGAACCAGAAAGACTCAATAAACAGCTGAATGTCTATTGTATTTTAACAAGTGTAAACAATATATTTGTTATGGAGTCACAATCAAGAAGAGTTTAAAAAGTGAAAGATGTGGAAGGTAGGCGTGTTCTTGGCCCTTGCTGCGTCTGTTGGAGCTTTGCTCGAGGGACCAAATGTATGCACCAGACAAGAGTCGTAAGTATATTTTTTGTATATCAGTGGATATAGTGACAGAGTCCGCCGTGTGGTATCCGGCTGAGTAGAAGACTACCCTCATTTCTTACCGAGGTGTCACAAAAAGCGACTAAGGAAAGTCGACCCGCCGTGTGATATAAGGCTAAGTAGAATAGACCACCCTCATTTCTTATAGAGGAGTCGTAAAAGGCGACTAAGGTAAGTTGGCCTATTGTGTGATATTTCGTTGAGTAGAAGTCCACCCTCATTTCTTACCGAGGTGTCGTAAAAGGCGACTAAGGTAAGTTGACGTCAGGCAGACGGCCGGTCGTGAAATAACTAGCCAAAACATGTTTAAAACATGTTGTACCGACACTCTTAGTCGGATAAGGGCAGGAGGATGATGAATGATGAGTAGATATAGTGGCAAAGTAGGTTAATGTAAGCTAATTTATTCAGTTAGAGAGCTCATTTAAGGCAAATCACTCTTTATTGAGAAATTGTACACGATACATCGTTGTCGTCGAATTAAGTACTGAAATATACTCGATTATGTACTGTGATGTTTTAAAGTTCCCGAAGAATTTTTTTTGGGGAAATTGGGATTTTTTTATCCTATACGTAAGCCCGGTTTATGACCCTCAATTATATCAGATTTCATTTATTTTGCTCGAGGGGCTGTGAAAACTTACCGTTAGACGGAGAGACAGGCTTTCGTATTTATAATATTAGTTTATTAATAATTTTAGGCGTTACTTTGCTAAGGGTTCATAACACTATATCAATCTCCTTATGCTTCGGTTAAATGGCGAAATTATTGTTGAGATTGTGGTAGTGTATGTCTGAGTGCATGCGGTTTATGAATCCTTCATGTAAAATGTATGTAAAGGGTGGTGCACTCTACTTTTATCAAAATAAAATATCATTACTTCGGATGTTAACTTGTCGCAATAGGCCGGATTTTAGTTATGCTTAACGTTGTTATTAAATAAAAAAAACAGTTTGTTACGGATGCATGTGTAATATGTACTAGTGTCTTCGTACTTTGAACCCGTAAATGCGAAGGGAAATTGTATTTATTTGCCGTTGTGCACGCATCACTAAAAAACTATCAAATTAATTTCAATGTGTTCTAGTAAGTTTTATTACTTTAACGCTTGTTTATTATAATATCTATAAAAAATATCGTATATATCTACGTTTTGTGGTATCCGGCTGAGTAGAATAGACTAACCTCATTTCTTACCGAGGTGTCGTAAAAGGCGACTATGGTAAGTTGACCTACCGTGTGGTATCCGGTTTAGTAGAATAGACCACCCTCTTTCTTACAGAGGTGTTGTAAAATACGACTGAGGTAAGTGGAAATCAGGCAGGCGGCCGGTCGTAAAAACGCAGCCAAATCATGTGACAGCATGTTTATAACATGTTGTGCCGACCCCACTTAGAGTGTGATAAGGGCAGGAGGATGATGATCGTATATATCTACGTTTATTATATTGAAAATTAATCTATCTTACCATTAAAGTAACTGTTACTATCCCATTGCTCGGAATAGTCATCGTCTCACCGTTTTTGGAAAGACGGTTTGAGAGCGGAAACTTACCATGTTGATCCAACTCGGATTTGGTAGGTTACACATATCCCCAGGATTCTCTACAGATGTACAGGTTTCCTCAAGATGTATTCCATCACCGTAAAGCGTGTGATAAATTGCAACTATCAATTAAACACAAGTTTTAAGAGAATACTTATTGTGTTTGAACGGGGTTGGAAGCTATGACCCTCTCGAGAGAGTTGCACGGCCTTATCACAGTTTTCTTTTAATGCCTATTAACTATCTATTAACCCGGGGCCCGGCTAGTTACTTATTAGTACCTGATTGAAATTTTTTAAATAAAAAAAAGAAACTTAAAAAAAACAATTGGGTAGGTAGGGCTCGATCCTAGGTCTTTACATTTCTCGAGACCGCCCGTTCCCCGAATAAGCTACGCTGACTTGACAATTTACGGCAAAAATACCGTTTTATATACAAATGTTAGTATGTTAGTTTTTCTTAATACCCAACAGGAATAAAACGGTTTTTTTTTAAAATAAAACCTAGCTAGATCGAATTTTCTAACGATTTTTGACAGGCACTAGCGTTTATTGATGTCTATCTGACCATGTTTATGTAAAAGGAAGTCGCAAATTTCATACAGAGCCATTTAGAAGCAGTTGTAAATACATATTGAAGCCTTACTCTGTATTAGCGAATAATCTTTAGCGATTAGTATTTTTGCGGTTTTCTGTTAATTTAAAGAAGTTATTAGGCAGTCGTTTGCTTGTGGCCCCTTGTTATTACGCAAACCTTAAAAGTGCTACACGTATATTTAGTAATTACTAAGTGAGTAGTGTTATAGACGTAATGATCTATCTATAACTATAATGCTCATTAATATTATGAAAGCGAAAATTTAAAGTTATTTATTTGTCTTTAAACTATCGTGAGTAGTATACATTAACTATGAGTTATGAGTTTCTATACATTAACTATGAGTTAATGTATAGTAAACCGGCTATACTTACGTTTTATTCTATCGGGTTAGCCCGACTAGTTTCGAACCCATCCGGGGCACTTATTCATGAGCTCTTTACACGACGTTATCGCGGCGGGCACTGCATGCTCGCTGGGCAACCAATAGAATAAGACGTGAGTATAGCCGGTTTCTATACATTAACTGTTTATTTGTCTGTTTATATATCTGTTTTTTTTTCTCATCAGAACGGATGTGATTTTCGGTATTGTGATTTGTTCAAGTATTAGAAGATTTTTTAAGGTATTTTATTATCACTGCACCAAAATAAAGTTAAGCGTCAGGATACGCGTAGTTATATACGCATACGTTATATACGCCTAGTACAAATATTCGTATGTACGTATTGAAAATTAATATTAAAGTTATAACAATAGTAGATTTTGGAAATCTACTAGTCTACTCATCATGTAAGTTCAAGTCAGATTCATGTTATTTTATTTTAATTCTAAATCCATAAAAGCTAGTGTATTTTTTCTTGTCTATATTCACGCCCGAATGGAAGAGAATTTTTGCTTCGAAATATTTAAAAAAGTGGAAAGTAGCATAGACCAGTTCTCGTCTCGGAGCAGAAGTTAATAAAACTAAGTATCGCGTTCTCTTTATCTCGTGTATTTAGATGACTTATTGTTGGAAGTCGTTGTTTTGTAAATATACTTCTGGATAAACAGAGATTAAATACCGAGAACTCGCTTAGCCGACGACGATATCCCAGTATTCAAACACACTGAATGAATGCTATTTACTAATGATGAACCGTGTCCGTACTCAAGTAATTATAAGTTATAAATATTTAGACTTTGGTTCTTAAGATTCTGTCACCAGTTCAATTCAATAAACTGCAAACTAATTCAATCAATACTAATATTATAAATGCAACGCTGTCTGTCTTTCGGAATGAGAGAAAAAGTCATATATTGCATACTAGCGGCCTGCCCCTGCTTCGCACGGGTATAAAATATATATCCCATGTCAGTCAGTGTAAAAAAATGATTAAAATTGATCCAGTTGTTTTGATTTATTCATTACTGCCCGTGGCCGTAGCGTTAAATTTGGAGAAAAACAATTTCCTTTCCCTATACCAAGAAGATTTCCTGCTATCTTTGGAATATCTAAATTCATATAGTACATTATTACTTATTTACTTTTATATTTTCCCTATGTATTTTATTTTTACAATTAATTACAGAATGTCTTTAAACAAACTCTTGAAAGAGGGACATAGCTGCTAAGTTCGAAGTGCTTATAGGTCTAAGCGCGGCCTCCTCGCGGGATTTTAAATCTGTAATATCTCCGGAAATGTTCACTTAAATTACATGCTGTAAACGGCAATATTGATCTATATTAAATCAACTATTTATTTAATGTACTTAATTGGATAAGGATTAATGCTGTATTGTATAAAAATTGCTTTGAACATAAGGCATCATTTTTCGTAAAAAGTAAATGAAAAAAACTGCTATTGTGGGTTATCCATAAGAGATAGATATATACCATCGCGGACTTTTCTGTAGACCTTTTTAAGGTGCACAAATACTTAGTACATCATTTTGATAAATCTCGTAGGGTTTAGCCTGCGTTTGCAATGTAAGCGGAAAAACATGTAATTATTTACAGAAACCTCAAAAATTACATTATTTCTCTACTTCGTATTGAATGTTATTATACGTACAAACCTTCCTCTGGAATCACTCTATCTATTAAAAAAAACCGCATCAAAATCTGTTGCGTAGTTTTAAAGTTTTATGCATACATAGGGAAATATGGACTTTGTTTTATAATATGTAGTGATTTGACTGGCCCGTTGGCGTAGTGGGTAGTAATCCTGCCTTCAGCTCCGCGGGTCGCGGGTCGATTCCCGCCGAGGGCCAACATTTCCTTAAAATGAATTTGTTGGCCTTTGAGCCTGGGTGTATATTTGTATTTAAGTATGTATTTAAAAAATATATAATTATATATTCACCAGTTGTCTGTCACCCATAACACAAGTATTTAAGTTACTTACTTTGGGGACGGACGACCGTGTGTGTACGTGTCCCATATATTTAGGGTAACTCCTAAGCTGGCCCTGACGTAGTTGCTTTTATAAAATCATTCAGGTTAGAGCTTTTTTTGTGTCAGGAAAACCCTTTATGGGTCGTCATCGCCCGACGGAGACGAGCGGCGGGTATGTCGGACTCTCACTGATTAAAAACCTAACAGTGCTACAAACACCTACAGTAAAAATAATTAAGCATTGTTTTAGAAAATATATAACGCCGTGTGGTATCCGGCTGAGTAGAATAAACCACCCTCTTTTCTTACCAAGGTGTCGTAAAAGGCGACTAAGGTAAGTTGACCCACCGTGTGGTATCTGGTTAAGCAGAATAGACCACCCTCTTTCTTACCGAGGTGTCGTAAAATACGACTAAGGTTAGCTGATCTCAGATATGCGGCCGGTCGTAAAATACATAGCCAAATCATGTGACAACATGAACACTTGAAGTAAATAAGGCACTAAGTACCTAAAAATTAAAATTCGAACTAAGTATGCAATTTGGTTCTAAAAGCCAATTTTCGAACCAAATTGTATACTTAGTTCGAATTTTAATTTTTAGGTACTTAGTGCCTTATTTACTTCAAGTGTTCACATGTTTATAACATGTTGTGCCCACCCCACTCAGAGTGGGATAATGGCAGGAGGATGATCATGATGATGATTTAGAAAATATACATATATTTTTTATTTTTCTTCCTTTTAATTTAGTCTATTTATACGGTTCTTTCTGGTGTGATTTATTCAATAACAGGAAATTTTAAATTATGAAAAACAAACCGCGAATTATCATCACATCCATTGTACTTCGCTGAAGTACTGAAACAACAGCGTTATTGTTCATTGTTGGACTTACCCGATCACAATGTATGAAAATATGACGTTAGGTGGCTATGTATTACTTGTAAAAGTAGAAGTAACGGCCTTTTACTATCCCACTTCTGGACATAGGCTTCCTCTGTCCTTATTTAGGGAGAAAGTTTAGAGCTTAGATTCACCGTGATGCTCCAATGCATATTGGCAAGTTACATATAGTCCAAGATTCTCCAGAGATATGCAGGTCTCATCAGGAAGTTTTCCTTCATCAAAAATCTTGTAGTAAATTACAAATACCAATTAGATACATTAGTTCTACATTACACATTTAACACATACTCATATAATTAGAGAAAATCAATGGTGCCTGCCTGGTTAGAACCTATGACCCAATCTCAAGAATGCACACGTCACCATTCGGTTATCACAGCTACATATACGAGTATATATCACGTGTATGAAGAATAATCCCGCACTGGTACGCCGCAATTAAGGCTATTATTGTTATTTTTTTTCTATAGCATAATAAACCCTTATATAAGCCCTGGTGTCATATTGCAAAAAATTATTCTTTACTCAAAAACTTCAGATATGGGATCAACATATTTATTACACTTACAATAGATTATACGACGATAACATCACTACATATTATAAAACAAAGTCCATATTTCCGTATGTACGCATAAAACTTTAAAACTACGCAACCGATTTTGATGCGGTTTTTTTAAATAGATAGAGTGATTCCAGAGGAACGTTTGTACGTATAATAACATTCAATACCGAGTAGAGAAATACTGTAATTTTTGAGGTTTCTGTAAATAATTACATTTTTTCCGCTTACATTGCAAACGCAGGCTAAACCCTACGAGATTTATCAAAATGATGTACTAAGTATTTGTACACCTTGAAAAGGTCTACAGAAAAGTCCGCGATAGTGTATGTCTATCTCTTTGGATAACCCACAATAGCATGTTTTGTCATTTACTTTTTAAATAATGCCTTAAAAATAATGCCTTATGTTCAAAGCAATTTTTATAGAATACAGCATTAATCCTTACTAATTAAGTACCCTAAATAAATTGTTGATTTAATATAGATCAATATGGCCGTTTACAGCATGTAATTTAAATGAACATTTTCGGAGATATTACAGATTTAAAATGCCGTGAGGAGGCCGCGCTTCGCCCGATAACACTTCGAATTTAGCAGCTATATGTCGCTCTTTCAAGAGTTTGTTTAATGACAAGGAAGCTGTGAATGTTGTATATAGAGACATTCTGTAATTAATTGTAAAAATAAAATTCATAGGGAAAAATGTAAAAATAAATAAGTAAATATGTAGTATATGAATTTAGATATTCCAAAGATAGCAGGAAATCTTCTTAGTATAGGGAGAGGGGAAATGTTTTTCTCCAAATTTAACGCTTGCGGGTCACGGCCAGTAATGAATAAATCAAAACTACTGGATCGATTTTAATTTTTTTTTTGTCACTAAGTGACATGGGCTATATATTTTATACCCGTGTGAAGCAGGGGCAGGCTGCTAGTTAATCATAAGTCAATGTTTAGGAGAAAGTTATATATTTACTTATTTTAAACGATTTTGCAATCAAAGATTCCTTATATGATAAAAATATTTGAAAGGCGTTTTATCCTTTTCAGGAACTGAAAAACTGTTATAATATTATTATAAATTCATTTATTATTTCTTTCGCTATCGTTTGAAAAGTTATAATAGCTCAGTTGGAATTGAGCGGTGTTGTAGTGAAAATACAGAATCGACTCAGATATCACCGGACTCTTGATCATTTTTTCTTTTATATCTTCTAATAAAATAGTTATTTACCAGTTATTACCCATATATGAAAATGAAAAAATATCACCATAGGTCGCCTAGATATTATTAAAAAAAAACACTGCAGATGTACGCATGATGAAGATAAGTACATGCATTTTTCTCTTATCTTATTCTCAGAATGGCTTGTTATACGTACGCACAGTTTGAACAACGACAATAAAGACAACCATATAGGATAACCATATAGCTATGTTTGACATATCTGATGTCATCGTACATTAATCTGCTCATAATATTTAAGCTACTAGAAATTCTATACATGTGATATACGCGTATCATATTTAAGTGTAATTAGGACGTGTAAACAATTATATCATATTTAATATTTAGTAGAATTTTAAACAGTTAATTGGTTGGTTTAAATAACAGTTTAGTACTTTTTAACTGTTGTTTACTATTTTAGCTACAGAATGTAGCTATATCTACAAATATTTGTATACGGAAATTTTGTTGATGGAATGATTGTCAGAATAAAGTTAAATCATTTTGTTTTCTTCTCAATAATGCTATTTTTTTTATTAATATGGATTAATTATGAATATATAAAAAAGCATAGTGTTTCTAACTATTCGTTTTTCATTTGATTTCAACTCGATAGTCGCAGTTTGAAAACAGTAATCATTCATTATAAATTTCATTTCCGAAATGAAAATCGATTAGTTTTAGTGTCCAATATTATATTACTTAGGTTACATAGTTATTATTAGTAATTGTTATTTTAAGTTAAGGTTATTATTAGTTGGTGTAATTTAACATATCAAATAAATCATTTACGTTTTCTTGTGTTAAATGATGATCATGATTTTAGGTACACAACAACAATAAGAATATCCGAGCAACAACCGTACCAAGTGAAGGAGTACGCGTGGTGTTTCAATGTACCACCACGATGTTCGAGATACAAGATCAAGTTCAAACAGGTACTGAAAACACAGACCCTTGTAAAGCAGAGGCCCGTTGAAGAGTGTTGTGAAGGCTATGCTCCAGATTCCGAGGGGAAGCAATGCGTGCCTGTGTGTGTTGAGCCGTGCGTGCACGGGAAATGCGTGGCGCCGAATACGTGTGCGTGTGCGCACGGATATGGGGGCCCTGCTTGCGATATATGTGAGTAGTTTTTGATGACTTTCGCCTCAATTCGCGCTTCTAAATGTAATTTATCCCAAGTCTCCCGACATCCTGAGGTTTGAAATGGGGATCTTTTAAGACCGTATTTATTTTGAATCTTATTTCAATTATAGCGATACATTGTACGACGTTCCTACTTAGATACCTTAAAAATCAATTAAACTATATATTGTAAATGTATATTCCGCTTCACAAATATTTAAGGGTCTGAATACTTTTTATGTTAATAGTACCGCACCATAACAATCACCATGTCATTGTAACTATTGTTTTTATTTAAATTACTTGTAGAGTGTTTTGATTTTTAACCGCTGGCGATATTAATCGAAAACCTTGGATAACGTTAGTAATTAAAGCCTCGTTAGCTAATGCGTGTTAAATGATGTTTCGACAATAAATTTTATTGCAAATGTATATGTATAATAACGTATTTGTTTGCTTACAGACCTAATTTACCTTTCGCTACTGTATCTAATTATATATTTCTGCACAATTAATATTCATTACAGTGCATATTTTTATCTTTCTAATTTTTATTATTTTTAGGATTGATTATTATTATTCTTATAATTTGACTCTCACAAAAAGCAAAAGCCATATATTAATTTGTTAAAGACTATTGGAACGGTAGAGAATATACATTTGGAGTTGTTTATATTTTATAAAAAAAATAAAAATCATTAGCAGTTATCACAAATTTTAACCACGTTTTCAATTTGCTCTCTGAATTAAAATAAGATAGGGAGATTGGCACTTTAAATTTCTCCCCTACTGGAAGCTGGTATAACTAGGGTACTCCAAAAGTGTGAATATTTACAATGTATTATATTATATCTCTATGTAAATGTGATATCTCTATCACAAGTTCTTTCCGCGCCACATGATCCCTATAAATATTTATACATATTATAAAACAAAGTTCACAAAAGTTGTTCGTTGGCATGTAGTTGTTTTTCTCAAAATCTAAACGGATTTTTGTACGATTCTTATTAAAAGATACTGCAATTCTTGTGGAAGGTTAAGGTTAATAGTACATTAACCTTAACCTTCCTTCGTCGGGATTTGGGCGAACTTTATACTAATACTTTGTGACATAGTAATTTCCATAATTTCCATTTGCTGGTAAAGCTTCGGGCACAGCTAATATAATTAATACATAGTATAATATCATCATCATCTTCCTGCCCTAATTCCACTCCAGGTGGGGTCGGCACAACATGTTATAAACATGCTGTCACATGATTTGGCTGCGTTTTTACGACCGGCCGCCTGCCTGACGTCAAATTACCTCGGTCGTATTTCACGACACCTCGGTAAGAAAGAGGGTGGTCTATTCTACTAAACCGGATACCACACGGTGGGTCAACTTACCTTAGTCGCCTTTTACGACACCTCGGCAAGAAATGAGAGTGGTACTATTCTATTCAACCGGATACCACACGGCTGTAAAACATAGTATAATATATGTATGAATAATTTCATCAATTAAAAATCATAGTTTGCACCTTTCTAATTTTTTACTTTCAGCTTGTCCTGATGGCAAATGGGGCCGCAACTGTCAAAATGAGTGTCGATGCAGAAACGGCGGCAAGTGCGAACCCTTAACAGGTGAATGCGCGTGCGCAGCGGGCTGGCGTGGTGACGCTTGCGAAAAAGTTTGCCCACCACCCACCTTCGGTGACAACTGTGATCAGGTCTGCCAATGCAAAAACAATGCGATATGCGACCCCGCTAGTGGGGCATGTGGCTGTCCGACAGGATTTACTGGACCTTTGTAAGTATAATTTAACTGGCTCATTGGCGCAGTGGGTAGTGAACCTGACTCCACGGGTCGCGGGTTCGATTCCCGCTGAGGACCAACATTTTCTATATATGAATTTATTGGTCTTCTAGCCTGGGTTTTTAAGTATGTATTTAAAAAATATATAAGTATATATTCACCAGTTGTCTGTCTACCATAACACAGGTATTAAGTTACTTACTTTGGGGACGGACGACCGTGTGTGTAAGTGTCCTATATATTTATTTATTTATTTTATAATTACGATCGAGTTAAAAAATGTTTCATTGATGAATTAATGTGCCTTATGTCCACATTCTCCTTCTTATCGTACTATATTTAGATTTTCGTTGTTATACATTTAACGTTTTTGAATTTAGACTTTTGTTTCGTATTTATAGTTTATGTATAGAAACCGGCTATACTCACGTTTTATTCTATCGGATGAGCCTGACTACTTTCAAGCCCAGTTTAACGTTTTTTGCTGCACGCCAGTGGAAATAGCTCTCAACCAAACCGCTTTGTCCCAAGTAACTATAAGTGAGGGCATTACCCGCGTTAATAATTAAACACGTAATGAAAAACACAGTTTTCTACATTATCACGCGCTTTTGTTACAGATGTGAAAAAGAGTGTCCCCCTAACGGACCTTGCCCGCTCGTTTGTGATTGTCAGAACGACGGCCAATGCAATGCTATTACGGGTGAATGTGAGTGCACGCCTGGTTGGTCGGGAGCGGTGTGCGCTAACAAGTATGTTCGTTTATTATTATATCATCTTCCTGCCCTTAAGCCACTCTAAGTGGGGTCGGAACAACATGTAATAAACATGCTGCCACATGATTTGGCTGCGTTTTTATGACCGGCCGCCTACCTGTCGTCAATTTACCTCAGTCGTATTTTACGACACCTCGGTAAGAAAGCGGGTGGTCTATTCTACTAAACCGGATACCACACGGTGAGTCAACTTACCTTAGTCGTCTTTTACGACACATCGGTAAGAAATGAGGTTGGTCTATTCTACTCAGCCGGATACCACACGGTGGGTCAACTTAACTTAGTTGCCTTTTACGACACCTCGGTAAGAAATTAGGTTGGTCTATTCTACTCAGCCGGATGCCACACAGTATTCGTTTATAATTATATATGTTTTGCAATAAAATTCATCTAAAGTCCTTCACTTGTGATAAATTAAAAATTAAGAATGTAGTTGAGGTATCAAAAATTTATTCATGTAGACAATTAAGTTGGATATAAGCATAAGTTGGTTATAAGCAGTTGGATATAATAAGCATAAGGCCTTTTACTGGATTTTTCTTCTTCGAGAGATTTTATAGCAAAATTAAGAGCATATCTTTTAACGGAACAGAAATTATTATTTCAACAACAGTTTCTGTCTCAGCATTTTGGCCACTGCATATGTTAAATCTTCTCTGACTTTTCACGTTCATGGATATAGAAAAATAAGAGGTTGTTTCCGTTCCTCAATTTTGCTGTAAAGAAGACCTTATTTGGTCACAAAGATAATTTTTGTGTGTGTATCAAAATGAAATTGTGTTTATAGTAAAATTGGGAGCAAATAAAAGTCTTTTTCTTTTTTATTCTTACGTACACTTATAATTAAAGTATCGGATATGTGCTCAAGGTGTCCGGCTGGACGGTGGGGAGATAATTGCCAGCGCACATGCGAATGTGCGAATAATGCCGGTTGCCATCATGTCACGGGACAGTGCCAATGTGAGGCTGGCTTCACAGGAGAAAAGGTTTTTATTTTAAATAAGATTCATTTATAGTTCTGTACATTAATTATGAATACTACTCACGATAGTTTAAATTTAAAAAAAGATTCATTTATTTATTTAGCCAAAACGACATAGATAAAAGTGTGTACGCCGTGTGGTATCTGGCGGAATAGAATAGTACCACCCTTATTTCTTAACGAGGTGTCGTAAAAGGCGACTAAGGTAAGTCGACCCGCCGTGTGGTATCCGGCTGAGTAGAATAGACCACCCTCATTTCTTACCGAGGTATCGTTAAATACGACAAAGGTAAGTTGATGTCAGGCAGGCGGCCGGTCGTAAAAACGCTTAAAAGAAAGTTAAACGCTGAACAAGTATTTTTAAACTATCAAGAGATTAATCATAGAATCACAAAATTTTGTTTAAATGTAATCTAAATATATGATGTAAAAAAAGATACCCTTTATTTTACTGAAGACTAGATTTCTTTCTTTTCGTTAACTTTAATTGGCTAGTTAGAGCAGAAAGTAGTGACCCTGTTCTCAGCTCGGGTTCGATTCACGCCGAGGGCTACATTTTCGTTGAACAACTTGTTGGTTATTTGAGTCTGAGTATATATCTATTTAAGTATGCAATTGATCGTTGCAAATGCAATGTATTTAACTAAGCATTGAAAACTATGTGTGTATGTTTTACCAGTTGCTGCCACACATAACACAAATATTAATTTACTTTGGGGAGTCACAAGCGTGGGTGTAACTGTCCCATATATTTATTTATTATTTTTTCATGTAAAATATACTTTTCAGTGTCTAGATGTCTGCCCGCTGGGCACGTATGGTGTAGGATGTTTCGGGAAGTGTTCGTGTCAACATGGCGGTGTGTGTTCCCCACAAAATGGCTCTTGCACGTGTAAGCCTGGCTGGCGGGGCGCGTGGTGCGAGCGGAGGTCATGTCCCGATGGAATGTGGGGAGAGCGATGCGACCGTGACTGCAGTTGCCATCCCTCTACTACTGATATGTAAGGACACAGAGAGATCGACAAATATTAATAAGAGATGTTATGACAACACCACCCTCATGTCTTACCGAAGTGTCGTAAAAGGCGACTAGGAATCCTAACAATACCTACCAACCTACTAACCTACCAATCCGCATTAGAGCAGCGTGGTATGTCTTAGCTCCAACCCTTCCTTCCAAAAATGGAGAGAGGAGGCCTGTGCCTAGAACTGGTATAGTAACAGACCGTTGCTTTACTTTGTTTTTTTTTTTAATTTGATAAAAAAAACGTGACCAAAAGAGTTTTAAATATGTGGAATGTGGATGGATGTATGGCTAGGGGAAGGCCGAAAAAAAGATGGATGTATTGTGTGAAAAATGATATGCATGTTAGAGGAGTGGCACCAGAGTTGACGAATGATAGAGGAGAATGGAAAAAGAAGACGTTGTGCCGACCCCACTTAGAGTGGGATAAGGGTAGGAGAATGAATGAATGAATGAATTTATTTAATTAAAGGTGCGACCCATGGACGGGCGAGTGCGATTGTGCGGCTGGATGGAGCGGCGAGTTCTGCACGCGGCAGTGTCCGTTGCTCACGTATGGAAAAGGTTGTCGGTCAACGTGCAGGTGCGAAAACAGTGGACATTGCTCGCCCGTTAATGGTAAGTCATTATTTTTTTTAATATATCCAATCTATATAGCCGTGTGCTACCCATTTAAGTAGAATAGACCACACTCATTTCTTACCGAGGTGTCGTAAGAGGCGACTAAGGTAAGTTGACGTCAGGCAGGCGGCCGGTCGTTAAAACGCAGCTAAATCATGTGACAACATGTTTATAACATGTTGTGCCGACCCTACTTAGAGTGGGATAAGGGCAGAAAGATGATGAGATAATGATGATGTAGGAACTTTTATATGTCTCTCTTCACATTATAAGTAAAAAAGAAGTGCTACGTAATATGTATAACGTATGTCACTATGTCAAGGGGCGAAATATATGACTGACTGACTGACTGGCCCGTTGGAGCAGTGGGTAGTGATCCTGCCTTCAGCTCCGCGGGTCGCGGGTTCGATTCCCGCCGAGGGCCACCATTTTCTATAAATGAATTTGATGGTCTTTGAGCCTGGGTGTATATTTGTATTTAAGTATATATTTATAAATATATAAGTATATATTCACCAGTTGTCTGTCACCCATAACACAAGTATTAAGTTACTTACTTTGGGGACGGACGACAGTGTGTGTAAGTGTCCCATATATTTATTTATTTTATATATTTTATTTATTTCGTGTTTAATAACTGTTAAACAGGATCATGTTTATGTGCCCCCGGGTACCGCGGACGGCGGTGTGAAGAGCCATGTCCGTTTCCTTTGTACGGCGACAACTGCGCCGACACGTGCGATTGTCAGAACAACGCTACATGCTCGCACGAAACCGGCCAGTGCGAGTGCAAGCCTGGGTGAGTACCGTTATCACTAAGCATACACAACATTCTTACACACACATACGCATACACAATTCAAATTCAAATTCAAAATATTCTTTATTAAAATAAACTTGTAAACAAGTGCTTTTGAATCGTCAACTCTACTGCTGGTTCGGAAAGCTGTTCCTACCGAGAAGAGCCAGCAAGAAACTCGGCGGTTGCTCTTTTAAAAATATAATTCTTAATACTATTTACATTAAGTCGTTACTGTCTTGTACAGGCTCAAAGAGAGCTATATCCACACATTCTTATCTTCCAAATAATCTTCAAGAGTATAGTAGGCTTTCTGTATCAGCCTCTTTTTAACAGTGTTTTTAAACTGATGTAATGGCAAAGCTGAAATTGATTGCGGAATTTTATTATAGAATCTTATACCAAAACCCACAAACGAATTACGTACTTTTGCAAGGCGCAAAAGCAGGAGCCGCAAGCTTATGTCGGTTCCTGCTTTGTCTATTGTATACATTCACCTATCGTTTTATAATTCTTTATATTTTTATGTACATAAATTAGATTGCTTAAAATATACTGTGAAGCAAATGTAAGAATACCTGTTTCCTTAAACTTCTCTAACAGGGAATCACGCGGTCTTAAATTATAAATGCCACGTATAGCTCTTTAGCTCAATGTAGTGTTTGTGTATCTATTATACTCCTTGTCTATGATATATGCATTGGCTTTGTATCTATGGTGTTACTTGTCTATGGTATAATAGAATATTGTCTCTGGGTACACGGAGAGTGGGGACGAAAGGTTCGTAATAGCTTCAGACAAAAACGTTCGATACTTGGTCACTGGACGTGGAAGTGGTTACACTACCTTAAGTGAATAGTGAGTACAGAGAAATACTACACACAATATTATTTTATATTTTGTTATACACGTTATAAGTATGTATGACAATGGAAGGCACTAGTAACCAAGAATACAAGCTATGCTTAGTTTGGTTGCTAGTGGTGACCTTTAGAATGTAATCTAGATAATATTCATAAGCTTTTGTTAAATAGTGTATTTCTAATTCTAATTTCTAAGCGTGATGACCAAGTCACAGATATACAAGACTTACTACATATCGTCCTAACCCGTAGTCCGGTCCCACTGGAGGCACCCGTATGACAATGTTCCACGGCGGTAGTAGAGCTTCCGCTCTCTACTTTACATTTCACAACATTGGCGATGTTTATGCTTCGGCTTATCCCTCCTGGAGACGCTATAAACACAATTAGGGCGATAATAAATTAAGTTATTAACAAACGAAATAAATGAGACAATAAAGTATTGTGCAATAGTTTGTTTGTATGGTATGCTATAACACAAAAGTAATGAGAATATTATTTTGCTATAATCCGCGATAAAACAAAATATATGTAATGCTGTATGTAGAGTGTACTATTCGTTCTCATACCTCATACATGCAGAATTTGTAAGAACTCATGCACTACCCGACACCGATAGTACAACAATACACAAGCACTACACACATTAACCACCACAATCTCAACAATTGTCTCGCCGTAACCGTAACCGAAGCATCGTCAGGAGATAGACTCCACGACAAAATCGTAAGCTTTACGATTATATCAAAATAATATTCTCATTACTTTTGTATTATGGACCTCCCGCAAAGTAACGCCTAATTCTATAAATTATGTATGCTAAAATGATAAAAACTAATAACTATTGAATTAACAATATCTATATCAGTGATATAAAATAAGTAAAAAACATAAAGGGAGGAACTGATATAAGCTTGCTCCTGCTCTGCGCCATGCAAAGGTACGTAGATAGTTTGTGGCTTTGGGTATAAGATTCCATTATAAAATTCCGCAATCAATTTTAGCTTTGCCATTACAGCAGTTGAAAAAAAATGTTAAAAGGGAGGCTGATACAAAAAACCTACTATACTGATGAGGATTATATAGGATATAGATAGCGCTGTACAAGAAAGTAATGACTTAATGTTAACTAGTTATAAGTATTATTTTGAAAAGAGCAACCGCCGAGTTTCTTGCTGGCTTTTCTCGATAGGAAAAGCTTTTCTAACCAGCAGTAGTATTGACGATTCAAAAGCACTTGTTTACAAGTTTATTTGAATAAAGAAAATTTTGTATTTAAATTTGAAGTGGTCCTTATGCATGTTTCGAGCTAAATTATTCGCAGATTGCGGCACTCAATAATTGCTGGATTTCATATGTTAAAATATTGGGTTATTGTTTCAGATTTGACGGACTCAAATGTGATAGGCCGTGCGATGGCAAAACGTTTGGTCCTAAATGCTTTCAACGCTGTAACTGTGAAAATGGTGCACCATGTAATCCAGTCAATGGTTAGTAGAGTAAAGTAAAATAACTATGGTAAAGCACCACTTAAGGAGACATATGGAATTTAAATCACGCACATGTGCAAGTTCGAAGTTATTTACGGAATTCATCTTCCTGCCCTTATCCCACTCTAAGTGGGGTCGGCACAACATGCTGTCACGTTTTTACGACCGGCCGCCTGCCTGACGTCAACTTACCTCAGTCGTATTTTACAACACCTCGGTAAGAAAGAGGGTGGTCTATTCTAATAAACCGGATACACAAATTATTTACGGAATTATGAGGCTAAAACTGGTTATAGGTACATAATGTATATATTAAGCGAGCAAAGGTCTTGGTTTCATTGTGAACCCTTTCATTAAATTGATTGGCGCTAGTGCAAATCTTAGGCGAGAGTGCCATATAAATAGAGCACAGAATCTTTATTAGCGTCGAGGACAGCATCCTAAGAAATGCTTCCTTGCAGAGCAGAACATAGCTTACTGTGATGCTAACACCTAGATATGGAGTAATGGAAATCTAAATGGGGTTTTCGCATTATTTGTCCCACCTATTGCCGTTTTGGTTTTGAGGACTCATTGAAATGATTCGGATCGAATAGTGTAGGCAGACTCCTCACTAAGTGGACAGATGACCTCGAAGAGATCGCGGGGAGCCTCTGAATCCAGGCGGCACAAGATCGTGTAGCATGGAAGTCTTTGGAAGAGACTTATGTCCAACAGTGGACGTCTATTGGTTGATGAGAGTGAGAGAGAGTTTCTCTCCCCTTATTTTGTAGGCTGAGAATAGCTTTTTCTTTTCATTTCCTGCAGATATTTTCTATGAGCCTTATCAAGTTGGCTGTCAGCTATCTGACCATTTATCTGCTATAAGATGTATAATATCATTGCCGTGTGCTAACCGGCTAAGTATAATAGACCACCCTTATTCCTTACCAATGTGTCGTAAAAGGCGACTAAGGTAAGACGACCCGCCGTGTGGCGCCAGGTTGAGTAGAATAGATCATCCTCATTTCTTACCGAGTTTTCGTAAAATACGACTAAGGTAAGTCGACGTCAGGTAGGCGGCGTTCGTAAAATACGTAGCCAAATCGTGTGACAACATGTTTATAACATGTTGTGCCGACCACATTTAGAGTGGGATAAGGGCAGGAAGATTATGAAGATGTAAAATATCACTAAATATACTATCTTAGCAAAAGATACATTACACAATGTTGATAAAAAGAGAATTAATTCTTCGCTTTGCGTTTTGTCGTGGAGTCTATCTCCTGATGATGCTTCGGTTGTGGGGCGAAACGATTGTTGAGTTTGTGACAGCGAACGTATGTAGTGATTGTGTATTGTGGTGGCGGTGGTGGAGATTTGTGCATGTGTGTTTACAAATCCTGCATGTATCAGGTATGATAACCGATTGTCCACTCTACATTTAACATTATATATATTTTCTATTTTACTTTATCGCGGATTATCACAAAATAATTTTATTATTACATTTGAAAAAAAGAATTATAAACATAATAAGAATTTTTAGAAAAATTAATAGTGTTGGTGTGTTCGTTATTTATTGTATAGGCGACTGTGTATGTGGACCCGGCTTTGAAGGCACCCAATGCGAGCGTCATTGCCGGCCTGGCTTCTACGGGCAGAACTGCTCTCTGCCCTGTGACTGTACTAAGAATGCTCTCGGCTGCCACCACGTCACCGGCGCTTGCATCTGTGAGAGTAGTTGGAGAGGTACGACAAAAACGAATTGAAATATACTTCTACAACAAACCACGCTGGTATAGCACATAATATAAAGCTTTGTATATATCTTTTTCGTATAATAATCAAGCGCCCAACGCTTTTGTCAAAATAATACTTATTTTTTCTTAATTTATAATTATTACACACATTATTTATTATTATAACATAATTTATAATCTATCTATGTTATGAAATGTTATAGGTGTGTGTGCGTGCGTGCGTGCGTGTGTATGTATGTGTGTGTTTAAAATTATATAAATATATATTTACTAGTTGTCTGTTATTCATAACACAATTATTAAGTTACTTAACGTGATTTACTATAAATGAGTAGGGATGTATTGGGAAAGTGTTTAAATACTAACTGCTAAACATATTTTGTGTTTGTGACCGAAAATACATGACTAAAAAGCACGTGTCTTTGACCTCTTTAAGTATTTGTTATTTAGCTACGTATCCAGAAAAAATAATTTCTTACATATCAAATTATGATTTTTTAAATTAAAAATTATTGGAACATCGTTCTTTAAGTTCTACGTATTAACACGTATAACTTAAGGATCACATTAGGAACCATGATATCTGGACGCTTTCTGTCCCTTTGATTTCATCTGTCACGTTTCTGCTATGATTTTATAGAAGATTTTGTACGATTAAATGTTTTTAAAGTGTAATCAATTTCAAGTCTTACCAACTTTACAATTATAACTATAAATATGTCTGTTAAGTAATTGCTTTAGTAAGTAGAAACTTTTAATTGCTAAAAAGTAGTTAAATTCCAATAAGTGATTTCCACATGTAGACAACAGCTTGATGAGGCGTAATTTTTATACAGGTCTTACTAGGAAAAAACGTACGTATTACAAATACCAATTGTTTTATTTAATTCCATAACAGATGTGACTGGAAAATTTATATTGTGCGATACCATTTCGGGTGTAACAGGAGCCACTGAAATATACAAAAATATGGAAGAAATCTCAGCTCATACCATTAATAACAATGGAAAGGGCAAAAGTCAAATAGTGAGGAGCAACAAAATGGCGCCTTTCCAAGAGAGTAAAGAAATATTGTCTACCGAAACTGAAATATTTGCCCAAACTGCTTTTAATAAGTGCTTTTCTTGGAACACCAATAATACGAACATCGCAAATCTCACTATAATTGCATTGAAGAAAGTATTTTCTGAAATCGGTAAAAAAGTTAAAGCACTAGTGGTAGTAAGAGATACTGATAAATCGATAACTTTTGATGAGACGCAAGTTTGGAGTTATGCTTTCAGTAATATAGATCTTTAGTTATATATTTGGGATTATTTGCAATAAATTATTAACTATTTTTACATTTTATTTTTATTGTCAAGTGATAAAACTTTTGTACGGTAAAAGGTAAATATTAATTCATCAGCCGTTTACCTTTCTTCCGTATATAAAAAAAACCTGTTAAGCCACCACGTTATTGTTACCAGTAGCTGATTGTTATCTCAAGATAAGTTCGGTTTATGTTCGAACCACTTGGTTTATCCTCTAGAATAACTTGTCTTGAATCAAAAAAAATATTTTTGATACGAGATCAAAATATCATCAAAATTACAGTCTTCAGCTTTATTATTAACTTAATGACAGTGGGTAAATAAAATTAGTAGAGAAAGAATCTTGGAGATTGCGACAGTTTTACTTAGGAATAATTATTGGCTGAAGTTTCTAATAACGTAACAATAAGTAAAATAACAACTTTGTATATTTTTGTTTTAATTTGCTATTAGCACAACATTAGCACAATAAATTCTACTTTCGATATATTGTTGTCGTTATTTACATTATCATTTTGTACTAAGTAATAATTGCGATCTGTTTTCATTTAGACCTTTTAGACCTTTCACATAACTATATTATATTATATGTATTCTTTTGTCAATGATTTATTTCGCTATGGATAGGTGTACGTTGCGAAACTCAATGCGACCCCGGGAAGTTTGGAGAACAATGTTCCGAGTTGTGTCCTTGCTCCAACAACTCTTCTTGCGACGCGGGCACGGGGCGGTGCGTCTGCGCGGCGGGCTGGCGCGGCGAGCATTGCGATCTACCTTGCGAACCAGGCGCATACGGTGTCGCCTGTAAACAAATTTGCCCTCAACATATATTTGGTGTGTATTTAATTTACCATTGAAGTTAAAAGTATTTGTTAAAAATCCTGAAAACCATCCAATAACAAATTAATTGAATTGAGTACAAACAATACAATAAATAAATACAGTTTATTGCACAAAAAATACAGTAAAAAAAATTATATCAACAGAATTGTTTTTAGCCTAAATTATAAATTAAGACAGAATTTAAATTGAATTAAATTTTTGATTTAATACTTACTAGTAGAAAAAAAATGGTAACATTTTAGATTTGAATTATTAGTTCGTTAAATAGTTCATATTATTTCCTCTAGAATTATCCAATTGCCTAATAAATATACTCCTATATACTAAAACGTATATCGCTTTGAATTTTTTAGTTTTAAATTATTGACATCGATAAAATTGTATTCACCGTCATAGAAAAGATGTAGAACTCGCTAAAAAAAACTCGAATGGAACTGAACTTTCGCGTTTTGTAGTCGTATAGTCCTTTGGGTAAACACGTAAAGAACAATACGTAGAAGTTTGTAAACAATAGTTTCAAAACGTGGTGGAATTTTGTGAATAATACGTTTAAACAAAATGCGTCATTTTTTTAATAGGTATTTCTGCGAAATAGGCAGATGTAAATAATATTATATTAATTTTTACATAGAATAAAGCGAAACTTTCTTTGGTATACCATGCATTGCCAAGACGATAATATAATTACTGAAATATTCAATTAAAGGCATCTTTTTATTTTAGATACGATACACTATTTATTCGAATTTTTCAAGGTATAAAAATAATGAACTGTACCATTTTGGAAAATTTCTTATTTCTTTTTTTTTTGAGCTTTTTGATAGGTAAAAAAGCACAGATTGTTTCTCTTTTGGTAGGTGATTCTTCTTGCGACCCTATAACTGGCAAGAACTCCTGCCCTAGCGGTTACACAGGCGTAACATGCGAATACCCGTGTCCGCTTGGTATGTACGGCGAGGGCTGCGCACAGAAGTGTAACTGTAAGAATGGTGCCGATTGTCATCATGTTACTGGTAAGTTGATTTAGGTTGTAACATTTATTAATTCTTATAACACTATAAAGAAGATACATTAACATATATAACAGCAATAATTAAGGAGAAAAAAAAGATGAAAAACTTGCCTTGTAGGCCAGACAAGGCAAGTTTTTCATCTTTTTTTTCTTGTTAATTTTATTCGATGTTAAGGTGTTCGACGTATCAGCAACGTCTGATAAAAACTATTCAGTGGTACATAATAGAACTAATTCCAAGATACAAGCATGTGAATTCCAAGATACACGCATGTGTGGAATTCATAGTTTAAGTTATATTTTGTAAAATTTATGAGTTTAACAAATAAGTAGCCGTGTGGTATCCGGCTAAGTAGCATACCACCCTCATTTCTTACCGAGATGTCGTAAAAGGCGACTATGTTGGTCGACCCACAGTGTGGTATCAGGTTTAGTAGAATAGACCACCCACTTTCTTACCGAAGGGTCGTAAAATATGACTGGGGTAAGTTGACGTCAGGCAGGCGGCCGGTCGTAAAAACACAGCCAAATCATGTGACAGCATGTTTATAACATGTTGTGCCGACCCTACTTAGTGTGGGATAAGGGCAGGAAGATGATGAAAATGTATAATATCATTGAATATACTATCTTAGTAAAAGATAAACTAAACAATGTTGATAAAAAGAAATTATTATCACAATTAGAAGTTTAAGAAAAAGTAATAGTTAGCAATTTTAAATTTAAACTATCGTGAGTAGTATTCATAGTTAATGTATAGAACCGACTATACTCACGTCTTATTCTATCGGATTAGCCCGACTAGTTTCTTTTTATGCGATGTTATCGCTCATGAATAAGTGCCCCGGATAGGTTAGAAACTAGTCGGGCTAATCCGATAGAATAAGACGTGAGTATAGTCGGTTCTATACATTGACTAAAAGTAATAGTGTTGGAATGTGTATGAATATAATAAAAAATAATAAATAAATATATGGGACACTTACACACACGGTCGTCCGTCCCCAAAGTAAGTAACTTAATACTTGTGTTATGGGTGACAGACAACTGGTAAACATATACTTATATTTTTTTTAAATACATACTTAAATACAAATATACACCTAGGCTCAAAGACCAACAAATTCATTTATAGAAAATGTTAGCCCTCGGCGGGAATCGAACCCGCGACCCGGGGAGCTGAAGGCACGGTCACTACCCACTGCTCCAACAGGCCAGTCAGGATATATGGATGGATAATATGGATTTGTGTTGTTGTGTTATCAGGCGAGTGCCAATGTCTGCCTGGGTGGCGCGGCGCGATGTGCGGGGAGGCGTGTCCGGCGGGCTGGTGGGGCGCGGCGTGCACGCAGCCGTGCAGGTGCGCCCCCGGCTCTGCGTGCAGACCGAACGACGGCTACTGCCGCTGTCCGCCTGGCTACACAGGCAGCTACTGCACTCAATGTGAGATACAAAACACTATTATTGTAGACTAAAAACTTCTTTATACTTTCTTGACTTGGGGTGTAAGCTGATGGTGGTTTGGAATTGGATGGAAGAACGTTACGAAAAGTGTGTCACAGTCTTTCATACATTTTATAGTGTCATGAATAGTAATTTTCAGTAAATGAAATAACCGGAAATATTTGGATGCAAATCAGTGGTACTCGCAGATCCTCTGCTTATAAAACTAAAAACGAATATGGCATATTTGCTATATTATTCAATAAATTGAAGCTATAGATACAATTACTCATCTTGTCGTTAAAAAAAGCAAAATACCTTTTTTTAAGTAAAACTTCTTAACACACGCTTGACTTGGGGAGTAAGCTGTTGAATACGTAACTAGATTAAGACCGGCGAGGCGAAAGGAAGTTGGGAGAGATATATAAGTTACTAAATATAGAAAGGGAGTTAGAGTGGGGTCTAGGGAGAGAGAGAGAGAGGCATACATTTTCTTTCTCTCTTTCTTACATTGCGTTGTTTCGTAAGACAGAGTAGGCCTGTATTACACTGTAGAAGCACGAAAGAGCAGTGCGTTCGTACATTTTCTTTCTCTCTTCCTCTCATAGCCATTGCATGACAATATATAAAATACATATATATAGATGGAGCTAAAAAGGTTTTACTACAGTCGTATGGTATAAAGTACACTTGTTTCTTTAAATTAGTTTGTCCGGAGGGCTACTTTGGCGATCACTGCATGGAGGCATGCAACTGTTCGTCGGAGGGCAACTGGGTATGTGACCCGGTGAAGGGCTGCGTGTGTCATCGCGGCTACATCGGGGAGTTCTGTGATATTCATGCCAGTGACGCCATAGTCATTGATCGCGCCAACGGTCAGTATAAATGTCTTAAAGTTCGATTATTTTTTTTTTTCAGAATTTAATTTATTTAATTTCTAAACTTGAATTCATTTCGTTCATCGTCAACAGGCCAAGCCGTCTGCGCAAGTGGCAGTGACCCTTCAGCTCTGTAGGTTGCGGGTTTCATTCCCTATAAGGGCCAACATTTGCTTAAAACAATTTATTGCTTTAAGTCTAGGTGTATATATGTATTTAAGTATATATTTAAAATGATATATGTATAAATTTAATATTAAATATTAAGCTGTGATAGCCCAGCGTTGAGACCTTGTAACTCTTTCAAGGGTGTCACGGGTTTAAACCCCGGGCAGAAACCAATGAGTTTTTCTATTCAAACGTATGTGTCTAATTGATTATTGCCATTTATTACACGCTTTTCGGTGAAGGGAAACATCGAAAGGAAATTTCCATACCTTTAGAATTCTAGCGATATGTGTAACCTGTTAGCGTGGTGGGTCTTAGCTCCAACCCTTCTCTGCAGAAACGGAGAGAGCCTAGCAGTTGGATAGTAACAGGCCGTTACTGCTAATTTGTATTAGCAGTCGTGTCACGAATTAGCTATTTTTGTTATTGTTAGTGTATAATATAATAATTGTAACTTAAAATATTAAACAATTTATAAAATAGTAGAATGCCTGGATTGTTTGTCAAATTTATATAGGTAAGCAAAAAAAAAAAGATTAGCAATTTTGTATACTATTTTACAATACCATGTAAGTTTAAGAAACGTACTAATATTATAATTATGAAAGACGGTCTGTCTGTCTATCTGCCTATTACGCGTTCACAGATAATCCGCTGGAGTGATAATGATGGAATTAAGTATAAATATAGCTTTAATACCCAGCTAAGATGTATGATAAGAGTCACGTTATTCTTTCGGAAACATGATAAAACACGTTGACCATTTAAAATGACGTACACAAGGTTGCGGTTACAGCTTGTATAAATATATCAAATATGTCTTGTATTTGTTCTATAGCAGGTTCGAATACGGGTCTGACAGTAGTGATGGTGATACTGGTGGCTGCGTGCGCGGCCGGCGCCATTCTCGTGCTCATGTACTACCGCAAGCGCGTGCGCAACCTCAAGCGCGAAATCGCACACGTTCATTATACCGCCGACCCGAGCTTGCAGCCTGGTGAGTTACAAATCACTATCTAATATTATAAAATTTCTAAAAATTATACTCTCTTAAACCATTAAATAGGAAGATATAAGTTTAGTCTTTAAATACAGCCTATAAAGGATTTTAATTATGTTAACAGTACGACAGGTGTGTGTGTGTGTGCGCGTGTCCGTGCGTGCGTTCGTTTATGTGTGCGTAGGTGTATAGGTTCTATGTAATTTGAATTATATCTTGAATTTTTTGTTCTTAAAACACGAGTTTGAACTATTAATATATCGACCATATTTATGTATATTTTACAATTGTATTAATAATGAACCAAAGTCATAACTGTCAACACGAAATATATTTTTAAATTTATGTTTCTTGAAAATAGCAATCAACCAAATCGATAATGTTACAACAGATTTTAATTAGGGTACAAAATCTAAAACTAAATTAGTGTGGCTTGTAGTTTTGGGGTTAAAATCGGTTATTATTATAAATTAGTATATAGTTATGAGTCTGGATTTTTTGGATTTATAATTTAATTCAACTAAAATTTACTAATGATTCGGCTCACAGTTGCGGAATATGAAAAAGACAATAAAGTTCGAGTGAATGATTTTAATTTTAGAATATTTTTTTCGGGGGTTTACAGGTGAGTAATTTATACTCATTAAACGCATTGCGATAAAACGCTACACTAAGAAAAAATAAATAACAAATATTAATTTCACATTCCAATAGAACAACAACACTTCGACAACCCTGTATACTCGTTCCCGAGTTCGACGCGCGGTGACGATTCCACGACGCTGCTGAACAACGCTACAAACATATTTAACAATAATCTCGGCTCCGGAAGCAAACTCACCAACACTACCTTAGAGAAAATGAGAATGACTGCCTCGGGTTCTCATAATAGTGAGTTTCATTAGTTTTCCATCCATATGTATTAGACGAAATTCATATGTATATCATAGACACATGAGAGGTCACAAAAAGCTTGTGATACCTGTGTCGCGACTCACTAGAGTTAATAATGTAAAATTCTGGTTCTTCTCGGTAAGAGCAACATGAACATGTGGTGAATATATACTTATATATTTTTTAAATACATATTTAAATACAAATATACACCCAGGCTCAAAGACCAACAAATTCATTTATAGTAAATGTCGGCCCTCGGCGGGAATCGAACCCGCGACCCGCGGAGCTGAAAGCAGGGTCACTATCCGCTGCTCCAACGGGCCAGTCAAATAAGAACACTTTATTACATTTGTGTACCAATGGCACAAAAAGTGACTTTTTAATTATTATTTTTATAATTTTTTGGAACAAGCTCAGCAACACAATTGAAAATGTAATTTAATCAAATAAGTCAAAATTATTCACTAATGCTAATTTAGTTTTACAATTTGGTTTTTATTGCAATTAAAAAAAATATATCAATAGTATAGAATAGATCTGGTACAATAGGAGGATTTCAAAACTAACTTACAAATTAATAACTTTTTATAAAGAGTCTATTATTTATTTTAGCATATGATCCATTGTCCTCGCTCAAGAATAAGGACGCAGACTTAACGAATCCAAAATTATACCACTGTATTGACGAGGACAATAAGCTGGACCACGTGTACGATGAAATAAAGCATAAAGAAGGATACGGTAATTGTTTTTTCGAGTTTTTACTTTATTTCTTTGTTTCCATAGGATATCCGTGTGATAAATTCATATTAGTATAAAAGTGAGTCTGTTTGCTAAGCTTTCACGTAAATTTGTAAAAATTGCAGCTCATGTACCGGGCTATCATGTCGGGGTATCATACAAAAAAAATCCCTTTTCTTTTCTTTTTCGCTTTTTTGCGGAAATAGGGACAATCAAATTATCACAAAATTACATTTTATGATAATTTTAACATTGTGAATAGTAAACAAAATGGTATCCGGCTGTATAGAATAGACCGACCTCATTTATTACCGAGGTGTCGTAAAAAGCGACTAAGGTAAGCCGACCCGCCGTGAGATATCCGGTTAAGTAGAATAGACCACCCTGCTTCTTACCGAGGTTTCGTAAAATACGACCTAGGTAATTTGACGTCTGACAGGCGGCCGGTCGTAAAATACGTAGCCAAATCTTGTGACAACGTGTTTATAACATGTTGTGCTGAATCCACTTAGTGTGGGATAAGGGCAGGAGGATGATAAATAGTAAACATAATAAAGGAATCATATATATTCGGAATCTCGGAAACGGCTCCAACGATTTTCCTGAAATTCAGCATGTAGGGGGTTTTGGGAAAAAAATCGAAAAAGATAAGTCTTATTTTAAAAAAATGTCGTTTTATGCCTGTTTTTGGGCTCTAAATTTTTTTTGGAATTTATGTTGAATACAATGACAATTTTTCGCTGTCAAATGTAAAGTCATGGTAGTTCATTTAGGGAACGGGTGGTCTAGAGTGGTGAAAAAACTTAGGATCGAGCCTCACCTGCCCTATTATTTTTTAATTTTTCTTTTCAATTTTTTTTTATTTTTTTTACATCATTTTAAAAATAACCGAGCAAGACTCAGTCACCCAGGTACTTAGTAGAATTACAGCAGCACTAATTCTCTACTTATATATTTAACATTTTTGTTTAGAAATGGAATACGACCATCTCAATTATACACCGCCCGCCAACACCTGGAAACCGCATTACCAGCGTATGGTAAATGGTATCCCGTCGAGCCCTAACACAAGCATTGCGTCCAGGGGTGATTCGTCCACCCCTCCTATACCCCCACTTCCTAAATTACACGTCGCACCAATCCCCCCACCAAGAGAAGAGGTATCTCTGAACCCGCCAGCGCCACCAAAGAGAGACGAGCCACCGACAGACGACGAAGTCGCAACACCTTGATGAGTAAGCAAGCTTCGATCGGAAGTTCCCATTTTTTTTCAAATCCCATTTTTAAACTGGTTGTAGTGGATTCTCTACATTTCTACTATATTCCCATAACTCATAAAAAAAGTTTAGATTTCATCTAACTATGAAAAATTGTATTGCGGCTAACTTCCAACCATGATTTATCGAACTAGTTTTTGGAAAAAAAAGTGAGAATTTATTAATTGATTGTGCTTTGCGTGAATGACAATAAGTGAAGTTGGCTGATCTAAAAAATTTTTCCATCCAACTAATCAATTCTCACTTATTTAATTTCAATATTCAAAGTTTTGTGGACCCCGTTTACGGATTGTGAACCCCCATTTTTAATATCACGCCATATCGCCCATTTAATATCGGGGCTCCACCCGGATCGCTTTGGGAACTAATTGATTCACCTGATTTCACGTCGCATTTTAATAGATGACAAATATTATGGCAATAATGTAAAGTACTCGTAACATATTGTTGTTAGAACTCAAATGTGTAGTCTCAATAGTTTGCTAAGAGTTTTGTGTAATCAGGTAGATGTTCTTTATGCCTCAAAATTAAAAAGGCAGAAACACTGATATTTTCTGCACCAACCCATGATGGTTTACTATATTGGTACTGTTCGTAATTGGTCTGTACAAACCGTGATTTTTACGTATTTAGATAATATTTAAATGAATTGGGACGTGTCTGTGCGTTAATCGTTCTATTCATATCATAAAAGAAAAATCATGTAAGTCGTTGATCAGTTTTGAATCGTATTTTATATTCTAACTTACTACTGACTACTATACAAATAATTGATTTTAAATGCGACCACGCTATTATCGTTGTTAACAAAAATTAAAGCATATCACTCATAGGCTGCAGTAGTAGCACAACTCAAACAAACGTGTTTTGAGATATATGGGTTTAAACTTTTCATTGCTAAGGAAAATGCTTTATTTTAATTAATCGAACGTCCTTATATTGAATTATGACTTCTGCCGTTATTGATGCTGAAAGTTATGTGTAATTTAATATTGTAAATGTTAAAATACGCCTATTTCAGTCCAAACAACGTGTTTTTTGAGTTGTGGCAGTATTACAGCCCATGAGTGATATATAGACCTATGAGAGTGAAAGTGCAAAGACTAACAATACATAGAAATTGATATGAAATAAATTTTAGGTATCTAGACGTAGGATAGTGTTATAAAGTGATTGTATGCTATAATATAATTAAATACGTTTATTGTTTTAATATTTTTCATCCTAAAGTAAATTTATTGATAAAAAGTAATATATTACGCATTTGTCTCATAGTGCTATACAATAATCGATTATTTTCTACATTATACGAGTAAATTTATATTTTGATATATTTTTTGTGGCTCCTTTTGGGCGGTCTAGAAATCATCATCATTTAATTTATATTTTATTAAATCCTTTAATATTTTTAATGAAAAACTTATACACTTTATAAGGATTTAATTTGAATTGTTTTCTCATTATAATTGAATAAAATCGACCACACTTAGAGTGGGGAAAAGGGCAGGAGAATGGTGATTATAATTAAATTAATACTGGGTGTTCCTTGAAACACCAAAGTTTATGATCGACATAAAATATAATTAAAAGTATATGATCATATCATTTATGAACATTAATATCTTAAAGGTTGTCATTTAGTATAACGAAAAGTGTATATGAAATTTAATATTGAACCTATTTATGGTCCGGACTAGTAGGTAAGTAAATGTAGATTTCATAAAAAAAAAGTTCTTCGTGTTTTATTTAAGATAAATTTATGTACAACAAGTATTATTAATTCACAAAGTCTAAAAAAATTAGCAATAATAATAACTTATTTGCTCAATAAGATATTTAAATTATCACTCGTGTTTAAAATACGTGATATCGAGTTAAAGGCTGTTACAACGTGCCTTGTAGATATCGGTCGACAATGTGTTCGCTTAAAGTTATAATTGGAGACGAAAGGCATAAAATTAACACATAGATATAAAGTTGTATGGTCGATTTTCAGACATAAATATGTGTAATGTTAAATGTTAGAAGAGAGGGAGACATATCCTAACGATACATTCTGGAAATCTTATGATGGATATGTTAAAATTTTCGTGTAAAGTGTTGTGCTTGAGTCGAGTAAAAACAAGATTAATTGGCAAAAAGAAAGCGGTTGGCAATTTAATACTTGCAGTGCGTGCATGCGTGCGTGCGTGCTTGCGTGCGTACGTATATATATATCGTTCATCGCGGATTATAGCAAAATAATTTTACTTTTACTTTTGTATTATAGATTTCCGCAAAGTAACGCCTAATTATATAAAGAAAAATATTACAGCTGCTCATTAATATTTTTGTAGTAATAGAAACATTTCTAAATTAAGACTATATTTAAGTTCATAAAACTAAGAGTATCTACACAGAAATTCGCAAACAAGCGTGCAAAACATCAAAACCGTATGTCTCAGTCTCTTCTACATTACAACATATTGTAGTGAATAACAAGTTACTGCTTTTTATCAATTAAACAGTCTCATAAATTCTGTTACTATACTTGCCTCTGACCCACCTTATTACTTTTAAAAATACATTCTTCTGCAATGCAAACTAAGGAGTTTATAATGTGCAGTCAAATCTAGTTTGGTATACATACAACTGTGTTCAGTAGCGTAGCTAGGTAACCAACTAAACTATAAAAAATCTGGAGTACGAAAACTATGTAGTACTTTAAATTGGAAACACGACGAATACGGTTTTTTTTTAAATTCTATCAATACAAGTAAAAATATAGAAACGTATACTTTTAAGTGCAAATACTTTTTCATTATCAGGTCATTTGTTCAACTGTGCATAGCAGGGCTTGTCAGGTTCTAAATACAGAGTTAAGGCATAATTGGATAAATTAACTAATAAAATAGAACCTCAATCAAGTTAAACCCAAGGGAAGCGCAAATTACTTTTATTTTTTGAGTTTTTAACTTATCAAGGGTTTGTGTTATATAGAATGGAGGGGAGGAGGGGGACAGTTAATACTATTTGTACCCGAATGCGCCCGGAATCAAAAATAATACATACACATGTTATGTAAAATGGGGAGTTTCTTTAAAGTTTAGTTAACAAAAAAATTTCGCTCGCTTCGAACAAAATTTCGAAAAACCGCTTCAAGTACAATTTTAAGGGACCTATTAGAAATAATACACACATACAGAATAATACATACAGAACACAGGCAAGAAATAAATTCCGAGATATTTTAGTTTGCACATTCCATTACAGAGTTACAGATAACATTTTTTTATGTTATTGGGGGTCGAAATTGAAATTATTTATCTATGTTGTAGAGTTTGCGTAATTTAAGTTATAGAGGTTTTAAGGTCTGAGGGGGAACGGAGTTAATTATTTTTTGAAGTTGTTGTGGTTTTTAAGTTATCGAGGTTCTATTGTAGAAGATAAAGCTCGAAGGGCCCCCTGAGTTTGGGGGCTCCGGGGCATTCCCCGTCTAGCCCTCCTGTAGCTACGCTACTGACATATGCATAAATCGTTGTATAAACCACTCACATTTCTGATACTACCTCAAAGCACACCGGGTATGTAGTTCTGTCATAAAATGAACAGTAACTACGTCATGATGTAGGTATTAAAGTTTTAACTCTATATGTTATGGCTAAGTTGGTAAACTTGTTATGAAAGCTTTATTTTTATTATTATTTTGAAAATTTTATTCTTTTATAGGCAGTTTGTGGATTCACTTGTTACATTCCACTATACATATTTTTATTAAAAAAATGATATTTTGATTTTGATATTTATATTTCCTATGATACAAAAAAGCGTCTATTTATGAAATCAATATATTTTAACTTTTTTTTTAAATTATATTGCTATTTTTTTATAGTAAAAGATATCGTTATACATATTGTTTAAAATGTAATAAAGTGTACAAAAGATCTGCCTGGTAAATGAATATTATGTGGTTGTATTCTCAAGGAACGTTGAACGACTCGAGTTCTTATTTTTGTTAAAGTATACTAAAAGAGTACTAAATTATTTCATCATTAATTAGTCACAGTTTGTTAATTGTATATAACTTTTCAAATAGTATTTTTACGCTTGATATTTTATAATGAAATTACAAACTCAAACTCTAAATATTCTTTGTTCAAGTAAGCTTGTGCAATTGCTTTTGAATCGTCAAGTCAAATGCTGGTTTGGTTGGTTAAGAAATTCGACGGTTGCTCTATTCAAAATATTAACATAATATAATAAAAAAGAGTTACTAAATTCTGGCATTCTTATCATTTACTACATATACGTCTTTGACGCTATAAGAATATTGATCATCAATTGACCATAAGGATATTGGCAATTAAAAAACGACTTGATTTATGGTTTATTATCTCTGTATAACGTTACACTACAATTAGCTTGAAAAAATAAGAAATTATACAAATGTCGGCTAATTCTCCGATTGCTTGAGAATACAAACGCCTGTTATCAAAACTTTTTAGGATTAAGATGTTGTAAAATAATCAAACTTTATAATAAGTGAAATGCCATGTAATTATAAAATGGAATATGTAAGTATCATTTTTATCCGTAGTAGTATTTGTTGGTATGTAATTAAATTTATTATCTAGCAGATTAGGCAATCCGAACTCACCTTGATCTTTAAATAATTGTTTTTATAAATCCTTTTTAAGGCTATTCGGATTGATGATTTTTAAAAGGGATTTAGTGGTTTGATTATGATAACATCTGTTAGAGGTCAAGTCTCCATATCGCTAAGGTTTTAATAATACACTGAATATACTTTTGCCTTACATCTTCTGATTGATCTTCGAAATAATATGTAAGTGCTAAAGACAATAAAAAAATAGATTTTAGATATAATTGTATTTTCGGTCTTCCTTTATATAAATTGATATCCTTTTTATGCACTTATATTATATAATAAATATTGATAAAATAATACAACAAAAAATTCTAACTAACACGTAGACCTAAGTTTACAATCAATGTTTGTTTAACGTCCGAAGTAAAAATAACTCAAGATAGTTGAAGCTTTATCTTTTCCTTGAACTTGTTTAATTCGTTACGCTCTTTAGATAAATTACAACATGGCTATATTTGATATTCATTAATTTCAAAATTGATATGAAATAATTTGTAAAATACGGAATTTAAATAAATTGCTCAATTACTCAACATCGATAAAAATTCTGTGATTTCTTATTGGCAGCTCAAAAATGGATAACGGTGATAAAAAGAAAATATGTTGATATCGATTGATCATGATACTTGAGTGACGATAAAAACTATTTCTCGCTGATTTAATTTTATTACCTAATGACGTAAAGTTCAGCTCCGCAAATATGCGAAACTTATTGTCTATTGTATAAACTGTAGTCATTGAATTTCTTAAATCACTAAGTCAAAAATTATGCTTATAATATATTTCAAAAGGTGTTGTGGTTTGAAATTTAAATATAAAAAAACAAATGTTTAAACAAAGGTTATATTTGGGTATAGATTACACAAAATATGGTTTTAGCCCTTCGAAATGGGCTAATAACTAGACGTTGAGGCAAATATTGCATTTTATTAGGTTTCATGTTTTAGTATACGAAACAATTATACAATGGAATAAATAAATCAAAAAAATAAATAAATAAATAAATGGAATCGACTTATGAACACTGGAAATATATGAAAATTTTTAATTATTGATGTATGAAATTTTTATTAAACTATCGTGAGTAGTATTCATAGTTTATGTTTTATCATATATTTTGATATTGTATAATGTGAGACGAAAGTAGGTGCGAAAATTGTTTTTAATTAAGCCTAATGAAGTTCTGAAACCATATATTTCTTGTAAGAGATGAATAAAAAAATATTTGATGGAAATTCAAAAATTTTAGCGCTTAATAATAAAGATTTTTATGATACTATTAGTTTTTTTCAATATTAGACTATACAAGTCTCTTATTAACGTGCACTATTATAAATCGCAATTAAAGTTTACGCTCATATGTGAGTAATAAGGAATTTACTGCCTTCTTTCTTGTATTTATTACCTTCATAGATTATTTCTCATATATTTTATGAACTTGTGATAAAAATATTAAATTCATTTTGTAATATATTTATCATTATCTATAACAATATATTTTGAATTTGGATTATAAACAATATCTAGGCAATTTATCATATACTTCTAAGTGAAAAGTATTAGAATTATTTTTTATGATTGTGTCACTTGTACTCTGTTATGTCGATAGTGTGGTTAAGTTAGTCTAACATTTGTGATATATGTGAGTATGGGGTATATTTAAATAAACACTTTGATATTAGCTATTTGAGAAATATTGTTTTATTTATCGCATACTATCATATTATTAATGCGAAAGTTTGTGAGTATAGATGTATGTTTGTTACTCTTTTACGGGCGAATCCGTTGAATCAAAATCAATGAAACAACAATTGGCACAATTATTCCTTATACACCGGAATAACATATAGGCTATAGAAATCCTGTTTATTCTACAGGAATAGGATGACACCAAAAGAGCGCCATCTATTATCATGTGACAACAGTTCACGCAAACTAAGTCGCGTGTGAAAATTAGCACTTTTATATATAAATCCTGATACATGCAAAAAAGGAAAAACAAGAGTGGCTAATAATGGCCCGTTACATTCCTATATAGGCTTTTTCTCGGTGGAGTCTAAGTCCACTACACTCCAATATGTATTGGTGCAGACATTGAGAGCAAGGCCGAGTCCCACCTCAAAGTAGATCCCCAAAGTAGCATCATCAAAGCAATTAAAACACACTACAGAATGATTTCTAATAATTCGAAGAGGAAGAGCTAACCATTCCATAGTACATAGAAACAACCAAAACAATGGAGACGCTAGAAACAGTAAGTTTACTAGTAATAAAACTTACACCTTCATTGGCACTGACAATACCACCGTAAAACCACCGCACCACATGAAAAACAGCGCCCAAAAAGAAAGGAAAAGCTTTGCCTTTTCAAATAGATAATAGATTCAAATATTGATAATAGATGTAGGACAAATGTTAGGTAAAGATTAAATAAGAAAATATTTTTTTGTCTTTACTTTATGACGAGTACGTAGTGACCCTGCGTATCAGTATTTAAATGTATACAATTTTGCTATCCCTTCTTTTGTTTGTCAGGTTTATCAATTTGTTAACTCGAAGCGCGTTAATTAGAGCCTACAAATTTGCATTGTTCAGCTACTTTGTAGTTTACTAAGCCGGAATTCATATGTACGGTACATTACATTTGGGGCTCGGTGTCAACAATCATTTCGCATTTGGCTAAATCATTAGGCTTATTTAGTGACTCGATGCCTTGCCTTTAAATATAGCAGAACCCCGATTGCTAATAACTCTTGGCAGTCAAAACCCGAACTTAAAACAAGCTCTTAATAAAGATCCGTCTTAAAGGTCACCGTTAGGGTAATTATAGAACCCGCCTTTGGAGTTTTTTTTGGAGAAGGATAAGATAATTTCATCATCATCCTCCTGCCCTTATCCCACTCTAAGTGGGGTCGGCACAACATGTTATAAACATGCTGTCACATGATTTGGCTGCGTTTTTACGACCGGCCGCCTGCCTGACGTCAACTTACCTCAGTCGTATTTTACGACCCCTCGGTAAGAAAGAGGGTGGTCTATTCTACTAAACCGGATACCACACGGTGGGTCAACTTACCTTAGTCGCCTTTTACGACACCTCGGTAAGAAATGAGGTTGGTCTATTCTACTCAGCCGGATTCCACACGGCGGGTCGACTTACCTTAGTCGCCTCTTACGACACCTCGGTAAGTAAATGAGGGTGGTACTATTCTATTCAGCCGGATACCACACGGCGTAAGGATAAGATAATTTAGCGGACAGTAAAAAAAAATCGCAAATATCAAGACAGACAAATTAGTTAACTTCTCGAAATACCCTTTTCCCGCGATTGGAAATCTGGTTAAAGCCTTTAATAATTAAAAGATTTGTAGGAAATCATGGCGTGTTTTCTTACAATTCCAAAAATTGATCTTTTGTCCCTCATGCGAATTTAAATTATAAACGTGGTTAATATAATTATGAAAATGCTTAAATAATAAAGTAGTTATTGGAAGTAAATATTGATACAAGTGCAGAACGACCGAGTCGTCCATGTCTGACTACAGTAAATAGACGTCACTTATCGTGTTAATAGTGAGTACGTAAATACAAGAGAAATAGTAGAATATACAGTTAATATATACTGATTACTTCATAAAGATTACTCTTATTGGTTTAAAATCATTGACAGTGCAACTATACAATGAAAACATTTACAGTTTTAATTTTATTAACTTTACAAGTAAGTAGTGTAGGTAGTGTATATCCTACTAATATTATAAATGCGAAAGTTTGTGAGTATGGATGTATGTTTGTTCCTCTTTCACGGCGAATCCGCTTAAACAATATCGATGAATTTTGGCACAATTATACCAGAATAACATATAGGCTATAGGCTGTTAATTGTACAGGAATAGGATGACGTTAAAAAGTGCCATCTATTATCAACTTATCACGCGACAACAGTTCACGCGAACGAAGTCGTGGGTAAAAGTTAGTAATTTATATAATTAGTAAACGACCTCAGTCCTCAACACAACCATATATTATTTTGAGATCTCTGGAATTTTCTTGCCACATTTTTGATTACCCGTTCCGAAGAATTATTTGAAACAGAATCTTTGAAAACAATTTTATAGAAGTATGACGTTATATTGAAACTAAGTGATAGATTATTTTTGTGGTGTGGCTAATAGCTCAGTTGTGTGTACATAACGTGTATATTAATAATATTTATTTAATATTCAAGTTTACATTGCAGGCTAAGGCATCATTCCTTAATGAACTTCAAGGAGCGATGTCTAACATACAACATGGATTCGGAAAACTTTTAAGTGATGTCGTTATCGATGTTAAGGACACTATACAATGTACTATATCAGCTGTTGAGCAAGTCTTGGTTTTAAATGGAGTTCTTGACAAAAATTCAGCGTATAACAAGACATGCAATTATAAAAATGAATCAGAATCTAAGCCATCGTTGCCTCATAAAATTACGCAGCCCTCGGATGCTCAATATGAAAATTTACCAAAACAATTTTTTCATGACTTACGGAATTCTATTGAAAATGTTAATAAAACAATGACAGATGTGCTGGCTAACCAAGTAATACTAAAAAATATTTCAAATACTTTTGAAAATGACACTAAGCGTTTAATAGAAATCAGTGACATACTTAGGACAGAATTGGAAAATATATCGAACAACATTAAAAATAATACAAGTATGTTTCACATTAATGGTAGTAGATTATCTGTAAAGTCCATTTGGGATGAAATAAAAGCGTTAAACGAAGTACAACGTAATGACAAAAATAGTTCAGAAGTGAATGAAATACGAAATGTTCTAGACAAAGTTACAAATGGATTATCGTTAACAATAAATAATCGGCAAACTTTAAACAATTATGAATTAGAACAAATAAAAAAGCAACTCCAAAAATATTCAAGCAATGAAAAACCCATTGGTGTAGTAAATCAGACGCTAGAAAAACCGATATTTAAAAATATCAATGAGATGCATGTATCACGATTTGTGAAAAATATGACACACGATACACATAATTTTAAAGCTTTTAATTATAAAAGACATATTAGGAAACAAAAACATAAAAATAATATTAGTAAATCGTTGACAGATTATTCACAAACACAAAAATCTATTTTTAGTACTAATTTAGAACATTCGAATTATTTTACTCCCACAAACGAATCTATAAACAATGCAAAAAATATAATTAAAGATAGTCAACAAATTGATAAAACTTTAGACAATTTTTTCAAAGAGCAGCATGACAGTGTGGATATCTTTAATAATTCCAATATATTTGATTTAGATGGCAACTAAACTTTACAATGTATGTTGTAATTTAAGACAGTATCTAATAATCACTCTACTGAGTGTATTATTCCAGCAAAGGGTATACAATCAATATTTTAGCTTATAAATAGCTTATAATAAATAGATAAATATAATAGATACAGAAATTTCGTTTATATATAACGAAACATAACAAATAAGAATACTACGTATCCAGTTCAAAAGTTAATTCGACAATAGTAAAGCATAGTGTAATATTTGATTAGTTAATCGTAATAGTTAATTTTATTCGGTACAATTGTATAGTTTTATGTGCCATGGTATTCACCATAATTTTGTCTTTTGCATACCGGCTATGGAGGAATTGCAATTTTGTCCTTTAAATAATCTACGCGGAAACCCAAATGATTGTGTATATGTCGTTTCACTTAAATAAAAATTTACTATTAATCTCGATGCTATAAATAAATATAAATATATGGGACACTTTATACAAAGTAAGTAACTTAATACTTGTGTTATGGGTGACAAAGAACTCGTAAATATATACTTACATAATTTTAAATACGTAATTAAATACATATATACAACCAGGCTCGAAGAACCAACAAATTTTAGTTAGAAAATTTTGGCCCTCAGTGGGAATCGAATTCACGACCCGCGTAGCTTAAGGCAGGGTTTCTACCAACTGCGCCAAAGGGCCAGTCACTATCATAGTTGTACTATACAGATTTTTATAATGTAAACTAGTTTAATTCAAATTTTATTTTTATTCACTAGATATTTTCAAATATTTTGAGTCATTTACTACTTAAGTTTTCACAAAGTATTTAATATATATCGCACGCTTAGTATTAAAAATTAGTATTGTAATCGGTATTTCTTAGCCATCTATCACATCACTTTACGAACTATTAAAAAAACAGGTGTTCTCTTGCTCTTTCAAGCTATGTCTTTTTAACATTCACGAGTTTTGTAGGCGCTACGCTACGCTTTATTATCGTTTGCTACAAAACAACTTTTTTTAATTAGGTCACTTTAATATTAAACGCGCGATATATATTTATTAAAAAAGAAATAATATAATTTTTTTTCATTTAACCATTCCAGTAACAAACAAGATGTTTGTTTTAACACAATAGTAATCCATTTTTTTTAGCTTTAATGATACTTATTCATGGTGATATGTGAATGATTTTTGCTCAGTGTGCTTAGTGCGAGTTTTTAAACTTACTCGATAGTGTTAGCGTAACGCCAATATGTATGACGCTGCAACAACGACATCTAGTGACCGCTATTCCAGCGCCATGCAAATTGCGTTACGCTAACGCAACCGTGTAGGTTGAAAAAACTCGCACTAAGCACACAGTATTTACAACGGCACAACATAATTACGTAAAAAGCAATATAATGCTCATTTTATTAAGTTCATCAATTAAAAAAATAATAATTCTATATATAGGTAGCAATTTGAAGGCTAATTGTAATGTAAAGTTTCTTTCCTTTAACACAGTTTAGCTAAATCCTCGTATTTTTTAGCACATTACCTTTTATTGGCTTACCAATGCTTAATTTTACTGACCATTAAAATATTCAGATATTTTGTTAAAATCGTTTAAGTTGTTAAATATAATATGCAGTTAGATAGCAATGTAAGCCAGTTCACAAAATTTCAGTTAATTAAGGTAGAATTTAGTTATTTCCCGCAGTGGCTATAAATATTTAGGTTCACTCGTGCACGATGTCTCACTAGCTAGTAATTAATTTGTTTGGCAGGGAAAGTTTTGGAATTGGATTTATAGGATAACATAACCGTAATTTTAATATACATATATTGTTACGATATCTTTAGTTTTATTATTGTATAATAACTACCTACCTAGTTAAGTACCTAGTACCTTTTACCGTTATTCGTTTTCGTTATTGATAGGAATTTTTTTATTTATAACCAGGATGTTAAACTAAGACTATGCTATATTGGTATTTTAACTAGATGGTCTGCAAAACAGATAAAAAAATCACACAGTCGTATCTTTTGGATGTTTCAAGTTACAAAAATAACCGGAATCTGCGTTTTGAAACTTGTTTACAAAAGGGAAAGCTATAAATAATATAGCTTTAGCAATTAAGATATCGATGAAGACCCAAAAGATCAACAGCACATTCTTTGTTGACGTTTTTGTTGATTGCTAATAAGGCTCGTATTATGTACACTGTAGTCTGTCAGGAACGCTTCTTTTCTTAATAATAAATAAGTAAATAATATATAAGAATAATTGATACTATTTGATTCGATATAATATTTGTTATGGATAATTTGATTATTGAAAATGTGATGTAACCTATTACTGTAGGTGTTCAGTGTGGAGTGGTCTTGATTTTTATATCATTTAATTTATCACGTAGTTATATTTCACAGACCTGAGACCGATGGCCGGTCGCCAACACGATGGTTTGACCAAGTGACAGAAGCCACCTCCTCTTCAAAATTCTATCAGACGGTGAGGGCTACTCTAGACCGGGATAAATGGAGGCAGGTCATACATAAGACAGGTTCACTTGACCACGATCCTCAGTAATGTGGGACCGATCAAGAAGAAGAAGTATATTTCACAACTATGTGCTTAAGTTAAATCAATGGCTTGCGTTCATATCTTAAAATATGTATATTTTCATTGTTTTACTTGATATAGAGCCATCATAGTCCAGCGGTAAGACCGTGCGACTCTTTCGAGAGGGTCATCCGTTCTATCTCTGGGCAGGCACCAATTACAAGCAGGCTAATTACAATCACACGCTTTACGGTAGAGAAAACATCGCGAGGAAACCATCATATCTCTAAAGAATTCTAGGGAAATGTGAAACCTACCAATCCGCATTTAAGCAGCGTGGTGGGTCTGGGCTCCAAGTCTCTCCAAGAATGGACAGAGAAGGCCTATGAAAAGCAGTGGGATAGAAACGGGCCGTTACTTTTTAACTTGATATAACTTAATAAACTCTTGTTCCTCCACAGATTTAATCAAACTAAACAAAAGAATTTTGTACGAGAGCACTTATTGCTTTTATAGCGCAAGGTTATGTTACAAAAGATGTCACTCATAACTGAGAGACTTGTAAGTGAGGGGAACTAAAGATAGACTGTTGTTGTAACAAATATTTATTAATAAACATTTACAAAGGTCATAGATGCGTTTTAGTATTTTTGTTAAAAAGCGGAGTTGATTATGGCCTAGAGGGTTTCAAGTAGCAACGTTTGTGGCCAGGCGCCTTGGCTCAGCTTCACCATTTTATTGGAATTAATTTGGAATAGGAATTTTATACATATATAATAATTGTAAAGGGAAAACGAAGATGTTAATAATTTATGTAAAATCATGAAGATCAAGATATTGCAGAACTTAACACCTGGGTTCACAAAATAATTTAAATATACTGCTATTGGATGCAAAAAATAAGTACCTACCGAATAAATACTTTTATTCGGTGCTAGTAAGTTACCTACACATTTTTAATATAAATGCAATATTTTTATTATCATCAGTATACCTATTATAATCTAAATGTTTAATTCAATCTCAATTCTTAGTTCAACTATTTTTTTTTAATTTGCGGCGGATTGTAAAGGTGTATGGATAAACAGTAAGATCAAGATAATAATAAAAAAACTCTTGTAAAAATGGTAAGAAGGAGAAGACTGAATGCCACCATTGGCTAAGCATGGAACAAAACATTCAACTAAATGTATAATTTGAATTTATAACAATTTGTATAATAAGGTTAAAAAATACTTCAAACTTAAGCAGCGGTTTGACTTCCTGCCAAGCTTCATATTGACCTAAAGACAAAATGCGTCAATTAAAAATGTGTGGTTTATAATAATAACCTTAATATTATTTTATAAAACATGATATAAATTATTAATTAACATAATTTTTATATAATTTATTCATATATGTAAATAATAAAATTTCAGATTACATATTTATACAAGTTTTATTTTAGTCGTTTGTTCATTGTTCAACCTATATAGTCACTTGATTCAATTTTTTAGTTAGAATTTACAAAATAAAGTCAGTGCGTTGATAGGTTGTCTCTCCGAATCAAGCTCGCATGTTATTATAATTGGTATGCAAATATTACGCAAAATTTTCAATTTGTTTTCAAAGCATATGTCAAATCATTGTAAGTGACAAAAATAAAATCAAATTGTTGAATTAAAAAGATCTAAATTTAAAATTTACTTTTAAGAATTCACATTTTAAGTCCGACCGATCTCATTGAGCTATTACAACTGTACAAATGACAGCAAAATTAAGCTTTGTATTGCATTTCTATTTAAAAAGTTTTTTAGTGCCGGAAAACAGGAATAAGACGACATTTTTTTAATGATACCTAGCTAGATCTATCACTCCCGAAACCCTCTGCATACTAAGTTTTATGAAAATCGTTGAAGCCGTTTCCGAAATTCAGATTTATTCCGATATTAAAGATTTAGGTGTTTTATAACTTTTGATTGTATATTCTTCGTTGTATTATACTGAGAATGCTGATCAGGGAGTCACAATACAGAATTATACTAAATTTGGATGCAAACAAAACTCTTTATTATTATCATCATGTTGTCCAAACTGACCATGGTTAAGTACTATATTGAAGAAATAAAAGAACAGTGATGAAAAGTTGTAGGCAACCACAAGTTCAGAATCAAAGATCAATTCTTAACGTCCAATATTACTTCAGAAAATATCGTTAAGCTGTTGTAGTAATAACACTAACCATTACGGCGAAGCATAAACGATAATTAGTTATAGTCTCGCGTTACTTAGCTGTTATAGCTACCTAGCCTACCTAATAAGCTACGCTGACTTGACAATTTGCGGCAAAAATAGGTTTTTTATATTAAATTGAAATGTTAACAATTTTTTATGCTCAAAAACAGGGATAAAATGATTTTTTTTTCAATAAAACTTAGGTAGATCGATGTTTCTCCCCCAAAACTCCCTACATGATGAATTTCAGGAAAATCATTGGAGCCGTTTCCGAGATTCCGAATATATATATACAAGATTAACTCATTGAAATATTAAAGATATTTTATAATGTGTTTCAAATAAGGATCTTGCTAACTTCTTAACTACAACAATTACAAATTGAAATGGTTCATAAACAGTAAAAGATAATTACCCTATCGGGCGTGGAACCAGCAATGGTAATGGGGACTTCGGGTTGCACGATCTATAAAAAAAGGGGACACCAAGGCGCTGGGGTCCTTACTTGGGGCGCGGTCTCTAACCGGACCGTCGCGCGGTCGTGGTTACGATGGCTTCCTTCTGATCTGCGGAGGGAGGCGCCGTAGCGGTTCCGGGAACTCTTGTTCTGGATCCATACTGCTGCTGGTGCGTCCAGGTGTTAGCAACTTGGTCAATTCCAACGTCTGCCGCCCTAACAGGGGACCTTCGGCCGTTCCGAACGGGTTACATCGGACGCCTGGCTTGCAGGTCCCCGAGGCGGTCCATGCATCTGGTGCGCCCAAAGCATCGGTTAGCGGAGGGGAACTTCTCTTTTGAGAGGTCCCTTCCCGGAGGAGGCGTTTCTGGGATCTGAGGGCGGGGATGGCCCCGCCGACAGCCCCCGTGCCTCTGTAATGGGCAATGTATGCAACGATACCCTGTCCTTGCCATCAGCAGCGTGGTGGAGCACATAGGTCTTTTTGTCCGCCGCCTGACCTCGTCGAGCAGCGGCACCCGTAAGGGGTTTTTCCTGTATAAAAAAATGGGCTGCAATAGTGATACAACTAATAAAACACGTGTTTTGGACTAAGAATTGATGTAAATGTTAAAATACACTTTCTTTTCAGCAGCAATACCGGCCGAGTTCATAATTCAATATTAGGTTGCTCGTTTAAGTAAAATAAAACACTTTTTACGTATTTTCCTCAGCAATCAAAACTGTAAAACTAATTATCTTAAACAAGTTGTGCAAAATAATTGAACCTATTAAAACCTATATTCTTATGAAATATGAGTATGAACGTTATTTAAGTACCCAGGCACCAGAGGCTGGAAATAAGTAGGGATTTTATACAGATCATTTATCAAAGTCCAGTGCTTTTCGAGTAAGGGGCTGCGAGGTAAAAATTTTCCTGTTTGAAAAAAATGTATTACCGCCTACATTTGACAGCACAATTATTAAAACTGTATATTTAAATGTTGTTCGTAAAGCTAATAGAGACTTCATTGAGCATTTGAATTGTAAACGTGTTATCGTTTACAAAACAACAATTTGTTTTTGTTAACTAGTTAACCTGGCTGAAATTCATACCGCCTTGAATGATGGATGCCATTCCAATCCAACGCCATGGATCTTTACAGTCGAAAGTATCTTCCTTGCTTAGTCTTCAACTTCCGTCCATTATTTAAAAGGTACGAATGGTTATCAGAAAAATTTAATTATTGTTTTTACTATTTTTCTCACAATTTCTTCATGTTTTCTTAGAATTTAAACCTTCCTTGGACTTGTACAAATTTTAAAAAAGCAAAGTTAACAAATTCGATTCAGCCATTCTCAAGTTTTAGAGGAATGGATCTTTGCAGATGCTCAAATGATATAGTAAGCGACATTGAGAGGGCGTTAACCGGGTACAGAGGTTGTATGCTAAAGGTTGTCTATTTCGTATTCAAAGCCGTGAAAGTGGTTTGACTGTCTTATCTTTCACCTTCACTCTTCTCTAATTAATCTTCATGTTAAATGTTTTGTTATTTTTACAAACGTAACGGCCTGTAACTATCCCACTGCTGGGCATAGGCTTCCTATTTTCGTGTTTTTTGGAGAGTACAGGTGAAGCTGGTAAAATGCGTATTGTATCGCAATTGGTTATACAGATTTTATCACGATGTTTACCTTCACCGAAAAGCCTGTGATTAATTGCAATCAATAATTACACACTTATTTCAAATAAAAAAAACTCATTGAGATCCTGATCTGGGTTTAAAAGCTCTCGAGAAAGTAACGCATTCTCACCGCTGGGCTATTACAGCTCATATCTCTATATGTAAAACAATATCATCGCTGCCGTTCACGATAGACTCAAAAAGGACTGTACGGATGTCCATGAGCTTTCTCCATTAGATAAATTAATTAAGGAGGGTTACTTACAAACCATTTTATACAAACATTTTATTCTTGTTCAGCACTCGATTTCACAAATAATCGTATCAAAATTTAAACTCTTTTCTTTAGGTGCAGTCCACTTTTCCAAAACAAGCTATCATTATACCTTTGTTTCTATTTTAGATTCTTAAGATGATATTCATACCTATTTAATAACGAAAAACACTCGCTTTTCCGCTCCAAATCCCCTTAGACAATATCGCGATTTGCCTTTTTTACCTACATTTTTCTATTGCAAAATCTTTTATGGACATTATTTGTAGTCTACGCTTGACCTATTATTTAATCTGATGGCAAGTAATACTTTAGTCCCAGGCGAAATATAAAATAAGTAAGTAATAAGTTTATTAATATTTATTAATTGTAAGGTCGTACTCATCAATTCGGTAATCATCATCTTCCTGCCCTTACCCCACTCTAAGTGGGGTCGGCACAACATGTTATAAACATGTTGTCACATGATTTGTCTACGTATTTCACCACCTGCCGCCGGTCTGACATCAACTTACCTTAGTCGTATTTTACGACACCTCGGTTAGAAAGATGGTGTTCTATTCCACTTAACCGGATACCACACGGTGGGTCAACTTACCTTAGTCGCCTTTTACCAGAAATGAGGGTGGTACTATTCGATTCAGCCGGGTACCACACGGCGTGTGCTCGTCAACTCGGTAAATTGCTTAAAAGTAGATTTTTTATTTTTTATTTTCTATCGCAGTGTGTAATTTATCTGTCTGTGTGTGTGTAATCTATATTAAAAACCTACCAAGATTTTTAAAATTTTCGGGACATAAGGATTCCATTTGTGAATGATGTATGCCAAATATACAGTAATTTATTTATCGCTTTTTAGCGGGGTTTGTCATAGTAAATATACTATGAAAAACCCCGCTACTACAATATAGATTAGCAGGTTACATACACATAGTTCTGAAATTCGGTAGAAGTGTAATAGGGATTCTAAAGTTGTCTTTATTAATTATTATGAATAAATCTTAAAAGAAAACTAAATAAATTATAAATAGTATTCAAATACAAGTTTTAAATGCAGACGTTAGTTAAATAAATATGTGGTATATTTACACGTTAATCTGCATTTAAATGTAGTTTGAAACTTTGATGTCCTGGTAAGTAAAACATGGTAGTAAAATATAGTAAGATTATCTGAATTCATGGCTATCACGTGGTTATGATTGGCACTTAAAATGTTACTCACACAACAAACACATGATAGATATCATTTCTATTTCGTTTGAGGAAGTTACGAAAAAGGTGGAGAAAAACCAGAGCGGAGGAGTACGGGCGTTGACAAAATGAATTACATAACCATTGAAATTTATTTATCTCTACGTCTCCTCTTGTTATACTAAAAGGATTTTTTTAAATCAAAATTAAATGATTTGAACTTGAAATTGAATTAAGTAACGGTTATATTTCTGAACATTTCCTGGGTTTGTGCCTTAACCCCGGATACACATTGTAAGAGGTCGTGAAGTCATATTGAAGTATGTTAGTAGGGTCGCGACTTTATCGATTTGAAAATATTTTTAGATCACTGCATGCAATAGATTCTGCTCGTTGAGAAATAGATAGAAGCCAACGTGTCAGTTATTTGATATTTTTAAAATAATGTATAGTGCTATAATTTATTTCTGTATCTATGTTTAACACTGAAGACTTTTATGGCACACAAGTCCGATGCGTACATTGTAGAGCCTAGAGAAAGATACACAACAAAATAAACAATTTTATTCAAGCTTTATTAAATAACCACATGGTTAATATTCTTTCTATTTATAGATAGCCGCAAGTGAATAATAGAAAGTCACAAAGCTTTTGAAAATCGACTAATAGTTTGTTTTCCCAGGATAACTTATCATTTTTGATAATACAAAATTAATTACTCCTACCCAGCAGAGCCTGTAATTTCCTGAGCGTGACAACCGCAAATCCTTCAAGCTCTTGCTTGAAGTATATCTTGTAAACATTATGTTTCCAACATATTGATTCAATTATGGGCCTAAGGTAAAACTATTTTTTGATATGGTTACTACCAAATATTACGGATATTCGAAGTAAACAGGTCCATGCAAGTTTTGATTTTATTAGGTGTTAATTCAAACTTAATTTATCAGTGATAATATAATATTTTTAGTAATAATACCTAGTAGTATAAATTGCAGTAAAGTAATATTTTGCATTGCTTTCATTTTTAATTGCAGATATTTCATATTATTATTACGTGATAAATGGAATAGTAACCCTGATGGCTTATGATAACACTATTACTATTAAACCGATTATGAAAAATTTTAGTATAAAGATTTCATCTTGGAAAAGGAGGTAAACAAATGATTATTTTTCATATTTTAACAATTAGTGTTCACGGGACCCGGCTAGTAGAAAGACAATTCATTGAAGTTAATTAGAAATTCACAATGGCACCGCGAGTTGACGAAGCTTAGCGATAATTACTTAGAACCTGATCAAAATACGAAAGAGTTTACAGATCCGGAGGACGCGCGACGCGATAATTCTTTGACAGGGAGCGAGGGCGAGGGCGCGTGGATGGCACGGCGGGCCGCTAGGGCGGGCGGCGCGCGGCGAGAGGCGTGTCGGCACGGCAGTCAGCACCGCGCCGCGCCCGGGCCGCTCGCAGCTCTGTGCCCTTTACGTAATGATGATTCGGTCCGTGAGCTGATGGCCGCGCTCGTCTGGTGGCTGGCGGCCTGCTGCCTGGTGCGCGCCGTCGCCGCCGGCAACCCTGACGCGAAACGCCTGTACGATGACCTCCTCTCCAACTACAACAAACTCGTGCGCCCCGTCGTCAACACGACCGATGTCCTCCGTGTTTGCATCAAGCTTAAACTGAGTCAGCTCATCGATGTCGTAAGTGCAATTTAAGAATCATTTAAAATAAGAAATAAGAATTTCGCGTTCCATTGTTAATTGTGCGATCTGACTGACCTACATCGACAATTAGTATGCAATGTGCATGAATACTTGCACTTGCGCGCCGCATTTGGAATTTAAATAGACACAAATCACGACCAGCGACCCAGTTTCTGAACGCAGCAATCCACAAACCTTGTAAAAGCATTTCAAGTGGGAATATGCAGTAAGTGTAGTCGCGTCTTCGTATCTCCGTTCTCGCGTGGCGCCTATTTGTCTCACGTAATGTAGTTTGAATCGGATGGCATAAATCTTTTGAATGGGTGGGAGATCATTTGATAATTTAAATCATTACTGTCAATAACAGGTATTTTTCTCTTTTTGTTTTGATTCAGAAACAGCGAACCTATATCATTTATTGAATACATTTAATAATAAACATATTGAAGTTAATGACATGATAAACGCATACAGAGTACTAGTTGTGCGTTAAATTACAAACACTTATCGGATTCTTATTACCACATTAAATTGAAGACGACAAACGATATACTGTAACAAAAAAAACAATAAAAAGGACTATCTAAGGAGGAATAGCTGTTCGTAATTATAATACGGATATTTAATATGTATAAGTACAAATAATAGGTAGGTACTTTTTATGTCTAATAGTACATAAGTCTTTTTTCTTAGTTTGGTAACATTGAATTGTGTAGGAAGATAACAAAATAACCAGTTATTTTTGTCATCCATACTTTTGAATAAGACATAAAAATTAAATGATCTGTCCCTAACTATAATGCAGTGTAGGTATTTTAAGCCCTCAATCAAGTAGCTTTTTCGTGTGAAACTATTAAGCCGCCACCACGTTAATACCCAACACTAAGTTACTCAAATGCGGATTACCACTACGTTAATTAAATGTGGATTACCGTTTGACTAAAATCTCGCCTGACGATGCAGCTTATGATTATGACCGCGCTTGCCCATATAGTGCCTATTCCATCTATAATTTTAAACTTATAAATTGTTAGATAAACTCAAAACTACTAAACAGATTTGTATGCGGTTTTCACTATAATACAGAGTGATTTATAAGAAGAAACCTTTTGGCGTGTTGGTTAAGATTATGTGTAAATTGATTGAATTTAATGATAATTGTAAAAATAATCGGAAAAGTATAGTTACCTGAAAGGATTCAAGGAAGACGTTAATTAATCCATTTTAGACATAATAGATGATATATGGTGGAATATCCCATTTTTTAGTCTAAAAAAAGTCTGCAAAGACATATTTGTCTTTTAAGGATAACGTACTGTACTAATTCAACTTAGAAAAATGGTCACGTCCATACAATAGAGTAATCCGAAAGATATTTAAACGGTTACAGTATTAATCTTGACAAAATTAATTACAATAGTTACCTACCTTAACATTTCATACTGAATACACATACATACCACTTTTATACCATATAAATTAAATGAAAATCTTAGGAGGTATCGCAAAATGAAAACTAACGCGCGTAATAATTAATCAATGGCGTGTGTCATTGATGCCATAATACGTTCTACTAGCCGTGCAAAGCTGAGACGGATTTCCTTTTATAGTCATGTAGAGTGACAATTTTTAAAATTATCAGCAAAGTGACTATATAAAAATATGCAAACAGACAACTGGGATAGACATTAAAAATGCTTATAGCGATATGGCATCAGTAAACCTAAAAGTTAAGATACTATAATATAGATAAAACGGTAATGCCTGTTATCTACGGATTATTTTAGTGTTACAACAAAGTAAGGGACTAAATGGATCGAACACTGACACAGTATTATATAAACTTGTCCTAAATAAACTGTCCGGTTAGTTTTGGAAAGTGTTCATCCCTTCAACGGTTTGTGAAATTTGCAGAAATAAATAAAAACTTAGAATATTTTCATCATGTTATTTTTTTATTAGTTAAAATAAATGTACAAGTTATATCTATCTTAAATTACTTACACGGTTAGACTATACAAATCATGCCCACGTGGAATGGTCCCAAGAATGCTGGCAGCGTTTACGCGTTGAATCGCTAAGCTGATTCTTTGTGCAAAAAAGGAGCCAGCCCTCTTGTCACCTAAAGAGACAATTAACCAAGGTGTTAAAGCGTATAGATTTTTTTTTCACTTTGACTCCAGGGCCCTAGGGTCTCAACTGCAAACGGCACAAATTTTATCATTTTTATCATTTTATATTCATTGATGTTCATAGTAATATATCCCAATAAAATTTCATAAAGCTCAATTCATACATATAAATGCGTATTTCTTTGTTATTTCTATCTAGCCACTGAAAAGCGGATCGATGTGATTTTTGGTAAGGAGATAGAAGATAAATAGGGCTATAAATGTAGACTACTGTTTATCTCTGTAAATACCACGCAGACGAAATCCCGGGCAGAAGGTTATATATTAAGAAAAGAACAACAAGAATAATGAGAATATTATTCTGCTATAATCAACGATAAATATCGCGGATTATAGCAAAATAATATTTTCATTATTTTTGTATTATGGACCTCCGCAAAGTAACGCCAATTCTATAAATTATTTAAAAGAACAACATTTAACTTATATGTCACAAGCAATAACAATAATAAAATGTCACAAAACAATAGAATATCTTTTGCAAGAATTATTCCGTGATTGTTATATTCTTATTGCAAACAGCGAAGATCAATGGAAAGTTGATGGTTTTACCATAAATCGATGGCCATTATGCAAAACATGTGCCGAAATACTTGACCTGATATTGGCTCCTCCATGATCCGTTTTTCAATATCAGTTCCCATCCTACGCGGAGCACAATTTATTTTCTTTTTAGATAAAACGATTACGTCTTTAGAATGTCTTAATAAATATTCCCGAGAATATTACTTCCGCGACACTGCTTGTGTCTGGAGTAGGTTAAGGGCAAATATTTTAAATCTAATATTTTTTATTACGTGCTGGTAGAGAAATAATAGCGTATATATCGATATTCTTCATATTTAAAATTGTCACTGATATTTACATAAAATGATTGTCATTACAGTTGTTAATGAGTAAAATTTATTTGTATTTTTTTTATAAACTTAGTTAATGTACAGAAAACGGCTATACTCACGTTAAATTCTATTTCTTAAACCCGTCGGAAACGGTTCCCGACGCGACGTCGTTTAAAGAGCCTCTTGAATAAGTGCCTCGGATGGGCTCGAAACTACGGACTACTAACTACGTCGGACTAACCCGATAGAATTAGACGTGAGTATAGCCGGTTTCTATACATTAACTATGAATCACGCAAGTTTAAAATTAAAAATTTCTATATTTATTAAAAACAGTAATAGACAATAACAGCGCGAGAATCAAACGAATTTGTAGAACAATAAAAACTCCGCGCAGTCTCCATCGAGTGTTTTATAAAACGTATATGCTTAATCGATATCATCATCAGCTTTACGTTAAAGAAAAATCTCATGACAAACTTACATACAGACCTATAGATTTTCTGGGATATATCTCCTCCCCTAAAGGAGCTAGACTATATTTATCATTATCCTTCTTCTTCTATCCAAAGAACGAGAAAAGCCTTGTCCAGTTTACAACCTTACAATACAGTTTAATGTATTGTAATGTTGTAAACTGTAATAAATGTATTTATTTGTTCTGAAATGTTAGCTTTGTACATAAATCCTCACGAAACTAATTAAACATAAAATAGTGGAATATTAATTCAATTAATAAATTTCCTAACATAAATTAATAACAATAACATTTATCATTAACTTCTAAAGTAAACGGTCTCTTCCATAAACTAAAACAAACTTAGAAACAAAGGTCCCTCAAGTCATTTTCCTTTTGTTTGTGTAAATTAAGTTACTTTATAAATAATTGACTGATGAGTGATTTTTAATAATAGAAAGAATAAATAGAAGTAACGAATATAGATTTGATAAGTTTAATGTGCTATCCTATATGTTTTTTTTCTATATCAATAGAAAAAATATAGCATACATCGAACATAAAATGCATACACACCGAATAAACATGTAGTATAAAAAAGCGTTTTTTCTTCAGAAATAAGAAAAAAAACACATGTAATAGAATTGAGGGTCCGTCGTGTGGTAAACGGCTGAGTAGAATAGACCACCCTCATTTCTTACCGAGGTGTCGTAAAAGGCGACTAAGATAAGTGACTCACCGTGTGGTATCCGGTTAAGTAGAATAGACCACCCTCTTTCTTATCGAGGTGTCGTAAAATACGACTAAGATAAGTTGACGTCAGGCAGGCGGCGGGTCGTAAAATACGTAGACAAATCATGTGACACCATGTTTATAACATGTTGTGCCGACCCCACTTAGAGTGGGATAAAGGCAGGGGGATGATGCTTGTTTACAATAAATGGTCATTATATTGAAATAGCAATAAAAACCGGGACTGGCAGCTTAATATGCTATGCGAGGCGATCATTATAATATACATCATTTAAAATCGAGTAACCTCATTATCAGTAACCTTATTAACTTAAAATAGTTACGATCATCTTCTATGCAATGAGTAGGCTACAAACTGCAGTACCAAGTGCACTTTACTTGAGCTTCAAAGTTTTGTTGTTTTCAAGTTTCTTATATACCATGTTTTATCGGTTATTTTCCTTGGTAGAGACTTGAATTTTTATCGAAGTGATATTATCACGATAGTATATAGTGTTCTGCATAGACTTTTGTCAAGATTTTGTCGATCTTTAAAATCTTCAAGACCTCGTTTCGGCATATTTCTATCTGCTCCAGTTACTTGTTATTTAGAGAAATATTTATCCAAAAACCAGTGTTGACCTTATTAACATCCATGTTCATTCATTATTTTTTTAGTAACCTAGTACGGATATACCACTATCATAAAAAGGTTTAACATACAGATTTATCCGATATAATTTTTATACTTAAAACTCACCAGTCAGTATAAATTTGATTAACGATTATTATATACTACTTTTCGTCTAATCGGAATACGAAGGAGGGTAACGGTTTGTGTGTAAAAATTTAACAAAAACACAAAAACAAGAGCTTCCTGTAATAGACGTCGCGACGACGAGGTAGTGAGCACAAGTTTAAATTTAAAAAAAATTATCTATCGGATTTTTAACGACCCTACATAGAAATTGCAGTAATATTTCAAAAACATTCCGTATATAGTGTTTACCACAAACTTTAAATGAATACCGTAGCTGCTCGCATAAAGCCCGCGATACGAATTTCATAGTCCGTTAAACCGAACAACGACCGTCGTTTTTCAGGTTGCGTGTTGTTCAAACTTACCCTGCATAAAGTTATATGATTTCAATTAAAAGAATAAACTTTTCACCGACTTTCGCTACTTATTAATATGTAGTGCTATAATTATGATTTGTACAATACGCTTAAACATTTATATTTATGGAATATGGTTTAGAATGGTTATAGAAGAACATGCATCAAGAAATGAGTGTATATGATTAACAAAGTTGAATCTATTTTATATAGAATCAGAAGGTTGTTGAACCTGTTTAAATTATTACATTAATTTACTTCGTACGTATTGTGAAAATTACAGACGAATATGTGGAAGATATACGAGTATAACGGCTGCTTAAAATAAAAAAAAGCAAAGAGTGGGCTAAATCCTTCTGGAGTCTAAATACTTCACCCTTGAAGAACCCTGAGCCTAGCTGGGGGAATTATATGTTAAATACAGAAACTTATTGTTATTACAGTATAGCTATACACAACGAATAGTGAGTATTAAATGAATTCAGCTAGTTTTACTAGTGAGTATTAAATGAATTCTAAAATACAATCACAAAAAATACCAACTAAGTATATGGTAATGAAAATAATATCAACTGCAATATAACGAATAGGACTGGTGTTTAAAAGATTAAAAACTGATTTTATTAAACTTGGGTACACTAAAAGTTGTACATATCAGGACTTCGGTAATATTATACAGGACTAAAGGTACATAAAATAATTTATATACGGAAATTAAAACACGAGTGTTGGAACGAGGACTCGGCTCTCTGGAATTGCTGTTTGAATAATTTATAATTTTGCTAACAATACAAATGTATTTAAGCCCTTTAATGGGATTACGGTACATTTATATTACACTTTAGTAATTTATTGGAAAATAAAGCTATCAAATAGTCGCGAACCTTTATCATATGATTAATTAATATGTATTTATTTGATAACTTAAGAAAAATTTATAAGTAAAACTGATACAGATACAAAAAAAGTGTGGTTTTCACAGAAGATTATTTTTTTTTTCGTTATATTTTTCACGCCATATAATTTTTGTGTTTTCTTTCTTCTGTAGTTTTGTTTTTCTATTTCAAACGTCTCATATTGCACATTATTATCATCATCAATCCTTATTCCTTAGCCCTTATTCCACTCTAAGTGGGATCAGCACAACATATTTAAACATGTTTTTAATTGATTTGGCTAGTTATTTTACGACCGTCAACTTACCTTATTCGCCTTTACGACACCTAGGTAAGAAAAGAAGGTAGTCTATTCTACTCAGCCGGATACCACACGGTGGGTCAACCTAACTTAGACGCCTTTTACGACACCTCGGTTAGAAATGAGGGTAGTCTAGTCAACTCAGCCGGATACCACACGGCATCTTGCGCATTATTATATACCTACTATAAATTTATATTGTTGTTGTTTTGATATTTAATTTCCAATTTAATTCAATAATATTCGCCATTTAATGATCTGTCATAAGATTTAAGGCGTTTCGTTGCAGTTACCACTGAAAATTCGAGGATCCAAAATGTGGATATCGCAGTGACATTATTTGAGTAGCAATACTCATAGACAAGAGTAAATTAATATAGATAACAGTTGTTTTGTGGATTCGATTGTTTTAGACTTTTAAGCTAAATAATAATATCTACAATGAATGAAAATGTATCCACTTTGTGCTTTATAGCAACCACTACATAGACGGTGTAATGACGGTTTCTCTTATTTCCTCCATTCGTGAATACAATAGCAGTAAATAAGCGAAAAAAGTTTCGGGGACGTCGTATCCACTCCAGCGAGACTAAAGTTTTTTACAATATGCCCCGTTCATGTCACAGAATATATGCAACGTTAAATTCGCTGAAAGAATGAAATGTAAGAAACATGGGTTGAATAGAATTTCAATTTTTTTATCTTTTGAATCTAAAGTTCACATATTTCCACACGATTATTATAATATAATACTAGATTTGTCTGCAGATTCGCCTGCATAGAAATTAGTGTCACAAAATATTTCCCGTGTACATCTCGACCTCGAGTGAATTCTAATGTAATGTACTGTTAACCTAAATCTTCCTCAAGAAATATAATCTTTAAGTAAAAACATAACAAAATTCCGTGTAGTAGATTTTGAGAAACCAATCATTTACAGACGAACAGCTTTTAGGGACTTTATTTTATAATATGGTAAGTTATTGTGTAAATTAACTTTTAGCCGAGTTTAGCTTGTATTTTCTGTTAAATAAGTAAACACAATATACTCGTAGCAAGGGAGTAATGTACAAGTAAATTAGAATTTTATTATAACAAAAACTTTTGATGAAAACTGTCTTAGGACTTCGGAGTGAACAGCCTCTTGATTTCTACGGCAAGTGATAAAACAACAAGTTCAACTCGAATATTCTCAAACAGTTCATGTAATATAAACAACAACAAACTTTGCTTATCCACGCACACAATTGACAATAAGATACCCGTTTATTCCTAAAGTTTAAAACACTAAATTTTTGATGACGGCTGTTTAATTTGTTTAACCCTAATATTGATGAAAAAATAAATAAAATGATTTTCAGAGTTTCACTTCATTAGTTTAAAACATCTTTGATTATATTTATAACTAGTAGTGTTCTCGGCTTTGTCGTGAAATCAGTATGTTACATAGTTTATCCCGCGTAAATCCTGACCCCGAGGGAATTCTAGGATAAAAAGTAGAATATTTGTTGTTCCTTATGCTCTAGTGAAATTCCAATCAAAATCGTTTCGCTGATCCGGATCATATACTTAATGATATTAACATAACCCGTCAAAAATTTTGATATCTATCTATACTAATATATAAAGATGAAGAGTTTGTTTGTTTGATTGTTTAATTATTTGAAATTTAGGTGAAAGTTATTCGATCATCTCGTTTAATTAACGATAACTACTTTGATGTTCAAATTTTCAATTCAGGAAAAATATTGTGACACACTGATTTCCACGCAGGCGAAGCTGCTTTTTGCTTATTTAAAGTTTTTTTCTTATACTTACACGCTTTGACGGGCCTATATCAAAAACCCAATAGCCATCTATTAAATTTAAGTTCTTTTAAATACCTTATAAATAGGTATTTATATTTCTTAACGCCTTAATTTTTGTAAAATGTTTACCGCTTTAAGAGATTATGAAGTTAATATATAACAAAATGAAGGAAAATTCAGATCAGATTTCATTACCCAGCTTAAAGCGAAAACATACTTCGAAACTTTTGTAGCACGTTTCTGTGGCAGTTTATCCTGCAAAAAGTTTGTTTCTAAGAATTATATTGACATACATTTTATAGAAATAAATTTGTCATTAGAAAAATAAATTGCAAAATAAGTTACCTACTAAATCTAACCAAAAATTTTCATTATGCAAGAACATCAAAGATATTTCGAATTCACAAATTAGGGGGACCCAAACTCATAATTTATAAAATGTGTGCTTAGGCAAGTTATTTTAACCTACTCTATTGCGTTAGTGTAATGCCAATTTGTAATAAGCTGCATCTTTATTGAGCACCATAGGCTATATTACATTTTCAAAAAAATAGGGGTCCGTAATAAAAATGTAATAACGTCTAAAAATTAGTCATAAAAATCTGTATATTCATTAGATTATAAATGGTAGTGTAATTAAATAAGAAATAAAACTTTTATGTTAACAAAAATAAATCTATAGTCCAACTTAGTAGAATTTGCACTGCCATAAGATCGGTATGTACGCGGGTGAAACCGCGGGATATTACTGGTATTATATAAATATACGGGTCACATCGCGATAAACTAGGGACACCTTTGTATATAAGGTTCGATATTTCGGTAGAGTTAAATCTACCGTATAACTTAATATATATTTTTTTATTTACAACAAAAATGTACAAGTTATATCTATCTTAAATTACTTACACCCTAGGACTATACAAATCATGCCAACGTGGAATGGTCCCAAGAATGCTGACAGCGTTTCCGCGCTGAATAGCGAAACTAATTCTTAATTTAAATTAATAATTACTTAATTCTTAAGTTATAATTCTTAAGTTAACTCTTAACTATAACTCTTAACTCTTAACTATAACTTAATTCTTAAGTTATAATTCTTTAGCTAATTCTTTAGTAATTTCTTTATTTGCGAAGAAGGAACCAGCCCTCTTGTCACCTGAAGCGGCAATTATACATAATTACATACATTACATTACATACATACAAATACATAATAAATAGATATTATTTTACCCTTTTTATGAAAATTGGTGGATAATTGTCTTACTTGAATTACTGTGTAACTTGAGGGAATGACGCATTTTTGTTCGGTGTTACTCGCAATACCGTGCAACTCAAGTTGCATGTATCTCAAGGGACGCCTGGAGGAGAAAATATTTAATGCGTATAATTATTTTGATAATGATGAAATTATGATTAGGTTATATATAAATAAAATGTTCTATACTTCATTTCATTTAGTAACCAATCTACGTGGTTGTTCTAATCTTTTCAGTATTGGTTAAAACTTATCTAAAATATAGGTACACAACTATATTTAACTATAATTGAAGTATCGTATAATTCATACTAATTTATTATTTTAAACCTTAAAAACTTTACTTATGTTTTTACTTTACTTACTTCTGATTATATTAAAAAAGTCATAATAGCCGTATGGAGCGTCGTAGGATGAGATCTGAAGGCTCTTATGACTTCTCTGTAAACACTTGTAATTGATATTAACATTTCAATACACTCGTTACGCTGTGTGGTATCCGGCTGAATAGAATAGTACCACCCTCATTTCTTACCGAGGTGTCGTAAAAGGCGACTAAGGTAAGTCGACCCGCCGTGTGGTATCCGGCTGAGTAGAATAGACCAACCTCATTTCTTGCCGAGGTGTCGTAAAAGGCGACTATGGTAAGTTGACCCACCGTGTGGTATTCGGTTGAGTAAAATAGACCACCCTCTTTCTTACCAAGGAGTCGTAAAATACGACTAAGATAAGTTGACGTCAGGCAGGCGGGTATCCAAATCATATGACAACATCTTTGTAACATGTGCCGACCCCACTTAGGGTAGGATAAGGGCAGGAGGATGATTATCATTTCAATACACTCGTTTAGTGGAATGTATTGTTATTTCACAGTAGTGAAGGTAGACATAAAGAATGCAATTCTCTGAAGAATTCCTGAGGTTTGTTGTACCGATTCACATTATACATTCGCATAACACATTCATTATTTGTAGCAGCACTATACTTTCTTGATACAGTGCTTAAAATAACACGAAATATACGACCATACTAACCTACTACATATCTAACTAAGCCTACTGACAAATATGTATAAAAAGGTAAGATTCGTGTTGTACGCAAAATTCCAACAGAATTCCACATTCCTAGCGTTACATTCGGGCTCCCTTTTTGTGTGAGAAATTATTTCTTGTATGTTTTGTGTAGAATTTCATGCATTTTGCATACCATTCCAGGAGTCATCAAGCATATCAAACATAGTACTATAGTATCTTATCACAATTTAAAGTATAAATCTTTCATTTAGTAACCAAATATTTTAGACTGAGGCGTATGTATATATTAACTCCTTGTATGTAGTCCTAGAAACAATATATTAATTTTGAAATAATGATTACAATTTTTGTTTAATAGCATTATAATAAATTATTAAACATGCAGAATAAACTGATCGTATTAAACAAGTCAAGTTAAAATTGCTTTTAAAAAAGCTGTTAACAAAATTTCATGTGCCTACTGTTAACCATTGAGGCGTCAATCGTTAAGCCAATTCTGGCGGCAGAAGCAGTTCAAGCTTATCAAAAACATGCATTGTCATCGAAATTGGAGTAGTATATAAAATTTTAGCTCAATTGGTCACCGGGAAGTGGGTCAAACTTAACATACGAAATTCCACCTTCACATACATACATTGCAAGTTGAATAAAAGCTTCATATAATTACTCTCTCTCTCTAGTCGGACTTCATTACTGAAGATCGTGGTCCTGGCTAGATATTATCCTCGAGTGGATAATTCGTTTCCACCTGTTTCTGTTGGTGGCCATTGTTGCTAACTCATAAAATTTGGCGGACGTGCAGGACTGGCGCAGTTGATCAGACCACCTAGTTGGTGAGCGGCCTCTAGGTCTTTTGCCTTCTGTTTTGCCAGTAACTATTAATCTCTCCAAGGAGTCGTCGCCACGCCGCATGATGTGTCCGAAGTACTCGAGTAGGCGCTTGTAACATATAGAGGAGAGGCGCGTTTCTATTTTGAGCTTCGAAAGAATAGATGCATTTGTGCGCTTGGCAGTCCACGGGATCCGCATCATTCGCCTCCAGCACCACATTTCGAATGCATCTATTCTCTGCCTTTCTCTCGCTTTAATAGTCCATGTCTCCACTCCATACATGAAGATTGGGAAGACTAGGGCACGCACAAGCCGACTCTTTGTTTTAAGTGAAATGCCTCTATTCTTCCACAATCTTGTCAATCGAGTCATGGCACTTTTTGCCATTGCGATACGCCTCTTAATTTCCGGAACACAACTGCCGTCATTACAAATTTGGGAACCGAGGTACACGTAACTATCCACAACTTCAATAGATGGTATTATGTTAGTATCAGCTAACTTTCCAGCGCGGTCAACTACCATCAACTTGGTCTTGGTCTTATTGATTGTCAGTCCCAGATCCATACTAGCTGCCTCTAATTTTTGCAGAAGCTCTTTCATGTCTTCCATATAATTACTAATAATAATAATAATGAGGCTAGTGTTCATTCAACTGTCAATGTTTTTCAAAATATTTGTCAAAATATTTAAATCATCTTTAATAATTATCGTACGTTTTACTTCTTTTATGAGAAACCGCCTGTTTAAACTGTTTAACTTAAACGCGATAAATAAGGGTACGTTCTTTATTTTTATTACGAGATGGATAAATTCCTACAATTATTGTAAAGTTATTGTTAATTACCAGAGTAATTCCAAATGGATATGTCATTTCTTAAAAATCTGCAAAAGATTCAAAGTTCAAGGTTCACTTTTTTGGTATTTTACTGGGGCTTTAAAAATTACTGTATAAAAAGCCTTATTCAATATTTATTTGAAATTTGAATAGGTTTTTTATAGTGATACACTTTTGTTTCAGAACTTGAAGAATCAAATAATGACAACAAATTTGTGGGTTGAACAGTCTTGGTATGATTACAAGCTACGTTGGGAGCCGAAAGAATATGGCGGGGTGCATATGTTACATGTACCTTCAGACCACATCTGGAGGCCTGATATCGTACTATATAACAAGTAAGATATCAAAAAGATTTACATGTATTTTTTATTATTTACAGGAAAAATGTACAACTTATATCTATCTTAAATTACTTACACGCTAAGACTACACAAATCATGCCCACGTGGAATGGTCCCAAGAATGCTGGCAGCGTTTCCGCGCTGAATCGCTAAGCTGATTCTTTGTGCGAAAAAGGAGCCAGCCCTCTTGTCATCTTATTTGTATATTAATTAAATATATTTTGAAGCCAGAAATGAGCAGCAGAAAAATTGTGCACAAGGTATAAAACACCTTCTGCACAGCTTTTTGCTGCACTTAAATATTGTTTGATAACTACGGACGGTGTTTATAGCATAGAAAATAAAAAATATTAATACTAAATATCTTCTATATTAATTTTATTAATAGTAGTAGTAAATAGTTATACTATACACGTCACGTCTATATCACTAGTGGCTACAATAGTGGCACAACTCAAAAAACACGTATTTTGGATTAAAAATACGTCTAAATGTTAAAATGAACACTATTTTCAGCAATACCGATAGAACTTAGGTATAATTTAATATTAGGCTGTTCATTTAAACTAAAGTAAAGCATTTTTGTATGCATTTTCCTTAGCAGTGAAAACTTTTTGAATGAAAAAACGCATTTATCTCAAAAAATTATTTTCTATTTGTGCCACTATTGTATCCTATGAGCGACATGTTATGTCTCTCTATATTATGTCTGCGTCATATACTATGCATTCAAAATTGTACTCACTAAAAACTTTCAAAGGCCTAAAAATTGGTGACTTTTAGGTTTATTAAAAAAGTTAGAAAACAAAGGAAACGCCGAGTGACTAAAGCCGAGTCTAAAGAGGGCACGTTTAGTATTCATCACTTGACGCTCTCTCATCGCTTCTCTATACCATTATAAAATTACAAACACTATGTTTATATTTTTAAAGGATTTCCTAAATGTTATTTATACAGACTTTAACATAAAAAATGCAGAATGGTTCCTCATAACTTTTCTTATTTTCCTCAGTAAGTAATACTTCTAGTATTACAATTTTAAAAGTTATTACAAAAAGTTAAAATATCCACTCCCACATCGACAAATATATATTTAACTATATATATTTTATATATAAAATTTAATTATGTTAAAGACGCACTTACCTAAATTAGAGAAAGTAATACAAATCATCCGTCCTTATTTATAGTCAGTGTTAGAAAAATTTAAATAAGTTAAAAGAATATATAACTTATAGAAATTTAGGCGTTATTTTGCGGAATTCAATAGTACAAAAGTAAAGCGAAGTTTTGCCTCCTGATACTTTGGTCACGAAGGGTAAAATTATCTTTCAGATTATCGTAGTGTATGTGTGCATTGCTTGATAAGTGTGTTGGTGGTGTTTGGTACGTGCGATTACTAACCTGCATATAAAGGTAGGAGAACGGGTTGTGCTTCCTGCAAAATAATTCTATACGCTATAATTTTTGTCTGACATTTTCTCTTTTGGTTGAAAAAATATTGAAGCATAATATGAACCTTTTTTATTTTACAGCTTGGACTTAATACCATTTTCTGACGCTTTTGGTGACTAAGCGGTCACGACATCGGATTTTTAATAAAGTCTATCTTACATACAACACCCTCTAAATTTGAATTGATATTTACGAATATTTAAAGTTAACAAACCGAATTAATATTTGCCCATCCTCTAAACACTGTCCAGCCGATAAAATTATATACATACCTTGTCGTTTCAAACACGATTAATTTATACTTTGTCAGGTACAAAATTTACAATTCAACTCAACTGAACACATGTATACCCAGAACGACAATTTTAAAACTTAGTCGCTTACTATTACCCATGACAACAACCAACCACGCGTTGCTCTGATTTAGATACATAAATTTATCATAAATAGTCACATACACATAATTACAAGCAGAATTCAATATTTAAACAGACTGCACACGAAGTCGACGACCACACACCGTAATAGGTTTACTCGTTGGTCGCTTTTCTTCTTGTAAATGTACATTAACATTGCAGTGCCGACGGCAACTTCGAGGTAACGTTGGCGACTAAGGCGACCATCTATCATCAAGGACTGGTCGAATGGAAACCTCCCGCCATTTACAAGTCTTCCTGCGAAATTGACGTCGAATATTTTCCTTTCGACGAGCAAACATGTGTTCTTAAGTTCGGTAGCTGGACTTACGACGGATTTAAGGTAATTTTTGGGTCATCCCCACCACTTTGGCTGACCGGTTCCTTTGTCCGCAGCGCCGACGGCAACTACGAGGTGACGCTGATGACCAAGGCGACGGTGTACCACAACGGCATGGTGGTGTGGCAGCCGCCCGCAGTCTATAAGTCCTCCTGCTCTATCGACGTCGAGTTCTTTCCTTACGACGTGCAAACCTGTGTGCTTAAGTTAGGCAGCTGGACGTATGACGGCTTCAAGGTGACGCCCCGCTGTTCGCCGCTTGTCGCCGAGCGCGGGCCGTAGCGTAGGGCCCGCCGCCCAGGCCGTGTCCGTGCAGTAGCTTGTTGGCTCGAACGTTTTTCGTCGTGTTATTAATATTGTTAATCTAATCGTGTGGTATATTGATACAGTTTTAGCGTATTGACTGTTTACGACGGTGCTAGCGCAAAAGGCGATGAGCGCGCGTCGAAAGCGTCGCCCGCTCGCCGTCTCCGGCTCGCTCCTTAGCTGTGACATGTTGCAAGTTAAACATATGGTGATGTTTTTAAGTATGTGGAGTAGCGGTATGTCAACGTGCGTGTCCACGAATGCTCCAGAATATCCACGATCGGTTCCACTTAGTTCGAACGGCCTACCTCGCTCGACACGGAAAGGTATAAAATTTTAAATGTCAGGTGATATGGGATGCAACGTCATTCAATAAAGTCCTTTTCCACATTCCTTCATTATTAAAATCATTCCACATTACACGCACACAAATAATTCACACGTTATAACAATTATTCAATATGTGGAATGGTTTTTCCCATGCTCTTTCCTTAGCTGGCTCCGCTCGCGGCTAACACACTTTTGATAACACAAACAGTTGACACAAAAGCTTGTTGCATGCTTCCTCTGTGTTACACGATGTACTCACTGCATGACTCGGCTTGGCTCTAAACTAATTGCATTCCCGATCACGACGGCTGATAGCCGCAAACTGTTACCACGTTTACACAGCTTAACACAATGTCAACACGCGGACAGTTAAAGCACAACACAACGTCTCTGATACCTTCACATTGGCTCGATACGTTTTGGAGCATTAACGTCATCATAATACATATTTTATACCTTTCCCTATTAGCGATTTTTAATGGCTGTAAGAATTCGGTGTCACTGACCATTGCATGATTTCTTGTCATAACAAAACTAAAACAAATAAAACGAACACAGTTAAAAGTTAGCCGTCAACATTAGAGCGATCATTTCGTCAAACGAAAATGTCGAAGTAAACCTTTCGTTTGACGAAACCGATCATGCATGCACTCGCTACACAAAAAACCGCTTACGCCTTACTGCAACAACATTTACAAATTGTATTTTGTCGTTAAAGAGTGTTAATGAGCGGGGCGCAAGTGTTGAACGTTAAAAGTTGTTGTTCTGAGGCGTTAGGGTGAAGGACAGACGCGGCTTCGCCTCTCCGCGACAAACACATAGCAGCTTTTGGCTGCATCGCAACACACATTCGCGGCGGAGCCGGTGCTTCCGTTCTCCTTGTATTTTGACGAGTCACAGACAATGGAGTACTTCACAATGGCGATTTTACACGATATATACTTAGATCAAAGTTACCAAATGGTTAAAGCCGGCCTCCGTCATTACTCGTCGAAAACTAATGCTCGTAACAATTGTTCTAGGTGTTGTGTTTCGCGTTGTTGTTATTTCGCATGACTCGACATTATGTTGTTACGTGTGGTCTAAAAATATAAATAAATTGAGTTAATACAGGTACTTGACACACTCTGTGGTAAGATAGATCAGAGAATTTATTCGAAGTTGTGGTCTTTCTCTAATTATTTCAGAATGTTCTTGATTTGTTTTATAGGTTCACATTGTGTGACAGGGGGCGTGTATAATAAATATAGTCTGATAAATAAATGCAATAAAATGAATAATTAAACTATAAACGACTAAATAATATAAATAAATTATAATTACGTTAGAGTAAACATTGCAAACATAGCATAATTGTTTCTAAAGCATTAAGAACATTTTCTATGAACACATCAATTTTTACTCTACGTGCAACTAACTATATATTTTGTATGTTTTCAGTAAAACTGTAATATTGTTGCCAATCAGTAGATATGTCTGTGTTGTGTTATTACATTTTTTCATATTCATTGGAGTTGAAATGTTATTCTATAGTTGTAAGTAAAAATCTGATATTTTAGAAATATAATTCTTGAACTCAAAATATTTACAGAATAATCGGTAATCAATATATATTAAAAAAGTTTTCTACCGATTCTCAATATAAGTAATATCCTATTTTTCCTAAATGCTGCTTACAAAAGGAATTTTCAAATATAGAAATATATTAATGGAAATACAATCAATCAAACTCGACAATTTAATCTCTGATTCATCATATACATCATAGTAACTTATAAAAGACGCTTAAATATCGGAATAAGATTATGTGCACAGGTGGATCTAAGGCACATGGATGAGCAGTCAGGCAGCAATGTGGTGTCCGTCGGAGTCGACCTATCAGAATTTTACATGTCCGTCGAATGGGACATTTTAGAAGTGCCTGCTGTAAGGTTTGTACGAAGCGTCTAAAAAATACCCTTTTCTTATTTGTATTTATATGTATGATTAAAATATTATCATTTATTTTATTTTATTAAATATAATTATTTATTTATTAGTTAATAATTCAAATCATAATCTTTTATTTAATAACTGATATTGTGCAGACCATTGAAGAATTAATACTAGCGACTACATTGTAAATTTCATATTTGGAAGACTTTTTATATATATATATATATATATATATATATATATATATATATATATATATATATATATATATATAGTCAATATAAATTCAATTTTCAAATTAAGTTTGTACATTTACATAGGTATATTTATTATTTATTTTTAATCACTGACATCACATCATACAGATCGTTTCAGAATGAAGCTATTAATATTGGTAGGCGAAGACAGGCGCCTGTTAGCAACTAATTTGCAAATTTCATATTTTGACGAAAGCAAAAAATATACTTTCCATTTTATGAGATGGGGAGCAAGGATAACTTCACGACATAAACGAGATTAGATTTTATCTCACGCCTCACCCTACTAAAAGGCGAAAAAGGCAAAAAGCTGACAAAATATCTACGCCGTCACGATATTCTAAAAGTTTTCCGAACGTTCTTTTAATTAAATTTTAAATTTAAAAATGAATGTTATCGACAAAAAAATTGTGTGAAAATTATTTAATTGTCTAAGCAGATAGATAAAACAGAATAGAATAGAAGTAGTGTTAGCACGATGTGATAGTACGTTTATACGTTATTCTTATATTTTATACGTAATATTATAATACAAATCATGTTCAGAAATTTAACTTATTAATCTTGTCTTCAAACTCTTATAGAAGCAAATTATCATAGTCGATGATAGTTTACAAATCATTATTTACACTTACTTATATGTTATATAACTTTTATATTTCATTATTATTATCCTCCATTTAAAACAGCTGTTATTGCCTGACGGATATCCTTTATATTTATGAGAGCATGTTTGACAAGATACGAGATAGATACAACTATATATTTCAATCACGTAAATAATCAAATACTAAAACGAACGAATGTATCTGTTCTTTAACGTATTATGATTTTTCGATTTTGGTTATATTTTTCTTTATGTTATATATTTCACTACATTTTTTAGTTTAACGATCTGTTTTAAATCATCGTAAATATAAATAAACATATGGGACACATACGGCTAAAAAAAGGATAACCAATATTATAGCAAGATATCGCCCTATCCGAAGAATAAAGGCACATGTCCCATGTATAAGCATAGACTTTATTCGGATAGAGCGATATATAAATATATATTGAAATTTTTTATTGCTTTGCAGAAATATTTAAAAACAGCTGTATGTATATAATTTATCAAGATAATCCCATGTGAAGCACCACTATGTTATGTTGCTGGATCATAACATTTGCAATAAATCCGGAAAAATGTGTCATTGTAGTCCGTAGTCCGTATACCCATTATGCCTCGTTTAACGCGGTCATTCAACAATATTACCCCTTTTCAGAATTAGACTCACCATGTTTAGACAAACTAAGGAAAACTGCTCATATTATTTACGTATATAAATATGATATACTAGATGACCCTGCGAACTTCGCACCGCTACATGTTTTGCTGTTAATACTTTTTTATAATTTAATAATTTTGTAAATATTTGCTATTATTTTTAATATTTTGTAAAATATTTTTACATTTTTCATTCATACAAACCGTTTCCTGACAATAACGAACACATGAAAGATTTAACCGGATTGGTGCATTAGTTTGGAAGTTATGCGCGTACAAACATTTTAGTGATCTACACAGATTTCTTTTTCTTTTTAGATCTTATTATTTACACAGATATTCGAGCAATATTTTAGATTTTTAAGCTGAAATTGTAAATTACATATCTGTTCTGCCTGCAAAATTCGTATATTCTAACAACTGTCATATTTGTCCCTGACCTATACAACTGTCATATTTATCCCAATTAATCTTGGTTCACGTGAGATCTCCATTAAACTCGATGCTGTAAATGGTAAAAAAGTTTACAGCTGAATAGTATCGAAATTTTTTATGAGTCACTCTACTAAATTGCTCAAGCATGCTGGTACATTTTATTTACGCATATTTGATATGAAATTTACGGTCAGCCGCACTATAGCAAATGACACAAACGATATATGGGAGCATTATATTCGAGGAAGTTGGGTATCACATCTGATATATATAAAATGTAAATCGAATCTATATAATATATATTATTAAACTTTACAAAGCTTGTTAGACGCTAAAATACCTTTACAATATACAAAGCAATATAGCTATGATAATTATTAATAAAATATTTCTTATTTAAATTCTTAAAGAACTGCTATAATAAAAGTTTAATACGAGTACTACGTTAATCATATTAGACGGTGAGCTTAATTGTTTGATTTCTTTTAAGGGAATGATAAGTAGGCGATGATACCTTTTAATAAAAAAAACATTATTAATACAATATGTAATGACTCTATTTGTTTATTTAATAAAAAGGTAATCGTTTTATCGGTATGGAAATATATACGGTATATATAAGATTATCCGCCGAGTTTCTTGCTGGTTCTTCTCGGTAGGAGCAAACTTCCGAATCAGTGGTAGCTTCTTCAAAAACATTTAACGATTCAAAAGTACTGTAAACAGTCCACTTGAATAAAGAATATTGTGAATTTGAAAATATAATAAATGAATGTCTTTCATACAGAAATGAGAAGTTCTACACATGCTGCGACGAGCCCTACCTGGACATCACGTTCAATATAACGATGCGTCGTAAAACCCTTTTCTACACTGTTAATATCATCATCCCGTGCATGGGTATTTCCTTTCTCACTGTGCTTACCTTCTACTTACCTTCCGACAGTGGTGAAAAGGTAAGTAAAAATTGTAATATATCTAGTTTCGTCTATTAAAAATAAAGAACATAAGAAAACTACTCCTAACTATTTTTAATTGAAAATGATGATGAAAAAATAGCGATGTACGATTAAATCTATGTATGTGAAAAGTTTGGAATATACACAAATTCTGTGACGGCTATGGATATCTTGCTATACCCATTCGGACTTCTAGAAAGATTTATTTATTTAGATAAACTATTAATTACAACAACAACAATTACAGACAACAATTAATGTAATTTCTCGACGTCCAATTTAATTTTAGACTTCAAAATAAATATGCATATTTGAAATCACCAACAGTTTGTATTTGCGCAGGTAACGCTGTCAATATCAATATTGATCAGTCTGCACGTGTTCTTCTTGCTGGTGGTTGAGATAATCCCTCCAACGTCACTGGTGGTTCCTCTGCTTGGAAAATACCTCATTTTTGCTATGATACTAGTGTCGATAAGGTAAGTGATTTGATAATAATAAAATGTAACTTTTTCTTAAACAATAGTAAATCTAAACTAAGTACTTCTCTCTGGGAGAGAAACCAGCTTGCTCCAATACAGAAATAGTAGGCAACACATATCCCAATAATGCCTAGGTTTAAATACATATACTGTTCGGATACCAGAATATTAAAACTTCATCTAAATATAAGAAATGTTTAAATTTTAATCGTCATCCTCATGATCGTCCTTATTCTACTCTAAGTGGGGTTGGCTACGTGTCTAACGACCGGAATGACGTCAACTTACCTTAGTCCTATTTTACGAATCCTCTGTAAGAAAGAGGATGGTCTATTCCACTCAACTGGATACCACACTGCGGTTAAATTACCTTAATCGCCTTTTACGACAACTCGGTAAGAAATGAAGGTGGATGGCTACTCAGCCAGATACCACTTGACTTAATGTTTAAACTTACAACAGAGCCAAATAAAATCATGTTTCATATTTATCTGATAGATAACATCAACTGTTACATCACATACAACATCTCAACATTAATCAAAATACGAATACGAGCATTATATGATCGTAACACGTTCTTACACTTTTTTCCAAAAGAAATACTTTCTTCTTATACGTTCTTTAAGCTCTTGTAACTTGTGATTCTTGACCCGAACGTCACGTTGTCTTAGCGACATTCTCTCTCTTGTCCCTTAACATAAAATCTCCTAGTGGAAAAATTTACGAATTTACAGAAGTTTTCACATTTTTTTTACGAATATTGTACTAAATGGTGAATGGGAATATTGTGTTGTAAGTTCGAAATAAATGGTATATCATGGTTTTATCTAAAGTATATTTAAGTTTAAGGAAACAATTCAATATTAAAAATGTATGGCTAAAAAGAGCCGAAGTTTAAATATGACGTGATCTCAATGTCGTTCATTTGCTAAAATTTTAGTAGGAGTTTGTAACAGTAAATAATTAACTTTTTCTAAAAGCTCGCAATTTTTCCGAAATTTCATGTTTACATTGTGCAATGTACAAATTTTCTCGAAGTTGATCTGATAAAGAATATTCTTTGACCTCACATACTCAATCTTATTTTATTTAAGGGCCACCAGTAGCTACTTTATTTAAATAAATGATTATCTAAACTAGTAAATTGTTTGTTTGTTTATTTGTTTGTTCGATTGTTTGAACGCGCCAATCTCAGGAACTACTGGACCGATTTGAAATTTTTTTTTAGTGTTAGCTTTCACTCAAAAAAATTTTCATCTCCGTCCATTTCTCGAGGAAGGCTAGGTTATAACATCACGATGAGAGAAGCAGCAATATAAAATATTAGCAATACGAAAACGATAAAATTATAAGCTTTCCTTGTGTGCACGGTAAGTAAACGGTTATTCAAAAAATCATGTATAACAAAATTGTTCCCCTCTAAAAGTTTTAAATAAAAGTCCGCAACAGCATATGTCCAGTGACTCGGACGTCTGTCCTTGCGATAATCGCACAAGACAGACGCTCGAGCATCTGGTCAGCGAATGTCCGGAGTTCGCAAAACAGAGATTCGAGCATGAGAGCCTGTGCAGACACCTCCGAGTGACACCATACACAATTACACACATGTTAGGGAAACACGTGGCTATTGAATCTTTTATAAGATTCATAAGCCACATCATTAATAACCTAAAACAATACAACAACACTTAACACTCACGCAACACAACACAAATACTGCACATTTAATCTGATATTAGCCCTAATAGATGAGATATTTATTCTCATTCAATACCCCCCCTCCCCCCCTATACAGCATAAACAGTATTACAGATGCCTGTATCTTAAATATATAAGTTAATTAGTAAATATATAAATTAGTTAGTTATATAAGTTAAATGTATAAGTTAATATTAAGTTAATAAATATATATAGTAATAAATTAGTATAAGTATTAATTATCTTGACTGATTTTGCATTCTTTATTATTTATATACTATCTTTCTTTTTTTACTAAATTGTATTTCACTTCTTTTTAAACTATACACTTAACGAAATGAGGATTATTTGTATTTATTCATTAAGCGGCTTATTCAAACTTTTATATTGTAATTTATGTAATATTTTTAGTAAAGACTGTGTTAACTTCATTGTTTCACAGGCAGGGTGGCGGTGGACGTATCCAATAGCGGAAGTCGCCACCCTTGACCTGGATGAGTTTGGCCGAGTGAGGCGTTTCTCACCAGTGAGTCACTTCATCAACCCCGTGTCTCACTCAAAACTGGGAAAAAAAAAAAAAAAAAAAAAAAAAAAAAAAAAAAAAAAAAAAAAAAAAAAAAAAAAAAAGCATATGTCCAGCTTTTAAGGTTAAATCACTTTAACCATTTTTATGGTTATCGAAATACTATAGTATTTCGGTATGTACGGTTTTAATCTTTGCACGCGGGCGGAGCCGCTGGCGGTTGCTAGTACCAGAATAATATGGAAATGTCGCAAATAATAAACAAATTTCTGCCAGATTTGTTTTGTCCCTTTTATCTCTCTTTCTTTACCGCTTGTACATACACTATTGAACAAAGGTCTCTTCTAGGGATTTTCAGCTTTACGATCTTGTTGTATCTCTTTGATGTCATGTTCCTATGCGACGCTGTTGTGGAGATCGTTTTTGTGGTGTCTCCAGTTATGTAATACAAAATATGTAACACAATAAATAAATTCATAATTTTGCCTAATTTCAACAAAGTTTTCCCCACAAAAAAGTACAAACTTGTTTTTGGAAATAGTACATTTGTATAATATGTTAGCAAGTAGTTAAATAAATCAGTTTTTATTTCCGTTTAACAATATTTGAAAAGAAAAAAGTTCACGGTATTTGCACCAAACTTACCTTGATACCTGCGGATGAATCGAGCCAGGTACAAGCCGCAAAATTTCCATATAAATTAGAATTCGCCATTTAAACCAGATATTTGATTGCATAACTTTGTAGTCAAAGAAAATTATATCTGACAATCCCCCTTTATAACTTTCTGCGTGACTAATAAAGAAGTTTCCAGATCTATGATTTTGATATAAAGCTAAGAGGTTTTAAGTGCTTAATTTTAAAATAAAGAGTAAATCCTTAATACTTTTTATTATTAAGACGCTTAATCCTTGAAAATCTATATAGTAACAACAACGGCCATGTATATAAAACATGTTTCTTCCATTTTTGCTACTCTATATATCAAATACGAATTTACTTTTGATATGGAGTATCAATAACCGCTTGACCCTCGTGATAAATGAAAAAGTATTTCATATATTGTTAAGACTTCGAACGCTGCTCATTTTTATTTATTTAAGGCATTAAAAGGCGTGCATTTTAAGATAGGGCTATTATGGCAGCGAATTAATTCATTTTCTCTACTTTCTACAGTAACTAAAAAGTAAGTAAGTAAGTAACGGCCCGTTACTATCCCACTGCTGGGCATGGGCCTCTTCTCGCCGTTTTTGGAGAGAAGGATTGGAGCTAAGACCTACCACGCTGCTCCAATGCGGATTGGTAGGTTACACATATCCCCAGAATTCTCTAGAGATATGCAGGTTTCCTCACGATGTTTTCCTTTACCGAAAAGCGTGTGATAAATTGCAATTATCAATTAGACACATAAGTTTTACTAGAAAACTCATTGGTGCCTGCCCGGGGTTTAAATCCTAGACCTCCTCGAAAGAGGCGCACGGTGTTACCGCTGAGCTACCACAGCTTATTAGAAACTAAAAATGTGACACAAAATTATTGCTGGAACATGGTACACTTATTCGAGAAAAAAAAATATTTTCTATATAAAAGTTATAATTAGTAATTTCGCGAGGATAAGAAGTGAAAAATAATCTTCAGTGTCGTTAAAAATATATCATTCATTCTGTTGCCAAAAAACATGTGCAAACCTATGTATGTTAAAACATTAATTCTTCAACCAATATATTTTTAAATATGACATATTTTAATATTTCACTTAGATTTTATTATTGATACTGCCGTGTCGTATCCGGCTGAATAGAATAGTACCACCCTCATTTCTCAACGAGGTGTCGTAAAAGGCGTCTAAGGTAAGTCGACCCGCCGTGTGGTATCCGGCTGAGTAGAATAGACCAACCTCATTTCTTACCGAGGTTTCATAAAAGGCAACTAAGGTAAGTTGACGTCAGGCAGGCGGCCGTCCGTAAAAACGCAGCCAAATCATATGACAGCATGTTTATAACATGGTGTGCCGACCCCACTTAGAGTGGGATAAGGGCAGGAGTATGATTTTATTATTGATAATATTTTTAAGAAGAACTCGGTTTGCGTTTCTTTGTTACAATATATAGACAAGGAATCGTATCGCCGAGAGGGTAAATAAGTAAACTGCTTACTAAGGGAACCAGCCCTCCTTACATAATTTTATCCTCACCGCCCGCAGGATTAAGGTCATATATCTTGATTAACCGCTACCATTTAGATAGACGTTCATACCAGACTGTGTATATAGATGAATTGGGAGCTCCTTGAATATTCGCAAAGAAGGGAATGACATTTTTGCGAAAGGATAGTTGGTTTGGCAGATAGAGTAGGAGCAGCGTCTAGTTCGGATAGACTCCAAATAATGAAAAATAGAATATTGAAATCAAAGGGAAAAACATACAAATTTTTTTAACTTGATGCGTTGATATAGGTACCCAATATTATTTTTTTGCACCAAAAACTGAATTTGCAAGAAAAGGGAAAAGTAATCAGATAGATATCTCAACTCGAACGGGGGTATTCTATTGCAGGACCGCCCAATCACCTGTGCTTTTAACTGAGTTATTATAACTTAACAAATGACAGCGAAATTAACTATCGTATTCTAATTATATTGTAGCATTTTTTCATTACCTGAAAACAGGGATGAAATAAGATTAAGAAGGGCAGTTTCTTCACCATCATTCTCCTACCCTTATCCCACCTTAAGCGGGGTCGGCACAATATGTCATTTTTTCCATTCTCCTCTATCATTCGTCAACTCTGGTGCCACTCCTCTAACATGCATATCATTTTTCACACAATCCATCCATCTTTTTTTCGGCCTTCCCCTAGCCATACATCCATCCACATTCATATTTAAAACTCTTTTGGTCACATTTTCATCCCTCCTCGTTACATGACCATACCAACTTAGTCTCGCACTTCTCATCTTTTCTGTAATGGGCGCAACTTTCAGACTTCCCCTAATATACTCATTGCGTATTCTATCAAGTTTTGTCACACCACACATCCACTTTAACATTCTCATCTCATTCGCATGCACATTTCTTTCATCCTTTCCTTTAAGAAGGACAGTTTCTTATAATGTTAATAATTTCTTATTTGTTGCAGTATATGTGTCACTGTTGTGGTGCTGAACGTACATTTCCGCTCTCCACAAACACACAGAATGGCACCGTGGGTGAAAAGGGTCTTTATTCACATCTTGCCGAGGCTACTTTTTATGAAAAGGCCGCAATACAAATTCGACACAACGAGGTAAGAATACTAATGTGGAATATTGTCGAGTTATATACATTTATTTTACTCGACTGGCCCGTTGGTGCTGATGACAGTGTCCCTCCCTTCAGCTGGGCAAGTGGGGGGTTCGACTCCCGCCAAAGGCCACCATTTGCTTAAAAAGATTTATTTATTTTATTTAAAACTTTATTGCGCTTACAGATTAAAACATGCAAACATTTCAAAAGTACTTATAGTTATGTATATGTACAAAAACAAAAGCGGTCTGAATAGTGATCTCTTCCAGGCAACCCTTGTTATAGGAAAACAAATGAACGTGGCGAGTGTGCAAAAAGAAAACGTACTAAATCTACTTGCATATCTATATTTATATACATATAGATAAATAGAGAAATACTCATATCAAACATACATATATACACAATTTTTTGTTGATTCTTTATGTCCTGATGTATATATGTATTTAAATATTTATTTAAAATTATATTTGTATAGTTGTATAACACAAGTATTAAGTTACTTTGAGGACAGACAACTGGCCGTACATTTATATAATTTTTCAAGGTATTTAGGTACAAAACATACAAGCTATATCTATCTTATATAACTTACACGCTAGTACTATACAAATCGTGCACTCGTGGAATGATCATAAAAATACTAGCACTGTTATTTATATATTATGTGATTATTTATAAAGAAAATTAAATTCGTTAAGTCTATTTTTGCTTATCGTGTACACTTTTGGTTTAGTCCAATTTATTTCTAACCAATTTTATTTACTCTGAACTTTGATTAAATTGGAATGTAGGCATCGTCTCTTAATTAATATAATCAAAGATCACGAATATAAGAGAAACTGGATTTTATTAATGATATCTTATACATTTTTAATGAGGATGAAACTCTTCAAAGTAAGTGGACGTAAGGACTTTGTATGAATAAAATGAGTATACGTTTAATTATACTAAGTCCTTATGACGACCTACCCTTAATATTCAACTTAAATATTTTAGATTTTTTACTTGCGTTCGAAGTGGATACTCTTTCCTTTATAATTTTTGAGTTCATACGGAATCCACGGATCCTTTAAGATCTTCTGATGCTTGTAGGATATGAATTATTAAAAGTACTGTGTTATCTTATTATAAAAAAAGAAGTGAGCAAAAGTGATTACTTTTCGTTATATACAACACTATTGATGTAAAATTTCAGCGACTACATATAATGACGATAACATATAATTATAATACAGAAGTTAAAATAATATTCTTTTGCTATAATCCACGTTTATTAAGAGAATCGATGTAATACTAAGTGTATGAATCTCCACGACAAGATCTTAATGCATTTCGATATTGGCGTGCCTATCTTCCTGATGATACTTCGGTTTCGGGGAGAAACGATCTTAGATATTGTCCTAGTGAGTGTGTGTAGTGCTTCTGTGGAATATTGCTGATGGCGGCGTTTTGTAATGCGTGTGGTGACTTGTCCGATATATATATTACCGGCCTGTTTCATACTCTTAGCATCACATAGATTCTCCTAACAAACGCAGAGTATAGTAAACTAATTCCATTGTAACTTCTGTTCTATGGAATTCCGCAAAGGCTGCTTTTATAAATCATATAATTACATTATTTTGACTTGAAAATTTCAATTATTTGTAAAATTTTCTTAACGATTAAAATCTATGTGCCTATCTATGACCAACGCAAACGTGTCATATATAACTGCCAATAATCTCTTCAAAAATTTTTATAGATAAAAGTAAATTTTTGGACAAATAGACTCAATATAAGTAAGTCTAAAGTCAGATTGTATTTCAAATTGTGGATGCCCTATTATTACAAGGAGACGCAATAGCCAAGCCTTGCCCGCTGCGGCCACAGATCGTTACTTAAACGGCTCTTAGGAGAAGCTCAGAATGCGGCCCGACCTCTTTAAACATTCAACGAAATTGGACACAAATAATCTACTATTATAGTGTCATCGAATGAGGAATGTCAACTACTGGGCCGATTTGAAAAATTCTTTGAGTGTAAGATAGTCCATTTATCGAGGAAGGCTATAGGCTATATAACATCACGCGTAAGATGAATGAATGATAATGATTAGCAATAAATTTACGTGATTTTCGATATGGAGATAGTAAAATAGCTTTAAAATAAGAAGGTAAATTTTAATGTCCAATAAAGTCCATAGATGCGTAGTCACTGACAGAGCGAGTTTAGTTTTCTATAACAGTTTTGCTATTGTATATGCTATTTTATTGTATATTCTATATGTTTGTCCTCCTGTTAGTCCTCTTTATGCGGCATTATCGCGGCGAGAACTGCATGTAGCAGCTCGCAGGGCGCGACTAGTGAGCGGCTGGGGCGAGAGGAGAGTACCCGGTTTCTATAAATTGTAGATCTCCTAACTATAGTCTCATTTTGCCCGTTGGAGCAGTGCGCGGATCGCGGGTTCGATTTCCGCCGAGGGCCAACATTGTCTATAAATGAATTTGTTGGTCTTTGAGCCTGGGTGTATATTTGTATTTAAGTATTTATTAAAAATATATATAAGTATATATTCACCAGTTGTCTCTCTACCATAACACGAGTATTAAGTTACGGACGACCGTATGTGTAAGTGTCCCATATATTTATTATTATTATTATTTATTATTTGTATATGGTCATAGGTCACGCTTTACCACATGCGGCGTGGTGGTCCGATGTGGTGGTACCGCGCGGCCACTTTACCCATACCGGTTAGCTGCTGCTGATGATGACTGCTGCGCGCCAGGCGCGTGGCCGCCACCCGCTGCGCCTGCACGTCCACTGACACGCACGCCGAGTAAAGAAGATTTGACACATACAACTTACGTGCAGTCTGGGTGAATAGATGACATTTATTATATTAAATTTTCACACATTAAGCAAAAATTTTATTCTAATCATCATCCTTCTGCCCTTATCCCACTCTAAGTGGGGTCAGCGCAGCATGTTATGAACATGTTGTCACATGATTTGGCTACGTATTTTACCGGCTGCCTTCCTGACATCAACTTACTTTAATCGTATTTTATGACACGTCGGTAAGACGTGTAAGAAGAGTAGTATTTTCTACGGTCTTTCTATGTTAACGGTTATCATAAGAAGTATCAAAATTCAAAATTCTTAAAAAAATATTTACTTATAATTTTACAGATACGTTTGGTATTTGAACAATATGTTTTCTTTTTTTTAAGTAGTATATTAGTTAAGTCTTAGCTTCCGTATGCTTGCAGCTTCAAAATTAAAGAAAAAATAAAGTTGAAATAAATAATCCTTCTAAATGCCAATGCTGTTAGAAACGTTTTTTTTAATTTGCCTGGAATATTTTGAACCATTCAATTAAAAATATAACTAGCTGTTACTATAATCTTTTTCGAAACATATAAATTTGTTTGAGTTTGTATACCTATTGCTATTATTAAGTCACTTACAAACGTGCAAAATGTTTTCACGCTTTTAATATGTTTAATCAACTAGGAGAAAGGTAAGCTAAGGAAAAATACGAGATGCCTGTGGGCTTAACAGGAAAATTTATACGAGAAATAATCGCTAGAGTGTACTGTAATGAAAAATGTAATTATCTTTTCGCTAAGCCCTTTATTCCTTATTATCTTTTAGTTACGTCTAACCTTTTGTAGGAGCTGTTTTAGTAAGACATAATGTTAAATTATAATCATTATAATGATACCGACAACTTTGATTAATCGTAATATTATTATTATTATTATTTTTTTTTTTTTTTATTTATTTATTTTTTTATTGAATAACTGAATACTGAATTATTACCCCCAATTGGATGATAATTTATATTAATGTGAAGATATACAAAACCACGAGAATTACTAAAAGGTTCACCTGAAACTATAATTACGAGTATCAAGTACTAGTGAATATTTTTTATATCCAGTCAACGTTCGTAACCTTACGATCTGCTTTAGTTTATTCATGAAAACGTTAGAACTAAAGTATGGAACCACGTTAGGTATCTTAATAAATCTTAACCATACAGAGATTGTGATGTCTCTGTAACTAAACTTCAGTTACTTTCTGTATTTTAGTTCAAGGGGTTTCATTACAAAACACATTCATTCATAGATTTATTATCTTCTTTTTTTTTTAATTTATTATCCAATATAATGAGACATAATATAAATATATATAAACACTCCTTTCGAAAACCACGCAGGGTTTATATGAAGGTGTGGAATTCGCATTATTTTTCTCTAAATCAATGTCCAGTAATAAAAAATAAATTTTGTGAATTTGTGAGTAACATAAGTTTTTTAACGTTATATTTTCAATAGCAATTGAAACTTATTAAGTTAACATGCAAGTTAACAAGAGTTTAATAGAAACAGCTGTTTGTATTAAAACTCTTGTACACCTGCATATTAACTTTAAATTTATACAATCAAACTATATATCTATATTTAATCTATATAATATTTGTAAATAGATTGGGCGATAGTAATCCCTTTGGGGGCAGCTGTGTGGTACATGGGTCTAGCGAAGGTGGTGCGCTGCCAGTACCAGAGGAAGAGGCTTTAAGTCCTGTACCAGAACCGCCACCTGGCTTCAGTCATTCCGCCTGTCCACCGGAAGTACATAGAACATGTTTCTGTGTGCGCTTCATAGCTGAACATACGAGAATGCTTGAAGACTCTACGAAGGTATCATTTTAATTGTTTTGTCGAGCGTTTTAATAAATTGTCCTATCCGTACGAACTATTTGGTATAAGCCTAGTCGCAATAGAAAATAAACCAGTATTTTTCGAGGCAGTGTGGTTTTGCGGATATTATACTTTCCTAAGCCTTCTCATCATTCTCCTGCCCTTATCCCACTCTAAGTGGGATCGGCACAACATATATAAACACACTGTCACATGATTTAGCTGCGTTTTTACGACCGGCCGCCTGCCTGACGTCAACTTAATCGTATTTTACGACACCTCGGTGAGAAAGAGGGTGGTCTATTCTACTAAACCGGATACTACACGGTGGGTCGATTTACCTTAGTCGCCTTTTACGACACCTCGGTTAAGAAATGAGGTTGGTCTATTCTACTCAGTCGGATACCACACGGCGGTTTTCTAAGCCTTCTCGTAGGTCAAAATTATATAAACGATCCCGTTACAGGTGAAAGAAGATTGGAAATATGTCGCTATGGTGCTGGATCGTTTATTCCTATGGATATTCACGTTAGCCGTCCTAGTTGGCACGGCTGGCATAATTCTACAGGCGCCTACGCTCTACGATGATAGAGTGCCGATAGATAAGCATTTCAATCAAATAGCCACCTCGTCCCTAGTTCGGTGTCCGCCCCCTGCGTAATGGGATATAAAGCTTACACCTCATCAGCACCTGACGGTTTATTAGGGATAGTTTTATTATACCCTATTACCATATAGCACATTTTGTAAACACAACAGGGTGTACAACACTGTGTATATTCTTCCATTAATAAAAGCATACACTGCTAAATAAGAAACCTCATATTTAAAAAGTCAACGCTCTTCTCATTATAATAGAGAAACTGATAAAATTACAAAGTCAATAATAGAATATTAAATGTTTAAGTAATTTTGTGCTGACAGGGATCGACTACACAATTACGTATCGCAAAGACAGTGAAACATAAGGGTGATTGACCGGCAAAATTGAGATTTTTATATAACCTTATTGGAAGAGTCTATACAGATATCATATTATTGATATGAGAATACTCATTAATTATTGGATAATGGAAACTAAATTGCGAAACTTACCACCATCGTGTTTGTTTTAATTACGAGTGTATTGTGAGTCGACTTTCGTACCTACTCTCGCATTACCACTTGCTTGCCTCTTTAGTACTGTAATTTGTTTGTAAATAGATATATAATTTAAAAATATTTTTTAAGACGAAGAAAATGTGTATCGAAACGCAGATTTATCTTTTATATGATTGTATGTGATTTACAAAAGTTCTGACTTCTCGTAGACTTACTCTTATACTTGTATTTAGGTATATTAAGTAACATTGATTAATTATTAAATATATTAAGTTTATTAACCTTGTTATAGTTTAAAAGTCCATCTTTTAGACTTTGTCAATAATGACATAAATTTGAGTAAAATTTAATTACATTTTCAACGAAAGGAACTAATAAAGACACGATATCAGGCAATATTTGTCGTACATATATATTAATATTTATGTTGTTTTAATGTTAGTTTTAATAATATATTTTAAATGAGCTAGGATTTTATCGCCATAAGTAAGATATACATACATGTCTTTCAGTGACACTACAGTACTGTACCATCCACACTTACTTCGTTTTTATACTAGTTATCTGTCCAACATAACTTTTAACTACAGATCACACAGATATTTCGTGATATACGATCTAAAATTATTACCTGTCGATAATCTTTTGTAACTTGCATAATCCGAAATGCAACAATTATATTCCGCTACAAGACATTTATTACCAATAACTTCTTTTATTAATTAGTTCATTAATTTATAGAAATCTGCAGAACGGTTTAACGTTTTCGGAACGTTTGTGATTAAATTCAAATTATATTACTCGCATACGAAATTTGGAACTTAGTTTGAGTTAATGCGTCATTCCTTACCAAAGTTTAGTGGTCTACTTTAGAGGTAAAAGAATTAAACGAATATTTCACAGATGGGTTACAAATGTAGCAAACAAATTACAGTCATAAATTGTGAACGGTCGCCACAATATTGTCAGACCTTAACGCACACCCGTCCTGCCATCACGTGTTCTATTCCACGACACGTACATATTTATCTTTAAGACTTATTATGTAGTTCATTCCTTCTATCTTCTTATCTAAATTCTGTAAGAGTATTTCATCATGTCTTGTAGTAATGTAGCTGTAAATTATTATACTTGTATCTCATATCTCGTAACTTGCTGCTCCCGTAGTGCTTAGAATTTCTCGTGTACTTTCGTAGAGGAATTAGAGTTCTATTAAAACAAATATTTTTGTAAGTAAATTGCGTATCAGCAAGCATTTGATATAAATTAATGACTTCACTTTAAAGCCACAAAATAAATTCACTTGATATTCCTATTTACAATATATATTCTGTTTGCGTCAAAAGTTTGATCATTTCGACTGAATACATATGGTATATTCGTTTCTTAAGTTAAATCTAAGTTTCGTCACTTAGCTGCCAATCGGTTAATGTTCTTCAATACAAGCATTCATTTTAGAATGTCACTTTTTATTTTAATGTAAATAAAGGCAAAGGTTTAGTAATTTTTAGATATATTAGATTAAAAGATAATGACGAATATTTTAAAGTTATTAACATAGGCATTTAGTATTTAATTTCAGTGTTCAAAAAATATTTCATTAATATTTTTATTTAATATTTTGATCTCGTTTATTGTGTAATATAATGGTTGTAAAACCTTTTATTGTTTCTTATATTTTATTATCTACTATATAAGATTTTAAGGAGCTATTATAAAAATCTATTATCTTACATTAAACTACCTTGTACTAGACAAAAAATTATCATATATTTAAATGTACTAATCGAAATTTGTCGTAGAATAGAACATGTATATTAAATTAAATAGGTATATCGATTTTATTACTTATAAGAAAGTTTTAGTAATACAGTACTAAATAGATACTTTATAGAAAGAAATATTTGTGAATTAACATCAGAAAATATTATTTGCATGTATGAAAATTGTAACAATGAGTTTTAATTCCTCATCCATTTTGTCCATGCTGCTCATTAATTATGCCGGAGTTACTCAATCAAGATATTATGTTGAGGACATAAATTGAATTTATACTCAGAGTAAGTATTACATGTAAATCAAAATAATTCCTTATGATATAAGTACTATATAATGATTTAAGTGACGATTGCTCAATTTTGTGAACGAGTGTTTAGGAGATATACGAACTTAACGAATTTTCATTCTTAAACAAGTCACTTTTAGGGAATGTAGGCCCAGTAAAATTACATCCAGAGCTTTTTTTTTATTTTTCACTTTTATTACTTATTTGACTTCCCGGTATGCAATTGAAAAATGTGTTTTTTTTATCGGTACTCCTTCCATTTTTATCAGCAGACTTTTGATATACAAAAACTGCTTGTGATTTGCCATCAGTTCATCCTGTTATTTTCAAATAAGAGCGTATGTAACTTTTCTATATGCTCAAATCTTTCGTCCTCAATAATTAAATACTGAAAAAGACTTTGATTTTAAATTTTTCTTTTGACTGTAACTATTAAGAGCCATACTACAAAATTACTATAAAATTTCTACATTTTCATTATAAGCTTTACGACTTCGTGCGCGTCAACTTAAATGTTAGAATACCGTCAATTAACACAAGATAAAACACATAAATATACTATGTGCTACTATCCTACTCCCAAAAGAAAAACAAGATTTCTTAATCCTATATGTTAGCCCGATATGTAGCCTTCAACTCAACCAAATTCTATCAATATTGTTCCAGTGGAGAAAAGCCTGAAGTATGAATTTACATTTACACAAAGGATAAGAGCTCAAGATATTTATATAGTACTCGTATTCTCTAATACGTTTCGCGAATCCTTCGTCATGGTTTTCTTACATGATAAAGATGGGGTGGGAAATTAAAAATATTTATATAACCTTCTTTTTAAATGCGATAGACGGCAAATCACTTAAAACTTACTTTAACACTTTTACTTGGTAGTATTTTTATTGGGCCTACCTTTTTTTTATATTTTTGTATATTTTAGGTTTTGTTTGTTTAAAAAATAGTATTAAGAAGGGAAGATTTTTTGTTAGTTGCATATTTAATTCATTATTTTATTAATCTTCTATATAAATTCAATATAATTAAAAATATACATATATTTTATCCAGTAATATTATATAGTGTGCATTATATATGCAATATATTTTGTTCCATAAAACTTTACACTTTTGGAACGGAATTAAATAAAATTCTTACATTAAAAGCGAATGTTAAAAAACGATTGTGTACAAAAGTAAAAAAAGATAAAATGCAATATGTATAAACGCTTTTATGTTAGTTGTTATTAACAAATTTTATGTGTGCACTTAAATAGTGCAAAACGTAACTAACAAATAACTTAAGTAGTCAAGTTAATACACGAAAAACTAGTAAATTGTCGTTTAAGTAAGTTATAAAGTATGAAAAACGGATATTACTCAATAAACGTATGTTGTTAAATAATGGGCTCGGATCTATTCATTTCATTTCCAATATATAGCCGTGGGCTATTAATTATATATTTAAATATTGGTAACATATTTGATATTATCATATTATCTATATTATTGATATATATGTAAGATTGATTGATGTCTAAAAATAAATGAATTTTTAATGAAAGTTTGTAATTAACTTTAGTGAATAAATTAATCAACCCCTCATAAAGAGGTTTGGTTATCAATTATTATCTATGTTACGACCAGTAAACTAAAATAGAGTCGAGCCTATGTTCGTCATTGAGTGTATTCTAGACATAGAGTTATTATACTAGAGTAGTGGAGCCATCCTTAAATGTCTTAGCCTAAAAAAAAAGCAAATGAAACTACCTATCTGTGTCTCTTTATTATTATATGATTAGACCAACAGAAGTATTGGTCTCTTATCTTCCATGTTTTATTATCTGTTGGCCACTCTCACTCACAGCCCTGTCAATGTTTCCCCTACTCTATGTATAATAACTCTATGAATATATATACCCCAATGACAGAAATCATCATAAGTGATGTTATGTATGTAGTATATGAAAAGCACATTGGACTGCTCGCAGTAGAGTAGCGCAGCTCAATTGTAGAAGTAAATTTGTAATTATCTATTTATATTGTTAATAAAACCGTTATAAGATAGATCAAGATTTATTAATAATTTAGTACTGTTATCCCTGCCGTATTCCTTTCCTTGTTTCGTTTCGTTGCATTGGAGTTACTTCAAAAGATGGGCAGGAATCTATGAGTTTTCTATAACATTTTTACATATATATAAATGAAATATACTGATTATTATAAAGAACTAGCTGTCCGGCCACGAGTAGCTGTGGCTCAGTCTGCTTTCGAATTCCCCTTGAAACAGAACTCAATAGTTAGAAAATTCCTACGATCGCCACCAAACTTTATAGGATCATCCATCATTGGGTCATTTTAAAGATTGTCTAAAAAATTTCATTAAAATCAGTCCAGTCGTTTCGGAGTCTATAAAGAACGTACAGACAAACATTCATTTTTATTTATGACAGAAGAAAACATGATATGTTTTGAATATACTTATAAATTTAATCTAATATTCTAATACAATATTATTATGTTTGTATACTATTAGAGTTATGTAACAACTGTTAAATCCGTTCAATATCCTTAAGTGCTTATTTTGACCAGTCTGTTCCAATCTCAAGTTACACAAACTGAAATGGACCTTGGGTCCCGAAAGGTTCTTGTGTTTAACGACATTGCATATATCAAAATTACACGAGAAAGCTTTTGAAGACTTAGCTGTAAGATTTTCCCTTCCTCGCCATTTGTGATTCGGATAAATCTAACAATAAAATATTATTACGGGAGACAGGCTAATCTTGATATAGGGCGAATTTGTATATCGCCTTATCATTTTGATATAAATAAATCATTTCGCTAAAGCCGAAGTCAGAAATAAATTGCGAGAAAATATTACATATGAAATTGCCAATTTTAAATTTATTCAAGTCGTTTTTATCTTTAAGACTTAAGGGCCGAATCGTTAGTGGACGTAATCTTTAACATAGTACACAGGTTTAAAGCTAAAGGATTATGAGTTTTGTTTAATAACTATTGCTTAATTGATATTTACAATTCAACGTATGCTCTACGTTGCTAGAAAACATCGTGACTACATCTGCGTGTCCCTAGGGATTTTTTGGGATTTTATAAACTGTGAGTCCACCCTGAACTTCTTAACCTTCTTATTTATTGAATAAATGTAAAGGAAAAATATCGTTGTTATAATTTATTAAATTTACATAATTATTATAATTCGTATAAGTTTTCTATACACCTATCAAAAGCAATATTTGAAAATGTGATGAAAATATTTTCATAATGTGTAACTTGATAAGGAAGAAAATTAAGTCATTAAAGCTTCTATTACTCAGCTTAAGTAAAACTTCGAAATGAGCAAAAAACTAAAAGAGAAAGTCCTCGTCAATGTAATAAGTTGAAGGCAATCTCAAAGAATAATCTCGAGGGCACTCAATTCGCTTTCACAAAATCAGTACCAATACACCCTTCGTGACTACACATATAAACATGGGTATAATAGGTTTGCCGGCAAAAACTTGTGCAAGTCATCTAAGAACATTCGCGTAGCGTAACTTATAGTGACGTAGGTAGATTGATTACTTTCTAATCATCTTCGCCAGCATAGTCTTCGTTTAATATTTATATGTAGGATTTTGTATAATTTGCATTTTGACTGGCTTGTTGGCGCAGATGACAGTGACCCCTGTCTTCAGCTACGGTGGTCGAGGGTTTGATTCTTTGGGGATACACGATCATAATAGTCCTGCCCTTATCGCATTCTAAGTGGAGTCAGCACAATATGTTATAAACATTTTGTCATACGATTTGACTAGATATTTCACCGCCCGACGGGGGTATTACCTCCCGAAAAAACCGTATCCGGAAAGCTCCTGTGTCAGGCGGAAGGTGAGGACCCCATGCCTCCTGGCGACCCAGCCCTGGAGAATGGGCTGGATGGCCGAAATCGTCCAAAAATCCTGCACTGAGCGACTCCAGCCGTCGCCTCTATTGTCAGAGGAGCTCTACCTGCTGCTCTCTGCCAATCCACCTCCACCACCGCAGAGCTTTCCCCCAATGAACAGGCTTCAGCTCTGCCTGAGCGAACACCTTGGCCTGTAGATCCTATGGACCCCTCCGTTGGATCTCCCGGCCAAGGCTTAGGACGCCTCGCGGAAGATGGTCCGGTAGCCCCGTATGTCTGACCGCCAAAATCCTCTGCTCCCCGCGCAACAGGGGCATGAAACTGGCGTTCAGCCGCTCCGCCCAGACGGGACCGACCGGCCGCCTGGCTGACGTCAACTTACCTTAGTCGTCTCTTGCGACACCTTGGTAAGCAATGAGGATGGTCTATTCTACTCAGCCAGATACCACACGGCTTTTGGGGATACACGACCATGTGTTTAATTGTTCCTAATTATATTTATTAATTATGAGTAATTATATTTATTTTTTTATTATTTATTTCGAATTTAAATTTACCTAACTATTGGTTGGTACTACAAATTGATCAGATTCCAAAAAAATATCGTAAAAGAGTACATTTTTTTGTTAAACCATCATTATTCCATTCCATTATTTGAAGTAAACAGTTTATATAATTTGTAGAATGTAAAAAAAATTACAAAATATCTGATGCATTTATTGAGTAAGTCTTACTTAATACAGATTAGCTATTTTAATCAATGTTCTTAAGGAACAAAAAAATCAACCAGATTCATTATAACATGACGAGTTTTTGAACTGACAGAAATTATAACGACATCTGACGCAGATTTCTTATACTAGCCCTGGACCTAATCACACAACTTTTGCTTTAGAACGCTACGTCATTTTTGGCACAGAGGTCACTGTTATTTCAAAGTGTTCATCTATTTTTTTATATTTAGATTTCGGGAAGAAACAAGAAACAATTCTAAATAATTTTCAGCATTCAAATAACGAGTTTAAGCAAGAAAGAAATTCCAATATTCAATTCTTATAACGTATCTATCGTTACCGATGCTGTGATATGAACTGTAAACGTTTGTTAAGTTAACCCGTATTATGTATATTCATAAGTCTTTTACCAGTGAACAAATTAGATTCAACACTCACGAAGAATAATTCTGATTTCATATACAGGGGTATAAATAAGTTAAACATAAAATTATATTTATCGTGTCATGATATTCATCACGTCTTTGAAAATAAATTGAAAGGAAGGCAACACAGTAAAAAATATCATGCATTTTGCGTAACTGCATGAAAATAACGACACCTTGAAATTTTCTAGAAAGCGTATTTTGATTGAGAAGTTAATAGCAATGAAAAAAGTTTACTCAGTCGTCTTTTAGACGTTATACAAAATTAAGATTATATTTATAAATTGATTTTATCACATCTTGTGGAATATGAAACTTACTCGTACCATCAACTATTTATGTTTTACATGATTTACTTTTTATGTACGTCATTATCGTTAAAAATCATACATTTAGCACTGTACACTTCAATATTTTGTAGTTTGTATAATACTTGAAATGCTTTATCGATAATTGATTAGTTACCTTCGCGTTTGCCAAGAAACCTATGTTAGCGAATTTAAAGTCGATCTATCGTAAAGAGGTAAACCGACATTTTTAATATTCGTTATTTTCATTAACCGTTTACTGAAAAATAATTATAATATTTTGTTAGTATCCGTAATTGATTTTTGATTATACAACTGTGCAAAATAGAGATACCTACTCTCTTCTATAAATTGATCGTTAATTGATTTATTCACTAATTCAAATATACATATTAAAAAAAACTGTATTTTTATACATATATTATTTTTGCACTATGCGTATGTCATACGATGGGATGTATATAAACTATATTAAACTTATAATCGTAAATTTCGTTCAGACGGTGATGTGACAATCGACAGGCAATGTAAAACCAATGAGGTTAAATAGGGCTAATTAAATGACTAATTTTAATTTACTTCAATGTCCAAGGTATCATTTAAAATTGTCTGATTCGTAAAACTAGTGGGGACAGGGCTAGATTATTTTAAGATCATATAGTATTTGTTTAAAATCCTTTTTGTACTTTAAAAAATATTGTTTGATTTGATGTTTGAGTTGATGTATTATTTAAATAACATCTAGTAACTCGCTTATGCCTTGCAGAATAGACGATTCTCTCGCATTCGTTATTAAAATATTACAATTTTACGACAATCTTTGAATACATATAAATTGGCAGGAGATCAAGTGAAATTAATAAGAAAATATTTTCTGTTTAACAAATGTCTAAAAACTTGAGAGGAACCCTCCAGATAAAAGTTTGTGATATCGACATGCCGACATGGAGCAGTGTGGTGGATTACAGCTCCACATGTCTTTATAACGTCGCATCTCTTAGCATAAGTGATGAGTTATTTTGATTTGATTTTTCAAGTTATAAATTAAGTTCTTTTAATAAGTAGTGAAATGGCTATAATAAGGTCGTGAAAAAAGGAAACGCCTAAAATATTGGATCACTAAATAAAATGTCAGGGAGGACCTGCTCTGGTAATTTGTGGTAATCTCTGCATATTTATGGCGCGAAATTTGCCTCAATTTACTTTTCGCCATGTTGAAGGATTCAATATATAAACGAAGTATATTTTCTGCTAGATTGGCGTGCAATAAAATGCTCTAGTCCTGGTTTAATAAAAATATATTTAATTACATTTCTTGAAGTAAACAGTTCTTGCAACTATGGTAAAAAATTGTTAAACGACATATTATATGTATAAATAATTTAGGTAAGTGATTTACAAGGTCTCGGAATCTTTATTAGTCTTTATTGGTAGTCTATGTAGAGCATTTAGCTGAAGGTTAGCTGATTTAATCCAATTTAAGAGAGCCCCAAAATGTTCCCTAGGGTACGGACCACTCATACTTAAACCACGCGTATTGTAGAATACCTTGGATAAGTCTCACTAAAACATAGTAAGACCTGTTCGAATCTACACGTCTTATAAAAATACTAGTAGAATAATCTAAGAACAATGAGAAAACTAATCTTCTATGTATCTATTCTCACTGTAACGTGTATTTTATTCAATGAATACGTAACAAAACGCTCGGCTTGTCACTCAATTTTGACACGAAATTTAGATAATACGCGCAATTTGCGGACAAGAAGAGAAGTAATGGGAACTAATGAAACTTTAGAAAAAATAAACCTCCAAATAAATGTTACCATAAACATATCAAATTCAAATGATAATGATACAAAGCTTGTATTAATTCAGAAATTTAAGAGGTTATGGCCTGTTGATAATTGGAAGAAGTTCGGATATTTTACTGATCAGTATTTGTATTTGATTAACGAACATTGGCTACAGTTTCCTCCGCCCGACGAAACGTTTCAAAAAATTTTAGGTGGTATTTATGTCTTGTTCTCGACGGCTGGATGCTGGGGAAATATGATGGTACTATTCATGTACTTTAAGTAAGTTTTTATTTAATTAATAAAACAATGTCCTTAATATTTTCATATTAGTTCTGTTTATCTTAACTTTATTTTCATTTTCGTCTGTTTAACATATTTTATTAGGATTTATTATAAAGTAAAATAAAGTATAGCTTAATTCAATTATAAACAAACCGGATTGTAAAGTATTAAACCCATTATTGTAAAGTAGTAAACCCAATTAATTTTATTTCCTAGCAGATTTTATAAATAGGTAGGACATCGTATAATTATATACCTAAGGTAACTATTTATAATCTGTCTTATTTACAAAATAAATTTTTTGCCATAATAAAATTAATACAATAATTACAGCTTCTAGTTTTATCACATGCTTGCAATTTTATTACACAGTTTCTTTTAAATTTATATGTTCCCAGAAATGCATATTAAAGTTGATATTATATTAATTACCCTTTGGCGAGTATTGGACGTAGGCTTCATGTATGGTATACAGAGTTATTATACTTAAGCCAGCCTAAAATGTGACATATAAGAATAACGAGAAATATAGAGAAAGCAAATAAGTGTGATCTGTCTCATTTTTATGTATGATTAGACAAAGATGAAGTATACGAGTTTCATCTCCTTTTTATTATTTATTGTGTCATTAACAGGCCTGCCTATGGCTCCCCTACTCAAGTATATTAACTCTATGATGGTATATTTATGACAAAAATGTAAGTATATATATTTTTTAATATTATAAAGATACAAAATTTTCTAATTTTAAAAATGTATCTTGAATTATCCTAAAACCACACAAAAATACTACGCGCATGTGCGCTATACTATTTATATTAGTTTGTACCAGACAGTTCGGGATGAGAGGTACGCTCCAGAATAAACATTTAGTCTCGGGAAACGGTTCACACCGATGTGCTTTCGTGTGATCTTTAATATTAATTCCCACTACCTAAAAATATCGCCACTAATGAAAATTATTGTCATAATGTTTTTCATGGAGCTAAAGTGTGAAAACGTCGATACTTTACCGCGAGTAACAAGTGAGTTTGATTTAACGAAGGAAACAAACAAAAAAACTAACATTATTAGCTATTTAATTAACATCAACTCTTTAAGAAGAAGCAGTAAGACTTTGTGGAAATGTTTTAATTTTAAAATATGGAAAATACGTAAAAGATGCACATTAAGTGAAACTAACGTAAAGAATTTTGATAAACTTGTAACATCGATATCGAAGAGAAGTGTAGCAGATTTTGATGTTGGAGCCGTGATTAGCAATAAAATATCCCCTGATATCAGCGTCACAGTTTCGCCAACAGAGTCTCTATTAATCGAAAACTTTAAGCAGCGATGGCCAATAGACCTGTGGCGTTCGTACGGAATGTTTACAGACGACTACATTAAATATATAAACCCCCACTGGTTGCATTTCCCGCCACCAAATCCTTTGACGTACTACGCGCTTGGTGGTGTTTATATTGTAATCGCTTTACTGGGCTGTTTCGGGAACTTAATCGTCGTGATGATGTATCTTAGGTCAGTATAAAATCATATTTGTGAATATATCATCGAAAATGCAATGCGAAACAAGAAAATTGATATTTTTCATCATCGTTCATACTTTATCGGCTCTAAGGAGGCTGCTATTAAAGCAGATATTATAGTGCTACTAATACTAACTAACTTTTATTTTGTGTTGCGGGCTGATTTAAATGTATCCTGTATGTATGTTGATCTTGTTAATGTTTCGCAATATTTTGACATTTTTACCAGAAGTTGTATTGTAAAAGGTGAGCGGTAAACGTGCAATTCACTCGTTATATTCGTTATATTGTACTCGTTATATATAAATACTCTTAACGAAAAGAATATTCATAAAACTCTACAATCTCTATTTCGAAAAGGTATTTGTTATTTTTAAATAAGGGACGATACTCTAAACCATGCGTATTATCTTTTTATAAAACCTAATTGTTTGAAATATGTTTATTATACGCGTATATTTTTAATAGCTAAATTAAAATTGATGATGTAATTGGAAGATACCAAATGACCCGGTTTATTTATAGAGTTTGTTCAAAAATGTTCACGCCGCTCTCTTGGAGATAAAATTTTGCCTTTAAACGATACGGCATTAAACTAATTTATTTATTTAGTCCACATATAATTCTGCTTTTCTTAAACAACGGATAGCTATAAAAAATTTGCAAGCTTCCACGACTTAGGTTTATGTCAAATGTGATCATTCATTTATGTCTTTCAGCATCATGTCGGACGCATTGAACTAGGGTGTGGTAAACATCTTCGATATTTTTACATTCTGAACATTCTTTAAAACAATTTTTTTTAGTAGTATTATTACCGTGACCATTATTTATTTTATGAAATAGTTGTAGGTAACACAGGGTTTTGTTTCTTATATCTTTATTGCTGCCATCCATGCAATAATTATAAAATAAACCCCAAATTGTATCACTGCTTAGAGTAAAAAAAATCTCTTGATATCAATAATTTATAGACAGGCGTTACTTTGCGGAATTCCACAGTACAGAAGTTAAAATTAAAGTATTTTGCTGTAATCCACGTTTGTTATCAACGCGTTTGAAAACAAACGCGGATTACAGCAAAATAATTTTATTGTAACTTCTGTCTATTGATATTTTTTTTACCAAAATGTAAATCCACATTGGGTAATCCTCGTGCTTAAGGAAAAACAAAAAAATTTCTACGAATATAATGAAATCTTAATCTGAGAATAAACTCTAAGGAATAATACAGGTTTACGTCGATTTAAACTTTATTAAATTTAAATAATAATTATCATTAGGATAAGGTTACCTTTAATATTTCCATGATTTAACAAAGGGTTCTTAAGCGACTTCATCCTCTTACCCGTATCCCACTCTTAGTGGGGTTGGCACAACATGTTGTCACATGATTTGGCTACGTATTTTACAACCGGCCGCCTGCCTGACGTCAACTACCTTAGTCGTATTACACGACACCTCGGTAAGAAATAAGATTGGTCAATTCTACTCAGCCGGATACGACGCAGCATAATCTAAGGATAATTTAAATATAATAATGCGACATAATCTAAATATCATAATTAATGGCACACGACATATGTTGTTAAGAGACTTCAATTTTATTTAAAACAAGAATATTACTCTAACTTTAGCTCAGTTTGGAAGCTGTGATAGCCCAGCAGTAACAACGTACGACTCTTTCGAGGAGGTCGCAGGTTCAAACCCGGGCCAAACCAATGAGTTTTTCTGTTAAAACTTATGTGTCTAATTGATAATTGCAATTTATCACAAGCTTTTCGGTGAAGGAAAACATCGTGAGGAAACCTGCATATATCTCTAGAGAATTCTTCCGGCGGTAACTATTTCGAGGGATCAAGGGTTAAAACCCCGGCAGGCACCAATGAGTTTTCATGAAATGAAAACATTGTGTGGAAACCTGTATACTTCTAGAGAATTCAGGGGATATGTGTAACCTGCCAATCCGCATTGGAGCAGCGTGGTTACTTGAGGTTTACTTGAGGTCCGTAATATAATATCCAAAAAATTATTATATTATATTTTAAGTTAATAAATATATATACTCGGAAACGGCTCCAACGATTTTCCTGAAATTCAACATGTAGGGGGTTTTGGGGGAGAAAAATCAATTTAGATAAGTTTTATACAAAAAAATCGTTTTATCCCTGTTTTCGGGCTCCAAATTTTTTTTTAAATTTACGTTGAATACGATCACAATTTTCGCTTCCAAACGTAAAGTCATGGTATTTCATTCGGGGAACAAGCGATCTAGAGAGGTGAAAATACCTAGGATCGAGCCCCACCTGCCCTTTTTTTTCATTTCTCTTTCAATTTTTTTTTTATTTTTATTTTATTTACATCATCCTAAAAATTACCGAGCAAGGCTCCGTCACCCAGACACTATTATATATTAGCGTAATGAAAATATTACTTTGCTATAAACCGCTATAAAAGAAAATAAATGTTATGTTAAATGTACTATCCATTCTCATATTTGATAAAGTCATGCACTACCCACCAGCAATAATATACCAATACGTAAGCACTGCACACATTCACTACCACATTCTTAACAATTGATTCGGCCCGTAACCGAAGCATCGACAAGAAATAGACTCCACGGCACAATCGCAAAATATTTCGAGACATAATCGCAAAAAAATTTAATCACAAAAAGATTTTTGTTTTTATCGTATGGATCGTATGGATTCTGCGGAAATACGAGGAACCATTATTATTCAAGTAAATTATGAATTTTAGAAATTGTTGTTGAAAATGTGTCGAAAATCTATCGTTGTTGAAAATCTATCGAAAAAACTAATAGCCTGCCCCGGTTTTAATCTTACGACCCTTTTTTAAAAGAACGTTTAATAAATTATGGTTTTGTAAGTTTTCGTCTCTCTTGGTTTTGAGAGACCATAATATATTTCATAAAGTCCATAATATATATTGCGACATTACTCGTAAGCATAAGTCATGAGTTTTTTCCCCTTTTTAAATTGAAAGACATCTGAAACGTGAATGTATGTATAGACCATAGGGTATCACCTGTCTGGAATTTCTATTTTAGATAAAATTTATTCATGGACGAACATGAATCTACATAATGCAGTCATACATCGCATCTTTAAAATCAAGGTGTCATTTCAAAAGTTCGTATTTGAGGTCTCTACTGTTGAGTTTATTAACTCTTAGTAATTATAATACCTTTATAAAGACACATATACATATGGACTTTTTCAACTGAACAATCCTTTCTTAAATGCATGTTTTTATACATGAAGATAATGGATACGAAACTTTGAAGCTTGTTGGTTACTAAGGTATTGACAATATAACATGGATAATGCTACAATAAGAGACGCCGTGTGGTATCCGGCTGAATAGAATAGCACCACCCTCATTTCTTACCGAGGTGTCGTAATAGGCGACTAAGGTAAGTCGACCCGCCGTGTGGTATCCGGCTGAGTAGAATAGACCAACCTCATTTCTTACCGAGGTGTCGTAGAAGGCGACAAAGGTAAATTGACTCACCGTGTGGTATCCGGTTTAGTAAAATAGACCACGCTCTTACTTACCGAGGTGTAGTAAAATACGACTAAGGTAAGTTGACGTCAGACAGGCGGCCGGTCGTAAAAACGCAGCCAAATCATGTGACCGCATGTTTATAACATGTTGTGCCGACCCCACTTAGAGTGGGATAAGGGCAGGAAGATGATGAATGCTACAAAAAGAGCTACATATAAGTAAGATATATCACGTTCATGTATTAACTTATATTTTTTTATTTTTAACAGATGTCGAACACTACGAACTCCAGGCAACATCTTAGTCGCTAATCTTGCACTCAGTGACTTTCTGATGTTGGCAAAAACGCCAATATTCATTTTTAATTCATTTAACTTAGGTCCAGCTTTAGGCAAGTCTGGTGAGTTACTTATCATAAACAAGACCTGCATGTATAATGTTTTTCACATTTATTTTCGTTCCATTAGTCTTAAAGAGCATAAAACTGTTCAACGACGTCTGTTACGTGTAAAAAAAAACGTAATATGTACCTACTCATGAAATGACTTAGAAGTAATTGTTTTTTTATCTTTTTAGCTTGCGTACTCTATGGATTTGCCGGAGGGCTGAGTGGCACCACATCTATAGCTACTCTTACAGCTATTGCATTAGACCGATATTGGGCCGTAGTATACCCTCTCGAACCTCTGCGGACGCTCACTGCTGTACGTGCTAGGTTATTCGCCCTAGGATCATGGCTCTATGCAGGATTCTTTGCTATCATACCAGTTTTAGATATTGGATACGGTCACTACGTACCTGAAGGATTTTTGACAAGCTGCAGCTTCGATTATCTTACAGAAGAAATTCCACCTCGTTATTTTATTTTTGCTTTTTTTTGTGCCGGGTGGCTAGTCCCTCTTTGTATTATATCTTTTTGTTACACGAGAATCCTATGTATCGTCGTTGGTAAAAGAAATATTTCGACCAGAAACCAAGAGCAGAAACTTTCAACAAGGCACGTCAAAGAACAAGTGAAACGAAAGGCAGAAATAAAGCTGGCATTACTTGTAATAATTGTTATAGCAGTGTTCTTTATTTCATGGACTCCTTACTCAGTTGTCGCATTACTTGGTATATTTGGAAAAAAAGATCTAATAACGCCTATAGCGTCAATGCTGCCAGCTCTATTTTGCAAAACAGCTGCGTGTGTCAACCCTTTTATTTATATAATTACACATCCTAAGTTTCGAAAAGAACTACAGAAACTTTTATTCAAGGACAAGTCTCGACGAATGACCGGTACGTTTAAAACTGGTACATTTAAAGCAGAAACATTCAAAGCCCACAGAAAAAGCAAAGACCTTAGTGAAACTGATGTAGAAGTTATAGAAATGAAGGACATTCCATGTAACATATCAAATCCAAAATTAAAAACCAATATTCAAACCGTATCATCTAGAATATCAGAAAGAAAAGGGTCTCAAAAGTCTCAAAGAAGCATAAGCATGAAAAGTTTTGAAGGAGACCTAGTATCACCACCGTCTTGGTATTCGAAACCAGAATTTTCTAAACAAAGAAGTTTCCATCGGCGGTTGACCAAGAGCTCGTTTTGAATATGTATTTAAAATTAATGGTATTTTTTATAAATCACTTTTTAATGCTTATTGATATTTTAAATATTGAGTAGACAAAGAGCACTATTCATTGATTTTAACGAAGTGCGATCGTATAAGTGTTGCTCCGTGTTTAAAACTGGAAGCATGTCACATGTAGTTTCGAATAATTACAAGCACACGGGTTACATATATTTATAAATTATAATTATTGATGTATTTTAAATGGAGCTTGTAAGTATCTGTAATATGATAATAATCTGTAAAATATAAAACTTGAAAATACATGATTTTTGTATTATACTGCGTCCATCATATTATCAGTCTTTTGACAGCTCACGCTCATTAAGTTTTGTATTGCTTACGTACAAATATCATACAAATAATATTTGTACTTTATGAATGGGTACCGCCCACTTAGTGATGTCACACATAATGGGTTACTACGATTATGCCACAGATTAAAAATAATCGGTAGAAATCGATGTTACGAGTATTAAAAGACATTTAATAACATTATATAAAGTTTTACTTTCTTCTTAGTTAATACATGAATACAAATAAAACAATCAGGATATTTTAATTTATTTTATTAGCACGAGTCGTCGGAATGATAATCAACACTAGACTCCTCCGATGAGGAGTCTTCAGTAGCAGTTATTATTAGCTCTTGTGTAGATAATATATTATCAAACGCAATATCACGTTCCCAATCAGAGAATATTACTCTTTTAGTTCTTTCCACCACACTTGCCCAGTTCTCGGCCGTTACGTGGGTGCAAGCATTTTTTAGCAATTGCAACATTTTATTCGCTGTGAATGGGGGGCTTGTATTGCATCTCGCAGCATGCCCTTTTACTTGTGCCCATATAAGTTCTATTGCGTTGTACTGGCAGTGGTATGGAGGAATCCGAAGAACAGTATGGCCATATTCTGCTGCCATTTCATTGATTACATAGCGTTTTGCTCTCTTTTTGGTTTTTAATATTTTTATTAATTCAACTTTTAACATTGAGTCGTCCACATTTTCTCCATTGTCCCGAAGCCAATTAATTATTTCATGCTTTTTATTAGCCTGTGTTGGCATTTTGTCAATTTGACGGGAGTGGTAGGGGCGCATTATCAATAAAAATTATTGATGGTTCTTCCAATGAAATGAGCATTTTTTTGAACCACTCTTCATACACATTTGCATTCATCTCTTCGTGGTAGTCATTTGATTTCTTCGATTTAAATGCCAACAGTGCGTCTTGTACAAATCCTTTTGCTGTACCTGCATGGCAAATGATTAGGCGCTCACCTTTTCCCATTGGTACTGAGGAAGTGGAATTAGCAGTATCATCAGTCCAGAAACGAGATAGTGTGTGGTTAGCGTTGAGCCATGTTTCATCCGTGAGAACAATATTTGCCCAATCTTGTATTTTCTTTGCCTCTCTTAAAAAATCACAACGTGCTATAGCTATATATGTGCGTTCCATTAATAATTTTCTTTTATTTAACTTTTTATATGAAAAGCCAATTGTGTTCAAAACTTTGACCAAAGAAGATTTTTCACCATGAAATAGACCACTTCTTTTCAAAGAAACAATAAGTTTTCTCAAAGTTGGAATTTCTTTTCTCAAGTAGTAATCTAGTTTACGTAGTTTATCATTAATCGAATTACTTAGGTACGTAATTCGATTAATGATAGTAGGTACTATAATCGGAATGGTATCGCATACGAGAATCTTTAGGACATCACTATCGTCAATCTGTCAAAAGATGGTTAATATAATGGACAGTGTATAATTGTAGCCATTCTAATTCTATTTGAATTTTAATTTCACTTTGCCTCTCCCAAAATCGTAACGCGAGTTAATTTTAATTTCTAAGAGTTAAATCTAAGATATTAATTTATATTAAATCGAGCAAAAGTTATGATAGATACTTCTATTATAAAAATATTCTTATATAAAGGTTAAAGACTTTCAATTAAATCGTTGACGTAACTATTGTATCTAAGTTGCTAAGAGTTAATACTGTATCCGAATAAACTTGATTAAAAAAACTGTATTTATTGGATGTATAAACTAAGGGTGAAAAATCTAAATAGCTAAATGGAGAATGAACATTTATTTCAAAGATTGGCTGTTAAATGGGTTTACAAAAAATTAGTAGTACCTAGTAAGTTAGTTTCTTTATGAATCTGTTTTCACTTTTCTGTGTCAATATCAAAAATTTTAATGATTTTTATTTCTGCACAAAGAAAAATAAAATAGGTGTGGCCTTATAGAACTTGACTCTAACCTACCTATGATACAATTAAAAAAAGGTAGATACATATTTGTTATCATTCTGTGATGTTAAGTAGGGTCTACACGACAGCGACTATGAACGTCGGCGCCTCACTAGCGACTTGGAAATTGGCGTGTGAACATAAATATTAACGGGGGCTTATAATCGCGACAATTGCCGCGATCCGATCGATGCTATTATATAAAGTCGCTAGTCGCGATATCGCTGCTGAGTGGACGAAGTATACATGGCACGCCACTACTTAATTACAATTTCCTATAGAAATTTACAGGCATTGTGGATATTTAAAACCAAAGTTTCTTTTCCAAAGACAATACAAATAACGAACCAATAGAACAGGAAAATTACATTGACATCTTCTACCAAATGGACTTAGAGCGATCGCTTTAATGTGTGTACAAAAGCTGAAAGTCGACGGCGATCAAAGTCGCTGCGTACGGACCTTTCATTAGTTAAAAGTTATAATTATTAAAGTATAGCATAGTATCGTATAGCGTAGATGGCATAGACTACTAAACTAGAGTACTAACTAAAATAGTAGTCTATGCTATTTTAGTTGCTAGTCTGTAGTCTATGCTATCATGTAGTCTATGGCTATAATTATGAAAATAAAAGTTTATAGTTCACTGTCGCTTTATAATAAATTATTTTTAAATACAAAATGTTCATATGTTCAATATCTTCGCCATAAATCACATTACAATGTCTTGTTCTTTGGTTCTGAAGCTATCGCGTTAAATAGTTTACAAAAGGTAAACCACTTTAGGTACGGCTATTTTACGGTTAACTCGCGGTCTCATACTTTTTTGTAAATTTTTTATAAATGGTATATTTTTTTCCAATAGAAAAAATGAAAATATTATCAAGCGATTAGATCTGGTCACGGCAAACAACAGTAGAAATATGACTGTGATAGAAAAATATGCACATACCGAAAATATAAAAGTGTTGCAGTGGTCAAATTTAAATGTAAATAATAACGAATATGACATTGGATTAGTAGTAGCATTTGGCCATTTGATCAAAGATGATATCCTTAAGAAGTTTCCTTTGTAAGTCATTGAACACAAGTTTTTTAAATTATATATTTATTATAAACTTTCATATAACCTAACTAGCTTAGACTCCAAATCCTAGACAAAGTAGCTAATACCAAAGTGGCAAGCTAACTAAATCAATATCAAAAATCACCAATCTGTTGGTTTCTATCAATATTAATGTCAAAGTAAAATTAAAAAAATAAAGTAAACTGTAGTTATATATAAAATAATCAATATTTACTTTAAACTTAACAATTATAACTATTTGATGATTAAATTGACATAATACTGAATCTAATAATATCAGAAGCTGGACTCAACTAAGAGTTCTTATTTGCAATTCTCAACTAAATAATAATTTGCATATGGAATGGTTACCACACAATTCTACACATCTTATTAAAAGTGCTTGTGGCTGTGGTTAATAATATTAATATTGCTAATATTATGAAATGGTATTTTATTCGTCAGATTTTATCTATGAAATTGCTTTTATCGGTATAAATTTATATTGTTTTGTATTTAGCAATAATTCATTTAAAATAATTTTTAAGAGGCATAGTTAATGTACATCCCAGCTTACTACCTCGGTGGCGTGGAGCAGCACCTATTATTTACACACTGCTGCATGGTGATAAAGTTGGTGGTGTTTCTCTTATGAAAATAAAACCTGATGTATTTGATGTAGGTAGGTCTTAAAAAATTAGTAAACTTATAGTTTTTCTTTTGAAAATGTTTCTTTAACATATATCTCTTGTAATTGTTACTCAATACTATTTCAATAAAATAACATATTTTAATAATGATTTGATACTTTCAACATCCTTAAGATAACAATTATATTATTTCAGGTGAGATAATAAGTCGCAAGGAAGTACCTATACCCAAAGACATTAAATTACCAGAGTTGACCAAACAATTATCTGATATTGGTGCTGAGATGCTGATTGACTGCTTGCGATGTTTACCAAAGAGCTTAGAACACACACAGCCACAGGCCAATGAAGGTGTTACATATGGTATGTTTGCTCCATAAATAATAATGATAAAATTGTTTGTTCCACCAAATTATGAAATGGTAATTATTATTCATATTTAGCAAGTTTGTAGTACTGAAGTTATGCCATATAAAGAGCTGAATTTTATTTTGAAGTTATATCGAAGGACAAATATACTGTATATTAATCAATAAGAAATTTGATATCAACATAATACTCTGATCTATCAACATATTACTTGAATATCTAATATTATTTTAATATTGTAATACATGTAAGAATAATAGGACCAATATACAACACTTTTTAAAATATTTCTAAAATAATAAAGTTTTTAAGGATGGAATAATTTTTAAATTTGGGTAATTTTGTATAATTATTAAAGTAACTATTAATATTTTTAAATCTGCCTATGTTAAAAATATTAATTATTTTTAAAATGGGCAAAGCTTTGTTTGATACTAATATTTTTTGTGCTTATTTGCCTTCTATAATGTTTTAAGATCACCAAAGCTAAAATTTTATCTTTTATTTTGTAGCAAAAAAAATAAACAAAAGTATAAGTGAAGTACACTGGGCCGAAAAAAGTGCACAGGAAGTTTATAATTTATATCGTAGTATATATGGAATATATCCTCTAACCACCAAGTTCAGGGACAAACCAATGAAATTATTTAATGCTTTCTTAGTTGACACAGATACAATTTACGATGATAAACCTGTTGGAACTCTTGAGTATTGCAAAAAGACCCAAGCAATAAGAATATTGTGTAAAGACAAAAAATTCATTTACTTTAGATCAGTTAGAATACTAGGTAAACGAGAAATATCCGCTTTTGACTTTTATAATGGCTACATTAAGAGCATGTTAGATAAAAGAAGACTTATTATAGAAGGTAAGGTATAGAAGATGAAGAAATAAACATATTATAAACAGAATATTTCTTTTATTTAAATAATAATATTTATTCTCCTATTAATTTAACGTTCAAAATTCTACAATCAAATTCAACATCAAGGACATAACTAAGACTGAACTAATGCTAATACACTACTATCTTATGTTTAAAATTGATTCAAGTTAATGTAATTTAAGAGCATGACCGTTAAAAGGATATGTTGGATTTGGTTAATTTGTGGTTGGTTTAATTAATCTATTACAGAGGAATTATTTAGTATATGGGGGTCATACAAATGCCCTTTCAAGAACTGATATATAAATGTAATGTGCTCAGTTAGGAGCTGCTGAGACAGCAGATTTGCTTCTTCCTTAAGGTAACCTAACAGTGTAATCAAAATTTAATCTCAACATAAAGCTCCATCAAAGTTACATTAAAACTTAAAAGAAATATAGATGGATGGAGTTTAATCAAAATAGAAATTAATTAAAGAATGAAAAACTATAATACAAGTTACACATTGTTCCCATAAAAATAATTTAATACATATATAGGTATATAAATAGATATTTAATATTAAAAAAAATAAGACTATAATTAACATAGATAAAAATTAATATATACATATAATGAGTTCATTATATTATTGCAACTAGTACATGTCATGTTAGTGTTGGAAATATGCCAATTCCAGCATGTTTTACGCCTTGGCGACTCTATTCCTGAAATAAAATTACGTATATAAAATAAGATATAAATAGCATATACATATTTAAAGTAGGTCAATAAATAGTATAACTTAAATACAATATATAACACGAGAAAATTAATACCTACATATATCATCCTATCCAAAGATCAAAGTTATATTTCTATGCTTATACAGGGTTCCACGGAAAGGGTGTATCATACCGCGAAACGTGTGGAGTGATACCTATAATAAAACAATATCCGCCGAAAAAATAACAAAAAGTTGTCGCACAGTGGCACTATGGACTTACAAAGTGTAAAGCGTAACATTCGTACAGTCACAAAATGTCCATTGTGACAGCCCTTTAAAATTACTAACACGCATTATTGAAATTTTACGTTACTATATGAGACAGCCGAGCTGCTAACGAAATAGGTTAATGACCCCCGCGCGCACTTCCCTTTTGAATCGACCGAAAAAAGTATCGACAATTTGAATTCGATCCTTCTTCGTAACAAGCACTTTATCAGAAAGTATCGTATAAAATAAATTACCACCTATCTTCGCTGCAATGCTGAATTTTTTTTAAACATTACAAATCGAGTCAGTGGCTTATCGTGAATTACTTATCCTATCGTTTAATTATTTGTTCTTTGGTTCAGTCAGTTAAATAAATACAGAAAGTTTCAAAGAATATCTTTCAATTAACTTTTAAGCAAGTGGGGATTTTAAGTCTGATTGTACCGCATTTTATGAGGCCTCGCTAGGCCCCGACATCTTTGTGACCATATTTTCATGAGTACAGTATCGATATTCTTTTCGATACGTGTCCCTACCTTTTACATCGGCGGCCGGCATGTTTTTGTTCTAGTGACCTATTTATCGTATTATTTTGTTTCTTGTTTTATTGACCTCTCGCTCGTTGTGCCATTATTTTATTATGCTATGCCACTTACATTATAAATCAATGAAATCCTTATTCGATTTTTAAATGTAGTCATAACTTAGGGTTGATAGTCAAGATTTTTACAGAAATAGTTTTTTTAGTTTTTGTATAAAATTTTTGAAATACGACTTTACCCAGGGTTGATATTTTTTTGGCATATATATAAGTTAAGTACTATATATAATTATAAGTATATAACTGCCTTTCGTACTGCGTGCTACTTTTCGTGCCTACTGCCTGTATGATACACCCTATCTGTGGCACCCTGTATATGGGAGATGTAAATATCCAGGTTGTGTGTACATATACATAGATATATATAGTATTATAAATGTATATGGTTAAAATTTACAGTGGTTTAGATAACAGGCTTAAAACTTTAAAGTATACATACACTTTTATTACGTCTGTATTTATGGAAAAGAAAAGTTATTTTTCAGCTTTAGCACCATAAACATCAACTCTGCTGTTTATACTATCGGGCTAATAGCTATCCACATTGCTTACGACATACATGGGTTAAGATATAGTAACATCTCATTAGAAATTTTGTATCTAAAGGACTCACTCATTAAGTACGTGTGTTCGCAAAATTTTTTCGAAATCTTCACAATGTCAATCTATATTTAGGACTTCACAAAGTGGCGAATCTATCTACTGATAGGAGTGTGACAAGAACATAGTAAACTTTAGTATTGACTAGCCACTGCACTGGAGTTTATATTAAAGCTCTCAACACATATACACATTCAGAGAGAAATAAACAGCAACGATTTCGCCGTGAAAACGTAACAGACAGACAGACTAGCATTATTTTTATATAAGGAAGAATCATCCCTTATTGTAAAAGTAGGTATTATACATCCTTCATGTGACTTTCTCTAATCTATTATATAATTTATTATATTATATCGAGTATCATTATTATACTATTTTTCTACTAATTATAATATTTGTGTTTTTGTGTATCACAATATGAAAGTTTGCAGTAATTAATTATTAATAATTTAGTATTTTTTATTATATAATTTACTGGAACTGAAAAAATTATGAGAGACATAGAAAGTCGCATGTTCAAAACGCTTAAATCTACACGTCACATCATATTTGTAGTTGAGTATAGTTACAGTATAGAGTTTATTTATGAAGATAATGATATATTCAAATTCAAAATATTCTTCACTCAAGTAGACCCTTTCCCTCTCCAATAGGGGTCGGCACCATATGCTATGATTTGCCTAGGTATTTTACGACTAGCTACCTGCCTGACGTTAACTTACCTTAGTCGCCTTTTACGACACTTCGGTCAGAAGTGAAGGTGCTCTATTCTACTCAGCCGGATACCACACCGCACTCAGTACTTTTGACTTGTCAAATGTTGTTTTAAAAAGCTACTGCTGATTCTAAGTTGTCTTGTACCCAGTAGAACGAGCAAGAAACTCGGCAGATAATCTTTTTTAATAAAATTTATACAATTTAATTAATTGATTATATTGTAATCGTTCCAGCCTGGTGCGTAGCTGATTGCAGTTAAAATATTCTTCTGTCATTCAAATAATTTACAATTGAATAGCTTAGCAGCATCGTTTTAAGATAATTTCTAAACTTGTGTAAAGGCAAATAGATATAATTTTTAAGAATTTTGTTATTAAAACGTACTGATGCGGACTAATGATTTTCGAAGGCGCAACATTAGTTTATGTTGGTTTATATATTGAATTCGATGCAACGAAATTTTCTAAATTTATGACAGTGAATCTTATGGCGAAAAAATTCCACCGCCATGTCATTTGCCTTTCCTTTTTTATCTCATCCATTCTATGTTTAATCTCTGCGTACGTATGCTTATAATGGGTATCCTATTCTTTTTAAACTGTTATATTGACTTTAACCGTAAGTGAACCTAAACGTATAAAATATATACGAATCTACATCAAACATTAAATATTAATTAACTCGTTATACGTAACACAATTTAACAACAAAATATATAAAGCAACGAAGATACACATTAAAATAATTTCAATAAATTTAAGTACATTTAAGTAACAAAACTAAACATAACATTTTTAATAAGCTTTTTACATATTAGGTGCAAAAATTAAAAAAATCCAGGGTACCAAGCAGTGAAGATACAAAAACAGAAGCCCAAACAGTTTCTTACCTTTACCGGTTAATTTAGCAAATACAGCAATGTGATTTTTTAACTATCCGAATCCTGAAAAAAGTAAGGTAAACATAAAAACAAAAGGCTTCTGTTTTTTCGGGTTTCCAGGAATAATGATGAAAATGACCATGATGAAAAACTATAATACTACACATATTTAAAAAAAAACTTTAAAAAATAACACTTGGTTTTTATATGTTAGTACACCTTCCTTTCATTGAATAATTTCATGCTTAAGCTAATAATTACAGGACGATTATAGCTTAGAATTGAATCCATGTTTAAAACTAGAAAGTTGATAATGATTGTGATCATCTTAAACATACAACAGAGACACGTAATATGACTCCTTTATATTAATAAGTGTTAAACACACCTATAGTTATTACCAAACACAAAACAAACACTTCCAATCAAGGCAATAACAAAAAAAGTGACATAGTTTAAAACTTAATGTAATTTTTATTTTAATCCATACGATATGTTTAAACTTTATAAATTCAATTCATTCACCTACCTTCTAGTATCTTCTAAAATAAGTTTAATTATGTAATAATAATATTATGCATGATTTTATTTCAAATTACATTACCCTAATAATTACTATAATATATTTTTCTGTTTAAATAATTTATTAACTTAACATTTTGATGCCATGTTTTTTAAACGAGCTAATAACAATTATGGATTTCCAATTTAAAAAGTTATAGTGAAATTTATTTTTCACATTTATTTTCAATAAGTTTTGCCTTTTTTTCGAATGCATTAATCACAAGATTGTAACTACCCTACTGAAGTAATAGTTATGATATCGATACATTATCGACCTATAAAAATGTTATCTAAATATAAAAATTAAGTAATATAAGTATAAAGGCCCATAAAAGTAAACAAATACGCTATCATATAACAAAAATATTGTTGCGTTTATGACGTGCTTATGACTTAGGTATGAAAGACGTTTTCCAATATTATACTACAATTTGATTCGAAATTAGCTGCCACAAAATTGTCAAATATAAACTTTTGGACCTTATGACAGTGAACAGACTTGATAGATTAATTTAGCGAACTAATTTTTGCTCAAGAGTCTATTTCAATACCAACTTTCGCTTATAAATAACCACCTTATCAAGGTGGATAATTTATTAATGATCATATTTTAAATGGTAATTTCCTTATGGTATTTATATTTTTATCTTTATTTTACTTTTACAAAAGTTGTTAACAACTGAATATATAATCATTATAAGTTTAATTATTTTAAAATAATGGATTCACTACCATTTATTACCGATTAGATTATCTAAATCCAAATTCTTTACCGTAAAGCCGCTGTCATAAAATAAAGATACGGAAATATTTTAATTTCACTGATTTTGTTATGTTTGATTAATCTGTAATAATAAATACAAGAATATTATAATTGATATAAATGAACAAAAACTTTCAGTTTATATCATACCCCATAAGCTATGTGCTCTTTATATTATTATTTTACCATATTAAATTATATCCATAGATAAAGGTCTTTCTATTTCATTATACATAATATAATTGAAAAACATCTTTCGATTAATGCAAGTGCAGAGACGATGCGTTCGTGTCGACAATATGTAGGCTTCACTCAGGTCACAGAGAACACTTAGGCGTCGCTTGCGTCCTAGAATATTAGTGAAATGTGGTTACTAAATGTCAGATGAGAATTAGTCATGCGCAAATTATAATAGACCAAGCGATGACCGACAAAATATCTATGGATGAATAGTGTTTTTTCTCAAAATATTATATTTGTAATGGGCAATGAATTGGGATAATTTTAATAATTTTTCTTGCATCACATACTCTTTCTGAAATCTTTATAATATATATAGCGTATGTATAACATATATCATTTTAAGGAAAAAAAATACAAGCACAGGATAAAAGATTAAATAAGTCTTTTTTACTTTACTCTTTCTTTTCTTTACTCGATTAGATCTATTAGAATTGTTAGAACGATTAGATTAATTATAAAAAATAACGTTTTCAAACTTTATATCATTTTCATCTTGAATATGCAAGAATATAACACAGGTATTAGAGTTACCCTAGAATAAATATCGAGTATATAGATCTTTAAAAATCATTTAGTCGTCTAAATTTCACATACAAACAAATGTTCATTAAAAACAAAATAAACATGAGAACAAACGTTTATTGCAGAATAAAATATAACCATTAAACCATTTCACCATGAAAATGAAAAGAACAATAATATAAATATATAGTAGTTTCAGTAAATGCTTATGTTTTTAGGAGCAAATCTGCAAAATAAAATTAGTACGGTTAGTAAAAGCGAAATCAGCTTAAAAAAATAGTTTCAAGTCAGTCACCAAAAGAAAAACACAAAGGCCAAACCGAAAAACGAACATATTTGTTAACGCATTGCAACACTAAAGACATGCGTAAAAAAAACCAGAAAAATTTCAAATCTCCAATCAAGAAAAGCCACAAAGTATTATTTACTTCACCACCGCTGTATAGTACATCTTAACACGCAAGTTTAATTTTAATTGGCCATTTTGTTTAGTATCGCCAACACACAAGGGAGTAAGAAATAGGAAAATAATCTGCAATAAAACCGTTACCTTTTTCAAACACATTTAATAAAATTTGACCAAGGTACAACTGTTACATTTTACTACACACTACGGAGAAACGTGCAACGTATATCTAGATCAAATTAGTCATATATATTTCATACATACACCCATACCTTGTTTTACGGCCTACATAGGTTCCACAAAACTAGGCTATAAGCTGTATACGGATTTAATTATTCTAATACAAATTCAATGGGATCGGTTCCAAATTTGTTAAATATGTAACATGGTTCTAAGCGCATTTATCTTGTTATGTCATTTAAATCAAAAATACATACATAATAAGTACATACATTTGTACATAAATTATTGAAAGACTTTAATGAAACTTCATTTTACATAAAAAAATTATGTTACTATGTTATTACACATAGTATGCACACATACATTTTTTTTAAATGGCTTTAATCTAAATGCGATGAAGAAATAGTAACGTGCAGATTACTGATCTCATAATTTTTCGCTATGGAAATAAAAAAGAGTGTGCATCGAGATTGTGCTTGAGCAAAATTGATAATATGTAGATATATCGACACCGAAAAAAGTGTATTGACCGTTATAGCGAAATATTTTAGGCCATTAATCGAAAAAGTGTCATAATTGATCATATTATAGCGAAATGTATAAAAAACGGCCGTATAGCGAGGTATGAGTGTATTCTGAATCGTAGACATGTACATATGGTGTTTACCGTATTTCATTCTACTAGTCAACATTCAAAACGTGCGATCAGTTTATCTCAACAAGCACTCCATAAAAATCATGTTTAGGTAGATAAAAGACTTTAGGGATATAAAAACAATAATAAACTATATATAAGGATAACATTATATCATAATGATAACAATGGTATTAGTACTATCTTACTTAGTAGTCAGATTATTGAAATGTTAATAGGGTAAACATGCCTTTGTTATTTAAACGAAACACAAGAGCTCAAAAGTACGGCTGGCGTAATTTTTTATGCTTGTCTAAAAAAATGCCATATTTACATCACTTTTTTTTAATTCGGTCTGGTACCTACGTAATATATGAATTTTAAACAATTTGCTAATCAGCAACAGTGCAATCGTTAACTTCATAAAACGCCTGTTATATACAAAAAAATATAATAATTTAATTTTAGAAGGTTAATATTTAATTAATGCGTAAAACAATTATTAATCAAGTTATGAGATATAAAAAAATACTTAATTCATTAAAAAATTAAGAAGCTATTATTCTTGTAACAAAAAAATAAATATCGTTGACTCAATACAACATAAAATATATAGAAATTCAATATAAAATATGTAGTTATATCTATAATTTTTTATATAACTTTAAATGGGATTTTTCTTTTTGGTATATGTTAATTTTACTGCGTGAAAAAAACTTCGCGTATTTATGGTGCGGTTTCGCCCTATAATTTTTTTACTACATTGTAATAAGAATACAATATTAAATTGACTTTGTCATAAAAATAACTATTTAATTATTTAAAACATATCTGTTGAATCATCTAAGTTCAAACTGTAAGCAATGTAGCCATGGCAGAAAATCAATAACTGACACCTAATCTCTTTTAATGCAAGTGATATAAATAACGCCCTCATATATTGACAAGTGTGTTATAACTATTATCTAAGTACTGGCACCCTGTAAAATATAAATACGCATCATAGATTTTATTTATAGAACATATTTTTAACCTACTTTGCACTAGAAAGACATATGATAAGTTTTTCTTGTGTTAAGTAATCGAAAGTTTCCTAATAATAATCAATTATTTTTATAGGTATACAAAAGAAATGTACTCATACGTATAAAGCTAAGCTGTTAAACTTTTGTTTTTATACTATTTAATATCCTAAACAAATTGGACTTCATCAAAATTATATATAACGAATTTGATTTAGGAAACATTGAAATTTCTAATAACATTTTATAATTAATAATTAAAAAAAAAAATATTTAAGTCCAAAAAAATCTAAGTAACATTTGTTTAATAAAAAATAAAATCCAGAAAAATCAAACAATAGCTCAAATGGTAGCCACGTTTAAAACTATAATAGTCTCGTCATAATATTTTTGATTGCTATTATTAAAATATTTTGGTTTATAACACACACATTATGCTGATGTCTGACATCGAAAATTTTTGTTATTATCGTAAAAAAAATATAAGATCACATTGATTTATTTATAAAACTTAAATAAAAATAGTTTAGGACTAATCATTAAAAAATATATAAATAGATGCTATATAGCTGCTTTTATATTTTATTTAGCTTCAACAATTATATTATAAGGACCTGTTAAACAGGATTTAAATTCCCTAATGTTATAGAAAATTATTATTTATTAAATGTATATTTATGAACATATTTGTATTTTACGTTGATGAGTAAATTAATTTTATTAGACCAATACAATTTTTTTATAGAGGCATCGTTTACAGAAAACATTAAAGTTTAATATAAGTGTAAAACTGGTTCAAATTATTATTTCAAAAGAATATTGAGTTGTGGGAAAATGGTATGGTAGATATTCTAAAAATTGACTTACGGCACACCATGAACGAAAATTTGATAATAGTTAATAATTCATATATATAAGCTAGAAATATAAAAATATTACCGATGAAAAGAAATTAGTACATAATTGACGCTACGTTATTTACGAAGGCTATGGAAGCTAGGTTAGGCTAAGTTCATAGGATAGATTCATTTTGCGTCTTACATATGCTCAGGGTGGCTTCGGATGCAGTCAATAAAGTCGCTGGGTTTCAGCTCTCCTCTGCAGATGCGGAACACGGCAGTGAAAAGGGGGAATCTGTAAGTAAAATTATTCGCATATTAATTTTTTTTTTAATTATGTGACCAAAAACGTTTTAAATATGGATGGATTTTCGACTAGATAGACGATAATGATGGAAGAGTTTGAAAGATGCTCTGGTATTTCAATACGGATTTATTTGCTCATATACCAGGAATTTTCTGGGAATATGCAGATTTACGATGTTTACGTTTGCTATTAAGTGCTTGATAAGTTAACAGCACTTAGACACTTTTGTTGACTACTTTTTTCATACTGCAATCGTTTGCCTAACAAAGAAAATATTTTACATTATATCAAAAATGGCTTTTGATGCTAAGGATGAATGTCGCTCTTTGAATATAAGCTTTAAAAATAATTTCGTAAATATTTAAAGATTTTGATATTAAGCAACGTATGCTGCATATTGATGATTGTTCTACTATAAATCTTTTGATGTTGTGAAAAAATATTATTATATAAAAAATAATATTTTTACTAAATATAATTTTTCAGTGTTGAAAATGGCATTTATGTAATCATATTTGAATACACAAATCCTTTATATACTGTGCATTAGTTTTCTATTTGTTGATTTGCAACAAAATTTATATAATTACCTACAGACTAAGACAATTTTTTTTTAAGAGAAACATCGGGTCATACAGACATCGGAAGGTATGGCCAAAAGGTAATGACAATGAATCCAATAAATGTTTACATTGACCTCTCTGTCAATGTGGATGAAAGCCAAAACGAATTATTTTGGTACATCACATTGAAAGATTATATTCAGGGTCACAACATTTTATTAGTTGACAGGCACGATATTTCGCACAAGTAAATACACAAAAATATATATAGATAAAACGCGAACACGCGTAATTATGGTAGAGTATATTTTATGATTATGTTTTAATAAGAAACTATTCTTGAGTCGCTGTGCTGTGATCATATACCTTCTTATCTAGAGTTGCCCTCGTAAAACTATATGATTTAGCTTTGAGTATTGGTCAAATTTAAACTTGGCCCGTAATTATGTTCTATCGTATATAAGAGCCATGTAGTACAGGTCTGATCTTGTTCTTAGGTATGAATACTAAGCAAATTCCTCGTAAATTGATGGCCTATCTAAGATCAAATGGTAAAATCTTTATAGGTACGGTAAGCTCTAAATATAAATTTCTATTTTAAATCATATTGTGAAAGAAGTTATACAGACTTGTTTTCCATGTTCTTATTGGCCAGCATGTGGTTAACTTCTTCAGCTGTGATAGGTCCCTGCAGCTTTTGTCCGTTAAGCATCTCATCTTCCAACTCCTTGATCGAACGGCCCGTTTTCACAAACGCTTCCGCAACTCTTCTATTCCTACCACCTAAATATTATAATATTATTTTACTATAAATTTTGTATGATTTATTAACAGTAAAACTAGAAGTTTTTTTTATACATCTTAAGTTATGAAGACATTAACACAATCTACATTAATATCTGCAAGAAGCTATGTGAACTATAAGAAAGATAATTTTGAAGTAATTATAAAAAAAAAAAAAAAGAAGTAATTATATGTTAAACGCCAGATAATAACTAACTTTAGTTACCAATAATTTGAGATAAATTCATGTCAATAATTTTTTGTACGAAACACTGTAAAAAAGATTTTAATTTTTATTTTCTGTTTTCCAAAGAAGGAAATGACGAAGTCATTAACTTCATTTTTCAACGGTTAATGAACATTTTCCTGTGCGTATTTTACCTCTTCTTACTAAAGAATATAGCCTTGCGATCTATTTGTTATAATGAGGATGCATTTCCTCATTCAATGTAGATAGGAGTAGGTATACTTGTACTTGGAAATGGATAAAACACAACGAAATATTCAAATTTCGTGATATTTTTGGATTGAAACAGAAAGTATTTTCTAATAAACTTTATTTCCTGTGTAAATATTAATCTTGTGGAAGCACTCTACCTTCATCCCGATCATACTGAGTTTTTGGGTGATATTTGAGTTAGATTGACTATCCAGTCAAGTATGGATATTAGCTAGGATTATAAGATAGGAGTAGCGTGACCTAATGTTGTTACGCCTCTTACTTGGGGGCTCAATCAATTAAAAATTTTTAAATTAATTAAACAGTTCAAAGCATAAAGTAAAGAGTAATGTTTGTGATCAACAAATATTCCAAAGGGATTCCCGAAATACATCCGATTCAGTGGGTCCGTTCAAGTTTAAAGAGTTTCATGTTTTCGAGTATGAATAACTTCCTATATGTAGCCATAGTAACTTGTTAAAGCTACCTTTATGCAGTAAATAATTAATCACTATCGCATAGGCTTTGATAAGCTTCGCAATAACGCTTTAAGTGCCACGTCAATTTAATATCCCGCATATCAGAAATCGATTGGTGGTAACCAGTTGTTTTGTTCACAGTCAATACCTATTTTGCAAAACTTGTTCATAATTCGACATAATTTATACATCAATTTGTATGCGTAAGCGAAATGATAATCTCTCATAAACTCCAGATACTATAAAGTTGTTTTATTATCACTCAGTATTAACTTATTTTTAGTTTTACTGAATTTCGTAGTTATATTATATTTATTTGGGTAATTCATTTGTTTCGTTTTCTTTAAGACAAAATTTTAAATTCCTTAACATGTGCGTTCGTCATTTGATATGACACTGGGCACAATGTTTTGCACCTTATTTGCGCAATGCTGGCCATGAAGGAATTATAATAATATATTATGTAGACATAATATAGTTGTAAATAGGGTTGCCAACTTTTTTTTTACAAGAGATTAAGTACGTTTAGGTCTGAGAAGGATAATCTACAGTATTTTAGTGTGTAGTAAAATGAAAGTATTTTTCTTTATTTAATTCATGCGCCTCGTTACAATTACAACTAAAATTGAGTGTCATTGCGATTTGTTTGGGAATGCGCTGCCCTGAGCACCTCCAACTTGATAAAAAAAATCTGTTTGTAAAATCGAATGTGATGAAAATTTAAACGTAATTAAAATTTTTAACCAAATACGTTCTTTTGATTTGAATTTAATTGAAACACACGATTTATAGGCAAATAGTTCTAGAAATATTAACAATATATATATAACGGATAACATTCCGACGAAGTTGCAATGTGAAACTCGTAATATACTCGCATGTCTTACATATTTGTTTATTATTCAAAGCGATAACCTATGCAATGCATATAAATTATAATTATGATAAAGTATAGAAAACTTAAGTAGTATTACGACAATATTTGTATATAAATATTTCCACAGTAGAAGACATATTCTTTATTCCGGTACTAAGTTTCACGCGGACGAAGCTAATATAAAATAAAAATATTTAACAGTAGATGATTGGGTTTCATTAAAAACCCCACTTAGGTTCAAAACACATTTAAATAAGGAATTATAGCCACTCACCGTAACACGTCGTAATAAGATCCGCAACACCACATGACTCGAAGAAGGTGCTAAGCTTGCTGCCAGGGTAGAACACGTCAACAAATTTGATCATCTCCATAAGCCCCAGTCGAATTACCGCTGCTTTGGTATTGTCGCCGAAACCAAGACCGTCTACGAAACCTGCTCCTACTGCTACTATATTCTGAATAAACAACATGATACAACTTAAATCGTTTACTATTAATGGTTGCGGAAAACACTTTCATCAGTAATACGGCAGTCGCGATGATATTTTTAAAAGGCGTGTCTATCTATCGATATAATTTATACTTACTATTAGTATTTTCAAGTCAGAGGCGTAGCTACCACAAGATTATACGGGACCCTGGTGCCCCAAGCTCAGGGAGCCCCTCCGACTCTAACTTACTAACTATAAATTGAACTAATTAACATGTCCCCCACATTCTGAATATACGTTAACCAGATTTCAGGAACGTAAATTTAATAATGGTTCCTGAAGTATGAAGAATATTGATTACGATACGATCTGGAGTAAGTCGAATTTAAAAAGCGACGAAGAAATATATTAATTAAGACTAATATATTATTAATTTATTATTATTTTATTGAATAAATGCCTAACCACAAGTGATAACGCCGCGTCTTGTATTTGAATTAGTTTGAATAATATTGTTATTATTTTCGTATGCAAACAAAAGTGTCCTTAATAAACATAGAAAATCGCTTGATCTATATATCTTTTGCCTCGTACAACACGAACGAATAATAAAATAAAATATAATAATTTAAATTCTTATAAAAAAAAATTATATTCAAAGAATACAATCTACGCAGCTTCTGCTCAATATGAAAATAGAGATAACAATGCTTTAATGCATTGCACAATTAATTCGTTAAAAATAACTATAGTGGCCGGGCGAAACGAAATTAAGCCGAGACAATTATGTCATACTCAATATCGTCATTGATAAAGATTACAATAGATTTGAATAACACGAGATTTAACGAAAATCTAATTTACGGTAGAGCTGGATGGTCCTTGGAGTATTTCTTAACTCTTAAAAAATCTGCTAGGTACTGCTACTTATAAATGTTTGATATAAATATATGATACTAAGATATAAATGTAAGATATTTAACCATTTCGCTGCGATTTCAAATCTCATTCGATCAATCGATTTCAAAATTAACGATATAAGTAAATTATTCGTCCTAAATCGCATCATTTAAATTTCTGAAGTAAGTAATTCAATCTCTTAATATAAAAGTTATGTATATGTTACATATGGGCATGACACAAAAAAGTTTTGGAGACACTGCTCTAACGCAACTTAATTGTTTTTTAGAATTGTCTGTAACGAAAAAACCAAATTTATTTTACACAAGTAGGGCTTCGCATTACAATGTATAAAAGGTGCATTTAATTTCTTTTTCATATCATGTCTTAAGAACATTTTGTTGACACTAACGATAACATTTTTATCAGTAAATTTGGGTGCGGAATATTTTATGCAATCTTTTACGATTAGAATATTATTTACCAAGTGTTTCGACATGAAGTTTTCAACACCTCTAAACTCGTGATACTAAGAGTAAATATTATTAAGGACATAATTTAAAATACACTTAGAATTTAAAACTGCATGGACTTGGATAAATCGACTTACGTCCGTTTATTTTTTAGTCATATTAGGCATTAGGATTGCCTAATTTATATGGTGAGTGATACAGTGAATTCGATAAGTCTTTTATATCGCACATACACACTTGTGAATATTTAAATAATACTCTTAAACGTAAATCTATTTAGAGCTGCCCTGAATAGCGCGTTTAGGACTTATCTAGGATATAATCTTTTAATTTTAACAATCTTACGAGTATAATCATTTGAGCAGTTGTTCTCGATAAAGTCTTGAAATAGTTGTCGTGAGAAAGTTAATTTAGATAAGTGATATAACACACTGAAGTATCTTATCTATAAGACACGGCGCCTTTGAGCCAAATGAAGCAAGATAGATAAGTTTTGTGCTATAAATATTACTATAGTATGTTCCAATTAAAACAAAAAAGTCTACGAAAACTTTATGTATACGGAAAAAAATCATATCTTTAACGCTCACTTTCAAAGCGCCGCAAATCTCCACAGCATCTTCGTCGTCCACGACGACCACTCGGAAATACTCCGTCTGTATTATGTCCCGCATCAATGGTGCCAGAAGTACATCGCGGCATCCGATTGTCGTCTCACAGAACTTTTCTTCAGCCACCTAGCGTATTGTATTAAAAAAGTACCTTTACAAGGAATGAGAGAGATAACAAGAAAATGGTTCTATGTATATGCAGAAACAGTATTGCAATATGTGACACTGTCAGTCTACTAAATTAAGATACCCTCAATAATGTAGTGCTTGACTTGTTCCCGAAGGAATAACAGCATTTATCTTATACTAGCGGCCTGCCCCTGCTTCGCACGGGTATAAAATATATATCCCATGTCAGTCAGTGTAAAAAAATGATTAAAATCGATCGAGTAGTTTTGATTTATTCATTACTGCCCGTGGCCCGCACGCGTTAAATTTGGAGAAAAACAATTTCCTTTCCCTATACCAAGTTTCACGCATAAAACTCTGTCAAAGATTCAATCTGCGTATCAAAATCTGTTGTTGTTAAGTAACATGTAAATTGTTTTTGAAAAAATAAATGAATTTGAATTTGAATTTGTTGCGTAGTTTTAAAGTTTTATGCGTACATAGGGATATAGGGACTTTGTTTTATAATGTGTAGTGATGCTGGATATATAAAACTTACTTGTACAAAATGACATCAATATGAGTCCAGGGGATAAGAAGTAAAAGCGTCACAGACAGACAGACTTTTCATTTATAGTATTAGTACGGATTAAGAGAAACAATGAAAAATATGTTACGACAATAAACTCACCTCTGAAGCAATATTGGCACCCATCAATACAGCACAAGGAATTTTCAAGCATCTTGTAATGATATGCGATATTAAGTCAATGCCGCCGCCCTCTGCTATGTCGAAGCCCTGCCAAATTTAAAAGATTTATTAATTAAGACGACCGAGACAATATACTATATATTTTATTAACAACAAGACAAAAACCTGTCATAATTTGTGTCCCTAATAGGCACCACGCGAAAAGCACTAAGTATTATAATAATAGTACATATATAATACACTAGCGGCCTGCCCCTGCTTCGCACGGGTATAAAATACATATCCCATGTCAGTCAGGGTAAAAAAATTATTAAAATCGATCCAGTAGTATGATTTATTCATTTTCCTCTTGAATCACTCTATCTATTAAAAAAACCGCATCAAAATCTGTTGCGTAGTTTTAAAGTTTTATGCATACATAGGGATATATGGACAAACAAAGAATGCGACTTTGTTTTATAATATGTAGTGATATATACATGTGAATATGTAGTAAACTATTTTACATAGATTTTAGTGTTTAAATTATGTTAACCATTACAGTTTGTTTAAAAATGCAAAAATTTCCTAATTTAATAGTAATATATTTGACGTTGGGTAGTTAACTAGTGAATAGTATAGAAAAAATAGCTTAGATTTTAAGAGACAAAATTGCAGTGCACCCGTGAATGAGTCAACATTTAGAGCCTTTGAGCATTACTTTTCTTAATATACTATTGTGGCTTTCTAGGCGCGTGGATTGAAACCTTATAAAAGAAATAATCGAAATTTGCGATATGTTACCTACAATATGTCTTTCAGTTTTCACTGTATCGAAATTAATACAAACTATAAACAAAAATTTTTACAAAGATCAAGGCCTTGTCATCTTTTTTTATTATTATAGGTGCCATTGATACAATGAACAATTTTTGTTTGATTCAACTAAAAATTATGATTTTGCAACTTTTGCAAATTGTTCACAAAACAATTCAATAGTTCCGAAAATTATTGTTTAGTTTTATAACATAAATAATTATAATTCTTCCTTAGGTAACAGAATAAACCATTATTAAGTTCTTGTTTCATTTTTATGCAGTAAGTCATTTACCTTGTTACCTTTTGAACACCTATTGTATTCCTCATTTTACTTTTCATTTTTTTATGTGGTACATTTTTGTACCACTTTTACTATAAATAAAATATGTTAGTGCTTATAAAATTGAATACTAAGCTATTTTAATTAAGCCAAGGTTACACAATGTTATCTAATATCTGGACCAAGTGGCTAGTTGTAACATATATAGTTTTATACAACACAATTCTCAAGGTTGTTTCTATAATTTCATATGTGAATACATAAAGTTTTTCAGTAATTAAGCATATATATTGATTATTTTATTTTAAGATATCCAGATAGTAAATATTCCTTATTTTTTATTTTACTCATGCATTGTAAATAGTATACACAAATACGCCTACTTATATACCACTGTTTGCTTAAGTGAAATATAAAAATTATTTTAGTAGCTATTGGCTTATTAGCTTTTCAATGGTATCACATAAGCAATGTTATCTTAAAAACATTTTCAATTATAAAATTGTTACATATATCTGTAATCCAAAATATTATTTTTAATATAGTTTGCTAATGTACTATACAGACATAATGTAACCAACAATCAATTTTTTAATTGAAAGGAAAAATATTACCTTGATAAGTGAAAGTGCAGCAGCTGTAGGCTTTATTTTGCCCAACAAGGTAGAGCATATTGTGCGTACAAACTGATGAGGCACAACAAAGATCAATAAATCTGCATCCTTTGCTGCATCCACTATGTCAGGAATGGCTACCTGTTTTAGTAAAAAAAATCAAGCACATATAAAAATTATAATAAAACAACTTACTGTGTAACCCTATTATCAAAATTAAGAATGATTTTTCTTTTACTCCTTTTTTTGGGAATTTAATTGTTTAATATCAACATACATTTTTATAATAATTGAGATATTATATTTTTATTATATATTATTCTTCTAGTGCCAATATTTTTTTAGTACCCTTATTTACCTTGTTATGTTAATTGCAATAATTTTAATAAATTAGGAAATGTTTACTTCTTTTAAAATAAAGATTGAATAAGAAATTAAGACAAACTTATAATTATACTATACTTACAACATTAGCAGGAAGTTTGTGCCCTGGTAAATATTTAACATTTTCATGGGTTTCATTTATAATTTCAGTCAATTTCTTTCCTTCAATTATTTCTTCATACACCCACATAGTGACTCGGTCCTCAAAGTTCGCTAGACGAGCTGCATTGCGCCCAACTATTTTAGCTATAGCTGAACCCCTAAACAAATTTAAATCTCTATTTGTATTGAAGTGTAAGTATTTGACAAGGAAGTAAGTATTTATACATGTTGATAAAATTAAAGTACCGAGGATAGCGACTTTTAAGTTAATATGATTAAATAAAAGGATTTACGTTTGTACAGAATTATAATGTTAGCTTGTTATGTCACAGTTCTAGGTCATCGTAAACAAAGTATTAAAGTTACGTATTTAATATACATATGACAGAAAACTAACCAATTTCCCGATCCCACAATGCAAACACGATTTTTAATTTGTTTCTCAGCCATTCTTACAACTTGGGAATATAGATAAAATTAATTGTAACACAAACGTTTACAGAGTACAGATACGCGCACCGATTCGACTTAAACTATCTTTAGACTGCGATCAAAGTGCTGTATAAAGGCTACTTAAAGACTTGAAGGCTAAAGTTACCAATATACAGTATACACCACATATAAACTCAAACGGACTGACAGAATGTTATCATTTTATCACTGATTGTCATTTTTGGCATGCCATTTATACAAAACTTGTTATCACTTATCACAATGTTTTTATAAATATCATTTTTAGTGATGTGGATTCTAATATTTTAAAGTAAGGCGATAACAACCATAGATTACTAACTATAAAATAGATGATTGAGATTCATACATTGGCGCGAGCCTATTTTCGGTGGTATGGGGGGGTGCAGAGTAGCACTATAGCTACTTACATTCTCATTCATAAAAAAACTATCTGCCTCTCACCCGTTCCATTCATAAAAACGGATTTAGTCTCAGCTCTGACTCTTTCTCACATATGGAGTAGTAATATATATAACGTATGACGTAAAATCGTAGTAAAATTAGTGATGTACTTGGTGCGCTAAAACCGTAACTAGTGATGTCAAAGTTTTATCGATTCGCATTTTACTCTTACCGATTATTTGGATAACCGGTTTTCCTGTAACATATTAATAGTGATTTTTAGATTTTAATAAAACAAAATATTTAAGGAAATTTTTTAATAGACTTTTACTGTAATAAAAAAATTTATATTCAACAGCCGTTTTACATTTCTATGTGCATGCTTCTTAAAAAAAAAAGTTTTTTCCTAAACACGCTAAAAGTGCAACTTCAAAAATGATTACTATTTTTAAATAGGAAACAGAATCGGCGATCATGTATCTTGAAAATATAGGAATTGTAATTTAAATTATTATATAATATTATTAAATATAATTAATTATAAGTATTCACTCGAAAACAAATTTACAAGATTAATATTTGAAACAATAGATGCTTTCGTTTTTACCGATTTAGTATTTAGGAAAAAACATTATACTTAAAAGGAGTATACTTGATGGTAAATTATAAATATTAGTCTTTTTTAGATATATTGGTAGTAGTTTTATAGAATATTAGTGGTTTTTATCTCTAAGTATAATATTTTCCATCAAACCAGTTAACACTTCGGATATATACATATAAAGTAAGAATTAAATTGTGAAATTTTGCCATAATTAATGTGCCAATTGATACCAAGCTTTTCGATGAAAGAAAACATCATGAGGAACTATACTCCATGGGTTAAGCATTTAACTAAATGTAAACATGTCAAAACAGGTAGTTTATAGTAGGCATTATCTGCCTACTATAAAGTACCTTTTTTATTACAACACATTATACTAACATTTAATATAATTTTTAATTCTTTTAAAGAATTTAAAATTATTGATAGTATTCGCACCACTTTATTATGGCGTGATTGCTATCAATAATTTTTACAAACTTTGAAACAATAAATAAGAATTATAAAATTTTTAAAGAAAACGATGGATAATATTAAATACACTAAATTACTACACATTTAAGTATCACAGAGTGAAGCTCGTAGAATATTGATATTATGTTGCGTTGGTTAATCTAATTACCATTTTAGGTAGTTTACTTGGCTAATTTGTATCTGCTGAATTTTATTAAATTATATATTGCTGTTTTGCTATACTAAAGGTATAAATATTTAATTTTAGAAAATAACAATCAATTTATGAAAATTACATTTATAAATATTAGAGATATTCTTTTGACAACTGCAGTTGAATCCCAATTTTTTCATTTGTTAATAATATTATTGTTATGACATATTTGTCACTCCTGAATCACATGGTTTTGTTTGTTTACATCTTGTTATGTTTCTATACTTATGGAGTATATATAGTAAAATAATAAAAATTTTGAATCACTTTTTAAATGTTAATAATAGTAATATTAGTTAGTTACTTTTGCCTCATGTATCATAGTTCTATTACTTTACTTGCGATAAAATTTTCCATTTCCATTATCGTTTTCCAAGTATCTGCAGTACTGTGAATTCTCCTTAATTGATACACCGTTGTCTAACTCGCATTATGATTACGATTATGCAAAAAACTTTTAACAAATCATATTTATGATTAACGCAAGTTAACCAGGAATTATAGTTTTTTAAGTTATATACATTTTTGACTAATTAACACTTTACATGCCATATAATGCCATTCCAAAGATATAAGTTTTTGTGATGGATAATATAATTTTAACTAGATCAAATCTTTCAGTTTTATTAGACAATAGCGTAATTATAAAAATTCCACAATTTAAATAATCCTGTTTTGAAAATATATTACTCCCAGGATTGCTCAGGTTTTTAGTTTTGCTACACAAGTAAAAACACGTGTTTTGAATAGGAATAAATGGTGTTAATGTTAAAATACACAATTTTTAGCAGCAATACAGGCAGAACTCATAATTCATTATGAGCCCGTCGTTTAAGCAAACTAACAATTAAACTAGCAACTAAGCAATAGTTATTCATTTTCCTTAGTAATGAAAATTTTAAACCCATTCATCTCAAAATATAAGTTTTTGAGTTGTACCGCTATTGCTGCACATGACCGATATATCAATATACTGAACCGGTAATATGATATGGCTTGGGTCTTGAAAATATTTCTGATGGAATACAAGGTACTATAACTATCAAACAATAATATTAACCAATCATGTTTTAAACAATGAAACCAAATTATGATCCGTTCTAGTGTGCTAGAACCCCCTTATTCACGGATTTGAGAAAAAATCCATTGGGTCCTAGTTAAGAAGTTTGAAACTTCATAATGTTTGTCAATTATACTAATATGAATACTATTTTGAAGACACAACCTTCTCTTGAGTCTCTAGCATTGAAGCGGACTTTTACAGCCTTATTCCAAAATTCCGAATGGTTCAGGCGGCAAAATAAATTGTTAGTGAATAAAAGCATTTGCGCTGTGAAAATGTTATTACTAATGTCAATAAATGAGGCTAAATAATTATGATTCGACTGAAGCTCTTCATATATGTTCATCTGCATCATCGGGCTCGTGGACACTTCTCGGCGGAAGAGTTCGCAGCATATTTAACCTGTAATAAATAAGTAATTCTTAAATAATGTATAGATAGAACATTAGTTTGCAAAGGTAGTCTTACAGACAATCTTGGCATTGATATCCCCTGAGTAGAATAGACCACCCTCATTTCTTACCGAGGTGTCGCGAAAACCGATTAAGGTAAGTTGACGTCGGGCAGGCGGCCGGTCGTAAGATACCAAATCATGTGATAACATGTTTAAAACATGTTGTGCCTACCCCATTTAGAGTGGGATAAGGGTAGGAGAATGATGCATTGACAAATAACAAAGATTTTAATTTTTAAAATTTATTTTTAGCTTCTACTGGTCTTGAATAGTGTCTGGAAAATATTTTTTTCGTGTCTATAACTTTGTCTACAGTTATATTTTAAGTATAGAATAGAGACTATAATTATAAATAATATTTTTTTTTAATAATAAAATATAAGGGGTATCTGTGACAATCTTTGTGTTATGTTAAATATCTTTGATTTTGTACTGTTAGCAGTACCAGGCTAAATATATTATGCTTTCCAAATACTGTATTGTATGTGACAAAGTTCCAATGATCATCACTAATATGTCTTTTAAGCTATTCTTATATCACACACTTTTTTGCATCACTATAATAGAGGAAAAATTGTACCAAACATTTTTTGTTATATCTCATACGGATTAGGCAGTTAGCCCATTAGACATATAAGCTTCAGTTTTAATTGAAAGTGAAATGGACAGACTGACATATTTTACATCAAATATTTACTTGCCTTCATCTAGTCAAATCAATTGACCTGAATGAATGTGCTTCATCCCATAAAGCATCAACAGCATATAGCCCTGAGACGTCATCCCAACGAGTACTTACTCTCTTTGGCTATGACCAGGTTCATCTGAAAATTATTGCAAAAACATTTTAATAAATATGGAACAAGCTGTGATAGCTCAGCGGTGAGGCCGTTCGACTCTGTAAAGACGATCATGGGTTTATACCCCGCGCAGGCACATGTCTAATTGACAATTGCAATTTATGACACGCTTTTCGGTGAAGGAAAATATGGTAAGGAAATCCGCATACTTCTAGCGAATTCTAGGGATATGTGTAACCTACCAATCCGCATTGGAGCAACGCGATGGTAGGTCTTTGCTACAATACTTCTCTCCAAAAAACGGATAGAGGAAGCTTATGGTTCCCACTGCTGGGGTGGATAACAGGCCGTTACTTTAAACATACACATGCCAATTTTTGTGTTTACAAACAAAAATGATTTATATTTGAAACATTTTAACTCACTTGAAGAATATCAGCCATTGTATCAGATATTAATGAATTCATTGCAACAACAGTAGCAGTGCCTTGACCAGACACAGTTACTCAGACAAAAAATCTAGTTGAAATGTGCATAACTAAATGGGATAGTATGTTAAAGTATCTTGAACAAATAACTTTCTGTTAAATAATTAAAGTATGTCTGTAATCCATATTGTCTGTCGCAGAAAGAATAAAAACTATTCAGAAATAACCACCTAAAACATAGAATATAACTGATATTGGGTATGACATATGATATACAACACTTCAATAAAGCATACACAATAAATATTACTATAGAAGGAAAAGTTTTATTTTTATTATTTTAGTTTTATTTTTACTTATATTTTAAAATTAAAAAATAAAACTTCCCAATATTATTACAGTTCAATAAAAACATAATGATATATGCTTCGAGGTCCCTGCTTTAATAAATGTATATATAAATTGAAAAACACTAGCTTAAATTGTACTATATATTATAGAAAAAGAATATAGCACGAAAAATACTATATTTTTATCGCTAATTGCAATTGTCGTGATTTTTTTAATTAACTGTGAATGGAACGCACCCGCAGCCCTGCATAGGGAATGTTGGAACGAAACTCATTCATGTATTTACGGGGCTTAGTTAGTTAGTAACTCTAACTCCGTGTCATTATCCAGCGAAAAGTAATAAAAAATAATCATGGAAAAATAAATAATGATTGAAAATAGATGTGTACTATTTTTTTTCCTGAATTTCCTAAAAGTACTATATTTTTTTGATTTAAAAAGAAAAATAGTATTTTTCTTCAAAAAAAAGGTGGCAACCCTAATCGCGCCCTTTTTGATTAAATAGGGGCAACACTGTGCCGTTATTGTTTCCGGAGTCTTCCTATTGATAAAACGTTTCAGTGACATTCAGTCCTTGTTCGGCATTCAAGAGAAGTGCATCTCGGAACGGGAATTGTGGTATTCCTATTATATCGTGTTCTTGTATATAGTGTGCGATGACATCGAAGTGTAAAAGTTTACTCGCGTCGTGCCCGTTGTCCGTGCATCCTGATTTACGGCAATTTTGGCTTTTTAAACTTACTCTTGTCTAATTTTAATTAAAAATCATTTGTTGGTTTGTATATTTTTGCGTAAGTAAAAAGTGATTACAGTTATATATTACGTATAACGAACGTTTCAGGTGAGTCAGTACGTTTCAATTTTCTTCGTATTAAATAGTGCAAAAGTATAGTTTATTTGTTATTAAGTTTTGGATAACTACTCACATTTTATCCGAGAATGTTTGTTGAAATTCAAACATTTGAGTTGTTGAGTTTGTGATAGTGAATGTATATAGTGCTTGTGTATGGTGGTGGCGGTGGTGGAGGTTTGTGCATGTGTTTTTTACGAATCCTGCATGTATCAGGTATGATAACCAATTGTCCACTCTACATTTAGCATTATATACATTTTCTATTTTACTTCATCGCCGATTATAGCAAAATAATTTTATTATTACTTTTGCATAATTACTCTGTTTTAATCATAGCTTAGGTAAATATAGACATTGTAATCTTTAATATTTAATGACTAGCAGCGTCTGACTGCCCTCCTGTAAAAGCTGCAGGGCTTTTTCTTCTCATTTAACAGTATGGTTGAGGTGGACACTGCAGTGTTCTTTCTTCCCATACTGTGTAGGCGTTTTGTTGGTAATGTTCGTTTTCTGTATCGTCGAACATTAGCTTCAAAAGCGCGCTACTTTGTAAGACGTTTTATTAACGGGCTAGCCATTATAAAGGTGTCGTACTGATTTCTGAAATTGCGCAGTTTTGGTAATTCGTACGTCATTAATTTTTACATTTTTTTTGTAATGGTTATGTGTTGCGGTTGGCAAAGAGCCGGTATTTGGCACCTGCAATACATGTAAAACCTTAATTCTTTTCCCAGTCGCTTTTGGCTACTGATGTTTGAGTGCACGCTTACATCTGTGGCTGAAATTACGGGAATCTAACTTAGCTTCATAAATTCAGACTTCACTTGAGTGTTAGTTACCTCAAATGCATTTTCTCAAATTACAGAGGTCCTGGTGGTTGACGCTACTGTTCGGCCTGGCGCTGTTCGAGCGCTCGAGGCGACGGCGGAGCGACAGCAGCTGCAGCATAGCCGGACGGGCCGGCCTGGGGTGAGGGGCGGCGGCACGTCTCCATTGGCAGCAGCGAGGCCAGACCAGCGTAGCTCGTGGAGTCACGAGGCCAGCTGTCGGACTGCCCTCCTGTAAAATTAATCCATTAATTTCATTCAATCCATTAATTTTTACATTTTTTTTTGTAATGGTAATGTGTTGCGGTTGGCAAAGAGCCGGTATTTGGCACCTGCAATACATGTAAAACCTTAATTCTTTTCCCAGTCGCTTTTGGCTACTGATGTTTGAGTGCACGCTTACATCTGTGGCTGAAATTACGGGAATCTAACTTAGCTTCATAAATTCAGACTTCACTTGAGTATTAGTTACCTCAAATGCATTTTCTCAAATTACAGAGGTCCTGGTGGTTGACGCTACTCTTCGGCCTGGCGCTGTTCGAGCGCTCGAGGCGACGGCGGAGCGACAGCAGCTGCGGCATAGCCGGACGGGCCGGCCTGGGGTGAGGGGCGGCGGCACGTCTCCATTGGCAGCAGCGAGGCCAGACCAGCGTAACTCGTGGAGTCACGAGGCCAGCTGTCTGACTGTCCTCCTGTAAAATTAATCCATTAATTTCATTCAATCCATTAATTTTTACATTTTTTTTTTGTAATGGTTATGTGTTGCGGTTGGCAAAGAGCCGGTATTTGGCACCTGCAATACATGTAAAACCTTAATTCTTTTCCCAGTCGCTTTTGGCTACTGATGTTTGAGTGCACGCTTACATCTGTGGCTGAAATTACGGGAATCTTACTTAGCTTCATAAATTCAGACTTCACTTGAGTATTAGTTACCTCAAATGCATTTTCTCAAATTACAGAGGTCCTGGTGGTTGACGCTACTGTTCGGCCTGGCGCTGTTCGAGCGCTCGAGGCGACGGCGGAGCGACAGCAGCTGCGGCATAGCCGGACGGGCCGGCCTGGGGTGAGGGGCGGCGGCACGTCTCCATTGGCAGCAGCGAGGCCAGACCAGCGTAGCTCGTGGAGTCACGAGGCCAGCTGTCGGACTGCCCTCCTGTAAAATTAATCCATTAATTTCATTCAATCCATTAATTTTTACATTTTTTTTGTAATGGTTATGTGTTGCGGTTGGCAAAGAGCCGGTATTTGGCACCTGCAATACATGTAAAACCTTAATTCTTTTCCCAGTCGCTTTTGGCTACTGATGTTTGAGTGCACGCTTACATCTGGGGCTGAAATTACGGGAATCTAACTTAGCTTCATAAATTCAGACTTCACTTGAGTATTAGTTACCTCAAATGCATTTTCTCAAATTACAGAGGTCCTGGTGGTTGACGCTACTGTTCGGCCTGGCGCTGTTCGAGCGCTCGAGGCGACGGCGCAGCGACAGCAGCTGCGGCATAGCCGGACGGGCCGGCCTGGGGTGAGGGGCGGCGGCACGTCTCCATTGGCAGCAGCGAGGCCAGACCAGCGTAGCTCGTGGAGTCACGAGGCCAGCTGTCGGACTGCCCTCCTGTAAAATTAATCCATTAATTTCATTCAATCCATTAATTTTTACATTTTTTTTTGTAATGGTAATGTGTTGCGGTTGGCAAAGAGCCGGTATTTGGCACCTGCAATACATGTAAAACCTTAATTCTTTTCCCAGTCGCTTTTGGCTACTGATGTTTGAGTGCACGCTTACATCTGTGGCTGAAATTACGGGAATCTAACTTAGCTTCATAAATTCAGACTTCACTTGAGTATTAGTTACCTCAAATGCATTTTCTCAAATTACAGAGGTCCTGGTGGTTGACGCTACTGTTCGGCCTGGCGCTGTTCGAGCGCTCGAGGCGACGGCGCAGCGACAGCAGCTGCGGCATAGCCGGACGGGCCGGCCTGGGGTGAGGGGCGGCGGCACGTCTCCATTGGCAGCAGCGAGGCCAGACCAGCGTAGCTCGTGGAGTCACGAGGCCAGCTGTCGGACTGCCCTCCTGTAAAATTAATCCATTAATTTCATTCAATCCATTAATTTTTACATTTTTTTTTGTAATGGTAATGTGTTGCGGTTGGCAAAGAGCCGGTATTTGGCACCTGCAATACATGTAAAACCTTAATTCTTTTCCCAGTCGCTTTTAGCTACTGATGTTTGAGTGCACGCTTACATCTGTGGCTGAAATTACGGGAATCTCACTTAGCTTCATAAATTCAGACTTCACTTGAGTATTAGTTCCTTTAGTTGCACTTAGTCTAGTGCTATTCCATCTCTGAAAATAATTTTAAAAAATTAAAAAAATTAAAAATTGTTACTATTCAAATAGAACCTCTTATGAACAAGGTTGTATTTGAATCTATATGAATAGTTGTTCTATAATATAAAAAAAATGTTGTCTGTGTCATTATGCATTGATTTGTTAAGAAAGAGTAAATGGGTTCACTTTTAGAAAAATTGCTTTTTATTATTGCATAAGTATGAAGGAGAAATATTGTTTGTTATTTAATTTTTGTTAGATATAAACAGTTGCACATTTTAAGTGATTTATAAATTACATAAATATTTACTTTCAGTTTTATAGAACAGTCTTTTAATATTGCTGTTATTCTTTCATTCATTACACATACTATTATATCTTTTATTAGCACTGTAAATGTAAAGATATCTCAAATCATAACTATAAATAACATCATGTGACAATCATATTAAAATAAAAAATTACTCTTAATCTTGGATCTGAGGATTCTTGAATCTGCAATTAATCAATCAATCGTTTAATCAATCATAAATTTAAATTTTGCTTTTGCTTTTTAATTAAAAATCAACAATCGTGTTATATAAAGCAATATACCCTATATTGCTTTATACGGAATAAACTTGCTCTCTTTTGCTATTTACTCCCTTTGTCATCCGAGTCTCATTATAAAAAACTTGACAATCATTTTTAAAGTTCTAATATAATACAATGAAGTATACAACTTCAATTGAAAATACTTTTATTCATAACTAAGATAGATACACACTTATGATCAATTAGAACAACTTCTAAAAAACTTTAACTTTAATGTTCCATTATTAATCATTTATTGCACTACAAGACACTAGAAGCTATATAAAATCGCAAGACATATCCTTAATATAATAATGAATATAGCTAATTCATCAATCGAAATTAATGTACATATCATAATTTTTATATAACGATAACTAAGTCAAATAGGAAATAAAAATTATACTGCATGTTAAAGGTTTTAGGTTATCCATGCAAGGTTAGGTTATTATATTTAGAATGTGAGAATGTAAATTTTAAGAAAGCTCTTACTATTATTGAGATGCACAAAATTCATTAAAACTCAACACTTACATTTATATAATGATTAAGTAAATCCTCTTCTTATTGTTTTATGACTGCACGTTTCTTCGTTGTTATATTTCTTATTTTAAGAAATATCTCAACAGCTACTGGTGAAATAAGACTTTATACATTTAATTTGCTTCTAGTGATATTTGTTTCAAGAATTTTGCTAACTAAATTAAAACAAAATTATACATTTTAGTAAAAATTAAAGTACTAGAACTTTACAACGGGAAATTTAAAAATTTAATACACCGCCCATTCATTATAAAATCAACTTCAAACTTGTTGTCTTGTTATATGATAGATAGTCAAAATGAGAATGAGTGCGTAAAAATATGTATGTAGGAGTGGAGCGAGATGCAGCTGAGACTATTTTCATACGATTCATTCATAAATACGTACATGTGCAAGAGGGGTGCGAGATAGCATGTGTTGGCGCCTGTAGTAAAACCGCCCTGATAACAACTATTTAGTTAGTAATCTATGATAATAAGTAACACCATAGAGTACTTACTAAAAAGTGTATTTTTTTTTATAATACTAGCGATTAGCGAAATATTCCATAGACCATACATAGTATATTATTAAAAAATGGTATTTGCTTGTCTAAAGTAAAGCCTACATGGTTTTTTAGATATCTCATACAGTGGTAATTTATTTTACAAAATAATATCAAACTGATTAAGTTCTATTGCAAAGATCCACTTATCTTATCAAATATTTTTCTGTTTCCATTATAATAGCTAGTTTTTTTTTTATATAAAAGTGGTTCGTAAAATAAAAGTGCAGAACTGAATAGTGAACTGAAAATGAAACCAGAACCTGAAAACAGAGGTATTGAATAGTGAGAGAAACTCTGACTATTGAATACGTCTGGTAAAGTCTCTCTACTAGTTCCAATTTCCAATAATTAGTAAAAATATTTAAGCGAAAATATAATGATAATGAATTATAATGTCACAATGGGAAAAGTTCAAGTTACAAATGGTACAATAATACAGTAAATAAAAACCCATATATTAATTATACTAGCCAAAGGAAAGCCAGCTGAAAAGGTGCTATATTACAATAAAGAGAAAGCAAATTGAATGGCCCGTTGGCGCACTTGGCAGTGCTTCTGCGTTCAGCTCTGCTGGTGGCGGGTATTCGATTCACGACGAGGACTCAGAAAGCAAATGAAAGTTAATCTATTTGTCTCTTTTTTATGAGTAATACGAAATATACGAGTTTAATCTTCTCTTTGATTATTTATCGACACTCACTAACTTGCATGCCTAAGGCGCCTCTACTCTAGTATAATAACTCTATAAAGTCTATGGTGCATTGCAAACTTTAATTTCTGGTAAGCAGCAAGCACTATGCAGTCTGTGCATTGTAGAGATGGGCGAAATTTATCTATGACAAGAAAAGAGTGATTTATATCTTTTAGATCTTGGGATATATCTATCTTATATATTTTTATCTCATTTAGCTCAGTAGGCTCAGAGAAAGAATAAGCTGGCTTATTCTCTCTAGACTATAAAAATGTATCCTTTATATCTTCGGCTCTTTTAATACAAACATTCAATAGCATATTTGTATTAAAAGAGTCGAGCTATCCGTCTCTCTCTTTTCACGAAAATTGACTCTTGGGTATAACGATATAATTAAAACACACCTGCGCTAAAGAGTGACTACTGACTATATCTATTGCAAAGGTCTTTCTTGTCTTTAGCTCGCGAGCTACATCTTTAGTGCATTGCGTAATTAGACATAGATTAACGAATAACGATATATAAGTTTTTCTGCCAGTTTTCATTTTGTCTATACGTTTAATATAAATGAATTGTGATGTAAAATTATATTTAAATGAAAATTGTATAATTCATAATTAGAAGTCGTTACAAGTAAAAAAAGGCATTTTATAATCAGCTACCATGCTGAAGTACATAATTTATATAATGAAAGCTGTATTATTGTAAGATCATATTCGCTAAATTTGTAAATATTATTACTATTTTCAGATTTGGTGTAAAATCGGCTATCCTAGGGTCAGCTGTATACTACACAGTCGATAAAGGAGTGTGGAAAGATAGTGTAACGACAAGCGAACTGTACGATGAATTAGACAAAGGTGTTTCCCCTTATGTCGGCGAATTGAAGAAACAAATTCCTTATGAGGTAACCGCGTAACAAAGTTTATTTAAAATTTACATATAAATCATTTTATGCATCAATAAGTTACAGTATCTTGTGTGGCGTATCTTATTTGTTCACTTTGTATGGTGGTGCATAAAACATACTGAATACCCTCAGATTAATTGTAAAACTTGTAAAGCGTGAATATTATATAACATAAATATATTTGATCATTCTCTTACCCTTAGCCCACTCTTAAGTGGGGCCACCACAACATGTTTTAAACATAACATGTTGTCACATGATTTGGCTAGTTATTTTACGACCGGCCGCCTGCCTGACGTAAACTTACATTAGTCGCCTTTTACGACAACTTATAAAGAAATGACGGTGGTCTATTCTACTCAGCTGGATACGACATGGCATAACATAAATGTATTTGATGTTACAATCGTAATAACACTTTAAGCCTCATTGTGATAATTAAATAAGTTGAATTTGCATGTTAAATATCTTTTGGAACCCAATCTTAAAAGTAATCTGTATCACCTGAGGGCTCTTACAATTATACTACAAATAAATTTATAGAACTGACCATGAATGCTTTGCTGAGATGCAGTGATTTCGACTGCCCCTAACCTAATATTACTTTTAAGATATTCATTTAAATTATATGTAGTGCATAATCATAACATTGAGCATGTAATACCTTAGGGTAACTAACGTGTTTAGGCACCTAAGGTTTAATACTCGGCCCATATAAGTAGCTTTCAAAATACTGCAATGTCAGTGACCATTTTGAAAAAGAAAGTTGAATGAAAGCTCCCAGAGAGCTTGACTCTAGCAGAAATTTACAAGAATTTTATATCATATATATATAGGCTCTTTTTTATTAATAATCTTGAATAATTAAATGAGTAAATCTTGTGTCTGTAAAAAAATATATATATTCGGAATCTCAGAAATCGCTTCAACAATTTTCGTGAAATTCAGCATGTAGGGGCTTTGGGAGAAAACTCAATCTAGCCAGGGTTTATTTAAAACAAATATCATTTAATTCCTGTTTTAGGGCACTCAAAAAACCCTCAAATGTTGAATAGAGCAGATATTTTTGCTATCACATGTAAAGTCATGGTAGCTCATTTGGGGAGCAGGTGGTCTAAAAATGTGAAAATACTTAGGATCTAGCCCCACTTGCCAGACTAATTTTTTTTGTTTTTAGTATAATTTAACTTCTGCAACTTAAGTCTTTTAATCCAAGTAAATAATTTTTTCAGCTTCCACCTTTACCCACAAATGACAGGTTGACTTATTTATTTAAATATTACTGGAACTGTGGAGTTAAAACAACATTCAGGTTTCTAGCAGATCTGCCTACACATGCATCAAACGCTGCAATTAGGTCATATGATTTTATTTCTGCTTCACTAGAACCAAGCCAACCAAGTACAGAATCACAAAAAACAGAAACTAGTCAAGAAACCATAAAATGAATAAAATATTAGATAATTTACATAAACAATTGTTAAATTAGTAAAAATATATAAATAAATTGTAGTTTTATTGAAAGGTGACATCCTAAACACTACTCAGCATTTGAGTTCTGTTCATATTAAGACATGGATAGTTGTCTGCCAGGCCAACTTTACAATGCACCAGTTTTATTCTCATAATTGATAAGCACAAATGTAAAGTGGATAAAAAGTCACTTCTAAAATCTCGTGTCTCACTGCTGCTCTTACCATAATTTTTCACTGAAATGTATTATATGAATATAGACCTACATAAGAGATTTGAAGAAAGGTTTAGAATTAAATTCTACTAGTCATTACAGGTTCCGACACCACTAAAATTAGGGCAAAAAACCTCTATAATAAATTAAATCTGATAATGTTCAAACCTTCCCATGGCTACATGTTCACTTGCAAATTATTAATTATAGCTAGAAGGGTATTGTGAAATCAACAGTTTCTTCCTTTAGATAATAGCCTTGACTTCTCTCACATTATATACAGGTATAATCATTCAGAAAAGTGAACTTTAAGCAAACCAAGGTAAACAAATATGGGCCATTGTAAATTAAAATAACAAATACAAAATCTGAGCACAATTACTTGTGACAGTTTTATTTATTATTTTTCATGTCACACATTCTGTAAAATTGAATTATTATTAGTTCCATAAACATTCAACATACAAGCACCCCATACAATAATGTATGTAGACATTCAAAGTTCTTTATAATGTACACCAAGACCCTAATAGTAAAAAAACATAACTTCTATTTATGGAGCTAACAATAGCCCAAAAGTACTATTATTTTGAGGTAACCTAACAGAAATTAATTTTTATAAAATAAAATTCGTAAATTCTTTTTAAAAATTTGTCCTAAATTGTCCCTTGATGTATGTAAAAAATCTGTTGGATACATCAAAATAATAGTTGATACCACAGGAATCACTTAATTGCACTGATATTTAAAGATGAGGACAAATTTTGTGCACAGTAGAATAATTTTAAAATGAACAGGAATGGTACAAAACTATCATTTTCAGTAGAATGCTAGAAGTGGGTATTTATGATATTTACAGGTATACTTTTTATTAAAATGTTAAAACTGACCTACAACTTGTTATTTAAAAATATAATGAAATCTGGATTTAATTTCGTATTTTACACATTAAAAAAAGTTATTTTGTACATAAAACTTCTAAACATTAACAATAATTTTATAACTAATTACCAATATTATTTTGATTTTGTTAATAGCTCATAATGAACACTTGAGAACACTCATCAAAAGCTATCAAAGAAAATAAGCTGTATTGTATATATGGGAGATGTTAAAAGCTGCTGCAGTCATTTCATTGTCCTTCAATAAATGTAAGTTTTATTCCTAAGCAGCTGTTTCAACCTCCATGGCTTCTTCAGCACCAGTTTTCTTTTTCTTCTTTTTATTAGATTTAGCAGACGAGTTCAATAGAGCCTATAAAAATAAAACATTTTTATCATATCCATGTATTTTACTCAACGTTCTAAGTAACTGTCTCTTATTATCCCACAGCTGGGCATAGGCTTCTCATCTCCGTTTTTTGAGAGAAGGGTTGGAGCTACCGCCTACCACTTTTCTCTTCCTGACAATATTTTCCTTCACCAAAAAACCAAGTGATAAATTGCAAGTATCAATTATCAATGAAGCATATGTCTTAATAGAAAAACAAGTAACATTGTTCTGTCAATGAATTTTTTGTTATGTTGTAATGGTTCAAACCGAAATGAGATAAATTCGCAAACCGGCTCAAAAAGATTACAATTTATATACCCTGTGCTTGTTCAAAAAATACTACTGTAAAAGTATATTTTGAAAGATAACAGGGACACTAATAATTATTGACTACACTGTTGTTAACTACTTCATTCCTAGTTGTTAATAATTATATCGAGTTTCACTCAAATTTAGTAATTATAAAATATATTTATTAATTAATTTTCTTTTTACATTAAGTTCAGGGTCCTTGATTGTGCGTTCAGTCTTGCACTGATTCTTCTCAAAAGGCAGGCCAGTGATGCGATGTGTACCACTCGGAAGTAATAGGGCTGTGAATTTGAACTGTGCTACTATTTCACCTGGTCGTTCATAAAGCACCTGTAATATTATAAAATATGAATTTTTGTATGTAAATTAATAATTCATTGTAAATTATATTTTCGTACCTATTATATATAAAAAAGAAAAAGAAGAATGTTATACTTCTTATCCAAAAGTGTGTAGTGGAATGTATACTGTTTTATTATGTAGTTATTATTTTCTTACACACTGCTATTATCACAAATCATTTTTGTACTGTCTAACAATTTAAAAAATTATCACATTACCTGGAAGGGTTCAATAAGTTTATGGTTGACACACTCTACAACTCCAAGTCTAGCACTAGTCTCTTTGTCGAAACTCCTTAGGTTAAAAGGCATTGAACCATGTTTATTGCGAACCTAAAACATTTACCACAAAACAATTAAAAAATCAACGATCAAACTATTATCTATTATAAATTGCTAAATCAAAAAATATCAATTTTCTTACTAAGCTTATTAGAAAATATAAAAGGGACATAATAATTTTGTTGTTGTAATGATCTTAATAATTAATAGTATATCTGGTCAAACTTAACATCTTTATACCCTAAAATTTTAATAATACTTAAGTATTGATGACTAGCAATTTAAGGGAGAAAAGCAAAATTTAATATAGAGCACATTTCTCACCTCACTATAAAACATTCTTGAGGCTTTTAACTTAAGTTGATAAACTTCATCAGTTTTTTTGTATATAGTACATCTTGTATCCATCTCACGGCCCTGTAATAAATTAAACAAATATCTTATATCTGTAAATGAAAAAGAAATATTTTAATAATTTTTAAAAAATTTCATTTGTAATATTATAAATCGTGTTAAATAAAGTAATAAATGGAGTAGTGTGATGAGGACTATACGAGACAATTTGGGTTTGATTGGCATGAATTTAACTGCCATCTTGTTCACTTTGCTTAAACTTGACATATTATAATTAAAATATCTCAAGATTCATGGAAAAATTAAAAAAAATACCCAAAATATTAGGGCAGAAGAAATAGAAGAAACCATAATGTGGCAGGGTATTCTGGTAATTATTTTATGATGATGTGACAAACATAAAATACATTTTTAAACATGGCTTTCGAAAATTCCAAAAGTTATTGTGTCAGTACATATTTTGAATTAAAACATATAAGACATTTAAATCCAATTTTATACTATTTTAGTGTTCCCTGATTACTGCCAGACAAACCATGATTAATCAGCCTGGAAAGAATTCAGGGTAACTGGCCTTCCAAACTATGATAACCTAGTGATTAAATAACACATAAAAGTACATGACATAAACAAACAAAGAATTGTCACATTTATATTATTGTCATATAATTTCATCTGCTGATCGATTGTAATTTAGTTAGACAGTAAATGATTATATTTAACTTCTAGGAAGGAACCAGGTGTGCGTGTGTGGTGTGGTGTAGAAATTATTGTTTTATTTGCTTATACAAGCTTACACCATGTATCCAGCTGAATAGAATAGTACCACCCTCATTTCATACCGGGGTGTTGTAAAAGGCAACTAAGGTAAGTTGATCCGCCGTGTGGTATCCGGTTGAGTAAAATAGACCAACCTCATTCTTGCCGAGATATCGTAAAATACGACTAAGGTAAGTTGACGTCAGGCAGGTGGCCAGTCGTAAATACGTAGCCAAATTATGTAACATGTTTGTAACATTTTGTGCCGACCCCACTTAGAGTGGGATAAAGGCGGGAGGATGATGATTTGCTTATAAAAGCGAAAGAACTACTGTAAAATTAAATTTTAACTGCTAAAATTACTTACAACACCTTCACCAGTTGATATGAGTACATCCATTGCATACACTTCATATGTTTCAAAAGTGGCTTTTTCATGTTCTTTCCTCTGTGCCTCTGATGGATTTTGGATGATACTCTTTTCTCCATCAATGCGAAATTGTTTTAATTGATGTGACAACATCCCCTCTATGGGCTTACAACCATACTCTGCACTAATCTTTTGGACAGCATCAGTTACTGCATAGTTCTGTAAAATTATATTTATATAGATATTCAGTTTATATGAAACCACTATACACAACCACATTCACATTTAATCTGTGTTCTATTCCATTTTATTAAAAAGGAGAAAGAAAAAAATTGCACATTTACACAATAGTTGTACATTACCCTACAAACTACATACAGTACAGTACAGTAAAAAAAAATCATACAGTAAATAATAGTGTATATTACACTATTATTTATTGTATGATTTTTTTTTAATGAAGTTTAAAAATATTTTCAATTTCTAACTTAATAACAAAATCATAGTAATAGTTAGTTTTGTAGTTAAATAATAAACAAATTGTTCACATCATATTAATTAGTGATGGTCGAGTATTCAAGATCAAAATATTGTTGTAGATAACCAATTAACCATGAAATTAAATAAATTGTAAAAAAATCATGTCAAACCTCATTTCCTGGTCGTAACAATCTCAAGGCTGCTTCACTAGCCAGATGTGCAGCCAAGAGGACATCAGCTGCTCGCCCTGATACCTCTCCACCTCCCACAGCAACTGTATGTGCAACTACAGCAATAAAGCCATCAATATGGGCACCTAGGTCACTAGAATAAATATAATTTATTTATTTATAAATAAAAAAATAATAGTTTTTCAATCCTATGCAGAATATTACATTTTCGATAAAGTATAAGTTGATAAAACTCTGGCGGTGAGTGGTTGAAATATTTCTGTTAGATGTGTGGCTTACTAAACTGAACCTGAAATAATAATACTATTTATTTTTGTCAGTTTTACAACCAGTTTACAATTTCTCTTTCTAAAATATTTATCTAATATAAGTATAAAATAAATTAAATTATATACATCCTTATTTATAGCAACAATTCTAGCATCAACAAACATGCCCAAATCTCTACTAATAAAAGATGCTTTACTGTTTGATTAAAAAAAATTGTTATATAGATAAATGCAAATAATTATATACTTCTATTCAGGTGACATAAAAATCATAATTTACTAAGTGCTTGATAATTTTAAATTTGTATTATTGACTTTAAAATACAGGCAATTAAATCAGAAATGCATAGCCACAATATTAGCATTTAGAACAAACCACTACCATGGAAGATTTGTCCTAAAAACACTGTTCCAATATTTTAATATGAGCCACTGGATTACACATTATGTGGCAAAAATATAAAAATACATATGTGACATTAGTTTTTTGTGACATACTAATTCTTAATTAATAGTCAATTAGTAACTATGGGTAACTATTGTAAGAATACGGTAATACATTAAACTACTTCTACTATTTTAGCAAAGTAGTAGTGCTCACATTTTCGCAAGGTCTCCCTGTTTCAAGATGTAATCTGTTTCACTTGGTATAGGTGAAAAATGACATATACAGTTGTTTACGGAGACGCATGTTGAGAACGCTATGCCTTTCTTGGAATCCTTTTCCTTTTTGAAGACCTTTGAAGTTTCATCCAATAGCAATTTATCTCCAAATTCACATATTTCCCTTGCTGACGCATCTGGCACGCATTTTGCTATAACTTGTTCTAAAACGCCTGCAATATAATGCACAAATGGAGATTAGTTGTAAATACATTATGAAAGTTTAAGGGCTTTCAAACGGCTTTCTTCTTTGCCCACATGGTTATGATATTGGACACGCGTCCTATCACATAAATGCGTACTTTTACTTTCAGTCTTAAATAAATATCGTAAAAAAATATACAGACGTTATTTTTCCGAAACTTACGATTAACAATTTGCCCAGCTAATTTGTACTTGGTAACAACCAAGTCTTCAGCTATCGTTTTTTCCGCTTCTGTAACGTCAGCCATTTCTTAAAATGCAGTTTGGTTATGTGGAAACTGGCTGTCGGTTGGCCAGTTAGTTGTTAGTCACGTGATCATGACATTTGTTACAACTTACAAAATGGCGCGGAAACTATCGCGTGTACTTGAATCATAGAGACGTACAATTGATTACATTAAATAACATCCTTTAAAAAACCTATGTATCAGAATCTCCTATCAAAACAAAATCAGAGCAAAAAACTATATTTATTATTTAATTAGTCAAATCAACTTATTAAGATGGTTATAAAGTATAAGCCAAAGACAACTTTTAGTGATAAGGTTATAAAAAATTTAAAAAACAAAATATAATTTCATTTTGGAAAGAGAACTTATTATATTGTTTATTCTAAAATGTTAATCTTAGTGCCGGGATATATTAATTGTTTATTTAATAATATTCATGTTAAATTCTTTGCCTTTTTCTTCCTTTGATTTTAGTAAAAAAAATACTATGGAACTGGTTCTAATATCCATAGACTACTACTAACTAGGAAACTAGGTATTTCAGTCTGCGAGTCACAATAGTCTATGCTTACAATGTTATCTTTCTCAATGTATCTATAAAAGTTATGTTATCGTCTCCTATGGGTTGTATACACTGTCCATTATATTAACCATCTTTTGACAGATTGACGATAGTGATGTCCTAAAGATTCTCGTATGCGATACCATTCCGATTATAGTACCTACTATCATTAATCGAATTACGTACCTAAGTAATTCGATTAATGATAACCTACGTAAACTAGATTACTACTTGAGAAAAGAAATTCCAACTTTGAGAAAACTTATTGTTTCTTTGAAAAGAAGTGGTCTATTTCATGGTGAAAAATCTTCTTTGGTCAAAGTTTTTAACACAATTGGCTTTTCATATAAAAAGTTAAATAAAAGAAAATTATTAATGGAACGCACAGATATAGCTATAGCACGTTGTGATTTTTTAAGAGAGGCAAAGAAAATACAAGATTGGGCAAATATTGTTTTCACGGATGAAACATGGCTCAACGCTAACCACACACTATCTCGTTTCTGGACTGATGATACTGCTGATTCCACTTCCTCAGTACCAATGAGAAAAGGTGAGCGCCTAATCATTTGCCATGCAGGTACAGCAAAAGGATTTGTACAAGACGCACTGTTGGCATTTAAATCGAAGAAATCAAATGACTACCACGAAGAGATGAATGCAAATGTGTATGAAGAGTGGTTCAAAAAAATGCTCATTTCATTGGAAGAACCATCAATAATTTTTATTGATAATGCGCCCTACCACTCCCGTCAAATTGACAAAATGCCAACACAGGCTAATAAAAAGCATGAAATAATTAATTGGCTTCGGGACAATGGAGAAAATGTGGACGACTCAATGTTAAAAGTTGAATTAATAAAAATATTAAAAACCAAAAAGAGAGCAAAACGCTATGTAATCAATGAAATGGCAGCAGAATATGGCCATACTGTTCTTCGGATTCCTCCATACCACTGCCAGTACAACGCAATAGAACTTATATGGGCACAAGTAAAAGGGCATGCTGCGAGATGCAATATAAGCCCCCCATTCACAGCGAATAAAATGTTGCAATTGCTAAAAAATGCTTGCACCCACGTAACGGCCGAGAACTGGGCAAGTGTGGTGGAAAGAACTAAAAGAGTAATATTCTCTGATTGAGAACGTGATATTGCGTTTGATAATATATTATCTACACAAGAGCTAATAATAACTGCTACTGAAGACTCCTCATCGGAGGAGTCTAGTGTTGATTATCATTCCGACGACTCGTGCTAATAAAATAAATTAAAATATCCTGATTGTTTTATTTGTATTCATGTATTAACTAAGAAGAAAGTAAAACTTTATATAATGTTATTAAATGTCTTTTAATACTCGTAACATCGATTTCTACCGATTATTTTTAATCTGTGGCATAATCGTAGTAACCATTATGTGTGACATCACTAAGTGGGCGGTACCCATTCATAAAGTACAAATATTATTTGTATGATATTTGTACGTAAGCAATACAAAACTTAATGAGCGTGAGCTGTCAAAAGACTGATAATATGATGGACGCAGTATAAGTGTTATTTTTATTTTAGTTAGTAGTCTATGGTTATTGTTTTAGTTAATTAATAATCTATGCTTTCTATCATTACTCATAGACCATAGACACACTGCTTACTAGTTACTATATAATACATGGACGTAGTATATACTATACTGCGTCCATCATATTATCAGTCTTTTGACAGCTCACGCTCATTAAGTTTTGTATTGCTTACGTACAAATATCATACAAATAATATTTGTACTTTATGGATGGGTACCGCCCACTTAGTGATGTCACACATAATGGGTTACTACGATAATGCCACAGATTAAAAATAATCGGTAGAAATCGATGTTACGAGTATTAAAAGACATTTAATAACATTATATAAAGTTTTACTTTCTTCTTAGTTAATACATGAATACAAATAAAAAAATCAGGATATTTTAATTTATTTTATTAGCACGAGTCGTCGGAATGATAATCAACACTAGACTCCTCCGATGAGGAGTCTTCAGTAGCAGTTATTATTAGCTCTTGTGTAGATAATATATTATCAAACGCAATATCACGTTCCCAATCAGAGAATATTACTCTTTTAGTTCTTTCCACCACACTTGCCCAGTTCTCGGCCGTTACGTGGGTGCAAGCATTTTTTAGCAATTGCAACATTTTATTCGCTGTGAATGGGGGGCTTGTATTGCATCTCGCAGCATGCCCTTTTACTTGTGCCCATATAAGTTCTATTGCGTTGTACTGGCAGTGGTATGGAGGAATCCGAAGAACAGTATGGCCATATTCTGCTGCCATTTCATTGATTACATAGCGTTTTGCTCTCTTTTAACATTGAGTCGTCTACATTTTCTCCATTGTCCCGAAGCCAATTAATTATTTTATGCTTTTTATTAGCCTGTGTTGGCATTTTGTCAATTTGACGGGAGTGGTAGGGCGCATTATCAATAAAAATTATTGATGGTTCTTCCAATGAAATGAGCATTTTTTTGAACCACTCTTCATACACATTTGCATTCATCTCTTCGTGGTAGTCATTTGATTTCTTCGATTTAAATGCCAACAGTGCGTCTTGTACAAATCCTTTTGCTGTACCTGCATGGCAAATGATTAGGCGCTCACCTTTTCCCATTGGTACTGAGGAAGTGGAATCAGCAGTATCATCAGTCCAGAAACGAGATAGTGTGTGGTTAGCGTTGAGCCATGTTTCATCCGTGAAAACAATATTTGCCCAATCTTGTATTTTCTTTGCCTCTCTTAAAAAATCACAACGTGCTATAGCTATATCTGTGCGTTCCATTAATAATTTTCTTTTATTTAACTTTTTATATGAAAAGCCAATTGTGTTCAAAACTTTGACCAAAGAAGATTTTTCACCATGAAATAGACCACTTCTTTTCAAAGAAACAATAAGTTTTCTCAAAGTTGGAATTTCTTTTCTCAAATAGTAATCTAGTTTACGTAGGTTATCATTAATCGAATTACTTAGGTACGTAATTCGATTAATGATAGTAGGTACTATAATCGGAATGGTATCGCATACGAGAATCTTTAGGACATCACTATCGTCAATCTGTCAAAAGATGGTTAATATAATGGACAGTGTATATAGTCTGAGTTCTATGGTGTAGGGATGTACATTGAGTAGAAAAAATCCAGCAACAAATAAGCGATTCTCTTTAAAATAAACCGATTCTTTTAAAATCGATTATTTTGTTTCGAAATAATCGATTTTTAGAAATATTTTTTGACTATTTGAAAAGAAAGTGGACTACCAAGAAATAATAACAGATGCGCTGTTTGTGAAATTCGATTAAAATGTGTAGTTATATACCAAATAGTTTGGCTATATATGCATTTTGTATGTTACCACATACAAAATGCATATCTAATCTTGAAAAACAAGGAAAAAAGAAGAAGAGGACAATTAAAATAACCGATTAAAAAAATGGTTTTATTAAAAATCGAGTATTAAAAAAACGAAAATACCACATCCCTACTATGGTGAAATATTACTATTTACTAGGTATATTTTGAATAAATACTAAGTACTAAAATGTAACAGCCTGGAACAGGTACGCAAGTTCTCAAATACTAGCGACGAGTATTTTATACTCTCTGTTACAAAATACTCCTTGTTACAAAATACTCCCTGTTACAAAATACTCATCTAGTATTTTGTAACAGGTATAAAATAACAGGCCTCGCAGAGCCGCGTACAAAAATACTAGGCTAATATTTATGACACCTGTTCCAAAATACTATGTAGGCGTCTCACTTCAATTACATAAAAAGAAAAGAGAAGCGTGTTGCATTCTTTATCACTTTTGTTTTTACGGTAATATTCATTAGAATGAAAGAAATAGAAGATATGCGACGCTGCTATTACATTCAGTATTGGAAAATGTATTTTAATTTTATAATGAATAATTATATCATCTGAAGAGTCAAAGAGCAATGTATTTTTTTATGCTTTACTAACAACCTTAATAAGAAAACCTAATACAATTAAATTTGGAATATGAAATATTTATGTAAACAATTGATAAAAAACTTCAAGAAATTAAAAAAATATATATTTTAATTCGGAGACATCTTTAAAAGTTATGTACTATATACTAAATCTATTGACCAAAAGTTAATCTTGTTATATTGTATATATACCTAAATATAGGTTTACATATTATTTCCAAAGATATGTTTTAATAATAAAAAAAATAATGTACTTTGTTTTTTATTTCTCAAAAAAGTGGTTGAGAAGGAAGGGGATACAAAAAACTTTGAACTTATAAGTTTTGAGAATTGGCGTGCCACAAAAAAGTGTCAAAAATTTTTAACTTATTAAGGATTTCTCAATATCAGTACCAATTAATTAATTAATTAGTATTACATTGCTTCTTTTAATTTTTATTTGTTGCGGGTTTGTAAGTCGGGTTAAAAAAATTATATTCAGTTTATAGATTACAGAGATAGACATTCAATTTTACACCATAACAGTTACAATAAAAGATTAATTTCGTATAGCACTTTTGTCAATTGTTCTTTTAAACTTACTATTTTCAACTTTCCATAACAACTGTAAAGTCCATTGTTTGGTTTACAAATTACAAAAAGAAAGGTAAAGGAGAGTGCCAAAATTCCATACACCTTTGGGCCCAGACGTTACGTCGTAATTTTTAAGTTGTTTAATAGAAAAATATTTCTCTTAGTATCATTTTATTACATGTCTATAGGGGAACTACTGAGTAGAATAGACCACCCTCAGTTATTACCGAAGTGTCGACAAAATACATTCATAACCATAGATTACCAACTACATAAGTACGAAACCAATTACTAATAAATATAGGGATGTCAAAAAATAATCAATTTTTAAAATCATCGATTTTTTTTCAAAAGTAGTGAGGTAGTGCATGAGTTACAACTTCTGTATGTATCATCTGTTATTATTTCCCGGTAGTTTTCCACTTTAATTAGCCTTTATTGTAATTATTTATTAATATTAAAAAAGGCAACTTTCAAATACTCAGAAAAAAATCGATTTTAACAAAAACGATTTATTAAAAATCAATTATTTATAAATAATAAAATACCATGTATTGTGACTTTTATTTTGATCCCACAGAGTTTAAGATCGTAGGCCGTACAGCCAAAGTAAAAATATTTTATTTGTAAACATCAATTTTAATGAATGAGGAAGGAAATTATTGTTAAAAAAAGTCAAGATTATATATTTTAAGATACCTATTTTAAATTATTATTTAATAAAAACGTTATTTAAGAATTATTTGTATTTTTTTTTCTTATTTGTAGTAAAACCGTTGGAATCCAGCATGGTATATATCATGGTATATTTAAAAAAGCAACAAGTTAACAATTACGATACGTTCCGCTTTAGGAAACAACTTTTTCCATACTATTATAAATATTGCTATTAAATAAGTTTTCTAGCACATTCACATTGAAAGTTTTAAATATTTATAAAGAAATTTAATGAGGAAATTATTTTTTTTTGTTTATGTATATGCGGTTTCTGTAACAGTTAGGCCTAATTCTGGCACCCTGCAATAAGTATTTGTGTTTTTATTTATTATTTCTTACTCAAAATTTTGTCATCTCTCTTACTTTGTTTGAAAATTCTATACTAACTTACGTGTGTTTTGAAAATTTGAGTAAAGTAAAGTAATACATATAAGTATGTGGTATAGATAGATTGAAAATATCACACGAAAATAGGTAGTAAATTCTTATATTACCTAGTATTTTGTAACAGGTATTTGTCACAGGTATTTTAAGTCACAGTCACAGTGATACTTAGTATTTGGTTTAGCCTAGTACGACCCAACCCTAATTTATACCTGTTCCGACTTCCGATAAATACGCCACGCCTCACCTCTACATACCATGCGCATGCGGTTCGGTTAGTGAGAATTTTTTATTCTATATTGGCATTAAGTTTTTTACGGGTTTTAAGGTTTAATTATTAAGGATTTGGTGAGTGTTACTATCTTTAAAACTACCTACTAACTTAATAAAATCACGATCCATTTTTTTCTTCGCTAAAGAAAAAATGGATTGTGATCCCCCTCCTGAACCACCGGACCCCGGTGGTATCATGGATTCGGAAATGTCTAGTAATTCCCGAAAGCGTCATGAAATGATTCAATGAACTTCAAAATACCATCTGAGTCGTCTATCTTCACCGGCGAATCCATGGCTTTGCTTAAGGCGGCCGAATATGTTGAATCACATGATATCCCGAAGGTTTTACTACTAACAGATTGTCTTAGTGTTTTATATGCTCTTAAACAAAATACTTTTCGTGGTAATTCTGCAAGTCCAATAATTTTAAAAGTTAGGGGGGCACTCTATAACTGCTGTAAAAAGGGTATACATATTACATTAGCATGGATTCCTAGTCATAGTGGAATTGCTGGCAATGAGACAGTAGATTCATGTGCTATGGTGGCAACACAGTCTGGTATGGAAATTAGACAAATTTTTCCGCATATCCTAAATACATTGCTAAAAGTCAGCTTAACCTATCATGGAATCAAAATTGGGTTAAATCAGTATTGACAAAAGGAAAATCTTATGGTGCTATTCAATATATATATACCGCAAGTGCCTTGGTTTTTAAATACCGTAAATTTAGTAGAAAAGTGACGTCAATACTATGTCGACTACGCCTTGGGCATGCTTGTTCTCCTGTACACCTGGCAAGCTGCGAATTAGAGAGCATTCCATTTGTAAATGCGGTTTGGAAGAGGAAACCTACGATCACATCTTTTTTAATTGTCTCAAACTTAACCACTCATTATATGACATCTTACCTCTTCTCTCTCTTTCCTCGTCCAATAAATTTTCAATGTTTATTAATGTATGTGTACACTCCGTTCGTGATAACATTAAATAAATTTATTATAAAAAATAATATTAAACTATTATAGACTATATAACTAATAATATATTAAATATTATTTATTATATATTATTTGAATCTATAAGCCGTTTCGTACCGGCTAAGTAGAATAGTACCACCCTCATTCCTTACTGAGGTGACTGAGGGCGACTAAGGTAAATTGGACTATATGACCTTACGGCCACTGCTGTCCTACCGGATAATGTAGGCCGAATTTATTCCCAAGGAGGGTTGACGTCAGGCACGCGGCCGGTCATAAAATAAAGACTTAGTCTTTACTTTATGACCGGCCTAGATAGATAAGGACTAATGAAAGGAAAATATTATGGTGCAATTCAACCAGACATCCCTAACGTCCTTTGGTTTTGTCGTTACCGTCGATCAGACCGTAGAACTACCTCAATTATTTGCCGCCTTCGCCTTGGCCATGCTTGTACTCCCGTGCATCTGGCAAAACTAAAGGTTGAAGATAATTCCCTTTGTGAATGTGGTTTGGATAAAGGTGCAACTGATCATATTGTTTTTAACTGTCCTAAGCTCAAATATTCTTTGTACGAAATTCTCCCATTCGAAATTCATTGTCCTACCAACATAAAGTGCCTGTTGATGTTAGTTACTAAACCGTTTGTTAGAAAGTTGTGTAAATTTATTGTAGATAATAAGTTAAAGTTGTAACTATTTTGATTATATCGTTAATTTTATTTAATTCATTAATCATATTTATTTTGTATTATTTTAGGTAGTTAGTTCATTTGGTGCATTCTCTTCGAGGCAAATTCCATTACTCGTGTGTTTGCCATTTTACAGCCCATAACACATAACATCTCGTCACCATCGCAGACCCCACACGGAAATCTAAGTGGCAATTGGTAAGTAATTAAGTTTCGTTGCTGGATTTGAAATCTGCTTTATATTTATAACCTTGTAGGTAGTCACTTCCTTATATGATAGGCTATTAATTAGCTTGCAGTATTGCGGAAGGCCACCCACTGAGCATTATAATGGTATTATTTGGTGGTTTGTTTACACATTCTTTATGGAAGTTGTGTAAATGCATCTGTTATTGTTTACAAAGTTTGAGATTATAACTAAATCTTGTATCAAATTCTTGTATAGTGATCTGCAAGGTGGGAAATTTGTAGTTTAAATAATAAATAGGTTGAAATTATTCACCTGCTAAAGAAAATAAGAAAAATGTACTGAAAACAAAATGGAAACCTAATTATTATTTAGATAGGTGATTTAGACTGTTTAACCAATTTCCCTTATTTGGGTATTTTTTTTAACTGACAATATACAAAAGGCTATAGTTTTTAAATTGGTAACAGAAGCAGCCTCTTCTTGTTTATGCTTTTTTGTATACTTGATTTACCATTTACTGCAGAAATCCATTTCCTTGGCAAAACTGTTCGCTAATTAACCGTACAAAAATATCTTCGTCTTACCTCCTTTTTTTTTAATTATCCAAAAGCTAACAGTTGTTTGATATCGTTCGACGTTGGAACTTTCTGAGAAATGCGGTGAAAATTCGTGAAACAATCCCATTGTACGGATAGAATAGTTTTGAGATCGGTTTCTTTATGGTTATAATTTAATACGCATTCATTAATTCGTTTTGAGTAACTTTGCCGACCGTTTTATTGATCTTATTGTAAAGGCAACTGATTCATATGATAGTTAGTCATTGACAGCTATAATATCATCATTTTCCTGCCCACATCCCACTTTAGGTGGGATAGACAACTTGTTGTCACATGTTTTGACTTGTTATTTTTCAACCGGCCGCTTGTCTGACACCAATAGTCGCCTTTTATGACATCTCGATAAGAAATGAGGATTGTCTTTTCTACTCTGCCGGATACCACACGTTACCTTAGTAGAGTTACCTTACTCGCTATTTACGATACTTGCTAAGAAATGAGGGTGGTCTATTCTTCTCAGCCGGATACTACATGACGGGTTAAGTTACCTTAGTCGTCTTTTACGACACCTCGGTAAGAAATGAGGGTTGTCTATTCTACTCTGCAGGATACCACACAGCGTTGACAAGTAGGTAAACTTTCGATTAAATTATTATTCGAAGAACAAAGTCACATTTCTTATGCTTATATATGGGAGATATGACTTTGTCTTTGGATAGGGTGATATATTGGATTAACATACGAGTGCTTGAAATAAAATTCTAATACGTAGATAAATTTATACTAGAAGCGAGCTACTTAAAATACTTAGTGAGTACCCTATGCATGAAATCGTGTTGACACAATTTTTACTACACATTTTTAATATGCCACCTTTTCTCGTACACTTGTTCGTTGGACCTTGGCTTACTTTGCATATAACCTTCTTGTTTAAAGTTTATCTTACGTTGTATTGGACTCACGTAATAAAAAGTGCTGACAATAATATTCGGTCTGACATTTAGGATTTTCTTTGGATTTTGATCCTGTGGTTGGAGCAAAGATTACAGTGTACATAATGAAATAGATGGGTAACTCGCAGTCGTTTTTTGTGATTCGTAATAGCGCCATCTAGAGATCAGTTTCTGTACTAAAAAGGTCAAAAGGGTCATATATATCTATATATACTATATATATATAATATTTTTGCAGTAGGGCGGGGTATAAATACAAAAGAAATGAAAAAACAAAATTATTGAAAAGTTATCTATTTTGTATAAATAATACAGTCGTTTTAACAATAAATTACTTTTGATTTGAATATAACGAAAATTACAATTACTTTAGTATTGCAGGCTTATAAATATATATGCGAAAAGCTAACTTTATAATATAAAGCTCATTATATTATTTATGTACAAAATAAACAAGTAATATCTACTAATTATAAATTTAAGTTATAAATACAAATCAAGCCATTATAAATATAAATAAATATATGGGACACTTACACACACGGTCGTCCGGCCCCAATGTAAGTAAACTTAATTTTAATACTTGTGTTATGGGTGACAGACAACTGGTGAATATATGCTTATATAATTTTAAATACAAATATTAAAAAAAAATATACACCCAGGCTCAAATACCAACAACTTCATTTATAGAAAATGTTTGCCCTCGGCGGAAATCGAACCTGCGACCCACGGAGCCAACGGGCCAGTCCAGTTAATAATAAAGTATATACTTTAAACATTAACAAAAGAACGTCATAAGTAAATTATCGGATATTATATCGTTTATTACACCTAGAAGCAATGATGCATATAGAAAAGTCTTGGCTTTACTACTTGCCTTGTGTATTAAATAACTCACCAAAACAACATTAACAAATCGAACAAATTAAAATGAAATGGAAAATTTTTAAGGAAATAAAAACGGATATATGTAAACATGTTTGCGCCAAAACACGTCGGTTTCTGAACACGTAATCTGCTTCCAAATTATTATATTTAGCGGACCTCCAATCCTCCGTACCCAAGTTTGGAATAAATCCATATTCTTAGAGGATCTGCAACAATTATTTTAAGCAGATATAAATTAATACTATTCGATAATCTAAGTATAAACGTCATTTGCCAAAAATGTCGCCATTGACGCGGCAGGAGTTTTGATCAATTTAATAATAAGCACTCACCTTTACCAAAGACTGTTGGACAAAAAACATTTTGCGACATTTTTTCTACGTAACATAAAAAAACTAATAATATTCAAATCAAAGTCCATATATTACATATATTCATCGTAATTTTTCAAATTTAACAGATATCTGTCAAGCACTCATTATAGTGTATTATCTATGGTCAAAGACAAGTTTAGCTATAGTTTTTTTATGTAGAAAAATTATTCTATTTAAATTATATAAAATATTACTTATTCTTGTTAAATTATTTAATTAAAACAACATAACATTAAAAAAAATAATTACAAATATAAAATTTATAAATTTTTATTTTTTTAATATGTTAACACTACACTCTTTTATTAAAAATATGTAAACACTGTTGCATAGTTTCAAAAACTGAACTCTTGATGTCGCTGAAAACCGAATCAGGACCTTTAGTTCTAAGATAACATACCATGGGTTGGAGATAGCAGGGGGGTGAAACTCCCTAAGAAGCACTCTTTAGGTCGCCGAGAGCGTCATCTTACAGAAAGTATTGGACAACAAAAAATAGTTTTATATCATTATTCACTAGATGTCGCAAATGATACACTGTAATATATATAAGTATTTGTCATAAATTTTCAAATTTTTCTGCCAAAAACGCATCACTGCTTATTTAAAGGTCTTTATTGGAAATTATGCCTTCCAAAAATTATTTTATGTGTTATTTTGGATGTGAAAACGTTGGTAAGTAACTACTATAATGTTTTTGAAACCATTTAATACCTTTTCCTAACAATAGAAATTTTGACTGCAGAAATTTGAATTTTTAACCCTTTTAGTGCCGAGCGAAAAGGAAATGCCTACACGAGAATAACCAGACGAATTTTTTAAATTTTATTTATGTACATTCTTATGCAATTAAAACCAAACGAGAAATAATATTTACACGATTCAAAAAGTAATATACTAAGAATAAAATAGGAACAAGTTTGCTCCTCCTTAACCCATTCTAAGTAGGGTTTTAAACAATTTGTTGCATGTTAGTTATTTTACGAGCACTCGCCTGCCTGACGTCAACTTACCTTAGTCGCCCTTTACGACACCTTGATAAGACATAAGGTTGGTCTATTCTATACCACACGGTGAATAATAAGACATACAGCATATCGGAGTAAAAATTCACAACAAATAATACAAACAATATTAAAAAATGAGTTTGCGACAAGATAAATAATACCTATTACCTAATACCTACATAACAAAAAAAAAGAGATTACTCGAAGGTAACACATAGGTAAAGGTATTACACAGTAAGCGCCGTGTGGATTTTTGAAAACCTGTTTATATTTGTTTGTATTTTTTTTAACTCTGACTGTATGCAATTTTTATGAGAGCGCAGTGAGAAGCAACTTATCGGCTTTCGGCACAAAAGGGTTAAAGCAGCCATTTCACTGAAATGTACTAAATAAAATTATTATAAGTGCCACAATACCTTTAACTTTGTTTTTTAGAAAAAAATATGTGGTTATTCGTAATAAATATTATATTTTAACACTTTCGGTTACATTATTTTGGTATACATTTTAAATATTTGGTCTGATTTAGACTATATAGCTACAAAAATTCAAATGTGTGATTTCAGGTTTACAGCAAATGAAGATTATGATTATGAAAACTAATTACAGAGTGTAGTACGTATGCAAAGTTAGTTGTTTTCAACAAATAACCGTGTAAACTGATGAACATTTGTTATTTGTATACGCTTGAAATTTTTTTTAATGTTTTAAAAGTATTTTTCAAGTGTTTCCTGAATTGACATACTATTTAAAAAGATGTAAAAAATAAAAATTATTAAATATTACATAGCTTTAATCTTTTATTCATTACCCTTATTTAGAATAATAGTTTGGTGCTACTCTTTGATTTGAACTGGAATTTGGAGATGCCAAGTCCGTTCAAATTGAAGTGGTATAGCGCCAAACTATTTTTTTGTAAATGCTATTTTTATATAAGGGTCACTATATGAATGCAGTACAGCGCCATCTAGTGGATTATTATGATAACGTTACAGCGACATCTCTGCCAGATCAGCGAATACAGTCCCTTATCATTACTTCAATAAAATGACAGAGTTGCACATCTATATCCTATATAGTGTATTATCTATGGGAGATAGCTTAATCAAACGTTCCACTTTGCAGTGAAAATATGTTATGTGATTACAAATCTTTGCTTATTACTCTCCAGGATTGGCATTTAAATTGTACGAAATTTCTGACAACATATATATATCATTCTTTGAGTAGTACCTATACATTTTTAGAATTCTGAGACGGTAATTATAGCATATACTAATCGTACCTGCGACTTCGTTTGCGCTGATTTAATCGTTTACTTATTCTCATTAATGCAATATGTCTTTTCCCCTGTTTCCAAAAAATTTATAAAAAAAAATTGTATGTATAATTGTAAGTATTGTTTTTTTGCAGGTGCTGAAGCAGACGGCCCGAGAGCACGAACAGTTGAAGGCGACCGATCTTCATGGACGAAAGAGAAATAGCATCCACATCATTGACCATCGGTGAGTTACTATCACAATATTATGGCAAAACAGGTATATATCGCACGTGTAGTATTAAACTGATCGAATTCATAATTAGGCTTAATTGAGTTAGATACATTATGCCGTGCCGTATCCGGCTGAATAGAATAACACCTTCATTTCTTACCGAGGTGTCGTAAAAAGCGACTAAGGTAAGTCGACCCGCCGTGTGGTATCCGGCTGAATAGAATTGTCCACCCTCATTTGTTACCGAGGTGTCGTAAAATACGACTAAGTTGTACTAATAAGTTGACGTCAGGCAGGCGGCCGGTTGTAAAATACGTAGCCAAATCATGTGACAACATGTTTATAACATTTTGTGCGAACCCCACTTAAAGTGGTATAAGGGCAGGAAGATGATGAATGAATATACTCAGAGACAGTAAATGTAATATTTATTAAACTGGCAATACTGGTAATTTTTTCCAGCATTAGAAGACCTGCCCACTCTCGACGAAATATGGACGTCGTCAACATCTCACAACATAGACCCAGATGTTTGGTCACCACCGTCCGACCGAGACCGCGCCGCATGGCGTTCACGCGCCAGCTTTGAACACGAGTTAGTGGAAATATCATATCGAATGTTGTAAATGTTGGCTGCATAATACGCTTACTTCCATAGGATTATGTCTTACAGAATTATGTTATGGGGTAAATACCTAGACATTTACAAGTTTGTAGTAACTTCTTCTTCTTTCACCGATGGACGTCCGCTACTGGACAAAGGTCTCTTCATGGGATTCCAGGATTCCCACACACGATTATGTGCCGCTTGTATCCAGCAGCTCCCCGCGAACTTTTTGAGGTCGTTATAACGACTATAGCCATATGTGCCGATTACATTTTAAGAGAAGTTTAAAGGAAAAGATTTTCTTACATTGTAATCGCAATAAATTCATAGTAATATAATTTGAATGCCAAAATAAATGTAATAATAGACGTCTTCCATTTTGCTCCTTCCAACATTATGTAAATCGTACAGGATTCTATTATAATAGTTCATTGAAGATAATATAAATGCTTGGGTTTAACTGTTTTCCAACACTCAGAGGGTACTTGCTGGTTCTTTTTAATAAAAAATAGAGTTGGCAATTCAAAAGCACTTCTTTATAGTTTACACATAGCCTATATATACATATTTCCTCGATGTTATATCCTAAGCCCTGAAGCAAATAATTATTATCCATACTATTATTATAAGTGCCTGTCACTCTGTCTATCTGTTTGTCTGTTCCGCTTTCAAGTCTAATCCGCTGGAGTTAATATTGATGAAATTTAGTCGAAATGAAACTTATATACCTGGTTAACATATAGGATAAAAATATTATCGTTTTGTTTCGGGAATAGAAAGGAAACAATATAGTACATAATTGAAGGTATTTTAACGCTTAAGTAGTAGTGCATATAATTAAATTTTTAATGAAATATAAGAGATAAGATCTGCGGTTTTGAGCTCAGTTTTCCTATAAAATATTTTTTATTCCTGGCAAGGAACTATTGTGATATTAAACAGTTAGATAGCTCATCCTATAACTAGAGGGACAAATTCCTCCATTAGAAAGTAAGGTCAACCGGTCGGGATCCACTATCACTATCACTAGATATTATAAAACAAAGTCACATATATCGTATGTACGCATAAAACTTTAAAACTACGCAACCGATTTTGATGCGGTTTTTTTTAATAGATAGAGTGATTCAAAAGGAAGGTTTGTACGTATAATAACATTTAATACGAAGTAGAGAAATACTGTAATTTTTGAGGTTTCTGTAAATAATTACATTTTTTTCCGCTTACATTGCAAACGCAGGCTAAACCCTACGAGATTTATCAAAATGATGTACTAAGTATTTGTAAACCATGAATTGGTCTACAGAAAAGTCCGCGATGGTATATGTCTATCTCTTATGGATAACCCACAATAGCAGTTTTTTTCATTTACTTTTTACGAAAAATGATGCCTTATGTTCAAAGCAATTTTTATACAATACAGCATTAATCCTTATCCAATTAGGTACCTTAAATAAATTGTTGATTTAATATAGATCAATATTGCCATTTCCAGCATGTAATTTAAGTGAACATTTTCGGAGATATTACAGATTTAAAATCCCGCTAGGAGGCCGCGCTTCGACCTATAAGCATTTCGAATTTAGCAGCGACCGGAGGCGCAACTAAATGTCCTTCTTTCAAGTTTGTATTGTCTAATGATAAGAAAGCTATGAATGTTGTATGTAAAGACATTGTCTAATCAATTGTAAAAATAAATAATATCACTACATAGTATAAAACCGTCCGTATATCCCTATGTATGCTTCAATCTTTAAAACTATGCAACAGATTTTGATGCGGTTTTTTTTAATAGATAGAGTGATTGTAGAGGAAGGTTTACATGTCTAATAACATTCAATATGGAGTAAAGAAATACTGTAATTTTTAAAGTTTCTGTAAATAATTACATTTTTTTCCGCTTACATTGCAAACGCAGGCTAAACCCTACGAGATTTATCAAAATGATGTACTAAGTATTTGTACACCATGAAAAGGTCTACAGAAAAGTCCGCGATGGTATATGTCTATCTCTTATGGATAACCCACAATAGCAGTTTTTATATATTGTTTATTTAATATAGATCAATATGGCCGTTTACAGCATGTAATTTAAGTGAACATTTACGGAGATATTACAGATTTAAAATGCCGTGAGGAGGCCGCGCTTCGCCCTATAGCACTTCGCATTTAACAGCTATATGTCGTTGTTTCAAGAGTTTGTTTAATGACAAGAAAGCTGTGAATGTAGTATATAAGGACATTCTGTAATTAATTTTAAAAATGAAATACATAGGAGAAAAATGAAAATATGTAGTATATGAAATTAGATATAGCAGGAAATCTTCTTGGTATAGGGAAAGGAAATTGTTTTTCTCCAAATTTAACGCTTGCGGGCCACGGGCAGTAATGAATAAACGAAAACTACTGGATCGATTTTAATCATTTTTTTTTTTTTACACTGATTGACATGGGATATATACGCCGTGTGGTATCCGGCTGAATAGAATAGTACCACCCTCATTTTCTTACCGAGGTGTCGTAAAAGGCGACTAAGGTAAGTCGACCCGCCGTGTGGTATCCGGCTGAGTAGAATAGACCAACCTCGATTCTTACCGAGATGTCGTAAAAGGCGATTAAGGTAAGTTGACCCACCGCGTGGTATCCGGTTTAGTAGAATAGACCACCCTCTTTCTTACCGAGGTGTCGTAAAATACGACAGAGGTAAGTTGGCGTCAGGCAGGCGGCCGGTCGTAAAAGCGCAGCCAAATCATGTGACAGCATGTTTATAACATGTTGTGCCGACCCCACTTAGAGTGGGATAAGGACTGGAAGATGATGATTGACATGGGATATATATTTTATACCCGTGCGAAGCAGGGGCAGGCCGCTAGTCTAGAATAACTGACATATATGGTATAATGAGATCACAACAACTTCCATAAGTGAGTTTTTTGCTGACGGTACCACTATCTTAAATTGTGTTCTGGTTTTCTCGACTTATAGCATTAAAAGTAAATGAATGTTTATAAACCATAATATTACCAGAAAGGTTAATATAATCATCTTAACAATGGATATTTTATCTTTGCCTTCTCTCGAATACGTATTTTTACCTGTGCATAAGACCGAAGAGGCAAACATCCCCTGAAGAAATCAGTGTCAAAGATTCATTTGTTGAAAAGAGGAAGAGACGTTTCATATACCTATACTAATATAAAGCTGAAGAGTTTGTTTGTTTGGTTGATTTTTTGAACGCACTAATCTCAGGAACTACTGAACCGATTTGAAAAATTCTTCCAGTGTAAGATATTCCATTTATCTAGGAAGGCTGTATATAACATCAACCTAAGATGAATAGTAAAAAGAGCAGCAATTAAAAATAGTTTGAGAACGGCAAAATTAAAAGCTTTCCTTTTGTGCGCTGCGTAAACGGTGATAGTTATTAAAAAATCATGTATTACAAAATTGTTCCCCTCTAAAATTTCTAAATAAAAGTCCGCGACAGCATATGTCTAGCTTTTAAGGCTAACCCACTATAATCATTTTTATGGTTATCAAAATACTATTTTACGGTTTAGATCCTTTCACGCGGGCGGAGCCGCTGGGAATTGCTAGTTAATTTATATAGTTCATCAACTGACCGAATAAATGCCTGTTAAATGCTTTTGCTTTTAAAGTTTTACTTAATTTTAAATTAAAGTTGTGAGAATGGCAACAAAAAATATTGTAATAAGTTTCTTCGATCATTTTATTTAGTTCAATATCATTCATTTTTACAATTTGCGCTCGTACATTATATTTCATACAAATAAACGAGGTGATGTGTAATTTTCCGTTATGAACCTTAGCCAGAAAGGTCTTTCAATACATAGTTTATAATGTTACAGAGGACCTCCAGCACGAAAAAAGCCCCGCAGCAGCAGACTGGCAGACAAAAAAACCACAGGCCCAGCACAGGCGACAACATCACAACAAACAACATCATATGTCAAAAACCCCAAAATTAACACGAACAAAGCACGCAGCAGTAAGTTCAATTTCGTAACCAATCTATTGCCCTATCCGAAGAATAAAGTCACATGTCCCATGTATAAGCATAGGAAATGTGACCTTATTCTTCGGACAGGGCGACATGTTAAATAAAACAAATAAATGCCATTTGTCACACAGCAATAATTTGGAAGATAGTTAGATAGGAAGTCATTATAAGATAATTTGACTGGGCGTGGCATATAAATGACAAATTGTTACAATGAAAATTTGGTGTAATGATCGATGTCTCCGACTGTAGATAAATCTAGAATCATATAACAAAAGTAGATTTTAAACTTTCGCGATTCATACTAATTTAAATATAAACAACCGGGTCACATCGCGATAATCCCGTTACCTTTTGTATAAGGTTCGACGTTTCGGCAGAGTTGCATCCACCGCGGTCACGAACTGACTGGAGCGCCGCGGCGTCTTCGTTCCCGAGTATTACAGTCATTATTTTCTTCATCTACCCTCACTTGAACCGCACAATCCACATAAGGTCTCTTGCACACCACACTGACATAATCTGCACGCGATATAGCTTTCAACGATTTTTTTCCGCGAATTATATTTATTAATTACTGGATCCCAAGTCGTTGACAATCTGAAGCCCTCTTCTCGGTTGAAAGTATTATGCTTTCGAATCTCGATGGCTTCACGCGCCATTCTCGCATAATAGTGGGCATCAGTTGACAGTACCTTGGGATCGTGAAGCTCAATCCAGTGATTGTTCCCTGAATTAAGCAGATGGTCTGCGATCGCTGATTTCGTTGGCTGGTTATTTTTAACTGCAGCTATGTGCTCTTTCACTCGCTCAGCAATGGTTCGCTTAGTTTGGCCGATGTATGCGCTACCACAACTGCAGTTAATTTTATATACCCCTGGGGTCTGGAAAGGGATGACATCTTTCGGCGTGCGTAGAAGTCTAGCTACCTTATGTAAAGGCGTGAAGACGGTCTTTATAGAAACTTTTCTTAACATGGTTCCGATTTTGTCGGTGACGCCTTTAACATACGGTAAAAACGCCGGCTGTCTGTTCACCTCAAGACGTCTTTCCTTTCGCGTGCATGGTCTTATTAATTTTCTGTTGGTGTAGCCGTTCTTTTTTAGTGTCTCCTGAATATGTTGTAATTCACCGTCAAGGTGTTCAGGGTCGCACAGATCATAAGCTCTATTCGTTAACGATGTTTTCACGGAGTCTAGGTGCCTAGGGTGATGGTGCGATGTGGCATGAAGGTATCTATCGGTGTGGGTGGGTTTTCTGTAAACCGTATGTGCCAACGATCTGTCTGCCTTTACCGTAATCTTTAAATCCAATATAACAAAATTTTCTCTATCCATTCATCAAGTTTAATTATGTATTTAACATGGTTCATTTAATCGGAGTTTTCCGACCTAAACTCTCCTTTATTTTTTTAATGCATAACCAAAGCTTAGTATCAGAACTTAAAAAGTTATCACAAAATACACGTTTTTGCAATATTAAACACAGAAGGAGACAAATTAACGTAAAGCTACGAAGTTCGAACATTATCGTTAAAAATACCGTTACGCTAGAATCAATCTCTTAATCATCGTTGAATAATATAAGGGGTTTAAATACCCCTTATTGGGATTAGGTTAAGGTCGGAAGTGTTCTGCATTACTGGTATTTGCGGAATTTACGACCCTCACGTCATGTTTAATTTGTGTCAATGTGATTTATTATACTATAATGAGCGACGGATGTAAGTCTAAGAAAATCTCACTCTTTACGTTGCTAACGACGTCTCAAGTATTAAAGCATAAATACACGATCGGTTACTGTTCGACGGACCTGATTCGTTGTGTTGTTCGCTCTAGCCGTCACAGCATCACCCTGAAACACAGACTTTCAATTTGTTCCCTTGTTGGCAGTGTACAGTGCCATTAAGATGAAAAAGAAATAGGCAAAATGTTTTTTAAAATAAAACATTACAGTCATCCAAAATCTTGAACTTGAATTCTTTCCAAGTATATCATCACAACTTCTATCTAGAATAATACTAGAGACCTTTGAAGAAATTCACATTATTTTGCCAGTAATTGCGCGTGCGAATGTTGAAAAACAATTACACACATCACATGTTCACACAACGTATTTTTATAAACTGTTAATAGAACATACTGAACCTATAATCTTTAATATTTAAATGAGTAATCTTAATTACCGAGCAAGGCTCGGTCACCCAGGTACTTAATAATAAACGGCACAGAACTCAGCTTTACAATCGTATATAGTTCGAGAGCGAGATCGTGGTTCGGCGCTATGTTTGATCGTCTATGTATGTCTTATATGTAACTTGTAATTCATTCTGCAATCGAAACTAAGATAGTTTCGAGGAATACTTTTAGGATATTGTTATTAATGCTAATATTTATAATGTGATAATTTTCAAACTTAGTTTGAAATTTCTGTTCTAACATTTTTGGCATTTATATTTATGCTTCAATAAACACATACAGATATCGAAAATTCGAGTAAACAAAATATAGCATGTGTTAATTGCTGCATTGTACGCTCATATATAATATTATCAACAGATAAGCATCATTATATTGTGATGAGTGATCAATTTCACACAGCCGCTGCCTTGTTGTACGTGTTGCCTTTATAATAACAATATTGTAGTAGTGGTGCTATAAATCTTGTTGTATTGGTTTACAGTTGATTGCGACGTAACTAAATAAATATCTGATAATTTTTTTTATTGTAAGGATGTTTATCTTTTTATTACATTTTTTTATAAAATAATATCGCATGCTTAGTATTAAAGTGCCTGAATTCAAATAAGCTTTTATGACAGATTGCAATAAAGCGTAGTGTAGCGCCCACAAAAATCGTTAGTCTTAAAAAGACCCATAACTTGGAATAGCGAGAAATCACTAGCTTATTTAATAGGTCGTAGTGTGATATCATATATAGCATTGAAATAAGGATTACAATGTAACTCAATTTATGAAATGGATAAAATACGAAACGAGTATATAAAGGGAAGTCTTAAAGTTACGCCCATTATAGAATAGACGAGAGGTACAAAATTAAGATGGTATAGACATATAATAAGAAGGGATAAAAATCAATCAATGAAAATGTGACCAAACGAGTTTTAAATATGAATATGGATGGATGCAGGCGTAGAAAACGTCTAAAACGACATGCATGGTTTGCGTGAAGTATGACATGCATATAAAAGGAGTTCGGCGCCAGAGTTGACGAATGATAAGAGAGAATGGGAGAGAAAACATGTGCCGACCCTATTTAGAGTGGGATAAGGGCGGGAGGATGATGACGTGTGGTATCCGACTGAATAGAATAGTATCACCCTCATTTCTTACCGAGGTATCGTGAAAGGCGACTAAGGTAACTCGACCCGCCGTGTGGTAGCAGGCTGAGTAGAATAGACCAGCCTCATTTCTTACCGAGGTGTCGTAAAAGGTGACTAAGGTAAGTCGACTCGCCGTGTGGTTTCCGGCTGAATAGAATAGATCATACTCATTTCTTACCGAGGTGTCGTAAAAGGCGACTAACGACGTAAAGCAGGCGGCCGTTCTTGTAAAATACGTAGCTAAATCATGTGCCATCATGTTTTGCCAACCCCACTTAGAGTGAGATTAGGGCATGAGAATGATGACAACTATGTAACAGATTATAAAAATATTTTTACAGCAAAAACTAGGTACACGAGAAACAAGGACAACGATGATACATTCAATAAGCAAGACAGAGACAGCAACAATGACATCACGGATGACGAGGAACATACGTCATCCGTGATGTCATTGTTGCTGTCTCTGTCTGAGTAGAGGAGAGACGGTTCCAACCAATTTCTGCGGCTGATTGCGACCTAGTAGATATTTTAGGTGAGTCGACATTAGAATTAGATAAATCTATACTAATACTATAAACGTGAAAGTTTGTCTGTGTGTATGTTACTAATATTTTTTGTATAATAAAGAATCCGTTGGACCAATAGTGATGAAATAGGCACTATTTTATTTCTATCTATTATATTTATTTCGCTAAAAACTTAAAGTTCTCTATACTTACTCCCTCCTCACGTCGCTTTCCTCATTACTGAGGGTCGTGATCCCTACGATTAGGACTTTCTCGAAGGACTTCCTTCCATCTGCTTCTGTCCTATACTTACTATCTTATACTAAATTACTATACTATCTTATACTATACTTACTATAACACAAAGTCCTCAAAAGCTGTCTGTATGTGAGCGATTTTCTCAAAAGCTACTGAACTAATTTTTAAGGTTTTTTGTGCGCCGCGTAAACCATCAGAGATAAACTTAAGTAACGTGCCAAAGATTACATATATTACGATTATAGATTTACAAAAATTATACAAAAAAAGTCCGCGACAGCACGTCTCTATCTCTTATAGTTAAGTCACAATAAGTGTCGCGAAATATCGCGAATTGTAGGTACATATCACATAAAAAATATATATTAAGCAAATATAATAACTAGTAGCGGGTAGAAAAATAGTAATATCAAATGTTTATAATGAAGAGGGTAGGAATTGTATAAGATAACAAGAGGCGGGCGGCATTCTGACGCATAACGAGTATCGCACCAGTGTAGTGAACACCTTTGTTTGATCGCGAGAAATTTTTGGTGAGTAGTTTATAATGCTATTATAAAAGCGGTGTATATCAGTTACAGCATCTCATCTTTAGTAAATATGGTTAAGTACTGTCTTAGAGAAGAGAGAGGTATTCTGCACTGAGGCCCAAGAGAGGGGTCAGATCAGTGTCAGATTAGGGAGAGACATTCTGCACTGAGGCTCAAAGGAGGAGTCAGATCAGTGGCAGAACTGTGAGTGGAAAGGGGTGGCTATAAGGGGAGGTTTGGAGGCCACTTCCGGGGTGTTTACCCTGGCTAAGAGAGTTAAATAGAGCGCAGAGTACGCTGGGATTAGCCCGGGTCGCGCTGTACACGTCATTAGTTAACGAGTTAAAACGTGCATAGAGAATGACGTCACTGCGGTGACGTCATGAACCCTGGCAATAAGAATTTGCTATGAGTTATCGTTTCGCCTTTTTGTATATTTGAATGTATATTAGACGTTATAAAATTCCGTGGCGACAATAAGTACTGTTATGTTGAATTTTTAATTAAATACATATTTCCACGCGGGCGAAGCCGCTACTATAGATAGCATGTTATACAAAAAAGTCACAAAGAGCTGTCTGTCTGTATGTGATTTTCTTACAATCTACGAGGACGGTTATTAGTTAATAGTATATTCGGAACGACTAAAACAATTTTGACGAGGATTACACAGAAGGTTGTGGGGAAATGTAAGACTACTTTTTATCCTAGCAATCTCGCTAGAATACGAAAGCGTGTCTGTCTGTTTTGTTTTCACGGCAAATCCAAAGACTATAGATACATAAAATTTGTTATAGTCGTGTCGCCTTAGATTGTAATAAACGATCGTAGACAACATAATATCATTTTTTTAAATTTTCTTCTAGATTTTGGACTGGACCTTATAATAAAAACTTAGTAGTAAATTTTTTTTCATATTCTTTTACAGAAAGAGATATAGTTCAAAAGAATCTTAATATCAAGTGGGATGATATAGTGGATCTGACAGAAGCTAAGCAATTGTTAGAAGAAGCCGTGGTCTTGCCCACGTGGATGCCGGATTTCTTTAAGGTTAGCTCTTGAAGTGCGTCTTATGATATTTTTTTTTTATTAATACACCCAATCTTGAAGAACCAACAGATAATTTTTTATTTTATAAAACGTTGGTCCTCGGCAGGAATCGATCCTGTAACGTGACCGGTTAACCTGGAAACATCATCATCTTTCTCCCTTCATCATATTCCTGCCCTTATCCCACTCTAAGTGGGGTCGGTACATGTTATAAACATGTTGTCACGTGATTTGGCTACGTATTTTACGACCGGCCGCCTGCCTGACATCAACTTACCTTAGTCGTAGTTTACGATACCTCAGTAAGAAAGAGGGTGGTCTATTCTACTCAGCCGGATACCACACGGCAGGTCGACTTACATTAACCGCCTTTTACGACACGTCGATAAGAAATGAGACTGGTCTATTCTACTCAGCCGGATACCACACGGCGGGTCAACTTGACTTAGTCGCCTTTTACGACAATTCGGTAAGGAATGCGGGTGGTCTATTCTACTCAGCCGGCTACCACACGGCAGGTCGACTTACATCAGCCGCCTTTTACGACACGTCGATAAGAAATGAGACTGGTCTATTCTACTCAGCCGGATACCACACGGCGGGTCAACTTACATCAGCCGCCTTTTACGACAACTCGGTAAGGAATGCGGGTGGTCTATTCTGTTCAGCTAGGATACCACACGGCACTAAACAACAATGTCTAAGTATTTTATTATTGCCGCAGACTAAAAAAGTAAAATAGAAAAAACAAAGAACGGTTTATATTTAAAGATTCAGAAGAATAATTATATGGCAACAATTGTTAAAAGGAATAATGTCTAAATAATGTCTCTAAAGATAAGACCTATGCCCAGTAGTGGGATGATAAAAATTTTTTTTACTGGTATTACTGTTTTTTAATGTCTCAAAATATATTTTTCTATTCCAGGGTATTCGTCGACCGTGGAAAAGTGTGTTAATGGTAGGTCCGCCTGGAACGGGGAAGGCGATGCTGGCTAAAGCCGTCGCCACCGAGTGTGGTACCACCTTCTTTAACGTTTCCTCTTCGACACTCACGTCCAAGTATCGCGGCGAGTCGGAGAAACTAGTCAGATTGTTATTCGAAATGGTAAATATATTATATATTACTGTATATTGTATATTTCCTGAGTTTAAGTTGCCTATCACTACATAGTATAAAACATAGTACTTTCTCTGTCTGTCCCTATTTCCCTATGTGCCTATATTTTTTTTTTAATTTTTTTTTATGGCAGAATAGGCGAGCGCTTGGCTGCAATCATGCCTGATGGTAAGCGATGATGCAGTGTAAGATGGAGCGCGCTTGCCTAGAATATGCCTATTCACTCTTGCTTTAAAGAGACCCATATCAAAAGAACTCGGAAATATCGATGCCGGGAGAGAATTCCACTCCCTTGCTGTGCGCAATAAAAACGAGGACGCAAAGCGCTCCGTGCGCCTTCGTGGGAGGTCAATGATGTAAGGGTGAAAATTCTCCCGGTGTCTAGCAGTGCGATGATAGAACGGCGATGGAGGACCAAGGTTATGAAGAGCCTCTGCACACTCCCCGAAATATATCCTGTAAAAGACCGATAGACAAGCAACCCTGCGCCGATGTTGTAGACTGTGTAGTTTGGTATTGGTCAGGGTTTCATCGGAAATGAGCCTTCTGGCGCGGCGATCCACCGAATCCAAAGCATCCAACTGGTATTTGGCAGAACCGTCCCACAAATGTTCCCCCTATATCCCTATGTATGCTTAAATCTTTAAAACTAACTACGCAACAGATTTTGATGCGGTTTTTTTAAATTAGATAGAGTGATCAAAGAGGAAGGTTTGTATGTATAATAACATTCAATACGGAGTAGAGAAATACTGTAATTTTTGAGGTTTCTAATGTGATGTCGTAAATAATTTAATTTTTTTCCGCTTACATTGCAAACGCAGGCTGAACCCTACGAGATTTATCAAATAATGTAGTAAGTATTTGTACATCTTGAAAAAGTCTACAGAAAACTCCGCGATGGTATATGTCTATCTCTTATGGATAACCCACAATAGCATTTTTTTGTCATTTTATTTTTATGAAAAAAAATGCCTTATTTTCGAAGCAATTTTGAACAATACGCCATTAATCCTTATCCTATTAAGTACCTTAAATACATTGTTGATTTAGTATAGATCAATATGTCCATTTACAGCATGATGTAATCTAAATGAACATTTTCGAAAATATTACAAATTTATAATGCCGTGAGGAGGCCGCGCTTTGCCCTATAGCTATAGCGCTTCAAATTTAGCAGCGATCGGAAGCGTTCGTTTTTCACATGACCAAATATATACATATATGTTCGCTCTTTCAAGAGTAACCTCTAAACTAAACATGTTTGTTTTGTAAGCACTGCACACATTCACCACCACAATCTCAACAATTGTTTCGCCCCGTAACCGAAGCATCGTCAGGATATAGTAGATCATCGTGGCGTGGAGGTGGAGGTTTGTGCATATGTCTTTTACGAATCCCGCATGTATCAGGTATGATAACCGATTGTCCACTCTACATTTAGCATTATATATATTTTCTATTTTACTTCATCGCGGATTATAGCTCTATAATTTTATTATTACTTTTGTATTATGGATCTCCGCAAAGTAACGCCTAATTCTATAGATAGGAGAATTGGTTAAAATATTTAATTTGATACGGTTTCTGTACCAGGCGGAGTTTTACGCGCCGAGCACGATCTTCATAGACGAGATCGACTCGCTGTGCTCGCGGCGCCGCTCCGACGACGAGCACGAGGCGTCGCGGCGCGTCAAGTCGCAGCTGCTCGTGGAAATGGGCGGCCTGGGCTCCGAGTCCGACAAACCGACAAAGGTGATTACATATATTTTTTTAAATAATCTATAGAATTAGGCGTTACTCTGCGGAGGTCCATAGTACGAAAGTAATGAGAGTATCATTTTGCTATAACCCGCGATGAAAGGAAATATGTGTAATGCTAAATGTAGAGTGTACTATTCGTTCTCATAACTGATACTAGCAGAATTTGTAAGAACTACACGCACCACCCGACACCGATGGCACAACAATACACAAGCACTGCACGCATTCACCACCACAATCTCAACAATGGTTTCGCCCCGTAACCGAAGCATCGTCAGGAGATAGACTCCACGACAAAATCGCAAAGCATTGCGACTCCTGGAGAGTTTGAGTTTAGCATTACATATATTTCCTTTTATCGCGGATTATAGCCAAATAATACTCTCATTACTTTTGTATTATGGACCTCCGCAAAGTAACGCCTAATTCTATAAATTATATAAAGAATTTATAAAACGATAGGTGATGTATACAATATATATATATATCTCTTTGAGCCTGTACAAGACAGTAACGACATAATGTAAATAGTATTAAGAATTATATTTTTAAAAGAGCAACCGCCGAGTTTCTTGCTGGCTCTTCTCGGTAGGATTCAAAAGCACTTGTTTACAAGTTTATTTGAATAAAGAATATTTTGAATTTGAATCTCATCTTATTTCTTATCTTGGTTATTTTTCTTCATCTTCTTTCGGTGAACTTTCTCCGCACTTAGTAATATGTTGGCGACCATTATGCGTAAGGCTAAAATGGTCAATCCAGTTAATCGTTCTGAAAGCCGAGAACCTACACGGGTTCTTGAACGCTTCTTGTAACGTTCTCGGTGAGCCAATGATGTTGGCTCTATGATCTGCCATTTCAATGTTCTGCCTACGTGCAATGGAGAATGAAGTGAGTACTGTCACGCATCCTCTGCAAATTTTGGTTGTCAGTCACGCCTATTTGAAATTTGCTTATTTAACAGAAAATGCCGTGTGGTATCCGGCTGAGTAGAGCAGACCACCCTCATTTCTTAAAGAGGTGTCGTAAAATACGATTAATGTAAATTGAGGTCGAGCAGGCAGCAGGTAAAATATTTAGCAAAATCATGTGAACACATGTATATAACATGTTATGCCGACCCCACTTAGAGTGACATAAGGGCAGGAAGATGATATTTAGCAGACAATGGCCGTTAATGGTTAATTCTTCACAATTTGGTTCTGTTTATGCGAACAAAGCTTGTTCAACGACATTGCTTCCCTGCATTGCTTACATTATTAATTCAGTTTGCCCATTATATGTCAATCCTTAGTCAATAAGTTATAATCTTAGCACTCTTTATCTATTTCCATGTATTTTTTATTTCCTTTGCAAATAATACAAGTTGTAAAATTAATCTATGACTTATCTTCTCTAGGTAGTAATGGTTTTAGCTGCGACAAATTTCCCTTGGGATATCGACGAAGCCCTACGATGGAGGCTGGAGAAGCGTATCTACATCCCTCTGCCGACTCAAGAAGGGCGTGAAGTGTTATTAAAAATAAATCTCGCGGAGATCAAAGTCGATCCAGACGTAGATTTACAAGCCATTGCCCAAAAACTGGATGGTTACTCCAGAGCTGATATTTATAATGTTTGCAGGTAATCTTGATTGGAAAGTTATAGTATATTAATTTTTTATTTTAAAGTCTATTTGGTATTGGTTCGTTTAGAAAAAGTGTAAAGTGATGTATAATAAATAAATATATGGGATACTTACACACAGTTACTTTGGTTGTCCGTCCCCAAAGTAAGTAACCTAATACTTATGTTATGGGTGACAGACAACTGGTGAATACATACTTATATATTTTTAAATACATACTTAAATACAAATATACACCCAGGCTCAAAGACCAACAAATTCATTTATAGAAAATGTTAGCCCTCGGCGCGAATCGAACCCGCGACCCGCGGAGCTGAAGGCAAGGTCACTACCCACTGCTCCGACGGGCCAATCAATATGAATCCATCCAATGTAGGTTTCGTATGGTTCTTTGGTATGGTGGCAGGATATAGACATACAACCGCAAGGTTATAAGCCTACTTCTTTAATTAAGAAAAAATGGTGTTTGAACCCAACACGCTATATATTGTCAATTTTGCTGAAACACGTAGTTTTTGTTTAAAGTAACACTCAAATAAAGAGTTTTCAAGTTCAATAAAGCCTAACTGATTTGATACGTGGTTTGTCTGGTGAGACATCATCATCCTCCTGCCCTTATCCCGCTCTAAGTGGGGTCGGCACAAAATGTTACAAACATGTTGTCACATGATTTGGCTACGTATTTTACGACCGGCCGCCTGTCTGACGTCAACTTACCTTACTCGTATTTTACTACTCCTCGGTAAGAAAGACGGTGGTCTATTTTACTCAGCCGGATACCACACGGTGGGTCAACTTACCTTAGTCGCCCTTTACGACACCTCGGTAAGAAATGAGGTTGGTCTATTCTACTCAGCCGGATACCACACGGTGGGTCAACTTACCTTAGTCGCCCTTTACGACACCTCGGTAAGAAATGAGGTTGGTACTATTCTATTCAGCCGGATACCACACGGCTTTTTGTCTGGTGAGACATATTTATTCTAATACTAGTCGGGTGTGTGTTTAAGCTTATAATAACTTCAAAGATTTAATAAGTTTTAGTATGTATGTTGTATCTTATATATATTTTGTGTAACTCGCGGTTCGACCCTGCCTTCGGCTCCGCGAGTCACGGGTTCGATTCTCTCGGAAGGTCAATATTTTCTAAAATCATTTTTTTGGTTCTTCTGAGTCTGGGTGTACTATTATAAGTCACAAAATTTATAATACGCATAAATATTTAAATGATTATGCGTATAATAAATTTATATTCATTTAAATGATCCGGCTGAGTAGAATAGACCACCTTAATTTTGTTACCGAAGTGTGAAGGGTAAGTTGACCATGTGATATCCGGCTAAGTCGAATATACCACCCTTTTCCTTACCGAAGTGCCGTGAAAGGCGACTAAGGTAAGTTAACAGGCAGGCGGCCGGTCGTAAAATACGCAGCCAAATTATATGACATGTTTAAAACATGTTGTACCGACCCCACTTAGAATCGGACAAGGGCGGAAGAATGATGATATTGATTTAAATGATATTTCATTTATCCTTTAAATTATCATTTATTTATTCTTTAACCCTCGATAACGTCGTGTGAAGTCATCTCATGAATAAGTGCCCCGGATGGGTTCGAAACTAGTCGGGCTAACCATAGAATAAGACGTGAGTATAGCCGGTTCTATACAAAAGTAATAATAAAATATTTTGCTATAATCCGCGATGAAATGAATTTGCTTTCATCGCGGATTATAGCAAAATAATTTTATTATTCCATAAATCCATAAATTATTGCATAAGTTTAAAAAATATAAAAACCCTTTAGATAAGATATCGTTAGACATTTTAAGTAAAAGTTGTAAAAAACTTTCGACTGTTTGTTACAATGCCTATATAGGAAAAATAGAGGCTAACATATCTCAAAATCCTAAATATTTCTGGTCCTATATAAAGTCTAGAAATAAATCGGTAAATCAATATCCTGAACGTATGATACTAAATAATACGTCGGCTAATATAGGCACAGATATTTGTAATCTTTTTGCAAATCATTTTTCTTCAACTTATTCGAAGCAGTTAAATTTTAGACGTAGTAATAATGAAAATGATTTTCTAAAATTACAAAACATATTGGGTGTCATTAACTTATCACAAAAAGAAATTTACAATTATTTAAAAAGAATGGATGCTACAAAGGGTGCTGGATGTGATGGCATTCCTGCTCGATTTGTTACTATATGTTCATCTGCTTTGAGTTTCCCACTCTATTTAATATTTAATAAATCTTTGAGTTCAGGTGTATTTCCATCATATTGGAAGATTGCTAAAGTAGTTCCCATACACAAGGGTGGGAATCCAGAGCTAGTAGCCAATTACAGGCCTATATCGATCTTACCCATTTTTGCTAAAGTGTTTGAGGCTTTACTATATCCGTATTTAAATTTCCACATTAAACAACAACTTAATATTGATCAACATGGTTTTGTAAAAGGAAGATCTTCTCACACCAATCTTGTCAGTTATCATGATTACTTAGTTGGAGCCGTTGATTCAGGTGATCAAGTGGATGCTATCTACACTGACCTTTCTAAGGCTTTTGACCGTGTTTCACATATCATATTACCAGAAAAACTCAAACAGTGTGGCATAGTGGGTAATATGCTGCTTTGGTTTAAATCGTACTTAGAAGATAGGTATCAGTATGTCTTTGTCAAAGGCTTTAAATCTGTATCGTTTAGTGCTACCTCTGGTGTACCTCAAGGTTCCCATTTGGGACCCTGGCTGTTCAATCTGTTTATAAACCATATTTCCTCATGTGTTAAGCACAGCAAAGTATATCTTTTTGCTGATGACCTTAAGCTATGTAAAATTATTAAAACGTCAGAGGATAGTTTATTACTTCAACAAGATATAGACGATCTCGAGGACTGGTGTTTTTCTAATGATTTGATTTTAAATAGTGAAAAATGCCGTCACATTAAGTTCACCCGTAAGCTTAATATTATTCATACTCAGTACAAAATCGCTTAGCATATATTGAAAGAGGTGAACATGATCCGTGATCTTGGTGTTTTGTTTGATACGAAACTCACATTTATTCCACATATGAACAATATTATCGCGAAATCTTCAAAGATGATGGGATTCGTCATTAGGAATGTAAAAGCATTTAAGAACTCAGCACCAAAAATTGTTATTTATAATGCATATGTTAGAAGTACCTTAGAATATTGCAGTGTCGTTTGGTCGCCTCATTATGCTGTTCATTAATTACGTTTAGAACGCATCCAAAAAAAATTTTTGAAACATCTCTCATTTTCGTGTCGATTAAACAAAAAACTAACTTACAATGATAAACTAAAATTATTTAATATCACTAAGCTCGTAGATCGTAGAAAACTTTTAGATTTGACATTCCTCTATAAATTATTTAACAACAAAATTGACTGTCCACTTTTATTGCAATCCTTAAATATAAGTGTTCCGAGCAGGTTGCCTCGCAAACCTCTTGGCTTGTTGTACCCGCCGCGCTCAAGAACTAACCTTAGGCATTTTTCTGCATTAAGTAGGTTATCAAAAGAATATAATGCAATTTGCGAAACTATCGATATGTTCAGCGATACATTTATTAAGTTTAAAAAAAAAATCTTAAGCTCCAGACATTGGAGCCGTAGTGTTACATTTAGCTTAGTTTATTTTAGTTAAGTGTTGTCCCTAAGTTAAGTGTTGTCCTTACACATAATGATGTGCATGCTGTGGCACCTAAAGGCAGTGCATTTAATGCCTTTTGTAGCGCATTTAGTTTATTCTGTTTTAATGTAACTGCCACTGGTTGTTCCGAATAAATAAATAAATAAATTCCTTTTGTATTATGGATCTCCGCAAAGTAACGCCTAATTCTATAAAGTTTCTATACTTTAACTATAAATGATATTATTTCAGAGATGCCTCAATGATGTCGATGCGGCGCAAAATCGCCGGTCTGAAGCCGGAGCAGATCAAACAACTTACCAAGGAGGAGCTCGACCTGCCGGTGACCAATCAAGACTTCATGGAGGCGCTGGCGAAATGCAACAAGTCCGTGTCTAAGGACGACATACAGAAATACCTCACGTGGATGACGGAGTTCGGTTCCTCTTGATTGACGTAGAACAAGTTAATAAGGACAAATGTAAAAGTAAATAAATTAATTCAAATTAAAATTCAAAATATTCTTTATTCAAATAAACTTGTAAACAAGTGCTTTTTAATCGTCAACTCTACCGCTGGTTCGGAAAGCTGTTCCTACCGAGAAGAGCCAGTAAGAAACTCGGCGTATGCTCTTTAAACATATGATTCTTAATACTATTTACATTCAGACGTTACTGTCTTGTACAGGTTCACACAGGGACAGCTATATCCACACATTCTTATCTTCTAAATAATCTTCAAGAGTATAGTAGGCTTTCTGTATCAGCCTCTTTTTAACAGTATATATTTAAACTACTGTAATGACAATGCTGAAATTGACTGCGGAATTTTATTATAGAATCTTTTATTATAGAATCACAAACGAGTTACGCACTTTTGCAAGGCGCAAAGCAGGAGCCGCAAGCTTATGTCGGTTCCTGCTTTGTCTATTGTATACATATGAATTTAGTATTATGAAATTAATATTCTATAAATACATTGGAATTTAGTATTATGAAATTAATATTGTATAAATACATAGGAATTTAGTGTTATGAAATTAATATTGTATAAATACATAGGAATTTAGTGTTATGAAATTAATATAGTATAAATACATAGGAATTTAGTGTTATGAAATTAATATTGTATAAATACATAGGAATTTAGTGTTATGAAATTAATATTGTATAAATACATAGGAATTTAGTATTATGAAATTAATATTGTATAAACACATAGGAATTTAGTGTTATGAAATTAATATTGTATAAATACATAGGAATTTAGTGTTATGAAACTAATATTGTATAAATACATAGGAATTTAGTGTTATGAAATTAATATTGTATAAATACATAGGAATTTAGTGTTATGAAATTAATATTGTATAAATACATAGGAATTTAGTGTTATGAAATTAATATTGTATAAATACATAGGAATTTAGTGTTATGAAATTAATATTGTATAAATACATAGGAATTTAGTGTTATGAAATTAATATTGTATAAATACATAGGAATTTAGTATTTTGAAATTAATATTGTATAAATACATAGGAATTTAGTGTTATGAAATTAATATTGTATAAATACATAGGAATTTAGTATTATGAAATTAATATTGTATAAATACATAGGAATTTAGTGTTATGAAATTAATATTGTATAAATACATAGGAATTTAGTGTTATGAAATTAATATAGTATAAATACATAGGAATTTAGTGTTATGAAATTAATATTGTATAAATACATAGGAATTTAGTATTATGAAATTAATATTGTATAAATACATAGGAATTTAGTGTTATGAAATTAATATTGTATAAATACATAGGAATTTAGTGTTATGAAATTAATATTGTATAAATACATAGGAATTTAGTGTTATGAAATTAATATTGTATAAATACATAGGAATTTAGTGTTATGAAATTAATATTGTATAAATACATAGGAATTTAGTATTATGAAATTAATATTGTATAAATACCTTGGAATTTAGTGTTATGAAATTAATATTGTATAAATACCTTGGAATTTAGTGTTATGAAATTATGATGAAATAAAAGCAAAGGCACTTGGACAATTTAAACTATTTATTTTAAAAAGAGCAATTTATAATACGCATTGACAGTTCACAAGTTTATGAGTGAAGGGAAGAGTGTCGACAGATAATATTATAAATTAAATATGCAGATGATATTGCTAATAAATTAAGCGCAGGCGTCCATACTTTCAACATCCTCTCCTGGACGCAGACGCTTTAAAATTAAACCCATTGATAAGGTGAAGTCTTCATGCTTTGGCCGATGTAGTCCTTTCGTCAAAATATCAGCGACCATGTCTCGAGTGCATCTATATTGAACCAGGATTTGTTTGGTGGCAATCTTCTCTCGTATGAAGTGGTAACGGACATCTATATGTTTACTTCGAGCATGATAAACAGCATTTCCTGAAAGATTAATTGCACTCATATTATCACAATAAAGTGTTAAGGGTATACCTTTGAGTTCAGGTTGAAACTCATCTGCCAGCTGCTTTAACCAAAGAGCTTCCTGTATGGCCGACGCTAAAGCCATGTATTCTGCCTCACTAGTAGAAAGAGCTATAGTTTGCTGTTTCTTAGAATTCCAGCTTATAGCGGCACCCTGAAATAAAAATATGTAGCCTGTGCATGATCTTCTATCTTCAACATCACTTGCCCAGTCTGAATCGCAATAGCCTGAAATTTTTCCATCGACATTCATTTTATAAACCAGTTTCATATGCATTGTGGCTTTCAGGTATCTCAAGACTCGCTTCGGGGCCATCCAATGTTCATTAGTAGGTTGATTATTGTATCTACTCAAAGAATTTACTATATAGGTAATATCCGGTCGTGTTCCCTGTGATAAATACAACAAGCATCCAATTACTTCTTGATATGGAATATTATTTAAAATTTCTTGATTATTTCCTTTTTTTAGTTTAACATTAGCATCTGCGGGTGTCCACATTGGTTTACAATTGTTCATTCCAAATCGTGCAAGTATCATTTTTATGTAAATGGATTGATCGATGGAAATCTCATCTAAAGTTTCATTTTGTGATATACTAAAACCGATGCAATGTTTGGCTTTTCCCAAATCCTTCATATTGAATTTTTGTTTTAATTGTTGTTTGATCATCTGAGAGGTTTCCTCATTATTAAAGAAGTAGAGTATGTCATTCACATACACTGCTATAAAAAGCATATCACTTTCATCTAATATGCGATAGTAAACACATGGATCTATGTTTGAACGAGTCATTCCAATTTCTATCAGAGCAGTATTTAATTTTTTATTCCACTGTCTGCTTGCTTGTTTAAGTCCATATATTGACTTGTTTAATCTACACACCTTGTTTTCATTTTCATAACCAGGTGGTAAGGTCATAAAAATTTCCTCATCGATTTCACCCTGTAAGAATGCAGTGACTGCGTCCATTTGGTGTATTTTTAGTCCATATTTGGCAGTAAGACCAATCAGCTATCTTATGGATGTATAACGTACTACCGGAGCATATACTCGAATGAATGAATGAAATATACTTTATTGTACACCAAAATATAGAAATAACAACAGACATAGTATAACTTAGATGTACATTGGGCGGCCTTATCGCTACGCAGCGATCTCTTCCAGGCAACCCATGGGTAGAGGACACATAGCATTAGAGATGGCATATGGGCGTACGTAAAAATAAATAAATATATTATAAATATTATATTTATAAAGATACATAAACTAAGAATATAAATGTACAGTTAGACCATTTGATAATGTTTTTTTAACAAATCTTTGAAAACAAGAAGGCACTTTGCACATCTTACTGAAGCCGGCAGCGAATTCCAGAGAACAGAAAAGGAATTACCATAAAAAGAGGAAGAATGAGAAGGTATTTTTAGGGTGAGCATTTCACGAGTGCGAAGTGAGCGCTGATGAGACCACAACGGAAATGAAACCGCTCCTTTAGGTAAGAAGGTGTATTAGGATTGTAAAGAATGGAATAAAGAAGAGAAAGTGAATGAGTATTCCTGCGAAGTCGGATTGGGAGCCACTTGATTTTATTGCGAAATTGGGAAACATGGTCATATTTGCGAAGTCCAAATATAAACCGAATACAAAAATTTTGGAGACGCTCAAGTGTATTTAATTGCTCCTCAGTTATGTCAAGATAGCAAACATCAGCATAATCTAAAATTGGTAAAAGGAGTGTCTGTGCTAGCGCAATTTTAGTTGATACGGGGAGAAAATTTCGCAATCTACGGAGTGAACTAGCAGCCGCAAAAACTTTTTTGCTTACTTCTGATATTTGTGAAACCCATGACAAGTGCTTATCAAAAGTGATACCCAAATTCTTTACTTTGTCGCAATAAGGTATCGAGACACCATTAAAAGTAACAGAGGGTAGATCAGACATAGTAATTTTGGACATTTGTCTTGAACTTCCAATAATGATGACCTGAGATTTATCTGGGTTAACTCGTAAGCCTACAGAATTACTCCAATTAATTATATTAGACAGATCTTTGTTCATTAAGTTTATACTTTTGGCAAATCAAGTATTGAAGACTGTAAATAAATTTGAAGATCGTCAGCATACAGATGGTAGGAAGAAGAGATGTATTGACTGATAGAAATAATAAATATTGAAAATAAAAGAGGAGACAACACGCCACCTTGAGGCACTCCGGCATTAATAAGAGACCAATCAGAATATACATCCTTGACGCGTACTCTTTGCCGTCGGCCATGCAAGTATGAATGAAACCAATCAATCACCTCAGGAGATATGTTAAGAGAAATCAAAATGCCTAGTAAAATATCAAAATCGACAGAACTGAATGCATTGCTAAAATCAAGCAAAGTCAGTATCGTAACGTGTTGATTATCGAATGTCATCAGTAATCTTCACTAATGCCGTAGTCGTACTATGCCCGCCCCGAAACCCAGACTGAAAAGGATTAAGGAGATTACGCTTAGTAAGAAAGAGGGTTAACTGATGTTGCACCAAGCGTTCAAGCACTTTGGATAAGAAAGGAAGAACAGAGATAGGACGGTAATCAGAATAACTTGAAGGGTGATGTTTTTTAGGTAATGGTATCACTTGGGCGTCTTTCCAGGAATTTGGGAAAGTAGAAGTGAGGATGGAGTTGTTGAGGATTGAACATAACATTGAGGAGAATAACAGGAAGTATAAAATCTAGTATGGGTACGATCATCTTACGACTAATGCAGTCAGTGCCAACGGCATCCGATTTTAAAGTAAGAATATTTCTCTTAACATCACTTACAGTGAATTGATTAAAGAAAAAAGATGGGATATCAGGAGTTACTGAAGCAGAAAGTTGATTTAGAGTATTTAATTTAAATGTTCCGTCCATGGTCACACAAAAGGAAAAGTGCTGATTAAGGTGATTTAAATCTAAAGTATTAGTATCATTATTATGATTTGCTTTTCCAACTCCGAGTGATTTGAGGAATTTCCAGACTCGTCCAGAGTCTTCTTCCTCGATGACAGATTTATAGATATGGCGTCGTTGTTTGTCCCTACACAACCTGTTGCAACGATTCCGAATGGCTATGTATTTTTCTCGATTTTTTTCAGTAGGGTTTATTTTATATTTATATTTAGCGTTAATTTTCTGTTTCTGTAATACTTTGATGTCCGGGGTAAGCCAAGGGGCAGGTAAATGTTTTAAGCGAACTGGTCGTAGGGGTGCATGTTTGTCAAAAATCTTAATCAAGAGTGAATTAAAAGCAGTAATTTGTTCATCAACAGAGTCGATATTTAATATTGCGGCCCATTCTGCTTTTTCAGCATCGTATCGGAGTTTATGTAAGTCCATATTACTAAAATTGCGCTGCAGAAGAATTCTCGTCTTGGCTTTCGGAGGTCTTATCTTGTACGATAAAAAGAGAAGGTCATGGTAAGAAAAGGCAGAAGCATCACACTGACCATATTTTTCAACATGGTCAGAAGAAGAAACTATGATGAGATCTAAGAGAGAAGGAATACAGTTCGGAAAAGTGTGAGTAGCATTTAAAGACAGGATATGTAAATTAGTAGCAGAAATCACATTGTGAAGACGGGATGCCCGGTAATCACTCTTCAGAAGGCACGTATTAAAGTCACCCATTATAATAGTATAACTATAAGAAGGAGAAAATTTATGTAGTAAATTTTCAAAAGAACCAAAATAATCTATCGTACGGCAAGGACTGTAGTAAACACCAAGTAGTAGCTTCGTGTGCGAGAAACATACCTCCACAAAGAGATGTTCTGCACCGCCGTTAGCCTCTATCTGCGAAAAATCAATTACCGTGCTAGGAATATGAGAGCGAAGGTATATTGCAACCCCTCCACCCGTCTTTCCAATGCGATCATTTCTTATTAGTTGAAAACCCGGAAGAGAATAACACACAGAAGGCAAACAAGGTTTCAGCCAAGACTAAGAGATTAATATAGCATGAATATTTTTATTTTCGAAGGTCGATAGAAAATCAGAATAATGTGCAGGAATACTTTGAGCATTTATATGGACGACATTGAAATTCTTCAAATCGTTTGAAAACTGAGTGTCAAGAGTGTCGCTTAAGGTAGGAATGCTAAGGAATCCGTCATCACTACTTACTACAGAAGACGAGGAATTAAGTGTCTGTCATAGAACTGTCTCCTTGCATGCTATTATTTAAAAACATTATAAAACGATAGATTTCCAAAGAATATGTTATATATCTATGTTTTTATGAACAATATTAGATTTAAAAAAAAATTAATTAAATTAAATTAAAAAATAAATAAATAATGATATATGAAAAAGAAAAGAATCAATAATGGAAACAAAAATATATATGTATATATATAAATATATAGAAGAAAATGAAAAATAATTAAATAAAAATAGTTTTACAAAATATAATAATAATAAATTTAATTAAATATGTTCACGTACCCACCAGCTGCTTGCAGAGAAATATACTTATAACTAATGGAAACACCAAAACAAAATAAAAACAATAAGGATATAAACTAAATTTTCAATTTTTAACTGTCGTAAATACTAAACGAAAAACAAAAAAAAAAACATTTAAAGATAGCAAAAAACATATGATATTTTTGTCATTATGAGAGACCTAAATAACATCCTTAATTAATAAAGACCAACAAGTTATATCTTAAGAAAGACCCAAGTTAATTCAAGTACCTAACTATACTTTTATTCTTCCATTTCAGATTTAAAAAAATCAATTTCTTCTGTTAGAAGTTCCTTAGAAGATCTTCTTATTGTTATTTATTTTCTGATTTATAATCTACGAGTGGTTCACTATCTGTATTTATGTTATGACCAAAAATGCTTTGACCTTTTGGCCCATCATTTCTTCTATATGTTCCTGAAGTATCAATGTCTATTCTCTGTTTTGTTTTGTATTAATTGTACAAGATCAGGGGGGTGAAACTCTAAGAAGCACTCTTTAGGTCGCCGAGAGCGTCATCTCATTGCAAGCATTGGACAACAAAAATTAGTTTTATATTATTATTCACTAGATGTCGCAAATGATACACTGTAATATATATAAGTATCTGTCACAAATTTTCAAATTTTTCTGCCAAAAACGCATCACTGCTTATTTAAAGGTTTATATTGGAAATCATGCCGTCCAAAAATTATTTTATGTGTTATTTTGGATGTGAAAACGTTGGTAAGTAACTACTATAATGTTTTTGAAACCATTTAGCACCTTTTCCTAACAATAGAAATTTTTACTGCAGAAATTTAATTTTTAACCCTTTTAGTGCCGAGCGAAAAGGAAATGCCTACACGAGAATAACCAGCCGAATTTTTTTAATTTTATTTATGTACATTCTTATGCAATTAAAACCAAACGAGAAATAATATTTACACGATTCAAAAAGTAATATACTAAGAATAAAATAGGAACAAGTTTGCTCCTTATTTTACGAGCACCCGCCTGTCTGACGTCAACTTACCTTAGTCGCCCTTAACGACACCTTGATAAGACATAAGGTTGGTCTATTCTGTACCACACGGTGAATAATAAGACATACAGCATATCGGAGTAAAAATTCACAACAAATAATACAAACAATATTAAAAAATGAGTTTGCAACAAGATAAAAAATACCTATTACCTAATACCTACATAACAAAAAAAAGAGATTACTCGAAGGTAACACACAGGTAAAGGTATTACACAGTAAGCGCCGTGTGGATTTTTGAAAACCTGTTTATATTTGTTTGTATTTTTTTTTATTTCTGATTGTATGCAATTTTTATGAGAGCGCAGTGAGAAGCAACTTATCGGCTTTCGGCACAAAAGGGTTAAAGCAGCCATTTCGCTGAAATGTACTAAATAAAATTATTATAAGTGCCACAATACCTTTAACTTTGTTTTTTAGAAAAAAATATGTGGTTATTCGTAATAAATATTATATTTTAACACTTTCGGTTACATTATTTTGGTATACATTTTAAATATTTGGTCTGATTTAGACTATAGCTACAAAAATTCAAATGTGTGATTTCAGGTTTACAGCAAATGAAGATTATGATTATGAAAACTAATTACAGAGTGTAGTACGTATGCAAAGTTAGTTGTTTTCAACAAATAAACGTGTAAACTGATGAACATTTGTTATTTGTATACGCTTGATATTTTTTTAAATGTTTTAAAAGTATTTTTGAAGTGTTTCCTGAATTGACATACTATTTAAAAAGATGTAAAAAATAAATTTATTAAATATTACATAGCTTTACTCTTTTATTCATTACCCTTATTTAGAATAATAGTTTGGTGCTACTCTTTGATTTGAACTGGAATTTGGAGATGCCAAGTCCGTTCAAATTGAAGTGGTATAGCGCCAAACTATTTTTTGTAAATGCTATTTTTATATAAGGGTCACTATATGAATGCAGTACAGCACCATCTAGTGGATTATTATGATAACGTTACAGCGACATCTCTGCCAGATCAGCGAATACAGTTCCTTTCATTACTCCAATAAAATGACAGAGTTGCACATCTATATCCTATATAGTGTATTATCTATTGTACAAGAGTTCGGTTGCATCATAACAGTGTTTGGTTTTGACATGTTTCTTCAGTGTATTTTCATTTTGACATGACATTTATTTTGACATGTTTCTTCAATGTAATTGACATTCATTGTTGACAGGTGTTCACCATTCTGAATGTTTTCTTCAGAATATTGTTTTCGTCGTTGCACTTGTCCCTCAGCATTTTTCTTAATTTGTTTTATAGGCATTTTTAATATACAAAACCAATTATTGGCATGTTATTACCAATTATTAGCATTACTATTAACAGTTGTTATTTCATTACTAACATGGGGCCAACTTTTGGAAATCTTATAGAAAACACGCTTATTTCCATAAATATGTCCAAATAAAATACTTTATAGTAATAAAAATAAGGTTCAAAAGCAATTAAAGTAGTTGTAACTAAAACCAATTTATTGACACTGTGCCAATAAATTGTAAATCAGTTTATTATCATACCAATTATTGTCATGGCAATAAATTAAAAACTCACAGTCTAAACTGCAAAATACTAACAAAAATACTTAGTTTAAGTTGTACTGATCTATAAACATACAAAGAATCATGGATAATCGCACTAGTTTATCATAAAAATAAGTGAATCAAGGAGCACCTTCCTTAACAAAATATTAAGAACTAGGTGGCGTAACAGAAAACTTGTTGTAACTGAAATTAGTTTGAAAGTTTAACAGCCTTTTTAAATATTTCACTATTCAGTCTTTCCAATTATTAAAGATACAAAACCAAGGATTGTTTTTTTTTCTCGGCGGAACAAAGATTATTTAATAGTATTCTTAATTTTTAAAGAAAAGTTTAAGGTGCCAATAAATTGGGGGGGTGCCAGCAATAGGTCATGTTACCCTACATCGTAATTTTTCAAATTTAACAGATATCTGACAAGCACTCATTATAGTGCATTATCTATGGTCAAAGATAAGTTTAGCTATAGTTTTTTATGTAGAAAAATTATTCTATTTAAATTATATAAAATATTACTTATTCTTGTTAAATTATTTAATTAAAACAACATAACATTAAAAAAATAATTACAAATATAAAATTTATAATTTTTATTTTTTTAATATGTTAACACTACACTCTTTAATTAAAAATATGTAAACACTGTTGCATAGTTTCAAAAACTGAATTCTGGATGTCGCTGAAAACCGAATCAGGACCTTTGTTTCTAACTTTCTATAATAACATACCATGGTTGATGGTTAGTACCATAGATAATACACTATATAGGATAGTTAGTACTTAAGTAATGAGTAATTTATGTTATTTTCAATATTTTTAAAACAAATGTTCAGGCATTTTTATATGTAGTATTTATAGTTTAAAAGTTGTCTGTAGTTATAAATCTAAATAATAGCAAAGTTGCCTGTTGTGCGTGGATTTTGTTGAGTTCGTAAGTGTAAAATATCATGTCCGAGGATGGAAGTGTCAAAGACTTCTGGTAGAAGTAACTAAATGTGGAGCACTTCTTTTAACCGCTTACGTTCATAAATTAAATAAATTTAAATTAAACGTAAATAAATTTTTGTCATAATTTTAATTTAACAACTTATTGCAATTGCACATGTGAAAATTCAAAAGACGTCTATTGTAGGCTATTTTCGTTTATTCTTTAACCAATCAATGTCCACTTTCACACCGTAAAATTTTGTTTTTCAAGTTCAAATTTAAAATAATATTTATTTAAGTAAACTTGTAAAAAAGTGCTTTTGAATCGTCAACTCTACTGCTGGTTCGGAAAGCTGTTCCTACCGAGAAGAGCCAGCAAGAAACTCGGCGGTTGCTCTTTTAAAAATTAAATTCTTAATACCATTTATACTTATTCATTATTGTTGTGTCACTCAAATCACTGAAACATTTTGGGTTTTTTTTCAATAATAAATGTGGAAACAGTTTTAAGTATTCAAGAGATAAACTTAATGAATCAACATTAAGTAGATTCAATCTCTTATACTTTATAAATTTTAATTAAAAAGAAACTATATTTTCAAACAAATATTATTTTCTATAGACAGGTTGAGAAATGAGTTACAACATTGAAGAACTTTTAATAATGTTAGGTGAAAAAATAGAAAATGGTGAATTGCTTTTTAATCAGCTCTTTAACATACTGGATGTAGATGGAGTTTTGAAACTTCAGAGGAAAATTCGCCAAGAAACAGACTTTCTTAAAAGAGTATGTATAATCTCTATTATAAGAAACACATGTATTCAATAATGTTGATAATAGTGTTATCATATATTATCATATACGTTATGTATATATTCAAAATGTAATTGTAAATTATGATTTGAAAACATTTTATTTATGTTTTTATCTAAACATTTTGGAAGTATCAAGTTTTACGACACCTCGGTATTTTACTCAGCCGGATACCACATGGCGGGTTGACTTAACCTAGTCGCCTTTTACGACACTTCGGTAAGAAAGGAGGTTGGTCAATTCTACTCAGCCAGATACCACACGGCGGGTTGACTTACCTTAGTCGCCTTTTACGACACCTCAGTAAGAATTGAGGGTGGTACTATTCTATTCAGCCGGATATCACACAGCGTATACACTATTATATAAACAAGAGGTATTAAATAGTACCGATAGTAACAAATTTATTTAAACATTAAGCAAGTTCCCTCACATATTTAATTATTGTTTTAGATACAAAAATCAAAGAAAGTAAAAATAGAACAGTTGTCTTGTTCGAACTTACGACATTTGGGAGCAATAGTTGATTGTGCGGTCAGACCTGGTGTACTGTCAGTTTGTAAAGTGTTTCATATTAATGATGACAGTAAACTGCTGGTAGATATTGTAAGTGATGAGGGCAAAACATGGACAAAAGGTACTTATATGCACTATATCCTAGGGTTGTTAACCATAGTTTTATAGTTACAAGCTTATAATTTAATATTTATGACTGGCCTGTTGGAGCAGTGGGTAGTGACCCTGCCTTCAGCTCTGCGGGTCGCGGGTTCGATTCCCGCCGAGGGCTTACATTTTCTATAAATGAATTTGTTGGTCTTTGAGCCTTGGTGTATTATAGGTAATTGTATATATATATTTATTTATTTTGTAAAGATGATAAGCCGGCAATACCTTATTGACGAAGGTATTCCTAGCTGTTAAAATAGTGTGTTAATATAATTACAGGAGAAAAGTTTACTATTAATTACATTTTTATTATTATTAGTGGTTTACTGGTACCATTTTGAATAATATGTTTGAATATTTTTAAATGGTAGTTGACTGAATGAAATATTGGTGTGTCAAATTCAAGATATTCACATGCTGTTCATAGCTCTGTAATGTTTAGCCATGAAACAACAATATCATTAAAAAATTTAATTATCTGTTACATAATACCAAACAAGTGTTGTCACAGCCATGCTCATTAAAATTAGTGTTGCATCACATATCCTAAAAAAATTTACAGGATTTCATTTTATTACAGTTATAGCCCGAAATCCAAAATCACTGTCAGCACTTAGCTCTGGAAATGCTTCATTTGGTGCAAGATCTATACTAGACCAGGCTGATGATTACTTAGAATGTGCTAAGCTATATCCATGTATGTATCAATCCCCTAAGGTAAGTACTGGCCCATCACTACCCCACTGCTGGGCATAATCCTGAAGTCATTATATGTCTACCAAAATAATTATTTCATAACTTTCTACTATGGAACTCCACAAAATAACACCTACTACTACAAAATATCTTAGAAGTTATCACAAATTTAAAAGAAACAAGCTTAAATATTTGGAAAGGGGAAGGTGAAAAAAAACAACATCTGGCCATCTGTAATCTGTTAGTAAGATATAAGAACGAATTGTGGTTCCTTCTTTAGCACTATTGTATGTTTTAGGTTATCTTTGAATTCGTAAGCGGAATTGAAGAATCTCTTGCAAATAAACTTAAGGCAAAGGGAATTTTTGTTAAAGGAGAAATATTACCTGATTCTAAAAGAACTGACTTGGACAATACTTTTGAGTCAAGTGATGAGGAAGAATTTGAAAGCTGGTATGTATGTGTACATTGGTGAAATAACTTTATTTTTGTGTTATTACAATAAAAGTTATCCATTGGGATGTTTATAACACTGCAAAGACAATAAAGACTTATTAAATTAAATAATAGATGACTAGGAATGAATAATTTATGTACTGTAACTATAATTTAATTCTCTTGCAGTAATGATGTACCTTTAAAATGTCTGACCCAATGTGTGGAGGAGCATTCAGATTTAACCACTTTGAATTTAGATGTAACAGCCATGATGGCATATGTGAGTAACATGACAAATGGACATTGTAATTATATATTTAAACAGAAAGTTCTCACTGACCAAGCTGCCTGGGAAGCGGATAGACCGGTTAAACCAATACTAGAGAAATTATTTGCAGGTGAGTGTTTACATTTATCAAGCATATGTGATTGAATATATTTTTTATGGATTTCATTAAGCCATTTTGATCCCAATTAACTATAACAATAAAATAAATAGTAACTGCATTTGCGTGTATTAGTGTATGCATACGTGCACGGTTTTTTTGCATTCATACACCAATAAATGATTGCTAATTAGTTTAAAGAAAGAGAGTTAGACACTTAATTTGCGCATATAATATTTGACAAAATCAGGGACATTCATACGCTTGAAACATGTTAATTAATTTTCACAAAGATAATTAAATTAATATAATAATTTAAAAAAAAATTAACATTTTTGTCCAAATACCAAAAATTTGTTTCAGGAAAAACATTGAAATGCTGTAGAACAGCATGGGATGATTTTGAAAAAATTGTCAACACATTAGGCGGTCCAATGGAGAAAGGCAGAACTCTCCAGTTAAAGAAACAAGTTATTGTGTATGATGATGATTATGGAGGTATGTGTGAAGTTTTAACGAGTTGCTGTAATTTCAAAGATTGACATACATTGCATAAAATACCTGTATATTTGGTTGTTTATATGCTGGTTCTGGTAATGAATAATGGATGTGCAATTAAATTGCACTGGACTTTAAGAGCAATCGTTTATGTGTAATTCATATATTGCTGCATTTTTATTTTTCTAGGACTGGATGATTATCCAAGACAGAATTTAAAAGTAAGAGGACATGTCCGATTAAGGTCAAAAATAATTTTCAATTTTGGGCATCGTATAAAGGCCCTTACCGTATCTGCTAATGACGGTTTTGTAAGAGCTGCAGCACAACAGGTAAAAACTAAATCTGTAAAGCGAATAGTAATAACATTGTGGAATGTATAAACAATAATTTATTACAAATATTAAGTTTGAGTTGTTAAGAGTAGTTTTATCGATTTTTAATCTAATAACAAAACTATTTCATATACTTTCAAATCGTTATATGTATTTTTAGATTTGTATATTTTTAGGATTAAAATTTTATTATAAAGGACTTGTCCTGAATTTCGTTTGAAATAGTAACATAATAGTTAAAATTATATTAATATTTAAAAAACTTTGTAATTAAATCGAATTATTTTTCAGGGTGTAACATATGCTGCATTCATTCATGAGTCACGTGCATTGACTGAAGGAAAAGAAGCCAGTGCTACAAAAAAGATTTTATGATATTATATTTGAATTCATTAAATAAAGAGCGAAAAATGATTTTAGGCTTGTATCTTGATATTTTACTACTACTGTGATATATGAGCGTCCATCATATTGAGTTTAAGGAACATTCGTTAAATAATATATTCTATTTGCATTAGAAATAATAAATTGTATGACATTTCTAATAGCGTTATTACTTATACGCACCTTATTCATCAATATTTTTTTTTTCCGATAATAAATGAATTATTTGTTATCTATCTAAGTCGAAGGTTACAAAGTGAAGTAAAGTTTGGAACTATATACCTAGATTTGTAAAAAGAAATGCGTACATTGCCAATAGAGGAACTTTAATTGTCATTTATTTTTGCTGAATACAAATTGATAACAATATCTTCAATATACCTTGTCAAGACTTCGAAATTGAAAAAAACCCAAGAAACATTAAAAGTAGAGTTTATATTTTATTTTACATATAAATTAGTATCAGATAGCCGTGTGCTATCCGGCTGAGTAGAATAGTACCACCCTCATTTCTTAACGAGGTATCGTAAAAGGCGACTAAGGTAAGTCGACCCGACGTGTGGTATCCGGCTGAGTAGAATAGACCAACCTCTTTTCTTACCGAGGTGTCGTAAAAGGCGACTAAGGTAAGTTGACCCACCGTGTGGTATCCGGTTTAGTAGAACAGACCACCCTCTTTCTTACCGAGGTGTCGTAAAAATTAAAATACGACTAAGGTAAGTCGTAGACGTCAGGCAGACGGCCGGTCGTTAAAACGCAGCCAAATCATGTGACAGCATGTTCATAACTTGTTGTGCCGACCCCACTTAAGAGTGGGATAAGGGCAGGGGCATAAATTAGTATCAGAGTATCCTTTCAGAGTAGTAGAATATAATAAAACAAAGTCCACTACCTTGTCTGTCTGTCTGTTGACTATAATCTGTAAAACTAATTTAAATGGATTTTCTTGCAATTATCACCGGTACACAGATTGCTTCACAAGAAAGGTTTGTATGTGTGTCTTATTGTATTGTGTATATGTGTGACTCATGCCTTAATAAGGTTCTGTATCCATAAATTGAAGTGTAACCCTAGTTTTTGAAAATTTCTGGAAAAGTCAAGCTGCTTAGAAGCTTTCATCGAAATTTTTATTATGAGATATAACAAACAAGTATGGTTGTGACTAAACTATAATTTAAATCAATAACTTAAAAGTTATCGCAGAATGGAAACTGGAATCGAAAACAGACTAAGCCACAACAACGCAGCTCTGTTATTAAATTACATAAAAGAATAATAGGGTTAAAATAAGGCCTTCGAGAATAAGATTCTACACTCAACTCAACACTGATTGGAATTAAAAAAAAAGTGTCAACTGTCAATTAACTTGTGTTGTGTAATTGTGGATGTGGGTGTCGCTGTCGGGTGAACCATAGAGAAATATAAGATATACTAAAGTGAACGTTATGCTTGAAACTTGTTTTAATATTATTATTTATAAAATTATGTAATCATTTTTTTCTAATCTATAGTGATTTTCAAATAGAACTTATTATTTAAAGTTATGAATTATTAATTAATATGGTTAAGAAGGAGAAAGATGAAATTGATTTACAACAACTTACTGAAAATGTTTCGTTTCTAGCTGATTGTTTCGATAACTCTTTTGTTATTCAAAGTTCTTTAAATAATGTGAAAGACCTTAGTGCAGGATCAGAGCCTGAACGATGTATCCTAAAGAACAAACTATCTTCGTCAAGAAATAAACGCCTTTCGCAGTCAAGGATTTTCTCGGATAATAATTTAACCGCAGTTGAAATACAGTATACAAAGAATACACAGTCACAAGAGGACATAAAGTGTTTTCGAAAGAAATTAAAGAATTGGGGTTTACCACATGAGATAGTAAATAAGTATGAAAAAAGAGGAATAACAGAAATGTTTGATTGGCAAGTGGAATGTCTTGGCAATTCAAAGGTTCTCTTAGAATGTCAGAACCTTGTATATTCAGCTCCTACATCTGCAGGAAAAACACTAGTAGCTGAAATATTGGCTATTAAAACTGTTTTGGAGCGCCAAAAGAAGGTAATTATAATTTTACCTTTTGTGTCAATAGTTAGAGAAAAAATGTTTTATTTGCAAGATATTTTATCCAGTTCTGGTATTAGAGTTGAAGGGTTTATGGGATCTCAATCTCCTCCAGGTGGCTTTCAGGCAGTCCACATAGCCATTTGTACGATAGAAAAAGCCAACAGCTTAGTGAATAAGCTTTTAGATGAAGGTAATATCTCAGAATTGGGAACAGTTATTGTAGATGAGTTACATTTACTAGGAGATTCTCATCGTGGGTACATTTTGGAGCTATTGTTAACAAAAATTAAATATGTTTCATCAAAGTATGCTTTAAAAATACAAACTATTGGTATGTCAGCTACTTTACCTAATTTAAAAGAATTAGCTAACTGGCTAGATGCTCAGCTTTACATAACAGAATTCCGACCAATACCATTAAATGAATATTGTTTAGTTGGAAATAAATACTATGATAAAAATGGTAAATATGAAAGAATTTTTGAGACACAAGATATGAGTAACAACAAAATTCTGGAACATGATTATGTACTATCACTTTCTTTAGAAACAATTAAAGAAGGATGTTCTGTACTGATTTTTTGTATGACTAAGAATAGATGTGAGAATTTAGCCCAAAGTATTGCATCTTCATTTTATAAGTTAGGATGTACAGATAATGAACAAGGCACAGTTTTGAGAGAACAATTAAAGTCTGAGAATATTTCAGAAGTTTTAGAACAATTGAAAAATTGCCCTGTGGGCTTAGATCAAATTTTGAAAAGTATTGTTTCATTTGGTGTTGCCTACCATCATGCAGGCCTCACATTCGATGAAAGAGACATTATTGAAGGAGCTTTTAAATCTGGTGCCATAAGAGTATTAGTTGCTACATCCACATTGAGTTCTGGAGTAAACTTGCCAGCTAGGAGAGTGATTATTAGATCACCCTTATTTCAAAGGCAACCAATCAACATTTTGACATACAAACAAATGATTGGAAGAGCAGGACGTATGGGCAAAGATGAATTGGGTGAAAGTATATTAATATGTACACCAGCTGAGCAAAAAATTGGATTTAATTTAATGATGGGATCCTTAGATCCTGTTGAAAGTTGTATAGAGAGTAAAGATAAGTTTATGAGGGCTGTGCTTGAAATTATAGCTAGTCAAGATGTATGTAATCAATCTGAATTGGATTTATATACTAAATGTACTCTTCTTTATACTCAACAATCTATATCTTCTTCTAAAAATTATGTCCTGGATGATACTTTAAAGGAACTAATTGATTTTGAGTTAATAAGAGTACAAACTGATAAAGATGAGAAACAGTATATTGCAAGTTCATTAGGCAAAGCATGTCTCTCATCATCTATGTCTCCAAATGATGGTTTGTCTCTATTTTGTGAGTTGCAAAAAGCTCGCCAATGTCTGGTGCTAGAAACAGATCTTCATTTAATATACTTAGTGACACCATATAGTGTGAGTAGTCAATGGAATGATATTGACTGGTTACATTTGCTTACATTATGGGAATCTTTAACAGCTGCTATGAAAAGAGTTGGAGAGCTAGTTGGAATACAAGAAAGCTTTATAATTCAGTGTTTGCGAAATAATAAATCTTTAAATAATCTAAATAAACTCAATATTCACAAAAGGTATGTCTATTATTCTTTTCTATTATTGTTCTTATCTATATCTTGTTCTTTCTTTTTAATGAAATTTTGTTATTTACAGATTTTATACAGCATTAGCCTTACAAGATTTAGTGAATGAAGTTTCTTTGTCAGATGTGGCTAGTAAATTTCAGTGTGCAAGAGGATTTTTACAAGGCCTTCAACAAGCATCAGCCACCTTTGCAGGTAGTGTATTTAAAATGAAATAAAATGTTTACTTTAAGGATTTAAAATATATATTATTTTATATTATTTAGGAATGGTCACAGCTTTTTGTCGACAACTGGGTTGGAAAAATATGGAGATTCTTATGTCACAGTTTCAGGATCGCCTTCAGTTTGGAATTCACTCTGAACTATTAGAGTTAATGAAACTACCTTCTTTAAATGGCATTAGAGCTAGAACATTGTTTGATGCCGGATTTGAAACCATTTCGAGCATAGCATCGGCCAATGTCAATGTTATTGAAAACTCATTGTATAAGTCTATGCCATTTCAAAGCGAAAAAGAAAGAGAAGGTGATGATGAAATTGAAGTCAGAAAACGAAATAGGATTAAAAATATCTGGATAACTGGTTATTGTGGCTTAACTGCTAGGAGTGCAGCCGAAAATCTTATTTTAGAGGCAAGAAAATATTTAACACAGGAAATTGGTGTAACAGAAATCAAGTGGAAAGATATAGGTGTCTCAAAAATCTGTTTAAATAATAAAACTGCCATTACCATTGATATGAACAAAGGAAATACGGATATAATACAAGATTACAAGAAATATAATATCAGTCTAGAAAAACAAGATAATGAAAAAAATAATGAAAGTCGAATTGACATGAACAAAAAACCAGTTGATCAACATAAAAATATTTCTGGTATTCAGTATGATGCTTCTATTAATTGCAGTAAAGTTACTGAACAGATTACAGAAATACATGTCGTTAACAAAAAAATTGATCTAATAAAGAACATTCAAACTCATAAAAATTACTATGAAAGTGAGTGTATTGATAGTATTAATAGTAACCAAAGTGAAAGAGAGTTAAATCAAAAGGTACATGACAACAAAAGTAACCTTGTAGTCGGTCCTATACAAGAAGAACACATTTGGGAATCATTAAATTTACCTGATACTCTTTTAGAGAATGTTACTAAACTTTGCACTTCAGATAAATTTATTTCACCAAATATTAGTTTTAGTGAATGTATAGATAACACTATCATTAATGGCAGGGATTTAAATAATACTGTCACTTCCAAAACCATATCTGATAAAGATATTAGTTTGTTTTCATCGGAAGGTGACTGTTCAAGTATTCTTGAAGAAAGTTTTTCTTTAGATATTTCATCAAATACCTCAATCGAAACTAAACATTCAAATGAAATTAGTACAGATACCAATATTAATTCTAAGTCACTATTAAATGCTTTGAAATCACCTGTGATTAAAATAGACGACGGTGATGATTTTAAATTAGTTTATGATGATGATAAACAAGATTCTGAAAATATTGATATTGAAAAATCTGAAGAATCTGGAAATCGCACACAAGATTTTGGAATACCGCAATTTAAAAGTAGTTTTAGTAGTCCTCTTAAACGTCGGGGTTGCATAAACAAAGAAAAGTCAGTGTCCTTTACAAAGAAACTAAAATCAGATCATGTCTTGCAGAATGATGAAGATCTTAAACTTGAATTAAAATCTTTAAATAAAAAAAAATTTACATTACAATTTGCCGAAAATGAAGTTTTCTGCAACATTTTGCGAGAAGACGATATAAATACAAGTTTTATGAGTATTGAAAACACAACTGGAGTTTCCATTGTTTTAAATACAAGTTCTATGCAAAAGAGTTCCAAAAATGTTATAGGAAGAGACATAATATTTAAAAAACCTATGTCCGTTGATCGAATATTTGAGGAGAATAAAGAATTACAAGTACAGGGTATAGCGTTCTGTGTAAAATATAATACGTGCTTATACGTAGATTTTACTTGGTTAAAACAATTTTTGCCTTTAATAAAACTTAAATTAGCAAGACTATTTTCAAATGTGTCAGTAAAATTCAAAATTTTCTCTATTAAATCAAATTTTGTACAAGTTAAGAAATGGCTTGGAAAAGATTTCCAATCAAACTGTATTGATATTTCATTGACGGAATGGTTGTTAAATAGTGATGAGAAAATTTACAAAATCAAGGATCTGGTAAGTTTGAAATTAATACAATATTTTTATATTCATTACAACAGACCAATAAAGCACGTATCACATTATTGAAATTACGATGCCATAATTTCAAAAATTACGGTTCAGATAAAATATGCGTAGCTTGAATGTTCACTACTGGATACACATGTCACTAATGAAAATTAAATGTAAAGATGGTACTTTCTCTTTTGTTTTCATATCTTTTATGCCAACGTGGAATGTTTCAACATTTGTTTAAATTAAGTCAGCCCTTACCAAAACTATTCTTCCAGATAAAAAAATACTGTCAAATTGATTTCGCGGACAGTCGAATAACTGTTGGCGACCAAAAAAAATACTACGCTGATCTGGATACAATTGAAGCTGCTTGTTTAAATGCCTGGTGTGTTTGGGTAGTAGCAGACAAGCAGAACCGTACGTTGTTATCGACATATCAGTATATGAAGGGCGTTCTACGTAAGTATAGGAGTAGTATGTAAGCATAGAATGAAAATTTGTGGTTTATTTTAAAATATTTTTGCAACTTGTCAGTTGGTCTGTCGATCAAAGACGTGTCTAGGTATTTTTCATGGAAGGCAAAGCCAGTTGCCATAGTGTTTGGCAAGTGGGACAGGAACTTTGACCAAAGCGTGGGTAAATCTTTTGCAGCTTGTGATGCCCAGTAAAATTTCTATCTACTAATGTATTTGGCGAAGCTGCCATTAGTTTGTCGCCAAACGCTTGTCGTTTCGTTGACAAAAATCACAATGGACTGCTGTCCATTTAAAAAGACTGTTGCTGGATTGGGTTGGGACTGGGTTGCTGATCATTTAAAAAGACTGAGCAAGTCCAGTGGCAACCACTCCAGTCCTCTCTGAGTCCAATTAGTTTAATGCAATATAATTTAGTTAGTTTCATTCAGTATAGGAAATATATCATTCATTAAATAATGTTGAGATCTATTCAAACGAAATTGTAAAGTCTATAAAAGTTTAATTAAAAACTGAGATTATATTTTAGATGTTGAAACGCAAGTTGCAAAGATACTTGGAAACTGTGAATACTACGGCATCAATGTAGATAAGAATCTCGCGTCTCAACTTCTGATTGATGTGAAAAATTCACAGGAAATACTTCAAAAGAAAGCTTTTAAACTATGTGGATACCATTTCAACTTTAATTCATCGAAAGATGTAGCCAAGGTATATGATTAATTGGCATAAAATTTATATGTTAACATACAATGTTTAGAATAAGCGTATTGGTGTACTCTATTAAATACAGATTTCATTCAAAAGTAATAAGAATATATTTTGCTAGCAAAATAATATTCTTATTACTTTTGTATTATGGACCTCCGCAAAGTAACGCCTAATTCTATAAATTACAGATTTCATTATTAAAATACACTGATGTAACGATATTCTCTAGATTTTACTTAGTAATTTCTCTTTCTTCTCTCAAGTACTTTTGTTAAAAAAGGTGATCTTAAAAAAGCCAATGTGATCTAAGATCAGATTCAAAAACTTTCAAGAGTTTTCGAATTTGAAGATTCGTGAAATTTGTTATACGTTCACTGATATAAGCTGGGGTGCATCTAAGGTTGACATCTTATTATATTCAAAAAATTATATACGAATTAATTATCGAAATTTTTTGGGTTACTTGAATATCCGTAGAAAAAGGCTAGTAGATAACAAAGTAGTTGTACAAGCTGTTTGTATTTGGGTGCTAGAGTTGGACATTGTCGCCTTAGCAAGAATGCCCTATAACTTCCATATACAATGATGATAAAATTCATTACAGGTTCTAGGAATGTATAAAGGCCGAAAAGTAAGCACAAAGAAAAGCATTCTTTCCGTTCACAATAGTCCCTTGGCCAGTATTGTGATCTACTGGAGGAAACTTAACTCCATTCTCACGAAGATTTTGTACCCTCTTACCGAGAAAGCATTTAACTACAGCGTAGACGATAGGTATGTTTGTAACTATATGATTATTTTAACCTTTTTTATTGATACTTTTCTATGTTCCCTATGTTCAATAGAAATTTTGAAAATCAATTAATCGATAACCAATCAAGGAATCAAATATTTTTATGTTGATTATCGATTGTTCGGTTATAGTAAAATTATTTTTTTCCGTTTTCATTTTTTTTGCTAGAAAAAAGGCGATAGATTAAAATCATAAAAAGGCAATCATCCTATACACTTGTTAGTTAACATACTTAATAGAGTCAAAAATAAATACAATTTTTTTATCTTTAGAATATAATTTGTAAAGAATATATATACCTACTTAGTTTTTTAAAATTGAGCCAAAATTTTTTTTAATAATTTTAATGTCAATATTGTGTTAGAGACAACTGACTGATATGAAAAATTTACAATTATCCTAATTATTAAACTATTCTTGAAATAAATACCAATGTTAATCAACTGCCCTAGACACTGTAAACTATGGGAGCTGTTATAACCAAAGTATTTGGTTTCAGAATAAGTCCCTCTTACACTATGCACACTTGCACTGGCCGAATTAGTATGCACGAGCCGAACCTACAAAACGTCCCACGAACGTTTACTATTCCACTCAAGTATCTGACCGAGACAGACGATAGTGAATCTTGCGATGATGTTATAGAGTTCAATTGCAGAAATATTTTCAAAGCATCACCGGGCTACGTTTTCGTGTCGGCTGATTATTGCCAGCTAGAAATGAGGATCTTGACTCACTATTGTGAGGATGCAATTTTGATTGGGATTATGCGCTCGAACATTGATGTTTTTAAGTCTATTGCTGCGTCATGGGGTGGTGTTCCAGAAGAGCAGGTAAATAAGGTTAATATAGTTGCGTGAGTGCAACACGACCGTACATCTAAACTGTAGGTTATTATTAACAACTTGTAACTTACTTCGTAAACTGATGAGGTGACCGATTTAAAAATTTCTGTGTTACAATAATTTAGTTGGTAGGATGGGAAAGGAAATGCTTCGTATCGTGGTGTTCCAGAAGAGCAGGTAAATAAGGTTAATATAGTTGCGTGAGTGCAACACGACCGTACATCTAAACTGTAGGTTATTATTAACAACTTGTAACTTACTTCGTAAACTGATGAGGTGACCGATTTAAAAATTTCTGTGTTACAATAATTTAGTTGGTAGGATGGGAAAGGAAATGCTTCGTATCGTGGTGTTCCAGAAGAGCAGGTAAATAAGGTTAATATAGTTGCGTGAGTGCAACACGACCGTACATCTAAACTGTAGGTTATTATTAACAACTTGTAACTTACTTCGTAAACTGATGAGGTGACCGATTTAAAAATTTCTGTGTTACAATAATTTAGTTGGTAGGATGGGAAAGGAAATGCTTCGTATCGTGGTTATCCGGATTAAAGTTAAATGAAGGTGTACAAATAATAGATTTATATTTATATAATTTTGAATTCCTTTCAGTTATTTTATATCATAAATTTTTAATTTTCTTTCCTTGCATTATTTTTAGCTATCTCTTTATTTTTAGTTACCTACTGTCAACCTATCCTACGACTGTTATCACTTTGTTAGAAATAAAATGTTACCTTGTATATAAGTAAAAAATGTGAAGGCCAAATATTTAGAACGTGATCGCAAACATAGATTTTCAGGATGAATGAGTTGCATAGAAAATATTTATAATCCATTACGTGCTATACGGTGAAAAAGGCTTGATGAAACCTGTATATCCTTAGCGAATAACTTATTAATTGGGAAAGCGTGACCTAAGCTCCAATACTTCTTTCTCTAGGGAGTAAGCCTTTGCGAAGCAGTGATACATTAATAGGCCGTTTTCCCTTGATGTATACCGGAATACAATTCGGTATACACTAAGTATGTACAACATATTTTAAATTTTAATACTACATTGGCAATTAAAAAGATTGAAAGATTGTCTAATCCTATAGCTCTACTTTTACAAAACAATTGGTTTATAATGGTAAAAAATTCTACAATACTTTACTCACCTTTTATGTAACTAATGAATTATTAGCGTAAACAAGTAATATATACATTATTATTTTATAAACATACACACATGGCGTCATCGGGTCACATCGCGATAAATTCGAGCTACCTTTCCTTAAAGTGGATGCAACTCTGCCGAAACGTCGAACCTTACGAACGTCGAATACAAAGGTAACTCGATTTTATCGGAATTTGACCCGTATGTTTATACAATAATAAATATAAATCGCGAAAGTTTAAAATCTATCAAATATATTATTACTATTAATTGCGACATAATAAGGATAAAAAATTTCTAATAGTATATAAGCATGCACTATGCAATTCGATGAATTTTTCGTCTTATAAATAGTTTTATTTGTCATTTGTAATCTAGGTTGACGACGATCTACGTCAAAAAGCAAAACAACTTTGTTACGGCATACTCTACGGAATGGGAAACAGAACTCTAGCTCAACAAATGGACGTGAGCGAGCTAGAAGCCGCTACATTCACGGATAGTTTTTACAAAACGTATCCAGGTATCAAGGTGTTCACTCAAACTGTAGTCGACAACTGCAGGAAGAATGGATACGTGGAGACACTCATGAAACGGCGTAGATACTTACCCGATATTAATTCCAACATCATGTCCAAACGTAGTAAGTGTTATTTTAATGTGGCATTCATTTGTAGAGAAGTCTTCCCAACAATCCACGTTATACCAAGTAGCTTCCTTTAAAATAATAACTAAGATATATGAAGTTGAGCGTCAAAATGAAATTGAATAGTGATTAGTATAAAGTTCTCGTCTGATATTATACCTAGTTAGGGTAGGCATTCGTATAAAAAGTATGAGTCCGGTTCGTATGGATCAAAAAAATTCGACATCTAAATATGAAAATCGGTAACTTGGTAAGTAGATTATTAACTTGGTAAGTAGCTTGGTATGATTAAAGGTCATATTATAGCAGAAGTCATCCTATACCTTCTGGCATAATATTAATAGCAACCGAAATTTCAGCGGTGTGAAAGGTATGCGTATTTCAAAAAAATATCATAACTCGCACGAATACGTAACTCGCCAAAAAGTCCAGCGACTTAATATCGTGGCATTCAACTCAATTAATCTTACTCTGGCCTATTTTATTAGTTTCTTAAAAATTTTATGATATTTAATTGTACCACAATAGTTATTTATGATGACAGGTTCAGCCGAAAGACAAGCAGTTAATACTACGATCCAGGGCTCTGCGGCCGACATAGCAAAGGCAGCAATGTGTGCAATAGACACTAACACTAAAAATGAGACTGATAGACCCCGCTTAATTTTACAAATGCACGATGAACTAGTATATGAAGTTGCTGAATCAATGAAATCAAAATTTATAGAGGCTATTAGGAAATCAATGGAGGACACTGTGAAACTAACTGTACCGCTTCCGGTTAAAGTTAAAACCGGATGCGCTTGGGGCTCGATGCACGAAGCTTGAATATAATCTAATTTAATCATGAATTGTTTTTGTCAATAAATTATTTTGCGCTGTGATATTTTATGCAACATTTAATAAACTTTATACAAGCTAATACAAGCAATTTTAATTAATGACCTTGTTATTACCTAGCAAACCCGGCAACACGATGCAGTAGCTTTTTTGTTTGAGATTTCCCTTTTCCTTATTATATATTACTAGATGTGCCAGTGTCTTAGCCCGCGTGGAAATCAGTGTGTTACAAAAATTTTCCCGAATAGAAATGTTGAACGTAAAAGTAGATATTGTGAGTTAATCATAGGAAGCAGACATACTGTCGCAGACTTTTTTATAGTATTTTTGTAGATCTACAATCCTCTAGTACATTACTTTAGTGTATCTGCTAGTTAACAAAGCGTGCGTGTCTATAGCAATCAACTGGGAGTTTTTTTACAACCGCGCAACCTAAAGCTTTAACACAACTTACAAAAGATCGTATTGTACGGTTAATCTAAACCTTCTGGAAGAATTCCAATACCTTTTAGTAAAAACTTAAAAAATTCGTTTAGTAGATTTTAAGCAAATCGATCACAAACAAACATACGTCTTTTGTGGACTTTGTTTTATAATAAGTATAGATATAGACAACGCGCGTAATTTTTCATTTTGCAAAGTACACTGGGGACAAGTAATGTTATATAATTTGATTTTTGACACAAATTGTATTATTAGCTGTGACTTTTTAAACTACTTTAGTACATATAAATATTTCAAATTAAATAATAAGAAATGTTGGTCTAAATCCTTTACATTTTAATGTGCTTGAATCCTTGGAATAACAAAGCTAGTGTTTGCTAAAAAAAGGTTCGGACCTTGACCTGCTGCGATCTTTCTACGTCTAGTCGAGAAATAAATGGAGGTTACGTACTCAAGCGTATCAGTTAATTTATTCTAGATATAGGCAGGTATAGAACATTTACCTTGAGAAACAATTTTAAATGAAAGCGATTTTCAAGGAAAATCTATAGTGTTTCTACTTGTTACTCGGGGGTCCTCGGTCTCGAGGCAAGCTAGTTTGGCCAAGCTGGTCTGATTTGGCTGTCATTCAGATGAGACTCATAAGAGTTTATCATTACAGAGTCCCAGCACTCGTGTCCAGCGCAGTCCTTACTGTCGCAGTCCGATTATCCTTCTGACTTGTCAGATGCGATTACTTGTTACTTCTTACTTGTTTAATATAAACATATTCAGACTCAAATAATATAAAGAAAGTGAGAAGCTATATCTTTATATTATATATCTTCTCAATATATAAGCTAAGCTAAGCTTTATATAAAATACTTTGCGATTTTGTCGTGGAGTCTATCTCCTGATTATGCGTCGGTTACGGGGCGAAACAATTGTTGAGATTGTGATGGTAAATGTGTGCAGTGCTTGTGTATTGTTGTGTTATCTGTGTCGGGTAGTACATGAGTTTTTACAAATTCTGCATGTATCAGGTATGAGAACGAATAGTACACTATACATTTAGCATTACATATATTTTCTTTTATCTCGGATTATAGCAAAATAATATTCTCATTAGTTTTGTTTTATGGACCTCCGCAAATATATATAGGTAATAATAATTCTATAAATTATAAAATACTCTCAAATATCTTTTTTAAAATTGTCTTAAACCTTGGCGCCATCTCCACGCTTATCCAAGAGTTTCCCCACTTTTCCAGTTAGCGCTAAACAAGTACAGAGGCCGTGATGCGCGGTTTTCAGCGCGCAATCAATATCTGCGCCGTACAGCCCTTGGAAAGGCCAGGCAGCTTGTCACCCTCTGTCACGCCAACCGAGCGACCGATACTACCCATTCTTCAATATATAATCTTGCTTTTGGATTGAAATACTCAATAAAATGAGAATTTGTGGCGTTTCGTGACTGACGTGGTGTACGCGCGCGGTTAATTGTTCTAGTGATATAAAAAGGTTGTAGTGTTTCATAAGAATGCATCTACATTTTGAAAGAAACGTAAACGCAAAGTGCGACTGCACGATACTATCGCTATCTTGGATGGGTAAAGTTCCTGACGAATTGCCGGAGGTAAGGATAATTGTATGTGCAATTGTAACCGAAAACGTCAAATAACCTAGCAATACCAAAAAAATGATAATGTTACTTTTATACTACTTAGCTAAGCGGTGTTAAATAAAAGAAATTCAAATAGGTTCACTTAATTCAAGTAACTACACTAGTATCTAATCGTAATTTATTTAAGACCTTACTGTACAAAGGTAAGAGAAATATGAATATCATTTATTCAATTTAAATATAGTCAGATGTAACTGTGCCTGAATTTATAAGCTTGGTGTACAACCAATATATTATTTGTAATTATAAAACAATTGCCACTTCAACTGCACAAACAAAAATCTAAGTAGAAGGCTATGAATTTACAATTCGATAATCAGTAAGGCCTTGAGAGCGTTTAAGTAAAACTATGTGAGTCGCACATTATAACGCAACATTTAATTCTCATTATTAGCACCATAAAGAGATATAATTAGCAATGTATTAAAAGAATTTTAGAAGGTTTTCAATATTTTTTAAATGTAGAATATAGAAGATATTTTTTAAATCCAAGGGTTACAATATCACTTTAAAAGTATTTGTTTAATAAGAAGAACCTTTTTCTTATTGATCCTTATGGTGAATGATTATTCCTCATTACTCATTGAAAAAATAGGAGTTCCTAAAATGCTGAGCTAAATACAGAAATATAAGTAGAAAAAACTCAGATAAGAGGTTAGAGAATATAGAATATTTACTCTCAGATTTATCTTATATTTTTAAATAGGTACATCTATCTCTTATATGAAAACGAATGTTTGTCTCAATTTCTATTAAGGTTTGTATCAAAAAGATTCGTGAAGGATAATTTTTTTAATCTATACTCTACATATGCTTTTTTTCCTATTCGCCGCGGGCAAAACCGCGGGATGCAGCTAGATCTTAATGAAAAGAAACTATTGTGAATTGTACTTAACATAGTTATTTTGATATTACACAAGATTTAAATAACACAAAACTTTGCCGACACGTCCTATCCAATTCTCCCTACTCATGTTTTATACAAAAAGTATAGATAAAATTGCCTTTCAAAGGATAAGAAAAGGTGATGTTGTAGGATTCACGCAAAAGAGCTTTAAATGACTTCATGATTTATTACGTGAACGTAGATCGTTATATTATAATTACGGTATACGTACTCGTACAAAACGCGCTTTAAAAATTCGTCAAAATACGTAAGTCTTATAAGATTTATTGGCTGTGAATATACATATATCTATACTAATATATAAAGCCGTAGAGTTTGTTTTTTTGAACGAGCTAATTTCAGGAACTATTGGACCGATAACAAAAATTCTTTGAGTGTAAGATAGTCCATTTATCGAGAAAGGCTCTATAACATAACGCTAAGATAAATAGGAGAGGGTCAGCATTAAAATATGTATATTGCGAAAATGGCAACATTTAAAGCTATATCGAATAATCGAATCGATAAAATTGCACTCAATAAATAGATATACCTATTTATATTAAAAAGAGGGTAAGTAATCCAACTTATTTGTTAAATACCTTAATGAATGAACAACTTTTTCATATAATTTAGCATACATGTACTATAGTAGTATTACATATATACAAATATAATAAAAATAAGTCGGGTTTTCCTTCCTGACGATATAACTCCAGAACGCACGAACCGATTTCCACGGTTTTGCATTCGTTGGAAAGGTCTCGGGCTCCGTGAGGTTTATAGCAACGAAAATCTAGGAAAAATTTCAATAGAAAAGCGGGAAAATAGGGAAAATCATTTTTTAAATACAGCGCCATATCAAAACTACTGGATCAATTTTAATCATTTTTTTTACACTGACTGACATGGGATACATATTTTATACCCGTGCGAAGCAGGGGCAGGCCGCTAGTACAAATATAATTGTTACATATAACCCTGTTTAATTTCAATTAGATCTTATATTTCAATTTCATTATAGAATGTAATTAAGTTCGTTTAATTTTTACTCAATTCGATTCAATTTAGTTACGGTAAATGAGCTCCTTTACTATCTATTTTATGTTCTCATTTAAGTCAATGCTTAAAATATTTTGAAAGGTTTCTAAGCGGCGGGTAAAGCCGTATTTAGTTGCGTCAGCTTTTACTATAGTACATACAGTACTTATATGAAATACATTTTTAAATTTAAAATTGTTTTGAGTTGGTTATACCCATGTTCTTATTCATCTTTATAGTTTCCTTATTGTAATCATCATGTTTTGTAATGTTTTAATAAAATATTCTCAAAAAAAAAAACACAAATTATTCAAATGAATAAGTTACCTACCTAAATATTATTTAATTATTGTATACAAACAGTTTTCATTTTACAAAAGTAATAATAAAATTATTTTGCAAAATAGCAAAATAATTTTATTATTACTTTTGTATTATGGATGTCCGCAAAGTAACGCCTAATTCTATAGTTTTCATTTTTTTGAGTGAAAATATTTTATTGTTGACATTCGAATAAGTAGGTAGGTATATGCAGTACTTTATGAATTATGAAAATACGATTCAAAGCAATGTAAGTATGTACTCTTATATAATGACGTTAAAAGGGTTTCAAAGTACATTAAAGATTTTCATTTGGAAAGCTTTGTCAACTTCTATTTGCTTTTCATTCATTCGTTTTTGTCTATTATTACGTAATTCTCAGAGGTCCTCAATTATAATAGTTTGGAAATTGTAGAATTTCTCTGAACTCATAATTTATATAACTATGCAATTGTTGTTCCGGAATATCAAGATAGACGACGATTGATGAAATGATGAAATATGTAGGTTAAACAATAGCGTGTCACTCGATTCAACTTAAAAAAAAAAAATTTATATCTTTATATACTTTTATAATTAATTGCACTACATACTCGTATTTTATTCAACAAAAAATAACATAGACAACACCATTTTTTTTAGTGGTACTATAGATACTAAGACTAATTTAAAAATTTAAATAATAGCCCTGTTATTATGGACTGTGAAATCATTTGATCACTATGTATCTATTAACAGAAATATAAGGTTTAATTAACGTTTAAAAATGTTATAGCCTGTAGTATCCGGCTGAGTAGAATAGTACCACCCTCATTTCTTTCCGAGGTGTCGTAAAAGGCGACTAAGGTAAGTCGACCCGCCGTGTGGTATCCGGCTGAGTAGAATAGACCAACCTCTTTTCGTACCGAGGTGTCGTAAAAGGCGACTAAGGTAAGTTGACCCACCGTGTGATATCCGGTTTAGTAAAATAGACCACCCACTTTCTTACCGAGGTGTCGTAAAATACAACTAAGGTAAGTTGACGTCAGGCAGGCGGCCGGTCGTTTCAACGCAGCCAAATCATGTGACCCCACTTAGAGTGGGATAAGGGCATTAGGATGATGATAACGTTTAAAAATGTTACTTGTCTTACTGTGCTGTAGTGTAAAATAAATGAGTAAAATTCTTTTCGATGTAAATTACGAATTAAGCGACGGCAAAATGGAGTTTCGGTGAATTCCTGTCTCGGTAATAGGTGTCCAGTTTGCAAAGGTGTCGTAATATTGATAATTGCCAATCTCTCTTCCATTTCCGGTGCACGGTATGGCTAACATATACCATAGGGACATCACGAATATAATATAGCAGACGAATTTCAAACAACCCTTTGGAGCCATAGGTACTTAGTATTGATGGTTAAATTTTTTTAGAAATGTGTAACAATTAATCCGCCGTGTGGTATCCGGCTCTTACAGATTACATTAATATTAATAATGTTTGGGTACATTTATATGTATTTCAATCTTGTAACAATGAAATGGCAATTAATATTGAGCTATATTTGAAAAGAAAAATACATATATTCTCTTAACAAACGTGGATTACAGCTAAATAATTTTATTGTAACTTCTGTAACGTGTCTTTACTTACATGTATTAATAAAGTGTATTGAAATTGTCAATTAAAAAAACTCTTTAGAGATCTATCCAAATAAACTTAAAATTGAGTTTGTTCGATCAACATTCACATAATATTGAAATACTACTTACATGTTGGATTGTTCTCGAAGTAAATTATATATAAGGGACATATCACAACAATCACAGTTCTGATTGAATTGAGTTTCTCAATTCCCATATGACTCGCCCCTAAACCCTTTGTTCGAAAATAACGAAATAGAGTTGAGAATGTCGATTAACGGTAAGAGCGCATTAGCCTTTCCTACAAAGGTTTATGCCACGGGCCAGTACCTATAACTTCTTTATGAAAATCTTTATTTACACTTTTTATACATTTAATTGCCACTTATAATTCATCATTCGCTCTACTGTGAAGGAAAAAATTGTGATAAGGTTTAGTAATAAGCGGAACAATTTACAAAAAAGATTGAATACATGATAAAAAACAATAGACTACATAAAAACTTAGAAATAAAAAAAATCGCTAAATGAAATTTAAGAGCTTTCTACCGTACGTAAAAAAGATGAAAGATAAATAAAAAAAAATATAGAATTTAATTTTATTATTATACAACATAACACTAATTTATTAAATTACCTTTGAATATTTTTGAGAATTTTTAGATACAAAAGAATCGCTTATATTATATTTGTGCAGTGTACAGAAATGGTTCATCATTTATTATCATGGTCCAAACCAACAAAAAAAATCAAAGGCAATTTGCCTAAAGTTATTTAGTTTAAGGAACTGCATTAGACGTTATTACGTGTATTTAATATGCTAAATCTATGCTACCGTAAAATAACTTACTAAAAAATAGTTTGTAACTGTCAGTAGATTCTTAACTACTACTACGTAGTGCGTTTTCAATTGTACACAATGGTATATTCGTATGTGGGATTCGAACCCGTTTCTTGAACATTTTCGGTCCGCCCGTTAGCCATCGGCTATCGCAACATTACGTTTGACAACTAAAAAAAATTTCTCCTCCAAAACCTACATGCTGAATTTCATGAAAATCGTTGCAGCCGTTATTAAAGATTCTTATATGGGATTTAAATGATTCCGCCGTGTGGTATCCGGCTGATTAGAATAGACAAACCTCATTTCTTACCGAGGTGTCGTAAAAGGCGACTAAGGTAAGTTGACCCACCGTGTGGTATCCGGTTGCGAATCCAAATGCGGCGAGGTGTGCGACAGGGAGATGTCATCTCCCCCAAGCTGTTTACCGCTGCATTGGAGGACGTCTTTAAGCTTTTGGATTGGACCGGATATGGCATCAACATTAACGGCGAGTACATCACTCACCTTAGATTTGCCGACGACATAGTTGTTATGGCAGAGTCTCTGGAGGATCTTAACACAATGCTCGATGACCTCAGCAGAGTATCTCAACAGGTGGGCCTTAAAATGAACATGAGTAAGACCAAAGTCATGTCAAACTCTCATGTTCCGCTCCACCCGATCATCGTTGAGAACTCTGCACTCGAAATTGTTGACGAGTATATATACCTGGGACATACGGTCCGGCTAGGTAGGTCCAATTTCGAGAAAGAGATCAGTCGCCGAATCCAACTCGGATGGGCAGCGTTTGGGAAGCTACGCGAGATCTTTTCGTCCAATATTCCTCAGTGTCTGAAGACTAAAGTCTTCGAACAGTGCGTGTTGCCAGTGATGACCTATGGCTCTGAATCTTGGTCGCTGACTATGGGCCTCATAAGAAAGCTCAGAGTTGCTCAGCGGGCGATGGAGCGAGCTATGCTCGGAGTTTCTCTACGTGATCAAATCAGAAATGAGGAGATCCGTAGAAGAACCAGAGTCACCGACGTAGCTCAGCGTGTCGCGAGGCTGAAGTGGCGATGGGCGGGGCACATAGTGCGTAGAACCGATGGGCGTTGGGGTCTCAAGGTGCTGGAATGGCGACCCCGCACCGGAAAACGCAGTGTCGGCAGACCCCCCACGAGATGGACTGACGATCTCAAAAAGGTCGCGGGGAGCCGCTGGGTCCAAGCGGCACAAGATCGTGTATGGTGGAGATCCCATGAAGAGACCTATGTCCAGCAGTGGACGTCCATCGGTTGATGAAGAAGAAGAAGAAGTGGTATCCGGTTTAGTAGAATAGACCACCCTCTTTCTTACCGAGGTGTCATAAAATACGACTAAGGTAAGTTGACGCCAGGCAGGCGGCCGGTCGTAAAAACGCAGCCAAATCATGTGACAGCATGTATATAACATGTTGTGCCGACCCCACTTAGAGTGGGATAAGGGCAGGAAGATGATGATGGGATTTAAATGATTAATTCGTTTTAATTTTACCTGGATTGTTGACAGGAAGAGGGGTGGAAGCTGAACCGCAATAACTATTACCAAGAGGGATGGCTGGCTACTGGCAACGTGCGAGGTGTTGTGGGCGTCACGTTCACATCTTCACACGCGCGACGCCCACACGAGCTTCCACTACGGACTAATTACAACTTACGTGGTCATCGCTCTGATGTGAGTAAACCAATGACATAAACATCCATTCAGCTTTTTGTTGAAATGGCTTCTCAGCTTTGTTATCAGACACGTAATACACGCAAATAAACCCTACCCTAATACGTAAATAACTGTAGTACTTTAAAAGTAAAGTGTATATCTTGATGAGCATGTAAACTAGCCATTGCTGTCATCATTCATCATTATCAGCCCACTTTCGTCCACTGCTGGACATAGGCCTCCCCAATTATACGCCACTTAGCCCGATCCTGGGCTTTCTGCTTCCATCCACTGCCCGCCGTCCTACGTATACCGTCACTCCATCGAGTCTCAGGGTGTCCTACACTACGTTTACCGATTCGCGGTCTCCACTCCAGAACACGTCTATTGTAAAGTTGCTGTAAGTTTGCCATTGCTGTAAAGTTAATTATTTCAAAAATAAATAAGAATTTTGGGAGACTTATTTGATTGTTTTTTTCAATGATTCATTGATGATCTATGGTTAAGAAACCTCTTTAGAAACTTACGACTAGATAAGAAACTTCAGCCATTCAACAGGTGTTAATCAATTATACAGAAGTAATGAAAAGTTTTACCATCCTACTAATATTATAAATGCGAAAGTTTGTGAGTATGGATGTATGTTTGTTACTCATACACGGCGAATCCGCTGAACCAATATCGATGAAATTTGGCACAATTATTCCTTATACACCGAGATAACATATAGGCTATATAAATCCTGTTAATTCTACAAGAATAGGATGACACTAAAAAGCGCCATCTATTATCAACTTATCATGCGACAACGCATCACGAACGAAGTCACGGGTAAAAGCTAGTTGTTTAATACGCCACAAAAGCTGTAGTGGTGAAGGACGGATATTTCTTAAAACCCACTTACATAACGGTACTAAGTCACTGAAATGGCGACGCAATAAAGTTGTAGTGTTGGTAAACTGAAAGGCGCGGCATTCAGTGTAAATTGACTTAAAACGGATCGCAGAGAGGCGTTAGACGAAATAGCACATATTCAAGAAATCTCTTCAAGTAGAATACGCAATTGTAGGTATACAACATTATTCGGAATATAATGAGTAGATTACAACATCCTCATTTCTTACCGAGGTACCGTAAAAGGCGACTAAGGTAAGTTGACCCGCAGTGTGATATCCGGCTGAGTAGGATTGGCCCCTTTTTCTTAACGAGGCGTTGCAAAGGGCGACTAATATAAGTTGAAGTCAGGCAGGCGGCCTGTCGTAAAATACCTAGTCAAACCATTTGGAAACATGTTGTTCCAACCCCACTTAGAATGGGATAAGGACAAGAGAATGATGATAATGACGCATTCAACATTTGAAAAGATAGAAGAATACTAAATGTATAATGTTATAATTGAAAAACACGAAACAGAACAGCTATTATTTTTGTTTTCTTTTTACTAAAAGAACTAACTAGTAGAATTTTACAGCAAAAAATAAAATATTTACTCTGCGCTTTGTTACTTTGTTGTTTCACTTCGCGTTAACCGCCTAAGAGCCCCATTGCGCGTCAAACTTAAACAAAGCCTCAGTCTAGAAGCTTTTCGTTGTAGTCAGCCAAAATTATCTTCTTACAATTTTGTCTCAAATTATTTTTTTAAACATATTTATCAGCATTTTATATTTTATGGAAGTAAAGTATTTTTTAAAAGTTATAATTTTTATATCATTAAATCATATAATTTTTCACTTTTGTCGTAACAATTATTAAATTAAAAATTAAAAATCTTTATTTACCAAAAATACACATAACAATAATTAAGAGTATCCGTAGGAACTCACACTAGGTAATCCTGTGCTGTGAGCTACCTTTGGTGATTTGACATTACAGTTGAGTTGCGCTCGGTTTTACTTTTATGTTTTTATTTTTTGTTTTTATTTTTTTATGTTTTTTTTTGTTTTTTTTTTATGTTTTTATTTTTATTTTTATAATGAAAGTCACTTTGATTTTTTCCCCGATAAAACCACTATTATGTGTGATCTTAAACCGTTTGAAACAAAGATGTGTAGCAGTACTATATGTATGACAGTAGAACGACTTCACATATGCAATCATTCAGTAAATTACATACCTATCTATCATATATATTCGACGACATCGACGTCGACGTCGACGTAATTTTTTACAAAATAAAAAAAAGAAACTTAAAAAAGAACAAAAAAAATAATGAAGTAGTTGGGGATCGATCCTTAGTATTTAAATTTCTCGAGACTGCCCGTTTCCCGAATAAGCTACGCTGACTTGACAGTTTATAGCAAAAATTCAATTCAATATATAATAGTATTTTTTAATGCCCAAAAACAGGGATAAAACGATTTTTTTTTATATAAAACCTAGCTAGATGGATTTTACTCTCCCAAAACCCCCATGACAAACTTGGTGAATTTCAGGAAAATCGTTGCAGCCGTTTCCGAGATTCCGAAAATATATATATGCATACAAGATTAACTCATTTAAATATGAAATATATTTTAATAGATTTATTATATACCTGTTCGTGTAATTAAGGTTCACTTTTTCCACTACTTGAAATGATCGACAAGGAATTTAATGACAGACGTGTTTCTATGTTCAATGTTTAATTGCGACTAACTTAACACAACATACCGCCCACCAAAGGACCATAGGGGTCCTTTCAAACAACTAAATACAGAATTCCATTGTGGGCTTCTACAATATCATTAACAATGCTTAAAATTTACATTATTATTATATATCTATATTATTACATTATTATTATGTATGTTTATGATTCTATATACTTTATTTTGACAATATTAATTATTCTTTTATACATTTTAATTTTTATATACATAAAAAAAAACATTTTAACTTCAATACATTAATCATCATCTTTCTTATAAATAGGTAATAGACATAGTTTTGAAACACACCTTTTAGTTATAGTATTACCACTCTTTACACTGTACACTCGCGTGAGACCATCTGGGCCTGGGTGCTTGTCCACAATTCTACCGAGCAACCATTTTCCGGGTGGTAAATTATCATATTTAATGTGTACGATGTCTCCTATGTTCATTTCTTGTCGAGGTCTTAGCCACTTCGGTCTTTGCTGAAGCCTCGTCAAGTACTCATTTTGCCATCGACTCCATAAATCATTAAGTAACTTCTGTGTATGTTGCCATCGTGACAAATTACTTATCTTCATCTCTTTCAAGCTCGGTTCGGGTATGGCTATTGGCGCTTCGCCTATCAGGAAATGTCCCGGCGTTAAAGGCTCTAAACCGTCATCATTTTCATCAACTGGACACAAAGGTCGGGAATTGAGGCAGGCCTCGATTTGGCACAACAAAGTATTTAATTCCTCAAAAGTCAAATTTGTAGTGAGAATCCTTTTCAGGTGATGCTTGAGAGATTTCACTCCAGATTCCCACAGCCCACCGAAATTCGGGCTATAAGCTGGAATGAAATGCCACTGGGTGCCATCAGAAGCTAGGAAATCAGCTATCTGACCGGTAAATTGTAAACCAGCTTCCTTCCAAGCCTTGTCTAATTCCTTGTTGGCACCCACAAAATTTCGGCCCTGATCACTCCACAAATTTGAACATCTGCCTCTTCGTGCACAGAACCTCTTGAATGCGCCTATGAAAGCTGCGGAACTCAAATCACCAACGAGTTCGAGATGGATAGCCTTCGTGGCCATGCATACAAATATCGCAATGTATGCTTTATCAGTCTTAGCTCCTCTGCCCTTTGTAGTAAGGATTTGAATCGGGCCAGCAAAGTCTACGCCAGCGTTACTGAATGGGCGTGATGGCGTCACTCTCACTTTGGGTAAGTCTCCCATCATCTGGGTTCTTGCAAAAGAACTTTGTTTGGCGCAAATTAAGCAGTTATGTATATACTTCTTAATCAAAGTTCTAGCCTTGACTATCCAATATTTGGACCTGAGAAAGCAAAGCATCAACTCTACACCTCCGTGAAGTGTCTTGCAGTGTGCTTCAGCAACAACAAGGTAAGTCAATCTATTTTTATTATGCATGATTATAGGATGCTTATTTTCATAATCTAGTTTGGCATTGCGAAGTCGTCCGCCCACCCTGAGGATATTTTCGTCATCCAGGTAAGGATTTAGTGATTTTAATGTACTTGTCTTTTTTAATTCCTTTTTTAACTTTATCGATTCTATATCTTCCCTGTAACTATCTGCTTGTGATTTTCTTAAACATATTTTTAAAGCTCTATCCAATTCTTCTGTAGTTATCGCCTTTTGTTCTGCATGCTCATTATTTTTTTCTTTTTTGTAGCTTAGAAATCTTTTACAATAAACTATAGTTCTTTGCAATTCCGATAAACTACAATAATCTTCAAATTTTAACACTTCCTTTTCTTTTATTTCTTCGATATTTAAGTGAGACTGTATAACCTTTCTTTTTTCTATTTCTGTGCTAAAATCTGTTTCTTTTCTAATATTCATTTCTTTTTTCAACAGCCATTGCGGTCCTTTCCACCATAAGTCGTTCTTTTTTAGCTCTCGTAGTAACATCCCTCTGGATGCTATATCAGCAGGATTCTCATGGGATTGGATATGGTGCCATTGACCTCTACTTAGAGTGCCAAGAATCTCGACCGTGCGATTCGCTACGAATGGTGTCCACTTACTGGGTTCTCCAGACAACCATGCAAGTACTATGGTCGAGTCTGTCCATGCACATATCTTTGTTGCAGGAATTCTCATTGCACAGGTAACCTGTTTCATTAATTGTGCGAGAAGAACTGCACCGCACAATTCCAATCGAGGCAAGGAGATTGTTTTTAATGGGGCCACTTTAGTTTTCGCAGCAACAAGAGCCGTTTTGATGGTACCGTTAGGATCCTCAACGCGACAGTATACAACGGCAGCATAAGCCTTCATGGAGGCGTCACTGAAGCCATGAAGCTGAATATTATCTTCCACAGAGGAGGTTGTACCAATCCATCGGTTAATGCTAACGTTGTTGGCATTTAAGAAATCTGTCCTAATATTTAACCACTCTTCCCTTAGCTTTGAAGTTATTTCATCATCCCAAGACAACTGTTCGAGCCAAAGCTTTTGTATTAATATCTTGGCAAGTATAATACAGGGTGCTATCCAGCCTAATGGATCGAACAACTTTTGTATTTCAGATAATATATTTCTTTTGGTAATGATGGTAGTCGGTAAGTGTGGCAATGCTAAGCTGTATTGAATCTGATCTTCTTCTAAATCCCATAGAACGCCCAATGCTTTAATCTTGCCGTCAACATTTAAATCAATGTGAGTGTTTGATGAACGTTCATTTGGATCAATTGTCATCATGAATTCTGCGTTGTTTGATGCCCATTTCTTAAGTTCAAACCCACCTAAGCGTAGCAATTGTTTCAAATCTTGACTAATTTCAATAGCCTTCGCTGTGTCGTCGCATCCCGACATCAAATCATCGACGTAAAAGTCTTCTTTAAGTATTCTTGCGGCTTCTGGATACTTGTGCCCTTCATCGGAAGCTAATTGTAGAAGAGTTCGTATAGCGAGATAAGGTGCGGACGCTGTTCCAAAAGTCACAGTTAGAAGTCTATAGTCTTTTACTTCTTCTGATGGATCGCTACGCCAAAGAATTCTTTGATAATCACAATCACCTTTATCCATCATTATCATCCTATACATCTTGTGAATGTCAGCCACGAAGCAAACAGCATGCATCCGCCATCTCATCATAAGACTACGAAGGTCTTCTTGCAGGATCGGCCCCAACAGCAATTCATCATTGAGCGAAATACCATTGGAACTCTTACAGGAGGCGTCGAAGACTACACGCGTCTTTGTGGTTTCTTTGTCTTCGCGGCAGACAGCGTGATGAGGTAAGTATAACGATTTTTTATTATTTATTTCTTTTACAGGTATCTCTTCTATGTGCTTAAGATTTTTATATTCTTCTATAACTTTTGTGTATTCATTTTTCAGGTGTAGGTTTCTCTCAAATCTTCTTTCAAGTTGCAATAATCTGTTCATCGCGTTGTTTCTTGTATTACCTTCTGTACATTTATTATTTTCTTTCTTAAAAGGTAACTTTACTATGTATCTTCCTGTTTCATCACGTTTATGTGTTCTTTTATAGATTTCTTCGCATTGCTCTTCTTCCTTTGATAATCTTCTATTTGTATTAGAGTCGATTTCCCATATGCTTTTCAAAAGTTCATGTATCTCTAACTCTTCTATTTGTTGACACATGACGGTAATCTCTTGTTCATTTTTCTCTCTTACTTCTCCAAATACTATCCACCCAAGGCTGGTTCGTTGCGCACATGGTGTGCCCGGGGGACCCTTGATTAAACCGTCTTGTAATATTGAGGCATATTCTTTTACACCAAGCAAGAGATCTATTGTTCCAGATTTATAATAGTCTGGGTCTGCCAAATTCAGACCTGATAAGTGTGTCCATGCCTGTTCGATTCTAACTTTATTCTTCATCTTAGGTATGTAGGTAGTCAGTGGTCTAGACATTATATAAGCCTTCACATGAAGGTTGAATCCTGACTCCCAGCGTGATAGAACCTGTATATTGACTTCTTGATTAATGGACACCTTCATAGACTCCATACCGGTAACAACTTTCTTAGTGGGATATCTTTTTAACTTGAGTAGGTGAGCCGCCTTCTCGCTAATAAAACACGCCTGCGATCCCTTGTCTACAAGCGCCTTGATAACTGTAGTATGACCTTCGTCGCCCTTAACTATTACTAATGCGGTTGCCAGTAACGCAACTCGTGGGTCGCTTATATGGTGCGACGATATCATCGTGTTGACACGCACGTCTTCTACATTGGGTTCAGTGGACACAGACGGTTGAATGGGTTCTTGATGATCCGACGTGTTCACCCTTCTCGGAAGATGTAGAAGAGAGTGATGGCGCCTGTTGCATATTCGACATGATTGTGGTACTCGACATTTCGAACTAAGGTGGCCTGGCTTCAAACAATTAAAACAGACCTTGTTGTTTTTCACAAATAGACCACGTTCTGAGGGTTGCATTTTTATAAACTCGCTGCAATGACTTAATGTGTGACCCTCGTTACATTTAGCGCAACCTTTATTTGTTGTTATCACGTGAAAAGCACGATCTCTTACGGTCTTCTCTCTGCTCGTTGATACGGGCATGACAAGTTCTAATGTACGAAATTTGGATTCTAAAAAACTCTTAAGACCCTCCCACGTAGGTAATTCTTCCGAATTATTTTTGTAGGAGAACTCTTCCCAGTCCTTGTGAGTCTCTGGGTCCAATTTCTGCGTTACCAGAAATATAATTACTGGATCCCAAGAGTCAACAGAAATATTCAAATTTTTCAGACTATTTAAGCACTCTGTAGTGATATCCAAAATTGATTTTAAATTACTTGCCGTTTGTGTAGTGCATTTCCGTTGAGTAAACAATCTTCGTAGCAAAGAGTTGATTATAAGGCGGCGGTTACCATATCGATTCGATAGCGTTTCCCATGCTTGAAGGTAATTGCTTTCGGTTATATTTATATTTTTGAGTAATGCAGCTGCTTCCCCAGAAACAGTTGTTTTTAAATAGTGAAGTTTTTGCACTTGGCTCAGCGAAGTATTTTGATTTACGAGCGACAGGAACATATCTTTGTAAGTAGGCCATTCTTCGTAAATTCCAGTAAAAATCGGGAGGTTAATAGTTGGCAGTCTAAATGGTATACCAGACATATTTTCAAAAGAACTGTTGGCATTTCCAGTTTCTGAAGACTGAGTCTTCCTCATCACCATGTCTTTGAGGTCTCCTTGTAAACATAGGTATGTATCTTCACTCTCATAAAAGTCATCATTTACGAAATACGACAGTGTTCCTCTTTGTTCTCTTGTCGTATTTTTTACTAAACTTTCATGAGCCTTCTTAAAAGTTGTCCAGTACTCCTCAACGGTTTTGATTCTTGCCTCTAAATATCCTTTCGTTAATCGCTCCTTCGGACATTTTTTTAAATTAATCTGAGCCTTTTTTAATAATATAGCTGTATCTTCTAAAACGCTAATCGCGTGCTCCATAACCGTAGCCTTAATAAACAAGCGCAGGTAAAAAAACCTTTCTTATCTCTGTTGAATGCGCTTCTATTGTTCGAGCGAGTCGATGCGTTCGCGTAGATCCGGCGCGTTTTAGACCATATGGTCATGTACTTAAGGTTCACTTTTTCCACTACTTGAAATGATCGACAAGGAATTTAATGACAGACGTGTTTCTATGTTCAATGTTTAATTGCGACTAACTTAACACAACAATACCTATAATACTTATAGTGGGAAACCCAGACTAAAGTGTGACATATTACAATAAAGAACTATCTGTCTCTCTTTGTTGTGTGTAATTAGACAGAGAAGAAGTATAAGAGTTCACTCTCATTATTTATTTTGTCATTGTCACTGACAGGCCTGCCTATGGCTCCCATACCATAACTATAATAACTTTATCATTGAGTTACTATAATATGTCATTAGATTAAACATTAATTAAAAAGCAATATAAAAATACTTCAGATGGCACTTCGTCTTCTGAAAGTGAAGTAGGTAATTAACGTTCCTTATCCAATGAATAAAGTTGAATAGCTAAATGCGAAGTTCTTCGTTCCGCGTAGTAAAATGAATATGGCATTTAAATTGCAGTTGAAATTTTTTTTTAATTACTATCCTGATTCTACCTTAGTCACTTACAATTCATTCCTAATAGAATCTAATAACATTTGTTTATACATTTTTCAAGTTGGCCAAATAAATAATTAATCCACCATGTTTCTTCTATTCCTTACATTGCGACCAGCTACGTAGAAGATTATACTGTATTTTTTTTATATATATTATCGAAATATTTATTTTTGAAAAGAGTTACCACAGAGTCTCTTTCTGGTTCTTCTGGGTAAGAAGACCTTCTCGAACACATCCTAGCTATATTTTAATTTGACGATTCAAAAGTACTTGTAAACGCCAACTTGAATAAAGAATCATTTGAATTTGAATAGATATCGACTGCATGTTATACGCCCTACAGCTCTTTGAATAATCTAATTTGTACAATAATTGTAATGTACAAAGTGAAATTAACAAGCGTATCTCCCAAGCGAACATGTCATCTACACAAATCGTCAGAAAATGTTATGAAAGGGAAAATAAACATTTAGAAAGGGAAGGATTCTAAAAGGTGTTAGCGCGTTGTATATCGGCGTGAAATAAAATACATTGTAAAGTAACATAAAATATCATAAAAGAGAAATGCACTCAAGGATATGGTGTATAGTTCTTTTTACTGAAAACATGTTCGTGTTGTTACTTAATGACTAATATACAAACTTCAAGGTTCCGTATCATCACGTAAATTCTTGCATGTAACCTTTTTTATACTTACTTAGTGTGCAAGTACATGTGCTCTTATAAAATACACAGTATCATTAAAGGTCACTTTTAAACTCCATATCTCTGGAGATTTCCTGCGATATGTGTAACCTATCAATTCGCGTTGAAGCAGCGTGGTGGGTCTAAGCTCTAAAGTTCTCTTCGAATAAGGAAAGAGAAGGCTTTGTCTAGCAATGGGAAAGCAACAGGCCGTTACTTTTAAAACTATATATTTATATTTATCAGTAGTCTTTCACCCATGATATAAGTATTAAGTTAAATAGTAAATTTAACGGCACGGACAACTGTGTGTGGAATTGTCCCATATACATTTATTATGTAACTTAAGCCGTGTGGTATCCGGCTGAATAGAATAGGCCATACTCATTTCTTTCCGTGATGTCTTAAATGGCGTCTAAGGGAAAGTCAACCCGCCGTGTGGTATCCGGTTGAGTAGAATAGACCACCCTCTTTTATACCGAGGTGTCGTAAAATACGACAAAGTAAGTTGAGGTCAGGTAGGACCATCACTTGTAGCCAAATCACGTGACAACATGTTTATAACATACTGTGCGGACCCCACTTAGGATGAGATAAGGGCAGGAGGATGATGATGATATTTATGTAACTTATTTTATTAATAGGTAATCCTGGTAAAATGGAACGAGCCGTATCAGAAGTTGGCTTCGTGCGATAGTTCTGGAGTAATTTTCGTATGGATTAAATATGAGGGTCGCTGGAGTATAGAGCTGATTAACGACCGCAGCACGCCAGTAACACATTTCTCCTGGTCTCATGATGGAAGGATGGCACTAATATGTTATCAGGTAAGGTTCTACATAGTTATTTTTTTTGTTAGTTTTCCAAGAAGTATGAGCTTTACTCGGTATTTTTTTTAATAAAAAAAGAAACTTCAAAAAAAACCGAATTTGATTATTTTTTAATAAAACCTAGCTAGATCGATTCTCCCCCAAAACCTCCTGCATGCTGAATTTCAGGAAAATCGTTAGAGCAGTTTCCGAGATTCCAAAAAAATTTATATATACCTACAAACAAGATTAACTCATTTAAATATTAAAGATATGTGATCCTTGTTCTATATGTTACTTCACTACATATTATAAAACAAAGTCGCATTCTTTGTTTGTCCATATATCCCTATGTATGCATAAAACTTTAAAACTACGCAAGATTTTGATGCGGTTTTTTTAATAGATAAGAGTGATTCAAGAGGAAGGTTTGTATGTATAATAACATTCAATACGGAGTAGAGAAATACTGTAATTTTTGAGGTTTCTGTAAATAATTACATTTTTTTCCGCTTACATTGCAAACGCAGGCTAAACCCTACGAGATTTATCAAAATGATGTACTAAGTATTTGTACACCTTGAAAAGGTCTACAGAAAAGTCCGCGATGGTATATGTCTATCTCTTATGGATAACCCACAGTAGCATTTTTTGTCATTTACTTTTTACGAAAAAAATTGCCCTATTTTTGAAGCAATTTTTATGCAATACAGCATTAATCCTTATCCAATTAGATACCTTAAATACATAGTTGATTTAATATAGATCAATATGGCCGTTTACAGTATGTAATTTAAATGAACATTTTCGGAGATATCACAGATTTAAAATCCCGCGAGGAGGCCGCCCTTCGCCCTATAGCATTTCGAATTTAGCAGCTAAGAGTAACCTCTAAAGAAAACATATTTGTATTGTCTAATGATAATAAAGCTATCAATGTTGTATATAAAGACATTCTGTAATTAATTTTAAAAATAAAATACATAGGGAAAAATGTAAAAATAAATATGAATTTAGATATTAGATATAGCAGGAAATCTTCATGGTATAGGGAGAGGGGAATTGTTTTTCTCCAAATTTAACGCATGTGGGCCACGGGCAGTAATGAATAAATCAAAACTACTGGATCGAATTTAATTTTTAATCATTTTTTTCACTGAGTGGCACAGGCTTTATAATTTATACAGCCCGTGCGAAGCAGGGGCAGGCCGCTAGTGCAACTGTATTATAGGATACAAATTGAAGTATAGTTAATAGTGTGATGTGATAAATTATACAGACGAGTAGGTTGGGTTAGGTTAAAATAAATTATCGCCAAGTCTCATACCAAACTCATAGATATGTATAAATACTTGTATTAATAAAGTAAAGACATACTAAGTTCTTCCCTCACGGTATGGTTCTAGTGAGATGAGGATTTTCAGGTGTTTCTAGCGTCATAGCACGGTTAGACACCTTGAATATGACATCATAGTTTCGTCCAGGAAGTCTTTTATAAGTAAATATATCATATATTCTACTGTAATGTAATAAATACTTTTATCCCTTAAAACCCTAATGTTGATTTTCAAACAAATCTGCATATTACGTAACATAAAAATATGTCGTGACTTTCATTTTGCAAGATATTAAGGTGGCACGCTACTTTGCCAGAATATTGACTGCGCAAACATTTCCTTCCAATTTCAGCCACTGGGTAAGTTTACTGTGCATTAATAAAGGCTGCCGAAGTTCGTAGGCAAACAATTTATCTTTTTGCTAACAAAAAAGGGAATTTGTCTCTGCAAATAGCACGCTATTCATACTTTAATACTTCTAAAATATCTGTTAATAAAATAAAATATTAAAAGTAGACTAGTAATATCCCGTGGTTTCACTCGCGTACATACTCATGGCAGTGGAAAGTCTACTAAGTCGGACTATAGATTTATTTACGTTAAATCATCAATAGTTTCCGCATTTTTATGATTAATTTTTTTCACCTTATTACATATTTATTACGGATCCCTATTTTTTTTTATGTAATGCCTATGTTGCTCAATAAAGATGCAGCTTTCCAATGGTGAAAGAATTTTTAAAATCGGTCCAGTAGTTTTTGTGTGAAAACATTACAAACATACATACAAATTTTTCCTCTTTTTAATACCAGTATAGATAAAAACTGAGTTTTCTATAAGTTTATGTGCTGAATTCATAGTTATCATTCAACATACCTTTATGCTAAGTAAAACCTCGTCATGTTTCTGTGAAACATGCCAATTGGCGCAACGTTGTGGGTTTATGCTCCAAATCTTCGCTACAAGAAGAAAAGAAGACAGGAGCGGAATAATAAGCAACTACTTAATTATTTATAAACGCTACTTAATTTTAAAGCGTCAATATCATTTCGTTAATCTGAATTTCAATTGTTATTTTCATAAATATGTCCTTTTTCTCTTGCTAAGCTTGTATGATAAGAATAAATGACGTAAAATCTGGAAAATAGTGCGAAACTATAAAAAGAACACTAACCATATTTAATTCACTGACGTGAACATACATTTTAATGTCATCAGTTCAGTAAAGAGATACGCTAATGTGATATGCCTATTGGAGCCGCCGCTTCAATTTGCTTAAAAGGGTTCGTTATGAACTCGGTCGTGCAAAAGGAATTCGACACTTCGAAAATAAACACAATTCACATAAATTATGAGGAGGGGCTATATTATTAGTTTATCCCTTCATTTAAGCAATTTAGAGTTGCCAATATCAGTTCTCTGCATATTAAATTTAAACATCTATCTAAAGTAACTGCATAGTGCATCTTATTATCTCACTGCTGCGCATAGGCTAACCCTCTCCATTTTTGGTTAGAAGGGTTGGAGCTAAAACCCACCGCGCTGCTCCAATTGGTAGGTACACATATCCTTAGGATTATCTAGAGATATGTTATGACAGGTATGACATACCAGACAATTTATGACAGGTTTTCTAACGATGTTTTCCTTCACCGAAAAGCTTGTGATAAATTACATATATCAATTAGACACATAAGTTTTAACGGAAAACTCATTAGTGCTTGTGACTACCTAGAAAGAGTTGCACGGTCTCACCGCTTCGTGTTCACCATATACATACAGAGAAAATAACATTTTCAATGATTTTGTAATAACTGCATTTCATCAGTGAAAAAAGAGTTGTTTCTTGAATAATTGTCCCTAAACAACGATAACGTTTGTAGGGAGGAACCATTGTAACTGCTGCAATGATTTTAGGGGTCCTAGAGCGTTATAGTGCCAAGGCTCATTTTGGATTGGTACATTAATAGCAATACAAAGAGTTAGAGATAAATGTTTATTTCGTTAGCCAACCTCTCTCGGATTGCTAGTCAAACACGGCATACCCTGAGTGAAAATCATTGATTAATTTTCGCGCGTAAGTTTTAATTTTGCGATAACTTATTATTATTAGGTATATGGGTAAGCGACCATAATGTTAACTGTAAAATTCATAAGGTTACTTAACCAAGCAAAACGAACCTTATTATTGGTTTTATAAAAACAGTATCTACCTGATGATAGATCAGATGCTAACTTGAATAGTACAATAACTTTATACGTGTTCATAAAAGGGATCTACTCATATGGCCATTGAGCTAAGTCTTGGACTTCGACTAAGACTTGTTGTATCTAGTGTGTTTATTTTTAAATAACTAACATCTTTGTCCCAGGATGGCTTCGTACTGGTAGGCTCCGTGGCGGGCCAGCGCTACTGGTCGTCGATGCTTTCGCTTGACGCTCGCATCACATGCGGTTGTTGGACTCCGGACGATAGCCAGGTTTACCTCGGTACCGCCTCCGCACAGCTAGTTGTTATGGATGTACATGGTGCTATGGTATCACAGGTTAGTAAACTAATTTTCTCTCCATATTTAAAAACCTAGGAAAACATGGTTGATACAGAAACTACAATATTATTGATTTAGCTACTCTTGGACCTTGCACAAAATGTCACCTTGTACCGAACAAAGTTATAACTCTTTGCGAATTTATATAAAGAGTCATAACTTTGTCCGGTGTAACCAATCTTCAGAGTGAAGAAATGTACATATCCTAAAATTTTGATTAAGATATACAATGTTCGTCAGGATATTTCGCTTTATATCGCTTATACAGCTATAAGTAGTTGTGAGCGTCTCGAAATTTATCTTCTCCCATACGGGAATACATTACATTGTTATTAAATATACATTGTTATATACATACATTGTTTCCATACGGGGCGTACATCCTAAAAGGTGGTGGGTCCGATAGACTATTTGACCATCGTTTGGTACCAGCTGACCATAATTCGACACCAGAGTTTCAACTTCATCACTGCCTACACATAGAAAACAACATCGTTATAAGAAAATTATATCCGAATATGACTTTGATACTAAAGCGCATAGGTAGCTAATAATTCAAAAAGCACGTACTATTCTAAATTTTGAATTATTCATAAATACGTTCTAACCATATTCTTGGTTAGGGTAATAAGTTCAAGACAACTACGTTGGTTGAGTTCAAAATTAAATTCCTAACAATATTAATTAGTTATATCAAGCAAGTTCGCAGGTAAATAATGTTAATGTTATATCACTTTGAACTTGGTTCGCTTCGTAGCTGCTACGAGGCTTTTATGTTAAGTTAAAAGGTAATTAAATGTAATGAGAGCAAAAGCTTCTTGTCAGCGGGCTATATTTATAGAATTCCATTAAATTTTATATTGGCTCTTAACTAAGATATCGGGGGAATATTAGAGCAAGTTAATTGCTATATTACTTATAAAAGCTGATAAAGATATTAAACAAATTGTATTTATTCCTAAACAAATAGTACTCATACTCTTTGATTATACGTGTTGGCAATGAGTTTCGTACTGTGTTGTAGCAAAGTCTCTATAATACCTCAATAAATTGCTTGATGATATACGTAGGTACCCATTTGATATAGATCTCAAAAGATGGACCTTAATATTCATATGAACATGAGTAAAATGGAAGTTATGTGTAACTAACATGTTCTGCTACAGTATGTCCTATATGAAATATCTTCTAATACTGAAACCCTGGTAATACTGAAAACTGGTAGGGTTACGGATTCGAACCTCTACGAGTTTCTTTTACAATTTATCGTGCGCTTTTCGGGAAATTCAATAAAGCTTACATATTTAAAGCGGCCTGTTATTTCAAGCTCCAGTCTTATATCCAGATTGTACAAAATATGTATAATCTATGTTACGATAATAATATTGTTAGGATTTTACAATAAAATAGCAATAAAATATGTATAATAATCCATAACTTACTTTACTTTTTAATTGATTTATACAACACTTCTCCATGAACATATCACAGCTTCACGTTATAGCCCTTGTAAAGGGGTAAATCACTGTACGCGAGCGTGTCTAAGTGCTTACAGATCTTCGAGAGGCACGTGATATTTCATTAGCAGACGCATTGGTTGTGACATGTACACACAAGTGCTATTATACATGTAACGTATATCGTAAATGAAAATAACATACATTATAAATTTGGTCTTATATGTATAAGCTTCTGCCTTATTTTCATAAGGCAATTTTCTTCATCCTTTGGGTTGACTTTAATATTATACAAAGACTGGCTCGTTGGTGCAGTTAGCAGTGCACAATTATTACAATTACACAAGTATTAAGTTGCTTTCTTTATGGACGGACGACCGTGTATGTGAGTGTCCCATATACGCATTTATTTAAAGACTTGTGTGAGGTTCAATAAAAGTAGGTCCTAAAAACATTTTTCTGTTTGTAATACAGGTATGGAATATGTATATTTTGGTTCCAACAATTATATTTGTCGATATTAATGAGCGTGAAGGTAGAACTACTTAAACGGAAACGCCTTGAAGACGTTTATATTGTTATTTCATTAAATATAGTCTTAATAATATCCTGAATTTCTAACCACCCGTTTAAGTTATCGTTTAAGCTTCAACAGTTTATTTTTCATTAATAATAAACTGTTTAAAAGTTTGTTACAAGTAAATCCATTTTTTATAGTTTAATTTAAACTTTTATAATGTTAACGTTGCAGTAAAATCATAAATTATTCAATTAAGAGAGAAGTAAATTAAGGCTCTTGGGATATTGGTTTTGAATCACTGCCAACGCTCGACATGCTCTTATGTGCTCGACGCAAGGTGATTTTCAAATGCTATTATAAGACAACTTGGTAAAAAACCTACCTGATAGATTTTCCACTCTAAATAACAATTTGGAATGAAAAAATCTTAGTTTCAATATTGATTTAGATTCATGTTTTGTTTTCGTCTATTTAAACTACTCGTCGTCTTGTTTAGGGCATATTACATATGAAAGCAATGAAGCGCAAATTTTAAAATACAGGTAATTTTAAATGCTACGTAATGCCTCGAGTCCGGATTACTTTAATTTCTTTAACACATCATTTTCTATTCTTTCTTCTTTTTCAATCGATAGAGGTCGCTTTATCAAGCGATATCCACTCCATGTCCATCTAATCTACCACCACTGAATCTTTTGTATCTAGCGATTTAGTTCTATACAAAGTAAAAATGACGTATATTTTGATATAAATTCAAAGTGCCCTTGATAAGAAATATTAATTTAAAATACAGAAAGACAAATGAATTCGAAATGAAAAATGAATACCTTAAAAATTTTCATCTCACGCGTTATTTAAACCGCCTTTGTGCCGAGACACCGATTAAAATACTTTAAAATTTGTAGTTATCACGATTTTATTAAAATGGTGAAACATTTCAATTTCGTATTCGTACTGAGTGTTCAGATGTTTATGCCATCTGAAATACTAAGTAATGTATCGTCCTATAACAGCGGTTAAAACTGTGGAAACTATATTAACAAAAATGAAAAAAGCAGGGAAAATGTTATGCAGGTTCAACTGGTAGCTGAGGGTGGCATAACGTCGATGGCGTGGTCATGTGAAAAGTTCAAAATGGAAGAGGGAGAGGAAGGCGGGGAAAGCAATGGTGGTCACGTGTTAGCGGTGGCTTTGGGCAATGGAGAGATCGTACTATTGCGTGGACATGACGACGTGAGTCCCGTGCGGGTCCACACGGGTCTCAGGGGTAATACATTAGCCATGGAATGGGCTAATTCAAGAGAACTCCTCGCCGTCGCTGGTACTTTAATTGCCGGTAAGTTTTTATTCTGCTATATGGAGGATAAATTTATTATTGAAGATCACATATATTTTATAAAGAATATTTAAATTTATATTAATATATGAATCAAAAACTGTCTAATCTTTTTATATTAAACTTGGCGACGGAGGAGTATGAAATTTCGCACAGTTATAGTTTGCATGATATAACCTTGATGAATTGTCTAAATATTGCACATTTCTCTTAAACATTAGTAATCTGTATTCAAACATAAATAAAATAGCAACATTATACTTTGTATTGTAAACTTCAGCGGGATGGGGCAATGATGATCCTTATTTGACTTTGAATCATTTTTGTAGTCAATAATGAATACCTTAAACACTAGAAGATATTTATATGATTGAAAATATTTAATAAATAATAAATCTTATGTTCTCAATTCTCAATTTCTCGTATACAATATACATCTTACAAATTAACAGTAAATGAAGATTCCTCTAGGGAAATGTTACGTAATCAAAGTAACTAAAAAATGAAACAGTCTTGCGCGATATCGAATACGTCGCAATTTCCAACCCTTTATCCCAGATGTACACCTCAGATAGAGTTTACTACAAAAGTATGAAGTTGAGAAAACAGTGTTTACTTACGTCATACCATCGAGCCTTGGAGAATACTTTTACGGTCGGGCGAACTCAAATTTACCAACTAAATATAAGATACGAATATATTCGAGAATTCGTATCTTTTTATGGAATTTGGAGAATTACTTAGTTATTAACTGAGGTTATTTTTTCAATATTGTTAACTAATTGTGTACGCAACTTTCGCGTCAACTTAAGTGTCAAAATATCCTCAGTTATGTACTATGTGTTTTCTCCTCATTCCGAACGGAAACTGGGAAATTTTTCTCTTCCATAAGTTATAACGGTGTGCAAGCTTAAATTTCATCAAACTTGTTATAGTGAATTAGCCATGAAAGTGGAACCCACGGACGAAGTACTTTATAATATTAGCAAAAACGATATATTGTTACATTGGGACTTTATAGATTTCGTGATGAAGTATTTGATTATCGCAAAGAGAACCTATTTTATGCCATCAAAAAAACATTAGTTGGCGTTAAGCTTAAAACAATAAACATGCTATGATGTAAAAGTGTAGTTTTAAATTAAACAAGTTTAAGGTTTCCGTCACCAATGTGAGAGAATCTTACTTAAAAAAATAAAACACAACCGTTTTGTGTTTATGCTTCGCTTCAAGTAAAAAATATCAAAACAAAAGGATCAAATCATCCTTGACACCATATGAATGAAATAAATACTTAATAAGACATAGAATAACATTATATGTCACCAAAATAATATTAGCTCCACGACCCAACACTGTTTCATCTCATGACTTTGACTCTCATGACGTTGGTAGCTAGTGGACGTAATACGCACATCGACTTGCTGAACAATCAATGCTGAAATAAGAAATCGATCAACTATTTATTTATCTAGGTTTTAGAAATCTTTTTAGGTTTTATTGGAATAGCGAGAATTAATATCTTGGTTGATATACCAAGACTAAATATACCAACTCATTAAAACACTAGTTTTAATGTATAAAATATATTTCATAATGATAATAACAATTATTTTTTTAGAGCCCAATGAACCAGAGGACTCACCACCATATAAAAACGTCGTAAGGTTTTACTCGGATACTGGGACACTTATATACACCGTTCCTATTCCGTATACCCAGGTAATTTATATTATAACGTTAGAAACTGTAAGATGTAATTATATAAGTTATTTCTTACCGAGGAGTCGTAAAAGGCGAAGGAGTTAAGTGGACCCACAGGGTGGTATCCGGTTCAGTAAAATAGACCACCCTCTGTCTTACCGAGGTGTCGTAAAATATGACTATGGAAAGTTGTCGTCTGGCAGGCGGCCGGTCGTTAAATACGTACCCAAATCTTGTGACAACATGTTTGTAACATGTTGTGCCGACCCAACTTGATTGAGTGTGATAAGGGCAGGAGAATGATGAAAAAATTACATCACATCCATACGTATATCTATACATACAGGGCAGGATGCCCTTATCCCACTCTAAGTGAGGTCGGCACAACATGTTACAAACATGCTGTCACATGATTTGGCTGCGTTTTAACGACCGGCCGCCTGCCTGACGTCAACTTACCTCTGTCGTATTTTACGAAACCTCGGTAAGAAAGAGGGTGGTTAAACCGGATACCACACGGTGGGTCAACTTACCTTAGTCGCCTTTTACGACACCTCGGTAACAAATGAGGTTGGTCTATTCTACTCAGCCGGATACCACACGGCGTGTTATTCATAATTAATGTGTGTGTAAAAAATTAATCATTGACAATTCGATGTGTAGGCACGTGTCACAGCATTGACTTGGGGCCACGCGGCGAGGCGGTTGTTCGTGGGTGCGGGCGGAGCCGTGTGCACCGCTCGGGTGTGGCGAGTGGTGGCACCACTGCAGCTGCTGGCCCGGGTCCGCGCCGCCGCTGCTCTGCGACATCCGCGCCTCGCAGCCAAGCTGCCGCTACCGCCTCGGCTACAGCCAGCACTTGCGAGCCTCTTCGCTCACACTATTCGGGTTGGTTTTGATCACTTATTATTCTTCTTCTTTTAGTCACTTAGCGTCTTCACTACTGAAGGTTTGCCGTTAGCATACTGTAAGCTTAGTCCTTTGCGAGACGAAACACTTCCCCAACAGAAGCAATTCTGGTTAACTCTCGTATGTTTCGTAACCATGATTTATTCTGAAATCTAGCGCACCTCTTTTCTTAAATATTGCCTATTATAATTATACTATATTGATCACTGTGATATGGATGCATATTAGGTGTGTGTGGCACAGTAATTATTTTCAAATGATATGGTATGCCGTATTCGTTAGCTTATCCGAAAATTGTTTAACGAACTATTATTGGTCCTTCGAGCCGGATCCAATACCTATATTGCACCTTATAATGACTACAAACGAAGTAGTATACGACGCAACTGAAGGTAAGGTCGTTTCTTGTCGCGCCGCGCATCGCGGTAATCTCGACAAGTATGCAGCTGATCAATTTATTTTCACCGCCTAGTTTCTTGCTGGATCCTCTGGGTCACCTTTCCGAACCAGTGGTAGCGTCATTATAATTTGACAATTCAATAGATCTCAATAATTTTAATTATTTCCTTTTTTAGTGTAACGTCCCAGAAACAAACGAACTACGACGTTTCGTTTCGCGGCCCCCATCCTCTGGCGGTCGACTGCACTGCACCATGTTGCGACACGACGACGAGGAAGCGGGCGCTTACACGCTGTACCTTGAACACCTCGGCGGACTGGTACCTTTGCTGAAGGGACGTAGGACCAGCAAGATTAGACCCGAATTTGTTATCTTTGACCCGCAGGCAGAAGGTTTGCTACTACCTAATTTAAACTTTTATTTACTCAATTCAATTCTCTAATTCAATAAGGTACCAATTTTATTTTACATATCCTTTCATAATCAATCCTAGCCGTTGGGCAGTAATCCTGTCTTCAGCTCTATAGTAAAATTTCTTGGTTCTCTAAGTCTGCGTGTAAATATAGGTTTATTTACTAGTTGTCTATCACTCATAACACAAGTATTTGTTAAAAGTGAATCATTGCATTTTCATAATGACGACGGAATTCATTATGCTATCAGTTTATAGGTTTAATTTATAAATCAACGTAAAAATACTCTCTAAAATAAAGATATTTCAAAAATTTTAAGGCATTGAAAGTTTAAAGAAATACTTAATTTTAAAGTGTTTTTCCACCGCATCAATGGTGACAATAGATATTTATTAGCCATACATATATAACATACAGCATACTGTGCATAATGAATAATAATCGCATTCAAAGTTGTATTTCGTAGACCAAAAATTGTGTTAATTTCAGAAGGAGTATCGGGTACAGTACGCGAGTCGAGCAGCAGTAGTAGTGGAGCCAATAGCGCAACAAGCAGTGGGAGTGCTAGCAGTGGTAGCGTTGGTGGTGGCATTTCTTCCCCACGTCCCCCGCGTACTCCACGTGCTCCCAGAAGAGCGCCCAGACAGCCGCAGGAAGACTCCTGTTCCTCAGATACAGAGCGAGAGGATGGTATGCACACAAAAATTAAAATAGGTTCTAGTCATAGAAAAGCCCTTTCCACGAGACTTATCGCATCAGACTTGAATCCACATATTTATTTGACGAAAATGAAAGGTAGTATTCTTTTTGCTAGATCCAAGCGAATCCAGATCATGTAGTGTGTTAATCTCATGAAGAGACCTACGCCTAGCAGTGGACGTTCATTAGTTGTAGGAATGAGAGAGAGAGAGATTATTTTTGAAAAGGATTTATCGAACAATTCCACTACTAGTACTGACTGTTATTCAGTGGCGTAGTAACCAAACCAAAGATAACGAAAGGCCCTGGGGCGAATAATAAACTATGCTCCAACTAAATTATTTAAAATCATTCCTACCATTCGAAATTCGTTTCCGGTAGCTGGTAGCTGGCCCCAACTGCTGTTATCATCCACAAAGAAGACCGGGCTATAAACACAATTGTTGTTCTTTTGGGCAACAGTAGTTACTTAAGGGCAGATTCTAAACAATGTGGGTAATTAATGCGTGTATGTACATGCGTAATCAAAGATCACGTTACAACACAGATAATTTTATATAAAATGGTTTATTACATAATCGGTATTACAATTATATTTATTAGATTGTTCTTTAGGTTTTAATTCAAATTAAAAATAATAAATTCTTCTAGGTTGTTCGGGTTCTCCGCGACTACAGAGGCGCAGAAGAGCCCGAGAAAGACGTAAAACTCGTAATACAAGTGAAAAGGAAGAGACCCCTGATGAACTAGCATATATCGATTCATTGCCTGAGGTATATCTGAACTTTCTAGAATTTTATAAGTCTACTTTAAATTTATTTTGCCAATATTCTTATATAAGGTTAAATTACAGGATGTTCGATTAGTGGAAGTAACATCAAACATTTGGGGAACGAAGTTTAAAATGCACGGTCTTGCAAAAAATGTACCAGCTAATCTTGGCCAAGTGACGTATAAGACATCTTTGCTACACCTGCAACCACGTCAAATGACTTTAATGATAACAGAGCTACGAGACGATCATCCCGTCGGTCCAGATCCTAGCTTCAATCCGAATATATTTTCAGAAGACGAGGAAGAAGTCTTTCCAAACAGTGAAACAAATTCTCCGTCCCATATTAATAATAATATTAGAAAGAAATTCAATCCTGTTATATCGAGTGATAGGATGAATAACGCAAATAACATAATAAATCAGTCCGAAATATACACGCCTAATAACAATTCTAATCCAGCTTTAGCAAGAGCCGAATCCTACGATGAATTTCCGTTTATAGATACAAATGATACAATAAATAATGTGGCTGAGAATGTTTACAATTCAAACACTGTACGACATCCTGCTCAACCTGCAGATAGGCGTGTGAATAATACAGCAGCTGTGTCAAATCGACACGCTATATCACCGCTGCGATGTGAAAGTTCTGTTCCTACTTTACAATCGCCGAAAAATGCAGTAGCACCAACAGATATTATATTTGAAAGACCGTCGCCGCAAACGGTCACGTGTGGTGGTAGAGGTGATTTCTGCGGTGGCCGAAGCGATTACACAGTAAGGGATAACGTTTCGCTAAAAGGAAATCTGTCGACTCTAGAACAGCAATCATTCAACTTAAATCTTAGTCTAGAGCCCAGTAGACAAGTTACCATAAAAAAATGCGATAACCATGTCACCGACAATTGTTTGTCTAAATTAAGGAAGAACATTTGCAACAGAGGCGAACCTTCTTTTGAAGTAAATGCCAGAATATTGAAATCACTATGCAATAAAAATTACGAGCACGAAATACACCCTGACGCAATGAGTAGACGCACGGACACATTAAAAAATGTACAGAAGAGTGAGGATTTGAAATACATTGATGAGGAGACACCTCTAGACGCGAATGTAAATCATATTATGGATAAAGTCCGCGAAGGTAGAGTACAGAGAACTACAACTGTAGTGCCCATTAGTCCTGTTTGTGCGAACATTCCTGTATACGATACGATGACGCGAAGTTGCAGCGTGGGATATTTAGATCTCGTCGATCCTCAAGTTCTACATGCTCAAATCAGTTTGACTGCTCTTCGAGGTGAACCGCCTCGACGTCTTATATTAGTTAATAACAAGCGCCACCGACGTCCAAGACGGTACGTCAAATCATCCGATAGCAAACAAAATGATGGTTTTAAAACGTCAGGGCTGAAGAAATATGGAAAATCGAAAAGTTTAGACTCCGGAGAATTGTCCATAAGCGCCGAGAAGGGTAAGAGGCAAACAAAAGCTGAAACAACAAAGAAGATTGACCACACTTCAGCAAATTCAAGCAGTAAATGTAACAGCACGGGGGATGACAACAGTGGAACTAGCACGGACGAAGGACGTGTCCGTCGGTCTAGGCGAGATCTTGTGACTTGCACAGTTTGCCGTCTAGTAACACACTGCGATGCTCGCGACTCCGGCGTACCCTACGTGTGTGCGATATGCTGCGCTCCTTCGGCTCCCACGCCGTGTCCTGTCGTACCTCCCGCAGTACTAACTGACAGCGACTCCGACTACAGCAAGTATTATAGTTAGTAGTAGATGCTTACTCTCACCCACTCGCCCCGATACTTCAACGGTGAGACAGACGCAATTCGATTTCAAAGCTAGCCAAATTAGACACGGGCACTGCGCCTCACAAACACGCATGTATTTCGTTGCGGAGTAGCAGGCTTAATTCGTTGGCGTAGAGTATTTAGGAAAGATGGCTTCCCTCGTGTCAATATGCTCAAACAGCACGGCCGAGTGATTTGCGTTATGCACAATGATACTAATATTTTGTTCTGACCAGAGGTGGTTAGACTAAAACCTATCTTAAAATTATTGGCAATTTCCAGAAGCTCACTAGAATGCAAAGTAGATATAGTACTTAGAAAGTGATATGCCCCTACTCCCTTTCTTTTAGAAATGCGATTGTCTTGACTGTCATCCTTTTAATGTTCATCTCTAAACGCTGGCTACGTCATAATTTTAAAGGCTCACAGGCCACGTAAGGTACAATCAGGTTACTAAGAATGTTGTTTATATTGCCTATGTTTTTCATACAAATAAAGGTCATCTTACTTTATATAATGCTGGATTCGCTACAAATATTATATGACTCTTTTCAATGTGACCTATTTACTTAGTACACAACTATAGACATTCATGATTATCGCAATACATTGCAAATGTAGTTTACCTTGACCTGATAAAATTACCCTTAAGTGAACACTCGTATAGTATTCTAAAACAAAGCGAATCTCGCGTCGCTATACCATCAATGTGCACTAGCAAACATTTTGATAGTTTCGCCACTTCTTAGATGCTTTATCTCTAATCTACATTAAAGTTGTGACTTTCGGCCAAGTTCTGCAGCGTAGAATGGATTTCAAGCAGTAAGATATAACTGTAATTTGTTAGGTTCATTGGAGCAACTAGCGTTGCGCCTGCTAGCTTCGAAGTCGTCAAAGAAGAGTGGCTCAGTGGCCGGCGCGGGTGCGGTGTCCCGCGAGAGCAGCTCTGCGCCTGCGTCGCCCCGACTAGCGCGTTCGACCGCTTCTGCCACACCCTCCTCGCCCGCACCTTGCACGTCGAGGCGGCAGCGTTACTCCTCCGCTTCACCCATTAGGTACAGCACCTGAATCTAAATTTCAAGATAGTTGATTTTTAGTTTAGAAAGGGCATTGAAGGAAAGGAAATTGAATTAGAAATGGTTTTGATGGCATGGCGCAAATAAAAAGTCTTGCCATCTTTTAGAAAAAAGGTGTTGCCATCTTTTAGAAAAACAACAACAAAAAAAAAAGTAATTAGGGACTCGAACCGTAACCTCGAAAATCTAACGTTGTACAGTGAAAATTAATACTAATAAAGCAGCGACGCAATTTTGAAAAATCGCAAAACAAAACGACGCAAAGCGAGGTATTGGTGTATATTTAAAGTGTTTTTAATTTTTAACACAAATGTTATATTAAAATTATAATAAACCCTAGACCTCACAAAACAAATCCAATCAATATTTTCTATTTTTCTTAATCTTGCAGACAATTGCTCAACTCTCCTTTACTAAATCGAAGGCGAAACAAGAAACTTTCCGAAAGCTCCGACGACGAATACTCGAATGGCTACAACGAAGTCAACAGCAAGAACTACAGAGACCTTGAAAGCTTTCAGAAGGCCCAACTAAGAAATAAGGTTAAAATTATTTTTTGATACTATAAAAACGTTATACTAAAAAAGAATACTTTTTTCATTTAAAAGAAAGCTTCTTGAGTTAAATATGTTAAACTAGATAATCGTTTTTCACTTAACCAACCAGTCACCAACGTTGTTTTACTGACATCGTCAACAGCCTCCTCTCCTACATTTGTCAGAAAACTGCATATTATTAAAAGTATATAATTTCCTCCGAAGAATTCGAATCTTGGATAAGTATGGCAATTTTAGTCAGTAACTTAATATCAGATGTAACGTTAAAATTATTTACATATTTATAAAAATGAATGTTTGTAATGATTTCCGTTATCTTTAAGCCGCTCATAAAACATTTGTTTAAAAAAAAATAAAAACATCTTAAAACCACCCTCCGTAAATTTTCAAAATCTTTTTAAGAAATTTATATATTTATTATGTTTTTATGTGTTTCTTAGCTTAAACGTGCTGGTGGCAATATGAGTGCGGCAGCGGCGTTTAACGCAACCGACAACCGAAACAGCTCGCGTCGTCAGCTCGTGATGCACAACAAGGCGCCCATGTGGAATGAAAACAGCCAAGTATACCAGTTAGACTTTGGGGGCCGAGTCACACAGGAATCGGCCAAAAATTTTCAGATTGAATACCATGGGAAACAGGTAAGCTTTTACAGACCTGATAAATATTAAATCTTATAGTAGTGTTTAGCAATAAAATTATTATTACTTTGGGCCAGTGGTTAGTTGCACAAAACGCGTGAACGCGTGAAGATTCATATGAAATAGAAGAATCCTTAAGAAATATCCTTAACTAAATCTATTCTTCGTAAGTAATGGTAACATAGCAGGACCCATAGAATGGATTTTAATAGTTATGTAAAAAACGAAATCATGCATAACTATTATTGTTACGGCTTTTTTACGTCTGTAGTCATACGTAAGCCTACATGCAGCAAGGATTAGGGACAGCAAAGGTGCGAATTAGATTATATAAAGATCAATATCGTCTGTAATTTCCGGTCATATGACAGTATAAAATTTTTATAGTGACAAACCGAATGTGTGCAAAACTTAAAGGCATTTATTTTATCAGGTCATGCAGTTTGGTCGCATCGATGGCAACGCTTACACATTAGACTTCCAGTATCCTTTCTCAGCCCTCCAGGCTTTCGCAGTTGCTTTAGCAAATGTCACACAAAGACTCAAATGAGCATTAGCTGTCTCTTACAGCAAGCGGTTAAGGTCCTACGGTTTCTATAACCGTTGTGGGGCTTAGTGTGAGCACGACGCGGCTGTATTGTGGACAAAAGTATGCAATAGTATGGACTCAGTTAGTGTACCCGATATACCTGTATGTGTTTACTATATTCTAAACTAATAATTGATGTCTTCACTTTTGTTAAAGTTGATTAACTAAACGATATAGTTGGTAATAAATAAATAACAATGAATTGTACAATATTTAGACAAATATCAAGATTGGGCCGCTGCAGGATGTAAATAATAACATGACACACACACACCCATTAATATTTCTAATTCCGCTTAATCGCTTAACCGATAACTTTTAAGTAAATAGTTTAGTAAAATAAGAAATATACTCTCCAATAGACTATTCTATTCAAATTCGTAAAACTCTATTGAGAACATAAACCGAGTAAGCCTGATAAGTAGATAGATACTCGCGTAATGTAAAATACAAATAGCTATTTTTTCATATTAATGTAATCCATTTGTTTAGGTTAACTTGGAACAATCCGATAATAAAAAAAATAAGATTATAGAAACGTAATATTAATTTTTGAATTGTACTGAAATAGAATTATACTGCGATTCATTAACGTATAAATTAAATGTTTTTCCTTTTACCAATATTTTTTTTTATTACTTATAATAACCGGGCTTCAATAATGCCCGTAATTCAGGTAAGCTTTCGTATCTAAGTATCAATTGGGAATTTGGGGAATGAATTTATAGCATACCCATCTCAACTTTTTATAATAGCTAGATTACCTCACACAAAATCACTTCATATTAGAGGAGATTTATACAAAAGTAATAATAAAATTATTTTGCTATAATCCGCGAAGAAGTTCTTCTTCGCGGATTATAGCAAAATAATTTTATTATTACTTTTGTATTATGGATCTCCGCAAAGTAACGCCTAATTCTATAAATTAATGAGATTTATACAAATAAATTTTGGTAACAATTTGTAAATATTATGACAGGTTTAAGAAACTAAACAAATGGGATAAATTGTAACGAAAACGAAAAGTAAAAAAAATTGAAATTAATTTAACCTAGTTAATAAATAATGTATTTCATTCTCCTGTCGAAAAGACTGTCTGTACAAAACGTAAGAGACGTGCAAATATCATATTTATTCAATTCAAGAATTCATATAAGAAGTATTAGTTATTGTGTGTAAATGATTGTATTTAAATATAAATCAAAATAATAGTGTCATGGAAGAACGAGATCTTATAACACAAGTATTGATATATTTACATTAAATATAATAGCTTACAGTCACCAACTGTGAGGTAGGCAGTCTTAGATGTTTTAATATTGTTGTTTTTAAATGTGGCCTTTTCTTCAGTAGGTAAGAGTATGTTACCCTATTGTATATTATCTGTCTTAGTCATAGAGTTATTATGATAGAGTAGGGAAGCCTAAAATGTCCCATATTACAATAAAAATAAAGCAAATAAGGGTGATCTATCTGTCTCTCTTTTTTATGTGTAATTAGACAAAGATGAAGAATACGAGTTTCATCTACCCTCAATATTTATTGTGTCACTATACCTTACAGGCCTGTCTATTGCTCTCCTACTCTAGTAATAAATACTCTGTAGAATGCATCTCTAACGTTCCCAGATTGTTGTAATAAATAAAAATTAAGTATAATTAATTGTATAGTTGTCGTGAATAAATTTTATGTTTATTTTTTATTAGTGTTGTTGCACCGAAGTAATTATTAAAGTTATATACACAATGTTTATTGTTTAAATGTCTTTTAATAATATAGTTGGTTGATCGTGTTTTATTAGATTAGGTACAATTTTATAATTACGATAACATGTTGTATGGGAATCTAATGTTACGATTCCTTGGTGTTATCAGAGTAAGATATTATGTTCTTACTGTATAGGCGTTTAATATCACTCAAGCAGTTTATAGATAGATGGAAATCGAATGTTATCTATTTTCGCTTATCAGCTAACCTTAGCATAGTGATAGCATAAGAATTCATAGTTTTTGTTTTGTGATATGTTATTAAATATTTAGAAATTAATTAATATACAATAACAGAAGGACTACTTGTATTCTAGTAGATATATCGCACGCTTAGTATTAAAGAATCCGAATTTAAAAATAGGCTTAATTGATACGTTTGTAGATACGTTTGTAATCCTTATTTCAATTGCTTTTAACGACATCACGCTACGGATTATTAAAAAAATTAGTGTTTTCTCGCTCTTCTAAGTAGGGTCTCGTTAAAACTCACGAGTTGTAAAGTATTTTATTATTATTGTTTTTTTATAGTACTTTGCTACAAAACAACTTTTTTGCATTAGGTCACTTTAATACTAAGCGTGCGATATACTTTCTCGCTCTTTATTATTTTTGGATTGTATTTTGCGCCTTTTAATTAATTGTTTTTATTTCATGAAATGCTAAAGTAATCTATCCTTTTTGATATTTTGATGGTAATGTGTACTTGTTTAAATTTTCATCGTACACAAATATTATTAATGAATGTCCAATTATAACTCTAAGCGTATTAAACAATGACTAAATTAAGTATTTTGGGGAATTGCAATCTTGTAAAATGTAAAAATAAAATGTGTTTACGGCTTTGCATAACGGCATTAAATTAAATATTGAGAATTTGACGGTTGTTATGAAAATCGAGTAAACCAATTGCAGTAATATTGTTTCTGATATGGTGAGTTATGGAAGCGTATGTTTTCGGATAATTTTGGATATTGGCTACTCTAAAATTTTTATCTTATTATATTAGTCTATTAACACCTCATTATAGAAATAAGAAAATGCTGGTATCTAGCTTAATCTGTTTATTATTAATGGTATATTAATTTATATCTGAAGAACTGGCAAGCCAGTTGCGGTTGCAAGGTGATTGCAACTTTATTAGCTCTTATGTTAATTTTGCACGCTTGTTTGGCGACCTCAAAAAGAGCATAAGACGCAGTGGCGTATAGTACACCTACGAAGCCCTCGCATTGCTGGGGACGCATGTCGGCAGCAGGACGCGCAGCCCGGTGTGATGAAAAATGAGGAAATGTTATTTAAATAAATTGGGGGAGACAGAAGAGAAGGGCACAGTCTAGCTACGTTAATAATAGTAGGTGACTCGGCCACCACAAAACCATATATATTGGAATTTCCCTTTTTTCTCGTAGACGATGTTGCTTTTACAACGTCGCGGGGTTTAAGAAATTTCCTTAAAGAAACCTACGTCGAACAGTGCCTGCCCATTGATCGCCAAGTAAACTGTTATAACGTATTAGTGTGATAATATAAAAGAGAGACTAAATCTGACTTTACATTTATATATTCTGAAAAAAAAATTTTTTTGATTGGATTTTTTTGCTGAGTGTACTTCGTAGGGGCAATGTTTCGAACCGATATTAAATAAATTGCTTGTTGATGAACTTGTGTGAAAATCTGTTAAGTAAGTTTTGTCTTTAAGTTTGAGTATAAGATAATTATAAAAAGTTATTCATATAAAAGTAGATTATAATTTGGAAATATGATTAAATTATAAGTACTTCTATTATAAGGAACACTTTATTAATTTATAACTTTACACTTACGAAATAAACGATTAAAAGCGAAAGTACTGGCCTGTGACTATACTGCTAGGCGCTTAACCACTATATTCGCTGGGAAATGACCACATCTCTCAATTTTGGTAAGGAGGGTTAGAGATTAGATTCACCTTGCTACTACATTTCAATTGGTAGATCACACATAATATTACGAGAATTCTATCAAAATCTGTCGGTTACCTCACGATTTTGTCCTTCGCCGTAAAACGCTGATTAATTGTAAATATCAATAAGGCACATAGGTTTTGAGGTTTATATCCGCATACAAACTACGCAGGTTTGATACGAGCTGCTTTGTTTAGGCTATGACAATTTCACCTTAAACATATCTGCGGTTAATTAAATTAATTATTTAATTTATTGTTAGTGATATAATATAAAAATTATTAGTACAATTTACCGGTGTTAGAAATTGTGATTCTCTAGCCAACAAAAAACTGTAAAGTAACATTAAGAATATATGAATGATAAGCTATGGTATATATATATGATAAGCTCAAATTCTATTCGCCAAAAGACATTAAAAAATTTAGTTATCACATATTCACTTTCAACAGTGTATTTATCGAAATAAAAGTATATTTATACTTGAAAGAGGTTAAGTGAAAACACGATCAGTCGCAGACGAGCAAAAGGAACTTAAAAAGTAAAAGTATAGTGTAGTGCTGTAGCTCAACAAGGTCTCTCTTTTGGAGAAAAGTGTTTAAAGTCTAGACCCACCATGCTACTGCAATGCAGATTGGTGGGGGTTACCGCTTAGTTTTCCCTCAACAAAAAATGCATGATAAAATGTAAATATAGATCGAACATATGTTCTCATAAAATATTCATTGATAAGTACACCTACGCAGGATTTAAGCAACCTCTTAGGTCACGCAGTCTCAATCATCCGTCACGGCTCGCGAAAGAAGTATGACTTCAAAAACATTCACAAACATCGGTTTCAAGACTGCAGTTTATTTATATAAGATACTTAAATATATGTTAGGGATATTTATTTGATCGGTGTTAGTTGATGTTATGTGTTGCAAAAGCTAGTGATTTATTTTGTTTGCTCAAATGGTTGCTTTTTTACTTGGATGTTGAAGTATATGTTGAACCAAAAGCTTTTTACTTGTTAGTTGTAAATACTTATAGAGAAAGTGTAAATAAAACTATTCTCAGAATAAAAACAATGTGTTTTATTAGTTAGGTACAAACAATAACTGTGGTTGAAGATCACAGGCCACAGTAACATTTCCTGAATTTATACTTGAATATTTATATTTAAGGACTTATCATTTTCTTAAAATTGGTTTTTAATTCCTTTCTAATGAAAATAACGGAATTGGAAGTAGTACAGCCCCTGATGTATTTTCGATGTCCTCATGTCTGACTCGTGACCACGTTAGACAGATACAAAAAGTATCGTTGTATGTCCCCGAAATTAATGAAAATTTATTAGAACAGTAACATTTCAATGATAAAATTTAGCCGTAGATAGTAAAGCTATGAAGGAAAACATTTAAAACAATTTCAATAGCCGTTTCCAAACAATATAAAAACAAGTACATTTTTAATAATTTTATAAAAATTATTTTGTCATGTAAACCTAATCGGAGATAATTGTATACCAGAGGACATAATTTACTAAATAGCCAAAAAGTTTAGTGCCACGTAGAAGACCAGGAACGCAAATTTTTCCTATACAGGTCCAATATATTTACAATAACCATTAAATACAATATGGGTGATAACGGTTTCTACTCTACTCATTTAGTTATATTTTCGGTATTCAAATGGTTTAATAGTCACACAAGTTTTAAGAAAATTAGATAATTTTTTTAAATGAAATTCAAAAATACGGATTACGAATACGCGGGTTCAAAGCGATGTTTTCTATAAAAACTTGGTCTATACTAAAGGCAGCTTTCATCTACCTACATAATTCCTGGGCTGAGTGTAATTTACCAAATCGTATTGGAACAGTATTTTCGGTCTAAGCTACAATCTGCTCTCCAAAGAAAGCGAAGGACGCTCAGCTGCGAGATACTAACAAACCGATCCCATACTGACCCTTAATAAATAAATATAAATAAATATTTAATTAGGATGGAATCGTCACAGGCCATAGCTGGTGCCGGCTGCAAATATCCACTATTATTTAAGGGTTTATTTAAAGAGTAATTAGGATACTCATCCCCTTAGTATATCAGCTGGAATTACTTAATCCTAATCAAACCAAAGACTACAAAATTATATACAATGTAAATTCGACTCTCATATCTTTTATTTTTCGAGCAAATTATGCAAATTTATACGTATATTATGTTTACCTTCCTAAGGTCGCTAACATAGTTATATCACTTGATGGATATGTGACTTTATTGCATAGTTATTACATAAAATTTCAAATTAAATCAATTTAATTACCTGTAAATGTGAGTAATTTATACAATTAGGCGATACTTTGCGGAATTCCAGTTATAAAAGTAATGATTATTACGCTATAATTTACGACGAAGTAAAAACTATGTAATGCTTAATGTATGTCCTTTTATTTATAGTACTTGGGTGATAGAGCCTTGCTCGGTAACTTTTTAAAAGATACAAAAAAATACAATAAAAAGAAAAAAGGACCGGGTGTGGGAATCGAACCTAGGTTTCAAACCTTTGTTGGTCCGCGCGTTACCATTAGGCTGTCATAGCTTTGCATTTGACAGCTCAAATTATGAGTTGCTATCTATTCCTATTTTCGTAGTTTTTTTAGTACCCAAAAACAAGGATAAAACGTAAATAAATTAAAAATAAAAAGGATAAAACCTAGCTGGATCGATTTTTCTCCCACAAAACCTCCTGCATGCTGAATTTCAGGAAAATCGTTGGAGCCGTTTCCGAGATGCAAGATTAACTTAAATATTAAAGATATACTCAAATTATAAAGGCTGATTTTTTTATATTACCTTCAGAATAATATTAAAAATCACGTCAGTCAATGCCAGACACTTGGACGAAATTAGATCGGTATTTTGCGACCTTGAGTACCTCGTATCGTCGTAGTAAAGCCATTATGTTAGGAGCATGCACTGACAAAGTTTCAGCTTTTATAAAATGACGAAGGTCTGGGGTCCAAGGGCTCTAAGTCCTTTAGTAAGCAGCATGCACTTTAAACCCCCAGCACCAACATATTATCGAAAATATTGTTAAGATTGTCTCAGTATAAAAGTATAATTAGAATGGTACGGATAATGAACATTTAGCATTACATAGATTTTCTTTCCGTTGTTCACATTATTATAAACTCATTTTTTTTTAAATAATAGGTTTTAGTATTAAATAACGTATTAGCGTTTAACTAGAAGAATTTAAAGTATTTTCTTTAATATCATTTGTATCATTTCTATAAATTTATTAAAAAAATGTTTACAAATGACATTTTCATGCAGCAATATAAATGTTTTCTATAAATATGTACATTGAACTAAACTGTCACATAGGGAATAAGGCAATCTGAATAAAGATGGCGCTAATATAAGCGCACGATCATTTGTTATTCGGTGTCACTACTTTGGCCAGGCACGTAGTCCTCATCGTCTTCGTCAGAGAGCTCCAAATCGTCCAAATCTTGGAAAAGCGATTCATCCACTTTAACTGCATCACCTAGAAATATTATTAAACTTATGTACTCTTTAATATTTAAATCTTGTATTTTTTCTGGATCTCGGTAACGGCTCCAAAGATTTTCATGAAATTCAGCATGTAGGGAGGTTTTGGGGTAGAAAAATCGATCTAGCTAGGTTTTATTTTAAAAAAATCTATAATTAGGTATTGAATTAGGCGTTACTTTGCGGAGATCCATAATACAAAAGTAATAATAAAATTATTTTGCTATAATCCGCGATGAATGAATGAATGAAATGAATGAATTTCATCGTGGATTATAGCAAAATAATTTTATTATTACTTTCGTAAAAAAATCTAGTTTTATCCCTGTTTTTTGGAACAAAAAACTCCTAAAATAGGAATAGAAAGCAAATGATACCTTAGCTGACATTTGTAAAATTGCGATAGCTCAGCGGTTAACGGGCGAACAAAAAATTGGATATTTCCAAGATCCCATCTAACGAATTTTTTATATTTTTATATCTTTTAAAAAGATTACCCAGTAAGTCACCCAGGTACTTAATAATTTATAGAAGCAGGCGTTACTTTACAGAATTGCAGAGTACAGAAATTATGATAGAATTATTTTTCTATAGTCCACATTTGTTAAAAAAATCTACGTAGTGTTTGGGTGGTGAGTTGATCTAAATATTCTGTTTGTCGTCGTGGGCGGTCGGTGTTGTTGTAAAAGCGGCGGAGACGGCTTACCTCAAAAGAACCGCCAAACGAAACAAACAACGCCGATAGCTTTTGCAATCCAGGTGTAGTTATAACAAGATCTATTTTATTTATCTTTTTTTTAGTCCACTTGACGAGGCGTTGAAAAAGAATACCGCATGCTTTTATTTAGGTACATATGTATGTACCGATGTACCGATTAGATCCGCGAATAAAGAAATCTTGGACCGCGAATATGGGACTTGAGTCGTAATTTTTCAGTCCGCGAATAGTGATAACGCGAAAGAGCTTTTACTGTACAATGTATTAGAGATTATATTTAAGAAAATATTTATTGTTTATCCTGTCTATGTAAAACATGACATAGTATATTATTTATTTTACAACACTTTGTTTACAAGTATAAAAAAACTCTCCATAAAAACATGACATAGATATAAATAACAATAAAATGAATTATCAACCTTACCATCATCAAGAAATTTAAGATCGGACTCATTTAGTGTAGTATCTCTCAAGAATAATTCTTTTCCTGTTAATTTGTTTTTGTCTTTTCCTTCCTTTTCCCTTTTAGCTGGTATACCCATATCAATTTCAAACTGCTTTCTCCATGCCAGGAATGATTCTACCGTAACTCTTGTGCCTTCAAACCTTTTCTGTAAATATAAAAAACATGAATATGATGATGAAAAACACACACATATACATACTCAACTATTACACATGAAACCTAAAAACAACAAACCATTTCAGCTTCCTCATCTGCTCTCTTTTTAGCAAGAACCTCCTCCTGCCTCTCTTTCTGAATGCTGTCCCACTTTTCATTAAGCCACTCCTGTCCTGCTGATACTAGTGTAAATACCATTACCATGCCTAGATTTTCGTTACCCTACAATGTATAAAATAATTTATAGTAATTCTAGCAGATCCAAAAAGTATTTCAATTTTATTTACACCATTTTATTATGGCACAACTACCATCAATAATTTTAAAAACAAATAAATATAAATATTTATTTCATTTAATGTATTGCAATCTGCCTACTCAACTCAAGAAAATGATGCCAAAATATTACATATACTATAATACTACAGTATCACAAAGTGACTTTAAAATGATTGATATTAGTTACATTACCTAATCTTATATAATTACTATTGTCAGAATTTCATATAAGAATGGTTTAATTGACTTCCTGTATCAGAAGAATTTATTTTATAAAATTAAATATTAATGCTTTTAATATACTAAAGACATAAATATTCTATTTTCTAAAATAAATATTTAATTTAAGAAAATATTTTGACAAATGCAGTTGTATATCAATTTCTTTATGTAAATGGTATTATTGTAATAAAAAAAATTGTTGCTGAGTCATATGGTTTTATTTGTTTTTCATTTAGTCCATTGTTCACCAAACAGATGAATGTGGTGGAGGACTTTGTTATGTTATAAGTAAGGATTTGTTATAATAAAAAATAAAAATTATTTAAATAGGCTGCAAAAAATATGTTACTATGTTAAAAAGCAACTAACTATTAAGTCAATACTTGGACTTTAGGAAATACTAACTTTAAGATTTGTATATTGAAATTATAAATTAAGCCATACTGTTAAAATATTTAAGTTACCTAACCAGATCTAAGAGAAATATAAGAAACTTGTAGAAACCTGGCTTAAAGACAAGTGAAAAATTTGTTACCTTGATTTTTGCAGTTATTACTGCAGAAGGGACTGAAGTTTTAAATAAAATGATGGACAGTTGTAAAAATGTGGAGCATTCTTTATATATAACGATAGATAGTACATGGCCAAGGCAAGTGATTGAGTAGCCTAAGATAAACAATCTAGAAAGTGCCTTTTAAAGCAAAATATTACTAGCATAACAATTCTGGAACATTACAGAGCAGTAGTGTACAATAAATTTAAGTTAAACGATGAAATATAAATACTTGTTCCATTAAATGCTTGTAGAGCTCGTTTCTGTCTACAATCTCGTCAAAACTTTCATCAGTGTTTATTTCAAGAATCGGCAATTCTTCAGGATATTTTGCTGTATACGTAAATAGTAACTCACAGGCCAACCCTTCACCGTCGTCGTATCCTTCAGACTTGATAGGTATACCAAATTTGTACATTGGCTCTGTCTGCAAAACTATTTAATATATAAGTAAACTAAAAAAGGTAAATTAAATACATGGCAAAAGATTGATATACTTTGCATATCTCCATAATAAATTGATTCCAGAGCTTCTATTTCGCTTGTCTGTTCATAATGGTAATCCATAGCTTATTTTATCAATACACTTGCGAGTAACTCTATAATTAAATACATTTAATGTTGGGAATTTATGTGACATAAACTCTTTTTTAGGTTATAGGTAAGTTGACGCCACAGATCAGCTATATAAAACAGCTGTTACCATAGATTACTAACTATAAAATAGATGGTTGAGATTCATACATTGGCGCGAGCCTATTTTCGGTGGTATGGAGGGGTGCAGAGTAGCACTATAGCTACTTACATTCTCATTCATAAAAAACTATCTGCCTCTCACCCGTTTCATTCATAAAAACGGATTTAGTCTCAGCTCTGACTCTTTCTCACATATGGAGTAGTAATATATATAACGTATGACGTAAAATCGTAGTAAAATTAGTGATGTACTTGGTGCGCTAAAACCGTAACTAGTGATGTCAAAGTTTTATCGATTCGCATTTTACTCTTACCGATTATTTGGATAACCGGTTTTCCTGTAACATATTAATAGTGATTTTTAGATTTTAATAAAACAAAATATTTAAGGAAATTCTTTAATAGACTTTTACTGTAATAAAAAAATTTATATTCAAAGTAAATATTTATTTATTTATTTATTTTCTATTCAACTTTACAATAACTTGTTACACGCTTAAATAACTTTTTATCCCAATAATATACAACTTAAAACATGTAGCGAAATCCTGGCCCCCAAACTAGGATTCCCTGTGCTATGGGAAGCCAGACTTTCGACCGAACCTAAATAAATTTAATTTCTAAGTTATTTCTTTATGTAGGTGGGTAAGTAAGAAAATAACAGTTGAAGACCATCGACCGTCGCTTGCGCGGATGTCATAGTCAATGCGGCAGTATATGTCAAGTTTTTAGAAGCTGATAAAGTATTAAATACTTTGTTATTTTTACAATTTTTACATATGTATATGTTAATTAACAAGTTTTTAATATGTATATTATCTATATGTAAATTATATTTCGGCTTATTTTATGTATAATATACTGCGTCCATCATATTATCAGTCTTTTGACAGCTCACGCTCATTAAGTTTTGTATTGCTTACGTACAAATATCATACAAATAATATTTGTACTTTATGGATGGGTACCGCCCACTTAGTGATGTCACACATAATGGGTTACTACGATTATGCCACAGATTAAAAATAATCGGTAGAA